>OY757215.1:7500000-10000000 GCA_963583965.1 Nomada ferruginata
AGCTACGCTTGATAAATTAAATCAAACGTACTGTGTACAGTATAGGGGAAAATTGTGAAGGAATGTGAGACCTAGATAAAATAAGACTATTATAAAGTCCAGTAATTGTGTCACTCTATTTTTATGATATAATTTAAAAATAAAAATCTACTTAAGTCAAGAATAGAATGCATATATACGTTAATATATCTAATAAACGCGCGAACCAATTACAATTCCAATTATAAAAAGATAAAATACGAACATACATAACCAGTCAATGCAATACAGCATTGCTAATACTCTAATTAAATTCAACATCAAGGAAGATTCCCATCCTGGTCATCGTCTTTCTGACTGCCAATTATCGCGCAACACGCGTTCATTAACTAACTACCCTTTCCCAGTCATTCTGTATATTCATATAAAAACGAGAACCTTCCTCAGTCACATAACAAAATCAAATATTCCTTTCCAGCTAGTCCGCAACAAGTTGAAACGGCCAAGTTCTTCGACTCTGCCTCGAGGAGTTTCAAATTCGAAGGAAGTAACCGGTCAGGTTGGTCTTTCGAGTGGTGTTGCGCACAGGGAGAAAGAAACAGAGCGCCGTTTAATAAGGGCCAGGACGTTGAGTCGCGTAATTGTTCCCGGCCACTTTGCCGGAATATTAAAACCGGCAGTCCCTGGGAGTGACTTCTGAAGCGTCCATCGTGACGGCGTGTTTATTGTAACGAGCGAGTACGGAGGAGTCGCCGTGAAGTTAAAGAGCAGGGCAGGCCAGAGAGTAAGGGACAAGTAGAGGAAGAGAGGGGGAGGGACGGAGATAGACTCACTATTACACGGGGGAGGTCTGGTACAATGGAATTTTGTGCCGCGGTCTTGGCGAAGCAATTTCGAAGCAGTTTTCGCCGGGACAGTTAAATTTAAACAGGCCGCGGCTCTATTTTACGTGGGGTTATTAACGTTATTCGCGGTTAATTCCGCGCCCCTTCATGGAAAATAAATACCACGCCGAATACACGCATACATCTGCAGAGGGTTGAACATCGTGGCTGTAAGGGCGGCGTATGGCTGATGGGAAATGACGGACGAAAGAACATCGGGGGTTGAAAATTTATGGTCATTACGTTAACGAACGAATTGAGGCTGGAACTGCGGGAACGGCGGATTAATATTTACCACGCGTCTTATCTGCGAGTGCTGTGGTTTTTTTTGTCTGTTCTATGGATTCGAACAGGATAAGAAGAATTCGCTTTTTGGTGCTCGGTAATCATTGCTGGAAGAATGTCTATGATTTTGAATTTAAACGAACGTATGAAATACAGAGTAATTAAGATAATGTATTGTCTCAATGCCAATATACGTAAATTCTTATTAGCAATTTCTATGAATGAGGGCGTTCTGAAAGATTCGTTACTATTATACTACTACTATCGTCCTTTCTACATTGCCGCTCTTTTTATTTCTAACTATCGACAGTGAAAAAAAGATCGTGCACGTATTAATCCCGGAGATCCAGAATTTCGTCATTCATGCTGTTCTATTATCAATGTTCTCCCTTTCAGCCAAACGTGCACGTCGCTTCATTGTACCCCTAGGCGACCAGGCAATTCGATTGTACTCTTATTTCACCAAAAGGGTCCGTGGTGCACGAGCATGAAAGGGTCCACATTGTAATCGTCGAAGAACAATACATTTTATTTCACCTCATTTCCTACGCTTTGTCGTTGCTTCTCGTTGTCGTGCTCCTGTTTTTCGCCGCGCCTGCCGTGCATTGTCGCGGCAATCCTACACCTAATTCCAGAAAAACTCGTAACAAGGCGCCGCGCGTGTAAACAGGAGATTACAAATCGCTAGGTAAACGTTGCAAATTCGATTGGCGAAAAGGTTTCCACGGAATTGGGGCCACGATTCGTAGCGCGACTCCGCAAACAGAGAACGTTCCAACGGGCCAGCGAAAACGTTTTTCAGCTTTATGAACTCGTGAAGTAGCGTTAGAGCGTCGTTGATCGACGAATGGCTCCATTAAACGACACTCGGAAACTAAATATAATTGGAAACGAGGAAAGGGAAAAGAAAAATAGAGAATTATTGTAAGTATACTTTCAATGCCTATCATGCTTCGTTAAAATCTCTATTTATTTCAAATCACGTTGGAAATTGGAAATTCTTCAGCGTGTTTCTTGTAAAAACGCAATACAGATATACGAAATTCTGACCATTCGCCTTTACGTATTTAAACTCAGTCGCTCATAGCGTAACATAATATCAATTGTGGAGAAGAATATGAAATTGATCTTGTGGTGCAATGAAATGCTAATATTTGTTTATTTAGGAGAACAGCCTCATCTATTAAGGAACTGAAAGGAGAATACGTTGATAAAATTGCTCTAATTGAAATGAAAAATATATTCACTTGAAACTTAGCGAATTAATATTTCCTCTGTTTCCATTTCCAGTTTGCTTAGATTACCGCGTGTATATACGCAATTGTGCGCTAGTGGAATATCGGCCAATCTCGCGCAATGTTTCCCGCGTACGTGTCGGATACGAGCAGGAATTTACGTGGCTCGCGCTCCGTATGCTGTGAAACATCAAGTTACAGAGGGGAAACGGGCCATCGGCTAGTAGGCCAGGCGAAAAATTCGGGACACCGCACCGGGTCGTTTCTCGTTATTGTCGAACAGACGAATTTTTTTAAAAGCACCCTTCGGCCGGGCATCGGTCTGTGAACGTCGTTCACATAAGCGTCGCCATTAAATCCATTTCGTCAGTCGCCAACCGGAGGCAGGTGAAATTTTTTAAGCCTTCCACTGTATATTTTTTTTCGTTACCTTTTTGCCTTTGTCGTTTTTTCCTCTATTTGTTGTCAATCTTTTTTTCTCGTGTCGTTCGGAGTGGCATTTCTCGTTTTTCCCTAATTTTTCTGTTTTTGTTTTTTGGCGAAATGTTTAGAGAACGGTCTACATGATTTTTGACGAGCTATCGGATGCGACGATAACGTTCGTCGCTTTGATAAACGTGGAAAACAGTAGGAACGTTCGTTCTGATCCTCGTGCGAGACGCGTTTTCAGAATCAGCAGGATCCAGTTGATACGAAGGATTTTTAGCGCCGCCACGAGAACCGCGATGAATCTTTCACGCTGGGACTGTAGAATATTCTCTGTGCCGTAATGCTGATACGGTTTCGAGAGATTTCGCGTCTAATGGCTCCTACGATTTAGGAGGGACTCCAGCGCAATCTCTATTCCTTGGAAAATTGACTGCGTATCCGTGGATTAAAGTGGAAATACTGGCTTTTAATTATCTCGTTCAGATCGTATTTCGCAAATTCTATTAGGCGCACGTAAAAGTAATTGTCCCATTCGCGTTGAATATCGTCTTTCAAGTAAGTCCTGTCACCTCGGAGATAATGCATGCAAGTACTTGCAAAATTGATATACCTCTATAGAAATACGTTTGACATAATTTTGCAACAAGTTTCTTCCAATTCGCAAAAAGTAACTAATATTAAGAGGCAATACTAGAGATCTTTCAAATGGTTTCGAAATATTTTGGCAACAACTAATTGTATTGATTGCACTTTTATACGAAGAGAAGTGGTCTCATGGTGTGCCGGTGGTTTTATGGGACTGCTGACGTAACGAATATCTCGAGTCTTTAGCATCGCGACTGCCGTAGAATTAGCTTCACGGGAAGTCCACGCTATCCTACAAAGTCGGAATGTTAAGAAAGTTCAGCGTTAAAAGAGCTGAAACGAGGCGAGGCGTGTCTTTAATGAGCATTCAGGTCGAGTTTGTGAAACCCAAAAATCCCTTCGTGCTCGTTGCCTAACCGCTGCGTGCACTGTTAAAAATAAAACGGTCTCCGATGGAGCCAACTTTCGACCGAGAGTGGCGCATTTGATATTAATAACGTTGTCTCGTGCAAATTTCACTTGTAAAGTGTTTAGAGGGTCGGGTTTGACCACTAAACAACTTTCGTTTTTCTTAAAGCAGACGACGAATTACCTAATTATCGAAAATTGATTTACCTTGGCCATTTTCTTTCCATTTACAGAACGACGTATTTTATCGGTGTCATATTTATCGGCAGGATATCGATTGTACTGTTTAAAAGAGAAAAAGGCTTCGCAACGAAAGAATATTTAAGGTCTCGGCGCCAAAGAATTTATACGATTATCATACGCTATAAATCAAGACGTGCACAAGAAACGTAGGCAGGCTATTCAAATATGATTCATCTGTGTTACTTTTCACGTAGCGTTATTAATCTCGAACGGGCCACCGAGACAATTCTTATCTTTGTTAAGCAACCGCACCCTCCAGAATATTTTTATTCAGGAAGTGGGTGCCGCGCGGTGTCGTAAATTAATTCCAAGCGATATCTTTCCGAATTCTCCCAGACACCAGGCTGATTCATCCGTGCATTATGCGATGGCACGCACGCGACGTTTTTCCCTTCTTCCTTTTCGGGATACCCTGTAAAATATGCTCCAATATATCGGTCGGAAGGAATTTTTTGCCCCCCGAATCACCACTCGTACGTACGCCAGCTAAATCTCGAGGAAATGCCTCCAATCTGAGTTTCAGCCGTTCTGTTAGACATAGGGCATAAACCCCGTGGCAACAGTTTTAGCCATGGCGTGCGGGTAGACTATAAAAAAATCGTTTGCAGTTTTATTTCGAGCGTACACGCGCTCGTTTGTTCACTTTTCTGCTCATACTAATTTTCTCGTTTCGACGTTTCCCTCGCAGTGTTTTTTTCCTTTTTTTTGGATCCTGGACTCGTATTTTTCTTTTGGTCGTGAAAATCACATGGAAAAATATAATCAAATATTACCGTTACAAAATGGGTCGGAACCAGTCAGTAATGGAAAGAATTGTTTTCAAATAAAAAGGTTCGACGAGTTAGTCAATTTTGGAGTTCCCAAATACCTATGTATGGAATAAACAGACTTAAAATAACATTAATATCACGTCAACGGTTGCAAAGTATTCCGCCTGATATTTATAACAAATTATAATACCTTGGGAAAAGGAAACTGTCGCACGTGCATCAATGAGGAAGGGAAGCTAACAACACTCGGGGAAATACTCGATGAATGGTCAAAATCATATGCGAGAAAAATCGGTGCGAAATGGATGTCTATAGTCGTTCTGGCCCTCGCTGTTTAACGTTCCTGCGTTATTAACCGCGGATCATTCGAATATTATGCCGCTGATAAAGTCGAGACGCGATATGGAAACAGTTCCTTGCTCCCTTGCAATTTTTGGCGCGCGGTATCGCTTTCAATATTTCCGTAGCCGTCAGACAGGATGGCAGGCCGACATTGAAAGCACTGTCATCGGCGGAGTGACAGACTTCAGACAGTTTAATTAGAACCGCGTAGCTACAGGTGAATTCAGTAGTCAGGATAATAATGGCTGGCGCGAGAGGACACGCTGTTCTGACGACTAATAGGCATCACCGTGTTGATTATGAGGTTGGAAAGAGCGGATGAACAAAGTGACAGGAAACGCCATTCCGTACTGGCTTCTGAATGTAAAAGCTTCGATCAATAATATCGGGTTCAAATTTTCTTTTTCCCTTCATACCATTCTTAAGCTACGGAACCGGGCACGCTGGAACGACGGGGGAATTAATGTCGAAAGTTTCCGATTTAGGCGGAAAATCAAACATTCCGTAAATATTAAACAAGTTCTCGATCAGCGAAGATAACGGAAACACCCGGGGAGTAAGATTCGTGGAGCTTTTATTTACAGGATTGTAAATTTCGAGGAAGGTACGTATCAATCACCTATTACCATTTTTAATAATACAGGATCTTCCAAAAAATTGAGATCACTCTTCAGGAGCATAATTTATAGTATTCAGCGAAACGAAAAAAAATTCCCACTAAACACGAGTCTAAAGACTGTAGTTCGTTTGGGCACGTGTACATTAACCCTTTTTATTTTTCATAATGAGTGCTACGTACCGCTTCTATTTAATTCCAACTCTTTTTGAACACCCTGTATTGGTTGAATCACGGTGGAATGACGGGACCCCTTTATTCTATCATTCATCATTCTCGACCGCCGCATTTTTGTCTCCGCACATACTACGGCCATGATTACGGCCCAATTGCGTGACTCGCCTTGCATAATAAAGTCCCGCTTGTTCGGGCAGTGTGTTCTTACGTGTAAAGAGAGATTAAAGTCAGTCTACTACACGCAATAGCTTCATGATTTTGCTCGTGCGCTTCGGCGGAGAGTCGAGTATTGACTCCTCGTTTTCGTAGAACTTTTCATCCCTCCGTGTAACATGTCGGTTGCTTCATTGTTCATACCATGACAGGTTGGTGTACATAGATGACAGGATGTACACGTGACGCCGTGTACATCGCGGCTCAGTATACGCACGCCTCTGAAGATGAATATTCCGGAGAAACGCCATGCGAAAGAAGAGGGCATGATATGACGGCGCTCGACGTGAGAGACGCGAGCTTGACGCGCTTTTCACGAGCGAGCCAATAAGAGCAGGAAGGAGGGAATATAATGGGATGTTAGAGGAGAATGAATTGAATTTTTCTATTTACTCATTGTATCAAACTGTTACAGTTAAACAATTACGTTCCTGTTTAGGGATATCTTGAAAATAATCCACGCCATTTCACCTGTTCAATTATGTCGTGGGTATTACATGGGTAAACGATACAGTGATTGGTTATTTAAGGAAGAGGGTCACATATGGAATTGAATAATTAATTGTAATGTAGTAAGGTTGAAAACGTAATCAGCGTAAATATCTGTAAAAGAATAATCCGAAAGTAAATGAATATTTATTAACAGTAGAACTACCGATAGGTTTTGTTGCTATTTAGACAGTTTACGTTAAACAGACTATGAACACGAAAGTAGTTGAACGGACTTTAAACAGAGATATATAAGTGCCATTCTGTCTAATTGAAAGTCATCATACATAAATTGTTGCAACAATACCTATATGTTAATGATTTAAAAGCAAGAAATCTGAAATCAGTCATTTTGACTGGCTTGATAGTTCTAGTGTTAAGAATGATCGAGGATGCCAAAAATTCACCGAAAATATGTTCGATATTCTTTCTCTATTCAATTTATTTTTTGCTAACGACTATTAAACTAACACCGGTCACAGTAAGATTCGTTTCTCTCGCCGAACGTTGATTAGTGGTTTCAACAGCACGAGAGGAATAGTTTGACCTATTTGAATATCAACGATTTTCGTATTCATTTCGTGATCCCTGAATTAACGCCACTAACCACGGACCCGCGGCCAAACACCGCGGATAATGAAACCCTTCTTCGACTCACAATCGTCTGCTTGCGAATGCGCGGCGTGTCCCGGGTGTCTTGCTGTCTCGATTCAGCTTAGAATAAATCCGCAGCTATTCCAGCCGGCTCTGTTCTCGAAAACTTTAAAGAACAATACCGTCGCGGGTGGCACGCTGTGGCCCGTTCCTTCGAGACTCTGGTCGTGCATTTCGCTCATTAGTCACCCCCTCACCCTCAACCCACCCCCTCGCCACCTGATTCCTTTTCAAGTCCCGAAGATGCACCATTGTTTACATCGCGATTGTTCGCCAACATATAATATCACCGCCGTCTGACGCGGGGAGACGCGCGAAAATGGACAAGAGGAAGCCAGCAGGTGTGACAGAGAACAGTGCCGCGATGTGAAACGAGTCGAAGACGGATGATAAAACATGAGAACGAAAGGAGCAACGGGGGGCAAAGGACGGGGGAGGTAGGCGAGGCTGGAATAGAATGCAATAAGATGAGACTTAGCGTGCAGCACCCGTCGTACAATTGACGTGGTGCTTATAAAGTTGAGAAGGTAGATAGACCGGGGTGTAGCGAAGGGTGGCTGGGGGGGTGGAAAAAAGAGAGCGAGAGAAACGGTGGAAGCTTGGAGGGAAGAAGCTTGACGAGCAGCCAGAGAGATAGCAGAGAGTAGGTAGGAAGGCACGTCGTGGCTCCTGCACGCTGTGGAAGCCCGATTGTTCTCTGCAACCGACTGTGTCTCATTACTTCGAATTGGCTGGCCGTAGACAATGCCAGCGGGTAATACGGTTATCCGGAAGATGGTTTTCAGCGGCCTCCTCTTCGTTTCACCGCCTGTCTCTCTCCGCCGTCGAGCGCGACGCCCTTTTACGCCTTCACCGCCCCGCCCCGTCGTGGAATAAACTCTTTTCCCCCGGTCACGTTAAGGGGTTACCGTGCTGCCGTGAGCTCACCGACTCGAGTAGCCGTCGGAGAGGGTAAAGAAAGGAAAGGCGGCCGAAAGAAAGATGCTGACTTAGAAGCCGATGGACCATCGCGAGCTAGGTGGCTTCTTGGATCCTTCTTGGCGATAAGAATCGAAGATTAAGTCGCGATACGGATGGACGGGGACGAGATGACCCGGGGAACCTCGAAACGACGAACGACACACGTTGGCTCGGTTGCTAACCGATCGGAATGGAGATGGTCGTTTTGTTTTCCTTGGCTCCTTTTTTTTTTCATCGGGCGAATGGGCACGAGGGGTAATAAGTTGAGAAAGGTCTTTAAGTTCTCTTTAGGGGAGCGAGGTTCTCTTTGAAACTGTGCGTGCATAAAAATACCAAAGTGTTGGAAATGGAGTGACGTGATGTCTTGTGGGGGGATATTTTTTGCCGTAGTTGCTTTTGACGTTAAATATTTATATACCTATGCATCCCAATTCTTCTTTCGTCTTTTTTCAGTAGTCTGTTGCATCCCAGTAAATTCTACGCCGCGTGAAGTCTTCGATCTTTCAAACGAAAAATATAAAGAAAAGGAAGAAAACGAATTCGATCGCAGAAAGTTAAATTTGCAACTCACGATTGGCGCTCCTTGGAATGAATAAATTTCGCCCGAAAGTTTAACGGCGTTCGAAATAAATTCACGTATCAGACGCACGCGACGAAGTACAACCTCGACGAACTTAAATTTCGAAATCCAAGTTTCCCTACAATCAAAAGGCGGATAGAAGTCATCGATAGGCAAATCGGATTGTATCCTCTACCGTACCTCCCTTTCTGCATCAGGCGTGATCTTCATTTCAAATCAACCGCTTGCACGAGATATTACATCGCGGGGAAAGTTTAATAGGCGAGAGGAAGGAGGGCGAAGGAAAAAAAGAAGAATCCAAGATTCACGGCGCTGAAAGATTCGGCATCACTGGTGAAGAAGTTTCTTTCAGTAAGGAAGAAGATGAGAATCGAAGATTAACCGACGACACGACTCTGGATCGGACAAGATGACGTTTTCAGCTCGGCCTGGCTTTCCGTAGTCGAGGAGAAGTGCTCTGCATTTCAAATCCGCGGAAAGCCGGAAAGCTTTTCGTCACGGACGGTCGATTCACTGCTGAAAGAAACGGAGGGGGGGCGGGTTCTCGCCTGGGCAGCGAGAGAACTAGCTTTTCCACCCTCGTCAAACGATATACAGACGAAAGAATCCGTTGTCTAACAATGCAATGTTCGGAAAAGAAAATTACATCCCCATTTAATTTAACTAATTTTTATTCCGCCCTGTTCCATTTTATTCAGCGCAACGACAACGAGTCAATATGTTTAATAAAATTGCCGATTATTTGCCGCACGATATTGCGCGAGATTTTTCTACAGATCGACGTCTATATTGTACGTTCGTTATGAAATTTGGGAGGTTTTATTGGAAATTCTCCTTGAAGACACCCCCGTTGAGTGTCCTTATCATTTCTCTTTCTAGGATTTTCGTGCGCTGTTATCCCTGTACAGGAAAAAACGAACACGTATATGTACATCTCCTTTGGAAAGAAAGACGGCAGCTTCCCTAAGCGTATCCATCTTCAAAATTGCGATTCTCTGAACCTGACATTCGCACGCGATTCAAAAACTGGGATCGTGGAAGAGGATGTACGTGTAAAGTCTTTTGCATTAGAGATCCCGAAGGGTGAACGTTTCTATCAGAAGTTCTCTAATAGAAAATGGAAGGAGAATCTGACAGGGGAACGGGAGTAGAGATAAGGAATGGCTGGTGAAGAATTTTACTAAAGCCGACAAAGTTTCGAGCAGAGGGTATCCGAAAGGTAAATCGAAGCTTAATCGAGCAGGGAGTAACGAGGTATAAATTGTAATATTATCGTCTATTGTTTCACGCAATCATGCACACAATACCTTTATTATTGCCATAATATTTCATCTCGTGTACATTCAATTCATTTTTGCCCGCTCGTATCTGGTTATGGATTATTTGGACTACGGTATTTACCGCACAGTGGATCGCTCAATAATACGATGGATTAGTTGAAATGGTTTTATCTAAAATTAGATATTCTCCATGCTGTAATAACGAAGCTATTTTCCGACTGATTAAGCGAGAAGTTAGTAAATGATTTACAAATAATCAAGCCCGGACTTCAATTTCAACCCATTAATAAATATGTATTTCTCTTTATGAATTTATAAATCTCAAGCGAAATAAATCGAATTTATCGCAGTTCCAGATTTTTCGCGATACACTTTCCATTTAACTAATACTCAATCTCATTGAATTAACGCTAAACTTGCTTCGCTATAATATTATCTTAGTTGCATAGGTAAACGATACTCGTAACACGAGTTCCAGTCGGAGATCGAAATTCTGGCGGAGAATTCGCGTGCATAAATATTCCAGAATGGCTGAAGCAATGTTCGAATCGTTCCAACATGAAATATCGAAGTTGGCTAATTTGTTATCAGCGGGAAAGTCGAGAGACGCGTAGAAATCTTCCTCCTTGACCAATTTGCCCCAGTTACCGAACTTCCAACATTGTTAAACGTCCCGACTTCCGACTTATGGGAACTCTTTGTCCCGAAGAAAATGTATAGATCACCAAGGAAAAGGGCCTGGACGCGACGCGTGTGTGTACATACGTGCACGCGGGTCGAGAATAATAAAAGGCCGCTTGTCAGCATCTATCGAAGGAAGCTTTACGCGATCTCAGTTCAGCCATCTCGCAGTAAAGTGTTTTCATGGGATATTTACGATCAGTTTTATGATTTATTTATAGTATTCTACTGTCGACTATTCCCCGTGATTTCATTTCTATGGTCGTACGTAAATACGACTTACTGCTTCGCGAGCCACAATTCGCGAGAGTATTAAACGTAATTAGAAAAGAGTGCCTTTACATTTTCATCCAGGTGAATATTAAATTCCTTATTTCGTAACAAAAATAATTGACGTTTCCGATTCGCGTATATTTATTCCTTTCGTTGGAATGCCAGTGCTTTCATTTCGTGCAATACAGCATAGAGAAACTTAAGAACTAACTGAACCACTCAGATAATTAAATCCACTTCCACGACGTCGTATCATCAAGGTGTTTACTTAGTTCTCCGAAACTTAGCAATACCGCGCAACTATCGGGCGACAAAAACTGGAAACCCGTTCACCGCCGCAGAACAAAGCAAGACTACCCTGTTTCGAGCCGACGTAAGTACGACATGCCGATAACGCTAGGTACGACTGGAAGTTTAAGGATTAACGCGCAAACTGTTGGACTCGCTCGTTAACCTCCACGCGACGATACAAACGCCCCACGTCTCGGTAATTCATCCACGCTGGCTCAAGTATGATGTACTAACAACCAATCTGGTTTCCCGCCGCATAAATCGGTTAAGCTTTTTCTCGAAACCGCGTTTTATTGCATGGCTGAAACGATATCTCGGGATCTAGTTGTCCGATTGACTTGAAATTTGGAGATGTTCTTCGACAGGCCTGTCGCTATGGCAGGTACTAATCTTTGAGCAGACTTGTTTCTAATTTTGTATTATGCTACAAGAAAAAAAATTCTGAAAAATAAATTTGCACTTGAAAGAGTCGCAATTGGTTAAAACAATGAGATCTTTTATTTCTTTTGGTAGGGGCTAATACCACTTTCATACTGAAGAAAATGACACCTCGTTTTTTTATTTCGTTCCAATAAGGAATCGTGTCAGCCATCGTGACATGTTTTTTTAAGATTACCTTCAATGAAGCGAACCTGCTGGACGTTTATGTATTTCGACTTGACAAAAATATATAGTGTAGCTGAAATATTAGCAATCGCGTCTGCAAAAGATGTGATACAAAGCAGTGTTATGAATTGAAAAAAAAAATCTCAAAAGAAGTCTAAAAACGACTTTAAAAACACAAATGCTCCCTCAACAGGACGATATGGTCTCGTCCAACCCTTTATTGCCATTGTCGTCTACGTTAGCTCCGACGAGGACGTCGACGACAAGGTGGACAGTACTCGTGCGCTAGCTCGAGTGTGCACAAAGCAATCATTTCCCCTCAAACAATAGTCGTCCTCATGCACGTTTCACTAGTCACTCTGAACAGGCTGGACACCTTTCGAAAGATCAACGCTGCCAAGTCCGTTGAAAGGTTCAGCGAAAGTGAAACAGAGAGGTGACGGAAACAAAGAGAAAGACCAGAAGTCCTCGACAACGTCTCGAGATGGTAGTCCAAGTGCGTCCCGTGCTTGCACTTATCTTTGTGTCACTGTTTGCCCAACCGCCAAAGCAGACCATTTACCATAACGAGGGAAACGGAAGCTTCGAGCAGAACTCCTTGGCGCCCTGCGAAAGCTTGCAACAATGGTTTGTCCGCCGTGGACTCGCCTACCTCTGACTTTTTCCTTTGGCAACCACCTACCCGTCTCTTTTCTTTTCCACCCTCTCCCCTCCCCTTCCGGCTCCCTCCCTTTGGCTGCGTTTTATCCACGACCCTTCGCGTCGCCGTTTACTCGTCACCCCGATTGCCGTTGTTGCGACGCGTCGCTGCGAGAGAGTAATCCCGCGAAGTTTTTGCGGACTCGAATCGATACTGATGATCCAGTCGTTGCTTTCGACTTTCGTCGAGACGTAATTGCGCTCAACGAGCGGGTAATCGTTATACTTTAAACACGGACAGGGGAAAATTATTTGTTATTAAGTAATGGATACTTTAGGCGAAAGGTCTGCCAAGGGAACCGGTTTGATTTAGAGTTGACGATACGTGTTAATTGTGATTTGTAAATTAATAGGTGAGAAACATGGAGCAGCTGTTAACGGTTTCGGTTCAGTTAATAAATGACGAAGCGATGCGTCGATGGTTCATAAATTTGGACCTTCTATTAACGAAAATAGTCTTCTGGAAGCGATGCATTGACGTCAATGTTTCCAGACTGTGCACTCAGTACAATTGATTCTATTGGTTTCTGAAGAGTAATCAGTATCCACGGTTTGGAGTGGTGTTCGGAAATCGATAAGATCAAAATGGACCGGCGTTGTCTACCTTGTAAACCGTGTTCGAAATCGCATCAATGGGATGAAAAACGTCTGTTGTGAAAACAGGAGAAACGAAAAAAGATGAATAGCGGAACAACTTCGGTCCTCTTTGTTTTGCCGAAAAATAAAACTATTGTTTCGCTGTTGCAGCATTTGTTTCTTTAACCCCTCTTTTAATCATTCCCTCGCGTTTCTCGCAACTATGTCAATCAAAGAGGGGCTACGTATCCACCTGACGACAGGAGAAACACGTTGTTACATCGAGAAGCAGCCTGCACTGGGGAAAATAAAGGTAAGCGCTTTTGAGGCGAACACATTGCACATGCTGGCGAGTGTCTGCCTCGCGTGACAAAGGGAAAATTCTTAAATGTTCTTTGAAAAGCTCGTCCATCCGCTCAGCTTTGTACAACGCGGTCGACGTTTCGTTTCGCTTCCCTTAATCTTTCATTCGCGACCACGCGGCAGACATATTCCTGTCAAACATTTAAGCGACTGAAATTCCACGGCCACCGTGGGGCTTTATATTCTCTCTTTCAGCTCTATTATTATTAAGTCATCTCTATTGGTTACTGCAGACATAGAGCGTATAGATTCAAAGTAATGCAACAAAAAGAGAAGGACAGTGAGAGGGACAGAGTGCTTGCCAAGAAGAACAAGGAAATGTATTCAAACAAGAGCAAGATAACTCGAGAAAGCTGTAAAAGATTTACTGCAAGAGATGCAATTCTATTTTGCACAATATCGATATTGATATCGTGTCACTTTTGTCGCGACATTTCTCACTTGGTTAGCAGCAGAATATTATTCCCAAAGAAACGTGCAAAATTTTAAAACCCCACTTCGCGAAATTATTCCTCTGTTCCCATTTTCGCAAGATCGATCCATGCAATTTCCCCACGATCGCTAATTCTCGAGTTCTCGACGAAATGCATCGCTGACGCGGTCGTAATCGAATCGAATCCCTTGCACAAACTACGAAGAAGGTTTTCCACGTTGACGGCCACATTTTTTCCCCTCGCAGGACGTCTACTCTGTTGGATCGAAAAGTTGAGCGCACAGACGCGGAATACATCTGGAGTTTCGAGAGCGTATAGAGTCTATTTTATGGGCGGCGGATAAAGAAAAGTTTCGAAGGTTAGAGCAAACGTATATATGGAATTTCTACGATCCCTGTCCCTCCCCCCTGTGCCGGGGAAACGGTATTTCAGGTATGTGATGAGTGGCAGAGACACGGCAGAGTCGCTTCTTTATTGCGCCATCGACGGAAACATCGATAATCTTGGAAACTTGGCGAGTATCTTCGACGGTTCATGGGACGCCACGCAATTTACCCAACCGTGGTAATCGTCTGGTCCGAAAAATACGTAGATACGGTAATCCGTGAAAATTCTTTCGGTACACCGGAACCGCTCTGTGTCTCTTTATCGTTATTAAAACCGTAGAGTCCAACGTAAGCAGTATTATTCATGTCGGATTTAAAATGCCGTTGGAAATTCTGCTTGTATTAGGAGAAATATTGTTCAATAAAGAATCCATTAACAGAGCACGGTATACGAATTAGCCGATAAATTCAGCGGCAATCTATATTTACAAACTCGCTGATTCTCTGACGTAAGACTCCGCGCAGCAATTCGTAGGAGAAGTTCGAGGCACAGCTAATCAATATACATTATTAATACAAAGGCCGCTTTAAAACTTTTAACCAGCGCGCAGATCGGGAATAAAAACCTGTCACTAAAATACAGCTTCCATGGGGCACCATATTGTGCGCCAACTTTCCCTTGGAACGCCCAGCTCCTTTTCTTAGAGAACGCCAAGGTATCGAACTAGGGGGCGGAACACTTGCTCCTTAATATACATAGAACACAGACAGAGCAATCGATGGAACTTGCTTATTGGCAATTTGTCCAAGGACGGAAGATAGGACGTGGGAACCCAGTAACGAGGTGGTTGTTTTTCGAAGACGAAGCTCTGCCTCACGGCGCAAAATCGTTCCTATACTCGGCCATCGGATGCATCGACGCTGGGGGAAGGTGGGGTGATTATGGCGCGAGGTGCCTTTCGCGGGTTGCAATTTATCGTGTCGCATTAGACTCAAAGTAATTGATCCCTAGGGCACGCGTGGAATAGCGAGTCATTACTTTGGACTGATGATGCCGCCGCCAAGCTGGCCGGGGGAAAATAAAAACTCGAAAGGCCACTAGCTCTCGATGAAAAATTTGACGGAGAAAGTGGGGGAAGGATGAGACGCAGGAACCATGGGTGTCTTTGAAATGAGTGGAATGAGGTTCTTGTGGTTTCAACCGGTGGTGAAATTTGCTAGCTCGATATATGCGAAGTCGTTTATTCTTATTTTTATTTATTTCTCCAGTGTCGGTTAGCGTGGTTTTTAACGTGCCCTGTTTTTGTGGCCTCTTTGACTTTCTTTTATGTTATTATGAAAATCGCGGGGACAGGGCAGAATTGTCTTTTGTTTCTCATTAGCCTGCGTACTCGAAAATATGAATATTTAATTTCATTAATCGTGTTGCGTTTTAATGGTCATCTTTGTTTCAGCAGGAATTTAGAGAAATTGCTTAGGGAAATTATTGTAGAGGATTATGCGAAGGATTGGTAGATTGAACGTTTTAGGAAAAAGATACAGTAAGGCGTTAAAGTGTAAATTTCGAAATATTATAAATCATCAGGGGCAGCAATTAATTTCTCGCGGTTTAATATTTGTTGCCAGTAACGTGTACGTATAATTTCTCGTTACATTTATTTGGATACAAATAGATGCTATATAATAAGGAAAATACAGATTACTTTCGGCATATTTGCATTGTGTCAATATAAATCTCGTTGAAATGCAAATGAATAAAAGCATGAAATACTGACACAACGGAAAAGTATATTAACATAGCAGAAACATGAAAAAATATTAGCAGCGCGGTGAGCATGGACTTTGTCCCTCAAAATTACGCGAACCCTTGAGTGGTCAACGACGTTTGACAATTATTCGCAAATATCATCGTGTGCTGCACGATTGACCAAATTCGCCATCAGTGCAGGAGGCTGAACACGCGACACGGCTGGGCAAAATCTGGCGTAATAATTGAATTCGGTACCAAATTTCACGACAGTTAATAGATATTGTCGAAGATAATATGTTTCCGCGACATCGTGAACGCGAGGAGAACTGTGTCGTTTAAAATGAAATTTCTATCCGCGCAATGGTCCCTCTCATATTCATGGTCTATTAAAATTCGCCAACTATGTACAGGGCGCTGGGTGGGAGGGTGGTGATTGAAACTTGAATAAAACACGACGGAGGACTACGTGAATTCACGTGTGCGCCTGGAATTCGTGTAATTAATAATCGCATCGTGCAGTAAATTGTCACTAAACTGCACCGGAGCGCAATTTATCCGTAGGGTGTTCATACTGAAATAAAAAGAGGAGGCGACTACTCACGTATATCGAGTGCTCGAACATCGCGACCCGGCCCGAACAACATCAGCAGCGCACAGAACTTGGCAATTATTGGCAGGCAATCAGTCTTCATGGTCGCCGAGGTGTGGTCTCCTCATGGAAGTTCGTGGAAATCGCCTGAGAACAGAACGCGACAAAAGATTTACTTTAACTTTGCGGACTATCGGACGTCCTTCGGAAACATTACTTTCCTTAGTTTTCAACAATTTTCCACATATTTTACTCGGTGGTGATTTCCTAAAATGGTGTAGTTTCAAGGAAGTGCAATGCGAGTTTTAAAATTAAAAAATAGAAATGAAATCATTTTAATAATGGTGCTTGAAATTACTAATTCTTACAATTACGTATGTGCCTATTTAGAAATTACTACAAAACGCTTGGGGAGTCTAATGGTCTTTCGGTAATCGAGCTTCTTCTGCGTGACTATAATAAATCAGACCGCCGAAGTGTTAAGGCGCAGCGATCTTTCGGAAATATGTAGCTCAAGTGGCACAATATACATTACAATACAAAATGCCTACATTCATTTCGGAACCGTTGATCGTATCAGTCATCAATCTCCAAGATATATCTCATCGACCTCTCTTTTTTTTATTCCACGCAACACGCACGACATTCGCGTTCCTAAACGTTATCGTTCCCTTCCCATGTCCCCTCCACGTTGCCCTTGGAACCGATAAAATCATCGATCGTCGTACGGTCGCGTACGGAGAGAACCAAGGAGTTATTGAATAATTTCTGTCCAGCCCGCAATATAATTTTTCCACGTGAAGGATTGCAACGAGAGACAAGAAGGGTTTAATCGACTTACGAATAAAACCACGACTAATTTGGGCGTTTTTTTTTACTTCTCAGGATACAGGAGAAGCAGTCAGCTCCTGGTGGGTTTTCTAATACGTGTGTCGCCTAGAGGAACACAGAGGGCCAGGCTTGTAATCGAGTCACTGCTCCATTAGTCTACCCTTGCACTAAGAAGGACTTTGTAAGAGGAAACGATATGAGAGAAGGAGAGGCATTCCTTTGGCTTTTCTCCATTTTAACTAGCAGTTGGAAACTACCCTTACGGTCACGCGACTACTATTCAACGCGGCACTCGCCTGTTCTATCAGAGAAATAAAGAACGGAACTTCGATTGACCCATTCCTGGGCAACAGACAAAGGGCAACTAATGACGCAAAATGTAATTGATTGCGACGGAGAGTGCGCTGGCCATTGTTGCTACGTGTCTATACCATGTACTTGACCGACACTTCAGTTGTGTCAGTGATAATTGTGCCTAAGGTACGGAAGATTTAGGGGTATAAAAGGATGTCCCGTCCTAGCCACTGAAATGAAAATGCGCGTTTGACTGTACATGGTTCTATGATGCATGGCTAGGGGAGCTATATTTATGTACTTCTATGGTTCTGAATACGACCATACTTCTATGGACCTGAGGATGGTAATATATGCTTTTACGGATTTGGGGATGATATTGTATATGGGTCTGTGAATACAGTGATTACTTCTATTGGATTCTATAATGCCATTCTCTATTACTCTATTCTATTATACGTTCTGTATGAAAGTCTACGTGACTGTTATACTGCACTTGCGTTTGTATCAAGTGGATAATCAATCAGATGAAAAATGTTTATCAACGTATTTATAGTATTTACAATACAGTGGTATCCATTTTGATATTTATCTGCTTTATGCTGCAGAACTGGTTATTAAATTATTAATTAAATAACGCCATCCTCCAATCGCGATCCCTATATAATATCGTTATCTAAACATTAATTGCACGAACGTTCCAATATTTTAATTACAGTAAATGCATCGGAATTGCCCATCAGCCCATCACATTGAATTTGCACACTACAAATTTCAAGCAGGCTGCTGTGTTCTTCTCAAGCAAACAATTAATCGTACTTGCTGTTCATCGATTACCCTTTCATGGATTCCATTGATGAGCAATAACATATATCTCATTTTAATGGTCATGTTTAAAGGAGTCTAGGTCATTGTCGCATCGATTGTTCGATGCGACTGCAATACCTCGTTATCCAGTGTTCAGGCTAATAGCACGCGGCACGCTTTGTCCGAGATATTTCGCAGCGTCGCCAGTGAAGTTTCCCCATAACGCCAACCGTACAATTTCGTCCCCTCAGTTTCGCCCCAAACTGGTCCGCCTGCGACATTTATACATACCCCTAATCTTCGCAGATACATAGCTCGAAATATCTAAACCGTTGCATCGGAAAGCAACGGGGAACCGAAAAAGCTACGAGATAAGAATTGAAGGCACGGCAAGAAGTTTCACTGTTAAAGGCAAGAACAAAGAACGGTTTCGCTGAAATTTTTCGAGACTCCGGAAGTAGTTTCGGAGGACTTGCAGGGTAATGACGAAGACGGCGCGGGCCAATTCCTTTCTGCTGCCGTTGCAAAATACATTCGAGATTTTATGGACCACAGGCTCGAGTCAGTGAAACTTGCGGATTGTAGCTAACCGAATGCCCGAAATCCCGAAAGACAGATTCTAGACGATACTGAAGCTCGGCTTATACCGTGGCCAGATAACGAAACCTGTGCCCCCGAACTTCGTCGTCGAAAACGTAGAACGACGTCGGCCACGTCGTCGCGTCTCTGTTAAACATTTCGTGTATGTTCATTTCGCGAGACACGCTAGGATAGTCGAAAATGAGTTAAACCTGGACGAAAAAATAATTGCGTTTATTCATAGTTGGGCAAACTAATTCAACGAAGTTCCCGCGGTGGAAAATTGTTGCCGTGGATATATTACTTAAACCTTAATCGTCTATTGTTGACTTAAGGCCAGTCGCAATTCGCACAAGCACCTTATTTACACTTTCAACGGTCGTTTATCCCAATTTCGCGGCTGGTACGCGCAAACCGTGGTCATTTCGTCGACAAGCAATATCTGGCCGTTCCATAGAAATTTTCGACGGCCTGTGTGATAGGGCCTTAATGAAAATCGACGACTGCCGGACACATCCGGTCCTCGGTTTGAAAAACAACACACCGTTGCCTACTGATCATTTGAAATTGGGTTAATTAAAACGCGTCGTTTACTCATTCGAACTTTACCCCTCTTTGCAATTTTGGAAACCAATTTCATTATAGCGCCGGTTGTTTCAGTTTCTTCTCCCCCGTTTTTTTTTTGTTCACGGAAATAAATTGCATCCTGTTGTCGAATACGCGCGGTGGAAATTAACCAACGGTCGGGATCGATACACTTTGCGCGCATTAAAGATAAGGGAGGTGACGCGACGTTCGGAAGCAGTCGATGCTGCAATTTTCAGCGATCTTCCAAATGGTCTTGCTATTCCTCGCAACAATCTTCGATATTAATTCACGCGAGAATCTCCAATTCGGGAAAATGCACAGCAACGGCAACAGAAGGGGGGGCATCGGCTTTGCAACCATTACAGAAAACCAAGCAATTTTGCGAGCTTCGGTAAATATTGCACGCACTTGACAATAAATATTATCCTTATCCGGCGCTATCTTTCCCCAAAGTGGAACAGTTAAATCCCCGACTTTCCAAGGCTAACCCCCGGGCAAATTACCCTCGGCAAAGGCTAATACATTCCCCAAAGCAATATTGTTCTCGACAATTGAGAAATCGGAATCGTGGGATATCTGTGTATCCTGCTGAGCCGGTTGCCTGTCCATGTATAAGACGTGCTCCCAAAGGAGTTTTCGCCATGAATAGCTGGCAGAACACCGCCTACCTTGGTGGACCTATCGTTGCCTATTATCGCGAACCCTGCTGTTTTAAGCTATCGCTGTACATAAGAGTGCCACGAGAACTTTCGCCCTCTCGTTTTACACGAATTTCCCAGAACCATTCGTGAGGTCTCCTCCACTATGTCCTGAGGGCTTCCCGTCTCTACTGTATCGTCAAGATAACGATCGTCTGTTTGTGAAAGGTGTTTGGTACCCTCCTTTGAGGGTAGGTTCAAATATCCGGAAACACTGGTAAATTTTCGGGCCCGTTTGAATTTTAATCTGGACGAGTGTCGAGCTGTCGAGAATTGAAAGTGCAGGAATAATCTTGGCTTTTTGTTTTGTATAATATTCGGCACCGAAAAATGTACTGATTATACTGGGAATATGGAACGATGCTATCTCAAAAGCGAGAGAATCAGGAAATATGACGTTCAGTATTGGTATTAGACACTTGCTTAATTCATCTGCAACGTTAAATGAAGCACGTGCACGATACGGTGTTCGAAAATTGTTTAAAATTCATCAAATTCATGCTTTTAGGAGCACGAAAATATATGTAATATCTTAATGCTCGTAATTCATTAGCAGCAGAAATCCATCGATTCTATACACAGCGTCATCCCGTGCGAAATAATTTCGGACCCGAGGATGTCAAAGGAAATTCCACGTTCATCTCCGCACTATTAATAATCAGGAGCCAGTCATCTAAAAAATTACCGTTCCCTTTGAATTTCGGTTCGCGTTCCGTTCCGGTAGATTAATGCTACGACCAATGTCGCGCGGCTATATTTTCGCGATATCCATATATATTTCTCATCGGTCCACTCTCGTTCGGTGTCGCATTACTTTTTTACCTTTCCATCGACGCATCCACATCGGGCCGCGTCTCGTTTCTTTTTCTGTGCGCATTTTCCGGCATGGGTTGCAGATGCGTCAGCGGTGCATTTCTGAAATTCTTCGGGCGAGCTTTTGAAGAATTGTATACCGTCCATGGATACGGTGCTTCTCGCTGACGTGACACGCGTTTGATGCTCCTCGTCTATCGATTCGCGATCGTTAAACAATATCTCCGATAGCAGCCAGTGCGTTTCTGTGCGTGTGCTTCAACTGGAACGAAACTAAGCTAGCGGGGATTCACGGAACATTTCGTTGCAAACATTTTTTTTCCCTCCGCTTTTAGTTTCTCTTCCCTTTCTGCGTTTTCTACTCTTCTGTTAGAATTCGAGATCTGTCCGCTAGAAAGCACAGCTTGCCAAAGGAACCATCGCTATTTATTATCGACAGTATAACAATAATGATAATTGCTCGCTTCGTGAAGTAAAGCGTCATCTCGCGCGTCTTTTTATCGGTACCCACGGAATCGAGATTTTCTCACGTAACGACTAAGAGCGTGGATGAAACCAAGGGATTTGTTATTTTCAATCACTCGACGTTCGCCGATGTTTAAGTATTGTCCTATCGCTGTCGCGCGGTCGCGTTCGTTGCATGTAAAAAAGGATCGATAAGCGATACCCTCGATAAGTTCCGGCATCATCTCTTGAACATCCGTAGCGCTTGTTCGTTATATTATCCAAGCCAGCGAAGCATCCAGACGAACGACCTTTTTTTCCCCTGGTAAAACGAAAAAGGATAGAAACGACTGAAAGGAGAAACTGGGAGAAGCACGTCTGTGAATTTATCCCCGCAATGAAGCTCATCAATCGCGAATCAATGTCCTGTACACAATCAAGTTACAGCCGCGCGATTTTTTTCTTATATTTTATTCGTATTTTCTATTTGTAAATTAATAATTTGCTAGTCCAATTAGATTTGATATGCTGCCCTAATAAAGGGGATTAATATAATAACACGGAAGACGATCTATTGTTGGGAAGAATGGTGTTAAAGATTGAGGATTTATATTCTCTCTGCAAGTCTATTTAGTTTATTCGTATTTTCTATTTCGAAATTACTATTGTACTTTGCCATTTCAATCAAATTTTATACGCTGCCTTAATAAACGAGACGAATTGCCACTCTGTCAATTATTTTAATAGCCAACTCATGAAAGATTATACCGCCTCAAGCTTTCCGTCGCCATCGCCCCTCCCGTTGCTATTTATGTACTTGGCTTCCTCGTCCTAATCGAATCACGTCGATTTCTCGCGAGTTGTCGAATCAAAGATCGAATTCAATCCGTCGAACAATAGTCTGGGATCATGCTCGTTAGGCGTTCACCGCGCGGTTTGCACGCGATACACATAGCAGCGTGGCGGCTAATGAAGTCGCCGGCAGCAGGCACGCGTGCGTTTCACGCCGTCGGCATTGTCGCAGACGTACACGGAAATAGAAACAGAGACTCGTTACATTGTTCAGTTAACCTGGCGCCGTTTTGCGTGTACGTGTACAATTTTCGTCCGGCACTCTGCCCGGTCAACTCCATCCCGCCGACTGTATCATCGCGATAATAGCTTGTAACGCGTTCCATTCGCCGCGGAACCAGCGCGTCTCCGCGCGTGTTGTTCATCTCGCTGGCGGAAACACGCGAACGCTTTACGGCAACGAAATGCTCGCCGGCACTTCTCGCTACGAAGGAATTTTGTTTTCTGACGTTCCTGCTGTCGACGAGTCCTCCGAGCCGGAAAGCATCTAATAAATCCGCGTCGGAGGCGAGAGCCCCTCGTTAGACGGGGAAAGCTTCTTTCGCGGATCGTGGAATTGCTAGAAGCGCCTCGCACGGAGAGTAAACTGGTAGGAAATTATTTTCGCGCTGCAATGTTTGTATTATTCCAGCGTTTAGGTGGACGAATCTGTTAACGCTTTGCCAATCGAAGATTACAGTCGTACGGTGCAGGGTGATTTTCTTGTCCCTTTTTCATGGTAGACTCTGGCCTTTTAAAGCGTCGATTGAACGTTCCTTCATTGTTCGTAGTTATCGTTCGACGGATTCAGTTCACGCCTGCAGCCGACGAGACTCGGCACTTATCGCGCTTCCACCGAGTGTAAATTGGCAGCAGGGGTTGCTGACCTTAGCGTCTATTCGGGATTATGGGATTTTATTCGTCATTTGCGCGCTGCTTCCGAGTCAACGAGCCGTTATCTAACAAGGTGGAAAGCGTCGGTGAATCGCTGAAGTGCTTTAACAGTGATTAGAAGCACTACCTGCACAGTACTCCTCGTTGCAATTGTTTATATGTTTCAATTGCATTCAACTGCATTATTGCATACATGAATCCACCATGATTTTAATTTATTTTAATTCACATTGGGGATAAGGAATAACCTTATCAACGTTACATCATAACCCTGAGGTGCACTATGAATTTATAATAATCGGCCAGAAAATAGCATAAATTCGATCCCATTTATTGAGACCATTCGTGCCACTAAATTAAAATAAACCTCTCCTCCAGCCACTCCAAATCTGTTCCCCAGCTTGGTTTCTCGAAAAAAAAGATGAAAAAAAATCGACAGAGCTCTTCTCGATTTCATTTTCAAGCTATTCGCTTAAAAGAGGAAGCGGCCGGGTATCGGTGTACTCGAACGACCATCCTCGTTCTCTCGTAAAGTCGTCGATTTTATCACAGCCCTTCCACTTCGATGACACTATGGCGCGTGGTTCAACAACGAAGAAATCCGGTTCGCGCTCTGTTCGTCGAACCGTTCGTTGAACGCTCTTATCGGTGGCGCCGATACGTCCGAGCCTGGTGCTCGTATCCACGCCACGGTAGACGGAAGCAACGTGAATACGTTACCGTTCGACCGTGCGGCTCGCAAACCGGCGACGCGACGTTTCGAACCAAGCCTCAGATCTGAAGTTATGATAACGCGTGAGAAACGCGTGCGACATGTTTCAGCGTCGCGTTTCGTTCGCCTTTCCCTCAGGCGTTGGCCGTGTGTTTTATCGTTACCGGTCGTGTCGACGACGCGACGCCGACCCCGACCCCACGCACAAGTTAAATCGTTAATGGACATTGGTTGTAAATTTAGTTTGTAAATTCTGTCGATGTTCATACTCGACGTTGATTTTTCTATTTTTGTCTAGTTTGTTTTTTTTGATAACGAATAAATTCCCTGTATCGTCGAAACATAATTGAAATGTTGCAGAGGAGTATTTGTCGCCCGTTTGAAGGCCAAATAAACGAGCGATTCAGTAGCCAATCGATGATCACTAGAGAAATATTTGGCGAGTTAATGCCCCTTAAATCCTCTTTAATTTTCCATATCACAATGCTCGTTGAAAGTAATGATAATTTCAGGTGGAGCGCACCTTCGTTCATCCATTGACATGTAATTAGCGTACACTGCGGAGGATAATTATCGGTAATTACTGGTCAAAGCTATTCCCTCATAACACTTTTGAGGGCGACAATCGGACACAGTTTCGATTTCACGGGGGACGAGGGAAATGCATGGACCGTGTGTTGCAATTGCGACGATTTTTCCAGATGGACGCGAGCGTGCTTCGTGCGTTACGTTTCGTGTTACACCGCTGTTAAAGAGACCCGCTTGCCGGAAGCGACATGTAATTCACTGGAATTACATTTAATCATTAATGGCGTGTCCACGTTCAAGATGTACAAAGGCCGATGTCGTGCAACTGGTAATGACCGATGAATATTTTTTTTTATCGCCGATTCATTATTCCCCTATCTGGTAGATGCGCGTCACGGAAAGCAATTTGTGTGTGCACACGAACGAGCGTCCAACTCTGGTACAGCTCGCAAATTCTATTAACATTGCGCTGCGCGACTATGCGTTGAAACGGAATAGTTATCGTAAACTGAATTCTCATCAAAACACGAAACCATAATAAATTCGTTGGCCTCATACGCACGCAAGTCCAGCAAAGTGGTAGCGACGAATTTCAAATTCTCAGAGATTTGGATTAATTGAAATGCTCCTGCCGTTTCTGTTTTCGTTTCGAGTTAAACATTTCAATGCAAGCTCTTATAATTCGTGCAACGTCGGGAACTTTAACTTCCCATGGAGTTTCACGTTTCTCGTGGCTTTTATCGGATTGTTCGAATTCTCTGGTCGTTGAATAGAGAACGAGATTGAATTTGTTGAGGCAAGTTGGAACCTTTTTCAGTTGCGGCGAAACGACGGCGTATCGGCGCGGCCACTGTGTCATTATCGTTCTCCCGGGAAAAAGTAGTATGCATATGTCACTATTCAGACAAGTAGTTCAAGGAACGCGTTCGCGTCACGTCGGACGGAGAATTTTCATCTGGTAGAGGCGGCCATTGCGATAAGATATGAGAAATATGCTCGGCACATTTTCCCACTATTGTTGCACGCCTCTTAGTGAACCCCTGTGTTCTCTATACGCCGGGCCTCTTTAAACGATCTCCTCTCTCCATACGCCGAGGAAACGTGTCGTCGCGTCCGCATCTCTGTTCTCCTTCAAGATTTTCCTTCTTCATAAAAAGTTACTGGTCTCCGGCTCTCGATTTCATGAATTTGCGACAATGCGGCAGCGAGATAAAACGAAACGGTTCGGTTTCCTGGAATTTTCTCGCGGAATCACTTGGCGATAACACGTCGTTCAAACGAATGGGGAACGTTCTACCCGTTTGGCAATGAAAGGAAAGATTAGATCTAAACTTTTACATATTTCTCAGATTTAAGTAAGAAGTGCTGTATGAGTTTTTTTTTTGAAAGTGATACCGGTTTAAATGTGCAATTGTAGCCCCAATGTACTTACTGCCCAAAGATGTACCCTTGTCAAGTGTTCCAATAAACAAGAATATAAAATAGGCTAGATCAAATCGTGGGACAAAATAATTTTCGTATCAAATTTTCACATGGTTGGTAAAATAGACAAACGATGCCATCGTAATAAACAGAAGAACAAATTTTTTTTTAAGAAAGTAATAGTCACAACGATTACTTTACTAACAACTAATGAAATTATTTCGTTCATCGCGCTACTTTTCAACGCGATTCATTCCGTGCCCACTGGTTACCGAAAATTCCCCTGCCACACAATCAAACACTCTTCACTCCAAAACGGGTTAACCCAGTGATTCCATTTCACCGACACCGCTCCAAACCACCAGCGCCACGCTGGAATCTCCTCCTTAAACATTCCCAGCGGCGTCGTAAAACGGCGCTGAAAGTTCCATAAAATCTCCGCAATATCGCAATATCGGTACCGAGCCGAGATCAGGGTGAGCGACTTAATTTTATTTAATACGACCCGCGATCCGCCCTCTTAATTCGACTGTCGTCAGCTCGTTTAACGATAACGTTATACCGCTGGCAAACTAGACGCTGCATCGCGATAAGATTGCAGGCGCGCGCGAGCACGCCCGCTGATTGGATACAGGTAGGTACTCTACACACGGCGCGGAGGGAAGAAGATTACCGTTAAGGTGGCTGCAGGGACGTCGGGAAGGGTCGATATTAATTGAAGCATACCGGGTTACGTAGATGGGGGGTTGCTTAAGCGAAACGTTTGATAACCGAGCTCTCTGCTGCAGATGAAGCGTGCACCATCGTTTCAGCTTTCCGTGGCTGATGACGCTCGATGTTACTAATTTTCAGACACCATTCGCGCACGGATCAGCGGCACGAATTCAACTCGAGCAACGGCAGATTCAGGAAAATGAATCGCCCGCCTCTTGGGTATGCAGAATCACGTAGAACAGGTATACATATGTATACATGGTGCGGCGGAATGATAGGTACAAGCGGGCACGAGGAAATCTTCTATGAAAAAATAAGAACAAAATATGGAATAAAATTGGCTAGTTTTCGAGAAAAGTTGGGTAGGGTGCAGTTTTGTTTGCACATTGAAATTCATCGTACGGTGAAGCTAACGCGGACAGGCTTCTCGGTTGGTATGAACGTGGTTCGATTCGAGCATCGAGCTTTTGTAGAGCAATTGAAAATGCTACGTTTATTTGGCAGGGCAACAGCGACGGGGTAGTCGTTGTTTTCTTTATGTTACTTCTGGCGAGCTATAAGATCTTCGCGAGACGTCGAGTGGCAGCCGAGATCTTAAAACATCTACGGGCTGCTCGTACCCTTGTTCTGAAGGAGAGAAAGAAAATCAAGGGAAGGGCGTGAAGCATCAAGTCCTAAGGGACGTTTGAAGTGCGCTCGTGTCGAAGCGTATAAATTCAGCGCAACGGCGACTGAAAAAAAGAAGAAGAAAGAAGCGTTCCGGAATATTTAACCAAGGTTCTCCATTTTAATCCCGACTCTTCGTGCCCGATAATGACAAAATCATTTTCACATTCGCTTTGACGTGCCCAGATATTTTATCCCGCGTGCAAAAGACAGATGCCGCCCAATTTCGTCCATTCTCTAAAAGGGAAATTCCATTGCATCCGCCCGGCTCACTCGGGAACGCGAGAACATCAAACAGTGTACACACGCGTGTTGCAGCTTTGACAAGGACACAGAAAAAAGGGACAAAGGTGTGGTGGGGTAAAAAAAAGAGACGAAAAAGAAACAAAAGAAAGAACACTCGCGATTTAGACCGCGAAACGCTACAGGAAAGAGGAATGTTGCTAGAAAAAAGAGAAATAAAGAAACGAGAACACGGTTTCCCGCAATGCATTTGCAGTCCAGAAGCGGCTTTTGAAATTCTGACGCTTCGTCAGTCCTCTTTGGATGCATTCGTGGAGTGGCATTATCGTCGCTGTGGTTACGAGTGCATCGTGCGCGCGCCCGCGCACACGCCTACACGCTCGTTCGTGCTTCCAGCACGCTTTTTCCACATTTCGTGCAGTTTCGGCTTCTAACGTTTCGTTCCGCTGCAAGTGGCCATCGCGTAGCCGTGCTTCTTTTTAAGGACTACTCGCCGCGAAAAGTCCATCGTTTCCCTTTCCCTTTCCCAGTGCATTGTACCCTTTCCTTTCTTCTTGGCCGCCTCCGCTTGCAACCCTTTTCTCCCCCTGTCGGTCCGCGGAGAATGCACCGCTGCACGTATGCACACTCGCCGCAGTCGCTTTTGCATAATGCGTATTCGAAAGCCGATAGCTCTGAGCGCTTTTCGAGCCTAAGCGGTCGCAGCTTTTAAGGGAAGAGGGAAAGTGAGGCGCGGGCAAAGTGGAAAGAAGGGAATAGAGGAAATATGGAAAACAGGATTTCGTCGAGTCATGCTGCCTCGATGGAGATTCGTTGAAACCAGGAATGCTCGGCGAAGTGTATCTTTGAAATCCTGTAGTTCGATGTTAGTTAGGCAGCATACAATCTAGGCTTTATATGTGGCAATTGTTTGGCGGCCAAATAGGACAGTTAAGTTTTAATTAAATTCTTGGAAATTACAAACGAAGTTAAGTTAATTAAATTAAATTTAAGTTAGAATTATCTTTGGAATTTTATACACGGTCGGATGTGAAGTTTCCTCTTCGTGTTTATATTTCTATTACAGCAGGAACAACACGCGAAATTTCAGACATCCATGGTAAATTATTCGCGAGTGAATTACATATTCACCATAAGCAATGTTCGTATTGCTATATGGTATGTTTTCGATGTAGAATTAGCTGGCTTTTCCCAAGGGACGCTATGCAATGATACAATTTGATTTGTATCCATCAATTGCTTTTCAATGCAATTCTCCATCGTGTCGCTTTCAATCAATTCCACGCGGAACAAATACCGTATCTTAATACCTCCAATTAAATTTAATTTTAGTTTCGGCAATCGGCAATCTAATAGAAAATTCGCAAAAATCGCTTGCCCTTGCTTGAATATCGTGTTTTCTTTTCGAATCTTGAACATTTCCGGTGCAGTCATTCGCGGCATTGTTTTTTAACCGGCGATCTCCTGCGATACCTTTATAATTATAAAGCACATAAAGACGGGCGTACATCGTCGACGGGCGAGTAACGGGGGTGCCAGGACGACACGCGACGCCACAACCATCGACGTTACCATGCCGATCAAACATTATTTACGTTCGATCGAGCAGACTGCTACAGCGTTGCCTTCTGTTTCTCGCTTCCACGCACATCGTCCGCGCGTAAATACGCGTCCTCGCACCTGCTGCCGTTCTATTATCCGCCCTGTTGAAGAATACGAGTAAAAGAAGGGAAGGAAGGTCGCCGGCGCGGTCAACGTTCTTAAACGTGGTGTATAAATATTCCAGCCGAAGCTTATCTCTGTCAGAAATTTCACAAAACATCCCCATCCTGCCAGAAATTTGCTTTCACTCATAAATAATATTCTAAACTGAATTATATCATAAACGAATTATAAATTAAACTCGCCCTAATCACGTTACATCTGTTCCACTCTGCTCCACCTTTAATTATTCAGCGCAGCACATCCCCCCCGCTTACCAGAAATATTTGTACCCGCTGCTTCTATTGCATCAAATGAACACACCGTGCTTCCCTCGAAATAGCCGAACCCGCATCAATGCTGGCCTCACGAAACTCGAATTACGAAGCAAAGCCCAAGTTCTCGTTTCACCTATATCCTCTTCCTATCTTGAACCAGTAATGCCCTCCGAAAACTGTCCCTCCGCATACTACGATCGTATCCACCACACGGGCGGGCCATCGATACGAAAAGTTACATATGGCCACGGGAAGCAGCAGAGTTTCGCGATAATCGTCGCCTGTGGGCCAACGATGTATCCGCGGTCCCTTCTATCTCAAAACGACCGGCCACTCGTAACACGATTCATCATTGAAACGATAATTAGTTGCCAGGTATCTCATAATGCGTTTAATTGTATTTATACGTTTACGAGGGAACCGCAGGAAACAGAGAGACCAGCCCGCGAAACGCTGCTCTATTAATTCCATATCTCACGGAGCGAGGAGCGCAGCTGCGGTTCAGATAGTCCATAATGCCATCCATTCTGCGGCATGGGAAGCTGAAATGTTTACGTACGATCGAACTGCCGTTTGTTACGCGATAAAGTATCAGGGGCCCGGCGTTGAACCGCGTGAAAAACTTTTCCGAACGTCGCGACGCACGCGTCCTCAGGACCCACGGGTATGTCTGCGTTGCCCCTATTTAGTCATTTCGCTGCCGGCGAACTTTCCGCGATTAATTCGAACGAAATGGTCCCAGCTTCGTGTAGCATAAGTTGCCGACTTCAACGATGGGGTTAAGTGGCAGCTTCGATGTTGAATATTTGCGGGGGGAAATTATTGTACGGTTAATTGAATTGTTTTTTTCGCTGTTGGACGTGTGAAGGAATAGCATTCTGGTGCAGTGGATGTGCATTTCTTTTAATTTTGTTGTTCCTCTTTATGGGAGTAGTCCTCTGCTCTTCGGAAATGCTCTTGATTATATTAAACATCGACTCGCGATGAATAATTCGTCTCATCGAAAAGTTATAATCCATTGAACAATGTTGTAATCTCGTTCCCGGAAGCCCGTTGTTAAGCGAGACGCCTGCAGATCGATGGTGCGTTAAGTTCTAACGATTTTAATCGACACGAACTGTTCTGCTTTCAGCGAGCGACGACGAACACCTACGATAAGGTCGGATGAGGTAAACGAACGTAATTATTTCCCTCATTACTGTCGTTCGTGACACCAGCTTGAAATACGAACTGCATAGTTCCAGCTTTTGTTAATAACCAAGCAGATTATTCCCATTTCCCTATCTAGAAATAGCGTGCAATTCACGTTTACATAGGAATCGATTTCGACGATACCTGGTGACGTTCATTATGAAAAATCGAGGAAATTCTTTTTTCCATCGTGAATTAGATAAACGTTGGACTTTGCCTCAATATGAAAACGTGACAATCCATTCTATTCCAACGAAGAAATGTAAGTTTTGTTTTCCAAAAGGTACCTTTCACAGCGTTTTAAAGTATTTTATAGCATCAGTTGAACGATTAGCGTGATGGGGTAAGAACATTATAAATTTACGATCGTGAAACCTTGAAACGAACGTTACCATAGCATGCAACTATTGGGATGATGAATCGCCGTGTTAGAAAACTTATAATTAATTCTTCTCATGCAAAGAGAAAAGGAGAACCGTGGAAATGTATTATTTCATAGAAGTTTAAAAATATTTCTACCTTTTACTCCCTTTTCCGAAGGAAGAAAAAGTTGGAAGAATTATGGCGCGACGTTTATTCGAAGGCATCGTTCGCTTTAAAAGGATTTCCCGAGGAAACGCACGTGTTACCTTTCGTTTCTCACCCCAGCGATCTAATAGGAAAATTCTACTTCGCAACATAAAAATCTCGTCTGCATACACGAAACAGAACCTTCTTTCACAGTACCGTGCCGAATGATTTTCCTCAGAATTCTGAAACCGGTGTACAAAGAAAAGTCAGTCAGAAACATGACGGCGGATCTGTCCGTAGCGATTAACAACGTTCAACTGAAGATTAGGGTCTTTGGTTCGTCGATGGAGGGGCGTTTTTCCGGTGGCCCACTTTCTACGCAGTACAAACACAAGCGGCGGCAGTTCGTGGGGATCGCAGGATCAAAGGGTCCTTCAGCACCCTCATTCCCCTGCAACCACCAGGATAGTCGGTTAACTCGAAAAGGGTAGGGGCGGTGGCGGTCTGCCGCTGCCGGCACTGGCGTAACCACCACCATCGTGCCACCAGTAAATTATGTAGCATAATGGCGAGAGTGAGGACGATATACCGTGAGTCTCGGGCTAAAGAACGAACAATAAAGGGGATAGAGTAAGGGTGGGGGAGACTTAGTGGCCGAGCGTCGAAAAAAGGGGGTAAGGAATACCTTTCTCTGCTTCATTCGTCAATGTCACCACCTATATAGCCTGTCCTTTGCCGGAACACCGTCTTGGTAGTTTAATCGAGCTCGCTAATTTGCCTGTATTTATTTTTTCCGCGAGTTTCGTTTCTGCAACTGTGTCGTGAATTCAAATGTTCCGACGAGAAGGGGTGTTCAAATGCCATAATGGCGAATTAAAGTTTTGGATGTTTCTATGGAGGAGGACAGAGATTCTTCCATAAAAAGAATATTAATTTAGTCATAAATTGTTACTGTCAGAAAAAAGAGAGGGGAAGTGTACTTTAGATTACGCATATATTACACGAGGTGTAATGTAAATAATTTATATAAAATGAGCAATTTATATTTGCGAATGTTTCATATTTCTATGCGAACGGGTATTGTTGTCCCATAGTTTTCACGGAACCGTATTGAAAACGTTAATTGGAGAGAAGTATAATGCAAAGGAAATAAAAGTTTCACAATAGATCGTCAACGGGGGGTTAATTAATGTCCCAGTTTCCACCGGAGGAGAACCGTCTGGATTGATTTACGCTCCAGCTCCGTGATTTCTCTGGGTTAAGCATTCGCACCTGACACAGAAATCGAGCACAATGATAAGGCCGCGAAAAATACGGCCACCGTTCGAGAGCAAAAGTCGATAAATATTAGCCAGCACCGTCGCGGTTGTAGTTAATTTTGCGATGGCAGAACGTGGAAGAAAGGAGGGGTTAAAAAAAAAGGAAAAAAGCGAGAGATTTACAAAGAGCGACAGGGATACGACTCTTCCTACTTCATTCGTCAATGTCAAGAGCTGAGAGTGGGCTCCAAAGAGCTGCTTTCGCAGTCCATGCAAGCTCGCTAATACGAACCTGTTTACTTTCATCCGTGCGCGTTTTTCCGCTCGACTTTCCTATCCACGAGACATCGCTACACCCCCCCCAACCACGATTAATTCCTTCTCTCTTTCCGCGAAGAGGCACGGTGTATCGATTGTCCCGTTTCGTTGCGAGCAAATTTTGCGACCAACTTCCCCTGCCACTTTTCTCGTACCCACCTCCTCGATGATTTATATTGTGGAATGTACGGGCACGAGGATGGCCGACGTTCGTCGGTAACGCGATGTTAAATGGGCTTTCCGGCTCTACCTATTAATTTATGGAGTTTAGAAATTCATTTGATAACAGATCGAGTTAAGATTCTGTATAAAATATCTGGGAATAATATTCTATTTTTCGAGGAAGCTCGACAGGATACATTTATATATTTAAAATTATTCCAAGTGTAAAGAGTATATGTATTTTTTTTTTACAACGCTCAAGCAATTTCATTAGCTAGGTACATACGTACGTAAAAGCATCCCATTCGATAAAATGACAGCGTCACTTTTATAATTCACGTTTCTCTGAACAAACGGGAATATCGTTCTCCAATTTCCTACGCGCCACTCCCGCGGAATTACAGGACGAAGTCGATGGTCTCGAGAGCCGCGGAACGCCTCCAAGAATAAAACGCCTCGCGAGAGAAAAACTTTCTTCCTCGCTGCGGAGAGTTGAATTCCACGAAGAATATCGTTCGACCTCCCGCGCAGCAGCCGGTTATGCATTGTCAGGAATAAAGCTCCCGCTTGAATATTTAAAGTGCTTCCTGTTGATCTCAAAGGATCGACGTGCAATAAAAATATTAAACATTTATAGACCTGCTTTCCGTGGAATATCCAAGGAGCGAGTTTCGCGAAGCACTTCCGCGACGAGTACCCCGTAACACCGATCGAGTTATCTTTTACAATTAAATTCGTCGCCCTTTTTCGTCATTCCCTCGGCTATCATTTCTGCTCTTTTTCCACATCGCCGTAGCTGTAATATTTCTTCGTACGAGGGAGAAAGTTCGATTTGTAATTCAGCGGCGCGTGATTACGATCGGGCGAAATTCATGCTCGAACACGGGAATTTGTGTCTCCCTTTCCCCGATTCGATCGGCACGGGCAGATAAAACCGGGCCAGGAACAACGAGACCCGTTGGAAATATTCGGAACTCGCGCTGCCATAAAATGCGAGGGGAATGTTCCGCAAATTCGAATTCGTATTTCAGCAGGATCTTCGTGTCGCCGTGAAATCTGTCCTGTCATTTCGTATGATTGGAAAACAAAGGGTTGCGGAAGAGCTTCCTCCCGTGGAGTGGGAGGAGCCGTTGCAAAATATATCATAACGTAATGTATGAAAATTAAAATTCTCCTTCCCGTAGATTCGACTGGTGAACCGTGTGAATTTATTATGCAATTCAAATTTGGACAGTTTAAAGCATTACGCGGCCACGATACGAATACTACAATGTGAATACCGGCAATTGAGCCTGCATGAATAAGAGACGAATGAACTTGAATCGCTAATGGAACGTAACTGAAGACCACAATGAACGCAAATGGAACACTTCCACTACCATTTTCATACCTCAGAATTAAGCTTCTTTGAAGATGACTCAATTACGATGGAAATCATTCATCCCATCGTTCCATTTTGTTTACGCGTTCACTTAGCCGGTTCAAATTTTTCCCATGCAAATTCTACATATCCTTCCGCAATTTCAGCAAACTTAACTTCACCACATCCGCGCGTTCGAATTATTGGTTAATCAAAGTTTATCATACAGTATTTCCATGAAATAATTCAATTAATGCTCTGCTTCGCATGAATCCAATTACCTAAAATTCGCACCATCGATCTCCAAGTTTTCTCTCAGTGCAATATACTAATTATTATATATTCACACGTCGCAGGACGTTGCTTCAATTACATTACGTTACACTAAACATCGCACTTCATCAACGATACTCTTGTAATTGCCAAATCTATTAAATAAAATTTGTATGGTGTAGAGATATACACCCGCAAATATAAATGGGCAATATAAATCGACTACTGCCACCAGGTAACTCCGTTTGGAAGGTATAATTTGTATCGTACTTAAACAACATCTATTATTAAACCTTGTCGCATTTTCTTGTCGCGGAATGTCTAACAGTTTTTCGCGCCAACTCTACTACGCGAGCGTAATTGAAATTTCTGTGTATGCAGTGTATACAGCTGAACCAAGCCACTGCGTTCTCTCTCCCTCTCTCGTCGAATGAATTTCGAGGCGTAATGTTGACCGGGAACCTCTATTATGTTCGATCGCGTTTCTACACGTGCAAGGAGCAGCCTGGAACACGGTCAAAGTGTTTAACCTAGTGGTTATTCACTGAGGTGGTCGCCTATCGTGTTGTACTAGCAATCTTGCCGGCTTAATGGCGGAATCGAATATATTGACACGCACATAATTTTTTTCCTAACGTAACACCCGCGGCGCAAATATTTAATGCATGTGCCGCTCATCGGACTGTAATTTCGTTCATTAAAATTCAACCTACATCGTTCGACCCGTGAACTTTACACCATCGATATCGCGAGCCCTCCGATTACGCTTTCACGAAGCTCGTTTGTTTCTCCGCTCACGTTCGTTTTTCATCCCGCCGTCCCTCTCAATCTCCCCGCAACCATTCAGCCTTTTTCCCCGCGTAATTAATTAAGAGAGTAATATCAGTAACTAGTAGAGTGCCGCACGATCATTTCCGTTTGTTTGCTAGGGCACGATCTGCGAAGAACCACAAGAGCGCGCCGAACGGGGCGAATTTCTTTCGCGCTTCGTGTATGCAATACCTTCGTATTTTTTTTACGCGTGTGTGCCTATGTCTATAGGTGTATACAGATATAGATATCCCAGTTTGCGCGCGGCACGAGAGATAAACAAACAGCGGGGGTCAGCTGTGAGAGCGGAAAATAAATTTTCCGATATTATTTTCGCGTTCGTTTGCGTTTTTTTTTCTCTCGGAATTATTGCATCCTCCTTTCCCCATTTCTTTCTTTTTCCCCCTGCTACTACCCAATCTACCCTTTCGCTCGCTCTCCATTTTCCCCGTGATTGCAGCGCCCGGAAATCGTGGTCGCTATTAGAGAGCACGGTTAGCGATAGTTATGCCCCTCGAGATGTATTTCTCGGGATTTTTCACGCACGATTTGCTAAATCGTTTCACGTCCCTGTCGCAGGACTGACCTATAAGCATCTGACTGCGCCTTTTTTACCCCCCGTATAATTAATTTCTGGGATCACGCTGCTAACCGGGCGTACGAATCGCAATCGCGCGTGTCCCCGACACGATCGCAATCGGGGAAAATATTCGTACGAACGGCAGAAAGTTCGCAGATATTTCTGTGCCACATAGAATCGTGTTTCGTGCGATTTACTACGCTTTATAACTGACCGTGCGACAAGGAATATCGCTTTGCAATACGGCTACCCTGTGCCACATAAAATCGCGTATATTTCCAGGGGACGATTAATTTATTAAGGGGGGAATCGAACGTTCGGCAGTATTATTATCTTCATAATTTGAAAGAAGTTTTACGGAAAATTGGTAACTGTCGTAATGAAATTGGTTATATCAATGGATTGTTAACTACAGGGTACGAAACGAAAGAACAAGTTCTACTGGGGGGAAGGGGGGCTAGTTTTGCCTGGTTTCAGAAATTCTTTTTTCATGGAAAAATTGTTGGACCAACTCGTTCGCATTTTTCTTCCATGCTGAAAGGGAGGCCGTTATTAGGCTTCTTGTCGGAGGCGATGCGCCATTCTGCTGTTGGTGACGGACCAAAAATTGGGGTTTCGAGTTCGGGGGAAGTCCGAAAAATATTAATCGTTTCCAGGGATAATGTGCGTAAAGGGAAAAAAGTAAATAGTCATAACCAGACATTTGGCGGTAGCTGTGCTACTTTTGACGTGAACTAATGGTCTCAGTGGCTATCGAAAAGCATGGAACGGAAACCGCCCTGTTTCGTTCTCGTTTTCACCCCGCGTAATGATGGCGTTCTCGGTATATTTCACGTTGGACGACGTTACGACCACTTTCCAGTGGAACACGGTCTAGCTGTTATCAAGGTGAACGTGTCGAAGGAAATTCTTCAATTTTCTTATGCACGATATCGAGAATTATATTTTCGTGTGCTTTTTCCTCGAATAAGTTTGCGACTTTGAATTTATGGTTCTGCTACAATTGGAAATTTATCGTCACTATTCCAGCTTCATTTTATAGTAATTGATGCATCGACGAGATTGGCAGATATTTTCTAAGGTTCGACGAAGACCATCTGACAGATTTTATGTACTCCGTGTGGGCATTGAACCGATTTAATCCAGATTTAATCTTGTATCGAACACACCCTCTGTTTACTTAATAAATCTCAAAACTCTAGCAACGTAAGTAAGTGTGGCAAAAATACTATATTCCTGGACTATCCGACTAAAGATCATCTTGTTTAAAATAACATTGTTCAATCTCAATCTCTACGGAAGGACGACGATTACCTACCCTACCTAAACAAAAATCCGGAAGAAACAGGCGCAGGAGCGAATTCTGCAATGATTGACTGAGACGAATCGAGTTTAAAGTTTCAACGAGTCCTCCCCACGGATGTTAAGTGCGTCTAACTAGCGTTTAAGTCCCGGAAGGCGCGATGGCTCTTCCTTCCGTCAGATTACAGCTGCCACGAAGCATCGAATTAGCGCCCTGTCAGCTCCCGCGTTACGTGTTTCGCGGGCTGATAAATACCACGACCCCGTCCCGTTGTCACGAGTTACCGCCCAGTTATCTACGGGGCCGACAAATTTCGGGACGCGTCATTCAGCTGCCTTTTAATTGAGCCGCTTCCGCGCGAAACTTCTCGGAACGATGTAAACTGGCGTCGTCTCCTTACTTGTTAGGTACGACGACTGCCCCAAGGTATTCAATTACCTCAGCTTTCTCGCTTCGGGCGTACACGTAGATATTTAAAGCAACAAAGGGGTTGAAGCAATTAATGATTTTCGACTTTGATTTTTACGGTGGAAATCGTCGTTTATTTGTTGAGTCGGGCGGGAATATGAATATGGTATGGTACCACCACAAATACGGTGTTCCAGAGAGAAAAAAGAAAAATTACAGGAACTATATTGTCAATGGATTGTATGTAGAATTTTCTTTGCAGTATTGGAGCACCGTGAATGACATCGAGTTTTATAGTACGAGTATTTACTCTAATATCTGATAGATATATTTATAACGACCCGCGCCATGAAATACCATGAGAATCTAAGGTATTCGTGTATCGTTAATTGTTGATAACAAATATTCCTCGGTAAACAATTTCCAATTCGTCCCGATCGTTCGAAAATTGGCACGCAATGCCGTCACCTTTCGTACGGAAATATTGGTCCTCGTTAAAATATTTGTTGTTCCTCGCGATGCAGGGCAGATACAGGGAAACGTGCTGCTCTTTTCGCGATCAAGAATCGAGCTCGTTTTTCGCTTCAGCAACGTATACACAGTGTAACTATTTGAGCATCCTTCGCGTATTATTGACAGAACGGTCGGCTGACATTTTAAATGGAACGAGCGAAAAATTATTCCAGCTTCCCGCACGTTTCTGGCGATTTTCACAGACCGTCCGAGAGAGTTTCGCCCGGCGACTATCGAGTTGAAAGTTTTGACGGATCGCCTTTTCCTTTTGCTGTAACTCCAAGTTTCAGCTAGACGGCTCTTAATTTGATGTCTTTTCGCGGACTCGCCAGCTATCGCCGTTTGGTCAGTTTTCCGGCAACGTTCGCCGTTTGATCAACTCCAATTATCGACTTTTGTTTCGTGCCTTCAAATAACAACCGCCCCGTCGCGTTGTTCTTCGTTTTATCACAGGTCCGTTTTATCACGAGTCTTCCTGCTATAGTTTCTTCAGGATCCGGTTAAATTTTGCGCGACTTCCATGCACAATTATGCATGAACGAGCTGGCTGATTCGAACGGAAATTTTCCTCAAGAGTAGCGTTAACGAGAGGCGGTCTCGTTTGCAGAATGATTTAACGTTTTGAAACTAATTTTATATCGGCGACCTACTTTGGCCGCGTCGCGACGTCAGTTTTCCGAAAACATGTCCAACACGAGAGGCAAAAAAATGAATTTTACCATGTGAACGAGGTCGCTTGCGCTGAATTTCGAGAATACCTAATGATAGTCTGGATAGTCCATATGAGTTTTCATAGTTTATACCTTGATGAGCTCTGAGGTTTAATGAAATATTTTACAGCTTCGCGAACAGAAGAAATTGACTTACGAACAGAACACTGAAAGTTTACGATGGGGATCAGAATTTCTAATTCCGGCGAGGGAAGTCGAAAAATTTTTAATAAAAGATTATTAAAGTATGTGCTTTCTGTGCGTCCTATTAGGAGCACAGAGTAAGTAGACGAGATGGAGTAAATAAAATTGGAGATCCCAGATGTTAAAATTGTAATTCAGTGGCAGGTCTAATCTCTTGTACTCCTTAAACAACATTCTCATACCTCGCCAATAGAAATTTGCAACACAGTATTAATAATTGTTCTGTTTATGCCAAAAAGAGTTATGGTCAATATTAGGTTTTTCCACGCGTGCAAAAAAAAAGTATAATTCACTTAGAAGCTGGCACGCTACCCGTTCCGTTTGATAGGATATCAGCTACCTGGTGAACATGCACGTCATTTTCTGCATTAGCCAAGTGCTCGCAGATGCAAATGTACATACGTTCGGGTCGTGAGTACACGCACACGCGCTGATAACTCACGCACAGCCTGTCTGAACGCGTGTCGAGGTTTACAGGCAATTAGGTTGTCGTATCTTTCGCGGGGGAAATCGGTGACGTTTGTTACGCTCGTTCACCCTTTTTTTTCGCCCTCCTTTTTTCCGCCGAACCCTTCCCCTTTTTTCGTCGTCTGCTCCGCGTCCGTTAACAATTTATCGAAAGCCGTAAACCGTGAAATAGATTGTCGGTCTTCTAGAAAATTGCTATTACCGTGTATTCGATTGAAAGTTTTGTTTATACGCGTACCTATCGTGAAATCTGTTTGCCCGAGAAACATGTTTCGTCGCGCAATGCCGACCGTTTGTCACACGCGTGAAAACCCGTCCAGGAAATTGAACAAATCTCGACTGTGTGCCGCGTTGGGGGGGAAAAAAATTGAAATCGCCAAACCACGGACTTTGCGTTTACAAAGGGAATGCCGTGCACCTGCGTTGATACTTTTTCTCGCCGGAACAGTATTTTTGTATGTATGAAATTCGCGTGAATATAGGTTACATTTTCTTTTTCAAATCTTTTGTCGCGCGAGCTCGTTCAGTTGCGTTGCTAAAGAACAGCTAAACCCGTGTATGCGAAAGTGTAATATGAAAAATAAAACGAAAAATGGAAACCTATGTTTGCCTTTCGTGCATAAAAAACAAAAAACAACTGAAAGAAATTTGCCCTGGCAGGAAAATCTCGCAAGAATTCTGTACGCCTGCAATATCTCTATCATAATTTATCTTTTAAATGGCTGGTTCACCAAAGAAGTAATTAACTGTTTCGCTGTCATCGTACAGTAGCTCTTTCTGTATCGTCCCATTTTTCATCTGATTCATTCGCGACAATGGACTCTCTTTAATCCGATGAAGCTAACTGACTGCTATTCGTGAAACAGTTGGAATAAACTGGCCAGAGAGCTTGATTATACGAGCAACGGTATAAATGTACACAATTAAAACGCGCGACCGATTAAGAGCAACACGCCCGAATCCGGATACTTTAATTACCATTCGAGCACACTGCTGGCCTGATCTTTTCCCTCTATACGTATCGTTTTAACTATTATCCTGATACTTTATTTCTCATCCTTACTTAACACAGTTTCGAACGGCACGCCATTGTAGTATATTAAATTAACTCTATTGCTCTATTCGACTAGGACAAAATTTCAAGGAGGTATTTGTGCTTTGAACATTGAAAAAATCGACTATTTTTGCATTTACTTTAAAGTATATACCTATCTTGAAAAATATCTGTGTCAAATATCCCACAGATTAAGACGTTAATAATACAAATGCCCCCTTAATTCATAACAAAATTCGACAATTGATGACACACGTCGAACATCTCACTATAGAGACGAAACGCGGGTAACACATGTCACTTCACAGATGCGGTCATCGAGAGGTACCCGCAAGCTCTCGATGCTCCTTTCAAGTGGGTACATAGTCGATCGCCGATCCGCCTTAGATTCAGCCATCGCCGCTCTTATCGCTTTATTTCCGATGGAGGAGCGAGGACCGATTCGTCTGGACAATTGCGATTCTTTCGCGGTCTAAGTTAGATATCCGGGCCGATAAAACAGCTGGCGACTTCGTGCTGTGACCTGATTGTACGTCGAAAGATATCAGATCTGTCCTCTCCGTGGCGGGGAACAGAAAGGGGTAAGCAGGACTTGCCAGATGAAATGTTGCAGACCATGCTGTTTCCCTGTACGTGACTCATTTTTGGTGTTGCTCGATCGAGATTTCGTTTACCCGGCGATTCAATAGTTTTATGTCCACGACGATCGTAGATATCATTGGGTTGGAACGGTGAAAAGTAAACGCGGAACATTTAGATAAACTTTTGGCTGTTCCTTAGAATTAGCGAAATTTCAGTGACGTAATAACGTTCCCTGCAATTGAAACAGTTAGAGTTCATGGATACGGCAAAAGTTTGCCAGTAGGAAATAAGTTCCAGGGTTTTAATAAATTTATTAAATCGTTTCGCGAGTTCCCTTAATAGGCCCTGTCGCAGAAAGTACAATATGTATATCTCGTGTACACGTAAGGTACATTTGCAGGGCTTTTTTCTACCACGTTCAGCTAGCGGTACACGCATACAAATTCTCGGAGCGCGTGATTGCTGCACGGTGCAACGTTCGCAAACAATCCGACGAATTTCAAGGAAAACGTGGCTCTATGGAGGGCAAACCGGCTTGACCCGCAATCTTAAAAGTAGTTTCTGCGTTCAGAAATCCGACGCCGCCTCTCCGCATTTCCCTTGCCATTTCATTTTTCTCAAAAGGAATCTTGACGGGAGTATAAACGGGATATAACGGCGTCATCGGGGGGTGCACGCGACGCGTACTCAGTCGCAATTAAAGGGAAACGATTCCGAACGCGTTTACCTCCGTCGACTCTTTACAAATTTGCATTTAAACATTTCATCCGTCGGATACACGTGGCTCAATGCGGGCTGCAGGGAAAATACACAGAAATCTGAATTCATCAAATACGGTTCCCCTCAAAGGGTCTGGTCAAAAAGGACGTAAAGCCCTTTTCACGGCGCAAAGTAATCCACTAACGTCTGATACCGTTTCAACGGCCACAGGCCACGTACACTTCTGAACGTACTCTATTAAATGCGCTAACTCGCAAGACACTTTTCGCCGGAGAAGTTCCTCTTGAAATACAAACAGAACTCGGAGACGTGCCAATGTTCAATCTCGTCCTAACTAAACACCGCGGTCGATTTAATTCAATGCTTTCTCACGATACAATTTTACCCCCATCCTTATTCTATTTTGTTCTTCCTTTTATGTCTGCAGTATACAGCACATAAAATAGAAGACGTCGGTTGACGTAAAATAAGCAAGAAAGTAGAAATTGAATTGTTCAACTGCAATTAGTGTATGGCTCAGAAGTTACGCGATACAAATTTATGGTGAAATTAGAATGACTTCTGATAGAAATAATTAGACGAGATTGTTTTCGATAAATATGGTTTGCTCTTACATCGAAATTATCTGTTTACCTATAATTCATTCAATTATTTGCCGCAGTTTCTCGTTGCCTGTCCCGCGCAGACAGTTCGGAGGGAGATTGAAAACAGGAGGGGAAATTTTCGTTTATATTTTAACGAGTGGTATTGTTTGGACAACGTTTTGCAACGTAACATGTTTCGATTTTAGATGAACCTTTTGTTCCTGGTTCACAACGACTCCTATGAATCGCGTACCGTTGTCGATGCAGGGCGGATAAAATGTACGCAGCATTCCTCGCCGTATTTATTACATTTATGCACTGTCTGACGTATTTGTATTATCATTTACATGCTTGCTTTTCCTACTTGTTTCCCCATTTCCCCGCGCCTCTTCAAAATTCACGTCCAAACTACATTTTAAACATAATTCTGCAACACGAAAAATGGAAAATCGATGCGAAACTCAGATTACACGCGCGCACTTGTATCTCTCTTCTCTATCTTTCGACCCTCGTTTCACGTTCATGCCGGTGTAATATAAAAACTTTTCTGTTACGTGCCATAAAAACATTCAAGTCCGAAAAAAAAGAAATTCGTGATACATTCGTCTTGTAATTTATCCAGTATTATAATTTACTGGAATATATTCCAGTAGAAAATCCCAACCGAGGTAATAAGCAGCAGAAAATCAACATTTATCTTGTCGCTTATGTTTCTTAATAAATTCTATATTTCTCGATTATTTCGTGCACAGTACCCTCGCGTTGCTCAACATGGATCGCCATATTCTTCTTCGGCGAGGCCGCACCGGCACGGAACTTTGATATCGCAACAGGCCAGCCAGCGTCGCATCAATAACAGTGGCAATTAGTTAATACAAATTCGTGGCCGGGCGTCCAGACCGATTTCTGCGGTGCTCGCCAGCTGATTCTCGCTGCCGCAGCGAATTCTAGATTGCTAACAAAATTAAGTCCCCCAGCGAGCCAATAGTTTGCCGTCAGCCCCGCGTGAAATATTTCTCTCCGTCTCGTAGTATCTGGTCCTGCAGGACCGACTAAAGAGGCGAATTAATAGAAGAAAGGGAAAGATATGAAGGAAATAAAGGCAGACAGAATGAACGGGGGGAAAGACAGGCAAAGGGGCGGCGAGAGAAAAGGAAAAGACCAAAAGGATATAGCGGGGCATTAGCGAGACGCGATTCGAGCACGATATTCAGCATTTTTCAGCGCGATGGATATCGAGTTAAATTTAATGCAATTTTACGTTACATTATTCTGATAATCTTATCGCGCGTCATTGCCCATCGGACTTATGGAAGGGCTTTTATCTTCTGCACGCTTGTGCCCACCTCCGTCGGTTCAGTTATCGCATTATTTCGCGCCCGATAGTTATTAATCGAATACCGATACAGGCCGAATAAATAGAAACTTCCGTTGAAATTGGAATTATCGAGCCACCGTGGGCGGGCTCGCGATTTTCGCGCGCCCCGCTGTGGGATATTGTTGCGACAAGGAATTGTTATTTGATGATGGCGGATGCCTGTCGCGTTGGACCGAGCATTTTTAATAATTGCGAGAATTGTTTTCGCGGTTCACGAGGGATTTATTTAATTAAGTTTCGAAACTGTCGATCAATAATTCTCGAATACTTTTTATTCATATAATATATTGCTGTATAAGAAGTGGCTTCATTGTGATACTGTACACTGATGTATTTTTAAATACATCCACAATTATACCGAGGATATTTTCGGCAGAAAAACTCACGCTCCCACCAAGAGCAATATTAAGCTTTTAACCGAGCAGACGCAAGTAAATGCAAAGGTCGTTTTTTTTAATTACTTCGTTAAATTTAGATTAAACGTTCGCCGTTACATTTTCCATTACCGAACCAGATATTTTTCGTCTTTATGAATTTTTAAATTGAAGGTGTTACTGACCGAGGAACAGTGCAGTTGGAAGCTTAACTACATAATTCGACGTTTATGACCTCCCTCGCGCTTCATTTCGACTCGTCACATGGGTCGTGTTTCGTTCGTGCACGTACGTAACAGCGACGGACGCGTTTTTTCATGGACGACTGGGATGATACAGCGTTACCATATCGAGACTTAATGGTCCCTCGGTGAATGCATTGTTGTGCGATCGTAAGGAAGAGCTATACTTTTCTCTGCAACCATCTTTCTTCATCGATTCTGACCGCGAGTATTGACGTATGAATGGCAGATGCGATTCCCTTAAATCAGACCGAGATAACGCACCGTGGAGTAACGGAACGAAACGCAGAATAATGTTTGTCTCGTCCCTCGTTGTCTTTTACGTGTCTGGCTGGAGGTAAACGTTTCCAGATGATTGGTGGTATTATTTTAGCACGTTACTGTTCGCGATTGTGTGGCACAGTTGAACAATAGAATTAATCTTTATATCGCACCGCTCTTGTACTTGAATACAATTCGTCGACTTTTATCCTATGCGCTTCCATTTGTCGTGCTATCTCTTACAGTCGAAAGATTGCAATGATTCTTTGTATCGTTATCCCTTCGTATTCTTTATTTATCCTGCATTTTTGTTCATTGCTCGCGACAGGTAACTGGCAACTGTAAACCTCAGTTTCGAATTCTGCAGAAATCGTGCATCTCGCGAAAACAGTCCGCTTATTTGCGATGTTATACGAATATAACTAACACCTACTTCGCAAGACGATAGAGCGGAACGGTGATGTAGCTTTTGAAAGTAAAAACAAAGAGCAGAGTATAATGGAAGAAGTTAAGTACGAAAATCCTACCGTCGTTTCTGTGTTAGATAAGCTAGGCAAACAGACCCATAAACCTGAATTCCTTATAAAAAGTGCCTGTCTTACTTAACAGCACCCAACATTTACATACAATCCTCGTCTCCACCTCAAACATCTAGGATACTCTTACAGCAATTGACCAAACTTTACGACTGAATTAACTGCACTTAACGCAATAATAAAAAACAAATTTCTTCGTTCTTAACGTCATTTTTGTAGGCCTTGTTTTGGAATGTTTTCTTAAATCAGGACACTCATTGTTTAAAAAAATGGCCACACTTCAAAGTTCATGCTGTTTTTTTAAGATTTTGTTTCAGCATGAGAAAAAAATTATACAAAATTAAGATTGCTCAAAGATTTTAGTTCATGTCATAGTGGCAGGTCCGCCGAAGAACCTCTCCAAATTTCAAATTAATCGGACAACTAGTTCAAAGCACAAATACCCCCTTAACCCCTTCGCACCGGCGGACGAGATATCTCGCCGCGTGATTTCGTTCATGCTATGCTATGGACGAGACATCTCGCAACGCAATGTTTTTCATGCGATGCTATGTACGAAATATCTCGCGACACAAAATCGTTCATGCGACACTGTGTACGGAATATCTTGCGAAGCAACACCGTTCGCGTTCTGCTTTGGACGAGATACCTCGCGCTCGCCTACCCGTTTTTCAATGTTTACAACTGAATGCCACATTCATAGTGACCTACGAATTCATTTTGATCCAAATCGTTGGATGAGATATCTCGCGTTGTAATAGAAAGGCTTGCGAGATATTCCGTACACAGCGTCGCATGAACGATTTTGTGTCGCGAGATATTTCGTACATAGCATCGCATGAAAGACATTTCGTTGCGAGATATCTCGTCCATAGCATATCATGAACGAAAGTGGAGGGGTTAAATAAATTCAATACTTGCCCGAAAGCCCAGTATTCCCAACGCATTAGGTATTAGGTATTCCCAACATAGTATAGCCCAACATATTCTACTTCCTACAAAATAGATAGTCCATTTTCACAAAATGCCCCACCGCAGCATCATCACGTCGTTTCTAAACAATCGCACACGATCATTCCACAGAACGAATCGCAATCACGGGCGTCCAGGCCTACAGACACCGGGCTGACACGGGCCAGCGTGAAACGACGAAAGTCCTATTCCAAACGGGCTACGTTTAATCAGAACCACCGAGTATCGGCGCCGCGGCTCGCATTAGTCCCGACACGGTATCGTCAACGTGTGCCGGTCATACGGGGTGAAAACTTCCAGAGGCATTGGCCCTCGGCCAGTTCGAGCTGACGAGCTGGCGGCGCGCATATCTCGCTCGCGTCTCCGCCAGCAATCCTTTATGTCCTCGCGGCGCGTCGTCGCGGCCTGGAAACAGTCAGGTGGATGCGAATAATCCAGAAAGCAATTTGGCGGCAGCGCCGTTCAATCTACTCTCTCGTCTACTCTTCCAAGTAGCGTCAGCCTGTCTCTGTTCCTCACTTTTGGTCTTCAGCTTCTATCCACGTCACTCTGGGCCCGGGTATCGCCGGGAAGGCCGAGCTTTAACGAGGCAGACGAGCTCCCGGCCAGAAGGAGGGAACTTCGACATTCTCGAGTGGGCTCGAAAGTTGGTTTTAAGCCGTTATTAACGGATGCGTATCAACGCTGGCTGCAGCTTTGAGAGCTTGACCACTCGAGAGCCGGCTCCTTCTGCGGCTCGTATTCGCGAGCACCGTTCGAGGGTGGCGCTAGTGAATACCCCTGGCCCAGGCATAATTTTTCTCCTGTCTCGATTCGTTGTGGACGGTTGCGCTCTTTGTTTCGTTTTTTTCCCGTTGATTTGGGCAGGGGGAGAGAATCACTGTACTGTGATTGTTGTTTGTTCGTTGTGCGGGTGTGTGTGTTTTTTTCTAAGGGCTGGTTATGTGTGCGCGGTACGGGTTGTGAATTTGTTTTGACTTTTTTCTCGTAGCGAAATTGGCACAGGGTTGATTTTGTAGACGGTATTGAAATATTTTTATTTCATTTATGGTCGCGATTGAAATGTAGGAAACTATAATGTGCTGGCTTTATTGGATATATGGTAGTTTTGTTTTATTTTCATGATAATGGCTTTTGAAACGCGTTATTAATTAATCGGTAGCTTTTTTTCGTTTTGGAAATGTATACAGATGTATTAACGGCGTGGAGTGTGGTACAATTGTTTGGATAGGTATTCGGTTGTAGGAAGATAGTGTTGATTAAGCGTGACGATTGATGAGCGTGCACTGTATCTGGGATGGTTTAATCGAACTGGCATGGGAGGCTGTGCTGGAATTAGACACTGGGTGTGAAGTGAATTGATACGGTTAAGATGGCTTTATGATCGCCCGAGACGGATGCCAGGGATAGTCAAAGTGCATCTTGGCTGGAAGATAGTTTTAGTCGAATCCTAGCTTTGAAGAAGAAACGATAAATGAATAAAATATTTCAGCAATCCATTACAGTTTATAAATACCCATTATCGACATCTCCAATCGTTTATCCTCCATTCTCGTTGCTATAAATATCACGTCAAGACTTTATTTAGAATATCAGCTATTTTCTCCCATCACGCGGTACAAGAATGGTACAAAAAAGTATTGAAACTAAAACGCCAACATTTTATTTAGAAATATCTTTCTGTATGTAGAATTGGTACGAAAGAAATTGACCCATCCATTAATCCTTAACTCCGCAGGCAATTGTCGAGCTGATTACCTTTCGTTGCTACCGTGAAATAAAACCGTATAAAATTATTGTATACACCTGGGAAATATTAATTACGTGCCATTTAACAATTGCACGAGCATCCTCGAACGATCGTGACTCGTATTGTATAATAGTTATAATGTCCCGAGCAGATTCGGCCTAAGTGGATCTTAACGTATCATTGAACGATCTTAACGAGGCAGACGAGCGGTTCCTGCTCGGCGAAATGAAACTTTGGTATCCTCGAGTGCACTCCAAGTCCATCTTAGGCAGTCATTAACGGATGCACGGTGTAATGATACGTGCTTCAGCAGTTTGATCCCTTGAATGACGTCTCTGCGCTTCTCAACGTTGTCCAATAATAATTAACAAGCAACCACGGTTTGAATGGTCCACATGTGTACTCGAGTGGTAAACACGTTTTCAATGGCCACGGCGGCCTTAATGCCTGATGATGGGCTAGAATATTGTTCCGTTCAGACGGCAAGGCAATTGGACGGGATAGAGTAGTATAATAATGGTATTGCGGACATTAAAATGTTATAGCGACTGGGGATTAGGGGATATTCACACGGTAACAGACTATTGTGGAATTCCTCTAGAATACCTTGGGAATATAGATTGGTATGAAATAAACCGAATATTGAGCAAAATGTTAAATATAAATTGGAATGGCCGTGAAATGAAATTTTCATACATTAATTGCACGTGGAACGTCTTTGCTAATTTTCCACGATATCTGTAAAACACCTCGTGCATCAAAAGCGAGATAAATCCTAGTTCGTTCTCCGCTGAAGTATTTAAACGGCATCGAAATCTCGTTAAGATTGGGTGTCAACGGCGGAGTAACGAAAAGTAACTTTCGAGTTCGGTCGGCGTTTAACGATTCTATCGCGGCCTCAATATTTCATCCGAATCTATCGTGCCCGAACGGAGCATCGCGGAACAGCTTTAACGAGGCAATCAGGCGCCATCAGTTCGCAGGAAGTTTAGCATTCCCGAGCGAGCCCGAAGGGGGATCCTGAAAGCCTTATTACCGCTAGGGTCAGCCCGTTAAGGCGGCTTTTGAAAATCTGATCGTGCTCGAACAAAGCGTCTCTCTGTTCGTGCTACCATGTCGAAAGTCTCTGTTCGCGCCGGCACTGTCGAATTCCAGCGATTTCATGAAAATCCATTTTGACCGCGATCCGCGCGATGCCCGGCCTTAATTTACCATTTCGGTTCAGTATTATTAAGGATATTGGTTTCTGGGCCTTTGCCATTCGCCTGTGCAATCGTGCAATATCCTGTTGCTGACACACACACACACAGACATGTACCTGTGTAGGTGCTACACTCAGACGTTCAGATATTAGTCGTATTTAAGCTGCAAACAGACTATGTAATACGGTGTAGCGGCGCTTGACCATTTATTCCCTCGCGTAAGAGCAGGTGGATGCATGATATCGTCTATTACTTTAATTCGAACCGAGCAATTAGCCGTGATAAATTGCCTGGCTAATTGAATGAAAATGTTTTGGATTAGTGCTCGTCGTTGCCCTTGTTGCATGCTTGTTGCTGTAATAACGTGAATTTTTTTGTTTACCTCGCCGAGAGTAATTCCTTTATTCATGATATTAAGCTGGTTTAAGGCTGTACCGCCGTGCAGATTCTCTTTTACCGTGGAAGTAATTAGAAGTCTGTTACATGTATTACAATTTGCGCGGACGAGCCCCTATTATTCACCTCCGAGCCACGTTCTATTGTCGTTTAATAGATTAACGCGAAACCACGTCGGAATGTATTAATGGATAATCGTGCGGAGCTAAGAATTTGTTTGTTTTCATTATGAAATATAATGTGCTCGTGGAAAAGGGAATCTTGCGAGCCAAAGAAAATTTCTATCGCGAGAGACTGCCAGGCATCGCGATACACAGAAGAGCCTACGAGTCTCACTTGCCTCGCAACAAAGCCCCGAGATCCATTCCTGTCTTCAATGCATGGCATCGTGCGCCAGTAAAGGTGCCATTCCGCCAAGTATTATCTTCCTTGCGGAAACTGTGCTTAATTCGGGGATAAGTTAACGCTGGCAAGTCGGTCGTGGAGTTTTGCATGGCGTTCGCGTGGCATTCAAGTTAGACAGCTTCAAGGAGAATGTAATCGAACGGAGCAGAAGTAATCGGAGAGGCAAGTGTTGCTCTATAGTAGCGTTAATCCTTTCATATTCAATTCCATTTAATGTGAACGCCAACAGACAGCGAAAGATTGAGGGGTGAGAGGGAGAGAGAGAGAGAGAGGGGTGGGTGGATAGGGAAGAGGGTGAAATTCGATTGTGTCGAATAGTGGCGTCAACGTTGACCCGGAAATCTGATCGCAAAACGATAGGAGAGACGCAGAATTATTGTTCTCTGTACGCGATGCGTGAAACCCTCGAGTCAGACGAATGGAAATAATTGACAGTGTTCTGCGAGCGAGTTCAGAACCTGGACGTTCGATCGATAACGAAGATGTGACCTGTCCATAACCCTGGCCATCCGGTTTTATTAAACGCATTATTTTGTTAAACACTTCGATTCGAGATAAGAGGGAATACTCTGGTTGTATTCAAATATCGCGTTTTATGATACGAAAGGATGTGGTTATTGCGATTGAAGTTCGAAAAGCGTTTTACAATATCACGCGAGTATATGCATATGTGGGTATGCAATACGCGTAGGAATTACGATCTATTTTTAATATAAATATACAAATGTTTACGATTCGGTTGTACGATGATGTTAACTTCATTAAAACGAATTAATAGAATACATACACGGATGTAGAGACATCGATGAAAGCGAAAATAAAATTCGTGTCGCCATTTGGCTCGAAATTAAATACTTTCACAAGGATCTGAATGATTCAGTGAAATAAAATGTAGTACCCATTAACAATCGCTAATAAACTTGGCCTGTCAACGGTCGTTACCTTAATTGTCATTTGCCGTGGTCGCCTCTAGAGAACGACAGAGCGGACCATGAGAAATGGAAACCCTAGTACTACGTGTCGCGAATAACGGAAAAGTCAGCCGACTTATTGCTTCGAAGAGGCTCTAATGAGCCAGGGAGGTGAACTAATCATCGCCTACCTCATTGATCGATGGCTGGACGCAAGGGGCTGGGGAACAAATTTAGAACGAACGTGGGTAATTAGCGGTTGGACCAGTGTGCCTCTTGCGATAGCAGCATTTTCTTTCGAGGTGGTGCACTTGTTTATCGAAGGAAAAAATACTACCGGGGCGTTGAGGGTACACGAAGGAGAACGCTACTGCAACTTGGCGATAACGAATGAATAATATTAAGATAGTTTGCCCCATCGTTGAGTTTATATTGCCTGTGATAAATGCAGGATGTGCAATACACTGTCCAAACTCTGGAGAATAGGAGCGTCACAGTGGTTACGGTTAGCCATGATCAGACAAATGCAATATGCTTTGTAACAAAGAACTTTTGTGTAAGAGTACGCACTACGAAAGCAGAGATAATTGCTATTCATATTGCTAATTCAGTCGTCATGTACGAATAATATTTGAAATTGTTGATTAATCTATTTCTAAAGATTACCACTGTAAGGATGATAAAAAAGTGGGCCAAGAATGAAAGTTATAAGTAAATTGCTTGGCAGAAATATTGCACAGCGTCAAAATGGTAAATAATATTTTCGCCAGCCAATATCTGGACGGCTATAAACACGAAATTGCCAACAACAGAAAATTATTAAATCATTAAATTAAAGGAGCAGGTCTTCGGGCTAAAGTTATGCTTCCCGAAGGCATTTTTAACCCAATCGTAAGCCATCGTTTTCGTTCGGTAAAAACAAAACGTCGAGGTCGAGAGGGTGGCGTCAATTTGATGGATACCGCAAATTCGTCGAACATCGTTCGCAGTGTATCGCTTGCAGCCGGCGCGGCGTTTTGCGCGTCTTACCGACGCCGAATTTTATTTATGGCTCGATAAATTTACCGTCAATAATGATTGCGAGCCATTGTAAATCGTCGAACGCAACAGATGGTGCTTCACCATGGAAGCTGCACGTGTTTCGCCATAAGTGTATTGCACCTAGTTGACTCACGCACGCGAGCTCGTATAACTCGAAGTAATTGAATGACGCTCCGAGGGTAAGGTATCGTCTCACGTCGTAAATTCGGGCGTTCGATGGCCCCGAATTATTTAGCAGTATCGTTGTCCAGGGGGAAAATAAATATTTAACATACGCTGTTTCGTTCCTGCTTTATTTGATCGTTTTGATCGTTCTTCGATGGACAATGGTTAAATAAGAAATCAACGGGCGTTGCTACCATTCTCCAACAATCTAGAAAACGTATCAACGACCGGGATGAAACGATGTAACTTGATCATTTGACTTTATTACACGTGTTTCTGTGATTCTGAATACTTATCGTGCTTGCGGATAACGGCGCTTTTAGAAGTTTTCGCGGGGCGCGGTTTAATCAGTTAAAAGGAAAGTAACGAACAGAGAAAGAGAGAGCCGGGTTAGACATAAAAGTAACGCAAAGAAGGTATTATTTGTTTTGTTTAAGCATCAAACACTGATCGACACTGACTTCTTAAAAGGAAAGAAAGTTTGTTTATATCATGGTGGGTTTTTATATATAGATATTTTTACTTTATACGCTTTGAATCTTTGTACGGAATCGAATTGTCAAATTTTCATTTTCATGGATCACGTCTTTCGAATGCGGTCTAATTACCCGCGATTTCACGTACCGCGACCGGATAACTGACAAAATATGCAAAATCGTAATTTAATAAATAATATCGTCGTATCAATAATACGCGGCGTTATTTCGCCGCGGAGATTTAATGCCCGTTAAACAATGAATTTTAATTAAAGTGAATCACCCAGATCGGAGGAACGCTCAAGCTGTCATTGTTCCCTTGAACATTATTTTTCAATGACTAATTACGTATGAGACTGGTTTTAATTACTCGCGATTCTCGTTGCTGCCGCGCCGCTGCAAATAATCGCGAAACGAAAATACGGTTTGTACGTGAGTATTCCAGTCGAACAATGTTGGGAAAAGTTTCCAACGGTCCATTGTGCACGGATGCGCGCAAGTAAAAAGCCATGATTATTCGCGTGCTTTTACAACTCGAAAAACAATGAGGAACAATGACAAAGAAAAAAAAGGAAAAAAAAAGAAAGAAGGAACCGCGAGGAAGGATAGGAAAAAATCGTTCCGTGGGTTTTCGGTTTTTATCAGTCCATGCAACGCGACATATTTCTAGGTGAAATTTGTGGAAAACTTTTACGGACTGCCCGAGTAACACTGACCTCGGTTTATTCGTACGTGAATAAATGTGATTAATCGTAACATCGCCCGAAATTTTTTCGTCGCTTCTGTTCCCGCGCCAAATGGCGTGCGTTTGTAAATCATCCCCCTTCCACCCAAGCTTTGATGGCGTGATTTATGTATCAATTGTTTTGGACTTCATTGAAGAGCGAGTATCATTCGAACAGCGAAGTCGCAGAGCGGAACTGGACTACAATTTAGTAAACTTCAGTGTACCAAACTTCGTGTTGCATGGAAGGTTCGCATAAGTAGAAGAAGATAAAGTTGTTCAGAGATAAAGAAAGAATTCAAGTTATAACAGTTGATGAAGTAACTAAGAATTTTTCTGAGATGTCAGTGCTAACAATGTTTTTCCTTTTGATTTGAACGTACTTCGCGGTTAATTAGCAACTGCGCCTGCGGCAGTTTTACAATTCATTACTTTTTATCATATTTTCTACTGAATAAAAGAAATGGAAAGAAATAGAATTTAGAAAGTTAAGTTTCTCAGAACGATTTTATCCTTTGGTATAATTGGTATAATTTGTGACGCCCACAAAATTTGTCGACCTCCATGGTGACGTCTGATTTTGAAAAATGTCTACAGAAGTAAAGCTCCTTCAGTTTTCCACTCCGTTCGCTCCTAACATGAAAGGGTCCTTGAAAAATTCAATGAGCTACCAAACAAATTTTTTTTCAAAAAATTACAGCAGTTTCAAAATCGACTATCTTCCGGATCAAAATTCAATGCTCAGTTGTCAAGTGTATGCTGCATTTCATCGTGTAAAATTACAGTAAAATTACGTTGGTAGAACTGCTCGAACGTGTGTTTCGCTATCGTTATAATGCCCCGCGTGTCAATGGGTACTCTTACTGAAAGCCCGCTTAAAGTCCCGTTCGCAAGCGACTAAAGTAAATTTCGTGGCTTTGAAAAGCGGCGCCGATTCCGGGCGGATGTGCAGCAATGAGTAAGCGATGCGTGAAACCGTGCGGGGAAACCGTCGCAACCGGAAGCAACCCCTATTTGTAATGTAGCACCGCAACGATAGTGTATACCGCACGTTAATGTTAGGCGTACGCAGCGTTTCTGAGCGTGATTTTATCGGAGTGGTTTCGCGGGCTACGCGGTTACGATTTTTCTTCGCATCCTTGACGTTCGATGGATTTTCGGCGCACAGGTTTGAACGAACCGATTTTCTCACTGCGTGCCTCCATTCGCCGCGGAACGAATTATTTCGCTGCGACCGCTGGCTTGATGTTTATATCCGAAATAATTCGACTGCTAATTAATTGAACCGATGAAGTAGTGTATTATTTGGAATAATAAACGGGGGATTGTAATCCTTGAAATGTTGTACTTGTCATGCCTGTGGTCGCGAATAGCTGGCTACATAAGCTGTAACGCGTCACATGCAGCTTTACCACGCGATATGTGTAACTAATAATATTAACGCTATCAGTTTCATTTGGGTTTGGTAGACGGGAGAAGGAAGTACAGTTTGGAATCGGTAAAATATTCAGCGCGACTTATTACAAGGAACGAATGTACAAAATGTATAAAAAGAAAAGTGGTATATCATCGTGTGACGAAAATGAAAAAAGTAATTTGTATATGGAGTTACGATTTGTAGTTTTCCAGAAGAGTGAGTAGGGTTTTAGAAAAATAATTGAACTTTCCATAGACAAATTACTCATCAAACTCGATAAAACTAATAGAAATAGACGTTTGCTGATTGACTAGCTTTAGTAACAATTTTTATCTCATTTTAAAATCATCCTGTAAGACACCACTATTGACTTTAGAAACTAAATTCAAGCGTTTTCCATTTGTTCCAGTAAATATTGCACAACTTCAAAATGGAAGAAAATCTTCGCTCTACCGGGCATCGATTTCGAACTTCGCTTGAACAAAACTGCACCCAACATTGGAACCGGAAGTTTCGGAAATGTGCGCGACGAAACGTCCACGATAACACGTCAAACGTAGTGAACTTCGACATTTCGAAAAACGAATTCAACCCTCTATCCCAGTCGATCGCCATTTCTCTGTCGAAAAAAATCGTCGACGTCGACACGCTCGAAATTTCGTCAGGTTATATGATCAATCGGTTTCGCACGTAACGCCGAATCGTAGGTAATCATTTCACACCTATACACGTAGCGCCGTCCGCCACCTCGCTCTATGTTATTGCTCCTGACGCACTATAACCGCAGAATTTATACGGTGCTTCCTATATGCAAATGGATGACGCGTCCGAAGCTTCGAGCTTTTAATCGTGACCATCCCAGCTTAACCATCTAGCGAATTCGTCGACACATCCGACATTGAAACCATTTCCATGTAATACTCGCGAATCGTCGTCCTATATTCGTCTGCGTAGTTTCGATCATTTTCGGCGGACACGAAAACACCATTTTTTTGTCTTCGAAATTTTGTCTACGTCTGCCGTTTCTCTAAGAGCTCTGCAGAAATTGGTCGATTTTTTTGTGCGACATATTAGTCGTCGCGCAGAATTTAATTTTCAGGATTTATTAGATTTTTAAGAACGCTTTCGGGGTATAAACGGAAAAATGAACATAACTGATGGACGCCTGTTGGAACCCCGTTCAATTCGGAATTGAAGTTTCGACTACAGGTACGGAGTCTGATGCACCGTGAATATTTTGTTCCATAAGTACGTTGTCGAGGAGAAAAGACTCTTAAGATACGTTCGTAGTACGCGCTCAATGGTACGAGCATTACGCTTATGGATTTGGTTCAACGATGTCAATGTTTATACGAAAGATTCAACAAAGTGAAGGGCTGGTAGAATGTCAAGAGAGTATCAGAGGATTTCACGATGCTCCACGATAACCGTGTTGTATTCAAACAGACTATTGCCGGTACGTTCCAGAGCCTCTTATTTCTCAATGAGAATATCCTACTAAATTAGAGTACATATACTATTGCACGCAACAATCCCTATCGTCTGCATGAAAAATTACTACCCACCAGAAAATTATTTCTATGGTAAAAAAAAACAAACAAATATACGTAAATCCAACGACAAAATTAGTCTAGCATTATAAACAGAATATTAGTTACCAAATGCATAACCAGAGTATCGAAAAAGAAGCGAAGCATTACGCGCATCGTGAATATCTAGAAACAGTCGATGATAATCTCATCCTTTTAACCCTTTATCATCGAACAATCGTGTAAAGCGTTCGCCACGCAAAGCTGTGCCTACCACCCTGAACTGCTATACGCGATGGTTAGATTCTTACATGCAAAATCGGCGGTGGCGATCATTGGGTGGTGCGCCGCGAGAAGATTGGGGCTGATGGGCAGAATAGACGGCGAAGCTTGGCCGCGGCATTCAACGAGGCTAACTCTATCCCGGCAAATTACATTTCCATCCCCGTACGTGATAGGTGCAGCAAACATGCCCGTCAACGTCCGACCGAGTTTCTCCCTGATTAGTTACACTCGACGTGGATGATATTTCCAAAGCAATTAATTAACCAACTTCCTCGGGGTCGCGCAAAGTGTCACGATACTACGACAACGTCACAGTTACAGAGACAGGGGGGCAGTGGTCGATGAAGGGGGTAGCGCGACAGGAAAGGTAGGAAAAATGAAACTTCTTGCGGCCAGAATCGCAATCGAGTGAGACGTTCAAGACCATCGTAATGGAAAGTGTCAGTAGAAACGTCAGGGATAAAGCCCCCTTGGCTGACCAGTGTCAGACCTGCTCCACTTGCAGTAGAATGTACGTATTGTACAGTTCAGCTATGCGTTCCATTTCGCTGTCCGCCGATTTTTCGTGGCGCTAATTCTTGTGGAGCTGTTGGAGGTTTTACGTTGGATATACACTTGCTGTTTTGCACTGCTTTGAAAGGAAGTTTTCCAAAATTGCCTTCCGCAAGGGAGTATTAAAATGTGTGGCTGCACGAGACCCGTTAAGCTTTCCCGCGTTTCCGTGCTTTGTTAACGTTACCGAGCTTCTCGTGGCAGACACGTTGAACTTTGTAGTGCTCACAAACGAGTGAAATTTCCAATGCAACATTCGTGTAATATATGGGCCGAACGGTGTAGTTGATGCAAGGCTGTATTTAATCTGTTCCGATCAATGTTTCGTTATTTCTTCCCAAGTATCAAGAGTATCTGAACGAGAAACCCATTTCTAGAAGCAAGGCGAATGCACAGAAATGTTGCAATGATGATTAAAAAACGGGCGGATGAATGTCGCTCGTGATGAACCGTGGACTGGCTGACAAACGGTACACTCTTCCACTAGTTTCTGGGATATATACGACCTGTCGGGTGGTTTTACGCATTTACATCGACACGTTTAGCTTGCCCCACTGGAATAATTTCACGGCGAATGGGGATATGGTAAACTGGATAACATTCAATTTACTGCAAGCTGCAGAAACATTTTCTTTCGTTCGTTGCGCGTCAATTACGAGTTCGTCAAAGTCTACTCCTTGCTACACTTTTTGCGTACACTCCCATCCACGATATATACCATTCCACTTTGCAGCATATGCTCGAATAATTTTATAACGAACGTGCTGTTTATTCGTCTTCTAACAACGTCACAATAAACTTATATTATTCCTCTATCATTGCTCCCCCCCCGCAGCGTCTCGTGGAAATCTCTCACGACCGTATCCTAAAACGCAAAAGACAAACATATCCACTCACCCAGTCAAGTATCTCGCACGGGGACAGCCTTAGAGCTGTTATCGTCGACAGTAGCGCCTCGTCGCACATCCGATCTCCTTCAGGATCGTTCGCCGAACTTGCAACGAATCATCGCGAACGAAAACATCTGTCTCTCGTTCACCAAGTCCCTCCTCATCCCGTTTTCCCTTTTACAGCAATACAACCTTTCCATCCATCGGTTCCCTTTCGTTTCGAGTGTTGTCAACGACCCGGCACGATCTCGCACGTGATCGACGTGTTCTTGGATCACGACGCAGACGAATGACGGACACGCTGCGTTCGCGACGAAAGCCCGTCGAACGTTCGCTCGTCCGAAGCATGGACGACAGGGTGCACGGAAGGATCGAACGAGGGGTGTTTCAGATCGAGTCCGAAATAAAAGAAAATATGAAAGAGAGGGAGCGACGTTACGCACGCGGTGGCCAGTCGCAGACTGAAGTCGCGATCCGCGAGTAGCATCGATTTCGATGGAGGGGGAAAGGACGAGAGTGGAGGAGAAGGGGCGCTAGAGGGGTGGGAGGTCGGTACGTTGGGGGTGAAAGGGACGAGAATGGACGAAGCACGACGAGAGGAGCAGTCAACCTATACGCGTGTCTAACGGCCTCGCTGGACGAGAGCTTATTTTGCTCGTGAGAGCTGCTCCAGAACGCGAGAGAATGCTGGACGCGAGGGTAAATTCTAACTACCCCCTTGTCCTACAGGGACACCGGTCGAACCGTGTAGGGAGGCTTGTCTGCACAGTGGTGCACCCAGACTTGGAGATTGTCTGGGGAATGATACTTAGAACAGTGAGTTTGTCGGTGTATGCTGATTTGCAAACACGAAATGAAAGCTATGAACTTGCTAGTAAAGCGAATCTATTGTTCGACTGATGCTTTCCTTGCGTAAATAATAGGAAAATATATGGGGATCCAGTAATGGAAATGGTAGATGCTTTTGCTTATTTTAAACGTATCCTTGTTACCCTTGCTTTTTTAAGTCCGAATTCGCGAGGTGTATGTGTATATTTATTTGGCTGGGAAATATAATCATGTTTGCTGTCTTAAGTTGCAAGTATGCAGGTAGTAGATGTCAGAATTGTAAGTGAAATACGCTTCATGTTCATCTTCGCGTATGTGAACCGCTCGCAAATGTTGCAAAAGAAATTTTTGCGTCCCAAACTCGCCGTGAAAAAAATGGGTTCATTGGTTCGTAAAATTTAAATGAACGGGAACGATTCTTTGAGATTTTTGCATATCCTATAATCAGAAGGTTGACTGCGTGGAGAGGTGGACCAGCAACACCTATTTTTATTTGACTGTAACCCATAGTAATAGTAAAAAACATTATATTATCGAATAATTTATATCAAGAAGTGATCATCCTCATACTACAATATTTTTACAAAGAACTTTCTCGTAAGTTATGATAGGAAGGACCTAACGTCATACGATTTGTGTTTTAACCAGAACTCATCGTCTCCAATAATTGCTTATTTTTTGTTTCATTCGATCTTAATTCTATCGCGTATCTTCGCTTCTATTCTGCAATTCTCCCCAATATCGACCCCACTTGGTAGCAATTTCATTATCTGTGCGGGGATTTCGCAGGAATTTTGTTTGACGAAGGATCGCGAAACGGGTGAACCGTCGTTGTTCTCTCTGGATGTTCGGCACGGGCTGGTTTTGCAGCGGCTGATGGTGCGATTATTTTGTTTTACGCTTGGACGTTTTCAGGACGTTTGATTGGCGTGCTGTATGGGCTAATGGGAACGGTTGAATCGAGATGCTGATAGGGAAATAATTGGGAGAGGGTAGTTTTGGTATTGATATGATAAAAATTGAATTGATATTTGGAAGGGTTCTTCAGTTGGCTTTTAATATTCGTGATATTATTTCCACAGAGAATTGGTACTTGGTTGTTGCAATATTAATTTTTGTGTTACCAGATAACTTCAACAGCACTGGAAATTTTAAATGCACTCATTTAGGGGTGCTGTGCTCGAAGTATATATTATATTATCATTGTTATTTAGTGTTAGTTTACAATGGAAGGACCAAATTGAAGCATATAATTTTCCATTCCTTCAATTGCCGTAACCCTTTCCGATATTTCTTATTTTATTTCCTTTCTCTATATCGAACGCTACCACTTTCACATTCAGACAGAGAAAAATAATGGGAACTCCTTGTTACTCTATTCTACAATCGACCCCCTCTTAGTGGTTTATTGGCAATTCTCCAATGTATAAATGTACATATGTATAAAAATGTATAAAGAACATGTAGCAATATTCTTATACTATATCGTATTCATAATTTTCGCACAGCTGTTACAATTTAAAACACTGATCCGCTTTTCCCTCCAAAGCCTGATAATTTATTATTTCCTACCAGTGTCGTCGACAAAAGTGTTCAATTCTTAGCCGTTTAAAAAAATTCAAATCTCCTTCATGATCGTCAAATATTTTTTTAATACATTCATCAAGTGTGTTTGGTGTGCGAATCGTAGATTGATTGAGGCCAAGCACGTGTACTACTGAATGGTTCGCTAATGCTAGGGTTCGTCGACTGCGATTGTGGATCGACGCACGTCGCCGACGATAATCGTCGATCAACGACGGATTCAACGTCACGCGTGGTCGACAAAAGCAAACAGCGGTTGTCCGTGATTCGTCAATCCGTTTACCAACATTATTACGCGATCCCTGGAATCACAACGATCGTCAAACGAATTTCCTTTCGCGGTTTCGCTGTTCGTCGACCCATCTTCGCCACAAACATTCTGCGTATCGAAAGTTTACTTTACGACGAACTGAACTTAAATTTCATCTAGTCTTTCAATAATAGTGATCGGTAAGATTACCTCAATGACGCGTACCTCCAATAATTTGATGTATTTTGACTTGAAACAAATATATAATGTAGCTAAAATATTAGCAACCGTATGTGCAAAAGGCTAATACAACACAGCGTTCTGATTTATAAAAAAAAACCCCAAGGGAGGTCTAGAAAATTACGTTAAAAACACAAATGCCACCTTAAGTCGCTTAAACAATCGAAATCCCGGAGATACATAAATTATCAAAGATTTTATCAACGATTTCTGCGTTCCACGTTGCGTGCGTGCTTCCTTCGAGCACCATATCCGGGCCTCTTTAGACACGTTATTATTATCGTGCGTATAAATTTGCAAAGGGTGGACCCTCAGGAATACGATTTCACGACGGAACGTTTGGATTTTCGTAAAGAGGACTGGCACAGTCGGCCGGCTTCAATTAAGCTTACAGGCCTGCCCGGTTCCAGACAAATATTAGACGTCGTCCGAGCGTCCCGACGCTTCTACACCACCGACGGCACGTCGCATTAAATATTCGTCATGTAACGCCTGGAATATAGACCTGGTTAGTCGTACCGTGAAAACGTTGGAGAGATGGCGATATTTCTATTCTGATTTTGCCCAACTTCTTCGTCGTGCTTGAGTATTTTGTTAATAATAAATAATGACGCAGTAGCGTTGCATATTCTTCGGAGAATATTATTTCTTATACAATCGGACGAACACAGAAGTATAGAGAATTCGATTTATGGAGTGTCTATTTAAATCGTATGTCAATGAGTTGCTGAAGAAAGCCAGCAAGTTCAATCCCGCAGATTTCTCTTCTAGCGTAGCACGAAATAATGGACGTTTTAAAACCACGTCGATTAAGAGACATCTTGTTAACCACTTAAGGCCGAAGGCAAGAACAAAGGAAGAATTCTCAAGACGCTAGATCCTACAGTTTACGATATAATTAGCTGGCTGGGCACAAAGGAATATCGTAAACGAGTACCGTTACGAGATTGATTACCATTTCAAGATTGCTTTCCCGTCGCAAGCGTTCGCGGATTAAAAGCTAAACACCGTTCATTATTTCAAGTGAGAGTATCCCCGCGCTCCCTTGACTTTACCCTCCCGCGATGTTTCTTCGCGCTTTTGTTCGAGTTTGCTCGCGTCGATAGCCCGTTAACACAAAGGACTCGGAGGAAAGTTCTTTCGGCCCAAGAACCGACGACTCCATGCCTTGGAGATTATCGCGATGCCGATAGCCTGGTTGTCCTTGGTACCTTGGTGAAGGCGCACTGACGCGAGCGCGCTTTAATTATTCCTGCAGAAAGCGTATTAGAATGCTGGCCGTCTCTTCATAGTCGAAAGTTAGACAGGATGGATCGTCGATAAGCACGCGATAGTCCCGTGCGAATAATAAAGATAAGCCCGAAAACCTCCTAACGGAAAATTCCCTGTAGCGGAATGCAAACGGCTCAGTATTCTAATTAGAACCAATTATATCTCTCTCTCTCCTTATCAATTATTATCGATAAATAGCCAGCATCTCCTGGGAAGTACACTTCTTCAATGAACCTTGCTCATGAAACATATGCGTATGTTTCCTGGTATTTATTGGACGTTTATTTAACATACTTCTGCGTTGTGAAAATTTTCCTGCTTTCTCGTTCGAAAAAAGAAATATCTATATACGTACTGGGTCAGTGGACAATCAACAGGACCAATTGCGTTTTTAATTGATTTTAGAACTGAAAGTAATCATAGTTTATATTTTAGATACATTTACCTTGGTGCCGAAGGGACTCTACTGAATTTTTATTCGGTTCGTTCGAGAATAAAGTCAGTTGATGCTCGCGTTTCGACGTTGAAGGGAGAGAATGTTTTTCATTAGACCTGTAATTACGGTTCTGCGTTAAAACGAAGGGAGCGTGGAACACGAATAAATCATGCACAATGTGGGCGTACCATGTAATCGCCGCATAATTTCGAAGATCAATACAAGGCGGAAAGAGATGGGGCCGGCGCTGACATCAGACGGCCAATTAGACGTAATACGAAGAAGATTGTATGTAATGTCTGTGGGCTCTTTGCAATACGAGATAAATGCTTTACGGTGCAATTTGGCTTTTGCCTTTGCGTCACGATTTAGCGGCATTCGCGGGCGATTAAAACTTAGATGACACTTTCGTGGTTTCGTAATAAGCACGAATTATAGTAAAACCAACAGGACCAAAAACAGAAATTGTTTACCAAAAAAGGTTTACCAAAATATTCCGTGTTCACCATTGTACGTGTACGCGAGTATCGAACGGGTGGGTCTAAATAATTAAACTAAGTCAAATATTATCGGGCAGCAGACAGAACAATGTTTACACACGAATGGAGAAGTATAATATTTATTATTGGCAATTTTCTGTCGAAAATCAATCCGGAAATATGGACGAACGTAAATAATTATTCTACGCTGCTGTCGCGATTCGTCCTTATTGCCATAATTTTCGTAGGAAATATTATACGATAACAATATCGCCTCCATATTTCTGCTGCTTTTAGTAATAAAAATCGATTGGCATGACGTTCGAATTCACGTTACAGATATTCTAGAACAGCGATGAATCAGTCATGTCTGAATCAGAGTTGAATATCATTCTTCTGCTCTTCGAGAGACATTGATTCCACCAGAACAATGAATTATTTTAAAGACTCGATAAAACACATGTACGGGATGCAATAATCCATCAGTGACAGCGTCTGGTGTTTTATTACCGACAAAAAATAACATGAACGATACACGCGGGGATAGAAAGGATATACATATATTTGATCAGCAAATCTGCACAAAATCCGTTTTATCAAACAGTGTAGCTCACTCGTTGGGGGGAAAATGATACGAATCGCCCGTATAAAATACTGTTAATATCACGAAGTACAATTTTTTAACGAAACGTATACCCGAAACTAATTCAGCATATTGATCAAGTCCCCGACCTACTATGATCACTCGTGTCTCGTAACAGCATGCTTCTACGATCAATTACTCCACGGGCACAATAGGTGTGGCCTTCTCCATCTTCGCTACATTAGTAGAGAACACAACACTGGGTCATTAAGGAGGCCACGCGTCATTAAGTCATGCTCCGGTATCAAGCAGTATATCGGATAAAATGCACACATACTATTTCTAACTATGACACAATTTCGTGCGGCAAGCAAGAAACAGTAACTCTAACTTTACGCTAGGCGAGCCATAACTAATCTGTTACGCTAGGCAAATATCGTTTTAATAAAACCATACATTCAGCAGACAGCAATAATAGTAAACTGAAAATTGACGTGGATGACAGATATTATCTAATAGATAAAGCAGGGCACAGTGAAGTAATGCCGAGCGCTATTATTCAAAATTCTCTATCCGCATTCAGCATCGTACATCTTTTCTCGTTCAGTTTTATTTTACCAAACGCTCATTAAAATTTAGCAACCCGCGTTTGTTTCTTGTGCCACGCCAGTTTCTAAAGTCTAAACATGTATACATTTACCCCGGTTTCCAAACGCTTTCCGTACAAAGGAGCAGGTGGAACAGTCGACGTGCTGTGCTTTAGAAGACCGGATCTGTGGAGGTGAGCAAGCTTCTCTTCATTATTCAAAGTTGAACGTAGTCATTGGTTATGGTGTCTGCTGCCGCGTGGAAACACATTAACTTTTAAGTCCATTTCTCTCGCTGTTTATTCTACAATGCCAACGTTGACCCAATATTTATATGTATAACATACTCTATTCAATTTCCAAAAGAGAAAAACGTTCTTGTAATTAGATATACATATTTATCCAAAAATTACTATTTTCTTCTGTGCTTCAATCCAATTCGATCCCATACTTATTAACGATGCAACCCTTTCAAGTACCTCATTTTACCTTATTCATCTTGCGAAAAGTTGAATCCAGATACAACACCATTCCGCAATGAATTACACTTCCCATTCGAGACACGGATCATTCTCATAATTAATTCGACGAATAGAACTAGATGGATTCCTGGTTAACGGAGGACAGAGATGCAAAGATAAAGACGAAGCGAGGAGGAAGATCAGCCAGAGGCTAAGGGTGGTGTTTTAGGTGTTGGTGCACGAACGATGGACCGTCGGCCGCACCATGTGCTAACTTAACTGAAGGGATTACGAGCTTAGTTAATGGATGCCCCTCGTACGGTTCACGGGTAACCACTGTGTTACCCCCCTCCCCGTTCTGGAGCTACGACGCCCCTGAGCGCTCGATGGATTTCCAAAATCTTTCCTAATAAATGCCAGGGTTATATGACCGAAGGGGTCACTGAGGTACTCCATGGCTCTTGGGCCATTTGCGGCCATTGGGATTACGGCGCTTAGTTAACACCGAATCTCTATTAACTCTTAGGGTTAACCTTCCCTTTGAGTCCCGTCTTTCCTCGCGATCACGAGATATACTCAACAATGGCTGGCTCGGGGTGTATGATTTATTACTTCGAATGAGTCGTTTCTGTTTCTCAATTATATCAAATGGACATACGTTGGCGAGAGTTTTTTATATGTAAAAAATATCACGTTTTGCTGTACGGTTAGTGGAAGAAATAATAACGACGTATAATTAATTTAATTAGAATAATTGTAAATTCATGCGTCTGCCAATGTACAGATACAATATAAATTAGCTGCTGGCCTGTGGATTATAAGCATGTTAATAGGGAGTTGCCGGCAAGCCTTCAAACACTGGAGTTGCGTATTCATAAATCACGGTGCTCGTTAGCGTATAGTTTATTTCCGCGTGGAAATGTCGAAATAAAATAAATATGAATAGCCACGGTAGCATCGTTGTATTGTATATTGTAAAGCTGTCTAACTTCGAATTGATCGAAATTGAATATTTGAGCATGAACGATTACAACAACCCTTCAACCTTTCCTTTTCCTACTGCGTGCACCGATATTCACGTGATTTCGCGTAATTTCAGCGATTGTTCACAAAGTAGCTGGAAAGTCGCGTGCGGTACTCGAGCCTTCTAATTATTTTAAAAGCACATTGATCACAGTAGCGTGTAAAACGAAATGCGACAATTTATACACCGCTATGCAAACAATATATACGCACCCGTTTCGAAACTTTGCGCACCAAGAGAAACAATTTCCCCCCGAATATGCCGCGTATTCAACGTTACTGACTCTGTTGTCAGAATTTGTTCTCTCTCGTTGAAAATTTTGATGAATCCCGAACCGTACAAAGACCTCGCTGAATACCAATAGAAACAAAAGCAACTCACATAATTTTCACATATTACTACAGCCACGTTAACTCCTGAGTCGGTAAAAAGGTCATATATATTTCTCCTATACTACGGAAAAACATGTCCGACAATACTGTCCCTCATACTACTTAACCGGTGAATGGAAATGGAATTCGTATTTCGAACAAAATAATCATTCAAAAGCATTACGTACATATTTAATAATTCGACGTGATTTAAATTTTGCTCCGTGGTAATCAGTTAATCCGATGAAAAAATATATATTTTTATAATATTGTAAGAAGTATTTTGCTCGAGCAAATTTAATACAATTTTGTAATGCGAAAAACACGAACATCTCAAAATTCTTTTATAAACAAAAACGCGATCATTATAATCGCGAACAATCGAAGTCAGCGTAGCCGAATGATCTTAAAGCGCGTTCCATCGTGAATCATTGATTCCAATTGGACCACCGTCCCTCCCGGCACTTTCGCTCTCGCGTGAAACACATTTCCCACGTTTCTCCGGACCTTGCCACGATTTTCATCCGTGGCCATCGAGCAAATAACTCGACAGAAACTGACCGTGGCTGCGGTACGTAGCGCGCCAATGAAATCCCACGGGTTCAATTTTTTTTTCCCCGACCTCGTTTCTCCTCGATCCACCTTTCCCAACGAGCGATTCTTCCGCATTTTACATCCTCTCCTCCTGGTTGCCCGTGACACAATACACACGCACGACCGACCACGAAATTGCACATAGCCGCAAGACCTTCCACCCCCTTTCGCGGTATTTTATATTTCTTCCTCCTTTTTTTCCCCCCTCATCTTTTTCCCTTCTTCCCTCTTTTTTTATCTTATCGTTTTGACTATTTCGACTGGTCCGATGTATCGTGCCGCCTACCACGTTCGTTTCATCGTGCTCCATGCGCGTCTCTTTACGCCGAATCATAACTTTCTCAGCGAAGCGATAAACGACGTGTAACCAGTCGTGTATGCAGCTACAACTGAACCGCAGATTACGTCACCAGTGATTTCGTCTGCCCTTTGAAACGAAATCGAGCTCCCGTACGAGCGACCCGCGGCTATTAGATTTATCATCAGAATGGCGGGCCGGTGTGCGAATAGTAATGCAATAGCAACGTGGAAATCGAGAATCCATTTGCACGGCATTCGGTTACTTTCTAATTTATAGATAAGCTCGTCGAATGTTCGTTTCCGTTTATTCTGCGCTATAAAATGAACACGACACCCGTGTGTAAAACATTTTATACGTCCGATTAGAATATTTCTATGTATAATACTGTTTGATCAGTATTATTAGTAATAAGTATATGTATAGCATCGCAATCGAAAGTGATTCGAGCCAATTCAATTTCGCCGATGATGTATTAATGACATTTAATTACAGTAACATTTATTTGCAATGCGCACGCAAACACGTCGGCGCATAGGATTAGCGAGAAATAACGTGTCCGACATTTATGGAGGCATTATTATAATAAAATGACAGAATACTAAAAAGAAAAATCAAGCGGAAAATTATAAAGTTCGAGACTGATCTTGTTTCATGAATTTTGCAGAAATGATAAAATATATACATATAGCTGATTAATTGCGCACAAGAAGTTAACGAAAATTAATGTCTCGTACTCCTAACTAAATGTAGAGATTAATAAAATGTAAATTGCTCTGCTGGAATTATACATGTATACTTCGTCCTAACTCGCCGGTAACTGTCTACCGGCAGATAAATGGCCATCTGTTCTTCTAGATTCTGGATGATATAATTCATATTCCTTTCCTTCTTTCCTCTCGAACGTCATCTAGTTTGGCCCGCATGCATGAGCAATTTCTGCCCTCTATAAATACAAACGCCGTTTCCCTAGGCTGGGATTGAAAGTTTCTCCGTTTCACACGAAGGTTCACCGCGTTGTCGTCGCGCGAATTAACCGTTTCGGCGGTGAATATGTTTCTTACGTCCGGACTAGATTTGTCGCGAGGCCTCGAATGAAATTATAGAAGTTTCAGAAGGAAACTGGCTCGCGTACGCCCGTCCCATCTCTTTCCCGATTTCTCTGTTCGGTCGACTTCGTAGATGAAATTTATGGAAGAGAACGGTCGCGACGAACAGTCAATTTTCTTGTCCTATTTCTCCCTATAAATTGATAATGCTGCTTAATATGTCGTACAAAGTGACGCGGAGCTGGCCTATAAATTCAGCGGCACAGTGGAAAATCGTCGGACATTCGAGTAGAAGGGCCGAATATTAATTTCGATATTTCAGTAGTATAAGTCGACGATTGTCCTGACCCGTACTGCTATACATTCTACGTCCTTCTTCTTATTCACTGAATTGTCATGAGACCATCGCGGGACGCTTTTTAAATTAAAAATTGTGTGTCAATGTCAGCGCTGACAAATTGTAAATGATAGAAATATTTTTTAAATGTAGGTACATGAACGTTTGGAAACATTCTTGACATAGTGCAAGAACACTTCGTATTAAAAACATCTGGCACGCTGCTATACTTTTTAATTTCTTTTTTATGAATTTTTGCCGAGCACTTTTTGTGCCATAAAAGTTAATAACCGGCACTGAAATTTCCCTCAAGACAGAGATTGAGGCAAATTAATTTTTTCGAATGAACTTTCTACAATTTAGCGTTCGGACATGGCCGTACATACGGCACGAGTGCAGAACTGTCATATGGGTGTTTCTACGTAAAATAGACGATTGCATGCCTCGCGGTGGTTGCATGCGAAGAATTTGCGGCCACGCCAACCGTGCGCTGCATCGATGATGCGCTAGATGTACATTTGACACACGCTGTCGTCGACGTTCGATCGATTGAATTATTACTTCCCATGAATACCCTATATGCATACGTATGTATGTGCATTAAGTACGTAAAAAAAAAGAGAAAAGGAATGCGCACCTGTGTGTAAAATGCAATGTATAATACAATGCGCCGCGTTAAATTTGATCGATACAATTTATCTAGATTGCGCCTCTCCTGCGAAAGAATTCGTCGGATTGATTTTAGCTTTCCTCGAAGTCAAATTAACGAGTCTGTTTGTGGATTTGTGCAATGTTGCTTGCCATTGTGGAACGCTCCATTACTACAATTTTGGTGTGTTTTGATTTGTACGTTGTTTTGAAACAGCATTGGGGAGCATTGGCACAGCGAATGCTCCTTTGGACTCGCTTGGAAACAACGGATATTGAATCGTGATTTAGTTTATGTGAAAACTGATCTCCGTATCGCTGGACGTTAATGGACAAGTAGTGCACTTCAGTAAATCTTCGAATCACAGAGGGAACTGAAATTTTGTTGAAATCAATACTCTGCTATGTAATGTAAATATTCTGTACCACGGCAGTGTATTATTTTCAACATTCGCTAAACTGTCAGCTACGCGAATGTACATTCCGTGTCTATTTAGTCTAGTATTAAAATGAACGAGCACTTAAATTCGTTCTTTAAGCGCTGTTTATTTCTACCATTTCTGAACGCGTATAAATTATGCCCAATAAATCAGCCCACCGCGGAAGCGTTTAGAAAAACAGCACGCTAATCAAACGGAGCAGCAATCGATAGCAAATAAACAGTGCTTAATTGCCTGGCACGTTTTTACTGTCAAGTCTACGGCGTCGAGGTGCCGTCTCGTTGTTCGACAGCCGCTGAAAATAAAAAAAGAGACGTCTCCAAAATAAGTAGTAAACGCCGATATGACTATAACCACGGCCAATACTATGTCCTTGTGCACACGATCGATCATATTAACGCTTTCGGTGGAAAATTCATGCTGCGGTGAGTTTATTTAGGTCAGATACGGATTTTCGACTCGCGGCCCCGCCATTATCCAGTGAACAGGACCGGTTTTCGCTAAAGCGCCATTGGAAATAAGATTTCGAGAATTTATGTAAAACAGTGATGGCGCCTCTGGTATCACAGAGTTTCACGAAATTGCTTCTCCAGCTCGCGTGTTTCGACGTGGTTGCAAGTACAGGAAGCTGGAATGCCATACTTTTCTCGTTCTTTGTTTCTCTTCCCTTGTGTTCCCGTGGTTCATTCTAAAAGTGGCTGTTCTCGGAACACTTTGTGTATGTGAAAGCATGATTGAGTTTCTTCAACGGCCTTCCAACAGCTTGTTTAAACTTCTGAAGCTTCTTTGTGGAACTTTGTCATAGTTAATGATAATTAAACGCAGGGAATACTTGCCGCTGCCTTTGTGGGCTTATGCACCGTTTTCTTTTTGTACAGTTTTAATTGTGTCGGTATTAATAGTAATAGTTATCGCACTTTTATAAATATAAATATAACGTGGTATTGATTTTATCGCATTTGATAATATCGTATTAGTTTTCGGGTCGAGGGAGATGGAATTAATTACGTTACGTTCATACCCCATAAATATATGAGACATGCAATAAATATTCCAGTAGTGTACACCACGTGAACGCGAATAGTTTTGAAAGTTAAATCCGTTGGTATAATTTTGGAGATTTATAAAATTCCCTTCCTTATTAAAATTTCACTCGAAAGCTCGGTTCGATCGCGGTTCGATTTCCAAGTTTGAACAAACGAATTTGCGTATAAATTACCGATAAGTCGTTCCCTTCCGTCCGAGTAATTCGAACGTTAAACAATAACCAGCGGAGCGCTGATTTAACGTCAGTGCGATTGCTTTTAAACGATTTCTGGTTCGGCAATAATTCATTGGACCTCAACAGAGTATAAATTATACCGAAGTTGTGCCACGCTCTTTACCAACCAATTTCTCTCCCCCGCCCCTCTCGTCGTTGTGCTAATTGCAACGTAGATTTCCACGAAACGCCAATTAGTAGACCCGATTCGCCGACGAGCTTGTTCTGCTACGTAAGGAACGGGGGTGGAACGATCGGTCTGTGAAAGGGTAAACGCAAAAATAGCGTCATAATTTCAAAGGAATCTTCGACGTCGGCCGCGCAAGGCGGAAAGAAAGACACGAAACAGAAAGGAGGGGTGAAAATACGTTCGGGTACGGTGTGACGGGTCTCTCCTTAAATCTTCATTTCTATAAATCCGTTTCCTCGTTCCGCGGCTCGAGCACAATGGCCGGGGCTGGTCTCGAGGCAAACGGGGATTCGTATTAATGATCCTTTCATTCGGCGGCTGTGGCCGGTTTTATCCAACCGGGCTACAATATACCGGCGGGAACGGGAGAATTAATATCGTGAAAAATTCGTCGGTCGTGGGCTGCGCCGCTGGAGAAACACCCTCCCAAGTGGCCCGTTCGTGATTTGGTAATGGGCCGCCGCATTTTCCTGGCCGTCGGGTTCGATTCGTTTCTACTTAACGTACGTGCCCGTAATTGGAGGGACCTCGATGAACTTCGATTGAGTTCTGAAGGTAATATCCTAGCGATCGCGACGAAGGAAATGTAGAATTGACTGGGTCGTTCAATTGAGGCTGTTAATGCAATTCATTGGGACACTTATCGTTTTGAGAAATCGCTTTATTGTGTGACTCGACGGCGATTGGCGGGTGGATAAGTAGGGAATTCGTTTCGAGTGTGTAGAGAGTGTCAACATTTTTTCGAAATACAGCCTTCTTGATAGATATATATCAGTCCACGGAAATTCGACAGGAAACGTTTTAGGCGCATCAACTGCTACGGTGTTTTTAACGGGGAGCTACAAAATATTTAGGAAGCTTCGATATATGTCATTGACAAAGTAACCCCCCTCACCCCCATTGGAGGGTTGACGATCGTGGATCCACGTTTTTGGGGCGAACCCAGTTTCGGTTTTCGCGGTCATGGCTATTGTGGTGATGGTGGTGTCCATCTTTAATGGTCACGAGGTCGCATCCACGAGCCACAAACGATTCACCGTACCTTCGATTTCAATAACCCATAGCAGAAGCAGGGAGAGCTTCTCATATTCCGCCACGAATCTTCATGCTGAACGTTTTACCCCGTGCAACTCGCGCTGGTTTCCGGTTCTATTGGTCGAGTTGATCCATCGAATGCCTGTATCCCCCAAAACCGGTGTCCTTTGTGCCTTTCTGCGAATCCTCTTCCAGGCAAGCACAGAACCTCCCGGTAGCAGGTTCCGCCATGCCTACAGGTGCAAACCCATAAGCGGAGATCACCGATCTTAGATTTCGCTTAAGATTTACGAGGCTTTTCGTCCCAAGCAACTCCTCGTCGTTCTCTACTCCAGCTGCCGCTCCTCTTTCCATTCGCTCGCTGTATCTTCGAGCTCCAGGGAGGCTTCTTCCCTCCCCCATTTCTCTCTCCCTCTCTCTCTCTTTCTATATATATCTATCTGTCTATCTCCTTGTGCCACGGCCATGCAAATTTATACGGCAAATAGTAATCCCTCCCCATGGTTCGGAATAAATCTACTCAGCCAGCGACATACCAAAGACGTAAACTCTCTCTCGGTTTTCCAAGCGCGTGGACGTGCTTGAAATATCGCGTCGCCATGGAACAGCTCGCGTCATTTCTGTCTCGTTCGCGTTGTTTTCGTTTCTTCGACCCTGTCGCCTCCGCCTTTGTTCTCCGCCACGCCCCACCTCCTATTTCACCCTTCCGGCGTGGTCGTTCCCTTTTGTTTCTTTTCCCGTTTCTCTTCTGCCGTCTCGAATCGACGTTGTCGATTGGCGACGAACAGGACTCGGCGGCTAGGTGCTTTAGAGTAATGGAAGTTTGTACGCCACTCGACGAAACGAGGTGATTCTTTCTTGTTAATTCGTGATTGCCAGAGGAAATTGTGATATTTGTTTCCCCTGCAGCCTGCTATTTTTCTCCGGAACGCTTTTTGAGAGGAATGGCCTTCGTTCGGTCTCGTTCGTCGAACTTTCGGATGGATGCGCATTTTTGTGAACAGGATACAAAATTGTAGAACAGATGGAGAATTAGTTCTACTTTGCATTATTCTATTTTTCGTTTCCTGATATTTCGATTTTACGTAATTCTATTCCAGTTTGTTGCCGAAAATATTGCGGCGTGAAATTCTTCGTGCAAAAAGTTTTGCATTTCGAACTTTTCTTGTCCCAGATAGGACTAAATTGAGCATGGAAAAAATCTGTTTAATACAGACAGTCTATCGCAGTCAAAATTTTGTTCCATGAATTATTCCCGCGCGTTATATATTTTTTTCTTATTTTCTTTCTGCATTGGTACTGTGTACGAAAAATTCGAGAGCAAAAATACAGCGGTCTCTATCGGAAATCTCTTCAGGTAATACACCAGGCGAACGAAACTGAATAACTCGAAGAATATCCGAAAGAAGGAGAATAACTGAGGCGTACGATATAGTAAGTTTCGTGGTTTCAGTGTACCATAGAATTTTTATACTCAAACAGACCTGACATTTATGGCGGCACAGGATCCTCGTTTGCATCGTTGGGCATAAAATGTTGTATTTGTGAAAATTTGAACTGAAATCGAGGAAAATGAATTTCTTGCGAAGAGTAATTATTGGTTTTGGGATTTGTGGATGCAGTGAATATTTCGAATCGACGCAGTAATATTTGTATTAGAAATATCGATATTCGAAGTTGAAAATACTGCCAAAAGAAATATGAATAAATAGTGCACGTTTGTTGAAGTTATCAGAATGGTTAATATAAATATTGATCGATGTATTATAAGTAATTGGTCTATAACAATTTAAAAAAATGTATACAGAATCGAAAAATTAACGAGTGAACGATTAAATGAAACATATGATAAGCAGTTCTATTTCCACGAGAATTTGCGATTAATTTTGGTCGGGGGTTTATACACGACCACGATAATCTTCTCGTAAAACGCAGCTGCGTGTAAGTAAAATTTTATTTATACGTAGACACAATCACCGGCTATTTCGAGAAACAGCAGGAACAGATGCATTCTATGGTATGAGCAGTATTTGTTATTTTTATACCTCCTGTAGTTAATTACTTTTGTAGCGGGGATAAATTCCACGGGCTGATTAAATCTGACCGTTAAATAAATTATTATTATAATATCGTCTTCGTGACGGGTACATGTCAAATTTAAATCACTTTCGCGCCCCGAAAGGTTCGCGCAGCCGGTATACATGAATTCGTTAAATGACCATCTCCACCCTGAAGAAAAGGCGACGGTGAAACGAAGACAGAAAGCTGGGGGGAAAAAGTCGAACGAAGGAAGATTTTAAGCGGATGGGCGGAGTCTGTGCGGTTTCATCGAAATTTTCTCGTTTCGCGAAATGGTATTTTACTTTGGATCGTGGCTCACTTTTTCCTTTTTTAATCTCAGAAGGATTTCGAGCGCGAATGCTTCGTCGTATCTCCCGTGCGATCGCCGTCGACGGCAATGGGACACCGTGTGCCAGTTTGTCGGCAACGATGGCACGTAATTATAATTAAACGTTAATCTCGCGAAGTCAGATTCGGCTGCTTTGCCTGTTGAATTCGATCGTCTCGTTTTCATTTGGTTACAGAAAGGGAAGTAAATCAGCAAAAGCATCAGTGACGCAAAACCTGGCTAAAAATTACGGTGTGCTTCACGTTGGAATAGGTGAAACGCGTCGAAAACTTGTATTGTAGAATCGCTTCTGCTGGCTTAAATCGAATGCATTTGCCGAATTAATAGCACGAATCGATGGGACGGTATTGTTCTTTTTTCAGATCGAGATGGAAAGGCGCGAAGAGATCTCGTTCCGGGGAACGTCGAATACTTTCAGACAGACATATTGCGTCGAGGAAAGTTAGCTCGATGTGGCTGAATTTTTTTTTAAAAAGCGCGTGAAAGTTTGTTCCAGCATGCACGACCAACAGTAGCGGAAGAAGTTCTGAAGAAGGGTAGAGATTGGAAATATTCGGTATAATTTGTCTTGCATGAAGTTTAGAAGGATGAAAGGGTTTTGTATCAAACATGGTTGAAATATTAATTCAACTATAAACATTTCATCTTTGACGCGATACGATTGCGAGGAAAGTTCATTTTTGATGTAGCTGTTTGACAAGTACAAGCACTTCATCTGGATCTCGCTGATATTTTAGTCATACGCCGGCTAGATTTATGAACAGTCGTTTTGAGGCGGTTCGCGTTCAGTTGTTTGTAATTACGTTCTGCGGTTGGCGGGCTGGGTAATATTTAAAAAAATTCCCAGCCAGAAAATCAGACGCTTAACGTAGGTAGAAAAATGTGTGACTGGGAACGAACTTATTGCGCGTATAGAACTTCCGTTTGAAAAGTTGAACGAGTTTTATAAGAACTGCAAAAACTATGTTAAGAATAATAAAAAAGATAATAATACTAATAATGCAGAAACATTAGATAGTAATAGATCTAATGGCAGTAGTAATGGGTATTAATCAATAAAAAAGAACAATTGAATAACTCTGTAGGAAAAAGTTTCGTGAAAAAAGTTTTCGAACGGGTAACGAAATTTTCAGCCACTATTGGCCTATTCGCCTAAAATTTTCCTCAGCATTTCTAGTGGTCAAGGGAACTTTGGATCATATTTTCTCAAAACTTGGTTATTTCAACCTGTTCCCTTCCACGACAAATAATGGATTTCTGTCATACGCTGAACAAAGCGCAAACAAAATTTTAATTGAACTCTTAATTAAATGTCAAAGTTGCTGGCGTAGAAAAGAAATGATGGATTTACAGTATACGTTACGAGGAAGGTTCTAATAATTAATGTTTGCAGTGGTCGTTTTCAAATTGCTTCAGTTTCTTATTGCCAATACAGAAAACCCCGGATTTTTTCAAAAGTAATACGTATAGCTATATACAATATTCTGCATCGTTGCTCAATTTGTTTCGAGAACAAGCATTCGATAAGAATTTAATTGTTGTAATACTTTTGTCAATCTTCCAACTCGAATTATAGCTGCTGGTTTTAGCAAGTTAAATGAAATGAGCGATACGTCCAATTTTGTAATTAAAAAAGTGCCATGTCATATTTTAATGTTGTAGCAAGCGTAGGCAACTCCTTTGATCTCCACAGAGAGGCACAAATATAAATTCGAAACTCCAAATGAGAAAAGGGGGAAATTAAATACTGCTTCGTATAAATAACTTTGTTTGGTTTCTGTTGCGACCAGGTTGCATATGACTTTCCTAGCCCTCGGCCTAGCAGTTGCTGCATATATATCATATATTCGCATAAATATCGCCCATTCTCCCTGCATCTCTGTTTTCACATTGCTGGAAACTTTCGAAAACATCACGAATCGCGCGGCGTTGATTTTTCGAAAAATGTTCCGACACCAGAATTTCACGCAAACTCTCTCCCAGGAATCGTGATGATCGTTGCAGATCCCACAGCAGCCGAGCAATATTTGCTGCGGTGAGGATTGGCTGATTTGATTTACGAGACCGATTGTTTTTTTCCAGCGAAAGTAAAGTTTGTACAACCGCGACCCGCGTTACTTTATATCCGCGTTAACTTTCTTAATATAATAATTCATAGAACAACGCAAACGAAAGCTTTCCTTTCCACGAATGACTGATGGCGAGTTAAACTGAAAATCCTTCACGAGAAACATTTGGCGCACGAATTAAGTATATACTTCTCTGTTAATATTCAAAGAGGGAATGTCGAAGCGGAAACAAACGAAGTTACGTGCGAGAAAAACGAATTTAATGAAAATGTGCTCGAATACGTATTTACAGATTGGCGGCCTATGGCAACGGTTTAATTGGATCCCATTGACCGCGACTACGACACTCGTTATGGGACGTGGCTGTCCACGCGTTCACGCGCGAGCATTCGTCGAGTCATCGATGCGGCATGGTCTGCAGAGGATTCTCCTGACGCAATAATCCCGAGTGATGTACTTTCGCGGCGAGTGCCTCGGAGTAAACCGATTACCAACGAACTTGGCTGCAAAAGGGTGGGGTCCCAGCTGAGGTGGACACACACTGTTTGAATCTAATGACGCTATACACGCATTTGTAGGTGAATGAATAATCGGAGCAAATAAATGTTGTCTAAATAAAAAATCATATGTATACGCCCCACCCTTTTTTTAAATGATTAAATGAAGGAATTAAATGGATTCGTAGAAAAGTGGACAAACCTTTTCCTTTCTATCGACGATTGTTAAAAAGGATCACTTCGGTCAGGCAGGTACTAGAATCTGTAAGCAACCTTAATTTTTTCTAATTTTTATTATGCTAAAGGAAAAAAAAACTAAGAAACTTCAACTTTAAAGAATTGCCATTTTTTTAAACAATGAGTTCTTTTATTTCTTTTAATAGGGGCTATAACCGCACTCATACTGGAGAAAATGGCACCTCGTTTTCAATGACGCGCAACTGTTACAGTTTTATGTATTTTAACTCGGCAAAAATTTATACTGTAGTTCAGATATTAGTAACCATATGCACAATTGACTAATACAAAAGCAGTGTTACGCCTTAAAACCAAAATTCCCATAGAAACCTAAGAATGCCATTGAAAGTACAAACACCCCCTTAATATCAGTATGCCCGCAGGTCATTTTCTATCCTCAGTATACGCGACTAATTAATTCCCTGCAACTTACTATATATTTACACTTTCGCCAGTTAACAAATATTACGTTAAAGTACGAATATTCCTCTAAACTAAAATATTCCCCCTACTAAAAATGTACAGAAATTGACCGTAAAGTTACACCAGTTGCTTCTGTTTATCACCGCTCTGCCTCCGTTCACCGTGGAACACTGCACGAGCGCACTATTAATTCCCAAAATACCTAATTAACTGCACATGACCTACTCCCAACCATCCCCCCTTTTCAGCCAACTTTCTCGTACAATATCGCCAACATTTCAACATCCACGATGTAACCAGCCGCGAGGCAGAAGCACAACACTCGTACACAAGGGTCCGTAGTGCACGGACGGCAGCATATTCCCGACGTGTGCCGTAGATTCCGATGGCAGAAAGGGCACGTCCAGGTCACGCATGCAGATGATGTCCCGCGGCGCGAGTCCCGAGTGCTCGCACGTCACCCAATTCGGATTCCTAGGTAGCAGCCGAAAACGAAGCCCCGTTCCTCGCGATGCTCGTTTCGAGCTTCCAATAAAATGGAAATGTCTCGGCTTGGTGACACGCTATGCCAGGCCGGACCCTGCCGTGACACGGGTCGGATCAGGAGATTCGGTTAGGAATAGGGGGGCGAGGGATGACTCGAGACTACTTTATTGTCCCCGCGGCGTAGGTAAGCAGCATGGCGGCACACGTTTGCGTACATATATATGGAAATAAACGTTCGAGCCGGGAACAGGCACGTCCGATGTGGGACAGCCCCGTTTCTCGATGGAACGCACATCGAGTGCTTTTCATGGGAGAACACCCGCACGGCTGTCGACGTTCCCGTCTCTCGTAGCTTCTGTATCCGGCGAACAATTGAACTGGGGCGTCCGAGGGGGGAGGGGAAAGCGTTGCTGTCACCGGATACCGTGTATCTAACGTTGGAATGCGCTGTTTTTCCACCGGGTCGCGCCGATACGCTTCCAATAAGATTCCTCTTTTCGGGGAGGGGGATTCAGTGGGACTCGATGGGTTTCAATGCCCGGAACCGTGCATTCAGATGATGAATGTTATGGGGCCTTGTTGCGTTGCCAGCCTGAAGTCTCTTTCTTTCAGCTTGATCGACTGTGGACAACTGGGTAAGGTATGCGGAGTCGGCACGATGTGGTGATTAAAGGTTCGAGTGCTGCAGAGCGTGCTGGCTCGTATTTATCGTGCTGGGGCGATTCGAAATTATGACTGTCTCTTATATTTTCGTTTTATTTTCTTCGCGTTTTTTGTAGGAGAAATAATGAGGGAAAGGCCAAGGTCGGCAAGCCGTTGTTTTACAGAAGGATCTGCAACATCAATTGCTTTTTCCTCGCGTGAAAATAAAAGATTTATAATACAATGAAGTGAAATGAAGTCGTGTAATGTTGCACCGCGGTTATCAACGCTTCCATTGTATTAAAATAATGAATGCCGGTAAGTCTCGGGTTGATAATTTGGCGAAACATGTTTTATTCATTTTCGGTTTGCGCGACGCAAATGGGAGGAAATATCGCGCGGGCTGATTTATCCTATTTCACAGCGGGAATTTTAGAGTTCAGGATTAAGCGTAACCACAAAATAAATGGAAGCGTTCGAATTCTATGTTCTTCGTTTTATACTGTAAGTGGAAAGTGTTTTCTTAAATAATCTTCAGTAACGAAGAAGCACACGATCGCGCAATATCTAAATAGAATTTGAACGTTTTGAATCCTTCGTAATTTCACGTATAATTGTATGGGTAGAAACAAAGTTTCCATTTGTCGTTGACATTTAGCTCGCTCAATAAGTATATCAAGTTTGCAATTATTATGCAAACGAGCCAGAAGACTGCTCGCACGGCGGAGAACGTGTGCAACGGGAGAGGAGAGAATGCTGTTATCGAGCACATATGTCTCCGTGAGAGATGTAAACTACCCATTTGCGTTGGCTTGCGTTAATGCGTTTCCGATAGCGATCTGTTCCATTTCCGGGGTGTTTATTCGAATAATTAGTTACGCAGCGAGGCCCGAAAAAACTTAACTCTGCCAGACCCTTCATTCGGAACGAACAATTATTTCAAACGAAAAGCAAACGATTTTGTGGCGAGAAACTTGAACGCTATATCAATCTAAACATTTCCTTCGCTGGATTATGCTTTATGGAAATTGAGGGGAAGCAATCGTCTGGACATACCAGTCCCAGGTCTCGCTCGCAGACAATAATAACGGTTTAATTGAATTACATCGACCGCAACACTGCGCCACGTCCGAAGGGACGCGTCAAGTGCTTTTCACGAGACAAGGCCGGCGGTGTCTGGTCTACGATAATTATTGTCCCCAAACTGTGGCATTCGTGAGGTTTTGTCCGATACGCTAAGTTAATACGCGTAGCTGCAAATCGCAGCATTTCAATTAACCAAAGTTCACGGACTTCCTGAAAATCTTGCACGGAGCCCGAGGTCAAGTTTGTAGAATTTCCATGCAATATTAATGGCAAATAATGATGCTTAAAGAGTTTAAAGAAAGTGCTTGAAACCGGTGCTCTTCTTTGTTAAATATCCCACGAATAAATGTAAAAGTCTAATGGTGGATCCAGTGGAGCTACATATAGTATTTAGTAAACAAAAAAAGATGTTGGACAGGGTTTTGCGGTTGTGCATTGCTACAAAATACAGCAATAATGAATAAAATTTTTAAGAGCAAGCCACATCATAACGGAAATACGTTTGATAGGCAGTATCAAGGGCTTTTCGTGAGACACAGCTATTGGTGCCCACTAGTTTTGTCACGAACCACCGTTGCCCAAGGGGGTTGCAAAAGGATTAAGGGGTGACACGATGGACCACACATTCCGCACATGTGCGACGTATCCGATCCTTTCACGTCGCTGTCACTGCTTTGATAAATCGGAATTAAAACGCATCCCCGTAGAGTACGGGCCGCGCTCGTAGGTGAGCGTGGCCGTTTTAGTGTGGACAATGCATTCCATGTGATACAAAAGAGAGCTCTCTATAGGACACGGAATTTCGATAAAAATGCACGCGGATGGAAATTGATGGAGACATAATTACGGGAAAATTGATTTATACCGTACCAGGTAATCCCGATACCTGAGGGCCATAAATTTCCACGCGAATGTATCGCCGTAATAACGCTTGCTCCAATGGATCGAAATAAATCTCGAAGATTGTCGTTGCACGGTTGCGAGCACAGGTTGAAGTTGTAAAACGATAAACCCAGAGTGAAACGACTAATCAACCGAGCATCGAATATCTTGATTAGACCAGACCGCCATACAAAACCTAGTAATATAGCAATAAATCGTGCAACCGCACCTAACCGCCTCCACAATATTCTTGTCACCCCTCATTCTCACCCCTGGTTATGATCATGTGTTCTCGCACGCACAAACGTCAATAACATATCTTAGAATCCAACTCCCTATGCCAAGAGTCGGCATCAATAATCGTATTCGAGCACACCCTATTCATATACCCGGCTAATACTAGCATCACGGCAAACTTGAATACATCACGCGACTAAAATATCGTATGAGTATTCCTCCATTACCACAATTCATATTGTATATTTACCACACACTACAACTAGCCCACTGAATACCATTTTATTGCCAGAATAGTGGCGTAACGCGATACAAATAACATTCTCGATCGCAAATTTGCGAAACAAGAGTTCCAAAGTTTTAACACCGATTCAGCTCCCGTCCTTGGAGAAACGTAACCGAATTTGTCACTGACACTGTCCCTTTCTACTAACCTCGTTGTACAAGCACGGATTCTATACGTCTGATCACGTACTTCCTTAATTCGTTTGGCTAACAAAGTACGACCCTCTTCTACTTGTCCGGTTCTACTTGCCCTGCGAGTCGCGCACACCTTCCCTCCTCTTGCTTCGGCTTAATCGAATTAGAACGTTCTGTCATACGTGGAAAACGTCGGCACGTCCGGCAACGCTCGAGCATTTCAGCAAAAGGGAACATCCCATTATCGACTGGAAAATGGGGCACGATAGATTCGAGGAACTTAAAAGACGGCGCCGGCAGATAACTTATCGCGGTACGTGAGCCACTAACGGCACAATATAATAGCGTATCTGGCACATACCGGTCCAAACAGTTCGGTGGAGTCGAGTCGTCAGCATCGCGAGTATATACGTCGTTGTGCGGCCGCATAGTCGAGATACGTTCTCGACGGTCTCGCGGCGAGGGCGTGTATTCGCATACCGATGAGCGGTGTGGATAGAACGAAACCGCGATAGTTGCGAGTCAGTTTCTGCTGCACAAGGTGGAAAACGATTTTACGTGTGGGGAAAAGGGTGAATCGAATATGCGTCCATTTGGCAGCGCGATTTTTGGAAAGCGGAACGCACGCGCGAACGGCAATTTGAATAACGCATGTGCGCGAACCGGATTTCACTCGTGCAAAAAAAAGACGATACGCGGAAAACCGATATTCTCTTATTGACGGCGTACGAATAGATTTCGCAAAGCTGGCATTTATCCGGTGATTTTTCGCGCGAATTGGTTTTTTCTTTGCATAATTTGAAAGGACGAGACAACGGTGAATTCTTCGAGATGATATTTATTTCCGATGTATATACGAGTGTCTATTATTTTGGAGACGTTAAATGATAATATGGCCGGGCGTATACTTTAGATTTTAGTAGCAGGGAAATATATGCTTGTCGCTTACTTCGCGATCTATGTATCCACATAATGTTTTACAAGTGTGTACCGAGTATTTCGATCGACGATGGTTCAATTGAATATGCGAACGGGTGTTTCGTACGTCGGGAAAAGTATAGATTACAGGGGAAACGTTTAGACGTTTCTGCACTCTTGGCAACCGGCGCCGGGTATGAATAGTCGCATTCTGGCCAGCTTCCAAGGAACATTATACATAATACGTTCCACGGTTACACCCTTGAAACATGTGTCACAGATACTTCCAACTCATTTCTATAACGTTCCGTATAATCGAGTATTACGATTTCACTGCACACTGCATTCGTATTATCGTTTAAATAATCGGACCACTTATATTAACCTTATTTCGAACAAATGCACCTACTCGTTTCCTTTATCCCCGTTCTGGTTTCTGTAAGTTCTGTCTATTTTGTGATCATTATTGTAAATACTTAACTGTGATCATATATTTTTCTCATTTCTACGTTTTCACGAATCGGAGAAGGGGATAATTTTGTATTATACAATGTTCAGACTTCGTGAGATATTTACACGTCAATCGGAATTAAGTTTTAGCTTAATTTCAAATATATTTCAACCCCTGTGCACGCGCGAAAGATGATCGAGAGGTGCCAAGCTGAATCGGTAAAAGGATTCACTACGCTACTGTGCTCTGACGAATTATCGATCATGTCAAATCGTATACCTTCGCGATGAATATGTAAATGAGGTATGGATGACGCCGATGGTCCCTTCTGCGAAATTTCGTTGCCCTTAAAACGCACTTGTGGTGGATAAGCATACTGGCGCTTGGACGGTTAGTGAGATGCATTTGGAATATAAATTTTTCTTCAGACGATGCAATTTATTCAACTAGTATAATCTTAATTATTTATTAATAGATCGTACAGCGTATAAATACAATATTAGAATCTATGTAATTAATGCATAATATAGCTTAATGTACAATTACTGAATTAAATAATAAAATGATATTATTATTACAGGGTATTTGGGAACCATCTCGTTAGTTTCCAATTATTTTATAAGCATCTATAATATAGTTATAAATGAATGATATATTTCACATAAACGATTCAGTCGAATGGAGTCAAGGAATCTGTTTAAAATTTGACCCGGCAGAAGTTCCAGTGAGAAACTTTTCTTGACCCATATTGTTCAAACTGTGTTCGTTATCTCTCTAACTAGTACAATATGCGCCTCAACTGGTATTTCAGAAATACTTTAATACAATTGTATAGCTAAATTCGTAGAGATGTACTTCTCTCTTCCTATAAATATACAGAGAGTATATATGTATAACTCTCTGTATATCTTCAGATAATTAAATCTATTTCTTTATGCAATTCAACGTTGCAAGAAATGGAGCACTGAAATATTCAAAGGGAGAGCAGAGTAAGTATCATTTTCCCAGGATATCGTTCGATCGCGTCAGATATTTCACTTGCTCCATAGTTACCACTTCTTCACTGGCCCATCGGCCGGTATATCCCTTTAAACATTAAAATGGGTCACCGTATATATTCCAGATACGTTGCGTTGGTGCGACACTGCATGTACCGCGAGGTCGAAAACGTAGTGAAACGTGGCTGAACAGGAGCCCGCCGCGGGATGAGCATCGATTCCATCTATTCCGGGTAAATACACAGTAGTTAAACAAGCGAATAGGCTGGGTTTGTAGCTCGTAACCGAGCGGCGGCTTCGCTGCGTAAGTTCTCGTTGCTGGGCGAATAGAACTTGCGTCGTCTAGGCGACACGGTTTGGAAACTGAAACGACTGGAGATGAATTTTTTCCGCTCCTCGTCGAACGGAATCGGACGAATTTCTAGCGAATGTTTGGTTTCGGTCACGGGCAGTGGGTTTTTCATTTTCGCCGTTTCGATAATACACGTCGGGCTCTCGTTGGTCAAGCTGCGAATTTTTCCCAGGGAAGTGATAGCACGAGATATCGTATTTTTTTGTGCTTAATAAATAATAGAAAGCGACGCGAGCGAAACGATGAGTTCGATGTAGAAATTCAAGACCGTTCACGTCAATTCATCTACACCGCGACAAGAAATTTATATACCGATTCGAGGTTATCCGAATGCTGTACGTTCGCCTCGGATAAAATTGGCCCGAACGATACACACGGCTTGAACAGAATACGACGCAATTTCCAAAGAATATCCCCGCAGGACGATATAGCATCCGTTCAACAAGCCCCTAGCGCACATTTCATTTCAGCCGGGTACGCGAAACTGGATGCGAATTAGCGTGTCTACGATTTGATAATCGGTACCCTTCGATTGCGCGAGACAATTAAGGAATCACCGGAATACTTCTTCGGGGAATACGCGCCGTTTCATGTAAAAACCGCGGATGGAGTTCCTGCCCCGTTCACGCGTGCTACTAAAGTCTGATTGGACCGGCACGTTCTCCTGCGTGTATCGAGATTCCGGTGTCAAGCGGCCGACGTGCAATGCTGCCGGCATTTTCGCCGACAAAGGACTCCGGTGGCTTCATTTCACCTGAAAATAACGTATGCATGAAAGGAATTCTGATGAAAAGATACTGAAAATTGAATTTAGCATGGACCGTGCAGGAATCGCCGTTGCGCGTAATAGTGTTTCACTTGCCGGTATAGTGCTCGAGGGTCCGACGTTTACGTAATGCGAGGCTGCCACCGCTCGAGGCTCGCTCGAACGCAACGAAATTCGCGTGTGCTGGCAGATGACTTGCGCAGATCTGGCCATTTTGACTTCTCCTGCTTGAATAACTGAATACCAGTCGAGCGTTTCGTTGCGCGGAACATTTTAGTAGGCTACGAGTACTGTTTCATGTTGCACTATCTACTTGGGGGATGTATAATGTAAGTATAGATCGTTGTAAATGCGCGTTTTCGCCTGTATACAATTTTTCATCGTTTTTGTTACACGAGTGCCACGGTGTATGTACGCTTCTCTTTTGAGTTACGTTCGGCTGGCAACAAAGTGGCAGAACAAATTGCACGAAATATATATGAATGCCTTCAAAGAACTTGCTTCCGTCGTTGCTAAAGTTCTCGTAAGTTTCGTACTTCAACGTATGCATTCAGCATAGAACTCTCAGACAACTGTTTTGACAAAGGAAGCAGAATTTGCTGAGACTGGAGCTGCTGGAAAACATAGTGGGAAGAATAAACTGGGGGTGCATAATCACAGGTTGCACGCACTCCTGTGAAACAGAAATATTTTTTGCCAAAGATCGTCGACGATTGTAGTGTAAAGAAAAAATTGTAATAAAATGATTTTCTAGTGCGAATGAATTATCACGAGTCATTAGTGATCCATGAATGTTGGATTCTAGCAAGTTCTGGCCAGAAATAAATATTTTCTTGCATACTTCGCAAGTAAACAAACAATAAAAGATAGTAAAAATATCGGAGCATTTAATTCTTCAATACAAATCTCCGACACGGACTACAAAATTTCCATAATTATATATTATACTTACTTTCACACACTTCCAAAAAATCTGTTTCCCAGGAAAAACCATTTGATGAATGATCGCCCGACAAGTATCTTTGACTGCACTGCCTGCCCGTTCGTACACCCGACACAGGAATTTTCCTACGACGACACTTTTCTTTATCCGGTTCCGGGCTGAACGGGCGACAAAGGAAGTATCCCGCGATTCACTGAGCTTTCATCGAGCAGGATTGCTGTGAAAAGACCCTACACGTGTACCACAGGTGCACACGTTGCGAGCCGTTCACGCATCGTCGACTTTCTTTTAACGCTCGTTTACGGCGCCGATTGTCGACCTTAAACTTTGGACCCCCTCGCGTTTAATCATTCACCGCGACCCCCCGTTGCTCGGAGTCTCGTATGTTTCTCCGACTGCCTTGACTCAAAGGAACGTGCAACGTTGATTCGTGGCGGCGGAAAGCGGGGTAAACAGAAGAAACCAGTGGAGAAGTTGCCTGGCACGAAAATAAAAGCGGGAGAGGCTTGTTGTAAGCTCAGACCGGGAGCCGCTACAAGAATTAAACACTTGAAAATGTAATGGCATTCATGATGTAAATCCTTTAAGCTTCGTATAATACTCGTGATGCAACAAAGTCGTGCACGTTGAAATCTTGACTGCTTTATGTGGGATTAACATATATATGTACAAAGGTAGCCTAATTCATTATATATTAAATATACAGCCAGTACTTCAATTAATAATTTTTCGGCAGCTTTTAAAATAGCATTAATAGCATCAAGATTAAAACTTCCGCAAAAATTTGTATCCACTCGACTGTATAATATATTCTTCTGTTTCCTGCATTTACTCCCATACAATTTCAGACAACACACACGAATGGATAACTTCAGCATCCCCTCTTTGGCCCCTTTTTTTCAAGGCTAGTAGACATCGTTCCGCGGAATGGCTTCCAAATGGAACTGTTCGATTTCCAGGGTGCTCGTTCAGGGTTTCCCATTCGGAACGGGAATTTTGATGAACGTCGTGACGGTAATTTTTATAGGCCGCTCGGGGGGTATCGACTTGATCTTGAAAGCTGAGAAATACGCCGTGGCTCGGGTAACGTGACCGCGATCGTGCATTCGTATTTTAATAGAGAATCAACGACGCGTGTATATCGGCGGTCGTTACGTTATATAGTCGCAAATTTGTGTAGAATTTAAAGTCTTAGGCGACCGAGAGCAAGTTTAAAATTAAGGCGGCGGTGGTATCGTGGCTGCTGTGCACTCGGGAATTTAATAGTCTCGTGTAAGTACACACTTAGTGGCGTATTACCATGGGCAGAGGGAGGAGGGGAGAGCGGTACAGCTCTTGAATACATAGTGGTGAGAATAAGCAAGAAGTATTCTAATCACTTTACTGCGACATCGAAATAAAGTGAGGCCAAAGAAGTTTGGATTTCTTGCGAATTGCGCTGATCAGATATACGAGGATCGGAAAATAATAGATACTTGGACGATCGAGGCACTGATGTACCCAAATAATGAATTTCAAGCGCGAGTTAAGTAGTATAGCCGTACGCGTTGTCAGGCGTCTGGTAAGAAACAATATATGTATAACACAGTTTCGTTAACGAACGGCGCATACGTTTCACTTTTCTTATCGCATACATATATGCATTATCTATTTCATACGCGTCCCCATGCTTCCAGGAACTACAGCGTTAATTACAAAGCACAGACAACGTTCATGTCCGGCACAAAATAATCATCGAACTATTGCTTAAACGACTTCTTCGCACGGTATCAGAAGAGAAATATATCATTCCCGATAACGTTGCACAGTAAAAACCCTTGCCATTGCATGTCGCATCCCGTCGCTGCGCACTCGAATCGCAATAAGTATCTTTAACGAACCGCGCCCCCTTCGAATTCATCACACATTCAAAGAAATCCGGACGCGCGACGTGCGTGTCCAGCAATTTCGAAATGAAGCCTGCGTCGAGCGGCGTGCCTCGTGCTATAGAAATTCGTGCACGAGCCTGTACAAAAATGGTTGGATTAACGTGGACACGTCTCGAGTGTCGGGCATGTCGGGACGAAACGTTAAAGGGCGTCGCGACGCGTACAGCGTTCCGCCGCGGTGGTGTCGTGATTTAAGGTGTCCATACACGGACACGTGTCACGCAAATGCGTGGTTCATCGTGCCCAGCCGCGTACGGCACCATCAAAGTGACCAAAGTATACTGTGCGAAGTATACGACTGAGACTTAGATAATAGAAGTGGGAATTGCTAGCTGCGTATGGCGAGCAAGTAGTATAGCCTGGTAATTAGTCAGCCGCCAGGAAACACGTGAACCGTACGTGAAATTGGACATCCAGTGGAAGGTGCACACCTGAAATAATTCTTTCTTATAAAATACCAACCCGAAAGCAGCGATTTTATACGCGATGAAATAAATTGTGAATATAAGCTGCGTTATATCATCGTCGTGTCGCCATGCGCTGACGATGGCATTAAAATTCCATGACACGGTCGCTACAACGCAGCACCACGAGACGGTCCCGTGTCTTTTGAATTTCATGGGAATGGCAACGTTTTGTATCGATATCCGAGCTGCACGCGGAAATATCCACGCCTGCGTTGGCTGACACGCGTCAAGTAAATTCGTCATTGATCTCGAGCACGTTGCCGGTTAAGGTTTTCTGATCGCGCCCCGTCTCGGGTTCAGGCGGATGGCGGGGAAGTTGTAGGGGTTGAAAGGTTTCGCAGGACGTTTTACACCCGGGACTAAGGATCACTCCCTTCTCCGCTTCTCCCGCAGCTACTCGTGGAACATTTAAAGGCGAGGACCGTGCACGTACGCCAAAAAGGGAGAATTGTGGCCGCGCCTTGTGACAGGCGGAAGGAAATGGAATTTTCGCACCTGCAACCCATACTACGAGGGACAGCGAGGGGACGCTAATGTCACCGTCTCGTTTCTCACCCTCGCCCCGGCTCCGATGAAAAAACGGTTTAGTCACGTTCGCTTGAACATCGATCGAGCCGCGGTCACGAGGTATCGAAACCGCGAGTCGTAAACCGTTCCTTACATTTAGCGAAATCGTCCGTGCGGCAAGGTACCAACCCCGTCGACGAGGTTTTTTCGCGGAACGATAATGCAATGACGTTTAATGGATATTATCAGGAATTAAGGATAACAGGTACGTTCACTCGAATCAGCTTTATTCCTGTGGGCGTTGAATCATTTGGTCAAGCTAGGAAATATTTTACCGGAACATTGGGAAGTGTAAAAAAATGAACCGATGTACATTATTTTTATTTACGATTAATTGGCAACTATTTCTATAACTTGTTCCCTCAATCCTATTCCAGACTCTGTATTAGCGCAAATCAGTCTATCAGGATCATTCAAGACAACTTTTTTATTTTTCGATATAAAAGGGAGCAGAATATTCAACAAATACGTACACACCAGGGCAATTGTACGATAACTGCATAATCGGATTTCTCGATGGCAACAGCTCATAAATGTCTCTTTCATATTTCTCTTGCGTATTTCGCCGTTTCGCGATCAAAGGAAACGGCGGAAAGGAAAAGACGCGTTCAAGTGAGAATTTCGTCCCTCTCGCTCGGATACGTTCGTTTTCGTTCCTCTTGTTTCGCGTGGCCCCGCGACGGGCCACTTTTGCGATTAAACTTTAACTTTAGAGCCGGAAAGAACGGACGCCGGACCGATTGGCGCGCACTCCTGACCGACAGCCTCTTAAGCAAACCCAAGAATGGAGTACTTGAAATAATTTCCCTAGAGATGGGTCGTATATAAACGAACACGATCGCGCCCCTTTCGTGGCAAATGTGCATGATTTGCGTTATAAAGATTGTTATAAATGTGTCAAATGATAAAATTAACCATCCAACGATATGATACTGATCGATTAACTTAATGATCTGAAAAACTGCTGAAAGAATTTTCGACAATAGTTCAGAAATGTCTTCCGAAATGTCTTCGTCAGAAATGACTCTGACAAAAGTAATTCGAAAATTATTTTCTGCTTAAAGCACTTCGTCATTAACCGGGTAGCCACTATTGTAGAACGTATCGTTGAATGTGTAACATTCATTGGCCGTCATTAGGATAATTTCCTAATGAACCATGCTGGGAAATGCGCGAAGCGAAACGGTCGGATTGTCACAGAGTGACAGGTAGGAACCGAAAGTAGGTATAAACTGGTACCATACAAACGAGCTTGTTGTGCGCACGTACACAGGCATAATTGATTTGTGTGTTGATGGAAATTTACAACAGGGAAACAGTACACGTTGCGTACAAATTGTAAGAACATTTCTAAACACCACGAACCCCTCTCCTTCAAATTGCAATTTATCCCTTTTTGATCGAACAAATCCACAAGGTATACACGGCCCGGTCACGCGAATCAAAAATGAACGATCTAGATTGCGAGGTACTTCAGCAGCGAGTTTTCATTTCTTTTTTTTTTATGGTCCTCGGATTCAATTTCTCTGGGCGAACTAATGAAATATCGGAGATGCCTTTTGGTGTTCCTGTTCGCGCTGCATTTAGTGCGTCGTCGATATGACCACGGTTCGTGCATAAAGTGATTGAACCCATCGTATGGAATTTTATTTCTGTGGTAATGAAGGGGAATTGAAAGGGACGAATATCGAGGTTTTATTTTAATACTCGGTATGTACAAATTCCTTAATCTTCAATGTTTTTAGATTCACGATTACCGCTGATCGAATATATTATTTCGAATGAAGCAATCGTAGTGTCGCAGAGGAATCGAATAGAGAGGAATGCGAGGTTTCAAATTTATGTATTCGATTCCCTTAATGTGCCACATCAACGTGGATAAAATTGCGTTCGATTGTTGGACTTGGTGCGTGCCGCAGTGTTTCGAATTGCTACGATTCAAATGTATTAAAGGAATGTCTCTACGGTGCTGAATTATTTAATCGATGCCAATTTATTGGGAATTTTTACGTATTGCAACGTAGGAATATCGAATCGCCATGCAGTGCATATCATTAGCGAGTTTCCATTTATCCTCCACATTTTTTTTTTCATAAGTACAATAAATTATTGTACCTGCAGGTAAGGTGGTACGGTTAATTGCCTTTCTTTCCCGCAGCTCGCATACACTTGGGTTCGAGGAACAACATGGAATACTTCATTCCACTTTGTTTCCCGCATGTACATAAATATCTTTCGAATCGATAAAAGAGTAAAAGGAATTGACCGGGGCTGCATAATATATGTGAGGTTAAACGTAGAGTAGCACGCAGGACACTTCATTGAATATTTATGCGGAATTTGCATAAAAATTTAGGAGCACTTACGTTTCTCGTTAAATTTTATTTACAGTTCTTGCGTATATTTTTTGTTCTTGTAATTAACAAGTGACAGACGATATTGCATAGCATCGAATACGAGTACAGTGTCCAATATTATCACTGATGCGAATGCCATTAATTATTTTGCCCACTAATGAAATAAAATCGCGAAATTTCCGATATTAATTTCCTGGCCCTTCGTGCACACGTACACATTAAAGAATTCACAGAAGTCGCGGAATATTGCAACTGCAGTTTTCATTTCATTCAAGCTTCCTCAAAGTACTCCTCAAAGTGTTCCATCCATCCTCGATTTCACCATTACTTCCATCCAGAATTGACTAGAATGTAATTTGCCTTCGCTTTTCTCGTGCAATCTATTTCCAGTGCATCAGATTTCATCGGGCTCAACAACAAGCTTCCCCGCTTTCAATTATTCTCAACGTTACCAGCAACGTAAAGAACGCTACGTCTTTAAAACGTAATCTCTGACGCATCCATCACGCGCGTAGTAATCTTGCTGCAGTCCTCACTGAGAAGCAAATATTATACCGCGCAGGGAATATTTCCTTCGATTCACCAGGGATAACGGACGAGTATTCGCCTTCCCTCTATTAGCCTGCGAATCGCTGTACCCCAATTTTAACAATGTCAGCTCATAGTTGAACATTCTCCATTTCTAGTTACACATGGCTCCAAATATGTACAATGTTATTTTCCTTTCATGGATGAACAGTATAAAGTTATTTTATCCTGAAGTAAAAATTATCGAGCAACTTACTAATAAGCCATTGACGATGTTTCCTTTATATATATTTGCTGAATAGTCGCCAGATATTGCGTTTAATTTTCGTTTAAATTTCGTGCATAGTATTCTCTACGATTTATCTAAAAATTCCAGGGAGTACAATCTGCTACAATTTTGAGCCAGCCATTTACAGCGAATTCACGAAGTTGATGTTCTCTATATTGCCTGCATTCATCCTCAACATAATACATAACAACGAAGTTAATATCAGAGAACATTCGCCTTACTGCTATCGCACAGATGTTCAATACAAACGGTCCGGTTGGTCCCTAGTCCGGCGGAGTGTCTGACTAGCACGGGACCATTCCACTAGTTGCGGACCAGTCGAGGAAGTTGGGCGGGGACAAAGACAGACGGCGCTTGGTGGCGTCCTCGATGAATCTCGAAAGGATGCAACGCATGAATTTCTTGCAGCTGGTTCCACTTCTGGCATTTATACTGGTTTCGATCAATAATGTATGATGACGTTCGGGCGAAGAATATCGAGCGAAATGAAAATGGGTAACTATTAATCCGTGGACTCTTTTGTCGTGAAAAATCAACGGTCACACAGACAGTCGGATCGGTTAATTTAATTGAATGCTCAATAGTGGCTGGTCGCTAAAAAATCACTCGATGGCGAAAGAAGAGCAGGCCAGGTCGACATTCACTCTGAATAGAAAAGGAAAATATATTTATAGGTAGGATATTTATTCGCTTATTACGGTTACCATTTGATACGGGTGGCAGAGTAAAGGCTTCTAACGTTTGATGAATTTGTCTGGAACGTGATTGCAATTTCATGTAGAATATTCTCCTCTTTTCATTGTTTTGCAGAGATTTGTTTAACTTTTATAGTTTTCCCACTTGGATAGCACAGTATTTTATCATCGTTACTTCAATGGAGAACATTTGTCTTATTTTTTTCTTATGTACCACAATTATAATTAAACCAACGACAACAAGTTTTCGAAATTAGTGCTTAATGAAAGTCAAGGTTTTCTAGGTTTCTCTCGTAAAGAAAAATATGGCGCACACGAAACAGCAGGCTTTTTAAAGGCACGAAGGGATAACATTCCATTCGCGTTGATGCGATCATATCCAAGGCAATTCTGTGGTTCTTTTAAAGTTCAGAAAATATAGCCGGCCGCGACAAGAAAACGGTCCGCGTTCTTCGCTTATTTCCAGCGTAGTCGAAAGTCTGCTCACGTTCCCCGCCGTTAAGCTACTTCCTCGACGAGCAAACATCCAATAATTCTGTTCGTGCTTCTTTCCGTACGGCCAGGCGTTACGGTTAAGGCGGATTCGTAGGACTCAATTATTTCCCAAGACGTGGACAATGCCACTTTCTAATAGGAACGACGAAGAACGTCTGTGACAATCGAGATTGTTAATAAAGAAGGCACGGTTCCATTTCTGAATTACTGCTTTCGACCCACGGTTAAGTAGAAAATCCATGCAGAAAAGTGACTAAATTAAATTCATTACATTAATCGCAATAATTAATTTAGACGTTCTCAAAGTGCCGTAAAGTATCTCCTGAAGAATATGAAAAGTATTCATGAAATAATTTTCCATACATTTCTCTATATATTTTCCTCCAAAAAGAAACCACCGCTAACGTGAACCGTACGATTATTTTTGAACTTTCACAGAACTCGTTTAAATCACGATACACGTATAGTAGAGGCGCTAAACACCATTCTTCTAAACACCATAGCTTCCGGGTTCGTGAATACACTTTTCATCAGCCTATTTCCATGTCCGTTGGCTGTACAGGAAATCGATCGGATCCAATGTGTCTCGCCACACTGAAAATTTCCGCTTATTCGAGCCCGAAAAACAATCGTTCAGATTTAGTTGAAATAAAAGTATCGTATTCGTTGAGCCGGTTGTCCATTATTTTCCAACGCGTATAAACAATTTGCGTGCGCACGGATACGAAACAATACGTGCTGGTTAATCACGAGAGTGGCCGGTCTATCCGTAAATTGACTATTGATTGATTAGTTTCTTCTGTTTGACGAACAACAGGAGAGCTATTACGGCCGCGCTCTCGATTATTATTTAGACCGTGAGTGTACGTGAATCCGATCGATAGTAACTTTTTCTCCCCGTAGAAGCTAATGTTTTTATTGCTCCATTTTTTTTTTCTTTATTCCTCGCCGGAAGAATTATATTACACATTTCCAAAATTAATTCAACGCTTTCACTCTTTACAATTTTCCGAGTTAATTATAATTACACCGCGATTTCTCTGGTTATTATGTTGGACTCTTTTAAACGGAACATAAGCCATGCGCGATAAATTATTTCTTCCCTTTGCTTTTATTCGCCATCTCCCTCGCTATCCTCCCTTTTTTCTCTCTCTCTCTCTCTCTCCCTCTCTTCCTACGATGGTACAAAGCCCCAGGTGTGAGAGGCAGAACCCGACGTTGTTACTTTCATATTAAAAGGATTAATGTAGTTAGGGATCTACCGGTTCCCGTCGAAATATGCGTCGTATATTAGGCGAAGACAAAATTACTGCTATGGGATACGCGAATTTACGTTGGCCGCCGCCGTCACGGCGCTCGTTCATGTAATTTATAAACGACAGAATTTAGGGGTTCCGACTATCTAGTGGTAATGCTCTCAAGTACACACAAGCGAACAATGAATTAATGGAAACTAATAAAATTACGGAGAAAATTCCTCGAAATTTATATTCGGAATATTCTCAGGAACCATTATTTGCATCCGAACGCTATTATTCCATTCTACAGCCGAGGAAAGTGAAATTTATTATCTAGGAATATTTGCAACCGATTTGCGAGGACCAATGCCTCTGATATCTATGTAATGATTGGACAGGTGTTTGAGCGATAGATAATATTCCACCGACCTCGAATGGAATTTTTTGAGAGGTACAGCGAGACTCGATCACTGTCAGGTGCTGAAAGATCATCCTAAAATTCGATGCCACGGATGCTTCGATGGTAAGGTAGAGGAATATCAGTTTTGAATTAATATCGATCATCCAGTGAAATATGCCATACTTTGCATTCATCGATACCGAAGCTGACAGTTAGTTCCAGCGTTGTGCTGCAGATTTTACATTCTTGTTGTTCACTTTCGCAGACATTTGCCTGTTTTAGTAGCCACAAAATAGTATCGGTAACACGGAATAAATTTTGTACGATATGAGGGTAAAAATCTGAAGAATGGAAAAAGTCGGACATCCATTCATGCAGATAAAGATTTAATATATAAATATTTTAAAAAACTGTTTATATCACAGGTGAAATAAATATATTGATCAAAGTGTCATCGAGTATTTTTCGTTCTTAATATTTAGTACATCGAGTTTGGACGTACGTAAAAATTGAATCCTTTCCAGTCTCAATTGTGACTCAGATTGTTGGCAGCAAACGTGAAACGTTTACCATGCGATTGATGAATGCGATCGGTATTTCGGCCCTTGTAAGTAGAAAAAATGTTTTCCATTTGCCGTGATTCCAATTAACACTGCATTTCACGTGATGTCGAAAGCCAACGGGGAAAACTTGAACCAGATCGTATTTTTGTTCCTGCGTTCGTTTCACGTTCCTCGCGTTTTCAACAGTCCATTCACGAACACTTGATATTCTATTACGACCTGTGTTTATTTAAAAAGTCGAGAAAAATAGTTCATACTCGATGCTGTAAAATTTCTCGACACGATGCAGTTAGTGTTATTCAACGTATCGATAAAAGATTAATAATTCGACGTCACAAACATTTTGTGCGCACAAATATATTTTAACGCGTGCTACCGATACAAGTTGCTAAAATAACTGATGAAATATTAGAATGGTATGCGAGATTAATTTTCACTAATTACATCGGTCATTCGAGCCCAGTGAAATGTATTCGCGAATCGATAACGTTAATTATTAATTTGATACTGGAAAATTAATTAGGGCTTAGAATTTAGGGATAATTATACGAATTATTCATAACAACAAACGATGACAAATTGAATAACCATTTCCTTATAATATGTGTACGTTATTTTCTAACTATTTATTCGTAAATTCTATACTGTTTTAATGTTTGCAGCTGCAAATTGGTACTATTTTTGTTCCTTTATTTCCCCTCATTTCAACATTGCCTATAGCGAAACATGTCTGCGGTATTATTGCGATAAAGCGCCAGGGAAAAATTGGACCCCGTATATCACACCGAAGGTTATACATATTCTAGAAGACTAATTCCTTTCGATAGAAGGATTAGGTAGGATACTATGAAACGTGTCCTGGCGGATTAACGTGTTATACCCACATCCAACCCTTGTCACATTTAACCCTCTGACTTCCTTCCTAGCGAATTCGCGAATGCGACGACACGGCGCTGACAATAAAACCTAAAATTCCACCCTACAAATCGTCTTCTGTTTAAAAAGTTATCTAACTCGACGCTCTTGCATTCTACTACCAACACAAGAAAATCTATTTAAAAAAAAGTATAATATTCTTCATAAAAAAAAACGATTCCATTTAATTTCCCATCCATCACGAAAAATGATAAATTATTGCATTAAACCTGTATTTACCAGAGGGACAACTAATTTTCATAAGCTCAAAAGATGCTGGGAAAACATTAAGTAATTACTTCGCAACGCAAATACTTTCTAAGGTATCATCCCTCGCAGTGCCTGTCTCCCTCCGCTCATGCAATAAACAATATTCTGAAACATCAATAAAGAAAAATCGGACAACTGAGTACGTACATCAAATATATATAATAAATATAAGAAGATATCTCGCGAATATAGCTGGAATACGTGAAAATAAGGATGACCTGCTGTTACAGGTAATCCCGTGGAAAATTCGAGTGGCAGTAAAGACGAGAGTTGTTTCATATCGGATTAACGTTCTGCTCGTGATCCAAACCCAGCCATATCTTCCCCTCAGGCTTTCCCTTGAATGTGGGGTCACGAAGGACACGCAATACAGCCCCGTTCTATTTCCCTCCCTTTCCCCATGTCCCTTCGTACACTCTGTTTCGCTCATCCTCCTCGAGTCCCTCGTGGTTCTATCAGATATCAGGCCACATCGTGCAAATCTAACGCGATAGCGCGTCGATAACGACCGTTTGAAAGAGTGGCGACGGTGTTCGTGTTGTACACGCATCGAGAAACAAGCCTCGGCCCACGTGAACGTGACTCGACGCTTGTGTCGCCGATGGAAATCGTCGGGCGATTTCATTTCCATTAGCCGCCTTGCAAAACGCCGCTGCCGTCAGCGCGTGCACGGCAAAAAGCGATGATTTATGCTGGATCGATTTGAACCCGAAGTGGATCGTGTTGAATCGAATGCACCAGGTTTTCCGTCGCTACTTTTGGCTTCGTTAATTTTCAGGTGAACGTTCCTCACTATTTGAGTGAATCGATCCGTACGTCGGGCGGAGTATCGGAAATATTCGTGGCCCTCGAGCTGTCACCGTTTTCATTTATTTAATCGATTATAACTTTATTTGTGTGCGCGAAGAAGAGAATATCAGCCCAACGACCCCGCACTTTCGTCAGAAACACTTTGCTGCAGAATCAAAGGAAAATCTTTCTTAGGTGGAACGGTGTTTTCGTAAAGCAACAAAGTGATATAAGAGCATCACGTTTTGAACGCGTTTCTTTCCTAATCTAATAAGTAAGATGCAGCATTACTAGCGGTACAGTAAAGCCGAGGAATCGTAATAAACTTTGGAAATATTGTGCCGCATGGTGACCGAGAATAAAATTAATTGCACGACGACGAGAAATAGATTTGACCCACATTCTTTCTCGAATTGATATTCGTACCATGAGCGTTGCAATAAGTGGAACGATTTAATTATGGGTTCACGGTAGAACAGGATGCGTTATGCGAGTATGCAGTCTCGCAACGAGGAAAAGGAAAAACGGGGGCCGAAAACTTACATTCAAGAAACTATGCCGTATTCAATAACAACTTACCTTCCAGCTACCATCGACCACGATGTTCTTTTCGAACATTGCTTCCTCGAAACTTTGGCGCCGCAAGCGAATTCCTCTTGTGTAACCGGTTCCGAATATAGCACCGTACAAATGGGAAAAAGGCGAAACAGAATTAATAGCGAAGAACGCTTTACGTTACCTGCAACTTTCCTCGATAAAACGTCGAGCCTCGTTCAGGGTTTCCCGTAGAGTGGAGTACAGTAACAACCGGGTGGATAAAAGTCAAAGCGCTGAGTATTTATTGAAAACGAATTGCTATGTACAAACGTATTAAATACACGTGTGTGACATTTATACAGGGACAGGTGGAAGGGGTTCGAGTGTTAACCACGCACAATAGTCAACACGTCCGCTGATAAACAATAGATAACTGGCCCTACACCTACGGCCGTGCGCAGCCGGCATATTTACAACCCATTTCGTCGTTTATATTTGCACGAAGAGATTGGCAGACGCGTCCGTGTACAGGGATCCACAATTTCGCGACATTGTGAGTCCAACCTCGTCGAGGTTGTCACAATTTTTCCATCTTTTAACGAAACGATTCTGAGGAATAGCGATAAACCAATAACATTCTCTATTGTTGATTAATTCGGAGTCCTTAGAAATTATTTCTTGATCGATCAAAATTGAACATATTGTTAGAATATTCGAGGTACAGGAACGGCCGGGGCGGGCCATGTGCATTTTGCCGATGCACGCTGTCTTTGTTTAGCGTAGCTTTCCTTTGGGCGAACCCTAAAATGGTTAAAAAAGGGCCATGGTGACGTAGGCGTCCTCACGACCAACGCTTTTGCCTGTGCTGTGCATTCGAGAGAGCACAGTTTTAATAAACGGAACACCTTTTAACATATACACGCCTACAAAATCATTGTAATACCTAATCGAGCCAGGGAGACTCCTCTCCTTCGATTATCTTACAATATGTTCGATTTGAAATAAAATTCATAACTATTCGTGATGACGAATTCATGGATCGAATGCCAGTTCGACGAGAATGAAAATATTTCTAAGTGCATTGGATGCACGGTTTATCGCTATTTATCAAAATTCGTCAACCGACTCGAGTTGATATTATCGATTCGAGGTTGCGCCTTTGTCGGGGGCTGCAAAAACGAAAGCTCGCATGTGGCCGATAACAGATGAGAAAAAGCGGGATCGTGTTTCATAACGAAGGCAGCGGATATTAAATTCCATCGGAAAACATGGAATTCCCGTGTACGCGTCACTTCCGTGGTCCGACTTTTGTTTGCGACTGCTGGACCAAACCGGCAACGAAAACCGAACGCTTCTGTTGCATAAATACGCTCGAATAAACAAAGCTCGTTCAGCAAAGGAGAGTCGCTGCCCCGTTCAGGATATCGAAAGTTACCGACTATCGGAGATGGTGTGAGTTCTTTGCTAACAGTACAAGCATCCGAGAATTCGACACCCTCCACTGGAATGGATTTCGTGCTCGTTGCAACATTCGCATAATTATGCCGAGGATCCCCATGGCCACTACAATATTTGTAGGATGTTATTTTCAGCGCGAATAAAAATGTCGAAACTTCCGTAATATTTCTCAACATCGACCGAAATGAACTTCGTAATAAGATAATATCGGCAGCTTGTTCGAGAACGCCTTCACAGTGCGCTAATAATTTTTACAGCGCGCCAAGGTACGTTTCGGTTAAAATAAAACAGGCAGCGATAAACTATACGGCCCATGCTTGCACGCGAATGGCCACGTTCCATTTTTTATGCCCGGAGAAGTCGAACGTAGCGACGATGAAAATGTTAAAACCGGTCCTTGGCCCAGGCCTGTCGCTTTTAGAACTGAAACGCCCCCTTTTGCGGGAACAATTAATAATGGAACAATTCTGGGTTTCTTCTCTTTTTCTTTTTTTCTTTGTTTCGTTCAGCGGGCGAAAGCGAGTTGCGCCACTTGTCTGTCCGCGGTTTTGTTATTACAAACTGTACAAAGTGTATTCCACCAGGAATCGAACGACTTTTAAAATGTTATCGCTACGATGGAAAGATTAGTTCAATGAATTCATTTCGTCCGCTTAATCTTCAACGATTTTCGATATATATATATATATATATATTTGTATTATATTTATATTTATACGTCTTTTCACTCGTCATCACTCTCATTCCAGCATTGATTCTTCCTTGCACATACACACACACACAATCTCTCACTGCCTCTCTCTCTCTTTCTTTTACTCAACCCACACGACTGAAATTCTCCCTACGAAGAGAAACTATAAAAGGACGACTTTACGCGAGATATGTTCGATGCAAAGATATTTACAACATAATAGAATTCCTATCGTTCGCGTTGCGTTCCTTTCGTTCGATTTCATGTTCGAATGTTTCGAATTGATATGCATTTTTGTCGTTTCCCAGATAGAATGCACGTTATTTCATTGAAACGAAGGATATGTTAATGATACGCTACAATTGAATCGTTAATTAATAATATTCGCTTTGTCGAATAATGAATAACTTCAATTTCGATAATTAATCGCGCGAAATGCGTTCGTTTTTCTTCTGCTCCGTATTGATCGAACGTGAATCGCATAGGAAGCGTCATAAATTCAAGCAAATTCACGTGAACGTCGATTATAACCAATGAAATAAGTCCGAGGTGAAAAGAAGGAAATAATAATCGTGTCGACGGTTAACAAGAAACGAACAGTTCCATCTAATTCATTCGAGCCAATCCAAGTGTTTCCTTTGTTCCTCCAGTCCAATCTTTTTTTGTTACGAATGGACAATACGATTGGCAGAAAAATGCGGTTGCTTTCTTCTTTCCGTGTATAGATACTTTTTTTTAAAGAACTGTGCGCATACTTCGCGGCATTCGGTCGTTCGATCGCACAGAATACGATTCATGGCGATTTATACGATCGATACTCGCCACCGACATATTTCGTTAAGCTCATCAATGTGGATATGTGTATATACATACGTCGATCCTTTCGCGACACGATTCCTTGTGTTCTGTGCGATCGTCCCCGATTTCTCCATTTTTCCCTTCCACATTTTTTTGTTCTTATTGTTTCTCTGTTATTGTTTCCGTCGGCGTTTCATCCAAGTTACGCCATTGAACGAACCGAACGCGAACATGATCGTTCGTTATTGTGTCGAATGGAAAGGGTTCAAACGAGTTTTTCACTCGACATCCGTGTTATATGTTCCCTTAATACAGTGGCAGTATTCCTTAGTGTTATCGACCTTAGCTTAGATTATATTAAATTATCAACGTCGTGTCGCAGACAATATCATAGACTTTTCGTGTTCCGAATCAGACCACTCGATTAATTTCGTACGCGAAGAATGTAGTTCTATAGACAGGCCGTTATCGATATTTGTTGGAACGTCTGCTTGAATAAACATTGAAGAACTTCAATAACGCAGAATTGAATTGTTTGCTAGTATTTTTCCGTACAATGTTTCCCGTTTTTCTCCCTCGTCCCTTTTCTTTTTTTAATATGAAAAAAACAACAAATAATCATGGCGGGTCGATGGCCTCTTTACCGAACCACTTTCGGTCGCGTGCACATTTATCACTTACATTTCCTACGGCGATGTATATTTTACAGACCACGAGAGTGACTGTTCCAGCTGAGTGAAGTTATAAATTTCAGAATAACGCGTCGATTTATCGTGCGATCTAACGTCCCTCATACACCACAAATTCTGACGTTCATCGCCGATTTTTTCACACTATCTTACACCCTTTGATACCGTTCGGTCTGAATTGTTTTCCCACAGATTCGGCTTTAACAATTATAATAAATTTCCTATCGGTCCGCGTCGTTCACGGTTCATACACCCGATGAACATCTGCTGCCTACGTATACGTATATATCCTACCCTACGTTCTTCTCTACCCTTAAAATGAATTTTTTTACACCAAAAACAAAAACAAAAATTTCAAAGGATTGTTTAAGCCGAAATCTAATAAAACACTGTACATATACTCCAAAATGTTTTGAAAAATCGACAGAATTTCTATCCCCGATCTCCCACGTCAATTCAACTCTAATGAACAAAAGAAAGAAGCCAAAACTTATACGAACGCCAAATCGATTTCTGATTATTCGAGCTATCTTCGACTCTCCATCACCGGACAAAAATTCGCCCGTAAAATGCGAGCAAAGATATCCAGCGGGTAAATGGACCGTGTCTATTCCTTCCTATAAACGTAACTTCAGGTCACTCGAGCTTCTCTCTCCCTCTCTCTTTCTTTCTCTCTAACACCCACGCCCTCCATAGGATCACGATGCATTCGACTCGTAGTACTATCGCTGGTTTCGATCCTCGGCGAGCCGAGGCAAGTGTCGCGAATCGATAAGTCGACCGATGTCGTTTCGCGACTGTCGATGGGACTGCAAGCTTTTTAAAAACGACGCTCTCTAATAAATTTACGCTATCGATTAAACCCTTTAACATCACTTTACACTCTATATAATATATATATACGAATTTTTTTTGTTTCTTTATACTTGCAACCTCTAGTGGTATTGTCAAACATTTATGCACTTCGGCTAAGCGCATCTTAAGCTTATTAATAGTTTCAGGGAACTTAAATGTAAGCCAGCGGCTCGAGGAATTTCGTTCGCCCTCTTTTCACCCTTCACTCTCGGCGAATCAACCAAGGGACCCTTGTTTCCAACCCATCATCGAGCTTCGTCAACAATTTTAGGTTTCGATGTGGCCGGAAGCTCTCCATCGGAAAATTCGCATACAGCCTCCTCCTTCTTCTTCGTCGTCGACGATGGTTAATTAAAATATAACAAATGGAAAAACCGTGTACGCATTCGAGCGTGATCATTTCTTGTTCTCATCTCGCTTCCACCGGACACTTGATTGCGACTGATAAACTGCGAACGACATCTACTGTACGTTTACGTCGCTGGAATTCGTATTAAATTCGCGTTGCCCGATTAACGATACGGCAGAACGGCGATAGATTATCGAGCCCGCGGCAATTAAGCGCGATAGGAATTTTTATGGTTGCATATAGACATGGGGGAGCTGACGCTCGCCCATCGAGTCCCATGCAGTCGACGATCTTCTGTAACGTTTCGAGGTGTTCGACGAAGTTTCTTTCTTTGCTCGCAAAATTCTAGACGCGACACGGTGACACACGGCGGGCGTTCACAGGTGTACAAATCACGTTTCACGACGGGCAGAAGGTACACGTGTACACGGACACGGCCAAGAGTTTCCGGAAATGATCCGGCCACGGTTTTCCGTGATTTTCCGCAAAGTCCGAGCCACGTGTATTCTGAACGTGTCGCGGGTGCCGTTGTGGCGGGTGTCATAAGCTTGTTTGTCGACGGTATCAATTTCAGAACGGCGCGTGTGCGATTTATCGAACGTGCTTTCCGTCTATTGGCCTGCGCTAGGAAAATTCCGCATTCGCACCGGGTACCGCTGCCTGGAGATCGCACTCCGAACGATTGCGCGCCGGCATTTATTGTGCCTCGTACGAGGCGTTACGTAATTGTAATCAATTGTTGGCCCGCGAAAATTATACGATTTAAATGCAATTAGAGGAATATTGAATGCAGAGAGTTTAATTATTCGTGGAATTTCGGTGGCGAACCGGTGTTACGGTTTTCTATTGTTAAATTATAAGCGAATACTGATGGCTGTACCGTTCCGAATCGTGCGGTCTACGGATTCATTTCGCGAATCAACCAAAAAATATGTATTTCTATCACCGAGTGATGAGAATCGTTTTACCTTTTTTTATTCTCGACGATTCATGCGACCGTCGCGTCGCCTTGAACCTGCTGGATCGCCCTGGTGTACTAACTTGGTCTAACTTGGTGTAGTTTGGTCGTTGAAGGGCTGTTCCACCAGTTCCCGTTCAGCTCGCCGATCATAGAAAGCCGGATAAGATTCCAGCCTTCTAGTTCTCTGTATCAGGTGTCATTCGAGTCGGCATGTTTGTAGCCGAGGTTCTTTCGCAGCAGGAACATGTGCATTTCGCGAAAGCTTGGTCTGTCCACGTCGTTTCTGTGCCAACACTCGCGCATCAGCTCGTAGATGTCCTTAGGGCAGTTCTTTGGTAACGGCAGAATAATCTGAGAAAAAAGTACAGTTCGTCCAATTGTAGAATTATTATTCAAAGAGTATGCAGCTGTGTAAGATCGAGGGAAGTTTTTCTAATCCTTTATTGGCAAGATGCTATTCTTAGGACGTCGAGGCCTTGTCTGCAAGATTTTCCATGTTATTAGTAATAACAAAGTAAAGAAAACTTAAAAAAAAACTTGAAAAAAGTAAAAAAATTAGTAAAAAAATGAAAGGAAGAGAAAAGTAAATGAAAATGCGGTACAACTTTCATTGCAGTGAAAGCTTTGGACAAGGTTGAAAAGGAAGATACTTATAGGGGAATACTTACCCTTCTGTCGTCCTCTTGGTAAAAGTAAGTCGCGTTTTCGACTATGCGATGATCAGGCAGCTCCTCGAACGGTTGTTCCCTCGCAAAAGTTAAAATCTCCCAGAGCGTCACCGCGAAAGACCAAACGTCGCTTTTCGATGTGTGTCTTGCCTGAATTCATTCATAATCCAATAATTTATTCATACACACTCGGCGACACAATTAACGAGTCACTAAATTTCGACCGAAAACTTGTCGATCTTTTCACTACTGTAACTTCGTGAAAATAAATCGCACGATAATTTTTTAGCAAGCGTTGTAAAGGGGAGACTTCAATATTCAAATTTAAAAAAAATTTGTTCCATGCCGTAGGGACGATTGATTTTGAGACATTATCGGTGGAAAAAAGCATCTTGAATTTCATACCCCGTTTACTAATATAAAAGCATTAAACTTTGAAATACACCCAGGTAGACTGTTGTTCAGCAGCTAAAAAATTGACAATTTGTCAGCTAAATTTTGGTGACACTTTAGTTTAGTTCCCGTGTGTGATACCAATATAAATTTTATAGAATATACATCGTAATCCTATAAAATAGTACTCTCGCTGTTTAGTAGTTTTAGTATGTAAGTAAAAGATTTATGGAAGATGTAGATAAGGGGTGGCCGCAAAGCCGAGAGGCAGGCGGCGAAATAAAGCATTTATTATTATTATTATTAGTACTCTCGCTGTTGGAAATGATTCTGCTAGAATGTACAAGATGCAACCTCTGCGGAAATTACGACCGAAAAATAGAAAGCAACGCTTAGCCATCGCGAAAGAAAAAGGTCTCGAGGAGGCTAAACAGAAGATCCACGTGAAATTTAGGTTTCCAGAGTCGCAGAGTAATTTATGGAATCTATGCGCTCCACCTTCCAGTTCGACGAAGTTCAGACGAGAAAGCACCACCGTGAAATGGCTGCACGTCTTTACCCTTTCCTTCGCATCGGCACTGACGTGTCTTGCGGTTTCCTCGACCGTTTCGAGTATGTACCGTTCTGTCACGAGAAAAAGCGAAGACCCTGCATCGACGTGGAAACAATTTGGAAAATCTTACGCTCCATTCGAGCCAGCTCTAAAAGCTTGTACTAAATTCCCAGCGAAGGGGCCCATGAAAATGTTTTTGGGCAATGTTATTTGTTCACAAATTTGTTCAAGCAAAGAAGCAATTCTTCAATCAAAAATTTTCGCTGGAAACTATTTTCATTATATTTCCATTTCATCTCGACGCAACACTAAACAATTGGCCGACAGCGATCTGGGAAATATGCAAACAAAATATTTGATTTCCGTAGAAGCGAAACTGATTGAACGACGGATTTCATTTTCAATTGTTATCGAACAGCCCCAACAAAACGAGAAAACGCTTCGGCACCGGATAGAAACGATTTCCTCGACGCCACACCTAACAGATCTAATTCGAAGTTGAAATCTATTTATGGCTCGACGAACGCGGCAGGTGATATAGTTGCTTGATGAGAAATTACTCTGGCTCAAGTGTTTCAGTTACGTAATTCCACGAAATTATTTCATCTTCGCGTGCACGCGTTTGTACATACAGTCTGTACCAAAAGAGCGTGTCGGCGATATTTCTGTAAATATTTATATATTTGTAAAAAAATTTATATGTATCTAATCTACACCTAAAACACTAATACGCTCTTACTTAGTAAGGAGTCCAATCTCCTCCATTAGCAATTATAGCTTGACACCGTTTCGGCATACTCTGGACTAAGTTTTGAGCGTAGGATACTGGTAGCGACCCCCATATCTTCCGGATATGGTGTACCAGTGTTTTTATTTTAATAATACGTCTTCCCCTCAGCTTGTACTTCATTAGGGACCACACATTTTCAATAGGGTTTGCATCAGGGGACTGCGATGGCCAAGGAAGTACGGTCATGCCGTTTTCCGCTTTCCATTGGGTACAGATGCGACTTCGATGTTTAGGGTCGTTGTCTTCTTGCAATATCCATTGGTCCTCGGTTTGATTGAACCAACGTTTCACGGATGTGAGAAGACCCCTTTCGTACAATTTCACCATTTTTTGTGCATTCAAATTGTCTGTGAAGACGCACAAAGTGCCGAAACCGCGTGCGTTAAAGCAACCCCAAACATGCACTTTTATGGGGTGTTTCACACTTCTTTGAATCATCCGTTTTCCATGGATAAACCAAGCACGTCTAATAGGACACCATGCCCAAAACGAAGATTCATCAGTGAATACTACATCACTCCAATCACGATCACTATTTTCATCAGCCCACGCCAGACGATTTTTGACATGCTTTTGTGAAAGCAACGGTTTCAACATTGTGCTCTGCCACTTGACACCAAATTCATCTAAACGCCGTTTCAATGTCATTGTAGAGATATTTATGCCTTTTTTAGCCAAAAATACTTGACCTTTTCGTAATGAAAGAGTCGGATTTTTTTCGAAAAGCCGAAAAATCATTTTATCTTCTCGGGTATCGGTCTTCCGCTTTAACCCTCGATTTGGGAAGTCATCGACATTTTTTGTCTCCTTATACCGGTTTACCCACTTCTTGACAAACCGTGTCGACTTATGCATATATTTAGCAGCACTCGTGAAACTCAATTTTGGCCCTTTTGGGTGGGAACATAAGAACACTGCTTCAAATCGTTTCGCATACGCGGCACTCATATCGGAAAGCGCTGTTCTATTCAATGTCTCAAACGAAACTGAAAGATATTCGACCAACGCGTAGTAGAGAAGTCTTCATTTGTTTATATTCTTTTTATCTCACTCTCGTTAGGTGTCAGGTTTCGCAGATATCGTGGACACGCTCTTGTGGGACAGACTGTAGATCACGCGTGTACCGGAAAGCTTATGATCGCCGTGAAAAGCAGCTCGCGTGCAATAGCGTTCGTGGCGCAATAAATTCGACATCATCGTTAAAACGATCATTGCGCCGATTAAATCGACACACGATTAGCAATCAGCGCGACGCGACGGCACGTTTACAAATTTTAACAGGTGTCGCATCGTTCGATAAATCAACGCGAACTTAATTTTTCATCAATCCTCCGTCAGCCCGGCGAGCCGAAACGCTGTCGACGAAATCTATGTATATTACAATTTTCATTATTCGTTTACAATTTCATGGTAGATTAATGACGATTCGTTCCTGCGTCCTTCGTACGGTGAAAACAGACGATTCGACACATTTATAAGCTCGCAGAAGCGGTACAATCGCATCGTGTCCGCGAAATTAATCGTGCTCAAGCAATTGGAAATGTTTCACAATATTCAACTGATTCATCTACGAAGGCTAATCATTTATTGCTTGAAATGTGTCAGCAACTGCGAGGGTAGAAATCGGCGAAGCAAATTTGCCAACGTTCCCCGTTAATTCTGTAACAGGCAAGGAAGTATCGATTCAACGCAGCGCTACTTAACCGCGATACCTTTTACTTCACAGGGTTCACTTCCTCCCTCTCAATTTTTCCCCTTATTCTGAGATAGCCGCGAGGAGGGAAATTCTCTTAGAAGCGTTTCTTTGTCTCTTACTGGCTCAGCTAAGCATTAACTTTAATATCGCCAGTTCGTGAGACTCGAGGTTCGCTGTCGTAAAGTTTACTGCAGCCGATCGTAGGACATTAGTTGTCGCGCCAGCGTTCAACTTAATAAAGTCTAGGGTTGAATCATTAAATCGACGCTAATTACGTATAATTCTTGAAGCGGCGTTTCGCGCGCACGCCAAAACCAGGGGCGAGGAAGGGGGGAGAGGGTTGAAAGAGGGGGCTAGTTTCATTAACACGGGCACAATGGCGTAGGTCGGATAAACGATGGCAATAATGAAACATTAACGACGCAGTCAATTTGAAATGACTACGTGAACGACCGGCAAAATACTATATCGCCCGCTCGTTTCCCATTTAGGCGAATTACCATTTAGCTATCAATTTGCTCCTGCACGGATTTCATTCATACGCGATTTCCGATGCTAATGGCTTCGCGCTGATGGGTCGATCGGGGATTTAACTTCAGGAATCAACGGTACAGAAACTGGCAGGTGAATGTCTCTTCTGGGAGAATAAATAGTTGACTCTTACCGTTTGTTATAGGAGCGCGTGGAATGGGAAGAATTTTAAGATATTTTTTAAAAGGAACGGAAATATCAAATCTCGTCCATTTGCAATCGATTTTTTATTTTATTTTTATCATCATTGTGTTATCAACAGTATCGACTGAAGTTTGTATCATTGTGTTTCCTGCACCTTGTTTGCGCAGATCGAACACAAACAAAATTATATCCATATCTAAAGATGAACTATGCAGAAGCTCACGGCAACAGACGGGACATTTAAGCCAAACATGATAAAACGTCAGAATTTTCCACCGCCTGATTATCATACGATTTAAGCGTGGAACCTTATCATTCCAGAGAAACCGACATCAGCATTTGCAGCTGCAATGCGTCCAATTAACACGAAATTCGCGCCTCACCAAATATTCGTGATCCCAATTAGGCGCCGCAAGAAGACGCAGGCCAATCACGGTGCAGCAAGTCTGATCACGAACACGCTTATTCTACTTGTCTCGTGTAGGGGCTTGGGAAATCCCGTAAAATTCCCATCTAAAGTCGGCGTTCTCTATTCCCCGAGGGGTCGTTCGAATTTCTGCGGATCCTCGAAAAAGTAAATACACACTGTCACCCTCCTTGGGCTGATCCCCTCATCGCGACAGTAAAGCATTGTCTGATCGCACGGATTTTTACGCGAGCCACGCTAATCAAAAAACAATCGTAGCCTAGATCGTCCGTTGAACGGTAAAAATTCACTGAACACCGAAAACCAATTCACAAACTCGTTCCCCGGCTAGGACTTTCACGGTTCCGCGATGACACGAGACACAGAGGAACGGCGAATAAGCCCGATTCGCTAATGCCACGCAACCGCAGACAGCTCTATCGGGCTGACGCTTCGCGGTTTCGCGGATCGACAGTTCGATATCGACGGCTACGAACGAGAAATTAAAAACAGGATACAGGAATAAAATACGTCGGCCCGGGCCAAAGCGCGCTACCATTCGTTACACTGATATACTGGTATACCGTTCGCTGCCAATAAATTCACCGTAACCGCGCGTCGCTACGTGGAATAACGTATTTTTGCGACTTCATTCCTGGTGAATTGGCTGTGAATGCTAACCGATCCGTATTACTTTTGGCGAAACGCCGCGGTAGTTATTGCGTCCCCTTGATTTGTTAATGACACGGGGAACAAATTGACAGAGAATCGTGTGCGACCTCGTTGACGAATTGTTTGGAAAGTACAGGGCTGTATCGGGTCCTCCCTTATTTAAAGATTAGTTAGATCGCGATGTGCTAGATGGATTAATTAATATTCTTGCTTCATCTGCGATTAAATCGATTGGGATTTTGTATAGTTTGAGTATTTCTGAATTTAAGGGTATGCTAATTTTTAATATTTTTTCAAGAAAATTTCATACGATATAACGGATAGGAAAAGTTTTGCGTAAATATACTTTATTACGCAACTGTAATATAAAGAGTTATTTTAGCATCTGGACATTAATGTTCAAACTGTTGTTACACTGTGGCCAACAAAATTAAATCTAAAAACTTGTCTCGACAAGTGCAGAAGTTGATATTTGCCCACGTACTTTTATCGAACGTGCCAACCGCAAACTATAAACCACGGCAGCTCGAGTACACTTCAAAAATATCACGCAAGCCTTGAGCACGTAGAAATTACTTCGTCTAACCAGGTATTTCTAACACACATCAAGCTACAAAATTTCAATTAATCACCGCGTGAATGCTATCAACCAAAAACGCAACACGACCTCGTAAAAATATATTGATCCAATAAAACTATCCATAGAAGCGGATCATAAGCATTTAAATGTGTCTCAAATCTCAAATTATGCCCGTATCGAAAGGCCATTAAAAAGCGAAAGTTTGGGATTATTAGTTCCATAATGCGACCTCGTCTGCCAACTCCTGACTGTTTGAATCCGCTCAGAGTTTCTCCGATCCGCGTGGATCAGCTTGGATGGGTTTCTGAACAAGGATGAGGGTTCAAATAAATCCAGCTGGATCGGAGAAGATTCGAAGTCGAAATGGGTACCAGCCGCCCATTAAACGGTAATCGCTGTAGTTTTAGCTCGTCGAAACAGGGATCAACGAATCCTTCAGGCAAACATTGACGGAATCGACAAAAAAACAAAAAAATATTGCAACTTTGGTTGGTCGCTGAACGAAAACGCACAAGCCTTTGATCTCGCATAGAAAAGGGGGTGGAAACAATGGACAGAGGGTAGTCGTGAAAAACAAACCCCAGTTTCGTCGCGTGCACGCGTAGCTACACTCCATTTAAATATTACTGGCCGAAACGGGAACAAAATAAAACCAATTCGATCGTGTTCGTTTCATTCTTCCCCTCGCACGCTCTGGCGACAAAAATCGTTTGCAATTTGTTCTGCGGCATCTATCGGGATCAAACTTAATTCGTTCTCCCAGCGATCGTGGACAGCGGCAGGTATTTTGTGAAACTGCAGAATCGTAGGCGGAAATGGATTCATTGCTCAATATATTGTATCAATATTTGTCGTATTTTGGGAAGGCAATTATCGAGAAACTATTCTCACTGGAATTTATATCAGGCAGTGTCGGTGGACGGGATGAATTTTTGTCAAATTCGTATCGCAGGTATTTACCAGCTGTATTTGAATGTATCGTTGCAAGTTGTTTCAATCAAAAGACGTACAAATAGAATAATAAAAAATGTCGAGGCAATGAGGTGCATGATCTGTAATATTTTCGAAGTTAATTAACGATTTCGATGAACCAGCAAATGGAACTAATTGAACTATTCAATTCGTGAGCGGGCTTCTTCGCTATAAACGTAATACAGGAAGTAGGCAGTTCCTGAGATACCGATTAACTACTTTCCGACTTACCATCAGCATGGATTCCCAGGCCATCCACCGAATTGGCAGCGGAGGTCGACCGTCCACCCGAAAGTAGTCGGCCGCGTAGGCGTTCCTTCCGGAGCCCAGGTCCGACACCTTCACCGTGTAACCACGGCTCACCAAACAGTTTCTGCAACAAATCCATAAACCGTTCCATCGTAATTCCTTTTCTTTTTCCCTCTTTTTGGGGGTTTTTATTATAACAGCTGACGCGCTAGCCGTTCCGGTCGCTGATGTTGCTTCACCGATCCATATTAGCCGTGCTAACTTTTTCAATATTCAGAATTTGCAATATTCGCTAGGCGGACAAGCGATTCAATTTTTTTTTTCCACGCTGTGCAATCCTCCGTTTTCCCAATGCGTTAACGTTCTTCCAACAGTCTATTCGGAAATAACGGCCCCTTTATTTACCATGGTACTTCTGTTGCGAGAAAATGCAGTGTAGACTCTTAGAGATATAATCCGTCTTCGAGAGGGAGTGTACTCACACTCGAACACGTAGGCGGATGTATCGCTAGGAATCGTGATGGAGGGATTCTTTTACGACCTTGGAATTGAATCGGAATAGACGGTTTGATTTATCCATAACACACGAGAAAGGGCTATATATGCTGTTAAATTAATTATCGTAATTTTAAATAGGATAATTGGACGACCATTTTTCGTTGATTTTAGTCACGCAAGTTATCAAGAATAATAATGCATCGTGAATCCTAAAATCATCCTGAAAGTACTGTACAATATTATGTTAATTACTGCATAATACCATTCACCACGAAATAATTCAATTGAGCAAACAGCAACACTGCAAAATATTCTCAACAGCTCCAAACCACATTTACCTTTGGGAAACTGTAAGCAAGAAATCATTTGTCTCCCGTGACAGGCATTGAATCTATGATTACATAGGAAATTTTCTTCCACCATTACCATTATCCTCCAATTACAACCACAATTCATCTTCGTCCGCTGCCTAATTTCTTTGCAACCATTACTCTATTCCGTCGCCCGTTTCGCAGTTTTTCGTGTCCCTTTCGCCAAGTATTTGCAAGCTAATTAGCGTTTCTCATCGGTAGCGGAGATCAAAGAAACGAAAAGCTCGTAAGCGACACCCCGAAGCTTGCGGTAAAACTGTTTCTCTGCAACCCAAGGCAATCCGTAGCCCCCGAGCCGGTCTGTTGTGTGCTCTAAATTCCCGTCTGGTGACGATGCACTCCGGAAAACCATTTCGAGAGCTGCGTCGCTTTTAAGCAGCCAGCACGCGTTGGAAGGGTTCCATGTTAAAAGCAATGATGGTTCGAAGTTTCGCGCCGATTTCGTCGCAGTGCCATCCGTTTATCACGCGGATTCAAGCGAAGAAGCAGTTTAATAGCTACCATCCAAGCTTTCATTTCACTCGTGGTAACGTCAGGTAATCACGGCCCTCCATTTTAAACGAAACTGCCTAGCATATTTTTCACGGCACTGCTTTTGGTAATGGTCGACTGAATATTTCATTGCCCGTCCCGAATAATATTCTTTCCGTCCCACGGATATAAGGGACGGTCTTGAGAAAACAGTGAAAATAGAAGTTGTAGTGCTGGATAATATTGTCTATAATAAAAATTGAACTCCAAGTAAGGGCGGTGGGGGTCAATTTTCACAAAGGGCACTACAACTTTTAATTTAACTTTTTCCCTGTATCTTATATAACTTTTTAAATATTCACGATAATACGAAAAGTCAAGATTCCTTCGGAGGGGAGTTCTCGCCGGCCAGGGCCGTTTTTCAGCAGGAAAAGAAAATTGTGCCATTGCTGGCGTAACATGAACTACATTTGCGCAAAGTTTCTAAATTTGTTTGAATTATCGACCTGCCGAACTTCCCTTGTACCTTGATAACGTAAAAAATTAATTGCCCGACAAAGCCCCAAATGCTTCTAATTCTTATCAAGACAGTAATAAGAACGGACATAAAAAGTAGAAATGCTCTGGAAGAGCTATCAACGATATTTTCTTAATTATCATAATGTGTACTGTCATTCGTTCGATTATTGAACAGCCGTGCTGCAGAAAACGCGTTTCTATGAATCAACGGGCAATTAATTTCATCCGCCACGGGTAACGCGCATTTCGCGTTTATGTGGCGCTGCCGCCCGCGCCCCGAGCCATTGTAATTAAAGTTTATGATTAGAGTTAATAATTCGAACACGTGACCCAGCCATCCTCCAGCCCACTCGTTCCCTCTTAATGGCTCTGCCATACTGAACGTTTCATTGAGTTGCCAGTCGTGGTGGTATCCGGCAAGTTTCCACACCGACGGAGCCCGAGCCTCGATTAGAGGCTGGCAGTGAGTAAACCCGTAAGAGGAAACTTTGTCTTTGAGAATTGATCCAGAAGTTGCGACGTGGCGCATCAAAATTTGGCATAAAAAGTGCGCGTGATTAAAAATTGACTGGATTCGACAACCATACACCAGTTTCTGAACAGACGTGCTCGTTTAAATATATCTCTAAGCAAATGTGATATGCCGTACGAAGGAGACGCGTGACAATTTCAATGAAATATGAAGCGATGGTATAACAATAAGCGGACTGCATAAGAGATTAGAGGATAAATGAAGAACGAAATAAATTATGTATAGATCCCAACGCCGCGACGTTGACGCCTCGCGTTGCGTTTCACGCCGCAGCCGATTCAATGAAACGGACAGGAATATATTCCGTGGATTATAAAAAGGAAATTGAATTTAAAAGCAGCTTAAAGCAGAATCGCGCTAATTCAGCCTGCCGATTACCGAAAATTAATTACGCGTTCGTTCAGTGTCCATTTAGCTGTCGCTAATCTGAATTACCATCGATCGCCACCATTCGCCGCGCAATCCGACAAAACTAGCCTCGCAACTCTGGCCCAAGTACTAGGCGCGGAACTTGCTGTTAGAACAGCAACCGTAGCGATCGATCGGTTGTTCAAACAAATGTAACAGCGACCGGGAAAAACGCGCTTACGTCTCTCCGCGGGCAAAGAGCGACGCGGCATCATCGTTAAACGAATGACTGATTGACGAAGTTCACCTTAAAGTAGTCCATGAGAAACTGTCTGTCGTTACCTTGTGGCGAGATCCCGATGCACGAAGTCCATTTCCTCGAGGTGTTTCATGCCGGATGCTATTTGCGTGGCCATGTAAACCAACGTGCCGAAACTGCAACACGAAGAACAAGGCGGTTCCGTTCAGAAGTTCTCACCGCAAAACTCCGCTTAGATGCGCGTGTACATAAAACGTACACAAAGACGCATAGCACGTATCGGCTTGCTATGCCGCAAATGGTGACGCTTTAAAAGCACAGACGACCGACCATCGATCGGCTATTTGCATTAACGACAGAAGCCAGATCGAACGGCTTTGTTTCTGTTTGCTGTTGATATAAACTCCACCCGGGTCTTTTGTTTTTACTCCCTCCCATACGAAATTCCAGATGCACACGAATGAAACCTCACGGACATTCGTGCCTTCTGTCTTTCCCCGATTTTATTTACCCATATTTTATTTACGTTTTTCTTGAGCAACGGATATACGGATCGTTCGAAGCGTTATTATAACGCATATGATACACGACGACAGCAACAGAACCGTTCGTGCACACCTATTAAGCGCACGAATTTTTGTTTCAATTCACTTTGGCGCACCGGGGGATTACGCGGTCGAGCAGATTTATTTTTACACGCCACCTGGTCGCGCGAGTGGAAGCTCCAAACGTGGAACATACGTGATCGTCGATTTGAAGGTGCGCATTGCCAGCTTTCCCGGCTTTCTTCGCGATTTTCCATGAACGTTTATCCCGTTAGAAGTTATGGTACACACGAATTTACTCTTATCCGTGTCGAAGCGAATTCGTGTTTTCTGTTCTTATTCGAGAGACGAACGACGGTGGATATATTTATCAGAAAATTCGCGTTTCGAACGACCGTTGTAGATCGATACCGTTCACCACTCTCGACGAAGACAAAGGGTGAACGATCTCTCGGTCGTTTCTCTTGCATCGGCCACCGGAAACGAACGCACCGGGGGTGAAAAAGAAACACACGGTTCGTCGACAGCTGTCACGAGCACCGATGATCTTCTCTGTCGTTCACCTCTCATTTTCAGCCGATTTCTCCTATCTCGAGCACTTTCGACCGAACCACGGACACGCTGCGTTTCCACACACGCCTCGAACGTGATTGGAACTGACGTCCCAGTGACGATGAAATCGAAAAAACGAGCCCATCGCGCGCCGTCGAACGCCATCGTTAACTGAAACATCATTTGCCGCGAGCGATGCGCCAACAACGAGAATAATCGTCGTTACCTCATCGTCCATAATCACATGAGTAGGTTATCGTGCTATCAAAGGGGCTAACATTATCTGCAGATCGATGGACGGTTTATAATGCGGCGTGTAGTGGTATCGTGGCGCGATGTGCATAGAGAGGTAATTATATTATTAATAGAAAGGTGTGAAAATGGAGGCATAAAATTATTTTATGGAAGGAATTATATTTTAGATCATTTTTGTTTTGTTCTTACTTATTTCTTCTCAATTTTTAAGCCTCTAATTCTCTTGTTCAAAACTGCTGCTAATAATTTAATGCTTTGAGCGAAAAAGAAATTAATTTCCTTTCTCTAAATAATCCTATTCAATGATCATTGCATACCGTGAGCGTACGAAATGCTTTTTGATATTCAAAAAAGAATGCATCGCGTCGTCACGAAGAAGGCTAGCAATGTAATAAGTAGTAATACATGCACCAAGAATAGGTCGATGAAGGAGCAAAGATTATCTGAGGCAGCACGAAAGTCACGTAATATATGAAACTAATTAACATGATGTAGCACGTAAAATAGCCGTTCATAAATAATCTTCCGATACTTGCAGCTACGAATTATAAAGGACGTTAAATGCTTGATATTGCTTTTCCTTTATCGAAATCATAAATCCCCAGGAACAACTAACAGGAAGAAAAATTCTCAACGCGCTACAATTCTCAATACCATTCCCATTAAGACCGTCGTAAACGCGCAACCATTTGCTATTATATCGCTGCGCTGATCTGAACAGACTCCGAGAGCAACAGTCATATTTCATATTAGCCGATAGATAATAAGCCGTCCCGTCGATAAAGCATCCTAATTAGCCGTACCTGAGGGTCTTCGCAGTGTGCATGGATGACGTTTCAGCGATGTGGCTCTGCAGATATTGATTCAAATCCCCGTGCTCGCCGTTTTCCAATACGATGCACATGGGGTCGTCTTCGAGGCTGGCGCCGAGTAGCCGCGCGACATTCCGATCTGCCAGCCGTGCCAGTCTTTTTGCTTCCTGTTGAAATTCTATCCTGGAAAATACACGGGACACTCTGGAGGTAATATCTTTATAGTCGACTGCCGTACCAACCGGTTGGCCATTGAATACGGACGCACGGATATCCGGGAAATAATGCGACTGTCCTGTCTGCGAGTGCCCCCTCGTAGTTCTGGTAAACTCTTTCCTATTCTGGCAAGGAGGAATCGGATTCGGAGAGGGCGAAGAAGGGGGAAGGAATGGGAACGAAAGAACAGAAGAGGGATTACAAGGCCGGAGGATTGTACCTGCTGCTAGGATTATCGTTTGGCAAACGCTCGTGAATTTTATTTAATAGAGCTTCAACCAACTCGCGTTGTCGTTCGTACAACGTTTCGAATCCACGTGACGCTGATAACGATGAACGCAGCGTCATTTTGGAATCGTTCATTGTGCAGGAATAATATTTGAACATCGATTTCATGGACGTATCCGTTACTCGCGAGCAGAAGGCTTTTGAACGGTCCTGCATGTAAACACGCGACAGAAGTTTCCGAAACTCTGCCGTCCAAAAGTAGTAATTATGGCGCAGTTAGTTGCTGCAACGAGATGGCCGACAATTCCGCAGGCTTTTAATTAATAAATTTCACTATTTCGGGTAATTTTAGGCGACGAAGAAGTTCGCGGCTAATGCCGAGGGGGTCAACCCGCAAACCGGGATATGCGTCCCTCTAGAGGGCTGCGAAGAACTTTTCGTAGCGGGGAAGCGAATTGAAACTTTCTGGCGGGCGTAGAGTGAATTGCAATTTTGAAATATTGCATCGTATATTAATCGAAGCATCAAAGTACTTGCTAGAAAAAAGCCGAGAAAGCTTTGTGATTTGATACAAAAAATAATACAACTAACCGATTCTAATGAATTGAAAAATTCTTGCAATTTTTAAGAAAATAGAACAAGCTAAAATGAAAACTATCGCTGAGAATGTTATACACCGATTTCATCTTTAGCACAGAAATTCTTAGAGTTCTTCCATGGGTTTTTGAGCGGCATTCAAAGAAGGAATAAGCGAGTACTACTGTACTTTCGGTGTCCCCCTCAAGAGGCTAGCCCTCGATAATAAACGTATCGCGAACGTTCCGTTAGTGAGCCTCTGTAATCCTCGATACTGTCTACCCGGATCATCCTTTCGCTGTGCCAGCGATAACGCACGCCTGTGTTCCTCGCTGGGACACCCTTTATCGTGTACTTCCGGTCCTACTTCCTTCGCATCGAACCTAGAATTCGACTACTGTCCATGGGAACAGCCACGTAAATTCGATAGTAAACGATGATGTTCTCTTGCTACGAATAATCAATTCTTATCGGCACTATTGTTTTCCATAATTGTTTTCCATAATCTTGGAACATCTATTTCGATCAAATTAAACGAAACTTTAGCAGTTAAAGCTTTTTATAATTTTAATTTTGAGACGTATCCTTTCGACTGTTCATTAAGGACGTTCGTGATGCCATAAACAGCGGAAGCTTTTGCGCACACTGGAAACCGTTTAACTGAATTATTAATTATGTTCCTGAACGCGTGAAATTTAAACAACTTCCCGCGGTCCGTATCGCGTCAGAAGTGGTCCGCGAGCAAAGGGAAACTTCCATACGGTCAATTAGGAGGCTATTGTCAATCGCAAGCAACGGGCCGAACAGTTTTAGGAGGCGTTAAAGGCCGGACTCCAGGAAAAGTAGCAACGGCGGTGAACACGTTATTCGATTATGCGCCAGTCACTGACCGTTTAAACACTTTCTCTTGCATTATCGCGTCGCGGCAACTTAATACACGGGGCACGTCATTATGTACGAAATCACTTTGCGTCCCGTTTATCGAATTATCGGGTTAACGCCGCACTAAATATAATCGATTGGGATAATTTTCTATCGATGCCCTATATTTCAGGTTACTCCATCTCACCCTATGGTTAGCATGGTCGTTCGAGGCGCCGGCGGATAATAAATGAATCAGAGTGGCACTCTATAATCGGTTTGGATAATTTTCCAACCAGTTCCTATATTTCCCATACTTTCGACCGTCGCGAAATATCGAACGCTTAATAATACCGACCACTGCATTTAGCAATTTAAACAAGTGCTCCAATAACGTGTTGTTCGATTCGTTTCCATTGATAAATTTCAATTACAGTCGTAGCTTTATCGAATCTCGATTTCATGCGCCCTCCTCCCCCTACTCCACTTCAGTTTCGTTAAAGATACACTGAGAAATTTCCACGCGATCAATTGTAATATAATATTCTTAGCGAACGTCGATTGAAACGATTCATTTTCCGAACGCCAAACGACAATTTTCTACGGAAGGAACATTTGTGATGCCCCATAATTTTCAGTTCATTTTATATTATATAAGTATTTGCATTCGTTTCTGTTTTACTACAGAGGGAAGTAAACCCGTGCGGAGAATCAGATCGTTCGTTTGTTTGTCGATCGCAGCCATCCGATATGCCTGTTTTCATTCGCATGCGGTAACGGTCGCTGTACACACGCCACACGTGACAAACTATTATTACCCAATTATTACTCTGCTATTGACACGACGACGAATTATTGTGCTGCAACAGGATACATTTCGTAACCAGGTCCCACAACAATTTCCTACATAAAATTAATTCATTAATTCATTTTTATCGAGGCCGACGATAATTAAATTATCGCCTTCTTAAATTTCCACCATTGTAGTTACTCCAAAATGAATTTCTGTATAACTTGAAATGTTTGGTGATCCCGCACGTTTGAACGGCAAGTGCGCTGCGCTGTTTCATAATGACTGTCACGTCTTTCGAAATTATTTGCTTAATACTACTAAATTCCCGGCTGGTACGTGGTACAGCGGTGCTCGATAATACAAGACCCTTACCTAAGTGCATCGGAGGATCCAGGTCTCAGGGACTTAACGATCACCAGGTCGTTGCTCGTGTTCCGGAAAACTTGGTCGTATCCGGGAAACCTGTCGACCTCGCAAATGTGAACGTCGCCGAAGTATCCACAGCCGAGGTTTTCAACGATGTTGAGCTTCTCCCGGGGGAAGTCTAAGATGCACTCGGGCACCTCGTCTTCCTCCTCTGTAAGCATATCCTCGGGACTGTAGCTTGTCATGCTGCTGGAAGCTTTCGCGCTCATTGGAGGCGGCGTGCTCGGTGTCGGCGATGGCGGCAATGGCGGCAAAGAATTCTGTAATAAAACCGGAGACGGGATAATGCGAAGAAAGTAGAAGAACCGTACTGTTTGGTGGGTAATATATTCAAGAAAAATCTGTGCCCCTGTTTTAATTGGAATCTGCGACACTTTCGTTGGCATTGGGATTTCGATGGTTGGTTGCGTTGCTAATAAGGACAAGGTGAATTAATATTCGAGGCATTAAATTGTACAAAAAAAATACTCGTTAAAATAAAGAAGAAATGGCCAATCAATAAATTACGGACACTTTAATTTGGACGAAATGTAGGTTGTATCATACACGACGATACAATAAGTAGAATGCAGCAGGCCTTTCAAATTATTTGTACAAGAGAGGCTGATCGAAATCAACGCGTACAACATTATCTTAGCAAACTGTCCTCCAAGATTAATTTGTAGAACCGTAGTTGATAGAACACTGTGCACTGGTCTTAATCAACACCGTACAACCACGGTGTATCCGAAATTTTTCCTCGTCCCGTGGAGAATCTATTTAACGAGATGCATCAAGTGCACGAAGAAATTACTTAACCGGCAGCGATAATAAATAAACCAGAAACAATTCCAGCAATCAATAATCGCAGACTTTACGCTATCGCCCAGTGATCAGTGTACGCCGGCGTAAGACATTTCCCTCAGAACCGCACATTAGTCATGATTGATAGTCCTTCTAGACCTCTTGTTTTCCCCCCATTAAGCGTAATTACTTTCCGCTCGAAGTGCTTTGATACTCGCCGTGCAATGACCTTTAAACGCTCTGATTAGGAAAGGCAGAGAAAAAAACCCCCAGAAAAAAAAGTCGGAAATTAATCGAGGCCCTAATTTCTTATGCTATCGCTACCCCCATATAACTGCGTCCAAGTGCCTCCTGCAGAAACAGTCGAACGTGATTCGTGGGGCAAGTTCGCGGGGAGACTTGCGAAAGTGAAACCACCCAAGTGGCTGACACGATCGGGACCTAAGATCCTCAAGTCACGAACCGCTGTTTGACACAGTTCCAAGATCAAAGTGGCCCGCATTAAAGACCCCAATTCTTTGTTATTACCGACCAGGACTAATCGTCACGTGTCGCATGTCTGATATACATTTTCGATACTTACCTTGCAGATCTCTGTGCTGGCGTAATACTTTTCCGGCGGCGGCGGTATAGGCGGGGGATTAGATGGATATTCTTGAACCGGTGGAATTGGCCTGGCAAGATTGATCGCCGTGTTCAGCAACAGCGGAATAACCGGCTGCGCCTCCGTGATCCCTGTGCGCCACATACCGTGAGCAAAATGGGAGAAAAAAACAGAATTTTTACAAGGCTAGGGACAGGATGGCCGTCGTGCACCAAAGAAATTTTCTTTTTGTCTTGTTTGTTTATTTCATTGCATATTTATCTTATTGCGACGCAAGTATTGCTCGTGCTCTGCGACGGTTTCTCGTTTTAAATTAGTATTCCGATAGCCTTCACCGATAGGGGAGTGCATGGTTTTGCAATTAAGCCTTGCTTCGCGGATGAGTTCGTGCCGAATGGATTTAATTATGTGGGATTCGCGTGGCTAGATCTTTCCGAGAAACTTGCTCTCTCTTTGCGACAATTCGCAGTGTCTCGCTTGTTGTTCGGTACAATTGAATGCAATTCGTTTCCAATTTGCCACCTTCGAGCACGGCCGGTATAATTTTAATTCAAGAAACGTTTTGTACGACTCGTGGGAGAAAGGAAAATAATTGGACAAATATGTCGGCGATGTGGCGAAGGTAAAAGCAGAATTTGCCAAATTAATAAGCGGAAAATTATGTTTAGCTTTGTTCGCGGAGAAGAATGCATCATGATATACGAATGTTATGGAATTTTATATAAAATATGGGTCGAATCGGCTGAGGAATTCTTGGTGAAATTACCAAGTTCGTTATGAGTTGTGCCGGCTTCAAACGTTACCAAGTCTATAACAATCCGTCGATCATTAGACGGTAATTTAATTCGATCGCTGTATGCTTGCATATCACGGTAGGTGTTGCGTTTATCGTCGCGGCCAATGCCCATAGACCGCCGCGATTTTATGTAATTTTAGTCAAACGCAAACTCGATAATACACCGCAACGTGGAGCCACTCATTTCGAGTTTTCCCGCTATTAAATTACACGGCTCGCTAGCAAATACCGAAGGGATGAAACGTTACCGAGACCAACACGATACTCACGCAAAACCACATTTTTAATGGACGCGAGCTTCGAATACAAAGTGCTATTAACAATTGAACCGATTCAATCGCGATCATAATAAATTTCAACTATCTGCACTTGACTGAACGCCAATTCGACCAATTAAGTCACGCACGCATAGAATTAATTCGGAATGTTTGATACTGAATTGAAAAAGTTCACAATTTTCTGGAATGCGATATTCCACCATCTATATCGGTTATTCATTTCAATGACCGTCCATCTACATTCGGTTTAAAACTCGGAAATTTTCGCCACGCCAGAGACGATTCAATTGCAGAACATCGGAAACTTTCAACTGACTGCAGCATTCATCAATGTTCCGTACTGCTATTGGACCCTCAACTCGCCTAACTAAACTAATGCCGCACTAATTTCGCACGGCTGTGCTAACGCTGTAGCAAACGTATTTCATCGCGTCGATCAAGGGGCTGGGTGCAAAGGGTCAAGCTCGTCGTTCCAGTTTGAATATTACGAAAATTTCCAGTTCGCCGTATCAAATGGTCCTGGTCGCAGCGTGTGTTAACGGTTAATAATTCTCGGCAACGGGTCACGCGGCGCACCGTTGATAATCGTCAAACTCGAGTGGCGGGACTGTTTGAATTAATTTAAATCGGCCTAACCGTGCATGCACGCGGAGGGTTCGAAAGGCTTAAGTGTCGCACTTAACGTCGCTACCAACCGCTGTAATCCGTGATAGTTTTGTGTAGTTGCGGTGTCGTCGTGGTGTAGGCGGCCTGGTGGTACTGCGCCGGAAGCGGAGGGCAAATTGGTCCCTTGTCCTCGCCCTCCTCCTGCACGGAGACCTGCGGCCGAATATTGAGCGTTCCTGTTAATGCACCTGACATTTATGCACACGCCGCGCGTGTATATTGCGCGGCAAAAGCGATACGCCACCGGAAACTTTCCGTCACTTCGTGCCGCCACCTCTATTTCCACCCCGCTACCGTTCTACCCTTTCGCGACATTCAGAATATTCATGGCCCGCCGAGGCGTGCCTTTTTGTTTCATAGATTTCGTACAAATAACAGATCGACAATTATTATAAAAGCGACATTAACGTCATAAATTTCTTATTAACTGTCCGCGGTTGTGCTGGCACATTTATCCGCCAATGAAGGAGTTTCGAAACGTTTGATATAACCGCACGACGTGACAAGGTGTTCAAGGTGGTTGAAAAGTGGGATTATCGGGATGAAGAAAAAAATCGTTCGAGACATGAGCTTTACATAAGCATGCTCTTCGTCTAATTTTATACTCTCACTGCATATTTACATTCCAAACTGATACCCCCGATGTTGTAATACATCCGATGCATAATTCACGCGAAGCGCAGTAAAGTTTCTCGTTCACTCGTTTCAACATGCCCCTTCTATTGTATATTCCATCATGCACCTTAGTTATTTTTTTTCTTCCTTCCTTTGCACCAACACCCGCGAGCCTCTTTAACATTCAGCTGTAGATTATACGATCTCGAGCACACATTCATTCATGGCGGTTTAATGACTTTCAAATGCAAGCTAAAAGGTAGCACAGAAGTTCGACCACCGAAATTCAATTTCAGGCTGCGCTCGTATCACCGCAAAAAGTCGATCGACCGCGGTAGCAGGTGAAAAAAAAGAGAAAAGAGCGCAGAACTATGAAATATCACGGCGTTGCTAATAAATTTCATGCAACGTAATTATCGGCGCAATGCATCGGTATGCACCCGGCAGGTTACGTAATTCCCGCGAATAAAATTTAACCCTATTATCGTGCAATTATCAGTTACATTTCCCTCTGACGCTCGGCGAAATTGAATCGGAGGATATCATAGGACGCTTCGTTCGTTAATAATCAACCTACCATCGGATACGTTCGAATGGGAAATTCATTGCACTTTCCAAAATATAGGAAATACAAACGAGATATAAAACTGCATTAACATCAAATCATTTATCTATCTACACATCCACTGTCGCGAGTATCACGCGCGACTTTCTTCGACCAGAGTATCGAGCTGGATCTGCGGGCTGCGGTCGAGTTTGTATTTTTCCATTAGCAGGACTCGTTACGACGACGGCGCAGTTTCGACGCGAAAGAAACACAGGCCGGGAACGGTTTCCTTATCGACCGTACCACTTTTTCTCGACAGGCGTGTGTATCGTTTCGCGGGGCGAGAAAAGAACCCGTCAACGTGGCTGGCTTTACCGCCCCAGGAAATTAATGCTTTCATTGTGCAACAAACAATCCTTTGCCAGAAGCATCGAATCGAAAGCAGTTTCTTCGTTAAGACGCCGATAAGGGGGATCATGTCGAGTGGCTGTCTCCAGGGTTGCGATATAATATCCATTGATTTCTGTGCTTTTACTTTCCCTCGGTTTAAACGACCCGTCGTCGTGGAGGGCACCGCAAACTAAGGGCGAGGGGGGTGTTAATTTCCGTTTAGGGAGCGTTAGGGTGGCAGACCTTGCGAGATGCTGCGCCACCATCGTTAAGATAAGATAGCCACTTAGCCATCGAGATTCTAGTCGAATCTCTATGCTCGATTCCCTTCTATTTTTTTTGTCCACCTTCCCCTTTCTACTCCTTTAACAGTATTCCCCCGCCTCGTCGTCGTTTCTTCCACGTTTCTTTACCCTCGGTCCTCTTCCTGTCATCTTCTCGTCAGCTTCCCCATCCGACACCACTCTTTCTCCATCAAGAGTTATCTGAAACCCTGTTGCGACTTCCTTCGCCCTTATGGCCGGGCATTCAAAGCGACGTCAGTAGCTCGTTCGCGTTGATGGCTCGATCAGCGATCCCCGCTGTGTGCGGTATACTTTCCAGGTATCGCGGGATCGATGCAGAGGAGGAATGGTTTGAAGGTATCGTACATACGTCGTTATAGTTTAATCGACTTTCCAACGAATCGTGATAAAAGGACAAAGTTTGCGTCGTTAATTTCGACCGTGGTTGCCTGTTTGCTCGATGGCACGGTATATCCGTCGATAAAAACGGCCGGGTGAACGGTGCATTAATTGGCAACGTGGAAATCTTCGATGGTGTGTAAACGAGACCGGCGTTGATCGACGAGCGCGGATGATTTGATATACCGGCGGAAAAATTAATTACGGAGAAATCAATCAGCGCGCGGCATTTTCGACTGATCTTCGTTTAAGCGAAAAATAATCGATCACTGCCGGGCGTTAATTGAAAATAGTAATTATACGATAAACATCGGCGAACGGGTGGGAAGCTCGTTGAGAATTCCTGTTCACACCTCCGCCTCGATTGCCATCGGCCACTTGTTCCGATCGCTCGTCGCCATAGTTTGCGAAGTGGAGTTCATTATCTCGCGGAATATAAAGCTTCTGGAGCATGCTTTCTTCAATGTTACGAAGAACTCTTCTTTTTTTTTTCGTGGTAAAACGAGGGGCCGGCTTCTTTCTTTCTTTTCTACTTTCTGAATTATTAAACAACCGCTGCGCATATTGAACACGAGAGAACCAAACAAAATATCGCCCGGTCTTTCGTAAAGAGGTTTATGGAATTTATTGCACGGCGTTCTGTGTTTTTTTAGTCCAGATCGATTTTATCCATTAACACGAATTATTCACACGAATACGCAAGTGTAACTGGGAATATTTATTTACCTGCGGTGCTCCAAAAGCATTATCGAAAGCTCTTCCCATCCTTTTAAATCCACTTATAACATCGAATAATGTAATTCCCCGACGTTGAAAATTAATAACAGGTGTCGAATATTGAAAACGATGAATTGTTTTTAATCACTACCGCGCGCGCGCAACATTATTCTGAATCACGTAAAATTCACATTTTGTAAGTAAAGCTCGTAGAATAAACGATAAGCGTACCGCGGGCATAAATATGAACCTATGCAAAAATATGGGATCGGACATTTTCAATCCCATTGAATTGTTTTTAATATTCAATTCTATTAAATTTAATCTTTCCATTAATGGATACAAATTACATTTAATCGTACATAACTGAATATATTTATCGGGAGCTGGTGCTCTTACCATGGTGCTGTCGATTCCCGAAATATTGAGCACATTCCCTAAATCATCCCATGCATTGTCAACGGGGCCAAAATATCCTCGCCTCGGATCGAGCAGTGTTTGCGGTGGACGCGAGTATATCAATCGATCGCACAAAAGGATCCCTTCGATTGCTACATCCCTGTCCCTTTCCGTGGACGCAGATACGATCGATTGACCAGAAGACGTTTTTATAGAGGAATATCGTACGCGATACGTGGCTGGAATGCCTTCCTCCACGATACGCCCTCAAAGTTACGCGATATATATGTTAAGTCAACGAAATAAACGACATCCGAGGCTCGAAGTATAACTAGTTTCTGGTTATGACCAGTGCAAGCGATGCACAAAACCCATTGTCGTGTATTATCTCCTTAGATACGCCAGTCGTTTCGTTGTTTATATTTATCATGAGAGGGAACAATCGACACACCTATTGAACAATTCTGGCTCCACATAACTGAATGAAATGTGGCTGAAAGAAGTGCAGAGAAAGCAATTATTCACGAGGAGTGAAAAATTTGCTGCAAGAAGGACTGAAAGTGGCGACGATTAGAAAGGCGAAATAATGCATTGAGTTACGAGTTTGTAAGTGGCAGAGTTAATTTGGAATGAAATTACAAATGCAGGAATGTTCCTCGTTTGAGAGAGGGCTGCAAAGTGAAAACTGAATTACGCCAGCTCTAGCCACAAGATTTAAAGAATTCCTGGCAGGTTTCCGTAGATCCCCGTGTGATAAAATGGCCGCGGCGTGAAGGGGGACAAGAGCTCTAAGATGTGGAGAAAATACTGGAAATTATGACATTGTGTTGTAACATATTTGAAACGGAAGGGAAACGATTTTGTGGATGATCACTGTAAATACTGCGCATTTTCCTCTTTCATGTGACATTCGCTTTCTACTTAACTGCCGTTTATCCAGCTTCATACTTCCAGCTCGTTTCTCTGCTAGTTCTCAGAACAGCGTGTCGGAAGTCGGTAAGGCACAAATTCCTATCTTCCTGCGTTCTATTTCAGCGAGAAAATACTTCTTAATACTCATGATCTGGCATATTTTTAATTCGCGACAATTTTGTAAGCCCGGTAATGGATATCTTCCTTCCATGTAACTGTGAAAAGTAAAAGCATTCTGTATTCAGATAATTTTGATAATTATTGTGGAGTACTTCCGTGTTCGCGGACCTGCGTGTCACTGGGATTATTAATATGAAGGAAGGGTGAATAACAATCACGTAAAAATAGGCAGGACTGACGGATACACGGGCACGTTTATATTTACCTCGACGCAGATTTTCGTTTCAAGATTTCGTGAAATATGTTTCGCGTGTCCCTATTTCATTACAAAGCGATTTTGAAATCCACGTGGCACGTGGCCACGTGCATTGAAAAATAGCGGCTTCCTTCAGCCGTTCTTGTAAATGAAATGAACTGCTCGTGGATTAATGAAGATTGATATACAGATCCACGCAAACATTATGCTTTTTCCACTCTTACGACCACTACCTTCGATCCATCTTTCGGGTCACCCGACCCAGTAAATCAGAGTACTGCACGGAGGAAACCCGAAAAAAAATAAAATGGAGCGATGAAACTTCTGCATCACCCGTTCTTTTCCATTCGACGATCTGGTTCATGGGTAATCGTCGCCAAGAGAATAACGTTTCTCCTTCCATTTTTATCCAGATTGCACAGAACGTCATCCGTTAATACACGGTTGACAACTACGAGGAATCTCGGTTCTAAAAATCGAGCGAAAAATATTATCGTTCGAATGACGAACAAAAAGAAGAGGATTAAGACAAAAAAAACGGATGTCTTTACGAAACTGATTTAACCAGTGGCCTGTTAATCGCCTAATACTTAAACCGAAAACTGTTATCCAGCAACGATGGAGGATACACGCGTACGTCAAATTTGTGGGCCGGATTACAGAGTACGGAAATCAGAGAGTTTGTTGCTTTAAATTAAAATAATCTGTTTTCACTCAGCTGCCTTTGGTATCGCGAGGAACCCTATACTTAAAGTCGGTAATCGCATTACCTCACTTTTGAACGCCTCCCTCTCAACCCTACTCGCTGCTCTCCCTGTCGTTTCGCGACCCCTGTTGCCGCCATTACCACCACAGCCGACGAACACCCCCGCTGAATCGAAATGAAAGCGCGTTTACGGGCGTACGTCACGGATCTGACCGTCCGAGGATAATAAATTCCATGAAAGCTAATGAAATCACGGATGCTTTCAGCACCTTTCAGCACACAATGTTTCTGCTCAGAAATTCGACGGCACGTAACGGGAAATGGTGAAAATATGTATCGACGCATTTGCTGTTGTGTCATCGAGGTCCACGAGGCATTTTTTTTTAACGGGCGAAGATTTCGATGCAAAGTCGGTTTTTAATGAGGCTAATGAATTTAATTACTCCGACAATATCACACGTATTTTGTGACATTTGCATTTTTCTTGTTCTTCCCTTGGTTATTGCGGTTTGTTCTTATTCGTTTATTAACGGAGTACATTTAGAATTTTGTTTTTGAAGTAACGTGGCACAGGGAAATAATTCGTCGTGTTACTCTACCGTTCGACAGGACAGGAAACTGACCCTCGTTAAGCATCGTTGTCCACGCTAGTGCAACGCATATTTTTCACGATACGTTAAAATGTAACGAACTGTGAAACAGCGATGCGAGTCCGGCATTGTGTTACAGAGCAGGTTAATACGGTTGTGAAAACGTGAAAAATTCAAACCAATCTGTATTGTTTCCACCAGTTACACCGAATTAATCAAGCTTGAGTTTGCCGTTGTAGCGCGAAAGAGGGATGCAGTGTGGCTTGAAGAGAAAAAAGAAATCGAGAAATTGATCGCGAGTCTGAAATTTATTTTCATTAAACATTGATATGGAACTCGGAAGAGTGAAGAAGTCGTTCAAGATAACAATGACGTCAATACGGATACCAATAATGATTTTATACGAAGATAACTCTTGAGATTTCAAATAACTCGTTTCACAATTTCGTTATATTTTTATCTTTTCTTAACATCCATCATTGGCTAGTAATTGAATAAAACATATTGCGCAAAAATGTTTCGAGATAAATGTATTCTGGCCCGTACTATCCTGCGCAAGGCATTAAAAAATACCATGCTGTACAATTTATTGAAACAACACATCACCGTGACAAAGTTTCACGCATTATTTCAAAGACTGGCTCGAGCATCACGTTGAAAGGCATAAATATTTCATCGTCTTTTTACCAAGCAAATTCCAGTAATGCATGAAACGTCGGTCCAAAATATTTCATGAACTGAAATTGCAACAATGAAAGAATTCGATCCATTTCGCGATCCTCTTAGTGGTATATAAATGATAATGTAGAAGTTATTTTTAAGTAAACTTCTTTACCAATGACAATGGAACACAAATCAGGGTAATGAGACTTCTCTTTCCTTGTATTACTAAGTATTTTATTAGTATAAACGGTCGTCGCACGACACTCTCTCAAACAATATTCTCTTCGGCTTCGCAAGCACTTGTATTCCCTTTCGCAACCAAAACTATTCTCCCCCGCGCACGCATCAGCCACTCCATATATTCTTTCACTCACAGTTTCCCTTTCATTCTATCTCTCATTTGCTCTCACTCATTTAGGACTCACACCGACACACACACCCGTGCCACGTGTCATAGTTCGACCACGGGTCACCCTGCACCAAACACTCCATGTGCATTCCCCGAAACCATTCACTCTTTCCTCAAGCTAAATATTCACTCGATCCACGTTCGACATTTCTACTAACACTCTTCATTCACACCATTCTTATCTTACAACTGCCTCGACAAACCTCGAGACAGTACTATAAACTAAAAGGCGCCAACAAACCTGGCCCTATCCGCTAACCTACATATCCTAAAATATACCAATACCACAATAATAAAACTGTAATAAAATATAAATGATAATAAAACTGCTGACAGTAACAATAAAACAAGTTTTATGTTAATAAAATAAAGCAGTTCATCTCTGTACCCAATATCGATCATAATTAAAATTTCTTTGCCATCCATTCAGCCGGAATACACCCTTGAGTGTGCGATTTAATTAGCGCACTAAAAATAATTCAAACTAATCAAAAACTTAATTGCTTAAAATAAAATTCTATCTCTCCCGGCTTCTTCATAAAAACTTCGATGCTCATCTGAATTCTTTTTTCAAAGCTGGAGTTCATAGCCTGCCGGAAGCGCAACGGGGTCGGCCAGTGAGAGAAAAAAAGAGGGGAAAATCGCGACACTCGAGGGCTTTGCAACGTCGAGGCGAGACAAGTAGCAGGTGGCTAATGCTTGGAGTTGAGAAGGAGTATAGGAACGTGTGTACACAGGCTTGCTTACGGACGGGCGAACGAGCTAGATAACGCACGTCTCGTGCTGACAATACGGTCATACGACTAGCTCTTTTAATTAAGTGGAGTCAGCTCCAGCAGCTGCCACCGTGGCGGTGGCTGAGGACAAATTTATTCAGCGGGAATTATATTGGTTTCCCGACTCGAGGTATCTTGGACGATGTCGGGAAAAAAACACGGGGCTGCTTTTACGGGACCTCTTTTAATAGGAGTACTTCTTTGTAATAAGTGTGAACCCAGCAGGGGCCCCTTTGTTTCTTCCGGTAATCATGCGATAAGAGGATTAGTCGACATCTTGCGAATCGCTACTTTCTGATTGCAATTCGTGTTTCAAGAAGGGGAGAGAATTTCTAAGAGACATTGCTATGTTCGGTATAATGAATTTGATCATTCCGAATAGTACTGACAAGTGTATTTATAGATGCAGTCGGTTTCGTGGATCATTTGCAAAGAGCTAAAATTATTTCGCGGAAATCCTACTCTCTTTTATTCCTATTTAGGATTCTCAATTAGGGTCTTGCTTTGTCCAACTGTTATCGTCACAATTTATTATATTGTCTTCAATTAATACTGAGATATTCTTGAATGAAAAATCTAAAAGAAAATTCGATAGCCTTGCATTGGACTGCGAAAGGTTTTCAGGAGTATCTCCTTCAATTCCTTGGTTTATTTCCTATTCTGTTCATTTAAAGCCCACTGAACGAGAACGGTAATTAATGCTTTCACAAATAATAAATCGTATTCGACGCGTGTACGCGAAGCGAGGAAATTTAATTAATGTTCACTGCCTGTTTTAATATAGCTGATGTCACGTCTCGAACTGCCAGACCATTGTTTTGTGCCTGTCTTATAGTTGAACACACTACTGCCAACGGCTTTAGAAAGCATCTACGGAGTACTGAACAGCGCCGTCTGCTTCCCATTATTTCCCATCGTTCAGCAACCTGTTAATTAATGTTTTCCGCACATTTCAGAGGAAGAGTCGAAGTTTCGGAGCTGTCCGTAAACGGTAACAAAGTGTAGCTGATTATTAATCCGTCTTCGATCGCCTTGGGTCTCTAAGTATATCCAATCCTTTATCCGTGCAGGTTGAATGCCACCGTTTCCCAATTTCGAGCTGTTCCAAACAATCTTCATCTTCAAGAGATTCTACTTTGTCGCACGATTCAATACAGAGCAAAATATTCACAATTCTCAGATTGCACAAATCTCCACGAATCGGAATTTCACTGAATTAACAAAACACTCGATTTCAATTCCACGCGGAACCTTCGTTTCCACTTTTATTCGCGCGTATGCTTCGTTAAACACCAATTTCCCCGGGAGCTGGTGCTTTCCACGTATTTACATATTCTTACGGGCCGTCCACCCGTCTCGTTCCTTGGCTTCAACGGCAGAGAGCCCGTGGAATTCTTCCGTCTCCTATTTCACCCCTTTTCGCCTGTGCATTTTTTCTCTGCCTCCGTCGCAGCGCCCGCGCGCCTCAACATTGTTCGCCGCAGAGTAACGGCGGCAATTAATTGTTCCCGGTACAAAGTGGATCCGTTTTCAAGCACGCGCTCTCATTACGCGTGCTGAAAAAAGAGGACTCGCCCTTTGCTGGCGGAACAACGAACTGTCGGCCACCATCGGGCGACAACAAATATAAAACTTTCATAATTCTCGCTGTTTACACGCGGCAACTGGCCAGACTCTAATTTACGTGCGGTATTCCCCATTCGAGCCAAGTGACAGACACGCGTCTACTTTATTCTACCTTTATTCTCCATCTTTCTTCCTTGTTCCAATTCGAGGTGCCTCTCGAGAAAGTCGGTCGTGCGAATACCTGGCCGGACGAAGCAACGCGATAAGCACTGATATTCAGAGGCGCGAAGTCCTTTGTCGGTGGTAAAGGCAGACGAATTAAGGTATTCTCAGAAGAAGTATTGTGCGCCCGCTAATACGTGTATCACGTGCAAGCTGATGTCAGATAGTGACTTTGTGCTATGGTAAATAGAGACAGAGTGAAGGGGAAGACTTGAGCTCTGGAGCTTAAGTTGGACAGCTCCTATCTAGGCCATCGGCCTGACTTGGGTCACGAGTGATCCTTCTCTGGCAGTCTTGCTATGTGCTTTAGGTGTTCTGCCATTTATTTAAGGACTCGGAAGCGTTAATCTAATAAGAAACCACTATTTCGTGCTATCGAAGGTATTCCGCACCTCTGAAGAAGATATTTGTGTTTTGAATATTTAAAAAAATTGTTTTCTAAAAGCAAAACAAAAATCCTAAGGAACCTAACTTGAACTTTAAACAGCTGCCATTTTTTTAAACAATGAGATCTTTTGTCCCTTTTAGTAGGGGCTGCAAGCACTTTCATAATGAAGAAAATATGCACCTCAGCTATGTCAGCCAATATGACATGTTTTTATGATTTTTATTACCTTCATCAATGACGCGTACCTGCTACAATTTTATTTTTGTTGACTCGAAAGAAATATACAATGTGGTTGAAATGTGAGTAACCATATGTGAACAAGGCTAATACAAAGCACTGTTCTGTTTTAAATAAGTGGATCCATTATTTTAACTAATTAAGTCCGCGTATTTACAGTTTGTAACGTCCGAGAATATAAGCGGAATAACCATGAATTCCGACATACAGTACTTCTTCGCCCTTGTAATGCGAATTAATTAATTTAACATGTTCATACTACACACTCGCCAAAAGTATTTTAAGTAGAACATGCGTGGTTTGGGTCGGCCACGTTTTCCGTTTCAACCATTCAGGCTAATTAATTTTTCATCTTGACTATTCGCAATGGTTAAACCAATTAACTTTTCAGGCAGATATTTCCAAGCGTTGAATAACTATATCTGGTCGATTTTGGTAGAAGAATGTTTGTTCTCCATCCTTCGAATCCACGCCAACATCGTAATTAAAGTATTCGTCGTAAGAAATATTTGTACCTGTTACAAGCCCGGGGTTATTTATTGAAGACCCCTTTTGATCCCTCGTTTCGACCATCGATGCGCAATCCTACTTGCTCTTTTGGTAGCTTTAAGGAAAATATTTAATCAGTTCTCTCGTTCCCTATCACCCTCTCTCTTTCAATCCTAAAGCTTGCATCCATCATCGACGCGTCCAACGCGGATAAGACGTTTTCCATGATTGCTCAAAAGCCTTTTCGTCGAACGCGCCGTGAAAACGGAGTGCAAATAGCCGCGTTCCCGTTTGCTTTATTAAAGCAATGCCGAATGAATCGGCAGCGAGATAATCGAGTCGCAACCCGAAGAAAAATCGACTGCCAGATAGAGAAACAGAATAGCCGCGGGATCGTTTGGCAAATTGGTGGCGTCGAATTAAAGCAACGGTCGATGGTAACGAGTTCCCCTCGTTCGATGCCTCATTTTCTGGCCGCAATGAAATCGAACGAAACACCACGGTCTCGCGTTACTAACAATTCCTTCTTCATCCCGAAGAGGATCAAGGGGGGCGTTGGGCAGGGACAATTGGGGCGTAACAGCGTGGAATCGGCTCGAAAAGGTAAAATAAATGCTACCGGTTCGTAGGATTTTAAATGAGACTCGGCCAATGTAAACTTCGGTACGAAGGTAATTCGAAAGTTTTAAACGATGGATTCAGCCGTCTGATTGAATTCCCGGGAACATTCCGCGATTCTGTTGTTTGCTCGCCCCTTTATTTATGCTCCGTATGTTTGCATTGTAATTCTGCTCGGGGAGCGGGAAATTTGAGCGAATTGCGTTGGAAATTAGACCGTAATAGCTGGTGTTAGCTCATTTCGAATTGAACGTGGTATTAAGGGTACGATCGGTACCTCGTAAAATAAATGTAACGAGGACTTGCCGAGCTTACGCTTGATCACGTTTAATCGCAGTTTGTGGCATTTTTTCTTACCTTCAGATCACCGTGCTGGTCGTAGAACGTTGAAGGAGCGAGGGCAGCCTTGAGTCTTCGATTTCTATAGAAAATGAACATGATTGCCGCCAGCAGCATTATAATCACGGTCGTCAGGATTCCAATAACCAAACCGACAAACTGCTTCGACTCTGGTTCCTTGCTTTTGTCTGGAACTGACGTACGTGCACGTAACTTAATATTCTTTGTGATAGCATTAAAAATTAAACATTAAAATAATATTAACAAATACTTCGAATTACCAGGCCGAATTATTACATGATGTGACAGCACTTTTATCAAGACCTACGAAATATAATTCATCTGCAAATTTTGGTTCAATTGTCGTACAATTATGTGTATTCTATGCTCTGTTCCCATGAATGAAATCCGTTTCTCTAGTACCCACCAATTATGACAAAATACCCTCTCGCGTTGAATATTACAGAGAAAAACCTTGCAAAGGAATTTCGCGAATTTTCCAGGAATATTCCAAATTTTCGATTCGAGGATTTTCGCAGAGCTTAAAAATGTTGTCACGAATGTTATATACGTCAAAGTGTGACGGATCGAGAGCAATGCCTGTATTCATCATTGTCGTAATTATATCACGCTTAATCAGCACTTTATCCATCAATTGTTTTCATTATAAAATTGAATGTCCACCGTCTGTCATTTCACTGTCACTCAACAAATCTCGTTAATAATATAATTTAAAAAATCTGAAAAAGTATAAGTATTTATAAAAAGATAACAGAAAATCATTTCCATTCTTTGACCGAGGACAAACGTTGTTTGCTCGGTTGAAAATGTTCGAACGAACGTATGTTTCATTCTTTCCTGCTATTCCCTTTCCATGTGAAAGAAATTTCAAGCAGTTTCCCGCTCCACTAGAGATCACTACGAAACTCGTTCCGTTTCGTTCCTCTTCGAACGCTCCTCGCACTGTAACGCGAGCGCACGAAGAGAAAAGCAAATGTTATGCTTCGCAATGCTTCTTACCCCCTTCCTCCCTTGCTCTTTGCAAGCCCTGGATCATTACGGAGAAAACGGAATATTGGTTTCATCGCGAAAAAGGCTGAATGTAACGAGCACACCGTGTAAACGCAACTATTCGGAGTACAAGCTTTTAATTTTCCTTCTGGCGGTATTCAACAACGTAACATAATGTGCTCCATACCATTGTAGGAATACTGACAAAATTTCAGAATCTGTAAACGCGGCGGAATGATTACTTTCATTCGACTTTCCTCTTATGGGGAATGAAAGCATTTTTACCATTTTGAAAAATTTCAAAGCACGTTGCAGCTTAATACAAATTATTTGATATGCACCAGATTGTAAAATATTTTGCATGAATTATTTTTCTTTATCTTTTATACATATGGAGGTGATGTTGTTACTGTCGTTGCACATGCGTTGCTATTGTTGAAATATTTTTACAATTTTCAACACCTACCGCAGCCACTGAATTTTTTCGGCGCCCGTTTCGGCTGATTTTTCAAATTATTGTTGCAACATCCAGCGCTTATAGTGGCTGCTGCACTTTTTTTCTAGAGCCCATATTGACTGCGCGTGATTTTTTTAAATTACTGTTGCAACAACCCGCGCCGTTTACTGGATTTTTTTAACCGCCGCGTTGACCGTTTCGCGAGTTTTTGAATTATTCTCACAACAAACTTCACCCATTGTGGCTGCTCATATTTAGAAAAAAATTGAAGTTATGAATTATAGCGTTGTCCCGTGACACCTAATTTTACTTAAATTGAGGATTGCCAATTCTACCGCCCTAATAACGATTGATCTAATAAATCGAAGTGCTGTTTGAAATTCTTTAAACTTGCTAAGAAAGCGCAAACCATTTTCTATGTTGCAGATTTCCCCTCTCCACCCTATTAATTATTTTCTATTCTCTCCCTCTTTCTCTTCCACCAGTCAGTAACAGTAACAATCAATTAAGCTGGATATCAAGATTCGGTCTCAGAGAAACAAGCTCAATGATGATTGAACGGTTTACTAGAATTACATACTTCGTTGTAACACTTCGACACAAAGCAAGATACTTCAACGGACAAGGAGCCGGCAAGGAAACAAATTAATTTGATTTCGCTTTCCACGTGACGAAGGGGTAACGAAAGGGGAAACACGGCTGGATTATCGATTAATTGGGTCCTCAGAAAGAATCCTCGTTCTCCTCCGCTTCGTTTCTTTGACCGCCGACCGAGAATTTTCGAGAACACCCCGGAGACGTTACCGTGTATTAAAAGAAACGGGAAGAGCTACTCTAGAGAGCCCTTGCTAGCTTGCAAACATTTCACTCGGTTTTATGCGATTGCGAGCAATTTGTACGCTTTTGTACTTTGGCACGATCGCTTTGCTTATAATCCATGAAGAAATTTCGCGGTGGATTGTATTACGGAACGAACGACCAACATTATTGCCAGAAGCGAATGTATTTTATAGCGTGGCATTAATTTCAACATGTACGTTACTTTGGGAATAGCGGCGGGAGCAAAAATTATAGGGAACGCGAAACGTTTTGTCGTAAACGGGAGTGCAACCACGTCAAAAGAAACAGGGAGAGGAGAAAATAAAAAATGCCGAACGGTGAAAGAAAAAGATCGTCCGTGATCCATCGTTCGGCTTTCAATTTTCGTGTAGTCACGAAGCGCAAAGAGGCGAGCGGCTTGGAAAGAAGGGAAAAAAGAGGGGCGAGGAATAAAGGAGAGTGGAAATCGTGCGGAAAATTACGGAGGGAACCCTTCGATGCAACAACAACAGAAATGGACGAGTAGACTTACGGGCATTATCGTTGTTTTCCTCCTTATTAAAAGTGGCCTTTACTTCGTCCCTCTGCAGTGGACCCTCGTTATTCTGATAGGGACTACCGGTCGCCAGTACAATGGCACTCTTGTTCCTCGGCTCTTCATCGTCGGTGTTGTTCCATTCGGAGATTACTGCGCACCGGGGATGAAGAGTAATTGAATTTGCTGCCGTCAAATCAATTGAAAATCCACGGAAAATGGTGGAACTTTTAATTGACGTTTTAATCAATCGTTGAATTAATAGGCTTATCGCATAATATAAAAAAAGGGCTTACTATATTTTCAAATGTCAGATAAAACGTGGAAGATTGTATGAAAATATTATTGAAAATGTGGGAACACACGTTTGCAACACACCATTGCAAATATTTGTTTTCAAACGCAATGATGGTGCAATAATAAAACAGTTTGATAATAAAAGAATATTTCTCCGATTTTATGCTTCTAATTATTAAGAAATTAATATTGATATAAATATCGATAACGAATCTTTTGCTACATTCCTTTGCCAACAAAATCTTTCCCACTCATTCGATAAAAGGAAATCTGGTAAACAGTGGGAGAAAGAAGTGTAGCCTAAACAGGCTTAGAATCATCAAATAGAAATTTCGAAATGTGATTCGCACCACGTTTTTGGAAAAAGGTACACGAATAACGTAGAACGAGGATGCCGCAGAATTCCAGCCAATTCGGGGACTAGTAATCGAAGTTATCTTTCACGGAACGAGGAAAAGGCGCACTGAGAGAATGATTAACGACGGTTTCGCCGTTCGCTCCGTGAAGGAAAGTTTTCGAGGGCGCTTACTTCGAAGTTTCGTTTCTGCTTCGCGACCACGTGCCCTGATTCGCGTAACGTGCCGCGGATACTTCCGCTTTTTGTCCGGTGCAATCCTGCCGGAATAACCGACAAAACCGCCTCTGAATATTTTATAAGCCGCGAATATTTTTGAATTAATGAGATGTTTTGTCTTTCCATTCGAGAAACCGGTCTCGTCTTCAGACACCAAAAGAAGAGTGCTACAAGTATACAGTGGACTCATGCATTTCCCTAGGATTATCGTTTGTGAATGTCAAATAATTATTATAGCAGCTTTCGTTATAGAAACACAGCCTCTTATAAAGAATATTCAGAATTCAGAATATTGTGGTTACATCTTCGTCCTGTAATAAAATTTATATGTTTCGTATATTATATTGTGAATCCAACATTTGTGCAAAAAATAAACCGTAAACAATAATTCCATTAAGCTTTTCCTATCAATCGGCCAGGAACAAATAATCTGGAATTCTGCGTCGTTCTCGAGCAGCCGCCTGATCATCCTTACATTTTCAACAATCGTAACGCCATCGTGAAAAGGTACACGGAGCCCGTCGCTGAAAATTGGAAATCGGATCGACCGACGGTGTCTAAGAAAAGAGACTTCGAAACTCATCCGTTTCTTGATCCAAAAGTTCGCGAATAGCGAGACATGCAACCAGCACGGATCACGGTTGCGGGGAACCTGCGGTGGCAGTCACGAGACCCGTGAGAAGTTATTTCGTTCTCGATATCACGGTATCACGATGGCCTCTATCTATTTCACCTTATCTGTCCCGATTTCTACCCTCTGTATTTTTTCTTTCCCTCGCCTATTTTCCCTTATCGTATTTTTACTCCGGCGCGAAGAACACACACGCGTCCCGGCAAACGAATCAAAAACAAAGAAGGGTGAAGAGCAGATTTTTATCGAGGGTTCGTTGTTTTCCTTACCTGATTCGAAGATTACTTCGCTGAGCATGATCCAGCGTGCCGCGAAATATAGCTGCAGTTTAAGAAAACGGCCAGAACGAGAGTGAAGCTTTATTGTAACATCACGTGCCTGTTCCAACACCACATCTGGTATGTACGAGAAATGGACAGGCTCGCCGTTGAACTGGTTTCCACCGGCGCCAAGGTAAACCTTCGCGGAGGAGAAAACCTGCGAAAAAGAGACGTTGACGATTATAGAGAAGGATATCGTTGAATATGATGGAAACGTTTTTACTTTTTACTATTTTTGCAATTTGTTCCCGGGTGAAAATTTCGATTTACGAAATTGAGGACGGACTACTGTTATTAAAAGTTTCATACCATTTTACTGGACAAGAGTAAAATTCCGGCGGATTTGAGTGATTTCTGAAGTTTACCGAATTATAGCGAATTCGCGAAGCCCGTGGTGGGATTATGTACATTAAGTAAATATCAAACTCTCTCTATCGAGGGATACAATGGTAATATTAATTAGAGTAATCCGAGGAAATGCGTTTGAATATCTGGTTATGCGCTTCAACCGCGAATTTCTGGATATTTTATGAAAATATTGAAGAAGCGGCAGAGAAAATATTTCACATGTATCATCTTTCCTGTTTACCCAGGTACATACATCAAATACCTTGCATATGTATAGTTCACAAGGAACAGACAAAAATTCAACGTACCTGTACATCCTTGGAGAAGTAATTGTTCATGTGCAGATGGATGGCAGTGAAGTTTCTTGAATAGTCGAATTCAAAGGTTATTTCTACTGGACGTCCCAGCATGCTCGGCGTGTCATTTCTCCAGCCCACCCATTCGTACCCTTAAACGGGAAAATAAATTCGAAAATAAATATTCCAGATATCTTGCTTGCAATTAGTCTTATCTGTGACGATGAAGAGAAGCATAGAATAATTGTTAATTTTATTCGACTTTCTTCTGCAAGATAATAATGTAAGTACTTGTATCATACATATATTGATTTTCTCAAGCCCGACTTAAAAGGACATAACATTTTCAGCATCGAATTTTCTCTCGCCACATGTGTTACAAAAATAAAAAAAGAGAAAGAAGAATGTAACACGAAATGCGTTTCCATCGATCATTTACAATCACGCAGAATCGACGAATCAAGGAACGTTCGTTATTCGACAGCCAGCACGCTCGATGAAAATCGGATACCCGATTAATTCGAGTTTAACAACGTTTGCGATCCGCTGCAACAGACTCGAACAGTTGACTGTTTTTTTTTTCAGTCCCTGTAGTTCATACAAATGTCTGCCTTTTTTTTCTCCTGGTCTTCCTCTTTTTTTTCTCGTTTTTTTTAACGATATGAACGCGCCGACATAACGCGATAGGTTTGAAACGGGGATATTTCCATTTGCAGCACGCGATTCTGAAAAATGACACGTTACGTCGTCGGATCCGATTACCATATCGACGCCGCGTCCCGATAAACGAGACAATAAAATCTGTAACATAAATAATCCGCGGATCGGGCGTGACGCGAAATTTGTTTACGCGCGGCACGAACGAGCCGGTCCCTATCAAACGAGCAAATTGTTTCAACGGGAACGTATTTGTTGCAAATTGCACGATGTCCTTTTCAACGCAGCCTGTCCTGACGTCAACCTATTTTCAACCGAACGACAGCTGGTCTTTGAATGTTGCCTTAATTAATCGCCAGTTGAATACGAAATAGTGGGCGTTTCGTGCAATCTGTGTCTGCATTGAATTCGCGGTATTCCCCAGCGGATTTAAACGTAAAAGATGACTGACTATTCGGTTCCTTGTTGCCTCGGTGGGAAGTTTATCCCTTTTTTAAATTTTTGTTCCAGGTAATAAATCGTTTAATTGGAATGCTGTTATATAATTCGTTCGGAAAAAAAAGCATAAAATGTAGGAGAATGAAATTTGTGCATTCTACGGCACGGTTCCAGATGTAGATTAAAAAATTTTCAAGTGGAAATGTGCAAAGGGAAATTCATTCGCTGTCTAAGTAGTGGTATTGGTGGAGCATTCTCTGTAGAAATAAAAAAAAATCTGAGTTCGAATCCCGGTCCAGCAATCCGATTAGCCAATTCTTCTCCTCCCTACATCTTACTGACAAGTCCATTAGAGGATACAGGGCGAAACGAATTCTTCCTCTTCGTTCAATTTTCCCGCAAACCGCTCCTAATCACTAAACATCGTTCTGTGTCTCGCCACATTCGAGAACTCGCATTCACATCAATGTGACCAATACAGTCGCACAGACTAGAGATAAAGGAAGAACGTTGCAAATTAATACAAGCAGGGCCATTAAAAGATTCCGTATTAGAAATAAAATAACTCATTGAATCTAAAAGGGGAACATCGTTAATGTCTTCCAGCGAAGTAAAACCTTCCCCCAAACAAATAGACGCCAAAAATTGCCTACACCGTTTCCCCTGACTTCTGGCAAACGATTTATAGTCACCCCCCTTAATCATCTGAGAGGATTTCCTCGTCTATAATCTCCCCTACTTTTCTGTAATTATTACCGTTGCAACCAATCCCAATCGCAATCGATCCTCCCAAAGGCAACGACCAAATGTTAATAACGATTTACATCGACTTCCACTAACCCACTTCCCAGCCTCGTTCGTTCTCTTACTCCAGCGTTCCCGGTTTTCTAGTTCTAAATATATATAATAGATCCGGTCTCCCTTTTAAATGTGCCGGCAGGTACGCGCCGCAAGAGTAACGAAACACGGTTTCTGGAAATGGAAGAGTTTCGCGGTACGGAGCCGCAACGGCAGTTATTGCACAGATACCTGGCATTAGATTGCAAGGTATGAGTAGCTGTGCGAACACACCAGCTCCCGTGGTAGTGCGCGGATTGAAAATGGACTGCAATAACCCTAAAGCCAGCGGCGCGGCCACGAGTTACGCGTTTTTCCGAAGCCCGCTTCGCTCTTACTTTTCGCGGTTGCCTGCGAATTTCCGCCTTCAGCCGGACGGTGGCTGCGGTTTTCCGGCTGAACTTTCCCCGCTGCGCGATTTCGCGAATTCGACCGGGACTCGTGAAACGAACTCGCGAAGAAGTTTACCGTGAACGAGTCATCAAAATTTTGGCCCGGTTATAACACGCGAAATTCGTTATATTATTATCGCGCCGCGGTCGAGTTTTATAAGCTCGTTATTTTTAGCACTGTAATAAAAATTATTACGCTCGAGATTACGCCCGAGATCGTAAGAGGACTTGACGAAAAGAAGCATTGCGAGATCCCCGTAGTCCTGGAATAATTGGTAACCCTTGACGATAGTAGTTACAGGGGACAAATCAGTCGTTCGCAATTAACGCATCGAGATAAGAGAATCACCACCGCCATCGTCGGCCCCCTTATTTACGTTTCAATTTTTTCCCCCCTACTTATCCCTAATGCCCGTTCATAAGATCGTGAGAGGTTGATACACCGTGGCCGTGGCTCCACTTGCTCGTCGAGATCTGTTCTTCGCGCTATAAATCCTGCCCACTTGTTATCTCTCGTTCTCGATGAATCCTCGAAGAAAGGGACGGGACGGGGCGAAGGAAGGCTGGTATAAAGGAGGAAAGAAAAACAGGGGGTTGTCGAGCACGCCTGGGACAGGGCAGCTCCGTTTCCACTCGATCCACTTCGGAGAATCGGTCGAGCTGTTCCACTAGATATTCTACTATCCCTCGGAGCTTATTAAAAGTTGGAAGTTTCGACCGTTTCGTTTCAATTCGCCATATCCGTGCACGCTGTGGGCATCTGGATTTTCCCTCGAACTACCCCTACCATACATATTTTCCTGATCCCTTTCGCTCTTGACAATGTTCGCGACCCGTACAGTGCCGTTATATCGCCCTGATCTATTTCGCCACCATATAAACTCCACCCTCAATATCGCCCCACGAGTAAACGGCTTGCAGTTTCCTGTCGTCGCCGCCATTGGCCGCTATCTACCATCAATTCGGAACATTCAGAAGGGTCGTAAGATAACCGCCATGCTTGCAGACATATCGTACCAGCAAGTCTTCGAAGCTTGATGATTTTCTCACTGGAACCATTCCGAAACCACGAGACCGTGCGTATGACGATCGTAGAGGGACGTGCGCGTTTACGTCCCCTAAAGCGAATACGAATGGGACAGACTGTTCGGAAGCATTGCCTTCATAAAGGATCTTTCGCCGGGATTACCAATTGGATTGAATTAAATTGAACGATATACCGTTTTGTAAAACCGTAAGGATCCATTCGAGCATCTGATTATTTCAGACGCAACTTGTTTAACCACGACTCAGCGTCCGTTAATAATATTATGCGCATTATTCTACCAACTTTCTTGATACCTCTTCAAATAATTGATCACGAAAACTTATTAACAAGAAGAGGATCGAGGTGCTTGGCTCCACGAGCAAAACTTCAGAAATACCACAGACTCCTTGACGATATTGGAATCAGCAAACGTCCCTACTATGCCAGTCTCGACGTTCACCAAACTGCAATCTGAAAGTTATTAGCTAATGACCTAATTAGCCACTACGTAGTGACGACCCGCTGCCTCCTAATATTCCGATCACACAAGACTGCTTGACCTCGCTACCATTTTTGCATACAAGCCAGCGGTGAAACTTATTAACGAGGCTGGAATTCGAGCGACCCGTGTCAGGTGGAAGCTAAACTTCCACAAACTTCTGGACGACGATAGAGACAACGACGGTAGCTTCTCCAGTCTTCAACGTTCGAATGAAAGAAGGAGAAAGTAGGGGGAGCGGGAGAAGATGAGGAAGAAAAGGAGGAAGACCCGGAAAATATTTTCACGACCCCTTCGAAACGAAATCGAGGGGCAGCTGCACGGTATGGTCGGAGGAGGGACGAGTCTGTTCTTCTCGATTCGAGAGACTCACTGTGCAACGGGGTTTAAACAGAGAGTAGTAAGAAGGAGAAGGCTGTACGCAGTCTCGACGGGTTTAAAAGTTTAAGAAGCTGAAAGTACGTAGCCTGGACCGGTCCCGTGGCGTAAATGGAAAGACACAAATGTATCCGGGGGGCCGGTAAACAGCAGTGTGGCTTGCAGTCTAGCCTGCGGTTCAATATAAATGTAAATTGGAACAGATTCGAGTGCCGCATGGAACACGTTTGCCTCCGAGAAAGTCCGAGCATCTAGTCTACCGTCAGCTTTCTGAAAATCTCTTATCATTCGACGGCTAGCTTGCACACCTGGAATCAACGTGGGCAACACTTTATTCTTTCCCCGAGCGTGGACAACGAATATTTTTGCGAGTGCTTGTGATAATCGGCTGTTGAACCGACAATCAAAATTACCGCAATTCATTTCAGCCATATTTAGAAGTAAATTAGTATCAACCGACCCTGTAACTTAATCGACACTGTATTTTTTCTACCTTACTCGTTAACCTGTGACAGCCAACAACGAAGGAGAAAAGCAACGGTGGGAGGTAAGAGAAGTAACGAAATAACGAGTGAACGTACCAGCAGGTAATTCGCGAGCGTAGAACGTAGACGGTTCTATCGCGCTAATCTAGACACGATCAGGGTCTAACGCTAATCTTATTTCTCCACAAAGCAGCTCACCTTTCCCGTTCCCACTGACGTCCAATCTGAAGTTGTCGGGACCCTTTTGCCCGTCGACAAGTTGACCGAGTCCCCCGGAGAGGTAACCTCCTTCTTCTCTGCCGTCGTACGTCCTGTCGGAAAGGTCAACCTCCGAGCCTCTCTTAATTCCTTGGGGCATTGAGTACGATACCAGACCCTCTGCAACCAGAAGAGCAAAAATTTGTAGTAGTACAGGGTGTAGAGTGTAGTGGTGTACACTCGTGAACTATGCATCATCGCGGCGATGAGACGGACGTTTTATTCCCAGCAACGATACGTGATAACATTTCGCCCCGGTGTTGGATAAAAGTGCACGTCCCTCGAAGTAGACGCGAGTGGGAAATTTTTAATCTGAAAATTCTGATTCTGCGATGTTGCTTGTCTTATTACTTAGTTATTCTTGGATTATTTACACATTATTTGATTCCGTGACACAATGAAATTGTTCACGATGTTGGTAATGGCGAATATTCGAGAAACTAAATTGCCAGAAGAATAAATTTTCATTACGAACGGGGAGAAGTGGAATACGAATGTGTTTATCAAATATGACGACTGCCATTTTGTCGCTTAAGAGGCTCCCTCCCCTCTCTCAGAAATTCACAAGAGAATACATCGTAATTTAATTTTCGCACGTCTTCATAAACGTGGCAGGATATGACGTTCGGCGAAATGTTAACGTTCCCCCGCGAGAGGATATACGGAAAAATGAATTTTATTCGCCGACGGGGAGCATCCTGGGAACTGACAGACGTCGATAAGGACAGGACGCTGTACAAGCTTCGATGCTTTCGCGCGAGAAATAACCGAATGCATTTTTAATGCTCCATCTGGCAACAACAACGAATATAGAACTTATTTGGGAGCTAGAGGCGAGATTAAAAGCTCAATGGAATTAAATTAGCCGTTTGCGAGAATGCTTATTAAAAGGGAAGGGAACATCGCCGTCGGAATAAAGTGTGTTGGTAAAACGATACCGATTCACCTTCCATTGCTTTCTTTTCCGATAAAACGACAGGGACGATAAATTTTCAGCGCAATAAAAATTCCGTACCTATATTTATCATGATGTTATCCGCTTTGTACGATGTGGTAGGGTTTGGTGTGGGAAGTTAAAAACGCACCGGGAATTGTATACGTATCTGCACACAGCCGGACACACGCGAGCACTAAAAGAGCAATATACGAATCGCGCACGCACCGGAATTGCAGTAATTTCAACTACAATCACCGACCAGCATATGGAAAATATTTTCGTTCTTGTACGTACAGTAATTGCTCCGCTAGCCGGAGCCGAAATTGAATACACGAAGTCGTTTACGGCCGTGCTGTTTTTCACCGTTAACGACGCCCCAATGAAAATATCGTTCATTTGATAATTCTGGCGACTTTTAAAGCGGCTGCAGCCCGATCGTTCCATCGTGGAAACCGGCAGGCCGATGCGGAGAAAACGGGTGGCACGATAATGGAAAACAAACATTGTCAGTGCAAATATTTCTTACGACGCGGGTAATTACATATACACTATCGATACACGGCATGCGTCGATACTTATCGTTGGAACGACGAGGCAACAACCGTGATGCTCGAGGCTTTCTTATCGGATACGTCCCGCGAACCCTTTCCAGGTCAGATTAACGCAAATTCATGTGTACACCTGCGCTCGATCGTGTTCGCAAATCTCAGTTAATGCGACTTTTCGAATCGATATAGTAAGTTAATGTAGGAAGTCTGCGATGCGATTGTCTCGTGGCAATGACGATTGCGAAATAGATTACGGTCGATCTTTGTATTTGTGGAAAGCTTGTATTACTGATCAACTGTTCCGTTTTATGCGATGGAAAGCGAGTTACCAGCAGACGAAAGCGACAGGTCGCGAACACTTTTAGATTTTCCATGGACGAAAATCGACGCTGACATAGCACAGGAAATATGTTCTCGGCCGTGTGTACGCCTTCCCAATGGAAAGAAAATGCCTCGATCCGAAAAGTGGAAAATAGTGACAGCGTGATAAAAATGCTCGAAACCGTCGAACTATTGCGTCTTTTTCCATACTTAACGTCGGATATGATGTCGTGAATAACTACGGATCATGAGATATAGGAGAGAAGAGGGTGACTAGGAATTTCACTCACCGGTCCATGGACAGCCATAAAGCTCCACCCGTATGCATACCATCCGCATGTGGGAGGTGTAAGGGATGAAACGGACTTTCGTCGCCACGATCGCTGGATCGAAGACCTGCTCTTTCTCCGAGTCCGGATTATGGTTTCCTGTCAGAAGCTGCAATAAAAATCGTTCTCCTCTTTATCGTGACATATAACCATACACACCTTTAATATTAAGTGCATTAAGGATATTAAAACGGACTGGTATGTAATTGAAACGTCTATTTCAACCAGCTAAATAAAAATGCCAAACGGTAGTAACAATAATATTAATATATCTTTATTACACACTACGGAGATGAAGTTTTAAACAATAAAGTATGCAATAGGACTGCATTGTGACGCCGCTAAAAATATCTTACAACTGTCTAGGCAGATAGCTTTCTGACAAACTAAATTGATTATCCAATCTCTTAATTCAGCCCCTTAATTCTGGAACCTTTAAGGGATCAAATCATTTGAAAGTAGCAAACATTTCTGACAACAGAACTAAGAGAGAATTATACTGGACTAACCAGTCCGACACAGAAGGAAAACTCTTCCAGAAGTTTCTACTTATTTTTGCTTCCATCACTCTGTATTAGCCAGAACAGTCTCGCGACACTAATCTCCATCTAGAGAACGACGAAAGGAAGCAAGAAGATAAAAGAAGATAAAAAGAAGATAAAAGGAGGCAGAAGAAACGGGAAGACGAAAAACGGGGGACTTTTAAAGAACCCGAAGAGACCGGTCGTTGGAAAGTTCGTCGGACGAAAAAGGAAGATGATACTACAATCGGACGGAGGAGTCACAGAGAAACGGAAGTCGACCTGGAAGTATTTGTGCTTTGAACTTTGAAAAAATCAATGTTTCTTCTGCATTTTCTTAAAGTGCGTATCTTCGAAAATATAAAAATAACGGAGTTACAGATATTAAATGTATCCTACACATAAAGTTTCGTATAAACGACACAAAGACTTTAATGCGTTTTTCTCGAAATCATGTTTGCTGACATAGCTGACATACATATCTCAAGATCCAGTCGACGAACGGCGTTTCCGACCTGCTAAATGAACCCGTTAGTTTGCACACAGCGAAATGAATATACACTGGGGTGGGTCGTTCACGTGCGAAAAGCTAACGTCCTCCCGTGATGATCGGACGTTGGGTTTCGTTTGTCTTTCCATACGGATTAGAATTTCGAACGGGGGCTGATCTGTTATTCGATCCGAAAAACACGAAGCTGGCAAACCGATACGCCTGACGTTTGCTGTCGTGAAAACCAGGGCGATTGAGTATACGATTTTATATCATTTGGGGTGGCAGGTAACGGGATATTTGTACATATGACGTTCTCTATGAGATGAGGATTTGTAACGACAAAGAGATATTTCATGAATAGGATCGTATTCGTATCGCTGGAGAAGCGGATATTGAAGTTGGAATTTGGTTTGACAATTAATTATTATACGCTCGGCAACAAAATTAAAAGAACATTGAATCTTAGCTGGAAAATTGTCTATTTTCAAACTGCTGTAACTTCGTGACAAAAAAATCGAACGGCAACCTACTTGGGCTCGCTTTAAAGTCTCTACTTTTATTCCCCATATTGTATTTTTTCGAAAATCCTTTTATATTATGAAATATACAATGGAAAGCTGGAGGTGCCTTTTTTTCTATGAAAATTTGTCAAAATCAAACATGTCAAAAATCGCCGCGCATTTATCGTCTAAAATCGCCCCTTTACAACGATAACTCAAAGGTTCTGCTGGTATTTTTTTTCACAAATTCACAGCAGTAGAAAAATCGACCATTTTTCGGCCAAAGTCTAGCGATCGTTTAATTTTGTTACAGAGTTTATGTGCGACAAGAATTTCGAGAAATTTATATTCTGAAATTTCTCTTCGAATATTAATAACGGGGATATTATCAAATCTGTTCGCGAGTCACACAAATCCATACGGAGCCCGTTGAAAGCCGATTTTCACGAAGATTTTTCACGACCATTGAATGCTTTCCGGCCGTCACGTGTTGACGGCGTATTGCCTAACATATTAAATGGATTCGTGCCGCTTCCACGATATCTGGCGATACGTCTACGAGACAGGGAAAGGAGGAAGAATTTATCCGTATTAGAGTGCGTATCGCGTTCGACCATCGACGACAAAACTGCAATCGCTTCCTGATAACTCGGAATCGTTTTAAACAAAAGGTTTATTCGAGCGTGCCATTCAGTTGTGGAAATGCTGAAGCTAGATTACCTCGGTTCCTTCGGACGCACGCGAGATAAAATTGAGAAAATAACTTTGCTGTACCGTTCAATGAATTTTCCACCGCATAATTTGAACGTTTATTTCTACGTTTTTCCTTGAAAGTGACGATTACAAATTGTGTTGATTACAGTTAACAAAAGATGTCTGGGTTATCGAAGTGTGAATTTGAGAATGGTGTATGAATTGAAAGAAAGGCGGAAGTTAAATTCGCGTTAATTGAGCATTAATAACATCGACAAAGTGGAACTCGATATCTGTAGCAGACGATTCACCAGACACGATGTCCACGACATGGGATCACGCGATCCAATATCGAACCACTCGGGTCGTGGAAGCCGATACCGGCGAACCCAGGGTCACGGGATCCAATAACGACGAGTCCCGTTCGGAAATAGATTCTAACAACTCCAGGGTCGTGGGATCAGTTACAGATGATCCTCGAAGAAAACCAGAGGAAAATCAAGTTTTACAGCTCGAACACCCTTTTAGTCTACCTTTAAAACTAAACGATGATACTGAAATAAATGTAAAGGGTTAATCCTAGCGAACTAATGGCAGGCACAGTTTTGTAACGACACTTTATTATTATTATCATTATTATTGCCATCATCATCGTACAGCCTTCGTTGCAGAGAAAATTCCTGAAAAAAATAGTTTACGATAAATTATTTGCATGAGTGATCAAATTAAACCGAAAGACATTGATCAGAAATATATTACAATGATCAGGTCCTACAGTATTTAATAAACCCAATTAATAAACCATTCCATCATGCTTTAATATAGCGTAACAACAATAACTTCCGCTCTGATACGAAGTTAAACGGGGGCCCATTACGCTTCCGCGTAACCGCTAAAGGGTTAAAGAACCCTTCATAACAGGAATATTGGTAATTACTAATCAACATGCACTTTGCCTATATCACAGGATCGTACACGGGTGCTCGCGAATCAATTGCCCATTGAATTGGCAGCATACGTAGCAACCTAGTAGCTCTGACGTGGACTTAATACGGCAACGTGTATAGAGGGTAGGCAGCTGTAAGCGGGCCAGCGAGTTGTAAACGGCACGCAAATGGAACGCACCCCCCTTAAATCGTTGCGCGTAGTACGAGGGCGAGGCGGACGAGTGGTTATATCGGGCAGCTTGGAACGACCGACCGCGGATGCATTGCAACTGCAACTGCAGCAACGTGCAGAAATACAAGCGGGCAGAGCTCGGCGTAGACGCGATAGGAATAATTAATACAGCCATAAACAAGGGGCGGGATGGGGTGGAAAGCGGCGAGGTCGATATCGTCCTACCGACACATAAAATTGATATCACTAGCTAGAAGGAGGGGGGATCATTCTGAAGGGAACACATATATCCGGTGACTCAGATGGATCGTCTGGTGCTGCCGCCGTTGGTATAGGGTGGCAATCGTACCAGAGATTTCCCGTATATTTCACCGTTTATTTATACGTTCGCTTATTGTGATTATCTGCGTCACGGTGGCCCACAATGCCGCGACGACTTTAGTGTAGGTTGGTGTAAGTAAATAACGGTAGGGTAGTTCGGATGTAAGGGATGACAAATTTGTGTCGAGATAGCTTAACGAACGTGCACTGTAATTGCTGAAGTGACGGTGAAAAAGAAAGCGTTCGAACGATTGGCATTACGTTAGGGCGTCAGTGTTCTCGAATGGACGTGTGTTGGATACGGGTCTGAATCTAGGGCGTGGGTCGGGTCAGCAATCGCATTCTGAAGACTGCTACTGATTACCAATGGACGTACCTGTATACATGAATTTCTCTTTCGCGTGAATTCATGTTTGCGAATATTATTCCTGCATATCCTTCTTATGGGACAGTTAGAGAATTGAGATCGGAATACTTTCGCTGATAGCACCTGCATTTTGATCTTCCCGTAATCTAAATAATTCAGCAGGCATTACCCGTTGAAAACAAAGGTTTCCTTACCTAATAAACACCTGGCTAATATTCAAGATACGAAGGGCAAATAAATTTGCGCGAATTCACCTAATTAAACTCTTAACAGAATTCTGTATTATTCGATTTTCCAGCCGCAGTAGCTCCATAAAACTGTTTCCTCATGTACGACCTATTTTTCAAAGTATCTCGGGACGTTCCACAGTACATGGTATTTAAGTCCACAAGAAGGGTAAATTGGAATTGCCGCCGAGACGACGGGGTTCTGATGGAATTAAAGCCACTGGTGCAACGTCTTCCGCTACGTTTCATTATCCCGACGAGGTTAGGAGGTCGATGCCGGGTAACCTAAGCAGGTGATAGCGGTGGCTCGTCTTACGGAACCGAAAAAGCGGAGCAAGCTTACGCGGCGCGTCTCATTTCCACCGCTCTTCGTGGCGTCGTGTGGGCAATTACTTTCTAGGAGCAATGCGCTGGAACGGAGCAAGCTTCTAATCTGTTTGCGGCCAAATTCGGGTCCCCCTGGAACCACTAATGAAGAAATGTTTAATTTTAACGTGCTTAATCCCACGCGAACGAAACGGCGGTTGTGTTCTCTTAATATCGTTTGAGGAGCCGTGGCTTCTAAGGTTTAGGAAAGCAATAACGTTTCCATCGCTTTAAAATAAATAGCAGGCGAAGTTCGAACGAGGCACGCGCGACTGATTCTTAAATGTTGTTTCGAGAATTTCAAATCGAATTTACGGCATTTGTGTTCAATTCTACGAAATAAAGTACTACGGGGGAATATTTTGCAACGCGTGGGAGGATATTCGTGCTCTTAATTATGAAGGTAGGTAGCGTGCTCGATCTGATATATATATATTACAGCAACATGTTTAGAAGAATAGATGGGAATGGGAAATTGTTATCATTATTAAAAGGGGTCATCTCGAGTTTTCGTAAATTAGCGCAGACATAATAATAATGATATAAAATATAATATTACTTATCGCAAAAAGTGGCAGTTTTAAATATCCTATAAGCTACGAGCTTTTTATCTCTATGAAACAGGTAGTAGCAATTTCAATATACGCAGCGAAAAATATTAAAGTGCATTTGGACTACTTCGTATTCACAGTTTCAAAAAGAACAAAAATCCTATCAATTTTCTACATTCCATTTCGTTCCATACAAATGGACAGAATGGAAGCTATTTAATTTATTAAGTTCCATCTTTCCCTGTTTCAAGGGAAATCGAATAACTTTTATATAAAGGCAGAGAAGCGTTTAACTAGCCAAATGGAATCTCTTAGCACCTTCGAAAAAGGAGCGACACAGCCAGGACGCTGCTTTAATTTAACTCCAAGGAAGCGGCCTCCTTCTACCGGTTAATGTTCATTAACGAGCACGGTCGTTAGACTGTTGCTCAATGTAAGGGGAAAATATTCAGCAACGGCGTATTAACGTTACCGAGATCTTGATCCCGAGGTTACCGGTGAGAGACTTGTCTCTAATACCCTTGCCGCTGAAATCTTTTCCCCGTTAAGCTAACGAAGAACCCGTCCAATTCGAATTTGTCTCCACTCAAGAAACTGGAAATTACTTTCCACAATATATATATACATTATCCTTTCTCCGGTTTCAACAGGTGTATAAAGAAGCAAACGTAGATAAGTCGATAAAAAAAAAGAACACGTCACACGTTTCACGAATTATTCCCAATAATTTCCATTTAGAACAAAAGCTATAAACTCCGATGAAGCTTATACATGGTGAACATAATTTCGATTTCACGAGAGACCAGAACAGATGTGCGTGCACGCGAGAGAAGAACCACCTGGAACACCAACCAATTGTAACTATTCGTTTACGCAAATTGGAATTGCCCGTGCTGGTGTACGCGCGATATTTTGAAAATCGAGCGAAACTAGTCGACCGGGGGTAGGATTAAAATGGCACAAAATGCAACCCTTCCATTCCCGCGCCTCGGGGTGAGAGCTCGCGTCTGGATGGAAGCACTCACCGATCGGACCTGCGCTCTGATGGAGAAATGAAAGGAGGGAAGGAACAGAGGCAAGAGAGAAGAGTGTGGAGACAGAGAAAGATAGGTGGGTGAAGAAAAAACCAGACGGTCCTGCTCGTCGAGGACAAAAAAAAATGGGAAACAGAGAGGAGGTGGGAGGAGAAGTGTGGCCGTAGAAAATTGTTTCCAGGCCGCGCAGTAATCTGCTAATAGGGTGTCCACGTTCGGGCCGGTAATCCGTAATCCATCGATACCCAGGTTCGACCCTCTATAGGGCCGTGGCACACGCTTAACCGATCTGCCATGTTCGCCATAAATTGTACGCGAGGCGACGAAATAATATATTCGAAGTAGTGGAATTCTTTTCTTCGGAAAATTCCTTTCCACTGGATTTTCAACAATTGATTTATTTAATGCAGAAGGGTTCATGAATAAAAGAAATGGAAGCAGTGTAAATATACGATTCTGAAGCTTCGCGCGAAGATCACCGATCAAAATTATTTAAAGCAACATCACTTTTGACGAACAGGTTCAAGATAGTATTATAGCAAGTGAAGCAAGTGTTGACAGCAGATCGACATAACTCCTGAAAGAATTTCTGCGGGGTTCTCACGGCGACTGAATAATGGATTATTCGATTAATCGATATCCTTCGATAAAAGCCAATCTCTGATTGAAAAATTTATCGTCCTTCCTGGGCGTGGGATTACACGTTCTGCTCTTTGCATGTGGTGAGACAAATAATATTATTGAACTTGTATCGACAATCGGAAACTATGTTAAGAATTTTAACGTCGCGAACGAATGCGTATGGTTTATCAATTATTATAAATCTCGAAAGTAGGGGAAATGTGTGGGACAGGCAAAGAGGAATTCGTGCTGCGTAGACGAGGCAGAGGACGAGAAATATATCTGCCGCCACGGTTGCATGTAACTTTATTTCTCTCCTTAATTCCCGAGCGGGATGAAACAAGAGACCCTAACCAGATTTCCTTCCGGTATTCCGCGAGTGCCAGATTGATTTTTCAAACGTGCTGTCAATTTTGTGGACGGCGATAACTGCATCGAATTCCCCTTCCGTATCGAATAACCGAGCCAGCCGGCGCGGCGTCTGACCATAAACGGCTCTTAACTACTGCCAGAGGCACAGTAACGCTTCGTAGAATGCCGACAACGCTCGATGCTATTGAATTTCCATTTACGGTGCCGATTAGGATACCGGCTTACTTGTCCATGGCTAAGGTTTCCTTTTTGACAATTAACATTCTCCACAAGTGCCTCTTAGTAGATTGAGGGGGTATTTATGTTTTTAAACTCATTATTTAGGCCTTTTTGGGTATTTTTTTTTTAAATCAGAATTCTGCTTTATATTAGCCTTTTGCACACGTGGTTGCTGATATTTTAAGTACATTATATATTTCTTCAAGTTAAAACACGTTTGTAATCATTTTTTTACTGAATATTTAAATTCATAATTTAATATCCTGAATGAAAATAGCTAAAAAGAAATTGCGAGTTGTGAATAAGAAATTATAAATTACTGCATTATTAAAAGGACAATAAATTATATGGTATTTCTTCTAATTAAATTGATTGTATCGATTTTATAATTCTTTCAATTATATATTATTTCCAAAACTCTTCGTCAAGTCAAGTTAGTCCATAAACTAGGTGCCACTGTTTCTCATTCTTCCCCTACATTATTCTTTTTATTTTTCTATTCCCGTACATTTAATTCTGCAAACTCCAGCAATATTATCGCCAACGAATGCGCCCGGTAATGACTGCTGCGTAACGACCGTACGGCTCAGTCGACACTAGCGGATAATGCTGCTCGCCATATTGCAATTTGAATTTCGCTGAAATCGGTGGAAAAAGGGCGGCAGGATCGCGGAATGAATATGTTAATTGGCTTTGGAATTGGCTGTCCCTATCGGTGATTGATTAAAATTCGATACGTGCTGCCAGACCTGCGACGATCGCCTGCGGGGGATGATACAGCGTATCCGGAAGGGTGAGGGATAACTGCGACGGACGGGACTCGTGAAAGTTACTTTGCGGATAAACGAGATTGAAATTTCGATGGAAATTACCATCGGTATCTGTGGACATAACCGGCGCGCGGTCGTCAAGTCAAACAGAAGTCGAGGACTCGTCATCTCCAGCTTAATGTGTGTTTTGCTATCACTCAAGCGTTCTAGTAAATTCTTGCGGCACTCCACTTAATTTCGATGATTACTCATTTCGACTTGCACGCCATCTCAAATGGAACATTATTTGCGTGTTGTTTAAAATACCCCTCGACAGGAAGTTAAATATTTTCAATTATCACAAAGTCCAAGTGCTATCACATATCATTCATTCGTAGCAAAAATGGGAAATGTAGGTTTAATAATGTAGCAGGAATAAGAGTATAAATTTTCATCAAGTTCTAATTGAAGATTAAAAATTGTAAAGTCCCTCAGTTTATATGTAAGTTAAATATAAATATAAAACTACATATTCAAGTCTGCAAAATACAAATGTAGAATCAAAGTAAATAACAGAGGGCGTTGTTAAAGGATGTTGCACCTGCGGAATTGAAAATACGAGAAGGCGGCCGGTCAAATGCATGTAAAAGCTATAGAACGTCTGTATTTCGACCAACGAGAAACGTGGACGAACGTTCACACCGCCTAGCTGAGAATAGTGGTGCATGTTGACTTCCACCTACGGATTTATCGCGACACACCTCTGGGAATGTTAACATCGCGGGGCTGCCGTGTCTTGTTTTTCGTGTATGGCCGCGTATCTTCTTTTCGCTGGAATCTCGGCAGCACGCGCGATAGACCTCGCGCACGAAAATTACCGCAGTGTGGTTATCCGAAAGCACGACGTGTTCAACATTTAAATTTGCGAATAACAATAAACGTGCCCACGACAAAAACGCGTTTTTCCATTCAATTAACTTCCATTCTAACATTTCATTCGGTACTTTTTCGTTTTCGAGAACAATGCATTTGCACACGCCAACTAAAACACAATCGACGCTTCAAATTATTTTTCGTACACATCAACGTATCGATAACGTGGAACAAAAATATGGAAAATGATTATTCACACGTATTCATTTCTTGTTAACAAATGTTTATTTTCATTATATATTTTCATCTCTAAACATTCCTATTTCGCGGAGAAAATATTTGTCCGCGGTGGGCACACTGGCGGCGGTTCCCTCAAAATATATTTTCTGCGGGCATCATTTAATTTTCCGATGCTTACCTCATAACGAATGTAAGTGGAAAAACGCCACAAATGAGGCTGGTCCAGGGAGTTCTTGTTGGCGCAGGTATGTCGACGTTAATGAAACACGTCCTCGGTTGGCAATTGTCCCGGTGCAGGCACGAGAACGAGCACCCTAACGCGGAAGAAAGAGACAGTATCTCTAGCCTCTATGCCAGCGTGTTCCGTTCCGTTTCCATCAGAATGCATCTATATACCACCTGTTCTTTCATCGTCTCTGCCCAGAATTCAAATAAGAGCCTCCTTTTCAGCTTAATTCTACCTCGCCTCTCCAGGGCAGCGCTATAATGCTTTACCCGTGTCTCTGTTTATGGTGCTCGTGCACGAAGGGGAAAATTGAAAGGCACTCTTAAAACGCCAGAAATCTGGGTCAAGACACGGGTTACATGAACAATCATTTCCTTTCAATCTGAATACATTCCTTATCCATACCATCGTAGAACCTTCAATTTGTTGTATATACGTAGGATTTAAATTCTAATTTTTTAACAACGCCCTTTCTCAAGAAATTCAATTTTCCGTTGCTTGCCCCATCGATACACAGGACTGTAAAGTCACACACCACTATTATTGTAGTCGAAATTGTTTAAACAAAATTTAATTCGTTTCTTTCGTTGTCGTAACAGAAAAATTAATTTTTGACATTCATCCACTATCGCCTTTCATATCATTCATAATAAAGCGATATGCGCTTAGTTTTTCCACGAATCTCGCTATGCTCGTCCACCACTAAATATTATAGAATTCCAGCTCGAGTCCGATGGCTAAGATCGATTTTCATACGTCTATACGACTTTTACAGCTAACCACCTTCAAACGCGTTCTCACCGCTTCTCTCGTCTTCTACCTCTTCTTCTTTCTTGTTTAATGTATTTCGCGAGATTAAAAGAAATCGTGACCGCATGAAAGTTCCCCTGACTGTCGATCGGAACCATAAAGCCGCCTTCTTCGTTACGCTCGCGTTCCCCCTTGCTCATAGAAGTGGCGATCGCGTCTTCTGTAGAAAAATACCTGCGGAGGACACGGGTCACGTACAACGGAACGATAACGGATTCGGTTTGCTTTTTCCCTCCACTCTGGCACCCGTTTCTTCCGCTTCCTTCCAGCTCTTTCTCACCCTTTTATGGTAACCGGGCTCTTTCATCCTTCCTGCTCGTATTCAAAGTGCAAGCGGCAAAGGGAAAGAGCGCCTGCACAAAGATCACATGCCGGCCAGATTGAGGCTGCAGGGTAAACGTTCGTGTTCTCCCCTTATCCTTCTCGAACTTCCGTTCCCCCTTAAATTCTTCGTATTCTGTTCTCCCTTTCTATCTATCTACCTACTCGTCGTTTCTGCACCATCCTCTTCTACTCGTTCCACGTCATTCCTGCTTCAAGAAGCCTGAATTCAAACGTGCACAAACCTAGCTTCGAGAGAATCTGCGTGAAAATGGGGAGAACGTCTGCTACGAACGGTAGAGGACACCCGACGGTATGTGTTATGTGTACTCGAAGGGATAGGTGTTGGTGTGCATTAAAGGAAGACAACGAGAAGGGGTAGGAATCGCCAAGGCATGCAGAATATCAGGAGCCTTCGTGCGACAGAGGATCGTCGAATAACGAGGCATACGCTCGTGACGGAACTTGCCTCGGAGTTCCAGAACTACTTTCGCGACACGGTGCTTTTCCTGTGTGCCAGCGGGTATCGAAATATCAGGTGAAGTTATGATAGTTCGTTAAAGAGGCGTGGCTAAGGATGCCATTTCGTGCCGTAAATTACTTCGACTTCTAGCGCGACAACGAGCATTTATATACTTATTGTAATTCAATTTTATTTGCGCATTCTGTATTATATCGCGCTGCGTTTGATAGCTGCAAAATACTGATACACTAAAAAGTTGCGATACGGTATCCATTTATAAGCATTTCTTAGAGTTTCAAACTACTTGTTTGAAGAAATTCTGGGTGCATAAAATTAGTTGAATATTCAGGAGAAAAGATTGGTGTATCGATCGCACGAGAGTATTGTGGGAATACCGTGTTCATTTGTCGATCGAAGAGAACGAAACTATCGGCGAGCGCGGAGAGTTCCACCCATTTATGGTTAACGATTCATGCCGGCAACGTTCACCGTTCATTTAAACGACGAGTCCGCGCGAAGGTAGAAACAAGGGAGAGATTAAAAAATAGATCGTGCTTGTTACGATTGATTATCATCAAACTGTTTCAACATGCGGATAAATACTGTCGCTTCGCCGTGCATCCATTAAAATTCCATTTGCCAATGCGGCTCGTGGACCGTGAACAAAAGCGCTTTCTGTTCTCGATACTAGACTATGCCTCGACGCATACACTGATCTTTCCTTTTATTGTTGGATTATTTCGTTCGAATAATTCTTATTAACATTCCCCTGGAGACCGTTCGGTTAATTATTCATGCAATCTCGCGTGAAAATTTGATAACAGAAGTTTTCAATCATAATATTTTGGAAATATACTAAAACAGTTCCCTGAAAGTTTAAGGGAAAGGAATAATGTTATGATACTACGAAGCATTTCATTGAAAGTACCAAAGATAAACATTTCGAATGGAATTCTTCGTTAAGTATCTATCATTATAATTAATTTCAGGCGAATCCGTTTAGTTATTTTTTTACAAACGTACGTACGCGTTCGCGTCCTTGTACACAACAGCGAGTATGGATATTTAAAAAAAAAGTTGAACAGAGATGAAAGGAATACGGTACTAATAAAAATAAAATCAATACACAGAACAGTACCAATATGATTAATATCGAAGAACTATGTATACATGCATGAACACTTAAATATTAATACAGAATTTGTAGTGAACGATTGCTGAATATCAGAAGACGTTTATTATATACCTCCACCATAGCAAAAGGGTTCATAATTAATAAAAAAAAAAGCCTCGTCGTTATCTCAAATGTATTACAAATTCTTCCTTCTCTATTTCCTTCCCGAATTACCACTTAACCTAGTCCAGGATCAACCGCATGCTAAAGACAAGCTGCATCTTCATCGCTATCTCAACTGACCTTCCCCACGCCCCTTCACTATATCATCCGTTTATGCGCCGTCCTTATGGTCACACGTGCATAATAGTAATTTAAGGAGACAGCTTGAGAAGGCCCGCCCCCCGTAATTCCATCGACGCCGGTAAATCGCTTTACCGGGTATGATGTATTTTGACGAGCTAATGGATATCGCGTACAGATTATCATGCTAAAGAGACGTTAATTAACAAGTCGCCTGTTGCAACGACCGCTTATAGTAGCCGGTGATAGGCGGCTGGCTGTCGCGTTATAGGAACGTGTCTATGGTACGTAGGAAAAGAAGAGGAGAACGTCGATCGTTCGGAAATACGAACGGTGGGCAGCCTCGGGGCTTATCGGACGCGAAACTTCCGCGATACGCGCCGAGTTTTCCGTTCAAAAGAATGGAATTACGAGGCGGCGACGCTTTGTTCCCCCCGCCACCAACGTCGACTCTTTTCCATTGAGTCAGGCTGAAACTGTAATCAGGTTTCCCTGACGAGAGCAATTATAAAGAGTGGCGCCGCATTAATTCTGTCGGTACGGTTGCCTATCGTGGAGAAATTGCTTTGCAATTGGTCGCTTGTATAAAAATCTGTTGGACGTCGTAAATGTAAAAAATCTGATTAAGAGAGGGGCTTGAGAGTGATGATTAAGCTGCCTTGTAGTGCGGTATAATTGTAAGTAGTACAATGTGCCTTTAGCAGCATTCTTTTAAAATCTCGTTTTTGGATAATTATATACTTGATAACTCTATTAAGAGTAAAGAGCGAGAGAATATAGGGTTGTTTTTTTCAAATTTATAGGAGGAGGCTATCTCAATGAGTTCGTTATAAGTTCTTGACACACTTACATTATTACGATTAACACGATTTCATGCCGAAGCTTATCATAAGAAGACACCGTTCGCATCGTGTCTTTAATCACTCCTAAACGAGTTAGCCCAGGAACATCGAAGAAATTTTATGTAGTAGTACTTATGAAGTTTAAGCGCGCCTCCAGAGTTGACCTGAATAATTTTTTCTTAAAATAACTTCCACATGATGCACGTATTAAAACTTGCGGGAACATATAGCCCCCATGTGAACGGCACATGGGCGTCTGATGCTATACAAACCTCTACTACTTGGAATCTTTCTTCCCCTCAAGTAGACCGACAAACAGCTACATTTCTTGTAATAGAATATAAATTATATATACCTATCTCAATGGCACTTTAAAATCTTAAATTAATTGAAACATTGCTATTCTTGTTTAAAAGTCTTTCTTAATAAATCAATTGCACCAGCTGTGATTAACATGTGTATTGCAGAAAATCGCATGGTGAAATTTAATTTCAAGGCTACCTGTGCACTTTGTATGGGTCGATTCTATCGTTCACGAACAAATTCAAGAGCACCTCAAAATATTGCGAATTCTTCAAACTTCGTCGCGCTACGAACGGCTATAAGACAGACAGTGAAGTGGCTGAACGTAAAAAAAAAAAGGAACAGCAAAAAGTAAAAGAGATACGCCGCTTCCGAATCGATCGACGGCGAGCAGGCAGAAGGTGTGTGTACGTACCTCCATGCCACGTCGATTTCTCCATCGCACCCACTTGTTGAACCCTGGTCTCCAATATTCGACGAAGTATTCCTCGGTGTACTCGACCCCATGACCGTTCCCGAATCTGCCCTGGGTCCTGGTGGATGTCAGTATACGGGGGCTGTGCAGATTCACCTCCAGATACTCTTTCCCTTCCTTCGTGACCATATTTTTCGGGCACCAGGCGCCGCCACCCTTGTCTTGTCTCAGCCTAGGAAACCGAGGAATTACGACAAGAATTATTACGACCATTCCACAGCGGAAATGTTCTCGCGCAACAGCGTATTCAACGTTTATGTAGGTATAAAGGCTTCTACAGGCGCGTGCACACAGATTCACGCATAAAAATAACGAACCCTGTCTCTCTTTCTTTCCGCAACCAGAGATACCGTCCTCGTTAAACAAACAATAAAAGATACGTTCAGCGTTAAGCAAATTTCCTCCCCTTTCGTTTGGAGGAAAATATTTTCCATTCGTTCCTCATTTCATTACGCGGACGGGTAAAAAGAATAATTAATAGCCGCGTTTTTCCCCCACCGGTGCCGTCTGTTTTTTTCGGCGAATTCGACCGTGCAACTATCGACGGGTGTTCGCGTATAAATTAATGACGCCCGGATTGATTTACGACCGAACGTTTAACCGGAGTTCCTTTTTTTTTCGCTATAGATTTTGAGTTATTTATAATCATTTATATGTATCGAGCAGATTTTCGCGATAATGGCTTTCAACGCGGCTACCTAGAGACGACGAGAGCGTCGGAGATAAAAAACATGGAACGAAGAGGGGTGAGACGAGGGGTGGAGGATGGGAGAGCAATCGACGTTTAATCATCGCGCACAGTTCTGACCCATTTACATCGCCGTCGCGCCGCGGAGAACAACGGAAAAGCAGTTTCGATCCCAGACCGCTTCGTCGACGCTGGAACAGTATTATTATCGATGTCTCGCTCTATACACCTGCGCTGCTTGATCAACATTAACGCGTTCAGTCTTCGAAAAAATTCCCATGCGAATCGTTCGATCGTTGAAATTATCGAAGTGTCTATTCCCGCCCAGAAGACTACATTTTATTCGAACCTACCAACTTGCGCATTTACTATCTCAAGTGGTATTTGTCGGACAGTATCTGTCTGCATATGTACACAGAGTTCGTGATTATTGAATGAATATTAATTCCAATTAATTCAAAATGCAATCCCAAAGTAACAACTTACGACTATCCAAAAAATACACCCTTCAATATAACGAACCCTGAACCCTTGCGATTTCCTGCATCTTCAAGGGTATGCATTCGCGCAAGCAACCAACAGTCCTCCAAGTAATATACTCGTAAACATCCCCCACAGCTACACATTAAAATATTATTTTCAGGAATCGAGATAGCTTCCTCTCGGCGAACGATGCACAATCACGAACATCCAGGCGAACGTGGCCCGTAATTTCAAGCACGGAACACATTTTTAATTCAACAAGAGCAAGAAGAACATGGCCCCGATCCATACGGGATAGCGGCTCGTACAATCCACCTGCTGCACAGACACAGCGGCCGACTTTCCACGCGTGAACGCGGTTAAAAATACCGCTCCGCCCGATAACAAGATCGCATTATATACGGGCGGTAGGTTCCTTTGCGCGATAAGAAACTTAGCCGGCGCGGTTTAATTTTAAGCTCTATTTGCCACGGCGCAATGAGTTTTCGGAATGAAGAATATTGGCGAACGGGCATTAGCCAAGTGGCTTATTATTACCCGCGAGCCCGGAAGCTCGTTGCGAAATGTTCCACCCTTCGATTACGCCGAGCGTAATTTCCTTGATTTTCGGAGCTCGTTACCGTGGTTATCGTCACGAAATGGAATCGTGTCCGCCCTCGCGGTCGCGACAAGCCGAACTTTTTCCCCGATATTTTCGCCGATCCTCCTCGTCAAACTGAAATTAATGAAAGCTAACCAGCCAGCACGCCGGGGGCGTACCCTGTCTCTAACAGGCGGGCGATACTTTGGCTCGAGCCACGCTAACGGGCACCGCCGGTAATTAATCTATTATTACAATTTCGTTGCCATTTGTCGTGGCGAACGGGGAGCAGTTTGGCAGGGCGCTTTGGAACAAAGCAGGTCAGATAATCCTGGATCGGGTTCATGATAATGTGATTTGTGCCCGATGCCGATTTAATTAGAGCTTATAATTTGCTCGCTACCGCGTTAGGGATTTTGCATGAAATTTTGAAGCGGAGAGATGAAAAATTGCTATGTTTCAGATCGTGTCAGTATAGTTATGAGATACAGTAGACTGTAGAGAATAATGCGATGCATTTATTTTCACGGTTCCTCGAATGAACTTCGACGTTTAAATAAAGTATGTCTTACGTCACTGAAACCTTTCCAATTTTACATTGCTTAGTTTTCATCAGCCATCCGATCGGTAGAGTTTTTTCCTGAATACATTATTTCGTATGTAATACTTGAATAATTTTATGAATACCATCGAATCTAGGCCACAGAAATTGCGATAATTTAATTACTCTAAAACTTGATCAATTCACACGCAACGGAACATTCGAAGACTATTACAGGGAACGGTAGAAGCGTATTAATTATTGTACGAATCAATAAAAAAAGAAATGTCTTCGATTCGTTTCCAATATTTTAGATTCTCTCCAGAGACCTTCCAAACGATAATCCCTTTATCCTCAAAGAAGAAGAAAGTCCGAAAAGCGACGGTGGAGGTAAAAAAGATTTTCACCAACGACGGATTCACCGCGATCAAAAAGATCGGAGCCGTTTCGATTCCGTGGAAAAGGACGGAATTTCCAACGAGTGGACGTTACTTCCGGCGGCGGTTCCCGTACGATTCACGTTCCAATCCAGATAGACGCTGTGCATGTGCCGCACAAAGCGACAGAGAATCTCCATGGAAATATTTCAGCTGGTTCGGTCGTCGAGCACTATCATACAGGCGGCACGCCCGCATGTAAACAATAGACCAGGCGAAACCCACTGAAAGCGTTTGCGGTTAATTAGGCAGCAATGCTGTTAACAATGTCCTGGCTTCGTCTACGCCCTCCCCTTCGCAACCCCCTTTCGTCTATCCTGTCCGCAAACCTAGGTAGTCACACCGCCAAAATTCGCCGCAACGCAGCCGGCTCGGTCAGGATTTTGTCTGAATAAAGTTATCCCCGACCGCTCCTTCAACTGGCTGATTCCACGATCGCCTGGAGGTCGCTAATTATCTGTCGTTTCTGCGGGTTAATTACGCCACCGAGGAAGGTAGCCGGGGGATCGCTGAAAATTTCGACCACGGTAGGGTCTGGCTATACTCGAAATGTCGAAACGAAATTTTTATTTCTCGTCGATGACGGACATTTCTTCTTCACTTGACATTTTTTTGCATTCGACAGTTTGACCGTGATATTTCGTTGTAAGCCGAATTTTTCTTTTCTATTTAAAAGCGTGCAACATCTATGGCCCGAAATCGTTCTAATTCCTCTTCAAGTGGATTACAACTCTCGCGGGGTCATAACGTTATACCTAATTTTTCGATGGAGGTTTTAATCGCTTTCTTAAGAGCACGTGCTCCGTTGTGTTTGTGTAATCGGATCAAGACGGGCAAATGAGCCTGGGATAGCTACGTAGAATGATATCAACTGCATTACAACAGTTTCTTTCGTTAATAGTTGCTAGCAACGTGGCCAGATGCTCTACGAAGTCGGCCATAATAACGAAACAGCACGGTGCTCCAGGAATCGTAAGGAATTCCCTTACGAGCTTTTTGTAAACTGGAAAATTTCGTCGAGGGAGAAGCAGTGTACTCTTTGTTTCGGGAACGAGAAACGCGTTAAAGAAGTTCGAAATGCACTAGTTAAGACGGCTAGAACCCTCGCGTCTTTAATCATAAACTTTTACAAGGCATCGCAAAACAGGAACCGTAAGAAGCAAATCGAACAGGAAACTCCATTACGACGTTTCGACGTTCAAACGAAATTCTTCGTGGATCCATTTTAGTATGGATATACAAAAATGTAGAAATTAGTCGCTAGATTTCTCGTAGACTAGGTTACAAAACGGATAGACGTTTGATAATAATCTCAGAATATTTTAATACACCGCTCAAGAAAACACAGATCGGCCATTTTTCGGTCACAATTTAGCGACCCTTTAATTCAATTAGTTAATGTATATTGCCGAATTTTCTGCAATGGAATTTCGTTACAAAAGCTAGCTTACAAATGTTCCACGCTGAACTAAAGCCAGCAAAAATAATGAAGCCCAGTACCGTTGCAACGTCCATACGATAATCCGTAAAATAATTGAAACAATATATTCAATTAAAATTTAAAATAATACAGACAAATGTACAAATATACAATCCCGAATTTACCCAACATCCCACAAGGGTAAACGTTCTCTATTGCTCTATCCAAGCATTTTCATTTTCGCAAAAATGCCGCCGTTACAACAAAATATTGCTTCATCAACGGAAGGAATTTCTCGTACCATTGTCTAGTCCTGAGAAAGCCCCTTTCGTTTCCCACACCCTCGGCGTGGAATCCACCCGTGCTCTTTCAGCTTCGCGCGCAATTAGAACCATGCACCAGTCCTGTTTCACAGGGAATTCTAATTTCTTGGAAAATAGTTACGGAGTTCGATCGTAATAGGAAGCCAATAGTCCCGACGAAATTTACGATTGGAGCCCGGCAACCGACTAACCGAGCAACCAACCTTATGGCTCGACCACTCCAAAGTGGCGTCGCTGAGAAATACGGCAAAGTGGAAGTCTGGACGACCAGAGAGGCATTACGGTGCCTCATCAGTCGAAAGGTGCATTAGCATTGCTAATGGCATGCGATCGTTATTGCCACACACCGCACCAACCATCCTCGCGTCGCCTCTTTTAGACCTGGTTCCGTTTGTTGTTCGAAGACCGGCCATCACGCCCGTGTCTATAAAACTGACACTTTAAATGGCTCCGATCCTTTATTTCTCCCTTTAAGACGAGGATCAGAAACGGGATATCCAACTGTTCGACGTGTTGAATTTATTCCTGCGACTTTATAGTCACGACAGCAATAGCGACGGCGGGTAGAGCTGTTAATTTTAAAGAAAGATGATTTACCTTTCATAGGGAGCCGTTCGTTAAGTCCCGTGGATAGAATTAATAAGTAAAGCTAATAAAACTTCCCGCCATACGAAATTCATATCTCGTCCTTACAAATTTGAATTATTGAACATTTCCACCGCAGCTACGCTCAACGTTCTTAATGAAATTTTTTGTTCGGCGACGAGATTCAACCATCTTTCTGTGGATTCATATAAATCTGTACATATACATACTACGAAGATGATAATCTGAACGTGGATAAATTAGCGCGGCGACTTTTTTCCTCCATTGCCCAATCGCGTCGCGGTGAATCAATACTATCAGCAGCGTGTGTAAGTGAATAAGAATTTATCGCGCGGTCACCCTCGACGACTTATTCCCCGGGCGTCAACAATATTCGAGCCACGTTCGTGGACCACTCGCTTTCTTTTATTATCAGCTCGAGTACGTGCGATTCCCGCCACTCGTCGCTACCACGGATAAGAGCGTTCGCGTTTCTGACTTGGCAAAGCTGTTCGACACGGGCTGGAATCTAATTAAATTTTTCTATAATACGCTAAACTCGATGGCAACCACTGTCATCGGGTTCCGGTTACCGGGGTGCATGGTGAAAATGCTGGCGCAGAATCGCACGGGATAAGCTGGATGACGTTGCGCGGTATAGCGCAAACATTTCGACGGAAACTAATGTTCTCGCTAATTAGACGCGAAACGACCGACTATTACGTTACGCGGCGCGTTTTAGAAGACGAACTGCCGCGTACGCGGTGGACGAAAAATATGCACTTTGCGCTAACAAGCTGGGCAACGTGGGAAATTCGCGCAGAAAATGTTTGGATATGGTGTAATCAAATTTGGGAAGTGTAAGAAACGACTTGAGATCTGCAAAGTGATTAATCGATGCGAAAGTGGTGGTGAATCGTGGAATGGAACTGTAATGGACACAGAGAAAATTTGATCTTCCAACTTCGGTTTTTAAGAGATTTAATTAACAGTTAGTCTTGTTAGAATGATAATGAATGCGCTTGGACTTGTATGGTAATAATGAGCGAGCATGGACTTGTATGATGTGAGCTTGGACTTAGAGTATGATAATAATGAGCGAACATGGACTTGTATGATGTGAGCTTGGACTTAGAGTATGATAATAATGAGTGAGGAGTCGGGGAATCTTGGGTTTTTAAAGGGCGTTGGAAAGGATGTAGTAGGGATGGTGAGGGCGAATTCCAAAGGACTGCGGATGGGTAGGGATTGTAGGTAGTATGACTAGTTGTTTTGGAAGCGGTGATGTGATAAGGTTCCATGATGAGTATTTGTGATGTCGGAACTTGAAAATATTTGTACGTACGAATCCTTAAGTGACTGGTAGATAATGAGTAATACAGAGGTAAAGAGATAGAGAATAATACAGAGGTAATGAGATAAAGAATAATACAGAAATAAATATCGTAGGACTAATATAGATATTTGGGGGCGAATACATTACAGAACGACTCGATATCGTGAGAGTACTAATTTCTTATAATACAATATTTCTAGTTTCGATATTTTATTTATTATTCGCAAAACGCAGTTCCAATGCTTTCACTTCAAGATCGAAGTGTGTATATATATAAAGCTTTGCAAATAATGCTTTTCACTAACAGCTTACGCGACAGAATTTGGAGCAATATTATATTCTTATGAGCTACGATTAATATAAGCATAAATCCTCACATTTCCGGCAGCTGCGTTTGCCATAATTTCTTTAAACAGAGCAAACAGTAATACATGGATCTATATCCGAGAACAAACTCGTACGCGTATATTAATGACGAAGCTATTATTTGCAACCATCGAAATATCGATGAATCCCGCTATCAGTTTAGCAAACTTATCAACAGCATTTCGAAACAATTGCAATCCTCAAAATATTCATCGAAAAAGGTAATACTGTACAATACTGTGCGAAAAGGAAACCGACAAAAAGCAAGCAAGAAATGAACCCAAGCGGAATTACAGTCTTGAAAGTAACGAGCTACTCACAGCTGTCGATTCGCTGTAACCCTTGAAGCAATAAGGAACGCTCTCGATCGCGATACGTTTCCGGTATCGATTTGCGCATTCACTTGGCCGGCCGCAATTTGATTTATCGGGTACGCAACGACACGTAGAGAGGTATACGTACGTCCAAAGAACACTGCGCAGAAGCCACGTGTTGCTTTCCCCCGTCTTTCCCAAACGCGGACAAATAATTCCGGCCGATCGTGGGGTGCGATCTTACCCAATTTCGAAGCTGCTGACACGACCCTTTCGCGTGGAACGTGGCTAACAGCCCCTATGTGGAAGAAATCCCTATTATCGCCGCCGGAGACGTTCCCCTAACTTTTCCAATCTCTGCTCGCGCGACTTGTTTCGCAGGTCAACGAGTCTTCGCAGTTTGCTCGGTCGATCGAATATTTTCGATAGACTATCGCGGACGAGAAGAGGAACGGAGTGGCGGCGACACAGATTTATAGAGAAGCAGCGGGTCATGGCGTGGCAATAGTAGCCGGGAATGTACAGTGTGTTTGAAAAGCATATATATACATATACGAAGTTGATGAAACTCGTTTAAGGCGGAGAGAAAATATTATATAACCCCGAAACAATTGCTTTCTAGACGCGTGTCCGCAAAGTCTTCCTTCTTCCTTACACTAATTGCCAGTTCCATCGGCCTGTACGATTCATGCATACACTTTCGAAACACCCTGTGCATCAAAGAGGACGAGCATTCTTTCACACTCCCGCGCACATGTGTCCCTCGTTCGTTGTCGCTGTCGAGCTTACGGGGCTTGCGGGCACGGTTATCGAATATGCCCGGAATGCCGCCGCCGAATATGCCATCAGCCAAATGATCCGTGAAAATTCCGGTTGCCCCGGCGCGATTTTACGCGAGCCAGTCGAGGCTCTTTTTTTTATGCATGTACGCTCGCGAGCGCGTCACACGTTCACGCGTATATACGTGTATAGGCGTGTGCACAGGTGTATGCACGTGAGGGTAGGAAGGTGGAGATCGAATAGCACGAGCTGAGCGGTGGAAAAACGGAAGAGCAAAAAGCACCAGCTATAGCGGCACCGTCGATATTAAAGCTTATAGTGAATGACAGCGATGCTCGATGGAACGGCCCGGATTGATTCTGCTTCCATTTCGAAGCGATCCGTGGATCCCGATACGGAGCACTTGTCAATAAATAGAGCCGTTTCTTCTCCTACCAATATCCTTCACTTTACGCAGCTTCGCCCCCTTTCCTCCGTGCTATTATTATAATACGCCTCGGAAACTCGCGAAGCGTCAATCACAAGGATCCGCGACATCCGGCGGAAACCGTGAACCCTTTTAGCCATCGAGGCGAACAAATAAGAGAGTTGAAGTGTCTGGAAATAAAGCATTCAGACGGTGCTGGTAACTTGCTTGGTCGGGCGAAAACAGGTGCGACGTGAATTTGAAATTATTCATGCTATTGTTATACTATTGTTAAAATAGATATTTTTCTCCCTTGTGCCCCAGGAGAATTGGTCGGTATATACTGTTTATTCCGATATTTTCAAACAGCTTTTTTTGTAAAAAGAAAAATAGTGCTCGAGTATTTTACAAAGCTCCATTCGTGCACCATTGATCAGTCGAATCGAAGACTATAATCTTAATAATATTCCCTGTTAATACATGCAAAGCATCGCCATCGTATTTTTCAATAAAAATTTATTTACTTCCTCTCCTATACCCCGCTGTTCGTCCTTCGTGTAATTCACATAAGTTCAAAGAACGTCTCCACGAAACATTCCACGAAGTCACTCCAATTTACACCAGACCTATTTCACACAAGGGCTGAATTCTGTTTCGGACCTCCCCCTCGAATCTGTTAGAAGGGAATGACGCGATTTTTCTGCCGTCACTGTGTCTCAGCCATTCGAGTTCCCGAATGCTACACGAAACTGCCGGGCGAGGGTGGCAATGACATTGCGGTTATTCGGGGATGCTTTTTCAAAGTCCGCCGTTGGACACGATAAACGGGATGAAAAAGCGGCGGCTTTATACATTTATAATATCGCATCGTCTTATCTCAACTTTCGCATACCCTTGGCGCTGGTTGCAAATGGGACGTGCCAGAACACATCCGGCTGAATCCCCAGGCAGAGGTGGGCACAAGTCAAACTTAATCTACAAATGGGACCACCCCGTTTTCAGCGCTTCGACTCTAGTTAATCGTTCGTCGGCGACCCTGCAACCCACGATGCGGGCGACGTATGAACTTTCCAACGTTGATAGATACGATGTCGTTGGTTTCGATGGGCTGGGATGAGCCTCGTGGACAATGGGTTTGTTTGATGAGAAGTTTATCACACGCTTGCGCGTAGGCAGAAGATGCGAGATACACAGTTGTAAATAGAACGTGGAAGGGGGTTCACGTTCAATGTTCCGACTTGCGTTGCGGTAGAATGGTCAATTTTAAATGAATCAAAAAATTAGGATTCACTGTGCGAATAGTGTATTGAAAATCTTTTGTGTTGGGTTATTGCGTTGAGTTTTAAAATATTATTTAAACGAATACCATAATTTACTTTTAGTGAATGAACTGAATTTATTGACAAATAAAAGAAAAACACAAATACATGAAGAATAATTAACATTTCGTTAATATGTAGAAAACTTATACTGTTTGTGGCGTGCTCGCAATACTCGACAGCAGTAGTGAGTGGTTACGAACACTGAGTAGAGTCGACCAAGGTTGTAAGGCTTGGTCGTGTGGTACCACGACGGTCCGGCTGATGGGTACACTTACACGTGGGTTACCTTACGAAGTCTTGTAAGGACCCCGGAGTCCTTCTTCCGTTGCTAAGTATGAATGCAAGACTCGGCTTGCGTGTGTGCGAGATCGAGGTTGTAAGACTCGTCTCGGCTGTGTCTAGCGGTAGTACTCAAGATCAAGGTTCGGCTTGTCTTGAGGGTTGTCGGAATCGAACTGACTTCCTCGTCGAACGTTTGTCAAAACGTCAACTCCGAAGTCAGCTTCTGCACGCTGATTGGACATTAGGAAAAATTACTAATTGCCAATCAGCGTGTTTTGGAGGTGTAGACATACCCTTCCTTAGCGCCCGAAGCGCGTTTCTGGGAGGAAAGGGTGTGTCTTTAAAACGTGGCCATCAGTTTTGACCATGCAGTGGAATTTCCATCAGGGTGTCCAAAACTTGACCTGCCAGATGTGCGTTGTCCCAGCTTCGAAGACCCTTCGGAAATCCACGTTTATGACGCATGCAATTAACTGTTGAGGTCGTGAATAACTTGTAAACTTGCAACTGCTTGACTAAAGATATAAAACACTCTCCTCAAAAACAGTCTTGTTACTTGCGCGTCATAAAACGTGCTAGCCATCTGCACGCAGAAGGATTTTTCGTGTGCCGATCGCTAGCCGCCTTCTTTTGGAGGTACCGAGTTTTATTACTCTTGCTGTTAAGCCGTGAGACAATGCGTGATGTTTCGCTTCGCGACGCATCGGTGTTATTAATTTGGCCTCGATAATCCCTTGGCCGGGACCCGAGGACCGCGCGCTCGTCGTCTCTTGCGGGGAGGGTTTTACGACGGAACACTGTTTATACATAACTCTTACAACGCTAGGTTCAATCTAATCCTATAGAATGTGGCGAGACAAAGAAAAGCTGAAGACAAAAAAAAAACGCGCACCACATTCGAATCTCGTACATGTAATTCTGCAAAAGAATGCAGCCTCATATTTTGCAGTTCGCACGATTATTTCGAGGAATGTTTTAGAAATGTTATACGAACAATATTTTCGTTTGAGCGACAATTTAGTGGGAGGCTAATATTTTTGCGTCGCAGTCTATAACAGTTATTAGCATAATATTAACTAATCTACCGTGGAGGAGGAAACAGCATGGAACGTTGAACAAACACCAACAAGAAACCAAATCCCGTTCGCAGCGTCTACACTTTCCCTGGGCCTGTGATGTATCGTGTTTAGCTAGCGCGAAACTTTCCAGTCAGTTGATGCAATTTAATTGTGTGCAACTTATTAGCCTTTATCACGTCGGGAACTACTGTTTCGAAACTAGACTATTCTGGCATCAACGCCGCTTTGTTACAAAAGCGTGAAAATAGAATTGACTCTGAAAGTAAACCATAAAACACAAAAGCCAAACTGTCTACTGGCGAAAGGGCTTCGAACAAAATAAATCCAATGGCACAATCGTGAACGACGCGACACCCTAAATCGAAAAATTGACGAGCTTCAATTGCGAGGATAATAATGTGCCCACGCCCGACACTGCAGTGCTGCCATAATGAAAACGCCTCCATAAATATGAACAATGAATCGGCGAGTGCAATAGTCCGGCACGTGCGCGTAATTTAACGCGACCGATTTAAACAAACGTTGGGGAAACTTTTCGTGCTTGGGCAGCCCGTGAATAATCGCAGTTTAATCGATGCTTCGACTGTTCCACTTTCGCGGGACGACAGTGGGGCGAAAAACAAAGAGAGCCGGGGTATCCCCGGAAATGCAGAAACTTTTCGGGCAAAGCTTGCACGGAAGCGTACCGAAACACCGATGAAAACTGCGTAGCCGGACATATTTCAACGGCGGACAGTTGGCGAAATATGCCGTCGACTTTGTCGAACGACCGTTGTCCGTGGAATATTTGTCTCGTGGGTCTTGCTAAGCGCTGCTCTCGTTTACTCCTTTTTTCTCCAATTTCGTGTCGGACTGGTACACGCTCGAACTCGTCGTTAGAAACTTATACTTTCAAACTGAACGCGATCCAGCCGATATCGGCTATAAAGCTCGCACTAACGTTCGCTGTCGAGGATTTCGTTTTCCCGAGGATTTTTCGTGACGACAAAGGGCACGGAAAGTATCGATAGGTTACAAATGAATTGTCGAAAAAACCGCGCCGCAACGGTAACAAAGGTAGTCAGTCTTCGTAAATTATATTTTTCGACAGCCGAAAGGGATTTGGAATAAAGCATTCGCCGTTCGCGACACACCTTTGCGTTTTAAAATTGCCTGGAACAAAAAATTCCAGGTACGGAAAACGGGACCTCCGAACCAGCGAAACTGGTTTCACAAGAGAACTATGTTACACCAAATTTCACGAGTGACGAAATAATTGCAAATTTAATATAATAGCAAGTTTTTAATTAATCGCTGTAATTGCACGTCCTACCGAAAGTTGGAAAGTATTGGAATAGCCGGTAAGCGATAAAGCTGCAACAAGAATTAAAATAATTTAGTATAAATATAAAATTAAATAAAAAGAAAGACTGTTTTAATTTTTTAATAATAATTTTCATAGAGATAAAATTAGTGCCAGCAATAGCGGTTAAACTAATTTCTATAAGTTATCCTATCCGTTTCAAATGTTGCAAAAGTATTGGTGTCTGAAAATGTCCTTCCATCACACTTTTCGTTCAACAACCTGAACTCGATGCCGATGCGTCAAACGCAATGTAAAATTAAGAAGAACAAATTTTCTTCGAGCAATCAAGAATTGTGCGACGCCAATCCCTGATCGATACTTTCGATTTCGATCTATCCCGGTTTTAGTAACATTGTATAGTAGCAAACTCCATTAAGTAAAAATGAAAGTCAGCCGTCTGGAGCGTATCGAATATTCCATTCGCGATTTATCAGTGTTTGCAAAGTGAAATTGTCGAAGCACAAAGCTCTCCCCGGTGCGGGTGCATAATGAAACCCTCTCTGAACTAAAGCGGGGACAAAGTTTCGACTCGTCATAAATATATCAGAAACGGCAATTCGCGAAAGTCATCCACGGGATTCGACCGGAAACTCTTTCATCGCCAACCTCTACGTAGAGATATGCGATTCCCCATTCATGAGACGACAACTTGCTGCAACAACTTCTGGCTCGTTGTACGGACCTAAACTTCTCGCTATCGCGTGAAGCCTAAATTCAATCCTGGGGGACAAGCTTCTGCAGCGGACGGGGTGGACTAGGAATAGTCAACTATCCATACGAGGTCAGTAACGATGTCAAATGGATTATTTCTTACGCTAACAAGCTAAACCTGTGCAGCTCGAAAATAGCACCAGTTAGTTTCGACTCCGTTTCATTAATCGTTTAGCAAATTAAACTGGAGGACCTATGTCGTTCGTTTTCAGTGCAGTACAGAGAAAAGTTGTGACGCTAAAATCGTGCAAACCTTTATTTACCAAGCTGATATGAAATTATCAAATATTACGAACAACGGAGAGACGAATTGTGTCCTCTTTCTGGGATCGACTCGACGGCGTTCAAGAAACTGCAAATCGATTAAATCATATCTCTCGTTTAAATCATTCATTTTTCATAAACCTGATAGCACTAAAAATATCCCAATAATTATGCTCATTTTTTAATGCGAAACATACGTTTAATACATATTTAATACAAAGTTAAAAGTTTTGAGCGAACATTTGTACATTGTACGCGGACAAACGACACTTCCCACGTCGGGTAAATTCGATTTTTATCAAGATCGAAGGGAATCCTATCTCTACCAAAAACTTGCCGCTACTTGGTAGAAATCCTAATCGTCGGAAAATCGTGCGGATAAAGGTTTTACTAGCTTACCTTCCCGCCTCGTAAACGTTGATTTCGACTCGCAGGGGTACTTTCCCCGAAACGAAGTCCCGATGAAATCGGATCGCTTTAAATTCGATTTCGTCGTTACGCGAGAATTTACGACCGATGAACAACAACACGTCGCGACGCGGGCGTCGCGCAAGACGCGAGCTCCGTCGCGAAAGTACAAGCGGAAGGAGCAACCCCAAACCCAACACATGCCTGCCGGAGCTTGATAGGGTAGACGTGCCGCGTCACCGATGATTGCAAATAGAATTTCGCGTTATCGCTAACGAGAATTTCGTCTTGGTTGCTCACGGTTCCACGGCGAACAGGAGGCAGAATGAAGAGAAACGCGGAACGCTCGATACGTGGCTCGATACGTATGAATCGAGACTGGAAATCGGGTGCTGCATACGCGCACACTTCTTCGGCTTGCAGTTACGCACGAGCACGCTTCAGACGTAGGTACAGCGTATCTGGCCGTGTAAGTGACGGGGGCCCCGCGTTCACACGCTCCGCGCGGAAGCGACGAAATAGATTTTCGTTATCGCCGTGTCCTCCCCCACTTCGAGAGCCGCGGAATAATACAGGCCCGAGGCAGATCGACTAGCGAACTCCTTCATTGAAATTCGATACCTTGATACGGTTTTCCCTCGTTACTTTAAATCAGAAAATATCGCAGGCCCCCTGTGCGATTTTTCTTTCTGCCATTTCCGTCGTATCACTCAATGCCTGGCCGCTTTGATGCGGCTCGCGCTGAAGCTTTTATGTACCTGATTCTGGATCGTATTGCACGAGACATTTTTAAACGAAATTTTAGCTAACTTATAGTCGCTCGTCGATTACGGAATAATTCCAATGTACATCGCGGGGAGGTATAATTATAAAATTAATTGGCGTTGGCTGTCATTGGGAAGAATGAAAATGGTATGATTTCATCGTGAATTTGGTCAGGAAGGAAACTAATGCATAAAAGTGAAGAGAACAAGGGCTGAGTGTTAATTAGAATCAAATATATTGCAAATATTAATGGGTGCAATTTGTCGCAGTAGTTTAGTGAAGCAATAAAGAAAATTACGAATACTTTTTGCGGTAAGCCTCTGATGCTCGGTTTCCTAAATTACGAAGCTGTACACCGGCAGCCAAACAAATAAAAGTAACAATTGAAAATAATGCATAACCGTGTATAATTACAAATCCAGCACTATCAGGATGCAAAGCACGTAATAACGCGTGCCCCAATTTCACGACAGCATTCCCGCGTTACGCTATTTGTATTTGTTTTGTAACGCTCATGAATATAGCTGTTCCATATCGTATGCATTAAACAAAAACAATTCCCATTACGAGCCCCGTTTAAATACCTGCTGATTGATATTCAAACGCGTAGTCAGAATTTTCCACGCAATTCACCGATGTTTAAAGGATCCCCCGAAACAATCCGTGTATTCATACCTGTCGCCTCGCGCATTGTGTGCGCGTGCAAAAGTTTCACCGTAAACGTTGAATAGTCGATTTCCTACTCTCAATCGCGGAAGAATGTCGGAAGAGAACACGGAAATCAACCGTGGACGATTTACGGTAAGTATCGATATTCAATAACTGGGCAGCAGTTGTCCACCGGCGACACTGACCTTAAATAAAACTAAAAGCACGTGGGCGTTCTGCTATGGCATGTCTACGAACCTTATGCACCGGGTGATCATAAAGTTTGCAAGCGTCTGGCAACGCGAGATCGCGTTTCTTCGGTCGAGCCGAAATTCTCTATCACCTCCGTCCGATTTTCAATTCTAATCGAACGGCTGTAAGAACGAACACCACCGATGAATAATGAAGAACGCCGCCCCGATACAATTCGTCGGGGGCTATTAAAGAAGACAAAACGTAGAAGCTGTTATACCTGCACTATGCGGTGGTTGCATAGTGAATTTTCGTCAAACAACTCCGCGACAGAATTTTCTATAAAGTTCCCCGCCGCGAAATCGAACTTCGTGTCGATAGTGCGGTCTGTTGTGTAGGCGTACGTCAATATTTGAGGGCTGTGAAACTGGATCGAAATATGGGCAAAGACTGTCGCATGAATATGGATGACGTGCGGTGTCGCGTTTATGCTTCAATGAATTCTAGTGTTTTGGATAATTTCCTGTGTTGCTGGTTGAGGGGATTGAAATTTCCAGGGAAATATTCTCGTATATTTAAGGATTATCTTTTGTTCTAAATTTGTAAATTTGTTTCTGTACCATTGAATACGTTGTAGGTATGAGTATACTTCGAAATCCGTAATGGAGATAACCAGTGCAATGCCAAGAACGTTAAAGTACCTACCTAAGCACAGGTTTTCAGTGTGCAAAAAAAAAACCACCTCCGCATTCAACCCCAGTTCCTTCTATTCATCAGGTCACACAAGAAAAGAACAATTTCCCCGACTTCCCAGTACGTCGAGTTTACGTTCGTCATGGGCATCGAGGATATCGCTCATCCAGTTCGACCCAAAGCGTCTTCCGTTAGTAGTAGAAAAAGCGCAAAGCTAACTTATCGCGTAAGCGCGAAATCCTGACGGCTGGTGACCCAGTTACATCTTAACGACTATGTTAATATAACGAAGGCAAAATGTCTCGGTTAAAGCTAGCCTGGATGTTATCGCGGCTGATACGGCGGCACTTTATTGCCTTTTCTTCGGTTTGAATCATTCCGTGCAAAGGGTGCTTTCGAGCGGTTTAAAAACCGGGGTGAAGCATTCAATACAACGGGTCAGACGTTGCATTCAATGTGCCGGGAAACAAAAGAAACTCGAACAACGCTGGCAAAACGATTCTCTGGCTGATAAAACCACGCCCAAGGTGGATCTCAACCCGCTTAAGTTATTCCGAGTTGCTTTAATTATTGTTATACGATTTCGTTTTGATTCGTTGGAACATAGTCGGAAGCGTAACCCTGATTCCCGACGTCAATTGCAATTACGATAAAAAATATCATCGAGTCTTCCAATCGAATCAGGCCGCATAAAGAAGTACTCGTTGCGATGAAGCCAGTGATGAAGCCTGAATGCAGAGAGCCTGGAAACAAAGCAGCTCCGAACGGGATAAACGCAGTGAAAACGATTTCGTGCAGTTTCAGGAATATGATTTTTAAAAGTCGACGGATTCAATAGTCCCCACTCGATGGTCACTGTGTGCAATCAGCATATGCAATGTTCCTGCGGTTGATTTTTACGGATTTTCAAAGTGGACTTTAATTGTTCAAAAAATTCTACTATGCCTATTGTTAAAAAATACAGCACGTAAGGACCGACCGGTCGGCCGTTGACGGCTTGCAGAATTTATATAAAAAGAATTTCAGCTGCGACCCTACTAGATCCACGAGAAGAATTCCGATAGTAGATGTGCTTTCGTCGCGGGATTACACCGTCCTCGTTCTGCCGGCATTAAATTTCGAATTTCGAGAGATACTTTTAAGAGCAGCATTAAAGAAACACCTGGACAAACTTGCACGGCGGAATTAAAATTGTACAGAGCGCTGCACACCGTGACGCGAAGAATTTCGCGCTCTCCGCCGCGACGAATCTGCGCCGAGGCATCCCGCCCCATTAATCCTCATAAAAATCACAAAAGTATCGCACGGTGGAGAGTGCTTTTAGAAACCATTGACTACATGACGTTCAATAAATTTTCATTCCTCTCTTTGGAAGCTTCTATAAACTATTATCCTAGCGACATTAGAAGCCGACAAAAAATCCCCTCGCGGCGACCACTTAGAAACATCGATACCGAAACCTTCCCAGAATCCCTCCTCTAAATGCCACCCCCCTTCTTGATCCCGTCGATGCTTAAATCGCGTTCAACGGCCACGAATCGACGGACGTTTCCGGTGGGTGAACGCATTCCACACATCCGCCACGTAAATTCCGTTTATCGAAACAATTCACCGACCTTCGCCCGAATGCCCAGAGCCGCTCCGGCCAGTCTCGAGACGCCTCTTGAATTCGAAGGCAGGGAAAATCGACGGTGGTTTCCATCGATGCACAGCCGCAGTCCGTGGGGTTGGCCAAGATTTATACGACCGTGTACGTCGTCACGCGAGCCAAAGGGGGTAAGAGCTTTCTCCACGAGGGAGAAACGTTTCCTGGAGGCATAATATGACGTATCGAGACTCGTCGTGCCACGCGGGACCACCTTTCGTACCTGGCGATACGAAACATGGAAAAGTAAAAAAAATGAAAGAAATACAACGGGGACCGAGGGGGGTGGCAGACAGAGGGTTGGGGGTGTAGTTGTCGGTCCATAAATCACTGGAACGAGAGAGGGACCAGTGCCAACGGGGTTTTCGAATCGTAACAAAGTGGAAGATAGCCCGGCTGGGAAGGTCGGGAGAATATGGCCACCATTTTTCGTTGCCTTCGGCCGCTGAAAGCGCACGTAACGCCGTAGGACGTTTTATGTCTGCGTGATTCTGCCTTTTCACCCCATGCTACTACCGTCGAAGATTTTTGGCCTGTCATGCTCGAAGCTTCCACTCCCTTTTCCCCTTCCCTTCCTATTCGTTCCTACTACTTTCGACCACATTCTTCTGGGCTACTTATATTACTGTGCTTTTTTTTAATGTGCCTTGCCAGGACTGCGTTTCACAATACGTATCAGGAGTGTGCTGAAGTTAGCTTTACCTTTTCAGTGGTTACTGGTGGCTTGTCTACGGGATTTAACACTTCTCGCCGATACTCGTATGCCGTTTTTCACGGAGATATTCGTATCTCTTACTTCCTGATGTTTTCTTTGTTATAGCATATGACAATGTATGTTCAGTTAATTAAGCTTACTGATTAACCTCTATCGTGTACAGAACAAACGTTTGTTCTAATTAAGACCATGGAATAAGGCTCTCTCTATTTAACAACTGCACCAACTGTACTTACATCGTCTGGATTATTTCACGTTAATGAGAACAGATTACATATTGTAATTGCTATAGAATATGAGCTGTGTCTAACGTAACAAACGTAAGCGCGAGCAAATACCGACAATGAGTTCTGAGACTGAGGGTATTTGTGTTTTGAACTTTGAAAAGTTCCTTTGCATTTTTCGACACGTCTGACACTATATCTCAAGATTTAGTTATCCGATTGACTTGAAATTTGGAGGGGCTCCTGAGCAGCCCTGTAGCTATAAATCCTTAAGCAATCTCAATTTTGTCTATTTCTTATTATGTTAAAAGAAAAAAAATCCTAAGGAATATGAGCCAACTTGGACTCTAAAGTGAAATGACACCTGGTTGTTTTTTATTCCGGTACAATAGAAAGGCCAGAATCGTGTCAGCCATCATGACATGTTTTTATATTTTATATTGACATAATGTAGTCTGCCTTGAAAAAAAATATAATGTAGTTAAAATATTAGTAACCAAATTTGCAAATCACTAATACGAGGCAGTGTTCTGATTTAAACAAAATTCCCAGAAGAGGCTTAAAGAATGCCCCTCTCAAGGTACAGAAGATACATGAAATCGATTTGAAACAACTGCGTTTCATCGAAGCTAGCTGGAGAACGTTATCGAATACAAAAGCTTCGTGATACGATAGTTTTAAATATTTTATACACAGATCAAACGTCAAACTCGATTGTTCCTCACGGATTTGGATAAACGTTCTTTGTTTTACTTTTAAACGATTACAAATCCATCGGTTCCAGGGTTTCCGAACCTTTTGTGGCAACGATACGATAGAAATGTACTGCATATTTCACGCTGGGAAATCGAGAACACCGAGCACAAAGCTGGATATGGGTCAGCGTTATAACGCTCGAAAGAAGCGCGACATTGTTTGTTACGGAAGACAAAAGCCAGGGCAAACTCCTGGAAGGGGCTGCTTAAAGTTTCAAACGCGAACCTTTCAAAAAAATTGCGTCGTGCTTGGACATGTCCCTTCGAGAAATTGGGCAGATTACTTTCCTTGATTTCTTCAATTGTAAATAAATGATCACGCTTGGAAAATTTCGTTCTTTGTTTCTGTAAAACGGAAAAGAAGTTCGAACAACAGTTGCAGTAGTACTACCTTTAGAGATGAACAGTATGCAATTGTAACATTATAAAATGAATATCACACATAAAGTAATATTATACAATAACGTAGAAAGTACATTTTCGTAAGTATATTTGATACTTATAGTATATTTGATACGGTATTGTCTGCCGATATCCATAATTACATTACTGTTCAACTTAGGTAAATTGTAATCTAATGATCGAAATTACTGCCACGGTGTCGCTACGACCACGAAAAGTGCAGTCACGTCCGCAAATTAATCCATGACGCGACAATATATTTTTCTACAGGGTGCAAGTCTTAGTACATATCTGACCCCCTAATAGAGATGTATCTTTCATCTATCGTTATAATCATGCATTAGCGTGGCACGTGCTTCCTTATCTACAATCTCAGCAAAATAACACGTGTATCACGATAAGCATAAACAGAGTCAATGAACTCTCGCTCCTAGTTAGGGAAACTATCTTTGCGTAAATTAATGTTTTATCCCACTCAGTCACAGCATTTATAACAACGAACATTGTCCTCGAGTTCCAGCACTCTTCGCGCAACAAATTGTGAGATTCAAATTGAATCTTAATACTTGGAACTCCACGGGAAGATTAACGTGACGGTCCACAATTAGATGCGATTTAGAGCAGCACAGCTGTGGTCTAATTAGCGACCACTGACGACTAATTCGTCGTTGCGTGAAATCGTAGCCAGAAAGCGAGAAATCGAAACGGGAATGGTGTACGGTGTGAAAATGACTTCATCTTGCAGATACTGTCACGGACGAAACGCGGTGGTGAAAAATTAGACAAGACCGGAGGCGTTGTACCCCTTTTGCTAAGAGGAGCAACGCCTCGTCCTAATACAGATTTATTGCCGCCTAAGAGCCAGAGTTGGCCGTCCTAATACAGGTATTATGCTGACGCAGGAACGAGGAATTTACACGAAATTGGAGGTAATTTGTAGGGGTCGAGTTCACCCCTCGCCGTTGCCCACCCCTTACCGCCCAACACATACTCGCTCCCTGGATTCTATCCATGTTACATCGAATCGGACTCGTGTATACCTGTATACAACCCCAAACTTGCCGGAAACGACCTAATACTTCCATTGTGCCTGTGTAGAAGTTCACAATGAGCCCACGAGTAAGTTGTTTTCTGAATGGTTTGTGATATCAGCACTTCGAAACACGATTTTCGTTCCTCTATAGCGTTTGTAACTGTGAAATATTCTATATACATATGTAGAATACACCTGTAAAATCTTATGCACTAATTCGTAGAATTTCAATTGAATTCTGTAGTCCGAGCTGTCATTTTAAGGGTAGTTAACGCGAACAATTAATTTTGTTTCGTTCTCATGGTTCACCAAGTAAATTGTACATATTAGAGATAAAGCAGAAACTAAAAAGAAATGAGGGGCAACGTATACCTCTTTTCGGGTAGTATTTTCTACGTTACGAAACGAGGATACCGAAACGCATTATTAACAGACACCGGTCGTTGATTTCCGCGGCGCGTTGCAGGCCACCCTCATAAATTGACTCGGTTCGTAAATATGCCGAATCGATTTGGCTGTCAGCCGTCCGGCGTTCCCAACGAATCAAGATCGTAATATCCCTAGCAAAAATGTCAGGAGGGCGATCCCTCTTTTTGACAAACGATAGACACCCGGTTTCCAACTGTATCAAGGTTAATCCGGCATCCCGATCTTTCTTCGAACAAGGTTAGTCGCGCCTACGCGTAAAAAGGTGAAAAAAATTCGTCCTCCTTTCGTGTCGTTTTTCTTCCTTTTTTTCTCTCATTCTACCCTCACAGTTTTATCGTTGGCGGACGATTAATTCGATATTAGCAGGTTACAAGCCGCGTTCTTGCTTGCTCGCATCCCCCACCAACGATATCAGATACTAGTCCCAGCTCTGGATAACAGAATTTTATAAGCACGCTTACCTGGACGTGTGCTATTTAAAATTTTAATGCTGGCCAAGACACGGCACGGGACATTCCGGCTGCCCCGAGCAGCCCGCAGATTTTAATCTCACCGTTGTAATAAGAAATAAACCGAGCCAGCTAGTGGACTCGCTAAATACCAGCCGGCAGCGGCGTTGCTGAAACGTTCTTGCTGGTCACGCGAACCAGAATGCGAAACAGAAAGAATTTCGTGGCGATTAAGAGGGCTTAGCCAAGAGTGGCGAACGTCGAATTATCGAGCTTACCCCTCTTCACTCGTTAGATTTATTTTCATTATCTTGGAGAGGGCAGTGACGTTTCCATGTACATACCATTGTATTGAACGCTTTTGACAATGGTAACTCTCTAAATAATTTCTACCCGTGCTCCGACTGCGCACTTATTCGAAGTCACCGAAAACGAATCGTCCTTTAATCCCTCGAATAGAGAGACAGAAGGGAGACAGAGTTGATTAAACTAAGCGGTTTCCAATGTTGGCCGATGTTCAACATACTTTCGCAAGTTCGGACCAAATCAATGCTCCGTATCTCGTTAGCAGCCGGTAATTAGGAGCAGATTGTGTGAGGTAATCGTAAAACTTTCTTCGATTCGTATCTCGTTCGAAACTTTTCTGTCTTCTGCCCTTTGAGACTTAATGTTACCAATGAGAGATTATCTTAATTGAAGTATTTACGAGGAAAACGGAACGAGTACGATCCGCTTGGCTTTTCTTTCGCAGGTAAAACGGTTTGATAAAGTATAATGAATCCGTCGTGATGCATATATTACGGGCGAATGATGGAAACTGTAATGGTAAATCAAAACGGTCGGCTTACCAGCCTGCAGCGGAGCACTTCGAGATATCATTGTTCACTTACCTGGCACGTTTCGGGCCAAGACTGGGATCGTACATGGAGCTTGCCGATATGTCTTCGTCTGGGATTTCGCCATTCTCCATGCCCAATGCCGCGGTACATTGTCCTGAAAGGATTCAAGGCGGTATTAAAGGCAGACCTCAATATCTGTCCGCGCTTTGCCGACGTCGAGCTTTAAAACGAGCAGAGCGATGAATTGACCGGTTGTAAATTAAACGTTAATACACGGGGAACAGGTAGCAATTTACAGCTGGAATTTTCGTTTAATCCTCGAATTCGGCGAATATTCGCGGTAAATATAATATGTTTCGCTGCAGCGCGTGTTTGTTCCGCGTTTTAGCGGGCTTTCGTACATTTAGGGAGGTAATTAAAACTTGACCGTTGACAAACAAACAGTTCTCAGTCTCTCTGCATCGATTAGATCTGCATTAAACAGATGTTTCGCGTTATACTTCCACCGTGTTCTCGGGTTTACGTGCACGCTGAAATTGCGAATTCATTTGAAACTCGAAACAGTTACGTTGCTGCAAAATGTATCTGTATACACAGGTGTGTGCACGCGGCGGTGCGGTTACGATCGCGTGAAAATTCTGCAGGAAAATCCTCCGGAACATAAGTCGTCACCGGCACGTGACTTCGTTTCCCGATGTACACCACACAGGTGACCCAATCGACGTTCGTGGCGAACAACAATCGAACTTTCTTCCCCATTCTCTTCCCGTCATAAAAGTTTGCCGACTCGTTCGGATGAGCATGGCAAACGAAAGGAAGAAAATTATCGACGGGAAGAAAACACAACGGTCGCCAGACAGAACATGCCGTGCGACATACTGATTCTACGTTTAACGACATTAATCTTCGTTTCGCAGATGGACTTCGTTCTTGAATTATTGAAAGCGAGACACGCGATCCTTCTATTGGCGAATAACTGCTTCCACGAAATACCAGACTCTGCGTAACTATGCAGGTATCCAAGTATAATAGATTGTCCAATCCATAGTGACATAGTATGAAACACGATAGAGCCTATGCCATGCCTACCGGCTGCACTTAAGCCGCGACACTGCAGTTACGGTAGAAAGTTTCAAAACTGCAGAATGCACCGGACGTGGGATTATCCAGCATCCCGAGAAGCAAAAGGGACCCACCGTCCAGGTACAGTCTCGGCAAAGAGGCATTATAACAGACGAAACTTCGCTTGTATTTATTGCTGTCCCTAGGTTAATCGCGTTGTTAATTATAGTACATGCTTCATTCATTTATTGGCTACAAGTCTTCTGTATTAGGGATCTCCGTACCTTACGGTGGTGAAAATTGGACAACAGACAAAAATTTAAAGAAAATATATATGTTATACAATTGACGCCGTAGAGAATAAATTTTCTAATGATTCAACAAATTTTTGAAAAAAAATCTACCTCTTTTTCCCGTAGTGGAGATTCATATTATGGATTGTATTTATTTCTCTTTTCATTGCGTGAAAAGAATATGGATAGAGAATATTTTGGACACCGTAAGGATGTTTCCAATTTTATAATATTGCTAAACACGCGAAGAGTGGGTGGAAGGATGCTAACTTCGTAGAGCCATGCGAACGATTAAAATCCTGGTTAACAGGGTAACTCGATGGCCCGAAGCAGTTAACAGGAGTACGTGACTCATTGACCAAGCTCTATTTAGAACAATTTGGAAGGAGATTGTTTGCAGTTCCACACATTCAACAATCATTCCTAAAACACAGACAGCACGAACTCATTTCGATGAACGTTTAACACCGACCAGAAGCAATAAGCCAGCAGCTCTCGCCAGCGTTCTCTGTTAACTTAAAATTCCCCTCGAACTAATAATTGCTTTTACGTTAACTTGAATTCACTGTTCCCGAACCTAGTTTCCTTAACCATTCACTGTCAGGCACATATAGACAAATTCATTGACAAATCGACCAGCCTAAAATTAGTTGAAACTTCCGGCAAACTTTCCGACGGTGCGACGGGCCAAAACTGCACGCCGTGGGTTCTCTAAGGAAAACTGCCAACGGCTAACTGGAAATTAAAACGTGGAAGGAAAAATGCTGAATCCGGCCCGATTGTGTACGCGGCAAAATTAACTTCGCGGCGTAACATACTTTACACGGGAAAGTTGTAGAGCCGGCTCGGCCTAAGCGAGCACGTGGTGGAAACTTTAAGTACACTGACATAATTGCTCACTGGAATAAAACATTTGCCGTGCGACACGCTTGCCATTGTTCCGCGCCTTCCAATATGCACGCCCGTCTACGCCGTGCAAACTGTACTTTGTCAGATAGGCACGGCCTAGTTCTCTTTGCAATTCAATCCTTAGAACTGTCGCCATCCTGCCGTAACTTCGATCGTGCTTTCGAGAATACCGGCTGCACCTCTTTATGCAGCATCCATTACTGGGGCAAACTGTCGGCGAGATGAACCGTCCTGTAATTATCGAACTCGCGACACACGCTTCGACTGTATAGTTCTTCAATCCCACGGAACTGCACAGCTGTTTCGCCTGGCCAAAAATTGCCGGGAAACTATCACGATCCGTTGGATAGGTCGGACGAACATTGAATGGGATTTTCGTTGAAACGGGAAACAGCGAAACGGTCTGCCAGTTACAGAAACTGTGCGCTAAAGAAGCTTGGTTTATTGCGGCCCTTTGATTCTACGTTAATATTGCACAACACACGTGCGTCACTTACGAGCGCGCGCACGCACACTCTGCATTAATATAATTTCGGCTAAATTTCTGGAGCCTGTTTAGAGAGACCGAACATCTTATTACGAACAACTATCGGATATACTGGTGTGTAGTATTCTATCGCGGCTGTCATTCGCACCCATGCGCATGAATACATCCGTGCAGAGTTATACAGAGATGCAGGAGGATAGTTATTACGGCTTGCTGCGTAAATGGCACAGCCATTTATATTTAACCAACTCGCGTAGTCTACCAGCTCCTTTTGCAATGATTGCCGCTTCCAGCTTAACAGTATAATGGTTAATGAAATCGAAAAACAAGGGCGGGGGAACGATGTTAATTTCGAAAACAGCAGACACAAAAGAACTGACTGATTCAATTGCTGCACGGTTAGTCAAAGTCAGCTTTTTCCCTCTCTAATATTCGCATCGTGATTTACAAAAGAGACCGAAAATCTCGCAGAGTGGTTGAAATTCACTTTGAGCCCCGAATGCCTCCTTTATCCTGTCAGACAGGGAAATCGTTTCCCTTCGCTGACAGGAATTATTATCGCGAACTTTGAGGTCGATGTCGCGTCACGAAGTAATAAGTTAAATTGACGTTACGCGAGATTCGCAGACGCAGCGGATGCATTCCCTCACACGTGGCGATGTGCATAATGGAAGGTTCAAGTGGATTGCTACACGATCGGGATCATGTTCATTCCATTTGATCGCGAATTAAACAGAGGGAATGCACGTACGAAATTAGCAGCGTCCCACGTTCAGCGCGTACAATAAAACAAATACAAATTGAACGATTTATTAAGTTCCTTTGAAATACAATATATTTCAATGATAACTCTTCGCAAGCTCGATCAGTATAATAAGTGCGATCGATATTAATCTTTTCCCTAAGGCAATGAAATAAATAGAATTGGCTCGGTGATCGGCAAATTTTCTATCGCATATAGTCTGCAAAGTGATCGCCATAATTTTTCGCGGAACTTCGCGTATTAATCGCGTTCATTCACAATTAGTGGCTCGATTAAATGGAGCCCGAACGGAATCCGTTATGCAGCCGATTCTTAACCGTTGGCACTTGTTCCTCGCTGTTCAAACGGATTAATTAAATAAGCCGACAAAAGGGTGTTCGATTCGATGAAATAAATTTCACGCGTCGCGATGAAATACAGTCGGTTACCGTTTTCGCGCGGCGGAAAAACGCGAATCAATTTGCAATTTGAAGGATCGCTACCCGGAGCCATTTTTCTTGCCGACCCGTTCCGTAATACGGCCCATTGACTCATGAATACCTAAACCCATCGATCGGCTGGAAGGTTCGTGCTTTGCGTGAATTCTATTCGGCATTAATTAGAACCATCCGAGGAGATGACGAATTAATTTGTCGTCGAATCGTGCAAATAGTCCGGTTGATCGAATTACATACAATAATTTCCAGAAGCGACACTAAGAAGCGGATGCTTGTTACCTTTCGACACGTGAACTAATTGGAATTTAATAAAAAAAAAATTATGAAAAATTAAAAAAAAGTAAAAATCAAGACGTTAATTGGAAAGAAAACGGAGGGAAACGCTGAGACGAGAACGGTTCGATGGGGAATGTCGGGCAACGAAAGTGGCATACTATCGTCGACAATAATTAATATGCACAAAAACGTAACGGGTGAGCAGCAAACAGCAGGGGCTGGCAGTAATGTGGCACAATAGAATGGATCGGCACAATACCGTTTGCCTGCTTGTCTGCGTCAGAGCAGCTATTAGATAGTATTGTTAATTCATCGTGCCGCTGACGTTTCATTCGCAGTTGAACAATAGGAGGAAAGTGCGCAGAGTCGGTTACCCCAACGCGAGTAAACCCCCTCTGAAAAATGGGTATCGAATTTTCTATCGTTATACTTGGGCAGCAGTCGTGTGCAGGCGTAAATTAATTATGCAAATATTTATTGAGTGCAGTGCAATAAATGAAAGTTAGAACGAAAAGAACATATTGGTCGAAGCTCAAACGAATACCTACCGAATTCTTAGAGAACGCACAGCGCATCACTTGACATACCCGGAGAGCAAACAAAGGCGACGTTTAAAACAGCTTGAATGGAAATAGGCATATGAAGAGTGCGTTTAGCGAATAAACGACGCACAAGCACAACCAGCGTGAAACAAAAAAACGCTACCCATCTCTTTACAGATTCATCTCGCAGCTACCACGGCGCGCGATTACGTCCATACACGTGCGCGCGTAATTTCCTTCCAATTCCCGAGCTGAATGCCAGCAAAATCCTCTAAATCAATAAAATATTCGCGCACACCGTGCGCCGAGAATTCGCATACGCCTACCTGCACAACTCGCTCGCGCGTACACCGAGTCGTCGTAATTGTGTGTTATCGCGACCGAAATGCCACTCAGCCCCGGCATGTTTGCATCTCGACGCTGTCGTCCCCCGACGAGCGTAGTAGAAAAATTTAAATTTTACAACCCGACTTTCGGAGGCGACGCGCACGGAGTTTGCGTATCGTGCTCCCTTTCCTTCTATGCGTATCTCGCTCGGATCGTATCAAGGGAAGAGAAATCCGCGCGGAACCCCTGGAAGCGGTGCATGTCGTGTAGCACGGCCTGACACACAGTGCGTCGTTGTGTGTCTGTGTATACACACGAGAGAACAAAGGGGGAGAAATTTCAGAATAATTTTTCTCCGCTTTGGCATCCGACGATATTACGGCGGAGGGCAATGGGAAAGACAAAAACTAAGGTAAATTCATTTTCGTGCTATACTCGCCGAGCAAATGGAACAATATTTTCCCTTCGTTTCGCCTTTTTCTCCTTTATCTGGCGAAATGACCCGCGTGAACCATGAGTTAGACGACACCGGGTATACGTTCCACGCGACACAGTGCACGCCGGACAGTGTGGGACCTGACGGATACTAGCTTTATGTCCAGCTTACTCTTTGCAGCCAGTCGAAACGCTTTAACGACCGCCTTCGTGGTCGCATCTGCTGCTGAACGATAATCCGACCGGGGAATTACAGCGGAATCTTTTTGCCCGTTCGTGTTACCGAATATTTTTTATGTTCTTAAAAGTGGACAGGGGTCGTATGTTTCCGGGCGTTTATTGGACGCTTCGTTTCGTCGTCCACGGTTTAGGCTACTTAATTACTTCGGAGGAAACAAATGAATGAAGATGTGCTTGTATATTGGCAATATTTCAGTGTAGATTATATCCTGGACACTGACGAAACGGTTCGACGAAGATCAACAAATTTCAGGTCAATATAATTGTCATGCTTTCCTTTGATGAATAGACTTTGTTGTACCGAAAGGTTCGCTAACTAACAGATTTAGCGGCGAAAAAAGAGGTTCGATGTCTGAGATCGCAGGGAATGTTCGATGCTTTATTAAAAAATTAAGATTGGTGAAATTTTAGAATTTTTTATTGACTTACCTAGGTCGAAGCAGTGGCACCACGGCAAAAAGAATAAAACGAAAATACTGATCAGAAGCCCTCGAGGAGGACCCGGGTCCGGTCTGAGTTCAAGAACTGGCATATTGCTGGTGACCTGAGCCATCGGCTAGCCAACAACCTGCTCCTCCTCATCACTAACTGTCGACGATCCTGACCACGTCGGTCATCGAGCACGTTCCTGACATCGTGATGGCCAAAAGGTGGTGAGTGGTTCTCGCCGATATCCTGCGCACAGAATAATCCTTGTTAATCCTCCGGCAGCGCCACGGAAACGTCGCTGACAGACGGCGGGTCAAACCGGTTAGCAATTACAGTGATATTGACATTAATGCGATTTAACTATGAGCAATCGGGATCGGCGATTTAAATTAACATAATTGTACGCATTAAAGATGTATATGAAACATTGAATGTCAAGACGATTGGCAGGTGTGTAAATGATTAAAGGAGATTAAGAAAAAATTCTTGCGATAATTCAGTTTCGTTTGGAATATTTAATCACGGATCGCGCGTTGATTTACAGCTCAAGGCGGTGGAAACGCAAAAGGTAGATAGAATTTGATCAGGTGTCGTCCGATGTTACAGAGCATGATCGAGGCTCTTTGAAGCATGTATAATTTGACCTGACATTGCTGTGTTCCCCAGAACTTGATCGCTTCTCTTTGAAATTGGTAGAATACCAAGCACCAGTTGGAACTACAAATGCCTACCTGTGGTGAAACTGAAATCTAGCTTTACCACAATGCAGCGACACATGTCTCGACATATCGGACATAATGTTCGGTGTAAATAATAGTAAATATTGGCGATAAAAATATTTAGATGCTGAAGAGTTCGAGGCAATTGATTTCTGTGGGAATCATTTCAAAATTCACCTGTATTGGATCAGACGGCAAAGCACTCGGTGGGAGTTTTTGTGCTTTTACCGTCATTGTTTAAGCCCATTTTGGGAATTTAAAAAAAATCAGAATGCTATTTTGTATTAGCTTATTTGGAAAATGAAATTAGTTTTGATATCTTTGACATCAGTTAGGTTTATACTTCTCCCGCGTATCTTATCGTCGTACCTAATCTCTTTGCATGTACTATAGATTCATGCAGCAAGCGACAGAGATTCGTTTGAAACTTCTAGTTATTCCGACCGCATCGTCCCATGCAGGAAGTTCCTGGACCGTGTACAACTATGCACGTAACATGAGCGGCAAGAACGTTTGTACACGCGAAAGGGACGCAGCTCTAAACAATTCGGCTATAGTGCAAGGGCCAGAAATAATTAGTGTCGGTACGAGTTTAATCTAGCAATATCATAATAGCATTAAAACGGTATGTGACGTATTAAGCTTGTATTTCTGCAGTGCCAGTTTGTTTCATACTAATTGAATGCGGCCTGGCATTTAGATCTTTGCGGTCTAAGTAGAAACAGCGCGTCGCTGGTCAGACACGGGTGCGGACAGCGTTCCTTGGAACCGGAGAATAATAATACTTCGAAAAGAATTATAATTCACTCGTTGCATAGTAATTACAATTGTTACTAAATATTATCCCAAGGGGATCATTTCCTAACGCGACAAAGCGCAGAAAGTAACAGTAAGATTTATTCAATTATTCGAGATTACATTTTTTTTAAATAAGGACATTCGAGCACGTTATTCAGGCTGTGGTTTCCACGCTCGTACAACACACGAAACGAGGCGATCGTAAATCTATGTATCGTATAAATATGTGATGGGAAAGTTTAGTATCATTGGAATGGAAATAGCACGTCTCTGTTTTCGGTGCAACGTTTCAAGGGTGCGAGGCCAACCTCGTGTAGGATCCGATATACAGCTATAGAATACGAAGAGGCTCGTAAAGCCGTCAGAAACAAGTGTTACACCCTGTATTGAGGGTGTAAGATATGATAGCGTACATGTACCGAAATTTATAATACAATGGAACTTCGAGAACCGACGCTTTGAATAACCGATCGCATGGCCACGCGCAGAAAAGTACTGAAATATTTACAAAATCGCAGGAATTTCCCTAAATTAATTAATAATGAAGGTGCGTTCGAACGAAATCTAAAGGATTAAAGTAAGCCTGATAAATAACCATGGTACAATCCAGTTGAAATTCTTCGTTTCCCTTCATTCTCACTCTACTTATCCACAGCAATCGATCGTTAGTCAACAACGAGCGCGGAAGAGATCGATTTACACGCATCCGTAAGCCACGTATTGTTAGTGTGAGGTAGCACAGCCATAGTTCGTTGAACTGTGACACCGTTGTTGTTAAACGACACTGTAAAAAGTTTCGTTGCGTTTTCGCTTTGTGAGCAATAACGAATCCTCAATAGGACGGGCAGGATTTTTTTTATCCTGCTATAATTAACGTTTGCACGTGACAGTTTTGATCTAGATCATGGGCTTGCAATCTTCAATGACACTCGACAATGACATATCGATCTGAACGTACAAAATTGCATTTCGATTTGCTTGCAAAGTTGTATATTTAAATTTTAAAGTCGTTCAAACACGAACTTGCGATGCATAATTATTTCTTGACTCGAAGTTTTTCCTTACTTATTTTCTTCTTTTCCGAACGGCTTTATATTTGAATCCCAGAGTCGTTAGAATCAGAGTTTACGACCAGGCAGGGTTTCTTGACCCGAGCTTGCACAGGTTTTCCTTTCCTACAGTTATTTACTGCTGTGTATTTGAATTGTAAAGTCTTTGGAACCTGAACTTGCAGGCTACCACGATTTCTTAATCTGAGCTTCCGGGTGCTTGACCGCATTTGCCTCTGGCGGCAGCACATTTGAATTCCGGGGCCATTAGAACGTGAGCTTACGGTCCAGAACGATTATTTAATCTGAGATTAAAGGTTCTCGCGCTTTTTCTATAACAACAACAGTTGCGTATTTGAATTCTAAAGTCGTTTAAAATTGAGCTGGCGACCTACAACGATTTTCCGTTCTGAGTAGATGTAGATCGTACGAATTGATAGGTGCGCTGTTTAAGTGAATTATGCGGTTAAGATTTGAAGGAGGTAATTTATCAGAGACCGGAACGTCTGGGTGTAGAATTATGTGGCAGAATAAATTTTCTGTTAATATACTATCGGAATAAATTTTCGACAAACAGCGTCGCTTTGGATTGCGCCAATCTCTTTGTCACTTGCGCGGCAAGTGGTGAAACAGCAATCACGGAAGGCACCAAAAAAACGACAGAGCGTCGCTCGAAAATAAAACTAGGTCAACTTCGTTTCCACGGCAAAGAATCAAATTCATTAGACGCTCCGTAATGAACGTTGAAGAAAAACCACGAAATTCCCCGTGCATTACGTTCGAAGTAACTCGTATTACCTGTAGAAGAACATTGTTGAGACTGCTTCTTGTCGGAATTTACGTAACAAGTACTCTTTGCATGGAGCCGTCCATGAATACTAAAAAAACAAGCTTACCTTCCGTAACCTTTTAAGCGCCGAGTTTATCCCAGAAATGAAAAGCCTGGTTAATTTTAATTTAATTCAGCATACAAAACCCGACCACCAACCACTGAATATCCAATTCACTTTACAAGACTGAGCAATCGCTTCTTCAGAAAAAGTTGGATCACACTTACAGTGTCTAGATTGGTTACTTAATCGCGTAACCAATTGAATCAATAGAATCCATTTGGTATAAATCGATTAGAGCAGTTCGTATACGCTGAAGTTCGAACACTAAAATATTCAAAAATATAAAATGTATTAATATATATAAATATAAAAATGTCTTCACTACAATCGAACAGAATTTTAAAAAATCTTGATACTTCCTACATTCGTCGATAGAATAATCGTTAAAAATATTTAGAAATATTTAGAAATGTCCGTGCGGGGCAAACAAGTCTACAGGACATGAAACAGGCTTCACGATACAGAAGAAAGCTGGACTTCCGTCCTTCCGTTCATGGTATCTCGAGCACCGTCATTACGGACGTATGCAGACAAACCAACGTCTCAGCGGGAGATGAGCCCGACAAGGAAGACCAAGAACAGACCAAGAATACGCAAAGAGATCGAGGCGAGCGAAAGGATTTTCGGATGCAAATTTTATTCCGTTTCCTTCCACTTGATCCCTCCACTCTTTTCTGTAGCTCACCTTTCTTCCCCTAGCTATTTTCCGTCCTTCTGGCTTGCCAGTGTCTGTAACCTGTCTTTTTTTTCTGGCGATCCGACGAGATTCTTTACGTGTCGGCGAGCAGCTTTTTTTCCGCGGTCCATCGTGTCTACGTCTCGCGACCGAGTGCGCGAATCGTGAGACATGGCTATCCAGAAACCGAATTTTTTCATAGAGAGGAGAAAAAGTGGTACCTTGCAGGTGAACAGCAGAGTTAATGAATTCCGACGAGTTGCAAGGCAGTTACAGATCTCACGGGACAAAGAAGCCACAACGACAGTTTCGTTCTGGACGAAGAAAGATTTTAAGTTCGATGTGACGTCCTGCCGGGGGACTACTTGAACGAAACGAAGGAAATCGTCGAAGCTGTAACTACAATTTTCAGGCGAAAAATTTGCTATTTTCCTCGTTCAATGTTCCTTTGATGCACCTTTTTAGTACAGTTCAGATGATTCGTTGTTCATATGTTAGCGTTTGTCAAAAGAATTTTGTTTTATTGTTATTACATTGAATATTTTATACAGAGAATATTTTTAACACATTTGCAGCATATAAATCAATATTGTTGAAATAAAATCATGCAAGCTTTCGATTGATTTAATTTAATGATCGCTGTTGTAGGGAGAATTTATAGATACTCCAGAATTGTTCAAGTTTTGTAATCGCTACAGATGAGACGGTAAAACATAAAATTCGATACTTTTAGGGATCCAGTTAATGTACTACAGATTCCCCGAGGGAAAGAGAAAAGAAACGAAACGGACAACAGGAATCGCCGACGGTTGGAAGGCAGAATGTAACGAAGGAAATGGTGCAGGAAACTTTAAAGTCTGCCAAGTGGTGCATCGTTAAGCAAGGATTTACCGATCCTTCGGAGAGGATAATGTCCACGTAACTTGTCCCCAGGCGTTGCTAGATATATCTTCAATCTAACTATTCTTTCTTCGAGGACAGATACAGCTAGCTTTCGTGAGATCAACCGACAAACGCGTGCTGGTATCGATTACATTAGTTCCGAATTCCAGTATTCGCTTGATACGCTGCCAATTTCAGTCTGTAATTAGGTCGCATCTCATTCGAGATTGTCCATTTCGATCCCTTGTGTTTCACACCCGAATAATCGTGTCCCCTTTATTACAGGTAATTTAGAAAACATGATGATTCTTTATGGCTGAGGCAAAATGTCAGCTGAACTTTCATTTCATCCTATGCATCTGTTCCCAGAAAATTTTCCTAAGGGAGGAATTTCAAGTTCAATTTCAGATTCGTTTAAGAATATTGCGAGTTCTCGTTGTAGCCAAAAGCTTGCTCTTTTACTTTGGCTAAAATATAGTTTGGCAAAGAACATTTGAAAACTCTTCGCTGTAGAATGTAAGGAAATAGTATAGCAATTTTTATTTCATTATATTAGCGTAGAACCCTTTCCTGTGAACGGTAAATCCGGAAAATGGTCAAAATAAGATGTTGACACAGTATTGTACACAGAATGTTGGAGTGCGCTGAATACACGAAATGTAATTCAGCGTCGCAGAGACGTAATCGATTTGTATCCTCCATTTCCCTTTTCGTGCGTTTAGATCGGGCAGACTTTCGAGTCCATATTCGACAGAAATGTTGCCCTCGCAAATCCGAACGGTCCACTTTCGATTTATTTCAGATTACCGAATCGAGATATCGACAAAGCAGCACGCATTCAGAGAAAAATATGCAGCACGTAAGCTAAAGTGTGACGTTTATCGTCGGCCCAATAGAAAGTCTAAAGTTTCGAGTGGCACGTTCGATTTTAATACAGAGCTTTGTGTACCACGTTTCGTGCTCCTTCAAAGTCAATACCGATTCCACTGGTGGCGTAAAAAATCAACGGTGTTTCCGCCATTTCGCGGAGGCCCGATATTCGATAGTCGTTGGGAGCAATCAGAATTTTCATAGTGGAACATAAACGTTCAAAAACGTCGTGCAGTCGACTCGAAGAAAATTACGATTTCAGACACCGATATTTGGGTAAAATCTGTTTACTGTGAAATCCAACAGCTTCTGTATCATTTGAGAAATATAAATTCCTTTAATTTCGAGCAAAAAAATAATTAAACTTACAATTAGTATACAATCCTTTCTAGGATTTAATTAAAAAATGGAAGGTCGAATCTGCTGGACACGAATGATTTTCGACAAAACGGCTTCACCTGTTCTTGCATTAAGCCACGAGGAATTAAGGCGAGCGATGCACGAACTATGACAGCTCGGAGCGCGCTCGTTACTTCTTCAAGTGCATGGTCGTTATTAAAGCAGCTTAATTTATATTTTTCATTTAGTCGGAAAAACAGATATCTGCCTTGAAGCTTTACTTAATTAAATTGCTATACAAACGACACCGCCGTGGATGGCTGTTTCGCATTGAAATAACTCGAATAAAACGGGAAAGGTGAAATGGTAGAGAGAGAGAGAAATAGAGTCTAGCGTTAATATTCACAGCTAAACGATGTTTTGAAGGCGGTAACGTCGAGCTGTTCTGAAGAAAAAGTGATCAAATTAATGAGCAAACCTTCGGCTGGCTTAAACCGTAACTAACCCTGTAAAATTTTAATTACGCTCCGAAATATAAGAGTCCAGGCATTTTAGTTATCTCGAGCTCTGCCGAAGGACGGGTCTCATTGGAACAGGAAAATTTCCAGGACTTTTTAAACGCTTGAACGGGCATCATTCTCTCTGCACAACTGGACGCGTTGAATTTCCGCCAATCAGTACAGCAATTAGTGGAATTCACTGAGCGTGCTTGCTCGGCAATCGCGCAAAATGATCAGAGTTCGGCCTACAAAGTTCTGATCACAATAAATATCCCGCTGAAAATAAAAATGATCGCTCGATTACAATCGCAAGGCCATTGTACATATGTATGTATATTTATTCCTCAATTTCTAGCAAACAAAATTGGGAACATGCTGATGATTTAGTGTCGAACAGAAACGAGTGTATGATAACTAAATATCGTTCAATTTCCATAAACCCCGGAGTTCGTCGAATTCACGATTCCCCATAAATTTGCTTCGCGACGATTGGGAAGGGGGAGTTTATCAAAATCAGCTGACAATATTTATCATTGCGTTTAGCGATCGTGCATAGCGTAAAATAAACGCGAAACACCATAAGACCGAACCTCCTGTATTCGATATACCGGAGGTGAAATGCACTCGCCATGGCCAGCTTAATTTCCGTCCGACTTTAAGCAACGATAATCGTCGATCCTGCTATCGTGGCGTCATACGCAAGGTGTTCAGAAAGGTAGGGTTCGAACGTCAGTCTAAGTGCACATTAAAATAAATGAAGAAAAACACGAATTTGAGTACGAATATTATTGGTGTCCAATCTCATCCGCATGCGGGAAAGCAAAGAGGAACTTAATGTATAATACACGTGTAGACCCGCATACACATGTACGTCTGTATATAACAATGCGACTCTATCACGCGGATGCAGCCTCCACGTGGACGTGCGTAAACACACGCCTAAGTACAATGTTCTGTCAATGCCATTTACCTACACGTGTTGATGTCATGTTGTTGCCGAGCTATGTTGGACGACGTCGCGATACGAATTGTTAACCAAAAATGGAAGCAACGAAAGGAATGAATTGTATTGAAATATGTAGATACAAATTTAGATTACCCTTAACAGCTACCCAGTACGGTAATGTTTTAAATCCGCTGTACCGTAGTGTGCAAGCTTTGTTTTATTGTAAATTAAATTTTTTCTATATTATCCAATGCGAAGTTTCAGTAATTGGTATTGCGCGCCGCACATTTTGGTCCGCTACGTTTCACGATTGCACCAGCAATTATTAGATATCTCGGTTTTCAGTCGAACTTAAGGCAATCAAGTTAATCGTTCTGTTAAAACTTTGTCAATCAACTATAATCGTGATAGCAATAAAATTATCATTAATTAATTCCCATGGTATTCAACACATCGAGCATCCTTTTCTCGACAAATGGAAGCCCTCTCTGTATTCCAATCGAGACGTCAAAATCTGCTGACCTGTATTGTGTGCGCACGTGAGCAAACTAGCCTGCATGTTAACCAATACGTAAATAGGCATGATCGTATACAAGCGCATTATAAGACGCGCTCGCGTGCTCCTCTCTGTACATGCATACTTGCAACGCACGTACACGTATTGTTGGGCAATACTTGCGCGCGTATCACAATCGCGACTTTGTAACGTTTTTCAATGGCCATGCTTTGACAACAGCAAACCTAAAAATGGTTTCGGCAGTTGTTTAAATGGGAAGTCAGTAAATGTACCAACGCCCACCCCCACCCGATATTATTCAATGTATCGCCATTGTCTAGGAAAAACAGTGGCGTTGGTGCAGGTGAATTGAGCACAGAACTCGAATGCTCGTTGTCTAGCGGAGGCCAACCAGAGGAGAATTATGTTGCTTTCGAAACGCGAACATTCTATTTAGTTACTCTGCTAAAGTTTAGATTTTGAAAAAAATTACAGGTGCTTCGAGGGGACAATAGGCGGACTTAACTTTTTCTGCGCACCAGAGCTCACCCTTGTTCCCTGCAAACAAAATATAAATATTTCACGCGCAAGTAACCAACGGACGCTAAACTATTCGCAAAAGCCCTTCGAATTTGCTCGCTGCAAATTTGTTGATATTTGCGTAATTTTATTTCGCCGTCGACGGGTTCGGAAATGCAATGGACCTAAAATAGGTAGAAAGAGAATTGATGCTGCTCCATTGGTGAAAAATCATCTCGCGGAGGTTTTCCGTGACAGAAAATTAACATTTCGCTTACATTCCGTGTTTACCCGTTGCGCAGTATCAGCTGTGCACCACATGGACGCAACATAAAAGCTCGCTGACACAGTACACAGAGAATCGAACACAACGCATCATACATATTGATCTTCTGTAGCGTCGATGCTACCAATCATTTTACCAAACCGTCGTTGCTCAAAACGATTGCGTGCACTTTTTTTACTATCTTACAACGACAGTATAATTGTTATTGCACGTTCTAAATCAACATCAATCACTCAATATATACTTGTTCGGCTCATAAAAGATTAACTGTTTCAATAACACTATTATTTCCCTCAGCAATTCTACCATGCATTCTTTACTTTTCTCCATACTCAAAACCAACCATCGAACGCTGAAGAATTCTACTTGTACATCCGTTAAACAGCACAAAAGCTTTTCCCTTGCAACAAAACACTCCTTTCCTTTCTGTGCCCCCATTTAAAAACACTGAACCTCCGCAAGGGACGGCCTTTAAACGCGAGGTGGCCCGAAGTTCAAACCCATTTCCCTTGAAAAACAAATCTATGTGGCACGCTGTTCCACGCTCTCGCCCCTTCATGGTACGTTCCGTTTTACGTTCTGAAAATTACGGACACGGGTGGCTCGTTGAATTTTTACGTCGCGACGAAGATCAGGCCGTCGGGTCGGCCATGGCGGCGCAAGTAGAAAGGGAAGGTAAAGGTAGGGCGTAAATCGTAAATCAGCAGCCGCGCGAGAATTCTAGATACGCTGGCCCACTCCACGGCGACAATGGGCCTCGTTTTGCGTGTTTCCCGCAAATTGCATAATCTCGCGATATTTCGCCCGGAGGCGAGCAGCTCCTTCGCAGGGAAACGGGCGCTTTGATTGGAGCGGCCGTCATATCCGTGGAAAGCACATTTGCCCGTGGATCCTCCGGGCTGCACTCGTGCTTGCGCGCGCCTATCACGGCGAAATGGCAACAGGGAGAACAATAAACGCCGCCAGCCGGAGGAAATATTTTAACAGGTCGGCCCCCGTGCCGACAAAGTGAGCAATTATGAGCCACCCTTTAGAGTGCGCCGGCCTACGGTTTACGACAGGACGCCGTAGCATTTTTTATCGCGGCCTTAACGCCTGCTATTTTACGGCGCAAAGTAGACGTTCATTACGAAACTCTGCAAACCTGAAGTTGCGCTTAAAAAAATGGAGGATCCGATAATAATTCTTATTCGGGATCGAATAAGAACATCTTCGACCTGCTTGTCCGTTAGCACTAACAACTTTAAGCGAAGTGGAGGAATAAAAAAGAAAGATAGCTTTTTCGGTCTATAAAATTGGAAATATTATATTTGGCGAGCTCTTTTAAATTGCCAATATTTTTCGCGTGCCATACCTCTCGGAGAATATTTGATTGGAAATCAATGTCCCCGGACGCTCGGCTAAAAACTCCAATCTCCTGGAACTTCGTTAATTAATTAATTGAATTTTGTCCAACGGCGAATCAAATAGTGACCACTTATTCGATGAACCCTATCGGTCTGTCGGCCTCTTTTACTTTGCCCGCTGGCACGGATCGGCTCACAGAGCGAGGGGATAACCCGCAGCTACTCGATCCTCGACGAGCATATTCATTGTTACCAAGGAAGGCAAGACACGGTGCGCCCCGTCGAAGTCAAGGGAGCGTAAGCAGCCAACGTAGGAAGAGAATAGGAGGCCCTTCAAGGAATAGACCATAGTTAGCCAAACGGTCCGGAGTAGAGGGTCTCGAAATAATCTCTTTAAGAGCCGCCGCTATCCGGCAAAGCTGAAACTCAAGTTACGTACTTCGGCAAGTAGTTCCGTTCAATGAGCGGCCATCCACCTATACGCGATCGAGCTCTTGACTTAATGACGAACGCCGTGCCCGACGGCCATTATCGAGAGTCGAAGGAAATCGTTGCTGGAACTTACCTAATAAATACAAATGTGAATTACCATTCGTTTTCGTTTTCATCGTAACCCAGACGCTTCGAGTGGTTCTGGTAAATCGGCCAGACAATATAGACGAGCATGATACACTCATGGAATTAATTAATAAGAGGGCATATACATAGCTTTCCTTTCGCGTGCTTCAAGATGTGATATAATACGCGAGTTTTCATCGGCGACGGGTACAATTCGAGTTAATTGTGCAAGGAGCACACCCGGTATAAAGCGAGTAAGAGCAATCTGCTAGATGATGGACCTATTGAGTGCCTTCTGAAACGTTGCACCATTTCTATGCCATGTGTAGATGCTTTGTCTCCGTTGATAGCCGAAATTTTACGAAAATTGTTGAAATGAATGGAACGATTGTGCAAGAGCGTTCTCTGCAACGAGTGTTTTACCGCTGTCGAGGACAATAAGCAATCAGCGCAGTTCTCGTCGATGAACGGCGGTAAAAAATCATAAAATGGAGAAGTTTTCCCATTCTCCGAAGATTGATTGCACCAAGACATTTCCGTTCTTTTGTTGGTGACTCGCAACAACGGCCAGGAAAAAGGCGACGTATCCTTTAATCGTAACTTTTTTCTGCGGTACGTTGCAATTCTATTAGGCACTTCTGAACAGTGAAAATAGCGCTTTATGACGACAGTCTGGAAACTTCCGTGGCGTCCGTGCAGAGACACAACTCACTCCATAAAGCCGGCTTTATGGGAAAACTAGCGTGACCCTCTTCCGCCAGTGTGTTTCTTCTTTTATAAGGGAACCTGTCTATAGATTCAAGGAAGTACTTCGACATCAGCGTAAACGGAATTATTGTCAGCCGATGGCCATTTATTTCTCTCTTGTCCTTGCGAACGCGTCCCCAGGCACTTTTTCAAGTATCTTTGAAATGGTAATCAAAATTCTGTTTATAAATGATGACTGCAAATTGAATGAAAATTCGGAACAAAATTATTCAGCCCGGTTGGATGCAGTGCTTGGAAATATTGGAATATTTTCAATAAATACCTCTCACGGTCAGACACCGTAGTGCTCGAAATATTAATACGGGTCACCGTATAATCAACTCGCTCCAACAACGAAACCTCGTTTCCCGCGAGCCACGGAACGCCACAGAATTGCACGATCGCCGGGCGAAATTTTCACCCCAAGACAACAATAACTTCCGCCGATAAAGTCTCCGCCCCCGACTTCGGCAGCGAGAACCGATCACGGCTGCGGGCTTCCCCATTCAATTTGACTTCCGAAGTTCCACGGACGACATTCCGAGCCCTTTTATTCGGTAAACTCTTCGAGAGCTGCGCACTTTGGATAGGAAAACTAGGCGGCGGGGAATGGGGGCACACTGGAAGCAGATGGGACGGTGAACATTGCCGCGGCGAAGGGAGAAAAAAAGAAGAAGGGGTGAAAGGTAAATAAGGGGAACAAGGGGAATAGAGACGGAAGTCGTTGAGAGACGGGTGACGTAAGAAGAAAAGGGGGTGGCGAAAGGGGTTGCCCGAGTGGACGGTTAAACGACACTTCATACACGAGAGGTTATCGCGTCTGGTCGACGCTGATATCAGCCAAGCTCGCGGGCTCGTCCTTTTCTCGACCTTCGCCGCCTTCAGGGTGTCGCGTTCTGTCTCATCTTCAGCCCCGTCGTGCCGGGTTCATTACTCACATGCAAATACCGAGCGCCCTCGTTGCTGGAAAATCCTAGTCCACACGTGCCGCCATGTCTTTCAAACCGTATCTACGATTGCTTCCACTTTCCGACGTCTCGTCGTGCTTTTCTTCCCTCGTGTTACCTCGTTCCTTTTTCACTCGAGTGTGTTAGGGGTTGATACTGGCCGGGGAGGTGTCGATGAAAAGTTCTTGTATTGGACTTAATTTTTGTCTCTCGGTGTATAGCTTCGGTTAATTGGTCAAAGTCTTGGTCGAGTGAGGAAATACATTGGCAAATTGTGTATACATAGAGTGTTAGTACAGTGGCCAGATTAATATATCACGTTATCGTTTATGAATGCTTATTGCCAATCCATCGATGTGTTCCTTATAAATTCACGTGTTTAATAATATTGGCGGTACAAAATTATTGACGACAAATATTGACTGGTCCAAGGTCTAATTACGAAGAGCGGGAGATAGAGCTGTGGATATTATCTCGGATGCTGAGTAATTAATGTTATTTCGATTATGTTATACGATTGATTAATTTGAACGGAGATGAAGAACGTATCGATCGGTACACGTTAGTGGGTAACAGAGGAACCAAGTTAGACCTCCCTGAAAAACCAAAGGGCTACGCGATTGTAACGCGGCACTGATAGAACTCAATTTTCCCCTCGCCCGTGAGGAAATAGGGGCAAACAAGGCAGTGGAAAAAAGAAACTGGTAAACCAATTTGAAATTCCCCTTTATAAGAGAAAAGTTCCATTTCCCGTCCGAATCTATCGCTGCGCGAGTTACGGGAACGCAACTGCGAGAATCGCGCCAGCCCCGGAACCTTATCAGGAAATTCTCTGTGCCAGGATTCAATATATTGTACATAACCGTCTCCGTCATATCAGATTCCCTTTCACCCGCGACCTCCCTCAGAAGTGTCTCAAAGCTGAAGTCTGGACAGGAGACAAGAGGAAGGAGAAGACGAAGAAGAAGGAGAGAATGAAAGAAAGAAAAGAAGAAAGAATGTGGCAGTCGTCGAGAGACGGAGTCCAGGGGAAAGAAAGTTCAGCCATGCCGCTTTCACGGTTGCCACATTAGCCGAGAAACGGTCGAATGCAAGTCACGTAACACGGGGGTGCAATTCGTCGTTTAGCTTTGGTCGATGCAGCCCTTGCCACCTCGAGTTACGTACGCGAGGAACGCTCGAGCCGTCGTATGGAACGGTACGACTTGCTACGGGAAACAAAAAGGAACTGATGATAAGCGGAGTATGGGAAAAATAGTGAAAACGAGGAAACGAAATAAGACAGACGAAAAGGGGGGTATAAGAGCGAGAGGAATAAGGGTGGAAGCAAATAAGAAGAGGAGAAGCAGACAGGAGGAGAAAAAGACGTGGCTGTATGGAAGAGAGAGCCCCGTGGGACGTCGAGTACAGCTCTGCCCTGTAGGGAGAGATCTCTGTATTCCCGGCAGGAGTCTGAACACTCGATAGTGTGCTTTAGAAAAATTCGTGACGGAACTGCTGAAACGAGCCGCGCACAATTTACGTTATTAAATCGGCGGAACGGCTCGAAGCACCGGACGAGTGCCGCCTATTCGACGCTATTCCGCGTTTAAGTTCTCTTTTCGAGCCACCCTCCGCCGCCTTTGCCCGTCCAAGTCCATCCACTTGTGCTTCAACGCTTTCCTGCTCACGTGTGTGCCGTCGGTTCCTCGATCGTCCGACCCCTTTCGTTTGCCCTCCAGCTTCGGTCGGTTCACGGATTTTTACGTGGCTTGATAAGATTCTTCGAAGGTCCGGCCTGATCATAAAGCGACCTGAATTTCCGTGGATCGTCACCTCTGTATATATTCCGAGCGATCACGCCCGTGTATCGGCAGGAATTCGAAATGATACGTCCTGCTTGGTTCATCGTAGCAGGACTTTGTCGCAGGAGGCACAATGGTCGAGCGAGATTTACACGTTCGTTGGAAAAAGTTCTAAGGTGAAAAGGAAGACCGTTTTAGGGGGGTATTTGTGGTTTGAACTTTGGAAAATCGATTTTTTTTACATTCGTTTTCTTAAAGTAACATATCTTCGAGAATATCTGTGCCAAAGGATATTCCAGAATTCGTAAAAATAACGGAGTTCCAGATATTAAATGTATTCTACTTCGTGGGGTCTTGATCACTGTTATAAACTTCGACTTCATCCAAAATATTGCCACTCTCATTTAATTTATTCGATCGCCCTTAATTAATTTATTTTACAAGGATAAACCCATCTTCCGAAGTAGCTGCACTACCCAGTGAAGTATTCAATTCTGTAAAACCGCCACTGTACCACGTGAAATACAATTTCGTTTCATCTCTGACACTCCGCGCATTTCCACGATTATTTCTGATGTCGGTCCACGAATGCAGAATAGTTCCCACAGTTTAGCCAAGTCGGCAAAGAATAAAGTTCCGCGGAATACTATATCAACCGTAAACAATCTTCGACGATGGTTGAAGGTAGAACAGAAACGTCGCCAAATATAATTCGCTGGGCAAACTGTGGCAAAAACGTGATAAATATGCAGAACATTGATCCATCGTGAAAGGCGTCGTGCCGTGATTTAGCCGGCATAAAATACAAGTGTTACACTTCGACGTCGCCCTGTTTAACCCTTTTTACGCCACGCGTCCGTGGTTCGTCTTGCTTTTTACGAGAACGAAGAAACACCACCCTTGGCAAATATTCATGAAAGTTTACGATGCAAAAGGAATGTTGTGCTACCGTTCGTCTCATACAAGAATGATGTTTAGCGATGGCATTTCGTCGTCGTTCTAGAACGTGATAAGTACTTCGCATGAATAAGTACCTTTTCATGATTTTGTATTAAGACACAATAGAATTCGCTAACGAAAAGTATCACTGCAAGAGTGCAGAGCTTGCACCGCATATTACGTGGGTGTTCATAAGATTAGTTCAATTAAACACTGGATTGCATTCACGATACTTCAAGCAGTTCATACGGATCATTGACAAATTGCATGCCATTTAAAAATCTCTAAAAAAAGTGTTATCTGGACGCGTGTGCAGTCTTTATCCGCGTTACAACCACAGGGCGTAAAGTTTCACGGCATCGTCGTAAACCGGCACAGAAAAAGATCGATTTCTATCGATTGAAACGCCAAGGGACGTTGTGTGCATCGAGGAAAACGCGTAACGGCACTAGCTGGCGCTTCTTTTCTTTGCCATGTATGCCCATGCTTTTCCCCCGGCCCTCCGTTCCTTATTGCCGGTGCAAAGGGCGATATCTCTTCGAAACGACGTTACACCGCGCCGAGAGAATTTAAAACGAAGTCACGATTCCCTATATAGGATACAAGCTATCTAGTTGCACGAGATACCTGGAGATAAAGGCTATCTCGCGCTAATATATACAAGAACCGGGGAGCCTTTTTCCACCAAGTATAAAGTTTGGGTCGGATTAAAGAAGGAAAACAAAATATATCGCTACCCCTAAAGCCACATTAACCAGTCTTATTTGTTTCACTCTACTTTCGTCTGGCTATGCGTCCACCTTGTCTTTCATGCATATGTATTATACATTGCGCTACGCATTCATGTAAACCACAACCATCAACTGCGGCCACATTTTTCGGAAATTAGCAAATTGTTATCTCAAAACTTAGCACGCAGCACAAGCTTCTAAAAAAATGTCAAGGCAGGTACCGCTGTAAGAGCAGCGTCGGGCTTGATTAATTTTATGTCACTGGCTAATACGATTAAAAGGAGCAGCTGGACCCCGCATGGATCGTTTACAGTGTGATTTCAGGTAAGTGCCCTCCCGAAGTGAGCGCCAGACTTTGCCTCCTTATTGTCTGCTCCAGTGTACCACACCTGCTATCGGTTGCCATTGTACACCACTGTTTCTCATCCACCTTACGCGACAGCCCATCTCGAACGCGATTTACGAAGCGCCAATCTTTTGACACGAAGCAACACACGAAACCGGACGAGAAAATTGCTTTGCAGCCTGAGACAAGAATTTACGATCGTTCCAGCGTTATTAGGGAACAGCAAGCGGCAGAATTTTAGAATCGACGCGGATGAATCGCAATGGAGAAGACACGCGTGTCGTTCTGAAACGCGTCGAATGATTTATCGATTGTATTTCTTTCGGTTGTTTTTTTTTTTTTAACACAAGCGTATTTTACCGATATGTTTCCGTCGACATTGCAACTAGGAAATGTACTGTACAAAACATATCGGACACATGGATCGACCCTGTTGCTGTTTACTCTCGTGTCTTTCTTGCCTGGAAACAGAGTGCTCGAAAATTTTCACTGCCGAAAGCGTAGTATCGTTCCGACAACTTTTTTTTTCCAACGCCAAATCTGCTTATACCGTGTTTGGATTTGCGGGAGTACTAGACTTTCCCGTTACTGTGAAGTTTGTGAAACCCGTGTGCATTGATTGAAACCTAAACAGTTACATCAAAAAATATCCGAATTAATGTTCAATACAGTGAATTTAAGCATCACGTTTGTACGATCATACCAGTCTTTATGAAAAAAAATTTCTGGACGAAGTTATTTTTCAATCTCACAGTTTAATAATTCACAGTGGCATAGGAATATTTTAATTATCATTCAAACAAATTGCATCACGAAAAAGTCGACAAAGTTTCCAAGTATTTCTGTGCGATTACCACCATATTGATAAAAATAAGTATGCTGATTTTCGCATCCGGTAGATCCATTTTAAGGTTGCTATCTACAAAGGTCTGATGAAGCAACGTACTGGAAAGGTAGACAAAGCGACGAAAATCGTCTTTCTTACTTTCGTTCACGCCAAATACCGTTCAGAGACGATGATATTTTTCTCCGCGTGACCCTTTCCAAGTGACTGCCGGCCAGGATGCGCTCGACGGTTTTCATCTTCGATCTTCAATCGTTTTCCGATACGTACACCAATACGTACGTGTACCAGCCGCCGATTTTTACGTTCCAGCCCGTTTTATTCCAAATATCTGGCGCACCGGCATTAAATCGAACCAAAAAAGGGACATCGAAGATGAGCAGAGGTGAAGAAAAATGCCGGATGCGACTGAATATCTGGTAAAGGATGATCGAAATGGTCGGCGCCATCGTTTAGTGGGATATTTGATAACTTAATATTCCTTTTCGCGGCGATAAATCCCGCAGCTGTTTGAGAATTTTGTAGAACAATTGTAGACAAAAAAAATAAAGACCGATCTGTATAAGGGAAAGTTGCCTATTTTCACTTTACAGCGAAATAGAATTTCATTTTTATAAATCTACCGATAATCTAAATCATATTAGCGCCGGTACAATGTGTTTGGAGTATTTGGCGACACGCAATATCGCCGGAGTAACTCGATTATTTAAAGGGCTAGGTGTATAACCGCTAACAGATTCATTGTGCATGGTGAAACTTGCGCGTAGGTCGGCTCGCATATTGCCCAATAATCCAGAAAATTAAGAGACGGATAGCCGCGACTGGGTGAAAATGAACGAGCCCGCCATCGCTGTTCCACAGGTACGACTCTGGAAACCAATTGCAGGTGTTCCCCGTATAATACGGAGCAAGAAGGAGTCATCCATATTTTTCGAAATGTCACTCCAATATTACTTCAACCTACGTTTATCGATTTGAAATCGCAACACCTTCTGAAAAGCCACGCGTTGATGTACACGAACACCCGAAATACACGCCTCGACAACGCCGAAATATCAATCAAGCAAGACAAAAACTGTGTTACACGGATAAAAGTTCAAAGAGGAACAGAAGCGGAACGGAGAGCAACTCTGACAGCCGAAAAATAACATCAGACAAAAGCAATAGCATTCACCAAACTTTCCGCGGAGTGAATTGAATCGGCGCGGCGCGGAGCAGTGGAAAAACGCGATAAAATCGAAGGCAAAATCAAGCGCGACGAGCGATGGCCGCGTGTTTCGCCGTTCCTTGGGGAATTTTTCGTCGCGTCGAGCCTCGACATCGTAATATCGCGCGGATTTTTCGATCACGGGCACACACAGAGGGAAGCTTCTCATAGAGCTGCGCGACAGCGATCGATCCTTCGCTCTACCCGAACCGATCCTCTGTGAGCCAAAATATAGAATGATGTGTTCAGCAGGCGTGATATTATTCGATCAGAATAATTTCCGTTTAGATTGAGCTCTGAAATGTCGTTAATAGCGGGGTCAGCACTCGAGCGTCTTTCGACATCGAAGACAGAGAGCGGTCTGTTTGAGGGGACGCGAACAGAACGACGGAATAACGAAGACGACGAACGAGGAAACGTTAATCCTCGAGTGATCGACAAGCGCTCGCGAACGATGGGTTTCTATCGCGGGATATAATTCGAGTTGGCTGGCGAAGTTATAATGCAACGAGCGCCGGGTACGATCCAGGAGGAATGAAGAAAGATCATTGAACGCAAGAGGACAAAAAGAATTGTTGCTACAATTATGCGATAAATGAGGCAGCGTGGATGATTGAACGTTAATTTCTGCTCGTTTCCCGCTTGCTGACTGGCGATCGTGATTCCGAGCAACAATTCTGAATGCAAGATTACAGCTGTCGAAGCTCGAACGAGCAACCCCGCTGCCAGTTGCTTGCGCGAAGATTGCTGGCAGATTTAATGCTCCCGCCGCGCCGCACGTCCAATGGGGATATTTCAGCGTGCCACGTATTCCCTCTTACGGTTCTCGTTTTGTTTAATAGCCGACGAGAGCGATTATAATCCGTAATGATGAATAATTCCTGCGCTCGGCGAAATCCTTTCCAAGCTTATTCGCTGCGCGTATGTGCGCCGATTAACGTTTCCGTTATTCAGCCTGTGCCGCTCGAAAGCTTATTAGTGAGCCGATCAATCTTTTGTATTAATTATTGAATCCGCCGCTATGATTCTCTAATAACGACAAAGTGTTTGGTCTGCGATAGATAATATAGTTGAGAAAAACGTAATAATAAAATGATTTCCATCTTTCTATTTCTTTTTATGAAGCTACTCAAGGTGCACGATATTACAGCGGACGTAAGTCCCTACGAATAATGAACAATGGTTATGCCAACAATTTTCTGAACGTACAGAAATCTCTCTTTTTCAATTCGACAATGAATAATACCGAATAAAATGTTTGCTAAGCACCTTGCATTTAGTTTAATTGGGTCACCAAGTACACCAATCCTATGCACGTCGCATCTTAATTTCTGGGATAACATAAATTCGCCAGCTTAAAATAGACGTTCGACGGTGCAGCATGCCGCGCTGCAAATCGAGCACTATGATTCTCCACTATACTAGGATAATGGTTTTGCAGAATTCACATGGAGCGCTAGCGATTTCTGCGATTCGCTTCCGGTAGCGGCATAAGAACCATCCTGAATTTATTGTGCGTACGTTAACTCGACGATACATATTGACGAGCCTGCGGCCTACGAAAACACGGAACGGCCGCACAGGTTTCGGTCCCATCAACGCGTATTAATGATTCTACATTTTCCACCGAGGATTAGCCCGAATGATCTGTTATTTCGGATGCGGACCGAATCGAGGATTGGATGGTCCGCTTTAAAGAGTAGCATCCGCTGCGCGGTACGAGTTTGCACGGAGGTGGCCGGCTGAATTATTCGTATCTTTGTTCCCGTATTTTATTTCTGACCGTTCGTTGCCGTTCCATTTCGTGCTGGATGGTCGCTCGTGAACGGGAATCGTCGCGGCAGAAAAATCGGCATGTTTCATTGAAATATTCATGCGAACATATCGGGAGTCGTGTATGGGTTCGATGGCGAGCACGATAATGGCGATCGGATCTGCGTGCACGCAGGAATCAACGTATTGTTCCCAAATGGGCGAGGGGCGTTGTAAAATCGTCCGCTTTCTAATATTTACAACGTGTTAGCGGCGAACGGGTGCAATGAGGCGATAGTTCGTTGAACCGGTCGAACCTCCAGACGGCTCGTGTATCGTGTATCCTCGGTGAGAAAAGGATCGCCGTTTTTTATAATAGCTAACAGGCAAGAAATCGGGGATGAATTACGCCCAGTGCTGGATGTTTCTTTTTTCTTTTTCTTTTTTTATGGAACGCTGCTCGTTACGTATTGAACAGACAGGGAAATGGCGAATAGGGTCAAGAACGGCAGTCACAGACAGACGTTGGTGAATAAATCTGCCCCCTCGACAGCGAGATAGCCTCGTTGAATTAATTAGAAATGAATAAGAAAGCCTAGGGGAACGAAGGTACGGCGAATCTGGGGACAGAAAGACGAATGCTTATTGTTCGAGTGGCTTTCTCTGGCCTGTGCTCCTCGAAAACTTCGATTTTAGATAAACTCGCATTTATTCGGGGCCAGTCGATCAAGCCTGTATCGGAAGTAACGAGGTTAAGAAGAGAAGAAGTTCGATATAATGAACGACAGGGGGGCAGAGAGACGAGTCGGTCGTGGTTCGAGCAAGAACGAAAGAGGAACCGGCGAGACCGCTTTTAATGAACGGTGAATCTGTCTGTTCTATAATTGAAGCGATGTTGCGAGCGCAAATTGCAGAGACCCGTCGCCGATGAGCAAACCGGGAAAATCTATGAGAGGCAGAGCGAAAGCAACCAGCTGACAACTTCTCGAGTGGCTCGGTACTCGAAACTTGCCGGGAAGTTCAAGTATTCCACCCTTCTTGAACCGCTTTTTTTTTCTCTTGCTCCATATTCTTCCCCCGTTTCTGTGTCTATCCCGCTGCACGCTTTAAACGTATGTGGCAGAATATATCTTTCGCGATTCCCCTCTTTCTCCGAGCCGCCCTTTATCATGGCAACCAGTGATCTACTGTTACAACTATTCGCAAGAATGAGTTTTAACAAACGGCGACATTGCTTCACTGTTTCCTTGACGACCATATCTCGCGTTTATGTGTCGAGTACATTATAGGATATAATTTGCTCTGCCCACTCGTGTGCTACTGCATTCGTCGATCGACGGTCCCTTCGAGTATCAATGACAGAAAACCAGGAACCATCGAGATAAAGTGGGCGAAAACGATTGTTCGAAGTTACACCAGGACGTATCGGGACATTACTGTTGACTTGTCGCGGTAAAAGCGATTTATCGCGACGCGAGGCTCTGTCGTTTCCAGAGATTTTCGGGTTTCGACAGGCGAGTGCTTCAGGGACATCGGGCGACGATATTAAAAAATTTGTTTACCAATATCACAAACAACTTGTGCACCCGTTCAACAAACATTGAATTAATACACGAATGATTTTCGACGTTCTCAAAGTGGACATTTTTCCCAGAAAAAAAGAGAAAGAAAAAAGTGTTGCAAATAAATATGCTCGCAGAGAAACGGAATGACACGACTAAATCGAGAAATGAATTATCGTACGATACATCGTCGCCGGTCGTTCTTGTAAAAGCGGTAAAGACCTCGCTGGTGACAATGCACGCGCTGCCACATACGACTGATTAAATTGCTGCTCGTCCTGAGTGTGTTCGAAATGCGTACACGGCAGCTGATGCGGGAAAACGTCCTCGCAACACTGGCTATTCGTCACAATCAATCAGCGCGAGGAGCCTGCCGGCTGGGATAACAAAAAAACAAGTGCGAAAAAAAAAAGCGACAACGAAAAATGCGCACTCCAATATACTTCCGAGCTTGCAACGGCACAGAAACGTCACGACAGCGTTCATTTCGCTTTGGAAGATGTGAAAACAAATTTTCGCCCGGGGCACTACGTGGTCGTAACGCTCGCGGAGAGCACGCTCCTTGATCGTATTGTTTGTCAAAGCGGTTCGTTCGATTTTTCGCTGGATATCGAGTTTGAAAAATGCATCTGCAAATCCGACCCCGGACGGTACAGTGCTGGGACGAAAAATGAAAAAAAGAGAACCGAGCCACCGATGCGACAGGACAGCTGTTGACGTTCTATCGGCTCGATTATCTTGGCTTCCGTGCGCGATTTGTGTAAATTCGTGAGGTGGCGAAAAATTGAAAATGTTTGTCGACCTATCGGACGTTTTTCCCTCGATTTATCCGCGATTAAAATTCATTCGTCATGTTTTAGAGATACGTGACGAAATGTCGACAGTATCTCGTCTCTCGTCGAGCAGAATTTCAAGGGACATTGATTATATAATATTATTATATAACATTATTTAAACACACGGTTCATTAAACATTCTGACTCGTTTCGAATAGAAATGTAACGTCGACTTTCCTGCAACCAAACGAGTCTGGCGGTGCAACACGTTTAGCTAGATCGAAGGGGACCTGACGAACGTGGCGCATGGACCCACGGAGTAACGAAATGTATGCGCGTCTGGCCAACGAAAGATAGGCCGAACACGAACGTCGAGACGGTGGCGTGACGTACGACATCGCGGTCAAAATATCGATCGGGCAATTATTCTCGCGTGAGTTACGACGGGTAACAATCGTGAATTAGATTAAACTGGTGACACACGGTGATATGAGTTACGAGATCGCGTCCAATGTAGACCGGAGCGGCACGGCACGAAGATAATATTGGAAACGTGGAATGTACTCGCCTATCTCACCCTTTCTCCCTCTTTCAACCCTGCGTTTCATCTGCCATCCCCTTCCATTCATCTCTAGCCCCCCGTTGGTTCCAACGTTGCAGTATAAACGGATATCTCAGCCGGGTCAGCAAGATTAGCCGGATCGTCATGGAAGCACGAAACGGCTATGATATCCGCGATCTGTTTTGAATACGAATTAACGATTGCTTTTGCGAAACGTCATGGCCATCCCGCTGCCGTTTACCGCCATGCTCTGTCAAGGATCGCTCGATTTCTTTCGATTTACGTGCACGCCGCGCCGATTTCCCGGCGATATAGATGCAACTGGGTCAATGGGATTGGCGGAATCATCGAGGAAGCACGAATCGACGCCGAGGTGATTCGATCGGTTTTTCATCGAGGTGTGTTTAATAAAAAGCACTCCGCAAGTCGACGGTTCTCCGTTTCGAAAAGCCACCCAATTGGAAGTTGGCGGAATTGTGGGTCTCACAGTGAACCGTGAAATTCTGTTTCCATTTTTACCCCCGTCTCAATCAATAAACGAACGATGGGCGTTCCTCGCGGCCTCAAGACTAACCGTGAATCTCCATATCGTGGAACGTGTTCGATCAAATTCTTTGCCGCGATCCAGTCGAGGGACCTTCCATTGATTGGCAGTGCGCATGACGCAGAGAGTTGATTGAAGAATGGCCCGCGGCTGTTCAAATTTCTGGCTCGCCGATCCACCGATGGCGATGGGTTACGCAAATTGAGAGAGCCAGCGCAGGCAAAGGGAGGTCGCGTCTTCATCAAAATGATTCCCGTTGGAAATCAGAATTTCCGCGCGGCGTCGGCGGCGGATTGAAATCCGCAGTTTCAACCACTTTCGCGGTAGTTCGAGCGCCAGGCGGGTAACTCTAAAATAAACCGGCAACACCGGCTACGGTTCGAACTTCGTTAATTACTGCTCCCCGGAGCAGCAATTTTCCAAAACACCGCGTCGAATGGAACACCCGGAACGGGTCGAAAACGCGAGTTCGACTCGTGAAAAGCTCCGGCCGTTCGTCTCGAACATCGTTCCCGGTAAGATGTTCGCCAGGGAGGGTCCTCCGTGATTGAGAAATGGAAAGCGAACGAGGATACTTCAAGGGGAACGTCGACGTTCCAGTCCGCCCGCGAACGATTCGCAGAGCCAATCGGAGCTTCGAGGAATCGACGCTGATAATTCGTTCCGATCTATCGATCAGAGGAAAGCAAACCAAGCGGGAGCCGTTCCTCCGATTGCTGTGTCATAAATCAGAACTCGACTTCGAGTAAACCTTGGGCCAGGACTTCGACGATTAGACTCGTCGGCCGAAAGTTGCCCAACTTTCCTCCTTTCCAATCTACTTCGCCACCTTCTTCGGGATGTTCGTTTAACTATCCGACCATACGGCCCGTTCGACGGCTTTTCGAAGTACATAGCTCGAACCGCGAGTCGAGTAACGGGAATCACGGAGGCACGGAAATGAGTTGGCAGGACGAGGAAGGGGAGAATCGAAAGGGGAAAAAATAAACTTTCGACGTTGCTTGCTTTCTTTTTTCTCCTGCCGCTCCTTAAGATGGTAGCTGCCAGCGAGGGAAGGAAAGAGAGACGTAGATAGAAAGAGAAAGAGAGAGGGAGAGGAAGAGATCGAAAGGATGGAACGCTAACTTTCGAACGACATTTGATAATATACCCAAGAAACGCGAATCGTCCGTAATTGGTCTGCCCTCCCATCGATGCCGGATTCGATGAAACCAGAAAACTCGGCATCGTTCGATCGATCCGAAGTGGTTCGACAGTTCTTGCGATTTTCTTTTTCCCCTGCCGCATGCTTCCGCTCCTCGTTTTTCCCTTAATACTCTTGGAATGCGGTTCTTGCGCTCGTTCCTCTCGCCGGCGAGAAATTTTCGAGCACGTCCACGTAATTTACAGGATTTCGGCGTCCGCGCGATAATGGAGGTTCCCGCGATGGTGTTCTCGATAGTTCGATTAATACATTCGCCGAAGCTTTATCAGCGTTACCTTTGAATTCGAATGTCCGATCGAATTATTAAAATTCTGGCACCCTCGGTGAAGAATGCTATCGACACGTGAATGTCGTGAAATCAGTAGCTGCCACGAATTCGATGGACTCTGACGTCAAACGCGTCGAAACAAATGCAGTTCCACTCGCGTGGCATACAGTAGCTGAGGCTTGAAATCGATTATGAATATTACATTACTCTCAAATTACTTGGCAATTTCGCAGATTGTTCTTCGCGCTACTTTGGCTGACACTAGTTGGAGAATTCCTCGTGCAAACATCTAGCTCTTTCAATTCTCTCAGTTTGTTTGTATTGTTCGCCGTTTCGGAGCGAGATCTGCTCGTTTGATGCTTGGTGAAAATAGTCGCTAGAAGTATGCGGAAAAAGGGGGATTCGCGAACGCGAATTGTTCCGATCGTGCGATTTAAATCGGTCGTTCATGCACCCGTTAGAAGGTGCGCGATTCAATTAAAATTAGATTAAAATGGAATGGCGTGCACCATTCGAACAACTTTAATCCGATACGAATTAATATTCAAAATTAATCGGATCGCGTTTCCATTCGACGGCGATTTTATATTTTCTTCAGGCCGAGCAGATTATTCCATGTAACGGTGTTTGCGAACGAACCTGGTCTTCTTGAATTAATGTAAACAGCGTCCGCCGGATTAAAAACGAATCGAACAGAAACGAATGGAACAATAAAGATTTTAGTTATTTCGTATAATTAGTTGAATTGATGCAGATGATTTCATTCACGGAACGTTGCTTTATTGACAATGCGAAACTTTACTCATTCTGCAACTTTCCCAGTTGTAGTAGTTAGCCAATTGAAATTAGCTTCGTAAAATATATTACCCAATCATAGAACGATTAAAATATTGAAACAGATTATCATATAACTACGAGTATGTAAAAGAAGCTAGCGAGTAAATCCAGCAGAACAATTTTCAATAAACAGAGGAGCTTCAGTAAAACATACATCTAATTCGCTATAACGATCTTCACTCAACACGTAGAACGGGAAAGTTCATTAAACAAAACCTCCACACCTTTATCCATAAGCGGTTCACGAAGAATTAAGCATACACAATTAACCCCCACACACTGTGCTAGAACACACATCAGATCCAGTTTATCCAGGGGGAAAGGGGAAAGTCGAGAGCCCAGTGAGATTAGAAGCGCGGGAAATCGTGCCGCTCGATTAAAGCGAATTAAAACGGAAGAGACGTTTGTTCTTGCGCTCGGTTTCGCGCGGCCGGCTGTTTTACATTTTAATTGGCCAAACAAATTACGCATGCCCGCCATGTCAAAGTGAAAATTCGCACAGCCGAATCGTCGACGATTTCGGGGTGACCGGATTTCCTGAATTCCATTACGAACGCGGCGTCGCGACGGTACAAAATTGCATGACTTATGCGCTGGACCGGTGGTCTCCTAGTGCACGAATCGGCGCGTCGATCCATCCACGTTGTCAGCGTTATCGTCGCGATGGCCGTTCACGTTTCGACGGGGGTGGACTCGTAAAATCGTCGGGAGATTCGTCCGATAGTCAATGTTTTCCAATTTCCGGCTGCGTTGAACGATCCGCCGGTCTACGGATGTGAATCGCGATGATATTCACTCGGTTTGGAATCGTCGCCCTCCATAAAGAAGCTGTTTGCCACGGTATTCACAGGGTAAACGTAATTGCCACTGACGTTCAGCTTTTTTGTCGAGCGTGAATGTTTAAATAGTTGAAAAGTTATTCGTCGATGCGAAAAGAATTCGCCATAACAGTATTCCAATCAATTTTATTTTAAGTTGGTTGTACATTTAATGCCGGTTGCTATCGCTTTCTGTCTCCGCTTTTTGTTTCAAGCTAACTATTTCAGAATTGAGGTCGAATGGGAAAATGTATTGGGGAAATGTCAACCAGCTCAACAGATCAGCCTTTTAGATACGTCGCACGAAAACCACACCGTTTTTCATTTTCATATCAATTATTCGTAATTCTTCTTTGTTCGGTCTAATTTTGTATTCTAAATTAATTGTAGCGTTTAAAACATTTGCTGGTCTGACATGTAATTATTGAAATGTGGAAAAACATGATCTCTCCAGCGACCAAAAGAAAAAACATTTCAACAGCGACCATCTATGACTTTTCGCGAAAATTAATCAAATCGCAAAGACAACGAAACTGCAAGAGACGTTCTAGATGAAAGATAGTTTTCATACTTCGTAAACACGTCCACTGGAAGATAACGAGGACAGTGGTCGCGACATAAACCACGACCGTAAACGAAGCTAAGGGTTGTTGCGCCCTGTCGCCTTAGTATCATCGCCGCACAAGCCCCTGGCATGGCTTAAAAGTTAACAATAACGACGTGGAAAAGTCAAGCAATTTGCGCAATCCCCATCATACTCTTTATAGTAACCTGCTTTCTATAAAAAAAAGAGAGAGAAAAAGAACCAAAAGCTAAAGAAACTCTTTAAGGCGATATTTGTGCTTTGACAAATTCACTTCAAAAAGGGGCCTGAAAAATGACGTTATAAACTCAATTACCCCCTTGAACAAAGATGTAACAACAAATATTGAGAGCTGAACATTCAAGGCACACGACGGTCATATGAAAATTGTGGATTCACGTTCGCAATAGAACCAAGCGTCAGACAATAAACGAAGGTTCTTCTGAATCTTTATATGCAATAAGAATCATGGGTGTATAAAAATAACGAGGCCGTGATACAGTGTGCTTCACAGAATCTGCAAATATTTTCAGGCAGCAATCTTGAAGCAGGTTCCTCAATTTCTCCTGTCCCTGTGGACACAACGGTGCATACACTTGGCTGGAACCGCAATCAACTTTGGCGACAGATGATGCGGAGCATCTGCATTGAATGCGACAACGATGATGCGCCTCGACGAGGCACTTGCTCCGCCGGATACACAAATATGCGCCGAGATTGTGTGTACAGACGCGCGTAAACTTGCAGCAGAACATTAGCGCGGCGGGTCACCAGATCAAACAAGGCTTGAATCAAGGGGAACGAGCTGAATTGGATAACATCACCTTCAACATAGTCCGTTGTTCGACGCAGGATATTATTGAAAGCGCAGAAATTACAACATGACCCTTCGTGTTACCATGGAGCTGGATAGAACTGACGTTAGGATTGATTTCGAACACGGGTATGATCGATTGGTGTAACAGACCGCGATCACGTATGGAAATAAAATGTCGATACAGATGAATTGTTTAGCGAAAAATAAAATTCTGTGAGATATAATTCGAGCACGAATTATTGGGTATTTCGAATTTTATTTAGAAATGCTTGGAAATGGCAAATTTATATTTAAATGCAATGAAATTGTCCCTTAGAGCCTCTTAAAAAAGTTTACTTATCTTCTCGTTTACTTATCTATGCATATAAAATCATTTATATGCATAAATGTTTTTCCTGTCAAAAAAACATAATACACATTATCATAATAAGCAGTGATGAATTTTCTCCATAAATATTCGAATAATATTTCATTTAGAAGCAGATCTTCGAAGTTCGACAATTCAATCGTATTATATAGGACTGTTTAAGGGGTGCAATTAAGTTGCAAGGAGCACTAACACTGGAGTATCTTCGCCCTGAAATGGAAGCGCGAACGTGGAACACACAAGTTGAGTGGAAAATAACGCTGCCGTGGGCCGAAAGGATGATCATTGGACGATATTGTCCTCCGGTGCTCGCATTGCAGGGCGTAATGTGTCCCGAAGGGAAGCGTATTCGTGATTACAGTAGAAGGCAACTACTTAGTCGGCGACTTTTGGAAGCACGTCGATGGAAACGCCTGTCCTACGGGGCTCGACGCGGTATCAAGAGCTCCGGAAACGAGATAAACGTAAAACGACAGGCAATGTATGTGATTAACGGTTAATTTCGCAAAATCGTATTCACGTCAAGGGGGCTGTAAAGTAATGAAATTAATGCATCACTCAAACGTGGCTTGTTAACGGAACGAGGAACGTAGGGTTCATTCAGTTAAACTTTCAACTAATCTGCAATATTTACATAAATTATAAATTCGTATATAAAATTGGTTCTTCGAATGGCCACAGTGAAAATTTAAATGGAACAGGATAATGTATTGGACCCTCTGTTTTAAAACTTGTGTTTAGACGCTTATCGTTTTTCCAGAATAAAGATATTTTCTTTATCTTATATAAAGCCTGCATCCGTGCATAATATTCACCTACGCATAATATGTTAAACTTTCGTTGTACACCCGTTCATTATGTTTATCTTATCTGGAACTGACGCACTTCCACGTATGACGCATGGTACACTTTGTACAGCATCCATACACCATGATACATATCATTACTTATTCATCCCTGTTCCATTACTCACGCTGCATAGTAACCCTTGATATCTAATGTGGTTCACAAAATCTAGTTCAATGTCTCGGATGAACTAATATTCTGGTTTGTTGCTACAAACGCACGGGTGTTTAATTAGACGAATTCAAAAAGGATAACATGCTAACGTGCTTTCTTCAATAGTAACCACGATAATTTATCTACTATGAAAACATTAAATTATTCAGCGCTGAAATGCCGTTTAACCCCTTCGCACCGGCGGAAGAGATATCTCGCCGCGTGATTTCGTTCATGATATGCTATGGACGAGATATCTCGCAACGCAATGTCTTTCATGCGATGCTGTGTACGAAATATCTCGCGACACAAAATCGTTCATGCGACGCTGTGTACGGAATATCTCGCAAACCTTTCTATTACAACGCGAGATATCTCGTCCAACGATTTGGATCAAAATGAATTCGTAGGTCACTATGAATGTGGCATTCAGTTGTAAACATTGAAAAACGGGTAGGCGAGCGCGAGGTATCTCGTCCAAAGCAGCACGCGAACGGTGTTGCTTCGCGAGATATTCCGTACACAGTGTCGCATGAACGATTTTGTGTCGCGAGATATTTCGAACATAGCATCGCATGAAAGACATTGTGTTGCGAGATATCTCGTCCGTCGCGCCGGTGCGATGGGGTTAAGCTGGAGAACGCAGCAAATCTATCCATAGAAACATTCATTCGTGTTTAACACCTGTATTTAAAAAATGGTATAATCAACGCACAATCGAGCCGGAAATTTTTAAATACCAAATAGAAATTGCTCAAAAGCTGCCACAAAATCCACGCAAATCTCACGAATTTTTCAGATAACCTCGCGCAAGCATCCACCCCTTCTACTCCAACTATTCCCCAGCTTATCGTCCTCGCGGATCGTATCTTGGTGCGTGTGAAGCGTCACAAGGCGACTCTCGAATGGAATTTCCAGCCAGCCTAAAGTTATCCGACGCCCTCGTGGGAGGGTAGAAATGCAGGTGCTAACAGCGGGGCGAGAAGGGGCGCGGTCGACAGAGTACGGTGGTATAAAGCTCGAAAAAAGACCGCTCCGACCGAAGGGGGTTGACGAGAAACGCGGGCGGCAAAAGTCGACAGAGCATTCGATGGAACTTTTTTGCGCCCGACGGCGGTCTCTACGTTTTTTTCCACCCCGGCAGCGGCGCGAAATTCAATTTTCGCGTCTGCACGCACCCGACCAGGGTAACAGGAATACGCCCCAACGTATTCTACGACGACGGGACGCGACGCGACAATGCGACACCACGGTCCATCGATTGCACGTATACGAGCACACCACCGGCGGCTAGTGATAAGCGAGCTTAAGCTCGGCCATGTTGCACGACGGAATGCACGGCCGTGTTCTCGGCTCGTCCTCGGGCGTGTGCTACGCGTGCAACTAGACCGAATGGCCACGTGCACCGACGTGTGTATATTTACGCGACCGCGTGCCTCGTCTTTGCCCGCGTGCGCTGTTAGCCGACGTTGTTGCGTGCCGTGAACGCAACTCGATTCACCGCAAGTAATTAGGTGATGTGTTTATCGCGCATCAGTTGGCCGTCGGCGCGGCGTGACGGGCTAACTAGTTATAATCGATTATCGCGCCACGGGCAATCGAATTCTTCACAGTTCGTCAGCGTCGTTCTCCGCCGCTTCTCCCTTCTCTATGCTTCATACGCTCGTCGCGGGTTGTATCGCTTGCGTGCGTGGGTGCGTGCGTTGTTCACTCTGTTTCCATGGCGAGCAATACCCCCTTGCTAAAAAAGATCCTTTGTGACCGGGCTGATCTAGCGACGCGATTTCCCGCTCCGCTGAACGTCGTGTTTTTAGACGGAAAATATTCCGTCGGTAATTATTAGCATCGATACGGTGGTTCGGGCTTTCGTGCCCGTCGCTGCTGCGGCTAATCGCATATTTTCTGTTATTCGTTGCGCGGTCGGAAACAAATTGTCGTACGTTGGAATTTATTGGACCGGGAGGAAGATTGAATTTCCTGCTCATTCGTTGAACGATTTGACCGACTTTTAGCTGTACCTATGATCCTCGTGTCTTGTGTCCGACCTATTCGACTTTTACCCTTTCTGGCCAACCATTTTTTAAACGATCAGCTCTTCGGTGATATCCTCGTTCGTCTGTTTTTTTTATTCCGCTCTAATATCTTTACCAAGTGGCCGCCGTTTATGAGTAGAGTACGCTATAAATCAGCGTCGAATTTCTGAGTTGGCATCGCAAACACGATGGGCCACGGAAGTCTATAAGGTGATTTGTCCATTCATATATCTCGTCGGCGGTATAAGGGGAAGATTTGTTGACCCATCCAGTTCAATCCGTGGAGCAATAAACGAAGAAACTGACTCACGAATCTCGGGTCCCGCAATCGGATCGACCAATTCCTTTCTCTCCTACAGAAATGTTGCCCGATCCTACTTCACCTACGTGCAATCTGGCTACTTGTTATTTCGACCCTCCCGGCCTCTTTGCCAGATTTATTTCCCCCCTAGTAAGACCGTAACGACTATCCCACTTTTACCTCTAGCTAAGAATAAAATTACTTCGGAAAACGAGAGTCCAAGTGCAGTGGTTCAATTTCCTTTTCAAAGACAATTTGTTATCCGAAAGTGAGCAGCTGAACTTCTGATCGTTGCCTCCACTTTTCAACCCCCAAAACTGTGAATTCCCATTACTCACTACTCGGCTAATACCACAGACGCGAAGATTCGAGATTACATTCTCGTTGAACTGGTTCGAACAGGCAAACACTTCGGTGGTGTCGTCTCACTGGATGCAACCCCTTGCACGTGAGACGTGGTCGATTCGTTCGGATAACGATCTCGGATCACGTTGATCCAAGAAGATAAAGCTAATCCGTGGAAACTTCATCGGGGAAGCCCTTGGCTTCCTCCACTCTCGCCAGTTGCCAGCGTTTGAAAAGAACAGCCAGCCGATTCGACGATTAGACACGCGCACCATTTTAAGAGGAACATTCAACGGAAAAGGACCGCCCGGAAATTCTGCCTCGAATATCGTGCATTAGTTTTTCCTAAGTTGGATGCAACGTCGGCCAGATTTAACGAGCTTCAATGTTTTATTCGAAGCCGTTGCTGGCCGGTTCGTCGCTTATCCAAGAGGCGACGAAATTTCTCGCATGATCGTCGAATCAATCGCTCTCAGCCCGATTTTTCTGTGCGACCCGCGTGCCGCGGATTCCGCTTGTCAAATTACGAGGACGATGTCGAGCGCAAGTTGCTCGTACCTAACTCTCTCTTGTCAAAGTGAGTTTCAACTTCGAGATTCCGAGGCTGCGGAACGTGTGTTCGCCTTTAACAAGTTCCGCGTCACGTGAACCCTCGGTGGCGTACGTTCGTCGTAGAAAATAAAAGTTTCACTCAGCATATAAAGTTATTCTCTAATGCACTACTCAAATAGGACACGTGTGAGAGAAGATGTACGTGTCACGAATTTAGTACAATCGGTATTCTTCGCTACTTCGATGCTTTCATAATAATTTTAATGCACGCTTCACATCGGCTTCTAAAATAGAGGAAAACGCTTAATTTCCGCTTCAATATCGAATGTATAAGGGGGCTGCGAGTCACTGATACATATGTGTGTACAAGTGTGTACACTGTTTTGCGTGTGTGTTGATTGGGACGGTAGATAGAAATTGTATCGTGTCTGTGTCCGGAATGTCCGAAAGTAGTTCCGTCAAACTTCGAGGGGTACTTACTAAAATAAATTAAAGAATCTTCAATAAACATGGCTTCATAAGCCATGGCAATAAGCAAAAGATTTCGTAATTAATTGTGGAGATGATTATTAATTAGAAATGTCTTGCGTTAATTAGAAATTCTTAATTAGAAATTCTTAATTAGAAATAACTCGAGCGATGCTTATAAACTTTTATTAAAGAAACTTGCAATCGTAGAGGTCTGTTTTTACGCAGAGGATTCGAATATTTATGTCAGGGAGATCTGTTCTGTTTCCCCGGCTATAGCTTTGTTGATTCAAGCAGTACTAAATAATGCTCAATACAGAATAAATCTTAGAAAAATCCAAATAACGATCTTTAAAGCTCTAGTGGCCTTAAATTTTCAACAAAGACGTCCCAGCTGCCACGAATATCCCCAGGTATTAATTTTTATAGTGAAACCATTGGCGTACAAGCCCTACGAGCTTCAAAGGTGGGTCGATCATAAAAAATAATTCGTGGCGAGTCTCCCGGGTAAACGAAGGATAGAAAGAATTATACGGAGTTTCTACGTTATTCCATTAACTCGAAAGTTTATTAAAATTTAGTTAGGGGTGCGAATGGTGAACAGCGAGAGCAGTTTCAACCCCCGGTATTGTTTAACTGGAAACTTTCTCACCCCCTTCACACGGCTGCAACTGGTTGTGATTTAAAGAGCTACCTCGACGTTGTTCTTACTGTGAAACTTGCCACTTCCAGGAGAGAGGTTGTTCGTAAAACTCCAGGCGTTCGTTGTACACGCGTATCCAGTAAACTATGCGTATCGATAAGGGAAACTTTTTCACGCGATAGATTGTAAAAACTGTACTTACGCTAATCATTGTCTAATTTTGATTTTAGAGCAATTCTGTATTTATTTCCCTGTTTATCTCGTTTTTTTGTTTTGTTTTTTTTGGTACATCGTTTATTTTCCGTGGAAATGCAGCGTGACGTAATTGATATTTGGCTGGTGATTTATGAAATTTTCGGGAGACAATTTCGCTGGCAAATTGGCCGCATATTTTTAAACGAAAGCTCGCCGACACGGCGGCTATTGCGTGTACACGTTTTATCATGAACGGATATACACGTTTCCGTGTTAACCCTGTAACGAACAATTACGAAAAAAAAAGTCATCAAACATTTTCTGCCGGTTGATCCTTCAGTGCGTTAAAATGTATTTCGTTCCCTTGTTCAATCGTTTCTTTTTTCCTTTACTCCGTTACGTACAAGAAAAAAAGGGTTAAATTGCGGCCTACATATGTAACACTGCGCCGTAGAATCACGGTCCGCTTGAACGGCGGTGAACTTTTTCAACGTTGTTTCCATTGGCGTTCTTCCTGCAAACTTTCGGTCTCATTTTGCGCATACGTACAAGCCAAGGGACAAAATTAGCAGACACTCTTCGTCCCGCGATAAAAAGTTCAGCAAAGCGCAGAAACTCACGGCGCTCAAAAGGTTCCTGGTTGAGAACTCTCCGTCGTCCACCTTTCCTACCACGAAACTGTCCCGACACTTGTTAAGTACCTTATTTGAGTTCCAAACTTGAACGTCACTCCGCTTCTTCCTTTTCCCTGTTTCGCTACTTCATCAGACCGTTCCCTGTACCTGCAGTTTCGTCGTGCCTACACCGACGAATCATCGTATTCTCCTTGAATACGATGTTTTCCGTCCTCCCCGCCTGTCTCCACGTGATTTAAATAATTATACAGCTTTCGAAAAAGCCGATAAAGTGTCGCTACGGAAAGAGCATTCAAAACCTTTGCAATATTTTCACAGAGCAAAGCGTTGCCTCAGTACTAACGATGTAGCAGAGAACGAACCTAAACTCGTTGCAAACACTCTTTGATATATCCTACATGGTACTGCAAATTATAATACAGCCTTTTATCTTGAAAATTGCCAGGGATTCTGGGTGATGTTTCTTCAAAAGCGGCGCTTCGCCACGGCCATTAAAGCCGGGCGTGCTGTCAACCCGAAATTCGAAATTTTACATCGTCGCATGGTTCAGATCTAAAAGGATCACCATCAATGGGAATCCGCTTTGATCATTTTATCGCTGCCCGTGGCAAGCACTATTCTTTCGTTCTCAATAGTTATTGCACGGTTCTCTGAAAATGTTCACCAGGTGCAATTAAGTACGACATGCCGTTTACAGGCTACCGATCGCTCATTTGGGGCTTGGATCTCGACACGGTTAGAGATACCGCTCGTTCGCTTCGTTATACAGTCGCAATCGTTTGGAAACGATCGGCGAACTCGATTCGGCGTTTCAACGTTATTTCGCAGAGACGTCGTACTTCTTTATTGCCATGCAAACTCGCGGAACGGACGGTTTTTTTAAAACCGGCATTGCACCGAGAAAACTGATCTGTCAGCCACAAAATCCAATCGCTGATGTAGCTAACGACTTCTCCTGGCACAGGCGATGACGCCGACGCTGTATATAGGGTGTTTCGATAATCCCCTGCGAAAATTTCGATAGGAACTAGTAAACGACGCATGTGGTATGTTGTGAAGATCCATCGGCAATATAACTAATTGTAAGAAAAATTGGAGATCTTTGAACTGCTGTAGCTTTATGTAAATGAATCGTTCAACAGTTTGTCTAGGCTCATTTTAAAAGGTGTCATTCCAAGAACCCTTTCATATTAGACAACGGATTGGAAATAATAGTTGTCGAATCCAGAACGTGCAGTGCGTGCACGTACTACGATAAGCTGCTGCACAGAAAAATGGCATTGGAGTGGTAATTTATGTATATCGTGTCTCGACGTTGCGATAATGATAGAGCTACGATATGGATTAATTAACCGGCTGTAATGGAAAAGAAGTTGCAGGCGGGGAATTCGTGAACGCCTATTCGTGCCGGACTGACTTCGACGCGAGTCTGTGCATTTCGTTTTTCGCTACTACTGTGGAAATAACATTCGCAATTCATCCATTTGATTATCGTTCAACGTTTCACGAACCTCCCCTTTCTTCCTGCTACGTTTATGCGACGCGAAACGTCTTCTTAAGAGCAACGTTACACCATTGTACAGAAAAATACGATTAACTTATATAGGAAAACTCAATTACCCCGAATCGAATGTCGTGCTCCTTACACGCGCTCTTTGTGCTTCCAAGACCTTTGATGCTACTCTACGCTTTGATTTCAACTTTTATTATACCAACATCGAGCACTTTAACCCCCTAATTTTAACTCTTTTGATCCCTTTGCCGTCTTCAGCCACGCAAATTCTTCTTTGACATCCGCAAACGATAATCACCAATGAAAATTCAAGTACCCAGTAACCGATCGATGGGAAAAAAAATGTCGTCGGCGTTACATCGTTCGTCTATGCAAGTATTTTATACTTCCTCTACCAACGAATAAACCCTTCGAAGAGCAACGACCAATGTAAATACAGAAGGAACTTTTGCCGATGATAATTGTGTTTCCTTCCTGTGTATACAGAGAAGGCAGCTACACACGAGTTTGCAAAGCCTCTCATTACAGCGGGCCAGGTCGCGCCAATTTCTACAAACGTGCAGGTACTCTTTATGGCGTTGACGGCTCGACACACTCCTTCCCAAGGCACACGAGCCTTCGGTTCATCCATTGTGGCAGCCTGAATTCAACGTAACTAACCTAACTCGATTCCCACCCGCACTAGGTCATATCGACGAATCCAAGTTACTTGTCTTTCCGGCACTCGCGGCGCGTTCTCCAATTAAGCGTTTCGCGTTTGCCAAATTTGCCGTCTCTGTCACACCCTGTCTATTTTCCCCAGCCGCTCGTCCTCTTAGATTAGAATAGAATCGCAATGAGTAGCTCTGCTCTCTCGTAGAAATCCTTTATGACGGTTCTGCGCCATCCAACCCTTCCATTATGCAACGTAAACACGTGCCAGAGTAATAAATATTCAGCATCGCTTCGGGAGTTTATTGTGTACCCTCGCACGCTTGCAGCAACGGTGTGGGGATGTAATTAGAACAAACGTGTAGCTGGCTGGAACAGTGCGTGCGATTGATTGCGGAAGTTACCGTATCGAATGGTAGAATATTAGAGTGGCCTTATTATATATATTTCTTTTTTGCAATGTTACTAAGAGAAGTATGATACCACGTTGAAGGGAACATGTACATATACTGTAAACACATTTTACTCCAAATATTTGCACGAGAGCGTTAAACACGTTGCAAGCATTACAGTTTTAATATAAGTTTGTTAACACATAAGCCTGCAATTTCTCGCAATTTCAACGAGAACACTAGACCCCCGATATTTATATTGCAGTTCAACTGGAACGCGTACTTTCGTCCCGGCGTCAGCAACGTTTCCAGAACTCGTAGTTCACCAACGCTGTCGCCCGGCCGGCTGAATTGCAAACGTAATGCCTGAGATCCTCGGTAACGTTCCGTTAAAATTCTCCTTCAGCCAGCGGTTTGTTATAACGTCAGAAGAAATCCCATCGCCGAAGCAATTAAATTCTAAGACGCCCCTAATGAATCGGGCTTTTTTAATTACAGGGGACAAGCTTGGAATAAATTGTAACCAAGCTGCCCCCGGCTATGGCTCCTCCCTGATATCTTACCCTAGTACGTCGTCGGGCTGACGTTAAACGTTTCGCGAGGCAGAACGCAGTCGCATTCCACAACAGTGATTTTAACAGCGTCGTTCCCTGAAACGTTAGGATTGCCGGAGTGCGGCTGCGTTGCAGTTTAACGGCTCTCACGTTCGAAAGTAATTAGGTTAATTCCACTGAAAGCTTGTGTGTGCCCCTGGTACGCCCGAAATTATTCACAACTTCACCGGTACGGCCGTGAAAAAATGGCATTCTTATCCCGATAATTGTTGATAAAAAGAATTTCCCTTAATGTACATAGCTGATTAATAAAATAATTTCGATGAAATACCTCGTATCGATGCGCGAAGCAAACGAACGGCGTGGCTGAATAGTAGGCGAGATTAATTAAGCTTTTCGACAATGCCATCGTGGAAAACGGCGAAACTGCAAACGCAGAGGGGTGGCGTTACGTTAACGCCGCGCAGCCGTTCAGTTGAATTTCGTTCTAAATTTCGTGGTCATTTAAGCCATGCCCGAGTAATTATTCCGAAACTCGGTTAATATTGTATAATATCGTAGAGTATGTCCGGGAAATGTAGCGGCAGGATCCGGGGAAAACTTTGTTGCGTATGTCGGCCTCGTTAGCGTCGCAAGTGCGAATGACTTTTACGGGCACTAAATACGTCGGCGTGTTTGGCAAGCAAGGATACCAAGAACGTGCGTGTTTAGGCTGCCCGTTTGAAGAAACCGAGCCCACGGATGCGGGTGTTTTATGGGTGTAAATGAGAGCGTACACAAAACGAAGGGTGCATCGTGATAACGGCGGGAAAAAGTTTTCAGCACGCAAGTTAAGAGGGTTGCACACGAGCATACATCTAGAAAAAAGGAACAAAAGAAGAACGTTAATAAAATGTGGAGAAAGTAGCACAACACTTCGCCATCCAAGTGGCATCCAAGAACAAATAATAATCAACTGCGCGCATTGCACATCAATTATCCTTGGGCGTCGATTAATCGTTTCCAAATTAATTCCGCCGTTTGACAGGCGACCGCGAAGTGAAATGCCGGCCACGTTTCCAGATAGAAAAACCGTAAGGAGAAAAATGCCGGGCAACCAACGTCACGAAAGCACTCGTGCTTACCGACTACTTCCTGGTCGCATTAAGACCGACCAGGCATCGAGGCCGTAAGTTTTTCAATTTTCAAGCCTCGAAACTCGAAAGCGACCATGTTATCATCGAGAACCGCGTGTCGACCGCAGAAGGGGACACGAAAGCACGTCACGCTAATCGGCCAACTAGACTGCCGTGCGCTGAACGCTGTCTGTAATTAGTTTTGCTATTAAGCGACTTTGAAGTTTATTCCGACGATAAGCTTCGCTCACAGTCGCCGTGGCGCCTTCGCGTCCGAACCGTTCATTCGTATTCTCTCTACTTCCTTTTCTTTGCTCCTCTTTTCAATGTTTCGACAAGTACACGAGTACACAATTCGGCCGTCGAATTAATTAGAAGACTAATTTCACAAAGGGAAAACGCGGGGCAGCTTCCTACGATGAAACAATGAATGGCACTATCGTCCGATAATTAAAAGGAATACGTATACGCTTCGCCGTGAGCGAAAATATATTGTTAATTGTGTTTACGCGAAAAGCGAGCGTAATTTACCGAGACAGTGTACACGACTGGATTCAACGCCGACAGAAAACGAAGCTTCGTCTCGTGTATGGCCGTAAGTATACTGGGATAAACAAATTTTTCCACGGGGATGTTTCCACGACAGCTGCACCCACCTCTTCTCCCTTTGTGACGACGACGACGACGCGCATTCAGCCCGTCGTTCCCGTGTAAGTTTACTGCGAGCAAATACTATAAGGCACGCTCGAACGAATGTTCGCGCATCCGTTCCTAAGCTGATTACGATATATGGGAATTCATCGGGCATCCAGTGCAGGCGGTACGCTGCGAAAAGTGTGTTGTCCGCCTGACGGTGCCAGTGCGTGTAAGTGTACGGAATTTAAGGTGACGATAAATTCGGTGGCCTTAGAGAATTTATTGTCTGGATTATTTCTGCAGTTACACTACAGATAAATTAATTAACTTCGTGCTTCACCTTGCGTATAGTATTTGCGTGCAATGGTATTAACGATTATGATTTCGTCTTTTTATTTTCAAATATTCTTTCACACACTATAAGGCCCACAATTTTTGTAAGCCTTACAGCGTATCGAACCCCGTTGATCTCCAAACGCGCGACTGTCAATATTAAAATAGAAGTAACAACAAGTATAAATACCACTCGATTCTGCAGACTTCGTTAAGTCATCCGAGTATTCTTGCTTTTCATATATTATTTCACGAATCCTGTGGCCAATGGAAGCTTTGAAGCTCGCGTAACTAACCCGACGTATAATTTACCTTGGCCGCCCCGGTCTTACGGAAGGATTAAAGGGGGCAGGAATATGAAATACAATTGCCTGTTCAATGTGGCGCGTAAATCCGTGTTACACAGACGAAATTCATCCGGCAAGCGGGAACACCGAGGTAAACAGCGCGTAACGAGTCGACCCGTTTACCGTGGCCCGTTTGGACTGATTTATTCGGCAGAGACTGCGAATAGAATTTCGAGGACTAATGGAAAGTACTGTAACAAGGAAATATAATGCATCGGGAGCGGTTGCCCCATCCCGCGAAATTGCTTCTTATGAAAACTTGTTCGAAGAAGTCGTTCGCCGTGGCCGGGGAAAATTGCCGGTTGCGCAAAGAAGATTGCCCGCGTTGCTTGAAAAGGTGGACGGGGGAAAGGGAGGGGTCCGTACGCGTGGCAAGACGGAAACGGGGAAGGGCCGTGCAAATAATATTGCCCCGGCGAGCCTGTTTACCCGTCGAGAACTTCTGAAGCAGTCGATCGGTTGGTTTGTTACGACCGCAACTCCACTTACAAGTAATTAGACTAACAGGCACGGAGCCGGGACAGGCGAATTTCGTCCGGGATAAATTCAGTCGCCGGTTTTGTCGGTATTCGCGTCAAGTTCGCGGCATTCATTTCCTTCGCTATTCCCAGCCAGTATTCGACGGCTCCCAGGGAATTGCGTCTGCCACTGAAAATTGAATATCAAAATTACATATTCCCTTTGGTCTTTTCCTCGGGAGATTTTCCTCGGCGTGTACTCTGAATGCTATCACGGAATGATCGTTTTTTTCTTTCGTTGAATTTTTCAAACGATGAAACGTTCGAGTTGGTACATTTAGAGATGCATAATTTACAATGACGTGTAGGAGCTGTTTCTCAATTTAATGGAATAATGAATGTATTAATATAAATGTTTGTATCGGTGTGTTACGAAATTAGATTGTTATAAGATTGTTATCGCGCAACACTACGCTATTTTGATAACCCATATCTCCGCTCTGTAGTTGCTTTATTGTCGACTATAAACCTCGCCAATTTTCTACTGCTATACGAGTGCCCTAATTCAGAAAATAATCTTCGAAATGAACTGACTAAGTGCTCGCAATAAAATGAAGAACGAAAACTCTAATCGTCGCTGATGACCATACGCTGTCCGTAAAGATAAAATTTAATTAACGTCATAGAAGTCCCGGAGATCGCATAATAAACTTCATCTATCAGGCGCATGTGTTTGTCTTTCGTTGCATCTAAAGTGGCAGAGGGGGTAATATAATAATGTGGTAAAACGCAGGATCGTGTAGCATCGCGCCGCGGGCCATTTGTAAAATTTATCTCGCCACGGAGAGCCAACGATGGTGGTGAGATAGAAGGTAGTGGAATCTAGGGTATCCGATCCATGGGGTGATTGCTTCGTGGGGAAAGTACGCGTTGCCAAAAGCGCTCCAGTGTAATCTTCGAGCCACGTTATTAGTAAGCTCCACGGCTATCGCCCGCTACATCCTGCGAATACACCTTCGTGCTTTCTAAGTTACTAATATTAAGGATATAGACGTTTAATATTTAAAGAAATCATTTAAATCCACGGTACGGAAAGATTCATGGCCTTTCAGTGTATACAAATTGATGCGAAAAATTCTTTATAAATAAAAAGCTTGCTGCTTTAAAATTTGCTACCGGTCTAATCAACCCTTGCGATCCTTTAATAAATACCGAAGTTAATTAAAAACATTGCTACCCAAAGATCCATCACTTTGCCTCATCATCCTCAGTTGTTTCAAAGCCGCGACTTTAGCTTCCACCAACGATACCATGAACGCCTGTAAAATATTACACCCTCAAAGGCTCGGGGCATTTCCCTCGATATCCATGATCCGTACATGGCGTCGCAAAACCACCGAGCCAATATCCCGTTGTGCCTGCACTCTCCGGGCGTAAAGGTTTCGATATTCTAACAGCATTCTCCGCTCTTCCTCCGCGACACTGCAGCAGTTTTCGTCCCCTTTGCATGGAACTGTTTGCTTTCTAGAATAGTCACGGAAACAGCGTCTGCGCGGAGGCATATGGGCCACAAGACCAGCTAATAATCGGGCGACGAACGCGTTCCAACGAGGCAGGACCGTGTTTTCGTCCGTCTAGGGCGGTATTATTCCCCTGAGTGGAATGGTGCGGCAAGAATCAGCAAGATCTCGCGGAAACGATCTGAAGATGTGCCCACACGAGCAATCCCACGGTGGACCATTTCGGATTACGTTCGAAGATCGTCTATTTCTTCAAGGGAGTCGCAAGCGGCACGTTCGATCCGGGAAAATCTGATCGGCGATTCGATTCCTACGAGCATCGATTGTTTTCACTGTTACGCGCTACATCCCTGGAACAAATATTTATCCTTCCTCGCCCGTGGCGGAAACGGTGTCCTCTTCGTGGAAGCAGGTTGACGGAGAAGAGCGTGATACTTTCGCGCTACGCGGTCGCAAATACGCCCGAAGGAAGAAGACAAATCAGCGAGGAAATAGAATTTTCGATAGAATAGAAGATGAGGGAGTGCAGCTTTAAATTGATAAAGCTGAGGACGTCGAGCGATTTTTAGACGAGGATCGAGTTGTTTTTTTTATTTTTTAGGGTGATCTTTATCCGAGCCAGAGAAATATTCCGGACATCCGTATCTGTTTGGCAGATATAATAATTGAACGGTGGATTGTTGATTCACATCGCGGCGAAGGCAATTTTGGAAATTGCCTATCGGTGACGTTTTTACGCTGAAATAAAATCAGAGTGTCGTAAAGTTCAAAGGAGATCGAATTCTTATTGCGCGGAGGAGTCGCGTCGTTGGAATTTCTTGACCTTTTCCTCGTTATTATGCGCCGTTGCTGCCGTCTCGTCGATCGTCATAAAGCGCGCAAAAATATCTATAAGCGAGCGTAAGATATGATTATGCCAGCGGTCGTAAAGTTCCGAGAAATCTATAAAGGACTCCGAATGGTGGATTCGGAATGAAGCAAGTTTGTCCGATGGCCGCGATATCGAAACTGGTTCAAGAGAGTGGACCGTTTTTGTTGCGGAAAGGACCACCGAATGCCCAGCTCGAGCTTTGTACGAGCTCCTCTGTGTCTCGTTCGTTTTGTTATCGATATCCGGAAAAGTTTGACGAGCGATCGACAATCCAAACTATCATACGGGAATGAAACGAAGCACGGTCGTAGCAGTTGCGATTCGCTTTCACGTAATTTTTAGAATTTCGGAAGCCTTAAATAAAACGTTGTACAAATATGAGGCATACGAAGGATAAAAATGTTGGACGAGATTCGACATAGATGGACACTGCTGGAGGTTTCTAATTTAACGGTCTTCGCGATTTATCAGTTTGCCCGCAATTGTTCAATATTATTTTTCTCGGAATTATGCTGGAATTGTATAATTACAAAATTGGCACACTGCAGAACAGAAAGATATACCTACGAAACGTGCTACTGCGTTCTATACTGCGCGAAATCAAATTACACGCTGCTCCATCAATTTAAGCGAAATACACCTCAGCCTCTACTCGCGAAACTGGACGAATATAAAAACAGCACTTCGTCCCATGGCATAACAATGCGTCTAATTGAATCACTGCAGGGTTTGTAGAATTCTCTGAAAGGGTGAACTGAAAAGAGAAAAATAAAGAATCCAGCAGAAATAAGGTTAAAAAAAATGGGGGGAGGAGCTGCGGTACACCGCGTGCACTTGTTCGCGAATTCTTAATTTATTCTGTCGTCGACAGAATGACGTTACGGTGGCGGAGCGTTTCAACCGTACCACCAGGAGGTTTCCTCAAAGAAAGCAAGACGGGCGTTTAATCCTTGCATTCCGCAGCCACTGGCTTATAAGCGTGTAGCCGCGTTTGTGAGCCCGAGACAATAGCGCCCAGTCATATCGTCTACAGTCTACCCTATAGTCGGGGATGTTTCCGAGCCGCGGAAGACCCGAGAAGAAGAGATTTAACACGGATAAGACGATTACGGTTTAGCTTAACGCCTTCGCCGTTAAAGTCTTTCCTCTTTCCGTTTTCTCCAGACGAATGCTGATTCCAAGATTGCGCTGGTCTATCGGTACAACTACATCAGTTCATACGATTCTGACAGGGGCTGCACAGAACTTTCTATTCGCTTTCCCGTAGGAAAAGGAGGTGAATAAAATTGGCGTTTAAAAAATATGCGCCGGTTCGATTCGTTACGTCTGCCTACACGAATGTGATATTAACGTCTAGCGAATATTCGCGTACAAAAAGTGTTCGCCCAGGGGACGGTATTGATCAATGATAAAGTAGCGAACGCGGCGGCACATTTTTCGCATCATTAAACTTCGGCAATCACAAACAGCGAGGAATGAAAATTGATGCGCCGTAGAGCCGTGTAATCCTCGTGTGGCCCACATTTGTCGATAAGGCATTAAATGTTTTCCCACAGCACGGTATTTATACTGCGGTCGTTGTTGCATATGCATCCGCGCATATTATCCGCGATATTCCGCGTCTATGACAGGCAACGGTCTCGGGCGCTGCGATTACTAAACCACGATTGATCGAAGAAATCTTCAGCCTCTCCATTTTCATCTCAATATTCACGACCTCCTATACCCTGTTCGCGTAGCCGGCTTTAAAACGGAATACTCGCGAATCTGTGCTATCGTCCCCTATTATCTCTGTGAAACAATTGCATAATTAATTCTGTCGGTAACGTGGAATAAGAAATCGTTTTTATGCGATACGTCGTTCGACCGTAATTTCCTCAACTCTTCCAACCGCGCCTCACATTCGGCCAAACGAAACGAACGGAAAAGGATACGAACGATTTATACGAGCGAGATTGCGTATCACTGCAACCGTAAGAAATCCTGGGAACTTCGCTGAAGCACGCGGTCTTAATACAAAGAAGCCATTGTCCCGAAAGGTGGTTAGTTCCTACGAGTTTGTCGAAACGAGAAGTCAGTAGATGAGGCTATCTTACCGTTTCATCGACGATCCGAAAACGTTCCACGAGAAGAAAACTTATATACATGTATATATACATGTCCATATACATATGTATATGGACGTCAATCAGTTCTTTGGCCAGTTCGCAAGTAATTACATTAGTAATGGATAACAACTTCGTTTGTTAATATTTTATCCCCGCATGTTCGGTGTTGAGTAAAACAATTCTTGTCGCTGTCCACTACTCTCTGCGATTTTATACATAAAGAATGAATTCTGAGTCGAACAAACACTCCATCCGTTAAACGGATTAATTAGACAAATCTGCTTGTAAAAAGCAAGTCGACGTTTGTGAATGATTTAAAGACCGCTATTTCGAGATGTTTTTATATCAGTCTATAAAACAGTTTACCTCAATATCTGACTTCCCTTTGATAAAATCAGGAAGGATTTATTGCACTTTAAATTCAGAATATTTATTTGCTTATTTCAGATATATACAATACAAAAAACCTTCCAATATCGAATATGTATCTTTCCATATTATTCATCGCGTAGAACGAACTATAAACTGGTAAACTGATAATATTTAAAACATTTGCGAGACGGTTTGATAAACGTCGTGCAAATGTCTGGATATAGAAATTCAGCTTCGCATGTTTCCGAAATTTTGGGTCACGTTGAAAATTGCTTGTATTTTTAGCACGGTAAATACTATGAATCATAAATAGTCTAGACTCTAGACGACTCGTGGCAATCGAAAATGAATCCTTGTCCATTAGTAGAATCGATGCCCGGAGCATTAAGCCAACTACGGGTCGATCCTCGCAGCGATGAAAGCTCGATGAAAGTGCTCAAAGGATTTTTATCCCGGGTCGAGGATACTCTTCGCCGAGGAACTTCTGTAATTCGCTTACGCATTCGCAATGGATTTATCCTTGCCCTCCCTTCCCCGTGCCGCCCACTGTACTCGTACTCACCGTCGACTCGATCTCGAGCAGGATGTAAAAGGCGAACGAGAAAGGAGGGTAGCCCAGAGGGCGGAAGAAAGCGAAGCGTTTAATCGGCTTCTGTTTCTTCCTTCCTCCTCGTATGGGATACGATACAGGGTCTTGGCATTCTCGTTTCAATTTCGTAGTTTCGCTTGGGCAAGTTCTTTCCTCTAGTACTTTTCTGGCCGCGTTCGGGAACGTTCCGCTCTCGCCGGCCGCTATTCTCGATCTTTTGATTGAATCTTTTTTGGAACTCTATCCCGGATACTGTTAGAAAGGAGGAAGTTATCTGCTTGTATGATACGGGTACAAATTCCTTTCACCGGATTTCCCCGGGTTTTTAGCAGTTTTTAATCTAAAGGGGGAAGAACTGAGATAGAAAACGTTAAAAGCTCTGCAGGACGTTTCAAGAGTATATCCAGAAATTCTATAGTGCACTGCGTTATTATCGTGCTCCGATAGTATCTGTATAAAAATACATACGATATCCGATCTGTTACATTTCCAACGATATCCTGTTGGATAATACCAGACAACCGTGCTTCTTCCCATTACCAACGAACGCGTGGAGAAGGCTGCAATTATTGTTATAAAAGTCTAATGAACTTTACCGCAAAATCTAACCCGTTTAAAAGACAGGAACGACGGCGTGCAATGACTATTCATGTTCATAATCCGATCGCGTCGCTGTTAAATTGGTGAGCTCGATGAAAGGGACTCTTACTTCGTGGAACAACGCCAGAATGAAAGTTAGTATTATTGGTCGGTCGATAATGCACCCGGCGCTAGGATAAGGCCGTCGAGATTCGATTAAGAATATAGTTTAGAGACTGATGAGCAAAGGGGTTCGAGATGGGGCGGGGGGCGGCAATAGGATGAATTATTGTACTCGCTCGTCGTTGCCCGGAGGGGCGCTTTTCTTCCCCGTTTTATGAAATTCCTGTCATAAGTCTCTCAGGTAAGTTGATTGGATTGGTCTGTCGCGGCAGCCGCATCTCGTAACCCCATTTCCGGGCGAGAAAAGCGACCGGGATTTAAACTACCAGCCGCCGTATATTGATGCCACAGCTTAGATTTCGATTTGGACGGAGCTTTAGGCGGGCGTCGAATGTCGCCAATTTTCACGGGCCTCGTGAAACTTCCAATGTACAGGACGGATGAAACTTTATGAAATTCATGAGAGACGGCCGTGCAGCAGCCGTCTGACTATCCAGCTCGCCTGGGGAATATTCCCCTGGGAAGTCGCCGCCGTGGAGCGAAAACGGGGGAGTATCGAGGACTTTTCTGCCGGGCCAGGAATTCTGCAGTTTCGAGGTTTCGAAATTTTTCAGCCACTGCGAAATGATATTCCTAGGGTGTTCGATATCCGCCGAGTTCATCGACGAAGTGTCTACGGCGGATTCGGTATTTCAGGCAAATGGCGATGAAATTGTGCGATTAGAAACGGCGCGAATACTCACCGATCGCCAGGAGGGCGACTAGACGTGTCTGTAGTGTCACTGCATATCTCACTGCGATTCGGGGCCTGTAAAAGCAAGAGAACTATCATTAATTTCAGTGAACATAAATTTTGCACCTGCCTGAAACTATTTAAAAATTCTCCTCCTTTCAAATTCTTCCTTCCTCCTCGATGTCGAACGAACGTTTTATCAAATTCCTCGTACCAACCAGAATAGAATACTTTGCTACAGAAACGACACGACGAGGCGATAAAAAACGATCGTGCCAGTGAAAAGACATTTCGTATTGATTCCAACAAACCAGAAGTGGTTGCTGCGTTCTCGACGCCAAGTTTCCATATGTATTTCTACATTTCAACCCGCCTGGACAGCCGATACCCTTCTTTATCATTTTTACAACCGAGTAGGAGGTCGTGGCTGAGGCGTCCGCATATTTATCCAAGCGTGCCAGCAATAAAACACAGGCCTGCCGCGCATATCCGCTTGTCCCGCGGCTGTTTTCCTGCGTCGTATAATATTTCGCTTAGGAATTCGTAGACGTCGCGAAATGCAACCACCGCGAAAGCGTCGCGTTCGGCGGCGTATGAAGGTATGTCTGATTTAATGCGAAAGCGGGGGCGAGATTGTATCGTGACTGGCTTGAAATTTGACCAAGACACCGACGAACTATTCCTACTGGATACATTGAGAAACTTCGTGCAGAGTTTCGTTTGCCTGCTAGTTTGTATCGCTGCCTGGGTGGAGAGTTATTCTATTTAGTAATGAACTCGTTCTATGGCATGGTGTAGCGTTAGGCAAATAATTCTGCGTATTCATCAGTGTAGAATAGTCTAGGTCTTTTTGTATTTTAATATATGGTGGAGAGGGAAGTGCTCTCCGAATTTCACAATTTGTTTTCAATATTTTTGGTGTCACAGTTTTGAGTTTTGATTTTCGACGGGAACAAGAGTTAAGGGAATGATGAGATATGGAATTGCGTCCCAAGTTTAATTATAGAAAATGTTTTTACGGTTATGAACTTTTAGCAGGAAAGTGCAGGTCCATTCCGGGACTCTGTCCGCTTTTGAAAGTTTCCCATAGTCGATTGTTCGGATCTGTGCACTCATCTGAGCGATCGATGCAATCTCAGCTAAAGAGATTCCACAGAGCATCGATATGTGAACATCGGTCGAGAGCTGAAGAGCTTTCAACAACGAAAGTTGATCCAACTCCCTTCTGTTTCGCCTCGTTGGATAGAATCGTTTAATTAACAGAACCAATTACTTCTTCCACCGTGGCTAATATTGATTAAAACGAAGTGCTACGTTCAATCGCGGCAAACATACGAGTTGGCATATTCACCGTCGTAACAGGGTATTACATGATCAAGAATCTGGCCTAGAACGACTATTAACGTAGAACTGAACCGGGTAGTTCGAACAAATTGCAGATAGAATCTAATCTCCTGTATAATCACAGGGTAATCCAATAGTTCGTGACAGGCAACGAAATGGAAGCTTCGACTTCGCTATAAATTACGTGGCTCCATTAAAACTGAAACCTTGTCAATTCAATTCCGTTCCATTCTTACAATTAGTCGACATAGAGGGACTAATATTTTATGCTAAGAAGTTCGTCATACATATTTTTTGTAACATTCGAGTAGTCGAACATCAAGGGTATTAAAATTTAACTCTTTCAGCGCCCTTCCGTATAACTCCTGTCACATTTACTGCCCGTAATATACTTTCCTAGCTGAGCGTAGATGTCCCTTCTGCCCACGAAAAATTCTTGGAACACCAAGGGGCCAAAAACAGAAAAGAGAACGCCAGCCACCCCAAAACCGCGACATCACGGCGCAATTACAAAGTGTACACGGGTGAGCATAATCGCGGCGTCCAATCCGGTGCCTTGCAGCTGCAATAACGTCTGCCGGGTACAGCATCCCCCTATCCACCGAAAACTGAAGAAAGCTATTCCGCATTCACTTTTGTTTCACACCGTTCGGCTCCTTCGTGCAGACATGGCCGGACGAAAGTGTGGACGCTGGGGCTCGGAGACAAATAGGCAGGCAGAAAGCAAGATATCGCGGTACAGTAATCCCCGGCCGTGTTTTCTGGGTCGGTTGCACCCAGGATTGCGGTTCCCAGGGAGCATTGTCTCCGCGAAAATACGACCACGGAAGAAACGAAAATTATGCCCCGTGCCCACCGCCCCTATCCTCGCCCCCTCGCGTAATGTTTTATTTCCACCGCCGGCTGGTGTTTTCTCCTCTTCCGCGAGTTTCTCCACCCTTCGACCCGTCTTTTCGACCCAGCGGTCGGAAAGAGAGAGAGAGAGATAGAGAGACAGTGGCGACGAGGTCATTTGCCCTCGCGCCGAGTCATAAAGGTCCCAGACGTACCGTTGCCCGCGTGAAGAGATCTTGAGTACGAAACAACGTGGGCCAACAGCGACGAGGATGGCAATCGGGAAACGCGCAAGCCTGAGAGAGAGAAAGGAAGGACGAGTGAGATGTTAACCGAGGGGAAAACGTTGCTTCTTTAATGCTAGACGTTGACAGGCGTTCGCCGTCTACCAGCTACGAAAGGGTTAAGACGTTGAGTGATTGCTAGAGTGGCGGGAGATTTGAACGACGAAAGGGGATGGAACGCGAGTGGTCGCGTGCCAGTATCTCGTGCGGGGCGTTTCTTAACTCTCACGTATCCAAGCACGCGTGTGCCCCTGTTATCTCCTCGTTAACTGCCTCCCTGGATCTTCTTCGTCGCTTCACCTGCTGTTCGCCTTATTGCGACTGCGTGCGTTATTTTTCCTCCTCGTTTTTCTTTGATCGTTTCTCGGTAGCGGAAGGAAACATGCCTGGCGTCTGTGAATCGGAAGCAGTCGGATCGATCGGGACTATCCAGCCCATGGTAACGGAATTGGCAGGGGAATTTAAGAATTGAACGTGATTCCTCCCCGTATCGGTTCCGCTGGCGATCGTCAAGTTGAATTACGACCGGTAATCCCTCAACGGAGGCGAAAACTATTCCACCTGGAAATCTAATTATCCACGAGCCGATGAAGTATTGAGCGTAATAATTAAAACTGCAAATTCCCGCCCGGAGCCGGAGGCGTTCAAAGTTGATAAGAACGTAACGAGACCGGGGGCAGGAGAATTGAAAGGGGATGTTACCCGGGTCCGTGGAAATGGAATAAAGAAGGCTAATTGAAACGCGAAGAATGTTTCATTACCGATGTTCGTTAATTGTCGTGGCCGTACGTTGATTCGTTGATTGGGAGCATATAATTCCTCTGAATATCGAGGCTGAAAAGTGATTGCTGATAGGGACGCGAGAATTCCTGGCTTACTACTTGCATAATTAAGCGCAAATATCGTCGTATAATTGATCGAATGCTTTGCACTGTGCAACATTATGCGAGGCCACGATAACCGTATAATTCAATGTATCCTGATTAGAGCTGACTAACCTAGATTCTGGCTCACCCGGCGCCGGAGATTCCATGTTGCCCGTTCCATAGAAATTTGCATAGACGTTCGGATAAAAATTCGCTTAACCGGTCTTGATGAACAATTAACGATTGCTTCGCAGTTCCTCTACGTCGCGTGAAAAAACAAAATTGGAATAAAACGACGGGAGGTTTTTGCATCTTTAAATTCAACGCTGTTAAGTGCAACCGGCGAAAGATCGGATTAGCAAACCGGACGTATCGAAAAGTGAAATAAGATCTACAGGAATTGTTCAGCATCAGCGTTTGTCAATTGTACACAAAGAATCGAAAAATCCCACACAAACGATTCCTTAACAAATGTATACGGGGAATATCGTTGATCAACCTCAATTCGTATAAAACAAAGCACGTTCCCCGACGTAGTTCCTAATTAATAAGCATAACTGATATATTCATGGCAGCATTAATTATCCCGAAGCACCCTCCGTAAAACCAAACCCTCCAAACAATTAGGTTAACATTCATTATCTTTATCCTTGGGGGAACCCTTTATCCAATTCGGCTCAATGATGCTTCCTAAATGACACACGAGCAAACAGTTGTCCCCTTTCAATTCGAGATCTACAGGACGGCGCTGATCTACGAGCGGCGAGCGTAATCCACCCTAGGATACACCGTTTTTGCGCAGACGCGCTTGCGACGTCCTGTGCGTCGCTCCTTCGGCAGCGACGAGAGGTCGAAAATGGAAAAGCACCGACGACGCCACTCTGTACCCGCGTCACCCACGAAATAAGATACTTCATGAAAGTAATTTCCCTGGGAAAAGTAAGTTTCCGCCAGGTAATAGCTTCTGCGCGATAGCTGTACAAGCGTTGTCAGCCTACGTCCTGGCGAACGAGCAGAGAAGCTTCGACACGAAAAAGCTATCGCCCGAAGAGAGATTCCAAGGGGCCGTGGGTTCGAGGCTGTAGGTCGTGGCGTAACTTTAATCGCTGCTGTCTCGACTACTAGCTTGTAATCTCGCCCCCTTTCCTTTCTGCACTCTCCCATGGAACGAGATTCCTTCGTCATCCTGAAGGAAATTCTTTGTCGTGTTGTAGAATGTCGTGTTTCATGGTTGTGGATCATCTTTGAGCACGAATTACTTTACGAATCATCGTTGTAGGAGGATTCGCGAAAGTGATTAGAGAGAGACTCGTTCGTGAATGCTCATTATACTTTCAGTTTGGCCAACAGAGCGTACCGTCGACGGGCCGGTTGGTGGCGATATTTGCCTTTGAATTCGATATGACGTTTAGATCCGTACTAAGCGATGTGGCTTCGTACCATTGACCTGATTATGAGTGACCATTGATTATTGATTACTGTTTGACCAAACCGGGCCATTAATTACTGTCTGACCGAACCTGATAATGCTTGATTGTGTGCTAAATCTGACAGCCCGCTAGATCAGAATATTCATCCCGTACGAAGCAGAGGCAAGCTATGGAAGATCGTGCATCGTTATTTAGATCGAATCAGCTGTGTATCTTGCGCTGAACTCGACGAAGGAAAAAGCGTTTTATTTCTGGCGGGGAACGATTCGATTCTGCGCCGCACGAAAATATCTTGTCTTCGAGTAAATTTAAATATCGCCCTATTGACATCGAAAGTACTGCAACCGAATCAATGATAGCTGTGCCTGTGCACCGACACGCGATCACAGTGAGAAATTCGTCTCCGACCAAGAAATAATCTCATCGATCAAAATTAAACATCGAACAAAACGCCGCGGGGCGTAACCACCCCGTGGCACGCTGTTTCTATTTGACTCGAAGCAAAAACGCAACCCCCCTCGGCACCCTTTCAAACTCGAACAAAGGCGGCGTTCGTTTTTTTTTTCACGCGTTCCCGAGCAATGTGTCACCCTAGATTGCAGAATGCTGCAAAACGTGTCTGCGACACGTAACAGCACGTAACAGCATGGAACACACGGGCTGTACAAACCGTTGAGTCATTCTCTCCACATGCCGTATCTACCACTCACGATAACACTCGACCGCACGAAGCGTCTAGACGCGGTCGAGGGTGCGCAATATAACGGGGGTTGAACAGAACTATCGGTGACATTTACATCGTGTACCCGTGCAGACATACTTTTTTCCCCACTCTCTGTAATTACACCTCTATCGTTCGTCGGATCTCGACGGCGCGGATGCGAAAGTCATAGGTATCGATAACGACCGGCAGCGCATATTGCAAAGTATCACGTGAAGGTGTAGTTCATTGTTGACGCTTATCGCGTCCTCTTGGGCGGATGTGTTAGACCAACTTTCGATTCGATGGAACCGAGCTCGTTGTTCGCCAACGAGACCAAAATGGTTCAACAGGGCAACGCTGGCCCCGCCGCCGGTTCAAATTGACGGTCTCGTCTCGGGTGGTCCTCGTAGACTTCTGATTAGATATTCCAATCAGAATACCTGACGGGAATACTCAGTTTTAGTCGATTTCTCAATGAACTTACGCTACACCCCAGATCCGTTCGGTCTAATTGGATTCGTCATCGTAATTACGCTGTCTTGGCAGAGATCGATTTTCCGGTTCGCCGCTTGCGACAGGTGCTTCAACACTTTAACGTGCAGCATTAAAAGTACAGACTTCGGTGAATTTATCCGCGAATTCTTAACATCAACGGCTGATCCGTAAAGTTGCTTCAAAGTACGGAACGAATTACGCAATTACATTTTTACACAATCGATAACTAAACGAGCGAAATGAAGTATGTGTATGTACGTACATTTGCAAGCAGAGTTCCTCGCCATTCGAGATAATAGTAGTAGCGACCATATGTCGGCCGTTATCCGGCGATGCACTTTTTGGCAAAAGCTTCTTTCATTATCGGGCTACCTAATTGGTGCATCCGGAATTTTGGGCGCACTGGCGTCGGCAACCGAATGACTCAGCGACCCAGTGTGACTCACGCTAACTCCTTCGCCCGTCTGCATTTTAACGAGCAGGATATGCGTTACGATCAAATAAAGAATTTCCGGTCGGCGGAAAATCAAGAAACGTTGGACCGGCTAAATTTCCAGAATTTTTGTCTCGTTCCGCGTATCCCGCTTAATGAATATTCCCAGCGACACCCCGGCAAATTACTGGAATCCAACCGAGATTCCCTTTCATACGGGGAATAAGATTATCGGAAATTGTTTTTCACGGGGCGTACTAATCGTTAAACTGAAGAATAAGACATGTGAGTATGGAAATCGGCGTGGATGCTCTCCGAAATATTCTAGCAGATTGGCAGGATTTTTACTTCCGACAAAAAATATCGTACATCAATTTGTCTGCGCTCGCTGTAGAGGGCAGACTTAACTCTTCGAATCCAGAGAAATTTCCGTCATGAGACAAATTTTTTAAGCTCCGTACCGGACGTTTGGATTTCAACCAATTTCGAAGAAAAGAGCCTTCACTTTGTCACCAGCTACATAATGCAAAAAAATCTTGAGAGAAAATAAGCTGGTGGCTCAGAAAGGAGAGACTTTACGCTTTTAAAATAAGTTCGGGTAGACTGCAGTACGATTTTTTTTCACGAAGCTACAGCAGTTCGGAAATAGACAAACTTTCGGGCCAAATTTACCGATCCTTTAATTTTGATCCTGAGTGTAGAAATAGGGAAATCTGCAGGGTAGAGCTGCCGAAATCTCATGTTCCGGCCAAGTATAATTCTTGGTTCGGGTTAGGTCACTGTCCCGACTGGCTGGTCGTGTGTTACAAGGCAATAAACCTCCATCTCGGGATTCATGACAGACATCTTTGAGATTAAGCTCCTCCAGGGCCAGTTTATCCTGCGACCTCGTTCATCCTTTGCGTTACGCCCTGAACGTTGTAGGACTCCGATACTTGGCCGCAGGCTTGTCAAGAATTGTTTGTTTAAAGGTGTATCGCGACGACTTAGCGATGCCTTCGGAAGTGCGAGACTCGAGGGCTTGAGAAAATGTAGGAGCTACCATTAAATTGTATAACGACAGAATTACACTTGTCGGTACAATATCTTCAAAGACAGGATGTTATTTTTCGTGGAAAAATCATGGTTTCTGCAGGTCGAGAGAATCGACAGAATCGATACTGAAACGCTGCTTCCTGCTTCTGCACGGAAGCATAAATATTCTAAATAGCAGGAATTTTTTTATCGCCAATTTTCCATGGACCACAATTGTATAACTGAATTACATTGTTTACAGTAAAGCTGCATCCGTGTAACAAAGAAACATGAAAACTATAAGGGTTAATTTCACCTCCATAGTGTGTTATCCTTGAAAAATAAAATGATGGCCACGTGCTGCGCGAATTAATGCAACCAAGTCAATATTTTGGCTTCAACAGCGTCGGGAGCGTAGAACAGAAAAAAAAAAAAAAATCTCAACGACCGTACGTCTCGAAGCGTGTGCTGCTACCGGCGTACTTATTAAGACTTATTACGGTTCTCGCGCGCAGACCCAGCTACAGTCTCCTTTTCTCAACGAGAAAAGCTTCTTCATGCTGCCTTGCAACAGTCGCGGCAGAGCTGCGCACTTAATTGTTATAAATTGCCCCATCGGTTCGCGAAATGATTTACCGGCTCGTCTCGCATAAATTGCAACAAAGACTTTCGTTAAGAGAGTGATTTACGACTTCGCAACATCGTTCCCTTCGAACGTTCGTTTCATTAAAAGATTTACGATTTATAAGGGGCACGAAATAAATAGGTAGACAAATTGTAAAGGCGTACCTACCTATACTACAAACTTTTCTAAGATAAAGAATAGACCCAGAAATACGGCTGCCCAAATTAAATTATCGTGTAGTTTCACATAGAACTGATTTATGGGGGTATTTGCGTCCTTTGCGTCATTTCATAAACCTGTTTTGGGGAATTACCCCCATAGAAAAATGACAACTCGATGAGCGTGTCGATAAATCAAAACACCTCCCGAATTTTTTTGTTTCACCCACAATATTCCACCCTCGGTCGCCCGGAGTGCAAACAAAATAAGACGATACACGTAGGGAAAAGGTAAGTTAATTTGCATACAGATCTTCGCGTCACACAGTAGTGATAAACCAGCGTTAATGAAATTAGTTCCGCCGATCGAGTGCTCGGTACCACGACGTACTCGTCGCAGACAAACGCGGACAACCCAACGGAACCTTTACCTCGCCCCTGTGCCAGCGCTGCACGAACATCTACAAGAGAAGAGTGACCAGATTTATCGGCGCGAAACCAGCCATCCAGCTAATGGAAATGTAAATCGGTCCAAGGCGACTCGTTTGCATTGTGGGCGGTGGAAAGCGTAGAGCACGAAGAAAGTTTCGCCGGCACGCGTGAATCCGCGAAATCAGAGGGGAGGGAAAATGAATGCGAAGGTGATGGAAGGTCGGGGGGCAGAAAAGAAAGGGCGCTGAAAAAGGGGGATGGTTGGTTCGTGCACTCGTTACACCGTCGTCCCACTGGAACGACTTTCCGAGAAGGAGAGGACGAAAGTGTCTATGGCCTGTGCCGAGATCGAGCAGACTGCGCTTTGAGCTTGCACCGTTGGACGTACACGCGTATAAATACTTCGAGAACGCGGCTCTGGGCGCCATTAAACTACCGCCTGTGCTCAAAAGACATGGACGCGTACGAGAGACCGCTACCGATAAAACATCCATGTATATTGCTTCGTACGGGGCTGCGAGCCTCAATATAATAAACTTTTCGGTAGCGGTGCTGCAGTGCGGTGTGCAGGACATTCATCGTGGCGAACGTATAATCTCTGGTACAGATGTCTGGAGAGGACGAGGACGAGGACGATGGAAATCGTAAGCATAGAAAATAACGTGGCGCAGACTTGGAATTATAGTTGGACAAATAGGCGGTTGTAATGTTGAACACATGACGTCGAGGGTGTTTGGATAGGGCTATATGTTGAATTTCCAATCTTACAGGAACACGTGTTCTCTATTATGTTTCGAGATTTCAGTGAGCGACGTATGTAATTGTAGGATTCCAAAAATGGTATCTGGGAAATCGGACGGATTTGTTATTCGACGGTGAAAATTAATGCAATCGTAATTCCACTGTTCAATAATTCCGCCTTCAATGGAGCAGATCAGCTTTCGTGCAGGGAAACGAACGCAGTCCTTCGTTTCGTATTCCCTTTGTAAATACAGTCAGATGTAGTAGCCGCGGTTCGCAGGATGGCACGCAAGCAAGTGTTTTCTATCGATTCCTTCCAAGTCGAAAGTTACTTGTCCCGATCTCCACTTCACTTTTGCGAACAGCATCTCGTCTTGTCTAATATTTGATTATATTTCCACGATTATTGCATTTCATGCTTTGAACGTCTCAACTAAACAAGGCATATTAACTCAACGGGATCGATTGGATTGCGCCTCGTGTAAAATCGCTCGATCATTAATCTCCCCGGTCCTTCGAATATCTTTCTCCACTTCTCCCTGACGTCACGGTTGCTTCAAGTGTTCCAAGATCGGAGAACGGCAGCAACAGTGGCAGCCGGGTCTCAGAACGATCAAGAAGTCTCTCGTTTGCCGAGTGCTCAGCTCGCTGGTGTTATGAAAGGTCTCACTGGGTGCTCGAACGGCACACTATCGATTCGGTCGCCGTCGTTTCCGGCAAGTGACACTCTCCGCCGGTCGTTAGAGCGAATTCATTCACAGCACCCTCGAACCTCGAATTCTTTTATGTTAACGAACTCTCCCTCCCCGCCGCGATCGGACGCTCAATGATATAGAGGGACGACGAGAAAAAGTGAACGAAATCTGGAATTCATTAAAGCCCGGTGGCCCGTTGCCAGTTGTTCTTCGCCCTTTGCCGCCGTCACTTAAAAGTCGACGATTCACGATTAATGAACCCTTGACCCTGTCGAGGCCATTGTAAAGGGATGAAACATTACGGCGAACAATTATGAACATTTCTCATTGTCCCGATAATATTTCATTGAGGAGACAAGCAGCGAGCACAAGTTGTCGAATCTGCGGAGAAAGAACAGACGGACGTGAGAGGCGATGCGCGGGGGTGAAACAATGGAAAACTATTTCTCGAACTTTCCGAGCATCCAACGGTCGGTTAGTAACTTTCCCCCGTTCGTTTCTCATTTCGCGCTCGAACGCGAAACTCGGGGGTCGTTGAATTAAATTAAAAAGGGAAGGAAGTGAGCGAAAATGGGAAATAACAAAAATTGGGAATGCGGTCGGTGCTTGTTGCAGTAGTCGGTGGATCTGTTTGACTTGGTCCGCGGCTACGTTGATAAATGACGGGACTCCTCGTCATTTTCCTTATAGTAGGTACTATTTGTTTCCTGAGAGTACTTTAATCGAGCTTCGCACTCGGCCGGTTTTCGCTCGAGTCGGAGAATTGGTCGGGTAACGAGCTAACTCAGCGCCGTTGAAAGTTGCGAGGCGTTGTGCCGAGACAAAGTAATAATTCAAATGGATCCGATAACTTAACGCGGGAGCCGTACAATTGCTGTCCGCTTTCAAGTAAGTTATGTACATCTCTGATGCACATAACTCGCTGGCAATATATATTTCAAATATATAATATGCCCGTCTTCGTTGGCAGAATAAACCGTTCAAGCTGTCGGTGGATCGTTAACGTTTAAAAATATTATTCGCACGACATGGCAGAACGTTTCGTGAGTAGTCAAAAATTAAGAAGCTCGTTGGAGATGCTGGGATTATCGATTCCCCGGGGACGGGATCCATAAGGAGAGATTGGTATGATGAAGAATCTCAATCAAGCAAGCCTGCCAGGAAAGTTCCTTCGATTGCGTCCACTTATATATACCCGGTGTAAGAAAGAACTGGATTGAAAAGAATGTTCTGTAGAGAGCATTTAATGTGAGCAATTCGATTCTGTGAAAATTAAAAGGACCGAAGCGATGAAATAATTTAAAGAAACGAAATTAGTGACATTTGGCATCTAGGATACAATAAAACCGACGAATTACTGCACGGTAGAGTTGACAGAGAAAGAAGAAACGGAGTGAAACGAGAAAAATACAGGAAGCAAATAAGGGGAGGAAAAAGAGGAAAATGGTCATGGTCGAGAACTCGTGGCGAAGTTGATGAAAGTGTCGTTCGTCCCCTGTGATTTTCCAAGGCATAGCATGGCCACTAGTTTCCTATATAGCTGTAGACACGAAACCCATCGTTTTGCTTTCGCCCTAGCCAGCACCCACTCCAATCTTTCTCTTGCTTCCGTCGACCAACTTCCATACAGTTCCCATTCTTACCTGACAAACTTATGTCCGCGATAGCTACTCTATAAATAAATCCCAAAGCTCCTAGGGAAAGGCCACTGGACCTGGGGGATATAAGCTAGGAAATTGAGAAAAATCGCGGTGTATCGTACCGTATCGATAAAGTAATTACTACGGGCGGAGCTTTTATTACGAAGCTGCCGATATCGGTACGTTGTGCTTAAAACGAAACGGGGACGCCCACGCGCTTAAGACTCGCCTTGCGAAATAATCGATATCATTCGAGGGTAAGGAAACGTCGCGAAGATTCTTCGTCCCTTCCGTATCTGCAAATAGTCTCGATTCGTTCCACGTTTTCTAATCGCCAGAGGAAATGTACATACGTGAATCTTGAAAGCGATCGGGCTGGAACTTGTTAGATATACCTATGATATTTGAGTGAACGGTTCGAGAGTACAGTCTGCCGCGTGACTTTCGGCGGGCAAGTTTGAAGCAGCAAACTCAAGCGAGGCGCCGGTCGAGAATTATGCAAGTTTCTAGCCCAAGATTAGGGACTCGCGATGTATCTAATGGCATTATTAGGGTCGTTGCTACGAAGTGGTACGCTTCACGAGAGTGGCTGATCCCAAGGCAGCACTAAATTTCTAGCTTATAATGCTTATAATGCCATCTAACTGAAGTACGAGAGAAGGAGAACATTGTTGCGCCTTTGTGTTTCTCCCTCGTACCCTTGTTCCGACTGTCACACTTCCTCGTTCTTCTTAGTCTCCCTCGTTCAACCCCTCTGTCTCTGTCTGCGATTTCTCTTGGCTCTCGGCTTTTCGTCACACCGCATCTCTTGCTCCTTCTTCCTATCTCACCGAGATACACGTATATAAATTCTGCACGGATAAACTTCTATGGTGAGAACAAGTGGGATGTGTACACTGTACACTGTAGAATGTTTTATGCGCGAAAACGCTAAAATTGGTGACTGTAAAGTGACTGTATTAATTAGCTATTCCTGGCTGCTGTGCAAATCCAGCGGCACGATTCCGTGTACAAAGTATTTAATTAGCCTGCCACGCGTTCTCCGAATGCTGAGCAACGCCAGTCGGAAGCCGAACGCACGCATATTACGGGGATGTGTAGCAGAGAAATCGTTCTCTTATGTCTGGAGGCTAAGGGGGTTTATACTTTCAATGCTGCAAGCTAACTTCCATCATCGTTCCTGCCTTTCAAAGCCACTTAAAGTTGTAGTAGCACGTGCTCTGTAGTCTACCTATATGTCCCAGTTCGCCGTCCATACATAATACATGCAGTTACTTAGCAGACGTGTACAAAATTGTCTAGAACTATATTATCTAGAAATTATATGAACGAAGATATGAACGAATTGTCATGTATGAATCATGTAACGAATCGAGCGCGTGTCAACCAGACACTTTGATAATAGGATCAGCGCACAGTGGAAAAGACAGAAGAAGGAGCAAAGAGGAAGAGACGAGGCTAAAGTACTACGAATGGAAAGTAAACGAGGTTATTGTATTCACGAGCATGGGAAAGCCGGTAGTAGTCGAGATGACAAACCATTCTGAAAATCAAGTTACCCGAGTCAGCCTGGAACCCAGAACGGGCATGTCTGCTAAATCAAAACTTTCCGCGCAGGATGTGTCCAAGAAACCGGAAACTAAATGGCTTTCGCTCTCGCTTATGCAGTTAGGTTTCGTCGCTCCTTTTCGCTTTCCGCCTCGCAGTTGGGCGAGTTCCTTGGTCGAATTTCGAATCAACCAACAAACCAGCCAGCGAGACGAAAGGGATACGGAAGGCGAAGAAGCGGCAGAGAAGTTGGGAAACAGTCTGTCAGCTGGTTACCCTCAACGTTCGACTGCATCGCTGTGGAAGTGGTGGGAAAGCGGCGATAACGCGTGCTCACGCTATGATCGCAGCCGTTATAGTATTGGTGTAACGGTGTCGTCATCGCAGGCATTTCTTTAATCCTTTCGATACAGGAATCTAGCTGGAAGATTATTCAGAAGAGCCAACGTTTGTTTCTCTTACAGTACCTCGAAGCACCAGGTGCGACACCGTTTACTTTGCCTAGTCGTGGTATGACACACCGAGATAGGACACTGATATTGAAGGGGCTAACGAATGTAGCAAATTGTAGAAAAAATGTTCCGGGATGGTCATTATCGTACGCAAGCAATTTCAATAAGCTTATTATTTGTAATATCTCGATTAGTTTTCTTTGGTGCTCCTTTTTTTATTACCTTCCCCTATTTCTTTTTTTAACCCAACCTTGGATTAGCGTTGTTTGTTGTTTACGCGTTTTTCGACGTCAAAGCGAACTTCTGAAGGTAACAAGAAATAGGGACGTCCCGATTTGTAAAGAGCTGAACTAGCGTGCAAATGGTCGAAAGTATGCGCAACGAGTGAAAAATCGACGGTTTGCAGACCGTACGTATCGATTGCGACATCACTCCTGGGAATAGACGAGTATAAATTCGCGTACAACCAGCGAGCATTTCGCCCCTCGCGAATATTCTATCATGTTCTCTCCCTTTTTGACCTGCTGGTCACACGCGGGCAGACCTCCGCACGCATCGAAACGATACTCCCTCGCGGCAGTAATTTAAGCGCCAACAATGCCGCACGATAAGATATCTAATATTCGCACCTAGTGTACCACGTGGAATTTCATGTTCGCGCAAAGGGTAACCGCTGAAGCTCGTGTACTCAATAGTAGCTTGCAGGGGTATTTCTGTTATAAACGTCGTTTTTCACTGCCTCCTTTGCGAATTTTTTTAATCAGAACACTGATTGGTATTATCGTTTAACACAAATTAAGATAACAAAAATACTCCCTTAAAGCTCTATACGACGTGACATTTTTCCGTCGGCGGTGTTCGAAGTCGAAGCACGAAAATTAAGTCCATCTCAACCTCCGTCTAATCAACAATTTGAAATCAATAGACCAACTTGAATGGACTAAAGCACCACGATACAGTTTACAGGCGGTTACAGTTTCTTGCAACAAGAATATATAAATGCTTTACTATTGAGATGTTTGAAAATTCATAGCAAAAAGGTATTACAACTCGATTCGACTTGTCCAATGGTTTCAACTTCTCACCTATTGGTCGGTAAAAGCGGCGAGATAGAAATTAGAATACGATCGTTCATTTTTAATGGCGAAAAAATAATGTCCTTCTGATGGTTCGATCGTACTGCTAAATTATTGGTAGAATGAACCAAAGCATTTACGAGAACGAATCGCGGTGAATTTTTAATCCGCCGATACGAATAGATCTTCGTGCCGTACATCAAAATGTGATCCGCGTTATTTCCAACCGTTAAAACGATCCTGATATTGTAATGGAAAGCATGCAAGAAGGCAAACATTTTCTTTCAACAATATAAAAATTACCACGAACATCGCACAGTTATCGAATCACCCTGTTCCAAGTGAACCACTCTTAGAAGGAACGCATTTTCAACGAAGCAATTATATAAATAGTCGGAACCACGCGATTAAAGCCCGAAAAAGCGGTCGAAACTGCTACACTTTCGCTCCGGCGCTCGATCATTAAATCTCATTAGGCGAAATTCCGTGGACGAGCTAATTAGGCAGCCGACGAGTATCCATCTGGCTCCCTCGAAAATGCCAGAAATTAACGCGTTTAGAATGAGCAGGAAATTCCATACGAGTGTGTTGAATCGACCGGACGCCAGGCTGCCTCGTTTACTCTTATACTTTTTTTTTCGTTTTTACCCTCCCTCTCTCTACGTATTCGTCGCAACTCTCGAATCGGTCAGCCGTGCAACGTGCACGGAAGGAACTATGCGCACCTTTACGCGAAACGCTTTCTGGCAACGAAATTTCCGACCGGTTCACGGCGAGATATCTCGGTTACCGTGACTGAAAGTAGAAACAGAGTTAACTAGTCCGCCGTGAAGTTCCACGTCCGGACGTGTACGCTCCGGTTCGTAGCTTCCGACAGCGCTTTTCACCAGGGAGATTCTGACACTTAGACATCTCTCTACAACGCGATTCGTTACCGTTCAACATTTTATTGCGCCAATGAAGAGATCACTGACGAACTGGTTAAATGGTCACGCGAGTTTCGTTGCGAATAATTCGTACGATTGTTTCGTACATTTGCCACGATGTTTCAGGAAAAATCGAATCTGTTCGGAATAATTGGCAGGTGTGATGTTTTCGTCGATGCGTTCGGTTCGTGAGAGGCATCGTGAGAGAAGAAATTTCCGTTTGCGTGTAACTCTGGTGCGGCTAACATCGGTGGAAGGCAATGTAGTTTCTTCTGTCGGAGTGCATTTTCGTAGACCTCGAGTAAAGGGTTAACTAATACGTCGTAAAGTACAGTTCGTACTACCCAGTAGTTATAACTGAACACCGAGGTTGGGACCTGATTTCGGTCAGATGTAACTTGGCCGTTTCGTGCTCTCCAGCAATTCCGTGTACATTACGCGATAGTGCTAATAATTTATATAGGTCCTGCTGGAGACACGTTTAACGATAATGTCGATCTACGAAGTTTCTGTATTTCATAATGGAAACAAGCGGGAAAATGTGAATATTTTGAACGTTGCGAAATAGTGCCTATCGATCGGGCGAGTTGTAGATAAAGCACCACGCACATTAAAGCATAAGAGTGTTTTATGAAACGTCGACTCTTTCAAGTGGTTTTATCGGCGAACTATGATCAAGCGCAATGCATCAAACATCATTTTGTAGTTCTTTTCCCGACATCGATACCGACAAGAGTGGCCTGCCTTCATCTTCGAATTTATTAAATTTTATCCCGGTAACCGATAGTGGAGCTTTGACAAAAAACGAGATGAAAGGAAGTCGCACGAGCGTGCATTGACCTCGGATAAATCTCTTAACCGAATGAATATCAAATTCCATTTGCGTTCTACACCGTGATAAAAAGCAGGCTGGAAAAATTCTGTTTTGCCGCATGGCTGCCCCGGATCGTTATCTCTGCCACCAAAGCAGGTAGACATTTTTTTTTGTTCGAAGGATCGAACGGCGAATAAAGTTTCGTGTGTGACGCGCGATCAAGTATATTGATTTCCCCCGAAAGCAGCAACGAATACACGCGAACTTTAGATACGGCCAGGATAACTAGGGAGTTCAAAAATAGGCGCTTGGATCGATGCAGGTGCCGCCTTGGTCCTTGGAACGGAGTTAACCAAACAAAAGCTTATCCTAATGCTGCCGCCGTTCTCATAGTTTCTCGTATTCGTTCCAACTTTTTATTGCATTCCTTTTTCTTTTTGGCCGACGGGTTGCCCGCCCCCAATTTTTTTTTCTCAACTGTCCTCTGTTTCTCCTTATTCGTTCAACTTACTTTAATTATAAGTACCGTCACGTAATAACTCCTACGCCCGTAGAATACTAATTACAACCGCGGCTGGACACTCAAGTAAAACCTCGAGGATCGGAAGTGGCATCGGTTTACCAATTTCCAGCGCACGTCGCGACCGCGTTGGCTCTTTAATAAACTTCAAAATGCCTCGAGACAAAAAAAAAGTGAAAAGAACAAGAGGGGTCCGAAAAGGATGAAAGAAATTCCGTGGAATGACGTTCATTAAACGGGGTGATAGTAGTTAAACGACTTCGGGGTGCATCACGGCGGAGGTAGTGGGGATAAGACAGAGGACCTTCAAACTAAACCACAACGAGTCCCGCAACCTAATCCAATATAAATCTCTTGGTATAAAGCTGTTCCGATTAATGGCTCGACAAACCAATGTGGTGGAGGCCAGGCTACGGCTATATAACCAGGACCAAGTCCCCTGAAGCGAAACCCTCAACCCCCTACCTATATTCCTTTCCTCCCTCTGTGAGCCACTCCTACCGCCATCACCATCAGCGTCGCCACCGACACGACCACCACGATCCCCGCTGGATCGTGAGCTACTTGGATAGTAAGGAACGAAGAGGAAGTGCTGCAAAAGGGTAGGTGGTGCGGGGAATAGGGGGCGGGTACCTGGAACCGGCGTACCTAAGACCTACCGCCAACTTTATCCCGAACTTAAGAAATGGCAGAGCTAATGAGCTTTTAAATTATTCCGTGGCGTCGCTAGAGAGAGGGAGAAAAAGAGAGAGAGAGGGAGAGGAAGAAAAAGGGGTAAGGGAAGGGAGGAGAGGGTTAGAGAAGAACGCCAAGGGGTAGGCCCGAAATTCTTAAGTAGAGAGAAACGCCAGAGGAAAGGAATTGAGAAGAGTCATAAAGAAGCCGTGCGGCGGGCAAAGAACAAACGACGAAGAAGAAAAGAACACGACGACGCGACGCGACGCGACGACGGCTCTGAGCTAGCGGGGAACGTAACAAAAAGACGCGTGTACACGGTTTTTTGAAACGTCGGGAACAGTAGGGGCATTCTCTTCCCTGGGACAAGGGAGAACTCCGTCGCGTGGGGTCGCTTTTTCCATGAGACGCGACGGCCACTTTGTAGCGAGCCAGTTTTTGGCAAATCTGCGCTCTGCTATTGAGCTAAAGAATATTGAAAGCCTCAATCATTTGGTGGATCCACCAATAACGCAATAACTATATTTCAATAAAGGATACGACAATAAAACGAGCATATTATTGCAATGGTGGAAAAGCATGAGCCGAAGAAACCGGTTATATGGTAAAAGATGGCAGAGAAAGCTGGGAGAATTACACGGGCCGTGTATCGAAATAAAGGGAAGTCCCATAGGTAGAAAATATCAGCCTGCCACTTAGGTCAACGTATATGAATCCCTTAGGAACTCGCGAGTACATTCCTACTTCCCACGTCCCGGAGACTTGGTTACAATAGATACGCCCTGGGAGACCCTTTGAACGAGCCAGTAGGCACAGGAGTATCGTGCCGGAGCGAAGGAAAGAATGACAAACGCGCGAGAAAGGTGGCGCAACTGAAACGTAAGAACTTTCGAAATGGTTGCTACCGGTGTTACGAAACGAAGGAAACACGGCAAGACTAAAATCTAGACGCGTAATATAAAAGCAGCGAAAAATACGAAGGTGTAAACGAAGGCGAAGAATAGTGGATGCTGTGGAAGAAGTCCGGAAGATGAGGAGTCAGAACTGGTAGAATCGAGAGGCAGACGGAACAAGAGAATGGAGGAGCTCGTGGTACGAAAAAAAAGAAAGAGAGAAAGAGAGAAAGTGAGTGAGAGAGGGCTACGGCTTTTGGTAGTTTTACATCTATCTCTGAATATTGGAATAACTCGAATGCCGGTTCCCCGACGTTTATACCTCGCGGCGCGTCTATATACACCGAGATATTCGGACGATTGCCAGGAACAAGACATTCTTTACGGTGCTCGTTCCCCCTTTTTCCCTCCTTAAACAGCCACAAGAAGGGGTAGAGGGGCAGGGCCCGGTAAGATGGCTAAAGCGACTGCAAGGAATTCTTCACCTTTTGTCGGGTATCAAGCCAGCGCGAAACCGATGTCTCCAGCTTCGTTCAGCGTCGAGATTCCTGGCGATCCCCGGCTACTCTTCGCTTTTCCTCTGCCACGAGTCTTTCACAGCGGGGGCGCAATCTCGACCGTGGAACAGGACACGGAATACAGAGACCGAAGGGATGAAGATTTCGTTCGATGTCGACGAATTCATTGTGCATCGCAGCCAGTTGTTGCTGGGGAAATTGTGCCAGACTCGCGGATACAATGGAGAATCGAATTCCCTGCCGTTTACAATTCGACGTTTATTTCTGAGCATTCCGATCCTCGGTCGAAAAGCTTTACGTAACCAGCAGCGTGTACGCAATTACGTTTCGCGTGCATCGATCGATCGAGGCACCGTGATGTTTTTCTTTTCGTTTCGGTCCTTCGTTTTTTCTCTCTCTCTCTCTCTTTGTTCTATTAAGCCTTTCGTCGGGTGGAAATAAATCATTACGGGTGTACATGGTGGGAAAAGGAAGAAACTGTTTGCGTTTTGTTGCTTCGTTGGAAACCGGCGGTGAATCGAGCTGAATCAAGTTTAAAATTGACTCGATTGAGCTGGTAATAGAATTGTAGGGGCGAATTGATTTTCCCTTCAGCGCTTCCGCTGCAATTTCGTGCCTATACGTATCAATTTTTATCGGTGCAATCCTCTGTGCAGTTCCTCCCTCTCCGCGCTTGATCACCTAAGTTGTTCGTTTCTAATTTTCTCCAGCATCCTTTTCCTTTTCTTTCTATCGAGCAGTAAAGTATACAATACTTTTCAAGGTACACCCTGTACGCCGTGGAGGCCGAATTTATTCAATACGTTCGTGTCGCGATGATTTTTGAAAGGGTTGAATTCATTGAAAGTCGACGTTCAAATCAGGCCGCAGTACATTGCGTTCAATGCTAGACAAAGCAGATGCTATAAATGCATATTTAACATTTTCGATGCAACGAGCGTTTTTCAATCGCGGCCCACTTTGCGCCGCTCGACGTGATTTTATCAAGCGTCATTCAGGGGTGTGCGGGTTCTCGAATTGACGAGATTCCCGAGCCGAGAGTCGGGTCGGGACAACTCGGGCGAGAACGGGCGGGCTCTCGGAAATGTGATACTCTTCGAGATTCTCGAAAGTATCCCAACGCTTCGAGATCCCGAACGTTTCGAGATCCCGAACGCATCGAGAGCCCGAAAGGCGTATCGAGACCCGAAAGGCGTATCGAGAAATGGAGATCCCGAAACTGATTATACGATGCAATGTCTCGGGATCCCAATAGAGCCGTCTCTTATAGTATTTACTATTTACTACTATCTTTTAGCGTGCAGAACATATGGTTTTTACAATTATTTTGTGCTTTTACAGTAATATGTAGTTGTAGTTATTCAAGTTACTCTTGGTACGAATTGATTCTGTGGAATTTTTACAAATAAAATTAACATAATAATAACATACGAATTAGAATCATTATTCAGCAGTTCGGGGATCTTACTATTGTTACTACTTGATGCGGATGATGCACTCGGGTTGTTATTATAATTATCTAGATTAATTAGTTGTTCCAATTTTTATTTAACGAGATTGCGTCCATTGTCCGTTATAAAAAAAACTGATCTATTGAAACTAACTAAGGCCCCAAACTGTTAAGAAATCCGTTAATAAATAAATTCGTGAGATTTGTACGGATCTTTCTGAGGCGTTAAAGGTAATTTTAATTACTTAATTTAAGTTTAATCTCACAGAGAGGAACAATAGAATAAATGTATTTATTTATAGGAACGTTTTGAATCTTCAAAAAAAAACGAGACATTATTGCTGGCCATAGTATTAGACCCGCGATTTAAAGACCGTCTTCTCCTGAATAGCGAAAAGACGATTGTCACTGAAAAATTGGAACAACTAATTAATCTAAATAGTCATAATAACTGTTTTCATAATAATTTGTTTTTTACACTATAATTTGAAATCAAATAAAATATCTAGTATTATACTCTACGTGTATGTGATTATTTAATTATTTATTATTATTTATTATTATTATTATTATTATTATTATTATTTATAAATTAACATACGGTATATAATAACATACGAAAAAAATTAACAAATTATTAAATTATTAATCAAATTAAGTAATTAAAATTACCTTTGACGCCTCAGAAAGATCCGTACAAATCTCACGAATTTATTTATTAACGGATTTCTTAACAGTTTGGGGGCTTAGTTAGTTTCAATAGATCAGTTTTTTTTATAACGGACAATGGACGCAATCTCGTTAAATAAAAATTGGAACAAGTAATTAATCTAGATAATCATAATAACAACCCGAGTGCATCATCCGCATCAAGTAGTAACAATAGTAAGATCCCCGAACTGCTGAATAATGATTCTAATTCGTATGTTATTATTATGTTAATTTTATTTGTAAAAATTCCACAGAATCAATTCGTACCAAGAGTAACTTGAATAACTACAACTACATATTACTGTAAAAGCACAAAATAATTGTAAAAACCATATGTTCTGCACGCTAAAAGATAGTAGTAAATAGTAAATACTATAAGAGACGGCTCTATTGGGATCCCGAGACATTGCATCGTATAATCAGTTTCGGGATCTCCATTTCTCGATACGCCTTTCGGGTCTCGATACGCCTTTCGGGCTCTCGATACGTTCGGGATCTCGAAACGTTCGGGATCTCGAAGCGTTGGGATACTTTCGAGAATCTCGAAGAGTATCACATTTCCGAGAGCCCGCCCGTTCTCGCCCGAGTTGTCCCGACCCGACTCTCGGCTCGGGAATCTCGTCAATTCGAGAACCCGCACACCCCTGAAGCCAATATCATCCATCAGGACGGCTAAAGGGGGACGCAGTCCCATTAATGCATGGGGGGCAACGGATTTGGAGCACAGACCCGGAAGCTGGCGGGTCAGCGCAGGAAGGCGACCGTCGGGAAGCCGAAGCAACCGGCAGTTGTAACGAAATAGTGGAGCAGCACCTGCAGAAAATGCTGCAAATCCTCCAAGAACTATCACAAAAATTAGACACAATAATTGAATTGTTAGGTTAACACTTTAATGACCGGTAACGGTTCGAAAATCCTATGCCCTTCTTACCGGCCACTCTGCCGCAGATCTTCCCAAACATCGGCTCGGTTTCGGCTTATTGTTAGACTGTCGTGCGGGAATATATGCGCTTTTCTTATGCTCTGGTAAAATTGTACGCTTTGTGTTATTATAGGATAACCAAATTTAATAAAATCTTTTATTTTAATGATATTAGTGCTAAACAATGTTTATTTTATCTATTAGAATCGTTTTCATATTTACATATTTACATAATATATCATAATCCATATAACAATGTTTTTCGAATAAGAAGTTGTTTAATATTTTTTTAAACTATGATACCGCTCGAAACAGTCACCTTTGTGTAGTGGAACGTTGCACAATTTACAGATGAACCCTGTTCTGCTTTTTTTTTTTAATTAAACAAACTCTGCATTGTCTTAGGGGTTTTTTACATCTACCGCTGGTCACTATATTTACCAGTTTATGCTTTCCGAAATTTGTCAGTCTTCCGGGATGATCAAATCGGGATGTGCTTCTTGTGGGTTCGGGATTAGGTAGATCTTTATCTTGTTCTTTAGCTTCGCAATCTTCTATCCACGAAACTGCCACTTTGTGCAGAAAATTTTTATATGTAATCTTCTTTCCGCATAGAGCTGTATGTACTTTAAAGGAATTAAAAAGTGCACAGTTGATAAAGAACATCACGACTCGTTTAGTCCATTTCTTAGTCTTCCTGAAAATGGAGTAATAGGACAGATACTGATCTGCGCGATCCACGCCCTTCATATATTTATTGTAGTCTATTATTGAAATAGGCTTCTGTATGGGGCAATCTGATGTCCTACTTCTGCTTCCAGATTCGGCCATTTGTGCAGAATGTATTGTCGATATTATATTTACATTCCTTTTGCCATTATTCCATACTTGTAATAGAATATGGTCATCTCTACGAAATTCATGCTGCCCTTTGGAAAGTTTGGTCGTTTGAAATGGTTGAGGAAGACCTCTATTCCTTCGAATTGTCCCACACACTCGCACTTTATTTTTTAAAAGAATTTTAGCTATTTTGACACTATTGTAATAATTATCTTGATATATATGGTGCCACATGTTCTTATACGGTTCAATGACAGATAATATAGTGTCTTCTAATTTTTTTCCATCGGCAGCATACACGCAAAAATTACATACATATCCTGTACGAGCTTCAGACAGCGCTCTGACCAATATTCCGTATTTTGTGATTTTTGCGGGATTATATGTTTTGATTGAAAGTCTACCTCTCCACGGAATTATACACTCATCTAGAGACAATTGTTGATTTGGTTTATAAACATCGTTAAATTTTTTCTTTAAATAATCGACGACAGGCTGGACTTTCGCAAGTCTATGCGAATTTGGAGAAATGCTGTCATTGTTACAAAAATGCCAGCTCTGCATTATTTGTAAAAATCTGTTCCTGCTCATTACTTTCGAAAAGAATGGTGTTTCTATGGTTGGATCCGTCGACCAATAATCGTAGAGAACATCCTTCTTTACTTGTCCCATTAGAACTATTAGGCCCAAAAATTTCCTCATTTCAGATACTGTGATGTCTGTCCATTTTTTCGTTTTTGGTATAATTCTATATTTTTCTATGACTTGATAATGATATCTATTGGATTCCCTTACCAAGTGCTCAAGCAGGTCATTTCCAATGAATAAGTTTACAATATCCATTACACTTTCAGGGGAACTTGGCACAATTTTTACGCCAGGGCTGCCTTCGAAAGGTTCTAAAATTATCGCCTTGTCGTTCGTCGACCATGTATCATTGCTGTCTTCAACGTTATTATTTATATCATCCTCTTCAGAATCACTGTATATTAGTGGTAATATAGAACGTCGCTTTCGAATCATTACTTCACTGCTATCACTTTCGCCATCAGTATCACTTGCTGAAGAGCTGTCAAGACAATCTGACAGATCATCGAGATAAAAGTCACCAATACTATCCTTTTCATTCATCGTGAAGGCTAAATTTTTAAAAACTGTACAAAAATATGGGTGCTTTCAGAGCAAAGCAACGAGTATCTGACTACAGAGTAAGAAATGCCTGCTACTTGTCAGCCAAACTTAACCGAATCTAACGGATTAATAATTAAAAAAATCGATTAATCGATTGCCGGTCGGTAACCGCTGGGAACAAAAAGTCGATTAATCGATTGCCGGTCGGTAAGCGCTGGGAACAAAAAGTCGATTAATCGACTGCTGGTCGGTAAAGTGTTAAGTTAGGTTCTATGGTTCAACAAATGATGTTGAAGTTATAGCTACAGTCAGTGCTACAATCTACATAAAAATTAATATTTACGGTAACATTGCAAGTTCCATTGTTCATTTTATTCTACAACAATCAAGCTCATTAGCACAGGTAAATGGGGCACTGGGGCACTGGTGAGACCCGGGCAATCAATTACTTATCGTATAATTTATCGTATTAGGTAAGACAGGGATGTGAGTGGTACCTACATTCAGACACCTGTTTATTAGTAGCGGTGCTATAATTTGGTTCAACAAATGATGTTGAAGTTATAGCTATATAGAAAAAAAAATGGTGTGTGTACTTATGTACGCGCGTTAGAAGTTATACCACCGACGAGATATACATAGGAATAGACAAGACATGCAATGTATTTCTGGTAAATGCATTTGTGTCAATGACACAATTGCGATTGTGTCACCACAATCAAGCTCATTAGCACAGGTAAATGCATTTGTGAATATTTTTTCCTCTAAATAATTTTCCAGCATGTGATAAATAAATCCAGTACCGATAAATACCCTTTTGGGGCACTGGGGCTCCTTGGGGCACTGGGGCCCTTTGGGGCACTGGGGCTCTTTGGGGCACTGGGGCCTTTTGGGGCACTGGGGCTTCTTGGGGCACTGGGGCTCCTTGGGGCACTGGGGCTCTTTGGGGCACTGGGGCTTCTTGGGGCACTGGGGCCTTTTGGGACACTGGGGCCCTTTGGAGCACTGGGGCTTCTTGGGGCACTGGGGCTTCTTGGGGCACTGGGGCTCCTTGGGGCACTGGGGCTCTTTGGGGCACTGGGGCTTCTTGGGGCACTGGGGCCTTTTGGGGCACTGGGGCCCTTTGGGGCACTGGGGCTCCTTGGGGCACTGGGGCTCTTTGGGGCACTGGGGCTTCTTGGGGCACTGGGGCCTTTTGGGGCACTGGGGCCTTTTGGGGCACTGGGGCCCTTTGGGGCACTGGGGCTTCTTGGGGCACTGGGGCCTTTTGGGGCACTGGGGCCCTTTGGGGCACTGGGGCTTCTTGGGGCACTGGGGCCTTTTGGGGCACTGGGGCCCTTTGGGGCACTGGGGCTTCTTGGGGCACTGGGGCTCCTTGGGGCACTGGGGCTCTTTGGGGCACTGGGGCCTTTTGGGGCACTGGGGCCTTTTGGGGCAATGGGGCTTCTTGGGGCACTGGGGCTCTTTGGGGCACTGGGGCTCTTTGGGGCACTGGGGCTTCTTGGGGCACTGGGGCCTTTTGGGGCACTGGGGCCCTTTGGGGCACTGGGGCTTCTTGGGGCACTGGGGCTTCTTGGGGCACTGGGGCTCCTTGGGGCACTGGGGCCCTTTGGGGCACTGGGGCTTCTTGGGGCACTGGGGCCTTTTGGGGCACTGGGGCCCTTTGGGGCACTGGGGCTTCTTGGGGCACTGGGGCTCTTTGGGGCACTGGGGCCTTTTGGGGCACTGGGGCCTTTTGGGGCACTGGGGCTTCTTGGGGCACTGGGGCCCTTTGGGGCACTGGGGCTTCTTGGGGCACTGGGGCTCTTTGGGGCACTGGGGCCCTTTGGGGCACTGGGGCTCTTTGGGGCACTGGGGCCCTTTGGGGCACTGGGGCTCTTTGAGGCACTGGGGCTCTTTGGGGCACTGGGGACCCTTGGGGCACTGGTGAGACCCGGGCAATCAATTACTTATCGTACAATTTATCGTATTAGGTAAGACAGGGATGTGAGTGGTACCTACATTCAGACACCTGTTTATTAGTAGCGGTGCTATAATTTGGTTCAACAAATGATGTTGAAGTTATAGCTATATAGAAAAAAATGGAACTAATTAGAAAAAAAAATGGTGTGTGTACTTATGTACGCGCGTTAGAAGTTATACCACCGACGAGATATACATAGTAATAGACAAGACATGCAATGTATTTCTGGTAAATGCATTTGTGTCAATGACACAATTGCGATTGTGTCACCACAATCAAGCTCATTAGCACAGGTAAATGCATTTGTGAATATTTTTTCCTGTAAATAATTTTCCAGCATGTGATAAATAAATCCAGTACCGATAAATACCCTTTTGGGGCACTGGGGCACTGGGGCCCTTTGGGGCACTGGGGCTCTTTGGGGCACTGGGGCTCCTTGGGGCACTGGGGCCCTTTGGGGCACTGGGGCTCTTTGGGGCACTGGGGCCTTTTGGGGCACTGGGGCCTTTTGGGGCACTGGGGCTCTGCGGGGCACTGGGGCTCTGCGGGGCACTGGGGCCTTTTGGGGCACTGGGGCTCTGCGGGGCACTGGGGCTCCTTGGGGCACTGGGGCTCTGTGGGGCACTGGGGCCTTTTGGGGCACTGGGGCTCTTTGGGGCACTGGGGCCTTTTGGGGCACTGGGGCTCTTTGGGGCACTGGGGCTTCTTGGGGCACTGGGGCTTCTTGGGGCACTGGGGCCTTTTGGGGCACTGGGGCCTTTTGGGGCACTGGGGCTTCTTGGGGCACTGGGGCCCTTTGGGGCACTGGGGCCTTTTGGGGCACTGGGGCTTCTTGGGGCACTGGGGCCTTTTGGGGCACTGGGGCCTTTTGGGGCACTGGGGCCCTTTGGGGCACTGGGGCTTCTTGGGGCTCCTTGGGGCACTGGGGCTTCTTGGGGCACTGGGGCCTTTTGGGGCACTGGGGCCCTTTGGGGCACTGGGGCTCTTTGGGGCACTGGGGCTTCTTGGGGCACTGGGGCCTTTTGGGGCACTGGGGCCCTTTGGGGCACTGGGGCCCTTTGGGGCACTGGGGCTCTTTGAGGCACTGGGGCTCTTTGGGGCACTGGGGCTTCTTGGGGCACTGGGGCCTTTTGGGGCACTGGGGCCCTTTGGGGCACTGGGGCTCTTTGGGGCACTGGGGCTCTTTGGGGCACTGGGGCCTTTTGGGGCACTGGGGCCTTTTGGGGCACTGGGGCCTTTTGGGGCACTGGGGCCCTTTGGGGCACTGAGGCTTCTTGGGGCTCCTTGGGGCACTGGGGCTTCTTGGGGCACTGGGGCTCTTTGGGGCACTGGGGCTCTTTGGGGCACTGGGGCTTCTTGGGGCACTGGGGCCTTTTGGGGCATTGGGGCCTTTTGGGGCACTGGGGCCTTTTGGGGCACTGGGGCTTCTTGGGGCACTAGGGCTTCTTGGGGCACTGGGGCTCTTTGGGGCACTGGGGCTTCTTGGGGCACTGGGGCCTTTTGGGGCACTGGGGCCCTTCGGGGCACTGGGGCTTCTTGGGGCACTGGGGCCTTTTGGGGCACTGGGGCCCTTTGGGGCACTGGGGCTCTTTGGGGCACTGGGGCTTCTTGGGGCACTGGGGCCTTTTGGGGCACTGGGGCCCTTTGGGGCACTGGGGCCCTTTGGGGCACTGAGGCTTCTTGGGGCTCCTTGGGGCACTGGGGCTTCTTGGGGCACTAGGGCTTCTTGGGGCACTAGGGCTTCTTGGGGCACTGGGGCTCTTTGGGGCACTGGGGCTTCTTGGGGCACTGGGGCCTTTTGGGGCACTGGGGCCTTTTGGGGCACTGGGGCCCTTCGGGGCACTGGGGCTTCTTGGGGCACTGGGGCCTTTTGGGGCACTGGGGCCCTTTGGGGCACTGGGGCTCTTTGGGGCACTGGGGCTCTTTGGGGCACTGGGGCCTTTTGGGGCACTGGGGCCTTTTGGGGCACTGGGGCCTTTTGGGGCACTGGGGCCCTTTGGGGCACTGAGGCTTCTTGGGGCTCCTTGGGGCACTGGGGCTTCTTGGGGCACTGGGGCTCTTTGGGGCACTGGGGCTCTTTGGGGCACTGGGGCTTCTTGGGGCACTGGGGCCTTTTGGGGCATTGGGGCCTTTTGGGGCACTGGGGCCTTTTGGGGCACTGGGGCTTCTTGGGGCACTAGGGCTTCTTGGGGCACTGGGGCTCTTTGGGGCACTGGGGCTTCTTGGGGCACTGGGGCCTTTTGGGGCACTGGGGCCCTTCGGGGCACTGGGGCTTCTTGGGGCACTGGGGCCTTTTGGGGCACTGGGGCCCTTTGGGGCACTGGGGCTCTTTGGGGCACTGGGGCTTCTTGGGGCACTGGGGCCTTTTGGGGCACTGGGGCCCTTTGGGGCACTGGGGCCCTTTGGGGCACTGAGGCTTCTTGGGGCTCCTTGGGGCACTGGGGCTTCTTGGGGCACTAGGGCTTCTTGGGGCACTAGGGCTTCTTGGGGCACTGGGGCTCTTTGGGGCACTGGGGCTTCTTGGGGCACTGGGGCCTTTTGGGGCACTGGGGCCTTTTGGGGCACTGGGGCCCTTCGGGGCACTGGGGCTTCTTGGGGCACTGGGGCCTTTTGGGGCACTGGGGCCCTTTGGGGCACTGGGGCTCTTTGGGGCACTGGGGCTTCTTGGGGCACTGGGGCCTTTTGGGGCACTGGGGCCCTTTGGGGCACTGGGGCCCTTTGGGGCACTGGGGCCCTTTGGGGCACTGGGGCCCTTTGGGGCACTGGGGCCCTTTGGGGCACTGGGGCCCTTTGGGGCACTGGGGCCCTTTGGGGCACTGGGGCCCTTTGGGGCACTGAGGCTTCTTGGGGCTCCTTGGGGCACTGGGGCTGCTTGGGGCACTGGGGCTCTTTGGGGCACTGGGGCTTCTTGGGGCACTGGGGCCTTTTGGGGCACTGGGGCCTTTTGGGGCACTGGGGCTTCTTGGGGCACTGGGGCCCTTTGGGGCACTGGAGCCTTTTGGGGCACTGGGGCTCTTTGAGGCACTGGGGCTCTTTGGGGCACTGGGGACCCTTGGGGCACTGGTGAGACCCGGGCAATCAATTACTTATCGTACAATTTATCGTATTAGGTAAGACAGGGATGTGAGTGGTACCTACATTCAGACACCTGTTTATTAGTAGCGGTGCTATAATTTGGTTCAACAAATGATGTTGAAGTTATAGCTATATAGAAAAAAATGGAACTAATTAGAAAAAAAAATGGTGTGTGTACTTATGTACGCGCGTTAGAAGTTATACCACCGACGAGATATACATAGGAATAGACAAGACATGCAATGTATTTCTGGTAAATGCATTTGTGTCAATGACACAATTGCGATTGTGTCACCACAATCAAGCTCATTAGCACAGGTAAATGCATTTGTGAATATTTTTTCCTGTAAATAATTTTCCAGCATGTGATAAATACCCCTTTGGGGCACTGGGGCTCCTTGGGGCACTGGGGCTCCTAAATGCATTTGTGAATATTTTTTCCTGTATATCATTTTCCAGCATGTGATAAATACCCTTTTGGGGCACTGGGGCCCTTTGGGGTACTGGTGAGACCCGGGCAATCAATTACTTATCGTATAATTTATCGTATTAGGTAAGACAGGGATGTGAGTGGTACCTACATTCAGACACCTGTTTATAAGTAGCGGTGCTATAATTTGGTTCAACAAATCATGTTAATAATCCTCGAAAACCGTTTCGTACACCCATTTACATATCAATAAAGTGTTAGGAAACACAGTGCTACAATCTACATAAAAATGAATATTTACCAGGGGTGTGCGGGTTCTCGATATTTCGGGTTCGGGTCGGGACGAGAAAAGTCGGGCGAGATCGGGCGGGCTCTCGGAAATGTGATACTCTTCGAGATTCTCGAAAGTATCCCAACGCTTCGAGATCCCGAACGTTTCGAGATCCCGAACGCATCGAGAGCCCGAATGGCGTATCGAGACCCGAAAGGCGTATCGAGAAATGGAGATCCCGAAACTGATTATACGATGCAATGTCTCGGGATCCCAATAGAGCCGTCTCTTATAGTATTTACTATTTACTACTATCTTTTAGCGTGCAGAACATATGGTTTTTACAATTATTTTGTGCTTTTACAGTAATATGTAGTTGTAGTTATTCAAGTTACTCTTGGTACGAATTGATTCTGTGGAATTTTTACAAATAAAATTAACATAGTAATAACATACGAATTAGAATCATTATTCAGCAGTTCGGGGATCTTACTATTGTTACTACTTGATGCGGATGATGCACTCGGGTTGTTATTATGATTATCTAGATTAATTAGTTGTTCCAATTTTTATTTAACGAGATTGCGTCCATTGTCCGTTATAAAAAAAACTGATCTATTGAAACTAACTAAGCCCCCAAACTGTTAATAAATCCGTTAATAAATAAATTCGTGAGATTTGTACGGATCTTTCTGAGGCGTTAAAGGTAATTTTAATTACTTAATTTGATTAATAATTTAATAATTTGTTAATTTTTTTCGTATGTTATTATATACCGTATGTTAATTTATAAATAATAATGTTGGATATTTACTAGTGATAGTAAATATAATATATCATGCTGTAGCAAAATTGTCTCAACGTTCTTAGAAATGTCTTACTAACATAGATAGTAAGAGAACCAGATGGGTCTGCACTTGGAGAGTCAAAAGGGCCTAGGTTGTAAAGTGGGACAATGCGCATTCGTAGGTATAAGTGAACCCCAGTTCTTTGGGTGTTTTCGTTCAGTTCTAAAGAGCATTTCATAGAGAGTGGACATTCCTTCAGAGCTATTTTAAATACACGGATTGAGATAAATATAATAGTTATTATATTTAACACACCATATCCAATAAATAATAATAATAATAATAATAAATAATAATAAATAATTAAATAATCACATACACGTCGAGTATAATACTAGATATTTTATTTGATTTCAAATTATAGTGTAAAAAACAAATTATTATGAAAACAGTTATTATGATTATTTAGATTAATTAGTTGTTCCAATTTTTCAGTGACAATCGTCTTTTCGCTATTCAGGAGAAGACGGTCTTTAAATCGCGGGTCTAATACTATGGCCAGCAATAATGTCTCGTTTTTTTTTGAAGATTCAAAACGTTCCTATAAATAAATACATTTATTCTATTGTTCCTCTCTGTGAGATTAAACTTAAATTAAGTAATTAAAATTACCTTTAACGCCTCAGGAAGATCCGTACAAATCTCACGAATTTATTTATTAACGGATTTCTTAACAGTTTGGGGCCTTAGTTAGTTTCAATAGATCAGTTTTTTTTATAACGGACAATGGACGCAATCTCGTTAAATAAAAATTGGAACAACTAATTAATCTAGATAATTATAATAACAACCCGAGTGCATCATCCGCATCAAGTAGTAACAATAGTAAGATCCCCGAACTGCTGAATAATGATTCTAATTCGTATGTTATTATTATGTTAATTTTATTTGTAAAAATTCCACAGAATCAATTCGTACCAAGAGTAACTTGAATAACTACAACTACATATTACTGTAAAAGCACAAAATAATTGTAAAAACCATATGTTCTGCACGCTAAAAGATAGTAGTAAATAGTAAATACTATAAGAGACGGCTCTATTGGGATCCCGAGACATTGCATCGTATAATCAGTTTCGGGATCTCCATTTCTCGATACGCCTTTCGGGTCTCGATACGCCTTTCGGGCTCTCGATGCGTTCGGGATCTCGAAACGTTCGGGATCTCGAAGCGTTGGGATACTTTCGAGAATCTCGAAGAGTATCACATTTCCGAGAGCCCGCCCGATCTCGCCCGACTTTTCTCGTCCCGACCCGAACCCGAAATATCGAGAACCCGCACACCCCTGGCGTCATTCAAACGTAAGATAGTAATATCGTTAATACGGATAATACAATTGATAAATGATAGGGGATCAACTCCTCGCTCGACCCAATCGATTGAACGCAATAATCATCGTGGACAAAATTTCACAGTGTTAACTCGAATTAGCGGTGAATCGATACCTATTAAAATTTATCTACCTTCAATGCCTACCGTCCGTATAAATCCGACAGAAGCTGGAAAATACCTCGAAACACGTTTAATTGGATTAACGAAATGCAGTAAAGGGGCCAAGATTGAATTCTATTTATTTCGAAACATCGAAAGTGTTTATTGCTTTTATTATAATGTATAGTATCATAGGTATTCAATTTTCTTGTTCTCCGTGTTCCCTTGAAATTCGATCTGAAAGTAACGTCGATACTTCCGTGAGTTTCTTTCTGGCCAACATTCGTGCGTTTCAAGGTTTCATCATGTTTAATCGTCCAAGTTCGTGGTTAACCCGGTCTTCCGTCGAAAGTTTCGATCTCGTAATACTGGACTTGAGCGCGATTATTCATAGCCGGGGGCAGATAATCGATAATCGTCAGGTCGACGGGTGGCGGTTGCCGCGAGGTCTACCGACGACGTTTGGATTCCACATTGAAACGTTCCGAAAATCGATAATCGTCGAACAGGTGTGGCTAGACACGTCCGTCTACGTCTCAAACGATTCCCGATAACTCACTACTGATATCTCGTTCCCTTCATCCACTGGTCATTGTTTGCATGCTCTCAAACCTCCGAAACTAAAAGGCAAACGCCTAACAGTGGCCCGTCGGGAAGTAATCGTGCAAAACTTTTTTAATAACATGCGAAATAATGTGAGAGTTTTTGCAAAAGTATTTGCGTTGAGGCTAATAGAACTTCTGATCTGTTACTCAAATTTAAATTCATCGCGAAGAGTTTCGTATAAAATGGCCAAATATTAAGGTAGAATCTCCCAGGAATCTTCGAGCAGCAAAGTTGTATCTGCCGGAAAATTTTAATGAAAACATGGAACGGCCGTAATCGCCCGTGGAATCTTTCGATTACCCTTACAAATTTGACTGAATCAGCACGAGAAAGATCTACGGCGCATCCACGATGAAGTTCCCTTTCTTCGGCGCAGACTTCCTATATCTCTCGAAATTACTATCCGAGCGTCAAGTTATTCCGCCAGAAGGAGCAATTAAATATTGTCGGACGGTGTACCATCGTATTTCACTTGAGACGGGCGAACGTCTTCCGGCGAGCGTATACGAGCACCGAAGTAACTACAGTGGCTTGCATTTGTCAAGATTCCAAACATTCATCCGTCTTGTTGTTCAGCACACCTGCACGTCGTCGCGCCGGAAGGTACAATAATATCAGCGAAATGTGATTTCCGTGGAGCTCTGAAATTTTCCGCCTGCTTTCAACGTTCATTTAACCCAGGAATTCGTTTCGGGGTGGCAAGAGTATCAGCCTCGGAATCTCGCAACCTTATTAACGTGACTGAAATTAACGAACGCGTACACCCGATCGGACTGGAAATTCTTCGAAAATTACAACTTTCACAGCCGCGAGAATCACGGCTAATTAACAGGCTGCCACGTTCTTTCCATTTTCAGGAAAATCCTTTTGACAGAAAATTCCACAGCTTCGCGTGTAAGCAATTCTCCAGATAACTCGAAACTACGATACTGCAGAATATTTGCGATATTTCGTCCACGCGCAGTTTCAGATTATACACTCGGCAACGAAATTGAAGTGTCGCTAAATCTTCTGAAAAGTTGTCGATCATTAAACTGCTGTGACTTCGTGAAAAAAATCGTACCCCAGTTCGCTTGAGCTCCTTTTAAAGAGCGACTCTTCTAATTTCACATCCCTGAATAGAATTTTTTCGAAGCCTTTTTATATTAGAAAGTGGAGTGGAAAATCGAAGATGCCTTTCTTCTCGAAAAATTTGTCAAACCCCCCTACGGAGTTTAAAATTTTTTTTTTGCGATTCAAATCATTATGAATTTACAGATTAAAGTCTTCCCATTACAACGAGCATCTCAAAATCGATGTACGATTTCTTTTTTCGCCATTTTATTGTTCACTGAATGAAAAGTGTGCCACGGGGAAAAAGGGACGATCAGTTTTCGACTTCACTTCCTAATATAAAAAGCTGTTCTAAAAAATTCAATTCGGAGATGTGGAAATAGAGGAGCTATCGCACGGTTCATTTTCACGAAATTGCAGCAGTTCTAAGGTGTATTTAATTTAGATAATAAAAGTATTTTAATTTAATTTAGCGACCCCTTGATTTTGTTGCCAAGTGTATTTGTACGAATTTAGGTTCAAACGAATCGATGTGATTATTATACAATCATTACAATGCGAATACCGTCGCATCTGCCGTCGTTAACTGTGGCTTGCGTCGAATTACACCAACCCACAAAACCAATCCTCGCCTATCGTTTTTAACGAAGGCCACGTCGAAGCGTAATTCGCAGACTACGATAACGAGCTGTCCAGACTAGTTCCGAAAATTTGAGGATCGTACATAATGCAATCGTCAGACTGTGAGTATCGATATTCACAGGTGACAATTACATCGGCGCCGACATTGTTCAGCCATGATATTCCGTTGCACTCGTACACATTCCAATATCCCATGGAACCTATAGTCTGCTCGCGTCTACAGATCGCATAATGCGCCGACGTCGAGACGCCGGGGGGCTTTTGAGTTTTTCTGAATTAATCGACGGTAACACGATGCCTTAGGCCGCGTATACAACGTACGTATGTACAGTACATAAAATTCAGTGGGTACGGTTGAACAACGAAACAACAGGCTTAGCCGCATTACGACCAGAAAGTATCGTTACGTTCAACGATACGAGGGTATATACATCACCGTTCAGAAATTATAGAACACTTGCTGCACTTTAAGCTCCGAACAGACCCTTGGATAAGCAAAATTTGGGAAAAATGAATGCCTTCACTTTATCACTCGCTGCATCGTATACAAAAATCTTGAAAAACAACGATGACAGGGCTATATAAATAAACTATACAGGAGCCATATAAAGAAGATAATTAATACATTGAAATAGAGTCACGTATAGAGTCATCATAAATTTTCTAATCAAGATTTTGGTACTGATAATAATAATAATATTTAGTCGATTAAGTAAACGTTTTAGGAAATCCATATTCTTGGACAGTTAATACATAAAATGTTACAGAAATTGATTTTTTTTTAATTATACGATCAAGTTGTTATAATACCTACCTATTGTCCAGTATTGCACATACACACGTCCACACATATGTACGTGTATCTATGTGCGCACGCTCAATTATGCAGCCTGCGAGCTGTGCATGTCGAAAATAATTCCCAAAATCGCATCGTGTTCCACTTTATCCCATCCAGCTTCGGGACTCCATCAAATAAACGATGAGCAAGGTTATTATTGGCCCATGGCCGTCGAACGACCAGTTGAGCGAATTTAAAAATTTTCGCAGTGGGACGCGCCGATACAAAAATAGAGCCTCTCGTACCATCGAGTCGCGAGAATGAAGCAAGCTGACGGACGATTGGAAATTATTAACGCACCTCGCAGCCTACCTTTATTTTACTCCGGATGCTTTCCATCGTAATTCCATTGAAATTTCGCAGCTTTTTCAAATACATATGTACGCTTTCGTATAATAACGAGATCGCAATAATATTCACGAGGCATAAATGTGATATAATTCGTTGGATGCTGCGCCATGCATGTACCACGCAAAATCGACGGGCATGCAGGCGAAGAAGAAATAAAAATATATCGCGTGAGATTATTTCATGGTGCGTAAACGAACTGGAGTACGCAACAAGGAGTAATACCTGGCGCTCTTCGTACCGAGCGTGTAATTCATTCGAAAGAATGTATGCATCCGGCAATACCCAGAGCGACAGATCCGTATCCAACGATTGTATGAGGGCCCGGTGTTCTGATGTGGCGAAAATAATCCCCGAGAGCGAACCGCGTGATTAAAACGTGTTCCCGCTTTGAAATTTCGCACGCGTCAATGACAACATGCGGCTGAATTGCGCCCGGCCGTTTTATTTCGAACGGTAGCCGCTATTAGTCCGTCGCGTAGCCTGGGAATACTATGGTGGCAAGTATAACATGGAAATTCGTGTATGGTAGAAACGGGTAGAGGAATACTTTTGTTTCTCATTCGCAGACGCCGATCCACCTGACAATACACCGTTCTTCTATGATCGAGTGTTACTACCATCAGGCCTGATCAATATTATCGAGCGACACCTGATTGTAGCTTTTCAGGGAATTTTCCTTGGAAACTAAAGTACTTCGGTGTAAGAAGTAGTAATAAATATTCATATAAATCTGAGGCGGAGTGCAATTGATATTCGTTGATGTACTGACGGAAGCTTGTAAATATCTTCTGCAAATTAGATCCCTCGCACGCAGGTGAACTCGAGTTACCGAAAAATAGCAATCAAAACTCTGATCGAGCGACATTTTCATTTTCATTTTCGATAAAAACGAAAAACAAAAAGAATGAAATCGCTCGATGTGCGTCTTCTCTACTGCTTTTTTTTTATTTTTTTTTTTATTTTCGACAACATAAATGTCTCGCTTTGTCGTGGGGAGTAGCGCGAAATATTGAAAGCGCAGAGCCGGCACGATTTTAACACTTTCGACAGCGTCAATCCAATTTATCAAGTTTGTTTGCAGCGCGACGTACAACGCGTACGTACGCCGGCACGAAGAATCTCGAATACACGGAAGCAGAATGGCGCTAAGCAGCGATAGGTGACATATTTCGAGGCGACCCAGCCAACTATAAAGCGCCACCACCGTCACAGAGATAGTGGCGCAATATCGAACGTTCGAATCTAACTCATCCCCAGAGTCTCTGAGTGGGCCGGGACAAGAAATATCGGGCAAGATAAATTTGCCGAGCAGACACTAAAATGATAACAACTGCGAGGAAAGTGGGACGGCTGGATGGCCCGCGTTTCCGTTGTTTTCCGGAGATCGAATCGATGGAGGAAACGACCGTCGCGAACGGTTCGAACGGCTGATGCCACTTCGGCCCAGAATTTTCGCCCACTACACGCTGGTAACACGTGCACGCTTGTTACACAGCCGTACGTCTACTAAATGGGCGGCGTTATAATTATCGTTAAACAACGTGCTTGGCGAGATCGCAACCCGTCAGGTAACCGCAGCTGTCGCAACGAAGGGACGTGACGATTCTGCGCGTCAGGGTTCGAATGAAGTATTGCTTACCTACATATTGTGCCCTCCTTGGTTGAAACGACCTATTTGGAATTTTTCATTTTTCCATTTTTGAATAATGTTAGACAGTTCTATGTGCTTTTTGAAGGTCCATAAGCCGGTCGAATTTATTTATCAAGTGGTTTTATATTTTATTTTGTAGTGGGGCAGCATTGCGAATAAACGAAATCGTTCCACAGGAATACTTGATGCCAACGCTTCAACTATTTTGGCTAAAGTGGTTTATGAAATAGACGCGATTGATTCGTTTTAGAAATTTGAAGTGGGAATCTCAATTTTATTTATACGAGCATTGGCTCATTACAGCGCGTAGAATATTTATGTAGAAATTAAGGAATGAAACTGCAGTTGTTATTAAGCTGACGCTTATTTAAACTAGTTATATCCCTGGTCCTAGTTGTGTCATTGATTTTCTGGATAGCACTTTTGGAACGTCAATCGATTAAAAGGTTAATTACAGAGGTATAGATAGATTATCAGTTAACACTTATTGAGCGTCCAAATTTTAGACAATTAGCGGACGTGGTCTTCGTATTCTGCTTTTATAATTTTGAAACCGGTCACTGACTGGTGTCGTACGAATTCATGCCGAACTTTTTCATAAACTTGAAGCGTTCGCAAAGCCGGCGATCGTAGTCTCAGGAATACTTAAACCGAGAGTGCCGTGGAGATGGTCTTGTATAAAATGGAGAGCGACGGAGGAGAAGTCGAGTGCTGTTGAATATAAATTCACTTTCCCGCGGTCAGGATTTCATCTCGCATTAAAATTCGTTACAGGGCCGAGTTTGCAAATGATTTTAAACGAGCGTATCGCGGTACATGTTTTATGTTGGCCGTCGTATCGGGAGCTGTATAAGAAATTTCGTTACTAAAACTGTGTCAACATTAATTTATTGAAATCTCGTTATCAAATTTTACAACAAGAAAAAAATGTGAACGCGAAACTTGCACGTGAATTCACATGGATATACAACGGTTGCTAGATTAACGATTTTCATAATGAAATGCACAAAACGTTCGCACGTGTTCCCATTCAGCAGCAAAGAAATAATAAATATTCTCGGATCTAATGGTGAGTGAAAATGGATGTTACAGGTGGAACAGTATATTACCCAATAGCGAACAGCCAGGTTGAAGATCCTTCCAATGGATAGTTTGGCAAATTGTCTCCCACAAGCACGCGGTACTTATCAGTGGACAAATCGTAAATACAAATTTCATACAAATAAATCGCAACTCAAGTACTTCAGAAAATCTATCTCTTATATTTTCATTATTTACAGCTACCCCTAGTGAAAAAAGCTTTCCTTATTAACGTTACTCAGATTTTACATTCAAACCCTTCCACGAATCATCCCCATTAATTGTAATCGCCAAACGTTTCTACGAGTACCACACTTCTCACAGATTAAAATCATCCAAAACTATTACTCAGGGTGGCCGAAATTTCCCTTTGCGAATTCCGGAGAGTTATGTCGCGTGTCTAGCAGAGACTAAAAGAAAAATCATCGACAAATTATCCGAATACTAAGCGGACCAATAACGCCCTCGCCATAACATCTGGCAGCCGACCTAGTTACATCAGTGCGGAAAGCCAGCGCAAGTTCGTCGTTTTGTCGAAGGTTATAGCAGCCCCACGAACCATCCAACAATTTCATCTCCTTCGAAGGACGTACGGTTCGATGGTGTGGAGCTCGAGGGCGCTTTCAGTAGTATGGGATGGTGATTAGCGCGGCAGAAGGCCCACATTCGACGGGGTAAACGCAGGAAAGAGAAGGACGGGGTGTAGGAAATGGATCGGTCGTGCTAAGTAGCATTTAATTGAACGCTCTATTCGAGTTCGTTAGTATAGCGTCGCAGTTATAGCGTCGTGAAGCGGCCGCCGACGAACTATTAGTCAGAGTTTAATTATAATTACCATGCCGGTAATGCGATATCAGGGCGCTTATCGGGCCGCGGCGTAAACGTTCACAGGTAATCCCGTGGAAAAGCAACACCGGCGACTTCCCGCAAACGGCTGGATGAAACGGTCAATTTAATACGACCGCCTCCGGAAACGACATTGGCCAGTTGATTGCGAAAAAGGAAGAGAAGGTAAGAAAAATTCGAGGCGCGTAAGAAACAAGGCAGCCTCGGTCCTGTTGATGCGCGATCGCGTGAACGAGCGCACGAATTAACCGGAGGAGGCGGTCGGACTCACAGAGATAATAACATTGATTACCAGGCAAGTTTCGCGGCGAATTTGCATCCATGCGCCGAGCTTTATCGTCGATCGAGGGACAGGTTCCCTGGATCAGGTAGTCTTTCGATTAAGTTGTCGTTCGGCTCGCTCTAATCAGAGCATCGACGTTTTAATTGAACGTTCCAGTGACAAGTGGTCGGCCGTTTAAAACGCCGAAACCCTTTATGCCTCTTGCGACAGCGACGGAACGGCAGGAAATTAACGCGCGGTTTAATCGATCGGATCGTTGGTTTAATTCCAACGATCCCGGTACGGCGAAACAGGCGATCGACGAAAACGACGTGAGTCACGATATTTCCCATTTTCTTGTCTTCATTTCTCTCGAAGGTTGTCGAGAACGGGGCGAGGCACTGACCAGGACGAAGGGAGGAAACGGGAACCGACTTCGGGTAGCGTGCGAAAGCCTTTTAGAAAATCACGAGTCGGAAACGAGTGCAAGCGCATACGCGAGTGCTTCCAGGAGGCGGAGAGAAGAACAAAGAGCGCGAAGCGAGCAAGCGAGTCACGAAGAATAATAATGATCTGGGAACGAGACGAACAGGAGAGGATTGGGGCCGTGGTACTTAGTTGGGAGCTGCGAACTCTGAAAGAAGTGGCTGGCCGTTTGAATCACGATTTTTCTAGGTACATACAACGTGATTGGTGAAACTCCCCGACATGCCAATCGGTGTTTAACAAGGCCACTTCTACGATCGACCACGCAACGCGTGAGACAAGTAAGACCTTCTTGATAGGTTCACCGTGAACCCTTCGTCCTTTCCGTGCATTTTGCGATTCCTTTTTTTGCTCTCGTTTTAATCCAAAGCGCGCAAATTTTTCCCCCGTGCAAAATTAGAGGGTGACGAAGTTATTGGGGCAGAAATAAGCTGCGTTTATGCGTGACGAAAGAAAAAGAACGAGAAGAAATATGCGAGCAGATTATGTTGGAAGTTTTATGGTAAAATCGGGCAGGGTAGCAGTGTTTTAAATAATAAATACTGGCAGAAAAAGACATGAAGACAATCTGCGGTTACGAATCAGACATTAAAATCCGATATTTAATATACGTCAGAAACGATACTCGAGTCCATCGACTCTCTCCGTGGACGAGAAACGAGAAACCTAAACGAACTCGTGATTCTCACGTGTATATATACGCGCAAGGGAAAGGATATCGACAGGTAACGCAATGCGGGAAAATTTAGGGGCGATTGTAATAAATTGTGGATCATTCTGAGCGAAATAAATTTAATCACGGACATTTCTATTACTACGCGAACTATAAAATACGATATTACAGTACGGCTGGAATAGAAGTGCACAGGGCCGCGTTAGAATTTGTGATCGATCAATTCGAGATTTCATTAAGCTGACATTGATGCCGACAGAGTTTTGTTCTCTAAAACATCCACCTATCTATCTTTCGATCCGTTCTGGAAAATAAGCTCGTACAGGGAAGGTGAGTGTATTCAGTCAACAACAATATTCTAACCTCTGGTCATTCTTCATATACGATTTACTGCGGCGTATACATTTTCACCGTGCATTGGCGATTTATCGCGGGTATATTTCGGGTGTTAACGAAATACAAATTTTTCGGTTAAATGGAGAGAAATTTCGTCAACGCTACTCAATTATCAGCGGCAAAATGGTATTCAGTCGTGGCAGTGTCCAGTCGTTGCTCGGAATCGAGATCCCCGTATACAGTCGTATGGTTCGGCAAACCGCCAATCGATATCTCGTTTAATAGTCGTAAAAGTTGAATAATTCGACGGTCTCGTTAAAACCAGATTCCGCTAAAAGATAATGTCCGATCGTGTGTCGAGCGTCAATTGAACCACACCATCAAACTTTGTTTGTACTCCACGGACGGCGATAATAAATATGTAGGCGGTGTCAGTACGATCGATAACAAGTTGCTAACATAATTGATGAAGATTTGGACAGAAAGTTTAAATGATAAAGGGTAACTTTCTAAATTTAAACGCTGTTTGGGAGGCAAACGTAAAATTCGCACCCCCTTTGTGTACGCTACAATTCATTTTAACTTATAAATGGATACATTAGGTGAAGTACACGAAGTTGAAAAATTGAATAAAGCTCGTAATGGTTGTAAGAGATCGTGGAAACATTGTTATATCAAAGTGACAGACAGGCGGGCGGGGTGCAAAGGATAATTCAGGGTCAACTGTACTTTCTTCTAACCCTCTTAATCTATCTTTTATTACAGCGTTTATTACCTTGGTGAAGCGAGTTTAAAAGATTTAATTGAAGAATAAAAGCGCGCAATCAGACTCTGGGCTCGATGAAAGTTTCGAGCTACGATTCACTTCTCGAACTATTTAATTCATTATTTGTTAAATTTCCCCGATTCGTTGTACTCTTTCACGAACCACCTTCTGTCCATCTATAAATTGAAATCGATCAGACTGCACGTTACAGGTACACAATTTTCCGTATTACTTCGACTCGATAACAAGGCGAACCACGTCGCCGAGAATTTTTCGACGACCTATGTATCAAATTGATTCCGCGTAATTTCTACAGGCAGGCCTGACCTAGGCAACCGGGGGCGCCACTTTATTCTGGAACAGCTTTACAAAAATTTCATTCCATTTCGCCGGGCAATCCGATACACGTGGAATTTTCTCATCGGCGTAAATTTACTTCGTTGACCCTGCATCCGCGCCGCTCCAGTTGCTTAACCGTAACTTCGCTGAAGAAAGTGCCCATATAAATTTTATGCCCCGGTAGCTTTATATTTTAAATTATTTATTGCGCCGCGTAAATCCACAATCAAATGGAAAACAATCGCTATGAAACGGTATGCAAAATAAGCAATATAAATCTTGCCGTTTCTTCAAACAATAGGAACGATATTACGAAAATTGCAGGATAATTTCTTTTATATTAAAACAGGCGATTCAGTGTGGTTAAACGATATTTCCAATCCTCCAGAATTATCATACATTTTCCCGTGTAATTTATTTTCTCGAATATTCGAATTCACAGTCGGCGAGCATAAAATCAGCTAATGGGTGACACACAAAAAAAACAAGGTTGGTAGAGGCAAGCAGACAGAACTGGCGAAACTTCGAAGCTTCTTCATTATTGAGAAAATCTGAAAACCAACCGCAACAAAGGGGCAATCGGCTCTATTCTAGGATAGCTCGATTTGTTTGCAGCAACGGACCATTCGGTTTAATTTAACGACGAGTACGTGGCCGTACTCCGTGAAAACCCTCGGCAGTATCTCGTGATTTTCTCGAAAACGGGACGCATGAAAATTTCCCTTTAACAAGCTCCCTCCACTCTGTTGCCCCACTCTATTCAACCGCTGGAAAGGATCGCAATGGAATTCACAGCAATTCGTGTTCCAGTCGCAATATCGCGGTGACTTATATTCGAATGAAATACTAAAATATTGCAGCGCAACAAGAAACTTCAGCTCTGACACGGAGCAAATTTCCATTTCTCTGAATGCAATCAATTAGAAGAAAGTTCACGCTGTCCTGGATACTCTTGGAACGCTTAATAAATGAAATCTATGAAAGGGCACGCGGCACCTAATTATATTAATCTGTCAGTCATTCACGTCGTTACTCCGCTCTTATCAAGTCCATTTATCCGATGAAATGCTGTGTCATTTCGCATCCTGATATTATCATAAATAATGTGAAAACGTGGAACAAGGGATGCGTTCAAACGTTGATGCTCCGTTCGAAAAAAAATCAGGAAAAAAAAACCGAGAAATCATCCGAATCGTATACTCGACACATCGACACGTTCCGCAATTTATTGCATCGCAAATCCATTTCCCCAGTACAACTGAAAGTATTCAGAAACGGCTGTATCAATATCAGCGCGCACTCCTAGATAATGTACATCTAGCTATCTCTCTCCTCATTTTTTTCCCGCAGTCAACCGTGCACGAGAAGAGGAATCTCGGCGAAACATTTTCACGCTATCATTTATAGCAATGATAGCACTACCTGTCTCGCAGTATCAGCTCGCGTAAAATATCTGCCTGTCTCCGGGTTATTTTTGCAAAAAAAAAACGGAGAAGAAAAACGACAATGCAAAGGGAAGAGGCGAAGGGGCAGCGGGACGAAGAAAATGCAGTAGGGCACAACTGCAAAGACACGAAAATATCTAGCCTATGAGCGGAGCCTGTTCCACTTTCCATGCTGATACGGCATGTCCGTCGTGTAAAATAAAACGCAACGACGGAATACCGTTGCGGTGGTCGAAAACTCGCGGTTGCGACCGGCGTCACGTTTTTTAATCTTATTTTCGCCCCGCCTAACAAATTGAGCACGACCGGCTGTTTATATCGCGTTTAATATTGGCCCAGCGCGGTGACATTAAAGTGCGATAAAGCTCCGTAGCGTGGACCAGCGACTGGATAATTTTTGCATTACGCGTTGCATCGTTGTTACTAAAGTGGGAAGGGGAAAAAAGGTGGACACATTTCGTGCAGTAATTGCATTCTGCCTGTGTGCACGGCCTCTGTCATGCTGCGCCTCTTTCAATGGCCGTCGACGAAAAAAAAGAGATTCGAAAAAAATCAACTTCGACCTCAAAAGGTCGCCATTTTTTTAAACATCGAGATCTTGTATCCCTTCTGGTAGGGGTTATAACCACATTCATGCTGAAGAAAATGGCACCTCGGTTTTTTGTTTCCGCCTGCTACAAAGGCCAGAATCGTGTCAGCCATCGTGACACGTTTTCATGACTACCTCCTTCAGTGACGCGTACCTGCCACAATTTTATGTAATTGCACTTGAAAAAAATATATAACGCAGTTGAAACATTAGCAACCATATCTGCAAAAGGTTAATACAAAGCTGCGTTCTGATTAAAAAAAACATTCCCAGAAGAAGCTTAAACAAAATGACGTTAAAAACACAAATACCCCGTTAATGAAAATAAAGTGGTGCTATCGAAAGGGGCTAGAACAGGAAAAGCTAAGATGAAATAAAGGCAAAAGAAGAACTGTTTATTCAAGAAATGATCGCGATCGTACGTGAGAGACCATCGCAACCGCGTCACGGCCGCAATTTCCACGTTGCCGCGACTTGGCTCCATTCCTTATTTAGTTGAACTCCACACATCCCGTCCCGTGAGGGCATCAATTTTTGAAACAAGTGCGACGTGCCGAGACGTTAACACGGTAACAAGTACATTGAACTACTACAGACAAGTTGCCCTTCGGATCGTCAACGAATTTCACCTATCCACCATAAGTAAGCCTGAGTCTAAAACACTATCGTTCACAAAAAGGTCTGTAAATTATCGTTAGCATCTGAATTAAAGCCTGGCGCAGAAACCAATTGTACACGGTAATTGAAATTCCGATAATTGCACCATGCACGCAGCGTAATTGCATTTCGGACACGCACATCGCAACGCAACATTTCGTTCCAAGCAAAAACTACATTCTCCTGGCTGAACGCCGCAAGGTGGTAGGGTGTGTGCCCTGGAATTCACGCAGGAATTCCATAGCCCACTATTCCAGTAAGCTCGCCCCCAATCTACACGGGATATCCTGGAGACGTTCTCAATTTCACCACCGTTCTCCAAGCCTTCCCCTGTTTTCTTCTGCCCACTATTTTCTACTCTCGCGCCAAACAACGAAGAAGGTATTAGCGTTGTTGCTGGTTGGTTAGAATTTTGCATAGCTCGGGGGATGCACACCGCATGGCCAACGAAGCTACTTCAGGAATACCTAAAAGGGCCAGCTTGATATATGCACGTCCTTCCGGGGGTTAAACACAGGAGCTGTTGCATCATCGTTGCCGCACCCTGTCGTCTTCCATACGAATTTTCAATAACTTCTCACACAATCTTTGTAGATATCGGCGGAAAACGCGTAGGAGGTGAAACGTGTGTCCCTGCTACGAAGTTTCTTTTTAGCACGCAAGTAGGTACAAGCGTTGCATTCCTAATGCTTCCCTTCCTTTCATGGACAACTGCACGACGATGGAAGATTTATAAATCAAAGAAAATGTACGCCTAGGCGAATGGATGAAAGGATAGCGTTCGTAAAGAGAACCTTCCTATTTCTACCGTAAAATATGAAAGGGGCCCGACGCATTATCGCACAAAGTAGCAGAACTTTTCTTTCCCCCCTCTAACGAGAATCGATCGCGAAGAACTATCAAAGCATCGCGCGGTTAATGTAAAGGTTGAAACATCCCCCGGTTTCTATCGTTTCTCAGACAACTGGTCTACGTTTCTTCGTTGGTTGGTAAGAACCCATCACATGATTACCAACTTATCCCTAACTTATTACCAACTTCTTTCCAACTCCTTCCGAGTGTTCGAAAGCGGTTCCCGAGGCAGGCAACAAGATATACCTAACTGTGAACGATGAAGTTTTATTCGATCGCTTGTCCCTGCATTATGCCCCTCGCAATTGTCATGTGAATGTTCTTCTTGGGACTACGTGGCCATTTACTTCTGCATAACCATCAATCGCGTATTCACCCCGAAAGTATAGTACATCGCAAAAGGGAACATCTGACGAGATTTCGAATTACTTATACTTGTTCGATTCGCGCGTTCCTCTTCTCGCCTTTGAGGATGCTTCTTTCTTTTTCAGGTATTTTGGTCAAGTATCGCCATTACACTTCGTATCATTTCTCAGCCAGTTTTTCTTCCCCCTTGCTCACACCGGACAGTGACATCGACGACGGGGTCCGCGTCTCCTCCGTCCGCAACCCCCTTGAAAACGCAAGCCCTCGCTTACCCATACAGACTGCTGCGTGCAACGAGCAAATGGAAATTTTAAGTGCTCTCGCCGACTGAAACGTAGGCTGCTTGTCAGTGCATCCTGTGCGACCGTCCATAAATGCATCACCGTCTTGCACCGCGTGTGCTCGTGTGTGTGTGTGTGTACGAGTACGTGTTAATAGCGGCAACCGCGAGCAGTCTTTCCATTCTATGCGCCGGTAACTAAACGCTATCGAATCCCATTGGAAACTTGCGCTTTTAGCGTGAAAGAGACGACATTGTCAGAGTTTAGTTCGGAAGCGACAAAGTGATCTAGGCAGTCGAGGTTGTATCGATGATTATACATATTATTGTCAGCGCGTGAACGATAATTCAATTACGTGAAAATTGTAACCCGTTTATTTTAACGCGATCGTTGTGCAATGCCGGGAACTTAGACGGGGAAAGCTTGGAGACAGAAGGTATCGAACGAGTGCTATCTTGGCGATACGATCGCGTGAAGGTATAGAGTAGAGGGGGGTGCAATGAAAATTGTCTCATTTCGCTTGAAACCAATTACGTGAAAAAAATGGTACGTTCAGTGTTCGTTTGCATTTTCGTGGTGCCCGTGGTACGAAACAGGAGGAAACCCCAAAAACGAAAATGAGGACGTCCCTCGGCGCAATCCCTTTATGCAAATTTCCCTGCTAGCCATCTGACGCCCTCTAATGCTTAAAAACAAATTTTCGCGACACTGGTACTTGAGGAACTCATAAATAACCGATGAAATGGGAATGTCGTGAGAGAAATATCAATAGAAAAATACTTGTATCATTCGACGATCAGTCTCTTTAAATTCCTTCGTTTTGGAATCTCCATGCTTCGTGCATTAACCTTCGATCCAATTATCTTCGGCGTTATCAAAGTTTCGAATCTTCAAACTGGAACTTTTAAATTGTTCGGTGTAATCGAATTTTAGAAGTAATTTCGCAAAGGAAATATGCGTTGCTCCATTTGGTAAGATTACACGAACTGCAATACCAAACTCTCGTACCTTTGGCAAATCAACGAAACAGCACTTTGAAATACGTGAAAACTAAGCGAGTTTAATTATTCAATAATAACATTTGACGCACCTCGTTTATGTCTAATTAAAGTTCCTTTACTACTCCATTGACACCAAGACGAACGGCATCGTTTATGAATGAACTTACAAGTTACAAAAATGTTCAGCTATAAATTTAACGCCGAAAAATTTTAGAAATTTAACCGTTAGGTACTTTTACGTTCATTATACTCTTAAAACGCATATATGTATATATATTTCTTACAGAACGTTACTTTGTTATTCCTCCAATACCCTCGATAAATCTTTTATACGTGTTATAAATTTTAATACCCTTTTTATTGGGAAATTTTTATACGCCTTACGGTAACTTTGTTTTATATCTATCCGAAATAGACTGAATAAATGCACTCAACTACACTGAACTCTTGTAAAGTAACACATCCTGCCGTGTAAGCACCGGAATTATGGAGAGGAACAGAAAGAAGAATTGCGTATATTCAAATTATTCAGTCATTTTAGAGCGTGGAAAGTGTAATGCCAGATTTTCATCTGGAGTTTCTAATCTGGCTAATCTGGCAGATACAACTCACGTGGACTTCAATAAAATAGCTAATTTAATTGATACGCCATGACGTGCCATGAATTAAAACCGTTAGGAACGAAATTGAACGATGCAATGAGGTGTATTACTTTCGCGAGTATTACTGTTTCAATTATATTCTTGTACGTCTGATATCAGAACTCTCTCCCGGTTCCCAGTTGTTAAAAGAGAAAGATCAGATCGTGTTCAAGCGGCGAGCAAAACGTTGACTAGCCCTAATCGCCGAATCACGTGCCACGAGGTCGCGCGACATGAAGCACGATAAGAACGTTCGTGGAAAGTGTTTTCGCGACCTTAACGTGCTAGCACGGTCGACGAAAGTCGGCTGACGCTTCTACGTGTTCATGAAAATGAATACCGAGAATGCGCGTGACGACCAACAAAGTGAAACCAACGAGAGTGGGCGAACAGCGGGCCAAAGGGAAATGCAGGGGAACCAAAATGAGCGAAATCCTTATCGGTGTTCCATTTGTTACCATACACGAGGGCATCGAACAGGACCCATCCAGAGGACGAAGAAATTCCGCAGGGAAATAAAAGACGGTCGTCCAACGGCGGTGGAATCCAAATAAAGGGAGGCGAAACTAGATTCGCGAGTATTCTAGCAGCAGCGGGACGAACGCCGTTTACGCGGAAACTTAAACAACGAAGTGAAATTCACCTCGGAGGGGCGGCGTCCATTCGAAATATTTCATATTCTCAATTAGCAGTGGCGGCCGCGAGAGCCAAGAATAAAGGGTAATGAAAAAGTGAAGAGTGTCCTTTTGGCACTGCGCTACACGCACGGATGGTAGCTATTTTTAATTCTCTTTACCAACGCCACCGCGGTCTCTGCAATGACGGGCATTAACCAATTAGCGCCCGTCACCCTTATGCCGGTGTTTTCTTCTTTCCCCGGGCGGTTCCAAACACTGGAACAGCCGTTCGAAACGGGCCCGTGGAAAGATGCAACATCTCCGCTGGTGTCCGCCTATTTTCAGCACCATGTGCCACCAGACTCTGCTGTTAGCCACGGTTTGGCAAAGCTTTGAACTCGCCAAAGCGAATATTATTTTTGCGGTGACGCGACTCTTTGGAACAGGATGCGCTCAGATGGGGGGGGGGGACACACGGCACGCTTAACGGAACGCGACTCGGGTTATGAATTTCCAGGTGAAATGAAAAAGTGCATGTACGCCGGAGCGGATCGCGGTTCATTTATGTTAACGTTTTTTGTTATTCCGTTTGAAACGATTAACAATGGCGGACGAGCAAAATTAATGAGCCTGTTAGGAAAGAAGCGCTGGATGTATCTTTGACAATTTTCACGGGTTAACAGGATCTTCATATTCTGGTGTCCGGTTAATTGGATCCACTGCTCGAAAGAATTTGCGTGAAGTACGTTCTTTGTGTCGGTGATATAAACTTGGTAATCTAGCGGACTTGGTAAGAAGTTTTCTGGAACTCGGTTTTAATGGCTAATTATTAATATCGCTAAAGTTGTAATTTTAGTAGCTCTTGTCGCATATTTTGTAAGTCACCGAAGTTTGAGTTATATGTATAGTGGTATCGGTGTGAAAGAAATTTTAATATTTACGGGAACGAATTTATCATTCCCACGCGTATTTTACGGTAACGATAGAGCGTTTTCCAATACCGGTAATAATGGAAATTACCTGTGCACGCAATATCCAACGATGTAGATATTAGAAGTGCGGAAAATAATGCGGCGAGACCGAGCATCTCCTCTATACATATATTCCATTGGAATCAACAATTTTCGAGCGAAAAGATATTGCCAGCGAAATTGAAATCCGATTTCGTGTCGACAGTGAAATACCGTATCCACGGCATAAATCCGCCGGTTATATGTATTTCGATTAAAATCTATTTTTCACAAGCGGATAAAACGTACGGACAAAGTTATAGAGACGCTCTAGGGTACCAATATTTTTAAAACTAATTTCACTTTGAAACGCGTCGATACATTTCTTTACCGAACGATATACCTATCGCAAAATATTGGAGTAATGTGGAGCTTATCAAAATGGCGTCTGATTTCGCGAAACGTACGCTTTCCAGGTTGCGAGATGGTGAAACGGGCAACGGGGTAAAAAATGTCCAATATAGATTAGACAATTCCACATGATATCGTTAATATACCAAGCGAGGTTCGTTCGATAAATAATAAGTACCATGGTCTTTTGGAGCAGCGTATAAGCGCGTGTGGTGCTTGCACTATAGCTATTCATAAATCGGCGCGACAGGGTGCTGCTACCGATAGATAAATATGGTGTATCACTTACCGGGTAAACGTGTTGAAGTCGCCCACTGCTGTTCGAGGCAGTCACACACACTCCAGAAAAGTGGGCACACACACGGAAGCACCGAACGGACGAACCCGGATGAGGGAATGGAATCGGAGGCCACTGGTGTCCCAAACAAAAGTTGCGTTGAGCTAGGTCACGTCAGCGCCAGATTACACCGAAGACGATCTACTCTTCGCACTGCCCATACTCCCGCGAGTGGGACCGCGCTTGTGGGCAAACACGCACTCACCGGTTATGTACTCACTGTGTCCTGGCACCGACTGGTAACAGAATCGAACAGTCGATGATACCGAGTATCCTCGCTAAGGACGATCCAAGCTCGCGAGGGTGAAGCGAAAGTGTCTCTCAAAGAAGATCGCATCCCCTTTGGTGTTTCAAGATGGAGTGCAGGGTGAGCGTATGCCTTCTCGACTGTTTATCGTATGACAAAAAGACGTTAACACTTTGTCTACGGCAGCACTCGACTCGCTTCGCTCGATTCTTGCGTCGATTCTCCTCGGGTCAGGAATGCCCAAGTGCGATACGTGACGAAAATCACACAAGTCGACGCGAGAATGGCAAAGTGCACCGATTAAGTGTCTCGCGTAATTGAAATAAACTAGCTATCGCACCGCTGAAAACTGTCGGTGCTCCCTCATCGAATATCGGTGTACATAAACATGGAGCACGAAATAGAAAATGTGGTAAAACAATGTAATGCGCGTGTCTCGATTTAAAACTGTCCGTACTATTGACACATTGAAACGTCGATTGTCCTTAACTGTCAGCAATCCCAGTCGGATGTGATGAAAAAAAAAAAATGAAATAAAAACGAAGACGATCAACGTGGTGCGGACTCGCGTGGCAGTCGTTCCTGTCAGTACGCGCACACGCATACGGTGTAAGGAGAGAATGTTTGAAAGAGGGCGACACAACACCCTCGCCGGTGCGCGGTTCGAGTGCGACTGAGCGGAGTCGGTGCAGGCTCGTCGAGCCGAAAGCCACAAGCGCGTCGACCGACCGGCTGCGACGGACCAATCCAGGTTGTCCTCTGCGCAACTACCCGACACCCAAGAATTGACCACATGCTCGCCCATTCAATCATTTTTAACCCTTTTTTTTATAATAGAAGATCAAGATATGCATTTTTGTTTGGCCCTCGATTCTATGCGGTAAATCGGATTCGTATCGTTTCTTACAAGGGACGGTTGCGAAATGCATTTCAATGGTTGCCTTTTTCTCGGCGGTAAAACACGCGTGTTTATAAATTGTTGGTGGTGAATCATTGGGATAAATTAGTTCACTGGTCACCATAGTTCGTTTGTATAGAATTTAATTGCGAAATTAATGTGATACATTTATGGTGCAGCGTTAGAAAAACTGAAGATAAAACGCTGCAACGTATACTACTTAAAAATGCGGTTGCAAATATTCTGATAGTGCTTACTGGTTGTCGCTAATTGAATCAATTAGAGACTTACAATTTACATATCTTATACTACACATGCAAACTACCCCATTCCGTTCTGATATCGCGGAGAACGCGTTCCTTTTCTGCCTCTATCGAAAGAAAATCTTTGTATCAGGTTAATTGCTGTAATCCAACTTGTCCCGCGTCCTTACTTTAACCACAGGCTCTCTACCATGTTCTTTCCCTGCTTTGTATTTACGCTTGACAAACGTGCCGCTGCGACTGGTAGACATTGATGGATTCCTATAATTTTGTTTCGCGAACGATTGGAATCGCAGGTTCCTTCCCGACTTTACCAACCCCCTTCGCGTAGAAGCTTCCACGACGCTTCAGCCAACTTGCTCATGGAGCTCCTCCAGCTTATTAAGCAAGAATCGTCTGTGAGGAGAGCGCGGTTCAAACGACCGATTCACCAGAGGATTAAAATTAATGATTGCCTGACTGTTAGTTTTCGAGCGCGTATTATCACCCCTTGGAAGCATACGCGATGCGAGAGTGATTAAACGTGTAGAGAACAGCATACAGAGCAGGGTGGTGGCATGCAATTCTCATTTCACGCTACAATGGCAATTACCGCGGCAATGGTATTTGCGCCTGCACGTTCTACGATGAAATTTTATTAAACTCGATCATTATTAAAAGTATCCTCCGTTCGATTTTGCAATCGACGAAATTCAACCGCCCTCAATTCTGCTTTCCTCTGACAATATTCCGGCGCGCCGGTGTACCGACGTTTTTATTCTCCCTGTTCCCGTCGATTAGTCGAATAACAATCGATTTGGCGGATCGGTTGTCTCGCATCTCGCTTCGTTCACGAACGGTTTGATCGGCTGAAACGCGGCGTGACGCGTCGTTTATCGCTTTTCACTCACAGCTTTTTCCGGTCGTAGGTTACGTGAAAAAGACTCGCTTCCGGGGGTAAATCTAATATCGTTCTTACCTGCGCGTCGCAGAAGAATGGAGGCGCGCTGGAAATCGCAGCGCCGAGGTCCCGTGGGATCCCCGGAGAAAATCTTCTTGTTGGCTCAAGCTGCACGTTTGCGTGCAGATTTTCCCTTATTTCTCTTTTAATAATGTAATCGTGAAACGCGAGACACGACGCGCTCGCACGTCTATGCGTGGGTCGATGACAGTACGTGAAACAGTGGCACGCTTGATATCCGTGAAAGTGTGATCGGCAATATCGTACGCCGTGCTTGGCTATTATTGTATAAACGTAATATAGTTTCAACTTCTTTTTCTCTTTTTTTATTAGAGTCCGTTAAATACATTTGCATTTATTCTTATTATAAAATAGACTGCTCTGCAGTAGCTCTGCAAACGTTAGAATACAATCTGAAAATGTACAATGGCATGTAAGTAAGAACACATATTCGATCAGACTTGTATTCAGCTTTACCGTACATACATACGTACGTACTCGCTTTACGAGTGATTTCGTTTCTATAGGTATCCTGAAATCGTTCATAAATGCAGGTCGTAAAGGAGCTCGGCGAATAACACGACTTCTGCAGGAATATACAATATATATATGTACGCATTTTATATCCGGAACGCAGACCTCGATTTCATGTTTTCGCAGATATTCAGCGCCATCATCGACTGCACTGCTTTCTATTTAAAGAGCGTCATTGTCAAAGCCATTGCTTCGCCGTGTCTCTTAAATGGAAGCGAGAGCCAATATTATGGAATAATTAGCTGGTCGCATTTTCTGATCGAACGGTAAACTGTGTCTGTCACGGGTATCTGTTTCTTGTTGAATCAAAAAAAAAATGAAAGCTCGAGTAACTGGGTTACGTATATACGCGACAGCGGGACACAATCAAGTGGACTTGCATACCAGCCGGGAAACGATAAATGCGTCGGCGAGTGTACAAATACGTATACAGGATATTTACGTTCTGTGCCTACATAGCGTGAGATACAAAGCTGCGTACGGGAAGGAATATCGTGGCTGAAGAGGAATCGACAGTACTGCAAATACGCGAGGGGAGCAGCACGTTGATTAGCTGCTCGGCTGTGCGCCGTTTCAGGTAACACACGCTCGAATTAAATCCGATTCGCAACGGGATCGACAGCCACAATTAAGTTCGATACCTTTGGACGATTGTAAAACGAGGCGCAGAAATGTCGTGCGTAATTTCCCATCGATCCCGCCTCCGGCGGACCGGTCGCATAAATAATCGCACGTAGCATGAAAGAAGTTCGAAACACGTAGGATCGTAAGATTCTTCGTGCCAGATTATTCATTTGAGCACGAAGCCCGCGTATATCATCCACGGGGCTGTATTAAACGAGCAGGGCACACAAATAAAGCGTGTCGTGGCTTGTAGCGAGCTTGGTATCTCGAAAGGAATTAATGTTTGAGCAACGTTTAGTCGGAGGGTTGTACGAAGAACAATCCGTGTATCGTTGATCTCCACTGAAACGCAAGCTCCGCGGAGGTTAAACGGATACAATGAAACTTCTTGCCTATGGGTTATATGGTGAAATAAATTTAGCGATCAGCCGCGAGCTTCCTAAATGAAGACGTCTCAATCATCGACGGGGTGCATCATCACCCGACGATGATATCGATTGCCTCGTTATACAACCCTAACAGGCATCTTAATAGAACGCGTAGAACGTATTCGTTGGTGCAAGGGGTGCACGAGGGGCGCGTGTATCGCAACTTCGTGCACCGTGAGCTTGGCAGCGCGGTGATTGGAACGGTTCGAAATCGGTGCGAGTTGCAGCCGAATCCCGGCGTCACGTATAACGAAGTCAAATGCGAGTGGCCTATAATCAAAACGTTATAGACATGCACCGGGTGCTGATCATGTTATACAATCGGCCCTCTATCGAAGGTATATACACTGCTATGACCTGCGGTTTCTCGCTGGTGTATATGTGCCGAACACGACCTGGCCGTGCCGGCGAATGTTGAACGTCGATGCGCCGATGCCGTGCGGTCGAGCATCAATACCGATTCGTGTGACGCACAGCTCAGTTTTGAACGGATAAAACAGAGTTTCGCAGAACAGCTGACCGCGACGCCATATCCAAATGAGTCGTGCAATTGATTGGCATTCCGCGCGTCGCGTCGCGTCGTTGCATTGAAATCAATCTACTGAAAAGATCAAAGGAAGTACAGGGGCTGACACGCGGTTCGCATTAATTACATACTGAAAGACAATGACAAATGAAAGGACCGTGAGGAAATCGTTCGTGAAAAAACGTAAAAATGTTCCGATTCGTGACCAACGTGGCCCACGTTCGACAGCTGAATTCGAGCGAACGAACGATCGATTAATTGGCGTAACTTACCCAATTACTTATCTAATTACAACTAGGAAGATCGATAACGACCGCGAGTAAAACGGAAGCGTAATGAAAAGACAAGAATTTGGACGCGACGGCGAAGAGAATATTCGTGATCATGATCGCATGCTAGCGGGCGCCAGTGGTTCCAGTATCGTTCGACCATGGGTTTAATCGGGATTCCGGGTGGAGCCGTGTGGGCGTGGGCACGTTTCGCATCAGGAGGGGTATGCGTACAGAATACAGTAATTATGATTCTCGGACTCATCGCATTCAGAGAGAAATGAACTTGGCGTCCCGACACGCGACTTCATTAACGAATGGCCGTGCTGAATAGACCTAAACATCCAAGCTCCTCGACTCGAGATTCCCGGTTGGCTCGACAGGAAAAGGAAAGAAGGGGGTTAAGAGGCATGATTAATTGCGCGTCGCCTAATTACCAATTAGTCAGACGGTCGGAGACATTGCATAAAAGTACTAGTCGGCTATTTTTCTCATTTCCTCCCCCATAGCTGCTACTCCTTTTAGGCAAAAAACGAGCACTCGAATCATTGAACATCCTTCTTCTTAAACTCACCGCAATGTTTTTTGTAAGGAAACGAGGGTAATTCCATGTCGCTTATTTATTGCAGTTTGCAAACTAAAACGTCTCGCTGCATAATAGACAAGCTACAAGGGATTGCATTTAATGATGCAATTTTGCCCATTTTCGATGGGCAAAATTGTAAGAGTTTTAGCGAAACACACTGGAGTAGCGAATGATGTCGATAAACGAAATGTATCGTTGACTTGGTGCCTTTAATATCTGTATTAATGACTATCACGAGTGTGGGTCATTTTAATCGATTTCTATGACCCCAAACCGTATTGTCACTATCGGTTTCAGTGATCTGAATGTTGCCACTGTAGCTAAACTCACCCTCTGTGGCACAGGGATTATCGGTATTTACTTCCACGTCGAAACTTATAAAATCACCAATGCTGTACGACTATTTAATTCGAGATAAAACAGGATAATTGTTATTTATAAATATAAACTATCTCCACAGTTTCGTTGATGACTTTGTCTGTCAAAGATTCTCTAGAATATTAACCAGCCTTTCCCTAAATCTTTTTAAGCTTTATATGTGCCACATCTATGAATATCCATGCAGGATTTCCATTTAATTGAATACCGCGGAAAAGAGATACTTTGCAGTACTTTACTGTCTTTATATCGGCCCGTATAGCACAATATAGGTAATATACGATCAGTCGAAGGGAAAAGGCCGTTTCGCGACCACCGGGGTTAAAGGGCTCGCTGTGCTTGAAATATTTATGGTTTGCCACCGAAAGCGTAAATATTGTATGGTCTTCGATATCGCTGTGCTGCGGAGGAATATACCCCTAGGTAACAGAGGTATTGAGCAGGTAAACGTCCAGGCACCTCACTTTCATCGAATCAAGTTCCCTTATTTATCCCCGGCAATTGTTTTTCGATATCGTTCTCCGTGGAAAACATCGCGACCTCGTTTCAAGCATATCATTCTATTTTATTCATTACATTGGTCGTACATATTGAGCAACGGATAATGCATAGATATTATTTACCTCTTTCGAGGGGATGAAACGCAAATTTAACGCAGGTAAAAAATTCTCCTCGCATATGCGGCAAATATTCTGCCTCGTTAATGACATTTATACTGGCACATGGAAATACATAAATGCATAACTTTATATGTAATGCAAATACGAAAGTTTATTTCGTATCGAATGAAAGAAATGTTACAGGAGATTCGTTTAATCTTCAACCCTACAAGTAGTGGCAGATCGTATACTTTCCCATAAGGCTTTCGCAAATCCCTTCTGAAAGAAACAGATTGATCTCCCATTATGCAAAATGCCGAACAAATAAGGCTTTTCGCTTGAAGCGCTGTACCCTTAGGATTTATGGAGAATCAAGTGAAATTTGAGGCGGCGATGCAGAACGCTCCGATGATGTTATACATTTTCTTCGTATGGAAACGCTAGTTACACAACAGCCTCTAGCTGGCAATGGTTGATTGCGCGTGGAAATTTTATCGTCTCTTAAATTTATTCCTGCAATTATTCCTTCATGCAAAATAAAAGGTCGGAATAAAGGATACAAACAATTTGCGGATGTTCGCTGTTCATTAAAATCTGCATCGACCAACTCACTACACCCTGCCATGGAAATGATGAAAGCAACTCTAACGATTTTGAAAAAGACAGCCGCCCTTTAAAAAGGAGCGACATTTTGTTAATTGCAGTCCTTCGTTAGAATAAATTATTCTCCGCTCTTTCTGTCCACCATCCTTCGTGCCAGTCGCACTTTCCTTTTGTTCTGCGTTCCACGGATCCCCTTTGACAAAGATAACGAGGCTGCTCGAAAGGCATTCGAAAGCTAAATGCAGAAACGCCATATTTCACGGCGGTGGTTACGCTACCCTTCTCCTTATAGGGTGGTGACCTCTTTCAAAGCAGAACCCTCTTTTCCCGAAAGCTCTGCGCTCAACCCCTTCGCCCAAAAGCTTGGAAAATCGAGCTTTCTTCGGGCCAACGTTTCCACAAAAGGACAAAGTGTCGCGCACGCAGTAATTATATTCATATATATATATATATACTTTTTTTTCAACGCTCCTAGGACGGATGCAGGTCTGTATTGTCTTGTATTCAATCCCGTTTCCACAGTCTTCCGCAGAATCATTGTAACACACCTCCGACAATCACCTCGAATAAACCTTTTTCACTATCCAACTTAAACACTACAAGCGTATTCTCCTCTTCTCTCTTATTGATCACGACGAGAAGGATCTTCCTTAGAATTATAAAGTGGAGGGGATACGTATCAGTTTTATCGCGTTAAATGTTCTGCGCGTTAAACTTACCGCCCGCCACATAAAATGTTAAGGACTCCCCTCCACGGCCGTTTGTCTCCTTCCTTCGTCAGCCGGTCGTTCTTTTGCTAACGAGTTGGCTGCGAAGACGTGTCTAACTTGATTAATGGAATACTTGCCTCGTAGTTACGTAATAACCGAGGCATCCCCGTACTTTAACCGTGTGCTTCGCCGGTGCTTCTCATGTACAGCGGTAATCGGGTCTAAAGTTTTCAGGAACAAATTAGGCGGTGCTGTAGCGACAGGCTCGCGTATCGGTGCGTTCTATGCGCTATGACGTACCTTATTCGCGCTCTAACAATGAATCATTCAGGGTGTTGCATTTAATCCTCTTCTCGCATCCGGCAAACTGGAATCTCGATAATAAGCCATAATTATCGGCTTCTATAATGAACCATTAAGGCATGGGCTAAGCTTCAGACGGTAAATTCGCCAACTGTTCAATCGAGTCGCAGCTATCAAAGGGGTTGGTTCGTTCGCTGCGAAATCTAAAGAATATTTAAAGCTTCAGAAATGTGGAAGACCAGTTACCGATCTTGCACTCCCCCACCTCTGTGACCCGGCTTCTCTCGTTAAATTTAAATTCAGATAAATTAAGGGAGGCGGGGCGTCATGGAAAAATAAGATTCGAGCTGCGATGTAAGCGGGTATATCGAAGCTGTTCTCCTACCTTTCTACCCCTTCGATTCTCCCCTTGTTCCCTTCGTCGCCCTTCCAAGCTCCCTTTCTTTCGATCGGCTCTCTTTCGAGGCGGTCGTGCTTAAGAGGATGGGCGTTCAGATACAAGGGGGTATTTTTAACGGAGTTGAGGCAAGGATTTGCATAGACAATAAGGGCGGTGCGATATATTGCCAGAACTTTTAACGTACAACCCAGTCTTTTACGTCTGGCCCACGGTATGGGTTAGCCGTAAATAATTTTCTATTCGACTCTCGGAGAGGGATCTTTCCTAAAAAAGAAAAAGAAGAACACTCGGTAAAGATGAGAGCTGGTTGCTTCCGTTGGATTTTAGATCTGTCTTAAATCGTCCTGGACATCGACCACCGAACACATTCCACCTTTCATTAAGAGATATGGCGAGTAGTCTCGTTTAAACTGCGACGAAGTGGCTCGCAAGGAACGGGCAACGTCTTCGATGGTGTTTATCGGCTTCGAAGCAAATTAAATACGGTTTAAGGCATATGCAGCTGGGAATAAGGCTAGAGTATAATTATAGAGTATAATGTATAATATTAATAGAGTATAATAGAGTCATATCGCTAAGACATGAAATCCTATTCAATATATTTTTTACATATTTTCAACGATACGTAAAATAAATATACGGTGAGGCAGGTAAAAACAAACCAAGGAAAGGCTGAAAATACATCAAACTATAATAGAAAATATTACTTTCGAGCTGGCTTGCTATATAATGAACTTGCTCCCTCTCGCACAGAAACCGGAAACTAAGCACGAACCCAGATCTACGCAGTTCGAACGTGAGCAAGGACAAAAACCAACGGAGGGTTGCACGATTCCATCCCCTTGTAGTTCGACGCTTTCCCCCCGATGGCGCCACGTTTCACGAAATCGTCGCCCCAAACCCCGCTAGTCGATAAACCCCTTCAGTGGTTGAGAATGCGAGGGGTCGAAGGCGTCTCTAAGACCGACGGCATCCTCGTCCCAAATTGGTACTACCTCGAGGCAGAGAGCAAACAACAAACGTTTAATTCAGTTCGTTTAATTTACCGAGGTCGTACACCAGCAACGGCAAACCCGAGACGAATTCCGCAGGAGTTATAAATCTTGCAGCTCAATTATCATTTCGATGCATATTCAAATCTCGTTCAACGCGTACAAGAGGAGAATAAAAATAGTCTACTCAGCCGGTCTTTCGCGATTTGCTGTCAACGGGTAATTAATAGTAAGTTTCCGTATGCGAGAGCATTCGACACGGTTCACTCGTCTTAAATAACCGGCTACCGTAGCTGAATTGGAGTATCGCTAATAATGTCTTATTCTTGCGGTTCGGCTACTTTCTACCGACACTTGCCATCCATCACGATTCGTTCCGTTCGCTCGACTGACGTTGAAATCGTTCTACGATCGTTGTTGTGCAAGAATAAACTGGAATCTGAACCGCAAGTATCCCGGTAAATATCTGGTACGTGCAGGAAAATTGACAGATTAGATCTCGCGGCAGGAATCGTTCACTCATTTCGAATTTCATACACGTAAATGTAAAAATTGTGTACTTTCAATTAAAAAGGAACTATGATTAAATATACATCGACGTTCGTCCTCGACATTCTGTCGCGTATAAAACGATGGCTTCAATTTCCACGTTTCGTAAGAAATAAAATGATATTACCGTAGATGTATTTAACAATCCATTATGAAAAATACATCACGCAAGATGGTTATAGCGGGGTACGTTAGATACGTTATCGGGAACCGGAGCAATATTCCCGCAAATACGCTCAAAGGAGCTATCGACCTTCTCGGTTCTTAACACTGGCACGTGCAAAGGCACATCGGCAAATTTGCCAAGAGACGAAGAGGACAGGTCGCGAGAACACCGTCATTACTCAAATTCTCATTAGCAGCGTCAGAGCCGAGCCAGCCAGCGAGTTTACTAATTAACGCAGTCAGGGTGGTCCCTTAATATTAGAAGGAGGATCTCGAGAGAGTGAAGACGCGACAGTAGGATATATCGCTGTCGGTTTTCATTAGCGGCAGAGACAAATGCACAATCGACACGCTCGATCGATAGTTCTTGCGGTCACGCGCGATCGTTCCCATTCGATTCGTTTGAATGCAAATCAGATTTTCGTCATTAATGAACGAAACAGCGATGATTTATTTCCATGGCGTAAAATGCTCGTGACTCATTGGACGATTAGGAAATATTAAATGATCTCGGAGTACGTAGAACAAATCCGACGGTATTCAAATGCGAATACGAGCATTGGTGATCCGCCCCCTCGTGCATACGTCTCATTACCCTTTCATAAGATGTCAAAGTGGCGCATTCCAGTAACGCGCAGTGAAAGTTCCATTCTCTGTGTATTGTGACATCGTGACGGCGCGAGACACCTTCGTTTTCACGATCCTTTGTAGTCACGCTATCAGACAAGTTGGCTGCCAAAAAAAAATGTCTAGAGTGAAATACGCGTGTATATTAAAGATTTTCTCCTGCAGGAAAAGTTTACCTGTTTAATAACTAAATGCACGATAAGGTGTCTCGACATGGAAAAAATGTTCATGGTAAGAGGTGTCTCGCTACTGAGTAACAAAAGGTGTTCCGCGAATAAGGATTAATAGTTCAGTCATCGTCAGAAAATGCGTATGCAAAGTCTCTTAAGTTTCTGCTTGCTTTAGAAAAAAAAAAAAAGATGGAGTTAATCGCATGCTCCGTAACTATGGTGTACGCCATGCCAAAGGAGTATGTATAGCATGCCAAGGGGGTGTATCTCTCTTTCCCTGTCAACTCGACAATGTCAGAGGCATGTATACTATGCCGTAAAGATCGCGCCGCGCAAAGGATCCTCAAGAATGGAGTATTGCTTTCCTGATATCCTATACTCGTAAAATAGCCTTAATGCACCCCGTTCGCGACCGGCGATATCGATCCTTGCTCTCTGCAGCCTATGTACACACACGTAAATTCATACATATATAAGTTATGATACACTATCGCTGAATAACCCGAGCGACTGCACGTAGTAGTACATATCGTGGAGTAGAATTGTATCAGCACCTCTTAGGAAGGTCTACCTTTTCATCGTTGCCTGGCAAGAGAGACTTGACGCTACTGTAAACAGCCTTCAGAGGTGCTTTGAAAGGTTTCAGACGCTTCCGCGTCTAATTATATTTGAATTACTTAAGGGGTTAGAATATTACGGGGGGGTGTCTTATTAGCCGAGAATTAGATATTACGAGGGATTAACATCGAGCCCGTATCAACAAGCCATTATATGCTCGATGGAAATGCTCGATCGTTTGTGAATTCCCTTCGAGATTAATATTCGAGATTGATATGCATGCACTCGACGAGGATCGATAAATTTTGACAGACCAATTGTCGATCTTCGAACTATTGTAACTGTGTGAAAAAAATCGTTCAACATATTGAAGGATTTTCATAGTACACCCTTTCGTTACTACTTGGACTTGGTTACTACTTGGCTTTCATAAAAAAAAATCCAATTTGCAACATTTTTTAATAACAATTTGACCAATGCAGTTATCAGATAGATAATAAAATTATCGTTCAGCAGGGACGACTTTCGCACGAGTAGTATCAGCCGTTTGACATGAATGCATCTTTGATAAAGGAAAGACAGTCGAGATTGTAAATCTTAAACGTACACACGGATGATAATTAATTCACGTTCTTCTGGACGTGGCATGAAGCGTAATTTTCGAGTGACAAGTTAAACACGCCAGATATTATAAATGTAACTTCACCGTGAAGGTACGAGGTTCTAGACATTTGAATAGCGTCATGAACACCCTCGTGGGACTACGTGTGCTGTTTTTCACAGCGTGATGCAGCGCTTGACTGAAAAATTCCCAGCCGGTTCACTATTTTTTCTATTCATCGCGCTCTATTTTTCTCCCTCCCCGTTGGCGGCGGTTCTTTCTCGCTGCATGGCGAATGATTAACGATCCGCGACGGGGAAAAGAAGCAGACGAATAAAAGTGCACGTCTCCCCGTGGAATTTCGCTGTTTCGCGTGCGGCTGACATGTTTCCGCCGTGTTTTCCGGACTATTAATGCTCACGGCGAAATAATAACGATATAAATCATCCATCTTGGCCAGAGGTGTGGTCGGAGATCAATTTATCGTGGTGTAACGGTATCGATAAACAGACCCCCGGTCCTTCGTTCCGCAGACAATTGACGATAAAACGTTTCTCCCGTGTAATGGAAAATCCTTGTGCATACAGTTGCGATCACACAACTATTTATCACCTGCCTCGAACAAATACCCTCACGCTCTCTCGAAATGCTAAAAATTCCTTTCGTGAATTTTGGCTGATAGCGTGAACCGAACATTGTCCTTTCCACCGCGCGCAGATTTATTTCGCAGCTTCGTGGTTTGTCCCATCTCGCATAAAAACGTGTTTACATTTAGCGCCGACGGCAATGCAAAGCACGCAGTTTATGGGACGCATGTGAAATACAAGTCGCCGAGAAATCGAGCTGAACGCGCGACTTGTTTCACACCGAGGAAATTGTTCCACGTCTATGCAGCGGCGTCGATACTTTTATCGACGCCGCTGCATAGACCATTCCCGCAACTTTTTCCACGACTGAATCATGTATGTCCGAGCTTTCCCGACAATTAGAACAGCGCGATGCTTCTCTCCGCATGTCAGAGTGTCTTGTACACGCCCGACTTTGGTCAGAACTTTCTGACCGACCCTCCTCTCTGCGCAGATTGATATTCCTCGGGGCAACGCTCTCGCAAGAGATAGCCTATTAATCATCGGCGGCATCGTGTGAACTTCACCCTCAGAGCCTGTCCGCGTCTCGCGAGCCGTGCACCGCCATTACGATTTATCCTTTATCGTCGAATTAAAACGCTGTTTCGCCGTGCAATTGTGCCGCACTTAAATTCGATTTAACAGCCGAACCAACGGTTCCTCCGTCGGGCCCGAGATAAAGCAAGGAACAACCGTCAACGACGATTTCGCGAACCATCTCGCACCTGGCCAGTGTTATCATCGAACGATGCAGGAATTTAATGAGCGCCGTTTGGAACGACATCCTCGACGGACAATTCGGTCCCGATTTAACGCTGCATATCACATTCTATACGCATACATACACTGGTGAAATATTCGCGGGCCGTCTGCAACAATCGTTGTCTGCCAGTCGGGGTTTGCTAGGAGGACCGAAACGGTCGGTCCGCTTGAAAATCATTAGGCGGGGGCCATTGATAAAGGTTGCCCGTTAGCAATGGCATTGCGGAAGGAAGATAGCAGCCGCGGCTCTTTAGCACCGGTGGACAGAACGGAAACGGGAGAAAGGCACCCTTCGGTCCTCGCACCTCCGAGATAAAACGTACAACCCGCATCAAAGTATCCCAGTCCCTTTTACGACGCGTTCTTTTTAAAGCGTTTCAAATGCCACGCTGCCAGCGAACGGTAGCGAATCGAGAAAGCTCGCTCTTTTTTTCTCTTTTCTCTTTTCCTTTTCTTTTTTTTTATCCTTTCTCGCGTTACTCTGTTCACCCCCCACCCCCCCTCGCTCTCTGTGTCTTATTCTGTGTCGGAATCTCCAGCCCCCTTTCCTGCGAAACCCATTCTGTTTCTCCCTGCAACTTCTCTCCCTGTCTCGCTCTCTCTTTCTCTCGGCCTTTCTATATTTCTCTTTACCTTGGCAGGCTAAGCTGATCTCGACGGTTTTAATGGCACGAACGAAATGACGCATTGCTGAATTTAAGCCTGCATTCCCTCCCTCTGTGAACCTCCGTGCTCTTAACGAGTAATTACTACGTTCGTTGTATGTAAGCGGGAAGAAAACGTTAAATGGACTCGCTGCGTGTGCCTTTGAAAGGGATTTATTGTTAGCCGTAAATAGTACATCTAGTTCGCAGCACGAGCACGGACGCGTGCGTTAGGTCCCGTGGCGGACGAATTGATTTTAAATGTCCCGACGAGTGTGGGATCCATTCTGGAAGTTATTAAACGTCCACGTGATAGTTTGTCCATTAAGGTGGCTGTAATAAAAACGAACTTTTATTATGCGACATCGTAATCTTGTTGGGTTAATTATTTAACACACTCGCGTAGACACTCTGTGCATGTTGAAACTACATTCCCAACCTATCACGGTTAATAATTCAGAACGACATACTAACGTACGATCGGCGAACAGGTGTTTCTCGACAAAAGGAACCACGTGCCGTTGCCCAAACGACCAAAAAAATATCATTCGATCGGAATACTAATGGGTCGCGTCGAAATTGTGGCACCGAATGCGATATTGGAAGGAGTTGGCCGATACAATAGGTACATTTAGTGGAATTGTTACGCGGGAGGTAGAGGGATGGAGGCAAATATGAAGGAAGAGACAGCGAACGGGAGGGCATAGAGGGACAGAGAGAGAGAGGGGTGCACGTGGATTGTGCTAGTCCAACGGAGGGTGCGGCAGCCAATAGGGGTTGCATAATTCATAGCCTTGGTTACACCCGTGCCGGAATTGCGCTCCGTTCGTTGTGTGCATGCGTTGTGTCAGAACAATATCGTCGTGCGTAAGTTTCTCGGTGCCGAGAATGCGATTTACGTCTAAATTGCCAAGGTTACAGCGCGGTTACCGCGACCCTCGCTGGATTTTCTACGCGTATGCATGCGAAACGCAACCAGCATCTACTGTCGGCGATGTGTATACACGTTCACATAACACCTAAGCGTAACGCCAGCGGAATAAAATCGATGGATTTCTGAATTTATGTAAACGGAGCCGCGGCTACGGTTGACACCCCCCGGGCCCCGCGGGCGAACTGCAAATCCGTTCGACGGAGAAATCGTTTCTCCTCTATTCGTTGAAAACCGGGGCACAGAGCGCTGAAACAATCGCGTAACGCGTACGTCGGCGCTGAAAATGTTGCTGGTTGAAAGCAAGGGAAGTTACATCGCTGAAGGTAGCGCCATTAAACCGAGTGGGAAGTGTTTTTAAAATAGACCGCGGTCGCGAAACGTCTGTGGCAGCATTAGCGGGAAACTTTCGTCCCCCTTTGTACAACGTTTCCCGGATAAATCCATTCTGTGGTCAGGTTTCGCTTTCATCTGTGTGTCGAGAGGATAATGGCTGTATTCCCAAATGGCCGTGGTGGCGAGAGGCTTTCTGCGGGAAGGAGAAAGCGAGGGAAAGCTAGACTTACAGACGGAACGACACAAGGGCGAGAGAGCGTGGCTCGGTCGATCTAAATCTTTTACACTAGATGCGAAAAGATGATCAAAGGATACCTTCGTTCACGTACACTCGTGCCCTGTGACTCTGGCGAACCCGTGAACGTGATGCACGCGCATCCGTGGCTAAGGAACGCCACCGCCCCTTTTTATCCCTCATTTTATTCCCCGGCTGTGGTGTTATTTTATTAACGTTCGCTGTTCGCCCGGTGTCGATCAATAAGAGAGAAAGAAACCTGACGTCCCACTTGTTTCAGGAAGTATATGTTCCAGGAAGTACCACATGTCGTTAGGAATGTCCGTCCATTTCGGTAACTACCGCCAATCCGTTTTGGGGAAGGATTCCCAGTGAAAAGAGGACTCCTCGTGAAAACACTCGCCGTATACTCGTGGGAGCGAAGATTTTATGTTAATTTAGAAAGCTCGGACGGTATTTCCTGCAAATTTCGACGCCTGCCACTGCGACGGGCGTCTCAAACACATACACACACACCCGCCATGTCCTTTCTGCTGAATCCCCAATGCGTGCTCCGCGGTATCTTCCTACTCGCTCGCAAATCTCTTAGAATTCTGACGGAAAGTTTTATTCATCTCGTACGATGAGCATCCTTTTCATATTCCTTATCTGACCGGCATGGAAATACGTATTTTCCATTTGGCCCGGCTCCTTTTCGTACGCGTTTACATAATACGACAAGGTACGTGCGATTTCTTTTTGCTCCCCGGTTCCGCGATGTTTCCCCGCAGGAAAAAAAAGAAAACGGGAAAAAATGCAATAAGAATAAATCGTCAAAGGCAGGGCCAGATGGTGGTTGACAGGGACGCGACGAAAACGAGATGGGATGGATAATCCCATGGGTCTTGACGATGGCTCAACAGATATATACGACTCGTGTTAGTACCTACCCAGCTCGTATTTGTTTTTGGCTAACAAGTCCGTGCGACTCGTATACGGGACGAAACCCTACTGACATATTGCCTGTTTGCCGATTATTTCCGCGTCGTCGTCCGAACGAACGTCGCCCGTCTTCTTCGTGGCACCATGACGCACGGATCGATAACCATAACGCATAAAATTTTACGCATAACAGGCTCGAATTTTATCGTCTCGTATTTATGATCGGCAGTAATTGAAATATGAAACGCAAATATGTATTCCTTCGGGACACTCTGTAGAACAGCGCATTAAGCACGGTACTGAAATGTAAATTGAATGAAATTCAGTGCACTGCTGCTGTTCTATGGCGATCTTCAAAAGTTATAGCCACGTTACTATTATGAATACGAAAAATCAATCTCCGTCAAAGTTTTACCGATTCACGATACTATTGGAAATGTTTGACCCGCTCACGCCATTCAAACACTCGCAACTGCATAATAGTTTTGCCAATTATTTGAACAAAACTGCTCAAGTATAATCAATACGTTCTACAGCTTTGAAAAAAGGCTGCAATGTTTCGATTTTTAAGGCGTCGATAATGAAACAAGCACCAAAAAAACCCAACACCGACGGTGGTTCAATTTTCAATAAGGAACCAAGCTTCCGGACGAAACTTCTCAGAAGTACCGTCTTCCCCTAACAGCCCCCCACTTTATCTTTCGCGGTACCCTTCGACCTTCTCACCTTTGTTCTCGTGCTCGGCCGCGAAAGCAATAAAACCTTATTTTACCCGGCTGGAATTTCAATGGCCCGGCGCGTTGCAAGGTGGACGTGGAAACGCGAACCTGAAGGGGTTGGCGAGGAAAGTGATCGATGGGGACATACGTCAAGTCGGCAGAACGGACAGCGGGTCGAGGCAGAGACAAGATGAGAAGGACGAGAAGGATGAGAATGTCAGAAGGAAGGGAGGGAGGAAAGGTGTGGGTGTTGGTTTGGAAGGAGGAGAGAGAATGACCGGGCTGGCAGGTGGCGAGACAACACCTAACGTGAATACAAATTACTCTCCTTGCGCTTCGGTTGCCAGCGCCGCAGCGCTTCATCCCATGACCTGACACTGCCAATCACGTCGGCCTTTCTGGATTAACGTCGACGACGGAGCGTCGTCGGGGTACGTAATTCGCGATGGATTATTGCGGGGCTGAATCTCGCGGTAACCTTTCGTTTTTTCACTCTTCTCTAGGAGCGAAAAACGCGTAATGATTGTAGTCCGCTTGATCGATGAACGTGGATTTTTCGTGCCCTTACCCTCAATTTTGTATTTCGTGCAAGTTAAATCGGGATTGAATATGTGGGGAGTAAAGGAGACTTCATCGTAAGCAGACACATGCGCGAACTTATAATATGGCAATAATAAAATTTATTGAGACCTTTGAATCGTTCTACGAGTGGAATAATTACAAAATGTATAACTATCGTCGAGGCGTCCCACAAAAACATAATAAAACAGGAATCTCACGTTCGGCCGTATCCGCAAAAAAATAAGAGACATCCTCCTGAAATAAGTCAAGTATCCATCGAATATACCCAATCCCTGTTCCCTCACGTAATCACAATAAAACCGGCCGCAAGCTGATACCAACATATTGCGACCCACTGCTCCAACCCCCTTATCTCCGCGCTACAACCATCATTCCAAAACCTACAACAGAAGCTCCAGCCAATTACTTTCCATATCGATCACCGAAGTGATTCAAACAAAGTTAACCGATCTCTCTCATTCCGCCGTGCAGATCATCGCCGCGACAAGATTACCAACCGCATAAGACCATGTAGTCCCATTATACTCGTCACGTTTTCCCCGAAATGGAGTAAAGTAGATACTACGTGCCACCGTTGTCGGCGTAACGGACCCCGGTTACGTGACCCAGCGAATAGAAAAGTGGTAGAATCTGGCGGGCCTCGTAAATCTGTTGCCTCTCTCTCTGATCCGACAAATCCGGCGTTAATACGTCAAGAGGCTCGTGCCGTTCGTTAACCAGTATCGCATGCATATATGTATATCTGTATATATACATATGTACGTGTCGCACGTCGAACGCAATAGCCGATCTGTCGACGTGTGTTCCCATTGTTCGACTGACTCTCGCGTCAATCGGTTTTAGAGCCGGGCCAATAATACGAATCCGGCGCGCATCGAATGACCCAGCACACCGAGGATACGACTATTGTGTCGGTTCGTTTAATGCGACATTAGAAATTTGTTTCCGCCGCGACAGCTGCAAAGGCGACGGTATTGTGTAACACGGGCCCAACAATGGAAACGCCTAGCGTTCCCTGTGGTGCCCAATGAGCAGAGGCAAAGAGTAGGACGAAGAGGGTAAATTTGTGGCCGAACTGCGGAGGAAGAAACGGCTCAGGGACGAAGGATAAATGCCGTGATCCGCCTCGAAACAACCCCTATTCGCGTGCCTGTCGTTGACTGCGCCGAGGCGTCGTACACCAGCTCCCAATGATCGGTGCATAAAAAGTCATCCCCCTTCGTTTGTTGCTCGTTTGCTTCTGGCCGTGAGTGTTGAAAGATGCAGGGACATGTAAAGGAAGAAATGATTATTTGCACCTGGTATATGGTTCTGTTTGCTAAAAAGGAAAATAATTATTCGTCAACGTTTCGATTATTTATTCACTCTCTTCTCGTCACGCAATCCCGGTGAATTTCATGCGCTGCTCACTTCGCGCCACGCTTTCCTATGCTAATATACAACAATCATCCCTCTCTCTCTCTCTCTCCGTAACCCAGCAGCTGTCTCTACCTACCCGCAAAAACGTGGGAGTAGATTAGCTTTCTTATCGGCTGAGAAACAGTGGCACGGAAGATCCTCCTGCGAGATCTCTTAAGAGAACGTTGAATTGCGCTCAGCAACCGATCGATACGGGTTATGGGTGGGAATGACGCTTTAAGAACGGTGGAAATGATTTACAAGGGGGACGCGATCCAGATCAGATTTTTATACTCCCTTTCTGTGCGCCGTTCGCCGTGACTTATCGCCACGAAATAGTCGCAAGGGCCGAGAGTCACGTAACGGTCGAACGACAAAATGGAACGATGTACGATCCGCGAGCGAAGACTACGTCCAACCGTTTCTAGACTCGTTTCCCCTCCTCGCGCCGTCGTACGTACCCCTAAATCGATCGGTATTCCACGTTACCCGGTGCACACGGCCGTCTTCTACATTGTCGCACCCGGTACGTGCAGCCCAGCCCACCGACCCCGTCGTTTCTTCAGACGGGGACCTCTGTCCTCGTCGGCTAGACGCTTTTCCAATTTTCCGTGGCGGCCACGAACGGGCTGAAACAATTTAGGTAACGTCGAGTCTGATCGAATAATATGGAGACTTGAGACTCCGATATGGAGAGTGCAGCCTTCTTTTACGATCGCGTTCCAAATAGGTTCACTCGAACGAGCATTACGCCGCGAGACGATGGATTTTCCTCCCGGAAGTATGCATGATTCTCGAATACCCCAGGCTTTTTTTCTTTCCGTTCCTGTCTTCCGGGGGCATAGAGAACCATCGTTTCCGTCGACCACATGAATGCCAGGTGAATGGGAATTTTCATTCATGTTATTTAAACAATGACAAGCTTACAATGATGCCGATAAATAAATTACTCCTTTTACGATTTGTAAGTCACTGTTGGTATTTCGTTCGAAATTTCTCGGCAGCGAATCTGGAGCATCTTCGCAGCCCCTGTCCGCGTGATTTGTGACAGGTAGTGTTGTTATAATGATTCCGAAGTATCTGTCAGTCTTGTATACGAGCAGCACCAAACTGCACATTTGTTACAGCTGACAATTAAGGGTTAAGAATCGCGTCGTTTCAAAGGACAAGGAAGAGAAAGGTACCGGAACGTTCGATAGCTCGAATTCACCGTTAGCCTAGAAACATTTGTCTCGGGAGAGAAATCTTGATAGCAGAGGAACGACGCGCGATCCACTTGAAATGCAGCTCTTTGTCAGTACGGCGATACGTCAGCGTATTAATTGATGCTTATATAGAAATCAAGGTACGAATGGCGTCGGTCGACGTCACGAGCGGGAAAAAACGCGTGCGCTCTTACCAGTCGGACGTGAATTAATCTCGATTCGAGTCGTGTCCCTTATCGATGGAAACACGTTCGTGAGGCCATCATTATCTAGAAGCGATGCCATAAAATATATAGATAAAAGCAAGGCTGACGGGTGGTATCTGTGTGCACCATCGAGATGCACTCGAATGTTAGGTATGCAATCGTGCTCGCAAAAGGCGCATTTCTTTTGATATTTTTAACGATGCCTTCTGTAATCGACCGACCGATATTTCCACCGTAAACACGATAAACCGTAGGGCAATATAAATCAACCAGATCGATTAAACAGTGCGTCTGATCTCTCTATATATGGGATCGGCTTATAAATTCAAATCGGATTCGCAGGTAGATGTAATTGGTCGGTGCTCCTCGGGACCGAGTTGAAAAATCTTATGATGAATGTATATACGGTCGAACGGTCGACTGAAATCACAGTCGGCTCGCTGAAGTCAATTAATATATATCCTCTTGTACTATGTACGAGAATATCGCATATCTTCTTCTATTTTTGCCAGCCGTACAATTTATTAACGAGGGACGTTAAGCGTCTATTAAACGACCGTATGAATAGTAATGAAGGAAGGCACGTTTTTCCAACGACCCACGCGGTTTTTACGAAAACTCCCGACAAGGGAAATCGTATTTTTAGATGGACGTATCTAATTCCTGTCTTATTTAAACATTTGCCCGCCAAGAGTAACGAACGTCACCCTGCGGGAGGTGGGCAACTTTTATTCCGTATTTCCTCCGCGGTTCAACCCTCTCCGGTGCAACACGATATTCAAAATCTGCCGCTCATCTGGCGACACACGTGACGCGTATACTCGTTACATAGCCGTTTGAACGATGTGTTCCTGTAATGTAACACTGGAAGCGTCGACAAGGTGTAGGGCGAGCAGACGCGTCGGTGTTTTTTGCGGTTGTGGCGTCGGAAAGAAGGATCTCAGATCTTTGAAAGAGGCGCCGCACTTTTTTCCCCGCCAACGTTCTCTCGACGTTCGGTAAAAAAAAAAATCGTTCAGGAGATTAAATCATTTTCACACCTAAATTAATAACAGGCAAGGTCGAAGGTGAACTGGCAGCGACGAAGAAAAATTAATTTTCCCCGGTGCTCGTTTATCTATCACCCTTGTTTCACCCTCCGGGCAGTAACGAACATTTCTGTGCCGTCAAGTCTCGAAGATAAAGCACGATTAACAGCGTGAATATTTTTATTCAAGAGCGACGCGAATCGATGATGGGTCACGAACGACACGACACGAGCACGTTCGATTCGACGATAAGAGTCGAGCCAATTAAATTATATGAAGCGTCACCGAGGCGTGTATATCTGGCTGGCGCAATGTTACATTAGCAGGAGGCGTGTCATGATCAGACAATGAATTCAAGATCACGTCTCTTCCCCGGCGTCGAGAGGCGCGAACTTAAACCAAGTTACGAAATTAAGTAATTTATATTTATGTATTCACCGAGTGTAACAAGATAGGCGCGCACTGGGGCGTCGACTCGCTCGCTCGCGCGATCCTGCGCCGCGTTTTCCTCTTGGTAGCATCGTCGAAACACAAGCGGTCAACGTTGCCACGGCCCTTTCCTGTTTTATCCTAGGGCGCAGTGCGAGTGTGCGAGGGGTCCTTTAATCAAAGAACTCGCAGACCATGGAAACATCGTTTTGATGCTGTGTCAATTATCTCAATCCTTTAAAGCGAGACGCTGGATTTTCCCCTCGTCGTCTATGGTTACTCTTTGTACTTACGCTGATTTTAATATAAAGAAGCATTGGGGTTGTTCCACACATAAAAATTTCGTAACAAGTGAGATTTTAAAGGGATGACATGTTTTTATAAGACAATTTTCTGTATTTTGACTCGACAAAAATATATTAGGTAGTTAAAATATTGGCAACCGTATGTGCAAAAGCCAAAATACAAGGCAGTAATAAGCTTCCAAAGAAGGCCTAAAAAATGACGTTAAAAACACAAATACCCCCTTAATGGAACGAGTTAGATATTAATGTAAATGGAGGGGCGAATATCGAAACTTCAAGCTTCGTAAAATTTAATCTGCTTATTGGCTAGCGCATTAGCAAACTTTCCGCTTTTTCGGAGAAATATTTCCTTGGTCATTCAATTTCTATTTTGACCCACATCCGATCCGCCACGCTTATTTCAAGCGTGCGCCCACATCCCTGATACCGGTCTAATCATGAATAGGACAGAGGTAATCAAATTAGTTCCTGGATTCACTGAAGTATTCCAGGAATCATCCCATCTGATCAAAATCGTCAAAGATAAAATGTAGACTTCAACCACTCCTACACCCTAACAAACATAGCATAAATAATTAAGTACAATATTCGGCTGCCCAGATTAAATTCTAATGTGAAAAACTCAACGTTGTAATTGCAGTTCATTTAATACGCAACTCCATTTATTCACAAATCCTTGCAATTACAGCTTTACCATCTGTATACGTCAGAGAGAAAAAATGGAATCTCGAAGAATCGGCTTCTCGGCCTCGATAACTCATTTCCAAAATTCTGCTCGCCGCGCAGAATAGCCCCGCTAATCATTTACCATTTAACCGAGCGTTTCCAATAAGCGAGCCCTTCGCTGTCAAACTAGTCGACTCCATTTGTCTTCAAGACCACCAAACGCCGAACAATTAGGACACAGCCACAAACCGTCGGCCCCTTTCCTTTTCCTCCTGCGTTTTTTTTTCCCCTCCTTCGATGTTCTGGTAAGCGTGGCGAGCATAGTCCCACGGGTGACCCATCGCGGGGAGGCGAAGTGAGAAATTTGCCGTCGTTCGTCACACGGTGACATCCCTATCCACGTTGGTACCGGTACAAGACTCCTCGGCTCTGTTACCCCCTTGGGGGAAAACGTGAAAATACCCTGTCATCTCTTTCGTTCACCCTGCCCCCGAAACATGCCTATTGCTTCCTGGTTGCCGTGTCGAAATTGCGTGTCAGCCACGCAAAAGCCACGAAAGGGTAATTGCTTCTGCGAGCATCAAAAACAAAAGGGGAGGTACGATACGTATGCGTCGGAGGGTATGTACTGCAACTAGTTCGTTGACTCGTTTTCTTCGAAATAAATTTCGTCCTTTATAACACGGATATCTTCGGATCGAGGGCGCACAGTTGCTCGAATTGATCGCCTAAATTCGGCAGAAAATTGCCCGCTAACGGGGTGAAACGCGTTCGGATGAAATCGATGCACCTCTCCAACTTGGAAACACAGCCGGGCGGTGGCGCCAGGGGCCTGGATACCGTGGAAACGTCCAGGCGGATAATTCATTCGTAAACGTTCGCCAGACACGTCTGACACAACGTCCATTGTATTAACGACGTTTTGGAGTAATAGATTGATGCCGGTTCGCCCGTCCGCCGACTTGTCTCCGACCGGACTGACACCTGTCCGATTGTCTCCCGACCGTGCTGATGGAGTCTTCGCTCTTAATCGCCGCGCGGCGATATAACGTCACGCGACCTCTGAATCAATCGCTGTATTTAAAAACCATGTAAACGAAACGCGCCAGACGCCAATTACTTTGCCCCGCGCATCTGCCGCGACGATTGAATCGAAATAAATCATGAGCGCGCGTCTCGAAGCGGCTGCGAAACCGAGGTAGCGCCGATTTTTCAACGGAACGGCCGGCGAATCGCAGCCGAGCAGCCGAATTACCAAATTTCATTATTCATGGCCCCCGGATCCGAACTACCTGGGCCGAATACCTCGCAGCAGCCCGCCTCCCATGCGAGGAGCAAAACGAATTGCAATTCCCCAGAACGTAAAAGGGGCCCAGGCCGCGATTCTGCTAGAGGAGAGCCGCTCGCTTAGAAAAGGTCGTTTTTCATTCTCCGTTTTTTTCCCCCTTCCTCGCTCGAGGCCCGAAGGGGGACCGACGTTCGCCAGTTTGGATTATTTACGCACCGGCGTCGATACTCCTCACGAAGCCAGGTGAGGACGGGCCAGGCGTTCGTTGAAATCGTAGCGTACGCGTCTCTGGTCGAGTATATGCAAAACATGGGGCCGGCTGTGGCACATACTCGTCCGACAATCTGCACTGTCATCAGCATGCGACGAAACGCGACGTGGATCGCCGTGACGCATTGTGGAGGCGTCGACGCTCGTCGTTCGTCGTACACAACCTTAACGAGCGCGTACAATGCTGTACAGGGAATCACGCGTTTAACGCGCACGATCTTGCCGCTTATTTCTAGAACGAGATCGTAATTGACGGTCGCGATGCATAATTTTCGTTACCGTGGCATCGTTTCTGCGGGCACGACGCGATAGGGAAGAGGGAGGAGTCGGGGTGTCGTGCGAACCGGCCTCGAAAAGGGGTAAAAAAGAGGAACGGAACGGCCGATCGGCTAAACTACTTCTCGTGTTCTGTCCGGGAGCGTGTCGTATAGATTCGAACGTGTCAATTGCAGCTAAGGTAACGAGGACGTCGTACAAGAACGCCGTCGCGTGGTCAGATAAGGGGGACGAACTCGCCCCGCTTGGCCATTAAACTAAATCCTCGTTTCGACGGCTCGTTAGCCGCGTGCACGAAAACGTCCTCGAAAAACCTGCCCCGTCGAGTTTCTGTTAGTTCCATTGCCGTTCGTCGTCCTTCCTCGAATCGATCTTTTTTATTGGAACATATATCGTGGCGATCCGTGGAGCCCTTGTGACCTTGATTTTTTTCACCCAATTTCCCTGCCAACAACGCTGTCCGTGAGAGGGGAGTGAAATTGTTTAAGAAACTCAGTCCAGTTTGTTATTGGACAATTGACGACGATACTCGTTGCAAGACACACGATTTACCGGACACAAAAGTTACAATGGGTAGAAGAATTTCGTGAATAAGAAAGCAATTGCTGGCGGGCAAACAAAACCATTCATTTTCATTCCCTTTAAGTCTCCGTTTGGAAATGTCCCACGGTCTGATAAACCAATGGAGACTATCGTGCTCGCAGTTTCCAATTGGAACGTCCATCAGGCCGACTTCGGCGTTGTTCGCCGATTCCAGGCCCCGTTCTCGTAGCTCGTTAAAGCCGGACCAGCGAGAGAAAGGGGAAAGAGTTGGAAGATGGCATGAGTCGATACAGGGTGAGCTATGCCCATCGCGAGCCTCCTTCCAGAGAATCTGGAGCTTCTTCTCTCCATTTATCAATGGAGGAACGGGCGGGAAGATCGAGGAAAAAACAAGAACTCTCGGAGAAGAATGGAAAGAGGGGTGGAGGAGAATACGAAGGGAACGAGGAGGAAGAGGAAGATGAAGAAGAAGATGAAAGGACGGGCCAGCGCAAACTCATTCGATCCTGGAATAGCGTCTCGTTATTTATCCACCGACCCTGGTAATAGATTCTGGTCTATAAAGTCGCGTTGCTCGTCAGTAATTGGGGAGAAACGAAGCTCGAACAGGGAAAATTGAGAATGGAGGCTGTCTTCGGTCTGCGTCGCAACATCGTCGGTGACGGGACTGGAATTGCGATTTCGAGGCTGTTCCGCTTTCTTTCTTCTGCACGTTATGCACTCTTGGCGCCGCGGGTAAAAACAAAGAGATCAATACGTCCTAGACTTGAACGGGGGTAGCTTCTTATCCTGGGAAGCTCAGCCTCGATGGCACTGACCCAGTTCTCGTTCCTGTAAATTGGAACTTTCACGATCTTGAGCGTTTAAAATACCCAATCCGATAGAACATCTTCGCGTCGCCTTCAAATTTTACGGGTCTCTGTGAAACGATTACGAATTATAAGAAAATATCATCATAATAGGATGAATAGCAATTGCATTGGTGTTATCGCAGCTCAAATAGAAATGTAATAAATATGAACTCGGTAGATTCGGGTGGTTTGTAAATTATTGCGGACGTTAGACAGGAAAATTAACAAGATACGGACTGACGATTCGAAATATCGGAACTAGCAGCGGTAGGAAGTTGGTCCGGCCTACTTTCCACTTATTTGCTGGCCCCCTGGCGAATTAATCTGCCGGGAAACTACGCCCGCCATTCCGTGAGCGAGCAAGTAAACGCGAGACCCTTTTTCTCCGATACTTTCCCGACAAATCACGAGGAAAAATCTAGCAGAGTTCGCCGTTGAAATCTCTCCAACTCGAAAGACGCTAGTTCAATGAAACTTCCTAACCGAGTACGTAATTTCGAAATGAATTCGGGCTGTTTCAGAATTTCGCTGCTGTAATCCGCGAACTCTTCGAACTCTCTGGTCGTCATGAAATTTCTAGAAAATTCGATGCAACGGGTAGACACGTGATCAGCAGGTAAAGTTGCTTACATGATAAATGAAATATTTATCAAGCATTTAAATATTTATAATTCGTATTTCGAATCGGTTATGGAATTGTTCTAGAGCGATTAAGATATTCAAGCAAAACTTTTACGAATATTCATAATTCATTTACGAATAAATGATTAGTTGGTTCACGTGAAATTGAATTTCCCTTTTCATCTGGCATAAACAAATAACGCCGCACAGAATCAGATTTATAAAGCAGCGAAGAATATCGACAAGAGATTTCCAATAATCCTCGTTCCTTTCCAAACGAATTTTCTCAATTAACGAGAACTTTCGCAATGCCACGGCACGTCGAAGACTGAAAAATTCCCCCCAGGTACAGGCGTATCAATGGGTAGGGGTGTGGGGGGAGGAGAAAAGTCATTACGAAGCGAAAGGCAAATCGACGCGCGTGACAATTCTCGAAGGGAAACAGTGTTGATTTTTTCTTCGTGGCCATACACCCGGTGGGCACGGGGTTGAAGGAGCCTCTTGGCAAATTAACTTGCCGCGATGAGTTCCGCCCGTGGCTGCACGGACGACCGAGCCCCCTTTTTCCGCTCGAAGGTATTTCAATGACAACGCGCGAGCTTTTCCCCTGTGACACAGGCAAGTGAGTCCTCCGATGCTCGACGCTCGTGAAGCTGAAGCGCATCACGGGCCCGTGAGTCTCGATGCACGTAATTTTCGTTCGTCGAAGCCGCTCTTCCTTTGAGATGTCACGCATTGTTCGGCCAAGTGCCGCTTACGGGGGCACGAATCGAGGAAGAAGCCAGCCGAAATGAACAATTATCGATCACCAGCCGGCGCGTTTCGTGCGTGGAAAAAAAAGAGTCATCGAGCATGTCAGGAGGAAGCTCGTCCTAATGCAATTAGCGGGCGGATTAATTTATCGGGTCTTTGGAATGAAAACACACGACTCTACGAGGCTACGTACAAGAGGGCAGCGTGAATCCTAGGGCACGGTGTGATTCGTTTAAACGCAACACACCCGACGCGACGTGGGAAACGTTGAATCAGCTATTCGTGAATTGCCCTCCTTCCAATTCCACTGCTACTCCGTGAACTACGACGCGCCGGGGTTCGGAGTTATATCGCCATCGTTCTACGTTTCCATGACCGGGGCTAAGATAGCAGAGCACACAGATCTGCCAAAGCGCGCTGAGTGGATCTTGGAAATCATATTAGCATGCAAATGTGTATGGATCCTCTAATTTTCGCCCACCGCCGAATCCAGCCAATCCGGATTTGCTTTCGGAAAATCGGGCACCTGCTTCGATGGCCTTACGAAGGTACGCAATACGTTCCGAAACGTGAAGGTTATTAACTCGTAAGACGAGAAATTAGAAAAAAAAGAACAGCTGTAAACATCTTCGCGTCTTTCTCTCCGGTGAATACAGATATACATACTTGTACCCTTTGCACCGCGAACGTCCCACGCTCCTCTGCCCCGTCAACCCCTGTCGACCTCCCTTTTTTATTCCAGCATTTCGAAGCACCCACCTCCGTGGTAATTGTTAATTTACTTCGGCCAAAGAAGTGCTTCAACGTCAGGATCGAGCAACGGCCGGGGAAGAGGAGCAGGGAGACATTACTCAAATACTCATTAGCACGGTCGAAATAAACGCGGCGGTCCTGGTCGCTAATTAACGCATGAGACAGTCCCGGCGTGCAACTCGGCTCTCTCGGTCCCGTGGATGGGTTAGGGCGAGTTCTCAAGATATTGTGCGTCACGTCTCGCTCCCTCCTCGCCGCCTCTTTCTCAACGCGCCTCTTCCTTTTTCTCTCTGATCCCCGTGTGCGTTCACGTACCTGGCATTACCTGTTTTAATTAGCCGCGAGACTAATGCGAGATCGACGTGGGCCAATCCGGAATGCCAAGATGCCGTGGCCACCTCGCCGCATGAAGGCTGAGACGAAAGAGCCGATGGAAGAAATCGTGCGAATAAAAGGTTGCTCGGGTGTCTCCTCGGATACCGCGACGATTCTAATGGGTTCATTTGTCAGCCGGTTAAACTTTTATACGATCCACCTGGTTAATGAGAATAAACGGGTGTCGTTACGTCCTCGGTTTTTGGCCATTGTATCCATTAATTTTTTCCCAAGTGAAATATTCCAATAAATTTCGTACGAATCGATGCATCCTCGTTAGGGATTATTAAATATCGACCACTCCCCTCCGCCTACGGCTCAGACAGGCAAAACGAAAAAGTGTCCAAATATTTAGACCTTTCTGCTGTCCGAGCTACACAAACCGTCCTCGCCGGCGAGCCGGGATCCACACAGATCAGTCACGTTGAAAAAATGTTATGAAAGGAGGGATTGTAAGCGCCAGAGGGCTTCCCGCGGCGCGTCGAAAGAAATCGTTAATTAAATCGTACCCAGCGCTGTTTCTTCTTCGCCACGACGAATAACCGCATACAAACAAACCGTGGAAACTGTTGACGAAATTTATGACGACCAAGTTCCTTAACAAGCCGGCGACTAGTGCGTCGCTTATGGAGGATTTCGATTGATAATCCAACGTGCGAACGTTGCGTAGAACGCGCTCAAACGTCGTGGATGAAGAATCGTCTTAATTTCTCGGGGGCACGGCTACTTACTCATTCGCGGGGCGGTTCCGACGAATTCAAAAGGGATCTCGTCGAACGACGAGACGGGAACGGGGACCGGGTGGAGGTCCACGAAGCAAGATCAAGAAGGATCGTGGATTCGCGACGAACGAATGGCTGTGCAGGGATCCCCATGAAATTTAAATGTACGCCGAGGAGCGTTTCGCGGTGGACAGGAGGAGAAGGTTTGGCCGTTCGACCAACCGGAAAGCCACCGTCGAAAGGGACAGAAAAGCAGCAGCGCCGTCCAAAAGGAAGAGCTCCGGGCGAAAAAGGAGGAAAAGAACCGCGGGGACCGGTTGAAAGGAGGAGAAACGAAAAGAAAGGAACCGTGGAACTGGTGTCCGGAGACACAAGCCCTCTCATTAGCGGATCTGCATGTCTCAGCCCTCAATTACCTTGTCCCCGCGACGACCGTCACTCTGTTTTCCCTTCGAAATTCCAGCTGGACGCCTAATACAATATAACAGAGTTCATTCCGTGGCAATTTGCATGTACCGTCGGCTAATTCCGCAAAATTGAATTTGTCGCCGCGCCTTTCCTCCGGCACGTGCTCCGTCTCACTGGTCGCCTCGTAAACCGGCCGGACAACAGTCCCTTTCTCTTTGCCGTTACTCCGCATCCAATGATCGTTCTATAAATTCGTTCCATCGTTTTACGCCTTCGTTTCCCTTTGTGGCTCGCGCGATGGCGAAGGAACGTGATTTGTTTCGAGTGTGTACGCACTTACGATTCGCAGAGAGCGATATTCTGTTTATTCCGCACCTTGACGGACAAAATTTCACGAGCGGAGTTTCATCGATCATTCGTTGCTGGAACAGTTGGAACCCTGTATTGGAATACAAGCGGATCAACGGGGAGCGAAAAGTTGAATATAATGGAGAGCCGGGAAAGTAGTCGCGTTCAATCTAGGAGTCGACGATACAACGACCTATATTCGCATTTGTATACGAATGTTTGCGGTAAACGCCAACGCCGTCGCACGGAAACGATCGATAAATCAATTCGAGGCGAGTCCGCAAGCGCGCAGGTCGGAGCAGTGCCCCGCACGTCGGGAAATCGCTCGTACCGCGACTAACGTGTCGATTTTTCATATTTTTTTTGGGTTCTTTTTTATTTTTGTTCCTACACTCTGTTCCTAATAAAAAGACCCGGGACCGCCTACGGTCGTGGAAGATGCACGCGAGCAGGAGGGGCACGTATAAATTATAATCGATTAACGCTACACGTGTCTTAGCGTGCAACGCCTGTAAACGTTCGTGCCACGATCGTGATACATTCGTCTCGGGCCGTGGAATATTTTTTAAATACATTTCCATATTTTTTCGACTGGAAGAGCCAGTAAATAAAGACCTCGGTGTCTCCTGTCACAGACAACGTGGAGGAAGAAGAACCGCGGCTCCACGGGAATGCTAATGCGCGGATTTGCCTAGGCTCCAGTCGAATCGCGAATAATCGCGTTTCGTAATATGTACACGACAGAGAGTTTCTTTATTTATCACACTTATCGCGGCACGATAGGCGATAACAGGGTACTCGAATTTAGCAGAGTTTCGAAATAAAAGTCGAATGTCGCCCGGTGTATTTTATTGTTGTACTGGCGTGTACATCTCAGTGCGCTGCGCTTGCCGGCTGCTCGAAACGGCGACTTCGACCTATCGTTCGATACGACCCGCGTGAAACCCCGTACTAACGACGTTAAAACGCGCAGGGACGAAGGCACGGCCTGTGATTTCTTCGTTGCCATTTCCCGGAGAAATTTAATTTGCTTAATCGGCGGGAGGGGCGGCGCGGCTACGGGCAGAGGAGAAACGCCTCTGGAAAGTTTGAACAGAGTTGTACTCTCTCGAAAGCGGAGAGAATTCATTGGCGTAATACCGGGCCTGGCTGCTCCGTCTTGCGCCAGTTGTTGATCAACCAGACTGGTATTACGCGATATCGAGGGAGCAAGACGGAAACAGCAGTCGGAGAACGGATAGAGAAAGGAAATCAGAGAGATCTGCACGAATGCAAACCGCGGAACATTTTCTTATCTTCGCCCGACGCTTTTTCCCTCGTTCTTCTGCTACCACCCTCTATATCTTTCCTCCCTGATACCTCTGTCCGCCACGTATCCTTTTAATCCGCCCCTTTCCTCGCGTTTCCACCCTCCGCGTTGCAGTCGCTTCTTTTTAGAAACGTTTGTCGCGTCCCTCTTCTCACCACGGCGTTGATCGCGCCAAACGAAAGTAGTCGCTCGGCGTGTTCGTTGCCTGAATGGCGACCGAGGTGTCGTTAAAACTCATTATGGAATTTAACGCGAGGACTGCGTGAAAGCTGTCTGCGACGAACAAACGATCGTGCCGTCGAGATAGTGAACGCGAACTCTGCCGAAGGGGTCGAGCTCACTCGAATGTCGGCACGAATGAATCCGTGTCGTGGTTCGCGAGCTAGGTGGTTCTTGGTCGCATATGCGAGGAACATGCATTAACGATCCAAGGGGTGGTAGAAGAATAAGCACGTTGTTCAGCTTTTCGCTGCACGAATCGTTAATAACGGCGTAATTAATCCACCTGGAATTGTGAGCGCACAGAGGATTGTTAATTGGAAATGAACGAAGGTAATAAATTCCGCAGAATATTATTACGTTTATTAAATAGTGCTAGAAATCCTTAAAATTTCCAATGGACAAATTCCAATTAACCAAAGTGTTCGAATGAGAAACCCTAACAGTTTCGAAGTCACACATTCACGTAGCTATATTTTTTCCAGCCGCGTTTCACGTTTTCCATTGTGAACGCGTTAACCACTCGCGCGTTCCAGCGCATTTCACAATTACGAAAAAGAGATCGATTGCGCGGGATTAAAATGTTTCCGAACGAATGCAGGGCGGTGACTTTCATACTTTCCCGTGGCGTTTTAAAATACACCGGGGGGCGGGGTGGTGTGGGGGGCTGTTTCAAAAGGGTTGGACGGAAAGGGCAGGTAACGCTAGTTACGCCCATGGTCGTCGAGCTGACGCGCAAAATGCTTTTCTCCAACGACGGAGCGGGACGGGGGTGTGAATGGTCTAAGAAAGCGTCGGCGGAATACAATAATTACTTCACCTCAGATTTACGAGGACCGGGAAATTGAAATTTTCGTGCCACGCCGGGCACGAAGGCACCGTGCCGTGCTCGCACGCAGTACAGAACATTTTCAATTATGGCATTATAATTTGTTGCCTCTGCCGCGGCGAATGCGCGGCTGCTGCCGGTAGAGATTATATTAATTTAATTTCGTCTTCTTTGACCGTGTCGGTCGACCCCGCGGCGTCCCTCTCTCCCTCTCTCTCTCCTCCACCCCTATTCCATTCGTCCCTGTTCACCTCTCTAACCCTCTCTGTTCGGAGTATGTACACCGCGCTGCGGCGCCAGGCCTACAGAAAACGTACGGCTGTTCCGCGCGCGCGCTCACGGTTCTCTACCTATGCAAATACCTACGGCAAATTTATGCCTCGACTCGCGGACGGACACTTTGATATATTTTTCAATTTTTCCACCCGCGAACGCACGGCTGCTCGCGCTTGCCACTCCATTCTGCGGCGATTTTAAACGGGAAATTTATATTTATACGCCCGCGGATTTCACGTACGAAGACTCCATTCAATCTCGGCCGAAGCCGGAGAAATTAAGTCGCGTAATTGAATGTTGCCAACTGGAAGCTGCTACCAGACCGGGAGCTGATCCGACCAGTCGAGTCCGTGGATCGCGTAATCGACGGGGCCTGCTTAATGCGACGCGTTATAATCGAAACGAAACAGATAAAAAGACAAAAAACCGGTGGTACGCCCACTGGCTGCTTAAGGAGGCCCCTCGCGACGTTACTCGAACGTGGCACGAAAATCGAAGGAGACTCGTCGTCGCTCAGGGCCACCGAAACCACACCCTCGAATCCGCGCGCGAAAGGAAAAAATACGAAAGTAAAACGTGGGTTCTCGTGCACGGCCGAGGCCGCTCGTGCAGATACGATTGATCGTTACGCGGTCAGTTTCGCGAGGGGGTTCGTAGTTGGGCGGCGAAAGAGAAAAGAAAAGAAAGGACAAAATAGAGTGCGAATGTAATTATAGCGGAGCGGGCCGTTCCAATGAAAATCGACTGGAAAAAAAGGCTGGCGAAAGAAAAAGGAGAAGGGGTCGAAGAAGGATTGCCCTCTGTCTCTCTTTCTCTCTTTCACTTGATCGTGAAACGAACGAGGAAGGAACGAGAACGGGCGAGTAGAGTCGGATGTGGTGGCGAGTGTAGAAGGGGCGGTGGTTCGGGGCGGCAGTTTAGGGTTGCGCGCTAAAGGTGGAGGATACAGGCTGGCAAAGGGTGGCTGACTGAAGGGCCAGAGGGGTGGACCAACGGGCGGGGGTGGAATGAGCGGCTAGTGTCAACACTCGCTCACTTTGTGATGCCGGCAACTCGCTCGAAAGCGGGTTGCGCGCGATATTAACGTTCTCTCCCCTAGCGTCGAAAATCCTGCCCCCGTCGCGTCTCCAGCCCGCAAGGCCGTGGCCACAAACGGCCACTTAAATAAACAGTGCGCGCGTTTTATTTGATATTTTACACATGACTCGGCCGAAAATGAAATAACTCCGCGCGATACGTTTATCGAACGTCGTCGCGGCGCTTGCGAGCGCGGACTCATCTGAAATAGAGCGCTCCTCTCTTTGACGTTGCAACGCGTTGCTTCCATCCTTTCCTTTCACGTTACGCCGCCGGCTGAAGCGCGGCATAGTTGTTTTAAAAAGTGTCGGTTATGTTCGCGGGGGTGGAGAATCGCCGAGCAGTTACGTCACGAATCAACGAGGCTGCTGATTCGTTTGCCAATATACTGCGGGAGGGGGTTGTTTGTGGATCGGCGGCGTATGTCTTGGTCTCCTTTGAAAGGGATGCTTATTAGAGAAATTTGAAGGGTCGATGATATTTTTAGCGGGGCGTCGCGGGGTAACAACCAACTTTATTGTCACTTGAGGGTGAACGGATCAACGATCGAAAAATGAAACTTCGGACATCGCGTCCACGTGAAACGGTCAACGAACCGAAGTTCAACGCGAGACTCTGTGTGCATAGGGACCAAAAACGTACCTTTGCAAACGTTCTATTTGCGTTCAATTATTCCTACCCCCGATTGATCGACGTGCAACTCTCTTTCTTTTCTGCGGAACAAAGTTTGCTGTGGCTATGGCTATTATCGAAATTTTTATACCGTTCGGTTTACCATGATGCAAGCATAAATCTACGTCCATCTAGAGCCTCCATTACCGTTCGTGAAACGTGGATGTTCCATGCTTGGACACCTGTAAAGCATCGCTCGAACACCTTGCGTTTGACTGGGAAAAACGAGGTACAAAGAAGGTACACGCACTGTGCAAGGCCGTTAGACGGTCAATTTCCGGCGCATTGATTGGCGGTAGCAAGGCGGGCAAACGCTATATCACCGTCTGGCATGACGATGCAGTGTGGAGTGCAATTTACTGCAAACGCACGCGGCTTAAACCGATGATAAACGAGCTGGCTTGACCGAGGGAAAAGAAGCGAAAGCTGAATGACTTTTCCACGATTTCTGCTCGCGCATCGCTTTAGATTACCGCCACAGAAGCTAGATTGTAAAGCCTTCTTCTTTGCGACTGAACGATCGTGAAGCTGCTTACTCTTAATTGTGTGAAATGTATTAATTAAGTGATTCGTGGTGAACGGTTTTCAGAGTTCGATCGACTGCATAGAAAAGAAGAAAAAAGAAATGAAGCAATCGCGTAAATTCGATTAAACTCGCGATTGTTCTGGTGGAGAAAAGTTTGGAAAGGAACAAAGAGCACGAGGAACGGAAAGAAATCTGTACTCGAGAGTGCTCGAGCTTGATTCACACGCTCGTACGATCAGAGTCCAATGAACAATCAATCCAACCACCAAACAGGCGACCACAGATAGACCCTTTTCACACGGTCCACTGGCTCTATACGGGACAGACGAGTGATACTCGGCAGTCGCTGCGAAACAATCTTCCGTCAAACAAGTGGACCGTACAAAAGTAAACGACCATCGCAAGCGCCAGATATGTACATATGTCGGTATCAAGCTCGCGGTCGAAAATGTTCGAGCCGTGCGAAGGATTCTCGTCTGGTTTAAATCGCGGGTGTATGAATATTATTTTTCTCTTAACCAACAGTGTACAACGGTCGTTCAAACTGAGGGACAAGTTGCGACAGCGTTCGAATCACCAAACAACGATACGCTTGATAATTCGACGTGCATCGAAATCGAAGTAGAAGTACAGGGCTGCTTCTGTCTCAATCAATTTCACAGACAGCCCAGTGACGACACGGATTATGTATATCTAAAATCAGTCTCGCGACGTGATTCCGTTCACGCTTGAACAATTGGTGGATACACCACCGCCAGTCAGAATTGCGAATGATATTTTCGGACTTCGTGTGATTGATAGATCTCTTCGAAAACGTCTGATTAAAATATAATGTTCGCAGTTAATATTAACTGGCCGCACAAACAGCCCGCTTCCATTTAATTTTCAATACAATGCGAAATCGGTTTCAACGGTGCACACGGCTGCATACATTCAACGCGCGGGCTGCACAAGCTGACCGGATGAAAAAGGGGCCAACAAGAAATTTATTTCCAGCCTGTCAAGACGATTCTGCATGCGCCGTAGGTGCTCGTCCCGATCATTACGGACGTGCTCGAGAGCAGTGCGGAGGTAAAAATCGCCGGAACATCGAGGTGGGAACGGTTCACGGGAACGGCTACGGATCCAACAGCCGATCCTGTATTCCCTTTCTTTTCTTCTTCCTCGTCCACTGTAATCTCTACTTAGAACTGTGTGAACCAAGCGAAACGGCGCACGTGTTAGTGCTCGATGTATTCACTGCTCCACCCACGCATCTGCCACGAGCCCATGGGGAGATTCGCGGCCCCAAATGTAGAAAGAGAGCCGGGGAATCTTGTTTATCCCCGCTATGGTCGGCCGTAATAGAAGCATATATTTTAACTGACGCGTTAATCGCTGGTTATTAATATTGCATCGGACCACGAAATCCAGGATTAGTCGCATATCGACTGAAATTCTCTCTCCGCTGTCCGACTCGATAATTGATTGTCACGTATTCGTCATTTCGACCCTCGCGCTTCGGATACGCCCCTACTGGAACAGCGGCACTCTGCCCCGTGGCTTTCGCTTGTGTAATTTGTGGAAATTAGTACTCCCCGTACAAGCGTTTTACAAACAGAGATGGGTTTTTACATATTTACCACCGCTGGCATATGCCAACGGAATAAGATAATAACTGTACATCAATAAATGCATTAAGAATAATGGGAAATATTAATCAGCTCGAAATGCATCGCCAGGTAAATTGATTGGTTGCTAGATATAAAATATTCATCCGCTTATTTATTTAACACCGAGCGGCGTGTTAATTCCAATAAACGATACAAGAGGAACGGAAAATATTCGTCGCCGATAAAAGAATACGGCAAGCCAATGAATACGTCAAACGGCGAAGCTTTTTATCGCGATCGTGGACAAGAAAATTTGTACTCCAAGAGTGTAGATAAAACATAATCGTTACGGACCTGTATATATCATACCGACGATTGAGTTCAAACACAGGCGCGTTTCGTTATCGCCGCAGTCGTATCTAATACAACTGGTAATAACATGATTATTCGTCGAACCAGTACGAGAATCGGTCGAGGAACACGAAGTCATGCTAGAGTTATCGCCGAGCAATGATCGATGGATAGACAAGGTACACGGTGGCCGTGGATCGATATTAATTCGTGGTTCTATATTAATCGTGCCACGCGAGGCCCGACCGGAATCCGGTGATCGGTAACAAGTATCGGCGCCCGTCGATCGGAGTCGTTTATTAATTTTACGATTCGACGATTCAGTGGATTCTGAAAGCCTGGCGAACTGTAGGTACACGCGACGGCCACGGGATCATTAATCATACGAATGATTGGCTCACGATCCATTTTTCGCACATGCTAATCACGGTTTATTAATATTGCATCGATTATGGCCGACGTACGGCTTATGCATAGGGGGAACCAGTCTCGAACTGTGTAATTGATGATCGTTCGAACCGTCCTTCGATTCTCCTCCTATCCGTTATATGTATGTATGTACATACGTGTATGCACGTGAGGATTACGCTGTGCGAGTCTTCATTCTCGCATCGGTAACTAGCGAGCGTCGTGCACATGCTCGCTGCCTCTTATGACGAATAACGGGGCCGGCGGTACAGATTATCCGATTTCATTGTGCATTTGCAGGGGGCTCGATGACAAAATGCTTGGATCAGCTGCGGTGCATTTGGGGTACCGTACGCTTCGATGGCATTATTAATAATTCTTCGGTTACTGCGCGCGTGAAAGATGAATCAACCTGTTATTTCCAATCGAACGATTTCGTTAGAATATTTGTTACGGAGGAATTGAAGGAAAATTTTATTTACAGGCTCAACAGACACCTGTTTCGGTAACGTTGTTTCTGATTCGATGAAATGTAGTTATATACAGTGTTATCACATTTGCGGGTACAATGAAAAGTTTCACCCGCTTGTCCTGTCGAATAGAGTGGCACGGTAAAGCAGACACGTTCAAATTTCCGAATGGCCTTGTAAACACGGCCGATTAATCACGCTTTCACGCGCGATACGTCACAGACGGTCGACAATGTCTAGTTTTCGGTACAAGCTCTAGGCATATGCTCGCGCGGAGGAAGGCGAGCACAAACTCGACGCTTCGTATTTCGCGCCCCTTCGCGACTTAATGGATTGGAATAGGGCAAAGGTCGATCACGTAATTGCAAGTATGGCTAGACCGTCGAGGAAATGGGGGCCAAAGCGATATTTCGTACTTCGTTCGCGAACGCCATGCCCATTTGTCCCTGAAGAATGGACCCCTGTCTATGCTGGTCTGTACTTTTCGAATTGGTGGCTCCCGGTTTCTTGTAACGCCGCTGGCCGACTGGTTGCAAAGACAATAATGTTGGATAGCAGCCAGAAACCGTTCGTATACGTTACTACCACTGTGGGATAGGGCATCGCGTAGTACACGGTAAATAATGCAACAGTAACGACGTAACATCGAAACGCAATATCCTTTGAAGAGGATAGCGTGAAAATTGAAACACAAAAAAAAGCGGTGCTTATAATTCATGATAGAGTACTGTGGATTAAGTGTAATACTAGATATCGTTGGCCTCAATTAGATATCAGAACCATTGAAATCATGGATACTTGTTACAAACTAGATATGAGACAGTCCTAAAGCTATTTGCAATTACGCATAGTCGTAGATTACCAAATTTACGCTCCCATTAACTATTTACCTTTTTCTGTTCATACATTGATATTCGTCGGGCTTATTCATTGTTTAAATTCGTATATTTATGTTTATTTCTCTCCGATAGTGGATGTTAAATGTTCCTTCCGCCTAATAAAACCTCAACGATGGAAATCCTCCTAATTATTATTAGCTATTATTTTCTTTCCGTATTATCATCTTTTTAGCGCAGCAGGGCCCATTATTTTACGGAACGCATAGGCTACCAATTTTTAAATTGTAATCCCTCGACTATGCTACTACCACTGCATCGATATTTACGAGAGCCTGTAATACCTCCCTCGAATAACGATGGCAAACCCGCATCGATTCAATTCCATTCCACAAAGCCCGGATTTTAATTATGAAGCGAATCAATTTCGCCAGCGATAAATTGTTATTAATCGTTATCGTTCGCTCGTTACGCCAACTACTTTTCCTCCCGCAACCGCATAATTTACGAGCAATACCTGTTCAAAATCTACCATCGGTGTGGTCCTCGGCCGCTGAGACGCGAGGGGATGTTAAAAAGGAGGAAACACAGAGGAGAACTACTCTTTGTGAATCTCTACGAATGTAATCGGTCCCTTTGTCGCGATCCATCGTCGTGCAGGGCAGAAACCCTCTCGTTTTTGTTCCCCGTATAGGAACAGGCGTGTCGGTTTCTATGCAAGCAATCGACGCCATTAATTGCTGGATTTGTATTGTGTATTATCTGTCCGTGGGGCGGTAAGTTATGAAGGACGATCCATCACTCCAGGAGATACGCCTCCTTGCCCCGTGATCACAGATACACGCGTGTGTGAAACGTCGACCCGGAACACTGGCGAGTTTTAATGGCGTTCCCGCTCCAAAAACTTTCTTCTACCGGCGAATTAGAATCCCGTAATTTCGCCGAAACTTTTATACCCCGTCGCGAGAGGCTGACTGAAACGTTGAGAAACACTTTCTCCGTTCAACGAACGCACCCTGAACGAGAAGTTTGGTCGTCGTGACCGTCGCGAGAGGAGCAGGCGAAACGTTCGACGCACGATTAACCCGCTGATAGATCGCCTTCCAATCAGACCCTCTAATAAATAGGCCATACTTAAGCGATCCTTCCTGGCCTGAACTTTTTTTCCACCCGCCAATTATTTTCTTTCCGATCATGGTAGGTCGACCTGGCCTTGGAAATCGCTGATCGTGGATACTTTTCGTTGCAAGAACGATACCGTTCTTGGCTCCCTGCCAATATCGAATAACGAGGTATCGACGCATGTAATTACGTACATATGAAATTTATGCGAAGAAAAAAAAAAATTCCAGTTTGTATTATCGAGAGTAATCATCGAGGAGATATGGGATTAGACCTATCATACAATGTATTCTTTCGGCCCGAATTCCCGTGGTATTGAATACGCCTTATCATTTCCGTGTCACTCACAACGTTACTAACAGATTATACAAAGTCTGCGTTCTGACCAACTTTCGGCTGGAACTACGATCCTTGGATTGGATCTATTGACTTCTGCGTTTAGTTTAATAAATACTTCATCAAGCGGCCGCTGTTTGTGGGTCGAGGACGCTAAAGTCGAACTAGAACTTATTGAGCCGATTGAAGGGGGAGCCGCAAGATTGCAGCCAGACGATTTCAACGTGCATGTTCACCCCGCGGAAATGAAGCCGCTTCTTTTTCATAAATAATCGAGCACCGTCAGACCAAAATCGTCCGTTGAAAATTGAGGTTTATGCAATCGAACACACGACCAATGAACTACACGAATAATTCACGTGGAGCCGGTATCGTGAATGGAAACGGCTACTCGAACCCCGGCCGACAATAATTGAAACCGCATTCTCCGTGCCCATTAATGGTCCTCCCGTCCCTCTGTGCGCCAGCCGTTTTCTATCTCTTTCCCTGCTCGTTCTCCATTCTCTATCGCTGTCCCGGTCCAGCCGGCTGCCGCTGGTCCCTTCTTTTCCACGTTTTCCATTAGCCTGCCGCCTGGCGAACCTATGATTTGGAAATCCACCGGAGACGATGCGAACAGGTAGGTGTGCAGTTGCGACGGGGTGATATATGGGTTACACGGGAGCGGGGGGCTTCATACAAATTGAATTTGCGCAATTACGGGAGTAATTACGTCGGGATTAGGGCCATTACCTGCGCATCCACCGCACAGACACTCGGCCCTCGTCCCTTCACTTTGATTTCTTCCTTCGTTACTAATGAACGACTCCGGGAAACTTCCGCGCAACGAGAACGTTTCTCGTTCCGTTTGCAAAAGCTTGAGCCGCTGTTTCCGTGGTTCGACCAGGTACGGCGAACGGCGATCTATCCGACGCGATGGCAACTTGGATTCTCTCGTCTAATTCGATTCTCCGTCGATTTGAACATTAGACCAGTGCCGAGAGTACTGGTTCATCCTGGCATTGCTTAATTAAAATTTTAATGTAATACACGCATATTGTAATAGAATATCAAATTACTGAAATCAATCTGTCCCCTCGATTAATTCGCAGATTCATCAGTGGGATACTTCGTGAAAATTGTTCGCTGTGTCATTAATCACAGTTACTGGTAAACACGATTTTAATAACACTAATTGCCCAACGCGGTGCCAACCATTTATCTCCGTTCCTCCCATCTTAAATCCGCAATCCAAATCGCCCCAGTACCCCGACAAAAGACTTCGCCCATAAAGATCACGGTGTTCGCCATCAGCGAAACAGGCCGGCCCCAAAAAAAAGGAAAGCTCGACGACAATCGTCGTCGACCCTCGCCGCGTGTTCACCCCAACGATCACAGCCCTGTGACAGCCTAATCGTAATCAACGTCCGCGGCGAGCAGCACTTTCGCAGCAGGAAGAGGAGTCTGGAGTGGTATGCGACAAAGGAGGACGCTCTCGGAGGTTATTCGTGACGGGGGGAAACGTGGATGTAACGCGATGCTGCTGCGTGTTCTATCTCGTCCAGGGGGTTGCAAGGCGCAACCCCCGAGCGGCAAACAGTTGTAAAGAATTCGTGCACCGGTTGGCTAGGCCATGTCTCGTCGACGACGCCGTCGACGCTATCTACCTCGAGCAGAGGCTCCGTTAACAACTATTTATCGCGTGCCACGCTGCTACGTAATCAATTCCTCTGCTCGCGGTCCGGAATTTCAAAACTTTTCAGGCTTCCCTCCTCTTCCACTTCCAGCGGACCCTTTCCGCTCTCGTCGCCGTCGTCGTCGCTTCTCTGCGAGGGGACACGACGAGCGCAAGACAGGGGAGGAAGAGAGACAGCCTGTTGCGAGGTTTCACCAAGTGGCTTATATCAGATTAACCTCGCGGCACCCGTGCCGCTAATTTCCAATTAATTATCTCCGCGCTGACGCACCGTGAGAATGTGACGTGATTATCGCGATTTTCAAGTTTCTCGGTTCCTCCGCCGTTTTCCTCCTTTTTTCCTTTTCTCCCCTCCTTTTTTCTTCTTTTTGCGAAACGCTGCTTGATGGGGAGTGATCCCCCGATTGTTTCCCCCTCCGTTTCCTATCGCTGTCTTTCTCCCTCCGCTTTTCATCCCCGCGATGCTTCTCGTAGAAGGGGTTCGGAACGGAGAATCCGTCGGATTCTACGCTGGCGCGCCTTTAATCCGTAATTAAAGTTTGAAGCGCAAACGCTGCCGACAAGAATGCGGAGGATACTGATTCCGTCGTGTAACATAATTACGCGAATCTGTAATGGGGGAACGCATGCTGAATCGCTGCGATCGTGCGTGTAGCATAACGTCCAGTGCTTGCTGTATCTTCTTATGCGGATTCCTTCCAATGCGTACCCACAATTAAATATAATCGCCGTTCTGTAATTTTCTAGAGCGAGATCTTCGTAATCGCTAGCGCGGCGATATCGGCTTAATGAGCCGGCCCGCCCGCCAGTTATAATTCTGCGAATGCAATTTGGCGGCACAAAAATCCGTAATAACCGCCGACGAGTTTATCTCAACTAACGACGCTTGAAATAAGAAACACGCCGGAGTCTGGGTCGCGGAAGCCTGAACGAAACGATTTTCTTTTTCCTCCCTCGACAACGAGGGAGGAGCAGGGTTGGCTGTAAGACAGAGACCGTTCGCAGAAAGGAGTGGAGGAGGGGTACGGAGGGTTGCGGCTGTAAGACGTTTTTTTTCTACCCTCCACTTAAAAACCTCCACCTCACGGGGTCGCCGCTTAATGGACGCGAAAAATATTGCGGCTGCTTGGGGGTTGGTAACTGGGGTAGCTATACACACTGCTCGCGATCGCACTTGGCCGAGAGTGAAAAGCAGAGCGACCCCTACCACGGTTTCGTGGCGACGGCTCATTACGCTCTTTCCATTATTCAATTAATCGCGGCCATTTATTATCATCAGGTGGTAGGCGTGAATCGATCGAGGACACGCATTGTCGAGCGCGGTATTATGCGCGATAAAGGAGTCACTCTTCGCAAAGATGACGTTTCTAGGTTTCTCCTCTAGCGCGAAGGGGGACGACAATGATGCTGTACAAATTCGAGTGGGCTGGCCCTGAAAAGTGTTAAATCGTTCGGGCGTAGCATTCTGTTTAACTCCTTTCAATTTTCCTTCTGGCAACGAAATCACGCCCCGAGGATTTTCGTTTGTAATTAATACAGGAGCAGTGATCTCTCGAAATACGTAGGCATAAAATAGTTGAAAAATAGAACGACTAAACTTTGCGCTTTATAAATATTCTTTTACATAATATACCGCAAGTTTAGTGCGCTGAAAAGTTTTCTTCGTCTATGCGAACAGTTTTATATTTAACAATACTTAATAAAACTTTAGAAACAGTAGCGTAGATCTTGTCTTCTGGAACAAAACCGAAGACAAACGCTGCCAATATAATATGTAGTGAGAGGAACCCAGCGTCTACAATCCTACATGCTCCGTCAACTTCATCATAAAAGAAACCGTAAAGGCACCCTCCATGGTTCGGAAAGCCAAAGACGCGACGAATAGACTCAAAGTAGAGCATAACGCGTGACGCAAAGGGCCAGAAGGGTTGAGCGATGACACGCGAGAGTTGAACAGCCGACGGCTATACTGCGAGAGCAGGAGCGGAGGATCAGATTGATTAATAGGGGGTACATCTGTTACCGGGCGAGCGAGAGGGTGGATGGCAATAGTCCGGAGAAGGGTAGCTCGCAGTTAGCATTAATCACTGCAACACGCCGCGGCCTGACTGTCAGGTCCCGTATAATGCCCATTGGCATGGAACCAGTCGGTCTTTCCACCTGGGACAGATCGAGGGGTCCCGTTCGAGTACATTCGACCGTATAAACTTACCATATTACTGACAATTCGGTTGCGTGCTCGCTGTGATCCTAAGGATTATATCCCACTGGCCAGGCGTAAATTAATTGTGATCGCGTTGCTCTCGGGACGCATTCAAATCGTGTCCTTAAATTCCTCGAACAATCATATCTTCCCGTCGAATTCGATTGGAAGGTGATTAGAATTAGAAAGAACAATTTTGAGCCAGGAAGTATGCGGAATATTGGATTTAATTTTTTTTAACGATTTTCTCTTGTCAAATGTTGTTGACAAGAGCACTCGAGAAAGTTACATTTATTTCCCGAATTCCATTTCAATAGATACAAATGATATTCGCTTAAAATTCGGCATTCTATCGAGCCACCCCTGAATAAAACTTGCAGCAAACATTTTCGGAATTGATGGAATCAGATTATCAGAATGGTGGCACTCAAAGCGTTGCTAGAGCAGTGCCGTTCAGAAAATATGGACACCACCAGCGGCAAGTGACGAAAGCTTTTCCACCTCATACTTCATCGACGATCAGTGAATACGTGCACCGACTTCGCGAAAATCCATCATCTGCCCCTAAGCGGAGCAGATTTGACAGCTGCGGGGTTCGGCCTGTAAGCACGGGTCTAAAGTATCCAAGATTCCTGGCATATTGGCCCCTTGCGACTGTAATTAATGAAAGGGGGTACCACAGTGGGTACACAGCACTCGCCCGAGGGTGCGCACACCGACTCGTAGACCCCCACTGGCTTAGAATTCTATTTATTATTTTTAATTCAATAGCGGTGGTGCAAGTGTACAAAGGGGCTGGCTATAAACCGCTTGCATTATACATTGCTGCATATCATGCAACGTGTACAAAATCAATCCTCAGCAAAAGAGACGCGTAAAATGCACGTCGTATTAAGCAAATGTATGAACTAACACACTCGCTACCCACCTATGCATATTACTCGTACCGGGAACGGAGTTTCAAAATATTGGAATTTATAATTGAATTTGTAATAGAAATATATCAAACGAACAGTCCATCCAGTTCTTTCATCTCCTTCCACCAACCGTGGACCTCACCTGCACTACATAATACCGTTATGGACAGCTGATATCAGTAATGAACACGGCCGATTAGAAATCCGATACCAATTTCAACGCAACTTCCTATGAAACCAGCGTAGTAGATCACGGAACAATACCGACCGCGGACATTCGATTACTCCGCGCCACAGAAATCGCCGGCATTCAGCTGCTTTAACGCGGAATTAATTAAGAGATACGTTATCCCGCGCATCATTCACAGGCCTCCAAGGCCTCGAGCTAGAGCTCGATGAAGCGACTGCTTCTGAGAAGGAGCCGGTACCGCCTTGAAACAAGCCTGACACAGGGTTGCGTGGATGCTTTGTTGCGAGAAAGACGAGCTTCTAGGAGAAACCGCGGCACAATGGAAATCCTTGGCCGAACCATTACGTTATACACGAAAGCTCTGTAATACGTCAAGCCACTACGAACAGGCTAACGATGTGACCTTTTACACTGGTTCCGGTGAAAATTATCCCAATTAGCCAGCCGAATTGAACGTACGAGGGACGATTTCTGTACCCATATATACATACTGCGTGTGTGCACAATTGGGACAGAACGCAATTGCCATTATTGCCCGGGGAGCATGCCGACCTGATGTTCAGCTCTTTTGTCGACGGTCTGGGTGTCTCTTCGGGCAACTTGGGTAGGAATGGAAGAGGGACCGAGGCTGTTGCTCCGGGAGGATTTATTGCGATGGTCATTCGAGCATGCTTGTAAAAGGATCGAAATTTTTAGGGATGCGAAGCAATAAATGTTGAGTTTCTTTTTAAGGAAGTATGTATACATATTTGTGTATTTAACTTTGAAAAAATCGACTCTGTTTTATTGCATTCTCTTAAAGTACGTATCTTCGAAAATATCTGCGTCAAAGGATATGCCGGAATTTGTAAAAAAAAAAAACTTTAACCCATTTTTCCTGAAATCGTGTTTTCTGGCATGGCTGACACGATATCTCAGGATCTACTTGTCCGATTGATTTGAAATTCGAAGAGATTCTTCGGCACACCTGTCGCAATAGCCGGTACTAGAATCTATGAACAATCTTGTTTTTTTCTAATTTTTTATTATACTGAAACTATTTGTGTAAAAGGCAAATAAGAAGCAGTGTTCTGATTTAAAAAAAATTCCCGAAGAAGGGTTAGAAAATGACGTGAAAATCACAATTGCCCTCATAAATTATTATTTGAGTGAAATAGTATGGTTAAAGACGATTCAATTATGTTCATATACTTGGACAACTGTTCGTGTTAACGTGGCAGACGTGCAAATTCTAGTAAAGGTAACTAATTATCGTTCAAGCGGTTACGTGAAAATCGAATCCACTTACACGACACACGATTGCAGGCATTGCCTGTTAGGAGTAGGACGATTTACTGCGCGCTGCTCATACGGAAAAAGTTTTTCGATTAAAATTTTGTTCGTTCCTCTGCTTGAGTTTCGTTGCCATCGCGAAACGGAGAATGAGGAACTCTGTAAATTTTTAACGCATTTAACATAAGTTTATGTTGATTCCACTGGCTCCAATATAACTCGTGCATTCTTTCGTACGCGAGAAAGTTTGAATGAAAAGCCAGTGTTCGCTGCTGATAAACGGTACTCCTTGACTCGTTAATAGAATAATAAATTACTTAATAAAACACTTACAGAGTTTCGCCCCGATGCTGAACAAAACTTTTGTTCAGAGTTTCAAGCATTGAAAAGTATGAATAATAATTTATATCATATATTACGCGTAATTGTTCTCAAACTTTATTAACAGGTGCTTACAACAGAATCCCCATTTGCTTTTTCTCAGACCGTCGACTTCTTCCCATCCCGATTACCAGTCAATATCATCATCGCTGAAACATGAAATAAAAATAAATATACTACCCCGACGTAACGAACTTCCTTACAGTAATTAAGTCTACACTTATTAAGAAGTTTCGCCGCTCCATGAAAGAATGCCACTACTTCAAAGTCGTCTGGGCAAAAGGAGATTTCAACCTCGAGGGTTCCACTAGCTGGCCGTCGTAGTACGCCAAAAACTATGTCGAACGTTGTACAAACAAGCCTGAAAACAAACCACTTCGCCCGCTGCCCCGGGAACGATCTCTCTTCGGTTCTTCCCGTTGTATGTATAAGAGGAGCTGCCAAGGCGAGGGTGAAACTCGTGTATCCGTTTCTGCGAATCGCGCGTCGGCCAGAAGGAGCTTGCTCCTCAAAACAACCAACGAAACGGCCAGCGGAGTGTCTGAGGAGAGAGAACAGGCGAGTGTCGGTCGAGCACAAGTTTAGTCTACGACGGTGCACGGCCACCATGTGTCCCCCATCGGAAAACATTCAGAAGAGGCATACTGACATGTTGTCAGCGTGGCGACCACGTTTGAGGGCCAACGAGACGTCAAGACGGTACAGTGTAAACACAGGAAGCGATGACGATGTGGAGGCAGCCCTCTAGGAAGCAGTGACCTCTCATGATCGCCTGCTCGCTTTTTTTCTTTCTTGCCGTTTCTGCGTACACCGGCTGATTTTCACCGTGAAATTTCTGATCATTCACACCTGTGCATCGGAGCAGCCGCGCGGCAGATACCAATGGCTGTCGTTGCGAATTTATCCGATGTGTCCCTTTTAACGGATCGGAGGGTGGTGTAAAAGAAGAAGGGGGGAAAAAAGAGGAAACTGGTTTGTGGCAGCAGTCGTCGCCTAATTGTGTTTGACGTGGGTGCTGAAAGATGACGTCGAGCGAACCGTGAGACTCGGCCAGTGACACTCGATATCGTGTTTTGGATTCTAATGACGTTTACCGGCTTGTCAGGTTGAACACTGGGGTGCAACAGTTGGCATAAGTTACCCGCGTGTTAACACGTTGCTGCTGAAAACACTATAGCCGTCCGGCGGATTGTTTGTTCGTTCCCCGATCGGAATATTGCGGGTAGATCCACGGGGTGTTTGCGAGCCGGCCGTTTTGCACCCGAACCAACTTGCTTCGATTATTTATTTATCGAGTAGCTCGTTGAATCGAACAAAAAATTCCATCAATTATGCACCTCATGCTTTGCAGAAGAATTTCCACGGTACATACTCAGTTTTAAAGGGTATATCCTCTATTTGCGAAACACTTTGCATCCCTATGGCTTGCAGAGTAAATACGTGATCGTTTTGTAACTATGTATTATACACCGCTGCACGTAACTCGAATAACTATACTCTGGAAGATGAAACAATAGGCTGGCATCCTTTTCCGTACGTCTCCCTTGCCAACGCCTCTCTCTGATAAAAATCGAGGGAAAATATCACGGGAATTCGCGGATTTTCATTGCAATCGCACATAGTATCTCGCTCGCAGATGGCAATCTCAGATACAACCAACGGTCCGTTATTCTCGACGCGATGAAAGCTCGACGTTCGCCGTGCACGAGCCTCAGTTACAATCTGCTACCCATCGTCCATTAAATCTCTATTACACCCGTTGAAAATCTCCAGCTGCACACCGAGCTCCAGCATTTCAGAGTCAGGGGTCGCGCGATATTGCAACCTGACCTACGACCCTGCACTTCCCACGCAGTTATACCTGAACACACATAGCTGTCTGTCATCACGGTTTCGTTATCGGACGCTTTCTCACGACTAAATCCCCGTTTCCGCCTACCCCTTCGACACCGTGCTATTCGTTTCATATGCACCGTGCTCCGAAATACATTGGCTCGAAGCTACTGTTATAATATTAAGTACGCAAAAATGCTGTGTATTGGAGTACGAAGTACTGCGGGGAGTAGAATCGTCGATAATCTGCGCAGATTAATTGAATTAGAGAAATTCTATTGCCAGCTAGTTTGTGATACTATTTTGTATTTATTATACTAACCGGGGAGGCGTGCAAACTTGTATCCAATAATTCATAACATTTCCCCGGGAGTCTGGGAAACTGGATCGACCTAATAATGAATAACTGCGCGAAAAATAAACTACTGCAGCATTTTACTTTTTATTTCAAACATTGCTGACAATGCTCAAGAGCTATCTGCGCTAATAAAAACTGCCTATTTCAATCGCCACGTGATAAAAAACTATCCATTAAAAAGCGCATAAAAATTCAGTCAGAAATTAAGAAGAAAGTCCGTCGAGCAGCCAGTAAAAACTACCTGCCGTTTATCCAGGGCAGCAATATTCTGTTGTCGGTCGATACGCCGTCCTAAAAAAAAATTCCTCCGATCGAAACCGTTCTCGGAGCCACAATAGCAAATCGGGCACGGTCGCGTCTTCCGCGGAGAAATCCGGTTGCTTACAGGGCCACGAAAGCTTACGAACTTTTTCCTTGATACATCGATTTCTCGTGACAACGTGTATCGTGTACCGGGACCGAGGTGGACGGGGAAACGACGATCCACTATTTTCCGTGAAAAGGAACGTGGGCGGATAAGCCTGGAAGTGGCGCAACCGGGTGTGATAGGGGCAATCGGAGAACCCATTATATCGCTGTCACGGGCTGAAGAGGGTAAACTCGCAGGACGGCAATATTACTTATAATCTTTTTACTTCTGATTCTTAATACGTTATTGCGAGAACGTTTCACGAGGCGTCGGTTCGCGCGGCGTCGCGTATCGGGCTGCACGACGATCGACCCAACAATACAAGCGACAACCGATACTTTCATACGCGTACGCGATCGCTGGCTTGCGCGAAACGGGATTGTCGCTAAAGCGGGAATAAAATATTTCGAAACTATTAATGGCGGTCGAGAGCCTTTCAGCGCGCACGTATAAAAAATATTTTTTCCATTCGGACGGAACGGGTCACAGTCGAGCGCCGTTCGAGAACCAAGCGAGCCCGCCGATTTAAACATTCAACGGGTCTCGTAATCAATGAAACATGCTTGTAAATTTGTTACGGCTGTGCCGGGCTTGCCGATCGATCAGCTTTATTCGGCGGCTTGAAATTTTCACCGGGGCTAAATTATGGAAAAGCCTTTCGCAACGAAAGCCCAGCCGAATGTACTAAATCCGTTGCCGAGAATGCATATTTTGACAAAGGAGCTCGCAACTCGCTTTAGAATTCTCCGATGCGCTTCCAAAATAATCCACTGTGGATACACGTGTACCAGACAATCGGGGCGCAGATCTCGTCGAACGACGACACAGCATTGGTAAGTGACGGAGACGTGACCCGACCTCCTGGTGCAGTCCGAATACCGCGGCCCAGAGGTCACGGGTCGCGGGGTCAGGTCGTCTCCAGGTGCACTTGCAGGTACACGCGATCAGGGGTTGGGTCGCAAGGGCGCAAACGCCAGCGCCCTGTAGTCGAAACGGGAACTATCACAACTTAATATCGATTCGGTAATTCTCGCGGCGCTCTGTGCCTCTCTCCTCTGGAGTTCCCTCGGTTTTCAACCGCACTCGTTCCGTTGCCTGATCTCTTTTCTACCGAGACATCTATACGTTCCCACCGTCAATATCCCTCTTCCTGCGGCGAATTCTACGGTCCGTTCCTCTTCCACTGTTTCTCCCTTGGCCACCAGCGGATACCGCCTTTCCGGCAACGACCGGTTCCTCACTTTCAAACTTCCGACAGCCGCGCCGGAGTCGGAGCAATCAATATAGCATCCTACTTATCTTCGAGGCTTTCCGATTATTGTATCTGTTTGTCAAGATTATTTCATCGAACAAACGAACGATGGCCTGTCCATCACGCGCTACTGTACACTATCTGGTGCAGATAAAATCGGGTTACATGGATACAGGCTCCCGAGCCTTTTATTTACGATTCAAACTTCGACACTTTCGATTTAACAGTCGCCACTTCAGCCTGTGCATATTACCTACGTACATTCACGTGCAATAGTCTGAACGTTACTGTTAAGACCCATCAACCCGCAGCTCCGTTGCTCCGTTTAAACTTCCGAAGTGCGAGGTTCCAGCGCGGAAAGGAAGCAGTTTCCAGGGCTACGCGAGCTGCAAGTGCGCTACTCGTTCGAAAACTGGGTTGCCCAACGAACGAGGGAGTTCGCGTGATCGTTCTACCGAAAATACAGCGAAACTTGCGCGGATTTGGACAAGTTCGCCGCATGAAAACCCGGAAAGCCGAGCGAAATCTTGGAGGGACGTTGCTCAGGTTGGATCTGCGGGAGGAAATAGGTCACACGGGATGCTTGCAGGTCGCGCGGAGCATCGTCGTAGAAACCGAAACGTGTCCCCACACAATACGGAACTTTATTTGCGTCCCTTCAGTTTCGGAGCGACATTTCATGCCGCGATAAATTAGTGAATTTTCATGGGAGAGTGGAGGCACGTTTGGAGCCGGGCCAATGGAAATCGGCTTTGTTCATCTTACTGACAAACGTCTGGCGGTTTCGATCGAAATCTGGAGCTGCCGGGCAGACTCGAAACGCGTGATTAGCGACCGAACCGAGCACGGAATTTTATCGATTGCGTTCGAGATAGACACACGCACGGACTCCTGTCTGGTAGTTGCCTTTAGGCGGTCCGTGTAAACGCGCGCTTCCGGTTGACGACCGATAAAGCGCGGCTGATTCGGATTGCGTAGCGCGCCGCCGCACGCGCGTACACGCACCGCCTGGAATGTTGATCGAACGCCGATAAATACCTGGCCACGGTGCACGCGGACACGAACGGTGGCCGATGCTCGGCCTTTGGAGGTCGGAAATTTCGTGCGACCGGCGAACTGTTGTTGTCGATCGATCTCTCGTCAAATATCGAGACAGGCAGCGGCCGAGGATTGGCGGACGTAAAGCGATATATTGATTTATGATTAAGGGTACCGATCTATCTGTGGGATCTATAGGTGTAGAATAATTGATATGGGGGATAATCTGTATATGAGTATTGTGTAGCTCGGTGAGAGGAAATCTGTAGAGTTAGGGGGTAGTTGGGTTTTAAACTATGAAGAAATCGATATTTTTTTGCATTTTCTTAAAGTAACATGACTTCGACAATATCTGCGTCAAAGGATATGCCGGAATTTGTAAGAACAACGGAGTTCCAGGTATTAAATGTATCCCATACATAAGTTTCATATAAGCGACACAGACACTCTAAAAACTACTGGCTAATAATATATATTGTAGTTAAAATACGGGTAGCCATATGTATATGCAAAAGGCTAGTACATACAAAGCAGTTTACTGATCTGAACAAAATTTACTGAAAAAAAGGACAATTGTTGGCAGTAATAGTACATATATGTTTTTTAATAACATGTTATAAAATTCTTTTTTAAAGCGCAGGAAAGAAACTGGAAAACATAGAAGATAAAATTGATCCGGAAGCTTATAATTATTAAAAAAATCCATGCTGTTCAAGCGCGAGCGGTGGTAAAGGAAAGTCCAATATACCGAAACGAGATTCCAACTTTGAATCACGTCTATCCAGTGTCAACGGACGTGCTCTATCAATTACAACGAAATTCCCGCGGCCAGCCTTATCGCCTGAGGATTCACGGGGACGATGGATCACGGAAGATCAAGATCCCTGGGTAGATTAGCAGCGGAAAACACGAAATAAATCAATTAGCTTGACGCGTCACGCCCGCGACGCTTCCGCTTCGTCTTGTTAAATCTTCGGTCGAATTGACATTTTTTTTTTGTTTCTCCTCTTCCCTTCTGCCATCGACCATCCCCTGGTCATGTAATAAAGGTCTCAACGAGATTTTCTTGTCAGTGGGCGGTTAAATAAACTTGCGACCGGCGAGTATATACGCGGCGAGGAACGATTTCTTTTTTGTTTAGCCTTGTGTGCTGGCTTGCAGAGATCAGCCAGACGTGTCGAGAGATAGAATGACATCCGTCTGCATCGTCATTGATGATAATAATCGTGCAAACACATGTTCCAAGGGGCGGGGTGCCTACGACTCGTTTTCGTTGTCATTCCGACGCGTTATTGTTTAGTCAGTCCGGCGGCTCCAAAGAAGAAAATAATGGTGGAGAAAAATGATTCTTTAATTCACGGGTATGCCCAGAGGGAATTCGTCCAGCTTGCATGCGATGGATTAATAATTCATTCACTGCTCCTAATGGATGAAAATTAACTATTTTTGTTTGTTTGTAAAGAAATAAATATTCAGCATGAATTTTTTAGTCAGAATAAGGTCTTTGTCTAATAGTTTAGTAAAACAGTTTGCAAAATGGAGTACTCGAATGAGAAGGACTCCAGCAGCGCATTGCATCGATACGAATTACATACATTCCCATCCCTACTTTCACTGCCACCATTCATTCCCCTAAAAAGCTGCCCCGATCCAAAATCGAAGCAATCGCGAAAAAGTGCCGCGAGCGAAACGCGACTCTCTCGTTCGACGACGGGGTGCGTGGATTCCAACTTGTAAACGGGCTCCTGTTCCTGGGGAGTAAAAAGAACGGTAATTATGAAACGCGTATCCAGCTGTGCCCCCGAAACTTGGATGGAACCTCGTTTCGAGCAATTGGTCGGGAGTCGCCATTTGCTCGCGGGCCTCTCGAATTCACGGGCCGCCTTATGGCTCCATTGGAAATTGGCAGGCTGCTAAATACACAACAGGAAATGAATTAATCAACAATACTCGTGCGAGAAGTTTGCAAATTTTGCATCGCGTTGCATGCTGGTAAAACTGTCACGAACTCGTGCATTATTTACGATAGAATTCCCGTTGAATAAACGGGACCAGAGGTCGTTGCAGCAACTATGACTCGACGATACCGTGGACTGCCTACGAATTAACCACGGCCCATTCATTTGGGAATACCTGAGTCGAGCCCTGCACGTTCAATGTGCCGAGATATATTTATTTTCTGTTTTTCGATACATCCACTCGTTGGTCCAACGGGCAGAAGTGTCCCGTAATGTAAATTACCCCCGGGCTCTCGCTATCCGTTTCCCGCCGTTGTGCAACCTGTCGACAAATAGCGGCTCGCGATATTATTTCGACAAATAGTTGCCCTTCAGACTATACGGATAGAACGGTGTCCTTCGACCTATATAATTCTTGCTTTCCTTACCATTCCTTAAATTCTAAATTTCTGGAATGTTTGCTCGGTCTCTCCCCTTGCAGGTATAAGCCAACTTTACGACAAAAGGTGACCACTTTGTAACTGGAAACCACTGGGAAACGATCTTGTGTAAACAAAGATTAGACTACCCAGGTACATATACAATACTTCCACCTGGAACACAACATTTCAATTCTAAGTTCTTCAACTCTCAGATCACTGTCATCGATCTTCCTAACGATCTTCCGAGCAAAGCCTGTGACCATCCTGCCACACCTCCGGATAACGCAAATATCACCGGAACAGCGCGTTAATAAGCCCACAAAAATCCCCGTCACATCCAGAAGAGGCGTGTAACGATTTATGTAATAACAATGGCTGGCGTGGCCATGGAAGTCGTGTGGATCTGATGCAGCGCTTATTATAATAGCACCGGAGGACGTCGCCCTGGGCAAGATTGGTTTTCGTGTTATTTGCAGATCCTGCACGCCTGGGAGCGTGCTGCATGGATCAATTGCGATGCAGCTCTTGTAGGATAGGCAGTGCAACCGGGCAATGAGACTGACAGAGAGAGAGGCAATGGTTGTACGCAGAGGAGACGACAGGGAGAGACTACGCGAGGGTACGTATCGAACAGAGATGGACGGTCAGAAGGAGCTAGGAAAGGGGGGAAGTCTGTATTGGCGAACAGATGCGCAGCACGATCGCGAAGCCCGATGTATTGCGTTTGCTAATCCCCAGCATGGCTGACAGTATAATACACCGCTTTGCAAACAGCAGCAACATGGATGCTGATGGTGGTGGTGGTGGTGGTGCTGCTGCTGTTGCAGTTGCCTTGCAACCCCTTCGGCACCTCTCTCGAGCTAGGTAAGTATACACGTATGTACCGGCGGTCAAATTGTACGTGACAGTACACGACGCACTCGTGTCCGTGCGTATAAGGGGAACGTGTACCCGTTTATGGGGGGGCATACGAACACGCGGGCAATGGAACGAACTAGCACCGTTTAACCTTCCAATTCAGGTTCCAGCTACGTTGCTGTTCTAACTCCGTCGTTTTCTCCGTTGCGCTGGTCCAATGAATATTGGTACCTGCTGCCGATTGTTCGACGATATAGCTGAGCGAGGGATTTCCAAACGTGCTTCTTCCGCGCTGCTCTCCAATGTTCGCTTGACTTGTCCCGCGAGACGCGTCTCTGTTCAAGAAATCCACCCCTCGGCGATGAAAAGGAAAGAGAGAGGCAGAGTTGACGACGGGCGGTTGGCTTTTTGTTAAATATGGCGGGTCGAACGGCAATCGCCTGTTGAAAGGAATGGTGTCGTTCAGCGCTGAAAATGCGTCGCGGCTCGATTAATTCTCGCGAATGCTTCCACTTCTTCGAGGCATCCCCCGAGGAACGGGGTGGTATCGACGAGAGGAAATAAAAACAATCGACCGTGAACTTGTTCTTGCCCGTGGAATTGTTGAACCAGAGTCCCGGAGTGTTCGTGAAAGAGAGATGGCAGGATAAATGAGAAAAAGGAGGAGGGAAAAAAGGGGCAAGAAGTTCGAAAAAGAAATCGACGACCAAGCAACGCTCACAAAGACTCAGCGGAGCGTCTGGTGCCCGCCGCGGGGGTAATTTCATTTTCCTTTTTTTCCAAACAGCAGAACGACAAACTGCTCGACAACAATCGTTGACAAAACGTATACACCATATACGTACACGCGTGTGCCAAGGCCTGTGATTCGTTGATCAGCGTATACGCACATTTGCCCTCCTCGAGAACCCGGTGAATCAAAGTAAAACGGACGACATTCGGAATCGCGAACCTACAAAGGCGCGTACAAAAGGGGCATTCAGAATAGGAACCGAGCTGAATATGTCCGGTCCTGGGACCTCTCGATATAGACGTGTATATAGGTAAGTACATACGTATATACCTAGCCACTCCATGCCTGCTGGGCCTGAATGGAGAACGAGGCTTTCCTGGGAACGAGATAATCTCGCTTATAGAACAGTGAGCTCTCCAGCTAGTGGGCCCCTCGAGCATCGAGCGTTCTTCTGCTGATAGCGAAAGGAAGAAAAAATGTCAGCTCTTCAAACGAAGAAAACCTTGGGTGAAAAGGATCGTCCCCTTTGATCTCGCCAGGAAATGAATGCAAGGAGTGTTGACCTTTTTGCGGACGACACGGTGAAACGGGGTTAACGCGTGCTGCCAGATTTCGTCCGTCCCTTGCGCGACACAGTATATACGTATAAAACGAGACGGCTAGAAGAATTCTCCATCGAACCTGGATTCCAGTATGAGATATTTTAAGATAATGCTGTTTTTATGTATTTCTTTTGATAATACCCGCTGATGAAGTGTTTGTAAATTTTTGTAAATAGAAAGAGACGATTTTCTTTCAATAATCTTTTATAGGAAAGTTGCCAGACGGTGAAAAACCTAGCCACAGCACTGGCAGTGTTACTTCCACGCGAGTAAATCGTCCGATTCGAGCAACGACCGGGTAAAGCACGCGATTCTTCCTTTTCTTCGGCTTCTCAACCTCTGACGTGCATTGTCTCTGATTCAAAGGCGACACGAAGATTGCTGGTTGATAGGTTATCTTCGGGTGGACTGGTTTCCGCTGAAAAAAGCCCTCACAGACGGAGGACGTCGAAAGGTTTCGATTGTCTTAATTTTAAGAGAAGAACGCCAGCCGCACGATTTCATCCAACCAAGCTCGGCGAAAAAATGTCATTACTTTGATCCTTCTTTTTGTCAATGAATACTTGCAAAAAGGTGTTGTTCCCCCCGGTTCGTACTATTCTACTCGGTTCTTTCTCGCCTTTCATGTACAACTTCACTAAATTTTTTTATTTTGTGCGTTTCTAAACGATACAATGTCCTTTTTACTCACAATTATGAATTATGACATTGCTGTCGCCAAGGGGTTGCTGCATGATACTCTAGAATATTTATTTCATACAAATTTTAAACTAAATTGCTCCGATTTTTATTAAAATTTTCTCAGCTGCCAGGAGCTTAGTTCCTGGTTGAAGACAAAATCTACCAAACCTACGCGAGCATTAAGGTGGCGAAGTAATTACCTTGAATTAATTATCCTCGGGTCTGGATACTTTTAATAGCCGAAAAAGGTGCGCGCATTTCCTCGAGTTTAAAAATGACTCAAAAGTTGCCCGTCGACGCGGCTCGAAGGGCAAGGTCTCCCCTGTATGCAGGCGTTAAGTGACTGATAAAGCCCAGTGAAATCCAATTAGGAGCTTTTAATACTTATCGGCCTGTCGGCTCGATGCGAACCGGCGCGTCCCGTCGATACTTTACGATTTCTCGAGGTGCAGGCAGTGCTGGTAATTGCGCTCACTTACCGCGATTTATCAGTCACGACGGGAACGCTCGAGGGCAAACTGATTGGACGTTAGTTCGCAAAATGAGACGTTCGTGTGCGTATTGCTCGCACATCGGTGCGATACACGTGTATAGAATTCTACGAATCGAATGGAGATACGGACCGATACAGAAAGCAAGGCATCGTTTGATAAACGAACGAGCAAGAACGATGAGATAATGTCTGGCCGTGGAGCCATGGGCTCACGTTTCAAGTGAATCGTCCTTTTGTACGCAAGCCTGTTCCGCGAAGAAATATTTTGCACTATATGAGTCGCGAAGACGTCACGCCGGGGAAGTGTGCCTCACTTGAGATTGAAGCTCCATCGAATGGAGCGCCTTTTAGTCGATCGAAGGAAGCGCTGGCCAGTACCCATACATATGGGGATGAAGTTAAATACAGCTACACGCTGTGCGTATAACTTAATCATAAGTCAATGTGATTCTTTATGTGTTTTGATTGAGGATGGAATCGGTGAAAACAAAACATTGAGGATCGATCACTATCCAATTATCCGGAGAAACTTTAATCGTTGGAGCATTACGTGGATGGCCCGTAAGCGAGCGAATGCCAGCTATCCAGCACAAATTGTCGTCATCTAGCAAAAACATTCCAGCATTCTCGCGATATTTTTGCAGCCAATTTTCACCACACCTGTTGTTCCTCCTGCTGTCTACGAGATTCCCATTTCTCCCGGCTGTAATTGGGTACTCCACGCAGCCATCCCATAATGGGCTATTGTCCATTAGAATACGTCTCTCGTGCGCCGTGAACCATAGTCTCAAAGGAGAAGCTGGCTCAATGCCGATGGGTCAAATTACCATGTGCTCAGCCTTATGAAAAAATACGGGGAATTTAACGTAATAATGGAATCCGTATCGTACAAGTCCACCCTCCCTATTTAAAAGCATAAATAATGACCATTTACGATTCGTTTCTGTCTCCAGATAAGGGTTGGCTCATTACGAATTAACCAACAGTCCCTGAGAGACGACGCGATTAAATAAAATATATATCCCCATTCGAAACGGGGATGAACTAACCGCGACACCAAAGTCCCTACCCCTGCTTCTGCAAAGGTGAATTGAACCGTCGAGAAAACAAGAAATTTCCCGAAGGACCACTGGAACACCAGGCTCCAACTAACTCTTCAAATACACCCAGAACACTCGTACTCTGAATCTTGCATGCTAACTCAGGCATCTAATGCAAATTTAAGGCATCGTATTTTCCGCGTAGCTTACATTATCAGTATTATGCTCAGGGTATTTTATCGCGCTTTATTAAATATCAAAATAGAACAATGTTTCATCGAAAAACCTCTCAAGAAAAATCTCCTACTTCCTACACGAAAATCGCTCGAATGCGCAACCCCTTCCATTGCCACGCTGCAGAGAATCGCCACGGGGACTTGGAGAACGACGGCGTTAATTAATTGACCCCAGGAAACGTATCACAGCTGTGACATCGGGTTCGAGACAATGGCGGCATCATTTTGTCAGTGTATGACAAGATGATCGGTGCCGTTCACCGGATCGTTCGTCGTCGACCCGTCCCCCTCGATTTTGAGTGCCTTTTCGTGCAACCTTATCAAAAGTTTCGAGCCACGATCTGCCTGTATATGTACGCGTGTGTACGTGAAACAAACGTCCGGGGACATAGACGAAAAGCGACGTTACAGACTCCTGTGTCTGTCCCCCGCGCGCAGTCAGGATATTACGGAAGCAGGTGTGTACGCTGCTTAACAAACAAGCAGTGATTAATGGTGGCCTCGCGTTGGTCTCGATAACACGGTGCCTTCCTGGCCGTGTCATCCTCAAAGAACGTGGCGGGCAGCGAAATTACCAGCGTGAACCGGGCAGGAAAAGGTGTTTGCCACGGACGCGAAGTAACAGGAGCAGAAGGCCTCTGTCTGTAATTACTTAAACGGGGCCTCGACAGACAGACTGCCATGCCGCGCCGTTTCGTATCTCGCGTGGATCGTTGAACCGCTCTGTGACCGACGATTACCTCCAGCTAGCTCCAATGGAGGCGGAGTGACGATGACGACTGATCCAGAATCTAGTTGACGTTCCGGAAATTACGTTTCACCGTTGGCGCTACGGTAATGGGGATGCTGAGCGCGATAGGCTGAATTTCGGCAGTCGACCGTGTGTATCTCGCGGGGTTCGAGCGATCTACACTGGAGGGGGATGAACGCGGGGCGAAAAAAGGAATGACTGCCTTGTTTTCGATAGCGGGACAATCTATCATTCGATGTGTCCGATATTCTTGTACCGTCACTTTCGAAACTGTGAACAAAAAGGGGGTTGGGGGTGTGGTAAAGAGTATACGATGACACAAAGATAGGCTACGCTGATGATACAAAAAAAAAGAGGAGGTGTAAAATAATATCGTCTCCGAATCGTTCGCTCATGGAATAAGGCAAGCAAAATAATTTTGGATTATTTTTTAAACGTTGCGACGAGCGAGTATAATATTTATGTAATATTTTCGTACGAACTAAAATCGAACTTGCAAGACTTTTATTGAAAATTTTCGATTTAAACGAAAAACCAAACTAATTCGTCGGATTAATCAAATTAATCAATCCCAGAAATTGTAGACGGCATTTAATTGAATCCGTCGAACAATTTCATTTAACGAACAATCGAACGCGTCGGCAATTCATGACAATTGCACGGGCGGAGAGTGTCGCGAGCCGTATTAAAATTTCGCTCGTAGTTTCACTCACTCTCTCCATTTTTTCCATTAACGTAATTGTTTATTTTCGGAAAATGAAGTTTCGATGGCACTCGAGCGACGCTCCCAGCATCGTTAAAACTTTTGTAGACGAGTCATAGGAAAATTCTAATGAGGCGCAACTTCGTCACGTTTCGCGTTCTGTAACGAGACGTTCGGCTCGCTTGGAATTGCACCGGCAACGGGGCAATCGGATCGATACAGAGCTCCTATAATGTGTGGCACATCAAAGGTAATAACAGTCGATCCGATATTTGCTTTCGTGTGCACAGCCGGCCGGTCGATCGATTATCTACTCTCGCTTTTAAACGGATATTGAACTTCATTATATTTGCCTGTTTAACCGATGCTGTTCAATTTCGCGGTTAGTCTTCCGCCCAGAGCTCGCAACGATCCTAATGCCGATTCCCATTATTGCTAGCAATTAGCGTCACGGACGCAAAAATGAACGCGCGATACACTTAATCGGGTATATCTATCGCTCAGCCCTGTTGCTTGTTAACACGGTTAGTTTGCCCATCGAATTTTCGCGTCGATGTTGATGCGAATATTGCGACGAAAACAGAATAATAGTATCTTCATATGTATTATTCATTTATTTATTTATTTATTTATTTATTTATTACGATGCATTTATTTTGCGCTCGACTTCGATGGAAAGATTGAATAAAATATATATTCCCTTTAGTCGTCCGTATAAAACAACATTTGTAACAATGGAATACTTCCAGCGCAAAACTTTTATATACATTTTTCTCCCATGGCACCCTGTGTCGAGCATAAATATGCAAATGCCCTGGGTGGTGCAATTGCACGAGGATACGGGGGTCTATCGCTCCCGAAAGGCCACTTAAAAATCAATTCGTCCGTGAAGCGTTAAGCACTTTCAGCGCACGGCTACGTGGCCGTGAAACAACGATCGTCTCAAAGCCGTCGTCTTCCTGCTTCTTTTCAGACGGAAAACGATGCAGGCACGAGGGAAGCGTCTCCTGAAAGAGACGATTCACCCGACTGTATATAAGTACACAGGGACGTACGAAGCCGTCGAGGGTCGTCGATTCAGATTTGCGCCGATCGACCAACTACCCGCCGCGCCATTAGCAGATTGTATCGCGCGCTTCTCTGCCCTTAATTAATTCCAAAGTTCCACTGACCTGTCGGCCGGTGCGCCAATTACGTGAATGCGTCGTTACGGCGATTGCCAGCGATACGATCTGTTGTCGACATTGATTCGCAGACGGAGACTTATGAAAGCCGCGGTACCAAAACCGCGTCGCTTTGAATTCTCCGACCGGACGGAGAATTGATGATTTTATTGGAAGAACAAACGCGCTTTGATCACTCGATATTATTATTTGTCGCATATCATTCGCGATGATACATTTGATACAAAATATCCACGGTGTACGCGGCGCGGGGGCGAGCGTCAGATAAAATGGAAAATAAAGGGGAGGACAGAAAAGTGGGAAAAATTGTACTCCTGTTTGCGAAAAAGTGTAAAAGCCATCGAACCTTCGGGATACGTCCAGCGGTTGAAATGGATCTCTATTATGATCTTATACATATACGTTTAGTAATGAGTAAACCACCATTGAAACAACTGATGCATTAAAATAATTGCCATCATTTGTATCGGCATTTCTCCACCTGTCCAGGGGTGTTCCGATTTCAGCTGCATTGGAAGATTCATATCTGGTGGAGATAAAGTCATTCTACGGTAGCTACTGGTCAAATTGTTAAACAACAATGGCGGGGTTACACCTGGGGAGACTGTCAACAGGTACGTCACTGAAATGCATTCGAATTTTTCTCAACGAGCTACACCTTCTTCATCGAATATTAATAATGTCACACAAGTGCCACGGTATTTATTGAACTAAAGCCTTCGCCCCAACGATTGTATAAAAATGCATCGATAATAAGCAGCGACGTCAATCAGCCAGGCTTTGCACCAAATCTCACAGGCCGATCCACGTACGGCAGAACCCATGAATATTCTGAATCAGTCCGTTCCACAAAACTGCAACGTTAAATCCTATCGGCTGCCTCGTAAAAGACTCTTGCGCGCAGATCCTCGACTTTCAGAAGAGCCCCAGCTCGAGATCGCGGAGCGGTTAGAAAAATCCACGCTTGAAAGTGCCGCAAATCGATTACCGGCGTACGAGGAACAGCGATATCACATCCAGACCATAAATCACTGTCGTGCTGCGGGTAATCGAGCGCGGAACGTTCTCGTGCAGCCAGTCCAGGTCAATCAATATTAATTCGGTGTAAGGTCGATATGAATCGGTTGAGAAGGTTAAGGCAGAGCTCAGTGGACGTGCCACGGAAAGAGGCACGGGCATTTCCCCGGGCTTTTCGCTTTCTTCCAGCCGCCTCGAACCCTCTATTTTACCAAAAAAAGTCCGCCCACCTCTATTCATCCTTCAGTCTCGCTTGTGTCATCCCCCCGCGGAGTTCGAGGCTCTTTCTTTACCTTACTCTTAGCGGCAACCCTACCTCTACCCTTCCAGCGACTCGCTAAGTGCACCTCGTCTCTGGAGCCCCTACTTTTCCACTTCGATATTCCTTCCTCCCTTCGAAGCTGGGTCCAGCAGCGCGATGAAAAATTCTTGCCACAGGCAACACCCCCGCCGCGGCGTTTCATCCTCTCTCTAAACCTTCACCCCTCCTCTCGCTGTGCCGCCTACGCGATCCTGCTCGTCGGCGAGACGATCAGAAATAAAAGTTCAACAAGCATTTTCTAGTTTCGATCGTACGAACCGCGACGTTCTCACGTTCCATCGGGGATGCGTTACTTTTAGCTTGGCGGATATTTATTCTTCCCTTCGATCCCGCCAACTATTCTATCCTTGACCGAACTCGAGAACCCGCTCCTCCAACGCGAGAGAAATAAAGTTCGTAAATAAGGTATCGGTGGTAACACGTGCACGATACACGGGCTTTCCTTGACCCGACCATTCCCAGCCGTCGTCCACGGGCCGGAACACATTGCATATTTCACGACGGCGGTAAAAATATTCCACGGATTAGCGTGCATACGTTGTGTGGACGACGATGAACAATGTTCACGAGTAGAACGGGAACGATTAATATTTAAGGCAGGTGCGAGCGGTCCGATTTCCATCATTTTCTCCCCAATGTGAAGGTAAACTGCCGGGGTAAACAAGGAATAATTTCAAACGACTCGAAGCCGCAATTTTCACGCACACGTCGGATTTGCGAAATCTCCCTCTAATCCAACGATAGAGCGTGCCACGCGTGGTGCCCTTAAAGGATGGTTCTGGCCGCTTGGAAACGCTCCAACTTGAACAGGGCCGCTGTTGTGTGCCACTGGCATCGTGCAATGGGCCGTGCTAATCGTTCTACTCAGAGACCCTTTGTTCCCTCCCTCTCGGTGATCCTCTTTCCCTCCCCAAACCTCCACCTTTCGTCGCCCGCCCCCAGCAACGCGTTCCTCCAAGATCTCACAGTGTTCCTCTTGTCCCCGAAATTGCGTGAAATCATATCGGATCCACCCCGAGCGTGCCATACTTTCCTAACTGCCGACAGACGTTCCAGCCAATGGGAACGCCCTTTCGGCATTCGTGAAAAGTTCCGTCGATTCGACTCCAAGTTTTCCAGAGACAATGGCATACTTCGCTTGCTCGCGCTCGTTAATCGGCCGCGCGTCTCGCATTCAGCCGAATTTTCATTTTCGCCTCTCAATGGCGGCGAGGAGAAGTTGGTTTTCTTAGAAAACTTGCTGCCTGTTTGCGTTCCTTCCCAGCGAATTCTCTTTGCCGGGCACCACGCCGTTTTTGGGGCTGCATCGTGGATCTTTCGATCCGCCGAGATTGGAGGATATTTTGCAGGAAATTTTCAAGATTCTGTAATCCGTGTACTACGCAGGTATTCGAAAAATGCCTCTGCCAACAGGAAGAAAAAAAGGGGGAGCGACCGCTTTACCTGTCTGATCGAATCAATCTTGTCTTACTAATGACGATCGACCCTGACGGGCCTCGGTGAAACGAGAACGCGACTGTTCGGCTTCCTTTCGGATCGCCGTGAAATTACTCGGAATCGGCAAGCCTCGTGCACCCTCAATAATGAATAAAAGGTGCGCCTATTCGTACGATAAGGGGGCCTCGGCTAGGCAACGATAAAATCGCTACGAAGAAAATTGAATCGAGGCAGCCCCGTCGATCTCAGGCCTCCTTTGATCTTCGAAAGGTCAATCCAACGTGGAGGCTCCGCCGTTTGGATTGGAGTGGCTAACCTTGCGGTCGCGGAAACCGTCGCGATGACTTCGAGAAATCGATGCACCCTCGTCGGGGAACCCTTTCCCTTGGAACAGAGGGCTAGAACTCTCGAACCCCTCTGTTCAGAAACATGCCCCGTTGTCGTCGTTGTGTAATCACGTGGAAAACGTGGGTGCAAATTCTACGACATCGTAGTTTCCGTCGTGTCCACGTTTATTCCTCTATCCACGATGTTGATCGTGTTCATCCGCAACGTTTAGAACTTGATGCACAACGGTACGAGCCAAAGTGCCTCGAAAATTAGTTCGTTTCTTCGTGGTTCGATCGTGGCTGGTTTGATTTACAAATGCATCGAGTCGGTCGAGTGTGGTTTGCTCGATTGAAAAACTGGCGAACGGGTGGGTATGTACTTGTGGCAGCCGGTATCGAGCTCGGGCAATTACGCGAAGAGCCGTCTGGGTGGTCCAATTGGAATGGATTTCACGCATATAATTGCTTAATGGCACCAGCATGTTTAGGCATTATTACTCACGGCAAACGGAAGGGAGGCGCGTCACCGATAATGGCGCATCGGTATTGTAACAGTTTAGGGAGGGAATTATTAGAGATTAAATTGTTAGTTTTACGAGTGTATTGTTAGCTTTACGAGAACACATTGTCGGGCTATTGAAAGGGCATTCTACGGGGACAATCGTGCGACGCACGTATAGGTATGTACGTACTTACTCGTAACAACGTAACGTTACAATACATTTATTATGCGCTGATGAATCACGTTGAAAAGTATTTAATTAAAGTAATTGGAACTTAACGTTGTCTCGCGTTCTCTTAATAACATCTCCCGAAATTGTCGTCTCATCTAAAATAATTACCCCCCCCTGGCCCCTAAAGAGGTCAGGATGTAAATGCAGGCAGATGACATGGAATGAAACATGCAATTGCCATAACAAAGCGCAGGGGAGACAGAAGGAGCATCGGAGACACAAAAGGCGCACAAGATAATGGGTCATTAGGTAAGAGGCCCTTCGTGCCGAGGAGGTACGGCAAAAATGGTAATTAAGCGAGCATTCCAGGCCTTTATATCCGACAGCCTCTGAATTATACATAAACAACCTGTTTAATTGGGTCAGCCCAATTGTGCCTCTCGTATCTCTGCCAAAGACCTTAGAGCTCGTAGGACAATTTCATTCCCTCTATATCATGCAAATAACCGGGACGGCCTCTAAAGACGTTCCAATCACTTCGCGAAATTAGTTCCCCCTCCGTCTCCGTCTTGAATGTAAAAACAATCACGTTAAAGCCGCGATAAATCCAAATATAAATCCCAAGCATAAAACCTATAACGACATCCATAATACTAACGATGAGAAACAGAGCAACAGCACGTGGAAAATAGCGGCACGTTAACGTCCCTTGATTCATGGCGTTCGACTCCAAAGGGACTCGTTTCGTGGCGGCATTAACAATTCGCGGCAGCACTTTGGGAGATACTTTCGAGAAGGAACGCATTACTCGGCAGCCTGTGCTCGATGATTAGTGTCGTTTTAGTTTTGAGTGCCAGGGACGACGACGCCGACGACGAGGAGGACGATCCATCCCCTCGAACGATGCTATTGTGTCCGTCGAGGGAAGACAGTGGTGGCTTTGATTACGACATTGTGCGGAGGAGAGTCCCAGACGCAGCGTGACTTCGTTGGCTTAAGCTGCATTCACAACATCAGTCATCGCGACGCGACGGCAAATCCTTCGACACGGACAACATTGTGTCACGGGCTGCGTAATAGGAATGACAATTTGTCGAGATTGTTCTAACCTTTGTTCCGGTGTCGCTTTTAATTCCGCCGTCGCGGCGGCAGACGTTTAGCAAACGTTCGAGATTTATTAAAAATTCATTATGACATTCAGGCCGATGTATTTGTTAAGGGATGAACGAACCCCTTGGGCTTTGGCAATATGCATGGCGACTTTTGAAATATTTTCCTGCGACGCGCTGAGAGATGAAAATATACCCAATGCATGGGTCAGACATTGTTTTATTAATTTCTTGTTCCTTCCTCGTTCCGAGAAATCGCGAGAATATTTACAAAAATCCACGAACGTCTATCAATTAATTTCCATTTGTAAGAAGTACAGTTAAATTATACAATAGTTTTCTCTAGAAGAAAAAAAAAATGCCCAATCGCACGCCACCACTCATTGTCAATCTAGAGTCTCTTCAACTTCAAATCACGCTTCTAATTAAAATTTCAGACGCCGACACTGCAGTCTATCGCCACGTCAGACCTTTCATCGCGTGTCGATTCGAACGCACACTTGGAAGCATCGTGCCGCGAAATCGCTGGTCTATTCAGAGTAATATCGATCGCATTACGTTGGTCAGGGCGACGTACACCTGTCCGCGTTGCCTGATATATGTAGATCGCGAAATTCAGACCTTTCCAGGAGATCCTTCTCGCGGGCTGGACAGGGGCGGGAGGGAAAAAAGCGACGGCCTCTCTTTCACGCAATTACGTCGGGCAAAATTGCGAGAGCTGGTCGGACCCGACTGGCTAAATCGATCAAAGGCCTCCAAAGGTCTCCACGCGACCGTCAGTCTACCGATTGGAAATTTCGACAATTTGACGCGGCCTATTCGATTTCACCGAGCGGCGGCTTTCCCTCTCGCGAGGAACACACCCGAGTGAACAGAGACGTTCGCGATCCTATGTACAATAAAATCGCACAAAAGAACGGACGATTGTTCTGTGCTCGTGAACACTGCTGCCCAATCGAAACCAGACGTTTCAGTTCTGTTTGGTTAGGGACTGTGCATCACGATTTCGAGTTCTACGGAATAATATCAAGCTGCGGATATTATTCTGTTGAATATTTCCCTTGATACTTTGTTCGTCACGTTGATGGCGACAAAGTGAATATTCTGTGAGGGAAAGATTGGCAAAACTTCCGGTAATGTTGCTTGAGGGGAGATTTAATATTGCGCATTTCTATCACGGAATATTAAATGTGCATAGGTGTGATTTCTCTGTGCTTTGGTAGAATTTGGTAGAATTAGTAGGACGTTGGGATATTAGGGAATGTGAAAGAAGGGAAGAAAGGGTGGAATAGAATTTATCATTAGACGCGAATACCGGGGGGGTTGGATAATGGCTGTGGTGACAATTGGGTGTAGTAATAAATTCTGTTCTATTCTACTACCCCCTTTTCTCACGCCCATTTAATAGTCCGGCCACCGATTCTTATATTTTATTCCGCTGAATACACGAAGGGAATGGGTGCGAATGAATTTATCAATTTATCAATTGAAGCACAGATATACAACTGTTGGCAATGTTTACATTCGTGAACGTTTAATTTTACAGTTTTGCGCCACTCGGATGTGTGAGTAAATTCCTCGAACCTCGCCTTCATTTGTAAACGTTATTCAAGCCGATGTTGAACTAGGTCAAAAGTTTTCTCTGCAATGTTTGCACGGACTAAGGCAATCATTTGCTTGATGTTTGCCAACAACACTGCACATTCCTTCTGAGTATTTGCATTCAATAATGCCCCAGATAATGGAACGCTTATGAAAGTTCCTAAGCTTCTAATGAAATTGTAACAGCACTGCCCGCTGTTGCTGGTAAATTCGAAGGCATCCATTCATCCGAAGAAGCAAGCGGAAAAGAAACAGCCAGGATTATTTACTCGAGAAAATTACCCCTGAGACGGTATCTTCTTTTTGCAAATTTAATTCAGTCCGGTCCTGGTCAATTTTCAGCAACCACTTCCGAGCCGCGGATCGTAAATCTACCGCGGAAGAACGGAAAAGAGCGAGAGGGTGTTACGTCGATTTCGTAACGCGAGCGTAACCCCTTTCGCCAGGAGTATTTCCCACCGGGTCGAGGATGCCCTTTTTAATCCAAACGGACCTCGAAAAATTCCAATTCAATTGTTCCCCGGCAGTTTCCGAACCTGTCTGGAAACAATTTCTATCGATCTATCACCCATTCGTTCTGTATCTTTCCCTTCCATCCCTCTCTACTCTGTCGCGAGTTTATGAAACGTAGGATCCGGCCAAAAAAAAGCAGCAAAAAAAGAATAAAACCGAGGATGGATGAGCAGAAACGATTAAAAAAAAAAAGAAAAGCGACACGCCACCTGTCCGCGGAAGCAACCGGCTGGTTCACCGAGGCGTACGACGAGATTTCAGAGAAATAGGGAGAGAGACGCAACCGTGAATCATGCTCTGGGGATCAACGGAAGCGATCGAGCTCGAGAAAATTACCTTCGATGGGTCGACCTTGAACTCGATTGTACCGGAAGAAAAAGAAAGCATCGGAGGAGAATCAAGCGGGTGTCGCCCGTGGAAGAGGAGGGGAGCATATAAGGAGGAAAAGGAGGAAACCTGGTGGAAGGGAGCGAGGTCTCGGCGAACAAGGAAGAACACGAAACCGAGCGAGAACTCCATAGAGAAAGAACGAGAGAGATAGATAGAAGGAGAGAAGTGAATGGATCGTTCCCGTGGGACGTTCGTGGCAGCCGTGTTCCATGGCGTGCCGCAGGACGTGTCCATGGTGTGTTTCGTGTCGTGCTGCGGTACACCGTGGTAGGACGATGTCATTTGTGTGTTGTAGGTGTGGCTAAGTGAACGTACATGTGTATACACACGTACGATGGTACGGAACGGTGGATAGTACAGGCATAGAAATACAATAGCCGCCGCCTCATACCGCCACCAGCATCCCCGAGGGATTCCCCTCCTTGCGCAATTAGCGGGCTGATCGCTGAGAGCCGGCCAGCTCCTTAATTATATCTTTTAAAATATCGGACTTAAATTGAAAAGTCGCCTCCTTAATTATATTTCGGATACCGGGTATTATGTACCTTGAAACACCCTCCGCGGGCAACCCCTTGTACGGCCTCGTCCTCTGTCCCTCTTACCTCTGCCCGGACCACGGTTCCTGTACCGATATTGATTTACGGAACCCTCAATTATCCTAGCCGGCGTGGAATCGTAGCGACGACGCTCCTTGGCCCGTGTCCCCTTCTACTTCTAACTGAGCGTCTCGTTCCTTTTCTTTTACGCGAAGGCTCGGTGGATGCAAAGCCGATCGTGAATCATAAGCTCGGGGCTTAACGAGCCGTGCCTTGAAACGTACGTACCGGGTTCGATGATGAATTTAAGGGTGCTCCCAGTGTTTCTCCCGGGGACCCCCTTTCTAATAGCTCGTTGAAGAACTTAGAACGGGGAGCATCGAAAGTCCGGGGAGTTGATTTTGTTTCTGGGTAAAAGAAATCACAACTGATAAAGTACAGCAGGGGACTAACGTCATTGGAACCACCATTTAAATCTATACTGCTGCGGGGCAAGGGATCTTTCACCCATTACATATCTGGATCTTATATTCTTGAGATATTATTTACTGTTTCGTTGAAAAAGTCTTCTGGTAACACCTTCGCGTGTACGGAATGAACGAGAATTGTTGAATAAATTTTCGATGGGGCGTGGAAGACGTTTTTAAATATACTCGCGACGGGGAAATTATTCACGGGGAAATTTAACTAATGTTATTAACGCGGTCCGGTCTTCTCGCCCCCGGAATCGGCACGGTTCATAAATAAAATATCAGGCAGCCAATTAGAAACTCCGACTGGGAAATTAATGAATCCGACGGCGAGACGCGGGGCGTCAGGTCTTTCACCTCATTATTAAAACACCGTGCGTACGAGATTTTCGAGAGGTCGAGAATGTCGTTCGATCGGGGACAGAATTCTCCTTGCGTGAAACGTCTAATTTTCTTACCACCGGTCTCTCCCCTCCGTTGCGCCAGTGCAAACGAATCTCGGAATATTTCTGCCCGATTCTCAACACGGCCCACGAATAAACGTATTTTAATCCGGTTGCGGTTCCGAGTCTGTCATTAGATTATTCTTTCCCCGTTGGAATTTAGCCTCCATTATGATTCGCCGCGGTTTGTTGATCGGCATCAAGAAAATTGCAATTTCTAGGTATTTCTTAATATCCGAATATTCCGGCAGGGAAAGTTGCTCGAAAGTTGCTCAGCTGCCGTGAAACTTGAAGGAGGAGCGTAACAAGATTCCGTCCTGTTAAAAGTCTGCCGAAAGTTCGCGATATAAAAAAAGCGGTGTTAAATACAGATGCACAAAGGCGGTCGGAAAAACAGTAAGTGATTAATTGCGGCTTCTTATTTAACTCGATGAAAACTTCTTGGGTAATTTCTCCAAGTCCGCCCTCTAAAAGGATGATGACGAAGAAAGGGTGGGAGGGAGAGGAGGCTGGCTGCTTCGTTATGCAAATAATAACAGCAACGCAGGACGCCTCTTTGATGCGTTTCATTTATCATCGTTCAGCCGAGACTTCCAAACAAAAATTGACTCTTAAACAGTTCCTCAGTTTTAATCAGCGTCGCAACAGACAGAAAGTAATCGACGTTCGGCCTTGTGCCTCGCGGAACGAATATCAATCGTACGAAATATGTATTTCATTGCGGCCTCGAAACCGTACTGTGGAATATTGTGTTACGGTGTTCCAATAGAAACGAATATTCCGAATTAACTGATGTACAACCCAAATCGAACGTTACTCATTTCCGAAATAAATACATAGATGCAACAGTTCCATTTGCAATTCCATTAACCAGATATAAACATTTTAATGCGACACATGTTGTATCGGTGATTAACTGACCGATGTAAACATTTTAAGTTGAGAATTAACCGCGAACGCATCGAGGAACCCTGTTTCCAGCCACAATTCTACCATACGCCAGAAACACCGTGACGAAGATTCCTCTTGCTCAATGTTCCCTAGCTTTCTACTAAAACCACTCACAATGCATACAAAAGGTCCATTTTGTCGATGCGATACAGAGATGACGGCGCTGTCAAAGCTGTACGATCTACGGATCCAATGTATCTGGTGTCTAGAGAGATTCAAAGAAGTAGGCTCCAGACATCTTCGAAGGTGATCCTCTTTGTGAAAAAGCAATTGTAGTCGTTGATCGTCGGAGAAGATAGTCCCGTTGTAAAAGAGCCGAGAGGTGGATCTTGCGTCGGTGTTCCCTTCACAATATCGCCACCGATCGATTATGCCTGATCTGACTAAAATTCCGCTCCCTGTATACCTGCCGCTAAACGACGCGACGTCGATGCCTTCTATCGACTTCGTATCGCGATCGGCTATCGTTGCTGACGTGACACCTGCTACCTGCTACTTACTTATCCGGTCGGCCTTAAAATCGTCCCACGCGCCCCGTACTCGTGTCGTAAGGGTCGTGGCCAGCCAGATGGGCCCGTTCAGATAGCATCCAGACAGTTATTCACTTTGTCGACGTTCGATCGTGCGGTTCTTGTCGTCGAAAGGGGGTCGCCGGGCCCGTCAAAGCAAATCCGTCGATCCTGTTTTTTGTCGCCAAACCGTGCAACGATTATAACGAGCCGGCTGCCCGAATTCCGAACGAAATGGACGCGTCTGCATTGTGTTCCACGGATCGATCTATACTTTTTGCCCTGTCGCATACGTTTTTGCCTGTATCAGAGACTTCGTACGCTTAATACGACGTTTCGCGGCGAATTTCTATGGTTAGGTACGTCCGTGGCACGAAACGAGACGAGCAACACTGCTTTCCACGTTTTTTACCGCATGTACCGCCGGGCTGGATCTGGAGGACAATTGGATCGTTCCGTCTTGCGATTCTCTTAGGGAAGGACGGACAATTTGGAGGCGTGTAGAGAGGGAGGAACGAAGAAAGGGTCGTATATTATTTGCGATGATTTATCATTTTTTTATTCGCCAGGGGTTTGCTCATTTTCATAACAATACCTGGCCATAAATTGCGTTAAGTATACGTATGAGAGACATTATCTTCTCATTCACCTCAAATCCGAGTTTCTTATTGGCCACTTTATTACTTATACAGCAACAGTCGCGTAGACAAAATTGCGCGGCTTTTCATCCCCATTCCGCGACATTTTCCGAAGAACATTAATCACCCTGCTGATAAAGCGTTCCTCGCACTTTCAGCACACCTCAAAGCAAGCCTAGTGGCGGCGATTAACTTTGTATAATTACCAGGGGCTGGAAGAAAAATATACATGGAACGTTCGCAAACTGCGAGACGTCAAGAAGACGGATGCCGTGGCAGACGGGGCCCCGTATAAACATATTCTTTATGGTTCGCAACATGGCGAATATTTATAGAAAGAGGCATTGTTGCGTGCGGCGCGAACTCGCCTCTATCTTTTCCCTCCTTCGGCCGGTTTTTTCTTTTATTCTGCCCGTTCTAGCGAGCCATTCTGTTCGAGTCTTTCGCTCGGTTTCCCGGCAAAACGGCAGAGACAGGACAAGCGCCTGCGTATCGCTATAATTACGCGAGCCTCGATAAGTGATCTAGACTGTAAAAGACACTATATACCAGGCCCGATTATGCACGCCATCGATTCTGGTCACTTTGTAATTTTCATCCTGCACTCTACAACCGGTGCCTGTTCATTACTTTCACCGGTCGACCGATTATACGTCGTTGCGATCTATTCCCGCGACAACCCCGCCACCCCTCACCATCCCCGTCTCTTTTATTTCTTTTCCGTCCACCTAGTTCCGCTGTAAAAACCCTGTTCGGCTCGCGTGCGTGCAAATCTCGGGAAACTGTCATCGTGGACTGGACTGTTAATACTTTCTTGCGAGTTCTTATCCACCGCACGGCGACCGCAGGCAATTATTTCCTACTGATTATTAGTGATTATTAGCCGTCGAGTTTTCGAAGCTCGAGCCTAACATCTCGCGATCACGCAGTCGTTCCCAATTATCCTCAATTACAGAAACCTTTAGAGCCAGGTACTATTACAGCCTCGAGCGTTCACGGTACTCTACGGTGGCTATTTTAAATTAATGTCCGGATCGTTAGGGATGTTCTCTTTTAATCCAGCCACTGCGCCCCGCCCTCCTCTAAAAGCAGCCCGAGTAATCCTTTACCGCGGTGGTATCCCGGCGCGAACTTCCTTCGCTGTCCAAGTTTTATCGAGATAGGCCTCCTAGGCTTGGATGCTGGAGTAGTCGATAAAATACACCGCGAAAGTTGCAGCCGATAGCTGCAGCAACGCTGCAGCTGCACGTCTTCTGAATATTTGAACCTGCCGGTGCATCGGAGTACAGTGCAACGTGCCCTAAATGGTACGCTAAATAACGCGCAATAACGAGTGTTCTCCGAGCACTTATCGGGGCGGCTTGACTTTTCGCCCCGCGGCACCGTACTATCTCAATCGACGTAGCGATTAAATAATACAGGGTCGTCGGTGTGTTTCGCATCGGTAAAAGCATTCGCCCATCTCCAGCGTCGCCGTCGAGTTATCGGTCAATTAAAAGTGTCAATAGCTTGAGCTACGTTTGCAAGGGCCACGACGAACGATCGAGCCAGCGAACCATGTTATGTCCCGAGAGCTCATCATTAACGACTCGTGACTGATAAGCGAACGATAACGACCACCAAGGATTCGTATGGATGCTTAACTGGATAATCGACGAGCTATTCCACGCATTCGACAACGGTGATCCCCTTTCGTGAAAAGTTTTCGTGTTACCCTGTATTTGCTAATGATTTTCATATTGTACAGAGATTAGTGAAATGAGGAAACGTAAGGGAATCAAATATTGTTTCTACCTGATGTTTTAGTATAATATCTTTTGTGTGCTTTAAAACGGCTTCGTAGTATGGTTATAATATATTCCCTCTGCAATCTATTTAGAAAACAGCCTACTACTATTATCCTAGAGTGCTCGTCGCTTATCGTAGTGTCGCGCTAGTCAAGAAAACGAGAGTATGAGAAAGCAGAGGAAAATATATAATGGCAGCGCGTTAGGGGGGCTGCTCTATGGAAAAATCGAGGAAAATCGTTTTTCCCGTGCGACCTATCGGCCTTGCAGCCAATCAAGTATTAATGCTCACAGTTGTTACATAGCCGAGCAATTTCGAAACGAGCTCGCCATCAAGCGCTGGTTATATGCCTCGGCCATAAATTCGTTCCTAGTCGCCCCCTCTCGCGCCTCTGCTTGCTACCACCCCTTCTCAACCCAGCGAGTCAGTTCAGCCGACCAGGGAATAGCCGTGAAAAGGGGTGGCGTAGGTGGTACCGTCGGCTAGCAGACACGGGGGTAGTTTGCGAGCACCTTTCGACCCCTATATGCGGGACGTGTCGTAGTTGATATTCCGGGTATTGATAAAATAATGAGTGCATTATTAACTCGACTTAGCCGCGGGGGGTGATTGTGTAATGTGTGTTGGCATGCGAACCATAGTCTCTGCGTGCTGGCCGGCCACGTATATACACGCACGCGGGGAACACGAGCGTTCCTTCGAGCACGCGTTCACCCGGTGTCCGTAATGTAGCCGCGTTTCTGGCGTTGTTCGGTGAATGGTTTGAATGTTAATTTTCGTGGCGTGGAGAACGGGCACGGTCGGGGTGTCGGAAGAGAGGACGAGAGTGGCAGGGAATGCGAGGTGTTGATTATGTTCGCGATACTACGATTGGAATTCTTCAGGGTGGAATGGAAAGTTTCTTTCGTTGGGAAATGGTGCGTATATTTTCTTCCCTTGCTAAAGGGTGATTACAATGTTTCGGATCGAAGGTATAAAATTACTCGAATGAGGTAACCCTATAATAATATAAAATCAGACAGATATCGCGCAAGCTCAACTTATTCTTAGTAGTTCAACTTTAAAGTAATCCACACTTCGTTGAGTAATAAAGTCATCCCTGATTACCCGATCTTCCGGTTCAGTTGACCAACTCCTCTCCCAACGATGCAAAGCTATAGCGCCGCACGGTGAACACCCTGTACGTGTGCACGCACGAACGCCGCCCCTTTCGCACATTTTTTTGGTGGATAGATAGGAAAAGCCAGGGAGACGAGGGTGAAGTCAGGTACGTGAGGATATGCGTGCACGCGTTATATTGATCTTATAACTAGACTGCGGAAGTTTATGCAAATGCATATTTTGGGGAAATGGATTAAACAAATGGGACTTCGACAGAAACACGTTTCAGCATTAAACGTTTTCAAAAATAAATTTTTTTATTTTGCATATTTTGCAAATTGCATATACATTGCATATGCTGCATATATGTTGCTTATTCTGTATATACGTTGCATATAACATGCACACCTCAAATAACTTTTAAATTATACATCTGATAAAAAATTGTTTGGGGCACTGGGGCTCCTTGGGGCACTGGGGCCTTTTGGGGCACTGGGGCCTTTTGGGGCACTGGGGCCCTTTGGGGCACTGGGGCCCTTTGGGGCACTGGGGTCCTTTGGGGCACTGGGGCCTTTTGGGGCACTGGGGCCCTTTGGGGCACTGGGGCCTTTTGGGGCACTGGGGCTTCTTGGGGCACTGGGGCCTTTTGGGGCACTGGGGCCCTTTGGGGCACTGGGGCTTCTTGGGGCACTGGGGCTTCTTGGGGCACTGGGGCCTTTTGGGCACTGGGGCCCTTTGGGGCACTGGGGCCCTTTGGGGCACTGGGGCCCTTTGGGGCACTGGGGCTCTTTGGGGCACTGGGGCCCTTTGGGGCACTGGGGCCTTTTGGGGCACTGGGGCTTCTTGGGGCACTGGGGCTTCTTAGGGCACTGGGGCTCCTTGGGGCACTGGGGCCTTTTGGGGCACTGGGGCCCTTTGGGGCACTGGGGTCATTTGGGGCACTGGGGCCTTTTGGGGCACTGGGGCATTTTGGGGCACTGGGGCCCTTTGGGGCACTGGGGCCTTTTGGGGCACTGGGGCTTCTTGGGGCACTGGGGCTTCTTGGGGCACTGGGGCCCTTTGGGGAACTGGGGCCCTTTGGGGCACTAGGGCTTCTTGGGGCACTGGGGCTCCTTGGGGCACTGGGGCCCTTTGGGGCACTGGGGCTCTTTGGGGCACTGGGGCCCTTTGGGGCACTGGGGCTTCTTGGGGCACTGGGGCTTCTTGGGGCACTGGGGCTTCTTGGGGCACTGGGGCTCTTTGGGGCACCGGGGCCCCTTTTCAATCAATTATTTATCGTATTAGGTAAGACAGGGATGTGAGTGGTACCTACATTCAGACACCTGTTTATAAGTAGCGGTGCTATAATTTGGTTCAACAAATTATGTTAATTATCCTCGAAAACCGTTTCGTACACTCATTTACATATCAATAAAGTGTTAGGAAACACAGTGCTACAATGTACATAAAAATTAATATTTACGGTAACATTGCAAGTTCCATTGTTCATTTTATTCCACAACAATCAAGCTCATTAGCACAGGTAAATGCATTTGTGAATATTTTTTCCTTTAAATAATTTTCCAGCATGTGATAAATACATACTAGCAGCGGTATTATTCTTTATTTCGGTCTCGCAGCAATGAAAGTTTGGTTAGTGTACATATAAACCTATCTTTGCAATACTATATGAACTCTTCCACTCTCATCTTCTGTTTCTGTTTCTTCTCTTCCTTTTCATACCTTCTCCACCTTATGCATCGCACTATTTCTTGTCTCTTTATCGCACGTCTATTACACATCCTTTCATTTCCTCTCTGTTTCATTACAAATTCCTAAGTCATTTCTGCGCTATTAATTGCTGACTCTTTCCTGTTCCCTCTTTACTTTGGTACTGATGCATTGCTCCCGTTTTAATACATTTAGACCTTCCATTATCCCATACTTACTTATATACTTACACATTATCCCCATTACTTATCCCCTTATTTCATTTCGATTATACATTTAGTCTTTAAGACTTCCCCATCACTTTCTTTACTTCTCTTCTCATCAATTCTGTTTTTGAAAGCTAGACTAACATACAGTGTTACATATTTGACAAATTAATTGTTAATTCCACTCTAGATCGCCTTTGTACAGATTGAATTAAATATATTTTGCACCGGTGCTAGTACGTAATGAAAAATACAACAGGTCAATAATTGTAAGAATACGTAGCTGAAAAGAATAAAATTAAGAATAAAAATGGTGTCTTTCATTAACAAAAAAATTGCCCCAATGAAAAAGATAATTAAAGAATTTGTATAGTAACTATATAAGTAATAAAATAATTGTAGTATACAAGATCGTCACAAGTTTTTCATTGCGGCAATTTTATTGTTTGGGTGTTAAAAAAATACACGACTCTTAGCTCGATTGTAAGTAGTTCTATATCATTTATTGTCATTTACCAGAAAATAATGTAAAGTATAACTTTCAAAATTATTTCATTTATTAATACTACAATTGAAATAAGAAAACGTGTTGTAATGTTTTTTTAATATTTTTAATTAACATTAATTGTTTGCTACGCTTTGCCGCCTTTCATTGCTACAAAGAACAAAAGAATTCTTTAAAATTATTTAATTTTCGCATTGTTTTCTATAATCTGTTGGTAACGTTGTGAGTGACTTGGAAATGGTATGGGTCCCTCAGGCACCCAGAAATTCGGGCCGAAAACATACATTGGATGTCTTGTCTATTCCTATATCTCGTCGGTGGTATAGTTTCCGAAATTTCAAAGTCAACTTCCTTTTTTAAATGAAAGGATATATTTTTCTCACCGCAGTTCGAAAGAACATTAAATTGTAAGTAGAAAAGTATAAACCTATGTTGATCCTAAACCTAATGGTTAACGATATATTTTAAGATAAATCGGCCGGGGGTGCAGGCCGCGTCGTATCGTCAGGGAAGTAGTTATATTTTAATAAACAGAAAAATGTCCCCTTTCATTCCCATTTACATTTTGTGTTAAAAATGCTGCCCATTAACATATATACAGTCCGAAGAAGGAAAGAGCGTCCTTTTGCCTTGATCATTTACAGTGCAGATTTCACCCTGTGGGGTTGTCAACATGGCATTATCTTTTTTATTTACGGATCAAGTGTGTGAAAGTTTAATATTTATGTTACATAGTGTTTTGTATGTTTAGAAGTTTAATATTCATGTTATATTGTGTTTTGATGGTACAAGCTGTATAATATAATTATTTTTTATAACAGTTTGTGTAATGCCCATATATTGTGAAATACAGTAATTAATGATTAAACATAATTGTCCAAAATTTTCTAGTCTATATGCAAGTGTATATTTATCGAATTTACCCTGCATGTACATTGCATATATCTTGCATATACTTTGCATACATCATGCATATACTCTGCATATTCACTGCATATCGTAATTGCATGAACTTCCGCAGTCTACTTATAACGGACGAGTGCGTGTTGGCAGGCAGGTAACTCTCACGCATTGAGCACACAAGCTTCGAACCGCGTGCGTTCGTACTGGGGTGTTCCCTTCATATGCGAGAGGCAACGTTTACCCACCTTCCTCTTGGCTTTTGCGGCCGTTCCTACGATAGCTACTTCTAATTCGCGTTGATAAGCAAAAACTGTGCGCGATAACTCATTGATCAACTGATACCTGGCGTACATGCTCGTGTCACTCGGTACGAGCCTGGAAAATTCACGACGCCTTCGGTCGGTCGTTTCGAAGTTCATCTTTTTCTTGTATAGATTCCGCAGCCGTTAGTCGACCTGGAATTGCCGCAATCGCGTGGAAATACAGAAGGTATCAAATATTTCGGAATTATTTCAAAGTTGGTGAATGAAGAGGAATAAGAGCCATAAGAGAAAGAGGACGGACTATATTTTTTAATTACTTTTAAAATAATGACAATTCTCCTGCTATGTAAAAACGGTTTGAAGAATTTTCTTCGATCAACTTTAAATGAGCGAGAACCTTTTACCCCTCTGAGTGCGGAAAGAAGTTATACTTAACCAGACACGCTTCTTTACTTTGAAAAAGTTAAAGTTTCTTTTGTCGCTCAAGTAAATTTCTCGTTAATACGATACAAGTTTGCAACTTCTCCGGTATATAATGAATGCGTAGAAAGTGCACCGTTTTCGCAGTGTTTCAGTCCTCGTGTATATTAATATAGAAATCGACACATCCGTTCGGTACATACATCGACGATTCTCGAATGAAAACCACCCCGTAACAGACATTGTCGTTTAATGCTTTCAAAATGATGCATACACCAGTGACCCGAGCGTGTTACGAATCAAATCCAGAGGCACTGGTACGCGATTCATCGATGGCCGGTGCAAGTTGGCGCGTATCCACGCATAAAATTCTCGGAAAATCACTTTGGGACAGGCGTGTAGCGTTTGGACTGAGCCCCCTTTCGATTCCCGGATATGTGGGAGGATTAACGAGACGCATGGGGTCGCGACGGTGTTGTTTAAAAACGCGCTACCCCGTATGTGAATATCAGCACGTGGGCTTGGCGCGAGCAGAACATTAACCACCCCGTGAGGGGGACGATTCGAGCTTCAGTCACCCATGGGGATGGGATGGTGGCCAGTCACAGAGGAGATACAAGGGAGGGTGAATTCGTAGGCTGGTTCGCCGTAGACGCACCTGAGCCACCCTTAGTTTCTCGAGCAAGCTAATTTCCACAGATGTGGCACTTTAAGCGGCGTCTGTGAGTTGCTGGTGCCACCCACATTGTAGTGTTCCACGACAGCACGCCGGGAGGAAATGAAAACAAAGAGTATACCACGAAGGGGGAAGAGCAGAAAGGAAATCTTGCTCGCTACAAACGCAGCTGGGAAGGTCTGTGCTTTTTCGATTCGCGCAGGAACGGAATCGACGGCGCAGAATGGCGTACAACGTTTCTGGCAACGGCGCATTATCGTCTGGGAATATTTAAAAATTTTCCCCGGACGCTACGTCGGGATGAGAGTGCCCTGCTGCGCGCCTGCATACATGTTCCATGCACGTTGTACGTACATGGAAATATAAATACGCGGAGGCATTGTGCTCCATCGAAAAGCGCCCGCAATCGTCGTAATTATCGTTCGTACGGTGCGTTTCACATATGTTAATATATCGCGCTGGCGATGGAGGAATATCGTAGAATAGTTTTTTCCGAACAAAAGGGTGGGGAATAAATGGTGCCGCGTAGCGTGCAAAGCGGTGCGCGATTTTACGATCTGCGTCAGGTATCGAACGGTGGTTCGTCGAGGTTGAAACGTCGGTGATAAGCGTCGGTAAATCTTCAGGATGTTCCACCTTTTCGGGTGTAAAATTCTTCCCGTCGAAGATACTCATTAACAGGAGAGAAAAAAAGGTTCAGACACGAATGGGATACAAGTGAGCACAAAAAGAAACCAGCCGTGCCGCGTTCTTTTTGGGAAAGCTCAAGGGCGGCCCGACCGAAAAACGAGCAACGTCACTGAAAGCCATTCCTGTCGGATTGGTCTTCCGATGGTGGGCAGAAGAATATCAGCGGCGCGTTATCCTTCGGGCGGCAAAGAAATCGCACGCCGCTCCCCAGACCTTTTGAGCGAAAAGTATAAACGGACAAGCGATCGGCGTCTGTTGCGAAACATCGTCAGTCATCCGCGGGGGCGGACAGGGACGGCCGAAGATTTTGCGTTCTCAAAGGCTGGTCCCGATTCACTAAGCTCGCCCGCGATTTGCCGGCGGCGAATGGCCGGTAACCGCGATAAAATTATCGCCCGGCGCAGTTGGCCACGCGAAACGAGTCGGTGAGCTGGTGCGAGCACGAGACGGAAAAGGAAAGGCAGACGAGAGGTGGCGCGATCGGAACTTTCGTAAGAGGGAAAGAGAGACGGTGGCGAAACGCTCGCGAGGCATCAAAGAGCTATAATTGGACGTCAGGTTGTAAGGGGATCTATATTTAGGACGATGCCTGTGAAAACCGTATGGGAGGCCGAGCGGCCACCTTCTCGCAGGGTCTGCAAGCGCAAAGGGCAGACCTCTTAACGTCACGAGAACCACGAATTATTGCGCCATTCCGGTCACTTAGGGTGCGACCGGCCCTTATTACTGGTACACCTTCCAACCCCGCCGAGTTTGCCTCCTCTTCGGCTCAATAATTTCACATGGATCGATCAGGAAAACTTGCGGCCTTTTTCTCGTACTTATCCACCTTGCTGCCTTGGCAGTTTCTTGTGCCGGTATATTTTAATGCACGTACAGCGGTGGATGAACGGCCACGTCGTGCAACCCTTGACCAGTGTAGACGTTGCACTAGATTCGGTACCGGTCAAGGTCGAGGGACCACAATTTGGATGAACCTGGGATTGTGATACCAGATTCGGCACCATCGAAGGACCATCGGGACCTTCGCAAATTCCGATCCTGGAAAACCCACTACATTTTTCGTACCTGTTGTTTCCTTCTTTTCTTTTAACAACAGCATTGTATTGACCTGGCGGTATTTGCTTAATTAAAACGTTGACCTCTGAGGCCAATCTTGGTGGAGGTTTCGAAAAAATTCTAAAATATGATAATAGCCCCTATAAAAATATCCAAATCGTACAGCTACATCCCATGTATATCCCGACAGAGGAGTACAAAACTATAGCCCTTCATTAAAAATACGGGAAATATTAATGGCCTGGGTTGTGAATGGTACCCTCTGCGTATGCGCCACAGGAGGGTGAATAAAATCAAATTTTCGGCTAAGACCGAACGGGACATGATTAATGTATGTCACGTAGTCTCTCGGATAGAGGGAAATGAGGCACCCCCACACATTTAAGGCTGTTTTTCAGCTGGAACTTTCCCTACTTGCTGAATAATACTGTTACTCCAGTGTGGAAATGGCGTATAAATTGCGGACTTTATGTACATTTATTCTACGAGTCTTAAGTGCATAGGAATAATATGATCGCGAGAATGACTGCTCTAACGAATCGCCTGCCGGAATTATATATATTTTTTTTTCCTCCTTTTTCTCTAGCAGCCCTCCACGCCGCGCGGAACTTTATTAAAGGGATCTGGTATTCAATTTAGAGAGGATTGCGAAAAGATATGTTTCCCAACAGATACGGTCTCCCTCTTCGGATGGAAAAAGAAAAATGTCGTAAGCTCGTAAGCTCATGAAAATATTTACTAGGCTCGTTTCTTTTTCGTCGAAGCCGGCCAGCAGCGTAGTATTTTAATGCCGATCGATGAAGAACGCAGATGTGCTTCCGAAGTTCTTGGAAGCTCTGGCACGCGACGATTTTTAACCGTATTTCATGGAAATCGTTCATGGATGCGGATTGGGGTGAGCTGGAAGGAAACGTATATCATACTCTTGGCAGCATAGCAATATATTTTTAACTTATTTACAGGACCGCAATTATTAGGTCAATGTAGAAGTGATTATATTCAACTTTTCATAACAATTCCTTCGTAATTGTTTCAATCCATTTTCTATTATTATATTGATGGCACGACTTAATATGTTTTATTCTACAAAATAGCTGAAACACATTTCAGCGTAGCACTTACGGAAGAATAAAACCTTGTGCAAACTCGCGTGCAATCGATCAATAATCGAGAGAAATTGAAACCGAGACGATTGTCACTTTGGAAAAACCACGCGACCGTTTAATTAGTGCAATTTATTGATTGGCCGTGTACACGGGGCGAAAAGTGTCTACATATTCTCAAGCCAGCAGGAATATTGCTCTCCGATCAGCAATTTTCTGACCCAAGTACCTCGAGCACCTTCGACCCGACACCACCCTCGAAGTGCTCGAGCGTTCATCGAGTGTTTCCGTAGACCCTTGGGAAGTCGAAAGGGTAGTGCTTCACCAGCAGCTTGAGCAGTTTCGTCTCGATTTCCGTCGAACAGTTAGTAACGCGATCTGTCGTCGATTTATTTTCTTCCCCTATTCCTTTTCTATTGTTTTCTTCCTCCTTTTTTTATCCATCCCCTTTGCGTTGCACTCGCTGCCATTGACGTGTACGTCGGGGCCACGCGATCAAACCGTAGATATTATTAGAACATACGCCGGGCGTCGCATATTGAATAAAAGTCGCGACGCGAGCTGAGTTAAAACTTAAATGCCATACAAATCGACGACAGCCACTGTATGTGCATTGTTATCTATTTTAACTGTAGACGGTGTCGATTTTAATTTCGCCTGTCTGTTTCGTTACTTGCTGCAAAAACTGTTCTGTCTAGAGTGTTAATTACACAGAATGTTGGTTACATTTATACACTCAGGACATGGTAATATAGAAAGACAGAATCTATTAAATATTCTAAAAATCGCCGCTGTTCGTCTGTTCAAATCAATTGAAATTCAAATGCACATTAAAATTCGATGCACGTAAGTTTAAATACACGGTGAAATAATATTAAACAGATGGTGAACGGCTTTCGATTAAGCTGCGGTAAAGATCCCCCGATCCCATGACACTTTGCAATTGAAAAATGTTAAGAACGCGTTTGTCCACGGGGCGTTGGAAAGTGTGCTAAACGCTCGAACGGCTGGCAACCCCTTTGCAATTCCTTCTAGGAGGATTAGTGGAGTCACGGGGAGCGGGACGTAAACACACGTTCCTGTGGCGGGTCAGGATGTGGGTCCTCGCTACGTTTGACAGGGGGCTGAAGACAGCTCCATTCTGAAACGGGATTAATGCCGACGCGAGGAATTCGAAAAAGCAACCCTTGACAGCTTAATACCGATCAGAGTTTAAGCCGGCCATTTAACTGCGGAGGTCGCTTTGGTCATACGCGCAGCTGATTTTCCCTCGGTCGTCTTATTTTCCTACCCTCCCTTTCTGCTGTGCAGCTAAAACCTTCGACTTGCTCGCCGGATAATATCCAAGTGAGCTTCGCAGTGTATTAAGCCTTTATTGCTTTGTCGATATATGAGAAACATATTTTAAACATTTTTCCATCAATATTTTTATAATCCCTGCAAATTTGATCGAAAAGCAGAAATTTCATGTTCCGCGTACAATTTGAATTATAACAATACGCAATTGAAATGCAATCTTGTTTGCATTGATGTTAACGTTTTAGCCGCTTTTTGGTTTTTTTGGGAATTGATTGAAATTGTGGCAGGGTATGAATTAATTTTTAATGCATACTCTCTGCTCTGCAGAAATAGCGACATAAATTAATTCATTTCACTCAACTTTTCATCGCGTTAATTATTCCAGATCCAGCAAAAAATCATCTGCGATATTACAACTGCACGCGTAATTAATTCTACATACATATTGCTCGTCGATTATTCTTATTCTCTGTTTTGCACTTTTAATCTGCGGAAAACCGCACTGTTTCGAGCAGGTGGTGATTTGTTCTACGATAAAATGTGAATAATTATTTTTTCCAGAAAAGCATCGTTCCAACGGTAAATGTACCACAGGGTTCATTGTTCATTGTTCGTCCACGTGATCCATGATTCTAAAGAGCAGGCGAAGCCCCTTATCGGACACAAATACACGGAATCATGAAAAGAATCGTTCGATGACCTTATTGTGTCGCCTTTGCGCCCGATACGTGTGATACATAAAATACGGTCCACGGGTTTACATCGGATAAGATAAAAAATATCATCGTCCCCGTTTCTCGGTCGGATTTGAAAAAATCCCCATAATCGTGCGTTGTTGTTCATACTTCAAGTCCACTCCCCGAAACAACGCCTCGCGTCCACAATGTTTGAACGTCACTTGCTTTATCTACTACTTCTCGCGCCGTATCATCGTTCGAAATAGAATTTTCTTTGTTTCGAAGAATCCACGCACCTCTTGCGACAGATAATCACATTTGGCGTCCCATTTAGGAGTGCTATATTGGTCTTTCGTCTAGACAAAGGGATGGCGATGTTAAACATGTACCTACCCTCTGAATTATTTACGTCGTCGTAGGAAAGCTACATCAATATCTTACAAGCTATAAACGTTACTGAAGTTGCCCCATTTTCCTTCAATCCGAGCTACGTTTTATTCTCCAGGTATCATTTTAATACCTGAAGAATACGTTTCTCGTAACGGACGTTGCTTACCTGTCGTAAAGGATTAACCTCGGGTAGCAAGATATCCGCGAAGGAAAACAATGCCATCTGTTTCCGATTGTTTATCGAAGCGTACGCCACGTGAAATATTTGAGCAAAGCTAATGGTGAGTCGCAGATGATGACGTTGCGCGTTGAAAAACGTCAGGGCTGGCAGACATCGCGTAGCGTGGCCATTCCTCGCCGCGGTTCCCTCGGGATTTAACGAGGGATGGTCAGGATCTGAGCTATACCCCCATAGGAACGGCCGGGATATATGGAATACAGGAGCGTCGATGTCTGAGCGTTGAGTAAAGCCCGCAAGCTTACCCATCTGAGCTCCTCTTTGCGAGTAGCTTGGCCATCTTTCGCGCTCGAGAAGGCTTTCGGTAAATCTCGGGCCGGCAACAATATTTCTCATATTTACGGAAATCGAAAAGACCTCGTATACATGACCATCGACGTTTATTGCCCTGTTGAAAAATCGCTGTCCTATTTCTTTTCTCTCCTTTATCAATATCTACCAGCGGCACGATTTCTATTCCCCTTCGTCCATTAAGCATCATTTGATCGAATCGTTCCACGATAGACATCAGCATACACGTGCATTCGTTTCCGTAAAATGCCACGGCAATTCGGTGAACCTGTCGAGCATCGAGGAATTTAGTTTTCGACTCGCAGAGTTCTCGACGTTCGCCGAATCGACTCCGAAGTGGCTTCGAAACGTCGACGGGTTCGCGGAATATCAAGCTACGTCACGAATGCCTTCTATTTTTTCCACCCAGTTTCCGTTCACCGTTCGCATTCTCTCTTCCTCACACACACACACAGACATTTTGAACGCAACACGAAAGAGTTCCCAGCTCTTGCCTGTCGACAAAAATTTTCACTCTGTCCCGTACACGCGGACGAGGGAGACAGGCAAGGTGATATCTTTCCGGGGTCGTGAGTCATGCAGCACACGTCTACGGCCCGTTTCCCAATATATTTCAGGTATGCATGGCGCTTTCCACGATAAGATATTTCAATATTGACACCCTGTCAGTATTTACCGGACGGCGCGAGAGATTAGGCGAGCAGTCGGTACATATTTGCACGAGTTTCACTTTGGGTGATTGTACTTTGCCTCTCGCTCGACGACGATCGTCGGCGGAACGCCAAAGGGAGTACATACATACTTTGTCGATCGTGCCTCTCGTTTTCGATAACGTACGTTAACGGTCGCGAACGGAGTCAAAGGTCCGTCCACGTGTTCGATCGATACGCGATAGATAACAATTTCGAATATTACTCCGTTCTCTCGTTGGAGGTGATTATCGAATTACGCGCGGGATTTGGGTTTAATCAATTCACCCCAGTTTTGCCTCGAAAAGGACACGAAGGTTGATTGCAAATTTTTCTACATTCATTACGAATGGAATCGATTAGAGTACACCCTCCAAAATTCATCGTACAAAGTTCCAGGATGATTGCGTCAACTCACGCATGCACGCGCACCCCTTGGTCTTTCAAATCCAAAATGAATGCGCAGTGTTTTTACACCTGCCTCTATTGTACCCGTGCATTTCATCGAGGCGAAAAAATAGCCCAGCTAATTGTCGCGATCCTTTATATTCTCCGAATGATCCGGGAAACGGAAGATTCGTTGGATGTTGATTTTTTAGATAGTCGCCACCGTGATTACCGGAGGAATATCAAACGACGAGGTCAAAAAACAACTTCGCGTCGAATCCCTATCGCAAGTAAAGAGACGAGCGGCACGGAAATCCTCGACCTCCGCGTACTAATAAATGCAAAACGATTTATCAGAAATCGGAGCAGTATCAACGATGGTAATTTCATTTGGGACGTTTCGGGCAGGAATTTCGATGCATTTCACGATGGTGCACGCGACGATGATCAAAGTTAATACATTTCGTTAATCCGTTCGCCGTGGTCCGGCAATTTGCATTTGACCATCTATTTACGCGGCATCGGGGCACATCGGTGTGATTGATAAAACGCATCAGTTAAAACGAATTATAAAATATCACGGGGCGGCACGCTTCGCCGTGGTAGCGAAATCAAATTTTCGAAATCGACGCGCGTTTACCGTGCGTTAATTTCCTCGCCGTTCACCGCGTACGCAATTTGCGCGAGATCGATAGACGTGCGACTGTATTTTCTAAATTATCGTTAGCCGTAATTGTTTCGCGATTGATTTATGACGGCGGAAAAACGATTCGACGCTTTTCGCCCCGAGCTTGGTAAATATTGTCCGCTTTCAAGTCGTGTCGAGAACAAATTTTACCGTGGAGAATATTATCCGACATTAGATCCGCGGTCAAACAGCAATTCTCTCGCGATGCTTTAATTACTTCGCACGATTCTGTTATCCCGCCTGGTGCACATAAGTTAACGATTAAAATGACTGCAACGAGAGATCGTTTCGTAGCAGAATATGACTAATCACAAAGGAACCATCGCCGCCTGTATACATGTATGTATATACTTGCTTTCGACTGGAGAGAGAAAGAGGAACGTCAGATGGAGCGTGAAGAAGAAAGACAGTCGCATTTCGACGGCTAAGTTCGCGTGTTCCTTTGCATTCTTCGACGGCGAATGCGCGAGGACACGTACCAACGACCTTACGACGTACTGTACACCCCGTGCAATATGTATGCCCGCATTATCTGTCCTAGACGACGCGAGTTTTCGAAGTCAGCTGAGGCCAAAGGTCGTAGGTATGGCCGACGAGTTTGATTATAGCTTCAGATTTCCGCGGAGAAAATTGAGAGGTACAATAAAACTGTGCTCGTTCGAACTTTTCTATTCCCTTGGATAAATCGAATGAGTGGGAAGTTGTCCAATACTCGTTACCGTCGATTTCTTGAATCATTTCATCGTTGGAGAGAATATGCTTCCTTGTTAACTCGAGTCGTAAAGAAAAATTGATTTCTTCTATTAACTCCATTTTCTAAATTCTCTGCTTGGAGGGGAGCATTTATAAAACGAGCTTCGAATCTCCTACCATAATTTTGCTCCGATTTTTATTTGTTGCAGACGCTGTGAGAATTCCAATGCGTATCCTTGGTATCATTGCAAGGGAAAATAGCATTCGCTAGGCAACGATGGCCAGATGTGCACGAAAATCACGTGCAGGTCTCGTTTCATTGTCGAAACGGGTTGTTCATAACTTGAGAATGAACAGGAGCAGCTGGACAGTCGGTATTTAGCTGGCGTTATTAAACTTCAAAGTACGACCTGGGTGTTCCGTTTTAACCAAGATCTTCGTCCCGTTCTATCGGTTTTATTTGACCGCAAATTCCTAAAATATTTTTAGCTTATTTTCCTTTAAATGAAAGACCCAATTTACAATATTTCAGCTGATGCCCAGTTCATTTCAAGATACGTTAAACCGAGTCTGAAATTATTTCTTCGAGTATTTAGCTAGATCAGATTGCCAATTATTGTCCCAGCAATTTTAATCCCAAAGACTGTTGTTCGTCTACTTACATTATACAGCCTTACTAATTCATCCAACCCCTAGCAGTTAATTCTTTGTTGATAAAAATTGTGTTCAGCGTTCGATCAATACGTAATCATTCTTCTATTCCACCCAGCGCGAATGATTGTATCCAAAATTGCGATTCCCAGAACCGTAACATTAAGTGGCGCCGTATATAGAGGATTAACAAGAATGCGCACTTTTTGCTCATCCCCTCCACAGCCAGCGTGTCACAGCCCCGTGCATTATGCCTCAAAGTGGCTCTTTATTGTCCCACGATAAACGCTCCATAAAGCCGGCAAACGCGATAAAACTGTGTGCGATTCACGTGTACGGTATAAATAGTCACGAAGGTTCTTTCACCGCGGAACGAAAATACGTTCGCACCCATGCAAACGTACCAATCTCTCGCGATGTTCCGCCGCGCTTAAATCAACAGTCTAGCCGCTCGTATATACGTTTCCTCGTGGACATTCTTTTCCGTTTTCCCTTTTTTGTTCCTTCTCGTCTTCCGTTCACCACTCGAGTCGCTTGCAAAGAAAGCCATCGCGTATCGCTTTGGGCTCGCATCGCGACGCGATGCGACGCGTACCGGATCGAAAAGCAAACGGAACGCCGCGAAACTTTCCAACAGACCTGGAACGAGGACTTTGAAAGGCTAGGAGGAGCATAGTTGGCTTGAAAGAAGCATCGATCAGCGTTAAAGACGTTGCCTCCGTCACTTCGCTTCCCCCGTCTGAACAAGAAGTTTAAACGGCAACGAGAAGTGCAAGGTCCGTGTTTCGAACGCAATTTTCAGGTGTTCGACTGTGACTGGCTGTGGAGATTGGAACTTTTTAGTTAAACCGCCTTCCGCCTTTTAGTTTTAAGGTCGATGCTCTGCCGACGGGACCGTTGCGTTGTTGGTAACAGAGAAAGGGGTGAAAAGTTATTAATAAAAAAGAATATATACCGTGTTATATGTGATATTAAGATAGATTCGAGCAGTATAGACTTAAACATTTTTATACACAAAAGTATGCGCATATTTAATTTCGATTTTGCTGTTACAGAAATAAAATATACGTGTTCTGAGAACGTTTGTCATCGTCAATTTTTATTAACACGCTCCCTCTAAATCACAAGCTAGACTACTACTAAATAAATCGCGTTAGACCAAAACTAAATATTCATACAATCTGTTCGTTCGTCGTTTCGATCTTTCAACCCGACAGTAGCAAGAACGTCCATTCAGTCTAAAAATTCCCGTCACTCAAGAGATAAGCGGCCCGAAAAAGCGGGCCTTCCGGTCGGACGTCAGGGACACGCAGAAGAAACACGACAATCCCCAAAAACGTTCTGACACTAATGTATACGGCCGTTCGAAAGCGAGGTGCCCGGATTCTTATACTCGTCGTGCGAAATTTTCACGGTGGACGAGGCACGCGTGGTCCTGCGCACGCGACCCAAGAAGCGTGCAGCATTTAAAAGGAACAGCCCCGGTAGCCCGTCGGGATGAATGAGAACTCGGGGGACGGTCTTTCCCAGCGGATATCTCCATTACCCTGAACCAACTTACAGCCAGGTAGGACAGAAGCCGCGTTGTCTATGGAAACGATGGCAACCAGGTAGGGAAAGGTGCTCTAGCCTCGTGGCACCTGCAACACCTGCTTGTTAGCGGCAACTTTCCGCGAGCAAAGCTGGACTCTCCTCGTTGCGAGATCCGCGCCCCCCACGTGGAATCAGGGCTAGCGCCGTGTGCGTCCGTGTGTTCACGAGGGTGCGCGAGTGTGTTGGGCACGTACGTGGCCTGGTGCATACGTATGCACGACATCAGGTGGGAACACGACATGCTGCTGCACCGAGTCGATGCCGAGGTGCACGAGGGCCGGGCTGCATGTGCAGAGAAACCTGTATTTAATCGAGCCGCGTTCTGGAAAGCGATAGTTTACGCGCGATACGTGTGGTGGAGGGCGTGCAGTATTCCTGTTTGGACTATTAGCTGCAAACCTCAGCGCAAAGCTTTTGGATGGAGCAAGTCTTGGAGGAACCTGTTTTCTTTTTCATTTAAGGGAAATACAAATTGAAGGCACTGAACAAAATTTGTAGGGAGAATAATGTACCAGTAAGGATAGAGAGAATAGTACATAACTTGATCTGGTGTAAAGAAAGCTACGCACTACAACTTTGGTATTTGTGGGTCTATCCGCCTAGCTATAATTAATACATTTATTGTACAAAGGGAAAAAAGTAGAGACGAATGGAGGCGAGCGAATGAAGAAAAACATTGATAAGAATACAGTCGACAGTTGAAGGGGCAAATAATCAATATTTATTCTCAATATTATTGAGCGCGCTAAGACAAATATTGACAGATTAAATAGAGATGAACGAAGTTAAAAAGTCCTTGTCTCAATCGGCTTTTTGCAGTCAAGACTAACGTCATAAGGGATTATTGAAAACAGAATCGTAATTAAGATAAGAAAGGATAAAGAGTTTTTAAAAGTGCAACTATGCATCCATTGTAAAAGAATATTGGTATCTCAGGCGCATGCTTATAGGAAACACCTCGCAGATTGATTGGGATAACCGGGCGACTATGGCGTAACGCAAAGTGGAAAACCGCCGCGGGATAGGAAGTGCGTGAACAAAGAACGGAAGTGCGAGAATCGATGTATGCACTTCCTTCATAGACGCGTTTCTATATGTGAACTCGTACGCGCGTCACTTACCGCGATTAAACGTGTCCCCGCGTGTGGGTTTGGCTACCCGCGCGAAACACAAAACGGAAATCCCCGTACGATCTACGCGTGCGTACACGTTCGTCGTTTCGTGCCACAAATTCGTAACAGACGTTCGGGTGAACGCTTCTACGAACGTACTTACACCATTGCCTCGTTCGTTTGAATGCACGTATAACGCGTCGTGCACAGGCGCGAACGCGCGTGTAACAACGAGACACACGCGACTAACGCCGCGGCAACATAAAGCCTACATTTAATATCTTTACGAGAGCCAGCGAAAATGATGAGGTTTCCTGTTTTTTAATAATGTACCCACGTGCACCTGAGCCTCGTAATTCTCGCCTTGGCGTTCCCCTCTTCCTCATGAAAAAGCTGCTCGCCTTCCCGCCCACTTTTTATCCGCTTCCCCTTCGTCTCTTCGTCGCGCTGCCCCTTTTACTCCTTCCGTTTGTTCCTTGATCATCGTTTCCCTTCGTCACATCTTTCTACCCCACGTTCAATTCCATAGTACTTCTCTCAAAGCCGCTACTTACATATATGTAGATATGTACTCCGTTCCAGCGCTGGCAGGTGTTATTGTACAATCCGTTCTCTTTCTTCCTCTTAGCAGTACGTAGTTCTTTCGACCCTCTCCGTTTCACCGGAGCAGAGGTGCGATTACCGTTCGCATTCCATAGAGCGTTTCTTTTTCTCCCCAGCGAGTTGAACTTCTTCCTCCGCCGCGCTGGCGGATCCCCGTCCTCGTGCATCTCCTTTTGCGTTCTAGCTCGCCCCTCTTCACCTTTTCTCCACTGGTTCTCGTACCTCTATCCGTCCTTCTATCCGTCTATCTGGTCTGTGTCTTTTTTCAAAGTGAGCCACCTACCGAGGCAGTCGCATTTTCTGCCTGACTTTGCAAATCCTTCGGTAAGCAAGAATCGCGCGTCTGAATTCCCGTGGATCGTCTTTTTTCCCTTCTTCAGCGACCTCGTTCTCCGCGCTCGCGCCGCTCCTTCCGTATCTATTTCCTGCGCGCCCGAGCCTCGTCGTTTTTCCGCGCCGCCTTTATCCGGTCCCCTTGTGTTTCTCTTTTCAACGACGGCTCCTCGCCGCAAGCTTTTAAATCGCGACCCCGGGTCGACAGATAGGGCCAACCAGTTGACGCTTCGTTAGGGTTGATTTCCCTCCGCGAGATTCCCCTACTGATTTCAGGTCGCGGGGTCGAAAACGAATTTTGGGGGCGAATTTTAAATTGGCATTATTATTATTAACGGGAGGAGCCCTTCGACGTGATCGAGGGGATCTTATTTTAGTCGTCGGAAGTTTGGGAATCATTAGATACTTTATACGGAATATAAATGTTTATAATTATTTACATCTTCGAGATGTAACCGACGAGTTTCTATTTTGCGTTTCCTTAAAGTAATATAATTTCGGAGATATCTGTGTCAAAGGATATGCCAGAATTCGTAAAAATAACAGTCCAAGTTGATTTGTACCAAATTTTTCTTTCAGCTTAATAAAAAATTAGAAAAAATTAGGCTTGCCCAATGATTCTTGTTTCGGCCATAGCGACAGGTCTGCTGAAGAATCCCTCCAAATTTCAAGTCAATCGGACAACTCTATCTTGAGATATAATGTGGGATACTTGAGCAAGCTTAATTTTTTCTGTAGAATACCATCTGCAACGCGTAGCTGCTACAATTTTATGCATTTTGACTTGACAGAAACATACATATAATGTAGTTCAAATAATAAGAAGCTAATACAAAACACTGATTCATAAAATATTCAATTAGGTATACGACGAAGGGAAACCTGTGCTGTTTTAATACTTAAACTATGTATCTATATTAATTTCCCAAAGCATCAGAGGAATTCCATGAAATTCTATTTTGGTTGACATGGGAGACGCTTTGAAAATTCCTCTGCGATGGCCAGTGTAAAAGGTCCGCCGGTACGCGGATGATTCCCTCTGATGTCCAATATTAACGTCAACGCTGGCCATGTATCCATCGCGTGCTAGTAAACGCGACAAAGGGATTCCCAGATAAATACAAATGAAGCGTTTTAACAGAACTCTCGCATAAGTGGTTGCTCGGAGAAATTGCTTGAATAAAAAGGGGAACGTCATTGTCATCGACGCGACGCGACGGTTCAATCGCGAATATACTTTGCGCAATTCGCATCATTATTACACGCACTCGACTAACCAAAGGATGCTGAATTGAATTTGAAGTGTGTCCTAATGAAATTCGTCGTTTCCCCGAGACTGTTTCTGTCGTGTTAACGATGGCGCGTTTGACGTAATTTTTGTAACACGTACGTTCCAGCAATTTGCAAATTGCGCCAGTTCTACTTCAAATATTTATTGCGAAATATTATTGAGGCGGTGATAAAATGAATTTATTTCGTACCTTATATTTATGTATTTTTTTAATTTTTATATTTTTATACGAATTATACGCGGATGAATTATGTTATCGAAAAAGCATTTGAAAGATATGGTACAGCGCTGTAAAATAACAAAGCCGTCAAATTACAAAAATCCGAATCCCGGTACAATGAAAATCAACTATCTTTCCTCTTAACCGAGCGTAAACACGATATTTCACCAAACATTATATTGCGGCACAAAAACTTTTATAGAAAATGTCTTTGTTTAATGCTCACATACTTTAATATCTGTTCAATGAAACGACGTATGCATTATAATTTTAATCTTAACCCTTAATCTTTGCTCATTTCTACTTGCATCAATCGCGTACAGAATCAGAGGCAGAATTTTTATTACGCACTGTTACTTAATATGTTTTTAATTATACGATAAAGAAGACCTTAGACATTACTCTCACAAAATACGTTCGCCGGTAATTAAACTTTTTCCTCCGAGGAATCATGACTAAAAAAAAGGCGACCAACCAAAGTGCATCCCTGCCTTCGATTAATTAGATGCAACGTTGCAGCACCCCCGAGTCGTTAATGATTCCGGGAATCATTATTCTTTGCGCCAAGAATGGGCGCCGACATAAATTCGAGCTCACACGTGGTGCTGAATTTTTTTGCAGAAATCCGTCATGGACCGGATGAGATTTATCAACGCTGTTGCAAAGTTCCTGCATCACTGGCACCGCCGAGAGGCATGGGACGCAAGGGCTGCCCGGTTTCACGGAGTTTTTCGGCAACGTGGGTATTTTAATTGGCCAACGCTGTCGGAAGAGATTTCCCGAGACTCGGTTTCGCCGCCAGAGTGGCCGTCCCCGTTATTTACAGCTGCTACTTAGTAGCGGCGCGAAGACGTGTGGAAAAAATGTGTGTCGTCCAGAGGCATCCGGAAGTTGGGCCGCGTTTAAACGTCGGGGCGTGTTCAGGAATTCCTGAACGGTGCGCCGATACGGCGGGACAGGGTGACCAACGGTGGCTGTATGATAAAAATGAAGCCGCACGAATATCTGGACCACGCAACCGGGATAAGGGTTGGGATAAAACGGGGGTGGAAAATGCGAGGATTTTTTTTACGCCCGGTAGACGCGTGCTGAATTTAACCACCCAGAGCGCGATTCATTTTATTAGCGACGAGTATCGCGTCGTGTCCTCTCGTAATTTCGAAAAAAGCCAAGCGAAATTCAACGCGACCGCGTAACGACGATAACGCTTGCGCCGATCCCTTAAATGCTTGGAGAGTAAACTTTCTAAAATGTGCACTGTATTTGCACAGCGTGTACACTTATTGTAACAATCAAATGAAAATGTTGCCAAGAAATTCGAATATCGTAGAGCCCTGTTTTAAAATTAACAATCACAATTCTATTCGAACCAACGCTCGAATCATCTGTATATAAAGTCATGGGCGAGAACTCTGCTTACGAAGAGGTTTTTTATCCCCCAATCGCGCTAATATCCGTTTCATGGTCGTCCCGAAAAATCCGTAAGCCGAAAAGTCGGCCGTCAATGTTCGGCCGGATGATTCATTCGTGGAAATCGCTTCTCATGGCGATTAATGGGCTGGGACCACCGCAGCGGGTGTAGGATTAAAAGCGGTCCAAACGTTGAAATTTTCACGGCCAATATTCGTTGTTCCGCGTTCACATCCTCCTATGTATGCGCACACAAATGCACCCCGGTTTATATAGGAACGAGCAAAGCTGGACCGGCATGCAGGATCGGACTTCTCGGTGCAAGCGAGCTTTCCGAGGGCATAGAGACTCTATGCACAATGGCATTGTGCTAGCTCGACATAATGGCGTCGGCATTATAAATGAAACGTCGGCAACTAATTTGGGACAAGGCGTAGCGGTCGGATCGCTTCAGAGAACCGGGTGTCGTTTACACCGCGAACAACCCTGTTCCCTCGTGTTTCCGTTTAACGGGGCACGGACGTGCGCTGCCCTCTGTCAGGAAGATTTTTCGATGCTCGGTAATAAAAAAAATGCATTTGTACGTTTTTATGTTACCTCTGCAATGCTTCGAGATCATTATAACAGCGTACAGATTGAAATTCTTGCAAAAAAATGTTTTTTTATGGGCAATGCTCTAATGTAGAGGATGGAGGGAATATTAAAAGAGGGATATTAAAAGGAATATTAATTGTGTAGATAAAGTATCGGTACAGTTTTACTTAACTTGATCACGGCGGCTACTGACTGCGCGAAAGTAGTATTTTGGAAATACACATAATCACGAAGATTATTTGCTGCGTCTGCGAGTAATTTATGTTTCCCTCTATTTCTCGAAAAAGAACTCGTCCTCGTTTCTAGATTGAAAATACCGAACCTCTGCAGGCGAAATTATTTTAATCTATTGGATCCTCCGAGTTTTGCGAAGAAGTATTTGATTACCACAGGAATTCCTGATGGGATTGGACGAGATCTAGAAAAAGAAGTTTCCTCGTCCCTGCCGGTATCCTCGGGTTGTGTTAACTTATTTTCACGGTCCAATTTCATAATTAGACGTCATAATTGAAGCAACGTTCATCAAGAAAAGTCACGAAGTTAAACAGCTCGTTCACCGGAACGAAGATGCCAAGAGGACAATTACGGAACGAGCACTTTGTCCCCGTTCGTTTTCTCACGAAAAACTTTCTCCGCCGTGAGAAATCCTTCTTCGTGGATACTCATTGGAATGGGTGACTTTTGCTACAAAGCTCGTTCGGTCCCTCGTCGTTCTTTTTCGATGGTGAGATCGTGAAAATTGAGGTAACCAGAAGCTATCGGGTGGCCACGGGTGAAAAAGGAGCCAGTGGCACCGGTAAAATAACAGGCATGATAAACGTTCGTAGAATAGATTTTCTACCCTCCGAGGCAGTGTCTCCGCCTGGCTTACCAGACTGGACTTCCGCCACTCTCACTGGATCGCCAGGAAATAAGGCCTGGCAGAGTACCAGAGGCCAAAGTCCTGCGATATCAGCTTCTCGTTCCGCCTTCCTTTTCCATTTTCTTTGAAGATGCCCCATAAAAAGCGGAACAGACCTATTGTATCGATGATATCTCCGATATTCGTTCTTGGATTGAAGATCAGTTCCTTTACGGACGTTACACGATCGTTTCTTTATCGTTCCGGGAGAAGTATGATCGTTCGTGTCGGTTGTGAATATTTTAAGGGGGTATTTGTGTTTCGAATTGTGCATTATCCTTTTGCACTTTCTTAAAGTAACATAACTTAGAAAATATCTGCGTCAAAGGATACGCCGAGATTTGTCAAAATAACGGGGTTACAGATAGTAAATGTATCCCACACAAAATCTTTAAACAGATTTCTCGAAATCATGTTTTCTGTCATGGCTGACACGATATCTCAAGATCTGGTTGTCCGATTGACTTGAAATTTGGCAAGGTTCTTCAACAGACCTGTGGCTATGGCCGGTACTAGAATCATTGGGCAAGCTTGATTTTTTCTAATTTTTTATTAAGCTGAAAGAAATATTTTTTAGAAACCAACTTGGACTTTAAAGCGATGCCATTTATTTTAACAATGAGATCTTTTATTTCTTTTAATATAATGTAGCTCAGTGCTCTGACATAAAAAGATCCGCAAAGAAAGCCTATATAACGATTTATTGTAAATCTTTATGGCGTCGTAATTATTTATAACAAAGTGAATTATATCCTTATTTAATCATATAAACTATATAATAAAATAACTTAATTAAATAAAACTGTAATAATAAAATGTCCTTCGACTGGAAGGTTCCACAGAGACATTTGCTATAAATACAGGCATCGAATAGTAATTGTCTTTTGCTTCTTTTTCACGCAATTCCCTGACATTCATTTTACCTTCTATATTACATTTTAAAAATAGAAGAAAAATATCCTCCAAAGAAAAACGACCTAAGCTTCCCTCATCCGATCGCATCAATTACCTACTTCTCGTTCAACACCATTCCGATAATTTCCCCCGCACACAGACGCATCTCCTTCTATATTTCCCCCGAGGCATGCCAAGAATCATCACCGTGGTAATCGAGCAAATCGTCGAAACCAGAGCGAAATCCGTAACGAACAGCAGCAAAAATTTTCCTCGGCTACCCGGCGGTCAGGCCACGTGGCTGGCAATTCGTCATAGAACAGTTCGGTCGATGTTCCACCATTTCGTTAGGTCCAACGCCCACCGATCGGTCCAGGACCGCATTCACAGCGTGTTTGACGGTGGTTTTCACGGTATACCGGAAGACCATTCGAGGCGATGACCTATACTCGCCTTCCTGTCAACGGCTAACGAGACCCGCCTCTTCTTACCCCTGTTCACACCGCTTTTCACCCTGCCAGGCGCCCCGTCGCGCTTTAACCAAACACTGCCGTACACTTGGTCTGGTCGTTCCTTCTGTCGAAGGAAAACTTGATTTACAGCTCACGGGCTACCGTTCCCTTCTCGCAGTTCACTTATACACAGAAGTCCAATGGCTTTTCTGCCATTTATTAAGCGGTAACCATGGCCTTCGAGTATAGAACTCCGTATAGAACTGAAAAACCTTCGTGTGTTTTCGTTCGTGTTCTCAGCAGGCGAGCTGGAGTGACAAGTATGTATGTATACGCATTATTGCACGTCGAATGAATCCGAAATGAAATCAGATCGTTCTTTCGGAGGAACTCCCCCGTTCGACGAGGGCGAAGGAGATTCCTCCCGTTGATTGTTTTCAATTAAAGACGCAAACATAATTGGTCCACGAAAGGAGACGTCGAGGAGCGAAAGGGGCGCAGATCTAATCGCGAGGGCGTAGACAATGGAACGAGACGTGGCTCCTATTTACGGGCCGCTATTTAGCACCGCGACCGTGTTTATGGCAGATTCGTTTCGCCGTGGAAAAATCAGCCACGCTCTCGTCGCTAGACCGTCCATCTTGGGGGGAGACGGTAATTAACCATCGTCCGATCGTTTCTTCGCCCGAGTGCGTTCAGCATCCAAGCTGTCGGAGGCCCTTGCGCTTTTCTTCGAGGCTCGCGGCGGGGCGTGGGCCGACAGGTACTTCTGGGAAATCGAAACGTGTCTGGACGTTATTAATCTCGCATTGGCCGACGTGAAATATGATTTTTCGGCCGCGCGCTACCCCCGGCCTTTCGACACCCGTGTATTCCATCGGCATCCCCATGTCGGCAAATGTTTCTCCAAGTGCGAGGAGCAACGTTTTTTCGATGGAATATGTAACAGGTTGTCTTACGAGGAACCGATAGAAAGTAATATCCGGCATTATTGCACTCTGGTGGCTCAGAAAAGGGAAAAACCTGTCTGGGTCGTTGGGTTTTAGTATACCCGGGGTGACTCGTTTTATTCCTGTTTTAGAGGCAGGAATATTTCAAGGGGAACGTGCGCGTCTTCTTTGGCTGGAAACGAGTGAACTTGTTGGAACAGAACGTTTGCGAGTTCAAGACACTTGGTCAACGAAAACGTGTAACCAGAATGACGATGCTGAATAAAACATGATTTAAACGAATTGTTATTTAAGTAACAAAATGGTGGTCACTTTTACGCAATAAAAATTAAACAATTAATTGAAATTACTTTCCTATAAACTATCTTTTCCATTCTGCTGTTCTCCCAATAAATTCACTCTCCCTTCTCAAATAATTCCTTCATTTCCAGCGACGCATTGCGCGCTACCTGCAAATACATACGCGTAAAAAGTCGAACAAAGTTTTCCACGTATCGCCGCGTATGATCTCCCGCGGAACCGGCGGCCGGCGTTCGACGGAATGCGATTCTCATTAATAACAGGATTACGCCCTTTTTAGAGACACTCGCTACTAGGTACACAAGTCCAGGCGTTTGCGAAATTCTCTTTTGAACTAAGCTCCGCGGCGGGGAATCGCGCGTGAATTATCGTCGCGCACGTTGGCCGTTGCAGAAAAGATTTTCGAATTCCCGCGCTCCTCGCGACTTCCACCCCTTTTTCGTTCTCCGTTCACCAGTTTCCTCTTTCTCTGCCTCTCCGGGGGATTCACCCGGTGTATTAAATCTGACGTTTCACCGCATAAACAAAACGGAAAGAATCCGGGGACGTCGTTTCTGTGCGTGTACGCCGTTTGTCGCATGTAAGTGCGTGTTCGACGCACAAATAAACGAGCGTAAGCACACAAGGTATGCGTGTATACATGCTTATATGCGCGCATGGATAAAGTAAAACGGCGGCGGAGCTTTCCCAAGTGGCATGCGGGATCCGTCAGGGGTATTCAAATATACAGAGTGGTATTATTTACGAGCGCTGGATACACGGGGTGCCTGGAATTCTCTTGTAAAAAACAACACGTGTCTCGTAGCCCTTCGCGCTCGTTCCCCGGCCCAGGATGAATCCGCGCTCCATTTCGACCGCCCTGCCCACGTGCAAGATTTGAATTTGGAAATGGCATTGCATAGTTTCGGGAACAGAACGGTCGAAACGATTAGACGTGGATTTGGGCTGGATATTTCTTTGTCGGGGTTGGTGTCGGATCGGTTCTTTCGATGGCTTATTCCTTCTTTTCTCTCTTGTCATGCAAAACATATATCTGTATGTATTGAATTACTTTGGTTCCTTTACCGCGCTACAGACGTATAAAGCTGGGGGCACTTGGGTTTGGACTAGATTTGGAAAGGGTAGGTATAAGTAAGTGGAAAATAAAAAGGATAATGGGGATCAGGGAAGTGAAAGGTACATTTATAACACGTATGAGGCATACGCATTACACTGCACTGGGTAAAATAACACAATTCGCAAACAAAGCCCAGGTCCAATATTCACAAGGCAATTGGTTGTTAAATAAATAACTAAATAAATACTGCGAAAATAATAAGGCACCTCGAATAATGAGGATGCAAAGAATGTTAAAAATTGCAGCGGCCAGGGAAAAACGTTTGCAATCTATTATAAACAGAGTCTGCGAGCAAATAGCAACGGTAACGTGAAATATCTACGTCAGGTGATTTGTTTTGATCGCCAGGCTCGCAAAGCCGGTGTTTTTTCACGTCATTCCAATAGCAGACAGCCGTTCGACGGGCCACAAACTCGCAATTTAATTTCGTGACTGACGTCAGTTTACCCGGCTACTGGTAAAATCATCGGCGGCTGTCGGAGGGTCTGCAACCGTGGCGTTCGCCACTGTTACTGCCTGAAAACCCACATAAATACTCGGCTATTTATTTGGTCGCTGTTAAGGAGAGAACGCAGCACACGCCCGGACGCCTCGAGTCCTGTTCAGAGTACGTTTATACTTGAGGCTCGATTCTTCTGGGAAGGATGAATTAGGGCATCCTCTAAGTATGTATCGTGAAAGACACGAAGATGAAACAGACTCTTACCAGAAGAATCTGTAATAGCGGAAACATGGGAATAAATAGGGGAACATCTGTTACCTCTTTATAGTCGCGACGAACTTAATTTGGTAATAATTTCCAGGCTATTTTTTTTCCTGTCCCCTAGTCTGTAAAAGTGTTTGACCGTGCGAAGACTAATTTCTACAATGTAGAAGATGGAATAAAATTTCCGATATAAATCTATAACCCTTTTCTAATTTCGAACTGCAATTTTCAACCTATTATCGTAGGTACTAGACAATCAAATCGCGAACAGCTGCACCATTGTTGCGCACAGCCAATACACCAACAGCATACCACCCTAAAAACAAATTCGCCACAGTGCGACTGTTTCCACGTACATATCACTGTGTCGTAACATTTCACGCCAGAACTAATCGCGACACTCCGAAGAATGCTAATCTACACGACGTTAATATCACCCGGCCACACTGGCCGTAGAAAAATTGTTCCGAATCCGGACCCTCATAGAACGGCGGAGCAATAATTAAATGTTCTCCGTAAGTCAAGAGATTAAACGTCGGACCATCCCCCGTCTTAACCCCATATCCCCCCACGGGTGGGCCCCTAAACCCGAGGAGGATACACGATGGGGTGTACCAGTGGACGTACATATGTATACGTGCATACACCCTTACACCTTGGTGAATCGAAACGAGGCGGCGAACGAGCGATTTAAGTGGCGGCCGAATCTCCATCCGTTCCCCGTCAGCGAGGAGAAATTTCAATAAGCCAATTCGGGTAATGGATTGGCACGCACGTGCAGTGTGTGCTCGCGTGTCCGTGTCCGTGCGCCTCTTGTATCGAAAGTGCAACGTATTGCCTGAATCCCTGATTCGTTTCGTTTCGGGGGAGAGTTCAGGCCGGCCGGTCGTTTCCCGCTACGAAACTCCAAGTGGCATCGCTGTTTCTGACGTGGGTGCAACCGAGGTTCGTAAATACTTCTCGGCATTCGTTACGCGTCCTGTTTATTGGTTCCGGCAAATTGTTCCTGAGCGCACTTGGAAATTCGAGACGGCCGAGAGGTGCACGGGCAACACGAAAACACCAAGGGGGAGAAGGATAGATGGAGGGTGGCATCGGCGTCAGAGTGTATCGACGCGGTGTACACGCTGGTTCGGCTGCGATCGACGCGATGATGGGTTGTCGTGATTTCGACCGTGGCTAAGAAAAATTATGGCCAGCTGAGTACGGGTTACGAAACGGCCGGGTAGTATACGGGGAGAAGTAGATGGTCGAGGGCAGGAGATGCGTTATACAAATCAAGGTGAACCGGTGGCGTTAGAATGCATCTGGAGAAGAGGGTACGAAGGTATCTCAGCCGCAGGGTGACTGTTATTATTTGGCCAACGTGCGCGGAGGTAACCTCGTTTCTCTTGTGAACCACGATCGACCAGACGATCCCATGTAAATTATTAAGCGGCACAGCTTTTATGTAGATTTACTGGGGGACCAAAGGATATTCGTTCTTAGGTAGCTTGGACGGGGCACAATTTAACCCCTTCGTGGTCGAACAACCGCGGAGCGAATGTAATATTTTTCTGGTCGACATAAATAAATCCGCATTAATAGAAACATGACGAACAGAGATACCTTCTCGATACTGCCATAATGGTATTTAATATGATTTATAGACTAGCATAATATTAAAAGAGACTTGCATAAGATATGGTTTCTAATTTATGTATAACTTTCGAATAATTAATTAGTTACTCGGTTACAATACACGCGAAGACGTTCGCTAACAAATTTTCATAAAATCTACGTGCACACCTCGCAGTTGTCATATCGTACTGTCCAATAATTGCCGCGAAGATGTTTAAAATCGACATAAACACGAATGCACAGTTCCTAGAAGGAAAATTCCGTCTGGAATGACAGCATTGCAATCGCGAGATAAATTGTCGAGAACTGGTATGCATGCTTATAAAAATCGGATACGTGCAAAATGCTCGCCGCCGGAAAGAAAAGAAAACGCTTATGACATCGATGGTATCCGGATGGAACAAGAGGCGCCTAGTATTGTTCAGCACAATACGATAGTTAGCTGCCACTTGACACCGTGTGCCTCGGACGTTGCGTTTACGCTCGAAATTCCATCGTCGCGGTGTTCGCGTCCGCGTCGCAAATAATTCGCAGTTTGCATACAGAGTGGTCGTTCGTACTTTTTCGCGGGCCGAATGGCCGCCCGATGGCCCGGGTTATTTATGTAAATGACGAAAGTGTTTAATGAATAATGTAAATAACGTTACCGCACAGCTTGCGGCACCGCCGTGTTTTTCAAAAATTCGTCCTACGTCCGCGTCGCCCGTTTCGGCGCTGGTTCGATTTTCGTAATTAAAACGCGACCCATCGATCTCCCGTGTCTCACGAATTTTTTACCCATCGTCTTGATGAACGCGACGAAACGAAGAGGGAAGTACGGCAAGACCGAGAGAGGTAAGAGGCAGCCGTAGCAATTTAAGCTTTTGATCGCGCCTGAAGCCAGACTGCATTTGCATTCGAGATGAAACGAAACACAGCTCAGAGACGCCTCGGATGGTGTTTAACAGGTAATACCAAGATTTAACCGTAAACAGGCTATTCGTCGCGCGACAAGGCGTCCACTTGCGCGCGCCGTAGGGACTCTGAAAAAGATTCCACCGAGGGAACTCCTCGGCGATCGAGGCGTGTGTAAGCCGTGCAATTTATTCGAATCCTTCGTCCAGACGCACCCACGCGGGAACGGATTTCCGTTTTGCAATAAAATTCCTGCCCCGTGTGTCGGCTTTATGCGACAGCCGCGAAGATCGGTCGACCTCTTCTCCCGTTCCCCCCGCAGCCGCGCAAACAACCGTCAAACTGTCGTGGAAAACACAGCCGAGGCGAGGGTAATGGTTTTCTATCGACCACGCGCTTAAACTTGGCGAACAGGCGCGATAAATAGGCGAGTTTATTTTGCACCTGGTTAAACTGATGATGCATCTCGCGAGCTTGGTATTTTCTTAGCGTGTTTACCTTGTCGGTTAAAATACGAACAGGATCGATACACGGGGCACAAACGCGGAGATAAACGCGAATACACAGCGTTAAATATAGAAGGATCTATGGCGTTCATTAATAGCTGCGCTCTCGCTGGTCGCGTTTCCTTTTTCGCACGGCAAGCCGCGGAGTGTGCAGAAGGTGTCGTGTAGAGGTGGGAAACCGTCGGTGAATGGGAGCCGCATGTTGCACAGATTTTTTTCGACCGTCGTGTAATTTACCACCGAAACGTGACCTCTTGCCACGATCCCCTCAGAGATTCGAAAGTGGACGGCAAAAGGGATTCGAACTCCTCTGCCACGAAGATTTAGAGGCGTTGTAAAACAGTGGCACAAGTTGTTGGTCAGAAGGAATATTGCTGGAACCAGAAGTGAAACTCCGTCCTTCTGACCGAGTTTTTCCCTTTCTTCTTGAAAGTAAGACGAAAGGTCTGGTCCCTTTGAGAGATCCACCGAGGGCACCAGCTTTCCACGCTGACATAGTGACCTGCTGCGTCTCGTACCTTTTCCTGTCGATTGTAAACATCCTTCCACGGTAGCAGAGATTTACTGCCGCCATAAATTACCCCGAGGACTCTATGCGCCTTTAACGAGGAGATGTCTCAATAAGGGCTGATTTCGTTCCGAGTAAAACGGATCTAATCAGATCGAGTCGGTTTCGCAGATGCAGAATCTGAAATTTCTTGTCGGCACAATGGAAATTGTTCTTCTCTGGGGAAAAGTCTGATCACGTTCGAAACGAACAATCGATCGTTTGCATTCGATCTCGTCGACACACTGACCCCGTCGCTTGGTCGTGCCAGGTATCGTTACTGATGGCTAAACCGATGCCTAACCGCGGCGGTGGCGTAGATTTACGGGCGTCATAAAGCACTAAAAACGGTTACCCCGGCTAAGTTTGGTCGGCGAGGATATTTTATTTGCGCCGTATATACGCCGCGGCGACGCCTTATTGTCGCTGAAAAACGTACTAAAGTAACAATGAAACGCGCGATTTCAGCCCGCCGAAAACTTTCCCGCGGAGACCGCCGCCTTCTGCGTGAAACTTTTCACGAACACCATCCGCTTCTTATTCTCGTTCACGTGGTTGCACGCGTGTGGGCACGACACGATGGATGCCGTATATCTGTGTGCCCGAAGAGCGGACTCTGACGACGTTTCTTCTTTCATAAATAAGAATGAGCTTAGGCTCCTCGCGGGCAGGCGTATTTGTCGTTGCCTGGCGAAACGGCAGACGGAAACGAGGAACCAAGAAACATCGAGCACGGGAGTCCGGAGGATGGCTGCGTTGAGAGTTGCCAAAAGCAGCAATGTTAGTTTGTTTGTATTTTCAAACTTTTTGATAGATTCTACAAATTGGAGAAGTTTCTATTTATTTCTTTAATCATTATTGTTTATTTCGGCCGCAGCTATAGATGCAGCTTAACTGTTTTAAATGATAATATTTATGATTATTATTATTATTTCACGTGCTGGATATTTTCAATTATTTTTAACTCGGGAGTGAAAACTGCATTTCACAAAATAGCATGGCGTTGTTCGCGTTTAATATAAAATATTTACAGCGGGTTTGATTATACTAAAGACTGACTGGCAGAAAGCATTACGCAGACATTATTTTAATTAAAACAGAGTTCCATCGTTTCCTGACTTTTCTCCACATTTATTTTTCATTACCGTGAAAACGCATATTAAAAGAGATTAACATCGAAACATCGAAACTCGTTATTGAAGGAAATACAAATAAATACATAAAAATAAAATACATAAATAATAAAAAAATAAAACTTGACATCTGATTTTCATTTTTCCGACCTGCGTAAACGCAATTAATTTGAAAAAAGCTCCCCTTTCTTTCCACCACCCCCTTAACGCGACGTACCAGTCTACACCACTCCTAAGTATCCCCCCACGGGGGATCCCATTCACTCAGCATCTCGCTCCCATTCATCTCCCTAAATACTTAAAAACCCACCGGCTGCCGTCTAATTTCCTCTCGTCATTACCCCCAGAGCTCGCCGGAGCCGTCGACATCAATTATCGTGGTCGCAACAGCCTCGAACGAGCCGGGCCATTTCGTTTACACTTGGACAGGTGAAACAGGGTGCAAAGAAGAAGCGGCGAACGCTCCTCGCGGTGATTTTTTGCCGTTAATGAAGCTGTCCCCCGTCCTCCGGTCGCGGGCTGCGAAACTACCGGGCATTAGAGGCTGCAACACCATGGCTTGGCCGTGGGAGTGAACTTCGCAGGCGCGCGACATCGCAATTACAATAAACCGGCAGCGTCTCCCCACAGCCATGGTCTATCGTCGCGTTCTCGCTACACCCGAAGCAAACCGCCGACTTCCGTTTTTCCTTTCGCTCGAATCACCGCGTTCCCGAATGCCAGCTTCACGCTAGACGTGTCGGGGTCGAGGCTTAAATTAAATCCGACTAATGTAACCGTCGGCTATATTAGATCTCTTGTCTGCGGCCGCGTGTCCTTCCCCTTTCGCGTCCCTGAATTGGCCTAGGGGTCCGTGAGGGCGGTGTGTATAAGCGACTGGAGATAGAGACGGGGAAATTGAAGGACCACAGAGGGAATCTCTGATCCTCTTCTTGGTCGGTGCTGGAGCAAAGAGCTTCGGTTAATTTGTATCGGTGGACCAGGGGGTTCTCGAGTCGGGAGGATTTTCTTTCCCCGGCTGCGGCTTTCTGTCGATGGTCGTCGAAGTCGCGTTTGACGCGATTAACGCGGCAGAAGGGGTTGGTACTCTTGCCGCGATGTTTTCGGTGGAGATATTGTCTGGCTTCAGAGCTGGCTATCCGGCTCGGTTAATTTCTGCTTTGTACCTTTGGCGAGATCGTGCCCCGCTGGAATGCTTCGAGTATGTATACATTGAAGGGGAACAACGCGTATCGCGGAGAAAGGATGGCGACGAGAGCAAAGAGAACGAAACGGAGATGAAGGGGGATCAAAGGGTAGCAGGCGAAGGCGGCGACGTTGTCTCCCGGCATCGGATGCCTCGTGATCGAATCGTTAATTAGCCCTTACTCTCGGGCGACAAACTCTTTGAGCCAGAGTGGCTGCTTCTCGACCCCCACACAGCCGGTAATACATTCGGATCGAGTAAATCCACTTTAAGGCTGGTCGCGCGGCTCCGTCCGGAACTTCGTAGGGAACTGAGTTGCTGCAAACGATTAATCGTATTTATTTCGTGATCGACGGGGCCACGGGGACCCATTGATCGGCGTCTTATACGTAGGTCTCGTGCGGCAAACGGACTGCCTCAGTTCACCGTGAAATCTGTTAGAACGCTGGAGCGTGAGTTAATCTTGCGTAATTAATTACATTTTGGGAATTGCTCGAACCGTATCGCGGTACGATTCACGCAGAGGATATCGGGTTTCGTAAAAGAACTGATTTTTATTTCTGCGGATCCTTTAATTTAGAAATCGATCAAATAAACTGGGGTTGTTATTATTAAATTGGGAATTAATAAAAATATAGATTATCAGTTACATGCTGGTAATAAATTAAATTGAAACATTTATAAATCTACTGTTTCTTTTGGATGAAAGTATCATATAGTAAATTATATCCGCCTATTTATATCCACTATTAGCGGAAGATGGATATACTGAGGGGGTTCGATCAGTCGATAAGGCGTTCCCCCGACGACAAAAGTATCACGATTTCGCATAAATTTGCGGGGCTGTTGTTTCAGAAACCATAAAGCGTGTACCACGATTTTAACGACAACTCCAGGACGACATGAAACAGTAAAGAATTTTCAGTACGCGTACATAAAGATACCCAGTCGACTCGCGAAGCACGTGACGCGTCGTAAGAAAATCGTTCCTCTGTGACGTTAATTGTCGCGGAGCAACCGTCGCGGCAGTAACGAACTCGAGGAGAGACATTCAACGCCGGCATGATAAGTCATAAAGCCTCTTCCCTATCGATTCTTAATACTTGTCAGGTTGTTATACTCCCCTGCCGGCAGAAGGGTTTCCACGGTGTACTCTGGGGCGCCGTAAACATTAATCCGAATCTGGACGGTTCGCGTTGCCCTCGCCGCGATCGAACGAGTCGAAGCCCGAAAGTGACAAGACACAATATCTCACAATTCTCGCGATTTTATGGGCCTACGGGGCAGCGATAAGGATAAATCTTTGTGAACGATGACGCCTCGAGAATTGATCAGCCGGGGATTAAGAATCCCGCTCCGGATCGGCTGACTAATGTCGCCCGGTTGCTTTCCGCTCGCCTGTATTATTCATCATTTACATTCACTCATCTAGATTAGCTCGCTGGATCGTCGCGCATTTCCGCCCTAATGGGTATTATAGGACAACGTTCTGCTATTTTGAGAAACAAGAGAGTACGCATGTACATAGACCGCAAGGAAGGAAGAAACGAGGTGGGGTAAAACCAACGGTGCAAAGAAGAAGCTTCGACAAAACGAGCAACGATTAAACGGAAATAAAAATTGCCCGCCATAACCGGTTCGATTAAACGATCTGGCTCCAATAAATCGACAAAGCTAAGAAACCTGAACGCGCGTCGATACCTCGACAAAGGGTATCACGATAGGCGCGACCGTTCGAAATTCAATCGAGGAAACATTCGTCGACGGTGACACGGCTGGTCAAGCCAGCCAGCTCCGGCCCGTTTAATTTCAATGGTTCGAAGTTCGCCGCAAATCGATCGGCGGTCCGTCGAGCGGGATTCCAGTCGATCGTCGAAACAGAGTGGCTGGCATGGTAAAGCGCGTACGAAGGTATATACGCGTCGTAAGTCCGGCCGCTTAATTAAGCGTGCGCGCGTATACACGCCGCGTATACCACCCTCCCCAGTCCATCCCCCGTTCGAGCGTGGGGTGGAAAAAAGATCAATAAAATCCCTAGTCTACGGGCGACCGCATTCATCGGCCACCCCATTTCTACAACATATTTTGCAACCTCACCCCAAGCCGGCCTTGCCTCTGGTCCCCACCACGATGGTCCTCCGCGGACCTCCCCCTTTAGTTGCCCCACGTGCTCGTTTCACCCCCTCTGCCTGTTCACCAAGGGGAGGTGGAGGCCCATAGCCGTGAACGAGTTTGCGAGACCGCCACTAGGTGGCAATAGAACGCGAGGAAGGGAGACCCGTTCAGATTGAACACGAGAAGACCGAACGTTCCTTTGAATAGAGAGAGCGAGATAGCCTCGAGTATCTGGCCCCCTTGCCCCTCCGTTCGGCCGCCCTTACTGCTACGCTCCTTCGAGCAACTGGAGGTTCTCGTCAGCCTGTCAGTTAGTGCCGTGGCGCCGTGACGATACGGTTGTTGGATGGTACTTCGTTTACGTTTTGATCGTACGGGTCGCGAAACTTGTATCGTTAGTCAATGAGGACCTTGCCCTGGACTCGTTATCGCGACGGACACCGACGCAGAGATAATCAGTGATACAGTTTTCCATAGTGACTGAAGCGAATCGCGTGTGCCACATTCCTTATTTACGTTGGATTGTTTAACGTTTTTTTTGTTTTTTATTTTCTGTTCGTGCCATTTACTTTGACGTGATTTGGTCACGCAGACCTTACGCAGTGCGGTTTCGTTATTGCAACGTGCAAGGTGTTTTGGAGCTGGCGAAGTGAGGTATACCGAATTTCAAATTCTCACCGACGAGGAAAAGGCGGGAAGGAGAAGACCGGCTGTGATCGATGATTTTTTACGTGCTGTTTGGTGTGTGCGCGCTCTATTCCTGATCGACGGTCCGTCCAGCACGCGGTTTTGTACATAAGGTGAGCATTTGCAACAGCAACAAAAAACAAGCGAATCTTCTGCCTTGCGAGCGCGGATGCGTGGACGCTGTGACGTTTCGGAGTACGAGCGACGCCACGTGAACGCAGGGCCGAAACGCTCGCGGGCAACGAGTTGCGATTTTCATTGTGCATTGTGCCGCGACTATTGTCGACTGTTCGACGACCGACGAAGCCAATTATGGTCGCGTGAAATCGGGCGAAAGTTCCAACTACGATTTCGCACCCCCACAGTGCATAAACTGTAAACAAAAAACAAAAAGCCGATGCGATATCGATAACACCACCCTGTACTTTTTCATATCATCTTGATCGTCCTCTATTTTGAACAAAGGACCATGATCGTGTCAATCCACCTGATCTCACAATACATACATCCCCGACCTTTGTCCACGCTCGAAAAGAATCTGCTTAACGCCACCAAGCAGCGGGAAGAAAGAGATCCAGAAGGGAAAGCGTAATCTCGATCGTCGAGTGTATCGTTGATCGGCTGAATTCCGCGTTCTCCGGGGCGGGAACCACCCTTAATCCGACTTATTGTTAGAAAGGCGACGGCCGTCGATTGAAATCTGATTCGGTTCTTCGTTCAACGTCAGTCGGGCATGCCTGGCGTCGCGTCTCGTTCAAGCCGAGTGACGTTTTCACGGTTTTCCGGGCGAACGAGTCGGGATAACATCGATTAATCCCGCCTAAGCTCTTGTTCTCGATGTGGAAACGGAGCAAAGAAAGTCGACGGAGACGGTCGTGGAGAGAGTAAGGTGGATTAGCGAGAAGAGACCCTCGTCGGGGTCGGGCGGATCGGTTTGGCACGCAAAGGGGAAGACGACAAATGAAATTTCGTCGTGGCAAATTGTCCGAGAGCGACGCCGCAGAAATCAGCCCGACGATTAACACCGAGGGATCTCTTAAGACTTGCTAATTTTCTGCCCGGAGCGTTAGTCGAAGGGGAAAAGTTAATATTGGGAAGGAGAGGCGGCTATCCATTAGCTCACTGATCTATTTGCCGATGCCTCTGTAAATCTTTCGAATCGAAACGTGAACAGCGTTCCGAGTGGTGTTTTCTTTCGCCGATCCTCGGGATACTTCTCACGTCCCGGCTTCGGAGCTGGCGAAATGATGCAACAGGCAACGATAGAGGAAAGAGAAAGGACCACGAGCACGGGAAATTGGAGATGGTCCAAACGATCGTCGAATTCGCGAGAACGTGTCTACCGACGATCCGTTCGTTGGACGGGTGCAGAATAGATCGGACAAATCTAATCGTTTCTCCGCGGGACTTCACATTCAGTAGGAACGCGGCGGGTCGGGATAGTGCATCACCTTGGATCGTTGAAATTCACCGGGACGAATTTAAGTGTCCCATTTTTCGCGACCGTCGAACGAATCGGTGGATGGCGAAGTTTTACGACGCGAGACCGTGAATCGTTCGCTATGCGACGGGGCACAAACGTTAGGGAGCCGGTCACATCCAATTTCAGTGGATTTAAGTGCAGTCAGGAAAGTAGGTTTTGAATATTGATGACCCGGTATGAATATATTCATAAGACTAACAGTTTATTTCTGCAGTCGAGTCGATTCGCCTCCCATTGATCAATCGACGCTGGTTCGTGGAACCCTTTTCTTCTCGTCTCCTAAATTCGAGCCGACGATTAATATTCTCTGTTATGTACCTGCGGCAGATACCCCTCGCATCGGTAGCAGATTGCTTTGACGTAGCCAGTGAAAAATTCGAACGCTAAATTCTCCCGTTTCAATAATGCGTATCCGTCTACATTCTGACAAAATCATTCTCGACAGTGCATACTTGACCCGTCGATCTTTCGACATCTTCGTCGTCAGAAGATGGCCCGAAATGTTCTACGAACACTTTTTATTTAACGCCGAACGAGTTCAGTGACTTGTGAGGTCGGTGGAACTCGACACGCGGTGCGATTTATTAGTTCGCTTTGTTATTAATAAATACGACGACATCATTGAACCGTACTTGGTAATCGAAGCGAAGGAACACGAGCAGCGATGCGCGATCGCGAAAAAGGCCAAATGAATTTGCGTGTCGTTCGACGAATCGTTGGATTCCAATAGATTGGCGTGGGTGGCGTCGTCGAAATAATCGAAATGCTAATTATTCATTTGCATAATTAACGCGAATGCGATAAAGCAACCCGCGGCGTGCCGTGAGTGGTCCCACATGCCATCGAAGATTAACGGTAGCCCTGGACCCTCTGTTAATGCTCATTTTGAATATTAACTCCTTGGAAATGAACGTCGAATAGTGGTTGGCGAATTTGGCGGTATCCGAGTGAACAGCGCCCGATGCTTATGAATTTTCAACGATTCCGAAAGTTGCCCGGCATTACCGATGTAAATTGACGGACGAGCCGGATGTATCGTGGACAACGCCGATGAAAAGCGTTTATTCTGGCGCCATTGCTCGTGATTGAAACGTGAAATATTTCTCGAACGTACGTAATATGTACTTTCCTCTTTGTGCTCGGCTATTCTTTGTCTTCGATTCCAATTAAGATTCTAGGGAGCTTCGCGCGCAGACGTTTGAATTTGCAATTTTTCAGTAACCCTTCAGATTGAAGAAAATCGACCCGTCACTTTCGCCAGCGAGCGTAAATTGACCCGGTCGTTCACGGTCAATTTCCGAAAAATTCCCCGCCACGAGCGAGAGAACCACCCTCGAAACGTCTGGACGCCATAACTTCTTTCGGCTACATTTCCTTCCTCGACGCTCGAAATGACAAGCGGGCCAACAATTGGCCGCGTAAATCTTTCGAGTCTCGCAGGAGAACTGAGCGTATCTTCCACTGTTTCCTATGTCCTCCATTTGTTACACGTTTGCCGGAGTTATACGTGTGTGTCGTTCGCTCGATTTACTCCAACTTTTACACGTACCTTTGGTTAATTGAACGTAATGAGGATCATTTTTCTATACGTATGTTATACCATGTAATTCAAAGAACATTCGATTGCACTTTACTCCGATCAATTAGTTCACGAATTTCCACGCATGACGTTGTATGACCAATTGTCCAATATGTCAAAAAATCGAAACCCGATCCCTTCGATTTTCACCCTCCATTCACGACTGAGTAACTCGTTCCCTTCTCCAAAGATTCCACGTGCACAGTCAAGCTCCTTGAGCAAAATCAAGATCGTACGTGTACATCTATCCTAGCCTAGAAGCTGAGAACTTTCAAGGGATGAAAGAACCTTCGCCGCGGGGCGTCCGTCTGTCGCACGCGTCACCGGCGACGCGAGGCGTAAATCGTTCACGGTCAATTTCTAAAAAGACCCACGGTCATTTGACGCGTGGTCATAAGCGAATCCCTCTACTCGAGCTGCTTTTCCCGTGCTCGTTTCCACGCCGAGACACGAAAACGAAGCGACGGGCGGCCCGTGGGCACGATGATGGCCCCGCGTCAACGAGAATATATCAGGCAGCTGCCGCGCGGACGAATTCAAAGGCGGTTGGGGGTCTGTGCACCTGATTGCTGGACATCCATCTAGCCCTGACAGAAGGTGTGTAGAAACTCCACGGGAATACGGCCCCTGTCCGCGCTTTCGTTGCGCGGCTGACGCGCACACACGGTCCACGGATTATAATGGCTTTCTAATTGCGCCGCGCGGCGACGGCCGATTTGTCGTGGAACGAAGAGGCGCGGAAAACCGTGCGGAAACGAGCACGGGATACGTGTAGAAAGCGCGGGTCGCGATGCATATCAGCGGCGAGCAAAATCGAAAATTGATAGGAGAGATCGAGGCGGCGTTTGATGATCTTGAATTGTTCGCGCAACGATTGAGGGTTTCGAGTGTCCGCAAGAGATGAACCTAGATCGATGGTCGGGGAAACTGAACAGCGAGATGGAAGTAATAAATATGTTGGAGCTATGTATTCGTTTTTAATAGACTGGATTTAGTGCACGATTTAATTTTGTTCAATGTAAGGAACCCAAAAAACAAAAAAATTTCAGTCGTTCCTTTTTCTTAAAGTAAACATCTTCGAAAATATCTGTGTCAAACGACGTTCGTAAAAATATCGGAGTTAAAGATATTAAATGTATCCCACACATAAGTTTCATGTAAACAGCACAAAAACTTTAATCCGTTTTGCTCGAAACCATGTTATCTGGCAGGGGTGAAACGATATCTCAAGATCTAGGTGTCCGATTGACTTGAAATTTGGCAAGGTTCTCCAGCAGACCTGTCGATATGGGCCGGTACTAGAATCTTTGAGCAACCTTAATTTTGTATAATTTCGTATTATGCTGAAAGATTAAAAAAGATTCCCAAAGACGGCCTGAAAAGTGACGTTAAAAACACAAATAAGAAGCATCATTTTCATTAAAAAAACCCGGGGAATTGAATGCATTTTTGTCTCTCTAGGTGTATGTTATTACGATAACGAATTAAGAAATCAAAAATTGCGAGAGACATTTTTTTCCCATTAGCTCTCTCATCGGTTCCAACTTATCTCTATCAGTTTTAGTGTTTTCTTCTTCCTGCTTTTCCGTGACCCGATAACCCGTGTCACTTTCTTTACGTCATATTATCTTTCGGAAGATTGGTAACGATAAATATACCGTGAAATTCAAGATTAAATTATTCAATCTTGCTTATGAAGAGGCTGAAAATCGTCAATCTTCGTCTGAAACGAGTGAGACGTCAGACTTTTTATTCCCCTCGTTAGAGTCTCTCCAAGAGTTTTCGATTATTGTCCCCGCCCCGACATCGAGATCATGGCGAGAACCCGGGGGCATAACTCTCGCTTAATAAAGTAAGAATGCCCAAGCCCGAGGAGAGCGACCGCAAAGCGGGTTTAATCGTCGGCCATCGCGGGGAGAAGGGTGTCTGGTCGCGAGCGCAACAATTAGCGGCGATTTCTGTCGAGCTGGTCATTTGTCAGATCCAGTTTCTGGCGACCTATGCGCTTAATCAGTGTTATTGCACTTGAATAAGCCGTAACGATTCTTTGCACGAGCCGCAGAATTCGAGTCTTCGGTTCAGATGAACCGACAATTCATAAATTGAAATAGCTCATACTTTGGGGGATATATTTTCCGGCATTTCCCGTGTTAGTGTCTATACATATGTACATACTTGGGAAATAAACGATGCTCCACCATGAGATTTTGAGCACACCCCTATACTGATGCTTGGACTAATAAAAATAAGAAACCAGTTTGTCCGTTATGGAGAATATCTTAGAATTATAAAACAATTGCATATCTTATCTCCCAGAATGTCTTCCCAAGCGGCGGCCGTAAAATCAATAATTGAATGTTTATTTTAATCCTTGCGCGCATGCCTGTATCAAAATAAATAGCCCAAAGGGGGTATTAAACAAACCGATGCCTGTTGAGGTTGCCTAACAGAGGAAGGGTGTGTTTAAAGTTTTAAATTTTAAAGAATACCATTCGACAAGGAGAGAGGCGAGAACATCGGCGTTCAAGCGGTTCAACGACGAGCGTCGCACTTCATCTTGCTTCAATTTCAAACGATAGCTTAGTTGATGCCTTCTGCTTACCCAGCAGACGTTTTTTCGTTGCTCCTTGAAGGGAAACGTGTCGCAAAGTGGGGGGACAATGGGGGTGGGATAAAATATGCAGGACATAATGCGGCCTCCTGAGGGATACACCTGACGTAGCAGAGAGTGGAGCCGTTGGAGAGGCTGTACCGAATACATATATCCACCCAGGGGGATAAACGGGTCGGCCAATAACTCATTCTAAATACTTGTATGCTAATAACGATGCCGCGTTGCAACGAAAATTTACTATTCCCAGGCGTTCTCCGGCGCCGCTCGTCCTCGTGCTGTCTCCTCCGCCCTCGCTCTTTCCCTCCCTTCGTTCTTTTCTGCTTCGCCGACGTTCTCCGACTCCGCACGCGTTTACCGAACCCCCCGTTAGAACTGGAATAACTGGCGTATTAGCTTTGCATTATATCCGTTGGTGGATTTATGCAACGGACCAGTAATCCATCGGAACCATAGAGTACGCCATCTAGATCGTTTATCCGCGACACCAGCCCTCGTTCTCCTTCTTTGGCTTTCGATTCTCTCGGTTCGATACTCTCCACGGCCATCCTCTCCTCCTCCGCCCTTCGACCCGGTAATCGCTGTGTCCTTGCTGGCTCGAAGCGAGAACGGAATTGAAATCCTTTCGGCTCGAATGACCCGCGAGAGACGAACGACAGGAACGCGTCGTCGGAGCATCGAATGTGAAGGAAGGCCCATGAAAGTGCTTGGTATATCGCGTTCCATCGGTTAGCGTTGGATTATTGGCGGAATATTCTCGATACGGGCAAGTCTCGCTTTTGGCACGGGGCTGCGACCCCGACCCCAACTTGACAGGGGATGAAATCATGGGGGAAATTGGCTCTGCCGATGGACAAATATTATTATGCAGTGGGAGAACAATAACTGTGTTCGCTGAATCTCTCGGAGACGTCGAGTGGCGTGAAGACATCTTGAAATTTGCCAAGGAGCAAGCGATATATTCTAAGGGCGATAAAACTTTTATTTCACTTCACCGGCGATACATAGATTGTGAGATCATTTCGCCATTATATCGCGGCTCTTCTCGCGGATTTGTTTCCACGATACCATTGAACCAACCGGGCATGCAACTTTCACGACTTCAATATTTACGATGCGAATAAGTACAGATATTGCGCGAGTGATTAAATGGAGAAAAGAACAGAATACTTAAGCAATTTCTTTTTCTACCCAGTCGATTTACATCGTTGTATCGCGTTAACGTACAGGCGTGGTTCGATGTTTCCTTCAGACATAGACTTTTACGACTCCCTAACTCATTACTTTTTTTCCCTCTCCCTACGTTGGTGCGATCTTCCATTTAAACAGATTGTACGAACAATTTCTATTGAAAATTAAACTTCCACCACGACGAACAGTCTTGCGCAAGCGGTATATCAGAGGGCGGCTAGTCTGTCCGCTTTCTTCCGTTGACTCGAGGAAGTGGCGGTGTCGGGTAACCATTTTCCACGTTCGAGAGCATGATCAGGTGGATGTTTGAGAAACGCAAACGCGGAGTGGCATGATGGCATAACCGTAAATCAAGCTGCGCCGGGTAATTACATGAGAACGTGCGCTTTCGTGTTTGCTAAACAGTCGGAGCGGCGCGCGACGAACTTGCCATAACGAGAAAAGTCCGGACAATAAATTAATTAAACTGTCGTGACTTCGAAACGGGGATCGCCGTTGCTGGACGGCGTAATGCATTTGGTCCTGTCCTCATTACTATTCGCAAAATCATAATCGTTTTGAAAATTGCGGAAAGCTTTTAGCCAAGCTGCCCACTTCGAAGTTGCACAGCGGTCACCGGAGCTCGAACGAACCGCCCCGTAAAATTTGGACGATCACGGTGTAGTAACGTATATCTAGTTCTTCCTTAGAATTTCTCACCCGCGACCACGGTGAAAATTGTTCGATTCCTGTACCTGAAGGATCACACGCAGTTCGAACGTTCCTCGACGAAATTGCTGGAAGAAATAATATCTCAGAGGCTTCTAATTCACGGTCCAAGTAGAACAATTTCGAATAACAATTATTCGTATCGTTACTGCGAACATCTACGGTATCTCTATTACGAGTTTCATCTTCCCCCAATTAAGGCGAATAGTGGTTTCTCGCCGGAGGATCGCGAGAACTCGAAGGATATTTCTCTGTTAGCCCCGGAGTAAAACGGCAAAGTATATGGCACACTTTATCAGCGAATATATCGGCCGGGGAACATTAAAATTTCCCGAAGGTGTCAACAGCTCGGTCGACAGCTTATGCAAATCGCGGCGCGTCAATTAGACCGGTGTAAATGGGGCTCGCGAGGAGCGAGTTCCTGTTTCGCCGAAAAATCGTGGACTGCCCGAAGGAGGGACTGAAACGGGGAGAGAGTGCGCGTGGCTAACAAGGCTCTTCCTTCGTGTCTCATTCTGAATGCCCTGCTAACGAGTCGGGCTGGTAAATTATTTCGTAAAAGGGGGCGTTTTACGCGGCCCGCCGCGGCATCCGAGTTATAATTTCCGGCGTGGCGACTTTATAGAGCCGGTCGTCCCGGCGCAGATACCGCCTCTAAACGTTATCCGTAAGGTGCAATCAATTTCGGAGCACGATCGTGCGTGAGCTTTTGCTTCGGTGCTGGTTACTTTCAAGGATTCGAAAATAATCGAGCGTAAAATCGTTCACGGTTAAACGTTACACATATTATTATTATTATTGATCGATTGGTGAATAGAGTTTGACGAGAAGCGTCAATTATTTTTGCGTGGAATCTCAGTGCCCGATTCACTGTTTCATTGGTGCTGGGGCATAAAAGGGGCTAGGTGGGTGTCAAGTGTTCCTTTGCGCAGAAATGGGTCAGACGTCTGGTTAGCGATTGCGGAAGAATTTGTCGGGAAAATGAGTACGACAATCTCTGATGGGCCTTCCCTCTAACGGGTAAAGTGCCTCTGCTGATTTCCATGTGAACCGATGCTGAAAAACTGTTTAACGCCATCTGCATGTTAATCGCGCACTTGCTTTGTTAAGTGACGAGGCTTTGAGAGGGAAGTCTCTTGAAATTGAACGAGCTTAATTCCGTCGAAATTAGTGGACGTTTTTATTCAAGACGTACAATGTTATTCCACGAATTTTTTATTTGTTTTCATAACAAGAGATAATTGGCTTTACCGTTGTGCCCTTTAACAGTGGTACGTATCTCTATTCTCGCGAGTTCCATTCCAATTCCGGCACACATTTGTTATTCCGCTCAGACTTCCATGGGCGAAGAAAAATTCGGTAATCTCCCTATCTAAAAGCACGTGGCGCCAGATTCGCAGCGACCGCGAGAAGAATCTTTCTCGTAACGAGATATTACTCCGACTTGGAGGAACATATACGTATACATAATTCTTCTCCCTTTACACGTTCCCCGAGCGCCATAATTCGTCATTCTCGGAAAAGGGGAAAGACAAAGGGGCGAGTTCTAGCGTGAAATTAGCATGGAGGTCCGTCTCTTCGCGCACCTAAACTGTTCGTTCCACTGTCGGATGAAACGAACATTATCCGTTCGAGGGAGAGGCCACCAAAAAAAAGGAGAGAGAAAAAAAGTCGTTGGGTCGCGTGGCCAGCAGGCAGACGAATTTCCAAACGTCAGACCACGTACATAGAATCGGCCTCTGTCGTGAAGGAATTGTTACCCTTTAATGCATGCGGGCGTCCTTTGTGCCTTTTGAGGATTTCTCTCTTACCCTGATCCCCCCCTTGTCCCTCCCGATCTCCCTCACCAAACTCCGGCTCTCGTCTTCCCCTTTCGAGTTGCTGGCCACGGTGTGGCGGGGCTGCTCACCCCGCATACAAAAACGTGAAGGTAAAGGGACCGGGACCGGACATACAACGCGTGCCATGGAGGGTCGTGAGGCGGTTGAGGGGGGAGCAGGGTGGGTGGATGAGTCGTGTGTGGTGTGGATGAAACGAAAAGGAAGGTATATATGACCAGAGGTAGGCTATAGTCCATGGAGTGGGAACGAGGTGGTAACCACCACCTTGACGGACAGTACGACGTGGACAGAAGAAGCCTCCCTTCATTTCGTATTCCATTTCACTCTCATATTCCCTTTTACCCTGTTCCCCGTTCATTGTCTACTTTTCCCGTGGCCTGTGTACTCGTAGCTTGCGTTCCGCTTTCCCTCTAACCTTGTCTCTTTCTCACTTACGTGGCTGGCCGATCGTGGGAGTTTAATGACTGGACGTTCGTTGTCGATTCGAGCAGATTATTAACCCCGCGAAGGAAATCATCTTTCGACAGAGATACGTTCGTATTGAAACTTAATGTTTCGATTTATGTAGTTCTCAGCTGAGACGCGGAATTATGGGTCGCCCTTTAGCGATACTTGATATCAATTTCGTCTCGACGCAACAATTTTGCCTCCGCTCCGGGGGAAAATGTGCATCACAATCGTGCATACCACCGATTACGGGGACGAAGGTGGAACAATGAGGTCTGCTGTCGTACTGCTGCGCTTTAAGAATTCAAAACAAACGGTAGACGCAGCCACGGCTGGATTATCCGGACGCTTCAGCCTACCTCCGCGGAGGATCACGAGTCTCGAACCAGATGAATCCGCTCCCCAAACAAGCGTGAAGCACCGCCGGTTTCAGCAGGACAATGAATTATTCTGTTCGGGCGAACGTTTTCATTCGCCTCTCCTGTGCTCACCGACTAGGGAAGCGGGCTTGAAGAATCGTGAAAGGAAAGGTGGAATAGAGACAGCTCTTTTCCTCTTGCTCCCACGCAGACCCCTTTTTCAGGGAAGAGGGAGAATCACTCTTCACTCTCGGAGGTCGTCGCGGTGGAATCGTTGTATCGCGAGGCAGTTTTATCTCGCTCCGAAACCACAAAGCCTGCTGCTCAATCCCCCTCCAGCATGGCGTGTCCCACATTATGCGTCATATGGAGAGAAATTTCCGGCATGACACGGTCCGGATTATACGAACAGAGGGGTGGATGACGCCCGTTTATCGACTTCAGTGCGCCTCCGTGAAAGCCGAATGATTTTTCGTCCCGATAAATAGGATAGCGTCGAATGAATATATTTTTAGGTTGCCAGACGGTTCGAAAACCATTCAGCAAATCGCAAGCATATTCGAGGGAACATTACGCGGAAAAATATTGCAATAATTCGTGCACGCCTCACGAAGCTTCACTCTGTTTCATTGCAAACGTCGGTGTGATATTTAATGGAATACGCGATACGAGCTGCTGATTAAACGAAATGGCAAAATTTCGTTCTCCCGTGGGTGCCTATTACACGGATTCAAAACGTCCATTACATTGAAACATTCAGCCTCAGATAATCCCAAAAGTGTGCGCAGTTCTCCGTTGCTTGGTCTGTGAATTTCAAAAATACCGCGTACCTACGTTCAAATGTTCATACAAAAACCAAAGTATCACGGATCGTATTATTCGCGGACGCTCCCCGTCCTCTCGGAATTTCCAACTTGGTTCCTGCAAAGTCGACCAGCCAAGCATGAAATATTTCAACGGACGTCCACGTTAAATTCTACGGAAAAGCGACGATAAAAAAGTACCGCCGAAAAATCGGGGTTGCACTCGATAGAACGGGCAAAGGGTGCACGGCGAAACGAAAATGTGGAGCGCATTTGTTCCGGAAAATGAAGACGTATCTTTTTCGAATGTTTGCAAGCATGACCGCATAAAAGCCGCCTCCCTTTTGTGCAGCACAATTTTATCTCGCAAGCTGGATCACGTGGGAGATGGCACATATACCTATTCCGTACGCGTGTGTCCCCCTATTATACGTCATGCGGTATTTCCGGGGCGACGCAGCCTGTACGATTAAATGAAAAATCACGAAGCGCAGCGGACTCTGTGTTTCGTGAACAGGAACGCCACTGTGGCTGCTGGACAACTTTTCATCGTACCTTTACCCGCCAGCTGCGAAATCCAAGGGCCTTTTCATTCATCCAACCGAACCGGGGCTGCTTTCCCGGGGACTCGTTGATCGACAGTCTGCTTACGAATTCAATTACGCCGGGTTATCGACTTAGCGACTACGATCCAGTCCAATTACCGCGTCGTTCTGAGAGTGGGCCGCGACAACGCTTAAAGAGAGACGCAACGAAAGAACGGCCGTGGAAAAGGGGAGGTGAAAGTCGTGGAGAAAGATGCTCTCGCGTACAGTTCGTTACAAATCGTCTTACAGCACTGTTTACAATATCTCTGCATTAACAGTGCATTAACGTCAATTTCGCGGTCTTCTCGCGTAGCTGACGATAGCGCAGGCAGAATTTCGTTGATTTAATTCCCTTCGACCGCGATCGCGCTCGTCGCGATCAAGCAGGGCGACGTTCGTTAAAAGCGCCGCTCGTTTTTTCGTTCGGCGAGGTTTGCAGTAGTCGAAGGCATTGTTTCGCGGCCAATTAGCTGCCGTTAAGTCTAGTACATTAGCCGACGAGTGCCTGCTACTCGATTCACCTGCGCTCGCTTTTTAATTTAACGCGGCACGGTTGCACGAGCAATTAGCGCCGGCCGAAAATGAAAAACCGATCGTTCCATCGAGTGCACACGGGCCGAGCGACTTGGGGAACTCGTAGAAGCACGTGCCACGATTTTCCCCTTCCGTTTTCGAGAGGAGCTTCCCTCCCTCGCCCCCTGCGGTCGGATTATAAACGTTGGAGACCTTTATTAATCCTGTTACACGGTTCGCCTGGCGAGCACCACGCGAGCAGGTCAATCAGTAGTAATTGCTCTTCCGGTTCGGAGATCTCGCTGTGAGGCGCACGACGCGAGATTTAATCCTTGACCCTTGCCTTTCACCGATTCGACGATCGAGTCGCTTCAGGGATTATTAGCGTACGGGCCTGATCGTTCTTCATTGCCGCGAATTCATCGAGATTCCATAGGGTGATTTCTTGGCGTTGTCCTGAGATTGACTACGTACATACATATTACGTCGTCGACGGGATAAAAGTGTGTTGATGCTTGGGTGGGCGATTAGCGTATTATTTGGTCCTGAAGATTTTATCGAATGTAACATACTGTGTATATAAAGTACTTGCTGACTTTGGTAGATGTTTAGAATAGAAGGATCTGTCGTGTTTGCATATAAGAACCGCCATTGTATTACCATGGGACCCAACAAATGTGCACTCGAGGTTACATGGTTCTCAAGATCGCATAAATGAGAGGATCCTGTGTTTTGTCAAGCACTCTTGCGACCTACCGCTTGGATGTCAAGGGAAGACCCTCAGCACCCCATCGTGTAACGTGAACCAGATTCCACCTTGGACACAATTCATTGCGACCTCTTCTATGCGTATTTCAATACCTGAACTATATTGTACATACAACGTATTTCTCCCCCAAGAAAAAGGTAACAAAAAGGAAATGAAGGAAAAGTAGGCTCGCAACATTCTTGAGCACCGCAACCCCTTAACCCCAATTCTTACCTCCCTCGGTAACTCCATTTTCGTTCGATTGTTATCGATCTCACGACCGACGCGTTTCACGGTCCATCGATCGCGCCCGATCGCGTTTGATCGCGTCGAACATCGATCAGAGGAAACCAAAAAGTGTGCGGGGAAAGGTAGGACGGGCCGGAAGCGGAGGAGCGTTAAGCCATCGGAGTGCCATACCGGTCCGCTACCCCTGTTCAAATAATAAGTCCGAATGGAAGTTAGATTCCGGTGCAATTGCCCGGGGCAATTCCAGCACGAGTCGCAATATCCCCAGACCCCTCCTCGAGCAACCGTCGTCCCAGCCGGTAAAGATGAAGGCAGAGGGCAGAGGTGGAAAAAGGGAGAGCCCCGGCAAAGAACTCGCAAGGCTTTCTATCGCGCTTCGCCTCTCGCCGAGCTTTCGGGGACTTTAATCGCTTTAACTGCTTTTTGCGCGCCGAGGGACACTGACGGACGGGTTGGTCGAGTCGAACGCAGAAAGGGAGGATGGGGGGGGATAGAAAAATAGACGAGGTGAGAGTGGCAGGGAAGCAGGAAGGACAGGAGAGACGCTGGGGGGTTCTCTTTCATTGTTGGATGCGTCGGGTGAAGAAACGACTTTTCTGCGGATCCAGAAACGACAATAAGATTGTCACACGTCTCCCCGTTTTTTTTATCCCTGCTCTGTCTTCATTTCTTTCTTTCCTTCTCCCTTTCTTTCTTTTCACCTCGAACGGCGTCCCCCGCATTGGTCGTCTCTCTTCTGTTTCGCCCGTCTAACCCCTTCTGTCACCAGCGCCGGTGGATCGTGCTACGGGGCGAGTATGACTCGTTATTTCGCCCAAGATCCCTCCAGAAAACTCCCTATGGAGGTTCTTTCCCTCGTCCAAACTCGGCTCCATTGTCGGATCATCGCGACCCCATTGAATCGAAACCAACCCTTGCGAAGGAAGTCATCATTCTCGCTGGTGAACGCCTATTGCGTATCGCGAGGGGCGTAGCGGCTTCTTTTCCTGCCCGATTGCATATACGCGTTGGCCGTTGACGTTCCCGAATTTATCCGTGGAAGTGGTAAAAGATAGAGAAAATCGCGGATGCCTCGGGTGCAATCGATATCCCAGAAATACCCTGCGTTCTCTCTGACTCGTTTGAACACGAGGGGCGGGAGTAATTAGAGGGAACAATCGTGTCAACGGGGAAGAAATAAGCACGGGCTCTTCGCCGCAGTAAATTTCACGCGGGGGTGGTTGCCTCGTGGCAATGGGATCCGCGTAAGCTCCAACTTTCCCGATAACTGAATAATCGTGCTGGTTCGCGGGACGCGCAATTTCAAAGTCCCTGGCAGCTCGAGGGGTCTCGACAGTGGCGCGCGAGACGAAAACGAACGTTGTCCCTCGATATTCGCAGCGGGTATACAGTTAGAAGCATGTGAAAAATTCAATACACCCCCGGTCTCTGGCTCTCGTGGTGCGCGACAATCGAAAGGAACTTATCCGGCGCACCTGCACGAGTCGGCGAGACGTTCGAAAAGTTATCCGAGCCGCCCCCCCGGCCGGGAGATCAAACGGATATCTCTGATAATCCACTTAGTCGGGGCAGGGAGTCGCTGGGGAAAAAAGGAACAGAAAGGTGGAGAGGACAGGGAGAGGAAAATCACGATAATAGGACGTCCCGTAGAGAGGAACACTCGAGGCCGGGCGCAAATCGCCGTCTCCTCGAATAAACCGACCGAATGTAAGTTCGCACCGACCGGGTGGAATGGAACTGCTCTCTCGGTATATTCTCCTTTCTTTCCGTTTTTTTTACGAGAGGGGCAGAGTGGCCCGAAAGTCAGTGTCACTCGAGTCAGCCAGCAGTAGGAAACTAGGTCCGCGACAATAGGATAGACGCCCCTTTAAACGTGGCTCCCCTCCCCCATTTATACATACGTGGTTTCAGCTGGCCTGCAAGCGTATTATGAACGAACTGTCGGGGTTCATTCGACATGGCGAAAGGGATTTCTCTGGCGTTGCGCGCATTTAAGAGAGTCGGCTTATTAATTCGCAGCGTGCTCCCTTTGTCCCGGATCGGTGTAGCCGATCCCGGGGCGCATACAGAGGCAGGAGACGTGGAAGTTGGCTCGTGAACGATACGCGATCCGTGACTGGATTTATGCGAGATCGAATCACGATGAGATGGAGGAGGCTCGTGATCGAACCGATTTCGCGGAGATTCGATCTGCCGGATTCTCATAGCGAGAAACGTGCGCTGTCGTGCACCACGGGGCATCACGGTTCGGTTCCTCCTCTGGAAGTCTTGAAAATCGGTTTTCCTTGGTCAACGGTGCTGGACTTTCGTCCCCGGCTATCGGCGATTCACGGTGCGTACGATGTACGCGCGCATAAAGATATTCCTTGAACAGGTCGCCCGCGAATTTTCGTCGACGACCGTCGTTTACCAGTCGCTGGTTCTCCTCGGAACGTTTCAGGATCGTTACGTCTGTGAGTTACGCCCAGGCTGTCAGAGAGGAACGCAACTAACGCGAAATACGAGCAAGATTATTATCGTTAAAGCGTAACGGGGGCACCGGGAGATACTAGATTCACCCGGGGAGAGACTTCCAGCTTAGAAATGCTCGTTCGACGGTTTCTCGAGGCTCCTAATGCTCCCTGAAGCGTATCTAACGTCGACTCCGGCCCGCAAAATCGACGGGTCCGTTGGGGATTTCGTAGCTTTGTAGATACACGTGGCTTCATAGTCTATCCCGTCTGCATCTGCTCCAATAGAATTTCCTCCCTTTCGTCCCGCATTGATCCCCCCCTTTCTCTCATTCCCACTCCTTTCCATCCTGGTCAAAAATCGTTTGTCCGACCGTAAAACCGCGTCCTAGTTACGTGCGCAGCACGGAAGCCGAGATCGAATCGTGCACCTTGATATCCGACTGCATAGAAATCAGCCGAAGACGAGGCAAAAGTCATTCACGCCACGAAGGTCGATGAGATGTGGAGCCCTCCTTGGCGTTCGTCAGCTTGAAAGAATTCGAGGCATTTTATTGGCGAAGGCAGGGATATTCATGACTGGTGGCGAAGCGTGCGTTCGCTTACGGTCCGAGCGAAACGTTCAACGAAGAGCCCCGTGGCAATAAAAATCGTTGGCCCGATTCCAGATGCTCGGGATTTCAACGCGGAACAGCATTCCGCCATATATCGCGACCGATTCCACCGGCAAGGTTATCGAGAAAGGTTCACCATTGCGATAGTCTCCATGATATTTCTAATATACGCGGCCCTCCATTTCCGTTCGTCGTATTGCAATATTTGTACCGCGCGTTCAATATCGATCTACCGACCCTTCACGCGACCATACTTAATTCGTACACTATTCGTACAATATTCGTGCATCGGGATAGATTAATATTACTATTTAACGCGGGTCTTTAATGCCTGTCAGAAATTATTCATCGTTCCAAGGTACAAACGTTCTGGCGCCAATGTAAATGGTTTACACGCGAACACTGGCAATTTCTGCAAGCTCGGCACGAATTCGCCTTTTGTCACCAGGGTCCACGGAATCGTGGTGCCAGCAGGGGCGCGCGTTGTAGCGCGAAAATGAACCAGACGGCCGTGATTCGAGATTGCGCCACGCAGCTGGCCTTTTACGGGCTGAATTTGTATGTAAACAGGTTTCGATCCGTGGGTATCAGTAACTGGTGCCTGAGAATCGGAGTTCGAGGGCCCGTTGACGGAAATTAATGTCATTAAGCGGATACGGCGGAGACGGGGGCACGCATCGACTTTGCGACCGACACGTGTTACCGTCTTGGCGCTTATGAATTCTGTGCAGCCGGATCTTGAGGTCCCCGGGGCGAGAACAGTCGAAATAGAAACCCTCGCTCCTGTTGTGAACGACACGAAATTCCCAAACTTGCCAGTTGACGAAAGTGTCGCTCTCCTCGATGCTTAATCACGAAATACGAGTTAATAAATTGAAAGGTGCCTCAGGTGGAATTGAGAAGTCGCGAGCTCGGCTGTATTTCACTCGCGATTCCCTTTCCGCCCCGTCACCGGATTCCCGAATCGCAAACAGAGCAAGCGGGAAAGTAATCCCGCCCGGCGAACCGGCCAATTGACTTCGCATTCGGCTCGAATAGAAAATTACCGGCGGCGAATTAGTTTGAAATCACGTTACCGGGCGAGGGTGGAAGGGCGGCACGATATAACCGGACGCATTTCTATGTAAACAAGCTTCGATCGGTCCGCGACGAGCGTGCTCGCTATAATGGAATCGAAACGCGAGAGAGGACGATGGCGAAATCATTGACGGAAATTAATGATATTAACTCGATATGTCTAGCAGCCGACCGGATACGGATCGGCATAACTTTCTAGACCGCACGTTTTCACACCATCCCCGGTGTATTCTCCGCGTGCGAGACAAACGCGCCCTCGCGGAAACCACCCGGCTGATTCCAACCCCCGTTTCCCTTCACCCCCCGCCCTCCGCCCTGTCGCCCGTTCCCCGCACGGTTTTCCGTGTCGAATCGCAGGACCAGCGCCAGGCACCAGCTGTCCCCGTTTAATAGAGCAATAAAGACGCGAATGGGACTTTGATTTATGTCTCTCCTATTATTAACAATTCCAACGGCGTATCCTCGATAGCACCACGGACTTCGGCAGGAGTCGAGTTCACCCTCGTCGATCACTGGTCTTCCCATTCTGTGTATGAAGCGATGAAATGCTCCATCCTTCGGTATACGTAAACTCTCCGATAGTCTGACCGCATTGAGGGTCGAGAAATTTCTTCATAATTCGTAATCATTGTGAATTAACAACGGTGCGAGGAACATCGTTAGAAGCTGTGGTAGGTTCTGTTGAAGGTTGCCCTCAGAAATATCATGTCACTGACAGCTTGATGGAGCGTGCCAGGACATTCGTCAGCGTTCGTGAAGCAGGAAAGCAGTGTGAAAGAAAAAAACGACGGTAAGGGGCGATGAAGTAGCGACGACGTTCTTGGTTAACGATCCACCTGTCGCTGGAACGCGTATCGGTCTGACTAAAAATACGCACCGCCACGTGGTGCCTAGCCACCGGAAACGACGGTGCGAACTTGGGTGTTTAAAGATAATTAATAATAAATAAGGGAAAGAAAGCAAACAGGGAGAAGCTGCTTAGGGACGCCAGCACCGTCGTTTCGGACTTCCTGGTCGTTATCACATGTGCGCTTATGCGTGCTGCTCTACCGTTTGTGATATTCGAATCTGACTTCCTGACGTTTAATTTGTGAAAATGTTTAATTTTGTGAAAGCTAGCTATAAAAGTAGTGCTTCCGTGCGGGCCGAATTTGAAGCGTTATAAAATGCTGTACCTATAAATTTATATTATTCCATCGCGCATAAATTCTGAAATTAGTTTGCTTCATTGGTAACAATTCAATTAAGAGAGTTTTTGCAGTTCCCGAATTCTAAATTTTCTTGCAAACTGCTCCAAGAAACTGCTGAATTTTTGCCGCAGAAAGATCAAGTTCGCCGTTCTTCAGCTACTCGTGTCTCAGCTCGTTTGCATACTGGCGCCACTTCGATGATCTAGACACCGCAGAGACCGCTCTCTTTCTCTTCGTGTCTGCTCTCCGTGGCCCGACTTGGTCAAGTGCAAGCGCGATAGCGCCGATAAACGCTGGCCATGGAATAAAGGGCCCCTTTTTCGTGGTCCTCTTCCATGTATGCGGAGGAAACTTGGAATCCCGCGGAGCATAGGCGCGAGAGTGCTCGAGAGGGACGGTTCTACGAAAATCATCGGGGTTTTCTAGCATGGAGGGGCTAAGTGATTAAAAGAGGACATTGACTTGCTCCAGAGTCGGGATCGTGCTCCGGAAAGCGAAAGAAGGCTGCCGGTTCTTTTTACTTTCCGTATGTTAGGATAAAGGGAGATAAAGCAGAGATAAGTGTTCTATCCATGGAACATTGTGGATTTCCCTACGACTGAAGTGGGTGAGTGAATTAGATGAAAGAAAGTGATTATAATATTTATGAAGGAATGTCGACGTTATTACGAGCCTAATGATAACCTAGGAGCATATAATTTAGAGTGATTTTATGTGAAGCTGGGAAGCGAATGAGGACACGTCTGCGAAACGCGTTTGTTGTCTGAAGCAATCGACCGATCGTTTGCTCGCTCCTGGGCGTGAAATTATGAAAAACGCCGATGAAAAAAGAATATCGGTGTAGGTATCTCGAAAGTTAGTGATCTTGTAACGCGTGGGATCTGGTAATTTATAACTTATAACTAACGGTACAGACAACACAGTCACAAAAAATGAAGGCAATATTCACAATTTTCGTTATCATTATCGAAATCTTAATAACATCCCTCTCCCTGCGTTGGCCACAATTTTCTAGCTAAAAGATCAACTTTCCCGGCGATTTCGTTCGCTAATGAGTATAAGCCACCCACTTTTCTTTAACGACAGCGCGCCTAACGTTCGTAAACGTTTCTAATTGCTTATCTCGGTGATAATACTCGCGTCGCGATTAGGGCCGGTTCGCGTCGATTAAAATTCCCCGGTGAAAAACCACGCCTGTCGCGGCAATTTTATCTTAACCACCTGTTTCCTGAGAGCGGTGACCGGTCCACCTACGGAACACCGCGTAAAACCTAACCCCGTGTCAGGATCCGTTGCCTGTTCCTTTCGTTATTTACGGGGAATTACCGACACCGTGTTCGCCCGCGTCGGCAGGAGAAAAATATGCCCGTAAATTCACGCCGTGGACGGGAAACGATCGGGCAGAGTGTTTTATTTCGATCGAAGCGGAGGATCGTGTCCTGGGTACATCCACGGGCGAATAGTTGGCCAGTGGTAGGTACGGGCGGTTATTACGGCGTTTAAATTCGTAATAGCCCGTTAATTTCGAGGTTTCGTTTGCTCAGCTGCAATCGATTACAAAGAGGGTGACTCTGAACGAGCAGCCGACCCTCGACGAGCGTACGGGTCAACTGGAAGCGTTAATCGCTGCGTTTTTCCTCCCAGTTTAAACAACTGTTTTCCGATTCATCAATCTCGTACAAACCTCGTTGAAATGCATCGAAGTCGAAAGGGTTTCGACAATCACGAACGTTCGGAGGGTGTGTAGAAAAAGCCGGCGTTATTCCTACGTCCATTATCCCCTCTCGCCATCGCCCTCTGTCTATTACGCATTCGACAACGAAAATCGTGTAAACTGAATATCTAATCGTGACGAACGAAACGCACCCTGATTATTATGAGCTTCCGTGAAATACAAGCAAGAAGCAGGGTGGATCCTCCGACCGATGGCCAGCTGAAATGTTCTTGTACGCACAGACGGATTTAATTAACGATACGAGTAATTAAAGTTTGTATCGGGCCTCCGCGGCCCATCGAGTGCACGCCGGGAAAAAATGATGCACCCGCCGCGCCATCGAAGAGGGATCAGTTTTAATTTATCCGAATGAAAAATCGTATGTAGTTCAGGCCGCGTTATATAATTGCTTTTCTTGCAGCGCAAGTCGATCGTTCGTTGCCTACGTACTCATTCAGTTGTGAAATATTACCCGATTTAGTTGCACGTTGCCGTGCTTTCTATGCTTTTAATTGATTCGAGGTGAAACAATGGTGAACAGCGTGGAAATTCCTTGCACGCGCGATAGCAATTCCTTTTCTTTATTTTACTTTACGATGTATTAACTTTTTATTGTATCTATCGAATAGAATTCATTCCCTGCGTTCAATCGCGTTACGAAGGGCCAAACTAAAGGGGACCGAAGTCGCGAAGATGAATCATCGGGGTTGAATAATCGTCGGATAGGCTCGCCAGGTGGACAGTCAAGGAATATTAATCCGTGCGCGGTTTATAATCTGCTTATAATTAGACCCTCTTCCGTTACCACCGCGCCAAGCGCACCAAAGTTGACACATTCGAATCACGTAGCAAGCACGCTTCCTGACGAAAGGAGAAAAAATCTTCCGTAAAGTGTACGCGTGTGTGGAAGGTTTTTCCATGAACTCTACGGCGCACGCATGCATCGTGCAACGGGCGCGGGGCACGTGCCAGTCGTTATGACTTCCTCCACAACCGAATTTAATTTACAACGACCGCCCTCGCCGCTCAATTTCTTCCTCCGGCGTTTTCTCCGCTGGCATCGTTCTCCGGAATGGTGCGTCGTTTCTGGTGCGTCGCCTATATTTCTTCTGTCCGGACGAACGCCGACTCATAAGGAACCTAATTCCATGTTTTCTCTGCTCTCGCCTCGCGCGCGCTCGTGGACGGGCATACGAATCGTTGAATTAGAAACGATGGAACTGCCTTTCTTGCTGCGCTCTCCATACGCGTGCAAACGTAGCTTGTCCAGCCTTGGGAAATTTATGCGAGTGCATTGCTGCCCGGGGATTTAAACGCAGGAGGATCGCCAGAGAAATTTCGCGATTACCATGTTGACGCGAAACGACTCGTGCTTCACAGAGACGAGCATTGTCGCGAAGATTGCGCGTGTCATAGCCCGCAAGCGCCGACACATTACCCTCTATTCTTCTCTTCTTTGCCCGCGAGTTCCCCGGGAATATCAATTGCCGCTATGATTCTTCGAGGTACGTCGAATTTCGAAAGTTCAATAACGCAGGAACGGGCGTCGCGACGCACGATGATATTTAAATGCGAACGACCGTCCCGAATCGTGCGTCAACGTGGCTACAGCACCCTCGCGCGTCTCACTGTGTCCTGGAGCGGCCCCTTAACGGGCTGTTGGCGATCGATTTCCAATAATCAGGAATCGAAGCTCGGCAACGAAGGTGGATGAATCGGGGGAAAAGAACTTACCACGGTCTGGTGAGCGTCGATCCGCTGTATTTGGCGAGGCTCGAGATCCCCCCGTTCGACTGCTGTGTTCCTCCTTCTTGGTGTCAGTCAAATCGAGCGGCGCTCGTATTAACAGTTATTAAAGTGGCCGGCGGAATTGGCTTGGCGAAATTGAAAATACCCGGGATGCTCGATGGGACGTTTCAATTAAAAAGTGGGGAGGGCTTCTCTATCGACGGTGATCCGTCGAATTTATTATCGAAATTAAACGCTGGTGCGCAAACAGTCCCATGAACGTCAATCTTTCTCGGGGCAATCATTCTCGTGGTCTCGAGGACGACCAAGTGCAACCGGGTCCGGCCTGTAATATCAAAAGGAAAACAGAACAGAGGGGGTGCACGGAATGTATTGTACGTGTGTACACGAAAGTAACGAAAGAGCATCGCTAGTCCAGCAATTGCACGTTTCGCCGGCGATAGCAGAGAAACGAAGGCACACCTATCCCTTAGTCAACCGTCTCCTTAACGGCATACCGGGGATCGATTTCCGATAATCAGAAACCGAACACCATCAACGAGCGTGGTTGCAATTGCAGTAGGTGGATGAAGAACGGCAGAGAGAGATCGGCGGTCAAAGTAACAGAAAGAGCAGGTACGAGAGAAAGGTGAAATTTACGCATGTAGAGTCGGCCGCGTTGAACAAAGTATCCTCCATCCGGCGATTTCCTTTTCGTTTTTTGGCTGCATCGGACGGTAGATTTAATTAAAACTTTTCGCGTCATAATTACAAGTCTGGGCCGGCCGGATAGGTCGGACGTGGTCTAACGAGTGACGTCGAACACCGCCGCACACGTCTAACGGCAACGCCTGGAAATTTATTATTAATTGCATTTTATTTACGTCGACCTGACACGACGACGCATCGGCCTAAAGTCTACTAAAAGGTCGCCAAGGATTTTATGCGCAAGCGGTTCGACGGATTTTACGAGTGGTCGTTATTTACACTCAGATTGATGCACGACGAATGCAAAAACGGCCCTTCAAGTTGTTCGCAGGGGAGTCTTAAAAACCGTGCAGACGCCTCCCGTGCATATAGTATTCGGAACGGACGAAGATAGGACACGGCTGGCATTTGTGCACGCAGGACCGTTGTAAATCTGCCCTGTTAGTTAGTCAAAGGGGCAATCCTGCGGCTGGTCTACGTCCACGGAAAAAATATGTACATACGAACCGCGAAACCGCAGTTTTCTGCGATCGTAAATTTCATTAACGACCAGATAAGCATTTTATCGTTATCTGGTATCGGGCCGGGCTGGCGTGGAAAACAAAGGACGACGTATAAAACGGCCGGTCGTTCGACTACCGGACTACATACTTGCGTAAACCATCCCCGAACGACTATGAGAACCGGTTAAAATCCTCGTGATGCGACGATTGTTACACCCTGCCGCCTCTGCATCGGTCTCGAAACTTTAAGCGTATCGCGAATTAATGATTTCCAAGTTGTCCGCGAACCCGATTGGCCGACTCGCGTAATAAAGTAGCCGACTTTGTTATTTAATTATTTTCTACACGCAATTATCTTTAACGATACATTTGTTTTACATATTGAATAAATATTATCAAATACTATCAAAGATCTAAAATTTGTCACAGCTAGTTTCGTAGCCAAAAACCGTCCATTCTTCTTTGCCGTATACACTTGTATAACGCATCGCATCAACGAAATTGCAGCCATAAATAAATAAAAAGAAGTTACGAGGGTGGAGCCGGCGCTGTTGCGAGAAACTCCGACCAATAGATCATTGTTCCAGCGGCGAGACTCGTTACATTGTCCGAGTCGTGACGGTGTGTATCGTTTCGCCCTTTATGAGACTTTTTGATTAACACAAGAAAACTCGTGAACGTCTCGTTTCCGACGACTTCCACGACGTCCAACCAATTTCGAGGTGTATCCACGACGACAATGGCTGCGGTGGTCCAATGTGCTTCCCTCTTCGTGCCATCTCTCTTCTCCTTCGTCTGTGGACGTTGGTACACACGAGTCCAGAGGGTTATTAGCGCTGTCTCTTCTATGATTAATGCCCGCTGGACTTTGGAAAATTGGCCGTTGCTCGACAAAAAAAAAAGTGGACGGATAAATGCGCGTCACGTGCGCCGACGTGCGTACGGTTGTTGATGAAACTCGTGGTAGGTGGTTCGACTGTTTCGTGACGAGGCTGAAAACGGGGAGGAAGACACGACTACCGAAGAAGAGCGAGGTTTAGGTAGGGGAAAAGGCCAAAGGGAGCGGGTCGTATGCGTGGCAGGAAGAGTTCGCGTGTTGCTCGTAAACTCGTGTCCTGTAAGTTCGTACATCCGGTGGACTCACACCTGAGCATGACGCGTCATCGAATATTAATTAGACTGATTGTCGGTTTCGCTTTCTGTAGCGACTGTCACTGTTGTTTTCGTTTGTTCTCTGCGCGGAGGGTGGCTTCGAATTCATGGCACACACGTTTGTGGTGCTTCGGTTTATTATTTAACAGAGATTTGTTGAAGTTGATTAAACGTTATACAAAAATCAGGTTTTCTGACATGGCTGACACGATACCTCAAGATCTACTTGCCCGATTCACTTGAAATCATTGAGGAACTATTTTACTTTTCAGTCTCGAATCACTTTTTTCATAGAGAGTTGTCTTTTCTTTGGTCTGCACCATTGATTCGAAACATCCAGTACTAATACCAACTTCGTTCCCCCTCCACGATTGTCCGTGCTTCATGAAAATTGGTTTCTTTTGCGCATCGATGACGCGTCATCGGTATTAGTAATGCCCGAAGGCGACGCCCTTCGGGTGACTCTTCTCCACAGTAGTATCTCTACTCCCCAAACCCTTCGCAAGGTTACAAAGGGTGTCACGAAGAATTCCTCGACACACGTCCCGTGCGTATAACGTTCCCGGGAACAAGAAAAGAATTTCAGTGAAGCCGGATCCGTGTACGGCACGCTTGAGAAATGGAACCGATGTTCGCCTGAAATAGAATGCAGCGACAGCCAGAGGAAAAATTGAACCAACGACGGGTTTCCAGTGAACGATCTGTTAATTGCTCCGACCCTTTTCCTAATTACGGCGAGCAGTGTTCGTTCTCGTTATTTTCGACGTTCATTCAGAAATAGTAATAAATCTCATTCACCGGCGTTTAACGGAACTCGAGTAGAATTCAACGATGAAAGCTTCTGCGATTTGCTCACCCTTTATCACCCCTGAAGACAAGCGCGTCCACTTATCGCGAATCTTTTACCCCACATTTTCAATCGTTCCGTCGTTACAGGGCTTGCTCATCTGGAACCACGAACAAGAGGCCGCTGACCCTTTTTCCTATTGATTTTCGAGATTTCGAACCGCGAAGGGCCACCGCTGGCCAATGCCAGCAGGGTAAATATTGGATCGCTGAGTCTGACGTTGATTGCGCGGAAGAGAACAAATGTAATTTTAATCGCTCCTCCACAGAGGGTCGGTCTCCGTCAACGACAGGGCCGAAAGTTTGAACAATTCTATACACCACGGCTATGCAACCGCCTGCCCTCCAAAGTAGATGAAAATATCGATCCAACGGGGGATCGATAGGCGATGGGGTGGCGGGGATAGCCGGCTTATCGTGCTGGCTGTATCGAGGTCAGCGGACAGGACGGTTGGCCGCAAGCCGCGGAATAGATATATCGATTCTAATAAAAATCGATGCCGACCGGTTCTATTGTTGGCGACGCGAGGAGTTTTCGAGGCCGTTTCCGGTTGATTTTTCATCTGATTGGCTTGATTGTTTCCGGGTTTCCCGACACCGAACGGATTAAGCACACACGTTGAAAACTTTTTAGTGGGCGGTTTTATACGATAACTTGTGGGAGCGCTTCGAGGCCAACGCGCGGGTGTTTGCTATACTGGCGGAAGTCTTTGGAGGATCTGCACCGCAGTTTCTGATTTCATTGCCCGATGCCGGCAGGCCTGTGCGCAACGTGTCGTAAAATATCGGACACGATGTCGGGAACCGTCCAGATGAGTAATGTGCACGGCGGTTCAGCGGTTTAAGGTTTAATTGCGACGATGATAGGCTGTCGTACATAAAACGGCAGTTCTCACGAGTACGAAAAATTCTTCTCTAATTAATTCTAATCCTTCTCGAAGGTAGCAACATGCGCATCTATCTTGTATAACTTTGAAGCACGCTAAAGGAAACACGTTCCGTTTTTACTGCTCCATTCCGCACCGCGTTCATATTTATTGATTGCCTTATACCGATTCCACGATGTCTCCATCGTGTCGTCACGGCCGTCCCCCGCAAACTACCACAGAAGACGAAGACATAAACGCAGGCTGGCAAATAAGGAAGCGTAGGAGCCGAACAGTGTGTAAGACGACGCGGGAGGACAAGAAACGAGAGAGCGTGCATCATCGTCCGATATATCGAGGAATCGCGAGTCATCGAGCGATCGTGGATACAATAACCGCGTGATATCCGCGAAAAGATTTAACGATCGCCGCTGCTGGTCGGCAGGCCAATGGGTGCAGTAACCTGCAGGGGCGTGACCGGGGCTTCTGGGCGCGACACGATATCGATTCTACTTAACGATAAGAAGACACGGTGGAGCGTGTGTCATACGGAAAGGGCACGTTCACTGGGTGGACGATACTTTTGTTTGAAAAGGAACATTCTCGCGATCCAGAGGCGAATTTTACGACGACGCTGGCCGATAGCGTGTATGCACCTCGAACGAGAAGTACACACGGCTCTAGTAAGATACGAACATGGAAACGGTAAATTCCACCTTTCCATGGGTCGCAATTGAAAATGGAAATTTTTGTTCCGCGGTATGCAGCCCGGCAGAAGCTTCCTAGTTTACTAAAATGATGATAAAAGGTTTCTCGTGTGTAACGCGTTACGGCCAACGCTCGAGTTGTCCGGAGCTCAAAGCTGAGCAGTTCCTTTTATTGACAGGCAAAGTGTTTGACAGATATGTAACGCGTTATTATTGTTTGGAAGGCGTTCAGTCGTTCCTGCGCGGAGGGACGAGACACCCCCGAAGCCCCTTCTGGCTCGGTTATAATATTGTTTCGCCCCCGCGGCCCCTTGGTTGTTCCGTTCTTTTTTTCGAATTGAATCGCGTCAGTCCGTTCTACCGTGCGCCACGTACGCAGGACGGGAAATACGTGCAGCGGAGAACGGTCCTGTGCAAAGAGAGCACGGGGAAAAGGAACGGGGTGGCAGGGTTCCGGAGGACAAACAGGTAGAATTCGATTTGTCGATTCGCACGCTCGAAAATCGAGCAGTCGTTCGGGCGATAAAATGGAGAACGCCGCCTTTCTCTCTCGGGGGGCCGAACGGTAGGAGAAAATGGGGGAAAACCATGTAACTCACCTGACGTTGAAGATTAGTGGCGATCCTTGGGAAATCAATACTTTAAAGTTTCGAGCACGTCTGCTAAGGTTTCCGGGGCCTTACCCCGTTCGTTCTGCGCAAAGTGCAACGGTCTCTATCCGCGAGATGCAGTTTCGTAATTTATACAGTATGGACTGTTATAATGACGGGATCCCGTTTCTATGAGAACGATTCACGTGAGCTAACCTGTGAGGCACGTGGTATTTTATCGACTGACGAAATCATTCCGAGTAGAGGCGACCCGCTCATTCTATTGAACGTTGGACTTTTTTCGAGACGATTGAGACAATAGAATCTACGATGGCTGATAGGAGATGCTGATAGCAATAAAGCAATCGCAGATGGCGAAAAATTCTCGCGCACTGCACGAGCAGAGAACACGGGAATGTTGTGTAATACGTACATACAATTTATTTAACGAAAGTCATTTGTACCTTCACCCGTCAGAGATGCCAGTGTCGCGGGTACCTCGAGTACCTCAGGTACATATTTTGCCGCAGCGTTTCGTTTCGCCGACGGCGATGCTCGGCGTATAAAAATTGGTTGGTTCGTGTGAAATCAGTCGCGAGGCAGCCACGGTTGGAGCTGAATCTTTAGACGGCGCCTTTCGGTACGTGGCACGTGCACGGTGCTCGATAATAAAGGGGGAGGTGGGTGAATATAGAAGACCGAGAAAGGGTGTGGAACGTCGGGAAAGAATAGGGGTGTGACACGTTTCGCGCGAACTTTATTCTCATTTCTGCCTCGGTCTCGGTGCTCCCCCAACCTGTAGCTCAGTTGGCCTGTTTATGATTTATATTTCGTGCTTCGCGCCGATGACAAACGTCCCTGGCGTCGCGATTGTGCTGGAGAAACCTGCGTAGTCCGACGATGCGAAAGGGAATTGGCGAGAATGTTGTTGCAAGGACCGCAATTTGGCAAGAGAGGGGTAGTCTTCGCTCGGGAAATTTAGTATCACTTGTGAATATCATTTATTTAATCAGTCAAATATTTGCATGGCATTGTGTAAAGTAATAATTAGATCGAACACTAAACCACCTATATTAAATTTGTATTTATTTTATTTTCTAATACAAAGTTTCTCTTTTTTACAGGTATGCATTGTATTCCAAGATTCTCCATTCTTTTGCTGCTTGTTTGATGGTACACTTTACTGAAAATCGGTACGTATCTGTTTTATTTAACAAGGACAACCTTCTGTTAAAAATTACGCGCCAATTTATCGACGAGAACTGTACGACTAGATAACGAGTTTGCCTCGGGCAAAGTTGTTTTTTCATGCCTGACTTTGGTCGTGTACTGCATTCCCGACCCCCTTATTGCTTCTCGATTGGAGGTTTAGAATTTGTTCTGGCTACCATTAAGTCTTGCCTGCCTTGACTCACATTCGATATCCTTAATTAAGACCGAAGTTCCAGTTTTTTTATACGGCAATCGACCTTAACCGTAGCATTCCTGTAGCATGACGTCAATCCAACGAAGGCAAAGTGGCAAATAAAATTCAATTACGATCGCGATCATCGACAAATTCTAGAAACGAACCACCTACCTATTCACCCCGTTTCCCATTCTCCCCCGACTGCTCCGAAAAATCGCATCGTGCACGGGTCGCATAAATCGCAGCCACTTTCCATCCGCGTTTCACACGGTCCGTTCCACTCGCAAATTTTCGACATTCGGAACAAACGAGTAAAGAATCCTCGACTAACGAGTAGTGGCGATAAATAGCTCGACGTCGCGACCGGTGTAACCAGCCGAAATTGAATCGCTCAGAAAAGACAACAAAGGCGTCGCTGGTACAATGACCGTCGAGACCATTAATAACGATCAAGCCGTGATCCGCTGCCGTCGCCGAAATCGTGACGCATTGTGAGCATCCTCAGTGGTCCACGCGTCGCGAGATACGCGCGATACACGACTGGAGAAGCATCCCGAGCCTTCTTTAACCCTTTCGCGGCGGGTTTAACACGTTCGAAGGAGGAACGGGGACAGTAGTAAGTGATCTCTCGAGGCGAGCGGTCGTAAAGTGAGGGATCCGAAAGGGGGGAAACATTCGCAGCTTTTTGTTCGACAATTTATTCGCAGACAACCGACCGTATTTTGCGTCCGCGTGATCTCGCGTCGGAGCAGCTCGCGCGGAGGAAGCTGCGTCCTCTGAATTCGTACGCTACCAGATCTGTGTTATTTCCTGGAAATCGAGCCGCCTCTGTAATTGGACGCAATGAATACCCTTATCGTCGAGAGAAATGGCAGCATCTTCTGGCTTGTATTTCCACCGAGGTACGGCGGGCGTGAAAATTTCGTCATAGGAAATATGCATAACTGCTGGCACGCCTGTCAACGAGGTTATTAATTCGGCCCGATATTGCCGATAATCATAGAACACGAGAAGTTTCGTGTTGCACAACTCCGCTGCACTTCAATTGCGCTGGCTGGAATGGATCTCGGGCGAGTAACTTCTGTTTCATCCAGTTACAGATTCGTGTAGATACAGGTTTTTTTATTCTTCTTCGGGGCCCAGGCGTAATAAGTAGTCCGGGAGACATCGACGGCGTTGCGAGCGAGAAACGTGAATTTTATGCGAGCGGAGAGGCGTTCGGAAAGCACAAGCGAGTGTCTTGAATTACACGGCTTCACGTGGCTACGGCCGCGGGCACCTCGTTAAACCTTTCGCTGTTGCGCATAAATACGTTGGTTGCACGCTACTTGTTTTTCAGACCGGGTAAATGCGTTGATTATATTGCCGATGCCGGGGTATAACGTATCAATTTCTCTCTGGCCGGCACACGTGTGTATGTATCTGCGTACGCGACCAAGGAATTCGTTCGTGTCTCGAATTCGTCGTTTCGACTACTGCCTGTACGCGTTCCTTTTCCTCCGGCCGCTTAACGAACGAAATTATCGCCGGTACACGAACGATTAGTGTAGCACAGCCGCGTTTAAACTACCACCCGGTACGCCTACTTGCTTGCATAATTAACTGTCCTATTAGGAAATCAAGGAGCGAGGGAAATGTGTAAGCACTAATTCGTCATGCGAAACTTGTACGTGTCAGGCTTGATGATCGATTAATTTCTGTAAGATTACCTTTAACGCCAAACGAAATCCCACGTATTACGCGACGCGTAGCAGTACTAAATTGCAAAATTACTCCGCTCTTGCTAACAATCGCAGTTGGCGATACACCACTTGCTCCACTTCGAGAAGACGTGTTACCAGCCACGCACCTCCTACTTCTACACGCCGTTGCACAGCCGCCGTTGGCGAACCCTTTTGCAACCCCTCACCGCGAACCAAATTTCTCCCCCAGTACGTACTTCCACAAATCTTCCCGTTATTCGAGTATCCAACGGGACGGGACAAGCAGATACGGCTAATAGAATCGTGCATGGAAGGGGGAACAAACGGTAGGCGGGCAAATCGGATTTCCCGCGAAATTCCATTTTTATCCGTCAGCCGTTTTCCCCGTTATTGCGGCGGCGAAGAAGGTGGTAGAAGGCAGCAGCTTGGCCGGAGGTTCCGTTGGTGTAGGCGTTTCAGATCGCTTCTCTTGGAGCGCCTAAAGTGTCGGCAGCAATGCTAGAAGGACTATTATGCCCATCTGCCGGCATAACGAGGCGTAATTGAAATCTCTCGTATATACGAACGCACGGTCAGGCTTTCTCACGTTAGGGCCACAATTAGCTTTATTGTCGCGTCTGTCTGACGGGGCCGGCTCTTCCTAGCGGTGGCGTATTGCTCGACGGCCAGCGATGCTGACGAAGACAGGCGCCGTCCTTCCTGGCAGAAGGACGAACGACTGATTACTCGCCACCACGAGTAGAAATATTTCTCGTTGCCGTTATCGGCCAGCCGGCTTGTCCCTATCGCGAAATCCGATGCCAGCAGGATTGGCGAGGAAACGGAACGGCGGAAGGGGACAGGAGGAATAGGTACTTGCGTACCACTTAGTCCACCTTCCCCTCCCGCGATACGCGTAATTATCGCGACGTTCCGTGTTACGATAGAACGGGCCTCCTTTCCTGCTCGACTCAATCTGAACGAGGGGCGCGTTACGGTCTAATTGAATATTTTTCGAGGGAGGATTAATATCGTTGCGTTGACGCTATTGATTAATCGGGGGCCATGCCCGCGTAGCATCGAGAGAATGCTCTATTATTTGATTTATATTACTATCATGGAGGGTTATATATAAATAGATGGGGACGATAAAGCGATTTGTTTAAGCATGATCTATTTGGAATGTGCGTGGAAGATTTCACTAAATTCCGCAGAATAGTGAAATTGGAAGGTTTGTAGATAGAACTGCATTTTGAAGAGCGGAGCGAAACATTGTTTAACATTAAACTTATTAAACAGCCCCGTGCGTATACTCGAAATATTAATAAATTTGCCATTTTATACGCACCGCCTTCGGGCTCTCCCCCAAGATAAAATTTCCATCGGATTTATGAAACCAGATTACAATCCGATAGATCTACTGCGAAATACAAAACCCTCTGCCGAGGGGGTGATCGAGTCGCCGAGCTTGCTGTTAATTATTACCGCCAGCTATCAGCGCCGGTTTCCAATCATAACTCCAGCGATAATTAAACCGCTGCTGTACGATCTCTAGCACCGAAAAATACTTTGATCTACGATGGACAAGAGGCGGCTCGGTGTCGCGTGACGGAATTTTTTTACGCGTACAGGGGACGAGTTATCGTATTGTGCTGGTGATCGGGAAAGTGTCTCTCGTTAAGTTGAAACTCGATCGAGCGAGGAAATTAGAATTACACAGCAGATATTCGTGTACGCATTCGTACGCGTACTTTTATGGACCGACTATTGGCTATATGGACACGCATTGGAACCGCACGTCCGCGTCGGGACGACAATAATCTCGTTAAGAGCGGAATACGTAGCCGATCCTCGCCCTGGGGAAATAAACGGCATCGGAGGCCACGATAATTTCGTCACCAAGGAACGTGGCTCTCGAACCGCCCGACATACCTTGCCACCCAATTTCCAGGAACGAATGAACATCCAGAATCTGAAAAAGACGAGGCGATCCTTCTGAAACCTTGTTACAGACTCGTAAATTTTGTCCCACGATAATGTAGTCGCCGACGACACGGAACGAGCGTCCGTTATGAGAAATGACCACGAGTAGAACGGCTGGAGGTTGCTCAAAACGTGCATTGTCAAAATTAGAGAACCGCGATTTTTCGGCGAAATTAATGCGCTCGACGAGCGTTCGACCTTTTAGTCGTTGATTTATGCGGATGTGAACACAGCTATTAGGCAAGCGGGACGGCTGTTTGTTATGGGAAATAATTATGCGCCGACTGGGCAGATTATTCGTTAATATAACCACCTAGAGAACGGGCTACGTGATTTACGAGCGGAAGGGACGAAATTTATCCAATACTCTTAAATCTCCGCGAAACGACGCGGCAAAAATAAACTCCATCCGTCCAAGTTAACATCAATATAATTTTATCCATCGTGGCAGTGTCGTCTCGGCACTCCCTTAAATAACGATTTCATAGCAGTGCAATTAATAGAGCCTCCTCGATTCGCCAATATAAATTTCACGATCCCTAAAGCGGCATTCAACGGTGTCAGAGCGGAGCGTTTCCAGGTGAACGGGAGTTGGATCGTTGGTATCATTAGCCGTGGTCTTCGTGCAGCCTTGTTGCCGTGGATAACTGAACGGGGACATTAGGCACGTAGGTAGTTCGCGTGCTACCTAATGTAGGATCTTGATCTGGTACTAGAATAGATCGACGAGGAAGAATGTTCTTCCGAGCGAGGTAAGTCGCCCGCGGAATGTTAACCAGACATCGTAACTCGCGTTTATCGGTTCTCGATGTTATTAGTTCCGCCCCGTGGTACTCGGAGGCCCATTCAGCAGACACTCGTACCATTCCCTATATATACATATATATATCCGATCCTTTTAATTGTTTACCCGTGGCCCCGGTACATACAAGCCCAGCCACGAAGAATGATCGTGGGATCACAGAACGAGAGCGACACGCGCGAGTCCTCGTGTGCAACGAGATTTCAATCGTCTCCAGGATTCCTTCCAGTTCTTCTGTGGAATCGAGTACATAATACCGCGATCGAAATTGAGGGAGTTATGGTTGGTGAAGCAGTTGGGAAGATCGTCCGAATTTCAGCATCTTCGTGGTTTAGGAGGGCGACGTAATGGGGGTTCTATTATGCTACGGTTTCCACGACCGATTTATCCGAATTGTCGATTTATAGCGAGAAGTTTGTTTAAACGCGAGGAGAGTAACGTTGGAGATGGGGGAATCGTTGTTTCATCTAACGAGAATGTAACGAGAAGTCTATTGTATGCAATGTATGCAGTATTGTACACGCAGAGAAATCGAGTCACGTTCCTGCCACGGAAATCGCTGCAGTTTAGAATTCAAAATCGCGATGCGCGAAATATCTTCTGAAACGGATAAGATTGATTCATTCTGTCCCCCGGAGTCTATTGATGAATGTTGAACGATGGGAGCAATTGAAATTGAAAGCCATTATCGAAGAGGAATAGAATATTTCTAACGACCCGGCGGTCACTGCCTGGCCCGACGTAATATCCGTCAGCGACGAATTAGCGTGTATTCCGGACTGTATTGTCGAAATCACATTGAACGTCCATTGCTCCGTAATTAATACTCTCTCGCCGCGGCACATCGACGGCCCATTTCAACGTTTCCGTCGATCTCTTCGTTAAAATATAAACGAGCCCTCGACTGTGTTTCGAGGCTGACTCTTCTCTCATATTCTCCATCCCCGTTCCTTCTATCTGGTCGCTGCTTCCGTTTTTTCTCCTCCCGTCGCTATTGCACCGTGTACTCTTTCGTTTCACGCTGGCCGGCTCATCGATCAATCCGGAATGATGCCGCGCGTTTATACACCTGCGCTACCTGGCTCGCTTGATTGATGATATAAAGGTGTAAACGTTCCGTTGTCCATCGCCCGCACGAAATGCACACCGACAGGGGCCAATCTGCACGCCAGACGCGTACACCGGCCGTTTCCTCTTCGACATGCGCGAATGCTTGCGACTTGTCCATGATCGCGTCGCGAGTTCGATGCAGCCTTTCCTTCATGCCAGTTCTCGCCCCTGCAAACATATGTATATTATACATTTGTCAATGTCCTGCGATAACGAATCGAAAGACGGTGGACTCGTTCCCGATTCTAATGTCAAACGACTATGGGAGTGGGACAAGCGATAAGTTCCTCCGTTTCACCAGAAAATTTAATAAAACGAGATATTTATTGTCCGTTCGCTCTCCCGGCCTGTTCGACGCGAGTGGTCGTAATAACCCGACGATTACCGATCGGAAAAGTATTATTTCCCTCCCGAGCAATGGATCCAGACAGTTGCCAACGCGGCACCGCCGTAAATTCTACAATTTTATTTAGAATCGTGGAGTGCCCCGGTCTTAATCCTGATCGCCTACGCAAGCGGCCAACGTTCAAACGCAGCACCGTCGAAGACACAATACGTACATCTACATACACGTATGTACTTGGTATCTCCAGTAAGAATCATTTTCCTCAAACGACCTGGCAACGATTACTCGCAATCAGTCACTCTTCCCCCGAGGCACTTGTTCAAACATCATTCCATTCAACGTATCCACGGACGTGCACGTTGCTATTGCGCGCGTAGAAATAATATCCAAAGCTGGACACGATGTTTACACGCGTCAGATGAACACTCCGGAGGAGTCCTTGGCTCAGCAGGATTCTTACTTTATCAGCTCGAGCCGCGGCTGATTAGTGTCGCAGAAGGAAACGAGAGTAATTTCAAGTCCTGGCGGCGCAGCTGAACCCGGCAGCTCGGATAGCTATGACAAGACGAGAGTTTACACGCTAGACGGGAGTAATTACATCCAAGTTTCGGAGGCTGGTCTCTCTCCCTCTATTTCTCTTTCTCTTTAACTCATCCCCTTCTTGCTACATCTTTCTCTGTTCCCCGCTAAATCGTCCTGTCTCGTTTTCACGCGGCGTTCATCTCCGTCTCTCTATCCGTTGGCGTTCGCCCCGTGGCTCATCTCGACCTCCCCGTGCTGTCTCTCAGCCAGCACGATGCAACCGGTGCAGCCCTCCACCGCAACTGCAGATAATGCCCGCGTGCGGTATTATCTGCCGCGAGTTCGCCTCAAGATGGATGCCGGGGGAGCAGACGCGGTGGATTAATCAGCCGAAGACGTTTCCTCCACGAATTTCGTGGCTGTCTCGTTGGCTGCTGGTGCTTCGCGGGTACTCGGCGATAGTTGGAGTGACGTAAAATGAATGATTGGCGCGTTTATGCGGGGATCGTTTATTTTTCGACGGGGCGCTTTAAAGTTTTAATTTAACGAGGCTCCTTATGCACGGGAACGTGTTGGCGCGCTGGTGACAATAAGGAGACTGCGTCTGGTTAATGCGTTGCCGGCAAATTAATCCTGCCGGAGGTACAAGCAGTTTATTTTATGGACGGTGTAATAGGTTTAATTCATTCATCTTGAACGCAATGGCTCGATAGATTTACGATCTTGAACGCGAGCTGTCTGTAAAACGGTTTCGTACGAGCTACGGATGTTCCGAGGGAATTGCTATTCGAATCGGATTCTTCGGCGAGATATAAAACGGCCAGGTGAAATATCATTCGCGAAGTAAAAAGCTGGGATAATGATAATATATTTATAACTCGATATTTGTATCTGGAATTATTATTAAGAGGTGTAACAGGTTCGCGATACGTGGGGCTCCTATTTAATCGCGATTCTCGGGCCGCGTGTCGTAAGTAGCTACCGTGAGTCGATCATAGTTAACTCACGTGCCAAGGACAAAAAGAGATAGCCGGGTAGTGGGAACGAGGCAGGGGCGCCATATAAATTCGTACCGGGACTTTTCGTGCGATGCTGCTTGATTTATGGGCCGATTTAGCTGTTATAATAAGGAGGCACCAAGAAGCCAACAAGGAAACGTAAATCAATGGCCGGTTGATAGTTTAATGGATCGTTTCTAGTCCCTGGCTGCCTGCATACGCGTCTACGTTTACTCTCCGTAATTATAGCAGATCCGTTTTCCGGCACCCCACTTTTCATTCTCCACCGTCTCTGATTGTCTATCGCGATCCACGCCGGTAAATAGTATCGCCGGCATTTCTCCCCGCCTTACCTGTTCTGCCGCGCGCAAGGGAAATAATTATTACTCGACTGGAGATAGAGTTTTTTGACGAATATGCTTGACGGGTCGTATAATTTATGGGAACAGGCAGCACCGCGAACAGCGGAGGGAAACGCGTTTCTCGCGTGGGACGGCTGTCGTAAGGCGGAAGACTGCGAGATTCCTTGTAATAAATAATAAGTCACCGAACAGAATAGGTGACTGGAGAGCGAGATGATGAATGAGAGTTGGTGTGCATTCCAGCGCAATGAAACCGCGCCGCTGTCATTAATCTTCTCGGTGCGCAGTGCATCTGGCCAACGTTTACCATTCTGCGCGGCTTCGATTACCCCTTCGATACGCCGGTGTCATAACTCCGCGATACGTAAACGCTGCTCGAAAGGGAAAGGTATGAAGTCGCGAAGAGGAGAAAGATTCATCGTTCTCCAAGCATGTACGATGCACGCGACAGACTCGGCTAGCCCTCGATCGCGACGCAATGTACCCATTCGAGGCATTGGTTCGACGTCCATGGTGGGGTTAAAGCCCAACCGAATTCGGGGGTGTGTAATTGTCTCGGAAGAATGAGGCTAACAAGGTGGCGTCCCATCCCCGCCTTGGGCAAACTTCATTTCCGTTCATTTCGCATCTCTAAGTAATACTCTGTTTTTTATTATCCGTGGAAAATTGAGTTTCCCGTCCCTCCTGCTCCTTACTGGCTGCTGTGCGGGCGAAAACGGGGAACCAGAAGGGAGTTGCTTGCTGCGGGTTCGAGACAGAAAAAAGGGCGACTGGGTGGCGGAGGTGGAGAAAGCTGAGGAGAAGGTGGAGGAGGTCCAGCCAGATGGACTTTGTCTCCTTCGATTTTCTCTTTGCGCGTGAGCCTTAACACCTCCTTTCGAACTTTTCGTCAACGCAATTCTATCCCCGCACGAGGTAATGAGATTTCTTGGGACGCGAGCACAGCCAGCCCGTAATAAGAATTCTTCGTCGAAGTCCGTGTCGCACAATGAAAGGGCTCATTCCTTTTTGGCGAAGAGAGGAGTCGATTCAAACGAAAATCGTTCGCTTTCTGCTACGAATTTACAGGAAACAGATGAAATGGTTGCCGCGAGAGACGAGTAAACGAGTGTCGTCGTGGTTGGAATGGTAATGGAACGGGGCAATACAGGGTAGATCCATACGATCAGGGAAGAATTGTCTTGTATATTAGTCGTGCGGGCTCATGAGGGGTAGAATGATTTATAAACGAGACAACTGGAAATACCACGGGCGGCTTCATGCAGGCTAGTAACTTCCAATTAGCCCCCGGGCTTTCCAGCGTTATTCGTCAACTTCCGGGGACCAGATACAGCGTCGCCATAGTTACTCGTAATTGACAGGTCTCGCGAATTATTTATCGCCTCGAGTCAACTAAAACTCGGCTCGCGTTCGTTCGATGCAACTAAATCGAATCGTCGTCGGAAGTGCTCCGCCGAGGGATTAACCAAAAGAAGATCGAACGCAATACCGTCTTCGTATTCCATTCCGCCGGAGACGCAATTTTTTCCTCTCGACGCTCGCGCCGAATGCCCAAGTAAAAGCTTGCAAGGCGGATCGGTTTACCGTGGCACGATTTTACGAGAGGCAATTCGGTCACACCGTCAGGTTTCATAAGAAGAAACACAGGTGTTCTGGGCCGCGAGGGGACGCAATCTGTGCCACCTGTCACGCGAGCAGGAGAAAAGAATTCAGCAGTGCGGTTCAGCCGTGCACGAAAACCGAAAGTCACACGGGACCACGGGGAATATGGCCATGTCTTCGTGCCATGCTTCATTTCGAGCCCCACCTTATATTCCGTCGTCGGTCCCTGGAACGGAGAAGACGCTCTTTCGTGGCGACGCCGTTTCAGACATCTGTTGCTCGCTCTCTTCTTCCCCGCAACAAGGCATTTGCATAATTATAATCTCGCCTCGGCCGTCTCGAAAACTCCGGACGAGGGCCCGGGCTACCAGGCTCCTTCTGCATCCGTTTCTGGACCTGTTGTTGTTAAAGGAAAGAAGAAGAAGAAGCAGAAGAAAAGGAGGAGTTTGGGGTGGAGGAGGAGCTGCAGGAAAGAACGAATTGCTTCCGTTAACCAGACGGGTCACGGCCGTGTCTTATTGAGGCAAAAACAATCTTGGCGCCAGCTACAGGCAACTGATGGCTTGGTTAAACCATTTTTACAGGAACGCCGCTTGATACGATATTTGCGTACAACGGTTCAACTCCGATCTTCATTTTATTAATTTTCTTCCACGAGAATTCGAATATCTTTTCTACGAAATTAACAGGAGAATTGCATTCTATACGATTCTGCACCGCAATAAAACAGGTAACTAAAGTCGAGCCCTCAGTCTTTCAAACACATTTCAAAACAAGAAAAACCATAGAGAGATTTTCATCGCGCATCAAAACTGTTTGCCAACCAATCATCCAACTATAAAGAAAAGTCCCTTTCAATCCTCGAAGCAATCAGCAAAGTGACCGTAAGAGAAAACCCGGGCAGTAAGAAATCCATCCTCTGTGCGCCCGGGAAAAAAAAAATCGTGGACGATCAAGGGAGGGCGGTGCCGTTATAAATGGAGCATTTTGGGGTCGTGAAAGGTGACGATAGATCCACGGGGAGCCGCAGAGGCGTCCGACAATGCGAGGATAAAGGCGTCCGCCGGGAGAATCCTCGAGAGCGTCCAGCTCGTCTCGAGATTCGTATAGATAGGATTACTGGAAGACGTTGGTGCTCGGGTGGAAAACGGAGGAGAAGAAGGAAATGAGTATGAACGGGGGGGTATTTTCGCGAGGATTTCGACGCCGCTGTCAGAACGCATGTCGGTCAACGTAACTCCGGGCGAGGGCCCAAGGGGACTTGACCCTCGTGAAACAGAGACGCGGGGGGATAATATCAAGTAGAAATAAAAAAGAGGGAAAGAAAAGAGAGGAAATGTAAGAAGGTAGAGCGAAGGGGAAAGAGCCCGAACGGTGGATCTTAAGGGATTCCGGCGTCGATATAATTTTTCATCCTTCTCGCCTTTGTGATCGTCTCATTTTCCACGATTTCGTCGCGTCATATAGCGCCCCGACAATGCCAGTGATTTCTGTCTATTGAATTCCTCTTCTCGCTCTATGGTTCGTACGGTTCCCTTCTCCGGGGTAGCGGCGTTCGCGGTTCTTCGTTCTCCTCTTACGTCTACCGGGTGTCAAATGATGCGTATAGAATAGACTGGAAAGCCGGCTGGATCCATTATCGATCCATCTTTGCTGCTGGAATTCAAGCAGCGAGACTGTGCAGGACGGGGTGAAAGGGGACGGTTGGAGTCGAAGTGGAAAAGGTGGGAGGAACGGCGAGGGTGGAAGGAGGTCGAAGAAGTAAGACGAAGAAGGTAAGGGAGCTTGGTCGGTAGGAGAGAGAGGGTGGAAAGCAACCCTCGTGAAAGTTCTATAGGAGGAGACCAGCTCCCGTGTCGAGGCTGTTGGATGCCGTGCCACCCGGTGATAAGCCCTTAGCAGCCACGGAATTGCCCTGAAACATCGACCGGACTTTCTGATGACGCGGAATTGCTTCGTGCTTTCGTTCGTCGAATTATTCGACCGCGGGGGATGGTTCCGCGAATCGAAAGGGAGAGAAGGCCGACAATCTCGTTGGTTTTACGAGACCTCGGTAATCATTCGTACGCACGCATCGACCGTGGAGACATTTCGCGTGACGAACGATCCTCTACGATCGGGACCAGGAATTAAGAGAACAGCAATGATTATTGGGCTTCCATTAAATGCTTCCGCTCGTGCACGAAAATTATTGTCGAATTACAATTGAGGAAGGGTTTAGGGGGGGGGGGGGACAGTGGTCACGTTAAACACTTCCAGGACACGAGTTCACCTTTGTTCGCGATTCTTTTTTAATCAACGATCGCGCATTGTCTCGCGCAGGAAAGGTTTCTCGGAAGGCCCAACGAGCTTAAAGGTTACAATTCTGACGATCGTTCCCCTCGCCGTTATCCGTACGCCGATCACAGCAATTTATTATAATCGTGCATGAGCTTCAACGTGTCACGTATATACGTACAACATCCTCGCAGAGTCGTTACGTTTTCTCCGTTCCTTTCTTACTCTTTTTTTTCTTCGCCACCCCGCCTAGGCTGGCTCGCTTTCTTTCTTGCTGGTTCGCGGCACACGGGCCCCCTATATATTTCCGTGGCAATCTGCAATGACCGTCGGCGTCATTTGCATTCGACGTTGCATGTTCCATCAGTTTACTCTAGGAAAACATGCAACCGAGGCGACCAAAGCATTTACATTCAAATTCCTTTCTTGCCTGAAACGCATGCGACGTAGAATGTAAACGTTGCCAACAATTGATCCGCGTACGTCGTTACGGAAATAGGAAGGAACGCTTAAAAGGAAGATACAACGCGGAGCGAAGTAAATACGAAGCGTGCCTCGAGAATTCCGAAATAATCGTGCCATACTCGAAATACGAAACCGTCGTTCCCGTCGTTTCGACGTTCGTGCCCCACGTGTTTCAGTCTACATTCCGCATCCGTCCTCTCTTTTCGTGCTCACACAATTATTCCGTGTGTTTCTGGCGCACGGTATGCACGAAGAATATTATCATCCTCCGGTATCTGCTGATAAACGCGGCCGAGCAAACGGCCAGAGCTTCTTCTTGCTTGGACTTTTCCAGATTTCGCTGAAATTCCTCAGATTAGACGCAGTCAACGTTTGTGATTTACCGCGCAACGGCAGAAAAGAACGTCGAAAACGGTGATTAGTTTCAAAGAAAGGAAAGTTCATCGTAACGTGGGGAACTTCGAACTTCGTGCCACCGATTCATGGTCGACGAAAGAAGAACGAGAAGTACGCTTGTTGCTAGTTTTAATTAAAAATCGGAGGGTACCGGTGGTGTACGAGGAACCGGTTCATCGCCAAAAAGGGCGGAAGGAACGGGGAGAGCAAACAGACACTAATTGGAGCTCGGCCGCCGATGTTTACCGGATTACCTGCGATTGCCGGCATCACTTGCCAGATGGTTCCTCGTAGACGAAACCAGGGAGATGCTAGATTTCCCGGTAGACATAATAAAAATAGGGAGTACGTTCCTTTCGGTCGGGCCAGGCTAACAAACGATTCGCATGTATACCTATGACCCCGGTCGAACCTCGGCATCAGCGTATATTGGATTATGTAGATATCAGAGAGGGTAGCCAGCAACGCACGGGATAAGCTGTATACAGAACGGGAGCCGAAAAGAATCGGTCGAGTTGAATGAAGTCGGACTGCATGAAACGCTTGAGGCCAAATGCTCGTTCGAGCGGCGAAAGAACCAGCGGGGATAGTTAAATTTTATCGATTCGATGAAAGCTTCCTTCTATACGGATGCGTTTCGTACAGTCGATTATGCTCGAGATCGACAGGCTTTTGACTTCCTTTCATCGATAGTCTGCTCCTTGATTCAAGTTCCAATAGGAGAATATCCGCGGCATTTTCGGAGTTACGGAGGAGATTTTCTATATTTCCCTGTACCGTTGCGGATCTTTTTCTTGCACGGGGAAAAGATAGACTCGGGTAAAAGTTTTTACGACACGCGTAAAATGTTGTATTTCCCCTGACAGTTATTGCAGCAACGAAACTGAATGGTCGTATTACGAGCAGGAACGCGATGTTTCTATTACAGTCAGATAAGGTATAATTGTTCAATTAAAGAGATTGTTTTGTTTTTGTTGCAAGCCTCGATTAGAGTCACGAACAGCTCAAAAACGAAATTCAGAAGGCTACTTCTTGTTGCCTCGTAACGCGCCCCGTCAAAGTCTCCGGTCGTTGAAGGACACGAACAAATAAGCGAGCCGTGTTCAAACGAAACGCTGTCCCGTTTGGTTTCGACGGCTCGAAAATTGCGGGGATCGCAAATTGGCCCGTTCAAGCATCAATATCGCCGGTCTTTAATTTCGAGCCCGTTCGTGCTCTCTCCTCTCGTTTACGCTCGCACGCCAGTCCGCAAACTTTGTGCCCTGAAGCGCCGGTCGCTTCAAAAAAATATTTGCGTCCGGCCGGTAGCGACGGATCCGTATACAGTGACTTATTCCCTTGGTCGCCCTATTTGCATAGATCTTCAGGGCACCGCAAGGATTCTTGGCCCAGGACGAATTGAATTTGAGAAATTATTTCGCCTGGCTCTGTGACCCAAAGGGACCTCGTGCAATAAATTTCGTTTGATGGATGGTATCGTGAAGAGCACGATACTTATTGTGGCTTTGCTTTATTTATGGAAAGCTCGGGAAGATTTGCGAAGAAATTGAGACAACTTGGGAAATTAATTTTATTGCAACAAAATAATCGCATGAATTTATCAGCCACACGAGAATTGAAAGTAATTCTAAAAGTTTCACCAAAAAAAGAATCACGGCACGCTGCTGGCTCCTCATACGCATCTCCGGTATCTACCAATTGCAGACGATTTTTGCGACTTCATCAGACTCCAGCTGCGCAGATGAAACAAGCGCATCGAAACTGCACCGCAGGTTCCCGATTGTATTGCAGATTGGCAGCAACCGGTAACACCCATCGCCTTATGAGTATATTTGCTCCCAGGTTTCGTGGACCGCGAGAAAAAAAGGTTCGATCCACTGAATCGTTATCCCCCAGCGGACAAGGTGGTTAAGTGTGAACGCAATTACCGTCGTAACCACCTACGGTGGTATCGAATAACACGCATTAAGAGGGGTAGATACGGGGGGAGGGGGCAGACAAGGAGGAAGAACGGATGGAAGAGGAGGATGAAGAAAGAGGCATCGATACAGGAGACCGGCACTAACGAGCATACCGAGCTCTGTACTGCTGACCAACGCTTGCAAAGCAACCTCGATCTCTCAGTCCCTCCCTCCCTCCTCACTCTCTTCTCTCTTTCTCCCTCATTTTTGCCAACGGTTCTCTTGTCTTCGTCGACCAACACGCGTTACTCTGTCCGCACCGTGCGAACGCGTTCATCTTCGGTCATTGATCGCAATCTCTCGCTAACGAGCTTACCGCCGGGTGCGAAATCTTACCTGGGGCGCCAGAGCCCCGACCCGTGGCTTCTACTTGTCCTCTTCTGCGTAAGACCGACCGGTACCGTCTCACCTCGTCCGGTTCGCCCAGCTTCGGGATTCCTTCAGCGCCTACCTGCCTACCTACCTGCCTGCCTGCCTGCCTGCCTGCTTTCCTGCCTTCTCGATGATAATCAAAGCAGCGGGATCGCCGCAACGAGGACGCAACATACGCGAGAGAGCAAGTTAGGTGCGGCGCGATCTTTATTTACACAATCGATCAACGCACAGCACACGATCGTTATTTATGACCGGTTACGCGTATAATCGCTCGGAGATGTTGACCGCTGCAGGTGTATCCTGCAGGTTATTCTGTATAAGGAATTGAATTCCTGATACCTTGTAGGTAGAGATCAAATGGAGACGGGTATTTCACGTGAATTGATGGGCAAAATGAAGCAAAAAAAAAATAGGGAATTCTGTTCTTATGCATTTAATATAAATCTCGAATCGGGGAAAATCGTTAATGGGAAAATGGGTGTGGAAAATTGTCGGTGCCTAGATTAATAACGTATCGTAGTCTTGTGGGGTTAGGAATAATGTCTGTCATGGATTCTCGTTTAATATCGGTATTAACGGAGGCGTCAATAGTATCGATTCTCCATTTCCTTGTGTATTAGTACATAAAAGAAGCGTCTACGGGAACAGAGTCAAACGAAGTGACTCCGGGGTCATTTCTAATCACGGAAATGGCAGTGTCACTCTGGTCGGCCGACGACCCCCCTAGGATCGGTTTCGCCGCTGAATTACATTGCCCCGAAATCTTAAGGGGGATGCTCGCGACACAATGTCGTGCACGCCCACGCAGATGGTGCGCCCCGGGTGTAGTAGTTAATTTCCTCTGTCCAAACAGCGCTAATCCCGAGTGACATAAGCCAACTGACGTCTAGAGCTACGTATATACACCCTAAATAGAGGAGCACCATCGGGGCGGGGGAGTGGGGAACGGGAATGGAGCTTTTCGAAACGAAATAGCAGTTGCTAGTATTGCTTTCTGTCTTCTGTCTCGCTGAGGGAGATTCTCAATTGATTCGCCCTTTTTTTATGACCAACGAATCAAGCGCCCAATCTCTGGACACACGACTGCCATTGGAACCTCAATTATTAAAGAAAAGTTGGTACAGATTTTATTTAATTTGGCAATCCTTTTTAATTCCCTTTTTTTCACCCGTCTCGAATTACGCGATTAATTTCGACAACAAACGAAACTGAAATACGCGTGCACGTAATAGACACGTACCGCGTCCCCGTGTTCGACGCTCCTCGTCCGATTCGCCCCTCGATAAACGCAGCAAGGAGAAACAAACGAAATTGATTTACCCTCTCGTGGTGCGCGCACTCCACGTGGCTCCACTTCTGCAGCACGGTGCAGAATTTTTATTTACCGTCGGTTTATTTGCCGGGTCTATGTATTCATACTGTGATCACAATGGGGTTAAGACCGTACTGACTGTGGCTCTACCCCTTTGCACCCCCCGCTGTAAATAGAAGTACGCGTCGTAAAAGGATTTATAGGACACCGCCGTGACACGCCGTCATCCCATTACGGATCATCGTAAGCCTATTTGTTTAGGATCGAAACGGTCACGGGGCTTAGATCGTCGCCTAATTGTCTGGTCGGTGCAGTCTGCAACTTGACATTCGATTAGCCGGCTCCTCGTTCGCCAGTATCCACCCTATCGGCCTCGTCTTGTCTAGCCTCGGGTGACGCGTCACTTTTGTCAGCACCGTGAGAAGCAGATGCACTAAAACGTTCGAAGCGTCCCGGAATGTATTTGCTTTACTAACAAGGCGAAAGTAGAGGGTCTCCTCCTAAGCCAGTGATGAAGATGTAAAAGTCGAAGCGAGAGAAGGGAAAATAGAGAGGAGGAGGAGTACAAAGGGACAGCAGAAGGTGTCCACTCTAAATAGAACAATTTTCGTTTATTCTAGTTCCACTTTGGTAGGTAAACCAGTAGGAGGTGTTTTCAAAAGAAGCAGTGCCACCTGTCCCAATCGTATACCATGTGTGTATATGTTGCTTAATCGGCAGGGAAACGGTGTTCAATAAAATACATAAGCCGTACACGATGGCGGTATGTTGTCCGTACAAGACGCCGGGCTGGTTGATTAATTAAGCGGGAAGGACAGCGAGCCGGGGAAGAGCGATCGTTCGAATTAGAGGAGCACGAGTAGCTCTTGGTGCTGAATCGAAATCTGTTATCGTTTCGTCCAGTGACATCTGACATCTTACTAGAGGCCCAGCTTTCTTTCTCTCGTGCACGGCTGAATGGTGCACGGTGATATATCGATTCGAGCGCGCGATCTTGTCTGTTTCGCTAAAGCATTCGACGATTTAAACGGAATCGTATTTACTGTTTCCCGACAGGGATCCCTCTGGCCGGGATCCAAGCTCCACGACGGAGGTTATCGCATATCTCACGAAACTAATTAATCGTGTGTCTAACAACCGATCATCTGAACGTACGTTATCCGTCAGTCGATCGGCGGGGGGTCAGTAAACTGACATATTGTAAGTTAACTTACTTAACGTGGATCAATCCGCCGCGATAAGATCTTGACTGGTGTTTTGTCTTTCACGTTACGTACGATTCTACACGTCGATTAATCCATTCGTTTCGAAACGGAGGCCGTTTGACAGACGCAGCAAGATGAATACTCGAAATGATACGGATTATTCGGTTTGTAATTTGACGGGGTTTATGCCGTGGGTTTGTGAATCAAGACAACACTGGCAGGAAATTCGAATGCAATTAGTCGGCATTCTAAATCTTCGAGCAATCTTATTTTTTTAAAAAGATTTTGTTATCCTAAAAGAAAAAAAATTCAAAGAAAAAACAACTTTGACTTTAAAGTGTTGCCATTTTTTTATATTTTTTGTTTCGGTCCATGGTGAAATTGCAGTAGTACTTTATGGACTAACGAAAAGGCGAAAATAATGTACGTATAAATGAATAGACGAGCTAATTAGTAGAAAGTACAAATTAACTATAAAATAAATTGAGAAGCTTTCACGATGAAGTCGACAACATTCGGAATTATATAAGACGCCAGCAGCTCGAAGTAAGCTGCAAATATTAAACGAAGAAATTAAAAAGATATAATATACTATATTCGTGAAAAGTCTGAAAAGCAACTTTCTGCCGGGTGTGCATTTGCACGCAGCCAGACGACTGCTTCCTCCATGAGATAGCGAAGCGGGAAGACCGAGTATAAGAGTGGAAAGTAAAATAAAAGTTTGCTTCATTAAGGACTAGTTACCATGAAGACATTCAATTGACGTACCATCTCCCCCCGCTTCCGCGGAATTTCTCGTTTTACTACCAGCATCGTTTCAGATTGTAAACCCTCCAAGAAAGAAAGAGCGAGGGAGCGAGGGAGCGAGGGAGGCAGGTAAAAAAAAGGGACGCCAGAAAGGAAACTTTCAGGCTGCAAAAGTTTCAGGAGCGCGAAAGGTCGAAATTACGAACTTGCTCCTGTCGAAAATCAAAGAATCCACCGGCGGGTTACCAAGGAACGCTCCTTTATTCCAAACACTCGAGATATCTCTCTAATCGGTCATTAATGAAACCGACGTAACCCCGCTGCAATTAATTCCTTAATCGCTAAACTTTCTCAAGAGGACGCCACTTCGAGAAGTATAGTTTCTCAGTGTCGGCTCCGCTTCGAGTGTCAACGCGTACAGACACTTGCGACGCGGCGTAAAAGGCGAACATTAGTCTGCTCGTGACATTGTTTTCGCGAACTTTGCTCTGGCGCCCCTAGCTGACTCCCTTGACTCGAGATTATGACGTTCCCTTCGCGTTGATGGCAGCCAAACGCGAACTACAAAGGCAAATATTGCCGATGATTAATTTCGAAACGCCGTTCGGCCGGATAGATATGAAGTGATGCTTTACCAGGAACGGAAGATAATTTTGAAATGCGTGATCACTTTCATGATCGCACTTTGTCTTCAAGGGGCGCCACTTTCTATTATCGTTCTTCCTAAACAGAAAACACCTAGCAAATCATTAGCGACACGAACATTGGTAAAAGCAACAACCCCGTCGTTGTCACCGATCTCCGGGATAACAAACGACTCTGGTAAACCGGCCAGATAGATCGCGAGGGTTACGTTACGATCAACGCGCGTTTATACAGCCGAGTGCTCTTGGCCGGTCAGTAAAGGGAGTTGCTAAATTTAAGCCGTTCCGTCGGTCGTTTCTCAAGTGTACACGCTTGTCTGCTGTTCGTGAGTGCTGCTCTGACGGACCAGATAATTGTCCGCTGTCGGATTAGGGAATATCGTTTGGAAGGCGCAAGCAGCATCCTGGTTTCGCTAGCCAATTACAACCTTGCTTGCCTCTTTCTTGACTTTCTTCGTTCCTTCTTTCTTTCCTCCTCCTCCTTCTCCTCCTCCTTTCTTTTTGTCGAAACCGCCGTTTCTCTGACTCGTAGCCAGGGCCATTTGCCTGAAACGATTAACGAAACGGTAGCAGAAAGTGGCTGGTCGTAGGATCGTTCTAAAATTGCCTTGGAAAAATTCGCCGGAACGGATGGATCCTCGAGCCGTGCTTTGAGGGTAACGAGTCGGGAGTGTCGGTGATCTAAATTTACTGCCGGTCGTGTAAACGACACAGGAGCCCTTCTACATACCGTAACATTCACCGGCAGACTGTTGCCACGAGTGCCATGAACGAGCTGGAGGTGACGGCAGCTTATCTATGCTCCGATTTCTCTGTGTACCGCCATTCACGCTGACCATCGTCTCGTCGTGCGTCACAAATTCCCCAATAGAAGAGAAAACGTATTATCCCCGTGCCCAGCTGTGCTATACAATAAGTGGGTAGATCTCTATCCACTTTGATTCACCTTTACTTCTTCCGAACCTTCTCTTTCCTTCTCGTTTTTTTACTTCTTCTCGACTTTGTACCACGCCCACCTGTTATTCGAGGAACGTGTAACGTGACAGCAGCCCACGAGCAGATCTCTAGATAGAAACACGATACCGTTTTTAGGCTAAAAACAATGATGCTTTATCAGCGTTTTGATACGACCCGCGAAATCACTCGGTCTCTAGTTATCTCAGCTGCTCCACACCCACCTGTTCGTGGCTGTCCGATCGAATATAAACGGAGACCGATGGAAGAAGGAAGAAGAAACGAGGAGAAAACGAGCCACGACACACGGGCCCCGTTATCTGGCTTTCAACAGAGAGTGGTAAGAAGTGGTTCCACGGTGATGTTAACCCGGCGATGACGCGATGGAGGGATCACTCTGTGTACTGTGCACAGGCAGGGTGATAACAGCTACGGGGGAATTGTACAGAATTACCGGGACTCTCGAGTATCTGGAACGAGAACTCGGTTTTATGAGCGCGCGAAACGGAGAACGGCTGATCCCATCCGGTATCTGGGTACACCGGCGCGTTCGTGGAACAGCGTATCACCTCTGACCTCAGGAATGCTTCGTTTAGAGATAATCGGCGAACGCGAATGGAAGTCGAAGCTCGAAGTGGACCCGAGTCACTTGGACGTTTCAGAGAAGGAGAGAGAGATTAAATTTACAACGAGGGAACTGGCGTACAGATGAGTGCAAGATTGCGAGGAATTTCCCGCGCAATAAAAAAGAAATATTGTCCCGATACTTATCAGTTTCGCGAACATCTCGAGCGTCGTCCCACAACCCCAATACATACTCGTCAAGACGCGATGCAAAATCCCGCAGAATGCTTGCCCCGCAACTTTCCCAACTCCCGATCGGCGAGAAAAATTGTTGTGAAAAACTGCTCCAAAAAGAGATGTCACGACCGCACGACGAAACGTCGCGTCCGAATGATTAACGACGGGGCGAGATTGTGGCGTCGGCAAGAAGTAGACGAGGCTCGGGATTAGACGGTGGAAGTGGAAGAGTTCGATTCGAAGCAAGTAGGTGCAGAGAGCACAAGGGATTCAGAAAGCTGGAGTGCGCTCTGTGCTCGCTCATGCGAGAGAGCGCGAATGAGATTGCACTGCCGCGGCTGGTACACCACCACCGCCGCCAATTGTAGCGGCTGCGGGAGGGTGGAAACCCCCGGCGCCTCTTCTGTCAGGCCTCTTGTCTCATTCCCCGCATCGTCATCCACTCTTGCTTATTGTGTTTCCATTGTGCCTCCCTTTTCTCTGGCCGCGGCATTTTTATTGCCTCCTCCACGTACCACCGGAAGGTGTGCGTAACGCCGGACCAAACAGCCATGCAAATATCCATCGGTTGCCTTGTACTGCACACACACACCTATACGAGGACCAGCCCAGGCCCTTCGTTTCCGGACTTGATCAAGCGTGCACGCAATCGGGCATTGAGCTTTTTTTTTCTCTCGTATTCGAACTCCTCTCCGGTTTGGTAATGAGAAGAGGGACGGAGGACTTTTGATTTCGATGGGTCGGAGTCGAGGATTGTTTGCGAGTTTCTGGAAATGAGGTATCCTAGGGAGTGGGGGCAGAGATTGGTAATATACGTAGCGGAATTTGTATGTTGGAGAATGAAAATAGTGAAGAGGAAATGATTTGGGGTGTAATTTAAGTGAACGGAAGATTTATAAGATAGAGTGAGGGACGAATATCTATTTCAAAAACCTTTTTTTTTTCTTACTTCGGGGGCCTGTCGATTGATCCCTCTCCCCCATAAGTCTAATACTTTGTAGAAAAGTATTTCTGTTAACGTTGATATTCATGCGCGATTGATTTTTATTATTCTACGACGTCGATTCACCCTCATACCCCGGAGCGATCGTAACGTTTTGTACCGGGGAGAAGGCAGAACGGGACGACGAACTAGCGGATCGGATTATTCTCGTCTCGTGGACAGGGAAACTAACGAAGGACTTTTAAGACGTCAGTTTCCAAGTCTGGTAGCCGGTCGGAGGACAAGAGTCGAGTATCGGTTCGCCGATTCTCCGGATCGAAGCGCCCCTCGTTCTTTTTCCTTCTTTCCTGAATAGGGAAGGGCCTCCATGGATCGATCCTCTCCAAGAAGATTAGCCTTACTTAAACAACGGCGTCTCACGCCGTCCCGCTACGATTCCAAGATTTTTCGAACGGCAAATATCCTTGGGCTAAAATTAAGAAGCTTCCCCCTTCGTCGAGCGAACCCCGATCTATAATAAATAAGAAAAATAATCGTGGAATGAAAGATCGGTGTATTCTATTGTGCGACATTGGAATAGAATTACCAGGAGAAACGTTACGACTTCTTATACGCAATCTATTTCATCCCCACGAATTGTGTGGGCAATCCAACTGAACGATCTAATAAAAAAAATGGGGTTTTGCTGTATTAGTACTTGAGCTTCCTTTATGCCTTCCCGGGGTATAGGGTTTCATGGTGCCTGACGCTATTGTTCACCGAAATCGCAGTAACGTATTGACACCTCGAATCATCGCCCCAGCGACGATCGGTCGTGCTTGCCCGGTAATTCGAGACACATCGTTCTCTACCCCCTAGATCCTGCTGCCGAATCTCACGTTGCGTTCCGTTTCAAATGAACACGTGTCCTACGTACACGTCCAAGTGTTTCTGGTACGTGCGATCGAATATTGTTTCGCGTTCACGTCGTGTTGCCCTATTCGTATTCCAAGCTCAGACGGGGCTCGACATGAAAAGAATTCGCACCCCAAATTACCGGGAAGGATATTCAAATAGAGAAGGGATCGAATGAAATTTCATAACACGGTTGAACCGGTATTCCCTCTATTCTGTTTAATATATTTACCCTGCCGACAGGAAAGAATAATTGTGTCCTCCCCTTTACAAATATTTTGGGGAATTAAAAACAGGTACCGCCGCAATGCATACAATTTCATTCGCGAGCCAAGGTTTCAATGATCCAATCGCAAAGTAGACTGACAAGTCGCGGCGGGAGGGAAATTTTCGTACGGTTCGTGAAACCAGCACTTCGCACCTCGTTTCTAACCAGGTGCCCTACTAGATCAGCCTTTTAACCTCAATTAACGCAGCGACTTTGCACGACCGGTATAATCACAATACAATGGGGAACAAGCTCCACCTTTGTCTCGTTCAGAGACAGAGGGTGCACGTTCTCGTTAACACCGAGAAGACAAGAATGGCTCCCACGGAGCCGCCGAGCGCCCACTATCCCAAGCTTTCCTATCCTCCTGGCCCGTGGCTCTTCGAAAAAAAAAGTTCAAAGAGCGAACGAGGAGGCCGCGCAAAAGCGCGAGTAGACGAGAGGGGTTGGCGGATCGCGGTACGGGCACATGTTTTCCTATGTACGCGGTGACGCGAGCCAAAAATGCAATCGTTGGTGTGGCGCCACGCGATGCAATTACTGGGGGAATTCCAGGCACGCGGAGTTTGATACCAACCAGCCCGCGCACCGCAGATCAGCCGTACCTTTGCAGGGAAACAACCCCTCGCTGGACGAGCGTCCCCCGGTGGAAGGAGGCTCGGCTGAAATTCCAGCCGGATACGAGCCTCCAAAAAGCGTCTGCCTCCGCGAAATGTTCGCCTGTGTACCTATCCGGCCCACCCCTTCGCCGGGTTATCGCTGTCGCACGTGGATCAATCGGTTAACGGGATCACCTGGACGATCTGTGTAATCGTTTAACGCTAGTAGACACGGGAATCGGCGGCAGATCATACACAGCTTCGTCTGCGATACAGGGGGCTCGAGTGTTGTAATTTCGAATGGTGGTTACTCGTGAAGCGTGGTTCGAGTTGATGGTATGGCACGGTTAACGAAGAAAGGCTCGACGGTGGCGAGATTTTATTTATCGACGGGGAAAGTGAAACCATTTGGTAATATTTGAAGTGGTTAGAAAGAAACGAAACGGTTACGCGACAATAGATGTCTGATTTTTATACTTGTATCGATACCATTCGTAATTATCTTCTTGAAGAAAGTTCCTCGCGTTTCGCTGTACGCAATCAATATGGCAAGGCGGATGATTTCACGTTCGGAACGGATTCTTCCACTGGGTCCAGGTGAATAATTCATGGATAGGTCGCCGGGACGCCGGCCTTCGACAAATAAATGGACAGGCTCCATTTGCTGTCGCACGTTACTCTAACGTTATCGATCAATCATGCGAGAGAATGATCGTCAGGCGGTTCTGTTCGACGTATCTGTTCTGTGGAAACCGTCCGCGAGAGCGTTCCCTTCCCCGTAACGGAGACGTCCGTCTGACAGATTCGACGGAACGAAAGGTAACGAGAAGAAGTTAGAGAGACGTTTAATACCTTTCGACCGAGAGCGGTCCCCGTCAGAAATAACGAGACGTAATTGCGTAGACTCGAGAAGACTGTGTTTCAGTAGGCCTCCAGCAGACGATGAACGTAATAACGGCAGGTAGGCGGTTTTCGAGTTTCGCGGTCGCGTTCGCCCTTAATGAAGACCCCCAGGAAAGAGAAGTGGGTATTCTCGGTTGGGGATGGTAACCGCGAAGGTCGACGTAATATTTATTCCGTGGCGGCGGAAAAAAGTCGACGCCGCCCCGCCGCATTCCCTCGTTCCTTTCTTTCTTCTCTCCCCAAGGGGATTTCTCCGCCACTCTCGTTCTCTTTCTTTTTTCTTGCTTCTCTTTTATGTGTTTTCCACGACGGGACTGGAAAATAGCGCGAGCAGACGCGAAAAATAATGTGTAACACGAGCATACCGCGGCCAGTGTAATCCAAATGGGAAGTTAAAAGGTGGTTGTTCGCGTTCCTCCAGCTATCTTGTTACGTGGCGGGGGTTGCGGCCACGTTTGCAATCCTCTTACCCGCGGAGCAGCAGAAAAAGTCGTGGTACTATGCGGGGAGGGCGGAAAGGGAGACGAAGGGAAGGAAAGAAACCGTAGCGGACCGTGGATGGCGCCGCGCCGCGGCGAAAGAAGCAGCCTAATAAGAATACCAATCGCAATAAAGAAGGATTTGCATTTGATAAGGATCGTAAAAAAGCGCCACGTAAGGTCGTTACGTATACGCGTCCGCGAAATGCAACAGCCTACGCCAGGTTGTTCCTGGCTTTCGAAATAACCTCTTCTGCTCTGCCTCTTTCCGTACACGGTGATCCTGGGCTCCGATTTGCACGCGGGGTTGCCTCTGAAAGATGACTTCGAGACGCCGGTATATCGCTGACTATACTCGTTCGATTATTCGGGGCGTGGAGCTATCGAGCAACCGGGAGAAAGCTGTCGTAAAAATACACGGCGATACGTTATCTCTTTAAGGAACCGTATCGAACCGAAAACGGGGAAATAGGCTTTTAGCAGCCTCCTTTAATTCCTTGATTCACGGTGCAGATTCCACGTGACAGACAATCAATTAAGATATACGATATTCTAACAAACGATCGGGAATTATAACGGACGGCCCGAGCGTGTCGTTTATTCTTCAACGGTATGTACCGTGGATAATATAATACGACCTCGTCCATTGGTGTCACAATAGTGCGACAGAAATATAAATCGATGGGGCATTTCAACGGGACGTCGAAAGTCAACGATGCTCGAATAAAAGCGTCGCATTTCGAAGGGATGGGGGAAGGGACTGGAGGAAAAACAGTCCGCTAAAATGATAAAGGATCGACCGATGAAGATGTCGTGGCGGACAACAATCCCGACGCAAAACTGGAAAACGGGCACAATGGAGTCGCAGGACGATTCATTCGTGCAAGCATAGTCCAGACAGACAGCTGGACGCCCCGCAGGGATGAAACAGGAAGCCATTGTCGCCCTCGATCCTCCAAACGTGGCAACCGCGTGCATTTTTTCTCCGTTTTTTTTTTTATACTTTCCACGGGGAATTCGTGTGCTTGTGTACGTGCCACACGTATTGTACGTGCGTGCGTGCCTGCGTTTCGTTGCCACGTCGGTTCCACGTCGCGTGCAAATGTTGCCTTTTGAGCGATGCCTGCGCGCACCGAAAAGTAATTACTCCGCACGCGACCGCGCATAGAATCGTTGCTGATACATGGCCACCAGGCCAGCTGGAATAACATTGTCTCCGAATGTATTCAGGGAGTTCGCGAAACGACCACTTCGTACGTAGCCATTAAAACCGGGCGCGGGGAAATTACACGACGCGTTGACAACTTGAAACGCGCCCCGCGACAATCTCTGTTTCCAGATCCTCGTAATTAACTCGTTTACGAACGGTTGTCGAACGAGGAACGGAAATAGCGTACATCGATCCTTCACCGATCTTTGCCTTCGAAGTAGAGAACGTTGAAATCGTTTTGCTCGAGCGAATGATTACCCGTCGGGATTTCTCTAGGCATTCATAGAGAGTTCCAATTCACACCTTTAACTACTCAACAAACCTCGCGCACCGTCGTCAATGAACCCGTCTAAAAAGCCCCGGACCACCGAGCAGCTATAATAGGTCAGCTGGTACTTAACGGCAAGAAAAGAAAACGAGACGGCCATGTATGGTGTACGTTGTGAATGCAAACATGTTCGCCGCCTAAGCGTTAATTAGCGGCCTAATGAACAGCCCGGTCGAAATAAAACCGGAGCCATTTCGAAAGAGGGATAGAGGGACCGGCAGCGACGACGCTTCAGAACCGGAAACCGTTGCTCCAGAGAGTGTACTCTCGCCTTTCACGGTCGTCCGCACGAAAAGATCGAAGAAAGGGACAGTTGTTTTACCGCGTGGACCGGTAACGTGTTCGGGACACTCCTTTTCGCTAATAGCATGCACGCGACCATCCGGACCACACGTGCGCAATAATGGGCAGCGCGTGGGTGTGTGTCGCAGCCAGCCAGTCGACCGAGCGTGGCCAAAGGGGTCTGCTACTCAACTTTCTGTCGTTCCATCTGCTCCTTGTTACCCGCGGTTATTAATTAGCCCGGCCGATGCATCACCCGCGTTACGCCGCGTCACTGCGACCCTATGCACTCATCTATCCTGCTTCGAACTAGATCTGAAACCACGACGATGACGCGGTGCTAACGTTCGCACGGAGGACGAGCAGCCCGAGGGAGTGGAAAAGGTGCCGGGGACAGAGGACGCGCCAGCATTGGGTGGCGACAGCGCAATTAACTCTGAATCTCGTGGATCGCTTCTACGCCGGGGGTATCGTAAACGTGGCCGTCTCTCGCGTGTTCTTTCCGCACTCCAGACGCGAGATAAAGCGCGTCGAGCTTTGCTCGAGGGTGGTTCGAGGGCGATTGTTATTAGCTTGACGGTGCTGTCTCAAAGGGACCAGCAGTCGCGTGATTGTTCTTTTTGGTGTCCGTTTGCAGCGACAGGGTGATTATTGACGGTGTGCGTGGAACGCGACAGACGGTTCGCGTTTCAGTCGTACACCGTGCTCTGTCGGGAGCGTGTGAAATACTCCGATTGCTTTTCTGCGCGTCGGCGGGAACGCGCGGTACGTTCAACTGTACGGTAGCGTCGAATACTTTCACCCGATATCGTACGCGCGCCGCAGTAGTATTTCAAGCGGTCCAAACATCGTGCATCCAAACTTTTGCATGACGTTAGACCAGATATCGCGAAGACTGCAACTTTTACCCCCGGCGGACTCGTCCTGCGATACACCTGCAACTTCCGGCAACAGGCCGCCGAACAAACTTCGTTCAAGTTTCTCGTCAAAGAGCAGTTTCCCTGTCCGGTCGTAAAACCGCGAAATCTGGAACCTGGCGTGCGAACGCCGACTGTAATTATCAGAAGAAAGAATTTCGGAGTGCCTCGTCGAAGTTTCGCCGTTCAATTGGAAATCGACACGCCGCGTCAAAGCTTGATCGCATTTGATGAACGACGGGACGCGGGCACTCTACGATTTATTGTTTGGAGTCGGCGACTTTTGGAACGGTTTCCATCGTCGTAGTCAGCCTCGTATTCTCCGGTCGAGTCTCCTGGCGATGCTCGAGGCAGGCTGCAGAGGCAGACTTGCCCGCAGAAATGTAAATACCGGTCGGCCAATCAGCCTGATTGGTCCCATTCGCTCGAATGCTCATCATTCACCGGTGCATATAGCGCGCCGTAAGGCACGGCGGCTGTTATATGCTCCTGGATCGGGCCATTGTTCGCGTAGATATGTGTGCTTTCAGTATGCGCGCATGTACCCCTGTACGTGTACCTTAATGTTACCTATAGGCGCAGGTATGCGATGGGAGCACCGGCATCGGCCGAAACGCGTATCGCTTTTGATATTGCGGATGCGACAGTGTGTCCAAGTTCGTTTGCAAGCAGCGTGGCACTTCTGTTGCACCGTTTGTCGAAAAGTTATATCACGAATCAATAATTATTGCAACGAGGCTGTTGAAAATATTGTGAACGAATGAGTGACGAAAGGTGACAAATCTGAAGAGGGTGCATAGTTAAAATTTGGATAATTTGTTGAAGCTACTGCAATTATTAATGTACGTGATGCATATTGTACAGATGATGGACAGTGAAATGTTTAAAATCATTTCCAGATTTATCTTGTTAATAGATTTCAACCATACCTTTATCCAAAAAATAAAGCCAAGTCGTGTACACCAGTAGCGAGTGTTGCGATAGCGGCAGGGCAAATCGATTCATTTCACAGTCAGCCGTTTTCTGCGTACTCAGGAAGTTCGCTAAGCCGACCTCGTGTACGCGGACTACGTCCGTTCAATTTGTACGGTCGTTAGATGGTATGGAAAAGGATCGTTCGGTCTACATGGAAACCCGCCGACGCGACGCGACGATTCCTCGTGCTGATCCCCCGTGACGGGAATTGTTGCGTGCCGCTGGCTCATTGTTATGGGAATGAGCGTTCCCGCCGGTATCTTCCAATTTTACAGCGGCCCCTGCAAATTGTCTTCCTAATCGCAACGCGCGTATTATTCGCTCGATTACGTGGAAACGTTATTTACCAAATCGTCCGCGTATCATCGCGATGAAATTCGAACCCCGCACCGTAGCTTTGTTTCGACGAAACAACCCCCTTCGAGAAGTTCGCGGACCCTTCCCGAAAAACGAAGAAACCTACGATCCTGTTCCAGGCAATTTACAACTGCGTACCTCGATTTTGTCTTTGTCGCCACTTTTTCGTACATCTATCTTTTTTGTGTGCAAAAGATGCACAAATCACAGAGCCAAAGAAAAACCGATGCGAAGAATCACCAGTCACAACAGCATCGCCCATTCTCGGAGATAACGCATTCTTTGGCGAGCTTGTTTACAAGAAAGTCCAAATCCAGTGGAAATTCAAGGAAGAGAAAAGAAACGGAGAAGTCCACTCGAGAAGATGAACCGCCTTGCCGGTGTCCTCTTTTCTTAAGTACTCGGCTGTCTTTCTCTCTCTGTCGCGTTTGCAACCCCCTTTCCATCACGGCCCATACGGTGTCGCTTTCTTTTCCTCCCCCCTTTACCCCATCGACGAAGCGGAGACGGAAGTGTACGCGCGCGAAAGGAAAGACCATCGCGCGTGCAACGACAAGAACTGCGAGTGCACCGGTTTACTGGCTGCACGCTTCTAATCTGGTTTAACTTGTTTACCGTGCCTCGATAAAGGAGCAACGCAATTCGCAGCCAACACGGAGTCCCGAGACCGCCTTCCCGGCTCAAATCTGACTTGAAATTTATTATGTCGGTAAATATAACTGTGGTGGGGGAGTGCTTCGAGGAAAGCTCTCGTGCAAAGGGGCGGGCAAGGAAAAGGGGGGGAAGAAACGTGGAAACCGCAACATTCGTGCCGGCATTCGTAACCGTGGCACCAGCCACACTTTTTCGAAGAGTCGAAGCTCGAGCAGCTGGTGTTTTTACGACTGCGCCACGGTATCGGTTATAAACTGGCTGCATGTCCTAAAACTGTTTGTCCCGAGGCGTTACGGTGGCCGTTACAGAAAATTTCGGATGTCTCCGGTACCACCGTATATTCCCTGTCAGGTTATCGAACTTTTCATAAGTTCCGATTCTTTACGTGCCACCATTTTCTCTCCCCCCACAGCCTGTCTGGAATCGAAAAATCGTGCTGTCAAAGGGGTGCCTTCAACCGTATCCGGGACCAGGAATCAACTTTTCATTTTCTTCCCCAATATTTTTCACACGATGCAGATTCCGAACGAAGTTCAAAACACCCCCTTAAGTAAAAATTCTAGCTCTGCGCTGTCCAGTTGGAAAACAAATGCATTCCAGAAATTCCTAGATCTCTATCTCTATAGTACTACTTTCGAACGATTACGTGTTCCAAACGGGAAGCTATTTGAAACATATAGCTACTCCATTTCGTATATTCGCTTACCGGTGACGTAACAACGACCAACTTGTCACGTTCACCAGACAACGAACTTTCCTTCGCAGGACACCACGTAGCTCGTATCCGCGGTTACGCGAAGCACGGCGACAGCGACAACGTGGAACAAACGATGCCGGCGGTTTTAGCATCACCGCTATGTGTCGCAGGATCCGTTTTAACGAGGTTGCTTAGAGGGTTCATTGAGACGCTGGCTGGTTTGGTAACCATGTGACTTATCTTCCCTCCTCTTTCTACCCTCACTGCCTCCTTCATTTTCTCCATTCGTTTTATTATTCGCCCCTTACCCCCTTCCGTCGATCGTTCTCTCGCCGCGTTTCGCTGTTACGGTCGTCTAACCTTTATTTTCTTCTTCCCCGAATTCTCGGCATTATTCAACGGGCGCACGTCTCTCATTGAGGATGCACGCACGTACTCGCTACCTGCGACGACAACGAAGACGAGCAGCAGAAAACGACGTCCCTGTAGCAGGTCGAAATCCGCGATAAAAACGTCTCGCCTTGTGCAGCCGGTTCTACGCACAGCCGGAGCTTCGTCTCTCCCTTGAAACGGTTCGAATATCTGCATCGCAATGAGCTTCGAGAATTGTTCGTCTCCTTTCTTTCCATTCGGTTTCTTTTTATTTTCTACCAGCTTCTAGGCTCAACTTTCAAGACGACAGTGTGCGTTTCGCGTTTTTCTTTCGATCCATATTTGAACATCGACGTAAAAGAACATCGGCTGTCGCGATTCGTTTCATTAATGGGTTCTTCGCGCGAAGAATGGATCGATCTTTATTAACTCTTTCGTTTCTAGAGTCAGAAAGATCGGTCAATCGTTTACTGTCTTTTCATATATGATATCCACGTTGATTAATGATATATGCTTCGCGAACAATTTTAATTAAAAAGGAAAATTGTCTCCCTAGGGTAAACGAAATTCGTATCTTCCGCTGGACGTTTGGTACATCCGCGTCGTTATAAATTTTATAAACGCCGTTCAACTACGGTTCGCCATATACTCATCGACGGCGAATCACGATTACGCCAGCGGTGTTACTAATTGCACGTATCACATTATAAACTTTAATCACTTTAATTACTTATCGCATGTAATTAAGCGTTTATTGCTGTTGCTCCTCGTGCCGGGTCGTCCGATGATTCTGGCTCACTGATGCGCTCAACCTCTTCCACCCCACCCATGCACCGCCACGGTCGCCCCGGACCCCTAATGAAAGTTTGAATCGCAATTTTACCAAATTAAAGCCAGACTAATTGTCAACGTTATTTCGAGGCGCAGGCTATCGCTATTTTAATTATTCTTGCAGCCACGATACGTTTCGCGATCCAATCTAAACGTTCATTAGCCGATTCGAGCGATGAACGTTCGACTGGATGTCCGTTTAATTTTTTCCTTTTTTTTGTTTTTGCATCTTTTAAAGTTTTACAAACTAACGCTGGAATTGCTGAATAAATAAATTCCCCTCGCATCATAAACTTTTTGGAGCAAACACGTCGTGTACTTACTTAGGCGATAAATTGCGTAATGTATTGTAATTTTAAATTTTCGTTATCTCGGGTCATTGGGTGTATACGCGTTAACGGGAAACGACAACGCGATGGCTCAGAAATAAAGTCACGCACGAATTTGCCGAGCGCTTCTTTCCGGAATGGCACGGTGTAATGAGCTCCGGTCGTTCGTGCACCCTTTCTCATTAAAATACCAGAGAATGTCTTATTGTACGGTCGCATTATTGTCACTATCTTTGCACAGTCTGCTCGACGCTGCAACTGAATAAAGGTTGCGAGACGTGGCAGCCTCGACGAATTTTTTACTAATAATCACTGTTCGCTTTTTCGTATCCATCAACGTCGATGTAAATAGAAAAACGCCTCGACGGAATTTTACAAAAGACCGGCCGAGTATAACTTGACGTTTAACAAAATTATTCGAACGTCAACGTCTGGTAGCTTGTGAAGGCAATTTGGTATATTCTTGCGGCAGTGTACTTTTGGGAACATTTAATTAATTCCACGCTAATTAGAGATGTCCCTTTTCTGTTACAGGTGAGCGAATCAGTTTCGGATATTCAACCCCTATACCGGGTGGAACTTAACGCGATCGTCGAAACAGTGAGTTCTACACACGGCTGGCTTATTAAATCCTGTTAGCACCAGTTCCCAGCTTCGTTCTAGCCCGCTTTTCGGAGCATTTTGCAAATTAATACGGGAACTGGATGGAGCCCGCGAGAGCGAGGGCACGCAGACCAGGATCAAATAAAACAACGCTCAACACATTTAACCGTGGGACAAAGGCTACGTAATTTCGAAATGAAGCTCGTCTCTTGTTTCCGACTTCGCCTCTCTGTCTATCATTTTTTTCTTTTTTACATCCCTCCCTGGCCGTCGTATACGATTGCGCGGCGTATTTGATCGCGGGGGCGAGGTTGAAATTCTAGTAGAAAACTGCTGCCACAGTCTCGGCGCGTTTTCTGCTTCTCCCGGGATGGATCCCTCTTTTCCTACGAAGTAAACTGTTTTCTTAGGCACTCCGGGGCTCTTCAAAAATTCCTAAATATTTACTCGAGCGAAGGACCCCCAGACGGACGACACTTAAACGGTATTCCACGGGCACGGTACACGAAGATGGGCTTAAGCTCGCTGAAGGACGGATTAGAGCCACTCGTGCGCGTCCTCTCTTTCTTCTCCTCCGAGCTTCTCTCTCCCACCTACGCGTCGATCGTTCCCGCTTCTCCTGTCGACGGTTGGATATCCCTTTTTTTTCCTCTTCTTTCTCCTGTTCTTTTTCCCTCAAATTCCCGCTCCTCCTGACTCACGTGCGCCGACTATTTGCACTAAGGGAGAGATCTTTCCTCGAATCGCCGGCCGCATCCAGATCCCGCTTTGGGAAACGATCGAACGAGCCAAATCGTCCGTAAAAATTGGACATTTTTCCCTGTATACGAAACGGAGGAAATGGAACGGAGAGCCGGATTTTGACAATTACGGGGAACGGCGCCAGAGGTTCGTGTAGCCTCGCGACATATCGAATTACCAGGCCTTGTCCTCCTTCACGAAACGAGAATCGTCGACCCCGTTTCCTCGGGGTCAAACTAATTATCGCAACGCGACGTTCTTACCCCTGATCGCGGGGCTGAATACGTTTCGTGCGCCACTGCGTTTCCCAGCGGCACGAAACTGCACTGTAATCGCCGGTTCGTCTTATTTAGTTCACTTTTCGTTTTTAACGCGACGAAAGTGATCACGGAATAGCTTTATCGACTGAGTAGGCCACACGGAGCTAATTCGGTCGCATAATTTGTAGGGAGAGCAATTTCTCGGATCTATTATTCATTGTATTTTCGAGGCGACGCTGTTTCACGCGATTCGCCGCGAAACAAGCGTCAAGAAAACCTCGGCAACGGATCTTCCGATATTCAGTCAGAGAAAAGGCCCCTTCCGATACCAGGATTCGACTCCTGAGTTTCTGGCGACTTTTTTTCAGCCAGGTTGCAGGACTCACGTCGATGCAAAAGCATTCCCTTGTTCGAAGTTCCCGCGGCCTCCAACCACCCGATTTCCCTCGTCGGATCCGCGATTTCCGTCTGAGAGCTTCGAAAAGTTTCGGCGGCAGTAGGAATACCGGATTGCATTAAACATGAATAAACGATTTATGAGGACGAAATGGCTGCAGGGGGCTGGCCGCGAAGGTGGAGTGGAGTATCCGAGTAAAATCAGGTCGGCCGGATAGACGTCGACTTTTTCTGATTCCTCGTGTAGTACGTACACGCGAACGTGATCGAAACACGCGTTGCTCCACGATAATTAATCGTCGTCATCGAACACGCGTAGGAACGAGTTCCAGGTTATCTTCTTTGTCATCGCGGCGGGTAATAATTCCTGAACAATCGATAGACGCTCGTCGATCGATCAGATACTGTTGTCACGATAACGCAAACAATGTATTAAGTTTCGAATGGTTTTTATTTTTTTTCTTATTTCTTTGAAAGGGTGAGCATTTCTGAGTCTCTAGTTGGAACAGCGATTTAAGAAAGGAAACATGTACATAATTCGTTTCTTTTAAAGATCAAAATAATTAAAAAATACATGCAGCCAAAAGCGATGAAATTATTCACAGCTACTTATTCAGTACAATAACGATCATCTTCGAACGTTAAATTCACGGATAGATTTCTATATCATTGTGTCCTATAGTGAATAACTTTTTAAGAATTCCTCTTCCAAGAATAAATTTGAGATTCGAATACTCTATATTTAACCACATCGCACAGGAATTAACATCGCTGTACTCCATTAATCCAACTACATATTATCAAGAAAACATATCGTTAAGCATTCCCATCGCGCTATCATTAAAGCACGAAACTTCGCCGCGGCTTTAGGCATTGTTTCTTTAATCACATCGAGCAGGGAAACACTGCAGAATCCCGCAGAGTCCCAACGGATAATTCCCTGTTGCCACCCCATTCCATTCCAGATAGATACTCGAGCCGGTTCGCCGCGTCTTCCAAGCGGAACGCAAGTTTCCGAACAGAGATTACCTCGGGAAGCATTATCGATGGGAAAACAGATAACGAGCGAATAATTCCTTCCCGCGACGTCTCTATCACGGATCGGGACCGTGTACATACCCGTGGCATCGTTTCACGAGTTCGAAAAGTTTACTTTGCCGCGCGGTTCCCCGCCAGCTAATTTGCGAGCGTCAGCTGCGTATTTCTGTGACTATTCTGAGTTTCCTGTGACGTTCGCCCACGACTTCCGAGCGGGACAGCGAGGGGTAAAGGGGCGACGCTTGAAAACGACCATCAGGAAACAATATGTCCCATCTCACCCGGCAGTGATTCGCGCTTACATTTTTTACGGCCTTTGAAGCGACAAGACGCATTAAAAAGTCGGGGTCGGGGATTAAAGAAACGCGTCGACGCCGCGGTTCGCCGACGCGACGGACGTTGCGCCGGCAAGTTTATTGCACCGGCGAAAGTTCGACGTCGGTCACGAAATCCACGCGCCGTGTAATCTAATTAACGCGTACCCGAGTGGTGGTAACGACCGCTCGTAAATCCGTGGGCGAGCTGAAGCTGAGAATCGAGCGGCGATCTATGACGGGGCCGACAGGGTGTCTCGTGTTTGCGAGAAAACGAAAAGCACTGATGGACTAGTCAGTTGTTAATTCGCCTCGCGAGGAACTTTTATTGCACTGTAACTCTGCGAGAGATACACACACGGTCGTTTTCTTGTTTCCTTTCAGAGTCTTTTCCCTTTTTTTTTTTTTTTTTGAAATGGAAACACGCACGATGTCGTCGCGGTCCAAGGAATCGCCGCCAAGTAACGTTAATTGCTCGACAGATTTAATTACCCCCGTGAAAGAGCAATCTCTGTCTCTCTCGAGTCGTTGATTAATTGAGCGAGGAGGCGCCGGCAAGCTGTTAATCTATAATTAATTTGCGTCAGTAGCTAATGTCCTGCGTCGTCCTCCCTCGAGGCACGAACGACGAAATAAAACGATGCTCTACCTTCGTTGGAGCGTCACTTGGTCGCCGCCTTGTCAGCAATACGCATTGTTCTCGATATCCATTCCCAGCGGGGTGTAGAACTCCATCCAATTCCGGGATCTCTCCATTTCGACCGGGCTGCACGCTGCACGACTGCAGATTCCTCGGCCAATCGAGTTTCCGTTAATGATACGGCCAGGTGGCAAAACGCGAACCTCGCCCGCAGAATACCCTGTGCTGATATTTTGCGCGCAACAAGTAATCGAAAGAGGAATGGAGAATTTCGCTCGGAAGAGACCGACGAATTTGCTGGAATATTGACTTTCAACCAGCGACTGCTCTTCAATTTGATGAGTAGTAAAAAGGAGATGGGAGGAAACTGCGCCAAGATTTACAAAGTGTGCACACGCAAGCGCAACGAAGCAAGTGCGCTGAATTTCCGTTAAAGTACGTATCGTCAACGAGTCACTCGAGCTGCCTCAGCATTAGTCACGTCCTCCAGGGCGCGCCATTCGTCGAGAAACCGGAGGCACTGGCAATCTGCGTGAAAAGGCAGAAAAGCGAAGTGCACTCGAGGAATATCGACACGCATACAGCGGGTGGTTATGCATCCTTCCCCCTCTGCTCGAACATCCAGTGCCGAAAGCTTGAAAAGCAGAAACACGGAGTCGTCGTTCCATCGGCGAAAGCGTACAAAGCGGGCGTGCACAAAAAGGGGAGACCTCCGCGGCAGGCAGCGTAGCTAAGAAAACGCCACGGCGAAGGTGAACGAGAAGAAGGAAGCCAAAGACACGGGGTTGCTCGGCGTTTCACTCGTTCGGGATATAAACTGGAACGGCAGACGTGTCGGTATGAAAATTTCAATCGGCCCCGCTAAAGTGTCGGCGTAGCGACTGCCGGGGAGGCGGCGTCGCCGAAGGTGGAGGACGAGGGTGGCGACGTAGAAATTCAGGTGGAGAGAACGATGAAGGAGGCAGAGAAGGGTAAAGTGGCTCTGGACCGCGTATAGGTGTGCACGCAGCTGCTGTCTCTCTCTTTCTGCTGCTCGTTACCACCTCGAATAACGCGAACGTTCCATCGCCTCCTAGCCCCCGGCGAACTGCATAATTCATGGCCCCTGCTACACCGACCGCCTCCCTAACGGACCCTCTTCCAGAGGGCCGACGCCAACCAACCCTTCTCCTGACGTGCACCGCCATCTTCTCCCTGCCTACTGCTTCTCCACCTGGCTTATCCAGGGTCAACCTTGGTCGATCGCGTTAGTGTTCGAGTCACGCCGTGCGCGTGTCGGCTCTGGGGTATCCAGAGTTCGCTTCTCGCCCGTCCCTGCACAGGGACACGCCGGTTAGCAAGTGGTGGCGGTGATGCGGTATGCTTGGATAAAGTTGGCCCAAAGCGTGCTACGTGCATCGTAAGCATCGTGTCGAGGTCGCGCAGAATGTAGGCGAATATTTTGGGCTGAGTTATGAACGGCACCCCCCGTCGCGGCAGCGGCGACCAAACGAGAGGAACGCCACGGGCGCTTCGACCGCTCTCGATCCTCCAGGAATACCTTGCCTGACAGCAAACAAGATTCGAAGGCTGGAGTAATGGATTTTTACGAGTCCACGGAACATCCCTACACGGAACGAGGACGGGGGAGAGTCTATGCGCGCCATTGTAACGCGATCGTGTCACTTTTTATTTGGCATTGTGCTCCTCCGGACTGTATTTCAGGCTGTCGAGCGAACGAAGATATGGGGTGGCCGTTGGGGGGGACGCGAGACGGATTCTGGGGAATGTAAAACGAAGACCGAGCACGTTGATTTGCATTTGCGAGGTTCAACGCCTTTGAAGAACCTCCCCGAGCATTTTACATTAATAAGGGAATGACGAGATATGTGATGCTTTTATTTCCAACCATTTCGAGCGTTACGCTTCTGCGACCCGTCAAAGGCTTCCCGTTGCAACACGTCTAACGGTGCATCGGTTGCTAGAAGCCAGAGGCTCCGAAAAGGCCGAGACCGCGAAGGAAGCGCGTTGTTAAACGGACCTAGTATCATTTGTCCTACGGACAGTGACCACCTTGAATTCGATTTAGATACCGACGGGATATCGTCGTTAAATCAGTCGATCCATCGTCGCTGTAGGCTATGTCGCGCTCAGGGTGCGAGCTGTTCAACCTCCGCGAGACACCGTGTACGAGCTGATGGAAGACGGAGTGTTCACCCGGAGCTACGAAACCGCTCGAAATTAATACGAAACCGGCTCCAAAGTTTTCATGGGGAAACGCTTGGCGCGTACACCGCGGCGACGACGACTGAAAAGAGATGCAGATATCCCGAGGCCCGAGCCTTTTTCTCTCGTCCCAACTACAGAAGCGTACCGGTTCTCGCGCTGAATAAATGGGAGATGCACTGCCATCTTGGGCCCCCATCGCTCGCGTTCGAAGATAAACATCAACGCCAGGAGCACACGGTAGTCCAACGGAGCCCTCGTAATTAGCCGTGGTCGGAGGACTTTTCTCTTTTTTCACGCGCATCCAATGCGGACGAGAATGCTCGATCGCCGCCATTTGTGAACGGTCCGGCGAACGATCAAAGCGCTCCGACACAGAACAAAATTTCTCCACGCACTTCTAAATGAACGGACTCTGGATTTCCACCGATGAGAACTTTTATCGCAGCAGGGGGTAGAAAGATTAGTCCAGGGTGAAACGTAATTTCGTTTGCGCTTGTAGGATCCAGTAGTAGTGTTCCTTAAGGAAATCATTTATTTTATTAAATTCTTGCTCTTCGTTCGATCGAAGCTATGATTGCCACGATTTTCTTTCGTAACAACACGTTTGGTAATTGAATGCATGGGGAGAGGGCTGGACGTTTGTTTAGTACTGTTTAACAACGGTGCCAACTCTTATCTGGCGAACTAAAATCGTCGGATACCAAAGGACCGAACGTAGACAGGGAACCTGTATAAACTTTATAGATCCTGTTCGAAGGAAACGGCATACGTCCGGGACGCACCGATGTTGCTTCTGATTTCGCAGAAAGGCCGGCCGTAAAACCTGTTTGTACGTCTCTTCGAGGCGACATCCTCCGACGTAGGAACGCCGGGAAGAGCTCGTTGCATTTCCGGCAAGATAGTGTAAAGCGTAAGTGATTCGGTTGACCGCCGCCTGTACTCCGTGGAAATGCTATTTGCGTCCTAGGGAAATTCAGCCATCGTCCATTTTGCTCTCCCTCGTATTCTGTATCCCTCCTTCATTCTCTCTCCCTCTCTCTCTGCTCCTCCGTTCGTTCAATCTGAATTTTGACGATGTCGTCAAAGTGGCCCTCCCCTTTAGAGAATTGCACTTGAAGCTGCACGAAACTGTATCAATTAAATTAACAGATTGAACCCTTGGTATGGATCTTGGTTTTGTTAAAGGATTCGGCAAGCTAAAATAAAGAATAATATGTACTTTTAGAGACATATTCTTTGGACGACTATGGCAATTCTCGTTCTACAAATGTATAAGCTTCTAGCCAAATCTTTTATTATGCTAATTGAAAAAGAAATCCTAGAAAACTAACTTCGACTTTAGTGGGGCTATAACCACTTTCATACTGAAGAAAATGACGCCTCGTTTTCTTTTTGTTTCGGTTGGAGAATTCCCTTCAATGGTAACTTCCAAAAATTTCCAAAAAGGGCCTAAAAAATGACGTTAGAATCACAACTACCCCCTTAACTCGATAGCCAAAGGATGTAGAACACAAAAGGTACAGCGGTAATGTAATTTATGTTCAAAATTCCGTCCCACGCACCCTTTCAGATCGCACCCTTCCCTATCCACTTTTCCCTTCGCGATCAACCTTCGCCTCCGAAGGGAATAATAGAACTCCCAGAAACCCAACGCCAGAAGACCTCGAATTAGTCGCCGGGATTCGTAGTCAGAAGAGAAAAGAAAAACGAGGCCTCCTCTACGCGTGCACACGTGTTTCCACCTTCGCCGTTCCACTATTAAAGCAATGGCGAGCGGACCCACCCGCGTCGCGATTTCTCTCTCTCCTTCCTTCCGTTCGTCGGCGTCGGCGTCGCCACGAGAGGGTCTACGAAAATAAGTCGCGACGCGCCCCGGCAATTACGCGAGGACGACTTCGTCGACTTTTAATTTGCCCGGGCACTCGCTTTCCCCCTTCTTCCATCTGCTTTGACAGAGAACGAGAAAGAGAGGAGAGAAAGAAACGCGCAGACTCGCGCGAGAAATTCGCCTTTCCGCGAATTCGCGCGCAAATTTACGCGAGTTGGAAATGGCAGCTCTTTGAGCGACACCCGCGACCACTTCCTCCCAATGGTCTCGTAAATCCTCACAGGCTGGAAAGCGAGCGTTTTCCCGCCACCGAACCGGGGAAACACCGGCGCGAGTTTTCTCGAGCGAACTCGAGGATCTCGTTCTCGCCAGCCGCCACTTAACGATACGCCAGCCATTAGTTCGCCCGAGAACCTCTGGCGGGAATAATACGCTAATTCTAGCGTGCTTCTTCGAAGGTGGTTCCTAGCTTCTAGCTCGCCTGTTCGTCTCGTTGAACGGACAGGTTTCAATGAAGGACATTTACTTTGATTATTTTGCAAGACTGTATCTGTGTGGCAGGAAACATTAGGGATACTCATATTTGATATTTGCCTAGGAGGTTCGATATTTTCGTGGATGTGAGCAATACTGCATGTCTGAGAATAAGTATTGCAGACCAATAACATTTTAAACGTTGTTCGATTTTATATAGAACTGAAAAAACTCTTTTTCATTCTTTGGAAGGGGGATCGAAATACATGCACAGTTGTTACACAAGTTTTCCTCGAATAAATGCATATCGAGGGCATTGTGTGATAAGGTAATGGAGAAATCTATTTTAGTATCAGAAGTTAATATGATATTACAGCAAACAAAATACGCGGATAATCGAATTATCAGTAAATCCATTGACCTATAATTAGCGCCACTTGCGTTTATTGTGAAACTATTCAATCATGCTTCAGCAGTGAACTAAGAGTAGAATTGCCTGGAAAGTTTCAGGTAGAAACTGCTCAAGTTATTTTAACCCCGATTCATCCGGTCGAAGGTTAAATTTACCAGATCGTATTCTTCGAACCTCGCTCTCTATCGCGGCTAATGAGACATATCGAGGGAAATAAAAGTTTCACGAGTTCGAAGGGGTAGTTTCACCCTGTCACAATGGATATAAACACTCAGATACTCGGATACGCGGAAAGTTTCGTCTGGGGCCGAAGTATTGGATCGAAACCCTCCCTTATCGTATTATATCTCTTTCTTTTCTCTGCCAACGCGAACAATATTGCCCGTGATCGCAGAAAATGTTCTACTGGCTGGAAATTAGCTTGGATGAAAATTATTGAGAAACTTGCGTCGCTCTAATGGGTCGGTCCGACATGTTCAGATTTATCGATGGCTTGCTCGCGTTATATTTTTCACCGGTTGAAACTGCTTGCTCGAGGGCGGAGGGAAACTAGTTTGGATACAAATTTTTCGTTCACGCTGGGGAGTTTCTCAACGAACGCCGCTTAACGATCCAGAAAACTCTGGTAGCGCGGGGAAACTGTGCGCTCGTTTATATGCCTGTACGTGTATTCCCTTACTTTTTTGTCTCGAACCTCCTTCTCAGTCGCCTCCCCATTACGAGGGCACGTCTTTTCAAGAAAATCGTGGCTGTTCTGCAAAACGACCGTGCAAACGTTCTCGAGCAGAATTCGTCCAGCTTTAATTGCTCTGAAATTAGTGGAACCAGTGTTATAATACCAGACCGTGATGGAATCTTGTTACAAATTAATACGATTCTTTTCATCAATAAATTACTGGCGCAGACATTTGTATGAGAAAGCCTCGTTTACAAAATATGCGCGCACTTCCCGATATCAATTTAATTTCCATCGAAAAACCACATTCTGCTCGAGCCCGCCATAAATCAGACAGCGACCAGCAGAAGAACGTCGAACGCGTTAAAAAGAAGAAACGGACGCGCGAGTTATTCAAAGGCAAAGAAAAGACGAATACCGTGGAAATCGAGCGTGTCAAGTATTCGTACAAGGGCACTCTATGCAACGTCTTGCTGTAAAAGTCGCCGGGCCGAAGGTACTGTTTCAGCGGATGAAAGATGGCTGTGTGCGTACCGTACGGAGCTCGAACAAACGGCCCACTAAATCCACGTGATTTCTTCGTTTCCAGGCCGTATCGCGGCGAGATTTACAGGAGACGTTACGTCGGCGCCAATGCTAGAAATAGCGCGAACCGTGCCGTTTCAGCTAGCAGCTATGCATAAACCCGCCCCCTAACAGCTTCGGTCGATGAATAGCGATCGAAATTCGTACAAGGTACACAGTTGAAGATCCGTGGAATACCATTAGTCGCGTGGCTCCCACAAGAAATTACCAGACCCAGGTACAGCAAAAGTCTCCAAGTGGAAACATTTCCTTCCAATCACCCTCGCGGTCTCCGCGATCGTCTGGGGTGCGATCGGTTAGCAACAAGGAAATTGAACAGGCAAGATCGATACTGCCCCCGCGAGAATCGAGCCGGGTGCGTTCCAATAGATCCTGCGCCTGAGACCAATGATTAATCGCGCGTCACGGTGAATTCGAGCAGGCGACGGAACGACTGCACGAGTCTCCTGCACAGTCCGTTGCACAGACTCGAGTAACTCGAGCTTGGATGCACCCTATGACCTTAATTACAGTGTCGACTAATCGATCCTCCGCATTGTGATCGTGCTATCCCCGACACCGGCACCGACGTAACCGCTCCATACTGAATGGTATCTTAATTGCCGGTCGGATAATCCGATTCAGCCACTTAATCGATTATGCGCCTCTATGGAGCTGTCGCAGTCGCATTCACTGAATCCTGACGGAATTTCTCCGTATACCGTTTAAGTAGAATGCCGTGCCTGAACGACCGATGCTCAACGCGCAAAGGGCCGCGAATTCTCCAGTTGGTTCATCTAGGTGTACGATCATCTCCCTCGATCTCTCCACGGCTTCGTTAAAATCATTCTTTCTCCCCTCACGTTTCTCCCTCGCGCGGTCGCCAACGACATTCGAAGAATCACCGTGGAATCCGTGTGCCGCATCGAACGTTTACCTCACCGAGGAGTGGTCCGGGATTGGTCGCGATTGCAGTCCGATATACGGCTCCGAGAGTCAGCGAGGGACGCGTCATCGAGCGAGGATTCTTTCCCTCTCCATGGGTCGTTAAATAACGAGCTACGCACGAAGGGGGTCCCTAAACTCTGCCAGATAAGCATCGCAAAGTAGTAGTCGGTAGACGAAGAAACTGCCGTTAATTAGCCAAAAAGTGAAGGCTCGCCTATACCCCCTCCTGCTCTATCCGCCATGATCCCTCCTTGCTTTTTTTTTTCTCCGGTACGCGCCACGACGGCACCACCGTGAATAAAGTACCGCCCTCCTCCTCTTTGGCTGCCTTGCGCGGCTCACCCTCCTGTAGCCCCATCACCATCCGGTACACACGAGTTCGCCCTATCGTTCAAGAGAGGAACAACCAGCCAAAGGGCCCCACGGCGTTCTCCGTACGTTCTTCCTCGCTCCTGTTATCTCTTGCTATGTCCGTTCTTCATCCCACTCTTCTTCCATGTCCCTCTTTCTCTCTTTCTCTTTCTTCCTCTTTGTCTCTCCCCTTGCCGACCGAACTCCCGATCCTAATCTCGATAATGACGCGTAATGGCTGCTGGCGTGAATGTAGCTCTTTGTCCGTGCCTGCTGTACCGGTCGTATATCTGTCCGGTACGAGAGCCGCGCCATTTCACCCCGGCGAAAAGCACGGTGAGGCCGAAACGGCCGCTTCCAGCCTGTTTTTCTACGCTCGGTGCAGCCCTCGTTCTTCGTTCTCCGAGTCGGCTCCAGGGAACTTACGTTTAATTGCTTTCTTTCAGCTGCGGCGAGTCGGCGCTAGTGTATGCGCGATTTCACAGAGATTTCGCCGTCTCCTGTTTTGCCCTCGTTTCTTGTCGTTGCTTACCCTAAGATTGCGAGTCACTAATTCGTTTCTCCGCGTTCTTCTTCCAGATACTGTTATGAGATTTCGATGACCGGCGTATAACGGATCATCGACGACATCATGGACTACCTGCACACGTGCCTCCTCTTCTACCTATCGATCCTCTGTTTCTACGGAGGACGCGCTATAGACATATGTAAGTACATATAGACGGCGCGATCCGTAGTATTGGCACTCTTGAAGTCGTCGAGAGATTCAGACGATGGTTCAGCCGCGTCTGACTATCGACGGTTCTCAATTAGCCTTAATTGGCGACGAGACAGTGGTTCGGTAAGAAATGAACGCCAGGGCTGTCGAACGCGGTGCCAGTCTTTGCATAGCTGGTATAAAATCAATTAACCGTGCCGTATCATTTCCTGCTTAATATCGACTTTGAATTGAAATCCACGCAACGCCGTGGATAAAATGGAAAATTGTTTCCAAAGAAAGGAGTAACTCTTAAACGTCTTCGAACACAGCCTATCGATTTCATACGAGCTATACGATAAACCAGCAGGTGTACTGTAACGTAAAGCGGATCAACTGTTGTCCACGGAAGTATGTTATTTGTCATCGTGACAGGAAATCGATGCTTCTTTCCCATTTCTCGTTCAGGCGAGGTGGAAACACGTACGTACGTATGTATTTACATCCACGATCATAATTTTTGCCCGGGTAACAGGCTCTGGCCGTACGAAACGACCGATAAAAACAGCGCACGCGAGAACCGATCCCTCGCGATGCCACTCCGCTCCTCGCAGCGTCGCGCATTTAAACCACGGCCTCGAGTTTCTGCTCCGCTTGCTTTCCATCCCATTGACTTCGGATACGGAGTCACCCTCGCTCCAGGTAAACAGGCCGAGCAACTTGCAAAGTATCCGGCAAAGAGTTCTGGCCTAGGAAGGCTTTTAGGTACTCGTTCGTGAAATCGAGCCCCGTGCCAGAGGTCGTGTCTGCGAAAACTTATTTCGCACCCCCAGAGCGAGCACCAAGAGCGTGAAGACGGATGGGGTCGGTGTTTCGGTCTGGTTACGCGTTTCAGCCTCCGCGTAGCGTAGCCGCGATACACGTAACAGTTTTAGAAAGAAATAAATCTACGGCGGGTCGGGTGGAATGTTTAATGGAGTGGGCGGGCGAGCGTTTTTGTCGGGGCAAGCCGCAAAGGGAAGGTGGCGAGGCGTTCTTGCGTGCGCCGGATGGAGATTGAAATTTATCGTAACGCTCTGGGTCTAATGATGGGAATCGCTGGGCGAGCCGTGCGTCGGGATTGTGAGGGATGTGGCGATTAAATGGCGTACGAATAGAAGAAAGTACCGGCGATTTTCAGGGGTCGCCGAATTCCTTCGACGATTTGAAATCTCGGCAAATTGAGAGTTGAGGTTCAAAGACTAACCGGATTCACCGGCGATATAACAACGCAGAGAATTATCGGAGTTAGTAGAATTTCATCACGCCCGAAGGGCGGAATCCGAACTGCAACCCCCCGATCCAACCCAACCCCCGAATCAAGCCACGTCCCTAAACTCGCCCGAAACGTTGCTGCTCGCATACGAACGCATCAATTCGGTGGCTCGCGAGCACGCAATAAAACAACCGCGACCGGGTCGCACCGCTAAAACCGACGTTCCATTTCGAGCGGCAAGCTCGTCGCCCGTACGAATTTAATAAGCGGCCGGATCGTGGGCCGGCCTTCGTAACGAAACGGAAACGGCCGGATACAATAAGCGCACGATCGACGAAAATATAAATGGCGCCGGCGAAAGCGGGTCCGCGAGACACGAGGATGAGTGGCGACGAGGGACCACAGATATCGGCCCTCCTGCGGTGAATGAACTTGTACGTCGAACCGCGTTGGTAAATTCGCGGTCGTGTTAAGCGGGCCAGCCGACGGTCGAGAGGACGAGGGCCGGCTGGAAGGGCTGCGGGCCAGTTAAAGCGCGCATAAATTGCAATGTTAATGTTGCCTGCGATACATAAACATGTTGTACTTCGGTCGGATTGCGGTCTGCGCGGTGCACGCGTTGCGCCAGTTTGCACACGGGCGCGTGCACGCACGTTCTCATGGGGAAAGGGTGGGCACCCGGCTCGGTTTTGCGTATTCGATTGCACCGGTGCGCTCGACCGCCGTGCGTGCACGGCTCCGTGGACCTGACTCGCCACGCGACTGTCGTCGCGACACGCCTGTGTCCGCCTCGCGTGCGCCGCTGGACACGATTCGCGAGCTGCCCGCGGGAAAAGGAGCAGACCGAGATAAGCTTTCTAGTCGCCCGGTCCCGATTGGCGGGTGACCGTCATCCGCGAGAGCGTGGATATACTTCTGTTCCCCGGTGAGTACGCTGGCGCGTGAATCGCAATTAAAGTGTAGGAAATTTGTTGGGATCAAATAGTATACGTGGCTGGCAAAGAATCACGTAACCGTGGAGGAAGGAAGTTTAAAGTAGCGCGATCATGTACCATTACACGGCGGCAGTTTTTTCTCCATCACTTTTTTCTACCTCAGGATCGAGCCACGGCTCGTTTCAGTGGTATGAATCATGCGCCGCTGTACGCTCGTGGGAACGAGGCAAGAAGAAAGTACTTTATTTTGAGAACTACTTAATGCACCGTCTGATGGACGCGTTTGTTTCTGCTTTTTTTTTTCTTCGCCCGTTTCTTTTCAATGAACCGCTCCGATACGAGTCATCGTTGAACACTATCCACGATACACTTTCAGTGTATACCCAGTAATTCCTTACTTCTCATGGAGCATCGAATTGAATAGAATAGAATCGCCCTCCGATAACAATAACATCCAATCGAATATACGTTCGCAGACGCACGCACGCTTCTCTGCTATAAAGCGAGCGAGCGTGTACGCGTGCACGGCATATTGTCGACGACAGCATAGGAGCAGCACACGAACTTGTCCAGGGTGGGAGAATCGTTACGCGAAAGCCCTCTTGCGTTATGGCATTGTCATCGGTCCGCTGCCTCCCTCGAATCTCCACAACCCCTCCTCCCTTCCAATTATCCGCAGATCCATTAGGTACGCACACACCGTTGATGAAATTGTCGGCGTATTAACATAACCGGGCGACAATTAAAGCGTTATAGCGCGAACGGCATACCTTGCCGATTTTCAGCTGGCTCGCTGGAATTTCACCGGCTGGGGTCAGCATCTTAAGAATGCCCGGAATTCGGAGAAATTTTTTAATTGAAATGAGTCAGGGGTGCTGAACGCGAAACGGGCCACGTCACGCGTGATCCTAGACCATCCAGAATTTCCGACGAATTCGACGAATTCCCGGACGAAAGGGTCGAGGCTCGAGATCCTAGTCACCATTGGATTCTCAAAGGCAACTGCGTACGGAGTAATTGTACTACCAAGACCACACGTGTCGTAACTGGATACACTTTTCAGACAGTAGAACGCGCACTCTCGCTTCGGTCCACAATGTAATTAGAAATTCTATTTTTTACGGCTGATATCCAATTAGATACGAAAATAGAAAAAAGTACAGCTCGCTGAGATAACGAAACAAACGGAGGAAAGAAAAACGGGAGAACGTGCAACGCTGGAGATAAAAAAGAATGGTGAAATAGGACAGATGTGACATAGACATCCCAACTATTCACGGACAATGTACCCTCAGCACGAAAGCTTAATCTCAACAGCATCATTCCACATCGCACCAGTCCTTCACGCTCGCAGATTTGAAAACTCCTCGTCGGGACTGCATAATATACACAAGACCGACACGTCCATCACAACACGCCGCGACAGTGATCGTTGCAATTTGTCACGGCTTTGTATGCGTCGCGGCGTCATTAACACCGTGTACCTCTTCTACTTTCGCGGAGTTTGTTTAAACGTCGAATCGCTGCCAACGACAAAGGGGTCGCCGGTGCACGTGTGCATCGTATGTCTCTCGTACATAAAATCGTGGCCGACGTAAACATTCCCAAGCGAGCATCCCGACATCTGTTCCTCGCACCGTTCGCGCGGGTTCGTCAGGCTTGATCACGTGCCAGACGCAAGTCGTTCGTGCAACTGGTTCACATGTCCCCTCGTCTTTAATGACTCGAGTTAAGTCGTCCAAAGTGGCGGGTAATCGACTAAACCGAATAACGCAACTGGCACCGTATCGAACAGCCAAAGATGAATCCAGGAGATGACAGGTGAGACAGGCTCGAGAGACGTGAACTGTCAGACGTCGACGTCGAATGTAATAATCCCCGACGTTCGAGCCGTGGAAAGGCGGCCGTCAATAGAGCGATCTGTATTTTCATAAGTCTAGGCCGCGAGGGCAAACACTGTATCTCGGTGTCGATCGCCGTCTACGAAGGGTTGAAACCCTTGATCCTTCACGAATCGAAGAAATTTCTCCTCGAAGGGAATCGAGTTTTTCTAAGTTTCAAAGCGTACCGAAAATTCGGAGCGGGCTCAAAGCTGAAAGTAAAAATCTACACAGCTAGTGTAATTAAAAGTTCGCACAGCAATAACGCATAACTCTATTCACTTCCGACCTCTACCTGCAAGAATACCTTTGCTCCCCATTCTAAGCACATTCACAAGTGTCCGTACTCAGGCGTCTCAAAGTCGTATAAGTATAGCGTACCGGGCGACCACAAAAGAGGAACATCAGAAGAACAAAATTACTCCATAAATATAGTAGACGAAAGTCTTAGAAGGCAACGATGAATATGCACCAGAAATCGCTGTGCTGCAAGCAAAAGAAGCGGAGGTCAGAAACACAAGTCTCGACCTGCGGCGACGTAGGCCGGCTTTTGATAAATCCAGGCCACGAAGGCGAGTATAACACATTCCTGCCACGAGGCACCTACGTATAAAAGGGGTTGCAACTTCGACCTCCGTGGAATAAGCGCTGCACGCAACTCGAAACGGTGATTTCAAGACCACGGGGATGGGTCAGGCCTGAGGGGTGGTTATACATAGTAGAGGGTCGGCTCTCTACGGCTTACGGAGAGAAGGGTGCGAGAACCGCGGGAAGAAGTATGTAGCGGTACGAAGGAGGGGGAGGTTGGCAAGAAGGACGAAAGGGCCGTGTAAAAGTAGCACTTCCGTTTCTCCAGCGGTCCCGGCGCCAGAACGACGAGCGTGCACCCTCGCGGGGTCGTGCCGCGTTATCTTCCAGCTGCAACGATTGTTTGTTTTCCCTGAACGAGATGGAAATGGCTCCGTGGACTCTCACAATACCGTGGAAAATCGCGTTTCGGTGTTCCTGGCGTTCTCGAAAAGGGGAAAGGCGACTCACCGTTTCGAGGTCGTCGCTCTTCCAAGCGTTCGTTCTAATTCCGCCCGGTCCCACGGGGAAAAGAAACGGTGTCTGCGTCGTCGTCGGGGAAACGGCACCACAGGTGCTCACTTGCTAATTGTAAGGGGGACCCGTATTTATATTCGCACCGTGGCGTGTCGCATGACTTTCATTTCTCTCTTCTTATTTTTCATCATTTGCGCCTCCGGGCTGCGCCGGCCGTTTGAAAATTCACTAGTTTAATAAGGGGATCTCGCCAGAAATGCTCGGCGGGATAAAGTAAATGCTCCTCCACCCCAACATCCATTAATGGTTATTAGGGTTGGCGGATTTCACTTGGCGCGAGCAGATTTTCAGGATTTTGATTAGCCGTTGGGAGCCGTGTTCCCGGCGAGTATGAAAAATAGTAATCCGTAAGTAAGTCATGATTTATGCCGTAATATCGTGACGTAATAAGCTGGGTGCGCCTGATATGTTTTTCGCGAAAGACCCGGCGAGTAATTAATCTACATTCACGCTCGCGAAGAAGGGAAACGAGGAAAGAGGAAGAGAGAGAATATATCAACAGCGGCGTGGCCAGACCACGACCCTCGTGCATCGTCATTAATAATAATTGTAAAATTAACAAAGGCTGGCCGGGGTGAAATTATTAAATCCGTCGAGACAGACAATGTTGGCTTGGCTCTCACCCGAACTCGCCTCCTTTCCATTTCTTTCGTCGACTAACGAAAAGCTACAACCACCTTTGTTCACCTGATTCGCTTAATACCCTACTCGCGGCCAAAACTCGGCTAACAAATCTCCATGGAACTCGATTCGTAACGATACCATATAACTCTTGTTGTCGTTTCTCCCTCTCTGTTTCCCCCCCCTAACCGGTTCGTAGCGACGCATAAATTATTTGAATCGTCGAAATCAACTTGCCTTGCGACAATAATACCTCGTAGCCGGTGTCTGGCTTCTCGTCGAGCATTCCACGACTTCCCCGGAAGCTGAAGGTTCCAGAAGCAGACGTCTAGCAAGTAGCGAGAGAAATGGTTATCAATTTGACAGTGACGCGGTTAAGAGAGGAAGAAAGAGGCCCAGATGGTACAGAAAAGAGACAAGAAGTCGCGAGGAGGGGTTGCAAAGGCATTCAATTTCCCTCTTCTCGCGAACCGAGGGCGGCACACACCCTTCCGTTCGGAGCTGTCACTCTGTTAGAGTTATGGTAGCCGAATGAGTGGCTGGGGCGGGCCAAACGTCGCATAACTTACTTCTTCTTCTCTCGTTTCTCTGCTCTCTTCCAGGATGTCTATAAATACGGGGATCGAACCTGCCTACCGCGCCACCGACGACACGAGTCCCTTCGTTGTTCCTGTGGGATCCTTCGGCGATAGGACGTGCAAAGGGGAGACGGTATCCGGGTGTAAATGATCGTAATCGTTTAGGAATGTCGATCGGTTCGCTTTATTTGTCTGCGATAAAAGAGACAAGGAGAAAAACAAAATAAGAGATCAGAGACTTGACAGAGAATAGACATTTTTCGTGGATTAATGATTTTCATCGTTGAACGAGCCTATTTTTTATTTTGGAGGAGGATACAATTATTTTCTAACATTTCTTCTGGTTGAGATAGAAGTAGGCGCCATGATTTCCGTTGCGGCGTGAAACGTGAGCGATATGTCCAATCGCTCTATTTTTAAAAACCACACTTGAATTACTTAAGAGTGGCATGTTTGTTGGAATGTATTTTGTAATCTCGCGGCTGTGTTTTCTTTTCCCCTGTCACTCCTTCACAACAAGGCTTTCCTCTAATCGCTCTCAAATAGCTTCGCTTCATTCCCCTCCGGTGTCTAAACAATCAATTAAGCATTCTTCAAGCCGAATCCGTTGCTTGCTCCAGGAGTCTCTTCGAGGGCCTACGGTACACGCTTTTTCGAACGAAGCTGTCGAGCAACGAGAGAAGATTTGTTTGAACAAATGATTCTTCCAAAGAGTCATCCGGCTAGAAATCAATTTTATCACTTGTAATTCGTGGTTGTCGGTGGTTGCCACGAAAAATCATAAATTCGTCCAACTACCAGTTCAGTCGAGTGTTCTGTACGGCTACAAAGTGCAAAACGATTACGCTGAAAGGATTTCGTTGTAAAATCGCGCGTCGGTTTCGAGCCGAGGAAAGAAAGGAGAGAACCGTCGGCGGAAAAAAAATTTCATGCCGCAAAAACGGTGTTGTACGCGCGACGGTTGAACTCCCGGGAACAAGTGGCTCCGTGTAGAGAAGTTAATTACCAGAAATAAGCAGCCGTCGTCAAACTCGTACGAAGCCGCGACCCGCGGCCGGAACCGTGCGTGTGTATCTCGTTAAAAATTTATTTACGAGGAAAGTTCGCTTGGCGGATCAGGACCTGGAGCTGGCGTCGTGGAAAAGCTGGCTCAAGACTTACCGATGGTAACGGAGCCCGTACAAAACGACGAGAATGAATAAATATTTTCGTCACGATACTGGAAAGATTATTTCTACGCGTCAATTAATTTCATATATTTTACGATGTATGTGTATATTACAAAAAATAAAAAATTACTCTGCCATCTGTGCAGTCAGCATTTGCTCGACTTAAAAATAGAAAATTGTATATATATATTTAACTAAAGCATAGATGTACATGAAATTAATCTTCCCCCTTTTTATCCTTTCGGAGCTACAACTTTGTTCGAAACAGATTTTCCCACCACCCTCGACATCCACGACAATTCCCAGAAGCACCAGCAGGTTATAATTAACACCATAACTCTTCCACATAATTGAAATCTTCGAACAGTTTCTCAAACCGTGTTTGTGTACCCAGACGGAGTCCGTGAATTTAAGATCGTCATGGCAGTAAACGATCGCGATAACACTTGACGACCTCGCGAAAGTAGCTGCAGGAAACGACTGTCGTTGACTACTATGTATGTACAATATACATACGTATTCCAGCGGACCAAATTTTCAGCACGAATTAACCGAGCTTTCGTCACACGTGGATCGGACCACGGTTTCCCGCTAAACGCTCCAATGTTATCTTCGTATTCCCGGGAAGTACGATTTCACGCGTTCGAGTAAACAGATCCGCTTTGATGGTCTCGCCTCCAAGGAGGAGGACCACGATCGTTTTTATTCGAATGGCGACGGCTCGATCCGGTCGCGTGTTCCAGCACCGTAGCGAAAACCAGTTCAGACGTGTAATTTTGGCTCGTCGAAAATGTTTCTCGCGCCTCCGACTGGTGATTGAAAAGCGTTTCTTGGTATCGCGCCGCAGTATCGCAATTATCACGGCCTCAACACCGTCAAGGAAAAACACGACTCGCCCGGACCCCTGTTTCACAGGACCATAATCGTGTGCCAGTTGGTTGGAGGCTGCGTGGAGGCAACAGAGCCGCGCGTCGTTCGAAACGTGTAATGAACGCTCGATGAACCGTGCACCGTGTTCGACAGAAAATAATGGCGTGAAACTTGCGGATATCATCTGACGGTGAAACCGGCAGGTGAAAACAGATGGTACGCCTGGGCGCAGAGCGAAGACGAAGAATAATCGCTTTGGAGTAAAAATATGATATTTATTTATATTATTGACTACATTCGAATATTGTGTACAGGGAAATAAGGTACACTGCAATACTTTTTCGATACACGTGTACAATTGTAGAATACATTTGAAGATTTTCTAAATTATTTTGAAATTTATTAACACCTTCGTTCACAAGTTCAATTTCATTATTAACTTTTTAACAACGCTGGTTGTGCTGTAGAATTTTTCAAAACAATTATCTAGCCATTTTACTAGAAATACTCCCTCCATACACAACGGCTGGGGATACGTTATAATTAACATTATAATTGTTCCAGACAATTAATGTGTTCGAATGGCAATCACGCTCTCCTCAGGGCGAAAGTTCACACGGAACGAATATAGACATGTATACAATCAAAGCAATTTCCTTTGTTTGCAGCACAATGCATCGCACCCCTGGGGATGGAATCTGGTGCGATTCCCGATGCAGACATCACAGCGAGCTCCAGTTTCGATAGCGGAAACGTCGGGCCACATCACGGACGGTGAGTGAATTACCGTGTATTACCGTCTCGTTTATAGAGCGCATTATGCAGATGCGTTGCAATACACATTCGGAAATATGATAAAATTAACCCCTTTGTGCGCCGCGTCTGGCCAACAGAGATGCAATTTCCCGAAATCAGTGCGCTTCGTTAAGCGATCTATTCGTGGGTGAATCGCAGTGATCTACACGGGGAAGGATTCCGTTATGCTTCGCGAGGGAGATTGCAAATTATTTTAATACGTTCAATGTTACATCAAGTTTGTAATATATGGAAAACGCGCGGATATTATAATGCGCTTTTATATTAACAAAAGAGTTGCCTCGAATGTTGCAATAATCTGTCCGCGTTAAATAGCCATTGTATGGCAGTGGAACTTGTGCAACGTATCGCACGAATGCAACCCTTTATGCGTTATATTATTATAAATAAAACGGAGTAACTCTTCGCGAGCATCCGTTTTCTGCTGGAAATTCAGCGAACCATCTCCCACGGTATTTCTCATATAAAAATTCCTCCGTTAGAAACGTTTCATTTTATTTCTGCTCTTCTACAACTGAAGTACGCTACAACAATGAGGCCCGAGTTTAAAGCTTTGATCAATTGTTCAAGTGACCCGTCTAATAACAGTACTCTCTTCCAACGTTCACTTCAGATCTATCCAATGCAATTCACCATTAAATTTGTCAGGGGGGGATAAATGGTATTACCGCATTCTTTTCCGAACGAGAAGGATTTACCAGGCGGTTTGACGGACGGTTTAAAACGCGATGCAGATTGATGCGCGAGGCCGATTGTGCTGCGGAGGGTTCAACGACAGAAAAAGAAAACGAGTCGTCGCTCGTGCGGCACGATAACATTTCTGACTCTGAATGCTTTCTACGGCTTAAACAGATGATCCTCTTCCTGTCCGTCATTCTGTCTACAGGCGAGATGGTTCACGATCGGGACCGAACCGGTCACCATATTAATCACCGACTACTAAACTGCACGTCTAATTCGGCCTTCAAGCCGCAATGAGGATTAATGACGCGGGATGTCCCGCATGCGCAGCCATTTGTATCGAACGTTCCAAAGCTCTTAGGCATCGTTAACGTGGTCTCCGCATATTCCTTTGATTATACGTGCCAGCTAATTACTATACCAAGGAGAGGATTCTAGTGGACTAGCCAGATATAGACAGAATGTCCGAATTACGGTGCTCAGAAACGAGGGCCACCCGGATCGTCTAGCGATGCGAAGTTTGCAAACTATATAACCTGAATAGAATGGTCTTCTGGCTGGATTTGAATAAATAAGTATTAAGTTGCATAACGGAAGGAATAATCAAATGAACTCGGGTTTATCTATTTTGTAAAGGTGTTTCTGAATTTATTACAAATTTCCGTGACACGTTTCCGTTTTTGATAGAAATCGCGATTCTTAATTTCCAAGATTATTGAAACATTGTACCTAACATAGGACGACAGAAACTCGTTAACGCGATACGAAGACGGCCTGAAACTCCCATGAACATCAAAACGAAGATCCTTAAAAATGCAGGACAAATTAATATTCCTCCGAAATATGCTGCGCAGGTTTGCAATTTTTGTCTGCGCATCCTCCTCCACACAGAAGAAATATTTTATTAACGCGGATGACATTTACGAAGTTCTTTGATAGCGATGGGTGGTCTCGTGCCTTTAAGCGTGGCCACGTATACACGTATACACTGTTGGAATTCAGAGAAACGCGACGAAGAGGCGCGAACACGTTTATGGTCCGGGGAATTTCGTTGAAAAGCTGCGTTAATGCCGCCGCGATAATTGGAAGTTTAACTTGTAAGAAGGTACCGCGACGCTTCTTCCCTTTCTTTTTTCTTTTTCTTTTTTGGCCGCGATATAAAGCAAGGAAAGCCTTTTCGATGCAATGGCGATATCGTTGCTTGCGCACACACTTTTTACCGGTAGAGACCGTCTAGACCTTCTTCGACACCACTTCCACGGCTTCCTGATGCTACGGGCTTCCCGGTGAATACCCTATTTACCCCATACGACTCCCGTTTGCCCTAAAATACGCGAATCTAACTCGTATTACCATCTATACGTATCACTCGCTTTCACCGTACAAGAGTAATTCGTATGGAAACTTATTCCATGGCTTTTCCGGATCCAACAGTTTCTAATTCCATCAAGAGAAATCGACAAAATTATCCCTCGCCTGTTGGTGCATTGAAATCAGCCGATATGGAATTTTGTATTTAATTAAATCAACAGGGAATATCGGAATTCTATCAAAAAAGGCTTCAAAGAATAATGAAACCTAAAGATATAAGCTTCGCTTGCACACGAAAACATTGTCGGAATTCCTGCCGTCTTTCTCAAGCAAACCGCGAAGAAACTTGAAACCGGCGCAACCATCGCGAAAACCCCGAAAGAATTCAGCGCCTGTAAATAAGACAGCAAGCACGGCTCCCAGCCTTCCGGTCTCACCCGTCCCGCGTCGTTTGTCTTCACGTTCGTGCACCGTTCGCGTGCCACTCGAGCAACGTCGCTCCGGGTCCACGCTCAACACGTTCACCGAAGGACCTTTTCATTGGAGCAAGCCAGGGAGCGTTGCGCGAGCAAGTTACAAAGAGAGCATATAGCTCGCTTCTTTCCGCTGTCGCCGGAGGCAACAAATCATCTCCATCCCGCGTGGATCGACCTACACCGTGAAGAAGCTGTCCAAGTGACTCGCGTACGTTGGCGTTCGACAAACCATTCCTCTCGATAATCGGCCCCGTTCGTCTCGCTGGTGCTACGCTTTCGGCGATTCCGCCGACGTTGCTTCAACTCTCGCAGTCTGCGTAATCGTCCTCTCCGAGATTTATCGCAGAACCGGGTGGCGCGAGCAAGAGTGGAATGTCTTTGATGCCCCGGACTGTATCAAAGTGGCAGCCAAGCCAATTCGAGCTCACTTAATGGGCTATGAGTTATGGTCCTTCGCTGGCCTGGATGTATCATCCCCCTCTTTCGTACTTACCCTCGCGTCTTCCTATTTACCTTGCCGATCCTTCTCTTTCCTCGTTTCTCGCCAACGTTCTTCGGCAAGATTCTTCTTGCTCCGTTTCAACCCCGGTTCGCTCTTTTTTGTACAGACCGACTTCTGCGTTCCCGCGTACGCGAGAAGTCCGTCGTTCTTTGGAGGACTGGCTCACGGCTTTTACTAGCTTGAATGTCAAAGCAACTTAAAATTCTGACACGTCACGAAGAGAGCCTCGAAGGTAGCTCTTTATTGCGAATGCTTTAGCCATGCGAGCGGGTATATAACCTTGGACGCGGTGGATTCGTTCGGCCCGGCCTACTTCAAGTTCCTCCCGTCCCTGCTTCTGCTTTCGTACGCGTTGCTCGCCGTCCTAGACAGTCGACTTCTTAGCGCCCTTTGGGGCGGCGCTGTTCGAAAGTAATCTTGGCCAGGGACAGCCTCGGCGTGTTGCCTCTGACTTCTCGTTTTTTATTGTTGAAATTGAGTTTCAAAGTGACTGGGCGGAGAGGAACTTGGTTGGTATGGTTGCCGGCTTCAAAGCAGCTACAAGGGAAACTCGATTTTGTAATAGAAATTTCCGACCCCAAAATACATAACAATTTCGGGGGGGGGGGGATGGCACGGGCAGAAGCGAACGTTAAATTACGATTTTTAAATAAACGGTATTCTTCGTTTCGAATTCGTTCTTCGTAAATGTGCGAGATAGTGTAATTTTTACAAAAAATTTCTTATTTGTGGCACACGTGCAACTTTCTTGAAAGGGTTGTAAAACGCGAGGGTAGTTCACGTGGGAAGTAATGAAAACGAACATTGTTAAAAGTTGAATTGAAGGTGTTTATCGATTGTATTCGAGTGTTCGTTGATTTGCCACTTGATCACCGCAATCGATGTCAGCATTCCTCTTGCGACGCGCGTTTTTCGCGGCAATCACGGACGCAATATAAGAGGGATGGGTTGCTTTTTAATGCCGTAGACGAGACCGCGAAAGGTATGTGCGAATACAATTATTAGCCGGCTCTCGCAGAGTGGCTTCCTCGTTCTCTGGCGTTCTCGCGTCGGTGCCAGCTCATCTTTAATTCATGCCATCCGGTGGCTCGACGCGATCGATAAATTATAATTTCACCCCGTATCGGCCCGGCCGAGGTGACTGTTATCCGTCAGCCACCGGCAGGATCACGTATTTATACGATTTCCTTTCCCGTGACGATGTAACATTTCCGATCGTACCGTCAGCTCCCCTTTATCCACAGTCTTATCAGTCGATGCTTATCGAAACGTCAGTTGTGCAAATGCTGCGACAAAAAGCACCGTGAATATACAGTCTGTACCAAAAGAGCGTGTCGGCGATATTTCTGTAAATATTTATATATTTGTAAAAAAATTTATATGTATCTAATCTACACCTAAAACACTAATACGCTCTTACTTAGTAAGGAGTCCAATCTCCTCCATTAGCAATTATAGCTTGACACCGTTTCGGCATACTCTGGACTAAGTTTTGAGCGTAGGATACTGGTAGCGACCTCCATATCTTTCGGATATGGTGTACCAGTGTTTTTATTTTAATAATACGTCTTCCCCTCAGCTTGTACTTCATTAGGGACCACACATTTTCAATAGGGTTTGCATCAGGGGACTGCGATGGCCAAGGAAGTACGGTGATGCCGTTTTCCGCTTTCCATTGGGTACAGATGCGACTTCGATGTTTAGGGTCGTTGTCTTCTTGCAATATCCATTGGTCCTCGGTTTGATTGAACCAACGTTTCACGGATGTGAGAAGACCCCTTTCGTACAATTTCACCATTTTTTGTGCATTCAAATTGTCTGTGAAGACGCACAAAGTGCCGAAACCGCGTGCGTTAAAGCAACCCCAAACATGCACTTTTATGGGGTGTTTCACACTTCTTTGAATCATCCGTTTTCCATGGATAAACCAAGCACGTCTAATAGGACACCATGCCCAAAACGAAGATTCATCAGTGAATACTACATCACTCCAATCACGATCACTATTTTCATCAGCCCACGCCAGACGATTTTTGACATGCTTTTGTGAAAGCAACGGTTTCAACATTGTGCTCTGCCACTTGACACCAAATTCATCTAAACGCCGTTTCAATGTCATTGTAGAGATATTTATGCCTTTTTTAGCCAAAAATACTTGACCTTTTCGTAATGAAAGAGTTGGATTTTTTTCGAAAAGCCGAAAAATCATTTTATCTTCTCGGGTATCGGTCTTCTGCTTTAACCCTCGATTTGGGAAGTCATCGACATTTTTTGTTTCCTTATACCGGTTTACCCACTTCTTGACAAACCGTGTCGACTTATGCATACATTTAGCAGCACTCGTGAAACTCAATTTTGGCCCTTTTGGGTGGGAACATAAGAACACTGCTTCAAATCGTTTCGCATACGCGGCACTCATATCGGAAAGCGCTGTTCTATTCAATGTCTCAAACGAAACTGAAAGATATTCGACCAACGCGTAGTAGAGAAGTCTTCATTTGTTTATATTCTTTTTATCTCACTCTCCTTAGGTGTCAGGTTTCGCAGATATCGTGGACACGCTCTTGTGGGACAGACTGTATGTGTATGTGCATACAGTTGTTGCCAAAAGTTTCTATTGGGAAAGACATAACTAGTGGTACTTTGTAATGTAATATACAAGCTAAGTTTACTCAACGAATTTTTATTTCTTTAACCCTTCAATATCGGCGATATATCAAAATTCCATTTTGGCCGGATATGTAATAAAAATTGTCGACGGTACGAAGCGACAAATAAGTACCACTTTAAATATGAGTTTAAACGCAGCTGATATTATCTAGCTGTCCATAAATCTCTACCCGTAGTTTTGTTACGAAATTGCAGTCCGAAATCCCCAAGGTACAAATAGAAAAAATCCCTTTCTCCTGCCGCTTACAAGGGTTCTCTGGAAATGTTTCGGGGTTCTCGTTCTCTCGGATGATGTGTAGAAAAAAGAGTTTCCCTCGCGAAAGAAACAGGAGAAGCAAGTGCGTAGGAGAAACAGATAGACGGAGGAGAGAAGAAATAGAGTCCGGTAATCTCAGAGTAAATGTTTACCTTTGCAGGCTGAGGCAAGAGAGGCACGGAGGTGCCTGGTGCCCGAAGCAGCAGATCACGACGGAACCTCGCGAGTGGCTGGAAATCGATCTTCACACGGTCCACATGATCACCGCCACAGGTACCCAGGGCCGCTTTGGCAACGGCCAAGGTGTCGAATACTCGGAGGCATACATGCTGGAGTACTGGAGACCGAAGCTGGGCAAATGGGTTCGGTACAGGGATGTTCGTGGCGAGGAGGTAAGTTAGCCAATCGATTTATATTCAAATATTCTCTAGAAAGTGTGCATTTGTCCCCTGACCGGAACGACCGTTCTTTTGAAATCGTTCCAGCGATCATAATTCGAATTGCAAAATTGTTAGCGAATCCTCGGCTATAGGCGATAAAAGTCACCCAGGCGAATTTTCGTATTTGTCCCAAAGCCACCGGGAAACGTTTTATCGTTACCCCATTAATCTTATCATTTTTACTTGAGCCAACGCTAAATTAATAAATTTCTTTTCGTCGAAAGAATATCGAGGTTTCAAAGAGTTCGCGATAATTCACCTAGTGTGCAACCTCGGGAGGCACCAATCGCGCTTTTTATCGGGCGAACTAAGTGGCTTCTAATTTATCAGGGAGAAGGTCGTTTAAAGGAAAGTGAAAACGAAAGCATCGAGTCCGTAAGATCTACGGGCAAAGGGGAAACCTCCTCCGGTTCCTTTCAGGTGAAGTGCAATAAACTGTCGTTCGTTATCGGAAGTTAGGAATTACATATGCAGTTGCTGGCCTTCCGGTTGAGCTGCTCGATCGGTCCCGCGAGCAACGAATTGACGTTGAGTTAAGCGAAGTTAGCGTGGCACGTTTATTGCCTGAAAGGGAACAGAGGAGCAATAGCATGCATCGTTCCGAAAGAAACTGTTGCTGTCTCTGAGAGCACGATCTTCTTGAATGAAAACGATGTCACGTGCTTCGTGGGCGCTGATACAGTAGCAGAAAAGATAAATATGACACCGATCGCCCAGTATCCATATTTCTACATTAGTTTCCGTAAAAAAATTACTCCCACATTTGAGAAGAATCGTCACACTTTCCCTCTAACGAATCGACGAATGCTAAAAGAAAGACACGTAAGAAACACGGAGCAAGAGGTCAGACGGCGATCAATACTGGTGTTTGGCATTCGCGACCATGGGAGCCGCGCGTACGGCACAGTGAGGCGCATAATTCAATTCAATTAACCGGTCGCAACAATTCAACGGCGGGGCAGATCGGCGCGAAAGGCAAGCGCATAAGCGGAATCGCGGCGGTTAAATTTAGTCGGCGCGCGATACGCGTAAAACGGGCGGAGAGCGCGGATTATTGGGAATGATTTGTGGCGGTTGTCCACGCGTTCGTGTGTAGACGGTGCACAGGGCACGGAACGGTAACTAAACCGTGACGTTAACAAGACGTAAATCTCCAACGCAATATGCTCCGCCTGAAAAGTGGTCCGCGGTTCTACCCCGATGGCAATTTACTAGAATAGATCGGTAACCGTGAACCTACGACTTTAATTAGCAGCATCCAACAATGGAGGCAGAGCTCGTTTATTTATCACCGCGGAGAAATATATCCCGTATGTCTCCTACCGCGTTACTCGCTCAAGAATCTCGCGAATTTACGAACGGGGAGAACCGGAGCGACGTCGATGAATGAACTGTCCGCGAGGAATTTCCAGCGCTGACGCGCGCGTTATAAGCTTGCGTTTGCACTTCGAGTGCACCGTTCATTTGCCAGATGTTCGTCAATTCTGCCTCCAGGCCGCTGGAAAACCCTCCAAGGTGCCCACGGTGAAACGAATTTCGGGAAGCAACATTCGATCGTTGGAGAATTCGGGGTGTATCGAGTTTTTACAGCAACGCTTGCACTCCGTCGCGACAACGAACGAACAGAAATGTTACCTCGACTTGCTGACATTGCTACCAGTTACCGTGCGATTTATCGTCCACGTGGAAAAGCGGGAGAAAGAAACGAGAGACTAAGTGGACTTCCGAAGAAGTTCCTGTGTTTCGTGATATTTGTTCTAAACAGCGAGACGAGAACCAATATAAGTCATTTCACCCGTCGGCAATAACATTATTTTCGAGTCGCGTGTTTTTATTTGCCATGAGCGCGACGCGGACGTTCATTCCGACGTGGAACGATCGTGATTCTCGGGAACAGAAAACGAAATGGGGAGAGGAATGAAAAAGAAAACAGGTGGAAGAAAAAAGGGAAAAGGAGAAAGGAAAGAAGAAGGTGAACGTCCAGTCGACGAGGTGGATTTCCTTGGAAGTTAGTATACACAGAGAGGGGTGGTTCGAGCTTATTTGTATAGGAGGGTGGATCAATAAAACGAGGGAAGGGAAAGTCGTCGCGTGCTCGTTCGCGGGTCAGACGATTTCGACTCACCTACATAGGCGTACCTGGCTGAATAGCCGAGGTCGGACGAATCTACACCGTGCATCGCACGAAGGTCGAACTCGACGAAATTTAACCACCCTTATTCGACCATCGCGACTCCGTTTATACTATATGTAATATAACATGCCGCTGCGAAATAACCTCTTGGCTGGAGAATATTTCTCTTCTGGGAAAGAACTTTCTGACACGCACTTTCTTCTGGCGACAGGACGTTAAAGAAACGTTATACCACAGAACCGACGAAGTTTCTTCTTTTATATCATTCTTTTATACCTTTCCGCCGGGTAGAACTGCTATTCTGATAGGCAGGAGTTATGCTTAATTAATATACTTAGTACACTTAATATCCTTTGACATCTACAAAGATTCGTCTCTAATAAAAAATGAATAAAGATACGGCGTCTCGCCCACACGGTTCGACGATTTCTCCGATTATTCACGCTCCTCGAGATTCGTTAATAAATTCCCGTTTTAAATTAAATAACCACCGCAAGTCTCCCACTGATACCCGTTTTCGTTAATTCTCGCCCATAAAGCAAGTTAATTAAGTACTCTCGAAACGTGGCGATCGTTGATCGGAGAACCGGTTGAAAGGAGTGAAAGGGAAACGAGATTTCCGTGTATCGATGTACGGTCACTCTTCGTGGAAGCGTGCTGTCGGGAAAAATGTTCACTCGCTGGGGCGCGACGCGACGAGACGATTCGTTAGAGCGTCCGAAAGCAGGTATTAGTTAGAACGAAATGGCCCACCCAACGAACCTGCGAGCGTTGCGCCGTGGTTGGCGGGGACAAATCTGCAGAAATTCGTCTCTCTTTCGTCCTGCTGCGCGGGCTTGTTCCCCGCTTAATTACACAACGACACTCGGCTTATCCGACGAATAATCTCTCGTAACAGCTTCGCCAGGACCAGACAACGCCGGTGGTACCGTGGCGTGTGCGGTTGTCAACGGCCCGACCACGTTTACAGTCCGGCCGAATGCAACGCGAAAAAGAGGAGAAAAAGTGGCGGGAAGCGTCTAATATTTTTCAACGACCGTATTTGGCGGGACGCAGATAACCGAGCGGGCATAAATTATCCGGCTGATCCTTCCCATGGTCCCCGTGCAGGCTGGCGGGGCTAATCGTTCGCGTATGATATAGTCTGGTGCAGTCTTGTATTTTTGCTGGAATTTAGATTGTCGGTTTAGCCGCATATGCTGTGATATATGAACGTGGAAAGAGCGTGGTTTTTAATGCGACCTTCAAAAATTGGTGACGAGAAACGAGTTTCATTCGGATGAGTCACGGTGCTCTTGTAAAATGTCCCTTAATAAGACAAGTGGCATTAACTTTTTGTAGGATTAACAGGACCAAGAGGTCCAAACATTTCGAACCAGCACCGCGTTAGTATGTTATTGATGCGGGCTTGGAAGTTTCTATGAAAAGAACAATGCGCTTTCATAAATACGGTTTAAAGATCAAACGCGTTCCCGGTGAGATCGGGCTGCGTTCGCGTCTAGGAAACTTTGCCACGTCGGATATGCCACAGCAAGGTACATTCTCAAAGAAGGTCGTTGGATCCGTTTCGCGACGCGACACGCGGGGAAAATTCGCGGAGCTCCACCACGGGGACCACCCGTCGCGTATATCCGTCTAATTAAACCGTCAGACAGCTTATCCGTCACGATCTTCCCCGACGACACGGGGCCATCAGCGTGGCTTCTGTTCTACGGTGAGCCATCGCGGACGATTTAGGATCAAGAGGCGCGGAAATATTAACATAAAATGGGCGTTGGTGGCCTGCCACGCCCTGGCCACGTCGCTTCTTCGAGGCGCAACTGGAATTTGCCCGCGACGAAAAGCGCGAGCAAACGCACGTGTCCTTCGTTTTGTTTCAGTCGTATTTTTCATTGTGAAATGCAGAAACGTTCGGTTCGGGCACGGGAAAGTCTTTGACTGTACGACCCGTCGGCGGAACTCGCGTGGGCGCGTAGATAAATATCGAGATTACTTATTTTTCTTGGTGGACGAGTCGACGGCTCGTAAATGCCGTCGTATTTTTGCCCTCAAGCCTTTCGTCCCCGCGGCGATGATCACACGACACGACCGCCGAGGCTTTTCTTGGAATAAGCTGAAAATTTGTGGCACCCCTTACGCGGATCGCCGGGGCCGATTAAAAGCAGAGGGGGGAAGTTTTTGATTAGGCTGGATTTATTGGCGTTATCGGATCGTTTCACGAGCAGCGTGTTCCATTCGACTTTGATGTCCGGTGTATTTTCGACGATACAGGCTGCCGGTGGAAATATTTGTATTCTGGGTCAGATGCTCGAGGTATTCGTCGTTGAAAGTAGGTAACGATCAGGAAACAATTTATTGGTTAATAAACCAAATTAACAGGCAACCCGTTATCGGTTACAGTGTGTAATTAAATTACAGATACCTGAAACTGATGGAACGCAATTATAATTATTCCGCGATAAAAAAATATTCCAATTTCCTCGATCTATATTGAACTATTCGAATTATTGCAACTTTAGAGCCAGCACTTCGTCCCTGAAATTCGTCCAATTTTACCGATGCACGATTTCAGCAAAATGCAAGCGTCCCGTTACCGAAATTTCACCGTCAAAAGCGTCGACGATTTTTTTTTTCCACTCGTACCGTTGAATCGGAGACTTCTTTCAGGAGCGTTTCGTTTACGGTCGCATATTTCGGCCTCTTAACAAGCGTGTCGCGCTCATTACGCTGCTTTAACGAAGTCGAAGCGAAACGTTGTCCACGGCTCGACGCCAGACGGAATTTCACGCGTGTCGACTCATTGTATTTCGTTTCAATGCGCCAAACATCAGCTACGACATCTCGGTGGGAATATCCAGCGTGGATAAAACGGTGTCAGCCACCGGTCTCCCCATTACCGGTCCGCTATGCGGCGAAACGTGCCGGCCGATGATCATCTTTTAAATCTTGTTTCCCTGTCGCGATCGTAGTTCCGTTTCGACGGTGAAAAAGAATTACATTGGTTGCAGAAAGGGGTGGTCAGGCTGAAGAGTATTGTTGTGGAAGAAGAATGGCGCTCCGCGTGTAACAGGCGATGCACGTGGAATTTTGCAGTGTCCGCGTTTTGTTTGCGCGATGCAGTCGTAAAAAAAGTATAATACATTGGAGAATACGCGGTGGAAAAATTGCGGAATTACGGGGACGAAAAAGTAGATTTTCTTACATAAAAGTTAAAACATCATTAACTTTTTTTTTCGTGCATAATCTCCTCTGCGTTGCGAATTAATTTGCAATGGGTCGTTTTGCATCGTAATTTGCAAGACGTTTACGTCTTCGATACAGCTGTGCTCCGTTCAATGTAATGTAACTGTATTCGTGCAAGCAAAAATCATGGGTAGTTACTTAACGTTTGCCTCGTCTCGCGTGAAACTAACTAGGGGATATCGACATTTAATACGAAGGCCACTGTTAACATGCGGCATAATCTCCTTTGAAAAGTGCCTTCTGAATAATTCATCCACCCAGTTCACCCGTAGAAAATCAACGAAAATTACGACACGGTTCCTCCGAGCGCGTCATTAAAATGCCATAAACTATCGGCGATCGTACCGATAATGAAGATTCAAATAAGATACGTACACACACCTGTCGGGATCACGACCGCGATGAACCACGGTCGTGTACCTGAGAATCTCGCATTCGTGGAGTCCAGAGGCGCTGTCGGGCTCATAAGTGGAAAATAAGAGGTCCTTTGTTTCCAAGGGACAACCCCTGGCGAAGCTGCACGAGAAATTCCCGATCCTTCGTCGCGATATAAGCGTTTCGACCTTCCTAGCTCGCGCTCCATCGGCGGAATAGAACGCGCGTTGTTCCATTTGAAGAACGTGTGAAACGAGAAATCTCAGGGCAATGGAATGCTTTCGATATTTCCCCTGTCGTTCCTAGGTGGAAGTATGTACAACATATTTCCAAGAATTCTAGCTTTCATTATTATCGAACTCGGATATCGCAGTGAATTTCTCCTGATTCTTTGCATGATAGAAATAAATTCAATACTTATAACAAAGAAAAGAGACGTAATTGTTTAAATTCTTATATCATCCTGATACTTACATGAAAATAATATTATTAAATTATATGGCATAATATAACAGAATTAAATTAATACTATGAAGTCGGTATATTGTATTGAGTCCTTCCAAATGCATTCAGAAGCAACGTATCGTTGAACCTCCGCAAATGTCTTGTCGCAGGTGATCAAGGGGAACACAAATACCTACCTGGAGTCGAAACGCGAGCTGGACCCGCCGATGTGGGCGAGCAAAATTCGCTTCTGGCCATACAGCTACCATCGTCGCACGGTTTGCATGCGGGTGGAGCTGTATGGTTGCCCATGGAACGACGGCATCGTGTCCTACTCCATGCCACAGGGCGACAAACGCGGCAACTGGGAGTTCTTCGACGCTACTTACGACGGTTACTGGGATGGCCAGCTTCTACGTGGCCTGGGACAGCTGACGGACGGCAAGATCGGCCCGGACAACTTCAAGATGGGTTATTACGATTACGACAGAGGTCAGGGATGGGTCGGCTGGAGAAACGACACCAGGTCCGGTCATCCGCTCGAGGTGAAGTTCGAGTTCGACCAAGTGAGGGAGTTCTCCGCCGTGCATATTTTCTGCAACAATCAGTTCACCAAGGATGTGCAGGTAAGGTTCATTAAAATCAACTATTAACCTCTTCGAAGAATTGTTGTTTAAGAAATGGTATAATATTTGGCCCGTATCGATGTACACGAAAAAGCGAAATACTGGATTTTGAATTTAAAAAAAAAGATTTGAAGAAATGTTTGATCAAGGTACGACCCAATCGACGAACGTATCAAATGGGCCACAATTTTCTACATCTTTATACGAAATTAATGTTTTCGAAAGTAGAAGGATACTCTTCCCGTGCTCTAGTTCGAAAATTATTATGATTGTACAAGCTGTCTCGATATTCTTCCACGGCTGAATTAGAATTTCCGACGGCAAATTATTCGCGGCTGATCCGTCGTCGTGATTTCGAAAATAGAGCAAAAGGAAGCTGCCGGTAAACGCGGTACGAGAAACCAGAGACTTCCCCAACGTTTGTGGATCGTGATCTCTGTATCCCCACGAACGAGAAACCTCGGGCAAATTTTTGGCCCGGTGAACAGTCACGTACTTACTTACTTACTTCCTACGGCATGCAGAAGCAAAGTCACGCTCCGCCTCGTCTATAGACTTGCCCCGGTAGCGCTTTCGACGCGTAACACATTCGTTCGCGACTTTATAAATAACGAGAGGAGAGTAAAAAAAGAACGGAGCAGCATAGTCGCACGGTCTACTTTAAGTTCGCCACGTTAACATTTTGAATCGTTCGCGTTATCGATACACTCCGGCCGCCGATGGAATTTCCAACGTAATCCACTCCCCACGAACGTCTCTTTGAGGGCGAGCCAGGTCGCGTTATTTTCAAATTTCCTCTATGATCGTTCACCGAATATCCGTGAAAACCCGTGATAAAAAAAAAGGGAGCGAAACGGCGGTTAGACACGAGCGCGACAGGGAGGAAATTGGAAGGGCCTGCAGCGGTGACTCGCCAACGGTAGTAGTGCTGCGATACAAAACGGAGGAAACTTGGGAGATGGAAAGCAGACGTTGAAGAGGGTGAAAAAAGGAAGAAAGGTAGGCGGAACAGATAAGAGAAAAATGAATAGATGGAGAGAGAGGAGAAAGAGTCGGAGATAAAGCGAAAAAGAAATAACCGAGACAGACAATCGGGGGGAAATATGCGCCAAGATTTCACGCCGACCTTTAATCCTCGCCCCGTGGTGGAAGAGCGAGATGGAGAGAAAAAACGAGAAGGGAAAGACTAAGGTGAACGCCGTGAAATCCAGTTTTCGCGTTGGAAGTCAAGGTCGGGCGTGTAGGATGAGTAACGAGGCGCAACAACGGCTCGCCCCCCTGGCTTCGGTTGGAACGGATGAAAGGAGAAAGAGGAAACGAGCCACGGCTCGGAGGCGGGCGCGACTTTGCACAGGGTGGCGGGTAACAACGACGGTGGTCGCCACCGCGTTCCCGATGCCGGTGGCGTCCCGACGCGACGCCGACCGCGCCGGCCGTTTCAGCGAAAATTTTCCGGCCCGACTCGCTTCCGGCCACGAATTTCTATATAATGGCCTTGTCCCGGTATCAAGATTTATTTCAATGGAGCCCCCTCATTACCCTGACCAGACCTATGCTCCGCAATCGACCAGCCGGGACGGGATGGGAGCCTCGGGACAGCAAACAACTGATGGAGAAGTTTTGGAAGAGAAGGGACGAAGTTTTCGAAGACCCACGGTTAAACAGATTTCTCCAGATTTTCCTCGTTCCGATCGCTTTCAATCATGCATACTTATCTAAATGGACCATCGATCGAGGGAGCGAAGGAGTGTAAGATAACAATGACAAAGAAGTCTAATTCCCGTGCTCTTTTCTCCGCCCCTTGACGGGAGACGTCTCGGTGACACGCGATTCCAGGGATCTCGAAACTTAACTGGTGAACGGCAGAAAGTGGAAGGTTTCCGTGGCGACGTCGCTCGATGCACCGGGCTGAATAGAACGAGCCCCGAAACACACTCCTTACCGGTATCAAGATTTATTTGAATGGAGCGCCTCATTACCCGGCTCGAGGCTCGATTGTGTGCTCGCGACCGGGCAAGATGGAGGGCCGGTGAAGCGGTGGTAAACGAGAGGTGGCGAAGGCAAGGACAGCAGAAACGTCGTTGCATCGGCTCGAGAGGGGACCTATTGGTGTGGATAAGGAAGGTGCTTCGTGGAAGACGGGAAGGGAAGGTCGAGAAGCAAGAGGAACCAAGGGAGAAGTCTAGCCAAGGGAGAACGGGTGGAGAAAGTGTGCTGTTCTTTCCCTCTCTCTCACACTCTCTCCCCGGTACGTAGAATGCTAGCGAGCAACGAGCCGAGGAGCAGATACGCCACGTATTCAAATACAATACCGACAGTCTGGCAAGTCGGCAGTCTATAGCTTGAGGTACGAGGGTGCGCAAGGGGTGAGAGGTGGTAGCAACCGCCCCTAAACGTCCCCTTCTATTAACAAGCGCCCGCTCGCGCGGATAGGACACGTCTTCTGAAAGACAGCACTTCAAAGCACATCGCCAGTTTCACGCTCCTCGGTTATCTCGGTCTCACTCGTGCCTCTTCGTCGAGACTACTGTACTCTTCTGCCACCGTTGGTGGTTGTGCGCGGTTTCGCGACCGCTGCGTTCGTCTTCTTCAGCTTCCTCGTACTCCGTTCGAGCCGAACGACGTCGTCAACGAGCAACCAGCAGGGCAAGCTTCGACGGCACTCTCTTGAAAATCCATACGCATCGACGTTGCGTTCGCCTCCTGGGGAGCCAAGGGAGTTAGATAATCTCAGCTTTGTAATCTCCGTTTCCAAGTCCTCGCGATATTCCACTAGCTTCCTCTCTGCCACTCTTCCTTTCTCTCTGTCTTTCTAACGCACCGGCGTTCCCACTCCTAGTTTCCGGCTTGCATTCTCCTCGCGCAACTATCTTACGCTTCCCCGAAGTGGAATTAGCATTCCACGCGCCTCTGCTTGGCGGAGGACGACGCTGCGGGAGGCTTGCAATTATCGTGGTAGTCGTCGATGTCAACCGAGTGTTGCCTCTATAAAGTTGCTCGTTATATACGTAATAAATAGTCCGGTTTGTATTTGTAGAGGAAGTGCGGGATATATTAATATCCGGTGCTGTTGCTGCTTTCTTGAATGGCGTGCAGTTGGCGTTCTCGCGAGACGCACGCTTTAAGATGCTGATTTATGCATATAATTAAATGTTGAATATTAACCGCTACATCATGTTTAGCGTGCACAACGAGCGGCTCAGTTTTAATGTCCGGGGCAACCTCGGCCGCGGCACGTTTTATATATTTTCCATGCAATGCGTCTTACGAGCAGTGTACTCTGTATTAGAAGTTTGCTCAGAATTGCTGCAATGAAATGTAAAATATGTTGTGGCAGCTACTACCGCTTGGATAAAATATGAAAAATAGTGTTTAGATTATTAAACGAAGCATTTCTATTCTTTGTATGGAAATAATTGACTGCCCGGAATGATTGGCGGACAAATTAGATTTTTATCTGCGCCGTTTTAATAATACAAGGGACGATTGAAAGAAATACTTTTTTTTTATACGATAGGTGTTCGCTGAGGCCAGTATAATGTTCAGCGTCGGTGGCCGCTACTATACGGGAGATCCGATTGTATACTCGTACATGGAGGACAGAATCTTCGAACACTCGAGAAACATCTCCATAAAGCTGCACCATCGGATTGGAAAGTTCGTGAAGCTGAGGTTCAATTTCGCATCGCGGTGGATTATGATCAGCGAAATCACATTTGACTCCGGTAAGTGCTGTACGCGATACTCGGGCCGATCATTGAACACCGTTCTCTCCGTAAATCCAACGCACGAAGTTGTAATTCGAAATAGCAAAGGAAACCTTACTTTTCTGTCACAGATATCGCCCATGGTAACTTCACTCCAGAATCGCCGCCCACAACCGAAGCTCCGAAAGTGAGAGATCGGATCTCAGCCCGTGACAATCCTCTTCAAGCTGAAGTTCCAGTGGTGAAGCAAGACGATCCGACCTACATGGCCGTGATCATCGGCGTTTTAACGGCCGTGATCCTTTTGCTCGCCGTGGCGATCTTCTTGATAGTCACGCGACACAGACAGCGAAAGAATTTCGCCAGTCCACTGGGTACCAAGACCGCGATTCCGTCGGGCAATCATCAACACCTGTCGCCAGAATCCGCGTACGGTACTACAGAGAAGGATCCGTCGCTGATGACGTACAGAGTTGAAGAACTTGACGATCGTTACGGTGGTACCAAGCTTACGACGTTGCCTCGCGATCTGAACGATCGTTTGCTAGGCGATGTCAGGCTGGACGAATACCAGGAACCCTTCCACGAGAGCAAGTATCGGGAACCACCGCATGCCGCTTATTACGGATATAGTACCGTTGTTATAGACAACAAGGACCTTCATGACAACGTTGAGCAGTCTGGTGAGTAGGATCGATGTTTGGTACCGCTTTGACACTTGTTTGAATACTTGTCCGCATCGTGAATCTTATGATTCTATCCCCGTATAAAATCCGTGACTCAAATATTAAAATTTTCAAATACTGCAATAATATGATTTTCAAATACTCCAATATTAAAATTTTCAAATACTTAAATATTAAAATTTTCAAATACTCAAATATTAAAACTGTCTAATTTTATAGTATGCGGATATTTACATTTTCAATTAGCCAAATATAAAAAAAATTGAATTTTTTCAAACATTCTGTAGCATTGATTTAAAACGCCACGATTCGCTGTCTCATTGTTACAGATGCAACCTACGATTACGCCGTACCAATGCCTGTGCCTAGTGTAAGCAGCGATCAGGATAGCGTTTTTTCAAAGTCTTCATCGAGGGGCAGTGCGAAGGTAAGCAGTCTACATTTCACTATACATACCAATATTAACCAGTACTCACTACTCCTATAGAACCAATAATATCAATTATCAACAAATAATAGTAACGATATAAACCAAAGAATCATATTAACACGTTCGGCGCCAACCGTGCTTTGGATAGGTTTTAAAAAATTGCACTGACAATCTTATTTAACTTGAACAAGAAGAGCGTCACCAATATTTGGGTGACGGTCCCCCACGGCAGCATAACCGTCACCCAGATATGGGTGACGTGGCGCCGAACGTGTTAAATATAACGATTCGTTTCATTAATATGCTTCCAAATGCTGTTTGTTCTTATATTCCTTTTTCATATACTTGTTCTCCGCGAAAGTTCCAAATATACAAAAGAAATATTCGCAATTTTCCCGACATTTTTCCAACGCTTGAAACGCATGAAACAGAATACACGGTCACAGATTTTCGCGATAAAGGGCACGAACCCAAGAATTCCATGGAGAATAGTTTTCGAAAAGAATTCGGAGAAATGACGGACAGAAACTCAGCGTTACAGTGCGATCAAGCGGACAGGATTCATTTTTTGTTGTCCTTTTCTGTTGCTACATTAGGCGTGCTTGCAGAGCTTTTTCCCACCACCCCCGCCCCCGATGAGCGCGCCGCCTCCACGAGGCTCCAGCAATCTGACGTACTCGAATCCACCGAGCCCGGAACCAGTTTGCGAGCGCGAGCGCCGAGGAAGCAAGCGTCGCGAGCACTCTTTGCACAGATACGCGTAAGGACGGCTCCAGTCTGCGGGGTGCACAGGGCAGGCCGCTGGATCGAAGGTACTGCTGTATTTCGTACATCACCACGAGAGATCTGGCGGATGATCCAAACCTTCAGCATCCACAGACACCGATAAATCAATTTCCATTTTAATCCGTTAGAATTCAGTGATCCGCTAAGCGGTCCCTTTCATACGATTCACCCGTTTTCGACGATCTTTTACAATCGCAAACAGGTCACAATTTTCTTCCTTAACAATTACTTTCCATTTGTGAAAAACAAACAAGCAATCGATCTATCGCGTAAATCGTGTCGACAATGGATGCTGAAGGAACAACAGCGTCGAAACGAAGCAGAAGAAAAAGAAACAGGACGACGAAGACGAGAAGAACGACAAACGGGGTACATCGAGTCAAACCGCGGGGACATTTTTTTCTACTCATTGAAACCGTGCACCTCGCTGATTCCTTGCGAAAATTTCGAACGGTGGTCCAATTAGGAAATGTCGGGGAGCAAAGAAGGGAAAGAGAGAGAGAACAAATTACGAGAAGGGTCGACTATCTGACGCAGCTTCTCGACGCGATCTCGACCTCATCGAAATCTTTCTCGACGAGCACTGCCATTCGCGCGCTTTCCGAGCATATACCGCGGAGCAGGCGTACACCACGAGTGTCGCGCTCAAGAGGATCTAACCTACTCGCAGGTAGATAGGGTAGGTAGGTGAAACGCGTAACCGGAGTTGTAACTACAATTGGCATATCAGTTTAAAGGCAGCGCGCTGCCGAGGTCTGCTCTCTGGAAATTCGCCCCACGAAACTGCTCGCGGAGAGGCTTTTGGCGATCCTTGAAATCGACGCGTCGGACGCCACAGGCGGCTCTACGATCTCTATTTTCTGCCATTTTGATCGATGAGCAAGGATGAACTAACCACGAACTAAGAACAACCTATTGTACGCGTTACATCCTTCAACGGTGTGGGTGATTCGTTGAATTTTTATAAATTATTAGCGGAGGGTAACGATGCTTCGATTTCACGGTTCGCTATACGACTATAACCGACTATAACCATCTTAAAGCGACGCGAGAAAGGGTCTGCCGAAGGAAACTTGCCGGAGCTTGTGAAACGCGCGAGGAAGTTATTTCACAACCCTCGCTCGTTTATGTTTCAGCTGCGACTGAGTTACAGGGTTCGGAAGTTCTGGTTGAGAGAGGGTTAAAATAGAAAAAGAGCGAAAGGTAAAAGGAGCCATATTTTTCGTCGATCCAGCACCCGCAGCACGCGTGTCCCGAACGTTTTTCCGCTCACTGCCACATTTCTTCCGCGCCGCGTGACCGCGCTGACGAGAAGCGCGAGCGTTAGCAGCTTCGTTAGCGCGGAGCTCCGCGGGGGGATTGTAATTCGCGCGGAAAAACGCAGCCGCGATAAGGAAATTGCCGCGCGGCAACGATGCAACACGAGCGGGCGGATTTCCAGAAGGAGTTGTGCGTTTAATGGTTTCGTCTGTTCAGCGCGCATGTGCAACCGGATCGAGCTCGCTATCGATCCGTGGCTAGGTAAACGATAAAACGGGACGTGAAAAAAAAAAGGGCAGGAACAGGACGATGACGAAGAAGAATTCTTTTGTTTCTTTCTTTTTCACCAACATATTAATAATTCCGGTGGCGCGAATTTCTGCTCGCGACCGATAATTAATTTCTCTTAATTGCTATTAATTGCTGGCTTCGCTGTAATACATGGTCGTTTCCGCCGATGCGGGAACGCACGAAGGCCGACACGATAGTGTCGAACGAAAAGCGTCGCGGTAAGGGAAACAGCCTAGGGAACAGAAAATTTATTGAAAAAAGGGGAGAACGTTAGCGAGCTTCGATCCCGCCTCACGTAAGACTGACGTCAAATAAATAATTGAGCATTTCAACTGTGCGATACGCGTGGTGGCGCGTTACGCGCGGCCGCGCGTATTCTTCATATTATTTATTATCGCAGCATATAACGCTCCGTAAACGAATCTTTAATTTATATACATATTATACATACACGCGTATATATGCGATATATACGAGGGAGGAGACGAAAAAATATATATATATAAATAAATAGATATATAAATACAAGAAAGGCAATGCGTAATTATCGTACGTCGGCGAATTTTATGCGTATAATAACGATATATTATATATATATGTATATATACATATATATATATATGTTGTATAAGCCCAACTTTATTTCTTTATCACTACCGACATCGCCTTCATGCAACGAGGAAAAATCGAGGGATTAACTGACGTAAGGAATCGACAATACAGGGATGAGGCAACAATAATTAAATACTTGTGTACGTAAAAGAAAAATCGCGGAGATACGGTGCGAGCATGAAATAAACCGACCACATTGTGATATATTAAGAAAACTAATAATAATAGAGGTTGACAGAACGAGAGAAACGACTGCAGCCGCGGGATGATAAATAGGCACATGCGTAGACAAATCTCGCGTGATTACGTGAACTTACGTGAGGAAGCTTTTCGTTCAGTTTCATCTTGCTTCTGTATTTATTTAAATATACCTATTTATTGTTTAGTTAACTGCGCATAGACGGCTTACAAAAAAGTATTAACCACTTGGTACTCCAACCTTTTTTATCCGTGTACTAAATTCACAAGAACAGAGACCGAGATAGAGGCTCAACGAAAAGCTCCCTTTAAAAGCCTGGATGCGTTCTGGTTCCTTGGCAAACGGAAGGGAAACACGCGTAACATCTGACAACGATCGGAACTTACCTATGTATATTTAGTGTTTAATCGTCGATATCGTCGCCACCGTAGAATGTTAAACTAAGAGTGACAGCTTCGAGTGCTTCGAGTGTAAATATTATAACCGTTAGGGACCTCGTGACACGTACACACACACACTCTCTCACCCTATTACACACCTTTCAAGCGCCTTAAGTTGGGGGGCACCGAGCAAATAACTTCGTCGCAATAATAATCGTCGTTCTCTCTTCCTTCTTTCTGCCGGTTTAACCTTTGCGTTTCGTTTCTCCGGTGATTAAATACACAACAAACGAGTAGAAAAATATCACGGGCAAAGGCGTTCGAACGTTACGGTGACAATTTAACGGCTGGCTGATAAGAAAAGAGGAGGTGAAGGAGGAAGGAGAACGGTTGTTTCAAGGTCCTTTCCTTCCCACCCCGCAGCAGGACGATACGCGACAATTCGCGGAGCTTCGATACGTCTCGATGTTCCTCCTCGTCGTTGGTCGTGCTCACCTTCTGCGCTTCCGACGATAGCCTTACGCCAGCGCGAACAGGGGAAGCAAACGGAGATCCTTATCGCGCGGCGCAATTTTTCACCGAACTTCTGCAATATCCCCGGCACCGAGCATTTTAAGTACCTTGAACTTCCTGCACTTCCAGTGCCTAGGCGGCCCGCTCCTGGCAATAATCGTCAATTTATCTTAAAGCGTTCACAGACGGCAAAGAGGGAACGACATTCACGCGCAGACTATATATGTACTTTAAGGAGGGGTTACATCAATAACCAGCAGGGGTGTGAGATAATCGAGGGGTTTTCGAAAATTGAGTTTTAAGGAACAAAAGGGAATAACAGAAAAAAGAAAGAGTAGAGGAGATCGTTAAAAGGTGGTGCTCTATCCCTCTCTCCCTCTACTCTTGGATACGAAGAGGTAGATAAAGATGACGAAGGACTGTACTCTCGTGCCTGCTCGTAGCGTACTTCTTAGGATACTTTATGGTTCCTTTGTGCAGCGGAGCTGCATGCTGCCGACATGTCAATGACAACGGTGTGCCGAGTGTGCACCGAGATCATGGCGATATCGCACGCTCGGTCTAAATCGTCGCTGCAACTCTCCACTGGCCTGGCCTTATTCGCGAGCGTTTTATTAAATTTCACACACGCCACCCCCCCGCCTCGCTGAGATCCCCCCCCATCTTTTCGCAGACGTATTTCCCGTCATTTTAGTCCTTTTTATAGGCGATTCTTCTTGCGAAGATCGCAATAACCGTGAGACAGTACCATACAGTCGAGTTAGGAGAGTTTCTCATTCGCGACACAGTCATTTATGCCGGAACTTTTCGCTAGTTATTTGAATTTCGTATAATACCCCTTTCACGTAGCTGTATTTTTCCCGAGACAAAGCCCAGCTTCCTCCATAGAATTCCCCGAGCATTAAGGGAAGCATCTCCAGTGCTGAAGAACTAGAATGATTTCCAACAAAGGCCTCGTGGTTGCGCATTAAACGTTCACCAAAGACACGCTCCGCGTCTTCTTCGTCCCTCCCGGACGTTCGATGCACGTTCGATACACCGATTGCTGTGTCGTCTCCCCCGTCTGCGACTTCTGTTTCCTGCGCGGCGCCCATTACGGGCCCGTAATTTTTTATACCCGCCGCGACGTCGATTCGACGAATCGACGAACACGGTCCAACGATATAGTCGAGACGCGACGCGATCGGTTCTGCATCGGTACGCCCGATACGGAAACGGCACGGAGGGACGCCGAGTCCAACGGAGAAAACTTCCCCGTATAAATCAGCCGTTGCAACCCTTTCTCAACCCGACATGAGAAATGCGGGAAGAAGCTCGCCGATAGTGACGGCGAGGGAGGGTAAAAACTGGTCTATCTTTTATTCGACCACGTATACACGAGTGCGCGTACTCGCGAGCCCGGCGAAACGGGGAGGATTAAAAAAGGAACGAGATAAAGTGACGTTTGATCGAACCTCGGGGCGGTATTATGCACGCGTGTGCGTTTCGTAGCCGACAGATAGCCCGTCAAAAGTTCTCGAATCGCGACGGAACGCCCGAGGTGGAGGTCGAATTTATGCGTCGATGCGACGACTGGTTCGACTTTGTCCGCTGCAGTAGATTCGGACGGCGCGGACGCGATGGTCAGACAGGTGAAGAGTTGCAGCGGTGTATGCCACGGTTTTGCTTTAAATCCTGATTTATTGGATTGGTTAAGCGATTTATTTGCCGGTGTTTCGGGTAGGCGAAAGGGGTTCGCGGAGAAATCGGCATTGCTTTGTTTAATTGTATAATTGAGTTTGTGTGGTAAATTTGGACGATTCGCGTGCCCCCACCGCTTTAACTTTGTTGTCGCGGTGCTACATGAGTATTGTACATATTGTAAATTAGCAATGTAGTATACGCTGAGATCAATCTGAATGTGACATTATTCGATAACAGCTACGCTATAATAGTCCTCGGTGCATATTTGCTCAAAGTTGATCGTACCGACGTCTCGATTGGACAACGCCAGTTTGTCGGAACGGTGTTGGCATTAAAAATGTAGCGAAACCACGGTGAGAAGTTTTCGCGTTGACCTCTCGGCTACCGTGTGGAACGACATCGATCGTGCAAGTCGCGGGCGATGTTACACGCTCACGTGCAGCTCCACTAGCACGCAAAGAGTCAAAGAGAACTAGCGACGAACAGGCACGACAGGTAGAAAACAACGACGATCGTTTTATATCATAAGTTTAACAGGGACGACGGTTCGGGAAGGTCCTCCTCGCCCCGAAGTTATTAAACGCGCCGCATTATGTGTCAATGTATATAGCAATTGTAATTTATACGTATATATGTGTAAACGTATTATAAATAAGCCCGTCGAGACACGGGAAGCGACCATTTTGTATATAATTGTAATATATAGCGTTAATAAAAGCGAGATTGCGAGAGAGCGAAAGACGGGAACGTGAGAATTTGTGTAAGAGGAGTGCGTGAAAGAGCGGCAGAAGTGAAATAAAAAAACAATTAATAAAAGATACCACTGTGAGTGTAATTATAATTGATCAATAGTAATAACGAGTACCGGATGCATATTTGATATTTGTGTGCCTGTATCCTTTTGTATGCTAACGAGATAGACGAAAATAAAACTATACATATTATATTGTACTAATTGCGAAGCAAGGGGAGAACTACGAGTAACCAGGTGTAATATGCACACACGAATACACACAGAACGAACATTCATGAAGTTGTAACGTGTTACAGAGAAAAAAAAAACACTCTTCCAATCGCATACAACACGAACATACACAGACCAGACTATCTGTCCGGGGTTGGACGAAATAAAACTTTTAGCGAAGCAAAAAATCGTGTTTATAAATATCCCAACGATTCATCGACCATCCTTTTTATCCCTAATTTATCGACCCTCTCCTGTGCCGGCGTTAACGCCCCGTCGCTATTCCCGTCAACGTGCCAACCAATTCGACAGTTCCACGAGCTTGATGACGACAACCCAAGTACGTATCCAAAAATATACATTTATCGCGCGCGCATTTTATCACCATTTGTGTTTCAACTCTACTAGTCGTCGGCGTTGCAAGAAAGACGTCGAGCGACTAGAAACGTGAGGGCAGAATCTATATCTAAATCGATACTCAATTTCCATGTAATCTTCGATGGTAAATACTATAATAAAAATCAACGGACCGAAAGTGTCGAGGTATATTCAGATCGGGCAACAGCGTCAAGGGATTAAATTATAGATTACGAATGCAGGAAATTCGGTTGATCGCTTTATCGGAATCGATCATTATCAAGGGCTGACAATATCAGTTGGCAGATCGAGGACGGGGCGTGGCCAATGGAACGCGGGTTCATTGGATGCTAATTAACAGGTAATACTACGGTAACTCATAGGTTAGCAGTTAGCCGAATATGGGACAAATCCAGCTTCCGTAAATTCTGATTAAGCGGAATGAATGGATACGCGGTGTAAACGATCCTTGGACTATTATTACCCTACATACCTGCTCCTGCAATCTTAACCGTCCTCGAAGAAAAGGATAAAGCGCGAGCCCACGATTCACCATGGTCGACTGTTGGTCGACGAGGAACGCCTTAGAAAATGGCAGCAATAAAGTTGGAGTAATAATCGGAGCAGACCCCGGTATTTTACTCGCTCGTCAGCGCAAAAACCTCTCGCGTAAACGGTTCGCATCCTCTGACGGAGATTTTACAAGCAGACTGATGTGGCCGCGTACAGCTCGCGTCACTACAGGCTTCCGTGGTCGCTGTCGTCTTTTCATCGCGCTAATTTGGCACCGTCAACCATGTCATTTGTCATTCTAATGGCCAGAACGACGGGCCGTCTTTTTAATGACTGCGAGGAAAGAGGGACAGAGAGATGGCACCGCGACACAACGCTTCTACAATCCTCGTTCCAGCATTTCCCGACATTTTCTTTTCTCGCGTGTTCCCCTTTAATTCGCCCTCAATAACTGCGCTTCCCGGTCTATCGTCTGCGTTCCCCTTCTATTTCTTTCTCTATTACACCCCCCCCCCCCCCCCGGTGTTCTTCATTCAAGAATCTTCTTTCACGGAAACGTAACGAAAAGCACAAGTCCGTAGCTTTCCTTTCCCCGTTTCTTCTTCATTTTCGTGCTTTTCCTCCCTTTTGTGCGGCTCCCATTCAACGATTCTCGTGGTTTAAAATCTAGCTAACTAGGTACGGTCTTAAATCCTAGACCCGGGCAAGATGGTCAGCGAGTGGCGTGTTTAAAATGTATTCGTTGAGAATTATGCCTGCTCCTTTGCCAGGGACCACTGTTAATTAATTCCCGTGGTTATTAGAGCTCGTTACTTTCTTCGAGCCACGCCGACCGCGCAACCCTGGCTCCCTCTTTGTTTCAACCCCCGTCTCTTTTATTCTTTAATTCGTTACCCGAGACGGATACAAATTTCAGCGAGAACGCGTGCGGATAATTATGCTGCTTCCGAGTGCCCTTTGCACTCGCTACTGATGAGAATCATTCTAATTGCGGCACAGTGGCTGGCAATGGATATTTTGTCCTTCCATTTCTCGCGACGATAAGGTTCATTGTTATTTAAAAGAGTCTGAAACATTAATACTTTTTCTCTATTTATCAGCGTCTATAAAAGTCTATAATTCTGACAACGGTAGTACGAAGTAACGACGCGTGTATAATTTTTATTGGTGCAATCGTGTTTAACCTTTTTAACAAAGTTTATCAGTAATCATCACTTTCAGTGTGCTTTTCAGTAGCTGTATAAAGTTTATAAGAATATTAATTACAAGAAACATTTGCATAAAATGAATCATGATAATGAATGTAGCAGAGATTGATTTTGCACGATAAATCTTCGTATGAAAGACTTTCTTAATGACGAATGTAAATAAATTTGGTGCTACATGAATCTTACATTAGGGCAGCCAGTTCCCTCGAAACGTCCAAGCAGGCCACTATTTCTTATACTGTTCTAGACAAAATTATACGAACACCCACAATCAACTCCTTCACTTGAGGATGATGAAAAGGTGGGCCGGTTAATGCGTTTCCTGCGCAACCCTCTAACGGGTGCCATTATTGTTTCCCATCCATCACGCTATTCTGACGAAGGGGCGAGGCGACAACAAATATATACATTCTACTATATCAGACCGTAAGTGTTGCTGCGTCATATCCGAAATTGTGACCGAATTTTAGACAGAACATGAAATACTGGCATCACTTACCCTAATTTCATTCACTATTGACTCTTTGTCACTAACCGCATGTCCGAATTGTGTAGGTGCGTAGTTTTAAAAAAGTCGCCTGCAATAATGCTGACAATGAGTTATGTCAGTGAATAATAGGATCAGAACAGCCCCAAAAAGTTACGTTTGATTATTCTTGATTAGTTCCATGAATTCGAATATACGTCATAATTTAAAGAGAAGGTCCTTTTAACAATGCATTTCGTACAATTTATAAAATAATATAAGTTGTTACAATCGCCTTTAGCGAATAGCAGCTTCCAATATTTTCAACTACGCTACGTTTTACGTATTCATTTATTTACATTTTACCGCGCTGAAAATGAATAGAAATACTTCACAACCAATTCACATGAGCATACAATTTATTATATCCATTGCTATGACACTACGTATACACGGAATCAAGCGTTCACTGATACGATTTAAGATTTGATACAATCCCCGAAGAAATGGCGAACATAATTTCTTACACTCCCCGCGACTATTGACTATTGACACAGCATTCATCCTGCACAATAGACGTAACTTAGCAGCAAAGGAGCGAAGGAGAGAAGGAGAGAGGTGACAAATAGAAAACAGGAATCAGGTCGTAAGCGTTGAACTATGACAACGTATCCGCGCGATTTCTGGCATGATAAAGCGAGCTTTACCGTAACCCCAGGCGAACAGGTAACTACGTTAACCGCAAGTAAATCCGCGCCTGCCGCTGCCCACGGCGAAACTTTACGAACCGGATGCCAGGCGTGGGGTTTAACAATCGCGTGCCCCTGGAATTCTGCGCGCGCGGCTGCACGAATACGTGGTAACCACGAAATCACGGGATTCGACGCATGACCTACGAAGCGAATACGATTCCGGTCTCTAAAGTTCTCGAGAAGCTTGAATTACGGGGATCCAGGAATCCACCCCATGAATTTTAAGGATAATTTCCATCGGTCGCATCGACGCGTCGGTGGAGGAAGAATTTTTCGAGGCATTTCAGTTTTGAGGAGATGATTCAAAAATTATATGTGTTGATACAAAGAGGTTCAATTTATAACAGTCTTAGTGGAACGAGAATGTTGCGTTGAAATACGCAAATTTTTGGTAATGTGGTTGTATTCGTCTCATCGGCTACCATAATATGAAGAAAAGAATACGGAGTCCTGTTTAAAAAAAATTAACTTTTCTTTGATATGCCTCCCACCACTACACCTATCGAAAAATTATTTACACCATCCGATTACGCCCACCTTCATACCAAACAACTATTGTGAAAACATTTTTTTGATAACTTTAATCTCTCGTGAGATACTCCAGTTGAACGGAACACCCTGTATGATATAGTATATATGAATAACGAGAACCCGCTGAATTACAGCTCGCGAGCTTTGAACAGATTAGTCTTGCGCTAAACCGGTCCATCCCTTAATCTCCTTTTCATTAAGTGACGTTTTAGTATACGGTATTAGAAATAAACGCTCATGTGCCTGTTACAAAGAGGCCGCTGTACGTATCTTTGCGATGTAAGTAGTATAGCTCTACTATAGTAGTAGTAGCTCCACCAAATATCCTAATTGTTGGCAGAGTCATTCTGCTAACCGAACGAGCAACATGAATCGTACAAACGCGGAATATGTATTATAAAATGTTTAAACGTAGCAAAAGTAATTCATTTTCAAATACATATATCCACACTTCACAGTGGCAAGTAAATGTGACCGTGAAGTGAAATGATCGTGTAGTGAAGTGTTCGTGCAAGGATACTAACCCGGCTGTAACATCAGCTGTTGAGCGTTACCTAGGTCAGGATTTGTACAATGTTAAGCAGGTTAATTCGTGAAAGAATGGGTAAGTTTAACTAGCTTTTTCTAACATTAGTTATGCAAATCGTTTTTCTTAAAACATAATTTATCCAAGCGAAAACGTACTATTAAAAAAAATATTTTTTTTACAAGTAATAAAACACTTTATTCCTTTCGGATAATGAATAAACGTATCGAACACGGTTATTAAACAACTTATTAGTTTATTTCTTATTCATGAATGACGAATAATTCCACATTATCCTTAATTTAAGACAATGTAACATTTGCCGTACGCTTTGAGGGCTACTTATATGTACTATCGCTTCAGAGACGACACGGCGCACAGTGGTCCGAAACCGTAAAAACACCAACTAAATTCATAGCACAGCATATAGCATAGCACAGAATATAATTGCGATAAAGGATTCTCTTATTATAATTATTTTAACAATAATATTTGATAAAATGTTGTTTGGTCGAAATGGTTCTGATATTTTCTGTGGTCTGCAGTTATTTGTTACAAATTTGTTACAGCGGATACCGATATAACGACTCTTACAATACTGATTTCATCATTGAGATTCATAATCTGTAAAAAACTTAATTTAAATGTATACTGACATGAGGGCCTCTGCGCGACGGCGAGCCACCGGTCTTGCGCCATCTCTGCCGCGAAAATTTAAGTGACTACATTAAATTTATTTATTTATATATATACAAATCGAATTCTGCAAATTGCAGAATATATATAATATATATAAATATATATCTATAAATCGAATTCTGCAATTCCTCGTTGCATAAATAACCTCGAACAGGATCCTTAATCCTCAAATGGTACACTGAGGCCTAACTTTAATATTTTCATTAATTCAATTCACTTGCATTTTAAAGCATTGATTTTTCTACGATTTAAACCGTTTGGTACAAATCGAAAGTAAAATGTACATGCTTACATATCAGTGTAATTTCTTTTGATGGAAGAAATATAGCCATCGCAATATTTACATATTATATCAGAGCTCGGAATTAAATTTCACTTCGAATGGCGAATAGTCGAAGCTCATAAATTTGTATGCGACAGGTACTTTTACACGAATACTAAAACACTGTTCTCTCCGACCACAGTCTGCCGAATATTATTTGAAACATCGTGGTACTCCTTACAGAAGGGTTAAATTACTCGTTAACCTCCCATTCACTCTGAAACACGAACTTTCTGTCCACTCAACCCTCTCTTAGACCGCAGGCCTCTGTGCTCCACTTCCCCGAGCAAAAAGTACCAGGCGAAGGAAAGAGTCGCAGAAAAAAGAAGCCATTCAACTCTCGACCACCGACGTGCTCCAATATTTCACGCAATTAGCAAGCTCGTGTCGCTGCGACGTTTCGCGGAATCACGTGGCGCGGAGAGATCGAAGACGATCCCAGGCGGACGCCAGGCGCCTCTTTCACTCCGTCGTCGTCGGGTGAGGAGTATCGGATGTCAAATGGCCGTGCCCGAAGACAAATACTCCCGGCAACGGGGTAAGATATAGCTGGTCCATCGTTGTTCCACTCAACGGGTCGTTAGAACTTCAAGCACGTTTCGCGCGGCATTATTTTTGCCCGACTTTCCCTCCTCTAATTGCCAACCGGAAGTCACCAGTCAGCGGGACGTTGTCTATTGCGGATACGCCGAGTGTCCTTTGAAAAGGAGCGAAATTGCTCGGCAAATTCGCACCAGCTTTTATAATTGGACCGGCGTGACTCGGTCGCGAAGCATCGGGGGCGATATGTATTTTTGGACTGCACGAAGATACTGCTCTTTGGACGACCAGTCGATATCGTGGATATAAATATTCTGCTGAGGGTGTGTCGAATCGGCGAAGGGAAATTGTGCTAGAATTGGAGCGCGAGGGAAGTGGAGAACGCGCGAGTTCGGCGAATGGTAAATTGCTAATGTTTCAAATGCATATCGGGGAATTTGATAGATGATGATACACTTTTTCCTTGGGTTGGTAAACAGTTCTAATCTCTGTCAGATGACTATGTATTATTCTGAAGGATATTTGCAAGATACGATTATTAACGCAATCAATAACACAATTGTTAATTTCATCGTAACTCTCGATGCAATAATTGAAGAACATCGAGAAAAAATATATCACTGTTAATAACTGCAATATTAATAAATATATATTATTATAAAACTTCTCACTTGCGAGAACTCAAGGAATACTCAGAATGCCTAAAAGATCACACGATAAGCTAACGATCACAAGAATTTCGTACAGTCTAAAGATCCTTCCGGCCCACTACGCGTTTGCTCGACGAGTGCCAGGGGTCGAAGAGATTGGTGCCGCACCCCAGGCACTCTGCCGTTGACATCTAGAGCAATAGTAGGAGTGGTTTCGATGAAATTGATCCGATCGGCCGGTCCTCTCGAGGCCACTCGCGAGTCGTGCTCGAGCGGCTTGCAGCGAAGTGCTCGAAAATGACGGGGCACTGCTGTCGAATTGGCCTGCTAAATTATGTTTCGAGAAGCAGGGTGGATCTTTTTAATCGGCGACTCGCGTGGGACAGCGTTCGCCATGATGGTCGGTGCGAAGCTTGGGAAAGGGACGCCCGAAGAGGCTCGCCATTCAAATGTGCAACGGAGTTTCGCCGTCGCCTCGTGACCGCTGGAACGCTGCACACCCGTATGACCGATTATCTAATTGATCAATTGTCTCCCCGCCGCGATAATAAGCAGTCATTTGATTAATGCCACTCGCCGGCATCGTGCCTTTTCTTCTATTGCTCGGTTCCTGCTTCGAGTCCTTGCGCGAATTACGCGACGCAGTTACGTGCGCTCGCCTCTTTGTAAACAGCCTGATTGGGGAGATCCTTGTTCGCGACCCTTCATGCTTCTGTTACTTGAAGCTTCCGGGTTCAAACTTTCTTCGTTTCAACGCCGACGAAAATTTACCACTTTCCGTGTGGCAACATCTGTGATAAATAATACCATCTCTGGTTCCATAGTTCCGAAATTTTACATTACCCCATAACATATTATTTTAAATGAAATTCGATAAAAATTACAAAAGTGGCGATTAGAGTGCTCCGCCATCATCCTGCGAATTGCACATACGTTTAACAAACGTCCGACCTCGTGCAACAAAAGCACTCCAGCCCCCATTGTCATGACAAACGATGCTTCCTAATCGAAACGGTGCATAAAACGGTCAATCATCGAGTCAATTTGATTCGAGGGGCCCCGTGGCCAATTCAGAAATGGCAAACGCACGCTTGAAATTGAGATTTCACCGATGGCGACTGGAGAGAAACGCGGTGAAGGGGCTTCGGTTGTGCGTCGTTGAAAGAAACCAGATAAAGAATTACCGTTTGATCGTACGGTTAATTCCTGCCGGGTCTTTTGCGCCGCAACCGCAAAACGACCAACCGCTGTGAGTCCAGCTGCGGGAACATCGAAACCGACCGCTCATACTCTTCGGTGGCTAACTGGTAATCATGTCCCTACCAGCACTGGCGATAATGGTGGCCTCGGCACGATTAAAAGTACTCGTCGATATTAAGGTTTTCCTGTCGCCTGCTTCGCCATTGGCGTTTACAAGTGCCGCACACGTTACACCGCCACTTCGTGTCGTTCGACTGCTCGTACCTCTGTCACAGAGTAATTCGAAGCGTGTTAAACGCTGCAACGATACGAGTTACTGGTGCTGAATACTTTCGAAAATTCGAATGTGGAAAGGTGTCTTGTGTCGTACGCGGGAACCTGATGAATGATGATTTTTAGCAGGGAATAATCGTTTACGTTAATGGAACGGTTTCGGAACAATGATATGTACGATTACAGATTTAATATTTTAGAATGTTAAATAATAATTTCATTGTAGGCCTGCTTATTGCTGGTGTCTACTTAACTTGTTGTGACTTTAATAAATATATAATATAATAAGTAACAAATATCGGTATCTTTCAGGCCCTCACCAATTATTTGATAATATTTGTTTGCAAATGATATTCAAACATTTGTAGAAGTCTTCCCGATGAAAACGTCATATTATCCCAATTTATTTACGCGCTATTCATCGAAATTTCACTCTATAAATACGCAAGCACCGGCCGCTTTCGTGCCGCATTTTAAAGAAACATTTATGTCAACGAATGCGTCACAGCGGCGCGAGTCCCCCGTGGAACAGCTTCACGCGAAATATTCGCGAAGCATTTAGGAAATATTTTTAATTTCGCTCAGAGGAAGAGGCAGGAAGCGTCTCCTACCCCGGCAACCACGAGAAACAGATTGCAATGCTAAAATATTCGCTTAACCAAAAATAAAGGGAAACGTGGGTCGGGTTTTACGATTGTTTACCGCGAAAGGGATGCCTCAGTGGATCTTATGAATTCTTTAGATGCCGATGGGAACGGGAAGAGCAAAGGCAATCTAATAGCATAGAAAGAAGGGGGGGAGAAACAGGAGGCGAAGTTTATTCCAGTTCATGTCGGCCCGCCCTTGTAAAATTCATAGTTGCTCCAGGTATCGAATTTAGCCCCGTGTTTCAGTTAATTCAGACAGTCGGGTCACGTACACGCGGATGTAATCTAACAAAGATATACAAAGACGCGAATCGCACTGAAACGACACGTACTTCGTTCTATTTCCACGTAGAATCATATACAGTACGGCGACAAACACGAAACCTTCGGGTGCTTTTACCTGTTCAATTATTAATCGAACAAATGAGCAACATTGCAATATCTAGTAATGACTAGATATAAATTTAATTAACTTCGTCGTCTTCTTGACAGTGACGAGCCACAAAATGACCAATGCAATGCCTTAAATCGAGCTGATTCAGAAACAGCATCGAAATCGTCCGCACGACGGGTGGAAGCAGATATCACGCGCGTGAAACTTGCCAAATCTCCCAAAGTTTTCAGGGAAGCTTGCCCGGCTCTTTTGATATCCCCTGGGCGTCGATTCATCGGCGTCGATTTCGCACGGGGCGGATATATACGTCGTGGTGCACGCGGACACGTAGCGGGAAATCGCGTAGACTGCGCAGGAGGGGGCGAGCGCAGCATCCGGTCTGCGAGGGTACATGCGTGCGTGGAAACGCGCAGCGCGTCGTGCATGCGTGCGTGGTACTCGCACGCTGGTGTACGCAAAACAATGCAGACGCTCACCGCCATATATTATTCATCGAACAAAGACCAAGCTGGGACACTGGGTACCGCGGCGGAGGAAATAAGTTGTCACCCCGATCGCGCCTTTCAAATGTGACAGCAGATGGATGCGACAACGTTCGATTCGCTTACAATACGCCCTTTCCTTGTGGGAGAAATTGTTCAGTTCATGAAATGCAATTTTCCTTGCAAGAATAGTTTTTAATAGAATGGATCAATTGTGTTGGGTCGTCGAACGGGACTCGTTTGGAACCTTACGAATTTTGTCTATCGTTCTTGTGGTATCCAAGTACTTGTTAACTTGGAGAAATTGATTGCCTCAATTGAAACCACTTTGCAGATACGTAAGAATGTTTTAATTCAATGGTGCCATTGAATGGCTAGATTTTAGCAATGTTTTTTTATAATGGTTCTAAAGTATTTATTTATTTGAAAGGGAAAGATTATGTTACCCACAGCTAGCTACTGGAAATCCACTTGAATATTAAATTATGGTTCAGTGAAATTAATCGAGAACTGAATTGTGTATTATACTTCGAAGTTATGATTGCCCCATGTTATATATTAGGTTCCGGAAAAATTTCGTGCGGATTTTCAGAGCAAAATGCAAATACTCAAATCTGTTTTAAATGGAAATTAAGTGAATGAAGTCGCTTTCTTGCGGTAGATTCTTCACATTCGAATACTTGAGCAAGTTCCGAACATCCTTTTCTTAAATTTGAACTTACGTACTCGACGAATTTTTCGTCTTCGATGACAGATGGACGCCCTGAACGCGGCTCGTCATCTAGCGATTCATTTCCTTCTTTGAATCTTTCAAACCATTTCTGTGTGGTTCTTTCACTAACAGAACCTTCCCCACAAACGCTACAAATGCGTCTTGCTGTATTTGCTGCTGTACTGCCAAGTTTAAATTCGTAAAGAATAAAAGTTTCGCTTTCGCTGTCCATGTTTACTGTTCCTGTAACTACACAACAATCATCAAGCTTTAAAATGAAACCAAACTCATATCTTACAGTTGCCAATTACCACGCGAAAATCGATTTATGGTTACAATTACCGAAAAAACCGCACGAACTTTTACGGTACCTAATACAATTCCCCAAGTAATCATTAACTCGATCGAGAGGTGAGATGAATGGTTCACACTTGTACAGTTTAATTGCAGTCGCACCGCGAAGATAGACGGTTCGAAGCTGGCGCGGATAAAAGTAAAGACAAAGGGTGTGCTTTAGGGGTTCGGCAAGCTTCGCGCACCATCGAATTTTATGGGTAGAACGAGGATGAATCGTGGGAAATACGTAAACGCTGTGGATTTAGTGCCAAGAGGATCTCAAGAACGAGACGATTTTATCTCGATTGATGATTTCTGTTGGTAAATATTATGGAAAGTCGAGTTTATCCGTTCCATCATTCATTGATTTACCATACAATTTCGATTTCCAGAAAACCTGTGGAATCGAGCGTGATCCGAACGACTGCTGGGAAAGTATACATTTGTGGAAAATGTTTGAACAAGTTTTGTACCATTTATAATTATCATTTACCAGCAACGCAGCTGAGGTAGAGTAGTAGTAAATGATCCACTGCTCGCACAAGTCTCAGGTAAAAAGCGGCATGTCGGTGCCACTCTCGGAGGAGACGGCGCTTGAATTATGAATTCATGAATTGTAAAATCGACGCGAGCATTATCGATCCAAGCCCTGCTACCGTGCCGCATCTACTTCACGCTGACGTTTACTTACGCGCTCGTCTCGGTTTCATGCAAAGTAGAATTACCGGCTAAGTGATACCGGCTTCGACTTCGATTTCGAGGTGTCACACTATTTTCCCATAAAATCAAGCTTATGACGTTAGTTATGTCAGTCTGCATACCCGTGAAATTGGTTACGCCACTTTATATCTATTTTATTGAGGAAATTTAATTCGGATTTCCGATCAGATGAAAGGAGATTGGGTTTATGGTGTTACTTGTTGTCTATCTATAGAAGTGTGTCAACTTAAATTAAATAATTACGCGATTTTCTTTGTATACGAAAAAAAGGCAATACTGCGATTCCAGTCTTGCCGAGAATATATAATAATGTTTGGTTAATCAGTAGCCAAATCCTGTGTATAATCAATGATGCCAATTTCAGTTTCGTTTAAACAATCATTCGAAATAACGATTCGCAGCACCATGAAAATCGAGCGATAAACGGGCCCGCTATGCTCATTGTTTACGTAAATCAGAAACAACGGACGCAACGTGAACAACGATCGCCATAACGTTCCGTAAATAAGCGGTATTACGGGACGAAACACAATGGTTGACGAATTACGGTCAATAAATACAGTTAATGAATACGCCACGAGCAAATCGGCCGTTTCCGGATTAATATTCATAGTAACACGGAGAGCGTCCCGGCCGTAAATTAGAATTCCGCCGGAAAATTCATGAACTCGCCAGGGTGACGAATGATCGATACAGGCCTGCCACGGAATTTCGAAAACTTAATTTATACACGCAGCTGAGTCTCGCAGAAGACCCAGAGGCCGATGTATCGTTCTCGAGGCCCGGGATACCCCCCTCTGCTGTTTCTAATTCAATTTAAATGACAAATGATACATTACGGCATCCATCAGAATGATTGGTAATTGCTTATGGCTGATGCGGACTAATGGCGTCGAGGTAATATCGCCAAGGGTGTCTAGATAATTCCAGTGCCGCGACGAAAATGCTACATGACGTGTATAATGTGGTTAGCATTTATTTGAACTGCCAACGAGGGTTGCTACCTCCCCTTGTTGCTTCGAGAAACGTAAACAGAACAGGACGGTGTGCGATCAGTGTTCGAAAAGAAAAATATGTATAGAATCCTAATTTGTGTTCTTATTTGATTAAGGAGAAGGTTATTAAGTAAAGCAATACCGATGCGTTGACATTTCGATTGCTTCACGAACTCTAGTTTCGTAATTAATTACTGTGAAATTAGTCGCACCGGAGTGATTAATTTTGCTGGGTTACAAATGCGAGTGAACCTTCAACCGGAAGTGGAACGGTGCTTTCTTACCGTTTGGAAGAAGTTGTGGGCTGATTGAGCGTACCTGGATTAATAGCTCGACTATAGGTATCAAATAGCCAACACAATGTCTTGATAAGTGCTAACAATATTGCACAGACAGTTTAATAAGTTATACAACGAAGCGAGCGATTGTTGGATGAAAAGTCGGGTAATAATTCTACCCTCTGTCTTCGAAGGAAAAACTTTCTCGCTAAGACTCGCGAGAAAATTCCTTTCTATACGTTTCCTATAGCGTTCGGATAAAACTCCGTTTCATCGTAGGGTTTCGGGCGTTCAATAATTCAATACGGAAGAGGGTAGAAACGGAAGAACGGGAACGTTACAAAATACTTCCGTAAGACTGATATTAATACGTAATAGGATTTCGTGCCTCAGAAGCGGCCTTCTCTAAATCGATCCTTCCCGCCTCGGCTTCCTTAACCGTATCCATCCTAAAGTCAACTTCGCCCGCCATAACTACCACGATGGACCAACTCTCCGCGGCAACTCAGCTGCTTCACCTTAATGAGATCAAATTTCAGCCACGAAGTTTGTTAGCAACTTTGAAAGGCGCCCCCACGGCCACTCTTTGTAATAAATTCTTTCTCAATTACGAAGCAACAGTCTGATCAAAGTCGGATCGATCTGCCCCGCCTCGCCGACAGATCTGTTGTGCGACAGAGAGGAACGGAAGAAAAGGAAACACAAGGAGAATACCGCGAGAAACCGCGTGGATCGTCGGGAACCCAGGAATTACCATAATCCGATTGAAAAAGAATTCCATTTCCCGGACACCTTTAAGTAAATATTGAAATATTTTTTTCCCGTGGGATCACCGGGGCCAGCGAGCGGTTTCCTTCGAAAGGGGACTCGAGAGACCGACCGAAAAAGGGGACCTCGTGGCTGGTGGCGTCGTAAAAGGGACAACCGCACGAGCATTGGCGTCAGGAACGAGACGTGGCTGTAACTTTTCTACGAACAAACGGGACGGGGCACCCCCGCAGCGTCACGACGCATAATCTAATTTGTACTTCGACAACTAAGCGCCTCTAGACCCTCCGGTTGTCCTCCTTCTCCACGACCCTGTCGTACTCGGCTCGACGTCTTCCTTGGTCTCTTTGACTTTGCTTGTATCTGCCTCGCCTACCCTTTCGCCACCTCCTTCTTTCTCCGTTCCTCGCTTTATATTCCATCTATGTTTCTTGTCCCGTTCTCTGTGTTCTCCCTCATTGCCTCGCCGCCGACACGTCGACTTCCCGGCATCTCTGTGAGAGTCGAACCGACGACATCCTTCCGCGACTGACAAACGAACAAATTGGCTCTGGTTGACGAAACAAAGCGCCCCGTCGACTATCACGGCGAGAGACATGAAAATGATTGTTTTAAACCCCCGCTGCTACGCGGCCGGACCGCTATCATTCTCGTTCACTCGTGTTGGTGCACCTTAACGACGTCGTTGGAACGCTGTCACCTAAGTAATAGAAGGAGTAAAGTCGGCAGAGCAAAGCGTGTGTTGATGAAAACGAAGGTAGAGATTTGTGATGTGTACAATTTCTGAGAGTCAATATTTTGAAAGAAATAATATTTGTTTAAGAAACTTGTGGAAATTTATAGTCTTGGATGTTCTTCGCTTCCTTGTGAAAGGGTAAGAAAGTGTGGTAATACAGCTTAGCTGACGATTGTGCAAGTGTATTACGAGGGTAATCAAAATGCTCGATATGTACAATACATCCGCAAGTGGAATACTACAGAATTGGTCAGACATAGTCAGTTGCAGCTAGAAAGCTGTAACTCTGTAACTTCCTGCAATAACTAATACAGAACTGAGCTGTATATAGATTGCAGGGTACGATGAGATTCAGCTTATACCGTAGACAGATTTGTGAAACGTAGATGGTTCTATCTCGTTGGATCTAGTCAGGCGTAGACAGATTTCAATAAATCTAGTCAAATTCTAGTCAAATTCAATAACACTTATCCAGAGTAGTTCAGTACCTTTGTTAAACAGATCGTTCAAGTTGAAATATTTCTTGTATCGTCGATTTCGATCCTCGTTTGTCCAAGGGTATTTGGAAAATTCTATTACCGCAAATCGTCTTGCTTCCAACATTTGCAATTAGCAAGTTATCATTCAACTTCATCGGTATAAAATCCTTGGCCGAATGACAAAAAGTCGCGGCAGAAAACTGTGCACGCATGCATGCATGCAAGCAAGTGCAATAACAATCCGCACGATCGCGTGGCGTGGAGTATGGCAACATCATGGCCGCAGAAGTCGCGTTATAAGCGAATTTAACGCTTCAATTCATACGGTGTCCCGTGGGCAGCCCGTAACGTTTTGATTAACGAGAATGTGAAAGTTGCTGCGTACGACGGTAACAGCTGGATTAAGGGCTAATAACTATTTCGACCGGCAGAGTCGTTTCATTGATTTTATTTTACGGTCCCGCGGTTTATGGACCCCGATTCGATCGGACGGCCAGTAGTTTTCACCAGATGGTATGTAGCCGGTGAAGTTTCTTCGATAAAATGAACGATCCTCCGGCTCTTTGGTCAATCAAATGTTCGATCTCTGGCAATTATGAGAATTTAAGGAAAAGGATAACGGTGTTTAAATGTGTCATACAGCGGAACATTTAAATTCCTTTTTAGTATGCTACAACCAGGCTCTGTCTTTAGGATATTCCTGTCACCGATTTAGAATTATTCCACGGAGTATACTGTTAACCCTACGTTTCATGAGAAAAGCTGCACTTCAATTGATTTTGCTGAAGAAGATTGAGGAACTTATAGAGGACGCGTTAATATAAAAATCGAACACTTTCTGAAAGTAAAATAACGAATCTTAAAAAAACGCTGCCGTAGATTCAAACGATACGCTCGTACCTATACGTATATTGAATTTCCATACAAAAGTTCCGAAGGAAACGAGGGCTAGAATAGGCCACTATTATTTCGGTCGGCTGTCGATCCTTCGATCGAGTATCCCGCTGGAAGCGTGGGGAAACGTAAATGTTATTTTCCACGTGTCTAAGCACTAACTTTATAAACGATACGCGAGCACGGTCGGCTGAGTGGTACGCAAGATTGACGTTTCCTCGATAGTCGCGGAATCAATCGCGCATACGTATTATTCTCTCCGTTTGCATCCTGCCGCGAACAGCCGATAAACACAGAGTGAAAGGGGAGAATTCGGTAGGAACGAGGACGGGAACAGGCGATGGTCGAGCACGCGTATATACGTCGAGGCGTAATTAACCGGCTTTCATTGGGATTTTCTCGATATCTTATCGTCAATTTGCGTGCAACCCGGAAACCGCGACGACAGTTCCCCGATCGTCGCAGCGGACTGTCTCCGTTCATGAAACGAGCACGACAAATTGCCGCGATAAAGGGACGCGCAAACAAACCGTAGGTATTAAACGAGCGAATGGTAATCGAACAACTTTAACGAAATTGAATCGCACAAACTCGGATTAACGTGACGCCGTGGATTGCTTTGTAGAAAGATTTCGAATCGCGTGAAAAGCAGCCACGGTCGGTTTATACGGATTATTATATCGCCAGCGTCGGCCACGCGCGAGATAACGAACGAAACACGTTGAAGCTGATGGCGAAGTGGGCTAACAAATAAAAATTCTCGTGGAAATCTGTCCGTGACCGAATGTACCCCGCTGGTCTCGAGCGCACGGTGTTCGCGGTGTCGAGTGGGCCCGCCATTAAAAGTTTCACAACGCTGCACTTTATCGTTGTCTCACCGACGAGATTTCGCTTGGTCAATTAGCGTGAATCCGCCGCCACGAGTCCGAGCCCTGTCTTGGCGGTGAAGGAACGACGGCCGTAATAAAGATATTTAAAAAATTGTACACCCCAAAGCAGTTTACGGTCGTTGCAACGTTTTACTCCTACGAACGATACACGTATGCACCGAGGCACATTCCACCACCTTCCACCGATAGTTTCATCTTTCTCCTTGGCATTCGCTTCCGCTCTTTCCATGCTTGTTCTTTTCCACGCTTTTTCTTCGGCGGCGTGTGCTGCAATCGCTCGGTCAGCATCCTCCCGTTTTATGACCCGGCGAGTTTAATGATCGCATCAAGCTTTTAATTACCCAAGTCTTCTTACAAATTATTAACAGATGGACCGACGTTTATTTGCCGCGGTCGTTTTCCTTTAAAAAAATGTCGCGACGTAACAAGATTCTATGGTCTCGTAAAGGGTTTCGTTCGATGCACCGTAATGTTTCAATATGTTGCGGGGATCGATGTGCGAATCTAAATGCAATTCACCAATTGCATATTCTAAGCGCATAAAGAATCGATTCCAGGTAGATTGGAAACGGCGTCCCTGTGCATTAAATTCGAACGAGATCATCCCCGTTAAAGGATCGGGCATTAAAAATGAATCCTAGGTCGGGTTATTAGGTTGAGCGTGTAAAAACAGAAAAGATTGCCGCCGTGGCGACGACATGAAACTACCATTCGTAGAATTTTCATTTCCAGCCGCAGACATTAAACCAAATGCACTGCATACGAGAGTATATTACGGAATGCAACTTTTATACGTGGCCCAGCCGATTCTCCTCTGAGCATTCCAGAAAATGTAACAGATTGGGCCGAGCGACAGGCACGCTTTTTTCCCCGTGGGTGAAACCACGATTGGAACGAAAACGAGCATATAAAGTAAAAATACTGCTAAATTCGTAGATCGCACAGCAATCGTACCTGTGCAGAAAGCACCTGCGAGAAATACGTACGTATGCAATTCGTTCGGGAGATTTCAATTTACGTTACCATTGAGTATATACATACTTCGACTTGGAAAACATCTGCATAGGAAATTCCTTGGAATTAATGAACGGAAAATATGTTAACTGTCCATAACAGGAGGTAAAACCTGGCTCTCGAATGATTATTAAATACTACTTTTTTACTAAACACGATAATAAATATTCCAGTAGCAATTTCAGTTCTAGATAATAATAATTGCCTGATACCTAAGGTCTAAACGTTATTATAAATAATTATGTCCACAAAGATAACAGGAATTAACAACGTCCCGATGAAACGACGTTAAAGATTTTATAGCTCGCCACGGATCCAAGAACCAAGAAAATTATTCCCTCAATGCGGCCTTCGTGATCATTCCACAGACCGGCCATCGAACGGTCGATGATCGTCCATCTCAGGGGGTTCCAACGTGGACACAGCTTCCCGGGATATCCGCCCTTCCCCCCCATAGACGTTCCGGAATTGTCATAAATTAGAAACGCCGCAGGGAATTACGATGCAGATAGAGGGTTCAGCCAATGATGCCGAAACAAGTACGCTGCTGCGATTGCGTCGCAAGATACACGACTTGTCAGCAATTAAGCTATCCCGCTGCGAACTTACGCGTTTACGACAACAATTAACGCGTTCGTACTCGTTAATTCCGCGATACGTCGGCTGGCAAGAGGAACGGCAAAACAGTAAACGACTCGAACACGCTTGATTTCGCGTTTCAGCTACGAGCCGCGCCGCGTGCACGCCGGATCTTATGAAAAGCCTTTAATTACGCAGTCGTATTTAACGAGGTGAAACAGTGGGTGGGCATTTCTGGTGAACGTCGCCGCGAGCCGAGCGTGGAACGCGCAACCCCCGTCGCAGGCGGAATCGTAATGCTTCGCGAGGAAAATTTGTTTTACAGCTGCGCGGATTGTACGCGCTTCGACAGGCGGAAAATGACCGTGAAACCGCGGCGCGGGGTGATGCGATTTATTGGAGAGTCTTGCGCGATTAACGCTTGATGCCGGCGCGGGCGCCAAGGGCGCAGGTGAAAAATGAATTTCACTGCAACAGAAAGGCGTATCGAGTTTGGCGTAATTAAGTTTAACGCAATGGTTTTAAATCTTTCGCAAAACGTTACGGCTATTTGGAAGGTCGTAATGGTTCTTTATGGGCGGCGCGTTAATTGCTGTATAAAATTTACTTGGCCAACTGAAACGATGGTAACTGAGACCGTTCCGTTCCGGCGTTGGAAAATTGAAAAGGCGGAGACTATTTACAAATTAATTTATTACGACCCCACCTGGAAGGCGAGGTAGCCATCGCGATTCAGAAATTGCTTTGGCCAATTCGAATTAACGTATGCGCGACTTATAGTTGATCGACGATAGAGACGCGATTAGGTGTTTGACGCAGGTGCATAATAACGCGGAGGTATTAGTTCGTTTCCATGGCACGTACTGCAAACTGTAGTATCGCGACTATCCTCGATGTTCCAGAGATATCTTTCCCGGGATGGTTACCGATGACTCGTACGTGATGACACGCGATAACTTGCCGCACAATGCCTCGCAATTTAAACGTTCCTTATCGCTGCATCCTTTATCTCCGTCGAGTATAGGACAGCATCACCTCGATACGAACTTTTCTTATAGGCTGCAATCCTTTAGTCTGTGATATTTTATTCTACTATTGACACGTACTTAATGTACCTTCGCTATTTAGCAGGGAACGAAGCCAATTTTTAATTCGGTAGCATTTCAAATTTGATGGACAAGAAAATGAGACAGCAATATTTTTAGAATTCTCTGTTTACTTCGTAACAATCCTTAGGTTGAACGAAGATATCTGAATAATTTTTTACGTCCTTAGAATTGCCCAAATTATTATAACTTGTGTAAAATCCCCAAAAAGATTAGAAAATTCCTCGTATAAGAGCGCGACAATAATTACAACAAAGTGCACTACTTATTTCTACGTTGAGAAAACAGAGAATATAGCTAAAACTTCTAAAAGTGTTGAAATAAAACAATTCTCTTCTTCAATTAATCGGCTATTATTTTCATTCCAACTCAGCACGATCCAAAAACTTCCAACCTCGTAACCTGTTGCTTAAGTACCTACCGCTGCGCTGGTGTCCTCCGCGATTACCTTCGTTCCCGGTTACGGACGCATCGATTGCGCGACGTTCACCGAAAATAATCTTCCGCGTACACCGGACGCTACGTGAACACCCCTCGTGAATAGTTCGTGCGACCCATGGCGATAATCTGCGCGAAACTTTCTCCCGACTGCGGTTACGGTGAAAGCGTGCGTGGCGAGGTCAAGAAGGTATACCCTATCCTCTCCCTTATTTAGTGCACATTGGCCATCGTCGGAGGCCCGCGAGGCAAATTGCATCCTCAATTTTTAATAAAGCCCTGAAGGGGCTGCGAGGCTTTGTTGAACGTCGGTATAAACTGAACTTCGACGTCGGGCAAGTCAAGCAGCGTGGGATACGGCAAAGACGGAGGGGCGAGGGGGGAGCGGCGAGAAGGGGTGAGGCGAGAAGGAACGAAAGGGTGAGACGAAGACGAAGAGGACAATACGGAAAAGGACAGAAGGGCCTTTCTTCGTTTCATTGTAAATGCCAAGCTCAGGACTTTCGCCACTGTGCCTTTCGACCCTGCCCGCGTCGTCCACCTTTCCTGAAATATTGATTGCGAACTACGTGGCGTAACGATAGACTCGTCTAGAATACTTCTCTACTCGGCCCAACCCCTCTACTCTGCCCCGACGCTCTCTCATTTATTCTACATTCCGCCGCGTCTTTGTGCACGCTACTTTTCCATCACTGCTCACCTCCATCCCTGGCTCACCGTTTCCTTCTTATTCACCTCCTGAATTCGCTTCGTTTTCTCGCGTGGTCGGTCCACGGGAAATTCCTCGCTCGCGAAAAATTCCCGAAAGACTGCGGGAAGACGTACAGCAAGGAACCGTTCTTCTTGAGAAGTGCGGGAATGTTAATCGCCCTTCGGATTGGTAACGCAATTTGTTGCTTCTTAGTGAAACATTAGTGCATCTGATGAACAAGGACACCACAGTCGTTCGTCGCGAAAGTTTTCAGCCGGTAATCGCGAACACTTTCGAGAGAGCAATTTAATTTATTCGCACGTGGCAAAGAGTCGCAGCGCGTAAAAGTTCCAAGCAATTAAGGGAACCACGGCGTTCCGTTCCCACCACGATCGTCACCGTTATTCCGCGTTATAATTGCCGCGCCGTGAACGCTCGATAACGATTCTTGTGCCGAAGAACTCGCGGGCTCATTAACAATTATCTCCGATTGATACGGTTCTAACGAGCTCTCTTACGATCACGTTGCTCGTTAACACCGCGCATAGCTGACACGTTTAAACGCACACGATGCGGTTGGACCGTATCGGGTATCGTTTTGCCCTATCATTTATTACATATTCCGGTATATTAATATCCGTCCCCTCTTTCCATGGAAGATGATATCTTCGTTACAAAGAGACAAAACGGGCCGTCCCGTTCCTGGTCCACGATCGATCGATCTTGCTGACGAATGAGCGGGACACACGGTATGGAAAGGGTGCCTTACGAACAAAACGAATGCGTTCCGTGGGAAAGTATGTGCTGAACGGAGACAGAAAAATATTTTCCTCCACGGGATGCTTAGGATTAGTAAAGTTTATGAATATGTTTAAAGGTTTAATTAATTCAGCATACATGGTATAATATTATTTGTAATGTCTCTCGTGTAAATTGTTGCTTAATTAATTAAATAGATAAATCGAATGCTTATACGTACAGTTGCTCACGAAAGTATTCGGTCAGCTGAAACAATCGAGGTATACATATTCGGTTATTCTGTAGCAAATATTCAAAAGTAATGTTTCAGAAATATTTCTTAATATTTCTTAAAAGTAGATTAAGAGTTGTTATTTTATTTGTTACACGTTCTCTGCGATCGTCCAATTCCTGCATTCGCAATTCCGTAGCTTCGATATTCCAATCTCCCCCCAAGAAAAAAAACTTTGACTTCCCGTAACGATCTCTGACCTCCGGTGAACCACCGTAGAAGTCCCGGAGCCGCGTGCTCTTCATCGATTCGAAGTTCGATAGAAGAAAACCAGTCGGGAAACGAGCCGTCCCGTCGTTTCGTCCGTGGACACGGCCGTGAAACTCCACCAGGATAGTCTGCAGAGCGGATGATAATTAGGTAGGAATATAAAACGACGGGACCACGTAAAGCTTCTTGGTGGAGTTCCTGTCGGCTGGTAGCTCGTCGGTTTGATTCTTGTTTACTGGTCGCGCATCGTTGCTCTCGCGTAGTGCTCTGAATAAATCTCCAATAAAACTGCCATTACGGCGATGGTTATTCCCGAAGTTCGGTGGCCGTGGCATTCTAAAGTATACGCAGAACTTGCCCTTATTGTTTCGTCGCCGGCAGTAAAATATCTGAGTCGTGCGTCGAACGTCCCGTTCCACCGAACCCTTCTTCTCGTTTCTCTTCCGTTCGCGCCGCTTTCCAAAAGGAACGTCGCTCGTTTACCTCCAACGAGCCATCTAGCTTGTTGCTTATATAGAAGCCGAGTCGTCGGGAAAACTTGCGTTCCAGACGTTCGAAGAATTCGGATGAGGTGTCCTCCGCTGGGGACGATCGGATCGCGGTGGGTCGCGTCGCCGACGAGATATACGAAAAGACAAATCACCTTATGGACTTCCGTGGCCCATCGTGACTCCCATGTCAACTTGGAAATTCGACGCTGATTTTAGCGTCCGCTGCTCATAAACGGCGGCCACTTGATAAAGTATTTATTAAATAAGTGTTTGTTAGAGCCAACGGCACCCACGTGTTGATGCGTGCCTATAGGGAGAGTTGGGGCGAGGATATTACTAATGAACTGATTGTCCTTGGATATCTATCTCCGGCGCCGGCATATTTTATTATTAATAGTAATAATGTGACAGCGCGTTACAACCGTCAGTGAGACGAAATTGAAGCACGGCAATATTTAATGCCAGAAGAAATCGCGTATGTCGAGACTTCATAAAAGGAGCAAGAAAGAAAGCATAGCGGCGGGCAAACTTCTTAGATCGGGCATGATCGTTCGCCTTGAGAAAAGGATTCGCTTCCTATGTACTTAATACATGTACATATATACTTATTTCTCTGTCGTTTGATTTGCGGAAACAACGTGGGTGTTTTAGATCCCAGCGTAATCCGAGCAACTCGACCACGCTCCGATATTTCAAGCCGACGTTATTTTCCTTCTTTAAGCAGCAGTCTCCTGTTCTCTCGCGCGGAGCGGACCGGTTACGTAAATATTATTCCTAGAAGCGGAGTAGTCCGCCTTCGGAATGGAGTAGTCACTTTTCGGGAAATGTTTAGGCCATTAACGTTCATTCCAGCTGCATTTACAACGCATTAGAAGGCTGCCTTTATTCTCGAGTCTTCCGCTCGCTCAACGCAATTACTGTAATTCTAACCAACTCCGGTGGCACAGCAACTACTAACAACACCCCTTTGGAGTACTGCTTGAGAAATCAACATTGTATATACTGTAACTGCTTTCTACAGTTAATCGATTGAGCGGTCGATTAAACAGTGGACAATTTGTAGCAATAAATCGAGAGAAAGAATTCAGTAGACGTGTCCGACAAGAGGGGGAAGAGAGAGGAAGAAACAATGTGCAGGGGAGAGTGCGTTACATTCGTCGATCAGAGAAATACTTAATTTAGACTCAGCTCTGGCTCGAAGTAAGTCGCGCGATATCTTCCCGCCGAGAAGGAGGAGTAATAAGAAAAAGGATGGGAAAGGGAAAGGATGGAAGGAGAGAAAGTGAAGCCGGGCTTTCGAGCAATTCGACCTTTTGATTTTGCTTATCCGACACCAGCAAGAAGCTAATGGCGCACTTCGTTAAATTAATTGGACCCTTACAGCTCCACGGCAGCGGGTTAGTGCCACTAAACTTCAGCTTCGATTACGCGCCGTTACAATCCGACTGTGTTGCCGTATCGACGAAACAGAAACCGATATTTGCAAATTACGGACTCGTGGGATGTACATTGTTCGATCAACTATCGAGCACCTAAATCGATTTCCACCGTACCTTTCCGAATCGTCAATTCCCCGTTCCCTTTTATTTTTGCTTTTTTCTTAGCATTCATTCTCCCTCGTGTGCTATCCGGCAGTTCGTGGTTCATATTGAGATGTACAGGTCGAACGAAGTTTATTTCACAGCGATAAATGCCTCTGCGGATTATGGAGATTTATGATGAAAGAGAGACTCGTAATAATAAGCCTCGTTAATCGTGCACCGTTTCCACGGACCAACTAATGTCCCGTAATACCTCAACTACATCGGCAAGAAATCGTTCGGAAACGGAAAGTTTAAAGGGCCTGCCTGGGGGACGCGGAACGTATATTTTACTTAATCGGTGGCTCACGATTCCGAGGGGCTGTTTTTGTGCGTGAAACGAGGCGGACCGTAGGGCTCGTTAAGAATTTCATTCTTATAATCGACGGCCACTTGGCGGCAGGTGGGCTGCCGGCATCAAATCGGACGTGTTACGTTAACTGAATTTAAATTGTTGGAGTGGCCCCGTGCTGCCGCTGCGCTGGTCGCGCGAACGCGCGCACAGCTGGATTATCATAATTTATGCGCCCTTGCGCCTTCGAATGAACCTGCGCCGCTATTCCCAGAGCTCTTTATTATAAATCCAAATCGGCCGCATAATTCCTCGAGATATAAACATCTCGCGGGAGCCAGCGCGTCGCAGCGGGGAGAAATTAGATTACGGCCGATGAATGATACCGGTTACCGGTGTCCATACATTCTGCATCAGAAAAGAATTTATAATGGCGGGCCTACGAAAATATCACGCGCAACCTTGCGCATCGAATTGGGTAGGTGGGTACCGGAAACGGTTCGAGCGTTTAACGGGGAAGATTGTGAAGTAACGAGAAATCGGTGGTGGAAACGTGTGCGAGGAACAGGTTTCGGGCGTATTGTGCGAGGCGTTCGGTTTAATTGTCGATTTAAATGAAAGTGGAGCCGAACAACATGATTGCTGGCAGCAGAAAACTTTCCATTATACAGATTCGTTGGATGAGCAATTCTGTCAATCCTGACTCACAGGGTCTGGCATGATAACTACGGGTTAGATCGTCAGATTAGTACCTTGTTAGTTGGCGGAGCCTAGTTTCTATCGCGCAAAGCAAATTCTATTATATGCACGATTTGTTGAAGTATTGCAGACTGAAGTATTCCTACAATACTAAATGAATAAATTAGTCTACAATCAGAGGCTGACGCGATGGAAATGAGAACCTATTATGTGAATTTAATTAAAATAACACCTTTCGCACGAGCATTAATTATATTTTCGTATTTCTTCTTTTCGGATAATCGATATTCCATTACGATATGCCATGAATAAAATTTAAATTAATCCCGCTAAAGTCGTATCGATTAAACGCGCATGAAAAGCACTTTCATTGTTTGTCAGATTAATTTTTTCCCTGTCTCCTAATACTGAAGCTTGCCAAAATTGAGAGACAAAAAGAAATTCTCCGAGAGCGAAAGAGTAGGTCTATGATCTTCAAAATTTCCAGTTACAATATATTTTATACATACCTTAAAGTATAATCTGTGTTTCTCCGCGAAATACAACGCAATTGACAATCCTCTAAATCGATAAAGTGCATGTAGATTACACTAAAAGCGTTTCTAGTACGAACTCTGAAACTGACTTCTTGATTTACAACCATCGATTAACGGATCGCACGTTCCAGCGAGCCATTGTAGACGATTAAGACAATTCGACGCTGGCATTAGCGAATTCTCTAAACTGTGTTTTCGTGTCGAGTAAGCAGCACGTCTAAACCCGGCTCCCACTATAAGTACGGATACACGTTAATATGCTTACGAAGCCACAGCAATGCTCGGCTCGCCGGCAAAACAGTAATTTATCGAGTAAACAGCAGCGTAAAACAAGGTGGGCGGGCACGGTGTCACCGTAAATACGAGTTCACTGAAACTTTGCTGGATAGAATCGAATACCTGAACCCGTCGCCTCTTCCCCGGGATTGCCGATCGAGCGGGAGAAACGATAAGATTAGCAAAGTCTCATTAATTGTACGCTTAACCAGTTTGTTAACACGTTGTGAATTTTTCCTTCAGGAATTCCAACAAATTTATTTCTCACTGAGAATGCACTATTTGTAAGAGTAGTTCAGAAAGCAATATTGTTCACTTGCATCTTACGACTGTAATATCTCTGTGATCGCATCGATTGCGAAAATGTTACAGAAGTATTTTTTTTGCTGTTGAAAAGTTTAGAATAGCCAGGCAATTTCAGTGCTCCTACGATTTCAGGGGATATTTATAAATGTTTACTCCTGATCTTCTGTATTCTATACTCTATACTGTTTGACGTACGTACCAGCTCAAGTTTTTTGTTCTGTGCGCAAGAAATTCGGGTAACAACGGAGCGCAATAATGCTTAAATCGCAATATAAGTCTACGCTCTCACACAAGTCGACCCAATGCACGCCAAACGAACGAAGGCGATGTTGAAAAATGATCGAGTCCAATTGAAGTTGAACAAACGCGACCCTACAATATTCATTCTCGAACGGGCGTGGAGAATCGGGCACCGCGGAGGATGGATTGTCCCGTCCGTGACGCGTAATTTTTTAAATAAACAACCGTTGTCCGAAATGAGTCACATTAATTTGTGAGGCATCGTGTTTACTTGTGTGCACGCATAACGAATGAGCCGGAGTGACGCGTGATTTTCTGGCAGCCGGAGTGTGCGGTCGCGATAAAAGTTTACCTTCGCCCCCTCCCGCGCTTTCCCATTCTATCCACCTTTCTGTTCCGCTCCTTCCTCCCATAGAGAGGCGCCTTGTTATCGATTAAACCCGACCAACAATGAAATACGCTTTCAGGAGAACCAATTACGGTCGATTCGGTAGGTACGAGTAGTCTTTTATCAACGCGCGGTAGCCAGGTTTCATCGGTCAACTTTTCAATTCACCGCCGATCAAGGTGTTCCACAAACAAGCCCGTCATCGTTCCTTCAACGATTTATATTACCGTCGCGAAGGAGTGACCCGCGCCTACTTACACGTCGTTAAGCTTCTTTCGTGTCCCGCGTTGCACCGTCATCGTGATGCGGCTTACTTCCGTGGCTGGTAGTCCGCCAACAGCGGTGAACTATTCTTCCCAGCGGTTTCTGCGACTACCAGCTGTCGCCTGTGAAAGTTCAAATGTATAGAGGGTCGGTTACTTAAAGTGTCACGAGTGCTTTCCTGTGAAACTATCCGGGTGGACGAAGAAAAATGATTGGCCTACAGGCACGTAGAATGGGGCGACGTTCTCTATACGCGACGATGAAGGTACACTTTCCCGAGACTTCGAATTCCTCCAGCATTCATATTTGCCCTCTACCCGCGGCTCTCCTCGTTCGTTCACGTCAATCTTTCTTTGAGAGTTGTTTTCATAGGATTAACCGCTGTCCGAATAAAAGTGTTCACTTTGAACGATTGGATACGATCTTTTAAGAAGCAGTTCGCAGGAAAAGCTGTGCAGCCACGGAAAAGAATATTTGTTTTTATTCTAACCGACCTGGGGATCTCTCGTTAGATCCCTCGGACCAGATCACGATTGTTACCTGAAAATCTGCCCTCTGACTAGATGAAAGCTCACCGTTTCTATTCTCCCGTTTGCCGTATGGCGCAGCGTATCAAGGGTGTCTGACTGACTAATGAGGGTTGAGGCATCGAGATAGTTTTTTCGCCATGAATCTCGACCTGGAAACGGAACTTCGCACCTATACGGTCCCGTGGTTCCTTTGTGCTCCTCTTCATTGGGCTCGACGTGGGTTGTCCACTCGCAACGTTCCACTTAAAATTGATTACCTTAATTTATGGGATGGTTAATCTAGGCGCGGCGACTGCTGCAGGCGCCCAGTGATTTATCGCTCCCCGTTTGCGCCGCCAAAATCGCCACTTTTCGATTGTTAATTTGTTGAACGCTCTCGTTAATGGTGCTTCGATAAGATTAGATCGACTACGGGATTAACTTTCTACGGAACCACGTTCTTTTCGCCAGGGTTTTTGCCAGCTGCTCCCATGGACGTGGCCATCGAATCTAGCATACGTAGTTCAGAGTTATGTGTGTATCCGTGTATCTTTGCATATGGTGCTCGTGCCGAGGCTTCAGCGGCGTATCTAGCGTGTAACATCACTAGGACTCATATGCTGGGTCGTGGAAAGGAGAGCCGTGGGGTTGAATTTGGTGCGGCCAGCGCAGCGGTTTAAGCGACTATGCCGGATATTCGTGTTGCTGCGCGTTCGCTCCGACAACAATCTCCTGCCTGCTATCGTTTAATCTCCTCGTGCTTCGTTTGCTGGCCTCGTCGTTGCCGATTATGGCGGCTGGAATGTTCTGGCAAAAACGCGGCTGCTTCGTTTACTCCATAACGGCCCGGCTGCAGCCTTAGCGAAAATGCACTATGACAATACTGTCGAGACTATACTTTGGGGATTAGACAGGTTCATTTGCCGGGTTTCCTCCAGATAGCGACGAGGAAACGGATAAGTTCAAAATGCCCACGTGAAAAATAACAACGTGCAATTGTTTTACAAGGAATGTAGACTAGCGATGGGAAATTTACGGGGATGAACTAATTACCGATGCTAATATTGAAACGAATAGCTTAAATATTCGCAATTTCAAGCATTCTCATGTAAATACCACCCGACGCTATACTCGAAACGAATTTCCACAACAAGGGTAGCCACCCCCGCGTATAAATCATGACAAAGACCAATGTCCACGCTCGCGTTAATTACTCTAATTACCCGTGAACAAAGGCCCGGGGCATAGGGAACGGCGGGAAATAAATGCGCCAAGTCACAAACGAGACTGGCAGAGACGAGGGCGCTGAAATTCGACGCTGGTTGAAGCGGAGACGAAGCGACGAGTCGGGGACGGTTGTACGAGGCCCGACAACAAACTTCCTCCCGTCGTTATCACGTTTTCTCATTCTGTCCAGGAGCCTCGTTCCCCCGGGGCCATTTCTATTTGTCCTCCTGAGAGCCAAACCGTGTCGCAGCTTCCGACGGCACGCGTTCGCCAATGTCGCCGAACACGGTCGGTCAGCGAAGGGTGAACAGCCATCGTCATGGGGGAATCGGGAGAATTCTTAGTGGTGAACGCCTTGACTCATGGTAGCCGACTGTTTTATGGTCGTAGACTAACGATGCGACGTAACGTCGCTGGATAACTTCTGTGTGGTATATATCCGTGACACGGGTGAACGTTTGACGGTTGTCCCGGTGATATTTGTTAATGGAATCTGCATGACAATGGAACGATTAGGGTACATGGAGAATTTCGCCCCCAGGTAGGGGGCACGGTACTCGAGGTGGTAAAATCTTTACGCAGCCCAGGGGTTTCCCTTCGGCTTTCGATCGCTATGTTTAGCTTGAAGATCCATCGGCGTGGAAAAATTGGGGATGATTTTGTGGCTTAGCCCGTGGGCGAGGCGATATTATTTTAAATTTATATGCGCCCTCCGGGTACTTGAATTTTATCGATAGATATACGGTTTTGGAATAAAGCTTCTTTTTTTTTTACCGATTCGAATTTATGCATCGTGAATTTGTAACCCGTGAGAAGGAATATTGAAACCTCCGATCGTTCCCTCGGGGCAAACGTAGGCAGGATCGTTTCCCCCGTCGTTAAGTCGCACAGTATTTTCTACCTCGTGTCAGTTGGCCATTTTACGGCCAGCAGAAGCTATCGACTGTTTACGACATTACGTGATAGCATTACGAAGGCGTTATGCAGCTCGGAACGACGGAAGGTCTTCGTAAAATCACTGTACACTCTGGAACTCGGTTCTAATGAGGCACTCCACGATGTTGACTTTTCAATGGCTTCGAAACAAACTCTGAACAATTCGAAGCAAAGTGTGCGCCAGAAACAACAATTCACTCGTTAAGCTGCATTCCATACTCAGTCAGCGAAGCGATAAACGGAGAACAAGAATTGAAGAAGAAGAGGAGACGTTCGTAATACAAGACAGTCGAGACTTCGCAAAATTATGACGTTCTCTAATTAACCAAGGTCAACGTTGAATCAGTAGTCGCCGAACAGCGATCATTAGGCTCACGTGAAAAATACAAATGACCAGGCAAGCTGAAGGAAGCGATGTCGACTGAACTTACCACGCCGTGCCCACCGTACGTAGAAAGGTGTAGCCGTGCGATGATTCGCAATCGCGACACGGTCGCGATTACTCCATTGAATAATTCATCGTTGCCGGTCTTGTCAAAGAATACATCGATGAGAGCACCTTCCCTTTTACACTTCCTTCGTCGGTATTCGACTCCACCCACTTTCTGTTTCTTCCTACGTGTTGACGTTCCTTTGCGGTTTTTTTTTCGGTCGTCTCGTGACGAACTAAGGGGAAATTAGGACGTTTCCATAAATTCTTAAACGCATCCCGAGGAAAGGGATAGAAAGAGAGGAAAGGAGACGACAGCAGTGATCAGATCTTGACACGAGGAACAAAAGATCGACGAGAAATCGCTGGCCCGTCGAAAGACGTTTTTTCGACGCCTTTTGTTTCCAGGGAAGCCACCGCAGGTAGTCCTTTTTTTCTCCCTCTCAGCACGAGTCACGAGGGACGCCGAAGGTTCATACTTCATTCCAGTTACTCCTCCTCCGACGCCCGACCGGATGATCATCGGACTTTGCCTACCGGAATCCACGGCCTGCCCGTCTTCTTTTTGGCCTTTGAGGCGCCGCGACAGAGGTTCAAGCATATTAATCACACACCGGCGTTTCTACGGCCGTGCCATTACACGGGGAATTCTATTGTCAAGGTCAAGTTAGCCGAGGTTTTTTTTTTATTATACACCGGGACGTCATTAATTACCGACGTCGGAGCGACGAACTAAGTACCTGGAGAACTGGATGTCCCATTTACCGAATGCTTCCAATAATGAGAAATTTAAATGAAGTCTACCTCCTTGACGTAGCAAATGGCACCAAATGTAGCTACGAAAAGTGTACCCCTTTTAAAATTTAAGGTTGATAGTGATTATTATATGAAGTATACCAGCAACAATCTGGGTACCCCCTCCGAGGCAGCAGCAAGCAGTCCAGCAATAAATAGTCTCTGTTTTACCCGAGCCACGTTATCCGGCTAAGCTTCGCGAGGCATCGCTGTCGCAAGGTCCTATAAAGCTCCAGGCTGAAACTTTTTGAAAACGAAAACTCTAATGCAGTTCCGTGGAAAGTTGTACACGGCGAAGTTTTCCGTGGAAAGGGAGGGTGGGTGTCTAGTAGCTCGAGGAACCGGAAGTTTGGCGTAGAAAGGAGAGGTGAAACCGAATATCTTCGCTGCAGCCATCAGGCGATAAACCATAAACATCAATTAACCCCTTCAACCGTGATCCATTTTTGGAAGCACACGATTCTAATGATGGTTGTTCTTTCGATGTCCCTTTACTCCTGCGGATGCATATATCAAGTGCTTCCGCTTGGAGACTCCTTGGAAATTTTTTGTCTGGGACACCCAAAAAGGAAAGCTTTACGAGTTGAAATCTGAGGACAATAATTATAGCAATTACGATAATGATAATAATAACAACGATCTGAGCACCCAGCACCCACTAACATTTTATATTTGAATAATCCCATAAATCTTTGAAAGGTCCAGTAAATACAGATCACCGTGATCGGATCGCATGCACAACAATATTAACACCTTCGTCGATGAAAACCCTTCGAATAGCGCAGTCGATCATCGCCCGTCGTGAAACGCGACCAGGTCGACCGGTGGCGTTGCCACTTCACGGCTCGTAAACCTAAAAGCGATGAGACCATTTACCATATGATTATGGTACACGAGGCCATGAATATTGACGCGTTCTTTCATTACGATCGGGGCAGGCAGCGTGCGCCGATGAAACCGGTAAAAAGGCCTGTAAAACTGCCGATGCTTTTCGCTCGTTCATCACAGTCCACGATGCCTAGAGCGCGAAAATAAACGAAATGGCTAGCGACATTGCATGACCATTAACTTAGAGGACCAAAAATACTCGTAGTAAACGTCCAAAGCGATATAGACAAACAAAATTGTCTAATTATTCAGTTCCCTTCCACCCTTACTATTGGTTGCAGCAATTTTCTACTTATACCGGATAATGTATATAGTAAAAAGAGAATTAAATTTCTACATAAAACCTGAACTCTGTCAGTTTCGAGTTACATTCCAATTATAATCTCTCTTTTCCCTCTACTAAGTTCACTGAAAACCTTTCTTTTAATCGACACTCGTATATCACAGACATAAGCTGCACCTTCATTACATATCACTTATCACCTCGATCGATGGAAAAGGAAAATTCATAGCGCCATCGTAAACACGTATTGGCGCAACGAGGGTGGAAAAATTGCCGGCCATCCGACGTATTTGCGGCATTATCGTAACACGTTGGCCCATGAATATTTATGAGACCCCTTTCATTTTATCATCGCGAAAATCAACGCTGTCCGGTGTCGCGCGCCTTCCAGCATCCGTGACGCGTATCGCGGCCAGTTTCCCGCCTATCCCCCGCGATGATTAAATCCGATCTGGCATTCAACGACGAGGAAGCGGTTATTAACGACGCGCTGCGCCTCCGACGGCCGGCAGCGTGCAACGGAGATCGGATCGATGGGGCCCCTGCCTCGATTCCCATCCTCGTTGCCGCCGCGAGACGCTCTCCCGGCTATTTATCCTGACCGGATCCATTAGCCAAGATGTACGGTACGCAGGCACGGTAACACGAGTAATTCTGTCGCGCGTAGTCGCGGCTGACACGCCTCGATTTTTCTTCGACGCGGGTAGACGCGAGCGTCGTCGCGGACGAGCGTTATCGGGCGAACGTTTACACGGACAGGCTGATATATATTCCGTTTAACCGAGGGAAAAAATCCTCGATAGCGCGACACATTTTATCTCAAATAGGCCATCCTGGCTTGCATTCGACGGCACGATAATTAATTCTAGCCAATGGATTCGTATGAATATTAATCGGCCCCGTTAAGAGGCGATCGTTCCCACCGGTGAAGTATTCGCCCCGCGTGAGAGCACGACCGCTGGACGATGTGTAGAAGTTGGATATAAAAGTCTTCGACAAGCTCTAACTGTTCCCCGTGGAGGAATATTTCAAGATAGTAAACACTCTTAAGCAAACGTATTAAGGCGTACGGTCAGGATCGCGAGATAAGAGGCGCGATTCGAGGCGTGTAGGACACAATGCATTCTCGCGGCAACATCGTCGCCTCGCCACGTTCTAGAGGCAGCCCGCCACTTTCAGGGTACGATCACGGGGGCCACGGAGATACAATCGAGATTGCAGCGTCGGAGGCTGCGCGAATCACCAATTAAAGGCCTCCCCTCGATAATCGCGCGCTCGTGAAACACGGTGCGCTTGCACGTAATGCGGTTATCGTTGCATTCGACGCCGCGATCTATACGTACGATTGGAGGAGGTCCCGTTAAGTTTCAATCGGTGTGTAATGATATCGAGGGGCTGCCGGGTGGGAAGGGCTCGATTGTCCCCCTTTCAATTCGCACCCTCGCTGAAAAGGGTTCGCTCTGGTGCTTTCAGGAATTTGTAAGGAATTTCGCTGGCGGATCTAAACAATCTCCCGCGGTGTATCGCGGCTGGAGACGTTATTGGGATTAGGGGTGTAGGCGTACCACGAGAGAGAAGGTGGAGAGGAAGAAGCCGGAGTGGCATCTGTTGCGCCTCCGTGAGCAACATTTACATAATCGCCAGGCTCTACGCCGAGACGAACAGTGGCTGCACACCGTTTCCAGCAACGCGGCTGGCCTCTTTCTCCCGCGCTCTACAACAACCAGGCAAATCCATCGACTGCCACTCACTTTGCCATTGTGAGCAAGACGGCCGAGTTGATGCGCAATTACTTAAAAATACACCCACTCGCGGCAGACGGCTGAGTCTTGTCCCTTCCACCGTTCCAACGAGAATCGGCCGCTTTGAATGACAAACGTCTGCCGGATGGGAGAGGCATTTCGAGGGATAGGAAATTGTGGAACTGTACGGGATTTCTATGCGATCCCGAAGGTCGTGGGAAATTGAGCTAGCGATGGATTCGTATGAAATATTTTTTGCCAATTTCGAATACACGAGAATCGATTATCTTGGATATTCGTATACATTTTTAATTTTTATGATATGCAATTGTGGTAAAATTTTGAACAGCGTAATGGCACTGTTTAACTCTCGTCTTTCAATGTATGCTACGTGCGTGCGAACACCTTATTTGTACGGTTACAAGAATATAGTCTATGAAACATATTAAGGGAAGATAGATCGGGGAATATTGAAGTCTCATAGACGAGCAAAAGCCTCTCTCGAAATGGCCGTCGTGAAGAATATTCCAAGTCCACCATGGAGTATTCAAGAAAGAATCGGTTATTGTCGTAAATAAAAAGAAGCGACTGTCGACGTGTCATTACTTAAGAATCATCTTCCACCAGTTTCTTCCTCCCTGCGTCCTGAGTGAAGCCGTCGAGCATTGATATCGATGCAGACGGGTATCAGACGGGGGAATCTCCGTCTTAACGTCGACGAAGAAGAATTGCGAAGCGTCTCTTCATTCGGGACCCCGAACGGCAAACGACGCATCGAATGTCTCGAAAGAAAGGTTTTCGAAAAGACCGACGCGACGACGTTCATTAATACGGGTCATTATACTTGCCGGTTACAGCTGCCTTATTCCCTGGCTTTTCTAGAATAAAACCAGCCAAGCCGAAGGGAACGCCCGTCTCGTCGCGATGCATTTGCATTTTTGTTTTATTAGCTGTCGCCAACCTACGTTTGCTTCTTGAAAGATTAACATCTCAATCAGACAATGGAGCAATATTTATGAATGAAGAGACGTATTTTTGTAGATTCAAACCGAAACCAGTGATAAAAGTGTTGGTAGCTAATTAGAAGAGGCGATAAAATATTAAACCCTTTAACTATTCTTTCGTCTGAATAGATTCCAAATATTCTACACGATGTTAGTTCTTTTACTATTTCGCACATTCCCCAACACTCCCATTCTATTATACGATGTCTCGAGTTGTAAATTATTGAGAAGCAGGATAGTAGCAACCGATTCTTCCACTCTCGACGAGTCGATGCCAATAAAGTTTGAGCGCCAGACTCGCGATTACAGAACAGCAGAATTTATTCCGGACTGTTGATATACTGTACCGGATATAAAAATATCCAGATCGCTTGGAGACAAGTTCTGTTAAAAATGGGGGCGAGAAATGGATCCGGCGAACCGCATACAGGATGAAACGGAACGTGTTAATAGCATTGCTAATCGTAAATCCGATCAAGCTCATAATAGAAATATATTTATGTAAGCGTTACAGTGTCACGCCTACAGGCTCAGCCGAGACGCACAGTAGACGATAGTGATATGATTTGCATGGTGTAGAACGTCTACCCCCATTGCCTGCCAACTTGCTGGCGTCTCCTCTGTCGTGTTGGTGGTACATGCTACACGCATTACCAAGCACGTGTGCTCAGAATCTTTAGGTTCCACCTACAGACTGATGGAGGTGTGCAACATGCTACACTGCATACGTAACGAAAGCATTTCGCATTAACCGCATCCACTACACCTCGACCCCTTCTGTCCCTCATCCTGTCATTATCCGGGTTCACCATAAACCGTGTCCTTAAAACGTGTCAGATAGAAGAAAGTATATATGTACACCTCAGACGAGTTAATATTCAAAGTTCATTGACGCATAAAGTTAGCACGCTCTGCAAAAATATCGTCGACCTCGTTTTACATTTAACTTTAGCACATTGAAATAATGAATCTACCCCGTCGCAAGAGCTACGTGTACATTGGCTATAATAAGAGACATTACCAGTTTTTCACGTACATGTTAATGACTCAAAATATGACTGCTCGAAGTATGTATTAAAAATCGCCAGGCCCTGAGGTTCGCCTGGAAGAAGTTTGGTACCCGATATCGTGTGTTCCCATCTAAGCGCACGCGGTCCCAGTATGTAGCTACCGTTCCCAGATTAAGGGTTCCCTTATTAGGGTCGCTGGTGCTTTTGCGCGACGAAGTTTCAATGAGTCAGAGATTATGGTTGGCGTGCCGCGTCGACGAGATATTAACCACGCTCGGGCAAGATACGACCGCAATAGCTGGCGTGCACGCCGCGAGCACAATGGGCCGATTAAAGCGGAGACAACGGGCTGCCAGTTTTCCGTCAAATCGACGTGCACACGGGGGAAAACTGTGACGAGCAGTCGAAGATACTGAAATTCCGCTTAGCGTACATACGTATTATGCCTTCCGTTGCGGGGCTTCGAGTGGCTGACTCGAAAATTACTTCGAAACCCGCCGACCTATATTTCTAAATCTGATACGTAATGCAGAACTGCCTGCACAAATTTTGCCCTACCAAACGTGGACGTGAAACCGGGATTGCTTTCGTTCGAAGTCTGCAGAGGCAACCGTTCGATAACTCTAATTGATTTCTTGTTCGCGATGTCAGAATAATTAGGAAAATACGAGGATAATTAATAACTTTTTATTGCGAATAGTAATAGAAAATTATAAGAATGAAACAATTACATCGGTGACTGCTACCCTATATGAAGAATAAAACCAAATAAAATCAGTATAATTAAATTAATAGCATATAATTACAGTATAATATAATATAATAGTTGCACGCCTACGGTACTATCCCCCCGTTCCATATTTCGATTCCACCGTACCGTAAGGGCTGGAGCGGAAAATGGCACGGTCGTAGGCCCACAGAATAAGCCTAGACCGCGTAAGAAAGTTATTTACGCGGTAATGATCTTATTTGCCGTGTAGCTCCCGCACAATGGCGACGCATCCGCGGATACGAAGTCGTCGGAATCGAGGGAGGCCATGGCACAATACACCGTGAACAACGGCCCCAGCAGCGACAGTAACAACAACAACAATGAGAAACGAGGAAGTTGGGGTACACTAGTGGCGGCTCGTGTGTAGCGGAGAGGAAATGCGATAAGAGGGCGAGGATAGGGCCACGATACGCGACTACGACCACCGCGATCATTAGGCAAATGGAAATGCTATTAGACCGGTGCTCGTCCGCTTACGTCAAAACCGTCGGTCCTGGGGCGTCGTTAGGACACTTTACACACCGCGATACCCCAGTGGTCTAATTAAGATAAGAAAAAGGAAGTCGGCGCGGAGAAAGTTCGATGAACGGCGACCTCCAACCCCCCCGCGGCCGGGTTTACTTCTGTGAACCGTAATTCATCGACCGCTCGGTCTTTTCTTCGCCCCGATTTATTCTGGTTGAATTGCATTAGTTAATCCGAGGTTAATCGCCGCGGATCAGCTTGATTCGATTGGAATTAAGCGCGCTGATAGTCGGCGACAGTATTAACAGATTGATTCATTGACGGGCGCGACGATTTCGTTTCGATTCAATTCCGTTTTGTCCTGTCGTGTCTGCTGAATTGATTTTTCTTTAAAAAATCGTACCTGCGAGAGAGAATTACAATGTGGATATTAGGTGTACACGGAATGAGACGGCATTTTATTGCGTTGGCAAAATGTCTGAAGGTCGTTATAAAGCAGATTGAGTAACGAACGAGTTAGTTTTCCGTAGAAAGTAGTTACGTAGATTGTCGCGAGCTGAAATGCATCGACTTTTCCCGCATTAATGGCCGTCAGTTTCTCGACGCAGCTAGCAAATCTATCGCAACAGATTCCCTGGGAGTAAAGGATATTTAACTCCCGTTCGTCCACACCGGGACGAAATAAGTTTGGCTAACTACCTGCAAGCCGCTTACAAACTATTACAACGCACACAAGCGGTTAAAGGGAATCCAGTTCCCCGTTTTTGCCTCGTGCCGACAAGAACGGTGATGAAAATTTGAAACACCATTATTAAATGAATTCTGTTCCCTTGGTCCCTCACGAATAGCTGTATTCAACCGTACAGTTTGTGCGCCCCCTGTTTCGTTTTCCGTGCGACGTAAAAAACAAATCGAATGTCATAAAGAACTGAAAGCAGCTAACGTGCACAAACGATATTTCACGAGCGGAATACTCCATCACGGTTTTCGTGACTGAAATATTTCTATGCTTCACGCAATATCTCGGTTGATTGAAAAAATGACGTACTTTCGCGACCAACAATATATGAACGAGTCGCGAATACAGATACGTTAACAGATAGGATTGGCAGTTCGATTCAAAAACTGTATTATTTTGAATTAAATAAAACAGAATAATAATGTAGAAAATTGTTATACTCAACTAAACCCAGCGAAGCTATTTCAATTCGCCCATACATTTTCTCGCGTGTAAAACCACACTTCAGTTGTGACTAATGATGCATTACGATCATTATGTTTCATGTATCAACAATATTGTATCGCATATTTAATAATAACAATCGTAATTACACCCGCGTCGAGTGGCACATTTTGTTACCCAAATACAATTTCCCACTTTCCCATTATCCATTCATTTACAGTTGTCACGTTACATACTTGTGACCTCGATCGAACAGAAACGCAACATTTACAGCCCCTTGACACTAAACTACATCTCCCATCCAATACTCCAGCCACGTCAAAACTCTAATCGAGTTATCATCCCTCTCTTAGCGTAATGCCCCATGATCGCCAGGATCGCTTAATAATAATCATCCTGTGCACACGAGCTCGTGTCTGCTGATGCACAATCATACGGATATCGATGTATTAAATTACGACAGCGTCGGCGTCGCCAGTACCTACCGCCGACGCCGAACCGACGACGCATCGCGGAATCGCTAATGGAATACCCTGGTCCGGCGTATTGTCGAATTTCGTCGTTCCGCCGGATAAAAGCCCGTTAATTCGCAACCCCCTTAACGGGCCACACTAATGATTCCGTTTTGGCTTGGTGGTTCGAGCTGTCACCGAGCCGTCACACGCAGATGCAGCATGTCCAGCTTATTCCACCCTTTCTCTTTCACCGCACTCCGCGACGCGTACACTCTGTGTGTTACAACGCGACACGCTGTGGTGGTCGGTATCGATTCACTACGAAAACGATTGCGAACGTATTGCGCACAGTATTCCGCGTCCCGTTTAAGGGCCGTTCTAAAGATAACGAACGAATTTAGGATACCCTTTACTTCGCGTCGAATTGAGGCGGTATCGGTGACCGATAGATACGCTTTTGTTTGTAATATTACGCAAAGAAATTATATTAACCTGATAATCGACAGTCAGAAGATGAACATTTATTGTCAATATTTCAGTATTATTTGTATCACTGATACAATGAAAGATAATAGAAGAGCGATCGATTAACATTGATGAGGATGAGAATATCATTCGTATCTGTGATTCTTCTCTTTCAGATGTATAGCGAAATCCAATGAAGCGCATCAAGTGCAAAGTCGAAGCTGAATAAATTGAAATGTGAGTAGAATAGAGAATTACTTGTATATATATAAATAATGCAATAAAACGGTCACTCATTTCGATAAATATCCAGTCAATTTAAGAGACAAATATTTGTACGAATACTATGCATGCTAAAAGTCTATTCATGTTAACATCCATCTAAATCTTGAGACGTATACAAATACCTTATCCCTTTCATCTAATTACCCCGCTTCCCAAATGATTCTTCTATTTGCTCTAGATCCGACCCTTAAAGACCCACAGTCACGAAATACTCGTCTAATGACCGCCACATTTTACCGATACCCATGGTGATCTCCATTTACGAGCACCCCCAACAAGTCTGTCACACTCTTTTACTACTATTCGTCATATAACATCGCCTACGTATGAATCTCCGACTACCCGTCTCACCTTGCTAAATAATAAACGAATTATACACATTTCATTTACTTCAACTGCCGCTACACCTTTCTCTAAACGACGCGCCCAAAATACCACAAAGTTCTCGTACACCCTGTGCAATCAGCGTTACTGCGAGCACGGTCAGCTTCCGGCGTTGCAAAGGGGAATGCGAATTCTCTCCAGCAATATACGCTGGAATACCGAAACGCACTTACCGCCACGCTTTGCCAAAGCACCGAGAACATCGTGGCACGCTTGTTCGAATTCGGCTAACCGGAAACGCCGTGAAGGTCTGGTTCATTCCAGTTCACCGGCGAATCGCACAGTGGACGACTGTGAAACAATGCGAATAAATATCTGACCAATGTCGCGAGGCGCAACGACGCTCCGTAGCCGCCACGTTTATCTATATACATTTGTATATACATATATATATGTATATATATGTATATGCACGCCTGTTATCCCACAATTTCGAAGCGTCTTGGCTCGAGGCCAAACGTCGATATTGCGGGCCTCGACTAACGTTCTTCTGCGTCCGGACTTCGCTTGACCATTGTCCAGCCCTAGAACGGGCCACAATGCGATGAGTTAGGTTGGCCAGAGTCATTGGAAATTCTGGAAATAATAGTAGCCAGACTCCTGGCTGGTTATCATCGAACTGGTTTCTCGAGGAATTAACGATAGGCCGTGGTTTATGACGCGAGTGCGGGCGAGTCGCGCCGCATCGCGTCGTGGCGAATATCGATCCCTTTCCACGGCAACTCCAACAGCTAATTCGCTGCTTCGACCGGTCAAAGGGCGAGGAACAAAGGAACTTCGTTTCGATAATCCACGTTGTTCGACACGTGTTATTGCTACGGTACCATGCAGGCACCATTCCCAATTGGTCCCGGACGTAACTTTCGGGGCAGTGGTATTATACAGTTGCATCGGACATTATTGGCGAAAGGCGTTGGACTTGATAATGTATCTACCACGGAGGTATATTGTCTGCCAAAAGTATTGGCACAGCTAATATTTTGTTTTCACGAATTTTCACTTGGCATTGTGCAGTGAAATGTTGCAATTGTGTCGTAATCTTTATCGGACTTTGTTGCGATCAAACAGCATTCCGCTTTAATACAATTTTCTGTTACCCTTAAATTTAACAAGCACGTTTATATACATGGTTTTTCGTTCTTCAAAAACATTTCACCCACAAATTCCGTTTATTAGTTACAAGTTAACCAACGCGAACGAACCAATTGCTACACCGCACCGTGCCGAACGGGCCCAGTATTTTTATCGGCACGCCTATCGCGCTTCTGCCCATGAGAAAAATTGCACGATTCTGTTCCAGACAGAAATACACTAGCGATATTGATGCCGAACTGTCAACGTGCAGCTCGCGCAGCTAAACGAACCTCGATACTCCTATCAAAACCCAATATCGATGGTTCTTAAATTTTTTAAAAGCCATCGATATCTGTTTGTCGTGGCCGCGGATACGTACAATCGTTCACCACACCGGCAATAACTCGGCCGTTTCGAAACGAGATGAAACTTAACGATTCCTCGAGTTCCAACGACGACGTTCCATCGTCTCCCACTTCCTCCAAACGGAATTCTCGTGAGCGGTCGGGTAAATAGGAATCCACGGACAATTAATCATCGCGGTGGAACGAGACGAATTTCGTGTGTCGAGCGTCATGGTAGGAAGGACCGGTCGTTTAAACTCGCCCAAATTTCTATTACAACCCCAGATGCTAGCGGGAGCACTTTGCTTATTACTTGCTGCTCGCAATATTTAAACAGCCGATCGGTCTTCCCTTGGTTTCTCGGAAGAAAACTCATTACCTTAGGCAATAATACTGCGCCGTTACTCGATGCCGTTCCACCCCGTCCTAAGTTAGCCCCCGAGGAACAATAATGCCAAGGGAAAATGTCTTCTTTTGGGGATCGAGCCAGCGAACCGACATCCGCGTACCGTATCGGCTGTCTTTCGTATTAAAAATATCAATCCATCAGACGGCGACGACGGTGGTGGCGGGATCGTGACAAAACACGAAGAAATACGGTTCCAAAGTCTGTCAAGGGTTGCAGAGGGCTGGCAAGGGGAAAGCGGCTTCCGGCGCGGCAGCACAGACAGCCATATCGGTCTCTCACGTCCCTTCTTTCTTCGTCGAGTCAACTTCGCTCGAGCATAATCCAATTTGCGTTCTTCCTTGCCGAGGAACAAATGAAGAACCATGCTCATCGCTATCGGTCGACGTGCGGCGACTTCGCGATTAATCAGATACGCCGCTTTCTTTCTCCCTTCCATCTCGTGGATACGAAGGCGCAATCGAATAAGTCTCTCGCGTACCGGAGTCGTCGTTCGAAATTTTGTTGTCCGTAAGAATTTCAGGATGTTCAGCTATTTTTATTCGAAGGAGCAAAGTGTTCCTTGCATTCCGGGAATGGCAGGGACGATTTTTCTATTTTAATTTTTCGTGTTCCTTATAACTACGGTCGTCTTGAAATAAGTAGGCGAATAAGTATGGGGTTACGTTGAACATCGCGCGGTAAGGGCATCGAAAATTGAACCGTGCAACGGATGTGTGCAGCGAGTGAATCGATTTTCGAGAACGAGCGAGCGGAAAATTGGTAGATGCTTACGGTCAACGGAGTTTGCTTCCGCGAACGACGACGTCATCCCCATCCTTCGAAATACGGGAAACATATCGCGTGGGCAAATGTCCTCCTGGTAATCTGACTGTCGTACCATGATCGGACTTTTCGTCTGCAGCAGTTCCACGAAACTTCGTCGTACATTCATGTCCGTCTAGCCATGATAATTGCGACTGGACACTTTCGGATTGCAATTCTCTGTCGACGGCGCTAGTTGTCATAATAATAACAGTAACGAAAGAAAAAAAAAACTGTTTCCTACTTGAGACACCAATCTTAATCGTACTTCTTATTTGCGATACCTATGACCAAAGCAAACGACACGTCGGTCAAATGGAGGAAAACAATTTCTCGTTTCATTTACGCGGGGCAATCCACGGTCGAATTCGTCAGCTTAACAGTAATCGTCGTGAGACGCGAGGACGCGCATCGAAGCCGTAATAAAAGAATCGTCGGGGTTTGCGCGGGGGTGAGAGGCCGGGAAAAGGAGCAAAAGATGAAGGAAGAGAAGGCAGGCGAAGAAAAAGGAAAAGGGTGGTGGAAAAGGCCGGAGGTAAAGGGAATATAAAGGGGGATGGTAGGACCCCAGTGTCCGCGTCGAACAGAATCCAGTAGCCATTGCGCAGTCCATAAAGTTCTCTCCTGCCTTAGAATGGCGCTCTTTTCTCCCTCGAGCGTTAAGGTACACCCCATAGCGAGCATCAATAGGAATGCCATTTGGAACTGCTCTAAGAAACTGCTAATAGAGCGTCGAGCTTCGTGGAATGAGAAAAAGACGGTCAAGTAGGGTAGAGGAGAAACGACGCGTCTCCCTCTTTTCCTCGTTGCGACGAGGCAAAGAGGGAGACGAATTCAGGAAATTCGTTCAGAAGGAACTATCGGGGCAGGGTCGAGGGCCGATACGACGAAAGATTACATTTCTCGCGTACGTTTCGACTTTCATGAGATGCTCGATTGGAAACAATATCGATATGGCTGGCCCCGTTTACGTAAGCACCAATTTTCGGCGGCCGCTGAAATATGGGGCAACCAAATCTACCGTAGATTGGCTTTCTGAAGAAATGCGGTATAAAATGTTTGAGGGCGAGAAGTCCTCCTTGATTGCACAAAGGAATATTTAATTCCGAAGGAATCATTTTATTAATAATCGTATGGAATGTATAGAATATTATAACCAGTTGAGACAAATGCAACAATAGTTTACACGGTAGAATATGAAGGAATAGGCAAAGATATTTTTGTTAATAGAATTGCGATATAGATATTCCCTACAAGTATATCAAGGATAGAGATATTTAAGAAAGGAGAGAAGAATCGTGAAGATGGGGGAAACACGTTAGGATAGCTTCCTTTCTTCGCGAATTCAGACGAAATCTTACTTTCATGCTCCTTTTTTCTCGTCACACCTATACAACGCTGAGCGTGTCCAGCCTTCACTGGCCGTTCCGTAGATCCTTTCAGCGTTCACCCATTAATGGGACTCGATCGACCCTCTGCTGGCATTGCTTTATTTCTTTGCTTGGACAAGACGGCCGAGAGTTATTTCGAGAGGGCAGTGCTGAAAGAAAGTACTGCTTTATTCATTGACCCCTACTGTCGTCAAAAGGATCTCGGTTTTGTGCCCTTTGTGAAATTTCTTATGCCCCAATGAAGCTTTCATATTTACGATAAACAGGATCATTTATTCTTCAACCTCAACACTTTTTACTCGAATAAATAGCAGCGATAAAGGAGAATTTGTCATTAAATCAGCGATAAAAATATTTAACTTAATTCATTGATTGTCATTTAATGCCAATTACTCAAAACGTTTCTACGTAAACCGATATTTTTCTTAAAATCCAAATTATTTTAAGCATGTTAAATATTGTATTTTAACTTAATTTGTGGGTAAGTATCCACAGTGCAGTTAGGGGTGGAAAATCTGGAACGAGGAGAACGGTATTCAGGCGCCATCTCGACGAGAAACCCGCAACTTGTTCAACCCCTAATATCATCCCTCGTGAAAAGAGATCAGGGGTTGTTTAAAACATATCATTTACCTGAAATTTACCCCGTTTCGCTCCGCGAGGGTTTCAACGGCTGCTGCCATCTGCCACAACTCACTTACCCCCTGAATGTAAAACCTCCAGGGATTATCGAGTGTCAATTTTCAATATTTAACACGAACTGATAACAATGAATATTAATATCCAACAAATATTGATTCAACCACAACTCCAATTCCTTTTACCAATTGTTCTCCACAACTCAAACATTCTATTCAACAACATTCCCAGAAAATTGATCAACGTCCACGCATGATAAGAATGGTCCACGTTACCGGCCCATTTAAGCAAACCCCATTTGCATATTTGCTTCGCCAGTCTTTTGGACTTTCTTTCGCCTGTTCCAGCGAAACGGAATGGGTCCATGGAGCAACGTGGCGCGTTGCTTTGTGAATAATAAAATCCCTTCCATCGTTGAAGCACTCCACATATCGCCGCGCACTTCCATATATTTCAAAGATGCATGCCTGTGTACACGTGTACATGCGCACATATACGCGTTACTTTGCGTGCAGCATAACTACGCCGCCGATACGAACAAAGACAGTAGTACGTCTCGAGGCAACGGGACCAGGGTCTTTTGAAGTGGTCTTCCTCTCGCAGCATCGATCCGAACTTTCCATGTTCCTACTCCACGCATATCCCCTTCAATCTCGTGCTATATCCGAATTCCATCTATCCACCTAAAATACCTACCCAGCTACCTACCCACCCCTGTCGCCGAGGGTGCGTCTTTTTAGGGCACATCGGCGCCCCTATAATTTAATTCGCTGCCGAACCGCGAGCCCGATGATAAACACGCCACTGGCTGAAAGTTCGTCGAACACCAAAGACTTCGGAGAATTTGCTCATCCGTGCACGGGTTTGAATCTCACAGATATCTCCTTCCAAGAATGCCACCGCGAAACACCCCTTACGAGGAATGTAACTAACACGTCGAAATCGAACGCAACGCGAGTTTACGCGGAATATGATTATTCGAAAGTTTTCGCAAGGGTCGCCAGCCAGTCAACTTCATTTTCTCTGATTAAATCTGGGGACGGTGGGTTGGCGGTGCTCGAACAATCTGTACGTGTGTACACGCGAATATAGACAGGCGTGGAGTGTGTGCTCGAGAGGTGTACGCGTGGGCCACGCAGAGCGGTGCGAAGTTGGGTCTGTTTCGGATCTCCTAAATACCAATTAGAGATGGAAACTTCTCCTTTCATGTTGATCCCCGTTCCTCTGAAGTTATCTCGAAGTTCGCATTGTCCCCACCTCTCTTTGGGATCGGCCTGAGACTCTCCAACTCTCTTAGCTTCTTGCGTCTCGCAAACCACCGCGCACAGATCCAGCTGTCAGTGTTCGCGTTACGCTTAGGCAATAATTGTAAAGCAAAACTCGGCAACTATTTTCCAAATATTGTGCCAACTGTACGTTACGCGCTGCCGAAACTACCAAGAACGGGGGCAGCCGACAGACGGTTGTATTATACTTGTTTCATTGACATTTCGGTTAAATGATTTAGAATAGGTGATTCCCAATTGTTAATTTATATAGGTAATTTTCAATTAGTATTAACCATAGTTCAGGTGTTCTATGGTATTTTCAGGCCTGCTCATCTATCACTTAAAATATTCCTATTACTTGTACCAGGTCTTTAATAAATCCAGTATGAACCTTTTAAGACTGACAATGAGTTCCTTTCCGTGAAATTTCAAGCGAATTTCCCCCCGAGCAAATCGGGGCGTGTAAATCAGTGCACGAGTTCTTGGACAACCTATTTCCCGATGCAAATGCACCACGGTTACGAGCAGAAAAAATTTCAAACACTGCGTTAGATAACGAAAGGGGTCTCCAACGGACGGGGTAGGGAGTGTGTTAAAACGCTGAGGTAAGGTGGTAGGACGACGCGATCGAATTTCGAAGCGCGAAACTATCGGAGGCGTTAAATTCGTTGAAGCCACCCCTCTCCGCTGTGTCGCACGAATTGAATTAAATCGTTTAACGGCCTTATGTTTCGATGGGGGAGGACCCTCCGGTCGACATTTGGGGAGGACCACAAACCCAGGGAGATAAATGTAATGAAGGTTGTACCCTGGACCAACGCTTAACCAGGACTCCATTAGTAGCGCTATCCGTCTCGAAAGGCTTCTGTTTCCCTCGTTCTTCCGACCCGCGTGTAACCCTCGTGCAGCTTTTTTTTTCTTCACTCTCCATTCGAGAATTTCAATTATACGCCAGTAGATGCAGGGAAGAGGGAAAACAGACGACTGGACTGCCAAGCTCAGGAGGCGGCGACGTGCCGTGCCTGTCGCAAGGCAAATGATTTCAATTCCGTTCCATTAAGCTGACACGCCGGGACGGGGTTCCTCTCGTTTCGTCGCTTTCTTCGCCGTTGTCTCCCTCGATTCTTCGTTCTTCGCGCTACTCCCCTCCTCCTCTACTCTTCTTTCCCCCCTTTGTTTCATGTCTTCGCCGCCTTCTTGGTCTCACCCTTCCGCGGAACTAAATCTTCTTCGAATCGTTCCTACAGAGAGAGAGCACCGCAGAATATTTAAGTTCTCCTACGCGGGGGATTCTGATGTTTCAAGTGTCTACCCGCGCATTCCGCGGTCTGTGACGGGAATTTTGAACGCAGTGGAAACGCGTTCGCCGAACATTCCGCGACGATGTCGGCTGTATCCACGCGCTGTAACTTGTAACCAGTACGGTAATAAAGGGGAGAAAAAACGAAGGGAATCGATGGAAATGGAAGTTTCGCGCCATCGGAGTTCCTTGGAACCGTAAACATTTCGATTTCATTTTGGGCAAATTCACTTTTCACGAATCGCACGAGAACTGTAGGGATTAAGGGAAAAGGGCGTGCAAGGTTGCTCGAGCGAACGGAAGTGAACGGCTTTCCAACGATTCTCACCCTTCGCGAGGGATATCGCCCCCGGCGGGTCTTCTAGATATTAAACTGTTCAACATCGGCCGGATCGTTCGTTTCGATGCGTTTCCCGACGACTTCTCCTAGATATTAAATTCGGTTTCTAAATGCTCCCGCCGGATATCACGGTAAAATACCCGGCCTTCCCCCTATATGCCTTTTGTTGAGTTTCCTAGCTAATATACACGATACCTTTGTTCGTTTACAGATACGTTTCCTTTACGTCCAGTTTCTACTCCGCAAATATGACAATTTCTGTTTGCAGCGTAAGCTTGTCTCACATAAATAAATATTACATAATATATAATAAAGTAATATTTTCGTCACGGTATTCCTTATTATACTATGTAACTCGCATAAATGTAAAAGAAAAATGAAATAAAAATTTCATAAGATTCCCATTCAATATAGCAAATAAAAGCGAAGTTTCGAATTACGTGACATCTGTAATTTCTAAAATATTCAACCCCAATTAATTTAAACTAGTGTATCACAATAAATCTTTATACCTGGATGTAAAACTTTATTATTCTAGGGCAATGAAATAAAAATGATTTGCTATATGCGACGAATATAATATAATTATGTAACAGGAATGTTAAACTTTTCTATAAAAGACCCAGTTCACTGACCTTCTTCATTAAAGGAAACACTCTGGTGATCTCAAGTATTACGACGCTCGCCCTTTGACCTTGCTGTTGCACTTGTGCAACCACGAACCGTGAGATCGGCAGCACATGACGGTCTCGACACCCCTGCACTAAATTTACGTAGGAACTTTCCCTCTTTCTTTTCCTGTTCCAACTGAACCCCCCGCGGCCACGTCGATCCTCTGTTCCACGTTTGTCGTATTCAGCCCACCGTTCTCCAATATGGCATGAGCTGGAAAGCCTCCCCCAGAAACTCTCATATATTTCATCCAGCCACGCTGCTTCCATTTAATGGACGCGGTTAATAATATATCAATCAAGTTTATGTTACATCGTTACGACTATATTATGTGCGTGAGAGAAATGTGACGCTTTGTGGGCTGAAGGGTACCTAGAACACGAACGTAATTATGAGACCCGATATGCATTTGGAATATGTATTATAAATGTGTAAATGCGTTTCAGATCCGAGGCATAAAGTAATACATAATTCATTATTCCTGTTTCATGATCAAACAGAATTTCAAAAACTTTACATTTGGCAGGGAATCAATTGTTGTTGCCACGTGTACAATTCATAGTCTCATACAATTTAACGTCAGTACAGTGCAGTCTTCGAGTACCTACAGTAATGGAACAAATCATTCGGCGTGCAATGTCATTAGCTAAGTGTAAGATGCTGGTAAACGTACACGAGCATTAATACTGTCAATTTGGTTTACATGCACGTCAGTCTTGTTCGTCCTGCATCGACCCCGCAAATAGAAATTCCTTGCTATGTAAATTTCAGGATATCTTGCTGCAACTGATTGATTGATGCTTCGCGTCGATAGCAGAAGGCACATATCTAAGAAACGTCTAAACAAATGACTAAAATATTTGAAGAAAGGTATAATTAATCGCCTAGAATGCAGCGGCACTAATACATGAACAACTAGCGTGCATAATTCATGACTTCACGTTGAGAAATACGCATACGAAGGAAGGGAATTAAAAACGAACCAAAAACGAGAAAAAAACTTGGCCCCATTATCATTTCAAATTTCCACCGATCAAATTAGCCGCATCCGCTAGAATAACAAGACCTGTTCTCGGCGCACGCCATTGAATTATTCCGCAGGTTAATTTGTTTCCTAGATGAACAGAATTAGAAGAAGTCATATTTAGCTACGAGACTGTCGCTGCCCCTCTCCAAAAAAATGAGCGGAAGTTGCTTCTTTACTAATTTCGGTATTTATTATATCTTTATATAAGTCACTTAGAAAGTAACAAATTAATTAATTTGAACACTTGGTTGATCAAATTCCGTTATAGAACAGAAAAGAAATGGTTTTAAAATAGCATACAAGAAAATACAACATATGCACATATTATAAGTAAAAATTGTAATTAATGTATGCAGATAATTATTGTTAATCAATTAAATCCAATCACCAGAACAAACGAAGACAATTCGCCATCCCTGAATCCACACCCTGAAATATCATTTCCAGCACGAACGAAGACGGCACTTGAGCGTCGTCTCTCAAGAGTCCAATCAAAGACAATCATCAGAGTGTACTCCATATAATTGAATCACCAACGCAGGGACCATATTTTCCACCATGATTTTTTTTCACCGCTTCTAAAGATCCCGTTTCGTTTAGCACCATATACGAATCGAAAGAAACTCGAACAGCCGACGCGGTCTCAAAAACAGTCCGCCATTACGGCCGCCGGTTTTTCAGCCAAGTTTTGGAAAGCGATTAGTCAACATTGTTTCTGGCAGATAGTTGCTAGCCAGGCTGGCGCCGGGACATAACGAGCTCGCATGACAAAAAAGCTCTTGAAGCGTCGGTTCGAGCCGAATGTCTCTCGTTCCGGTAGCGTCATTCATCATCGCAGCTACCGGCCACGCCATTAAACCATGCCAAACGATCGTCTGGTGGTAAAACAATGAGGGCGAATCGGAGTCGTGTCTTTGCTGCGAGGAAAAACAGAAAATGAAGAAACATTTGGTGGGGACAAGTGGAAAAAAGACATTCCGACGCATTAAAGAGATACCGCACGACGAGCTTGGTAATTACCAGAAGAAATAATACAAAACAAAACATAAATGGCTGATGGTTAGAGAAGAGGGTCGACTGTAAGACAAATTTACGACCTTCTTAGAATACACATTTTAAACAGGCACAAATAAAACGAGGATATATTACGCCCATATGGAAGGATAAGTGGGTCGAATAAAAACCCCGACCCTCGAGTAAACAGGGGGTGCGTGAACATTTCCCAAGGAACTCGCGCTTCGCGGTGGAGAAACCTCGAAGAACGATCCGAACGTCGAAAAGTCGAGCGACAGTACGAAGAAGGGTGATAGAATTAATTTTGAACGTCGTCGACGATCGTGGCCGTATAAATACGAAGGGTCGACGGCACGCCCGAGGGCGATTGATAGGGTGGGTACCGACGACCTGTCGCTACGCCCCTGTTGCACTCTCCACGGATTACGAGTGTTTTCTTAAGGTAGTGGTCGTCTTCGGGTGGCAATTTGTATTCGAGATAAACCGTTATTGATGCCGACGATATTTCTCAGTCTTATAAAATAGATGCTGTTGCCCCTGGAGGGTTACTCCGGTTCAACGGGATGGTTCGCGGAGAAAGAGTCTGGCCAGAAACTTGGAGAGAGAAACGGGACACCTTTCCACGTGTTACACGGTACCTGTACAATGCAAGTGACCTTGCGTAATAGCGACACGGGTCGGAACAAATGACAATTTATGATGGAAACTACTGGGACAAAATGGAAATCGTACTACAACTCTCTATCTGTCTGACTTCTTTTTGTTCTTTTCAGCTCGTGCCTTATGGGACTATGATTTAGGAACGAGACAGAAAACTATGTTTATTATCAATATGTACGTCACAGTCTCATGGCGGAAACGATGAAAAATATGTCTCGAGAGTCTTGAAGACCGCGGACAGTGTTATAAAATTTCAGAAGATTATGTGGTAGCAGAGAATACATTTCTTTCGGTATCGAATTTAGCCCTGCCATTTCGGATACAATAAATGGGAAACCAATACTATCCTCGAAATTGAGAAAAAGAGATGCTTAAATGAAAATATTCTAAAATTACCACACCCACAGATTAATAACAAGATTGACACTCAGAACAAGAACTACGCCTCTGTTATACTCGTTTATTTTACACGACAATAAACACCCCGTCCCAGCCTCTGCACTAACATTATCTCTCTTTCAGGAACCGTCCTGTCCAGCAATAATTCTTATTTTTCCCTATTGTCACCAGTGTCCCCCGAACAGCAGCCGTAAAAGCTGGCTACAGCAGGAATCGCACAGCTGTAAATACCACAGCGTGGCGAACATCCCCCGTAAGTCGTAATAAACCGTGATAAGGAGTCCGCAATGTGTTCCTTGGAAGGTAGCCGAATTCCCATCGGGGAACAATACGCGGAATTTTGCTCCCGTACATGTGTGTGCGGTTTCACGAAGGAAGAGGGATCCCGATACCCTGGAAGATTCCTCTTAGGTTACCACGATGCCTCCTTATTGGTCGTGGTATCGGGGTCCGCGTCGTTTGGGGGCGGAACGGCCGTAAGCGGGATCCGCTCGGTTTTATATCGCACCCCCGAGCAAGGATATTGGATTACAGTGATTTTCAATTATGAGCACGGGCTCAGGGAAACACGAGCGAGGCACGGCTATGCCAAATCGCTCGTCGACGAAAATATAGAAGAACCAACCGGCAACGTTTTAATGGTGGTTACCCTTCGATCGCGATTCTGCATGCATTTTTACCGCAGGCTGGCGGCCTTTATTAAAATTTCTGTCGAAGCTCCAGTTATATTACGGTTGAAATGAAATTTTCTTGCTGAAGGAGATCGAGGGTAACAAGTTTTTCTCGCGCGACTGTAACTCCAGGTGGGAGATGGTTTCTTCCCTGTTCGCGATACATAGGGGTTGAGACGGTAACGGGGGTTGATAAATTCGTTCGCGCACGAAATATCGGACGAGTAAGTGATAAAGGGAGCAGCCGGGAAGATAAGGTACGCTCTCTCGCGAAAAACTCCACGGATGAGGGTGAGCTACCCCCATTCGTGGAATCCTCTGAGTTTATTGGTCGGTCGTAGGGTGGCAGCACCCTTCAATCTCGCTCTACGCGTGTCACGGGGGCTTGCAGCTGAATGCTGCACGCTTTAACGACTATTGGTACAGAGATACGTCGTAGTTTCTGTTCCTTTTATTTTATTTATAACGTCGACTTTGCAATCGCTTCTGTCAGGATTAATGGCGATGAATTAACGGATTCGTTCACGTCGAAGTGATGTACAAACCTGACAATGCACGCCGCCTTCCTTTTGCACATCCTCATTATTTGCAACCGGATAAATCACATTTCCAATGTTACCAAAGCGATGTTCTTCGTGACAGTGACAGTTACAGCCGTATAACGAGGATATTTCATTATTACAGGATATCGACCCCGCCATCAATCGCGCGGCCAACTCGTCTGCTACGAAATTCCGCGCGAAGCTAAAAGTAATATTGGCTGGCAGAACGAGGTCAACGATCAGGCGTTTCCCAATCGTTGCTATGTATGCGTAGCGAATCCAAAACGAGTAGAAAAGTAAGTTTAACGTTGGGTAAAAGAGAAAGAGAAAAGGAAGAAGAAGAAGAAGTTAAAAACATTTGTGGACGTTCGTATCTTGTTACTTGTCACTTTAATGGCATTTGAAAAGATGACGTCTGTCCGAGGGTTGACAGTGTCGCCCTCGGAACACAAGCATCCTGCGAGGCGCAGTAAACATTCAATTTATCCGGTGTCTCCTTTCAATAGAATTTTAAGATCGACTTCAACGAGAGGCGAAACGTAACACTGGCGTCGCTCAATTTTGCGTAAGATGATCCGCCATTGTTATTCTTCAATTGCCGCGACCCCTCGACGTTCCATGCGACGCGTCTCTATTTATCGATCTGCAAGGGTGTTACGCGTTTACGATCTCTACGGGAACGGCAGAACGTTAACTCAACACGTTTAATGACCGTTTCAATGGGGAATCTAGCAACGTTGATTGAAGAAGTTTCCCTGTAAATTATCGTCATTGCCCGCGACAATTTACAAACACGGAAAATTTCACGGGAACAAGCGGCGGAACGTTTCGCGAATATTGCACCGGTGCAATAGAATTCTCGTTCCTCTGAAATTCAAAATAGCTGCTCGCCGTGGCGGTGGTTGCGTTAAATGTCGTGCAATTTTAGCCACAATCCGATAAATTAATTGGGACCACAGTTGCTCATCGCGTTACGGAGCTACTACAGCACTTCTGCTAACACGGCGGCCGATCATTACCACACGCGGTGTGATCATTATTATAACCGGTATTAAAGTAATGATAATCATTATCGCTCTTAGCCGCCACCAGACACCTGGACGACGTAGCTGGACACTGTATTCTCATCCAGACTTCCCTGTCAAATTTGTGGCCGGCCAGCAGGTCCAAGGTAAGTGCAATTATGCTAATCAAATCAAGGTGGGCAAGATGCTCGAAGAGCCGTGGCGGACACAGGAACGTAATGGGAGGTTACATCGTCGAGGGTCCGGAGTGCCAGTATTAGTTGAGGCTAACCTCAAGGTTCCTAGCTGGAGAGAAGGAGAAACCTTCACGTACAACTAGAAATGGCCAGTCTTTTTGATCCTCGTTTCCAAGACCAGCGAACGAGCTGAAAAACAACACCTTGCCTTGTCTTCGAGCCTGTAGGAGTCCAATTTAAACGAGGATACATCGTTATCCCATCGACGAAGCGTTCATCTTACCATCCGTAATTGTTTCCAGACGTTTCTTTTCCCTCCTCGTTTTTGATGAATTGCCAAACTCAGAGAAACTCGGTTGAAAATTTACAAAACCGTACGGCATCGAGAGACGCACCTGGCACCTCTCTAGATGACTCATTGTTATTGAATTCTTTGCGAACGATTACAAATATTGAAGTAGAATAGAATCATTTCATGCGCTTTTGATAAAAATGGGTACATACTCCAGCGAATATTTATATTCTGAACAGATATGGAAAGGTATGTCGAAGCAATAAATGTTTAAAAATAATAATACCGATCGAATATTTATTTTTACAATGTTAATATATTGATAGCATACAAAGGGTTAAGCAAATTCATCCCCATTCCCCATTCTATGCACCATCGCCGGTATGTAGAACTGCTAACACGGAAGAGATTACCCGATATGTCGCGTACAGTGGATTAGCGGTTTGGCGGCTGTTAATTCGCCATGCTGGCATGTTCGGGTGGTCACCAATGGCCCTACAACACCACTCGGTCGTACGTGGCTCGTTGGAGCAATCAGGGGTCGAGGCGAGAGGGCAAGGAAGAAAGTAGCGTTTTTTTGAGTGGCAATATAATACAACCGCGAAACAATGGAGCACCATGTACGCTCAGCCACCGCTGCAATAAAACCACGGGCACGGTGGCGTATAAGCCAAGTTAGCAGTAGGAACTTCCGCGGCGGATGAGGGATAGAAAATTAAATATTAATTTCGTTGGCCCGGCTGCCGGAGGAAAGCTCATCGCACATGCCTCCAGCATTCTGACCGGCCGAAATCCTCCTTCTAACCATCCTTGGTCCTGCCATCGCCCTTCCAATTCGGAAAGGTAAAACTCATCCGGTGGCTCGGCCGGATCTCGCCAGATTATTTTCGTCTGAATTCAGAATCGAATTAACCTGCGCTTTTGCATAAATCATTCGGCCTTTCCGCCGCTGTTCGCGCTTTGAAGAATCTCGCTCTGCCCGGAAAACCCGCGCGGTCGCGAACAAATAGATGACAGACGAGGCGCTATAAATTTAAGTATATGTATACGCAAGAGCACTTGCTGTTCACATTTTCAAATTTCGAAGAAGTTTATGCTTAATCTTGTAGCTCGTGCGATTTATCTATTGAATGCTTCACTTGCCAAATCGATTAACCCCATAATACAATAAGTTGAGAAAAATGACAAATTATACAGGTGGGAGTCAATAAAGTGTTTTGACATTAAAATTTAATAAAATTCAGAAAGTGGAGTTAATCGATTTGGCAAGTGAAGCATTCGTATGTGCACCCGCAGTTTTTCTCCCTGTTGGAGTAAGTTGCGAAAAAAATAGTTAGTGCAGATAAAATGAGAAAAAAAGAAAAGAACAGTTCTGCTCAGAATAAGAAAGGACCACCTGTTGTTTATCGTTCCACTGCAAACTACAGCCTCTCGTGGCGGTCTGATAAAATAAATATTTCTACGATCTTGCGACCGATGTAATTTTAACTAAATCGAAGTAAGTTGCTAACGTGCTACACACGGTACGCTGATTCATACCATGTCGTACGATCGCCGGCGGCGTCATCAGCGAAGAAGCGTACCTGTACTCGGATCACGAGCGAATGTTGCGACTATAAATTCGCCGTGCAGGTAGAATGCGTTCGAGGGTTAGAGGAATGGAACGCAAAAATAAAAAACACGGCAGGCCAGCGAATGTTTCCTGTACGCAGCGTGCGACGCCAGGCAATGAGGGTACGTGGAAGGGGCCAACTGTCGACGACGGAAATGCAAAAGTTCGATTTATGCGCCAACACATTGCTTTGTGTATCCATGTACATACATATATGTATGCACATCGGTACGCATATGCGGACGTAAATACGTGTACATATATACAGTTGCATGCATACGTCGTGTATATACCTACGTATGCAGGTTTATATACTGTACGCGTATACATATAGATCACGCTTGCATATCAAGGGATGAAGCGTGAACGATGATGCATGGTCGTTTCGCATGGTCCCGAAACCCTCTGTCTCTTTTCCGTCCACGCTTTTTCCCCCCCGACCAGGCCGCTCTCGATGTTTCATAGATCGCGTGATACGAAACGAAAAAGAGCGACCGAATTCCAACGACGATGGCGCGAGCCCCCATGAACATACCTGTGCAGCCATAAACTGACGGCGGTTCATCGCGGCGATGCATTCATCACGGGTTGGCTATCTATGAGCGTCAATGTTGCACGATACTCGTGCATATCTAATATCCGGTCACGTGGTGTGCCAGGATTTATAAGCTGCAGACAACTCAATGTTTGTGTGCTGCGCACTCGATTACGCGTCGGAGGCGTAAGTAATTCTAACTGTGGAAGAGCTGTGCTTCCGTTTTTGAAACGGTCTAGGGGGCCTGGAATGAGTTCAATTACTCGATGATATATTTATTATTTGTGAAGTGTGTCATCTGTACATAATAATAGAAACAGGAGAAATCCAATTCTAGTTGTGGGTCCCTTCTGGGAAGGCTTCAGAATAGTAGTAGACGTTTTGAATCGCCCCTAGAATGAATCGCCCCTAAAGCCTTGCCTTAGACCACGTCAAGGTTTCCAAAGTCATTCAGAATACCATGGGTTCGTGGTATCCCGTTTTGAACCATCCCTTGGTGAGTGTGTCAATGCTGAGGAGGTTCGAAGTGGATCCAGAGGCACAAAATTTAATTCTAGAATCGTTTCCTCGCACGGGTGTTTCCTTGTTCGTATCGAGCAACAATTACAAGCGATTTTATGAACGTTTGTTACCGCGATTTTTAAAATGCGGTGCACTATTTCCGAGGTTATTCGTTTATCGGAACATTTGGTGTAACGAGGCAATGCCTGGGTCTTTTATTAATAATATTGATACGACTGGGCCGGATGTATACATACAGCCCACTTCGCTACCTCGTTTCACTTTTTATTCGATAATCCCCATCGAAATGCAATCGAATACGGCGAAGAAATTAATGGAATATTTTTGTTATCATTGTGCACAGCGCTCGATGCAGATAGGGCAAACAAGGATGGCCAAGCCCAACAAAGAACAAAAAACGAGTTTATGAATCCCGCGGGAGCAACGCTAATTGCCCAGTTCTCTGTTTTTGGCATACGCACCCACGGATATTCGTTTTGTTTTGAGCTGTTGTTTCGCATTTTTATATTACTCTTTATGAAAGCCGTTATGGGCTTATCGAAAAATAATGCGACGACAAGAGAGTTCGAATTTTAATGAACATGCGGTTGTCGTGTGGCAACAACGGGCAACGAAGGATTGGCATGTTGTACTGTTTGCATATGCCACGCACCTCTCCATAATTTATCTATTTTGCGTCACGATGAATATTTTTCCCCGAACGTTGGGGAAAATATTTGTCACCGTCCGTTTTGGAACATATACATATATGTAAGTCGTATAAATGTGCAATCAGTTATTTTTACATACGAACATTGTGTCTCTCCTTTAAATTATATTCGTGTAATGTCTTCTCTTGCTACAGCGATAATAATGGTTACTTTCGTTGATCGCAGACGAACGATAAGAGGCGGCAGAAAGTGAAACTCGTAATTAGAAAAGTGCGATTTCGGTCAATACGAAAGAGCAATGCGTGAGATAGCGCGCACACGTAGGCAGAAGCGGCCTATTCGGCCGTGGAATGATAAGAAATGCCTTTGGTCTCGCGTGTAGCGTTATTTCACGAAGCGCTCTGAATATTTATAAGGGCTGTCCGTCAAGGGTAGGGAGGCTATGCCGCGTGCATTTTCATTTCAAAGTTGCAGACCTGTCGCGGCCAGATTGGAGTGAAGATATTATAAGTGAAATATGTATTAAATTTCCGTCTCCTTTGGTCCTCTTTGCTGCTCACCTGCCGCGACGTATAAACGAATGCTAACGTCCTTCCGATTTTTTCGGAAACAATTAAGACATCTTTTTTTGCACGCTAACGGCAGTAATAACTCTATCGCAAATGCTACTATCGCGAACGTAGATATATCATTTTTGTCCTGCCCGGCTTGCGATGAGTAATGAAACCAATAGCCCCGTGAATTGCGTTAATGCGTGCACAACGTAACTCGTGCTAAAGTTTCCTTTGATAGCGTTCAGTTTAACGTCTCATTGAACGCGATAGTGATATAAATTAATATAATAATTTCCGCTGATGGTAAACAAATTTCACAATCAATTGCTCGCACAATCGCAGAATGTATATTTGTTGTAACGAATTTCATGAGAAGAGAAGTGGTCATAATATTCACGGGATTCTGTATAAGACTTCCCTCTATTGATCGTCCAGAGTTTTCCCAAAAGGGCTTTGAATGCCGTCACGGTATTTATCTTTTCCGGCCAATGGTGCACACACGCATAACAGTTTCCGATGATCGCTCCGCGAACAGATAAATTGTTAAAAAAATACCCCAGAAAGGGTTCAGACGGGGCGAAACGAATTTCTCCGCGGCGCCGCTCAATTTTCGCTTTTATTTTCTGTGAAAACAAAACGGGCTGCAATTCGTCGCATTCGCCAAAGGTTACGAAAATATTCACTGCTGATGTGCTCATCACTGTCGCCCGCATGTCCTCGCCGTTACACGCGCGGTTACATGTTAAAAGGGAAAAGTTTTAAAGCACTTGATTGCCGAGGAACAATATTTGAAAGGGCGGTCACAGTCAGCGTTACAAGATGTTCATCGGTATACTTCATCCACCCTTAACTAATACCTTACTCCCCCTAATGTTTTTTCTATCCTGTGACGTGTAAAATAGTCACAGGGCACTTTCCCATCTGACGGCACCCTTCTAGCTTTTCCACTTGTCACTCCGTTCCCCATGCACCCGAAACGGGAAATTTCATTAGCAGCGGAAAAATCGAATAAATATCCGACTCGTTTCACGCCAATTGCATCAGGCGATAAGCGGTGCGTATCATTCTCCTTATCGCATCAGGGTAACGTTTATTAAATTACTAGCACTATGTGTCAAAAGATAGATTAGAACAAACATCTCCAACCCTCGCTACAACCTTTGGCACTTATAATTATTATTTTTGCGAGCTTCAACTTCCTTGTCGACTCGCAGACCAATATTAGTGCGATATTTGTAAACGCGATGAATTGCCATCGCGAAACAAGCTTAAGTGTAAATGTCACGTATGTATTTACAGAAAATACGTGGTTTTTATCAGTTTACGAAACACGCGTTTACACAAACCTCCCAAAGAACCCTTTCGCCAAATTATCTCGTCGTAATTCGTCTCGCAGCCAGCTGTTTTTTTTTGTGTTGAATCCGTCGAATCCTGCACTTGTCGAGTTCCATTGTTTACCGAGAGCAACGTTAATTCCCCAATGCTACCTTTTTCTTCCTGTTCACATCCCGTGGAATCGATCGAAATGGAAACCTCGGAGGTTGCGACGCGTGCAGCGCGCGCATCATCATTCGTCAACGTTATTCACGGTCACGATACACGCTCGTAAAGCAAGAGGGGTGGAGTGGTGCAACATCATCTAACCCTCGGCGATACGAAGGCGGCTCTCCCGCGTCGGGACGATTAAATTTCACGCGACGGCCATGGAGAAACATATTTCGACGGGCCAAGGGGTTCCTGCAGTGTGAAGCGTCGCTTTCCTGGACGGTGGCCTCAGCTACGGTGGTCGTAGACAGCCCACAGAGGGTGCTCTACCCCATGACGCAGCATCAGCTTCCACGTGAAACCGACGTAATCTCTCGAGGGCGTGGACGTGTCCCTTGAATGGATCCACCTGCCGGCACGTTATTGTAAACGCCGTTGAAACGGTTCTAATTTGACGGTTTACCGGGGGTATTGTCGATAATTCTGTGCGTCGGTCTGAAAGAAACTCCGAGTCATTTTTGAAGGGAGGCATTGGTACGGTTGGAGAATTACATGCGTGAATTACACGAGGAAGCATCGAAACCATTATAATATTATATCAGTTGAGTCACCTGCGACAATCCAACACGATATACCGGAATAAGACAAAAATTAGCTATTTCTGGTTAGCTACATAGCGATCGTTAGCCACGTCTATCAGGCGTCGAATTAATTTTTCTCCGTTAATACAAGCGTTGGAAACGTTGCGCCAGCTAATGAATTTCCCTGCCCTGAACAACGAGCCGTGACACGGCAAGTGTCCCGAATGTTATTTTTCAATTCACGCGGGGCGAAAGTCTGCGCGTCGTGCGCGAAACAGGATCCACTAAAGGGGTTGAACCCCGTTGAAGAGAGGCCTCGACGATAGTTTCGGACGTTTTGAATAATTCAATGAAAGCAACTAATTGTGTTTATGCAAATTGTGAGAAAGGAAGGGGTATTGGAGAGACAGAGAGAGAGAGGCAGAGAGTGCTGTGCTTGATTTCCCAAGGATATGGGACGAACGAGATAAGATGAAAATTTCGAGAGGGTTGAAATGACAAACGGCCGCTCGCAATTCTCGCTATCAGCGCCCCATCGAGCTCGAAAAGTTGGAAACGCATCGGTCTAGGGTGCAAGGATCGTGAGTCTGACACGCGCGTTTCCACGCAGCCCGGACACGAGCATATGCAGCCCCTTCGCTATTTCATGCAGACCAGATCCCGCCCCTTGATTAAGCCAAACATAACCTCCGAGGGATTATCTAAATTGCTTCGTGAAATGAATTAACGGTGCCCGTCGATGATCGCTTCCCTCCCTTTCTCTTTCGTTCAGGATGTGCCGGGGATTATAGAGCCGGTTGATCAACGATAACAGTAACTAAAGGGTTAGTCGACGCCGCGACGCGCTTTCTGCGATACGCTGCCGCATATAAATCGGCTATCGGCTATTGAGAATCGGGTATTGCACTTTGTCGATATTATTCTTCCTGTGTTTCGTACACCTACGCACCCATGCACATACGTGGACGAGGGGAATATAGAGAATGGGGCGAAAGGACTTGAAAAACAATTTATTGTGTGCTTTCATATCAAACATTCTGGACTATTGTATTGAAGGGGGGCCTACGGTGTTTCGAACTAAAAATAGCTATTTCCTCCCTGTTTTTTTTTTAAGAGTTATCTGTGCATGTGGCGCGTGTAAGCTTGCCACAAAGTAGAAGCAGCAACGCCATTTTTCACGTTCACGGCATTCTTATTGCAACGCCAGCCGATCCAGGGGCACGTACCGACGAATAATACGAAAGAATGGACGGAATTAATTACAGCCACGGCGGACGTTTATACCTGCAGGTTCATAATCCGCAACGCGTGCTTGTCTCTTTGAGGGAAACGATCTGCGAGAGGGAGGGCGGCGTTTACAGTCTGCAGCCGGCCGCAAGAAAGCACTGTAAGTGCATTGTCTTGTAAAAAGGGAAGCCGGCCTCGAGTTCAATTAACTTAATGCAAATTGCCTGTCGTATCCATGCCCGTATACAGCCGTGCGCATGAGCCGAAAAGGTGAAAGAGAGGACGAGCCAGAGAAAAAACGCGGGAATCGCCTCGGAGGTATACGTCGAGCCACAGTCGTTTCTTTTCTTTCTACAAGAACGTGATTGCGAGGTGGTCGGTTGGTGTTAAGTTGCCTGGCAGGATCTGCGAATGAAATTTCGCATTGTGGTAACAAGTGTTCGATAAGTGTAATTGAATAGCGAAAGATTTCGTAGACCGCTGGAAGTAGCGCAGAAATTTGTAGGTATAAAACACGTTGAACAAGATGTAAGTACCGTGCTGGACAAGATAATAATGCAAGACACGGTCGTATCGTTAACCTTCGTCATTAGGAGCAGGTCCGTCGGGCAAAACTCCCGGGAGGTCTTCAACACTCGAGACACTCCATGACAGATGCGCTGGCCGTCCAAGAGCTGGCAGGTGCCTCTGTCATTAGGCAACGTCTGTCATGCAACAGCCTAATCATTGAGGTTGCACGCGTTTCGAGTCATTATGATTGCTATACAGTTTAATAGCAGGTGACAATACAGTCCCTGTTGCACCATGGTACCGAACACCATTTACAAATTGACCAGAACGAAATCCCCTGTCTGCCACGCCGACTCCTCGAACTTCGAATAAAAACTCCGCGCATAGACGGTCTACATCGAATGCGCCGATATATACCTGCACTGTGCCTCGTCGCAAAACATACCATTACCCTAATGTACCGAGCGAAGAATATTCAACTATAATGCTATCTAACTGATTGAAAAAATCTCTCAAAGGACGAGCCTCAAAGAAAGCGGCGCGCCGGCTTTGCTCGCGGCAGCTTCTCCCCGTTCAGCTCGATCCCAGCGAAAGTCATGCCAGACGATATCCCTTTTTTTCAGTGAACGCGTACGACCACGGTCTCCATGGATCTCGAGGCGTTAAGGTCGACGTCATACATTACGAGAGCCTGGGCGAACCACACAGACAGAGAATGCGTTTGACGCTCTGCCACTGCTTCGCTCACAAACACTTTCAACCTTAAGCTGGAGCTATTGAACGCATTTACGAAATTACAGCAATCTGCCATGCAGTCGTCGGAACGGTGCGGCGACTGTCACAGCGCAGACTCGTGGTGACTACAATCAAGAGGCAACCGCGAATAATTATGTCAGTATTGGGAGTCGAATCGTTCAATTCGCTTAACGAACTTTATCGTTTCTTGGCCAGGTAGCTCGATACGGTCTACCTGGAAATCCTTCTGAACGTGCAGCTTGAATTCGACCCCCGACATCAATTAATGAGAGGTAATTACGAGCCGAAGATTCTCCGCTCGATGGTGAAAGTACCTCGAACATTCTTTCCTCTCTCTGGCTGGGCACTTAATTACGCAAAAATACACCGTCAATTTTTCTGCTCGATTCGCTATTTGTCCGAGATAAATGGCATGGCAGCCTGCCTGAGAAATGGAATCGGGTGCCCCATAATTGATTCGTCGGATGGACGTTATTACAATTTTTTCAATTTTATTTCTCGCCAGAGGGAATTTTTTTGTTTAATGACCGTCCCATCCTTCCTCATAAAATATCTGTGCTTCGATAAGTTAGTGCTTTTTTCCTCTTTTCAACGATAGAGATCCCTCGTTTCCGAGGGATGAACTTTGGACCCCGCTGATAACGATTGAAATAACGAAGGTAATACGATGACTTCGCTGCAAATCCAGGGAGGCGCTCTACCTCCTCCTAGGATCGCTTTTCATCTGGTATCGTGTAATCCGAAATGGCGTGCGTTTCGCTCCCGTGTCCAATGCAATAGGCCCACGTGCATACACCGCGTACTCCATACAGGGAATTATAAATGGCTGAAACCCAGCTGCCGTATGGCACTCGTGCAAAGCCAAATCGAATGGAGACACGCGACACTTTCTCTCTTGTACCGTTTCCCACCTTCCTGCCCGCCACCCTCTGCTCCTTGCCAACTTTTTTTTTCTCTCGTAGTGTTTCGGTTCACGCGTCAGTAAAACGGTGGATGTCAAGGGAAGCATTTTGAAGGGCCGGGAGACTGTTTTTATCGACTACTTCGCCGAAAAGACGTGCTATTTTTTTGGCATTGATTTTGCGTATTTCGTAGTAGTAATTCAGCCTGTATTTTCACAATATTTTCGTTTGTTTCCTTGGATTCATTATAATTTCGTAGCTCGACGTAAAAGTTAAAGAAAATATCCGGAATAAATGGATCTCGCAAACAAAGACAGCCCAATGTCCTCGGATAATTTCATATAATTCGAATCCTTTCAGTCGGATCCATTGATGTTTCCTTCCCCCGCAAGTTTCTACTGTTTCAAATTTCGCATCCCGCTGCACGTTTCGAGACTTCGAAACGAGGTAAATCGAGTTTCGCAGTAGCCGCGCCGAGTGTAGCGGTTTGCTTTCACAAAGTATTTGAGGACGTTAATGCAAACTCGCTGTCGAAAAGATTAACTCCGCCTCTTTAATGTTTTTATAGAGGTGATTAACTCCGTGAGCGCACACGCCATGCCACCCCGATCTCCACCGCGGCTGACATCGCCACCCCTTTGGTCGGAACAGAAGCTCGCCGGACCATAGGACCACTCGATGCAATTGCAATTGCACACAAGAGTCGAGTGCTATTTCGAAATTGTCCTTGCGTTCGCACCCATTAATCCTATCGGCGATGTAGCAGAGCTTAAGCGATATTGCCCTGATCGCCACGTTAAAGAGTCACGGCTGATCCACTTGCACGCTTGCGTGGTTCGGGGGGTGAGTTAGGCTGCCGTTAGAAAGGGCAGGCGACTTCACACGCGGCACACAAGGGGGTGGAAGAAGAAAATGCGCAATCGATGGATGCGCCCACGGTGTGTCGCGTGAACTCGACCGTGTTTCGCACGACCATTGACGTTCGTTTTGTTCAATTTACGAACGCGGTTTGCATGTTTCATTCGGCGTTTGCGCGTCCTCGAGTAAATGCCCGGAATAGTGCATTGAGGTTTATAATGAGTTTGTAAATTTCTCATTTACAGCGTTCCATTTGCGTATACACGATTCAGGTTTACCGGTGCATATGTAAACGGCATTATCTTTCTTTTTAATGTTAATTCGGCGGCGCAGGCGATACGCTGTGCAATTTCTATTCGGTTTTAATCAACGACACGGAAACCTCTTTGAATAAAGCAGGACTCGAAATGCACCCGTGGCAGCAACCGTGATTTACACTCGAAAAATGATCACGACTTTCCGCAATTCCGTTTGTTATGATCCATTTACAGAAGGGCACTCGGACTCGACGGAAGCTCTCATTGCGGACCACGGGCTTTCAAGCATTCGCCAGCTATTTTTAACCGGAGAACCGACCCTTAGCCGACGCTGCTTCACGGTGCCGTAATCACGACCTTAACCTCGCGGAAGTAACGGGCAAATATTTCCAGGGTTACCGGTTAATATGCTAAACATTTCATGCCGGGACCCAAAATGGTTGTCGGGTTTGCCATTGCCTCATTTCACCCCGAACATAATGGTCGATTTCATGGTTCCCTCGTGGATCCCATGCCATCTGCATCTGTGAAACTATGTCCTGTCGTAATTACGTCTGGTGTACCGTAGAAATGGATCCAACCGATACACACTATACATACTTAGCGTCAAGAAAGAAATATCTTGCCACCTGATTATTTTTTCAACGTAAACGAATATTTATCAGACTATGAAAATCTCCGTCAAGACATTGCTAGTTTTCACTCCGAGCAACGAAAATCTTGTTGCTTGTTTAGCCGAAGCGGAAAAGCGCGTAGACTACGAAGCAACATAAATCACGATTGCGAAAGAGCATTCCGAACCAGTGTAATGACAGTAAATTTATTCCCGGTCTCTCATTAGCAGCGATACTTTCGTGTTCCTTGAATTACACCGATCCAAGTGAAAACGTTCTTTCTTCAGGCTGGCGTGGATAAATTATCGTCGCCTCACGGAACCGTCGACAGTGTCGTGTTCCACGTGTTGGTGGATATCTCGTGTGATTCTTCTCCAGGCACGGCCTCCCGAGATCGGGTTTCGTAATCTCACGCGTGTACAGCACCTTTCTTGACGCAATGATTAATGCCTTTAACGTCGTTTCGTGCACGGACGAAAGCGTTGCAACTTTTTCGGGATATCAGTCGCGCTATTCTTTTGACGCGCGGGGAATAGTTCGTACGTGGCGCCGCGACAGACCAGGAAAATGTATTATTTGTGAAAGAAGATTGACGATAAATGTTTGCGGTGTCGTGGGGCAACTAAATCTGAAATAATAGGGACGTTTAGCAAATGTAGGGTTTAAATCAACTATTCCGTTCGGACAGGTAGCAAGAAAATGGGAGGAGAAAGAATACACGAAGAAGGGGAAACGGTACGTAAAATCCTGTAAAAGGGACAATAGAGGAAAATGATTTTTCTACCCCTTAAAGAGGCAAGCTTGCCCGCGAGCGGGTAATATAACTCTCCCCCCCTCCCATGGCGCACAATTCACCGTAATCCCATGAAATTATTCTATTTACTAACCCGTTATTAATTCAACGTTATTCAGCGAATACAACGATGGCCGCATAAACGTTTCTGCTTCGCGGCTCTACTGAACTAAGTAATCAATCCACTTCACCATGAAACGTTTCCATTCGCGTCGTCAAACGGGCGTCGCTACCCCTCGAGGGTCTCGTCTGTGGCGTGACGCTGAAATTTGCGCGCGTTTCACCGACAATTCCGCAGCGTTACAGCCGCTGCCCCGCCGAAAGAGCGTGAAAGTATAGAACGAGGAAAGAAGAGAGAGAGAAGGAAGAACGCAGTGGAGGAGCAGAAGAAAAAAGTTGGAAAAAGGCGAACGAGGGGGGGGGGGGGGGACAAAAAAAAAGGAAAAAGGTAGGAGCAGGAAAGAAAGAAAAGAAAGGACTTCAAACAGTCGCTGCATAATGCATCGGCTGGCTGGCGCACTACCCAGCCGTTTCTTCTTCGCACAACCCTTCGAAATAAAAAGCTTTTCCGCCTAAAGGCTAACTTTCGCCGGCAGGTACGAACGCCACCCTCGACGGTAGTACTTACGCGATGGAACCACTCGTTAGGCATTGACTCAATGGAAGCACACCTGTATCTTGAAGGCTCACGCGATGGAACGCGCCGCGCCAGTTAGAGGGTTTCGGCACATATTAGACCAATGTGCGTATCATTGCGGCCGGTGCAAACACGACTCCGATGTCTTTGTGCCTCGTACACATCCACGCAACTGTATTTGCATCGTGTAATCATCGATAATTACGCCAGAATGACGGGGCTGTTCTTGCGATATGCCCATTTCGCTGGAACGTATCATTTCGCCATTATACGCCGCCGCGCGACTCTGCACCCCTCGACGTCGAGGGTGACACCGGGGGACCCGGGCGTGTTCTGCCAACGAAATTGAACGAGATAATTAGCAGATCGAAATGTTTGCGCTTCTTGCCGTGTGTTGCATGAAAATAGGATACATCTGAGGGTATCGTCGCGCCGCGACGTATGACAGCGTTCTGGCCAAACGCGTAGATTTGTAAATCACGCGAATGTACGTGCCGTGTTTAGGTACCGCGTGTACCTAAATTAATCTGCACGGCCGCCGTGCTCCCTTACCTTTGCTTCCCCGCCCTCCCGAGGGTATTTCTCTTCGTTAACACGTACTACCGTCGGCAACAAGTATTCCATTTCCTTTCCAACGAGGTGCAAGTACCACCGACATCCTTAACAAAACGGGGAACGCGAAAGAAGAGGAAAAAGCCATTACAGAGTCGGAAAGTTGCGCGTGTATTATTGAGCGTTCAATATCATCCTCCAGCAAACGGATGTATTTCACTTCGAACGATACGTACCGCTTCGCCCCGTCCATTATAAATTCCGCTGCGTCTCCCCGCGCAAAGGGTTAATATTTCATGGCGCTCATAAAAGCTTCAAGGCAGAAGAATATCTCGCGGCGATATCAGGAAATAGAGTCCAGCAGGGGTGGTTCTGTTGGACGGTCCTCTTGCTCGACGTTCTTCTTCGTCTCCAGGGGGTCAGCGTCGACGAAAGAGGGTTGCCGGGGGTGAGGTTGTGCATAATCTAATTTTCTGGCACTCCGTGCAGCGTTACAGGTTGGCGCCGATGTACGCCACCTCTGACAGCCCCAGAACCTCCACCCCACCTCGTGCCGACCCTCGAAGACTTCGACGAACCGTTGCAGGGTCGTACGAGTCACCCCTTTACCCCTCGAGAGTGCAACGCATTAATAAGCGCCGTACACGCGCATAATACGGGCGTCCATGCGAAGGAGCCAACGCTACGTGCACGCTTGTCTGACCCTTTATAAAGCAACCACCCTAACCTTCTTCGGTCGGCCTCCAGCACAGGCTGGAGCCCCGTGGCCCGAGGGTGGCACTCCACCGTCGTGGTGTGAGCTTTCTACACGATTCCCGCATTACCACGTTGACCTTCCACGTTTTGTCTGTCGCTATTAGTTAACGAGCTATCAAAACATTCCGTGTTTGTCGCCACGCGAACGGTTCGCTACTTCTGGAGAACAGGATACGAGGTACTTTATTAAGGAACAGGGGGAACATTGGTGCGATGTTTTATGGTTTGTTCCTTCTGTCGTAAAACCTGCCGATAGCGTTTCACTTTCGTTTGATTCTTGAAGGACTCGAGTGGCGGATGTTTGTTGAGAATTGAAATGGAATAACACGAGGGGGATGATTGTTTTTAAAACGGGAGTTCACAGTTTCATGTATATGCGTGACTGAAATAAAAGGATTATGCTACGGCTAACTCGGTTGCGTAAGCTTGCCAAAACGTGAAATTAACTTTGCATCATTCGCGAGCCGTGCCCAACGAAGCGCCGGCTGAAAGTACCTGATAAACATCTCATTGCCAGGATACGTAGCTGATCATTAAATATCGCCGATCTCTCGTATGTAAAACGGGTGTTTGTGTATGTTGTTTCTCTGCCGCTCACTGCATCCATTAGCAGGGTGCGCGTTACAACGTGATTTGAATAACTACCGTAATAAACGTCTGACGCGGTGAAAAATTATATGAAACGCGTGAGCGACGCTATGTAAGTAACGCGAGGCATTCTCATCGGCGACGGGGTGACAGTTCGGAGGTGCATTTTCCACGGTATCGAGTTACCTCGGGCGAAGGGGCTCGCAGAAAATTCTCGTGTCCATTAGCGCGAAATTTTTCTTATAAATATAAATAAGCGTAACTCGAGGAGCAAGCGTCCCGATGAGAAATGAGATGCAACTCCCGCCCACGGGTCCCAAGGTAACGCCGGCTCACGAATGAATAAATTATCTAGATACGACACTGACGTTCGACGGCTGAAAACGTGCAAGAGCGCGCTAATTAAATTTGCGAACGTTGAACGTGCTCCTGCATTACCGGATGACTAATGGCAATCGCGTCAACCCGTTCCTCTCGAATCTAACGGACTTTGTTTCTCCAAAGACGTTGGCGATATTTGTGTCGTTTTCGCTTTGCCGTGTACACCGACGATGCAAGGGAAATTATAGAGGGTGATTTCGTTGGGGGATTGTCGTGTACTGCGAGCCATGGGAATTTTTGGAATTTCCACGAGGTACAGGTGGAACGTGCAAACAGCAATGGATTATGAAATCTCCATGCCGACGTTGTTTTAGGATTTGTAGAAAAGCTGGCTTAACATTTCAAATTTACAGATTTCACAGGGGTTTTATTGAATAGGGAAGAGGAGTTCTCGCAAATAGCAGCTATAAAAATTACTTCACGAAGCAATACAAATTTATTTTCCAAAGATTCGTTGACCCGGCGAAAATGGGAGCAAGTGTTAACAATATTATCCGCAGAGTTACCCAAGGCGAAAGAATTGCCTTTTTTCCCCCTCGCCATTCCATTCAGAGATTTACTCTTAATCGGGTGGCGTAATATCGCAAATGTTGAAGTTATGAAATTTTTAATTCTCTCGTAATCGCATTTACATTGTTGGAAATGTAAACCGACGGGCAACCCCGTGTCCCATCCTACTCATCCGACACGATGCACGGATTTTCGTTTAATCGCGTAATGGAATAAAATTCGTGGCGCTTGAATTCATAGCTCGCTAGTAATCTCCTGTAGCTGCATTCATCGTAAGTCGAGCACGATAAAGATCGAGAGGGTCGAGTAAAAAAAAGCAGGGCGTATAAAAGCATTTTGTACTCTGTGGGTCGGCGACCCAGTGCACCTCTCGAGGTTTGAAAAATAGACCCGATGTGTATTTGCTCCCTTGGAGACGGCAGTAACCCTTCGATGGAGGACGACGCGACGGTATGGCAGTATGGAGTACCTTCGTTCTTGAGATGGGTCTATGCAGTGTCCCGAGGGATTACTAGACGCCCCTACTAGCCACTATTCGCGAGTGTATTGAATATAAAAGTACCTAAGTAGACAGGGCCCCGAAATAACATACTGCTGCTCGTCGGTATATAAAAGAGGGGTGGCGCTTCGGGTGTCTTCGACCCCTCGAGCTCAGTGTAAACGAATAATAACCACGAATTACTTCGCTACCCCTCGATGCTTTTCTACAGCCAAGAAAATATGTGTACCATTACATTCCTTCCGCAGAGTCCATACGCATCGCCGTGAACAGATTTTCAGGGGAACACGATTGCCTTTTACGTTAATAGTTATGATTGGATGGCTTCGAACGGGTGAAGCGAGAAAATGAGAGAATGGGGAGCCATAACAAATGTTCTCCAATTTTTTATTCCGCTGGGGAATACTACTCCATTACCATAGGTTATTATATAATATCCAAGCAGCACGCTATCGCATTGTATATAGTTGAAAAATTCGCCTCTATTTCTCTAAGTACTCGTAAGGGTGGCGATTAATGAAGGACGATCGGAAGGGTTCGTAAACGACAATGATGCTCGAATAATGATTATCTATGAATTTTCATACTGAAAAACTATGAACCGTCTGTGACGGAAACGAGATATCGCACGTGAGTCAGAGCAACAATGCTCACTGCGATGCATTGTTTAGTCTACGCTAACAATGCGCACCCTGAGTTGGTTATCGTCGTTGATAAGTGGCATCCGTTACTCCGTCGGTTTATGGCAATTTGAAACATTAATTGCAGATTAAACAGAGGTCGCCGGTATACAGTGCAGGGGTAATTATGCCGCGGTAATCTCCGGCTGACCAACCGCTCACTATGCTCGAGCCAATCCTAAACGTTGCATTGGTTTCGCCGTGCATCCATGCGTTGTTGATGTGGACCGTCGAGTGTGTTCAGACGCGAATTCGCCCTTGTGTACGGGATTCGAACACACGCACGATTTACCATACGTGATTGACAGTACACACGTGCCAACGTAATGGACATCGACGTTCGCAACCGATCGCCAGCATAAAATCGTGAACTGATGTCGGTCAAGTCTGTCCGTGACAACATGAATCTTGACGTAGGATTTAGTAGCGTCGAGGCAGGTTTAATGAATCAGCTGCGTCTGTCAAAATCGATTCGATGCTGCCTATTTGTCTATATTCGTTAGTCAATTAACGTCATTTATGCCGCTCAGTGTGGAAGAATCAATCGATCGCGCTTTCAAAATCGACGATAGTTTCGCTTTCCATCGCGCCCATATGTCGGGACTGTTTTCATTCCGAAATTGCTTGCGCTACACGAAAATGTTTTTTTTCATCCGATGCTTTTTTTTCATGCTATTTCGACGGGCGATTTGTTTAAATCAATAGCGGATTCGATGGATAGTTATTAAAAACAACAAACACTTCGTATCGAATGTTTGGGATGTATATATAATAGAAAGCTTCTATGAATATGTGTTGGAAGGGATTTATTTATTGCAAAATGCAATTGATTAATTGGATACGTCTTGCAATTCCTCTAATACGAAAATCTGTACATTCTACTGCTTTAATACAATCGAAATGCATTTGAATTCGAGGAAATATATAATTTCCAAGCTCTTTATTCACTTCCATTCACAAATTTCTATTTGCATCTACTTAAAGGCAGTTTACAAGCTCCGAGTATAACCCAGACAGTGTCGTTACACCTCCTTTCTCGAAAATTGCGTTCGCATCGACGACAAGGTGTTTACCGTTCGCGATCAACGTCCGCTTTTTCCTCCAGGTATCTGGAGTGCAACACACCTGGCTGGAGTAAGATTACGGAAACGAGGTGTCCCAAACGACATCCCGTATTAACGAATTCCATTATGGAAACAGTTATGGCGCAGCGCTATCGTTACTGATGAGCCCGGGGAATGGTTGCACGTATTACGACATCCCGGTGACTTTCCACCTTTACCTTCATCCACCTAAAAGCCTCGAAAGGGCCGATCCACGCGCAAGCTAGCCGCCTCTGAATTCGTAAACACCGACGAAATTATCCCCCGAATATGCACTTTGATTAAATCTGCGATTAAAATCAGTTAGACGAGTTTCCGTGTCGAAGAAACTCGCGTTGCCTTTTACCCCGTGTCTCGCGACGTTGGCCAACTCTAGATGCTTCTTCAATGAATAAACTTAACCGTTTAATAAAGATGACGCGTCGCGTCGCGTCTCGCCGAGGGTATTCGTCGCGGCTCGCTCGAAGATCCCGCATATTCGTCATTGTTTGAAATCTCTGCGAAGACACGGAGAAACGTAGAGAGGCATTCTGTACGGGAGTCTGGAGTGGATCCCCTCGCCGGTTCACGGTTCGTAAGCGCAATAGAATCTCCTCGACGCATTCTCGATAAGGAGCGAAAGAACGCGGGCGAGATTAACCGAGTGACGCCGTCGGGGCGTTCTCCTTCGTGGTTCCCCAGGACACGGTGGATCGTGGGATGAGAGGGCACCCCACTACGGCGCGGAAGATAACATTTAGCCCGGGTCCCAGAAATATTCTAATCCGCCCTTTCCCGACGTTACACGTTTCGCCCTGTGCCGTGGCAGCTGACGGCCTCACAAAAGTTCTCCCCCACTCCTCTCTTTGTTTCCTCTCATCTTGTCTACCCCTTTGCCCTTCCCTCTCCCACTCGCCCTCTCTCTTTCCCTTCTAGTTATCCTTCCACCCGCTGAATTCTCTGTCTTTCCCTATCTCTCTCCTTCTCTCTTTCCCTCTTCCGTGCTACGTCAGCTGAAGCGTGATGCATCAAGGCACAGCTCGACAGGGCAACTCTCTCGCCTTGTCGAGCAACAATGAAGGGATTTATTTTATAAACACGGGATATCCCCCGCGAGGTATTGTACCGTCCAACGGGTGGAGGGAAAACGGGAGGAAACAGGCTGCGTGGGGGAAAGTGGTTGAATGGAGAGAAGTACGGTTCCCGTGACTCACGTGCCACTTCACCGACCGCTCGTCTTTCGTGAGCAACTCGACCACGATGGAGCACTCGTTTAAGCGTCCCGGCAACTGATCCGAAGGTAATCCCATTTCGGTAAGATCACCGCTCGATCAAAGGTGCAGAGATTACAAATTTTTTCAGGGCTGACCGTGCAGTCCGCCCCACGATAGAAAGGGAGAATGTCTCGGTAAATTTCATTCGCTGGAAACCGTTCCAGGATCGATTGAATTGAAAGAAAGGGAGTCCAATAGGACGCGAACCGTGCACGCGAAAGGCAGTTTTATAAAAAAAACTAAAAAAAAACTGTAGTATAGAAAAAGTAATCACAGCGTTTTTTCAATTTCAACGGTGCCCAAAGAGATGCATGCAAATTACTCGACTGCCTCGAATGACATAATTAGTGTTTTCTTCGAATTGAATTTTTCTTCAGCAGCTAGATTTGTGTGGCACGAGTACATCGGATGCAGCCGTGCACTGGAAGCTCGAAAGCTTAATTCTCTCCATCGGTCCGTAGGTAATGTCATTTTGGCAAGACCGTCACGCGCGCCAGAAGCGAACCGGGTCGGAGTTTTTTCAGGGTAACGCCAGGCTGGGTCTGTGGGACCCGTCCTACATCCGGCGCGTGCCAAATGAAACGCTGTGGACGTGCGTGGGCGCGGACAACCGCAAGCATGAAAAATCGTCAGCTTACGTGCTCTGATGTCCGATCGATCGATCGATCGATGCGCAAGAAACGGCGGGCAACGGTATTGGTTTCACTAAAGTGAATCGAAAATCGGTCGAACGTAATTAACAGGGTAAAATCAATCTTTCGTTATTCTTCATTACCGTTTTCCTGTTCGACGCTGCTTTTTTTAATTGACGAAGGCATTTCTACGATTGTTTCAGACAGACACGGCCGGATATTGAAAGACCGATCTACTTTAACCGCGAGAAAAGATTCTGCAGATGACACGGAAAGGGAAGGATTATTAAGTTGTCAGGAAAACTGAACCATTCCTAGCGTGTCCACTTTCTGTGCTGTCCGACGAGGATCTCATTGTCATCGCACGGATACTCATAATCAAAAAGTATCCTGGATGCTGAAGATGAAGGCACCAGAAGACTGGTTTCTAACGAATCGCCGTGATGATATGATAAAGGAAGACTTGGAAATGTAATTTAGGAGACCGGTGAATGCGTCAAGCAAGATGCTAATGGTTTTTGTAATAAGCATACGGTTCAGTGTAATTGCGCGTGCATCGTTGAAGGAAAGAATTGTGAATGGAACTTCAAGTCCGTTTTGAAATATGATTATCGAAGAGCAGTTTTCGAGACTCCTGAGTTGTTTGTACACAAGTACAGTAAATATGTGATATTGCATTTATGCTTGGCTACGAAATAATTAAACTCAATGGTCAAATTTTTAGGCCGTTTCTGAGAATTTTCAAAACGAAAAGACCCTTTTAACTACAATTCTCTCATAAACGAGGACACGCTATTACTCTTCCCTGCATCTCGCTACTATTTCACTAAAGCGAATCAATATTTCACGGGGCAAATTGTAACCGTAATCGTGCCATCGGAATGGTCCTCCTGGCCTATCGAGAAACAACACTATTTATCTTCCAAGAGGTCTGCCCAGGCTTTCCCATCGCTGTTTCGAAGGCCCATACGTCCCTGATAAATATTTCAATTGCACCCGACCCCAAGAATACAGTGAAATAATACCACTGCGGTCCGCATTTTCCACGTTCCTCGCTTTTTGCCTTGTGTACCTCCATATTTCATCCTTCGGTGACGTGGCTCGCCGAATGGACCGTTCTACGTGTGCACAGTGGCACGGATACACTAGGAAACGAATACGAGGCGGTAAGACGAAAATCAGAAAGCAACGGCGCGGCGGTTGCAACGGATAGGGGGCAGCGAGGGTGAGTGCTCGGATCGTTAATAATAATTACGAATTACCGCGTTGGTCTAAAGCCCCGTCTGGGGGATTGAAATCGCTGCAAATGTAAAGTTATGACGAGGATTTATAACGCCCCGGGAGCCGGTGCCCCGCGATTCCACGAGGTGTAAATTGCTTGCTCGCGAAAGAAAGCCTGTACTCAAACAGCGCGTTGGAAATTATATCGGGCGCAACGCGTTATCCGAAGTTATGACACTTGAACGTTCAACCAGGCGGATTTCTCGAGGAACGAGAGCGGAAGAGGGATGCAGGCAGATAGACGGAAAAGAAAGAGTGCGAGCCGTCGCTTATACCGTGTCGCGAGTACTGGATCTTCGCAGGAATAAGCGGTCAGGAAATAGTTGTGGCCCGTTTATCCACCGTCGGCATTGTCTGGTGTAATATATTTTTTTTAATCCGACCATCAAGAAAAAACGAAACGGATTCAGCCTGCCCCTGCTTGTTCCGCTTTAACCGTGTACAATTTGCAGCGACGACATTTCCCGCGAGTGTGCAACGGATGCAAGTAGATGGAGTTACTGTTTTATGGGGCCTGGGTTATGGCTGTAGTTGCCGGCCGACTCGCTGGAAAACATTCGTTGCCCCGGACGTGCAGCCGTTCGTTACGTGCTACAAGTTGTAAGCGCCCCGGCGAGATACGATCGCGCGACCGATTAAAAGTAGAGAAAAGGGAAAGAAACGTGGCTGTGGAGGTCGAGCGCGTCGGCCTGTAAACGCCCGTCCAACCCCCTTGGCTCGAAAATCAGTTCAAGGAAAATTGTCGTACTCATCGACGATCTATATCTGTAATTGTCCGCAGCCTCGATTCGCCGAGTGAAACCAATTATTCCGCGGTGCACCAGTTGCAGCCGAAACTTCTGCCGCCACGTGACGAAACTTTTCGCTGGGAAATTCGCGTCGGAAAATTCCTGTCTGCGAATTCTCCGACTTTCTACCCCTTATTCCTCGGCAACTCCGCGCCGGGGATTCTTTTTCAATTTTCCTTCATTGAATACTATCGGCCCTCGGTGTCGTGCAAAAAATGGAGAAGCGCGAACGGAGGGGGAAATGGGAAGAAGGAAAGCAGAAGCGCTGTATAATATTTAATCGAGGTACGGGACACATTGGGATTGATTGAAAACAATTCGAAGCGACGCGAAACGCGAAACCGATCGAACGGCGATGATAAAGGAATAAAAACAAAATCCTGCGAAATACGTCGATCTAAATTCTTTGGCGTATGAAAAAAAATATATAAAAAAAACTTTTCAAAAACCACGCTTATATTAAAATGCACTAAAAAGGAGAAAATAATTTAATATAAATGTAAATAAAATCATGACATTAGTGACTATGAATAAAAGCGTGGTGTGCCCACGAAGATTACGTCAATATAGTTTAGCACACCACGCTTTTGTTTATAGTCACTAATGTCATGATTTTATTTAAATTTATATTAAATTATTTTCTCCTTTTTAGTGCATTTTAATATAAGCGTGGTTTTTAAAAAGTTTTTTTTATATATTTTATTTAGTTTTAGCTGTACCTACGATCCTCGTTAAAGAATTATTTTGTTCTTTGCCGCGCAATGAAAGCGGGACAGCACAGGCGGGACGCTTGACGTGACACTGTCAATTTCATTGTCCCGATGCATCGCGATGTGGTTTCGACTCAACTCGAGCCTAGCCGAAGTGCATCGCGCGACCAGGCACCGTAGCTCAATTTTTCTACCGAAACGTTGCTCGAGAAATAGTGTTTACCCCCTTAAGACTTTTCACCATCACTTTCTTTACTTCTCTTCTCATCTTTTGGAGCATCGGGACCCCTTTTGGGGCACTAGGACCCCATTTGGGGCACTAGGACCCCATTTAGGGCACTAGGACCCCATTTGGGGCACTAGGACCCCATTTAGGGCACTAGGACCCCATTTGGGGCACTAGGACCCCATTTAGGGCACTAGGACGCTTTTCAATCAATTATTTATCGTATTAGGTAAGACAGGGATGTGAGTGGTACCAACATTCAGATACCTGTTTATAAGTAGCGGTACTATAATTTGGTTCAACAAATTATGTTAATAATCCTCGAAAACCGTTTCGTATGGGATGAATAATATGGGAAGTGATTTAAAATTCAATTACAAGATTTGACGCATACAAGATCGTTGCGAGCTAATATAAGCCTGGTAAAAATATTATTCCAGGGCTGGCCTTAATACCAAATAATTGATAAGACCCTCCTTCATTGGGCGAATAAAATGTGTCTCGGCCCTCGATGAACTGCGCAGAAAACCACACACAAGCGCGAAAAGGAAGATTCGCCGCATTTCAGCCGCACGTCAGTTAATTGAATTATTAAGGCCAGTCAGGTGCGAAGGATAGATGCTTTCGGGTTAGCTAATTGTGGTGTCGTAAATAATAGAGACGATCTACCTTGGTGCAGTTCACCGCCGCCGCTGGAAAAGGGTGGCGGAGTTGGTCGACGTAGGTGAAGAGATGGAGGGGCAGCGTTGAGTGCTCCCTGAATAAACAAATACCGAGGCATACTCATTATTTACGACAGTACCGCGTTGCGCGGCCCGCTGTGGACGCCTGACGGACAGGCTCGGTCGGATATATATCCGGTTGCGGTATAAACGGGGGTGATTTCCGGTAGCCCGGCCACCCTCAAACTCGCGGCGGTGCGCGATGAATAACGAAAATTTCTACGCTCAACGAGGCTTCTCGTCACGAGTTTTTCCGATACACGGTTCCATCGGCCGTAAAATTCGGTAGGAGGCTGTTTTTTTTTGCAGCTCGCGGCCCTGGAGCACGTGCACGCGAGCGATATTAAATCGGTGATGGATACCGGAAAGTGTCTGTAAAATCTGGGCCGTCCATTTGCTTTAACAATTCAGTTAAAGAGGATTACTTTGCCGGTTTATTACTTCGAGCCATTAAACAGAGAGACACAAATCCGTCGTTGCGAGAAGTGCTAACGACGAGACGCTCGGAATACCGGCTGTTTCGTCTTCGTTTCTCTTTTCTCCTGTTTTTTTCTTTTTTTCGCTTTTGCTTCATTTTCCCCCCCCACCTGCATCGAAATTGTAAGGATGTAACGGAAATATCGAAAATCCGTGTACAACCGTCCAATATATTTCGGGCAGGCTACCTGATATTTGATATTGGTGCACGCTTTTAAACTAGATGAAATCAAACATTTTTTAAACAAACAATATTGGCTTGCTCCGTCCCGGATTTATAAAATACATATGAAATATCATTCAATATTGAACGCGGGCGGACGAAATATGTTCGCATGAAGTTATTGCAAATTCACAAGCCATATTATTGTTTAAATATCTGAAGTATGTAACTCCGAAAATATCTGCCGCTGTTACAGATGAAATAATAACGGGCAGCTGCATCGCCATTATTGTATTTTATTCGGCCAGGTGAAATCTCTGCCGATGATCGAATCTCTCTTTTTGTAACTTCAGAAACGTGCTCTATTTTTAATTTATACACTCCGTATCTCCTCCCCCGTTTCACTCCGCCCAGGCTGGGTTCGCATTTCCATCATTGATACCCGTCACGAAGGAAATTTGCAATATTGATAAGTCGCTTTTTGCTCACGGCGAAATTATTCAATCGAACCCAACGTGATTAGTAGGTAACGTACTGGTCGCTCTGAATCACACGAGTCATTAGGGAAACGCGCGGGGCATCGATTAAAATATATTACACGCCGGTTATCCGCGATGTGACAGCAAAATTATGAGATCGCGGTCAACGAAAATTGGACACGCGGTGGCAATATAATATTCGGACCGTCCTAGATTCGAGAACGTTATCTCTGCGGAACAACTTCGCGGAATGATATTCCCCTTTTTCCTTTCATACGTCAGGACGCGAGGGAGGCAGGGCGAATGGAAGGAGACGCCCGCGATTCAATCGAATCGTTTCGAAAATTTGATCGGCACAAAACACGGAAAGTCCATTACCAATTTTCGGATCGTATTCCTGTCGTACGCACGCCGAATATAAATACATTTTTCTCCTGATATCTGTATCAATAGAACGCACCGACACGGGCACACCGGCCCGCCAATTTTTACCAATACCGAACGAGCACGACGTGAAATGCGAAAAATTGAACATTGCGCGTCGGGTTCTCCGTCCGCGAATAATTTGCGTAACTCGATATGATCGGGAATTATTGGAAATCGTAGTAAACGCGAATCACGTTATTAATAACGTTCGCAATTGTAATGAGAATCGATAGAAGTAGACCCCGGCTGGGCATCGTGACGTCATTAATCAAGCACACTTAAGTTCGTGGATTAGGGTGCACGCGTATGTAATATCCAAGGGTCGTCGTGGATCCATCGACCGATCTTCGATTTAACTACTGTCAAGTCAATGTACGACCTCGGATTAAATCTAATTCGAAGCTGTTGCAGCTGGCACATCGGCGATCTCGAGATCGAGATCGAGGCCAGACGAATCCCGTTGACCTATCACCTCTATAGGCTACTCATCCGCGAATCATTATCTTCAATGACAATGGGCGACGTATGACACGTGCTGCTATTTATAGTGCGCGCCGTTACAATTTAAACAATGCAAAAGGCAGGGAAGTCATTCATCATCGTTCTTCTATTATACACAGTACAAGAGTCCTGTGTCAGGTAAATGTGATAAATGATATCGCGACCGACATACGCTTTACATAAATGTAATTGCGGCCTGAAACGTTCACGTGCGTCTGTTGCGCCGTATTGAACCTCTCGTTGCGACACTTTGGAGCTCGTGGCGGTAAAGATATTCGGGCCAAACGATTTATTTTAGCTCGAGCCGAAGTACCTCCACAATTTTTTTCAATTCGAATTTTTAAGGAAGCCTCGAATAGCACCCGTACGTTGTTGAAAGAACTGCGATCCGTCAAAATAAATTGTGGATACCGACGTTGTATCGACGGTGACGTTGTCCAAACAGTCTCGCGATTCCTTGGCGAAGAAACAGTGAAAACCGACCGCGTTTTTTAAGCTTTGACGAGGAGCAGCTGGAGGTACGGACTTATTGAAAGGAAGCTCGAAGCCGACGTCATCACTCCGTTGACGAGATCCTTCCAAGATGGGACACCGGAAGTGTTGCTTCCACTGCTGACATAATTTTTTGCTCGAGCCATTAGAAAAATACTTTTAGCATCGGCAAAGTAACAATAGGCGTTTCCACTAGCGCTCTGCCTCCAAAGATATATCCGCAGCACCGATTGAAGACAGAGGAAATAATTCACGACATCTTCGCCGCGAAGGAACCATCAAATATACACCCGTCGTTTGTCTTTGATCATTTAAAAAACGACCACGCCAGTGTATCAGCAGAGGCGCGCGAAACCCGCAAGCTGCAGGCATCGGCATAAAACCAAATAAGACGAGCGCATACGCGACACCCGGATTCCTGAATCCCCAAACGAGATTGACTGCATCGAAACAGCTGAGTTTCCTTTACGCGGATAGCTTGCACGAAACATAGCCCGGTGTATGTACATGTATATGTACATCCATGAAGCTGTACATTCCCCGCGGATGAAAGATGGCTGAAGTGTCCTTTTCTCCTACGGGCAGACCCCAACCCTTAAGCGTGAACGTACAACACGCACGGGTATCCTGTCTCGTGATATCCAGAAAAATGTAATGCGTATCGAGCATACCGGCAAGGGTGAAATTTGTTCTCGCCGTGCGGCTACCCGCTACACGAAGACACCCTGAGCCTGTCCCTCTTTCACTTCGAGCACACGAGCCTCAGAACTCTCTATTCTCTCCCCTACTATGCCTCCTTCCTCCTCTCTCGTCGTGCTCTTGCACGTACATACATATACAATACATATATACATATATACATTCCCGCAGAGAATCGTTCCGTGGTGCATCGAAAAATAAATCTCGGTAAAAGTCCGGGGTCCCTGTCGATACACCGACATTATGCAATACCTTTCTGTTACCACTGCGACGAGTCTCTGCTCGTGGAACGGGCACGAGGATGAGCAGGGTGGAGGGGGGTCGAAAGGAATGAGCGTAATATCCCAGATGGGCTGTACGTTTCGGATGCTTAGGTAAACCCGACGCGTTTGTGTGCAGCTTGCGTGCAGCCTCTTGTGTGCATCGCGCACGCGGTATGTGTCTATTACGCGTGCATTCAGCTCCACGGTAAGCTCTGCGGATGCGAACCGCTCAGGAACTGACTGCTTCGTTCTTGTACTTCAAGTTTAATTCGCCATGGATCCGCGTCCGTCGAACTGGATCCCCGGGTGCATACGTTCTGCTTGTACGCGGGAAACTTTTGCGGCGTATGTTCTGCTTATTTCGCTGTACGCCAGTTCTTGCGGGAATACACAATGCCGGATGGCAGTTATTTTGGGTGTAATTTGCATTCGAGCAATGTATCGCCAACTTCGCCGGCGCAAACGTTAAAATGATCGGCTCGAAGCGTGACTATGTTCGATATAGTTCGTCGCAACGCGCCGAGGGTGGGCGTGTTTCTGTTAAGACGATATCGGCTCACACGGAACGCAATATAATTCCCCGTACGATTCTATTTCATTGAACCTCCGACATTTTTTTTCCCGATAAATCGAGCATCACCCATGACCCTCGATCGAAGGAACAGTATCACGGGAGTTGCGCGAGCTGCGATCCCAAAACATCGAAGTAAGCACGGCGTGATCCAAGGCGGAGGAGCATCAGTGGAACGACAGCTGGGTCATTTGTCGTTGACGGCACCCACGGGAAATCACGTGATCGAGACTCACTCTCTATGTGATTGCCACATCGTGGACGATCGATCTCCTCCAAACGCCCACAATACTCCGTTTAATACGGGCCTGATAGGAGCGCGTCGCATTCCCGCATTAATAACGATCCCGGTCGATCCGCGCAACTTCGTTCCAAGCCGCGAATCAATTTCGCGGCTGGCTCCGCACCCGAAGCAAGTGAAAAACGATCTCCGAGTTGAATCGAAAGATGTATCCGTAAAAGTTACAAGGGGCTGGCTGTTTTCCAGCCCTGGTCGTATTTTATTCGCCAGTTGTATCGCGGCCCGCGAATAAATTTCACGGTCGCGGATGCACGGCATCGCGAACGGCCTCGCCGTAAGATATCGACGTCCTGTAATCCTTGACGAGGCGGTAAGTGTACCGGGACAGCGTCAAAGACCGTGGAAACGGTCAGGGCAGACGTCTAACGAAGTAATTCATCTTGGACGCTTCTTACCGAAAACTGTCAAGCTCGTTCGTCGTCCGGTCTTAACGGATCTCCGGGATTAATCTCTCGTAAGTAGCAAGAAGCCCCGAGAATTTGGCTTTTAGGTGCACGGCCGGCCCGGGGAGAAAGTACTCGAACCCTGAAATGCCGGACTTACTTTGCCAAGGGGTAGTAAAACGACGAAGCTCTCGCGTCTTCGTAATATCAGCTACAGATTAGATACGGCATATGGCGACGGGGAACCAAGTTTACCCTTCTGGATCAGAGTACTTCAAGGATATATATGCACATGTATGTATACGCACTGTGTGTATCGAAATAGAAGGGCGTGTGTATATACAGTTGCGAGCAGAGGAAGACGAAACTTCACCTGGCCGGTGTTTCGGCGAGGAACGTAATTCTGGGACTGATTGGAGTATCTGCAATTCTGTGTAGGAAGATCCATTCCAGTGACGCCCAAGTTGTATAATGTTTCGCTATGAATCTTCGTTGCGACTAAGGGCGCACCGATCACCCACGAAATTCCTGCGAACCGTTTCGGATAAAGCGTTCCAGGAACTTCCCTTGCCGGGCTGAAAATTGAACGATCCTACTTTGCTCGCCGCGTGGAAGCAAGGGAAAAGATAGTTTATTATTCATTAAAATGGAACACCGTGGAAGTACTTAGCGCCAAGGTTATGAAAAACTTATGAAAGATTATGAAAAACTTCGCCCCTTACGAATTGCAGGGTGGAAACGAGAGATGAACTGTTCACGCTCGTTGTACGTTGCAATATTTCTGATATCGGTCTTACTTATTCCATAGACAAGCAATAGAAAACTTTCCTGCTCGCTCTTATAAGATATTCTAATCCTTTGCATTACTTTGACCTTATTTGCCGTCGCGGCAGCTAAAACAATCGTAACTTTTCCTGCCTCTTCTCGGCCGACCGCTACGTATGCACCATGGTGCCGATGAATATTTCATATTTACGTTATGTTGCTGACTGCAGGCGGCGGTATAAAGCGATACGATATTTCGCAAGTTAAATTTAAAGATACAATGCCTACTCGAAGAGGAATAACCAGGCGGTATCTAGCCGGGAGCGGTGTAAAGTGTTTGCAAAAGGTCTGGAAATTATTTGAGAGAAAATTCTACTTACCGCCGGCGAGCCGTGGGGATGTGCGCGGTAAAAGTTACGAAACAAACGCTACCATTCTTTCAAGGGGTTTTCCTGAGCTTTCGTTTAATTAAAATGATAAAATAATACAGCCGAGTTGAAACTTCGTCTTTTCCCATGTCTTTACTCAGATGAATCTCCCCCGTGCCCGTCACGGTCTGCGCGACCCGCCTCTCGTTTTCACGGTAAACAGAACACCGTATGGAAGAAAGAGATTATCGGGCCACCCTGGCAACGTTCTGTATATTTTACGAGTGTTCCAGGCGCGATATTGGAACGGGCCCCAAGATTAATTCGACATTCCTGCGGTACACGTCATCGAATGTGGCAAAGGCAATAATGGATTACACGGTCATCGGATAAACTCGCCCCCCATGTGATCGTGGTGCACACGACCCCGATCTCTGCAACGCTAAGCCGCAAGAATAAGACTTTATGATCACGTCGAATGAGAAAAACACCCACTGCGTACAGTGAGTCACTGTTGCGAAATATGCCCGGTGCATTTACGGCGGGCCACGCGACGGCAAAGTCGAGGGGGCGGTCGAGGGTAGCACGCCGGCATTTCCCTTCGCGGGGCGCCCATATCCGTCAATATCACCGAGTGTTCTTAAGCCCATATTACAGATCTAGCCGCACCTGCGCTCCACTCTCACGCCGAAGCCGCTTTGACGAGGAACGGAAAAGAGAAGTAGGCAGGCAGGCGATGGGTGGCCGAGAAACGGGGAGGGAGAATTCAATTTCTGGGGTGCATATTAAAGTCGCTCGAATTGTCCAGCACGTCGGAAGCCAAAGTCCAGAGGAAGGGACATGGAACCGGTCCAGGATTTTCCTATTGTATATCCACATTGTAGAGCGTTTCTTTTTCTTTATTTCGATCTCTTTATATCCAGGACGAACGATTCGCCTTTCATCCTCGGCCTGGGCTCTTTGATTGTGTTTCACGCGGATCAACGGCGCTGGATCATTTATAAAATTCTCTCTAAATTACGGATCGTCCAAGTGGTTCTAATAAAATAACGCCGGAATGTTCTCCGCGCCGCGCCGGATGTATTGTTCAGTCGGAATCAAAAGGAGGATCGTAATCCCCCGATTAGACGCGACCCTGCCTCAACTAATTTTTCAATTCGTTCCGATACCGTTTCGAATTCTGCGTTTTCATTCTGTGACCATCAGTCATAAGGCGTTTACTTTTATCTGTGCTGTCCGTTCCGTCGACTCCGTTACCCGTACGCCGTTCGATCGATATTATTTCTGACTCGGCTCGAATCCACGCCTTAATTTCATTTGATGCCATCTACGATTTCTCGGACACCATTTATCTTTTGGGGAAAATCTGAAACCGCGGGCGTGAATTCCTAGACCTCGCTCTTTGCTTCTTAACGTTCGTTGAATTTATTGAAATTATTCACGGTCAACTAAGAATATCAATTATTCCCCATTAAGGCCAAGAAAATTTATGAAATTTATGAGGAGGGGGATTCAATAAAAAGCCGGGTACGCGTTTGGAGACTCATTATGCAACATATTTTTGCCCAACCCTCTTTTAACAGTTCGCCAGCTTCTCACACCGTTAGTCCACGTGCAAGGCTAATTACTGTTTGTCGCGCTGACTGCAAAAGTCATTATTTATATGGGTCTACATTATCAGCCGTAAAGGTCTACCCCTTTTTAAAGGGGCGCTCGTGCAGAATGAAACCCCGCACGTGCAGAGAATAACTTTCTTTTTGAATCACTGACACGATCACTTACATTTGTACATCGCGCAAAAAGAAATTTTCGTTCACTGCGCGCAACATTGTATATTATTACACGCGTTAAAACGTCACAACCAGGCGAAAACATAGTTCGATTCATTTCGGTACGCCACGCTTTGTGCATGCGACTTCATTAATTGAACAATGGAAAAAAAGGCACACAAAGCGCACAACGTAGTCGAGTGGTATGAAAGCGCTTTCAAGCCGATTAAAATTCAAACGATAACAGCTCGGTCTTATTTTGAATTGTCGCTTCTCCACGAGGAATCTTAATTTCCACGTATTTTAATCGAATTATTTAATTAGCACACTTGTAGTCGGCACCGGCGCGAAAGTTAACTGACAGGCAGCCGCAGATTAGATTGAATTATTCGGGATTATTAGATTAATAAAGCCCCCCCACCCCGTCCATAGAAAAGTTATGATTTCGGTTCATCGGTGTGCCGGGACATTCGAAGGGACGGGATTCAAGACGGTTATACATAAAATCGGCGAAATCGAGTCCCGCTAGAACGAGCGGTGAATTTCCCCGCGGTTTCTTCGAGATTCATAGAATTTCATAGCGGAAACACGGCCGCGCTCGAATGTTTCTGCGTGAGCCAACAATTGACTTCAATCAATAAACCTCATTCAACGGTACGAACAAAAGTGCAGCGACTGTGAAGTTAATTTCGGCCCCGCCGCCCACCCGTTTTTCGTTCATACAGTTCCCTTGTACAAACGGTGCGCCAAACGTTATCGACGTTCCCACGAACATATGAAAATTACACCGATTCTCCTTCAATAAAATTAATTCCACCTGGCTGTACTGATTCCCACCGATGAAAGGGCACTTTGAGAAAAATTGATTACCCCTTTCTGCCCGGCTGGCGTGTTGCTCGCCTTCTGGATTTAAAATACGATTTTCTATCCCGGCTTATCTCGTATACCAATTCTACGCGAGCTCAAACGAGACAGAAAATGTTTTTCTCCGTGTCGTCTTTTTACACCCGAACTGTTGCACTTAGTTAGCGCAAAGCGTACACGAGCACGTGCAAGAGTGAACGGCTGGAATGTTCGACTTAGGTATTAATAAATAAAATTCTATAAATGCCGACAGCATCGTGGGACAACGATCCGTAAGCTGGATGAAGGAGAGCGACTGAAACAACGACGCGTATGGGGTTGGTGGTAAAAGAGAGAGTGTAGGATAGGTAGGAATGGGCGGTTCGTCTGATAGAGGGGTTCAAGGGGGGACAGCACCGGCAGTTTCAGTCATATCGACCACACCACTTTACCCCGCTATGCCTCGGCATGCTGGTAGAAACACCTGAGCCCACCGACTCACCCTCGTAGCACCCCTCGCCGCGAGCCGGCACCCCGATACCAGGCATTCGTGCCTGAACACAGAAGCTCTGGTCGCCGCCGTGCCAGCAGAAATATACTATACAATTCTTCTTCCTTTATGCGGCATCGTGGAACCAAATGGTCCACGAAATCCTACAGATTTTGCCTGAACGACGATTAAAACAGGAAACTAACAGAACAGACGGACAGTGCGGCGCACGGCGAAGGAAAAACGTCGAATGAACAGCGAGAAATAAGTGGAAGGGGCCGGAAGATACGGGTTAAAAGATTTTTCATCCGTATATACAGATAGAGTGGATAGAACAGCGACGACGGCGGTGGTTTTTAGGGCTTTGCCCAGCCGCAACCGTGAAAATACGGAGAGCAAAGTACGTTAATGAAAGAATTACAAGTTGCAAAAGTGAGGGACTTCAAAGGCGAAAGCCTCTTACGTACAGTTAGATATCGTGGCCGACGAAACAAAAAAAAAAGAAGAAAACCAAGGGGGTCGTGACAGAGGGAGCAACCGACGGAGACGGTAGGAAGCTTTCGTGCAGCTTTTAATCTACCTCGGCGGGTGACCGAGCTTGGAAACCTCCGGTCGAGCTTTTGAACTCGGCCGCGCGGCGATTTAAGAAGAGTCAGTCACCGGCTTCATCTGCGCGAAAAGTATTAAGTCCGACAAGGGGCACTAATTGGAGCAAATATCGCGCCGATCCTCCCTTCGAAACGTCGTTTTCAAAGCCGAACTCGCTTTCGCTCTATCAAATGAAACGGAAAGGGGCGGAGGTATTTCGCGAATCCACTTCGCAGACGGGAAATCTCGGTTTGAAATGGTCAAAGGGAAATTTGTTTCCTTCGGATAGTTTTCGCTTGTGTATACCTTCCGCGCGCCGTCACGTTTTCGTTCCCCTGCATTCTATCAAGTAGCTTGTACATCGCGATGGTCGACGTCTGTCCAATCTCGCACGCCTGTCCGCGTCTCGCCTGTCTGTTGAGAAAAATAATTTCTCGAGAGGCAACGTAGGACCGGTAACAACGAAAGGCGAAGGGAGTCCGCGCGATAACGCCTCCGGCTTTGGAGTTCCTTCGTGCGAGCGGCCACGAAACAATGCCGCTTAAAAGACGGCGCGGTCGAACGAGGTGCACGGAGACAGAGGAGGTATAAAAATGTTTTAATCCGACTTCCGTCTTACTCCCTCGCCGCTCTGTTCAACGATGACCTCTCGCCGCTTCCCATTTTCCTACTTCTTTGCATTATATCCAGAAAAGGGCACCCATTCGGTGTAACGCAACCATTCCTTTCGACTCTACTCGCACGTAACCGTCACGAAACATAATACACAGACCGTTTCGCGAATGCCTCGGATAATTTTTTTCAGAACATCGTCAGTCCCGAGCTTTGATCAGAGAATGCTCGTTTCTTTTCCAGACCCATCAAGCGTAATGGTATCCTTGTAATTTTATTGCTCGGCGTATCCTGTACTCGTCTGAGGCACCGTTCGCTTCTGCACGCGTCTGTTACGTACTCCTTGCTCGGCAGCCTTATCGGTTACGATAGGATAATGGCGAGGGATTCGTGGCACGCTCGGAACAACGAGAGAGGGCAAGTCGATGATAGGTTTCTGCGCGACGCGACTCGACGCGTCGCGACGCCGCGGCAGATGTTGGAATTCATTGTAACCACGGTATAGGTGCACCCTGACGCCACACATGGTCGCGTGCGCCTCGTACGCGACACGTCGAACGAGCTTATTTTTATACATTAAACCGAGAGATCCGGACGCAGAAGGGGGTGGCAGGAAAGCTCGCACGGCTGTCGGAGATGGTATCCTCATCCGGCAGAAAATCCCTTCGCTCGTAACCGAGGCTGGCTGGGCGCAGTAGTAACGCTAAGCTCGACGGGAGATGCCGCCTGCGGTCTCCATAAACAGCGCTTACGCCACACAGGAGGTTGCGAGGGGGGGGGGGGTGTAATACTACGACCCCTTGTTGTGTACGTCTCACCCTGCTACACCCACCACCATCGGGGAACACCTCGTCGTTTCGCGGCACCTTAGTCGGTGGCAGCTCGTGCCGTGGCAGGATACACGAGGCTTTAAGGATGCGCCAAGCGCGGAACAAGAGACGTCCCGTTTCAACGCCTAGGACCGACGGATCGTTTACCTTCCCCGTGTTGCGCCGTCTACCTCCGACCGTCGCCGGTGATCCCATTGGGAGAACCCTTCGAAATATTACCGGGTAAAGTCCAGGCGAAGCCTCGTCGTCTATCTCGTCTCGCCGTTGTCTGTCCCGGCTCCCTTCCTCCGGACACCTCCTTTCTATTCGGTTCGGCACGATGCACCGCGATGCGTGAAGGAAGTCGCACGCGACCCGCGCAATCGATACCCGGGGCCGGACTTTAATTATCAGCGCTGGATTAAATTATCGAGCGTCGTGATGCATTTATGTTATGCAATCGTGTAATTAAATTGGAATCCATCGAACGTACGACTGGATAGGAATTTATTCGAAATTACTCGATAAAGCGGGTGTACTCCATACGTTACGCGACTGGCATACCTCCAAACGCTAGGTTCAGCGCTTACGCGCGATGTAAATATGCGATGATTTCATTGCGCCGGTTATTTATGTATCCGCGCAACGAAATTAATTCGAGCAGAAGCGTGAAAGGTACGGGATTACACCGTTGGTTAGAACGTTATTAATTTATTGCACTGGTGGCGGCAACCTTGCCAACTTCCGATCGAGTAGCGCGGCTATAGAAAATTAAGGGGAAGAGCCTATCGTCGTGCACTATTGACATTGAGCTGATTGTAGACCGGTAACAAGGCACGATCGTTCATCCAGCCGCCATTATGCGGACGCTATAGCCATGCCAGATACAGTAATCGTGGTCCGTGCGGTAGTAATGCGGATCTGAACCCCTTCATCGACGAAACAGCTACGGGGCACCCTTACACGAATACCCTGGCCGATACTGGCTGCGCTGAATCTCAGCGATGAGACACGTAACCGCGTAAAGCGAGCAATAATAGAGTCGTTATATTCGTAACTGGCGCTGATACAACGGAGCGACACATTCTCAAACGGCACTCGCAAGACGAAAGGACACTCTATATTTAATGCGAGCACGAATGTAGGTTGGGCTCCTGCTTCCAGACATTAAAGAATTCAGAAGCCGGCAGGAGTTTGGATCCTAAAGTAGTTCCGGTACTTAAGAGAATCTTCTCAAAGCTGCGAGCAAGAGATCTGTTGGATTCGAAATTTTACTACGATCTAGTCGGACTGGCTATCAAAGGCTCTACAATTACATCGGCGGAGAGAAACGGGTTAATTGAAGCTGCCGTTTAAATATCGCCCAGTTAGAGAAGAATCAACGAGTCTGAAAGGAACGGGCGATTCGTTTGAATTTGCGAATTGGAAGGAGTACAGAGGGTGAGACGTGAAAACCGTGGACCCGTATTCGGAAGTCGGTCACCGTATAACGACAGCTACGTATTACACGACGCAGTCGATATAACCTGAACGTTTCTTTCGAATCTGTGCAATTTCAGGGTGCCGTTTGTATCTGTCGAGTGGCCGTAATGAATTCTAGTTACGGCCGCTTGTTTCCAACTCATCGTAGGGATGATTTACCCCCGTTTTGAAATCTAATTTAAGTTTAATCCGATATCCATGGCTCTTTGATCGATGCTCTGGCTCTTTTTTCTTCTCCTTCTTTTTTTTCTTCATTTCCACTCGATTCCGCGCGCAATTCACAAACGCCGCGAACGAGGTCGAGCAGTTTTTCTTTCCCTGTCCCATCTACAGTGAGGAATTCATTAAATAACGCTCGTCGACGTATCCCCGGATCCCTCGTCTTACTGTGTCAGGATTTCTCCGGGCTCGTAGCCCACGGATCAACCGCATAAGGAATTCGATCCTTTTATGCGGTTCAGTGGCGGGCGGTGCAGCTAATTGGAATGTTTGGCCAGAATATCTGGAACAGTCCCTGCGGATGGGCAGAATGTACAACATTGCCTATCGACTACGGCGACGAATTATCCTGTAACAGGCACCGGTGCCAATTGGGATCCACTAAAGATGCAAAGAAAACTTAACTCTATCTTCCTCCCCGGTGGACTCTAGTCTATATTTCTACAAATAACCACGCCGCGGATGGAACGATTCAAAAATCGTGCCAACGTCATGGAGGGAGGAAACGGGGGGAGGAAACTTTTGTTCCACGTTCGTACGTCGCCCTGGACTTTCTAAATCTATTTGAAAATTTCATGGTAGCACTTGTGCGCACAAAGTCCGTCAGCTATTCTTCGAGTTCGTCCCGCACGAAACTTACAGCGGACAGCAAGCCAGCTCCTCTTTATGCTTTAGTGGTATACGCGATCGACGTAATGGAAATATTTGGCCTAAATATCTGGCACAGGATTTCGGCTGGATAGACGAAATGTCGGGAAGTAAAACGTGGATACCTTATGGCTGGCATCAGCGCAAGCAGGCGCGGCGCAGGGGTACAAACGTGAAAGAGAAGGTTGGGTTCTACGTAGAGTGGATCGATCCGGCTGCCAGGTCAACCCTCACCGCGGCTCACTCTCCCTGCAGCCGCCCGCCGCGAGGTATTTTGCGTTTATACCGCGGCGTTATTACTTATGCGACAGCGGCTACTCCAAATCGGCTAGAATTAGCCGAACTTGCCGGCCAGTTCCGCGACTTACAATTATTAGCGAAAAGGGCGATACCGACATGCGGATTTTGCAACGCAAAGCGAAGGCATAGTACGTTGGCGCATAAACGTCAAACATAGTGGAATCTCTGTGGCAAAGCAAATGCACCCGGATTGGTTACGATTAATTCATGCTACTTTTCCATCCGTCAGTATAAGCACGCATCGATTCTATCCGAATATCGGTTCCTGAGACCAAAAGAGGACGTCGCTTATGACGCTTCAATCGCGAAGCTCCGATAGATCGCGTTCAATGGATTCCGCTATTAAAGGATTCTCGTAGACAATGAATAATCGAAAATAGTTATTAGATGGTAATAACGTTTCAGTCATAATATATAATGCGAAGATTGAACGAGGATATAATGCATGGAGATTTCGTGCATCATGCGAGGTGCATGTATCGTTTGGAAAAGACTGAAATGTTCAAAGTCTTTCGATATTCATAGACTGAATGACAGCGGACAAACTAATTCCTCGTTCTATCGTATTCCGTTTATACGGTTTAGTCCAACGGGCACAGTATATTCTATCGATTTAAATCAATAAATGATTACCAGATAGCGGACGTTTTACCACGGAGAACCCGTCAATATGGAAATGTTACGATACTCCGGATTACATTTCGGTTCACGATATTATCTATTTACAGTTCTTATTAACGCGAAGTGCTTTTCAAATATTTCTCGCGTCCCTATTAAAAAATTCACGGGATTATTGACGTGCCGTTCGACAGACAAAGGAGGCGCATAATTGTTACGGCGAGTGCGATTAAATTTGATAAAATCTGCGCTGAATTGGCACAGTCCAAGGCTGTTGCGGCAATTTGTTGACCTAACGTGTACGGTCAGCGAAATCAGCTCATGGAATATAAGTATCTGACAAAAATATCGGGGGCGCTGCAATACGTGGGATATCTACATCGGTATCAGATTATTCGACGGTTTCATTAGCCATTGACATCGACTACGTGAAATATCGATTTGCAGACTGCAGATACGTCGCTTTCTCTGGCCGACGCGTTAATATTAATTTTCGAGCTTTTACATTCCCCTCGCCATTCGGTACACTCGTAACATAGATTAATTGAGAAAGCCTGTTACCGAGGAGCGAGACAGTAATTATTAATAGCATAACAAAATACCAAACGCGTACCGGCCTACCTTTGAAATTCTACGATTTTCAAGCACGATAAGATCAGAACTCTTGGAAAAGATTAATTTCAACTAACTTCTGGCGCTAGATTCAAAACTTTTTGTGATTCGTTCAACTTCTTGCTTGCATCGAAGTCACGATAATGTAATATGATCGTCTCTTTATTTTCCATTCATGTTACGATATTGAAATATAATTTCATTCTATATCGTTAAAATATGTACATATTAAAAATGATTTTCCCAACGATAACACACGATATTTAAACATTTTTGTTGCCCGAGCGTACTGGCAACATTAGCTGAAATCACGGGAATTATATTTTATTCATGCACCATCATAACACCTTGATGCATTAACGTAAATTCTACCGAATTTCAACTCTGAAGAAGAAACTTTCAATGCACGGCATATTATATTATTTCCCAACTTATATTATTAAAACTTGTTTCCGTTGAATAAATAAAAAGCCTTGATAATATATAAATAATTTGCGAAATGAACCTCCGTACGTCATTAAATAAATTCTGCCGATGCAATGCAACGGTTACGCCGTTACCGCCCTTCTAATTAATAGCATACAATTTTAGCCGAATTATAAAAGTTCCCCGCTTTCTTCCCCCGCTCGAATAAGTCTGCCACTGCTGTAAAAAATGATTCTTGTTGTTCGCTACACCGAAAGCATTTATTTCCGCGCGCCACTAAATCTAAGCTCGCGGGGAAAGGAAAGGGGGTGTAACGACGGCGTACTTCGTAGAAACAATCCCGACCATTCCTTTTTTCTAGCAGTCGGATAAGCTGGACAGTCCAGTCCAAATTTATCAGGAAGAAAATTGTTCCGTGGAGATCTTATTCTACGTCCCCGGTTGGCACGGCATGCTCAAACGGGGGAACGTCGCTCTATTGCACCTTATATCGCTCCTCGAATGTCAGAAATGAACGATCGTACGATACCGCTGCACAAATCGATCGGGCATGTTATTAGTTGATTATCGTCACCTCGTGATCTCGTAACACACCCCTGGACATGCATGTGTAAGCCGCTGACTTGAAACGAGAAGACAGCAATAAGGAAACGCTTCTCGGAACGAGTTAGAGAAACTGTTAAAGACGACAGCTCGTTGAGTTAAATGGGATTAGAGGCTTCTGCATCGTAAGGTCAGCGTACGCTTCAAGTGTTTCAACGACGCTTTGTGTATGTTACACGCAGCCGTACACATGTCACACGTAAGATTGTTTGCCGCGCGCAAGTAGGCCTTACGGCCTGTTCAGATGCTGACGACACGTCTGCTGATTGATTCTCTGAAGTGATTTCCCACTATCGACACGCATTATCATGCACAAGGCAATAGGGAGCAATATCTCGAATAGGTGTACGCTTGATTCATGGACATGCAATATTGTTCACAATCGCATTGCCGCGGCCCTTGCCGACATTTCAGGAGCGGGCGTGCAATCAGAAGCGTGAATATTTCAGGGGTAGGTGTGTCGCGTTTCCATGCCCTTCCTGACTTGCGAGACCTTTTACGAGTTATTACTTCGGGAGCCATTCGAACGGAAATTATTGAAGCAAGATATTATGCATGGGGGATAAATTACATATTGCTGGAACGGATATAGAATTACGGGAATAATTATTACAAATTATCAGAATGCTTTAGATATTGTTTAATTAGTGATCAATTAAACGGAAATTAATTAAACAATGAACGAACATGACGGCACCATTGCCTACTCGAATAGAAAATAGTAATATTATATGCAATCATCGTAATCGACGAGGAAGAGTAAAGTAGAAAAAAATGTGGTAGCAGATCAGAAAAAAGTAAGTGTTTAGAGATACATCTCTGTTTGGACAACTGAGACATACGTATGGGTACATTGGATTCTTCCATAAAAACATAAATGTTACTGATATTCTGGTATTTCTTCATTTTAATATGTCAAAACATTCGTTACGTGAACTGCCCCAAGGATACATTTTTGAAGGGAATCCTTTTATACGCTTCGTTCGTTCCTCTACAGCGCCGCTGAATGTTCGCGTCGACGTTTGACATTCGTCGCGCCAGACGAACCGAATCAGACCTCAGGGTCTACAGTGAATCGCAAAACGCGGGCAAGAAGGAGGCATGTACGTATACGTATGGTTTACTCTCGCACACGAACTTACAGTCATAGAAACGGAGTAATAGTAGTAGAGGTCTACTAGCAAAACGATACTGTAACTCCAATTTATTTCAAACGAGAAAACCTATAGAATAAAAAAATTGAATGAAAAACCACGGTTAGTTATAAAATTGTATTTCCCAGAAATATATTGTTCGGCGTTGGAAAAAGTAAAAACGGTAACAGGAGAAATAGCGAATACACACGGAAAACGCTGTACTCAAATTTTAGAATCCATTCATTGCAGTATTTTTATGGAAGGAAGCAACCGGAACAACGCACAAAGAATACATATGTGTACATACATACGTATGCGAAATGATGCCTGTAGTATGTCCGGTACGATTATATACATATGTACATCAGTTTTTAAAGCATGTATAAGGGAAACATGCATGTGGAAAACATTTGTACAGTGGAAGTTCTTTTTCCCTGACCACGTTATGAAGATTATAAAATCCGCATTACCATTTCGCATATTTCTTTCATATGCAATAATCCTTGAAATTCGCTATATATCGTTCCTTGTAAAAACAAAAAATTGTACAACTTGGACACTTTGATTTAGCAACAAACTACTCATTCGCCACTGTCTTTTTAAAAGAAAGTTTTAAAAAGTTATTGCCGTATAATGTCTTTATCTATATAGTCAAATTAATTTCACCCCTTTCAATATATCCGCCATAAGGACATCATTCATTGTGCAAGAATTATTTTACGAATATACGCCCAGGTACTTTGCCCTTCAATTACATTAAAGAATAATAGGATTGCGCATTCTTCGATAGCATCCAATATTTCATTTGTCTTCGGTAACAATATCTTTTGAAAGCAATCTTTACTTACAGAGAGAACCAAGACCTCCAACGACGCTCTACCGTTGAACTAATCCAGCCTCGCTGGAGAAACTGAAGTGAAGGCGTGAAAAGCATTATCAGAAAGTTCGAATTATACGCCCGACCGTTTTACGATCCGGCGAGTCGCATCGGTTGAAATGAAAATGCGAAAGACGAACAACTTTGCCGAACTTCGGAGATAGTCCTTTCCCGGCCGCGTGTCCGGGCCCACGACAAGTAGTATATACGGGTGCGAGTGTAGTCTACGGTGTCGCCACGGGTCACGGTGGCGCTGGGCCGCCAGCGCGATCTTCAGTTCGTCACGGGGTCGCGAGGGGTACGCATTACCTTCGTCGATTGGCCGTACCCACGCTCGCCGTAACGCGCGAAAACCTCGATACCACCCTTGAGCATTTAAACTCGGGAGAAAAGGTAAATGCATCGTTCCTGAATCGTTCGAAGCTATTTGTCAGTGATTTCTGTGCGGTGTCACGTCGCGGAGTTACATGTTACACGCGTGATTCTCCGTGCCCTTGGAAAGCAACGAAGGAACAACAGTGCTCCAAAAGACGTAAGAGGAGATTAACGATTCTGCGCGTCCTGCGGCACGAGAACGCATAGCGCATCGGTATTTTTTGCTGTTATCAAACGTGAGTACCACTACTCTTCCCTTCCTGTTTCTTTCAGTTTTCTCGCTTTCGACATCGGTCGTTCGCCACCGTGTCGAACACGCGCGTGCAACACGTTCCAGGAAGGAAGCACAGTTCCAGTCGTTACTGACAGTTTCATAGACTACGCTTCTGACGCGTGGTTCGGAATTCTTGATCGTCGGACAGGTGAACGTGTTTTCTTTGCCACTTGCCAATATTCTTGGGGCGATATAGTTGAGCTTCCGTTTGAACAGCGCGGCTGGTACGTGTGTGTTCTCTCGTGTATAACCGTATGTACATTGAGACGTGTAAAGTATTCGTATGCTGCGATATATTCAATATAGGTAGATGTGCGTGGCAAGGTGTGTACGTCGCTTATCGCGCGTGTCCTGTCCATCCAAAGACACTGCAGATATTTCGTCGAAAATGTTCCCCGTTTACGAATTCGATAACACAATTTTTGTGGCTTCTTGGAAATCCTCGAGGCGGACCATATCAAAGAATAAACAGAAGTCGTATTTGAACGTTCCACGGAATCTTTCAAAGGAAAGATCTTTTAAATGACGATACACAAACATAGGTCGTGTGACGTGTATATTATACATTTATTCGTGAAACTCCATTATATGAAATTTCTCCAATTTTAATGCGATAAATAGTAATGAACGCAGTACAGTGTGGAAAATAATTCCCAAAAGTAGGAAAATGTAAAAACTAGTATGGTATTTCTCGGTTTTCCTTTTTGTGCCATTTTTTACTCCGATATTAATAAAGAATATACTTTTCATCTAATAACAAAATTATACATTCTTAGTGTAATTATAAAAGTAAGAGGCTACGCAGAAACTTCTGAATAATCTAAGATTATGGCAGAACAGTAATTATTTCAGTAGACATGTCCGTTTAATTAGCCGTCAAGTCTGCTATACGGGAGTATTTAGCACGAAATAATTTCTTCTTTATTCAACTGGAAAACAATGTTCTGTGTTCGAATATTTTCAAGCAAAACCATTCGAAGCACCGATATGAAAATATTCCTTTGAAAGATTTTCGAAAACGAACGTATCAACGTTTGAGCTATAGATCACGCTAAAAATAGCCTGAAAAATATAAATACCCAGTACACCAGCAACAATGTGCAATGCAAAAAAAAGACTCCATGACACCAACAAAAGACACCTTGCTAATTTCATTTCATATTTTTAATCAACACAAATTGCGAAGGAAACTTCCTAATTTATTTTCTCGAAACTTTCACTCTTCGGCAACTGTTTCGCCTAGTTATCTTGCAAAGTATAACAAACCAAAGCCAAGGAAACGATCATAGGACATTCTCGAACGCGAAGCATATAGCAACAAGAACGCATCGCGTTCTCGTGTTCATCTATGCACTTGATACTAATTGTTTCGAGATCTAGCTGTCATAAGAGCACGTGGAAACTGCACCACTGGTTGCTTCCGCGCGATAAGCGATGCTCTTCGCGTAACACAGCGTATACCATACACGTCATTCTACTTATAAGCCACTTCATGTCAACGACTCCTTAGACGGTTCATATGATCGCGATCCATTCATGCGCCGGGCTGCAATCTTAACTGCGTATTCTTCCCGCGCGGGCACACTCCTTCTCAATGTGCAATCTTTTGCGCGATAATAAATGCGTTTCGTAGAATTCGTCGGTTTCGCACAACCGACCATTTACAACGTTTTCCACCGATAACGAGACGAGCGCCGCATAAAAAATTAATCCCGCGAAATCGACGCATTCATGTATGTACATACTGCCGGCAGTTCGATGGAAATTGCTCCTCTTTGTCACGGGAGCGTGGACTCGGTGTTTGAATGATATGTTTTCAAATCGTCTGAAATACGCTGTAGTTCATGCGAAGTAGAGCGTGCATAGAAGGAACAATTGGCAACCCGCACGATTGTACACGAACGAATGTAAAATGTCAATTCTTCCGGAGTAATTCGTTTCTGTTTAACTCAAAAGGGGGTTTCCTTCTTGTTAACTCTCTCATTTTTTGCCTCCAGTCGTGTAAAGAAAGTTTCGATCGGAGAGTAAAATTTCTGTCCGTCTTGGGCTGCCGTCGCCGTTTCGAGCAACAAATAACGGCTAAAGTTAAATCATGCTCCTGTGAATATAGATCGGTCTGAACGCAGTGTATAAATGTAGGAGCATCAATCAACGGCCACATGAGCCATTATATTACTTCGGGCTGATAACAAATAGCGCTCCTTCCGCGATAATTTCTCTTCCTGTTCGTTCTCGTGTCTTCGGACTCTCTTTCTTTTCCCCGCCGTCGCTTATTTTACTCGCATTCAGGCGCTTGCCAGCAACGGCACGTAACAGCGGATTGAACAGGTGCCTATTTTCTTATACATTCCCGTTCATGCCACGCGAATGGTTTACTTGCTGCCTTTCTTATACCTCTACCCCTTTTCTTCCACCACCGTGAATCAAGCAAAACGTATAGGAGCACGTACAACACACCCCTGGAATACCATTCGCGACTTACTTGTTTATTGATTAACCATTAGCGAAATTAATGGTGGCTCCGGGCTCTGATGCAATACCACTATAAAGCTTATTAAAGCGAATTATGATGGATGCAGGACACTTGTGCGAATTGCACATATTCATACATCACGGGGAGTAATTAACGGGGCCGCGGTGATGCAAAGATCCTTCATTTAGCTTGAAATTTTAATTGAATCATAGCTTTTCACTAATGAAAGAAATAATGCGCCGAACATGCCGTCTATGCGAACAATATTCGGTTACCAAAGAGTTGTAGAATTTTTGTGAAACGTGCGTTACTTTGATATTTTATGAACAGTATCGTACTCGCGATGGTTTGCCATCTTTTACGTGACTGTATCTAAATGAAAATGGTGATCCGAAATTTTCGCTATGACATAGTACATAGTGCCATACCCATGGGCGGGCTGTAAAATGATTAAGCTTCCAGAATTTCATTTGCAAATGAAGGGTACCCGCTGCGTCGTCGTTCATTTTATAATGGCAAGAATGTCAAACAAGCAGGATGACAGTACTTGGCCGAGAAGAAAGCTACACTTGACCATTTTATGTGCCGTACTCCTCTTCGCTCAGAGAGACTGAACCCTCTTGCATGCGCTAGTTCAGTTTCAAACTTTAATTAAAAAGGTGGAGTCGCAATAAGCTTCCACCACCCCTACGTTTACCCTTCTCTCTTTTTCCCTTTTTCGCTGTTCCCTCTTTATCTTTCCCACCCTCTCCCGCTGTATCTAGCCTCCTCTTCTCTCGTTCATTGTTGCCAAAACTTTGAGTGCCGAGAAGCCCAGATATTTTAATTTTATTCGCGTAAACGAAATAGAAGAATCGGATTAACGTAGTCGAGCGAACATCCAGGACCAGTTGTGCCTTTGATGCGTTCCCGAAGTACGTATTTTCGAACGAATGCTTTTCTTTCTTTATGCACGCGTTCATCCGTATTTTCATCGTGCTGATCCTAATGCACGAAAGGATAAAATCACACATATCATGGGAATTCGCGTACGACGATTTGGAATTCACTTTGGCCCGTTTGTGAATTAATCAACGGATTTCACCAACGTAGACGGGAGAACCCATCGAAACGTATACCACAGATAGACCTGCGCATCGATCCAACCGGTAGAATTATTTTGCGAGCCCGAATGCTGACTTTCGCTTCACGGTGAACAATTGAAATCGATGTTTCCTAGTAGAACGATGATTTAGAACGCAAAGAACACCCGCGCGCTTGGACACGCTTTCAGATACGAATTTTTTGCGAGCTGTCCCTTGGTCAGCGGCCGCGGCGCGATGCGCAGACCTCTATGACTCAATACATTCGAGGAACTACAGGCCGCTGTATTTATGTCCGCGATAATGGTTAATAAGCTTTCGTTAAGGATTCGGGGAAAATTGCTCGCATATCTCGTGAATTATTCGCGAACGTTCAATTACGTGTGCGCGTGATAATACATTTTCCAACGGACCGTTCCGGGCGGACGGTTGAATAGAACCCGTTACAGCGCAGAAATTAAATGAAAACTAGCAATCCGTTTTCAACGTTGCCTAATTAAATGCGTAATTATTTAGGAATTACACAGAACCGCCCGTGGAAACAACAGACGCGCGCTGTCTCTGTCGAAATCCGTGAAAACACATTCGCAACGCGCGGCGTACAAACTTCTCCCACCGATTCGATCGACCACTTTCTGCCTAGCATTCAACGGCGGATCAACGCTTTTCACTCGACGGCATACTGCATTCGGGGAATTACTTTACCCAGAGGTTTATTAGCGCCTTCGTCTTGAGAGGGCGGCCGTCTCTTTCCGTGTCGGAGCAATTATAAGGTCGTCGGATGTAACGAACGATGACACCGGGTCATCTCGAAGCCGTAGTCGGGCAGAATTTACTGCTACACTTTAACCAGGCGTCGTAACGCGCAGCATGCCGAAACCTTAATTTCACCCGAACGAAATATTTATCGAGTACCCCGGCGAGCTTCGAGTAATTGCGTGCACGACATCGTCACGTTGAAACGACTTAGGGCACATAATGAATAATCGGCCTGTTCGCCGAGTGATCACGCGCGTGAGATTACAGTCACAATTTGCGCACGGTACACTGTCAGCATCGCGTGCGATTAACACGTCGATTTCAGCCGCCCGCGGCCATCTCGTAAACATTTTTATACGAATTTTACGATAAATGGTGCTATATCGGCCGCGAAACTCTCATACGGTCTTGCTTTAAGAGGGTATTTGTGTTTTGAACTTTGAAAAAGTTTCTTTCTGTGTTTCCTGACATGGCTGACACGATGTCTCAAGATCTAGTTGAGCAATATCAATTTTCTCGAATTCATTATTATGTTGAAAGAATACAAAAATTCAACTTCAACTTTAAAGTGTCGCCATTTTTTTAAACAATTTCGTTTTGTTTCGATCCACTACAAAGGCCGGAATCGTGTCAGTCATCGTGACATGTTTTTATCAAATTACCTTCTTCAACGCGTGCCTGCTACAATTTTGTCTACTTTCACTTGGAAAAACTATATAACGTACTTAAAATATTAGCAACCATGTGTGCAAAAGGCTGACACAAAGCAGTGTTCTGGTTCCAAAAAAACATTCTCAAAGAGGCCTGAAAAATTACGTTAAAAAACACAAATACCCCCCTAATTCGGAGCACCATTAATATGTCAAACTTCTTTGTTTCATTGTCATAGACACGTGGAAATAAAAACGTAGCGCTTCATACGCAGAACTAAAAGGCCCATTACTGGGAGTAGATCGCTGCGAATAATTAAAGATTTGCTTGTTCTGCAGAGTGCTCTGTGTTTTAACGTTTTCGACGTATCGTGGAGGAATATTACTGCAGCTTACTTGTATGCTATCGCTTTTTTTTCAATGATCACAGGGACAAGGCAGACCGTCTAATCGGAAATAATTTTCAGAACAACGAATCTTTGTTTTAATATATTACACCGTAGCTAAATTTGCACTTTAAACGGTGTTACGTCGAATATAGGCTGCGTGATTCGGGAATCTGTTCGCTCAGCACCTGTTTGGCTGCAAGATCTCGCATGTCGTTGGATGCACGGTTACAGTTGTTTAGGTCAGCCCCGTCTTCGTCGGACAGTTTGTATCTCGGCCGCTTTCCAAATAGTCTTGCGACCACTTCCCCATCGTGCTGGTCCCACTCGTCGCTATTTCGAGTTGTCGTTCACCTCGCGAAAAGCTTGTCAGGCTCGCGCGTTCACATAGCACATACAGTGATCCAGTTCGACCAATAGAATCTGTGGACCGTCTAAAATACGCAGTGGCACGGCGTTACATAAAACTGGTATCGCCAGCACGTTCGTTCAGGAATCCTAGGCTTTCAGACTGCGAATCGATCTTTGCGCGTAGACGTACAACGTTGCAATGAAACACACACGGGGTAATATCGAACTCTTCCGTTGAATCTCATTCTTCATATAGCACGCGCCTCGTACTTCTCCTGCCACGATATACATATATCTCAAAAAGCGAAAGAACATTTGTCTTGAAAGACGAAATAGGCTTCTCCCCCGAAACCGTTCACAGCCACCGCGCAGCGACACTGGAATGCGTTACATTTATCCGAACTAATACCGTTTTCCTGCCGTAAATTCTGCGCCTCTTATAGATAAAAATAAAGTACGTTCATGCGACCGTTTTTCCGTTAAGCGCGAACCACCTATGCGTTATCTGTTCGACGAATGCATGCGTACCGAAGTACATCACGAGTGCCACGCAATACGCACGCATCTGCATTAACCCATTACGCAAGCGTTCATTTACAACACGCGCTTTTCAATATTACGTTACGCGAAACGCTTAGAAGAGCACCGCATTCACGAAATGCATTGTTAAATATGCGCTAAAGGAGCACGCTATTTTCCTGCGCGAGCACGATGATACTACTACTATGTATATATGGTCTGTGCAATTCGATTTAAGCGTGCCATCAAATTAATTCAACAAAAGCTCCGTAATTCTACGACGTCTCCAAACAATAGACCGTCTTCCACGTAAACGACAATCGTCAAATTGTAATCAAAGTAACCAGAGCACCAAACTCAATTTTCCACAGAAGTGTCCCCTGTCATCACTTACTGCCTTTCCCTTAACGATATTTCCGAAACGGTAGACGAGCTGTTTCGAAACGGTGGCTGCAACTATGTAACTCGCAGCGCAAACACGCCAACTTCGATCCGGCAAGGCCGAGAATCGTCCGCCTCGTTGGAACGCGCACAGCGCGTCCCCTGGAGATAATGCATTATGAGAGTGCATGCTCGGTGCGGCGAACAGAAAGCCTTTCGAAAGACGCAACTGGGTGCAAACTTTCGAAAGGCGATAACTCGTAACCTAAATAGCCCGGCACTGAAGGGATTCGCGGAGTCGATCGTGGCCTCGTTTGTCTTACGTTTACTCGATTGTCGCGCTAGCTTGTATACGGTGCACGTTTACTTGTAGCAGGGCGTACTCCAGTGCAAACAGGAAGCTACTCCTCTGCTGAGCCGGTCTACCAGTTTGCACCACTATCTGTCCGCGACAGCACGGCGCAAACATTTGTTCAGGACGAGGGACGAAACCGGGACGAAACGCGAACGGCAGCGATGCGATATCAGTAATAAGATAACAGCTGTCCGGTGAACTGCGTCCGCCTTTCCGGCTGCTACAGTTGTTAGCCTCACCTTCTCCTACGTAGTGTTTCTCGAACCAGCTCCCCATCGTTCTCCGCCCCTTTGCCCACCTAGCTCTCGCTGCGGCTGTGCCTAGTCTACGCGAACGCGTTTCCAGCGTGTCCTCGCGTGCGGATACACGCTCGTCTGTTCAAACTTCCTTATCAAAGATCCCCGAGCGAAGCTGCTCGCTTAACTGTCCCGCAGTCGTGTCTGCCTCTTTTCGCATGGATTGGCCACCGACTGAATTTTTGTCAAGCCAGCAGTGAAGTACAAAGTGCTTCCTCATGCAAAAACCTCTGTGGATCGACGTTGCGGAATTCTTTGAGAGCATCCCCCGCGGCTCTGCTTGGGATGTCGCGTCGCGTCGGGAAAACTAGAGAGCGGAGAAGCACAGACGAGAACTATCGCGCGGCAAATATTGAACAGTGGTAATAGAAACTCGTCGTTTCGATCGAATTAAACTTGGTGTGTCGAAGCTTTGTCCGGGACGATTATTTCAGCCCGCCCCCGATAATCGGGTGCCTTGATCCCCGACGATTACTCTGTCTCCCCGCGAAAGCCGCACCGGAATTGGAATCTTTCAAATGCCTCGGGTATATGCCGGCGTTCTTGCTGTCTCGTAATGGCGTCCTCTCGTACCAAAGTCCCTACATGGATATCAGGATGCGCAAGGAGAATATCCCAGAGTATTCTTGGTCCGGTCGGTCTCCCCGTGTTCAGACTTCCTCCGTCGCCGTGCCGGCGGACAAGAGAAGAAGAGAAATTCATGCATGTATTCGCACCGATACAGGCTACACACTGTGCCAGATACATACGTATCATAAGCCTCCCCGGCTCTCGCGTGATCCGTCTATAAATAAAGAAAAAAAGAAGAAGAAAAATACGCCGATCCTTTCCCGACTTTTTATAATGGACCGCAGTTACGAAGTTGCCCGACCCACCCTTGGTGCACGTATCCCTCACAGTGGACCGCGTGCGCGCGCGCGCGCGCGTACTCCCGTGTTCGAGCTTTTACGTTTATACTGCGGCAACCCCCGGACAAGGAGGGCCAAACTACAGCAATGGGTGAAGATTGGCATTGGGTGTTGCGAGGCCGTCGCGGCCACGCAACCCCATTTTCGTACCGGTGTGAGAGTCGAGCATGTGGCAATAAACAATTTGTTACGTCAAGGGTCGAGGCTGGCAGCATACGCTCTCTCACATTGTATCCATCTTCTACCGATGCACGCACTGTGTTGCTCCGAACAACGCCTGCCTCGGGCCGACGTAACAATCAATAGCGACGCGTCACGTTGTTTTCTGCGATACCTCCTCCATCCACGTCGATCGTTAACCTCACGATTATCGTTGCGGCTAGTACAGCCGATCGACAACGATCCGTCCTATCGTCAACGCCGTTCATTATCTATGCACTTTGTCCCATCGGTAACAACTCGTGTCGCCTAGCCCAGTTCGTGCGGCAAGTCCCGACACCCTTGACGACCTTTCAGGCGAATGTTACCTTCAACGGGAAGCTTCAACTAGTCCCTCGAATAGGTTTTTACTAAAGGGTAGAGGTTAATACCTTTAAAGAGTTCTACCGGTTGGAAAGTTCAATTAATAGGGTTTTGGAGCGGCCTTTTACAAGATAATGGGAATATAATAGAGACTGTAGTGCAGTAAGCCAATTTCACTTACAATTTCATTAGTCTTAAATATTCTATACCTCGACCCCCTCTATCAGCATTATTAAAGCAATTACATCCATCCGTGTGTAAATTGTGAAAAACTTCTTCCCGCTCGCAGGCCTTCTTCCCCTCGATTCACTGCGCCGCGGCCGCACTGTTCAACCGTCGAAAAATATATCACTCCGGCGACGCTTTCCGTCAAATTAACGCACATGCAACAGCGCTCGCGCGTTCCATAGGAGCGCAAGAATGTCGGCGAAAAATCCACTTGACTTTGGTTTACGCGAAGATGAGGAAGCGTTGAAAAAGGGACGCTGCTCCTCTTTTTTTCTCTCTTCTATCTCCCGCTTCTTCCCCCGTGGACGCCAGCCGGAGGCGCTGTGCGAGCGCAGACGATAACGGGGAGGCGCAAAATAAAATGAGATCGCATTATGTGCACTCGTGAAAAGGACCCGGAGGGGCCGAGATCGCTCGTGCATGGATCATATAGCTGCCGATGCAAACTCGCATAAAAGTGTTTTGTACCGCGGACACATAGGCACGCCTGCACACAGACGTGCATCGGCATTCGCATCTTCTTTTTTACGCGAAATGTGTGCACGCGGGCTGTGTGCCGTCGCGACTGCTTTCGCGGCCAAAGTGAAGGCACGGAGGGGACCTTCGAACACGCGTCGTCGCGTTTATAAGACGACGTTTTATAAAATCGACGGGGTTGAAGTGGCGAAGATCCGCGCGTCAGCTGCGGTCCCTTCATTAGAACGATATCTATTTACACGTAGCGACGACATTGCTCCCTACGCACGGTACGTTCGTGCGTTTTTAATTTTCCCTCGTTGCAACTCTGCCTATCACCCTCTCCCCCTTACTCGCTCTCTATCTCTCTCAGCTTTTTTTCAAAGTTACGCTCCGCGACGACTGTGTTAGCGGCCTGCAAAAAGAACTTGCGCGCTTGCGATTTGCGGGAACGATCGCGCGATTCACTTTTTCCTTTCATCCGTTAAACCTTTCTGTTTCCACGCATTCGTGTATAACGCTTCACGAAACTTCTGACTAACATGGCTGCCGGGAGCGCTACGATGAAAACCGCTTGGCAACCGAACTCCATTAATCACATGGCTTTCGTCGTTTAATGAAAGGGCAAAATATCGCCGCAATCGAAAACAGGGAATGGGGTGGTTGAGGCCACTGAAGTTGGCATTGCACTTTCGGCGCGAGGTAGGCAGGGTTCAACGATTTAAGGGGGGTGTTTGAGTTTGTAACGTCATTTTGTGGGTCCCTTTAGAGATTTCTTTTGAATCAGAGCACTGCTTCGTATTAGCTATTTGCAAATATGGTTGCTAATATATTGTTGGATTCCGGGATTAAACGAAATCGTGTTCAACAATTAATTTTGCAATGAGAGTTTTAATATATAGGAATACTTATATAGGAATACTAACTATTCTTCTTACAATTGGTGTTCCGCTACTATATATATTATGATATTTAGGGTGAAAGGCTGACCTTAGCCCTTGTTGTGTCGCCTTAACCAACGCGGAGTCTGGCCCTTGCCAGTAGTCATATGGCTGACTACTGCCTTAGTGCATAATATTGACTCTGACTAGGCCAGGATCCGCGGGCCTTACACTTATCGGTGACTCAAGGGCTGGTCATCCAACAATATTAGCTATATCATATATTTTTTTCATGTCAAAATATATAAAATTGTAGTAGAAGGTTATTTTACAAAACACGTCGTGATGGCTGACACGATTCCAGCCTTTGTAGAGGATCGAAACAAAAACAGGAGGTGTCATTTTCTTCAGTATGAAAGTAGCTATAGCCCATACTAAAAAGGATAGAAGATCTCATCGTTTAAAAAATGGCGACACGTCAGAGACCGAGCTAGCATTTTTGGGATTTTTTTTGTTTTTGGCACAATATAAAATGCTCAATGATTTTAGTGCCTGCATAGCGGCAGGTCTACTGTAGAATCTCTCAAAATTTCAAGGAAATCGGAAAACTAGATCTTGAGATATTGAGTCAGCCATGTCAGGAAATATGATTCCGAGAAAAGCGTTATATTTAATAACTTGTGACTCCATTATTTTTACGAATTCCGACATATCCTTTGACACAGATACTTTCAAAATTTGAATTCGCAACGTTACCGCTGAGTACGGACGTGCTGTGTCAACTTGGAATACTGTTTCAACATTTAGTTTCCCCTCGGAAAACAAAAGAAATTTTTGCCGAAGCGGAAAATACGATCCGCTTTAAAGAGAGATTCTTCGATGCATCTTCTTTCGCGGCTGCAAAGGGAATCATTTTCTTTATATTTATTGCATTTCTACTATTTCATGTTTTTATTTATTCGTCGTAGAACTCTTTTTGATCGTACATCGAAAATTCCTTTGCCGGAAGATTATTGCACGTTGAGTTGGAGTTCCTCTCGTTAAGACTCTGATAGGATATCGGCAGAAGATCTCGATGTCTCGTCTCCCAACGGCATCATCTCGTGATTTCCTTTTGCACGGGATGCAGCCTCTCAAAGACGACAGCACGCTAATGGCTTCGGAAAAAGCACGTTAACCCTATGTACGCTCCCTCTCACTATCCATTATACCATAAAAAATTTCCCCGGCTGTTCTCTTGTAAATTGCAAAAAAAAGTTGCTGCACTTGTTGTGCAAAGTCAGACACGAATGGATATACTGTTTACATGTATATACTTCAGGGGGTTCCTATTAAAAAACTTAGAGCAAACTATTGTAATAAAATGCAGCTTGCACGTCGAACGGAAAATATATATATATACTATATATTATATATATAGATATATACATACGCATATATTATACTTATATGTATACTGCCTTTGGTGGGTATACATTCAATCCAGAAGATTGCAAGTTCGAAGCAAAGTTCACCAATGAAAAAAGAGAAAATGGAAAGAATTAGATTACTCTGGTAGGCAACAGCCGAGAAGTATCTCTTCTCGTGAATCTCGACGTCGTTGGAACCAGCTTTCTGCCGCTATTCGCCACGACAATGGGAGCACACCGATAATACCTTATTACAAGGTATAGCCGTCAGGGATACGCACAGCCCGTTCGCATTGTGAGTTCATTAATAACACGGCTTGATCGAAGATAACGCTAGAAAACCGACACGTGGCCTGGACGCGTTAGTACATTCCCCGTGTAACGTGGATCGTGGTCACGCATGAACGACAAACACTTGTCGCATTGAATCAGTTAATTCATAGGTACAGCAGCTAGCCAGCCAACACGGGGGAAACGTCAAATGTTGTATAACACGGGAAACTACGCGTCTCCTGTAAATTACCGTTCGCATCTGGAGCCGGTGTAGCGAGACTTGTTTTAATGGACACGTCGACAACGGCGGAGAGCCGATTATTATTAATATGACTGAATTACGCGTGGCTTTGATACTTACGAAACGTCACAAAGTTGTTCGCAATTTTCGTGAGAGACGGCGCAGCTTTAAGGCTGTTTTAAAAACTAACGAGTATCCATAAATAAGTTGATAGCGAAAGGGAGAAAAATTGAAGGAAGTGGAAGAAGATGAAAAAGATGGGCTTCGTGGCGCCCTTAGAAACAGAGTACGTGTGGGGAAAACGGGTAATTAGCGTAAAGAAATATAGTGAAGGGAAAATGTATAAAGGACGGAATTGGACAATTTTTGACTGCAATCACGGTTGCTACATGTTTTACTTACAAAAATCACTTGTATAAATAAACAGCTTAGACGCCGGTGAAAATACAGAGAACGTTGCGGAAAAGCGAAAATCCCATTTGCATTTCGACCACTTCTACTACACCCGCAAAATCGCCCTGCATGTATATAAAACGAACCCTCGTCGTGTGCATATGCAGGCTGCACTTGATGACGCGTGACACGTGCGCGTCGACGTTGGGAATCAATTAGCCCGACATGCACCGTTGCCCCTGGGATGCGTGTAACACCTTCCCTGCCGAGAGAGCGAACACTTTTCGGCGTTCGACATCGACCAACATACATACTCCAACGAACGAACATGGCCAAGGTGTTCTGATAAGATGTTACGTATTTTCTCATAGGGATGTTGTAAAATGATAAATATGTAGTCGTGCTTCAGGTAAAAGTTACATTTATGTTTATACCTACATATAGTGCTCGCAATCAGACAATGATTCTGTTTTACAAACGTCGACTATTCATTCATTATGAAAGGCAGTGAAATTCTACCCCTCGCGTCTTGGCTATATTTTGGCGAATTGTTCAGAGTACGCATGAATAATTTGTATCCATTTGTAGTATCGTATCCCCCTGTCGAACGGGGGAAGCTTTTAGGTACATACGTTTTAATTACAGGTACTTCCAGTTCGCAAATTATTTTGATGAATTGTGTTCGTTCGAATCTCCCAAGGGGAGTCTGATAGCGATGTGAAACGCACACAAGCTATTTTCAGAATGATACTCCGCACAAAAACCTTCGCTGTTAATCCACACGTTTTTGATGGACGAAATAGCTGAAGCTTGATGTCCAGCGCCTATCTAGCTCCGGGTTTACGCGCATCTGCACGTGTAATCCCTGAAGGGTTTATAGGCCACCATCGTCGCATACATATACGCATACACGAAGTTGCATACCTTTGGAGCGATCAGCTATGGTGGGTGCAGGGGAGTGCATTGAGGTTTCAACATCCCCTTCGTATCTCTCCGCCTGTTAATTAAAACTTGCCATGTTTGTGTGAATAAACATGACTGCATCGGGTCATGTCAAATTTCATTGATCATTCTCGGTACACGAACCACCGGTACAGCTTTCGCAATAACAATGCGTCGTTCTTCTATTTTTCGTTTGCATTATTTCCGTAATACAGAGAGTAGCAGATATCTTGTCGAGCGAATAAACGCACTCGGTATTCTTGCCGGAAACGTACAGGTGTCCTGGCGTACAGGTACGACTTTTAAATTCTCGCTTAGATTGCACTAGACCGCGGTCACCCGTTATCCGTTTATGCACCGCAATGAAGTGATATGTGGCAGTAACAGGGGTCAATATTATCCAATACCAAAATCGATCCATAATTATTAAGCAAACACAATGGAATGGCTTTCAAAGCATGCCTGGACAAATATGATCACATCGTTGATGTGAACATTCCGATCAATATAAACTGTGCGGCGGTATTCTCTATCCAATTACGTTTATGGTGTGCCGTCTGTAGGGCCGTGGAAATCAATCCTCGCTGACTGTGCGTCGATGGTATCGCCTAATTAGCTTGATTATCCCGCGACTTCCCGGACTCGTCGATCGGCAAAGAGTTGCGCGATGTTTTCGAAAACAAACGGTTCCCATTGAACGCCCTGTGCAACTCAGCGTATGTACACATATTTCTTTTCCTACACCATGCACGCGTGCACGTGCCCCTTGCTAATTTTCCACGTTCGTTCGTTCGGTTTATTTGCCAAAATGAACCCACCACGGCCAAAGAAAATTACCGTACTGAAAGGCCTCCGCTGTAATTTCGCGGTATGCATGCTGCAACGAGAAAAGGAGGAGGGATGAATAAACTCAAATAACATCATTGCCCCGCGCGATCGTGTGGTGCATCCAGAAATAACCTGTATGTCAGGTATACACGGGGCCGTTGGTAATTTCGTTTGATTTTATTGCACTTCCGGTAAACGCAAACTGCGATCAAAGAAAGCAGAAGAATGCACGCGCCGGCCACGTCTAACGTAGGATACACCTGAGCGCGAGCTCACACGTGACGATGGAAGATTGAAACAACAGATAAATGACCTCCACCGGAGTCATGAAACTGATTCGAGGCGTCTCTCGAATGAACGTGGCATGCAGGTATATGGCATTTATCGCGTACCTAATTAGCAGAGCCTCGAGGTGTTCTGACCCCGGTATTGTGCGTGTTACATTGCACACAGTCCCTTTGCGAGCCGCGAGCGGCGAGAATTTAATTAACCTGTTCTGCATTTGATAGCCGGCAAAAACTTCCGGTCGGTGTCTTTTGTGAAGTGGTCGTAATTAATATTCCTCGGCAGAGGCAAAGAGCAGAAGACGCGGGGGTGGTTGTGTAGGGTAGGGCCGGTACGCAGACCTGCGAGAGAATTACAGACGTCGCGACGTCGCGTCGCGAGGCGAAACACGCAACGCTACCCCTTAAAGGCGGAGGAAAGAATTTTCGGATGGCGAATTCGTTGCCTCTCGAGGGTTTGCGTTGAACCGCTGCCCGGGAAGTGTTTAATCGGACGTGGAAATTCATCTATCCGGAACAGTTACGAGTGTTTCGCATCGTTCCGCTTTCACTTTCGCTTTCAATTATTGGGCCTGAAATAATTCACTTTGCAAACCCCTTTGGCGCGGAGCGTCTCTACATTTAAATGGCCTCGAAAGAATCCTTTCAACTTCGAGCACAGGAAATAATCCACTCGGAAGTGAAAATATCCGTCCTTTGACTCGCGGATCAACAAATAAAATACTCTTGCGAACGAAAAAGAAATTTCGATCCCTTTCATCGTGTACCTGTTAGGCTAGTATACACGCATCCGTCGATATAGCACAGCACTTGCCAACATTTCACCGATCCTTTACGCTTTCTATAACAGACGGTATTGAATCGATGTAACGCAAAGTTCGAGCGAGCGGAAGAAAAGTAATCGCAGGTTTGTCGATGTAGCCGTGAAATCCGAGAAGTCGAGAGCAACCCCGTCGAAAGTGAAATACACAGACGCGTTACATTTCGATGCCGAATTCCATTCATGTAGTAGACCGTCGGGTAGGTACGATGTGTGGGTGATCGAAGTAAGAAAATGGAGAGGAAAAGGTACCGGGACAAGGGGGAGATCTTATACACGGTCGAAACACGGCAAAGCAATTTCTGTACAACCACGTTTTCTCGTTTCCGCGAAAGGAATCCTCGCAGAGACGCCGGTGAATTTACATGCGAGTTCCATGCGTGTGTTCGAGCCGTCTGTGAAAAAAGGATGAACTCTCATGAATGGTCGGGAACGGTTCACGGGTTCTACCTTATTGCGAATTATTCCACGGCCCCGGATAGCTTATCGACGCTCTCCATGAAACCTGACGAGCTCGTGTACAGCGCAAGAGAGTGCTATCGATTTCGCTGTCGTTAATGATAATTAAGGCCTGGCGCGATGAGATTTCGCTAATGGAACATAATATACCGCCGGCGATATTATAATATTGCTTTATATTCTGAATAAAAGGCATCGTTCGGTTAATCAGACAGCTTTCTATACGCACGCCACGACGACTTTTCTTTACTTTCCTTCTTGTTAAAACTGGGATATATAAAGGAGTTCTCGAGCTTCCAGCGTTCAATATGTAATATATGCTCGAAGACGGTCTAGTCGGTTACTCCGTTGAATTTAATAAACTAGATACGTTTGAGAGTTTCTCAATGAATTGAATAATGGCAGACGAAAAGATTTTCCAAACGGGATGCAACAACCCCACGGTTCCGTATATTGATACATCGGTATAATAGATAAAGGAAGAGCATCAGTCATCGTTCCATGAAAGATGCTAAAGAGTAAATGCATCGTACGCCATTTACCGATGGCGAGAAATGGTACACGTTAAAAGAAACGAGCTCATTATCGATTTCTCTGAAACGTCCTTCCTACATTTACCATTTATCGAGGAGCGATTGGCGCCAACCGACTTTCCGCGCCCGGTTATCGGTTTTATTAATTGCCTGCTAATCGAGAACTCTAAGTGATCGTAGTGTAATCGCGTGTCATCCTGGTATAATCGTATGAAAAACGTGCATCCCCCGATCGCTTAACGGCGCACGCTTATCAATACTCTCGCATTAACGGCGACCGATATAAATGAATAGCGAGCGTTTATGTTAACACCGTTCCACTTCCGTGTTTGCGTAGTGCACACCCATTGTCGAAGTAGTATATATTATTTGTCCCGGTGGTTATTGGAAAAAGTATTTACATTTTGGTGGCGCGGGATTAGAATGGGTATTGGACACTAAATCGATGCCGAATAATGACAGTTTACTCGCCAAAGCGAAACATTCAGATATCATGGGAATAATACGGATGGAACTAAAAACAGGGGGAAAAAATATGTTCCAGTTCAGTCACTTTTATTTATTTCAGGATTGCGTTCCGCGACCGATATCCGTTGCTGATCGATCAAATATTCGACGACGTAAAAGGGACAAGACAGATAATACATGGGTACCTCGTATCGCGTGGCGCGACAAATGTACGCAAAAGGGAATAAAAAAATACCTGATAAATTCCCATCATTCTTTCACTAAACCCACATAACGCGTGATGGATCGGGAAGAATCTTCCATTATAGATTTTCAATCTATTTTTCAATACGGGCAACCTTCGTCCATATAATCCGCTAAATAATCACGACGCACGCTCGCATCGTGCCGATGCATATTCAGATAACCCGATCCCGGTTGCCAACAATAAATCTCCGGCGAACAGTTGCAGCTAATTATTACGAATTACCATATCGCGCGACCGTGAAACGAGAAGCAGCGCGGAGTCAGAGGAACGGGCAAAACATCTGGATACGGAACGACAAACGATGCGACGTTTCCCCTGCGACGTAGACAGCGTGCATATGCATCTCTCGAGCAACAGGAGAGGAAATTTTCTCGCTAAGGCCAACGACTCTCTGCGTATTTATCTCTCCGACTCTCGCCATCTGGGTGGAAAGATGATGCACACATACATGGTCGGTGCAGTGAAATGAGCGGGCACGAAAGAAAAAGTATTTTGCTTTGCCGTCGCTGACCCAGGACAATGGACGAGGAATTTCTAAGTAGAAACCGAGAAATAATGCGGGGAACAAGTCACCACCGGCAGCGACTTCGTTTAAACACACTCGACTTAAACGGGATTCAACGAGGAGCCTTATCTCCGTCGGTCTATTGCGAGATTGCTGATTGCTCCCTTCGTTCCTTTTTATTTGCGATGAATCGCGCGTTGCACTCGTAATAAGACTGGACGCGGTGTCTCGTGCTGAACGGTCGTAAGCCTATATTCGAGTAACGAGCTGGTGTCATAATCTTGGCCTGCGTGTGCTACTGTCACGCGAGTTACGACGGGCAGACACAGCCTCCGCTGTGACTATTACAAGTGCGGCGGGGAGGTAGTAACGATTGATATAAAATAAGGAATACCGGTGTGGCCAGTGAGTTATTATCATTTCTTAATTAACTTTAGACGTTCCTATTAACTTCTTTTCGCCGACGGTCGTGCTTGTCGTGGTCGTTTATTATCCGGCCGCCTGAGTGGACGCAATAAAACACACGTTTGAGATAGGCGGCCTTGATAGAATCCTCTTGAAAGATTGTGTTGTCGATGAGGTATTTCCGTTTGCGAAAGACGACAGAAAAGTGAGATGTGAGCGAGGTATCCTTGTCGTTCCAATATCGAGGAAAGATCTGAAGTCGTTAATTTTGTTTAAGTGTGTCCAAAGTTATTAGAATACAGATGCGAACAGGCGTCGATGATTCTAACGTTCCCACCTTCCGTCACGGACGGAAATGGAGGCAGAGGGGAAAACAATCGTGAAACATGACGTAGTCATATGACGTAGTGTAGTGATACTGGGTGTCCATTTACATAACGAGATTATTTCATTTTCGCCGCGAATAGAGCCGTAACCCCATATGTAAATCCGAGGCACGTGAAAGGCGTGCGATCGCAGTGTTTGAATACAAGGATCTTTAATCGTGATTGTGCGCACCCTTTGTACGCGACGATGGCGCGTACAAAGCGCATCGTGATTGAAAAATTCAATGACCGGCATAATCTGTCATCTGCGTCAATGATGATGCATACGATGTTTAGTCTACAGCCCCTGCACAATAGAACAAATAAAAAGTTTCTCGAATAATTGTCAGAAAGGAACTCCTCCGTTTGCCAGCTAACAAAACGTTCCTCTAATTTCATCCCGCGGGGAAATTAAAAAATACCTGCGCACTAATTACTTAATTTCCTTCGACTGGCCGTACCATTGTCTATGGAACAGCGAACCGTGCTAACATCAAAGTAGCCACAAATGGAAAAAGGGGAAGTTTTTGTTCGGCTGGTATTCAATGAACAACTAATTCTATCGCGACGATGGATCTCTAGGTTATCGCGGAATCGACAATAGGTCCCCGTCGACGAGCTAACCGTTTTATTTGGTCGAGTGCTGTGTCAAAAGTTATTCGAAAATAGGCTAACTGGCCGGAGGGTCCAGGCGGAGGGTGTAATCGCGTGTAAGCTTCCATTTTCATCCCCGTCCGCCTGGATTTTCTGTGAAGAGGGTGGACGCGAGCCTTGAAAAGGATTTCTATATCGCGATACAAGGGATACAAGGGGCACGAACGAGTCACGGATAACAGAAAGCAGAACGGAGACAGGGAACAGACGGCCCGAGAGGTATAGAACGAGCGACGAAACAGAGGGAGAAATAGCCACGGTAACATCAAATTCAAGTACCGCCCTTTTGTTCAACTCGCTAAATTATTAATGGGTGCCACGTTGTAAGAGCCACGCGAGCCTCGTCCTACGTTCGTGCAGCTTCTGCATATCCAGCGACATGAAAGGAGTCAGGCACCGGGCGTGACATAAATATGTAACGTAACGCGTCGCTATGAAAAATGTACTCGAGATTATAAGCGAACGGAGGCAGCCAGCAAACGGAGCTCCTGTTGCTCCGTGGGCAGCAGTTTTCAATGCGCTTTGCGACATCACTACGCTGAATTATACGTTTTTCGGCGTCTCCATCTAAACCTTGACGCAGTAAATGCATCCACAAAATGGCAAGGAGAAGGGAAGAGAAAATGCAAAGAATCGGTATGAACTATCATTATATTTATCTGCGAACCTTGGTCTGCAAATTCAGATGTCACCCGGCTAAAGTTCATTCCATTCCATTTTTGAGTTCCACTCGGAACTGGCGCAACCGAAAAGTATTTAAGTCCCCAAGCATCGGAGATAAATTAGGGTATAGCAGTCCACCCCTCGCGAGCCTCGTGGCATATTTCACGGGGTTTCGAGCGTACAGTATATATTTCCGATACGGATACTCGATTCAGCCGGCTGGCTCGCGTGCACCTTTTTTTTCGTCCTAACTTATCGAAAGGTAAGCGCCCGGACCCAATATATCGACGATATTTTCGGTGGATCTAATATTAATTCCATCATAAATCAGATCGGATGCCTCGCTGAAAAGGCTCACGCAGATTTATTGGTTGGCGGGTATGACGATACGGCGATATAACTCGATAAAGTATAACAACTGAAAGGGGAATGATTTCTGTTTCATTCTTCCTTTCTTTCCCTCGCTCATTCCAAGCTCCTTCTTTGTCACATATCCCGTCACGTATCCCTCTTACTTTTTTCTGCCATGATACGTCGTGGTTGCGTGGTGCAGAGGTCGAATGACGGGGATGAGCGCAGCGTGCAACATAATGCACCGCAGCAGATGTGGCCTACTCAATGGAATCATACATACATACATACACTGCCAGGTTTCCCTTTCTTCGAGTAGTCGCACGTTCATCCCCTACCACACAACTCTTCACGACTCTCATTTTACCCCGCTCTGGTTCTTCCGTATCCCAGCACCGTACCTACCTTGCATTCGCCACCACCTTTTACCACCCTCTCGGTTTCTCTGCGAGCTTTCCACGTTTTTCCGTTTTGTTTTTTTGTTTGTTTCCGTTGTCGCCGCACGCGCAGGCGTGCATGAATTAACGTACCCTCGATTCCACTGACTCGGACATAATGGATACGAGACGACAGCAATTTCGAATATGAGCGGCAAACGGAAACGACGGTATCCGCTTGATTACCCTTTTTTCTTTCCCTCGGCCGATTCTTCGATCGCCGAGCAATACGCACCTGGTCTCATTAGCCTCGTTCAATTTGCTCAAACAGCGGGAAAAAACGAAGCGCTCGTGCAGTCACTTTCAATCCGTTGGGGTATCGTGACCGGGTAATTTCTTAGTGCTCGACCCTCATAATCGCGCGCTCGATCGTAGCCTGTTAATTCGAGGATATGGCGCAGCTCGTTCTACTGTTAATGATAAGTAATCACCGGAGAGTTCTCTTCTTTTTGAGTCGGTGCTTTCTCACTGATTTTAACTCGACGCGGCATCACTTTGTGCGGCCTCGATACGCTTTCGCGGAGATTAAAATGTTTCTGTCTCTTAATGTAAAGGGAAATTAGCTGACGTTAAACACTTCTACGAGAACCTTCTAGCTCTATTTCCCCATGATCCGTATATTACATCCCATAAGTTACATTCACGAATATCGTCGTCTCATTTGCAAGGCCACCCCGTATTATTATTCGCACAATCGGCTGATTAGCAAACAAGAACCGACAACCCACCAACAACAACAATCAGTCGAAGCGCGCAGCACACAAGAATGATCTTTTGTTTAGGAACGAAAGGTGAAATAAGTTGAAGGCAACAGAGGGACGAGAGCACCGAAACGCGCCACTCCCTATATCAAATACGAGATCGTTGCACGTGTTCCCACTTGTCGTTCGTTCTTCCTTTCGGACCCCGACACTTTTACCCCCTTCAGAGACAGACGTACGAATTATTACCGGTAATACGAGCGCGCGAGCGCGACGGGAATGGTTCGAGTATAATGGACACGAGGATGGAGGATTCAAAGTGCACGGAACACTCGGTTCTCGAGTGGTCGCCATTGCACGGGTGTATCGATGCCACCGATCCACCCCTGGGGTCGTTTGGCGTGCTCAATTGGGAATACCGTCTGTCGCTTCGGTGCCGCAAATTAAGACGGGAATGTACAATATAAATGCTTGGTCGTCTGTTTTTTTCGACGCACTCGGTTCGTTATATGCGTGCACTCGAAGAATCATAATCGTTACGGGGACCCGGTGATGTGCACCGGTGGAAGAACTCGTGCTCGACGCGTGACGAAAATAATGAATAACTCGGCCTACATATTCGATCCGTCGTTTCGAACGTGTCCGGCCCCGTTCCTTTCCTGTTGTAATTAATCCAATTCCATCGCAGAAATAGCGCCAGAGCGTTTACACCCGCGCCGATTAATTCGTGGAATTTCGGAAAGTTTCCGTCGTAACGATTCCGACGTGCACCTACGAAGTCGTTATTTCTTTGCCGTTAATGTAAACTCGCGTGATAACCATTTGTAGTGATAACGATACAAGAATTCACGAAGCAGTCGGGAGCGTAATAAGTCGCGTGGCGACTGTGCTCGTAGATCGTGGAGACTTCGAAAAGGGGTTTGCTTGTAAGATCGTAGATTTGCATCTCGGTGAAAAGCGGCGTTCGATGCCTGGATGATCCCGGTGTAGTCAACGACGGCCTCCCTTGGCGAACACGCGGTGCTTTCGGTGAAGGGCGACCGAGTGCCGACGTAACTCTTTTTCGCAATTACCTCGGTGCCTTTGGCACACGTAGAAATTCCCGTGCGGCACGAAGGCACGGGCGTCCGTGTCGCACTTTATGCGTACGGCTCTGGGTGCGCAGAAATTGAATCGCTCATGCGGAATGATGTGTATTAAAGGTGATTTGATTCCTTCATTTTATTCTCTTTGGGACGAACAGGTTTTGCTTGGAAAGAGCGAAAGAGAGAGATGGAGAGAGAGAAAGAAAAAGAGAGAAAGCTAAGTGCATCTTGGAACAAGTTGTAATCAATCGATTCCAATAATTATATAAAAATAGAATGATAATACCGTGGTCGAGAATTTTTACACGTAAAATTAATCGGAAAAGATCCCTGGTATACCAGAAGGAAATTGGAAACGCGGCAAGAAATTTATCGGATTTTGTTGATTGTAACAGGCAACATTCAGGATCAACGTCGGCAATTAATTGGCTGGAAATGCGTGTAGAGATATTTCTTAACATTATCGTTTTCTCCATGAGTAAATGGGTTGCGAGTCGATCGAGAAATTTATGATACGATAAAACGCGGCTGCGGCACGGCGATAGTTGTATACAACATTAAAATGCACACCGCAAGCAAAGACGCGGTGAGCAATCCTTTTCCGCCTTTCGTTCCTGGCGGTCGTTAAAATATTCATCGGTCTGAAAAATTGCATGGTTTCCCGGTGTCATAACAGATCTAGACTAGCGCGCATCTCTCCGCAATCTGGCTGCTCGCTGTATATAAATATTCTACGTGTTTGTAAGTTCAATCGCGCGCCAGGTACTACGTACCTCGAGCGCGTGATACAACAGCCTGTCTCGGCGATATTGTCTCGCACTCGATGTCGCGTTACTGCCTCGCATCTGCGGCCTTTTCCTGTCTGAGCATCTGGGTCTTTTCGTTCGTCGAAACGCCGTACAGCTTCTCGATTTGATTTCAGCTACACTTTATTGGACCGCTGCCTCGACGGCGAAGGGCCGATATATCCACGATTCCACGGAACGACGACTGCACCGGGGTTCCGATCCGTAAAAATAGACCTCCATTATTTGCGGTTCAAATACGCCCCTCTACCTACGCCGCGCGGATGAAGTTTGTCGCGGATCGTTTGTACAACGTACAAATTGACGCGATAAGCCGCGTCAACCGCCCCTTGTATTAGTTTGCGTTTCGCAGATATTTCGCGGCACAAATTGCGCGTAATTATCCCCGACCGCTGCCACTATCCCCGGTCGATGTCCGCCCCTAGCGGATTCCTTCCTCGCGACCACGTTTCGCGGTTATTTTCAGGCCACGATCGATTCGCCAGCACAGTTTTTTACCTTGCCGCTCATTGGACATCGGCAAAACGGAGCATATGACGATTTCGTCTGCGACCGCCGATATATCGAGTCCACACTCGACAGTTTCTAGGCAATATCGCCAAAGCGCAGCAGCTTGCTCTATATGCCTTTCTCCCACTTCTCTCCCATGTCTCTCTCCATCTCTCTCTTTCTCTTTTCTACTTTCGAAATATACATCTATGCCTGCGTACGACTGTGTTATTTTTTATTCATCCTGGTGTTTGCCCAAACTGGATATCCACGGTACTTTTCCGCGCGTGGTCCTTTGTAACTCGCAGGGACCACTTTTTCGTTCTTTTGTGCCGGTAGTTTTCCATTGCCCGTATTTGCTTTCATTGTTTCTACCGGACGCAGCCACAGCTCCCCCGCATTTTCATGCTTTTGATCTGACAGCATGCGTACCTCCGCCCCACGTGGACGGACAATAAAAAACAAGCAAGCCGGAGAAGGAAAGGCAGAGAACGGGTGGCCGCCGTGAAAAACTAACTACACCCCCGGACATTCTCTCTCATATTGACGACTTTGTGAGCGCAACCGTTAAACCCCTTCCTCGGCCTCATCCCCGTCGTTGCACCGCGGCATCGCAGTGCTCTGTTCACGGTCGGTAATTCTCGCGGCGCTTGCGAAACTTTTGCGGAATAAAGTCCTGCCCGGTCGTGCCACCGCTCAAATTTTATGCTACCCCCGAGAGTGATTAATATAATTCTTTCCCTCGATTTAATAGGGAGCTAAACAACGGGGTACAACTGCAACCGGCCCGGCTATTCATCACGTGCAAAGTGCTTCGAGAAATTCGCGAACGGCGCGGAGAAGATTTCTGATAACGCCGGTAATTTATTTAACCCGCCGTAAGTGTTCACGTTTACGCGCGTCGCCTCGCATAATCGTACGAAACAGTGGCGAGTTTGCAAACAGCCGAGAGCTGAGACAGTGTGTAAATGAAATTTTCACTGATCCAGTCGGGCGGTTTTCTATTTTTTTTTTCCTTTTTTTTGTCGCATCTGTGTAACGCGATATCCGGGAAAATCGCCGGCAGTCAGTCTGGCCGCAGTATCCCCCTCAAGTTGGTAGTACGTACTCCTCGGCGGTGTGACTGCACCCTCCGGCATCCCTTGGTACACTTAACCGTAGAAGGGCTTGGAAGCATACAGGACACCATCCACTTATGTCGCGGTTTCCCCATTGGCATCATACTAAACTAAGTGAACGGGAGAATGAGTATCGTCATTAAGCAATTCCGCTTGTAAGCGTGTTGAAGGAGCAAAACGGACCCCGTGAATTCGACACGGAACGCATCCCCGACGTAGCGCGTCGCTCGTTAACCACTAAACCACGCAATTACTTATTATCTCGAAAACGAGACGTCCTCGCACTTAAGAAAATGGAACCATTTCCGTCTTCTTCGTTTCTTTGGCGCGTTCGTATGGCCGCGAGTCGCTTTCTCACGCCGCACAGTGGTCCGGATCGACAAGTTCGTGCCATTTTGATATAACTTTTGAGCCGTAAAAGATATTGATACGAAATTTTGAATCAACAATCTACTAATGGTAGGTTACATATATGTTTAAAAAAAAAAAAAAAAAAATTATTTTAACAATATTTTGTTTTTAATATTATTACATTACCCACTTGTACTATATAGAATATAGAACAAATTTTCCAAAGAATTTCTTATCTCCGCGGGGATGTGACGATAGATGCGAACCGTACGTGTACGTGAAGCGTACGGCCTGACTGAACGTTGGCAACTTTAAACCATAATAATTTGTAAAGTGGTTCCTAGGGGGAAACGGTTCTTGTGCCATTTTGTAGGGCAAAGTGTGCTGAAAAGAATGCAATTTGTCCGATTGTGGGATCTGATGGGACTTTTAAGATATCCCTTGTCAATTGTGAAGAATATTGACAATTTTCATTAGTTCATTAAACATGATAATTATATTAAATTAGGAACAATATTTCTTAATACAAAGTGTGATTCTTATCAGAAAAGTGTGCCGAACATTTTTAAAAAAAAACGAAGTGAATATATTAAATAGGATCGTCAGGGCATCGCATTAAAGAGAAGCAATTTTTATCGTGAAAAATCCTGTTCTTAAAATGTCCAACTTTCAGTGTTTATTACAACTATAATATTTATTAAATTGGACTTATCTTTCCATTTCCGAGGTCCATGGACATTTAGGAAGCAAAGTTCATTGATTAGATATCGATACGAGAAACTTCATTTTTTGGCAAATGGCACGAACTTTCTCGATCCGGACCACTGTGCGCCGCCCGTGCGTATCTAGAACTTGGGCTGAAACTACTTTCACGTATAATAATCGTTTCCTAAGAAATTCGACGGACGCGTTCACGCAACTGGCACTGCGCGCACGTACACAGTAATTTATCATGCAGTTACAGAGGTAAGGTCTACTTGACACGGGGGGCCAATTACGCTTATTAGAGCAATAACGTTGCCGCGCTAATTCGATCGTCGAACGAGAGGAATCACAAGACTAATCTCGCCAGTTTGCTCTCGTTTGATCGCAGATGAATCCCCTTGATGTAAAAAAAAACGACTGATGTCGCGTGTACGCGGTTTCACACTTTTGTCGGATGCAACGTCTGTGTTCAAACCGCGAAATAATTCCTCTACGTAATTACAGCTCTTTGGACGTCGATCTTACACGCCTCGGTCTTTGGCGCGCCCTGATTTACGTAGACTCGATGCGGCACAGCGACCTGCCGCGCCGCACCGTGGCATGCGAACAGATTAATTAAAGGGGAAAGAGATTAAATTCGACGCCGTTCCTCGCCGACGAGCGCGTTAGCGCAAAAATCAGTGTGCGCCACGAAAGCTCGGAGGCTCGTGGGTTCTCACGATTGTCAGTGTTTATGAGCGACCCCTCCGTGGCCAGGTTCGCGCAAGCATTACACTTGAACAATGAGAACCATTCTATTGAAATGCAACAATGGCGCATTGTGAAACATCGTGCGGGATGAATATTCAAGAACCGGCCGCTCGAACTTGCATTAGCAAATGCGTTTCCTTCAAAACCGTTGACAATTTCGTTTATAATGTCCTGTGCCCCCCCCCCCACCCTTGAGGGTTGCTCATCGATTCTTCCTAACTAATTTTTACGCTCGTTCATTCATTCCTGACTAATTGTGCATTCTCGTTTCGAAACCTGCACGAACGAATATTTCCACAAGAAGAATTCAGGATCAGCCTGTTATTATTTTTGGAGTGACTGCCCCGAGGTAAATAAATCACATTTAAACCAAGTTCAACGACCCTTGGTACACGGCGTAACGAAGCAGCGTCAAAGGGCCACGTCGTTTTATTGCTTGTCACGGTGACGGATACTCAAAATGACCCGGCGCTAATAAAACTATTTTCCACGGAATACTCTTAATAACCTCGATTGCGAGAAACGACGATATTAAGTAAGCTCGCGAGGGAGGGTCACTGAACTTGCTCGTAAAAGTCCCTTCGAAACTGTAATCAAAGTTGGCTCCGTAATCCTTTACGCACCGGCTGTTTGTCGTATCAGTCGCCTTTAGAAGAATCCGTTTTCATTTAGTTAATTAGACTCTATATGAAATTGCTGGCGGCTTTGCGGGAGCGGTAAGGTGTTTCGTATCGTGTAATCAGCAGAGCCCATTCTGTTCTATATCCTGTTCGTTAAGCAATTTCTCGTATAACGGCGGGATGCGCGCTTAGACAGGCGGATGTTCAATATCGGCAGGCATTTCCGTAGAAATTGTGGCCGCTTGTAGAGCTCAAAGGGAGATCAACGTATTTGCAACAAAGAATTAGCGGGACCACGTAAAACGATCCGAAATTATGTACAGATAAGAATTCTGCTTAATTATCGACGCTACCTACGCCCGTCAGTGATATTGAAATTTCATCGTGACGGGAATTATGAAATTTTTCACGTTCCTCGAGCAAGGGCTTGTTACATGTTGTCAAACGGCACGGTCGACCGGTGATGTAGGAACGTAAAATGGAAAATTCATATTCATCCGAACATTCTTCTTTCTCGTGGGGACGTTCTTCTATTTTTTGTTTATTTTCTTTTTCCTTTTTTTACAGCGCACATTTCATGATTAAAAAGGGGCACGATCGTTGTCCGCATTGACGTGCAACGTCGGCATGGTAAAACGCACAATTTTCCGCAGCACGGTGTACGATTTTAATTATCACGTAATTAGCTGTGCTTCAATACGAAACAACGGTAAAGCCTTTGAACTGTAATTAATATCTCGGGTTAATCGAAAAATCGTCACCCGATTGTTATAGGTAGGTAATTGAAAGCGCAGTAGCCGTATCGTTAAGCGATTAATTTTCCTTGTCGCGTTGTCGACTGTGGTAAGTATCGAATATTTCTTTCGAAGAATCCAGTCTTTCGTACGATCAAATGTTTGCAAAGGATACGGGATCGAGGACCGGTGTAACGAACGAATAAGTTCTCGCGATTACCTGTCTCGATTCGCCGTGATTTATGCGCGCATTCTCGTTCCCATAAATTTGCCGCGGTGCAAAAGTACAGAATTTTCAAAATGCAATACGTAACTGCATTTACCAAAATAATCGGTCAATGCGATTGACTGTGACCGAGGAGGTTAGCACGTACGAGGGGACGTTCGTTTGAATTATTGCCAATATTTCCTGGTACGTAGTGCACGATGGAACCCAGGACCAACGTTAATCCCGAATGACAATTTTCCTACTCCCTCTGTACCTGTACCAGCACGAGCTTTCATCTCGTCTGCATACACACCCTTAAACTTCATTTCACCAGCCGCCCCATGAATAAGTTGAAATTCATAATCGCACAATTATCCATCGAACTTCTCGCCGCATTGAAACGTATCGATCCGTTTACCTATTCGTCGAAAAATTCACAATTTTAATAGCCAACAAATCTTCAGCATGTGTAACCCCTCAAACGCGAACAGTAGGTACATTGCTTGTCGCGTAGAATCGATTTTTCCGCGTTTACCACGATCGACGATTCGTCTTTCTACGATAAACTTCGAGTTCCATTGACGGTCATTCTTCTCTCGTTTTGAGAACCAAGGGGACGACAATCGCCTCGTTACATCCCCCTTTCCGTTTCATATCGGCGGTGAAGACGGTTTCACGGTTAAAGAGTAAGCGTCTCTTCGTGTCTGGCATAACTTACAATTTAATTAGTCGGTGGACATCGAGAAATATTTTCAAAGACGAATGAAGATATTCACTCGCAGCGACGCTTCAATGAGTCGGTTGTGCATGCGACTAACGAATGCCTCGTAACTTGTTAGACATTCATCCGGCGTCGTGACAGCCGCACGTTTCGTCTGTCGACGGAGCAACAATCCGTTCGTTAAGCTTTTTCCCGGTATTACGGCAATCAAGTTGAGTCAGGACGTTCAATACAGCCGGATGACGCGACGACCAACAGTCATTGCTTGTGACTGTACAGATAAAGCAATGGAAGCATCTTCGAGATTGCACGGTGCTTCCAAGAAAGGACAGTCGGCTCGTGTCCCCGAGTATGATAGCTCATGTCCATTCAATGAGAATTCCTGTACGGAGCCATAAAAGCCAACGCGTGCCGATACACGTGCTGTATTTATTGGCGTTCCACGAAGTAATCGTACGACGTGAAACGGGCGCAGAATTTTTTAAGGCCCGTTTTAGATGCTCGTTCTTTGTGGAAAAATCGTCGATACATCCACGGATCGAGTAAATGTATACGAAGGTGGATTCAACGTTTTTCGATTCAAGTTAAGATTGTCGTGGATCGATTCAAATGAGAACGTTTTAATTCCTCAAGCTTGCAGTAAATTGATTAATAAAAGCATTATTAGGAAAGAGTAAAAACTAATCAGCGTTCAAAATTTACGTGTCGTGGCAATTATATTATCGGAAAGACAAGCATCTTTTATTCAGTCATTTCTCCGCAGGTTTTTTATTTAAATCGTAAGAACTGTACGCATGTTATAAATCGCCGAAGGTTTCGCAATCCTTTGACACCATCGATTTTACCACGCGGCATAAATTTCCAAAGACGAGGCTCGGCCAGCGATCCTCGGGCCGTTGAGTGATTCTACGGGGCCAATTTTAATAATACCAAGCCCCCGGAATGGTGCAATAAAAGGGTTAAATCCAGCGTTCAACCACTCCGACAGCAATGTGTACTCATTCAGAGTCTTCTGCTTCTTCTCGGGTCGTTCATCGTTTCCTGCACCTCAGCCCCGTCTTTCAATTCGATTCTGCACTCGCCTGTCTTACCCTTTGATCCCATTCTTCCGTCCCTCTCGCGCTACTCGCTTAAAACGATTAGGAAACCTCGTTGCAGTACACTCGTTTACCATTCTTCTTGCCGTTTAAGTGATATCGACAATTTAGTTTACCACGGACGGCCATTCACGCACCAGCGACACCAAACACCTAACCTTATTGTACCTCTAGCATCATTAATGCGTCTAGACATCGTATTGTGATTTAACGTAATTTCACTATTCATAAAGGAGAGCGTTACGGTGAATGGGGAGAGCACGCTGTGCACGCGGCTCAATTCCAGCTCGTGCACCCTTCACGCTTCGCTCTCCGTTCGTCGAATCTTGCCGTTCGATTCACCGGACTGCTTCGTCTCTACTTTTTTCCCCCTGGTTCTACCCTTGATTGCTTCTTTACTGGCTGGGTCTAGCGGAAACGGCGCGGCGCGTACCGGGCGAAGGAAAGCTTCGGACGTCGAGCAGTAATTAGGAGGAGCAGTTGTGGAAGGAAACAATTGGGTTCGAGTCAACGACAAAACTTCCTGGACCCGATAACTAGTCGCCGTCGTCGTTCTACGACACGGAAGGAAAAGAGAACGGCTATATTATCATTGTAGCCACTACGTTCAGTTAAACGACTGATCGATTGGACGCAGTCGAAGCGACGGTTCTGATACCAGTCTTGTAATAGGTCACGAATATCCGAGTACATATTAATTTAATTAATGCACCAACGACGACGTTCGTGTATCGCGTTTACCTGGCTGTCGGTAAATATTTGCGCGAGGTTCATTTCAATCGCGTGTATCGTGCGATTGTGTTTTAATTGATCGCGATGATAATTAAAGCCGGCGCAACGGGAGCATCGGTGAAAAAGAAAATCGAGAAACTCGACGTCGGAAACGTTGGATTGATCCAACACGCTTGTCACGGTTGACCGTTGCTTCGGGATTCTAGTCTCACCCTATTTCGCTTTCTATCTTCCTCTAATTCTCCGTCCCTCTGCTCCCTGGGTTCTCTTTGCTCGTCTACGGTTAACGAGGAGACTGACGCAGCAGGTAATTAGTAGGTGCACTTCTTGGAGGAAAACAGACGTGTAATGCGAAACTCCGAAACAACAAGGCTCGCCTCTGTGTACCGTAGTTAGTTGGATGGCGTGTGTGTCGGCAGATTAAAAAAAATAAAATAAAAAAACAAAACTGACTGATTTAGACACGCCGGAGGAGTAACGAAATAACGAACAATCGAATAATCCTGTTGAACGTTAATGGACAGCGTGCATCTCGTAATTGACGCTTCATCGCGCCAATTAAACAGGGAACGTCGAATCAAAGTGCGTTACGTCCGTGTGTAAAACGTGACAGACGTCATATTAATCGAACCATCAAAAATGGCGAACGAATATATCGCGAGCATCGTTGTAAAGGGAGTCTAATGCCGCAATTGAATGATAACGTTTATCGAATATAGCGGTGGTCTGTTTTTCACCGATAGGTAAATTAACCAGCAATATGCACAAAGTTGCCATCTAACCGCGGTACAAAATTAATCCAGCCGCGAACAAACAATGGGCGCGATATTAAATGCAAAATCGACGATGCGATTAAATTGCTCGTACACGATAATAATACCACGCGTCGACTCGTGAATCGAAATTTCGTTTCTCTTATTGTTAACCCTCGATCTGGCTGTCGAACGTTTCTACTTGTTGCTGAATGAAAAGTAGCGTTTCAAGGTTTCTGCTTAAATTACAAACAGATGTGTACAGTTATATCATATCTATTTCATTTCATAGAAATTAGGGAAACACTGTTGTAAATAATATTTCACTTTATCGTAGAAATATTTTAGTTAGTATAATTTCGCTTCTTCTGCAATATATTATTTTAATTGTTTCCGCTTTAAATTATACCCAACGCGATATTTCATCGTTAATTATCCACGAATACAATGCCAATTTGTGAAATCACATCCGGTGAACGCGCGGCGTCACATTCGCAACATCCACTCGATCTTTCCGTCGATCGAATAAAAAAAAAGAAAGGGTAAAACGGCGGAGAAAAAATGATCTTAAATTACATTCGCACATAACCGCGACGCGGGAAATCTTTTTAAGACAGCCTGCTTTAATGACATATTATTAAACCGAGTGCAGAGGTATCCCCTCGTCTATCTTCTCGTCGCACGGTTCCCGTGGCAGTCGCCGGCGTTGTACCCTTTGGCAAAGCCGACTTTACTGGCGCTTTTAATGCCAGGGCCGTGGCGCATTACTCACCGCAATGTAAAGTAGGCGAACATGTGTAGAAGTCGGCCTTAGCTCATGCCCTCTACCTGCCCGCGAGTACACAGGTAAGTACCTGTGGGCAGCATCGAGTGTATATCGCATATATCACGCGTTTAAGTACCAAGCACAGCCCTTTCAACCTCGCAGCCTCACTCGTGAGCCCTTGAGCCGACCGAGTCTACCAAACGAAGACAAAGAACGCTTCCGAGGAAGACTCCTCGATCCCGTGGAGACCGTGACCGATGAAATATGCAACGTCGCCTCGTGCATTTCTGTCAAAATGTTTCTGTAAATCTTCGTGGATTCGTGATTCATGTTTCGTCGCTGCTGTAGGTTCCCGCAGAAGGAAACCACATAGCTGGGTCTTGGAGTTTTCAGCCGGTCTTTTCGTGAATATATTTTTTTATCTTTTTTTTTTTGTTTAACACACTCGGGTCTTTTTAGTATACTCTCTTTATGAGCATTTGCCGTATATTTTTATTAAAGTGGTTTTTCAATTTTGAAAGAGGTTTAGGCAAATAAATTGGGAACGATAAATAGTATTATGTACACATTATACATGTTGTTTATTAGTCACGGGCAACGACAGATGATGCAATAAAACATACACCTGAAAAATATGAGACATTTCTCGTGGCAGGGAGTCGAGAATATTTCCTTCTAAAGATCCAAGCTATTTTAGTCTAGCTTAGTGGCAATGGAGAACCAGCATAGACACCCGGAAATTAAATCCCATATGTATCTCCTTCAATTTTTTACGGTTGAACAATTTTTGCGCGGAACAAAAGTGTGCTCGCGTAAATAACAGACTACCTCGGCGGGCACAAAAAATTCACACCAAAAGTCTTGACGCGCACACCTATAGCATACACCGGCAACTCATCGAAATGAAACATTCGAAATTCCCAAGCAATCTCCAAATCACTCGTTTATTCCCGATGAGCAAACATCCAGGCATCTTCCCTGCGAAATAAATACCCCTCGCGCCAATCGTATGTATTATACATCCAGCTCGCGCCGCAACAAAGGCAGCGTCCTTCCACCCACTCGTACACGCTGTCACCAGAACGATTCCATCCTGCCACAAACACCGACGCAAAGCCAGTGGAGCCGTGTCGTCGGGCGAAAACCGCGAAGGAACCACGACAGGGTTGGAAGCAACCGAGGGGGTTCGCTTGCGGGGAAAAAAGAAAGATATGAATAAATGAATCGAGCGGTCCCCGTTAGTGGTCCGTGGCTAAGCAACGGGACAGCGCCGGGCGGGACGTGAGAAAACGACGAAGGGTGAGGCGAAAATGGGGGCTGAAAAGAGACGGCAGTAACGGGCGAATAAAAGCTAGCGCCGAGCCATCTGGCTGGTGCGGCCATTAGCTAATGGATCCCTAACACCAGTACACCGACGAGTCATCCGCCAGGAAGTACAAACCGGTAGGTGGACGCGACTATCGGCGACGCTGCCCCCATAGCCGTTCACCCTTTCAATCCGTGAGCACGCAGCCGACGAAATCGTGCGGCGCGGCGGCAATCGCGCTAAATCACAAACGGATCGACGAATGGTGCCTACGCTTTTCCGTCCGCAGCATCCTGCTCTGGCGTGTTTCTCGGTTCGATCGACCGTGCAAACCGTTTCCACGTACAAACGCACACGTATACCCGCCTGCCACCGAAATTATAGGGAGGACGAGGCTCGCGCTGATCCCGGATGATTTCTAATCACTTAACGTGTCATCCAGCACACGCACCTGAGTACTCGAAAGACCACCATTTTTTACGATCCCGTTGCAGACGATTTAAAGGGTATTAGCATGCTGATCGCGCCGTCGATTAAGTAAAACTAACGATCGCCCGTACTGGGACAGCGCGGAGGGTTGAAACGGCGTGTAGGCGCGCGAGTAATTATTGTTGTTAGGGGAATTCAGTCGAATCGTTTTTCGTTTTTCGGTCGGGTGTTTTGTAGCGCGTAACTAGCCACTGTTTTGGGTTAATAAGCCGTCCATGGTTCTTCTAACGAGAATTGTTGTACTTCTTTTTGGAGTTGTTTATATCGTGAGTGTAAATTGGATTAAACGCGCAAGGGTAGAGAAGGATGGGTTGGTAAAAGAGTAGAGCGTTGCTCAACAAGGTGTGCATGGTGCGGCGTAAGGCGTGGATTTAACTTTGGGGGTAAATTCAGCGCGCAAAGGTAATAAAAAAAGTTCATACAAACGTTCGTTCTGTCTCGCCTTGCTTCTAAACTGATGCTGCACTGTTGTTCCATTGGTTGTTAAAAATTATCTTGATGCTCTTCCCGAAGTAAAATATAGTAGCAACAGTATCTACCTGCGATTCCCAAAATTACCGTAATCGCGAAAGATTAAACTGCGTGCATAACGAGAACGATTAAAGTGAAAAATGCATCTGCTTTCTCACCATTTCGATACATAAAATTTGCCCCCTAGATATACGCCCGCATTTTACAGTGCGGCCAGCCATTTAAATAGTATTAATTGCGACGAAAATCCGCCTGAATCTCCCCGGATTAATTTTCTCGTAGCAAGTGCGGGAATAAAAAGTGTCGCATCGCGGCAGTGACATTATTAATTCAGCGAGAATTACGACGTCGAACGTTTTAACAGTCGACGGTGGGTGGGTGGTAGGGACCGATACAAATTGCCGGACATTTTAAAGTCTCCCCTGGTTCCCTGCTGCGGGCATATATTTTTGTCTCCCTTCCCCTTTCTTGTTGCACAGACGCGCGTGCACGTTTCCCTGGACGATGGAAAACGCTAGTGCTAGTGGCCAGGAAGAGGGTGCCGGGCGATTTCGGCGGCCACCCACCCCCAATTACCTAAAATACACCGGCGTCGCAGCGTCCTCCAATATCTATAATTAACGCGCTGATCGCACGGTACGTTCACCGACGCGTGAATTCGGTATCACTTTCCAATTTACGGCTGTTACGCCGACGAAGAACGAAGGCAGTCGTTACTAGTGATGATACGACCGTGTCACAGCTCGCTGCACGCTCGCTAATTGAACATTTCGAATTAAAATCCGCGACAGTTGGCGATTCTCGTTATAATTAACTAAGGGTGCAGCGCAGGCCCGGTGGCTGTTTCTCTCTTTTCCTCTATCCATCCAGCTTTCCCGTCGTTTCTGTTGTTCCTGCATGCCGAACGCCAGCTCAGGTAATTTTCGTTAATAACTGGTATCCCGTGATCTTTCGCGCGAATTATTTTGCTGGCTGCTTTGTAATCAGATGCACCGGCGACACACCTGATTAGACGTCAATCGGATATTTCACGTTATCGTAATTCCGTCGTATTGAATGTATCTCAGGTAATTAGCTCAGCTCACCGGTGTGCCCGTTTCCCGGTGGTATCCACTTGGCGACAGAGTTGATACTTTACGGGTCCGAAGTTTAGAGGCCGTTTACTACGCGGGTTCCGAAGTTTCTTTTTAAGCAAGTATTTGCAAGTATGTCTTTAGCGAGGAACTTTCTACTCGGCAGAATTGAATTTTCACTCCGTAGCACGGGGAAGCCGGGGAAAGCCGGTTTGACTCCTTAACGGAAAATTAAAATTCACTGAGCGACATTTATTGGATAATTGCACTTATACAATGAGAATATCTTACTCTGTACACCTCCGGGTACGATAGTTTGCGTTTTAATTTCCCTACCTTACCTCCGGCCCCCGACTGCGAACCCGTGGAACTGTGGTAGTTTAATTCACGATTATCCTAGCTTCTAGAGACTGTTTGCCCTGTTCCAAACCTGTTCAACGTTACCGATTCGTATTTACATAAGCCACCATTTATCTTACGCAGAGATTATAATAGTGAAAAAATTACTTTTCCATTTATCGAATCGCTTTCGAAATCGCTTTCGAAATCTGCTCAAACACTCGATCTCGCCGTTCGTTTCACTCCTCACTGCAATTAATTACCAAGACACCGCGAAGGGAACAGTAGAAGCTGCAACTTCTGGCAGGGCCTAATTATAGCAAGTAGTCGTTGGCAAGTTGTAAACAACGTCGACGCAGCGGAACGGCGAATCTCAATTTGCCGGGAAGTTAAAACGAAAACGCTGCCTGTTACGTCGCGTTACGAAAGGGATGAAACAGTTAGATAAGAAGACGTTCGGGATGCAAACGTTGTCGTATAGTGGCGCGTCTACGAGGCGTCTTAACGTTTTGAAGCACCGTCGCTAAATATTCATCGCGTCGAAACGTAAGCGCCGAATATCCACGTTTCGCGGCAGGCAGGGAGGGCCCCTTACTCGAGCCACCCTAATCCTCGACGTTTCGCGAGTGGTGGAATTAAAATCGTACAGCGATTCCAGGTCGCGAAGGCGTGCCGTGACGCGGCACGGTTTTCATCACCAAGACTCGGGGCCAAGTTTCGCTCGTTCACCGTGGCTTCGAGCCGCGACCACGGAAAAGAGGCACGCGTAAACTTGTTGAAAAGTTTGCCCTTTCCCTCTTCCCCTCCGCCTTTCTTCCACTTTTTATCCGACCACGGTACGAAATTTCAATTCGCCCGTATGCTCCTCGTAATAGAGGAAGACGGATATTCTCGGGGTTGGACGTACTTGAAAGGCGTTCCATGAGAGTGGTATTTAAAGTGGAATTATGGAATCTCTTAACCGTATGTCGTACGAGAATTAAACAATTTTTCAACCGAATTTCATCGGCCGGGGAAAGTCGAATGCTGCTTGGGTAAGTTGCTTTCGGCGAACGATCGTAAATAAATGAAGAAAGTTTCGAGGAGAAGTATCCTGTTCCTCGCCGCCGTTATGTCGGCATTAGGAACGATTCATTTACACGGCCATTTGCTTCCGCTAATAGAACGAACGAATAGCTGCAGGATATCGGAATTCATCGGACAAAGGGAGAGATTTGCTTTTAAAGTTTCAAAGTTCCAGCTGCGTACCGCATTGACGTAACCTTTGAATAAGTTACCTCGCAATTCCGCGCGCCATCGGTCGTTTCCACGCCATTGTTTGTATTCATTCAAGGTATGCACACCCCTTGTCAGCCCCTTTGAGAACTATTGTACCAAAGGTTCTGCGCAAACATACTCTGATCTCAAGGTACCTGCCTAATCTAACTCAATAACCAATGCCTATATGCACGGCCGGGGCAAACGCCTTGGGCGAATAGCTGATGAAATTGGGTGTCTGCAAAGTGAATTATGCTTGAATCGCTGCGACTTCTTCTTACAACTTTCGTCCTCTACTTACCCAAATATAACTAAACCGTGCAGGTGACGTTCCGAATTTGGCAAAACGGGACAGTGACAATGTAGTTCCTCGGAACGAAAAGATAAAAAGAATTCAATATAGGATATCGGGACTTACCGTCCCGTCTGCGGATATATTTTCCAATAAAGAAGTCCTACCGAAGGGAGAAAAAAAACTTTTAAACATGGACTGCCACATTTCAGACGTTTGTTTAGCCCGCACGAGGGAACCCGTGATTTCTCAAGGTTCCATCCGGGCAAGAAGTCGCGGCCAGACCTCCCCAAGCTTCTGCCTGTCCTACACACGCACGTGTATTCATTCTACTTGTATTCAGCCGCGTCTGGAATAGCAAATAAGAATGGGCGAGCATCCTTCTTGCTCGGTGTTGCGTTCATTTTAACGGAGAATGCGTAGAACGGCGGTCTAAGTGAAAGAAAAACGACGATCGAAACGAAAATAGGAAACAGAGGAGGAGGAAAATGGTAGATGAAAGGATTGGAATGTGGGGGAGGAGGAAAGGCAGCGAAAGAGACAGAAAGAGAGAGAGACTGTCCAAGACAGCGGGACATTGTTCAAATTGCGGAGAGTGGAGACATCGATCACCGTGGTGCCGCCGCAGCTGAGCCCCTGGGGACAGACACAAGCGATCTTGCCATCCCTCTTCAACCACCCTCGGCTCGCCCTCCGCTGCTGTCTCTGTGCTCCATCGTCCGTCGACGTGTCGTGCTGGAAGCCGTATATACCACGTGGTGATCCATCCAGACACCCTTCTGACCTTTCCTAACGTCGCCCCTGCTCACCTGCTGAATCTTTCAAGCGCCGCCGAAAGTTGTCCGCGTTATTATTCTTCCTTTTATTTGTTACTTGTGCCAGAATTTCGTTAACGCGCATGCAGAAGTGATTACGGGACGGAAATAACGCGTTAGAAATGGAAATATAAAAACGAGTGCAAGTTTGTTGCGCGGATCGAAAGGGGAAAAGAGAACGAAGCATCGAGCGAGCTGTGAAAAATGCACTGCGTTTTCCAGAAGTTCCAGCTGCGAGAACGACGTCGAGACGTCCGCTGTGCGTGAAAGTGAGCCGATACCTTCCTGGAAAGATCGAGTGGGAAATGGAACTCGCAGGAGATTTACGACGGAGGCGGGAATCGTCGATCGGGACGGACCCGTGCTCGATGCGAGCAGAGTCGGTCGTTAAACTTTCTTTCCCCCGATCGGTTCGCGCGAGTGATGCATAGAGCTTGGACAGGCTGAAATTATTTTCCGCTCGACGGTCGGATAATTATATTCTGACCGCGAGATCCTGGACGGTTCTCCTTCGCGAACCCATCGAGCGAAAGGGAATACGAATTGAAATAAATCGATCTTGCGGAGCCAACGTGTTTAAGTGGAATCGTGTCGCCGTAACTTAGCATTTGCGATGACTTTATCTCGGAGTAAGCTGGGATGTGTTTTAGAGAAAGCCACGTTCATTACTTTTACGTCCACATTTTATTGGCTTCGTTTAAAATATTCAGCTCGGAAGGAATTCGAAGAATCCTCTAAGCAGGAACGACGTACACAAGAAACGGGCTACCCTTAAATCGAATAGATATCGATCGACAAAACTGTTCTCCTCCATTCGATTCCGTGAGTTATTCAGCGGTGGATACAGACCGCAGGTGAAATCCTAATAACGTTAAAATTTTGATGCGCGGACGTCAGTGGATAAATTCTTGGATAACGCCCAATACTCTCGCTCCGCGGTCATTCTATATTCTCCAAATTTATTTCGGCTCCGTTGCGCTACTTATTTCACGTGCCAGACCTAACGTCGATTCGCGCTCACAATTTTCTCTTGGTAACGCTTCATCCCCCAGTGTACGGAACCTATATATTTTTCACCTCCAGCTTCCTCCAGGATACCCTTCTCGCAAGATTTCCCGCAGAAAAAATCCCACCTCGTTCACCGAGAATTCTAATCCCCGAGGGAATAAAACATTCTCAATAGCAAGAGCAACGATAATTGAATTCCTGGGAAAGTATTTAAAAACAAAAGCAACAATCGCCTACAATTAGCCAGCGTTCAAAAGGAAGCACTGACGTACAATTCCCCCGGCACTCAAACTACCTCGTTCCACGCACAAAAGTATCTTTCCGCTAATATCGAGATTCGCGATCAACGGTTCCGCAAATGGGGCGAATTTCTTCCAGATGAATGGCAGAATGCGTTCTGCACCGGTGCTCGAATTATGCTCTTGTCTACGGTATTAATGGACGCCGTTAGGAAGGCGCAATTCAACTAGCCCGCGTTGCAGTAAAGCGCCACCGCGCGCTACAGCAACATCTTCGCAAGTATTAGTTCTGAAACCGCGGAGAATACTTCACGGACTAGAATTGGTTGTTCCAACACTGAGCCGTTCGGCATTCGGCTCTCCTGGCTTTAGAGAGTACTCGAGCCGTTACTCCTGCGAGGTATACAAGCTACTCAAGCCCAAGTGCTTCTTGTCAGTCTCACTTTCTCAGTCAGAAAGCATATTTGGTAAGACGATACTCCACCTGCGCCAGATAACAATGCGCCCTCGTCTGGTTCCGTTGTTTAACTTATCGCCGCAACGCCGGTGGCACTCTCATAAATCTGCCGCAAAATTTCATCACTTTCAGGGCGAAGCCGATTTCGCGGCTGTTTTGCGTGCAACGCGTATAACGACTCGAAGCGCTGCGTGCGCAGTTTGCAGGAAAATTACAACCCCCGGACTCTTTGTGCGTGTACCCCGGCGGGTTATGCAAATTAGGAGGCTCGTGTTTTCTCCTTTGCCGAAGATAAGGGGAAAGAGAAAGGAAAAAAGGTTGGATAGTCGTTACGCGGCGAGCTTCGCGGGGATTTTGTTTTAGTTTAGCGCTCTTGCCGTTACGGTGAATCGATGGCTGGCTATGTTAATTTTAATTAAAGCTCTTATGGCGAGTATGCTAATAACGGTGAACGTTCGAGAGCAGCGTTTTCTTTAATTTAATATTGTAATTTATTTATACACGGGACGCCCGGTGATACATAGTTAAGAGGACTGACTTGTAGGGTAAGGAGTGTAAATACCGGAAACGACTTCTTGATATAGTGCTGTGAACCATTGGCGTTTTTGTGAGACATGGTTGGCAGGGAACGTTATAACGTATTTTATGGCTACAAATTATTTGTAGTTTACTATCGTATTATTGTCGATAATGTAAAGTACCTACAGAATCCTTTCCAAAAAAAAGGAACAGAAATAGCGTGCCTCACCACTTCACAATTTTTCAGCACTAATTCGATTAAATTAATTATTCTACTCTTTGTACTTGTGTTTTGAACTTATTTGCAACCATATGTGCAAACAAATAATACAAAACAATGTTTTGATTAAAAAAAAAACATTCTCAAAGGAAGCCTAAAAAATTACATTCAAAATGCAAATACTCCATTAAGCGACGAAGCACAGCATCCAAGCCTTTTTATTCCCGTAAAAATCCAATCCCTTAAAACACACGATTGAATTAAAGTCAATGTCATGCTCTGTCACAGCCAAATGATCCGATATAAGTCGAGCTTGAAAGTTTCTGGCTGCCGGCTCCAGTGTAAACGCACCCCAACCCCCCATAGCCCGATGTTTCATTCCCCTTCGACGAAACTTTCGTCCCGGCATAATTCTATCCTCGAGATTCGGTGTCCTCGCAAAATTACCCACTACTAATTAATCCTTTTAACAGCGCTTAAATTTAATTAATCTAAAAGTTATGTGGCCGATCGCGCCCGGCGCGGCAGCCGCTAGCCCTCGTCGCTTTTTGTCCCCGTTAGTCGATTTCACGGGGTGCCCGGGGGATGGGAAACTCGCTGGCGGAAATCGTATACATTAAACGGGAGTTGAAAATCCGATTTCACGATTCCCTCTTCCTATCCTCGCGAGCACTCCACTGTTCTACCGAGACTCTCTTCTTTCAAGTCTCAGCTCGTTCCGGTCCGCTTTATCCCCGACCATTTTCCTAGTCGTTCGATCTTCAGTCCTTTGACTTCGTGTTATCGTACCCGGCAAGCCTGTCCTTTAGCGGATTACTAATTCCTCGGCCGACGTTTGCAAAATTGTGGGGAATCGCGGACTCGACGCGATAGACCGAGATCCAAGGGAAGTGGAAAGAATTTCTGCTCGCCCCGAAACAATTACGCGACCGTCCTTCGCCCTTGTTTCCCCGTATTCTTCCCGACTGGTTCGTTCCTGCGACATAATAAGGACGAATTCCTCCCTCTCGTCCACAACTTTTTCCTCGCCTCCTTTTATTATTTGCCCTTCTTCTTTTCTTTTTTAATACACTCACCAAAGTAGACGGCGAACTCCGAGCGAGTTCCCCGGGTAATCTGATTATATCGCGAGATGTACAAATTAGGAAGGGATGAACGTCGAAGTATTGAAAGCAATAAATCAAGCGAAATTCAGAAAGACCGGAGTGTCGAAATCCGTGCGGCGGAAAGACGATAAAAGAAAGAAGAGAAACGCGACCACGCGAGATGCTATCGCGATAGAATTCCGCGGTTTTCCCTCCCTCGAGTAATGGAAAAACAACATTTACAGATCGCCACCGATTAACCGCGATCTCGCCGCCAAGCTTATCCGGCTTTGCACGCTCGCTGGTATTGTATCATGTATACATATATCTGTATATCTTCTCTGCAGTGTCTATGATCACACCGGAGGAAATTTACGATCTCTCCGCACTTTCTCCCCATCCAAAACCGAGAACAAGCATCACACACGCCCTACCCACCCTCTGCGATCTCAACTCCGTTGCCCTCCAGCGATTCTCTATGCATTATCGACGCTGGCCCGCGAACTTTCGACAGGGAGGAAACGCTGCACAAGCCGATAGGGGATAATCAATCTCGAAACATAGAACGTTCCCCCGGAGAGATTGTAGAGAGGTGAAATAAGGGTGAACGTGCATAGGTAGGGTGGGATACGGCCGGGCTGGCTACGTGTGTTTGCATTTGCGTGCTAATTTGCCCTAACCTAATGAGAGACCAGCTTGCGCAAACTCTTCCTCTTCTCCTGTTCGTTCCCTTGTGTGGGAGTTGGCCGTTCCCCGACTGGCCAGCGGGCATAAACGTGAAAAATTGGATCGCGAAACTTCGCCACGCTGCCATGTCGGTCCCGGTGTGTTTGCACTGCGGCGATCTTTAATGAGACTAGCCGGAACGCTGGATTATTTGCGGAGCTCGTCGTGTAATTATGCCTGATTAGCAACGGCCACCGTAATTGGAGAGAAAGAAGCTTGATAAATAAGGGGATTCCGCGGTGCCCCCCCGACACGATACTATTGTGGTGATTCTAATCGATGCGAAATCGAAATTGTGGCTCCCTGAATGGATTCGTGCTCGGATCGCGTTATTGATTTAGTAAACGGAAGTGTTTCACCGGGGGTAACGCGTTCTTCCAGGCGAGACGCACAAAGGCCAATCCTTTCCGCTTCTCCGTTCTTTTCAGGTTTTCTTATTCGACGGAAACATGCATAAACATCCGAGTGGTGGAATATGCAAAATCCCTCTGTGGGAAGATAGCTTCGCAGGCGGCGCGGCATCTGCCCGATTCCTGGAATCGATATTTCGCCACTGTTCCGAGAAGCGTTTTCCCATTCATTACGAGAACACTCCAAACGCCACTCTTCTGCGCTGAGAAATGTTTCTCGACCCAGTTCTTAAACATTTTTGAAAACCCTCTTCATTCCCATCATTCTGATTCACGCGTGCCACGTCGAAGATGAATCCAAAACGAAGAAACAGAAGCTTCGGAGATTGCAATTAGCCCTAGTGTAATCGACGATTCTACTCGATCGACAGAAAATTTCAAACATTTCAGAAGTTCAGCAACTATATCCAGCAAAAGTTTCTACGGAAAAACTAGGTGTGTACGTATCTCTCTGCTGGTAACAAGGGAGAAATGATATCAAGCTACACGTTACCTTGGACGCAATTGTGTTCACCCTGTCCCTGCATCGATCCCTGCAGGGCAAATGTTAGCGCAACAATTAAACCGGCGGAAGAAGAAAGGACAAAAGGTGGAGACGCTGCCAGGCCTCACCTCGTTGAATGCGACTGCGCTGCTCCCATAGACGCGGCGCGTCATTATGCGGGAGGACGAATGAATCGGGACAAAAGGGGCGTGTGGGGGGAGGAGGGGGTTAGTGGCGCTGAAAGGGGCGAAGGAAACGGGCAAATGTTTTCGAGTAGTCCCACTTCCACGGATCCATTGTTATTTAACACGGGCACATTGAGGATGAGCACGGAGAGACTGAAAGACGCGGCGGAGAAACGGAATGGTGAACGGACAGGTCCAGAAAGGGAAAGCATTGTTTGGACTTCTGTTAAATACGATCCTCTTGGTTATCGCGTGTAAAGGTCCTTGATATTCAGCAAAATTCTAACGCGCCGATTATTATCAGTCATCCCTTTTTTCACCTTCAACACGCGGTAATCGCTTTTAAAGCTATTCAACTCTTGCTGAGTCTACGTTTCGCCAATGAAGCGACGATCAATTATTGTTTCCCGTGATTTCGCGTTAACACTGTTCGAGGAAAAAAACTTCATGTTCTCGTACTCGCCGAGGGTTTTCGATTCATGCGTGGCAGTATTCGTCGGTTTATTATCTCCTCGTTGGGACATAAATCCTCCAAGTTTCACCGATCAAAGGGTTTCGGCTGAAAAATTGCGAGGGAAAAAGAGATTGCTTGAAGAACGATTGAACGGCTATGCTGGCCCCAATCCGAAAACGTTTCAAACGCGATGATTTTTCGAAACGCCCGAAAATCCGGGGGAAAATCTCTGCCGGTGAATTTCGACAGGGAAATGCGCGAAACGAAAGGCAGACAGGAGACGGCATAAATTTTTTCCGCGGGAAAAATGTTATGCACACAATCGATACACTCCGCTCGGAACGGACGTAATGTTTCATCGGTCGGCTTAACGCAGGATTACCATTATGCGCTGCGTGTAATCCGCAGCATCGAAAATACCGCGGCCAACGGGATACATTTTTCATTTGGGAAAAAGCGTCGCGTCGATTTTTTAATACATACTCGCACCGGTGAAACCGGCTCGGCGGGCCGGCGAGGGAATGAATATGGTTTTTATTTAACTTTACATAGGGGATGGTAATGTGTCGTCGAATTGGAAACTTGATGCATGCCGGCCAAATGAAAATTTGTTGATACGCACAACAACGACAGTAAACCATTGTTTATGTATTGCTTCGTTGGGGAGGGTCGATCGAGCACGGCCGATATGAAAATCCCAGACGACATTCTCGCCCCCGTGTGTCTGTAATTCGAGGATTCGTACCTCAGCGGAAATTAACCCTGCGACAAAACCAGGTGCAACAGAGACGACTGTGCATCTAGCGGCATCGCGAGACCATTCTATAAAAGAAGGCTGCAGTATGTCAAACGCGAACGGTTCCAAGAAACGCTTCTCGTATCATTGCCTTGCTGTTTACTACCCATAAACCTTGAGAAATGGCATTCCCGCGACTCGGGCCTACCTTGTGTAATAATAAAAAAAACGAAGGAGGGAAGAAAGAAGCTGCGCTCTGTTTTGCCTTGATACGCTCCTTTTACGGTGGGTATAAAAATATTATTAAAAATGATGGAAAATCGCTTTGCAAGGGGCGAAAGATGGAGAAGGGAAGGACACGGGCAAGGAAAATCAATTAGGTGTGCACTGTCGCATGAAAGCACCGCTAATAAAAGAATTACACCATAAACACAAGTTTACCGTGACGTGAACCAATTATTATACATCGGCGCAAGCTGCGGGCAAACAAATACCTGCTGCCTTCCGGTACTCGCCACGCTTCTGCGCCGTACAAATTAATCACGGACCGCTTTGCCAGGCAAAGTTTCTCGAGAATTTCATTCGCCGGACTAAAAACTACCGCGCGAGGACACGCGTGTCAGATCGATACAGCGTGCGTCGGGTTTGCCCGGAGAATGTTGCTGGCTATTCAGCCATGGCTGAGAAACCACTCGACCAGCAATAAGTATTTCCAACGATTCAGGCTCAATGTTCGCCCGCGTCTGTTGCTTGGCCAGACCTACGTGCCGTTGAATAACTCGCGGTCATTAGCAGGCGCTTCTTTTTACATAAAGTGCCCAGAATGTAACACCCCGAAGAAATACCTTTCCCTAACCCCGTCCAACCCCTCGACCCTCTTCGCAGCACTCCTCTACGATAATGAGTACTATTTCGGTAATGAGGTCGCACGCCATTGAAAATCGCGGAGAAGCACGCGATCTACGCCCGTAGAAACACTGCGAGCCAGTACTCGTGAGACCGTAAAACTTAATGAACGGAGAAATAACCGTTTCGAAAGAATCCCTGGATCTATTTCCTCTCATACCCCGTTGCCTCCTCTATCCTTTCTACTTCTTTCTCAACCCTCTCTATCCCCGGGGGGAATACCCGTCTAAAAGACCGGTCGACTTTTCACTCGCGGAGATTCGATCTATCCGCCCGAAACGCTATCAACGCCTGAGAATTCCTTCCTTCAAATACGCGCACGCTGCTGTAAATCGACTTTCTTGTACGTGCACCCTTCCATGATTCTTTCTTACGCGACCTTCCGTACTCGCGGCTATTCAATTTTCAGGCAACACTGATTCTGTGTTATGCTGCGCAGAACTGTATGCGTATAGTCAAGAAAACGGAATACTGTATCATCCATTTGGAACATTACAATCGTCTCCATATAAATTCGGCTAATGTTTCAATTGTATCATTCATTTTCTAACAATATCGTCGATCTTCTCGTATCAGCTATGACGATCCAACGCGAGAATGCGCCACGTACGAAATTGAACAAGAAAATTCCAGCTATTAACATTTTAGAGGCGTTAACTTTTTATTAGAGAAGCAAGCATAACGATACAATTCATTCCGTTCTGCCCGTCTAATGTGAAGCGTTTATTAGAATTGGACGAGGCTCGTGGAACTCGGTAAAAATGAATCTCTCCGCGCCCTTCGAACCCACCGCGAAAATTAAGACACCCCAGCGATCAAACCACCCTGCGGTTCGGAATCTTCCGGCTCGAATTAAATTCCCAAGTCGCCAAGGTTGTGCTTCACGCGAAGCGGTGAGGATCGAGGCGCGCAACTTTAACGATCCACTTCGTTTGCGTGATACTTCGCCGCGTCCTCCTCTTTCTTCCCTCGACGAGGACGGAGGGCGGCATCGGAGCTGGTAAACTCAATTCGAGCATAATGACGTGGTAAGCTATAGTATATGTAGAACAAGCAGCACGGGGAGCGATTCCTGCGAGAGCTCGCCCTCCGTTCCTTTGACATTCGGCCGTCCCGTCGCGACGAAAGCTCCCGGTCAACTTTTCACCGAAAAAGATACGATCCATCCGGGCGGAATGTTATCACCGGGCCGGAAATTTCCAGGGCCGAGGTCATCGTCGCTTGTACGAAGCTGATTTTCGATTTCGCCCTGTCCTACTTTGCGCTTCCTCCCATTTCTTTCGCCGGTTCTCTTCTGTCGGCGATGTCGAACGGGACGTGAGCGTTCGAACGGAAATAATCAACGCGGGAAACCGATCTCCTTCTGCTGTCTGCGATTTCCCCGTGAATACGCGACGCGACGCGACGTGTCGTACGTGCGCCAGAATTTTCCATAGCGATTTCAAATCAATCACCAGCGGGACACGTTCGCTGAAAATCTAGGAACGACCCCGTAATAGTCGACAAACTTGGGGTAGTTACGAGATCCACGCGTATCTACCTTGGAAATCTCTCGGATACTTGAGCGAAACTCTCGACAATCTATTTATCCCGCGCGCTTAAACTTGTTCTTACGTGCATTGTGCGCGGTTATAGTTTCTCTCGCACTCTCTCTGACTTCCTGCTTCGGCGTTGCGAAGACAACATCGCCGAACCACACGGAGACACAACGTGCTCCAGTTTAGAGAATCCCTTCGGGGATTCTAGTTGGGATGTCAGAATTTATATTTATCGCTGTTCAGCTAACTGTTACTGGCACAGTGGAAATTGAATTTGCATTATTCACACGAGCTTCAATGTTAAGGATGATTTCGTATGTATTCTCGCCTGCACCAGGATTATAATACGAATTCGTTGAAAGAAGAATCGGTCGTAGTTCCAGCACCGGTTAATTCTTGACGAGTTCGTCGGAATGGAAATATGTGTTACCGTCTTGTAAATTAGTCGACTCTTCTAAACCAAGGATTCCCGGTATCCCAGCACAACCGTGCCGCTTGTAATCTGTGGCAGCTGATTGGACGGGAAAGTTGGGTATGCGAGACACGGCGTACCGGATACGTCGAAACAGCACGCCGCTCATTGTGTCCGTGCCCGACACGTTCTACGAGACAGCTGAGTAAAAATAAAGAAGAAGCGGCGCGGACAGAAGCTGCGGGGAACGTGAATCGTTGGTGGAGTGGCCTAAAGAGGGGGCAACAAGGAGAGAAAGAATGAAAATAAAGGGAAAGGAGGGAGATGTGGGAGTGGTACGGCGGAGAGGCAGATGTGATAAATGGTAATTGCGCAAAAGTACCGCGGAGGACACGAGTAACACCCGTTCCTCATTAGAGGCTTGTTAGGGCGCCGGGACACAGAGTGACGGAATGCGGAGGAAGAACAAGAGGGCACAGAAGTCGTAGTGTTTGCGAAGGCGCCGCGTCTTTTCTCTTTTACATGCTTTATAGACCCTTCTTTCGCGACGTCTCCACTTGTTTCAGGTCAACTGGCTTGTGCACTCGGTCGTTTCTATCCGTCTTAATAACCAATCGCTTTGATCAAGTCGCACGCGCTACCAGCCACTCGTATTATTCCTCTTCGGTTGTCTCCGTTTCACTTAAAGATATTATTTCCTGGCGCGTGCTTGGATTTATGATTGTCGGTTTCTTCGTTACGTTTTTTTCTTCTTTTTATTCGCGGTGTTGATTATTCCATATGGAACAGCTGACGCTAGGAAATCACATTTAATCGCGCTGAATCGCGTTCTCTCACGAGTGACCCCCCGTAATGCAGTCTCTCTCCGGTATTTGATTTAATAGGTAGCGTAGTAAGATGCGCCCGGCATTCAACGGCCGGCGAACGTTATTTTCAAAACGTGGAAGATTCCTCGGGCACAAACATGCCAAAAGGCGACAGGCACGTGAAAGACGTAATTTAAGAACCGCCGGGACGCGACGCTTTGAATGAAAGCTTAAAGCGGTTCGTTTCCTTTTCCATTCTGAATACGCTTTCATCGGGGTCGGCTCGTTTCGTTACGCGATTCGCAAATTGTTGCTCTTATTAGAGGGATGGGCAATCAACGAATGGGACATTGGATTAAATAGTAGCGGTTACGTATTGCGGTGGCTTTGTTGCGTGATCTCGCTTTATTAATATACCCGGCAGTCGGGAAAATTAGCACAAGTCCTGCCTTGGATAGAATAATTATCGTAATACATATTCCTGTTCAAAGCGAAGAGACCGCGACAAGGACTTTCTACGGAAAGTCGAGGACTTTCGACCTAAATAACCTCAAGTCGTAATACCTTCAAAGAAATGACTTTGGGATCCTGGAACCTGCCACGGACCATCTTCGGGTCGTCGAAGCCTAGTGAACAAAACCTCGGGTCCCTGAGACCGCACCCACCATAACGTGATCGTCGAGAGACCCCACCCGACATGATACCAGGGTCGTGGGTCTTGTCACCGACTATGCTAGGGTCGTGGGACCTCACCTGGCAAAGCACTGAAATCGTGAAACCATAGTGGACATGACCTCGGGGCCCGATACGATCCTACGACCCAAGGGTCGCGTTTGGTGTGGCCATATGACCTTTGGGACTTGAGACCTTCGGGTCACGTTGGGCGAGGTCCAACTAATCCAAAGACATCTTCGATGAGGTTCGACGTTCTTGAAACTTGTCGGACGAACCGGTGCGTGTTATTATGCTAATCGAAATTCCGCAATTCGTTTTATATTTCTTTTTTATTCTCCTGCAAGGTAGAGCGGCAAGAACTATCACTTTCTTTCAACATAATTAACCAAACGAGGGTTAAAATATCTTCCCACGAGACTTATTCTTCGGTACCTGTTTCTCATACGTATTCCAGCTATGAAAATTGCCGAACGTAAACCTCCAGCTATTAGGGATGAGCTTTTAAAAGACACTGTGGCTGAGCGGACGTAGGAAATCGTAGCTGTACAGAATGTGAACCAAAGAAACTGAGATAGGGACTATAAAGAGAGTCCAGGGAAAGACAATTTATGCATGCAAATCGTCCGCTCCGACTTTCTGATTGTTGTTCTTTGCTGCGCCAGTGCTTTACTTGTTTTCTGTTGCCAACGCTTATATACCCAAATACAGATGCATGTGTCACACCTACGCTGAAATGTGGTTGTGCCCTTACACACAAACACCCACCTATCGAGGGATGCGCTTTTCTGCGCTCCCTTGTATCCCTAAACTCTCTTCCGTGGGTCGATTCGTGGTGGATGCACTATTCGCAAACGCATTGGATTCATCGGAAATCCATGTCCTTCGTTATTTATATAAATCCGTTTATATAAATAACGGATATCGTACCTTTTTTTATCCCTTGCCCAAGCCTCCTGCCACTGTCATAATTACACTACTCTGTATTCCAATTCTCATCGCGTATAAATTTTTTTCATCCGCCATCAATATTCATAATGGACTGGCGAAACCTGGGCTTCCCATGTACCGGGAAACAGGATTTAAATTGAAATTGTTACAATTGGAGCGCATTTTCAATGAGCCCATTTCAATGCAGCTTTTATCCCAGCAGGAATTAAATTTACAGCCACTCAGCCGATTTTATTAACTGCAATTTTATCCTAATTTTTATTCGCTGAATCAACCAACTCCAGGCGTGTGCAGGCCTGCCAATGCCGATGGCTGACCCGAAAAATTGTACTAGTTTCACCCGAGGGTGAAGCGTTCTTTCTCGCCCCCCGGCCGATCATTATCGTTCGCGCTCATCTCGCGATAATAAATCACACAAACGGCCAATAAATGCCAACCGGCCGTGTAGGTCACAGAAACAAATCGAGCGCGGCGCGTGAGGTTCCCAAGCGTTTGGAATAAATCTATCGTGTAATTGGTTAATTAACAGGGGGGACGTCTTGCGCAGTTGTGTCAAACGATTGAGTACGACAGAAATTACACCCGACGATAGAATGGCCAGGTTCCAGATGAGAAGATTCCTGAGATTCCTGAGAAGCTCGGTGTTACGATTTAAGAAATGCTCAATGAAACGAAGAACACCGCGAAATGGAATATTGTAATGAGATTAATATTTGATTTAGCATTCGCTATTCCCGATGCTACAAGAGATCGTTATTCTATTCTCCCCATTGGTAAATGATCCGAAATTTAATACGATGGCAAATCGTAATGCCTAAAATAGGGAAAGTGCGAATCAGCGAAGAAGATAAGAATGTAATTTAGCGAGAGGGAACTGCTGTTGAAAATGACCCAACTTCAATTGCTCCCTGTTTCATCACCTGTTTTCGCCGCATCAGTCAAATGACTCAGCTTCGGTTGTTGCGTCTCATGGTCGACGTATATACGCCTTGAAGAAGACTAACGATTCGCCTGGACGTAAGATAAAAGAATAGATGAACAAATGCCGATGCCGTTAGAGCGTGCGGCTCGGTCGAATAGTTATGCAAATATCTCCGAGTGCGTCGATCCAGCAATTCGAGGCACTTTAATCGTCCATTTGTACGCAGGCGTAGGAGACACGATTATGTTTCCAATAATTCTCGAATACCGCGAAGTAGCTAAAACAGACAGGTAAACACACTTTATTTTTTCAACGGGCACGAAATCACTCGTTCGTACAAGGTTTGAAACGCGTAAGTACCCAGAGGTCTCTTCTCCGCGAGTGTGTTCCGGTTGCTTGTTCGTTTTTCTCTATCGTAAAAGAAACATCGACAAACAACGTCCAGCCGCGGTTTCGTTCGGTCCCGATCACTTTACGACGTTGCCTTTCGAAACGAATTCTCGGTTGTATCCTTGTTTCTCCCGGTGTGAATAATGAACATTAATAGCAGCCACGACACGTCCAAGACGTTCTCTCGAGTGTTTGTCTGCACCTTTTCACTGCGGACCAGTAAACCGTGAGGGTCAAATAAAATCATTTACGAGCACAATAAGGGCCGCACTTTCGACCACTTCGCCAGAGAAGTACACGGCTAAAGTGCTGATTATAATCCCCCGCAACGGCTACGAAGCTGCTGAGATCATCCGACGTCATTGTTCTTGCCCACCTGTGAACCCGAATACACCCACGACAGCGGTGTATTTCGAGGACCATAGATTACGAGGCGTGTTTCGTGGAATCCGTGTGGCATTTACAGGGCCACCGGTGCCGATAAATGTGTGCCCTGTTCAGTGTTGAAAACTATTTATAACTAGACGCGGAGCACGCTGGCCCGGTGCAGCCAGTTTCTTAATTGACTTTCTACCGTCGCTTTACGGGCTCCTTTTGAACTTTACGCTGTTCCCGTAATCATTAGCTTGAAATATTCGCCGCGATATTAAATTATTAATCATCGTCAACGGTTGCGATCTATTATTTTCGTTCGCACCCCGTGGAACACTTGTTTAAGAGGCAGCCACGTGATACATACACGCGCAGGAATGCGAGGGTGCGCGCTCTTTAATCTCTTTTTCTTCTGACCCTTTTTCCTTCCGGTACGTCGGTTGTAGAAATTGTTTCGAGTTGATGGTGTTTTCAGACAACGAAAATAGCGGGACCTGAGGAGCACTCTGCCGTTGTTAATTGTAATTCAATTTGCCCCGGACGAAGTTGCATCGCGATGGAATTGCAAGACAGAATTGCCGTCTCTGTGGTTCGGTGGTGTGGTTAGTTGGTGAAACCTATAAAAGGGTTCGCTTCTTTAAGGCGAACGTCGCCTATAAGTCTTTTCTAGGAGTACGTGCTCGAGAGGGAACGTCGAGTGGGCCAAGCGTTGGAACAACGACTTTGTATGTACAAGTCAAAGTAGTGAGTATGCAAGTACTTCACCGTACGATGAACAGACGGCTGCACTTGTTCCCCGGTTAGATGCTCGCGGGACAAGTTTTTCACGATCACAATCTTCTACAGGGCTACCTGTATTGGAGTATTTTCCGCTAGAAAAGAAAATCAATTTGGCATCTGGCCAATTTTTATTCCACGGCTTTCATTTACACGCAGAGGTAGGCGAAATTAAATCTTTCTTGCGAATGGACCTCCTGTGTGCACTTAGAGATGCAGCTGAAAGTACACAGATTGGATTGAGACTTTTAAAAAATTAGTTCGTTTGGAAAGGATAACATTTTTTAAAATATAAACAGATAGGGGTACGTTGTTGATCGAAATTCAAGAGTTCTAGACATTTAGAAATAGCGGTATCAGTTATTCGCAATTTCTTTCGCAACAAATCCAATAGTAAAATCTACGACAATTTCCACGTGAAGAGTATTTCTGCTTTCAAAGAAAGAATCATTTAAGGGCACCCAGCCTGCACATTCTCTTTGCATTCATCAATAATTGTATCCGCAACGAATGAAAAGGCATGCAATAAAAAGTAATTGAACGTCAATGGCAAATCGACAATAATTCTTCCTCCCGTCCACGTGTAACGCGCCGCGGAACCAATGGAGGATATACGATTCTCTAAGATGGCTGAAATATTTCACGGTACATGTCTTTAGCCCGACGATCACTGAGATTCTCCTTTCGTCAGCATTGTTACGGAAAATCAGTGTGCATTTTTCACGAGTCGACGCACAATAGGAAGGGAACGTCGAGGCACCCGAAGCCGCCTCCCATTGTGATTTTTCCATCCGCGTTTTCCTTTTGCGAAACTCCATCCATTTGTTCGCGGAATCGAAGTTTGCGGATGTTTCGCAGCCATTCGGGGCCGAACGCTACAGGTACCATTCTGATAAATGGAAAGTCGACCGGCCTCCACATACAACGCCATAAATATAAACGTCGCGATACACGGTTCTCGAATAAAGCCCTCCATAATTCCAAGGTATCTTATCCGCCCGATGTCTGTCGATGCGAAACGATGAACAGTCGTTGGCATGCTTTCTCCATTACTTTTGCCACGTAACATTGCATCTTAGACCGGCGGAAATTTCTGTCGAAACGGCGAAAACGGTCACGATATACGCGCACACACAAAGATATAAAGGCTTTCGTCGCAAAGATACGTGTACATACGTTTCTGTATTCAGTCACGTCTACCATCAACAGTTTTCCTTCTCGCGGTATAGACAGGCTGTTTGATGCGTAAATATTTGAAGGAACGGCCACGGACGTGCATCGAGCAGTGACGAAACGCGTTGAAAGTCCAACGACGGCACGAAACACGCTTCCCTTCGGACACGCGAAGTTTGCCTCGAAATGAATCGAAGTCGTCGAGGCGTGCCGCGGAACAGGACACAGGGATCACGTCGGGGATCGAACCGCAAACTTGCCCCGATCCATCGATGCTTTTTACTCGTTACAGAATTCCCCTGTCGAGAGCCTGACGTCGCGTCGAGCCGATAAAATACCGCCGTTTGAAAGGTGAAAAACTGACGTCCCTTACTATGTGAACGATTCCAATATCGTCTTCTATTAAAGTGAAAGGATGAAACATCAGTTTGAAAAAAGGATGAAATGGGTTAGCCGGGAGTTCCTGCACTGGAAGTTATTTTAATTGCTGGAAAAATGTTTAAGAGATGTTCCATCTACTATCTACGGTCTCTGTGAAACTTAACTGCGTCTATCGGGCAAAGATCGTCAACGAGCCGCGTTTCTTTTTTCATCGACGGATACGTATATCGACGCGAGAAATTCTGTCGGTGTCGTGATTTCAGAAAACACGCCGGCCACGCCCACGCGTTACAAGCACGCCAGTTCGAGGACGAATCTCTCGCTTCGGGCGTTTTACAGATAATTAACTGACATTAATGTTCCATCCGGACAGGCTACGCTGCTCGTATTTCTCCCTCACGGACGCGCGTACGCATATTTTCGAGTCGGATAAGCATCGCTGTTCCACCGTTGCCGGCGAACTTCTATTTTTCTCCCCTTTGTTCGGCCGCGACGCGTTTCTGTACCATTTAGGTGGATTCGATAATGCGGCAGATTATCCAATTTTTTTTCGATTGCCTTTGGTGAACGTTGAGTGATCGAGAAGGTTTCGTTTCGTCCACTTTCTCTCGACATCTAATTGATGTCGGCGCGATGATCCGGGACAAAAACGGTTCCGTTTTCACGCATAATTTTCCATGAAATCGTTCAACGATATTTCGCCAATGCTGTCGCGATGTTGAAAAAAAGCTATCAAAATTTGTATTCCCGAGAGAAGAATTTTATTGCGCAGTTCGTTCGTCGAAACTACCGTTGAATAAAATTTAAGCAAACAAAGAACTTTTATTTTCTAAAGCTGAAACAGAATTGCATCGTATACGCCATTAAATGCATAGAAAAAAATACATTCATTGAAAAGTCCATTTTTCGACGACAATTTCGACGTTCACGCAATGTTTGCCAATGAAAATAATTGTCCCACAATACGCTATGTATACATTTGCTACAAAGCATCTTTCAATCCATGGAGGCTTAAGTATTGATTTGCAGCATAGATATATCGACATCGCAACCAATTAACTGGCAAAAAAATATAATGAAAACGATTTAAAAGTAAAACAAACAGAAAAAAAGGTCACAGATCAAAACAGCATCGGTTCAGCCTCCGTTCCAAACGAACCACCGACGCTAAATCCATAAATCCATGCCCACGTTCCAGAGCACTGACACAGCATGCAACATAACAGCGCTGGATGATTGGTCATCTCGAACAGAAAAAACAAAAAAAACAGAAGAAACGAGCACGAAGATAAAAACGAATCGATGTATCCGTATTTATCGGGCTTCTATCATTTACTAAGCAGCTTGTAGGCCGACGGGCTTATATCTGATCCCAGAGACAAGCGGACCGGCCCTCCATTGTTTGATAAAGTCTCGGTGCCGCGGATTATAACTAATGGGACGGCGAGAGGGAGACAAATCGCGGGTAGGTTCGCAACGCGCGTGCTGGATTTATGCGATCGGGAATACTTAAGCGCGCGGCGCCGCCAATAAAATATGCATGCACGCTCGCGAATCCATGTTGGTGCCGGTGCTTTACATCCCACGAGACGTTGTACGCGTAGACGTTTCACGTGTATTAATCTGCATAAACTCATTGCTATGCAAACGAAGAGATTCGACGTCGAACTAGAATATCAGGGGGAGCCCTCGCGGCTTACACCCTGCCTTAACGCGGGGCTCTTACGTTCGTTGCTCTACGCGTTCATCCCCCGCACCTTCGAGACGCGCACCCGATAAACATATAAACAACAGGTATAGACCTCTATGCCATCCAACGAATGCCGGCCGTAAAATGGACCTCCTTCGTCGCGTCGATGGAATAATAATTGCGAAAGCCTTTATCGCCAGGCCGAGGAGCGACCAGCCGCGATTCGCGAACGAAAAAGACAGCGAGCGTAGCGACACTTCCATCCGCCGAGGATCGTGTCGATAATCTACACGGTCCATGAAGCAACGAGATGAAAAGAAAACAATCGATGCATAATTTCGTTATCGGGACCAGCGACTATAAGCGGGTAAGGGGGTGATTGTGCGGGAAATTGATTGGAATGTTCCCGGCCTGACTCGTGAACCACCGTGTCGAGATAAGAGTAGAGGGAGGGGTTTCCCTTTCGAGAGTGAACGATGAATGGAAAAATTTGCATAGCGTCGAATTTCGACCAAAGAGAATCCATGAGCACTCCGACCGGGCGGGGCAGGCCTTACTTTGACCGCTCGTCCAACAGAAACGAATTTCGCCCGTTCGCCGAATGAAGTCTCGAGGCTTGTAGAGAAAGTTCATCCGGGCTGCAATAGACATTAATAGTAGGCGGTTGAAACACTTTGTTTGATCAGCAATCGAGGCTCCGTACTTCTACGTCTCGCAACAACTCCTGACCGAGTTGAAAGAATTCTTCAAAGGAGTGGGAAAAACAATATAGAGAAGAGATAGAGACAGAGAGAAGTTAGAGTCCATGGATAAACGTGGGATCAGACAGTCTAAGACTTAGACTCTAAGGTATCACAAAGTATACGGTGCATGCACGCACTAAACTGTGGATTTTCTACCGCGTCGGCCGTAAGTTGCCCCATGTATGTTTAATGCGAGCACGCGAGGCCTACGACCGGGCGACTTCTTACTACCGTTCGCCATTACTTATTCACTTCCGGAGCAATTACCGCGACGTACTCCATCAAAGTCCAGACACGGGAATCGCACCTTTCTTGCGAGCACACATCATTCTCGTCGACCTCGGGACAGATTCCGAGAGACACCACCAGCGTCTGTCTCTTGTTCACGTCGGACATGTACGTACCACGAACGGCATTGCGACGCGGCATTGCACTGTCGAACTAATAAATCTGTAGCCATCTCCCGCAGCCTGCCACGCGGTTGTAAATTAATTATTCGAGCTTTCGCTTTCTCGTGTTCATCCGACGCCTGTGTACACAGTGTTTCAAGATACAAGTATCACGCGTTAAGGGGGCATTTGTGGTTTGATCTATGGAAAAGTTGACTTTTTTTTGTGCACGTTCTTGTAGTACATATCATCGAAAATATCTGTGACAAAGGATATGCGGGATTACGTACAAATAACGGAGTTACAGATGTTAAATATATCCTACATGTTTTCTGACATTCCTGCAATAAAATTTGGAGAGGTCCTTCAGCAAACCTGCCGCTGTGGCAGGTATCAATCTTAATTTTTTCTAATGGTCTATTTTGCTAAAAAAACATCTTACAAAAATCAACTTGTGCTTTCAAGTGACTTCATGCTTTTTAAGCAATGTGTTAAGTTCGAACGTAGCACGTATGTATACTTGGCTCTCTTCAATAACGCCCTTAAAATGCCCCATCGTTAGCCTTAACATTTTAACCTCATAATCTGCTGCGTGAATTTTGCGCGACGTAAAACACATCTTTAAATATGTATATACATATACATCACTTGTCCATCGCATGCTCTCAAAATATCGCGGCAAATAAAAGATAAAAACACCACGACAACCACTCCCAAATAATAATGACGAAAATTCAAGCTGCACATCCTCGACAACCATACCGCCGCGTGTTCCCGGTCGAGATAAAATCGATCACCTACCTCCGGACATTCGACTCCTGTACAGTTGTCATCTCCACTTGGGAACCACCCTAACGAAGTCATCGAACTTGACGGGCGAAAGGACTCCCGCGCGACGGAAACGTTCGAACAAAACGAACAACCTTCCGCGCACTCGAAATCCTTCACCCGGGGCTATAATATATCGTTAGACTGCCGTCCCTTGTAACGGTCGCGTTATGCTTCTTGTATTTTCTCTTTTTGTTCCAGGTTGACGAGGCAGAAATGACTCGGGCGGAGTCACGGTGAGAAAAGGGCGAGGGTGAAGCCCTCGCGCGAAACAGGAGCTATGGTGAAAAGCTTCGGTTTCTTCGCCAGGAGGGCAATACCTGCCGTCCACTTTTTACTTTTCCTCGCCCTGGCCGACACGACGGCCGCCATAGACCTCTGTAAGTACACGCCAGGCTGTGATCCGCCCGCGCGGCAATGCTTTATACACTTTCATCGCAAAACTTCGCCTGTAACTTATTAACGAGGAAAACAACGACCGCCGCAATGAGACACGTGGTGCTTGACCGCAGTCGACGAACTTTCGATCCGGAATCGACTTTGGCCGCGTATGTATACGTCTCGCTGCGTGCACGGCAAAAGGCTGAATTCGCGTGCACGTACACGCCACCTAGTCCACCGTCTCTTCCAATTGCAAACTTTTCGAGAGAAGTTGTATTTAAACACCGGCCCCGTCGTTAACCGTTGATACAGGTGGTACCGTGCGTACCCGTGACACGTTTGCTCGATAACCTAGCCGGAACGGCAAGCTTTGGACCCGATGCGTTCGACGACAAACGATTTTGTTTGATCCACATTAATTCTTGACGACCGGACCGGCCAACTTTTCACGGTGGAATTGAAATGGGTTGTGCGTTGATCCGCGTGCAGGTAAAATGTGTACGAGATAGATAGAGCGTGGAGGAGAATTGCAAATGCCTGGAATTATGGGCTTCCGTTTTGAACGGGATCTGCGGTAGGATTACGTTTTCCGTTTAACAATTTGTACACTACAGCTCCCTACAGCTTTCGAGAAATTTGCATACTCCTTAATCGGCATTATTCTCTCGGGTGGAATTAGGTCTCATTTATACAAATAAATGGTTGTAATCGTTATTCTCAAAAATCGTGTCTAAGTGTAGATAGTATTATAGTATGTATATCGCAAACAGAAATTTAAATTTCCACCCCCGTCGGTGTATTCACTTTTCCATAAAGAATATCTCGATTCACCAACGCGAGATGGCCGCTTTTTTTTCTCAAATAAAGGGAGACCGTCTCACCCATCCTCGAGACAGGGGCCTGGAATTTAATGGATCAATAAACGTTCAAGTAAAATTCCCGCGATAGACGTCCCACGAGCTGTTCCCATCGAGCGTTTGATCGATCATCGGTCCTGTGTCTGTACGAAAAAGTGGCGTGCATCGATTTGCATGTCGGAGTAGCTTAGTCAGCATCCAGCCGGCCCGTTAGTTTGGCCAAACGATCTGTCGACGTCAGTCGCTTTCCTTTTTCTTTTTACAAATTCACTTCTGTTGGTATATAGCCGGAATTATTTGTGGTCCACGATATACTATATTTCAAATTTCTATTCAGGGCAAAATATTCCTTTGACTTTATCCAAGCATTGCACGTGAAATAGACAATTTAGAAATTTCTTGTGATAGGTACATCTTTACGAATTGAACACACGTAACTCTTAGCACAATTTCTTCGTGTTGAAAAAACGCACTTCCAGTTTACTACTTATCGTAAAATCTATCCTCGGCTCAGAAAATTTGGCAACCTGTTACCGAACGATTTTGGAACGAACGAATACCGTAAACATCAGTGAAACGATCGTTTCATAAGACGAACAAACTAGTTCTTGTAATGTTCTACAAATAAGAGCTGTCCGATATCAAAGTTCCCTCGTGAAAGCACGACTTTTATATGTAATTATACTAAGAACATTTACGGCACAGTGTTCGTGTAAACTGTGACAGACACCCGTTCCTCGCTGCGTCGGTTAAACAACGTTGAACTCCTTACCTCCAGCGCGGTGAACTGCCTCGTAAATGTAAAACAGTGCAGAATCGTTGCCAGAAAATCAATCGTGAATCGCGTTTCGGGCATGTGTTGAATGTTAGGAAAAGAAATATCGTCATAACTTTCGTTACGCTCAACAGAAGCAGACCGTTCGTTGAGAACAGTTTTTCATTAAGGAAGTGAAAACGCTATCTTCGAACTATATAAAACGCTTGTACCTAATTGCGATTTAAATTTCGCGGTAGCCGACGGAAAGAAATGTCCCCATTTCCCGGCCATTCATCGTAGTGTCAATAGAGCGAAAGTAATTAATGATATTTTTCCTTCAAACGTATCTCTACCTTAAATGAATGGCTGCGCGAAAGAGATCCTGGCGCAACGTTGAAACGTGCTCGACACTAATAGAGAGAGCAATTTTTCCGCGAAACACAGTCAGCATTAAGTAAAACAGAAATGTAACGCAAATCGTGGGTGGCAGCCAGTTTTGCGCGCTTCGAGCCGTTATTCACGATCGATTTACGAGCGCGATATCTCACCGCGCTAACTCGTTAGGGAGGGCGTGCCGACAAAGGAAACGGATTCTGCCGGAGAACGATCCAAGTTTACCTAGGGAAAGGGGAGAAGGTGCAGCGAGGGTCGTGAGAATTCCGGGGGTTGCGAGCGATATATCGAGGCTTCATTAATAATAATAGCGCGACCGATGCTTGACTACGAGGGCCAACCCTTTGTCTTCTCCGTGTGAATCGCTATTGATTCTTACCGGTAAACTTCATCGAGATGATGTATGGTCTGGTTGATCGATTGTCTATCGAAATTTATTCGTGCTACATTTCGTCTACGATTTTCTTTGGAATTGTAAAATATATTGGGTGCCTCCAAGCATCTATTCATATAAATTCTTCCTCCGCATTAATCTACACTGAAAACGTATTCGGGTACGTCTTATTCGTTAATAATTTAATTGACAATCGTCGAAATTGATGGTTCCTTTAAATTTCCATTAGACATTCCCCCGAACTGTACAACTAACAGCCACTCTCTTCCGTGGCCCAGTTTCCGGGCACCGCCATGCGCGACGACAAGTTCGCGAGAATTAATCGAATTACATCCGAGTTACTTCGCCTCCCGATTCAAAGCACAAAGTAACGTGCTATCCACGACGAAGTTGCAATCTGTAGGAATTTCATCTTACGATGATAAAGCGTGACCCAGGCCGAGATCCACCGGCGAAATTACAAGGTGGTTTCGTCCAAGGACGGTGGAAACTTTTACCGGTATTAATGGCTACCTACGTGGCCATTCTGTTTCTCGATGGCTTAGCACGGATTCCTTCCGCTATAAGCTCGAATTCCCTGCCATTAATTTACACGGAGTCTCTGGCTACTCGTAGCACAAAGCTGTAACCGCCCATCACGCTGTTCCTGTGCACCTGCACTCGATATCCGGAATTATGTATTATCGTTTATTCGCCGTGCATTCGCCCTATTCACGCAGACGATGCCCGAGCAAATTTTACCAAGCCGCATTTTAGTTGGTAATAGAACTTCGATATGCATAAATTGCAATCGATGCGACCACGGGGTGAAACCCTCGCTGTGCTCGAGTCACGCTCTCAGTTTCATCGATAATCGAACCGTCCTCGCGACGCAACCAGACAACCTCGAGCCAAGAGAATTCCGCGCGGTCTTCGTTAAATATATACGTATATACGTAATGTAATGTAAATTGTACGTGAATTTTTGTACATATACTTCGTTCCGTTTGGTTTCCTTTCGCCTTGCTGCAAATGGAAAACTGGAGCGCGGTATCGTTTGGAACGTTTAAAAAATAGTGCCAGTGCGTTAATGCTCGGCAAAGGATCGCGGTAAAAATTCATAAAAAAAAGAAGCAGAAGTACAGAGGAGACCGTAAATACGATCATAACCCAGTTTCGGAAGCCCCGAATGAAATCGCGGACTGTAGAATTTCAATTTACACGGGACTCCCATTCGAATCGCAATACCAGCGCGCCAAGCGTATGTACATACACGTACAGCAGAGCCACGTATGGAGTCGATGTCCCAGCAATTCAGCGTCGTTTCGTTACCCACGATTTCGAGGTTCTCGCCACGTATAACGATGCGTGACGCGGGCGAAAGCGTAAATAACGCGAGGAGTCCACGGCGGCGGACAATATTGTATCAAGATAGCCCGTTCCTGGTAGCAGGATACATTGCGTCCCCGTTCCGCTGCCGTGTTCCACCATGAAACAATTTGATCGGTCCGGGAGATACGGAAACGTTGAGGTAGTCCTCCCCGTCTGCCTAACAACTCCTCCCCGGTACCCTGTTTCCAAGCTCCAAGATGGAGGAAAAGCGGTCGTATACAAGAACGTAAACCGGCACTATCCGACGGATTCATCTCGGTTAGCTGGTTATTTAACCGTTTATGATCCGGTGGCGAGAACGGGACGGGTATCGATACTAAACCACGGCGATCTTCTCCGCCATCCTGTCCCTCCTATGGATCGTATGTAAATTTTCGTGCGGCAACGAAGCTTTAATCTGCTTGAATGTTTTCGTTTGAATGTTGCAGCCCAATGCATCGCGCCGCTCGGCATGGAATCCGGCGCGATCCCAGACACGGATATCACGGCCAGCTCTACGTTCGACGCGGGAAACGTCGGTCCACACCTAGCACGGTAAGCGAGGCATTTTTTGTCTTTTTTTTTTATTTCGATAGTCTGCCCCCGATATCATTCGTCATTCCTATCTATCGATACCTTCTGTTGCGCTGGCTGTACGCCACCGAATTGCAATGGACCGGGACACCGGAACGATACAAGGTACAGGGCAGCGTAGATTCCAGCTTTTTACCCACCCTTGGGGTGGCTTATTGTGAAACCACATTCGGGGTGGTTTCTGTTCCGTGGGCTTTACGGGGAAGTAAAATGCCAGTTGCTATCGGCGAATGGGAATTATAACGAGGAATTCCGTGTCACGATAAGTTTAGAGCGGGCGGAACCTCGAGGTGTAACAGTGAATCATACGTATGGAGCGAGGGTTGATTGAGGGTTTTACTAAGGCCGTTAAATTGGAGGGTGAGGGTTTATGTTTTGGGGAAATTGCGGCGATTTTGGGAGTCGTGTAATGGGGGGACAGGTTTGGAAAGGTTATAGTGGAATGAAATTTATTTGAGAACGTGTTTATTTGCGGGATTAAGATTGTAGGGGATTGTGGAACGATGTAATCTTGGGTCGAATTAGTTTTTTCAGTTAATTGGGATCGTACGGATTGCCCCAGTAGTATGTACGACAAAATATAAAAAGAATATCACTTTCTGTAGCAGAACAGCATTTGCAAAGCTCGAAAAATACCAGACACCATTCGACCTACCTAATTTCAGAAACAAAAATCGAACAAATTTAAACATCAAATCGCGTTACTCTACTTCTAAACTATACTCACTTCATAAATTTCTAGTTCATTTATACCACAAGATATTATACGGTACACGCAAATCACCCTTGCAATCAAAGGCATAACTATCCAAGGAAACAACCCTTGCGGGGAAACGATCGTTTAAACCATCGATTTACTTAGACCCAATTGTAGCATAATTATTTCAAGATGTCAACCATGCAGTTATCCAGTAAATTACTTCCACAACGACGATGCCCGCGAGGGGAAGCTTGAGCAAATTCGCGTGGACGGGATACATACTACGCGAGAAAGTAAATCAGCGTCCCTTTCGTGGCAGGCAGTTTAATCGCGGTCGAAACACGGGGAACGAAAATTAATACTTCAGGATTCATTAATCGCGACGGTTCCGCGCGACGAGGTCGCATGAATACTAAAAATCCGTCCCGCCGGTAACTCGTTAATACGTAAAATCCGGTTTATCGAGTTGGCGTGCGTGCACGACGAAAGACGTTATCACGCGTAAACAAAGAGAGCAGACCAGGAGAGCCGGGGTAATTATTTCTAATCTGACCGCGTCGTGCTTTTTTCCCTCGCCATTTATATGCGTATACAGCGCGACGACTATTCCGCGTTTCTCACTGTCGCGCCCCGTGTTACGACACGCGAAAAAACGCGAAAGAAAATAAACAAAATGACAAAAACAACTGAGAGGGACATATATACAAACGCGCCGTGGACGCAGGCGGCGAAAAAGAAAGGGAAAAGCAGAAAAGGTGGTTCGATTCACGGTAGCACGCGAGAAAGTTGATGAATTCTAATCGCCGCAGAGTAATGCATATTCCGGGAAGAATAAATTCTCAGATAACAACGTGCAATTAAATCACCGACCTCGCATGTTTCGCACTTTTTCGTCCGCGGCGCGCGTCGCTCGCCTGCAATTAATATTTACGCGAAACACCTCCATCGCCGGAAGAGTGTTTATACAGAAACACACCCTGTGCAATTAATCCTGCCGGACGATACTTCGATAATTCCACGCTGATCAAACGTGTAGACTAATGGCGTTCCATATTTATATTCGTCCTTTCGTGCTGGCAATTTTATCGGGCGACAAGCAATCTTATATAATATAGCGTATATAAAGTTCCACGTTTAATGAGACTTTTTAAGCTGACCTTTCGTTATCCAAGAAATAGCAAGCTGGAGTATCGTTGCTGACGAGTGCAGACCGATTTCACTTTCGTATTATCTCTGCTACATATTAATACATACGAGAAAACTTTAAAATTGTTAAATAATTAATTGCACAGCTCGGTGGAATAACTGATTTTTCCGATCGCCTGTTACACGCAGATCGCGCGAAATCGATCGCCCGGAACCTCCGACAGCATCGGAATCCTCTAATGTTTAAGAGTGTTTAAAAAACAAAAAGGGAATGGAAGATTGCAAATTATTACAAATCTCTACCCGACAGCTAACGTTTCCATCTACGCCTATCAAAAAGACTCCAACAGCCGCGTCACGTTAGAAGCTGATGTAGCTTCGGGCCTCTAATATAATTATGACGAAATGATGTTTGACGTGGACGGAGGGCGTAAAAAGAATATTACACCTGGCTAGTGGCGAAAGGGTTGGCCGTGTAGCGCCTCTTGTAACCGACGGTGTAACGCATGAATACGAGATGCAGTGGTGGCGTGTGTGTCTTTCTCATATATGCATGATCTCTCTGTCTGTCTCTCTCGATCCAATTCCCGTTCCCGTTTTATCCATCCCTCTTCTCCGCCCCTCTGACATCTCACCCACTATACCCCCTCCTCAGGATCCCGTATCCCGTTCGTCGCTGGCGTTTAGATATTAATGCGTAGGGTCCAGTATTCAGCGACGGTTGCAGTGCAACAGCGGTTTATACGAATATTCCATCCCACGGGATATATCCGCACTGCAGGCCGCGGTTGTAACACGAAGCGAGGGCCAACCCAGCCGACAACGAGGAGCACAGAGCGTTGGTCGACGGCCCCGCGGGCTCTCCGATATTAATACATTCCATTACCGCAGACAATGACCGGCTGAATGGGCCTCTGACTCTTGATGAGCTTCGGGGTGCCCCCGCATTGCATCCAAGTGCCTCTTCGCTCGTCCACGTCACCGTCTAATTTAATACACCGCGACCTCCGGGCGAAGGTGCTTAGAATGGATGATGCGCCGACGAGCAAACAGGGGAAAAATGAATCAACGAGAATGATAATATGCACGGTTTCTATGGAACGTATATACGAGTATAGTGGACGTTTGCTTCTCGATGAATTAAATGTTGCCTTCAACTTTAACGATGTTTAACCTCTTCTGTACGATAGTCGTCTTGCTGCGTGCCTGTGCTATCTGACAGCCGGGAGACTATTTGTCCGCATAACATTTTCCGTTTGCTCGTTAGAAATTGGAATAAATAATTTAGAAAGTTCGAGGAAAAATTTGAAAGACAGCACTTCATTCGTGGCTCGAATTTCATTCAATTTTAAAGTGCAATTGGGGAATGGTCGCAACGAACGAAAATGTCGAAAATAGGTATTAAGCGCGACAGGTGAGCGATCTAATATCGAAACGTATCGAAGGTGCGGCACATAGGTGTCGGTCGTTATTACCCGTCGCAGACAGGGTGTGGGTGAGGGATTAAAACGATTGCCGCGTTATTTCGCCGTGGCCCGGTGAAAATTCCGTACGAATGCGATACGCGTTCGCGGCGTAATTTAATTAAATGGTATTCCGGTGTCATTTATTAAAGAACGTCGTTGAAACGGTATCGTCGCCGCGAGAATTTTATTCGGAACAGTTTTCGGGGAAACGGGGAGGTGGATGATCGATGAACGAAACCGCGAGGACCCTTTTCACGTGGTGAAAAAAATTAAGGGAGAAAAGAAGGTAACGAAGATAAATAGAGGAAGAGAGAGAGAAAGGGGGTGAAATAGAGGCGGCAAGGTAGGAAAGTTAAATACAAAGTTTGCTTCAATGAAGCTTTTTCTGTGCCGAGGGATGAAACACCGGAAGCGACGTTACAGGCAAATCTTGGGAAACGGCCGCTTCCCGTATGGAATACACACAACAATTTTCGAGCGCGGCCATCGTAAGGAAGCGAGCACTCAACTCGCCGTGCTTTTTACTCCTTTTAAGAATAACCTCGTCTTTCTTAGACTCTCTTGAGCATTTTCCTCGATCCCCTTTCTTTCGTGTTTCGGTTGAACAGTATTTCCAGAATGGGCGCAATTAAGATGCTGCTAAGATTGCGTGCGCGGTACAAGAAGTCCTGTACAGAGAAATTCTAGTGGATTGAGAAATCAAAAGGTAAGCTGCTACGGAGAGTTTCGTCTGGGTCTTCCATAGTCCGGCTCAGCACGTGAATTCAATTGCAATTATCCCAAGGTGAATGCACTTTAGAAAAACTGAGAACTTGACGGTCTTAGACCTACCTCCACCGTGGTTGAACGCAGGTTATCCGCTCGGTTTCTATTTGCGGTCCGAATTTATCCTAATGGTTACAGAAATAAGAACCAAAGCATTCGTAGCCATGTTGCAACACTTTTTAATATTTTAAACGACGTTTTGTATCATAATCTCTCTTTATTTTTATCGCTGTCGTTAATTAATTTTATTTCCCGCTTCAACGTCGTTCAATGAAATTTTATTAGAGAATCGCGAAATACGCGATAGGCGTAACGGTTATCGTTAAACAAATATTTCTCAAATATTCCGCGCAAAGGTTTTTCAATATTTCCTAATTGTAAAATACAATATCCATCGGATTGAACGGCTATAATAGCTTCTATCAAACGCGAAGAGTTCAAATCAATTATTTCAGAATTATCGTGCATACGCAGCCCCTTTAATATCGCGAATATTTTTGCTACGATCTCACTATTAAATAGCTCCCCGTTACGCTGGCCCGTTTCTAATCATGCAACACGTACCGGCAAAAACAATTTTCTACCGCATTGCTTTTAGAGGATTGAGGAATCTTCGCGTTCCCCGCTAGCGCAGAACGATGTATAAAAATTAAAGCTGTCAAGATACTGAGAGAATCGCCGCGGCTGGATAGAAATACGCAAACGCGTGGCGAAGAACACGGCAACGTCCAGCATCGCGTATACTTTTTATGCAAGTAATGGCTTTTAGAGTCATTACTTGATACACTGTAATTTAGAAGGCGAAGATAAGGCCGCGGCTACGAGGGCTACGCCGGCTTTATACTCGCAGTCGATTACACACACTCGCGTCGGGCGATACCAAGGTGAATCCCATTTTCGATCTTCTCCGTGCTGGGTTAAGGGAGAGTTATTGAAATCCATTGTACGTTCCCCGAGCTTCTAGGAAAGTTCCAGGAAATTTCGAAGAATCTGATAAAATTGGAAACCACGGACCCATGAGAAATTCCACGAATGGAAAACGTGCGATTTTGCATAGAAAACGACGATTGTAATTGATAGGTTTTTCATCCCGTGATTCTCTCTAGATTAATACTATATCGTTTTTCTTGGCAATAGTTGCAAATTATTAGGTTCGCGAGAATGTTATTAGAATAAAATATTTCCTCAAAAAATAATTATACGAATTTGCACATTTCTGCCATCGTATCGTTTTAATTATTCATCAACATGAGAAAGAAAGTTAACGAAAACACATTACTACAAAAAAGACAATCATTACACGAATCCTGTCGCATAAATTTAGGAATGGCAAAATGATGTCTCCCGGTGTTGTTTGTCGTGCACGTTTCCACTGATACCGTATCGAAGAGCAGAATTCAATTTGCACGACTGTATCAGATCGTACGACAACGGAGCGAATTTAAACGGGTATAGTAAGCGGACTTCTGGCATTCCTTGGAGCAATACTATCCGAGAGAATAGGAACGTCCCTGGATGGAGAGGCCGCAAGATAAATCGGCGAGAAACAGCCAGCACGAGACAGAAGTTCGTTTTCTAAGTGCTGGCAATGTCTCCTTGATTTCACAGAGAAAAACACAAGAAGGCAGACTCCTCGAGCTAGAGTGTATCATGATAGCCCTTACTTACTGTCCAACCATGGTTCCGCCATATTTCTACAATTCTACCAAGTGGACACTCGGAATCGATACCATTTATTTTCACAACGATCAACGTGAATTTTTATATGCTTATCATTCGATCGCTGACACTCGTGTGTAAAAATCACCATGAAAATAACATTCGATTGAGAAACATAATTCTAAATACGCTGTAGTACTTAAAACTCTCGATTGCACTACTGATCCCTCGCGGTATCCTACTCGAAATTGCAAGGGTGTTTTGCTTGATTACAGGACAATAATAGGGGTATCCAGAACCTCGTTGCAGTACGTAAAAGCAATTACTGGGACTTATGTATATGGCGGTCACCAGAGCGTTACAGATCCGTAATGAGAATTAAAAGCATATAAGAATTATTGTAGAAACGTGACTAAACTGTAGCTCTAAGCTAATACAGTATATAGATACCTTCAATTGTGATACAACATATATCTAACCATTGCCGGTGTTTAGCCCGGCGACGTGAATTCACAAGAGTACCGTAATGAAGAATAATGTAACGCAACGTAATTCTGTAATTTTTGTATTATACACAATTTTCCGGTTAAAATATACCGCGAGGCAATTTTTTACGGCCGCATGGTCAGCAACGAAATACCAGAGAATACCACGAGGAGAGGTCAAAGGATAATTGTAGAAACGTGACTGCGTTCCGACCTCAAGCTTATCGCTCGAATATCCTCCGTTGCAGTAACAATTCACAGTCGCCGTACTTACCCCCGAAAAATACATACATGCAGTCCTAGCCGTGGATTATTTTAGACCTGTCCAACCAAGAAACGCCGCCGCAATATTTTAATGAAACGCCAAATTGCTACCAGTCTTGCAACAACGATCTGGACGTTGACACAAGGACCAAAGAAGAATGTCCTAAATCAAAACCAGCAAACAGATATCTTCGGCGAAACAATCCAATTGCGAAAATGAACCGGGCAGACGTTTTTCGCGTGAAGCGTAAACGCGACGACGAATTTGCACCGGCACAAAATTTTCAACGACCGACGATACAACCTGGAATTATGTCCCGTTGTTCTTTCTTTCCCTTTCTGTCTGTCTTCTATTCTTCGTTTCGCATCCGCGCGGCATGAATCAGATAAGTCTGCCCGTATGTCAATCCCCCCGAACGGTTTGCATAATAGAAGCTGTACGTAACGTCGCGAGATAACGGGCCAGACAGTGTGTCACGTCCACGCTAATTTCGGCGAATTCAAAATCATCCGCGAAGCGGTTAACGCGATGGAAAGTTTAAGTTCGCCACGGTGTACCATGGTGTCTCTTTTTGTCCGTGCTCAATTTAATGCCGTCGCGACGGTCCGTCGGTCGGTCGGACGGGGGGACAGGATTTTCGAAGGTTCGAAACAAAGTTCCCCTCGCGCGAAACGCTCGCGCGATCGTCCTTTTTCGACAGACGCCGGACCACACACGGGGCTCCTTGCTTTTCTCGAAACCCAGCTGCAAAAAGTCGCTTTAAATGGCACGTGTAGGACGTGGACAGACGTTACAGACGCTAAATGGTGGCTGGTAACAGGAGCGATAAAAACGGGATCAGTGTCGAGACCGTAGTATCCGTTTTGACGAAACTGTGATAATAATTTCGATGGTAATGCCGTCGAATGAATCCGGTTCGAATAAAAGATACGGTGGATCCAGTTGAATATTTTGGAATTACACGAAACATTTGAGTAACTTAAAAGGACGACGTGTATAATAACGTGGAATTCTTTCGATACCTTTCAGCGATATTTTAATTCTCCATAGAAGTTTCAAAGTGGACGAAATTTAACGCTGTTACTAAAGCAGCAGAGAAAATGCAGGACCAAGTACATAATTTGTAAAAGCTGTAGCAATCGTGGTGGACTGTTTTCAGTAGAAATTCTTAAATATGACCGGCCAGTAATAAATTTGGAGATCAGAAATAGAAGCACTGCCGATTATATTTCCCATTTAAATTTCCCCGCTATCGAGACACGTTTTATCCATTTCATATACTATCGCACGAATTACCGATAATGCTAGTTGTTCCCCGTGCTCACTGGACCAAACATCTTGCCCGTATCGTAAACTTAACGCAATTCAATATTCCCGCCATCCACATTTGCATACACGCTCCGCGAACACTCCGTGCCACCATAATTAACGTCCGACCAGTCGCATCTTAGTTAGACATTAACAAACACGCGACACCTCTGCGACAGTCCATATCAATTAGTCGTTAATATCGAGCAGTATCAATTAACGTTTAATTCCAGCCGGTCGGACGACGCTGGATTTTACGAGAGCCGACTTTGGCTCGCGCCTTGGTCCCGCTAATGTCCCGCCAATACCATAAACTCGACCTACGCGCCCATTTGTCTATTATTCTGTCGCGAAATTGCAGGTTGCGCTCCGCCGTTCGTCCCGTGCATCCTCGCTCTGTGTTCCAGCAACAGAGGAAACCAGTCCTTCCGAGCTGGTTGTTAAGGATAAAGAGGCAATTGCTGCGCGCGAGTTGTAAATCTCTCGAAAGCGGCTCCAGACGTTGTTATAACCACGCGCTGCCCTCGGGAATGCCGCCGCGTTATCATTCTCGCTTTGATGGCCGGTAAGCACGATTATTAGCCACCTCGTCGGGAACGCGGTACCAGCTTCGACGCGATACACGAAGATGCGAAGAAAAAATTCGATCGTGCACATTAATTTGACCGTCCGCTGCAAATTACCAGCGAGTAAATAGTATGTGACACGCGGAGCCAGACGGCCGATCAGGTGAAACGAGTTTAGATAAAGCGGAGTCGCCTCGATCCCTCGGCAGATAGGTGCAGCGTGAATTGATGGAAGCGTCATCGTTATTTCTGGGGAATAGGGAATAGGGTTCGTTGTTATTCAAGCTTCGATCGGGGGGAAAGGATGCTTCCTTTGTATACGAAAGGTATCGAGTTGAAAATAATAGTGAAATATGTCTGAGGATTTAATGCGATGTTCGAAGATCTTAATTATGGTTATATCGATTGTGCTACACAGAAGAGCGTAGATTATGTGGATGGGTATAAATAACTATGAACGCCGTATTTAATTAGGGATAAAAGAATAGTATAGTTAGATATGTAGATAGGAAAGACTTCTTGCGTCGAACGCTGGAGCGGAACTCGCGACCTCTTAAAATCTACATATACGATATACATAGCAGAATGTAGAATAACGTACTAGTATCACTATATATTTTTTTCCATCGATACATGTACATTTAAACGAAGCGAATTTTATTGTCGCCCGAACCACCAAGACTGAGGAGGATGAATTCCGCTTGAATCTTAATATCATTTTCAAAATTACGCAGGTTACGAACATTCCCCTCGTACAGCGCCGCCCCTGCTTGCGAAAGAAATTAAATTATCAGTATTGTAATCGACGAGGGAACGAAGGAACGGCGACAATTAAAGATTGCGCAAATGTCGTCGGCTATGCGTCGTTAAGGGCGCGCCTCCAAATATTCCGGTAATGAAGAATAATGCACGACGCTAAAACAAACACGAGTGTCCCAGGGGCCGGTTAAGCCTCGAAGACGTTGAGTCCCCTTTCCTTCTTCTCTCTTTCCGTACCATTTGGGCTCGCACCGTCCAAGAGGATATACCAACACGGCCATGTACACAGGTATACCATGACGTTACGACCGGGAGAACTTCTCTCTTAGCCGAGCATTTAAACGGTCCACGCAATTAGGGAAGGCGTTTCGCGCCTCATGTTTTATTCATGCCGACTATAGAGGGCCTCTCCGCGCCTTGCCTTCGACCCCCAAAGATTAAAACCGAAGCACACCGATGCCGGGCTACTACAGCCTGGACATATTAAATGGCCAGCTTGCACCTTCGATCGAGATCACCTGTGTGTATACACGTCAGGATGGAAGGGTTGGCCGGGTATCGCTGCTTTCGTTCCTTCTCCTCTTCTTCGAGCTATACACTCATTTCTTCCTTTTTCTCTTCTACTCGTCTTTTGACACGTAATGGGGGGGGGGGTTCTTCGGTTGCTGGTAACGTTCACCTATCGATATGCTCAAGTATCGTTTTTATTAAGTGAACGTTAGTGACAATTATTTGTGGATTATTATTATCGCACGTATTTACGTTTGCTCATTTTATCTTTTCTCATCTCTATGTATACCGTATCACTGGTTATCCGTGATAAGTATAAGAGAATGGAGAAATACGTAAAATCTTTACGAAAGTTCCGACAGCCGTTCTCGAGGGCGACGAAGTTTCGCGAGGGTGCGAGAATTTTACGGTGTTATGATTATTCTACTCGTTTTTAATTTTAAATGAGCACGGCCGAGCCGGGACTGTTTGTTTTTTAATGGCGATTGGAATTGCCTCGTCGCGGAAAGAGGGAAACGAGCCCGGGGAGTTTTCAAGTTTCTGCAGGTTGGAATCGTCGCGAAGGAGAGGCTTCTACGAGGGAGCACATTTGTTACTCTGGTTCTCAGAGAAAATATAAAATGCCTTTGTCGTGGTTGAGACGCGTTGAGCGTTCACGTGACAACGGTGATTTCGAAAGTTTCCAAGTAACACTTATACTTCGCCCAGAGTGTCTGTCTACTCATGCTCGCTCCCATTAAGTAGTCAAACCAGTGTTTCCTTTTTTCTTCTTTCTTCTTCCACTTCCCCTTCCTCGCCATTTCAAAGGTGTATTTAATGTGCAAGATCCAGGGAGAGTAAGTCCGGTTTAAAAAGTTTCTACCGGAGGATGCTCAAATTTATTATACGAATAATGAAAGTATTAAAAGTTACCGACGAACGAGACCCGTATTCGTTACGATATCGGAACTTACTTCGAAAATCTTGGCTAACTGGCTGGATTAGAGATATCTCCACGTTTAATTAATTCGTTACGTCCGCGGAGTACTGAAAGACGCGCTGAAAAATAGCCGATCCACGGAAACCTTCGAAAGGAAAAGTCAAGTCGTCGAAGTTTGCGGAATTTTCCTAAGAATGTTGTGCCCGATTATCCGTTGCTCCGGCAATTCCTGAGAACGTGCCTGGAGTTAAAAAATTTGCAGTTGCGGCTCTTTTAACCTTTCTTTTGGTTCGTTCCTCTACGTTGATTTAAAATCGTAGAGTTTTCTGGAAAACGTACTCGCCAGAAGGTGGTAATTAATCTGTACAGAAACACGAACGAAAGCAAAAGAATGGATACGACATAGTACTTATTACAATTAGAAGATTGTGTAAATTATTTTTGAAGCTTGACAGAATACACATGAAGTTTTTCTCGGAACCATGTTGTCTCGGATGGCTGACATGATATAACCAGATCTACTTGTCCGATTAACTGGAAATGAGAGATTCCTCAGTAGACCTATCGGTATAACCGATACTAAAATCTTTAAGTAACCTTAATTTTTTCTAATTTTTCATTATGCTAAAGGTAAAAAAGTGTTGCCGTTTTTGTATACGATGAGACATTTTATTTCTTTTAGTAGGGGCTACAGCCATTTTCATACCTCCTACAATTTTATATATTTTGACTCGACAAAAATATATAATGTACATAAGATATTGGCAATCATATGTGCAAAGGGCGAATGGTAATACAAGGCAGTGTTCTGAGTTAAAAAAATTCCAAAAATGCCTAAAAAAAGACGTCAAAGACACATGTACCCCCCCTAAGTACTAAATATATATTCATCTATTACAGATTGAAAGTGGAGAACCTCGGTGGCGCATGGTGTCCAAAGAATCCGATCACCCAAGAAGCGCGGGAATGGTTGGAGATCGACCTTCATACGGTTCACTTGATCACCGGTACCGCTACCCAAGGTCGTTTCGGGAACGGCTTCGGTGTTGAGTATGCAGAGGCGTATCTGCTCGAGTACTGGCGACCACGTCTGGGCAAGTGGGTTCGATACAGAGATATCAAAGGGAAAGAGGTGAGTGCCCTTATCTCTCGGTACTCCATTAACTAATTTGCTGACGCGCAGTCGTCTAGATTCTGTCTATCGGCCCGACCCCCTCAGACTTTCGCAAATCGAATCGAACTGCTGTTTAAATATCCAAATTGAAACGATAAGTGTACTCGATGGTCCGTTGCAAGTGGAAGCAGTGACAAGGGGACAGAACCCACGCGATATTAAAAGTGAACAGAAAATTAAAATCTGTTATAAACATGGGGCTGCTTTTCGCGAAAATTGCGTAACTTCGTTCACGATTTGTATAGCAAAGAAATGTTCTCCCGATTGTTTTACCAGTAATGAAGCGCCCTGTACCTATATACATCCACATATATCTTGGATCGTTGAGCTTACACAAGCGATCGTTGTGGCGTTTCGCAGAAGCCGACGGGGGTCGCGATCAAAAGTGCACGCGCAGCCACGAGATTAATAAAAACGGTTTAAAGATATCGTGATTTATGAGCGTATCCGCGCATCTGCTCGGCGTCGATCGGCAAGCAGCTGCGCCAAGAATAGTCGAAACCGAATTGGCAGGCTGGTCATTGGTCTGAAATAATAATTCCGCGGCGATTAAAGCGACGAGCGAAATTGTTATTCCCGGTGATGCTCTTCAAGCGCAGAACTCGTTCGCGAGTGCCGTGCGCCGCAAGCTCGAGGCGCTCGGCCGGCGATCAAGAATCGAAGACCCGTAGGATTATCCCAGCTCGAAACGTAAGCCGCTTATCGCGAATCCGTAAGCTAATTTCGTACCGACGATGCGCCACTTTGTCGAGCCCGGTATGAAGCCGGCGCCTTGCGGCCTTTGTGTTCCTGAATTTCCCGAATAGCTTCCGTATTATACAGATCTCTCGGAGAACCGGCGGATCTTCAATTTTTCTTCCTGCAAATTTTGGAGCACGGATAGTTTTCAAGATACCCATAAGCTGTAGAGCTTCTGTAGTACATGGAAGCTCTAGAAGGGTACTTAATTGAATCTGTACAGTAGCACGCAGGTCCGGCAGTTAGAGCGACTTTATAAACATTTTCATGCCTGATGTATACGTGCCAGTGATCCAATAGATTTCAAGGCAAATTAAACTAACGAACTGATAAACTAAAGAAGAATTAATAGCACCTTGCGCGAAACAAACAGCTCGACAAAATGCACCGGGGCTGTTTCAAGAAGTGCCGGTTAAAATGTAAAAGTAACGTGCAGGCCGGTAATAAGAAACTCGTAAGGAGCTCGCCAAGGGCGACACGACACGTTTTTACTCGACTTATCGCCCTTAGCTCCGTCCTGCATTTATGGGCTGCACAGCGTTGCAGCTATTACGACACTTTAAACCCCGTGTGTGTCCCTCCGGGCGCGATTTCAAAGTGACGTTGACGGTCATTAATGCTCGAACGATTCTACCTCTCTTTACGACGCTACTAACGGACGATACCTCTTGAAAGGCGTAGCGAAAAAGCTCGGCTGACCAGCCGGCAAATTGGCCAAGCCTGATCGGTCGTCTCCGCATCTCTGCTGTTCGGGTCGGATCTTATTAATATTGATGGACCAAGTGAGCCAGGATTAACGTGTCAGGGGACTGCGGTCTTGTCTGCGAGCCACGGTGGTTTGCGTCACGTGTTCCACTTCGTGATTTCGTGTAAAATCTAATTTCGACACCGATACCATCGTCAAACAGTTCGAGCATAGTTAAAAGGCAATTGTCCCTGCATAGATGCTGATGGAAATTCATTTTCTATTTAGGTGTTAGAGTTTTCGGCGACGTGGGCAGAAACTGTGGTTCGTTACTTTCGGGCAGTAAAAGCAATCCGATGATGTAGCCTCTGCGGGCGATCAGTAATTTATCAAAGCTCTCAACGGAGCGGGTTCAAAGAAATTTGTTAATTATTATATTGAATTACTCCGCAGGGGATATCGTCATTAAATGCAAATTCTCGGATAGTAGGCGTCACAGGATTAATTATCTCGTCATCGTCAAACTTTCGCGTCCCGTATACAAAAAATCCTGCCCCCGTGGCTGGCATGCAAAATGGAACAGTAAATTTTCCCCAATGCCCGAGAGAGGCCTGTCCCTTTTTAGTAAATAGGTTATCCGATCGGCCATCTCGGAACGTCCGCTGTCCAGTTACTGCCTTATTAATATTGATGGACCACTTGCGCCGGCGCTAATGCAGCAGCATACTGCAGAAGTTCGCTCTTGGCTTCTCGAGACGACGACGGCGTCTTGCACGTCGCGTGTTCAACCTTGATGATTTCATGCAAAGACCAAGTTCCATCTTCAACCTCATGATTATTCACTAATTCGCGACCGAGCTGTCCCAATTATCGGCCACCACGGACCTTCCTCGTCGATCGTTGCAAACAGCTACTCACTCGTTCCCCGCCTCGTCGTGGATCTTGCTTGCAAATTGAACAATTACAGCCGAAACACGCGAACAGCTGAAAATCGAGCAACGCGCTTATAACTGAACTGTTCTTTGACGAAGATCGCTCACGTTCTTTTGATAAATCAGAAATAACGAACGAATTTATTCGAACCGGATAAGAGAATTATTTACTAAATTGTAATCTGGAATGCTCTTTTTCCCTCAGTTTCTCTTTAATAGTACATGAAAAGTTTTTTTTTTTTACACCGTAAACAACGGCGTCCCCGCCCTTTACGCAGAGAAACCTTGTTTCTTTGTTTTTGCATAGCTTCCTCGGATACTTCGCGTACACTCAGTCCACCGAAATTTCTCGGATACTTCCGTGAAATTATCCAAAGAACGGTGAAAAGAGTGTTCTCGAATACGGTACAACCCTGCACGACCAGAAATCCTATAGTGCACGCGAGTGCCATCCCCGTTTCGCGTCGCGTGTATGGGTCGTGCCCGCAAATAAGGGACGGCAAGAATGTCTTCGTGGCTGTTTGTGTACACGAGCGAGCGAGCAAGTTGTACCGCGTAATAATAATTGTCACGGGGCCAACGACGGCAGCAGAGTCAGCCTCAAAAGACCGCCGAGGGTAATTAAGACTCGAGGCGCCAACAAGCTTCTCCTTTCTGCTGGTTTTGCAAATGCGCGTGCACGTTCCCGTTCTAGGCCAAGGAGGAGACCTGCTTTTCTTCGGGCCTCGATAATGAACCGCAGCATTGAATTTGCGGCTAGTATTATTAATGAAATATTGTTCATTATTGTTTCACTGTGTTCAGTATATTTAATTAGTATTTTAAACAGCTCTGCTACTTGGGTGAACAGTCATTACATTCATGTATTTTCTCAGATTAATTAGTGGCTGCTTTCTTTTCTAAGACTTTGTCCAGATGCTACCAGTAAAATTACAATTTCATAACTAAAACAGTCACTCTTTTATCTGCCACTTATGTATTCCAAAAGCAACGTAATATCAGGATACAAGAATAATAACAAAGAAAGAACGGAATGCACTAATCGAGTTTTATTTTACATCATCATCGTATCGTGCTATATATGATCATCGTATCGACACACTTTGAACATTTGCAATCAAAGGAAAACCCAAATAACAGAAAAAAACACAGAACAGGAAGCGCACGGAGAAACAGTCATGCCACCGATGCTCGAACACGAAGCCCCGCAATCGTTCCATTTTTTACCTTTCCGACATCGCGATAGTTTTTAATGAGCACTGACGTACTTCCCGTTCCACTTTCTCGTTTTCTTTCTTTGCGCCTGCCTTCTGGCTCGTTATTTTATTTAGTGCCACGTAAGCCGTTAAAGCGAGACTGCATCTTTTAATAACCAGGGCCCGGCGCGCAAAAAAAAATTCCGCGCCATTCGGACGGGTACGCAAAACGTTACGGAATACGAAAAATTACACACGGCGCGCATGTGTGTGTATATACCTCTACCGTCCAGTTCCCCCGTAGAACGATATCGTTCCGCGACGCCTCGTCCCACAGACGAATATCGCAACATTAATTACCCGTATTTTAATTCGACGAAAATAGAGAAAGAAATCGGACCGAGGATGGAGGGCGAAGTTTTTATAAAAACTTCAATTAATCAGAGTGACCCGGTTTCGCTCTCAAAGGAGGCATCCATGTATCCCCGTACACGGTGGCAGTTTTAAAACGGCTCTTAATCATGCGTCCCGACAGAATACAGTGACCCTCGACACAGGGGACACACCGTCCTCTCCAATGTGCAACCCGCCGTGGCCGTTACTCCTTTTCACGAGCGATTTTCAGTCCGCGATTCCGCCATGACAAACTCGCCGCGTTGAATCTCGAAACGTCGCTTAATCACGGAACTCTATGCACGATGTCGGTACAAAACGTGCCGGAGAGGGAAGAGAAAAAGGTGTCGCGTGCGATGACCATCTATCTTCGCTCGACAATTTATACGAAAAGTTGCCCCCGCGTTAGAGCACGTTTAATCTCCGCAGATTAGGAACGGAGAAATGGCTTGCCTACTGTGCTAAAGAAAGTGTCAGCAGTCAGTCACGTTCTCAACATTCACCTTATCGCGATGGACTCACGATCACAGGTTGCGGCGAAGAAAATTTCATGCTGCTACAGTGTTTGATGGCTCTCTGCCGAACTCGAAACACTCGACGTTACCACGACGAGGGCGTAGATCGAAGCTCGATTCGTCGTTAACTATCATTATCGTGTCACGCGAACGGCCCAGCTCGAACTGTCAGCTTTTCTTCGTGTCTTTGTCCGTGACGCGGTGGGTCCGTGTGGAAATCCGATAATTACGGAAAGGGAATACGGTATGGAAGCGTTGAGGGTGCGTGAGGAGGCGAACGAGTGCGTGTCGACACGCAAGCAACGTTGCGTTGGTTCCCAGTCGGAGCCTGGCTGAGCTGGTTCCACGTAAATCACGCGCACACACGCAGACGGACGAGAGGGGGTGGTTGAAAAAAAAAGTAAGGGTGGCGGTGTGCAGCGCGATATTGCAGCCGGTGTGTAATGTTAGTTATATTGTTGCACGCACAGGAAGCCGGAGACATTAGCGAAATGTTGTCCACGAGATAATTCGCCCGCGTCACGGAATACGCAGCCGTGGCTGCTTTATCGCGGCTGATTGTTATTCTAACTGCTACCATAACTGTTTCTAATGGGCCGGATGGAGCGGGTCGCGCTTCAACGGAAACCAGATCCTGTTCGTCGGCGGAGATAGTGCGGGACAGGTATCGAACCCGGGAACCAGCGCGAAAGTTCAACGGTGGAGGGGTAACATGCGGCATATATGAAATCGAAATTTTCTAGGATGAAAAACGTAGAATGGAATTTATGGAGGAAACGATATGTATAAGAAACGCTGCTGTATACACTTTAAAGGTTTTGGCGTTTGCAGGTGTTCAAATTTAATTAGATATCCGGTCGTGATTTAGCAGGCAATCATTTTCGAGAGCCTATTTTTTACTTACAGAGGTATTCTAATAAAGTAGACATATTAACGTTAGGCCCGTTAATTTGAGGGTTTTTTTGTTTTCGAAGCTATTTATTTCAATATACCCCTTTCGTACCTCAAAGTTTCCCCCGTAACTGCGACTGATTCTTTCACAATGCACAAATCACTCCCCGATTGGCCAATTATAAACTTAAATCGGACGAAACTCTCGATGGAATAGCCCTTGTCGATTGGTCCCGTCGATTTAACCGCGAGTGCGATGTTTGCAAGCATGTAAAACGTAATCAGGTGGTTCTACGGATATGCATATAGTATTCGGGAGCAAATAAGTAAAACGTTGTCGTAAAAATATCGTTCTATCTAGGACAGAAAATCCAATAACATCGCAACGGGGCGGTTCACGGAAACGCTCGTCCATTGAGCGACGTACACGCCTCGGCGCAATAAATTTCCTTTATACGCCGCCTCGATAGGCAAAAACGGTCATGGACATAAGTTATAGGTACTTGAATATCGCGTATCTTAAGTGAAGGGCGCTGGAACGCCTGGCTCGCCGAATTTTTCCACGAGCATCCTCGAGGATAAGCGATCTCTTTAACGTGTCCCCATACACCCCTGTTTCCCACCTATATAAACCGAATTAAAGTTGGTGACGCTCGATCGACAGTTCGCCGGGAACTTTGAAGATAAGTCTCTCGCAGAAAACGCCCGAATGTATCGAGATAAATGAATTACGGGCGAACGGCGATACCTCAATGGATTTCAGCCGACATTTACTATCAAGTTTCCCGGCAGCTTAAAACCCTGTCTGTAATGACGATACAACGACGAAGTTTTCTTTATGTAGCCGGTAACGAACCGCGGAGTCAGAGCTGCCTCGCTTCTGAATGATAAAATAATAAAGCCCGGTGGAAGGGAAACAATTGGTCTTGCAACGCTTTGCACGTCGTTTTCTCGTCTGTAAATGGACTCGGTTCTTGGCTAGGGAACCAAGCCGCAATGCAATTTTACAGTATTCCAGTGATGAATGGAGCGTGTACAAAATGGCAGCTATCTTCCCCGATATTCGCCCAGGCCTCCAGGTTATTAACAAGATCAGCTTCGTTCCTCTACTCCTCGCAATCGAGCCTGCTTTCCACGTAACGAGCCCATTTATTTCCCGCTGCGACTGTGCATTATACTTTGGCCGTTGTTGGTTACCGCGACTGAAAGAATTCTCTCGGCACAATTATTCCACAAAAATACCAACGGGACGCCCAATTATCATCAGACGTTTCCCTAAATACCACGAAAACGAAACTAATTCCTTAACTACATTGTCCAAACAATTTCACCGCGATAATGATCAGGTGAGAGGAGTGATAACGGTAGAAAATATGAATCGGGTGCGCTGACGCTCGGACCATGAACCAAAGAACCCCGAACAATAACGCAGATCGATATCAGCTATAATTGCTCGGCGCTTAACACTTGACCTCCGTGCGCATGCACTGACCTGCACTCACGCACGTACGTACACGCGCGTTCGTGCACCATGGGAGAAAGTAAAAGTAGCAGGAAATTGCATTAAAAGTGCACGTACACACCGCGGTCCCTTCTGCCCCTCGGTCGTTTCCTCTTCACCTGTTCGCTTGTGTACACGGCCGCAGGTAGAGTTGCAAGGTCGTCTAGCGTTACGAAGGTCTCGTGCCGCTGGGGTAATGAAAACTAATATCCACCCCTTTCAGTCATCACCCCGAAGGCTTATACGCTTTAGAATGGCGTGCATCTGTTCAGTGGCGTCGACCCTCGTAAAAATATGATACTTCGTTCCGTGTTTATCGCGCTGAAACCGACGATGAATAGTGAACAGGCCGCCGTGCATACGAGGCAGATTGCCTCGTTGGAATTTCAATGTTCGGTCGTCTAGCTTTTGGCAAAGAAAACGAGATGCGGAATGGGTTTATCTGTCACGTGTTGCGAATCTATTCTTGGGACGTTGACATTCGTCGTATTAGCGTTTGATTGCGTTCTGAGTGCTGCCAGATATGTATTCAGAAAGTCTCCAGTATGCAATCCACTGATTTGTCGTGTCTTAATATCAGCTTGCAGTTCGTTTCAACGGCCGAGGAGTTCATACTGGCGCAAGGTAGAACGTTCCCGAGTACGATAGATTTAAAGTGCCCATTTCGAGAAATTAAATTCTGGGCGCATGCTACAATCTCATTACATTCCCTGGGAACAAACGCGTGCTTCTACGCCAGTGGAAAGCGTGGCAGTGCTGATGGTGTAACGTGCTGCCGGCACGGGTCCCTGCGTGCCCAAAATGAGAAAGAATCTACCCCAGACAGAGGGTGGGTTACCACCCTGGGTTCTGTAAGCTATACGCCGGCCAAGAGGTAAGGGTTCACCTTGGGGAGTGCTTTCCAAGTGGCAGCTTCTCGAAGGAAACTATGACCTGCGAAACGGCAGAACGTGGCACGGGGGTGGGAAAAAACCTAGGGGTCGCTTTCGAACATTGAAAAGCCTTAATTATTTATTTATGAAGAGGGCCAAATACAGTACGAAGGGCGGGTCACGTATTCGATGTTTCGAACGATGGCGTTCGTGGAAACGAAAAAATACGTTCAGATACATTCTTTGTATTAAAATTAAGTCGAACAATATTTGTACTAAAAAATGTGAATACGAAAATCGCTGGTAATTATTTGAATTACGGAATTCCGTAAATGAATAGTAGGACATAAATAAAGTTGCACGCAATATCATATCAAGTAACAGTATCGCGGTATAAGTAAGCGAAATGAAATTTGGAAAATGCAATCGCACGAATATCTGACTTCCATCGTGCACACAGCATTGCTGCGTTGGAAATGAAAATACCAATGGCAACGTTCGAAACACGCAAGATCTAGGCGGCAGTAGACCGGGTAATCCAATATCAGGCAGTACAAACAGTCGCAAAAAGGGCACAAAAGGTATTTCAATAACCAAGCAAACAAATCGAAAGAAACGGGACGGCTCGGCGTGCGCGAGCGTTACAGCACAAAGGAACAGAAAGGCGCGGTGGGAATAGAGGCGGTAATAGTAGTCGAAGTCGATGCTTAGTCGTACCAAAAAGGAGATAGAGGCCGTCTGATGCTACGGAACGTGTATACGTCGGGGGTGGGAAACGTGCGCAGAATGTGTCGTGCTTGCCGCAAAACGGTCTGTCACGCAACTGTGTTGCATGCTGGCTCGCACACAAGAAACTACCAAACTTGTGCACACATTCGCGTAGATTTATCTGCCCGGCCCGTGTACCTACACGTGCACAGGTGGCAAGGTGTGCACGTCCACTTCCAACACACACGAATCACCGTGGCTATCTACTCACCATGGGCAACACCACTTCGCGTGATCTCCCGGGACCGTACAACCCTTTACCACCTACGGTTTTCTACACGCCGTCCACCACCCTGCGCCAACGTCAGATAAACCGCTTACTTTATTCATAAACCCACAACACGGAATCAATATTGCATCGCTGTGCGCACGCTTCAAGACGATGAAACATGCAGAACGACAGAGAGGGAAAGAGGCAGCGAGATATTTGCAATATGGTCATCTGTCTGACGAGGATCAGAGAATGCGGGCGATGGACGTTTAACCCCAACCCCTTGCCACTCGTCCCATCTATCTTGCCGTGTCTCTCGTTCCTACCTAGTCCCGTCTGCGCCTCTGTGATCCACTCCCCCACCCTAGATTAACCACCTCTCTCCCTCATCATACCTAACGTGGTGGAATGTGGGATGAAATTAGTCCTTAGCCACCGTCTACCGCCGTGGAATGCGGTGTACGTCCTGTGACAGGATGTCCACGGTCAGATGATGGTATTTCAGTATGTGCCGAAGCACAGAAACGCATCTTCCCCGCGATATAAATGTCATCGAACGGGGGAATGTTTTGACAGAATATATATTGTACAGCGTTGGAGGGGCTGCCTTAGCAGAGACACGTTGACACGCAACGATTATACCTTTTTCTGTCGTCCCCGCGTTAGGTATTTTGAAGAGTTGAGTCGACAGTTGGGGTTCAATGCAAAAATTCTGTTACTCGCGTGGATAGGGTTGACATACGCGGTATGAAATGTCGTGCACTTTTGATCGTCTCTGAATAAAACTAGAACGACTACAGTCAAACCATTTAAGAGGGTATTTGTGTTTTGAATTTTTAAAAGATCGATTTTCTTCTTTAATTTTCTCAAAGTACATGTCTCCGTACATATTGGTGACAAAGGATATATCGGAGTTCGTAAAAATAACGGAGTTACAGATGTTAAATGTATCCCACACATAAAGTTTCATATAGGCTGTTTTCCGACATGGCTGACACGACATGTCCAGATCTACTTACCCGACCGACTTGAGAGAGATTCTTCAGTAGACTTGTCGCTATAACCGGTACTAAAATCTTTGCGCAATCATAATTTTTTCTAAATTTTGATTATCCTAAAAGATACAAAAAAATCCTAACACAACTAACTTGGATGAAAATGACGTTAAAAATACCCCGTTAAGACGTTGGAATTATGGAACCATGACCAATTTGTCGAAACTGTGCGAGATGCAATTCGGGAATTGATCTTGACATTTAAAGTGGGAATATGTACGGATTATATATACGTTTCTAATGAGGAAAGTTGAAGGTGTGTTGAATAGTGAAAGGGAAAGAAATGCACGTTCTCTTCAAGTTGAAACGACGGAGTTCAAAGGTTGAACTCCCCACCGAAGACTTGAACTAACCTGGTCTTTAACCAAGCTCTCCACTGTTCCAGGTAATACAGGGTAACACGAACACGTATTTGGAATCCAAGCACGAGCTGGAGCCGCCTCTGTGGGCGAGCAAGATCCGTTTTCTGCCCTACAGCCATCACACGCGTACGGTTTGCATGCGGGTCGAGCTCTACGGATGTTACTGGAGCGGTAAGCTGTTTGCACTCTCCAATTTTCGTTGAACTTGCCGCCGCTTAGAATACTCACTGGACTGTCCATTAACCCTTATGCCACTGCCGTGTGCGCAAATTTGCTTTTCAGAATCTTGCTTGTACAATTACCCCTTTCTTCCTTTGATGAATCAACATCGAATTAAACGTTTAACCAAACGGAAAGGTAAACACCGAGTAACTTAGACTGCCATTGTGTCTTCCTGATGCATATAAATTCAATTAATCGTGCGTCGAACACCTGCGGGCACTTTGCAACAAATGGCACCGTACGTTAAACATTTCCCTGAGTCCGTGTACGATAGTATAAAAATTTCTTTCACTCGTCCTCGTTTAATGAAAGGTACACATAAATTGCCTTTCTGTCATTCATCATCGCTGGACTTATTAATTACACAATGCTATGTTAGAAAATTAGCGTCGCGTTCTCAAGTTCCATGTTTTACTCGTGAAAATGTATTACATCATTAATCATTCCCCTTCCTTTATCGTGAACAACCTACCGCATACCGTGTTCTTATGCAATCATAATAATGTCCACCGACAAAATCGAGACTTTTACAAGAGTCATTAGATCGTAGATCGTACAACGGTGACTTTACATATTGACTTCCCCTCCGTAGATGGCGTGGTCTCCTACTCGATACCCCAAGGTGATAAAAGGGGTAATGGATGGGAATTTTTCGATGCCACCTACGACGGACACTGGGACGGTGAACTTCGTCGTGGTCTGGGCCAGCTGACAGATGGCAAGAAAGGTCCCGATAACTTCAAACTTGGATACTATGATAACGATCGCACGCAGGGCTGGGTTGGCTGGAGGAACGATACACGTGGACAGCCAGTCGAAATCAAATTCGAGTTCGACAGGGTCAGAGAGTTCTCCGCCATCCACATCTACTGCAACAATCAATTCACGAAGGATGTTCAGGTTGGTATCAGTTGATCGTTCGAACCTTAATTATCCTGAAATTATTCAGGAATGGCAATGTGTACGTAACGCGAACTGCTAAAGGGCCGAATTTTTAACCCTCAACGTGACACGAATTTTTTATCAAAATTCCTCTCGTGGAAGCGTTCAAAAATGTCGTCCACACACTCGCTGAATTTCAAGCAGATGAAATAAAATTCCGCGAACCTCTATAAATCCTGCCAGTCGTGAAATAAAGATAAAGGGTGGATTAAGAGGGGACAACTACGCGTCTAATTACGTATCCACGCCTCCGACGTCGTAAATACACAGAAAACGTCGAATCGTTTACCCCCGCTTTCTCGACGTTATTCCTTAGCCACTGCGTGGAATGCGCAAGCAGCGTCGATCAACAGGCTTACCATCCACAGTTGTTCGAGATCCTTTTACCGTCACCTCCTTCTGCCTCGAACGTCGCGCATCGTCTTGCCTCCCCACGGTTGATTGAATATTCCACTCGACGCTTTATCAGTCAGACGCCAGCTGAATATAAATACAATCCGAAACAGTAATTCCGGCGGTGCGATATCACAGAGTGGCGGCTTATTGGCCAGATCGCATGATATTGCTTAAAAGCAGGGATTATCGCTACACGTGATCTCCGTTATTAAAGAGCTGCGACTTACTTTCATTATCTACGATCTAGCTTTCATTAGCATATGCTTTTAAGCCAGATACATTACTCTTGAGAGTTCATTCCTTTTCGCTTTGATACGTTTCGTGTTTTCCCTTGCTTTAATTTTCCCCATCGTTTTTTTTTCTGTAATTATATTTAAACGAAAATAATTGGATTGCATTAATGGAAATTGCAATATTCAACGGAATCGCGTCCATTTAGTTTCTGATGTCGCGCATGCAGTTTTCACCGCCATAAATAATAATAATAATTTTCTCCATATTAAAAAAAAGAGATACTAACGATGCTTCCGTTAATACATCATTTTCGCTCCGAAATGCTACGCAGTCGAGTGGAGGACGAGCCAAGTAAAATTTCGCTTTAATTTGCCGGCGCTTCGTTAATTGGAAAAATACGTGAAGCATTAAACGCGTGCGAGTCAATATTAACGCGTGTGTTCACGAGACTGGATACTGTCTAACGTTCGTATTATTTCCCTATTCTTTTTCGTTTTCGTCGCTCAAAATTAATGCCAACCAACGAGTCTAGTCCCGGCCACATCTACAAGCAGAAACACACACTTTCGTGTCATTCGTTACAGGTAGGCATGATTTCGTGAGCGGTGACCGAACGGAAATGAGTTCGCGGGCTCGAGTTATTCGGGGCATTCTTCGTCCCAAGCGATGGCCAATAATTCGATCCCTAGTATAATTTCCGTTTCGCAGCGATTTCACTACCCTTCCGCGTCGTTCGCGTTAACTTCGATAATGTAATGCAAATACATCCGCCGCTCTCTCTATCCACCCCTTTCTCCCTCCCTCGTTATGCCACCCTCGCATCGATGCCGATATGATAGAGGCGGACGCGTGCGGCTCGCATTCGAAATCGACCCGACGATGGAATTATTTCCGGCCGTGGAATAAAACTCCCGTTTGTTGGCACAAAGAGTTCAAACTTCAGATTTATGCGATTCACCGCGTTGTTTTCGCCGTTTATTTCACGCACGAATTCGGCAGGTGTACCTATACGGTGGAACGGAGAGGGCAATGCAACTTTGAAAGAGAAATTACGGACGGAATTGGACATCCCAGTTGTTGGCATTGTACTGTTTAATTTTCAATAGAGGTATTGATTGTTACGCGTGTTGTTCTTAAAAGACATGGCTTAGAAATTTTTCGAAATTATTGTAGATATTTATTTAATCATATGCATTACTTGCAATTCACTCACGTGTTTAATATTTATTTATAAAATATTTTCATCGACGTCGATTTCGTTTGGTTTTTTTATTACTGTTACTGCTACCAGTATTATTACTATTATTATTATTATTATTATATTACGTGCATGCACCGTCATCACTCAAAGTAATAAATTATACTTGCTGTCGATACAACATTTTTACTTCCCCACGAGCTTTCGCACGTTAACAGAACGATGCCTATGCAATAACGCGAATACTTGAAACGACACAGCTCGTCGAACGCGTGCGCTCGTAGCAAATCCGCTTTAAACTCGCGAGAGATGTTTCGCTCGGCGGTGTAGCGCATTTAAAGATTTGGCGGCGCGTGCGATGAAATATGCATGGACGATTATTGAACAGTACCATAAATGGAGAGCAGCCGAATTTTGATTCGGATAAAAGCATTCTGGGTATTTCGTGCGTTTCGTGGCCAGGCAGAAAGGGGCTGGTGGACGCTGTTCGGCGTTCAATCAATAAGGTTAAATCGTTGAACGAAACCATGTAATGTTAATCAAGGATCAATGTATTCTCGTTTATCAAAAAATCATTCTCGATAATTGTCGCCGTGATCATTATTTCACGACAATAGTTATCGATACTCACATAGTAATGGCTACAATCGGATATCTCCTTGATGCATATTGAAAATTTCATAATCCTTGCCAATACATTCACGGAATCGGTGATCTGTTCGAATAAATAATGCCCTTTAATTGAAACGTTCTATGCCTCCCGCCGATCCCGACTGTCGTACAGAGGTAACAAGTACAGGGACTATATTTTTGGTATCGGCAATTTCACGCGTGCGATCGCGGTGAAGCTAACGATATTTTATTTTCTGCGCGCAGAAAGAGCGGGAGAGGAAGATAGCGAAGCGGTTAGGGTACAGTAAACGAAAAATCGTCGGAACATTTCGACGAGCTCGCTACCCGTACACGAGCCGACGTTTCGCCAGGCAATTAACGTCGAAGATCGACAAACCGAGCAAACGGAAATAAAACAAATTTGCCCCGTGGTGAAACGCGAAACAAAAAATAAATAAATAAAAACGCGTTAACCGCAGAATGCAAATACACGCAGCGGAGAACACCGGCGGGTGTTGCATTTCGAATGGACGACGATTGCGAAGCGTTCTTTCCCTGAACGATCGGGATTCGCGTTTTTTCCGCAGATCGACCGCAAAACGCCACCGAATCGAGACAAAGCGGATCAGTGGGATACAAAGCAGCCGCTAGATGAATGTGAATTATACGTACAAAATTGCTCCCTTATCGCGCCAATTAAACGATACGAAATGCCGACTCGCGGGTTACGAAACAGAGGGTAAAAGAATACGAAAGGCAGAGAGATTATTAAGCACATTGGCCGGATCTACACACGCTTGCAAACGTGCGCGATAAACTGAACGCGTGAACGCTCTTTGACGCGACGTCCCTCTGAAACTGTTATGCCGGTGCCCTCTTCGTGGTTGAGCTTCGAAACAGAAGCACTGAACACCCGATCGTCCTACAGATTCCCTTCCACGTCGTCAGGTTTTATATACAAAGTGACCCCGACGGTGGCTAAGCTTTGCAGGCTCGTAAACCGGAACCCCTCGCACAATGGCTCTGTCGGCGCTTTGCCTGTGGCGCATCTTTGATATCCAAATAACATTTTCCCCTTCGACGGAAGCATCCAACGAAACATGCCGTCTACAGGCGATAATAGACTGCGATACGAAATGCCTGGCCCCTCTCGCGAAAACAGCGAGACTGGCTGCTTGACGTTTTGCTACTGCCGCTGCCAAAGGGGTTGGAATGCGAATAAAAAGGGACCATCGTCTTGAGAGACAGCATGAAATTAACTGCAGAAACGAAACGTCTATTTTATCATTACTTTATGCTCGTGAGCAACGTTTTTTTTTAAGATTGCACGTTTAACCCTTTGAAGCATGAATCATTTTGACGCTATTTTATATCGCAAATTTTAGTTTAGATACTTCGACGGAGATCAAATGAGACGTATTCTAACTATAAATATTTTTTACAAACATTGGATCGTAAATTGTAGCATATCGGAAGACTTCAAAGAAGCAATGCGTACAGGCACTGTCCGGATTCTAAACTCGTGGCCGCATTTTAATATAAGCGGCACTACAAAGTACCGCCAGGCTAAAATCTTAGAAATTTTAATAAAAATGATCCATCAATCGATGTGTCATTCACAAAAACAGGGCAAAGATATTAATTATTTAAGCACGCGCAGTTTCTTACCGCAATCAGCCCAGCAAAAGATGGCAAAGTTTCAAGCGTAAATAAAAAGATTTATTAGTAATTTTTGTTGTACACCTGGCGAAATATTTGAAATACCAATTTAATAAACTTAACGGCCATGCCGTCTGAGAGTCAATTTACTTAGTCGTTCTACATCGCGAAAGACGAACGGGAATGGGAAAACTTACTTCTACGACTGGTAAGATCCTTCATAGCGTTTCTGGCAGCGTGCAAATACTTTACCTTGGTCGTGTAAGGGCTAACCCCCCCCCCCCCATTCCGTCGTTTCACGTCCCGGCTCGTCAAAGTGCATAAATTTTCGTGATTGCGTCCCCCTGGACACGTTGCAACCGTCCTCCGTCTGACTGGTTGCTCCCGTGTCAATTTTATTTACGAATGCTCTTTCCTACGGACTCCATTTCAGTTTCGCCCGTGGGCACCCTCCCTTTGACGAGAGCGAGCGAAAGTGCGTCATCTATCCCGTATAATGCATGAGACCAGACGACCGGCTAATGGCCGAAATGAGCCGCGAGCACGAGAGCCATCCTTCGCTATTTTAGCGCTACCCAAATTGAATCCTGCCTGCCATGATTTTTTTAAACCGCCTACCGTCCGGAAAATCAGCTTAATATATAATATAGTAGCAATTCACTCGACTATCCACCAAGTTCTCGTGACAAAATTATTAATTATAAACGAATAAATCGAAGGCGCATATAGAATAGACGACGCGAGAAAATTCAATTGCCAAGAGTTGCATTGATAGAAACGTTTGAGGGGGAAAAAATCAGCACACGCGGCTGCACAGTGCCGGACCCGTTGATAGTACAAAATTTGGTTGCTCTTTGAGCATAAGTCTCTGTTTACGCGCAGACTGCAGTTACGTTTCAACGAAACCATTTCCCGAGAGTGAGAGGGAGAGAAAAGGAGAGCGAGAGAGAAAGCCCCGCTCGCCAGACCAGGCTGCTCCATTTCTCTCCGTTGAACCGTGCCGCGAAAAAAAAGGGATTTACTTCCAGATCAGTTATTGCGCTTCATCCGGTATATTATATCGGATAAGCCACGCGGTTTTCGTCCCTGCATCTGACTCGTGGCACGGTCGTACGTGTGCGCACACCGCGCCGATCTTTTCTACACTTGTCCCGTCGAGTTTCGATTGAATACACGCCCGGTGTCGGTGGACCTTCGCCACCGACGTCCACGACGAGACGAGGGTGAGGGCAGACGAATTTTATGACGATCCAACGGCACGGTATCACGGCAAAGCGACGGATACGGAACATTGATATCGGTAACAACAGAATAAACGTCTCTCTCTTTCCCTTTCTCATTCTCTTTCCCTTTCGATTTCCCTTTCCTCGTCACAGGGGGATCGTTTCGCGACTCCCATCGAGCTTGAAACGAATCTTTCGTAATTGGATTTACATGACGCGAATTACGATAACGAAATCTTCGGGAGTCGATTCGACGACGAATCCAGTCCAGATGTTGCCTCCTCACCTCCTCCCACCAGGCTGTGACAATCGCGTTATCGACTTTCGGCCCGTACACCGCCGCAACGATCCTATCAGAGAAAGTTTTTCTTTCTACGGATAATTCTGTAATTCGTGGTATTATCAACACATCGTTCGTAAGCCGATTTTCCCTCGCGATAGAGTAGAATTTTTAAGCTATTGTCTTTTTTCCCCAGAAGTCGTTTCGAATTAATTACGATTTTCTATTATACCGTGCGTCTCTCGACTCCAAGAGATTTACGTTATCATCCACCTTTGATTTCCCAGCTTGACAGCCAGTCTCAACGCGATCCAATTTGTCCTCTTTCACTCGTTACTTTTCTGCCTGACATTTTTGTCCGAGTGATATTCAACGATTTTTATCCTTTCCGATAGCTTCAGCTTCCATTTTTCATCGCGGTCGCGCGATATTTTTTACCTGCGTTTTCGTGCAGCGAGAAAAAGAAAGAGGTGGATAGAAAAGACGACCGGGGTGGCTCGTAAAATGCACAAGCTCCGAGCCGACCGGTAAGATTATATGGGCACAACCACGATACACCGCTTGCTAAGTAAAGCCTTTTGCAACCTCGGATAATATCTGTGATTTATGATCAGATCATATACGTCGAAGTTCGCGGGCGCATTAAACTTTTATAACGTTCACGAAAGTCCGACTTTCGTTTCCTCTTCCCGATCCGCGACTGAGGACCGTATTTTACTTTCTTTCCAAATCTCCTTCGACGAAGGACGGTTCCCGCATTGGCTCTATCCATCAACGTCCCACTTCGTCTACGACTGTTCTATTTCATCTATACGTCGACTTATTTAGCTTTCAAGGCTGCCAAGATCAATCTCTCGACGTTACTCTAAGTACGATAGAAATGGATCTCGGTTTCGTTCTGCTTCCATCTATTATGCGAATTCTTTCTTCCTGGACGCACATGCCGTGAATAAAGAAGATACGCTTTACTGTTAAGAGTAAAAAACTATTTATTCATATTTTTTTTACTACAAAGTATTTCAAGGTATTTAATTTATTTGTCAAATCTGGTAGAAAATCGATAAGCATATTTCCAATATCCATCTTTCAGGTATTCTCTCAAGTGGACATACTATTCAGCATCGGTGGTAAATACTACACAGGCGAGCCGATCACCTACACCTACATGGAAGACAAGATCTTCGAGACATCGCGGAACATCACCATCAAGCTCCATCATCGCGTTGGCAAATACGTGAAACTGAGGCTACACTTTTCAGATAGATGGATCATGATCAGCGAAGTGACCTTCGATTCTGGTGAGTTAATTGATAAAAACAATTATCATTTCTATTCACGGCATAACGCCATGACCGGCACGCAACTTCCCACGAAAATATTGAATTCTTGCGAGTCGTTCTGAATTAACGAGCACGCGAAACACGCGATCCCCGTGCCATGATGTATCGCGCAATATTCGTCGAACCGTTTCGTTTCTCAGTCTGAAGTGCTGAACGGTCAAACGAACGTATATCGTTGAAAATTATTTGAAAAATTGGGGCGAAAAATTTGTTTTTGCGACGCGCACACTTTGATCGCGTATTTCTTTCTGTAATTCCAACGGTTTCGTTCCGATTCGATGTGTCTGTAGTCCGCGCCAGGCCCCACGAATCCTCGCAACCCTCTTCTCGAACAACCCCGCCCGGTTCCCGCCGATTTTCCAACCCCTACGCACACCAGTCTGACAGACCGGCCAGCGACTGCCAATCATCGTGAAATAAACACGGCCCGTGTGTATAAATTGATACACTATAATTGACAACGGCTTATTATATCTCTGTCAGTCAGGCGATTTTGATTAAGTCGTATACGTCATCCACGATAGGAAAGAAGAAAAATAACAGGTGGATAGATTCACGAATTGCGCGTAGGGGTGAATCGCAAATCGAGCCTGACTCCGTTGCTGCCGCTGCTGCTCGTCGCTTGTTTTATTATCCTTTCTCCCTTTTTTTTGGAACTGCCGTTCCATATTTTCCTTCCACGCGAATGGAACCGAGGCCTGGCTCCAATATACGTACGAAACAACCTGCTATTTCAACAGTAGTCAACTTGTTCGTATTCTGGTCGAAGTCGCGAGAATAACGAGGCGAATGTTAGACAGCAGGAAACGTTTTATCAACTGGACGATATAAAATCACGGAGCACGTCGATGTTGGACAGAGTGTCCTCGATCCTCTCGGCAGAATATAAGTTCCGTCCGATTTAACGCGACATTCGATGAAAATCGTTTCCTGCTTCCCCAGTTTAGCTCTATTTACGGAAGATTCTAGCCGTGCCCCCCCCCCCCCCTGAATAAAGAGGATTTATAATAAGAGTACGATGTTGGAGGGTTGTCAGAAGAAAAAGGAAACCTCGATTTTAGAGTACACATAAATGCTTACCTGAAGCATCAGTGTATTAAGAACAGTGGCTCTTTGAAGTAACATTTTCCTTGGACAAGCTTGTCGGAATAAAAATTCATCGATAGCTTCGAGCCGGGTCTCGCTGTTCGCTCACTTAAATCGACTCTTTCGTTCTCGTTCTCGTTTACAAACACGATTTAGTTCATTTTTCCGTGCGATTAAATCGATGAGCGCGCCGGCTCGCTGCAGTCACGTGAAAAGAAATCCAATTATTTCGAAAATGATGTACAAACCGGCAGCAGAAAAGCAGGAACAAAAAACAGAACGAAGACAAGAAGGAAAAAAAATAAACGAACGGATAGGAGGGATTAAACAAGCTTTGGCGTTTCGATGAAAAAGGGCACCGGAACAACAAGAATGAAACGCGCTAGAACTCTTCTCGTTTCCAGCGAGCGACCACCGTTCTGTGAAGAAAAATTCTTTGTTAACCGTAGCGGAGGGATTAAACGCAACGGTGCTCGACTCGCCGAACAATTGAACAGGAGAGTCTATCCTCCTCGTAAACCGTGTCACGGAACTCGACTTCCGAGCTTTATCATTTAACTCGAAAGCGCTTCCAAATAGGCTTCAAAGACGTTCTCTTCAGACAGAAGAGTCGATGAATGAAAAGAGAATCAGCCGTGATCGCGTCGACGTTGTGTTATCCTGCATTGGAAAGTCGTGTGAAATGTCAGCGTGGTATTATACATACGTACAATACATACATGCTTAGAACTGTTGTGATTTACCTTCGTCTTACGTAAACGCACGGGAACGGCAAATCGAAGATAACACGGGACCACGAACGACTGGCACAGAAATACGACTTTTAGTATTAAACAAAGTATTCGTGGCACAAAGAGTCCTTTGTCAGCGAGATTTGCCCACCTAACAACAGGTTCATAAAGTGGGCATGAAACTCTTCCAAGCTGCGTTCTCCGGCCTGTTGTTTTTCCATCTCAAAGGATGCCCGCGGTACTGTGCTGCAGAGAATTTTCTCGTCGAGCAAGTAGCGGGCTGGAAAATGCTGAAACGGAGATTGAAGCGAAACGTAGAATCTTTGAATCGATGGGTTGCATCTGAAGTGCGTAATAATATCCAAAAAGGACTCTATCTTAAATATTTATATAGAACGAAAGTTTGAAAAAAAGTATGCTTTTTATCTGACGACAAAAGACCTGCTATAGAGCAGTGCCGGATATTGTACAAACTAATAAAGGATAGCTATTATTACGAATTTTTCAACGAAAATAAATGACCCATGAGACTGCGATCGCCGTAGAAAGACCCTTCTTAATCGCGCTCCATCCGTTTCGCTTGCTCATTCAAATGTAGGGTATCGAAACTACTTTCTGCGCAGGTGAACGAATCGCAGCCGCGATGAAAAGAATTGTAAAGGATTCATCGATTGATGGTAAAAGCGGCGGGCTGAAAGGATGTAGGCTTTGTGAGCTTGAAAACAGAAGCTTTTACAGCGGGCTGTTGCTAATGACGCGTCAGCCGGACTACTTTATTTCGACAAGTTCGCCACCCCGCCCGTAGCAACCCCTTTCTCAGCGCCCTCTTCCCGACCAATCCCCCTTTCTAGACAGATAATTTCATACGGATCTCATTCGCGTGCTCCGCGTGAAATTCGTACCCGTTGAACCGGGCCCCGCTCATTTATTTCCAAAGAAAACGTGAATCGAAGGGGAGAAGAGATGGGAAGGGAAGCAGGAAATAGCAGTAGAAGAAAAATGACCAGGGTGTAACGACGTGCCCTACAAATGTGGCCACTGTGTGACCGATGTCCTCGAATAATTCTTGTCCACGAGATGGGAATTCGTACCTTCGTAACGGGACGCTTGTCGCTGGAAATTGATTGTATTTGAATATCAGCAACTTCTACGAAGATGACTAAGGAGATCACTCGTTGTATCTCGTTTTAAAAAGCGCAATCTTGAATAACACATTTATTTCTTCGGTATAATAAAATCCTGCGGCGCTGGAAGCAAGATAAAAACGATGGAATAACAATGATCGCCCCAAGTGTAGTAGCGAAAAAGGAAAATCTGAGGTGCTTAAACAAAAGCGACGAATTGGCAGGGACGTGGCAATCGAGTTTCGCTAGTCGTCCCGTGAATGGCGAAAGGGATTCGTTAAAAAGTTTATCGACAGCCTCAAGCCGTTTATTTCCTCGCAATTTCTTTACAGACAATCGTTCGATCCGCCGATAGGCACGTTCACCGTCGAAAAAAAAGAAAAAACGGGAGAGTGAAGACAAGGGAATACCATAATGGATGCACCCGGTCCGATTCTTTCAGGTCTTCCTCGTTCCACTTCTCGTGGAGGTCCTGCAGGGATTGCGCTGCTGCTCCTTCTTGTTCGCCTCTACGAGAGACCTAATTGGACAGGGAAATACGAGGAGCTGGGCCACGGATCGTCTTCCCAGGTGGAGGTTACCCCCCTTTTCTTCTCTGCCTCTCCGGTTACCGTGGTCGTCGTAAAAATGATTCACCGCGGAGGATCGTTCATCCCATTCTGTTCCTTAAATATTCAAAATATCGTGCCCGAGCGTTGATATATCGCGAGCATTTACATCGCGGCAGCCAACGTTGCGCTAGCTTCCGTATTATCGGCCGCCGGAAACCGCCTGCAGCGTCTACGCTAAGATTCCTCGCCCGGGTTCTCGATTATTAATTGACAGAGAAGAACGAGCAGGCCCGCGAAAAATTTCCCTAAACTTATCTCGTTAATAATCCCATTACCGGGACAACGGCGGCACGTCTGGCGCGAGATTAACTCGCGCGGATCCAACGAAAAACCTTACAAATGGGGGATGAAATTAATCACGAGTCACTCTCGCCGGGGATCGGGGGAACTTTGTTAGCTACTTTTCGTATCGCGTCATGCGGTTCGTTTAATTTTTTCATCCCCGAATATTTTACAGCTTGGTAAATGTACGCGTACAGCGAAAGTAAAATTGAACGAGGGGATTTGTCGATAAGAAAATACTTATTACAATCGCTGCAGATTCTATTGTTGCTGGTGCGTGATTAAAAAACCACCGAATTCAGCTTGAGCGTTAATCAATTAGTCGTTATAAAAAAGAAGGAGGAATTATAAAAAAATATTTGTTTTATCTATGCTTCTTTAAAACTGGAACACACAGAACATGCATGGGGCTCGTTTACAATAGCCACGATATGGGTCAATGAATAAAAGTAAAACGAGGGTTATTCGTATTAAGACAACAATTGGCAGCGACGTCTGACGTGCTCGATGGACCAGAAGCATCCTCTCGCCAGACAATCCCACCATGACCGGTTCACAATGGCCTTCGTTCGATCAAGTCCGTGGTTGAAAATCGGGTCGAACAATGCGAGAAACGAAGTTCGCAGCTTCATTTCCGCTTCGAGCGGTAAATCAAAGCGCATTTAAAATTCTCCGGCCTCTTTGCCCGCCGCTCGTTCCTTCCCTACTTTTGCTGTTTCTTCTCTCGCCCTGGGAACGCGTCGCGAGATCAAGAAGCGCATTAGTTGCATTTGACGGGAAGCGTCAGCTGCGTGTGCAACGCTGCACGTGCAAGCGTCTTTGCACGTCTCGTTGTCCTTGTCTGCGAACGATGCCTGTTGCACGAACCACGAGGGCAAGAGGGGTCACGGGACTGAAGAAATAAAAAGAAAGGAAGAAAATGGAGGCAAAAGCGTGGCGCGTGGAAACCGCGGGACGAAAGAACTGAGGCTTCTTACCGAACACCGTGCCCGTCCCTTTCTCTCATTGATTTTATTTTCATTCCTGGCTCGAAGAAAGGCATCCCGTTGCATCTCTCGGTGCACGATGATTTATACGCGGAAGATCCACCTACGTAAGTTATGGCCCACCCTTGTCGCAATCGCGCGGCGTCCTGATCCGATCGTAAATCTGACTACTACCACTACTGTATATAGTCTGGTCCAGGGGAGTATATGCAACCACGGGAGACCGACTCTGTTATTGTTTTGATGGCGAAATAATCGCGAGGCCAGTGGATCGCTATAATTAAACGGGAATTCGGTATCGAGGGAAGTCGACGGAGCCACTTTGGAAAATATTTAGTCGGGCTACGGTAATGTATAGCCGGCCTCCGATTCTATTTCCAGTCGCGATTTCCCTTCGTTTTTCGCATGCTGCATCCGCGGCGCATCCGTGTATCAACTCATAATTCAAGGGTGCCCGGTGGAAAATTGTTTTAACTGTGGATAATAATTTTCTACTTAAGAAACGGCGCCGCGTGATCTCTTCTTTGATAGCACTGCGACCGGGTCGTTGACGCGTGTTCACCTAACGATATTTGAACGTTTCCAACGCGTTTACACGGGTCGCGGTACTCTCTGTTGGATGAATAAAAAATCGTTGGAACAATAGCAACGCAAAACAGTCGCGATTCAACGAGCGAGCACGCGCGGCAAATGTAACGAGCACGCCGGATAAAGAATTTAATTGGAAACTCAATTCCTATTATGACACTCGAAGTCCTTCGCACGCGCGTTAAACGTGGCAAAAATTTAATTGTTGCGCGAAAACGGGGACACTATTTTACACATTGTTTAGCACGCCGTCGTTCGCCTGAAGTATCAATCGACACCGTTGAACACGTAAAGTACTTGTACAAGTACGCCTTCGCAGAAACCACCTTTGCTACAGAATAACACTCGCCGTAATGCAAGCATTGTTTTCTCGAAATTCATTTTTCAAATATCTCAGCACTCAACCACGAACGATTATAGCTACCATTATTATACAATTACCACGGAACAATATATCTACCCCTTTCCTCGGCTTCGTAATTGTTGAACCACCCGAATTACTTTTTAATCGCGCCGTTCTCGCATTAAAACCATCGATACGGTACACGAAATTAATTTTCCTTAATTTAACCAGCGATCGATACCCACTTCTATCGCTCAAGAAAATAACCCTCCAGCTTTTAATCAACGTTGGCCCACACCCTGCCGCCTTTAATATCACCATGGTAAAATAAAATTTACCAATAGCAAGGTTCTGGCGATACAAAAAACAATAGACTGAAAATCTCATTCTTCAAGCACTCCCTCTCTCGACAGCAACACCTGCAACCTCGCTAGTTTCCATCGCATGCATACTCATTTCCGTTAGATTGCCGGTGTGCCCGTAGCTGCTGCTAAACGGAACGAGACCCGGTGCACCGTGCCACCTGACGACGCGGCCTTCGCCAGACAAAACCTCTTTTCACAGTTAACCCGTTGGCCTGGGCAAAGAATGTTTAATATCAGATATCATAGGGGACGCACGGAAAGGGTAGACGGTTTGTCGTAGGTGACAGGAAGGGGTAGAACGCTTGCCGACCCGTGTAAAAGCCGATATCAAACGTGGCGACAGCTTTGTTTCGTCCGGAATAATCCTGCCAGGAATTCACTGAGCACGAGTCCGCGTGGCGCGAACGGAAAAGCCTCCGTGAATCGAGTCGGGGAAAACTTCATTGGTGAAACGCGGCGAGCTACGTTGCTACCCATTTCCGCGAGTCGATCTTCCTTTTTCCGCGCCCCAGACGTTTTTGCTGCTCGACTACGTCGCTCGAATGTCTGGGGAGAATTTATTTAACGAAAACGAGACACGTAGATAGAACTCGCGAGTAGACATTTCCTGCGACCACGCGGAATGAACAGAGGTTTTGGTTTCATCCGTGGCAAATTTTGCCATTACGTTTAAGCGATACGTGTATTTTCAGCCGCCTTCTCGCTCAACCGTACTGAACGGTTTTAAAAATAAAGAACAGTGTTTCGTAATGCGTATACATACTACATCTCACCCTGTCTTTGTCGCCAAAAGGATTTGAGTTCGCCAATTGAGGGGAGAAACTAAATTCGCGCAACCGCGCAAGTGCTTTTTTTCACGGGGTCTGAATTATTCCAGAAACGCGCAAACGAGATAAAAGGACGCAAGCCGCGGTAGCGAGGAACACATGCGTCGCGTCTCGTGTCAAGAAAATTCGCTCAACAGCCGTGCGCCGCGTTTAATTGCTTGCGACAGTGTGAAACGTAATTCTGTCGCACCTTCCGCGGCGGAACAGCTGTGTGTATTTTTTTTATTTCTCTGTTCCGTTCCGCGAAAGGGAAGTTATGCGTTTTGTCTGTTTCGATTCTGGTAGTGAACGATTGAAAATCCTACCTCGACGGTGGATGCGTGAAGCACAGCGTGGAACGGGACGGTAATTAGATAACTAGATCGATCAATGGCGTTTCAATCAAGCAGATGGAAAATTCTGCGGAATACGGCACACTTTTTCCATCGAAACGCATATAGGTTGATAATGTGCTCTACATACGCTCGAGTACCTCCTTTCCATTTAATAATTTCACGTTTACCCACCGGTTCCCACGTTAATATTTTTCTGCCCCAAATGTTCGCGGTCGACGAGGATTTGTAGTAGAGGGAGCGCGTTTTGCATGGTGTAGCCCCATAAAGAAGATGAACTCCATTCGAACGAACAGGATTTTAATACCGTGAAATAGAGAAATGTAGTTCAATATTGTGAAAATTCAAAGCTCTTAATTTTCTATTATTGCCTTCTATATAGGCCATCTCTAAAATTTTGTTTTCAAATCGGAACACTGCTTTCTTTTAGCCATTTGCGTATATGGTTGGAAATATTTTAACTGCATTATTTTTTTTTCGCGTCAAAATACATAAAATTGTAGCAGGTAAGCGTCAATGTAGGTAATCTTATAAAAATATGTCATGATGGTTGACACGATACTGGCCTTTGTAGTGGATCGAAACAAAAAACGAGGTGCCATTTACTTCAGTATGAAAGTGGTTATAGCCCCTACTAAAAAGGATAAAAGATCCCATCGTATAAAAAAATGGCGACACTTTGAAGTCCAAGTTGGCTGTTTTAGGATTTTTTCTTCTTTTATAATAATAAAAAATTGGAAAAAATTAAGATTGATACCGGCTATAGCGACAATTCTACTGAAGAACCTCTCCAAATTTCAAGTCAACCGGACAAGTAGATCTGGAGATATCGTGTCAGCCATTTCGGGAAACATGGTTTCCAGAAAAACAGTTTCAATGTCGCCTGTACGAAACTTTATGTGTGGGATTTATTTAGTATCTGTAACTCCGTCACTTTTATGAACCCCGACATACCCTTTGTCGCAGATATGTTCGTAGATATGTATTTTAAGAAAACTAAAAAACAACAATTTTTTCAAAGTTCAAAATACAAATATCCCCTTGAAGATCAATAACATTCCAGCTAAAGTTTGGAGATCTTTAAATTTTGTTGCCGAGTGTATCGCAGAACAAACGAGGAGCATCGCCTAATTTCTTGTTTGTCGAACTAGGAATAATACTGTGTTGCTGATTATTTTCACGCAGACGTGGCTCACGGTAACTTCACGCCAGAGGAAGCATCGACAACCGAGTCACCTATTCAGAGCGACGTCTTCGTGGAGAAGAACGGTGCCGCCGAGGGTGAACTTCCAGTCTCGACGGCGAAGCACGACGACCCAACGTACATGGCGGTCGTGATCGGCGTGCTAACAGCCGTTATCCTTCTGCTCGCCGTGGCAATATTTCTGATTGTCTCGAGACACAGGCAACGCAAGTGTTTCGCCAGTCCCATGACTGGCAAGGCGCCATCGCATCTTGGATCGACCTGTGCCACCGTGGAGAAAGGCGCCGCTTTGATGGCGTACACTTTGGAGGATGATGAGAGGTATTTAATTGATAAAATGAAAATGGATAAATTTAAACAGAAATATCGAAGTAAAGATCGAACTGGAACGACTAGGATCTGATTGTGTGTTGTACAATTTTTCCTTTCAATTTCACTTTTAAATCTGGGGGGGTGTATTTTATTTCTTGCTTGTTACCGAATGGAAATATTTCGTACAAATATTTGAAGTCGACCGATAACGTTAGACGATACAATACCGGCGTCGCGACTCCCGGTTACGATGAAAGGAAACGATGTGGACACAAAGGATTTGCGGCTTTCGATGTTACAGTAAATATTGCTACTAATAATATTAGCTCCCGAGATAGGCCGATGGTCTCCCGTCGATTTCGCGTCTACCTTAAGCAAACATCACGGTTTACCGATTTTAGTACCTTGCCTAGGTATCGACGTAGCAATATTTGCGGATCGTCGGTATGGAACGGTTACAAAACAGACGTATTGGTAATCAACATTGTTAGATTAAGAAAAGAAGGAGGAAAATTTATTCAATAATCCACTTACTTGAAAGTGATACATACTTGCAACGCATAAATCTTAAATCTTAAGAACGTAAAAAATAAATAACTACGAATACCGGATTATGAAAATATTGCGGCCTTAGGAAGTAACTTGAAATAATATGAAACGCTCAGGAATATAAATGAATACGTGTTCTGTGAATTGTGAAAATAGAAAATCCAGCCTGGTTATGGAAAATGTCTTAATAACCAGAGACCACGCGAGACACGCTTCTTTAACTTTACAACCATTCACGATACCCCACCACGACGGAGGCCATTTTCCAATAAACTGTCCATCCACCGTGCTCGTTAGTGGATATTCAATAACGTCCAATAGTGGACATCCTCGGGCAATATATCGTGTTTGTATGGCATAACTGTCTCTAAACGAGAAGGTCGTGCTGTCGTAACTCGGCCGCGACCTGCACGTTTCAACATTGATCTTCAACCTTGGCGCCGCTTTGTGCAACCTGATATTGGCGTTTCGAGGGGAAGAGTACGTTCGTCCAAAAGAGAACGTGTAGCGTATACTTCAAATACACGTACGAACGTTTTACCACCCTTTGACGAATATCTGGCGTGCACTTGAGTTGAACGGCGTAACTCGTCCAGTAAAAAGTATCCACTCGAAAAACGATGCACCTCCGTTGCAACAAAAGACGCTTTACGGTCGGCTTTCCATCGGACGGTTCTCTTTAACAGCCCATGCCTCACGTTTAATGTGTTGCGTAAAAATTCCCTCAACAGCGGTCATTTTCTTCAAACGGTTAAAAGTCCAAGGTTCGATGAATATCATTGAAAATTGATGTCTGACCACACACAGGATTTACTACTTACGCCAAGAGAGTAATCGCCTTCGAACGTTAATTTGACGAAAAATCAGATATCCAAACCCGGTCTGTCTGAGACTACAACAATCCCCGCAAGTGTTCTCACACATCCAATCACAATCACCGCCCGCCACCGTCGATGTATCAGTGCACAGAACGAAGTCCCACAGGAGCCAAGCACACCGAAGCGAGTCTCTCTGTTCTCTGTTCTCAAGATACGCCGGTGGCTCGCTGCCGACGCTGCCGCGGGATCTGGGGAATCGTTTTCTGGACATCGTGAAGCTCGACGACTATCAAGAACCCTACCAGGCCCTAAAGTACGCGCCGTACTACAGCTACAGCACCGTCGTTATGGAGATGAAAGACATGATGCTGAACAACAAGGGCAGCAACATCAATCACTCAGGTATGCCGTGCCCCGGTACACCGCTGTTTCGCGTTGTTTTGCGCGTACACGCGTACATACGTACATACGTACACGCACGCTCGTGCACAAGCGGGGGCATGCCGCGTATATTTATACGCGGGCACACACTCGAAACGGTGCTCGCTACGAGGCATTGCCTGTGCGCGTACGTATGTATGCACCGAACAACAAAGCATTCGCCTGACCGCAATCAATACACCATACACCCTCGTCCACCCCTCCATCCCTGTCCCGCGCCCGTTTCTCCTTTGCTATATCATCCGCAGCGGTATACGCGAACGGTGCAGTTGACACATCGTACGATTATGCGGTACCGGAACTCGGCACGGTGCCCCTGCTCAACCAGGACGGCACGGGACGCGGGCCTGCCGTTTCCAGCGGCGCCAGTGATCAGGACAGCATCTTTTCCAAGACCTCGTCGCGCGGCAACAAAACGGAGAACAAAAAGGTACGTTGGTTCGCTACTTACGACAGCCTGCTCTCCTGCTCATCGTCCGCCGACAGAATTTTTCGGTGTCACTTGAGTGGATCAACTTTAACGCGTTGGCTGTCGTGAGAGCCACCGGTAGTGTGGGTTACACACTAAAAACAGGCGGGTTACGCTATGCCTCGTTTTGTGTTGCAGTTTAATGATCACGCAAGGCTTACATGCTAGTGACTTCCTCGAAATAAAGGATCTGAAAAGCATACTTGTTCTCTCTAATATTCAGTTTCAATATTCGTGTTATGCTATTCAAGTTTGAGAACCCATAATTGTTAGCGCGCGGATAATAACGAACGCGACAGTATCCAGAAATATTTTTTTAACGCACGCTAAAATTGTTCTCGGAGTAATCCACTCTTTGATGTGCAAACACTAATCCTATTTCGCGACGCGAAGATACGCAGAATGGAAATGGAACGAATAGGGAGGAGGAAATGTATCGGTGGCGATAAAGCGACCGACCAGCAACTAACGAAATAATCGTAGCGTTCGATCGGGAACAAACTAAACGGGAAGACCGACGCGCGGAAATTCAACTGCGTTATTGCGGGTTCTATAAATAACGGCCAGCCCTTGGCCGGATGTACTTGAATTTCTGCAGTAACCATTAAACGTGCACTCCATTCGTCGAGGAAAAGTTCGCAATTAATAATTTAAATCAATATGGCGGAACGAGTGCAGACCATTTGGGGTAGATATACCTCCCGTGGGTACAGTATAACGTGGCTCGTATCCGGAATGCCAGAACGCTGTGCCGGGTCGTGGGGGGTTGAATGGAAAGGGAAAAGAGGAAAAAGCGGAGGAGCTATGTATCGTCGACGTCAAATGCGCGAGACGTTCCCCAGGGTTCCCTTTTGGCATAAAAAATCACTGAATCGCGACTAAAGGTCAATATAGAAGCAACGATCGATAGCAACGCCAGCTTTCTTCTAATTGCAATTCAATTTTATTTCCAATACAAAATATATTCGAAAACATTCGTGAGATAAAATCCAATTTGATTACTCTTCTGATAGTGGATAAAAACGTAAACAGATTTTTTCGCACAATTAATCTCAGAACGTTTACCAAAATGATCCGCAGGTGGATTAATGAAAGGATGAAACATTCGTCCGCGTAAACATCAATCCCGTTCGCGCGAACGATCAAGGCACTCGTCACAATTTAATAGGTCACGCGGTAATGTGTAACGGGTACGACCAGTGGATTATTCTATGTTGAACAAATAAAGTGCCGCGCGTGTTCAGCAACGCTTCCGCACAATCTGCAGAATCATTCGATTGATCGGTTCGTCGACGCATAAACGAACTGCCGTCAACGCGGCGCTCGGCGTTCAACCCTTTCGCGAATACCCACGGAGCAACCCTCGCGGAATGTATCATCATTACGTGGTCCGGTGGCTTCCGGGCCAGTTCGCTCTGTTAATTGCGGAGAGAAAGCGCGTCGTGTAATCACGTTTGCGATCCTATCTCCCTCTGCCATCTCTCGTTGTTCTTGTCTGCTCTCTTGCTCTCGTGCACCGGACCCATCCACAATGGTCTGTCGACTCGCGTGCCGACATCGCAGAAATATTACGCGGCGGGGGGGACTGGTTCGATTCGGCAACCTGCACCTAAATCGTCGGGCGATCTGTTGGAATAAAAATACGCGGTGACAAATTCGTAGCACGCCGGTGATTTATTTCCTCGGCACAAGCGTGCACAGAGAACCCAGCATACCGCCCGATGGAACTGCTGTATACGTGTGTATTGTTTCTCTTTTTTCTATTCGCGAAAATACCGATCTAGTCGGGCGTTTCATCGAGCAATACTGTCGACAATTCCCTGATCGACGTCTGTGTCGTTGCGCGAAGAAAAAGAACGAATAGATTGGACGGTTGTATGCGAATCTGGGTCTTCTGCTTGTCGAGCGAATCCGGGTCAATTGATTTTTTTCTTCTTTAGAATTAATATCCGAGGCTGACTGTCGGCCGTGAAGTTGCGCGAAACGTGGAAAGCTTTCGAAAGAAGGCGCGAAGGGAATGGACTATTGTCGTAGATTCGATCGCTGCTCGGTCACGAAGGCGCGCGCGGATCTCGCCGGATGGAGCGATTTCGAAGCGATTGCACGATTTCCGCGGCACGCAGGCAGATTGATTCGAGCACAATGCACGGAAAGTGGTCGCCTACGTCGGGACGTCTGCGCGTGATTGACAGACGACAGCACCACTCGAAACAGTCAAAACATTTCGGGGTGGCGCGTCGAGCCTGGCCTTGACGCATCGCAGCGACGCCAATCATTGTCCCTACGTGATCCTACGTGATCCGTCATTAGATCGGAACGAGCGTTCTCCGGAAACGTGGGACCAAGGGTTATCGGTGCCTCGGTACAATTTTAACAATGACACTCGTATCGAAAGTTATACCCGTCACGTACCATTGGTCCTTTCACCCCGCAATCCTCCCTCTGGTCTGCTTTCCTTTTTTTCTCCCTTTTTTTCTTTTTTCCCCTTTTATTCGTCGCGTTGCACTGTATCGGTAACAATGAACGTTTTAACGCGAATCTGGAGCATGGAATATCGATGGAACGAATTCTATTTCAGCGTAGACCTATCGAAATTATTCGAAATAGATTTTCCACGACAGGAAGCTTTCGATCGATGTGTCGAACCCGGAGAGAATCAATGGCGACGAGGAGATTTCATGCGGACCGATATGTTCGATTTATAGTAGTAATTTTGCCACTTAAATTATTGTAAGTCTGTCGGGACCGTGTGATACACCACCGGGGATTTACGAGCACGTGGATCAAACGAATAATTCATCCCGTTGAATCAACCTCCGCGTGCCCCCTTTAATATCGACACGCTCGTGTTGCCGCGGTTAGCGTGATCATAGATCGTTGATTATCGGCGAATACCACGAAACGATGCATTGTTCTTTCCTTGTTTCAGTCGCCGACCCAACAGGAGGTGCTCTCGGCCCTGAAGAGACGTCTGGAGCAGACGAGTGTGCCGCTCTTCCCACGGCATCGCCTCCGCATGCTCTCGAAACTCGCCGAAGGGGCTTTCGGAACGGTAACGACATTGTTATTACGTCCGGGCCACATATCTATTTTAAATTAGACACGGGAGTACGATGCAATGATCGACGATTCGTCGCGTTCACTTTGATAACGAGCATTACCTTAACGGCAGTTTACCCTTTGCTAACTTCTGCCAGAACAGAGACCGCCATCTTATACCCTTGCACTCTCGCAATCGATTCTGACTTTCGCAACCACTTGCGCAATAAATTCGCCAACTTCGACGTGGAACTATAACAGCATCGTACATTTTGCTGGAGAATCGAACGTCTCAATGAAATCGAAACTAAACGTTAGCTTCGTATATTGTTCAACCAAGATGTACAATTACAAAGGCGCATATTTTACACACTTTTGCCGATTGCATTCAAAAAACACAGAATCGCGATAAAAGCGATCTCCCGTTTCGCAACGCGACACTACTTCCATATCGTCGAAATAGCATTGCAACATCAGCCCGTTCGTTGCGATTCTCGCAACATTGTCATAATACACTCGCATGGAAACGGGAACACCTAGTGAAACTGTAACGAGCAACGACGGGGCCAAATTACAAACGGCCGATATTCGCGGACGATGCACCGCGTGACCAGTACGCAGGAACAAACGACCCCGAGTGTCCTCGCGAACGTCCTCGATTCGCTCACCCTCCTTGCCATCGGTCGACGATGACAGAAAGCTGGCACAAGAGGGAGGAATCAATCGGTTTGTTGACCGTACGCAGGCAATTCGCCGCCGACTGTGCCCGACAATGCGTCGATTAACGAAGTGTCCACCCTGTTATTCTTCCTGTCACAATAGCACCCCGTCTGGCTCGTCGAGGATAATCAGTTTAGAATGCGTTAGAGCGGCTAATAATTCCCCTTTGTTTCCTGCCCAGCCGCCGGCATGCCGTTAATGACCGGCCAAGAGACACTGTAGTTCTAGTTTCGCCCGTGTCAGCCGGCCGCTGCAACTGCATGCGTTCGCTTGTGCACACGGTCGCTTCGACTTCGAAATCTACCACGTCAATCTAGACCGCGAACCAAGCGCGGGATTAATCGTTGCCCGTGGACGTGGCCCGGTCAGATCGTCGGGGAAACCGACGGAAAATTGCGAAATTCCAACCGGGCGGAAGGTATCGCCCCTACGCGTGCGTGTTGTGGATACACGCGGGCCAGATATAGTCACGCGGGTTAACTCTTTGTTTTAAAAGTCCTTTCTTTTTTTTCCCTTTTTTTAGGTATAAGGAAGTGGATAACTCGAGGTAGACTAAATTTAGATTAGTAATGTTAAAGACAGGACTGTGCCCAGGATTGCATAAAGACTCAATATTTAAAACAAATGCTGTTAATGTCTGTTGCTAGGAAAGTTTATTGTCGCCTCTTAGTCGCTATTCGAGCTCTTCTATCAAACCGTGATTATTAAAAGTGAGAGTTGCCCTCAGAGGGCAAGGGGTTAATCGTTCGTCTGACTTCCTGTCAGAGCCTATTCCATCAAAAGTAACGAATGTACCTGTATACGGTGAAAGTTGCGCGATAAACTCGCCGACGATGAGTAATCAAATTTGGGGATCGTCCATTCTCGTTAGACGAGTTTATGGTTATTAAGGTCCGTAGACTTTTATTCCGTAATAAATGCGCCGTCCGATCTGAAGCGTTCGGCCAACGACGTCCAATGAATTTTTCATCCACAGACGACCGACCTGGCCCGAAATGATTCCTCTGTAAAAACGTAAACAAATTATGTCTATAAAGGTATACGTGGCGGAAGCAGAAGGGATACCAGAATACGGGACGACGACCAGCGTCGGCAAACGTCTCGTCGCCGTGAAATTTTTACTGCCGGAAGCCAGCGAGAAGGAAAAGTGAGTATACACCGGTGTGTGCACATCGTGCAATTTGCATTCCGTTTCACTGTTGCAACGAGCTCAATCGAGCCATCGCTCCTGCCCGCTCTGGTCTCTTTTTCTCCGCGCGCCGCGGCGATAAACATTTTACTGCTGCAGTAGAGCCGCCACGATTACACGGCTCGTGATTTTACGCAAGATTCGGTCTTTCTTTTCTATCCGGCAAACGCCAATGGATTGTCGAAACAGTCTTCGTACAGTTCATTGAGAACGGTGGAAACAGAAGCTTGGCTTGGTTCGCGTTACTGAATATTGGCGCCAGTTATGTAGTTGCTGGACGATCTACGGCACTGGGTTTCTTTATCGTTTTCATTGGGAGCAATTATTGAAATCATTAATTAATAAACAGTAATAATAATTTTGAATATTAATAATGGGATTTGTTATTGTTGATTATTAAAATGGTTCACAGTTACTTGTTAACATATATTATATTAAAAATTTGATTGGACATGTGCGTTGTAAAATACTTGCACGTGACCTTGTTTAATAGATTACTTTAGCTCGTCGCTTATGCTGCTCTTCGCGCCCTAATTATTTCTGCACTTATTTTAAGCATCCTTTCATGTTACAAGTTTAATAGATACAGAAGCATTCGATGTCTAGCTATTTTTAATCCGAAAGCCTGAGTGCCAGGCAAAATATTCCAGACTGTATTTTTCCAACCGTAAGACATTATTTTTAAATATTACAGTTACAGCGTTCGCGTTGGAAATGCTCCTGAATTCACGAGCAAAGAAACGTAATAAAACACGGGGAGACACATAAAACGAAATATAAAAAAAAACTATTCGACTTTTCCAATATTTATGTCGGGCACTGTTACGTATATGATTTTTCTACCAACCATTGAGTGCTTCCATATATTGAGCGTGTCAAAAATGCATGTAAATTAATGCTAATATAAAAAGATCGTGCACACCACGTACAACACGATAAATAATTCCCGTAGTATAGGTAGTTCAACGAAAAAAAACGAGCACACTTTTGAATATACCTCCAACGAATGTAGCTCTGTGTGATTCCACATAGGACCCGTATAAATTTAAAAACAACCCGATCGAAGCCGACAAAAAATATAAGAAATACTGTTCGATGGAACGATTACCTCCATACCGAGACTAACCGCAGGATGCACAATGGCCAGTGAGCATAGCGCAACGGAATCGGATCTATTTTGCTAGCTGACCGCGTTCAGAGGTAACGTAGGTCGTGATGCAAAGCGATTTCGAATGCATTCGAACCGGCCGTCCCCTAGAAATGGCTGTCCCGTGCATAAAATTCTTAACAGAGACGGTTCTTCTCGAATGTGTCCCGGTTTCTTTTTCCAAAACCGTGGCCAGTGGTCTCCTTGGACGGTTGCGCATATCGTGGCCGTGTCGTTTCGCAGAGGAAACCCCCCCGGCGGTAAAACGTCCAGATATACCAGCGAAGACGATCGTTCTCGCGGCTATCAAGCTAGACATCAGAAAAAGGCCAGTTCGATTCCACGAATGGCATAGATTTGCATACAATGACCGGGGAGATAGGGTATCGAGAGTTCGGCGCACTTCGTGGCGTCGCGAAAGAGGAATCAAGGGGGTGGTTGGCCAAGGGACAAGGGCGAGCCGAACGATTCTGCCAAGGCAGATGACAAAGCTTCCTTCCGAAATGAAAATCGACGACGTCCATCGGATATCGTGGCAGGCCGGGGACTCTTGTGCGAGGCGAAGTTTCATCGGTGCCAATGAATTACCCGATCCTTGCTGAAAGGGAAAACGGGAGGACGATTCTGCTCTATGGAAACGTTTAATCCGTCGTAGTTCGAAAGAAATTAGCGATCCGGTCGACACGTACGTGGTTCGATATCGAGAAAATCGGTTTCGTTTCTTCGTTGATATTTTAATTACATTCGCTCTGCAAAGACGCATTGTTGTTTTATTTATTTAGTATTTAACGGGCAATATCAGAATGGCACAAAAAGAGTTGTATTAATCTTATCTGTAACCTGTACCTTTTCTTGGATATTGTTCAGGAATATATCGCTTTCGTAGAACGTTTGAAATTATAATATGAAAAGTGTCAGCTGAACTCTGTAGAAAGAAGAATATCAAGCTGATACCGGACCCGACAAGAACACTCGAGCGCCTCAGTCCCGATAGATGTCGAGACTGCTCGTAACATTAGCACGGCTAACGCATGCTCGATTTATCCACGGGAAACGATCGTTTCTGTTAATGTACTCCTGCCGTTTCGCTGTATCGTGATTTGTGTAAATATCGGTGTTTCGTGGGCCGCGACGCACGCACCGTCATAAATAAAAACCGAAACTCCGATCCGATCCTCCGTTTCCACGGTGCCGCGAACGTTCTGCTCACGCAACAAGTCCCCCGCCGCGAGGATGACTTATCGAGCCCCTATCGTGACTGCGACTTGCTCCATTTGCTTTTCCACCTCGTGCCTACCATGACGTCCCGGCGATCTCACGAACTGGGACAAAGAAATCTCTTCTTCCTTCGTGCTTGCAATTTGCAAACGTTCGACACTTAACTACCATCCAGCCATCAATTGGCTTTTCGTTGGAATTACGAACGAACGAAACGGTTCGTGCGACCGGCGTGCATTTACAGAAGACTCTGCTCGTAACAGATAAGGAATGTTTTATGCGTTACAGCCGATATCTCGGTTCACAGGTATCGACTATCTTCGCCTCTTTGTCCGAAATAACGCCAAATAACGATCCGGCTAACGTGTTTCCCACCATGGTGTTCCCTCGTTAAAAACGGGGGTGCACGTTATGAATACTTCGATTTCGGTTACGCGATATGATTTAATCGCGTTCGCGTTTCTGCCTTTTACCATTAACGCCGTTTGGCGTTCTCGTTCGTTACGGTGTTATTGTTTTTTTTCTTCTGTTCCTCGTTAACAATCGCAGCTATTCTTCGGAGAATGTGATTAATTCCTGCCTCGTGGCACGGTACACGCGTCCAATTATGAACGGAACAAAATACATGGCAACGTCCGAAACTTTTTCTATTCAATGCGGCGCAATTTTTTCAAACGATATTTACAAACGTAACTCGTGTTCAGGGCTTCGGCGTCGAACGCGATTACGAATTGAAAATCCATATCGGAGATACGGAGGCTGCTTTATTCGGAACTTTTGTCCCATTTATATCTGTGCCGCGTGCGAAACTTTTCATTTCTCGCTCGCTCCATTTCCTATCGCGATTCGCGGCATGAATATTCATTCGAAAAAATTAATCGACGCCTCTCCTATTCGAGGTTGCAACGCAGATAAAGTAATAGCGATTCCGGTAGACTCGATCGGCATTAATATTATAGATAAGGGGAGATTGAAACGCGACGGACAATTTCCAAATTAACACGATCCACTTGCAGACATCTACGTAAATAAAATATTAGTTTGCATAGTGTGTGGCCCCTAACAGGGCCGTACCTGTCGCCCACGTGGCTCCATGGTGTCGAGACGATGCCACGCACCAGAATTCGCAGTACATATATGGGAAATCGATACGGGCCACGTAGTTTTGTTAACGGCAGCATTAAGCTATCACGCAAGAGTGCCATTACCAAGTGGATCGTAAGTAAGGCCGAAATAACGATGCTGCGTGGTGAAAACGCACTTTGTTGCCGCACGTGTACACAACCGGAATTTCCTTTTGCACGCCAGCATGCTAACGAAAGAACAAAACTTTGATAAAAAATCTTCATGTTCTTTCGGGCTTATCAAAACACAATTCGCAAGAATCTTGCAAAAATATTGTAGCTCGATTATTCATAATAGAAATGAAACAGACATAAGTTCTAGTGCTGGGATCGAGAGGCAGCTCTTTCATTTGCTGTAAGATTTCACTGGGCAAGCCAAGCGTTCCACAATAACATTTACACAAGAATCACGAGTTAGTAAATCCCTCGGATCTGTTAAGGTTGGATTTCCAACGAGACGTCAGGATCCTGGCAGCCCTGGAGGATCGCAATATTGCTCGAGTCCTGGGAGCTTGCTGCCGCGAGGAGCCATACTGCGTGGTAATGGAGTACCTGGAGCACGGAGATCTCTGCCAATTCCTGAAGACCCACATCACCGCCGAGGACGCCCATTCCATGCCGATCGGTGTCAAAACGCTCAGGTAATCGTCAATTTAACAACTTCGCCAGATCGATAGACATACTTATACGTACACTGCCGGCCAAAAGTTTCGAAGCACTTGTAATGTATTCGTCCCCAAACTGTATTATTCTTTATCTTTTTACTTCTGTCGCTTAAGGATTCATACGTACAAATATTATTGCATCTTGCCAAACCTTCCTCATCCTTGCCCTTACCCTGTGAGTCACCCCGTTTAGTCACCCGTCCAATGTTTCCAATTCCTGACCTATGTCCCTAACTATTTTCCATTCCTACTTTCGACCTCTCCTATCACCCCTACTCCTATATTTCAGATCCCTTATAAACCCTTGACCATTCCTATTCAGCTCATTATATTCATTATTATCTTACTCGAAGTCCAAGTTAGTTCATTATATTCAATTATTACCATACTAGAAGTCCCAGTTCGCTCATTATTATCATACAACTCCAAGCGCACTCATTATCATTCTTACAAGGCTAAGTGTTAATAAAATCTCTTAAAAACCGAAGTTGGAAGTTCAAATTTTCTCCGTGTCCATTACACACTTTCTTTATTGTGCAAATATTAAATGGTCTGTTAAGGATTCATTGATTCGAAATTAATATTATAGAGACCGATTTCTCGAACTTTATTAATCCGTCGCCAAATTTCTATACAACTTGAAACGTCTGATAGTCTCGAACTTTCGCCCGACAATGTACATAATACCGATTCCATAAATAATAATGCAAAAATTAAAGCGCACGAGTGCCATTCATCCTCGTATGAAGCGGCCAATGAAAATTTAACTAAACGCGAGAATTTCGGTAAATCCCCTGTGAAACATCGGCGTTCGCCGACTAGACTCGAGATTTAGTTTCGTCCGATGTGGCAAGGCGTCGCGAAGTTAACACCCAATAAGTTTCTCTTGGGACGAAGTTTGAAGCGTTTATTAATCGTGAGCGACGAAGTCCTCGGTACCGTCAGCGACACTCCCCCTCTACGTTTCATAGTTTCCTGCCACCATCTCTCTCTCTTTCTCACCCTTATTCCAGTCGTCATTGTTCCCTTTCCTATCAAGGACCATCCCTCAGTACCACCCTCCAAAAGGCTTGCACGCCTAAACTTTGTCCTCTCGCTACTCATGCCGTTTCCTCGTTTCAGTTTCAACTGTCTGATCTACATGGCGGCTCAAATCGCGTCGGGTATGCGGTACCTGGAGAATCTGAACTTCGTGCACCGGGATCTGGCTACTAGGTGAGTACGACGAAAGTTCGAGCGAACGTATCCAGCAGGATCTCTCTTTCCCACGAGGATAAACACGTCTTAGCAGCGCGCATATAAACTATCATCTTGTGCCACAGCAGCGTAGATACTTTGCTACCCTGGCAAAAGTAGAAGCAGGAAATAGAGGGATACGAAAACGTTGTCTCGAAATCGACTTTACAGCTGCGAAACACGATAGCAACCCCTTGGAAATGCTTTGAAACGGTGATCCTTAATCAAATCACTTCACAGTTTCAGCGATTTCCATTTTCTATAACCCTTCGTCTGTGTATTTACATAATTGGCGGGATATTTAGAAACCGATTTTCAGGGTAGCTGAAGAGCTTTTCGTTACGCGATATTTATTTAAAGGCAGGGTAATTTGAATTCCCTCCGTTTGTTTATTTCTATTTGTCTTCTGCTTTCTTCCTTTCAATTTTAACCGATTGCGATGCTCAAAGTTTTTTTGACGTTTGATAAAGTATTTATGATGGGGATGACTATCTCGCGACGGAGAATATCGACGTTTCGAACATAATAAGCGTCCGTTGCAGGTAGAAGAAACTTCGGTATCGAGCTTCTCCGTAACTCGCTTAACTTGGAATTAAATTATGGCTTTGCCGGGGTGCATTTCCATGAGCCCCCAAAACAAACGAAGTCGCAGAATCACGTGGGAAATCAACGATTCGATAAAGACCCGTCGAGCGGAAAACAGCAAGAACGGTAGTTTATTTTCGCGCGGAATAACGATTAAACATGTACATTGCAGTCATTATCGACTGTGCGTCAACATCAAAATTGTTTACCCCGTTAATTGAAAATATAAATTGCTTGACCACGTTGCTTATAAAGTCTCTGCAACTACATAGAAATCGCACGAAGGTATTGCCATTCGCAGTATGAACTTTGTCTTGCTAATTTTATCCACATAAAAGATGAATTAAAAATTGACAAGAAATTGACAAGTATCTTGATCAAACTGAATGATCTTTGAAATGGGATCGACGGTGTACGGAGTACCAGGATTGGAAACCTTTGACTTTCGCAGACAAAAGCGTATAGCTCATACGCAACGAAACCCATCCACGTTCCTGTTATTGAAATGCAATGACCATACTCATCGAATCGATGAGAAGTACGGATACACATATGTGCATAGGTGCACTACATGCATATTCACGCCAACCGCGGGTGCTCTTACAGCACGTGGAACCTAGTTTCCGGTTGACCAGTGTCTCTCAAACGACCGCTCGTAAATCTTAATAGAATACCAGGATGCGCTTCCTGTACGCTCGCCGTAATATTATTACGACGTTGCACGTGCTTCCAAATGCCTGTGGAACGATTTAAGTAGATCGGACCGTGATCTACGCCGTAGGCCAGAGGTGTTACACATCGTCAGGTATTATTAATCTTCAGGGTAAATTGGTGAAAATAATGATATTTCTTTAATCGAACGGAGTGACTGTGGTTATTTAATATCTGGTATGAAAATTGAATATGCTTTTGATATTTCCTTTTGCGGATTCTGTAGCTCTGTGTAAAAAAAAAGTCTTATTTTTGTAGAAACGAAGTTGGTGAATTACAGAAATGGAGCTCCGAAACGACAAAGTTAGTTTACTTTGAAAGTGCAAACGACTGGGAAATTCAGAAAAAGTCTTTAGAAAAAGTTACCACAAAGCTCGAAGCCAGTCCTTTGTTGATTCGGAGCAAAGGTTCCCTTTGGAAAATTACAAACATACCGATGCTGCTACGCTATCAGCTTTATTAAATCTTCGTGGCCATTTGCTTACAACGGCATACTCGTGCGTGCAATATTCGTGCATCGAAAGCATGTATCACTCGGGAGTTCCAGTAATCCTTTGTGAATAATAATTGAAGAATCGGAAAATAATCGAGCCATTTCGTGCATCGCTGCTATTTAATACTTGTTATTGCGAAATTCGTCGAAATTACGTATTTAATAATGCATTGGCAAATTTAAAAAAATAATTAATTCCCAATATTCATCGAGAATGTGACTCGAACAAAGAAAAAAGGTCCAATCAACATTTTCGCGTATTTCAATTCGTTATTCGGAACAAATGTATCGCAATCGGGGAAACTCGATAACGCACGATCGAGAGAGCTCGTTCAATTGTCCAGAATACGTAACGAGGCGTCAGACGATCTGTCCGAAAATATTTAACCGGCTTTCAGCGAGCTAATCGACAGAAATGAACGAGCTGTTGTCGAGCGGTGTAACTGGAGAACGGCCGCAAACGTGGCGATTCCATTTGTGAAGGAATCAGAATTTCATGGTGGCGCGGAATTTAATCAAAATGTAATGCCGTTGGTAAACGTGTCCCACCCGATGATAGGCGTCGATGCGACAGAACCGGGCGATTTCCAGCGAAACATATGGCTCTGCGGGAATTTCGCCGCGGCCCCGTAAATTCTTCCGTGACTGTAGCTGTCGAAAGAGAAACGCGGTAACATCCAACAATGTACCACGCATGCACATGCTCTCTTTTCTGAGCGAGTCTGATTCGATTCGTTCGCTCAAACATCGTGCGTCCATCGCGTGCCGTGATCAATTAAGCCCGTATACAATAGTAACAAAGAGGCAATTCCGCACGAAACCTGAAGTAATATGTAAGCTCTGAGAAATGTATCAACAGAAAACAGTTCACTGTAGACCTCTTAACAGATACACGTGAAATCGCACGGCTTGTAATCCTCGTCGGTGAAAATTCTCTGTTACAAATTCTCTATTGCATGGTCACATTTCTGGCTGCCCCATAGATAAATTGAATTTTCGTCAATGCAAAAGTGAAATAGAATATTTTCACCCCACCGTACCAATCGTGCTTTAATCCACTTTTTCGAGAGTACATTCAATCTCGTTACGAATCAATCCAGGTTTAAGCGGGCACGATGGAAATCTGTGTAGGGGAAAAGGGAAAGAATCAATTGGACGTAGCGGTAGCACGTATGTATCGTCTGTGTTGAAGGAACTCCGCAAGCCCCGTCTGCCTATCCTAACACCCGCCAGCCAATTCCTCCCGGCACCTTATTTTATTCGCGAACGCGCACCGTATAAAGTCATTCTCAGAACCGGACCGAGTGGAAAAGAGGAACGAATCGATTGCTGATCAAACGGTAATGCAATTCAATTGGCCCGAACGAAGAAAGAACGAGAGCGAATGGAAAGGGTTCTTCGTTCGTCTTTACGAACGAGTATACGTAACTGTGTGTCTGCAATGGTCGAGGCATGGAGGCACGTGCGTGTGATCGGGTCTAAACGTGTACACATGCATATATACGTATAGGTAAACGCGTACGAGGGGAACGCTTAAAGATAGAGAAAAAGGCAATGGAAAGAAGCTACGCACACATCGGAATGGTTGGGTATGATCGTCGCGATAAAGGTGATACCAATGGCGATGGCGATGGTGGTAGTGATGTTACCAGAAACGGTGAGAGTGGTCGCACACGCCGCAAGACCGTGTAGCTCGTGGAGAACGAGGAAGACTGAATGTGGGTACTCCACCCCCTCTCGCCGACTAAATCGAGGTTGCCTTTGTTCCGACTTCGATTACAAATGTAGAGAATGGCTTTCTCTGCCCTCCCACTTCTCCCTGTCCGCCCTTTCTTCTTTTCCACTCTGTCTTCTCTATTTTTAGATCGTTCACCTGCCTCCTACCCCATCCTCCACGACAATCGCAGTCCCCGTTGCTCGTCTTTCGATCTAACGTCGTGGTATCGCGAGGTCGAAGTCCTGCCGATCACACACGTACCCGTGTCTTCGGAGCCCTTTCTCGACCACCTAATGCCGGCCATTCAAACGCAAAAGTATCGTCGAAGACACTTGAACACAGTGACAATCGATAATAGCCGTACGAGTGACTCTTCTCGGTTGTCGATAGAAAGTGGATACTCTCTGCCATCGAGGAGGATTGTTCGACTGGCAATGTCGTGAAAGGACCCTTCTTTCGCGCGACTCAGAATTTCTGAGATGCATGCTCAACGTCTTCCTCGTGAATAAGTTTCTGTCAACGTCTCTATGTATATCTTTCTGCAAACACACTATTTCTATTTTCAAATAGATACCATGTCCTCTTTAATATAACATCATAATAGAATTGCCGCACTAGGATGGATCACATTGAAATCAGAACATTGGCGGTTTGAGGTCGACTCATCTGTTGTTACCTATCGCTGTCTGTCGCGAAATCCAATTACAATCGAGTCAAACATACTGGTATCCGCAGATAGACGTTTCCACTTAATATAATTCACACAGAGGTTCAATACGGTCCGCCGAGTGAACATTGCTTATTGCATTAACGTTCTGACCCGGGACTTCCGTCGATCGGGTCACTATAATCGTCACCGCCGTCGTCTACGTAGCTGGTGAACTCCGGGAACGTGGTATGGCCAATAACGGTGGTCGATAAAGCGCGGCTAATTACCTAGATTCTGCCCCAAATTGAAGCTTTGTTCCACCGTCGAAATTAATTGACTCCATTCACTCGATAACACTGGATACTCGAATACCGTTCAGTTGCTCGTTTGTCTCGGCGAGAATTATAGTTTATACCTTGGAAGCAAAAGGCGGCCGCAGCTCGGTACCAAAATGGAACGCTACCAAGACGTTCTATTATTTCACGGTCCTCGAACGTGTTCCTAGAAGACAGGCATTGGCCGCTTTCGCGCCAGATTTAAACAGATACCAGTCTATCCGACCATTCAGTAACGATACGATAATTGATTATTATTAGCGGACAAGCTTCGATTTTAAAGCGTGGAGCTTTAAATTAACTTGCTGTGAATTAACACACGCATATAAAGATTTTTGCAATCTTGATTTTTAATCGTTTCATAAGCGATACCCTCGGTAATGAAAATGTAACGCGTTTAATTCTGTCGGGAGGTAGCTATGTCCCGTGGTGCAGTATTCAATATTTCCCATTCAATCGAGACATGCTTGTGCACAGTTCATTGCAAATCGCTCTGGAATTAATCTGAGAGCGCACACATGACGGAATACCGTAGAAATGTAATCGATGCCGAACGTCCTTATTTAGATCCATACTACCCAACGTCAGCGAGCTTTATCACCGCCTAATATACGATCCGCGATGATCATTGAACGATCCAACCGGTCGCCGGCAAACTTTGCCGTAACGCTACGTTCGATTGTACAGTTGCGTGTACTCGTACAGGAAATGTAGCTCATCTACACGTACGTGCAAATGCAGCCCGCAGGCAGCCATTCCTGCTTCCGGTCGGCTGCCATGCACAGAATGCGTACGCGTATGCAGATTGGCGGCCGCGCTATGCACCCCACATACCGTCGAGAGATCGATTCGAGCCGTGCCTTTTTCATTCGAAATGAATCGGCCGGAAAAGTATTCGAATTCTCCGGCCACTGAAGTCGAAACTGATTCGCGTAACTGCGGCCATGTTCAGAATCATTTCCAAAGTGTACACTCGTACAGACAAGCTTCCCCTTTGAGATGCCGCGGGAACCGTTTCATGTTTTCGGACGCCGAAAATTCCCGAACAAAACACGGCAATTCAATCGCCGTTCGCGTTCAAACGGAACGAATTTTTCATGGAACGAAATAACACGAACGGCCGCACAATTGCCGGCGTTATCGATGAATCAGACGATCGTTAAATGTAGAACGAGAATAATGGCGAATGGACGTTCAATGTTGTTCTGGAAGTTAATTAAAAGGCGTGCATTGAAACGTTTGTGGAGCAGAACGGTCGATTCGCCGTGCTTATCGATAACGATGATTTTCGATTACAGGAATTGCTTGGTGGGCAAAGCTTATCACATTAAAATCTCGGATTTCGGCACGGACAACGAGCTGTACGCGTGCGATTATTACAAAGTCGATGGCACCGTGCCCCTACCGATACGCTGGATGGCTTGGGAATCCATATTCCTGGTAAGTTTAATTCCACTCAAATACTCTGGGACACACGTTCCCCGATTATACTCCTTCCTCTCCTGACGCTTCACAAACTTTCCGATCGATAAACTAAATAAAACCTTTCGAATCCTAATAGTTTGGAAACTCGCGACGAAATTAATATCGGCAAAAAGAAGTCCCATTCCATCGAAGACTTGATCCGTAAATTAAATACCTCTCCCGTGTAATCTTTGCAGGGCAAGTACACGACGAAGAGCGACGTGTGGGCGTTCGCCGTAACCCTATGGGAAATCCTGAATCTGGGCAGACGTGTCCCGTACGAGCACTTGTCGAACGAGGAAGTGGTGCAGAGCTTGCGACGATTGCATCACGCCGCAGAGTGCACCGATGCCAGCAGCGAGAACGAATGCAAGGAGAATACCGATAACCTTTTCGACCATTTACCGCAGCCCACCGCGTGCTCAAAGGATATTTACGATCTGATGTTCGACTGTTGGCGACGCGAGGAGAGCGAGAGGCCGACATTCCGGGAGATCTCGATGTTCCTGCAGCGAAAGAACCTCGGTTACGCGCCAACTTCCTGATATTGAACATCCAGTAAAGCCGTGGAGCACGTGGTTCGCAGTGGTTGCCACGTGTGCCCGGCTAATAGACGCTCGAACATGGGCCAAGCATTGGCCGAAGACACCGTCTATCCTCATTGGATAACCGTGAGGACGAAGTTCTGAGATGTTTCGGTTTAAGAACAAGCTTTCCATAGTAACCGGGGAAAAGGCGAGGCTTACAAAGGTGGCGGATCAGCATCGAAGAAGCGGACACAACGACGAGGTCGAATCTTGGCTTCCGTCAACGGAAATTGAACCCTCTTGGCTCGTTAACTTTTTCCGCGCAACGATTGCTTCGGGTCATGTACACCCGAAGGTGTACCGTGGGACTGATAGACTGATAGATAGATCGTTCGTTGATATAAAGGACTTTCTGTGTGACAGTTGAAATAGTAGGGAGACACTTGGAGAGATACTCACAGTGGTAATATCGTAATCGCTTAGTATTTAAGAGCACGAAATCGTGGGAGTGCAACGATCTCGGAGCGAAAACGAATTCGACGAGGCAGTTGCTTAGGCGTAAGAGACGGTTGCGTAGTGGATACGAAATGTGAAACTGTGAATTCGACAATCGAACGTGGAGAATTTGGGGCGACCATTGTTCAGCGAAATTGCTGCCTCGCGCAGTGGCCCGTGATAGACTGCATGCACGCGAACTATAAAGATCTCGAGTGGTTCGAGAATCTGTAATGATCGTCGAAAATTTAGGAGCAATATCGTGTAATCATAATTCAGCTGTGAACATTCCTGCATGGATTTAAAGATATATCTATACCTTCGAGGTACATAAATAAAATATACGTTACTTAAGAAATTAGGAGTTCACCCTTTTGGAACGTGTCTTTCCATTGTAAGGGAGCAGAGGAGGATCGAGCAAAAAGCGTGTAAAAGGAAAGCAAAGGAAAAAGAAAATTACGCGAACGTACGGCAATACGATTACTAAATATCAAACTCCTCCGCGAGTTATTAATCGAGTAGATATGTACAAGGGGAATGATAATACATATGAAAACGAGTGTGAATGCGTGTGTCTGTGAGCGTGTAGATGGTTACGATTAATCGTACGTAAAATCGTGAATGTACAATTCACGAAGAGGTCGACGAAGTAAACGAAATCTCTGTTGAATCTCTAGCGTAACTCTTGCGCGATAGAGCTCTCATTGCGTACACATATACGACAAAGCACACGCGAATAAAATTCATCATAGTGCTCACCTCTTGGCTTGTATTTTGACGACCGTGTTGCGTTAAGATTAGAATAATGTTCAGAAAAGAACTCGAAGTGTTAAATATTATCAATAGCAGATACTATAAGAAACAGAAAATCATGCGTGGGCTTGCATATGAATAAATTTTCAGCTTCGACAAATGCATCGACGTCGTGATATTGCGTGAGAGCTCGACGATATCATATTAACTGGTGATTCGTGAAGGTGGAATAAAATGGTATACTTTCATATTTCTCTGTGGAAAATATGGTGGCTCGCGCCACGACTATGACACATCATAGTTATAACTTTATATGATAGGGCGGGATCAATACAAAGACAAAGAAAAGAACTAGTATATTGTATATATAGACGTACATCGAAAGGTAAGCGACGTTTATCATTGCGCCGAGTACGAACGACAGTCGAACAATTCGTATATCATCTTTGGAACCGTGTTCCTCTCTGTCTCTTTCTCGGCCACAATTTCGTCGTCACCTCGACGGATACAAATTGTTCTGTGGCGAAACAGAATTTTCTGGTGCGAAGTTTTGGAACATTTATAACATATCTGAGCCTTCGTTTTGTAACGGAAACGTAGACGAGAATCGCGAAGAGACGGGGAAACGACGTGTCTGTAAGATTTCTAAGTGAAACGTTCGTTTAGCAGTGCTACTCTTACGACATGCAACTAATTAATCATTCGATTCGTTATGTTCCATGTATTTGTACCAGATGAATACTATTAATAGCATTCGCAATATCTAGTAAATAGGTGATGTTACCGTTATAACATTAAAAATACTATTTATATATCTTAATGTAACGCCGCGTAAGGAGTAGATATATCAGAGACATAGCCATTCGTATATAAATTGTACGTGCGTTGAATTTAAACGTAACAAAGATCGCTTCCCTATTGCCCCGTGAAGGAAAGAAACCAAAAAGGAGAAGACATAAAAATATGCATTACCTGGCAATGCGAATTCGAATCGGTAATGCTCAGCTTATCAAGTTATTAAATGGTAACGAGGAAAAAATTGTTAAGGAACACTGTTTACCGTATTAATAACGTAGATATTCAACGGTCAACGGTGTAGGATTTTGTACTGCAATCGGACACTTTGTTAAAATAGTGATTCACACGAGTTGATAGTTGGTCACTTGATTAGTGTTAAAAAAAAAATGAATGATAATAATTGAAAAGAAACTGCCGTCACTCGCTGTAACGTTAGAAGAATGGAAAAAAGGAATCATAGTTGCGTTTAGATTCATCGATATAAGTATATTGCTGCCTTTGGCTGTATCGTTGCCCCCTACTGCTAACGAGTAACTCACTTGTCTACTCATGTGATAATTTAGTATATCTCTACGTACCTACCTGTACCTATACTGGTTCGGAAATCTCAGTAGTAAAAGTAATTGTTTATCTTACGCTGCGTTTTATCTGAATTCGTCGACTGACAGAGTTACATACATACTTTTGTTCGTGGAGATTGAAAATGGATATCAGTGAAATAACGAATAGATCGACAAGGAAATACTTTATAAGGAATTACATATGTACATTTTCCCCACGGACAGTTTGTTCTGCATTAATGTAAATAGCTTGTTACTCTTTTTAACTGATCCTCCTAACGAAACAACATTCGTGCATCGATGCAACGGAAAAGTTAAACATTATCTATTTAAAGGATATTTTAATAACATTATTGAAAGATGAATGGAAATTTTTCCCCCTGCGGTTTCTAGGAAGCTTTTCCTTTTTCATTTCTTCGAAAAGATATTCTTGTCGACATATGTTCCCCAATGTTATTCTCGATCGTTTAAAAAGCATTCGTTTCAACGAACCTAATGTTTCATAAATTGTCACTCCGGTTCGTGAGCTCTGCGTTGATTTCGACGATCCCAGTTAACGGGGTGAATTGGCAATCGGTCGATTTTTTCGCAAGGCAAATGCACTCCGCCATTTGTTTCAATTACATGGATGTTTTCTGACAAGTGTACGGTCGACAATCACGCTTAAGCCTCAAGGCTTCCGGGATCGTTCCATCTTCCATGGTTGGTGCTATTGGAAATAGTATTGACAATGAGAAGGTAAACCGCGTAAATAGTGGAATTGGTGTTCCGTTCCGATTTTCTACGTAGAATTTTGTAATTAAGTGCCCGCAAATTTCGTATACGATTTTTCAAAGTATTCATTTCAACTGTATTCAATCTACTTATTCAAGTACGTTCTGCACGACGGAAAATGGTGAAAGATTTTTGCACAATATATTTCCCAATTACAGTAATAAATGAAAAATTCTATTTCAGTAGTCAAGCAGCATTCAATAACATCGTCTGTTATTTGATTAAGTATTCAAATTTATTGAACATTTAAAAATAGCTAGGAAAAAAATAATATAATGTGTTTATTATACGCTGAAATAGAAATGAACATCGTTTATACATTTCTTGTATCAGTAAAGTTAAAATCCGAAAACTTGGGTGCAGAAATACATACATCGCTTAATTTCATTATGTAAGATGAACTTTCTTTAGATTTAAACTCTTTCGAGCGTATAATTGTTAAAAAGTGAAACAGCATCATTATCTATGGATCTTTTTAACCTGTTTCCGACACACCCGATTGTTAACCTGACGTGGAATTGAGAAAAGTGTAGAGGTAATCACGGAAGACTGTGGAGAGCTCACCTAACTATATCTTCTATTCAGGCACGGGCAATCTCTGGCTTTCTCACTATAGCGTACCGTCATATTAATTATCCTTCAGTTCATAGTGAGACAATTCTTATGATCTATCGGTAATGAAAAAAAAACAAAACGCATTTCAATTGATATCCTCTTGGAAATAATTTCCCGATTTTTCTTTTTGCTGCCAATTAAGCGTCTTGTAGAAAAGTTACATTTAATGTTACAGAAGCTGTAAATATTGCACGTCAAAAACCAGGCAAATGTGAAACTTTCATGCGGATGATTATCATTATTAACACGTTGAAAAATAAAGGGCGAGAATAGAGGAGAGAGATAAAAAAACCTGCTGATAGGCCGTGAAAGGTTGCCTAGGCCTGCTCTACGCTATTAAACCTTAATCGTTATAGTCATAAAATTATTTTGTACTAAAAACTGTTTATAATTTTGTATCTAATCTCTGTAAATACCAAGCAGATTGTCTATGGCTAATAAAGCTTAAACAAAATGAATATAAGTAGACTATGTAAAGGCAATTATATATACATATAGGTATTTATAGGTATTTAGCAAGATAAGTAAGCGAGCGAGAAAATTTAATTCAATTTCACTAAAGAACTGGTAATATACCAATGTACAACGATCTAGGAATTATTTGTACTGTACAGGCGACAATTTAAGGGACAAATCATAAAAGTATACATGTTACTTGATAGCCACGTATGTGTATAGGGTAAACCATTACATATTTATTCTAAAATTCCGAGCGAAGATAATTATTTTTAGTAGGAGAAAATAATTGTTTCATTTCGCTATAAATGATGACAGAATTACGTAAATACGATGTAAAACACACAGAGGTAATAAATTCCCTGAAAGTTGCTTATGCCGGTCAAAAATATATCCGTAGAATTGAATTACATATGCTAGTATTAATTTGTATGTACTCAGGAATCGTCGAGGAATTTCAGAAGAAAATAGAATATCGCATGGGAAACCCTGTACAGTATTACGGTGTAGAATCCAACTAGTCATTTATGACATTTCATAACAATTAAAATAAATCTTTTACAAAACACAAACACATAGTGTTCTAAATAATGTTTTAAGTTAGAAAAGAAAAAAATTAATTGGGATTATTGCGCCTAGAAATAAACCTTTTCACGTGCGTACTTTATCATTTACTGTTTCTATTTTTATTTCATTTCGTTAGACTATAATAATTGGCCGTGTATTTCCAAGCTGTTATAAAATATAATTATCAGCTGATGTATAATCTTTCGTTCCGTCTCTCTGCCTCCAACTGCGAATTATCACTTAAACGTTATTGACAGTAGTCTAAGTATTGCGCAAAATAATTCTATTCGTATATCTTACATGTATGTCTCGACGAAAACGTAAGTACACGTTGTATGGTCAAGTACGCGGGAAGCACAACGATAAAACCTATTTGTATCAGACAGTGAAATGAAAGGAAATTACACATTTCAACGAAAATCTATAATTAAATGGACTTCTTCATATTCCTTTTCTTCTTATTCCTGACCTTACATATTTACAGACGCATATTTATACAATTAAAAATTAGATCGAAATCGCAACGAGGCTGCAAAAGATTGTAGAAAATTCAAACAAAACTTGCAGCATCGATATCGAACTAGGGAGCATGGTCAGACCCCGAAAAAGTACAGTAGGGTCGTAGGTTAAGCTAAAAGTTGGGCAGAACTCGTAGAAGTCCAGTAGACATGACCTACTCTACTCGCTAAACTGTTAGCTGAACCTAGGACCCCAGGATCGTGCCTACCGAAGGTTTACGAACCGATCGTTCCCTGCAGCGAGACATTTAATTTAAGAGGTCGATGATTAAATTCGGCGCAGTAGAACGCGAGATAATTGAATTTGTTCAAAGATAATATAAACAAATGCGCTTTCTTCAACTTGCCGGCGAGCTAGAGTAATGATTAAGTGACATAAATTAAAGCTAGAAATATAAGCTACCCTTTCCAATAGGTGTTAAGAAAATTCCATGAGCGGTTCATTTGTTATAAATAATTAAACAATTAAAATTGTTATTACGGCCAACTGCATATAGGTACAGCAACGGGTAATTTTTTATCGCGTAGCTTATCCTCTTCCCTTTCATTTGACACCCCATTCATTAACAAACAACCACCAGGAGCCGAGATAACAATTTTTAAAAATTTTATCCTAAACGATATGTCGATAATCAGACATGTGGCGCCATCTCGCGTTTGCGGCCTTTTTCACAGTTTTCCGCGCCTTCAAAACCAAATTTCTGGATTACACCGTTAATTTAAACAATTGCGTTTTTCTCGGCTTCTAGTGCGTATTTTTAAACCGGACTGGTCTTAAATAAAAGCTACGAGCCACGGCTATTTCCTCCAATAGTTTCAGCAATATGGCATTTGTGGTTTAAAAGTTATAAACAATTAAAAAATCGGCAAAAATGCACTCCAGGTCACTGCAATTATCTGACTCCTGGTGGATATTTTTTAATAAATGAGGTGTCAAATTAAAGGGAAACGAATAAGCTACGCGATACAAAATACCCCGTTGCTGTAACTATATGCAGTTGGCCGTAATAACAATTGTAATTGTTTAATTGTTTATAACAAATAAACTTTGCATGGAGTCATGTTAACACCTATTGGATATGGTAGCTGATACACCTAGCTTTAATTTATGTCCTCTGATCATTGATGTAGCTCGCCTGCAAGCCGCAATAATAGTATTTGTTTATAATTTCTTAAACAAATTCAATTATCTCGGCTTCTGCTGGGCCGATTTTAATCAACGACATCTCAAATTGAAGATCTCGATTCAAGGAACAATCTGATTGCGTTTTGGAAAGGGCATCGTGTATAGTTTCGGTGCAATTCTCAAACGAATTGTTAAATTGTTTATAAAAATGAAAAAGCGTTTGGAGCACTTGTAAGTCGTTTATTGGCGCGTAGCAGCTTCCTTTACCTGCATTTTGATTACTCGGTCATTAATCTAGCGCTTCCAGAAGTCGAGATAATTGCAGTGACCCGATGTGCATTTTTGCAGATTCTTTAATTGTTAATAACTTTTAAATCACAATTGCCATATTGTTTAAACTGTTGGCGAAGATAGCTATGATTCATCGCTTTAATTTAAGACCAGTCCGGTTAATACGCACTAGAAGCCGAGAAAAACGCAATTGTTTAAATTAACGATGTAATCCAGGAATTCGGTTTTGGCGGTGCGGAAAACTGCAAAAAAGGCCGCAAACGCGAGATGGCGCCACATGTCTGATTATCGACATATCGTTTAGGATACAATTTTAAAAAATTGTTATCTCGGCTCCTGGTGCTTGTTTATTAATGAAAGCGGTGTCAAATGAAAGGGAAGAGGATAAGCTACGCGATAAAAAATTACCCGTTGCTGTACCTCTATGCAGTTGGCCGTAATAACAATTTTAATTGTGTAATTGTTTATAACAAATGAACGTCACATGGAATAATGTTCACACCTATTGGAGATGGTAGCCTATACCTGTCGCTTTAATTTATGTTCTCTGGTCATCGATGTAGCTCGCCGGGAAGTGGTAGTAATCGCATTTGTTTATAATTTCTTTAAACAAATTCAATTACCTCGGCTCCTACTGGGCCGATTTTAATCAACAACCTCTCAAATGGCAGCTCCCGACTCAAGGATCAATCTGATTCACCATTAGATCAGTCCTTGTGTATAGCTTCGATGGAATTCCCAAACAAATTGTTTAATTGTTTATAAAAAATAAACGGCGCATGCAGCACTTGGAAATCGTTTATTGACGTGTAGCGGCATCCTTTACCTTCATTTTAAGCACCTGATCATTAATCTAGCTTCTCCAGAAGTCGTGATAATTGCAGTGACCCGAAGTGCATTTTTGCCGATTTCTTAATTGTTAATAACTTTTAAACCACAAATTGCCATATTGCTGAAACTGTTGGAGGAAATATCTGTGGCTCGTAGCTTTAGTTTAAGACCAGTCCGGTTCAAAAATACGCAGTAGAAGCCGAGAAAAACGCAATTGTTTAAATTAACGATGTAATCCACGAATTCGGTTTTGGCGGTGCGGAAAACTGCGAAAAAGGCCGCAAACGCGAGATGGCGCCACGTACACTTTTATATAGTTGTGGTGTTGTAGAGCCCAATAACCATTTCCATGTCACTCGCAACATTACCGGCAAATTTTGAAAACATTTTTATCGTGGTTCCTGATGATTATTTTTTAATTTGTTAAGTCTCAAATGAAAGGTTAAAGAATAAGCTAGTCGCCTCTAATTATCTAGTTGCTGTAACTTTAGCCAGTTTCGCGTAATTATTCTTTAAATTTTTTACTTGTTTATAACAAGGTGAACTATTTTAATAATTTAATAATATTATATTATTATTTAATATTATTTTAGTAATAATAGTAGATATTATAAATTTAAAAAATTTAATAAAATATAAAAATATAATATTTTATATTATAAATCATTTTTATTACACACGAATTTGTCATCGCGACACTATTTAGCAACGTATTTAGCAACGTATCGTATTATATAGGAGTCACTTGTATTTTTATTTGGATATTTAGAACTATTTGTCCACTTAATGTTTTACCAGAGGGTAGACAAAAGTTTCGAAAAGTACGCAAATAAGGCCAACATCTGTAGACACCGATGGAATCGACAGATGAAGCGTGACTTAAGCGACACCGCATAGAAAAAAAACTATTTAAATATTCATGGATCTGATCGAGAGGTTTAAAATTTAAATTGTAACCTGATATTGGCTCCGAAGTAACGGTCCACGACGATTTTGGCAAAGTCGAAGAATTTGTCGAGTTTTAAAGATTTTTACTTGCCGATCATAACTGCTTATTATTATTAGACCTCTAAGCTTGGATAATATGTTTCTCACTAAAGTGGAGTTTACGGAAGGAAGAGAAAAGGGCAACATAGAATACTTCGAGGAAAGAATAAAGAGATGAAGTCTGTGATGATGCCACCCGTGGACTTCCATAGACTTCGCGGCTTCACGCTCGGATTCGTCCACGAGTTTCGAAGTAAAAATTCATAACATTACAGTGATCTTCGGCCTGATAAGAACCCGGTGGGATGAAAATCTACGGGAGACGATAATCTGACTTGATGTTTGTTATCCATCGCTTTTCCTTTCTCATGCCCTCCTACGGCGCGTGTCCCTATACAGACAATTAATAATTTTTTAATTCCCAGGCGTGCCTACCGAATACTGCTGTCGCCGAGGAATCAAATAAATCGTAGTTTTAATATCTTTCATAGTTCCATCGTGAAACGTTATTCTAACTTTGATCACTTACCATTCTACATCGAACGATCTCTATCTATGATACTTTACGGCGCATCCGAATCGTTTAATTAAATATTAAATCGCATTACTTGTATATTACGCGATATAAAGCATGCACTTCCATCGTGGAAACACTATTTATTCCTGAAGTCAAAGCAACGAAGACTATAATAACGTTGAGATAAGTGCATTGCTCCATCGATAGTTCAATATGCGACAGGATCCCTAACGGAAGTAAATTGAATTAAACAGTGCATCCTAAGATCGCAGAACCATGCGCATCAAGTTTAAGGCTGAAGTTTACATATTAGAAGCGTATCCACTATATTATTATCATACCAGCAATTGTAAAAACTACGGGGTGCACCATGCAATTTCGTCGTTTATCGATAGGGAGGGGAAGAATATATGCTAAGGGACAAGCGTTTTTAAACTTACGCCTAGTACAAAGACAATAACTATTTCTTCCGTATAAAGTTACAGCAATATCCTTATAGCAATTTCTTGACTATACAGTTAAATTTCCAAACTTAAATTTTTATTTTTTTGCCCCAATGTCCAACGTTACAATAGAGTAACCCCACTGGGCCACACTGTGTCCCAATTTCGAGTCAATCGGACAAACAGATCTTGAGATACCGTGTCAGCCATGCCAGAAAACCATTGACATCTGTAACTCCGTTATTTTTACGAATTTCGGCACATCCTTTGGCACAGATATTTTTGAAGAGATGCGCTTGAAGCGAACGCGACCCAAAAAAAGGCTATTTTCTCAAAGATGAAAACACAAATACCTTTCTAACATTCTTTCCTATGCAATTCGTCTGCGAAAAATCTTTGCATCACTAGGCTATACATGCCGAATAAAAAATTCCACAATGCAACTAACAACAAGCGCAGAATCTTGCCAGCCCGCGGAGAAGATCCACAAAGTCGGCTGCCTGTTCTGCTTTCGATGTATTCAAGATCCAGAGGGGCTCAACGTGGATCGGAAAAGAAGGGCCAGTGTCGTCGAAGCTAACTGGCAAGAGATGAAGAGAGACGGGCGAGCAGATCACATACTCGTTGGCCCACTACTTGTACCCCCGCGATACGCGTTCCGCATTGATATTATTTCATTAACTTTTTGCCGGTCTCCTCGCTCGTTGGAATAGTGGTCCTGTCGGTCGGCAATCTCCTCCTACGGTTACTCCACCTTCTTGGGCCTCCCTCTGACTACTCTTCGATCTCCTCCTCCGCTTCACGAGGTCTCTCCATGACACAACGGCGAACATAGTATCGCTCCTCTTTCCACGACCGTCCTTTTCGGCGGATCGAGCGTACACCTGCTGTCGCCGTGCTAGATGCCCCGAAATCGTTTTCTCCCTGTGTTTCTTTCCGTGAAGGAATCTCGGCCCGACGCGGCTGTTCCTCTTCCATTAGCTGCTGATAATTGCCTGGACTTAATTAGGTCGTTGTGCAGCGTCACGGGCGAAACGGGTGGAGCCACTGCAACCCGAAAATTCGGATACCTCCTCTGTGGTTTGGGCGCTCGTGGTTTTTGCCCATTTGCCACCCATTCCTCCTTCCTCGACGAGAATGTTGCATCGCTGTATCCATAGTTTCAGAAGTCTTGTTCGATAACGGCAGCACAATTCGCACCTTGGTGAGTTTCAACGTCAGGAATATCCATGTCCCTATTTACGTACCCATCAATCACCGTCCTCGCGACATCTCGCACCAACGCGTTTAATCTCTTAGGAATTTCATACGAGTGGAGATCACAGAAGGATGGGTCCTAGCAGTTCTTGTGAGCCCAAAACGGTCGCATCGGACCAAGCAGAATTCGAGTCCGCCCGCGACGGTCCCAGCGAGTGTCCACCGCGGGTCGGCATCTCAGACGCGTTGAAGCGGATACGCGACTGTCCATCCTCTCGTGTGCCGCTTTCCGCTCGCGCCTCTCTTGGGATTTATGGGGGTTTACACGAATTTATGTGCGTCCACGGGACACGACGAACGTAACCTCAGCCCCCTTGGTCACAGGCGTACAGGTACCAACACGAGGAACTGGGCGAGTCACGGCGCTGCGATGTTCCTTGTTCCTTTATTACCCTCGCATTCGTCGTTTTTCGCGTGATGCTTCGGCGTGAACGGCGTATTCCGTTTGGTATCTTCGAGAACGTGGGTCTTGCGCGCTATCACGCGTGAATTTTACCCGCGCCGCGCGTTACGTCTGATTTAGGGCCCGTTCGCAGTGCAGCAAACAGTTTGTTGCACAAGACGAGCGAGACGACCGAAGGGGGGTGGTCCCGGGTCTCCGACTGCGTGGAAGTAGATGTTGCGACCATCGATGAGGCTACTTCAAGTGCTTGGAAATTCACGAACGATTCATGCGACGTTTAATTTAAGATATTTCCTATGAACCTGCTCGAAGCACCTGTAGAATGGTATGGATCGTTGCGAGACTTTTGCTGAGATTCAATATATTCTTTTCAAATTAAAGAAGTGTGCCGTGATGTTCAATGTGCTTTCGTTAATTTGATACGCAGGCATGTGTTACACTGGCGGGACATACAAAGTCGAGACAGTAACTTTTTCCAGAATTAATCGGGTCGCCTAAAAAATTCTTGGAATCCAAGAATCTGGATGGCCAACGGAGCCAAGAATGCTGTATTAAAAGCCCCTTTTACACCTCTACATCTCGAAGGCAGTTACGACTTTCAGAAGGCAATTACAAAAGGAATACGTATGTCCCGTCCCACGAATCCCCAAAATAATAAGTGTATCCGGATAGTAAATGTCAAAATGCACACCGCTTATGGCCGCGGCACAGTGGAATCCAAAGGGATTTGATGTTCGTCTGATACATGTACGACCCTTGCTCACGTGGATGCGTTAGGCGATTAGGAACGACCGAGTCCTATTATCTAGCGCTAAGTACCTTTTCTTTCGCGTACCGTAAGTCATTCCTATGCGATCGTGGAGCGTTTCATTAACGCCTTTTTTCCCCCGTCTGCGTTATCGTTCCACCTGACTATCCGTCGAGTCTTCCCAGAGCTCCACCGAAAGCGATCGACGTAACAAACGATGATGGAACGCGTACGAAGGCGGCGATAAAAGAACTCGTAGACACTTATCAGAAGCTGTTGCACTCGTATGCGTCTATTCCCTGCCGACTTTGCAGCCTCGATAATCCTCCCGACCGAACTGAGCCCAGCAAAGGTAATTTAGTTGCAACCACCTTATCGTCAGAATTCACCAGCATTTCGAGCATTATTATCGAATATTATTCGTCGGCGAATTCAGATAACGATAAGAGAAACGGCTGCGTATCGACTGTATATACCGATGGGATTCTGCTTGCACTTCTGTACCTATTCATATATATTTCCCTCGCAATACATACGATAGCAATAATTACAGTAATCATTAAACGTTGTATGCGCAGGCGAAAAGATTACACCATCCGTCTCTCTTCCTTCCTCGTCGTCTGCCGGACGACTTTACTCCGTTTCATGCCCGTTCCATGCCGCACCACCACTATCGCGCTCCCGTCTCTCGATCCGCAGAGACCGAGAGAGAGAAAATTACTAATACCAGAAAATTACGAAACGACCTCCAAAGTAAAAGAAGTTAAACACGGGACGATTTACGTTAACGTCCCGGCTTGGCTTCCACGAAATCCTCCACCTCGAGGTCCTTTTTCCCCAGGCGTATCCTGTACTCGGCCACTTTTACGAGCAAGAAGGAGCAGAGACCGGCTGCACGCCGCGCCGCAACAGGTACACCGGCCGCGTGCGCGCGACTCGATCGCGTGTATACAAGCATCGACGAAAAAGGAGGAAACGAGGCGGACGTCGGTGGTAGCGGGTGATACCACCCATTTCCGGCAGCCCTCAGGCCATCAGGTATCGGACGACGACTGTAAGTACGAGCTGCGTGCCACCGTACGATGTTTGAACTCGCCTCTTCCCATCGCGTCGATGTCTCTCGCCGTGCTTGCATACATATACGCCTGTTATTCTACCTTCGAATGTCACGCTTCCACAGTGCAGGATAATGGAGCATCGATTGTTTGTATTTTATTGGAGATGTATGGTAAGGGTTCAAAATTGACTGTAATGTTTTATCAACATTGCTCGTTTCAGGATAGGAAATTAGTGCACCGAATTTTTTGAGAAGAATGAACTCGCAGAGTGTAACGATGATCGAAGCAAAATGAACCCACCCAAGTGTTATAATACATGCTCCATTATTTTTATACAAGAAACTTTTCTGGAGATCTTACGAAGGCGTTTCCAAATCTTGCGAATAGGATTCATTGAATGTGTATGTCGCTTCGAAGAAATGCATGTTCTTTTATAAGCGTTACAGGTTTACAATTGCCTCCGCGAATATTATGTAGGACACCAGATAAATTGTGGGCACGTTGACTCGCGTTAAAGGTAGACACGGCGTCCACCTACCTTAGCGAATAGAGACATCTCGAGGCAAATGTTCGAGCTCGATGCAGGTTCGCGTACGCCAGCTGACCCGGAACACCGTGTTTAGCGAGTCGTCATTTTTCCATGTTCATTCGCGTGCGATGCAACGGATACACGATGTTCCAGGAGGAAATCCAAGAATACTGATCCGCTCCGGTGGACGCGCGCAAGCGGACACGTGTGAGCGGGCATTGCGCGTGGAGCAATAAAGTATGATCAAAATATCAAACGATCGAACGCATTATCGTACCAAGCGTTCGCAATGTAAAACGCCCCGGGTAATCCGATATAAATTTCGCGTCACGAAAATTAAACGAGGAAACTGCGTCGTCTTGCCGAGAATACGAGGATTTCCTCTGAATTGCAAATCGAGTCTGAGAATTTCACGCCGATGCAAGATTTCACAGCAGCGCAAGAAATTTTCAGCAATGGAGTGGAGTTAGTTTGGCGGTAAATTTTTAATTCGATATTGGATTATTAATTCCAATAAATGCTTTAACAGACAATTTCGTACGTCCCATCCCAATAAACATTTTGACATTAAAATTATGTTACAAACGCTGTCCTACATATACAAAATTATTTTAACAGATTAAATTACATTGACAAAGTAATTTACATTACGCCACATTTCATCTTCTGATATCGTTTTTCTTTCCCTACACACCTCCCAATCGGCTTCTTAACCCCTTAACCTACGATTTACGTTCGAGAATTTTGGGCCGAAAACGTAAGCAAGCTCGCGCAGCCTTCAAGCCATTCGCACGACTTGTGTAATGTGTGAGAATATGCCAAAACCGAATTATAGAGAACGAGGACAATTATCTTCCGGAGATATGCCAGAGAGACTGCACGCGAAGCATTGGGCTCATTTTCCAAAACATATTGACCCAACAGCATCAAAATTAAGACCGTCAAAACCTTGTAGAGTTTGCCAAAAAAATAAAAAACGTAGAGAAACAACGTGAGAGTGTAAGAGTGCAAAGTTTCCTTCCATCTACCAGAATGTTTTGAAATGTATCACACCATTGCAGATTATTAATTTTGTATTACTGATTTTTGTATAAATAAACTTTTTCTAGTAATTGCATCTACCACAATTATTGCATCAGGTTGAAATTGCTTATCAAATATTCCACAAATATTTATAATTTTAGAAGGGCGCCGCCGCTAATATTCACTTTTGGCCCGATCATCGTACTACGGGCTATGCCCGTAGTTGTAGGTTCGGGAGTTAATACTGTCAGCGTTGTCGCGATCGGTCAACGGCGACGCTTGTAAATCCGCCAACCGATTTCCCGTTTCTAGACAAACTATCCGACGTATTGTCGATAATCTCGCGCGTCGGCCACGATGGGATCGCATCGAATCATCGTGTCTATTCGGGGCGAGCGTTATTCCGCGCAAATGCCAAACGCAGCGCAAGTTCCCCTCTAATTGACGAGCATCAGTCACTGTGGACAAATATATTTGTAAACAGGGACCCGCGAGGGACACGGCTCCGTGCTGGGCTCCGTATCGTATAATTTATTCCCCTAACGTAGCCCATTATGCGGTACAAGATGTCATCTGGCTCACAGATCTGGAAGAGCGAACCGGAGAGATCTGAATGCGGTTGCGAGAGGCCAAGAAAGTCGGAGGCGGACGTTCGTCGTCCTGCGGAACGGTGGTCGGCGAGGAATCGGGAGAGTCAGAAGGGGAGAAAAAGATCGGTATCGGTAACCAGTAACACTGGTAACACAGGTAACTGTTAGTGACGTGACGATTTCGACAGCGAGACCTACCGGTTGGACGGTCGTTCCATCATGGAATAAGGCCCCATCGTCACCAACCGGCACTCCGCGTCGAACGATATGTTTTCCCTCTTGTTCCATCGACGACAAACACCGGCGTAGGGCAATCCTTTTGTCACGTTTTGCCAACGAGCTAGACGAAGATATTTTTCAACCTCCGGTAGGTGCAGAGACAATAACCGTCAGCGTATAGAAACGTAGCTGTTAATACATTCCTAGGGTGAATTCTATCTGCGTCACGTCTGACAAAAAGGTAGCGATCCAGGTGGTAATAGTTGGCGAAATCGAAAGGTGGCGATCTCGGCTGATCTTCTCGCGACCTCTGAAACGAGCAAATCGTTGCTCGTGCATTCGATCTCTCGAAATCGCCGCGGAACCAGGCGCGAGATCCCCGCAACGAGAACTCTACGTGACGGTATCGAGCGACGATTTCCTTCGATTCATCGCCAATTACCGTCGTCGATTTCTTGCCGGCTCAACCATGTTCCCCGCGTCGTTTCTTCCGTTTCACGAAATCGGGACCGATGGAGCAAAGCATCGAAATCGCCAACCTCCCTGCAAATCGTTCAATCGGCACGAAGCATTCGCGAATTATGAAAGACGAATACGGGCAAGCGCGAGGACTATGAGCCGCTGTAAGTGACGTTCTGGCGCGAAACCATCGCTATTCGGATCCAATACCACAGAAGCAATCATACGTTGCCACCGATTACCGAGAGGTCGTTCACGCTCGGTTCTTCGCGTATGCACGCGTGTCTCCCTCGCCAGGCCAGGCCAAGCCAGAGCCAGAGTCAGGCCTGTCCTCGATACACATGCACGGGTATCGATCGAAAATAAAAGGGCCCGCAACGGCGCGCGGCCACTACATCGGACAATCACCATAACTCTGAGCCCACTTGAAAGGCATCTCGTTATCTTTAATCTCGAAACAATACAATACATTGGTGGTGATGGAGAAAGACAGAGAGAGGCCTCGGTAGAAGCGAGAACGCGGGGGCAAAACGGAGACGAGGAATCGGGCGAAAGATAAGGACGAGGAACGATGTATCGACGGTGCCAGAAGAGCAACGTAAAAGGAAACGAACGCTGGACCATGATGAAGAGAGAAAGGGGCGATGTTAGTCACTGCCGTGATCCGAAAGATCGGCCGAGAAAGGTATCTCGTCATGCGGATAAAGGCGAAGAAACGGGGAAGAGGAAAGCCGCGTCGCGTCGCGGTTCGCCGATCGGCCGGCCGAGTGGAGAACAGCGAAATGAAACGGGGAAAGGGTAAACATACGGGGTTGGAGAGAAGAAAAGGGAGACGGGCGTCGATCGATCCTGGCGTCGGATCGCATCCTTGCGCATGGGTGCACCATAGATCCAATGGGTACGCGAATGGACCATCAGTCACCAGATAATCTTTGCCTCCTTGGAATATTGACAATGACAAAGGGGCCCGATCCACATGCGCGGGCTGCTCGTCGCTGCCTGCTACCTGTTCCCATAAGGCGCCTCGTTTAGCTTCGAAGCCGACCGTTCGCTCCTCGCTTTGCCTCGTCAGCAAACTGACTCCTCGTTCTTCTTTCGTCTCGCTCAATTTCCCGCCACATTTTTCCGGACACCTTTCGGATAAACGTACGGGTCTTATCAGTCATGCCCGAGCATTTTGTGCGGGTATCGTTGACACTTAATCGATCGAAATTATCGTAGAGCAGAGAAGTGGCGGTAGGAAGGTACCAAGTAATCATTTGGATTTGTGAATTAAATAGAAGTCATCGAGTGGCAGTGGTCGTCTGATCGGGAGACAGAAAGAACGAGTCATTGTGGTTTTGCACATTTGGAAGTACATACATCGTATTCGTATTTTGTTAACGTACTTAAATAATCAGTGATGTGCATTAGCTTCATTTATATGAAACACGTAAGTATGATATACACTGGCTATGGAAATATCCCTTCCATAGTTTCGACGTTCAAAGGAAAATCGAAGACTCTCCGTAGACGACGCAAAATGATAAATCAATCGTATCGCGCCATATATTATACATATCCCTTTCATTGGCGAATCTACCATCGTTCAAATACCTCCGTATACCTTTGTAAGTACAACAATAGCGAGCAGTAAAACTGCATGCAGCAATTCGCATTCCATTTAGGAATCCATAAATCGCCGTCGAAGATCCGCGCCTCGGCAACGCGGCAAACCGTGAATCCTTTCTAGAATCGTCTGTAGCCGGTGCACAGAATTTCCTTCGTGGAAACAGAATTAGATACCGTCCCGCGGTGCATTTCCACCGCGAAATAACTCGCAGGATCGCGCCTATAAACTGCTGTTTTCCGGGAACATTGAACACGGAAGCACGGCCTCCTCAGGGACAGGCACTGTCCAGTAGCCAACGTCTCTAACGTCTAGCGAGCATAACAGCCGGTCTATCACGCCTACCAGATATCCAGCCGTGTCTGGTCAGACTGGGCCGTATCTTAGCTGCGGATCGGCACGAAACACCTCCCAGCTACCAGTCACTGGCTGGATGCACGATAACGGTTGTGCCTTACGACCGGCCAAGATTAATCGTACCAACGATGGACAGCTCCCGTTTTAGGATACACGACCGACCGAATGCGGGGGTGGATCGCAACCACGATGCAAGTATCGCTGCTGGCACAGCCTGACTACGTGTATCGTGTTAAACATTATAGTTGTCTCTATTTTTATTTTTTATTGGCTGGTGGACATATGGTGCGATTATAAAAATTGAGCACGTCCTCATTGGGGAATTTGAAGTTTTTCGGTTTGGGAGAGGAATGTTGAGTTTATGGATCGTATTAGAGTACAGCGTAGCTCCTGTTCAGGATTCTGAACAGATGTTCGATATAAAAGTGATAGTAAGGATTGAAGAATTCTTTTTACAGCGAGCGTTAAAATCGGATAATAATGTATGTATAAACTGCCCCGGGATATGATATGTGTGTCTTTTTTAAAACGGAACTCTGGGAGGGGCTTAAAATGCGAAGAACGTTAATTAATATTTTATGCGCATAAATTGTCGTCCGTGAATAATGTAAATTGACAGTTTAAATCAATGCAACGTTTGACAGGTTTAGCACAGCGCCCAATTACGTCAATCTAAAATTTATTTTCACCCGGTGCGAAAGTTCATCGATCGACCCCGTTTTTGCCGGGCGTTTTATCACTATTTCAAGAGTCGGATGCAAGTTTGCAAGGATCATGAATATTATTAGTCGTTACGATGCAATATCTAACGAAATCTGTAGCAATAACGAAAGTAGAAAATTTTGCTATAAAAACGCGACCTGATTTGTCTGTCGCCGACAGGTCTGATCCTGATTTCAGCATCGATCGGAAAGTATATAACTTTAACAACAATTAATGCCGGCCATACACATTTATTTTCAACCGCCACGAAGTTTCATCGATCGACCCCGTTCCCGTCGACATTTTACAACTATGCACTTCGAACATAAATTGCATATTCGTGAAGTTTGTGAATATTTTTCACCGATAACGTACAGCATGTGACGAACAGTGTAGCAATAACCTACGCTATAACAGCACGACGTCATTTGTCATCGGACGCCTTCGATCATATTTCAACATCGGTCGGAAAGCAACTTTAATGGCTGTTAATAGCATCTACTATTATGTAACTTGTGGCGCCTACTGGATTCGTTGACGAAATCGAACATTTATTTACGTTTTTATTACAAATTTTCCTCCTCAACAGTTTTTACTCTTCGAACAACATAGAGGTGCCATAAATTATCTGAACGTAGTTCACGTCTGTCAATGAAAGCATAGTATCAGTATCGATGGAAAGTCGTAAAATATTCAGGTGCAAGCAGGCAGAAGTTCAAGATCGAATTGGCGGAGGGATGTAACTCAAAGACCCGGGGAAGAGGTCGTTCGAATCATTCGTCAGAGAATCCACCCATAAGTTACCCATTGCTTGCTGCACGTTCACGCGAGCCAGTCAGATGTAACCCGTTGAATTTATCACCTCTTAGTGGCCGAGAGCCCGATTACTGCCATAAGTAATGTCTTCAGCAAGATGTTTCGCCGGCGGGTCTACCGCGTGGTATGGGGTTTCATAAGGTTCCTGACCAGCGGGGGCCACCAATATCTCGAGGATACCTTTCATCACCCAGGAATGTTCTTTCTAATGTCCTTGACCTCGAAATTCTTGCATGCTTCATAGTTAGAAAAATTTCACTTTTTACCTGCAATAAAGCGTCCCTCTTGAAGAAGCCGCTTAATAATTCTCCTAAAAGCAGATGAGTCGTAATGACTAGTTTTTTTGTATTTAAATTTTATTTTATCACGGTGTACAGTGAGACCGTTCGATATTTTCACGATCGAAGTTCATAGAAGCTGATCAAAAGGAGATACACAGACACTATTTGTCCTAAGCGAGGTATGCAGCTACTTTCTTTTGCAAGGGACGAGGCGGATCGATGCGCGAGCAAGAAAACGAACGTACTTGCTTCTCTTTGGTCCGGTGCACCGTGGTGGTTCGCGTTCCCGTAGCTGCGAGTTACAGGTTGTATAGCGGCAATTAAAGGAAGATAAATACGTCGAATAGGGAGCAGCAGCATTAAACGGGGAAAGAAGTGAAAATGACGGGACGAAGAGGAAATTTAACTGGCGCCTATTTGTATGCACGACGATTGAAGGGTTGTAAAAAAATGGCAACACAAGTACAATTTTCTAAAGACTCCGGTGTAATCGTAACGTTGCTTACGTCGCAACCACGGCTGGTTGATATTTATTGCTAATTGCATTACTCATCGATCTTTTGCTTTTACAAGGAACTTGAACGCTAAGCGCTCGTGTACTTCCCGATTTACATTTCGCTTCACACTGTAGCAAAGATAATTTGGGGCCGGATAAAATCGACGCGAACAAATGTTGATCCAATAGTCTCGCCATGAACACCGCGTTGCATTTCAACGTAATTGACTCGTACACTTTTTACCGGCCACCGGCTAATTGTTACTAATAAAAGCAACGTTGCGCGCACGTGCGCGGTTCAATAACGGATACGGAAAACCTCGGTGGATGTAGCCTTTCTAATAAATTAATTACAAGCGACGGCATTTTATTACGAGAGACAGGAAATCTAGATATACATATAAACATTTATACAGGATGTTGAAAGAAACGATATTATATCTCCCTATCGCGGTGCTATAAAACCTAAATCAAGAAAAACCAGAAGTACCTATACCCAATCGATTACCTACATTTTATCAACTTATCTGTAGCATAGTATTTTTCGACACCCATATCTATCCGCGGAGATCGTACCAATTAGTAAACATGCTGTTCACGTTGACGCAAAGAAAATCCCCATCGACAGTAGCGGATAAAAGTAATGAAAAAAAAAAGAAGCAATCGCGTAGAAAGGAAGAAAACGACGGTGTGTTTCGTGCATGCGATGCATAAATCATGACGCGGACGAAGGCGTACGAATAAGATGCGCAGGGATGAAGATCATGAATGAATGTGAAGTCTGATGAGGCGGAGGATGCACGATTCGCGATGCGGATAGTCCGGGTCAGACGCGGAGTAAGACTTCTTCGGCGGATGAAGAGCCGTAACCGGGGAGGAAGAACCCGTTCGAACGAGAGTTTATATACCGTGTATAGCTCAGGGCAAGGCTGCGGCAGCCGCGATACCGTCTCACCTGAACAGGTTGAGACTTCCAGGAGTCCACGATGCAGAACAAACGATTCCTTTCCTCGTGCCACGGCATACGACCGATTAGAGTGCTGCGAGAAGGCCGATAATTGCCGTCGACTGTTCGCGATCCCTGAAGCGTGTCGATTATTCGTACAACCGAGTCACGGGGCCTACATGAAAATTCTTGCGCGCTGTTACTTCTCATTTAAAACAATGAATCATTTGGCCGTGCCGATGGCTGGATAGCCTCTCCGTTGGAAATGCAAACCCTGAACGGGGAAATATGGCTCCATTGAGTCGGCAGAGGAAGATTGAACGTGGCATTCGCTTTTATTTATGCACGTGTCGCGTGTTTCTGAATATGCCGCTGGCGAACCAATTTTCCTGACTGTTTCCTTACTTTTCAGCGGGCGAAAACGATGCCTTTGGATTCCGGAAAAGCTTCTATTTACAGATACGCTAATCTGCAAAGTGTATTCAAAGAGTGCGTCGCTTCTCTATTTTCTACTAGTCCCCGGTGCCTATGGCAAGGTAAAGGAAAGAGCCAGATATCGGCAAAAGGAGAGAACTGGCCTCGCGGTTTCAAACAATCTCGATCGTGATCGGTTGTCATCGAAAAGCAGGTTCCCCTCGGGTAAAGTCGGGTCCAGTACCGCAGGGCAGGCGAGGGCCGAGTTGCACGGTTCACCCTGGAGCCCCATTATGGGCGCTACCTCGTCGTTGGCGATATTACCGCAAATTGCCACCCTCAAAAGAGGAACGGCCCCGGTGCTCCGTTGCCGGAGCCAAGAGGAGTCGGTCGATTGCTCGGTGCATCGTCTACGTCTCGCAACGTTGGTTTTACAACTGGGCCCCGTCACTGTTCCCCTTCTCTCTCTCGCTCACTCGTTCGCCCTTTTTTCCATCGAACTTCCCCGTCGGGTACATTTTTCTTCTTTCCTCCGGCATTCTGGATCTTCCTCTACGTTAAACGGAGAGTTAGCGTGCGCGTCTACCCTTCTTTCTGTACGCGCGTCGTGTTGTGCCGTAATCGAGAAATTTTGGGCCTCTCCGTTCGAATAAATCCATGGTTAATGCCCCCAGTCTGCTTCTCCTCGACGCTACGATCCACTGGCTCCGTCCACCATCCCTCAAAGCATTCGTTCTATTTTTTCCTTCATCACACCGTCGTCCTCCTCCTTCGCAGTGATCGTAGCTTTCTCGCGCCCTCGGGGCGCTGGAAGTCGAGTACGAGAAGAGAAAGAAAAAGGCGAGCAATAAGGGAAGAGGGAAGGGGGGTAGACCGCGGAGAACACACGGCTTCTATTCGAGCACTGGAAGGCTCGCGTGCGGCTAAGTGGGCCTCAAGAAAGGGAGCCACGAAAGGAGAGGCAGCAGTAACGGCAGAAGAAGAAGAGGAGGAAGAAGAAGAAGCAGATGATGATGATGATGATGATGAAGAAGACGAGGACAAAGGAAAGGAGTGGAAAGGAAAGGGGCGGTGGTGGAGGGGTACGCAACACCATCCTCTCTGCCTTTTACCTCAACCATCCTTCGTCTCACCCACCTGTCTGCCGGCAATCTTCTAGTAGCCTTGGGCTACCACTCCGCTGCTACCAGAGGGGCTACTCTTCGGCTACTAACGTCCGGTCCTGCTTTCCCCCGCGGTGCAGTAACCCTCGTGCGCGTCTTCCTCAAGGATACGCTCGAACTAAACGCTTGTTTTCAACCTGTTTCGAACTGTTTTGCTTCAAACATTGTGTACACGTGTATCGATGTTGTTAGGTTTAAGGGCTAATTATTACGGGTCTCGTTTAACAAGTTTTCGCTGATTTCGAGAATTATTCAGGCCAGCTATATACGGCACTGGTTGCAGGGAGCAATTATCAGCGCGGCCGGTAAACAGTGGAATCGGCGTTCGGTGTATCTGACGGTAGATGAAAGTCGCGGTGAAAATCGAAGACTTACGACTATAAGCATCTCCCGCTCATGGGATTTCACCTTCGACCCCGACTATTGCTTGCCATTTCTATCCGTTCAACGCAACAGGTAACTCAAGTTCGAAGAATCGACGGAAGATGCGCAGAGATTTATGTCATACGATTTCGCCTGCGTTTGAAAGCCACTAAGGCAGCACACGACGATTATCGCCACGTGAAATTCTATTCTCGAGTAACCTTTAACGATACTTCAATCCGATATCCAAACTAAAAAAAAACAATAAATAAAATTCTTTCTCGCTGAAGGCAATTCGAACTACGCTGCGACTCGATGGAATTTTAACGAACCGCGCTCCCAATACTTTATCCACGGTCCCCCGCATCAATCTTCGGCTGCGTAAAGTCGTTCGATAAACCATCATCGCTCCAATGGTCTCGGATCGTCGAAGCGAGGAAAGTCAACCCACGCGACTTCCCGATTCATATTCACGTTCTCTAATCTCAACGGAGAAAATCATTTTCACTTATCACTGTTGCACCTCCACTATCTATCGCGCTTTGTTCGTTCTATATAGTACGAATGAAACACTCGCACAGCCATTACCGGAACTATCTTTCCCCCTTTTGGCTTTTTTTTTTCTAAACGCTTCGCAGGTTATCGACGCCCTGTTCGATTTTGCGACACGGTGAGATACGAAGGCTTTCAAGAGCTTCGTAAGAGGCGTCGTTGGTCCAATCGCGAGGGAAGGTCCACCGGTCGGGATTTACGACCGGTCGACTGCCATTTTATCAATCTGGATTAGCATACGCCGCATTAAACCATAACTTACACCGGCTGCTCGACCCTTTCCGTGGCTGCCTACGTCTATGATACAAACTGTTGCGCTCGCTGGTGGTTTCAACGACAACGTGATCTGCGACGCGATAAATCAACGACCAGAGAGTTTTCTCGCCACCCTTGCGGGCTATTATTCACGGATGACTGATTCACGATGAACGCTCCCGTCGAAACTCTTCCTTGCACCTTTGGCCCGGGACTACTGTTTGATTTATCCGAAAATCTGTCGAGAAACGCATCGTGTCGGCGGTTCGATGATATATGCGCTTTTGATGCAACCCGGATGGAATACTCATTCTTGCTTCTGAGAAAGCACTAGGCTCGTAGGTATAATTGCCTTTCATGACTTTCACTTCACGTGTATCGATGCATGGAATTCATTTTATGACTTATCACGGCGCCCTCGAATGAACAGCTTATTTCTAATATTTAGAAAAAGATCCTTTTTATTACAAACATTTTTGTTTGTTTATGGGTAAGCTAGAAATAATAGCCACGAGAGTTTTTCCCTGGTTCGAGTGCGTTTAATTGAAAGGTAGAGGTACGTACATTCACATCAAAGCAACGAGGGCATTCGATTTATATTTAAAATAGATTTCTTCGAAAATTACGTTCACCGCGACTAAATGACAACATTTCTTACGGCAGTCGGTTAACAAATTATATACTTCAGAACCTAATGCGTTTAACTCTATACTCTAATTTAAATCCTAAAGTGCCAGTCGTATCATAAAAGCTACGTCTGCAATAATACAGACTGAATTGATCAATTCCTCTCCCTTTTTAGCGGAGTTAAACACTTTGGCAAATGAACAACTCAATAAGTATTGATCGTACATGAAAATTTACCCCACTGTTCCGTTGCATTGCACCCTATCTCTTTCAATCATTCTGTAAAAATAGATATCAAACTATTACACCTGTCAATATACCCTCTTACGATAATGCGAACACACTCAACCTTGCACAACACACGCGTACTCTGCAATTCACAGACCGATCGAACGAAGGTTCAGAGGCAGAGGATCAAACTGGCAGCGGAATACCCGGCTTCTACGGGAGTGCAATTAAGAGGCAGCAATTACACGCCACGAATCTGTCGGAAGATTCAGCCAGCAGAAAGGACCCCGGACGTACACGTCCAAGCGGAGGCGAGCGAGTGGCACGATATTTTTTCGCAGCGGGGCGTGGGGACAGTCACATCTTCATCTCGACGCACGGCCTAATTGGCCGGAATGCTCTCTTACTAATTAAGCATTCGGCTAATTATTAATTACATCGACGCGGCCGTTCGAATTAATTCCCGGTTGACCGTGGGGTGCCAGCGCCGCGGGGCACGCTCGTCGCGCATAAGCATCGCACTTAATGCGCGAGTGCAACACGCGCGACAGCGCGCCGTGTTACAGCCGCGAGGACGATGTTCCTAGACGCGTCGCGGCGCGACTGGCGTGTCCCTTTCGAGACTTATTGCTCCTTAGTGATCGTATTCGTCGATTTATCCACTTTGTCGCTTGCTCGTCTCTGCTACTCGTGTTCCTATCCCTTTGCCACGTTATCCTCTGAACGTGAAGCGTCCTTCGTGCACGGAGCTGTACGGTTTTTGTTAATATCTGCTTAATTACCCGAGGTACAATTTATATAAACATCTGTATAGAGTACGTGTGCAAACTTCTGACAAAAAATTCATTACACTAATTATGCTTTTGGTACTTTATGTTAAATATACACGCTGCAGAGCAACCTGGTAAGCGGGAGATAAGAATAATAGTCGCATCAGCCATCAAACTGTGCAGAACAAGTTTGCATTCCCTCTCTACCTACAGGGTTACAAAATTTACACTCAGTCCCTATAAAAATGACAAATCAATTTGAACGAAACTAAAAAATTTTAAAAACCCGTACCTTGAAAAACAGAAACCTGCATGTCTACGAGGCACCAGTGGTTTGGTGGCATAAAACAAAGATAAGGGTTGTCAACCACCGTCCAGGAACAAATGTGACCGAAAATGCTGGAGGCAACTCGACGATTTGCGCCCCGTTTCGTATAATTAGTTGGACCGCGCAAAAGTCCTCTACCCCCTCGACCAACTCTCTTATTCACGATTATGAATCAATCGCGCTATATGTATATTCGACGAAACTTTAATTAACCAGCTGCAATGTTCATGTCTGCGGCGACCCTCGTGGAGCGTGTGTCTCTCTAGGTGAAACTAGCGGGCAGCGAGTTCCACGGACGGCACGCGTGACGTATCGCCGGGTTGGCTCGTGATTTCTTTCGATTTATTCGCGAGACTCCGGGGGCAGCGTGTAACTTAGGAGCTGCTGGAGCTCGACTGCCTCGAGGCAGACTTGGTGGTAATCATGAGCTCGCGGAAGGCGTGACTCATCTCGCGGTGCTACACGGGATTAGCTGGTGTAATTAGCAGAAAACGCGTCTGTGTCTGCCTATGGATGATTGGTTACTACGGCGGTGTTTGTGCTGCAGATGGATCGGGGCTTGCTGTTTCCGTTTCGTCAGCCTCTGTGTGATTTGTATTTACGCAGGGAGAGGAAGAATCAATCATACGTTCTTACACGACTACCCTAATCAACTATACAACTTGTCTGCCAAGTAACTCCATACATTGGTAGGACACGTTGGCAGTAATCGTACTAGGAATGTAAAGGCTGTACTGTGTTGCTCCTTGGTATTCGAGGAATTGAAATAATATCTTTATTGGCGAGCCTTAACCCTTGTGCACTCCTTTTTACACTTCCTTTAATCATTTTTCTATGTTCTTGCGAATGTATCTCGAAACTATTCTGAATCCCCAGTTATTTCGACAATTTTACGCTAATTCACCTTTCGTGCAAAGAAGTGTTTGCCAAATATTTTAAATGTTAATAATTGAGTTATGAAGTAATAAACAGGATATCGTACTATGCGTTTCAAATCGTTTGACAATTTGTCAGCATCGTAAAAAATTAAATACTTATCTCTGGTAATATGAGCGAGAACATCGTAGGAGCAGAGGGAAGCAACTCTGGATGTTTTTATTATCCACGAACAGGAGTAAATCGAAAGGTGCAAGGAGAGTTCGCGACGTACTTGGCGTCTCGTGACCGTATATATAGGTCCTCATTTCGATTTATCTACTTTGGTGGGTGCTCGGTCTTGCGAGCGTGAGAGACGATTTGAAAAAAGAAAAGGCGAGCTTAAAGTATCGCCAGGGCGTAGGTGCAGGTGCGCGAACATACACGCGTGCTCGAGCGTGGAGCGCGAGCGCGCAGCTTCGCAATTTATTTCAACGATGGCACGAACACAGTGAACCGGCCTTAGGTATTATTTATGGTTATGGATCGGTGCCGTTTATAAGTTCGGTGGTACTTTGACCGACTACAAGTACCGGTTGTCTTCGCAGTGAGTATATCATTAGCAGTTTTATTATTAGTAATCTCGAGCTCGAACACCGAGCAACGACCGCGGCTACTAATAAATTCCGAGTGGCCCCTTGGTACCTATACGCGCACGGAGGTTATTAATTCCGTTGAATTTCATTTCGTATACCGAGCCGCATTGTCGACTATGCCACGAATTCTTTGATCGTTTCGCCAAACCGATTGTTTCTACGCTTATTGAATTATTGAAGCTCGCCTCCCCGAGCGACACACGTGAGGTCTCGTTCGTGCAATGAACGCCCACGCATTCACGCAAGGTCGATCGCGATATGCCGAACGAATTAACCTCCGTCGATTGTTTGCCACGCCACGAGTACGTATATACACACGTGTGCATGTATTTATAAAACGTGCGGTTCTCCTCATACACGCACTGGCTACTTTTCGCTCGAGAGTTCCCGCGAGTCTCGAAAATGTTCGATCCTTCATGGATCCACCTACGCTCGGCTACTCTCCCTCGATGAAGGAAGACGGGTCAATCGAGATAGCGTTCCGTATTAACCTCCAGTCAATTAATTACTCCCCTTCGATTCTCGATAGTTTTCGTTTTTTGCCCCGCTACCCAAACTCCAGTATCGTAGGCGCGGGAGTGAGGAGACCACGGTGGGTCTCCCGGTGGAAAGAAAGAAGGGAAGAAAGCAGAGGCTGCAAGAAAGAAGGAAGTGGAAAAAGAAGAATCACGGGACGAAGAGGAAGAGCAACGGCGAGAGAAGCTGGAGATAGAGCAGAAAGGAGGATGTGCGTGCATGCCGCTCACGTAGCGTGCCAGCCAGCCTGGCAGCCTCCGTGGACCCTCTTCCCCTCTTGTCCAGGTAAAAGGGAGCCCGACGTTGCATTCATTCTCTCTCGCTCTTCTTCGCGGTCTCCTCCTTTCTCGTTCTGGAGTGCAGCGTTGCGGGAGGAAGGGTATCTTCCTCTTTATCAAACTGCAGCCTCTTACCTGGAACGCTCGCACCCACGGCCCCACCTGCGGTACGATGTGCGCACCGCAACAGGTGAGAGACTACCGAGAGTATGCTCCGCGTCCTTAAAGCCGTATCGTGAGGTGGAATTTTTGCTTTCATTTTTTTTTTTTTGCGGATAGCTACGTATCTACGCGGGAGTCTGATCAGCAGGACTCGTTTATAGAGAATTGCTCCCTGATTAAATCCTGCGGTTCGGTTACGATTTATTCATTTGTTACATTTTATGGGCTCCCCTGTGAACTCTAATTTTCAATAATGCGCGTACTGGAACTGTAGATGAGACAGTGGGTCTACTGTTTTTTTTATATTTTTGTATATACTGCGTATTGAAATTAGTTTCGATGAAAGAAATTAGAGAAATGTAACAAGGCGTTGGAAATATGTGCGCTCCTAGGGGATTATAGTCATATAATTAGATTTTATCTTGTTGTTTATGTTAATTGATTCACTGAGTTACATTTATTGCGTCGATAAGGGGAGAACAAGTTTGTTTATACGCATTCTGTGTTTCTCGGAGCAATTTTCACGTTCAAATACTTGTACTCCGTCCATGTTGTATGCGATGTACATTCACTGAGGGATAACTTGTACTCCCAAGTATGCTGATAATCTTATCAGGCCTTTGATTATCTAGAAGGATGTAGACATTGAAAATATTCGCACCTCTTCATCCGTTTCTCTCTTTTCTTTTCGTGGAAACGTTTCAATCGGCCTTTGCACTTGTCCAATAAAAATGAAACACTCTGAATTTCTCACACAACCTAATCGATCTCATCGAAGCTGTACATAAATCCACATCAGACATTTTCAGAAGGAAGCCACGATGAACACCATGTTATACGACACACACATGTTATACGACAGCTCTAACATAATTCCGTGCGATTTCAATTTTCGAATTAGAGTTCCCCCCAGCGCAACAGGTGACCGTGGATCCGTTTGGTCGCGGCTGTATCACGCGAAACTGTATTCCATCCGGATACCACATGGGGAGAGAAAGAGAAATAGGGAGAGCGAGGGGGAGATGAAGGGAGAAAGAGATCGTGGCCGCGAGATGCTGGCCGCAACGTTCTGATAATCTGCTCGTACGTGCCGCGGGTTGGAAATGAAATTGCACCGCGGTGCGTGGGTTCGATCTGATGTACGGGGCTTGTGGCCCTCCCTTATCGTCTCTTATTAGTTAGAAATTCCAGCGAGCACCGGTATTTTATGTTTAATTGCGCAGCCTCGCGGCGCTTCTAATCTAAATTATCCCGTTCCCGGTATCTTCTACTAATTTACTTGGCATTCGCAACTTTCGATACACCGTTATCACGGTCATAATGCTACTTTACGACAGCGCTGACTTTTTCGTAGTGCGTGCCCCCCTACTTTTGACTAAACTGATCCAATTGTTGTCATGAATACCTCAGGAATTTGTCAGTAATCTATCATAGATTTATAGGAATGGTTATTGAGGGAACTCCATTTAGTAAGTTGAATAATTGATGTAAATGTCAACGAAAAGGAATGAGTTAGATTGTAACACTAGACTGTCGATTCATTAATATAAAGTATTACAAAGCCTATCAATGTGATTTCAACATTAGTCCGTTCGTCGTTGTTGCAACACGATCCACGTTCTACCGTACGTACGTACGTATCTCTGTCAATAAATATAATTCTTCCCCCGTCGAATTTAATTATTCGTCGGTTTCCTTCGCCATGAATAACTGCGCCCAGCAAGTCAGAATGGAATCTCGCGATTAATCGAGACCGTTTATCTGGCTGTAATAAAGGCACTGTGTCGAAACGTGCGTGCACTATCGCGCAGGATTAGTGCCGAATAAGAGCAATTCCGTCGTGGTACGTGGCTTTTGCGAAACGTTCTTGTTGCGTGAGCGAGTGCGTGCGTGCTTGCGTGCAAGCGTGCGTGAGCGAAATACCGAAAACTTCCAAGTCTTTTCTCCAACTCTTCTTCCTCTTCTGTATCGCTCTCCACCTCCTCCACCCTCCCCCTTCTCACCCCCCTCTTCATCTTCTTCATCTTCTTCTTCTTCTTCCTCTCCTCCTTCTGCTGCTGCTGCTACGTTTGCTCAGATGTATCTACTTGCTGCTTGTTTTTTCCACATCCACTCGCGGACCCCCTCGCCGGAAGCGAAAGAAGCTCGAGTCCCGCTGCGATTAACCTTTTCAGGGATGAATTATTTCGCTCGTCAGGTCGCCGGGCGGCTTCGTGAAAATACGATTGCCCGATTCGTCGAATCAGTCACCTGCTGTTTACGTAGCCTGAAGTGACGCAATCTCGCCGCGTGTCGTCTCGCGATCCCTCCGTGCAAAGATGTTCCAATGCGCACGACAGAGTCGAGAATTCTCTACGATTTTGTAGACAAAGAATAACAGTCGAATGGATGTCGCGTGGAACGGTTGTTTGACGCGAGGAAAGCTCATTTCGCTGAAGAATTTATAGCGGTTTCATGTGAAACACGCCTGCGCAGCGTTCTCCGGCTTCTACTCGGAACACCCGATGATTTCGCGAATTTCCTGACGGGAATAGGATCGGTTCCCTTGCTCGTTTCGTCGAACAAGGCCTGACGGCAAGAAAACATCGGAATCTATACTTCGGCCGGACGTATTGGTACGTCAAGTTCAAGTTTTTTACGACGGTGCTTCGTTAGGACGAGCCTTAACAGTAAAACTGATCCGCGGAGCGACAAGTGGTATGCAATAATCGATACAGACAGTGCGGATTAATTGAGAATGAGTGGACATTAATTGAAGGGGAAGAAGAACGAGGCACGCGCAAGTTTCCTTAAGCAGCCGAGCGTGTGGATACGCCTTTAGGGATCGGTCTAACCGATAGTCCCGGCTGCACGGGCGAGAATCGTAAGGCACTGGGAATTAATCGAGGATAGAGTATGGGGACGATCGTTGACATCATTCAAGCTGAATGCCTGCTACCTTTGGATAACAATCGCCGGCCTACATGCAGCTAATGATAGTCTCTTAAATTCTCGAGTTTTTGCAAAATGCGTACAATTATTAAAGAGTAGAATTTTTCAGGCATCTATACACAGGCAAAAGATCTAAAATAAAATTGATCGATACAGTTTAAACAAGGGCGCCAGTATTAAAACAAATTAATATTGTTTCTCACAAAAAATTCTGCCTCTACTTTTTAGCCAAACCAATGTATTCTGAACAAAGTTGAATGTATAATTACGCAACGGAACAATCGACGGTCGAGAAATATTGAACATCGCGTGAAGCAACAATGGAAAGTGTAAAATTCATTGGATGGTGGTGCGCCCCATTGACGTGTATGCAGAACCGCCGTATAAGGACCCAAGCCGTGCATGAATGAGATCCCAGGAGCTACCAGTCACCTGAGAAACTATCGTCCCTCGCGTGCAACCAAGTGCATCTCTTGGGTCGAATGCTGGTGCATCCTCTTCTACATACATAGTTGTAACGGCCCAGGTTGCGAGCCCATCGAGAGACCTTGTAACGGTCGGTCACGAATTGCACGAACACGTTATATGTATACGAAACTCACGTGTTCAGCCTTCCTCGATGCCATTCTTCCAGTAACAGATGAACTGTTCGTTTGTCACGAGAAGCAGTATCGATTTTATCAGCGGATTTAACGGGTCCACTTGCGTACAGAGAAATATATAATAATATAAGTATATAAGACCATTCGAGAAGGTAATTAAAGTACACTGTAATGTATTCGCCCCCAAATATCTATATTAGTCTTACGATATATATTTCTGTATTATTCTTTATCTCTATATTTCTGTCGCTTAAGGATTCATACGTACAAATATTATTGCATCTTGCCAAGCCTTCCTCATCCTTTGCCTTACCCTGTGAGTCACCCCGTTTAGTCACCCGTCCAATGTTTCCAATTCCTGACCTATGTCCCTAACTATTTTCCATTCCTACTTTCGACCTCTCCTATCACCCCTACTCCTATATTTCAGATCCCTTATAAACCCTTGACCATTCCTCCTCAACACTCATTCATTCATATTTATCTTACTCGAAGTCCTCAACTCTCATTATATTCAATTATTACCATACTACAAGTCCAAGTTCGCTCATTATTGTCATACAAGTCCAAGCGCACTCATTATCATTCTTACAAGTCTAAGTGTTAATAAATAATCTCTTAAAAACCGAAGATGGAAGTTCAAATTTTCTCTGTGTACATTACAACACATTTACATACGAACAATATCAACGACTCTGTGAAACGTTCATACGCTATGATCAAGCATAGAAGAAGTGGTAAGATTACAAGTTTGCACGCGGTACACGCGCATAAATTGTTTAATGTACGTGATTTCGATGTGAAACAGCTTAATTACTCAATTACACCGAAGTTCACGATCGCGAACAATAATTAACCTTCCAGTTGCACCGAACGTATGTATGTACTATACATAATATACATATGTATACATACTCGCCTACGAATGGACTGGCCCAACACTGTATGCATGGTTTGACTGTTTAATTGAAACATGCTGCGCCGGCAAACAGAACAGTGCAAGTATGTGTAACTGGGTACCCTTGCATCGAACTAATATTAACGGCATGAAAACGTCATGCGCTATCATAAACCGAGTGCACCGAGCAAACTGTCTACGTATAACTATAAAAATGATTAATTCGCCAAGCGAATTCCCGACCTAGCACTATACTCTTCGCACTCGCGAGTAAGTACGCTACACGCGCACTTACCTACTTATATTCTTATATACGTTCCCTGCGCGATTTCATCGTTGAACGCGACGTCGGAAAGTCGTTTCGGGCCAGTTCCTGACCTTTCGTCCGATTTTTCCAGGGTGTGGCGTGCGCGTTTGCATACGAAGAATTAACGAGTAAATACGGAGAGGCTATTACGATCCACGATCGTCTATGGCGTATGCAAAGGAGGCGGAAGAACGGCCGATGAGGAAACACCGTCAAGCTGTTAGTATTCAATGAGATAATGAAGAAACGCCTAGGAATTCAATGACCCACCGTGGAGCGTAGGACGTTAGTAACTCTGTGGCTTCTATCGGGATTAGATTAGCATACAACCAATGCAGACATCGGTAGATCATTCGACACAAATATTTCGTCTCCCCTTGTTTTGCATTTCGTTTCAAATACTCGTCAGGCCGCGTTGAAATTCATTTTCAGTCGTTCACTATTACGTAGTTCAAGGTGAGCGAATTCCTTCTGCATCCGTGAAAACATGAAATTTCTGTGTCGCGGTTAAACAGTTTAATGATTGTCCACCGACCAGTACGATTATTTTCGTTGAATTATTAATACCGTGTGTTTTACGGTCGACCATTTCATACACGTTCGTCTAATTAGATGTGATTCAGAAATTATTCAACGATACTAGAATGGGGACGAGTTTTTTTTGTTGAGTCGGAGGTTCCCTGCCTAAGACAGTTGTCCATTATGACTGTCTGTTGAAACGTTTATGCTTGAATATATTAATGTAATGTATACTGAATACAAGATGACAATTACCAGGTGACTCCTTTCTGCATCACATTAGGTGCGCGTTTTCAGTAGCGGATTGTACCTGTACAGCATGTATATATAGGTTTCACCGTAGGATAATTGAGCAGTATATGAGTAACCAATGAATAATTATCCTATCGTTTTGAACAGTATTTCGAATCAATATTTCAATTAACCCTTTGTAACCCCGTGCAAATACTCATCCATCTCGATGGAATATTTATAATGGTGAGAATATTGTACAAAGACAATTGAGTTGCAGACGGTTAATAAGCGGCATCCACAATTTCTTCCCCTTTTTCAATCGTGCATTACTTATTCGCGTGTCACACCTTCGTCACACGGTTCATTCCATCCACCAATATATTTATTCGTTTCACGAGATAAGCGATCTTTTATTCCCGACTTTCTTGCACCAAGAACGAAGAAGCACACCGCGTCGCACCGTGGCCCGGTTGCATTACAATCCCTGCCGAAAAATTTCTTGCGGCGGCCCCGTTGTTTTTATTAACATTCCGCGGGCCCGATTCTGCGGATACTTAAGGAGGCCCAAGGGCGGTAATTCGAGAACCGTAAGGTGTTTCGGGACAGCCGCATCGGAGCATTCGATACCGGCCCTGCGGAGGCGGACGATACTTTTCCCTTGCACAGTGCAATACGTCAAACCTCGTCCTCCCGTGGATTGCACCGGTAATCCGGCCGGATCGGATTACTGCGTCCATAATACGTGAATCGTGATACGCCCGCGATATTCCCCCCTTCTGAGAGGGGCCCATGCCACCCCGTCCGTCCACGATGGGCCATTCTCGTGCACAAACGAGTCACGGAACGCATACAGGTACTCTGATGCTCTGCTATCCACTTCAACCTGATGTTCAAGCGAATGTTTATCTTCGCACTGCCCTCAGTTTGTAAGTGAAACACGGCTGAACGCATAATCTCTTATACTCGATTGCTTTTTCTTACCTGGAAGAGCGTTACTTGGAAGTATGTATCGTGTACGATTTTCTTGTTTTGGGGTATACGTGTAACGTGTATGATAAACAGGTGCCCCTTTATGTTGTTTGCTCTTACTGGCTGATTAAGTATCGCTTGACGGACGCGTTGGACAGGTTTCTCTTATAGCGAATCGGAGCTGGCTGAAATCTTGCTTCAACTAGCGCAATCTTTCTACGGTTTGATCGATCCCCCGACGAATGGATTGTCCTTGCGTATGCTCGATATTTCGCGCCGCGGCAAGTGATTCCTGAGTGGATGACGCGTAATTGGTATTTACTGTCGGTACGTTATTTATAATGAATATTATACTGGGAGAGATTTCAGATTACCATTATATTCGGTGTCACTGGCTAAGATGGATTGTTTCTTCAATCAAGTTCAACGTTATCTTGCGCAGCGTGTAATTAGTATTTTTTGGTTAAATGGCGCTGCTTAGAAACGTAATTGTACCGTCGAAAAAAAAGAGGAAGGCGTTAAAGGAGATAAAGTCGCCGCGGTCACGGTTTTGAAGAATCGTTGAATTTTCCGCTCGGCTTGAACGAGTAGAATTGTGCGCGCGAGAAAATATTGCTCCATTGGATGCTGCGTTCGTGTTTTTGAGGCGTTCTATCTTGCGTTCGCTGCGAGTTATTACTCGTTGGCTCATACCTGGCCGCTAGGTCAACCTGAGCGTCGTTGCAACGGGTTAACTTTTCAATTAAGCATTCACTGGGTCAAGATGTCGCAACTACCTGGCGCAAGTTGCAAGCCACTGTTGCGAATATCTATCGTAATAAATGCAAAGTAGATTGAATTTATTAACTGATTATTCCAGGCGTAATCAACGTGCTCTTTGCCCGTCCATTCACATTATTTACATAGTAACACTTCATGGACCTCCCTAATCTAATCGATAAAAATGCAGTACACGGGAATTCGTCTTAGTCCTATACAGCAATAACCGGGGTCAATGAACCGTAAAAGGCAGATACAAAATCATCTACCTAGTGAATCTACTGTCTCACACTGTCATTTTTCTAACGCCGCAGAAATTCGATAATCTGCGCAAACCGACTCCTCGACTAATAGGTCCGCAATATCCAAAGAACTTAACGTCTAAAGTCTAAAGCACAGGATCGGCGTCGTCAGCGAATTTCACTTTCGGGAGCCGGAAATTATCGGAGCCCGCGGCGGAATCGCGTACAGCCAGGCCAAGGGGGCAGCGTTCAGGGGCGTAAAAGCATTCGAGGCGTAGGGGCCTGCGGGAGATGTGAGCAACCGCTCATTACCGAAACCGCTTTTATTGGTTACCGCGCGTGAAGATGTACACAGAGGGAAGAAGAAGGAGAGTGAATCGGTGCTGCGAAGGGAAGGAAACGGCGTAAAGCAAAACAGAGCCGCGTAGAGTTTTAGGGGAGAAGAAGAAAGAGGAGGCAGAAAGGGACTATAAGCCATCATCCAGCAGTGGCGGGCCATGAAGCCTGATTATACGGTGGGAGTGGCATGAGGAGCTCCAGTTGGGCATCGGGTTCCTTCGTAATTCGTAATACGTCGAGATATTGCGCCCGCGGCAGAGAAAAAAGGTCTTCGTTCGTTCGGGAAAGACGCCGGACTTCGTAGAGCATCCGCATGCGATGCTCTACATTGAGATCGTTTCCTTGGTTTCACACCGCTACATCCTGCAGGCTTTAGAAAACAGTTGAGTAAAGTTGTGTTGTCACATTGAGAAACTGATTGCAGACCAGAAGTTACGGTGTCGGATATTTTTCATATCTATATACCATATAGTAGGTTGAAAGAAAGGTTGAAGTAATGTGAGAGCAATTCGAGTGCAAAGATATTGAGGGTAAAATATATTTGCTATTTTCGGGACACATAATAATTCGTCGCCTTTTGAACTTGCTGGCACCATTAGAATGATTAGAAATCTGAATTACTCATTTTGAATGCAATTCTTTGAAGTTAGTGTCAATTAAAGGAGACTAACCTGACAGGATTAATTAGTAGTGGCTAATCTTGACAGTACAGAAGCAGAGTAGGAGCTTCGCTATTATAAATCGTGAAAGATGCGACGACTGAACTCGGTTTTATCTTCTGGGACGAGGCAAAAATATCTAACGTCCTTTTCGCCGGAATGGAATTCTAATGGGCGTCAAACTTCTTTCCTTCTGGCAGGTCAGCACCGGTAGCTTTTGCGTCGAACCGCGTCATCTCTCTTCGTGGTTAAACAGCGACGACTGTCTCGAGAGACGGAATGCTTCGCATCGTGGAGCTATTGCAAGAACGTGGGTAGACGTTCCATTCGTGGTGAGCCGTAAACCAACGGAAATAAAATCCACCTGATACCTGTTATTCCTTGCCAGCCTTATATTCTATTCTATTCTTTAAATGAAAGACACAACCTCGCTGTCAATCTAATATCATCCTTCAAAATCTACTAGAATTACGGTGACACCATTAATTAATTACTCTTCAACACAATTGAAGGATCGGGGCCAAGTGCCTTCACTTTGCCACCCCCTACACGATACAAACAAAAATGTTAAATGGTAATGAACTCCGGGCTATCAGAGCAGAGACTCCAAAACAAGAACTTCAAAACGAGCCTAGGTAGAATGCTGTACGATTTTTTTCACGCAATTACAGCAGTTCAGAGATAGACAATTTCTCGGTCATTTACAGATCCTTTAAAAAATTATCCCCAATAAAATTGATATCACAAACTCCAGTATAATTGATTCCCGCGCCAGACATTTTGACCCGGAGTAAGACGCGACGAATCGATACCATTTATCAAACGACGACTTAATTTCGCCAGCCACGGAGATTTACAGGCGGTTGTTGAATCAATAATACGACCTGTTGGGGATCCAAGCGATGATATTTTATCGAAGACAGGTCCACGATTGAACGCGGTGGTCAGCAGTCTGGCTTCCAGTTTATGGTTTCTAATTCTATTGGATCGGTTCACGATAGATCAAGACGGATGGTTTGTGACAGGTCGAGCACGTAATTGATAGGATCGTGATGGATATATGTATGCCGTTCGGGAATTGCCACATATGGAATTAGGTGGGTGTCGTTCAAGACCTACCACTGTTAGCGTATCGGTTTCCCAACCAATCGGCTCCGTTAATTATTCGATCGACCCGTGGATCGATCCCTTTCGTCTCGCGTTACAACACTAGACGACCGGTGAACGGATACGATTCCACTGCTGCACAGAATGTAGCGAATAAATAGAAACAAGCGCCGGGAGTGCATTTCACGGCGGGCTATATTTCATATCGTATTATGTAACGGGAGGTCTAAACGGGAAGTATGGAAGTGCAAAGCGTCGTATATCGTTAGATCGGTATCGCTACCGAAAGTAATTGCCACTGCTCTGATTTAAACGCGTGCACGCCGTCGAGAATTCGACGCGAGCCTGGGGGAGAAATCGTGCAGGTTATCGTACCGCCACTCGTTCTTGTATAGGGGAGGCTGGAGAGATCTGATAGGTAGAGATGCTTGATACAGTTTTATAGTTACCAAACAATAAATACAAGAGTTTGTTCATTCTATACTATGAGCACAAGATTCTCTTTTGTTAATTAGATGGGAAATATGAAACTGTAAACTCCCCTAGTCTTGCACTTTTCTAGTGCAAATATTTTAGTAATTGCGGAGAGACACGGGTCTTGCAAAGCTTGAGAATTCAGACATTAAACAGTAACGCGTGTGAAACGTGCGTGAACAAAATATTTGTAACAATATATAACTTATTTTCGTTGCTTACAGGAGGGTTAAGGAACACCTCGACCCCACCTGTCGCATGTTAATTTCGATCTCCCGTTTGGAGCAAACATAAATGAGACTCCCACAAACGTACACCCACGATCGTGGAAATGACCGATCGTAAAGAGTTCGAGGAACAGAGTCGTCAGGTCCAAGCGTTGTCGTGGGTCAGGATGTCGCATTGTCCGTCTAGGTGGAGGGCCATGCTTCGCCGCGAAGAATCCGCGGTGGAACGATCGATCAGGAGGGGGCCTGACACTAATTGCGGAGAACACTTGGGGAACACGCGTGGTTCCAGGCTGGAACGGCCGGAACGAATGCCGCGTGATTTATCGCTTATCGGAGGTGCTCGTCCCGCTGATTGGCTGACGAGCAAGAGTCTGCCTCACCGCGACACTCTTGTCTCTCGTCGATTTACGATCCGCGTGCACGACGAGCATCGAGCCGAACACCGGCGTTCTAGTCGTGTCACCGACGAACCGCTTGGTCCGCGGCCTGATTGGCAGAGAAATCGGACAGGAATCGACCTTCGACGGTCTATTAGCTCGCCGGAAGAGATACGCGACAGATCTAATAGGCATACAGAGCTGAACATCGCGTATTCTATAGTTGCTCGTGGTAGTAATGAGCCTCCGATAAGGTCGCAGGATACGCAACGTTATTCGGCGTTTCATTAATTTCTTCGTAGAAACGGAATGAGCGCGCTCCTTGCCAGGAACGAATCTATTTTTCTATAGCTTGCTTCTTCGAAACGATTGCGCGGCTTGGTGGATTTTTTTGTATTACGCGGTTAAGGAGGATTGGTCGTTTGTTACCGGAACAATTTGCTTTTAATTATTATTTTATATGCTTATCAGCTTGGCCAGAGTTACCAGAATGGACCGTAAATTATTCCTTCCAAAATAATGAAAATCTTGATTCAAAACAGTCACAAAAGTTGTCACAAAAATGAAAACCCTTGAATTTCGAAAAACACTGTAGCCTCTACCTTGTATTAGATTGTCAAATTTTTAGAAAAAAAATGACTGTTTACTGTTTTGAAAGATTTAGGAATATTGTGACAACCAGCCCCGGCCTGCCCTACTATGCAGGTACGATTACACAAAACTATCGCGACAGGTTAATCCGAATGAAGTTGCAGTGGCATCGAACAGCAACATCCGTCCATTCAATTTCGTTTGCTTTCCGCGACAAATTCACGTTGCACTAAACAGCTCGCTACACGCACTATATACAACGAAATATTTAATGCATATCCGAGTTGAAAGTACAAAAGCCACCGAATCCCACGAAACGTTGGTAGGCGAGGAATAGTCGGAAGAGAGACAACACGCGGACAACAGGTCGGCAATTTGCGAGACACGCATTCCTAGAAGCGGAATGACCGGTCACAACAATGTCCGCCAATTTTTCTAATGCGATGCTTACGGGCTTTGGCTACCTTCCGGGAAGCACCGGCATTGTGTCCAGGATTTTTCCCTCGCCACGCTTGTCCCGTAGAGGCAGCTGGTGGAAAGCGAGGGAGAGACACGGAGTCACGCGTTCTTCGAGGAATCGAGCATGCACGACCGCTATAGGAATCGATCGTACGATACTGTTCTGCCATTTGTAGATACCAGACATGCACACGCGGGATCTTACCTTTTCAGATCCAAGGGGAGATTGAAACGCGACACAGTGTAACGCCTTTTCGGGACACCGGCTGGGATCGACCGGCGACAAATGACCAACGAAACGATCGTGTTGATAAGGGCAAATAGGAACCGTGATGCCGTATAATTGACCTGTTACGATTGCGTTCTCCGTATGATGATTGATTAAATCGATGCTGCTCGTGATTGGTCCGCGACAGGATTTCGTATCTTTCTTACGTGTCGTTGTTCGGCACACAAATCACTTGTCTGAGTCGTGGAACACAGACATATCGAATGTGCTCTGGTGGAGTGGTGTAGATAGAGTGGTTGCAAGTACGGTGCCATACTCGTGTGCTTTACTCCGCGGGTTGATATGCAAATGAGCGTTGCGTACAGCGGTTTTAATAGGTCCGTAGGTAAGCGCACGAATTCTTGTTCCGCGATATCTTTACGATCGTTCCGAAGAGTGCCGAAGGTGTTTTTCGTCAATTTAATGCTTCGAGGCGGGAGCAAAATGTTGCCGCAGAAAAGAGAAAAAGAAGGCAAGGAGGTGAGAAAAAATACAAGACTATGAAATCGCGACCAATGGCGCTTATGAATTACTGCCACGTTCGGCCAAAGAGCTATATGCACCTGGAAACATATCAATACGCCAAACACGATGCTTATTGCTACATATTGCACAAGCTACCGGAGTGTTTTGATAAACACCGGAGTGCAGGTTGAATGTTCTTTTTCGATCCCTCCCTCGTTCGCTTCCTTTTAATTGAAATCGGTACGCGGGACGTCGGCGATCGAAACAAATTATTACGCCATAAATAATACCGAACCGTGGCTCGCCGTTTTACGTAATTTCGTTCGATTAATTCCCCTGACCCGATGCGATAGCGGAATGCTCAATTCCACCTCGCTGATTAATCGGGCCCGTTCCTTCATTCGTGCCTCGAGATCGAGTACGTTGTATACAGAGAGCAAAAAAAAAAGAAAGGGAAAGATCGCTCGAGTATGCATTAACTCGCAATACTGTGCAATTACATCGTCCAAAGTATTATCGTGTCCATTGCTATCCACGCTGCGTTTCCACGTAGCGGAAGAAAGAATATTCGTTCAGTCACGGACGTGATCCTCGTACCCGATCGCCGGTGGATTCGAGCGACCGGCTGAACCGGAAGTGGATGGACGGACCCAATTACTCGACTCGAAGTTCAAGCACGTACCGTTACGGGACACGTTCGTTCGTACCAGAAGAAGAGAGCTGGGCCACCCTGAATTAAATTGCGCGGTGTACTCGCGCAGTTTCGCGAGTTCTCGCGGAACGCGGCTGCGTATTGGTGGCCGGGCCAGGCCGATATCAAGCGACCAACGAGAAGCTCGAGGGACAGCCCGAGGGATATATCGCGTTTCCGGGCTGCTCTCGGGCCACGACCTCCTGTTCACCGTGAATACCTGCATGCCGCCACGGACGCACAACGCGGAGGTCTGCTGCTCTTCCGTTTCTCATTCTACTGTTGGGCTCGCGTGTGTGTCATATTCTACTGAAATTCGCTGCTTGGTGGGTTGCGCTTTACCGATCAGAATATACTTGACGATACACTTGGAGTATTGAGAATTAAGGAGGTTTACGTTGCTGTTCTTTGTTATATTCGGCGCTCTTTGTGGAACGGCTGTATGTACTGGCAAACGATACGAGCTTTTCGAGGAAATTCTGTTATCGATTTTTGATGAAAGTTTTGTTTTGTATTTTCGTTTATTTCATTGCCGTGCAGCGCAGCAGTAATTAAATTTCAGGAACTTTTACACGCTCAAGCATTTGTATAGTCTCAGGTGTGCACTTTCCTGGGTAGTACACTTAGGGCTGAATTACAGTGATCGAATCAAGGACCGCTCTGTAGAATGGTCTTCTTCTACCCCGCCTCTCTTTAACTACCATTGAAATCGGCCTCATTTCGGCAAGAACGTTCACACGGTCTACCGGACGCGAAGGATGTACACTTTAGAACAGCCGATTACGTATTTCGAGCCGGGCCGACTTCCTGTTGTCAGCTTCTCCGTTATCCAACAGCCGAACGTACTCACGAGTAGCACGCCTTAACGAAAGGACCCTTGCCAAAATCGCGACAGGCCGGAATTCGTTATCTAAACGAACTGTGTTATACACGTTTAAAACGACTCCACCGATCAACCGTGTCGTTTTAACGTCGCGACTCGTACGTAATTGGGTTTCAAGAACGTGAGAAGAGATCGTTTGGCGCTGTCGAGTAGCAACGCTCATTTGTCGAATTAATAACGAGATTTTATTAGCCGAGGAACATTGTGAACTCAATCGATCGCGACGACCAGAAGGGCGAAAATATATTTCTCTGCAAACGTTTTCTGGCGAAAGAAGAGGCAGAGACAGACAGAGAGAAAGAGGGTGAGGAGAGCAGCGAGAGAAGAGTATCGAAGGAAATAAATAATCGATAGCAGCGAGTACCAGCCGCGGGGGTACTTAAATATATTTTGCACTCGGTATATCCTCCAGCATATGGAGTGCCTTTCGCGGTCTGAGCACGACCCTCGACCTCGGCCAAATTATTGACCCTATAAAAACGATGCTACTCGCCATTAGCATTCGATCGTGGCTGCTTTACGAGACGCGTGTTCAAAGGTCATGCTCGCGGTCGATACATCTGCCTACCCCTTTCCAACACCTTTCCTTGATCGTCGCCTCTGGTGATTTACCTGTAGGCGAATCGGCTGACGGTTTTACGATCACGATAGTAAATTCGCCAATCCGCCACAGAGTGTAAGAAATGTTTGATACGACGCGACGTTTCACTCTTATCTTATATCCGACCGTCGAGTGCGAACCGCGTAAAAGATCTGGTATAAAATATTATCCCATAAACATTACGTTTCCAAACTTGTTGCAGGAAACTTTTTATTTTGGCTACTTAGGCTATTTGTCCTGGCGTTCGGGCGAATCGAAAGCTCATCGATCTTGCAATTCTCAGGAGCTTCGATTTCACCTTCCGTGTCGGTTCTCTAAGAATAATCAACCCAACCTAAAGCCACCGAAGGGTCCGTCACCGAACGCGAAATTCGCGAGGATTCGGCACGAAGTCGAGAGTAACGCACGGACGGAAAAGGAAGAGTCCGAATTCTTTCGCGACGCTCTGACCCGGCTGACACGGTACGATCGATCGATCGATCGATCCGCCGGTCATCGTCGACGACGCAGACATACCGTCAACTTCAGGCCAGGAAGATCCACAAGCGGTGCCGCGACACGAGGATAAGAGAAACACGTTTTACGATGATGGATCGTCATTCAAACAGGAACGTCGCGACGTGGTCCGAAACCGTAAATCGTCTATGATAGCAAACCGAATGCGGCAATGAATTTTGGCCATTAAGTAATAGGGCGATAAGATGGGCGATGGAGCAAACGCCAAGAGTATGTCCATCGACCCGTTCGTAAATAAAGATATTCTTATTAAGATCGTATCAAATCTGCATCTATACCATCCGATACCGAAGCGAACCGAAGAACGAAAACTAACGCGAATGTAAAACTCCACGGCTACGTAAACAATTCCCCATCCATAGCCAACCTTCTGTAGAAATGGTTTGTTTCGTAACAGCATCGGTAGAACGAAACCCTCTCGCGGTGGTGCCCACCTCTCGCAGGTGCCAGGGGATAATTAATTGACGGTGCCCTAACGGTACCGGAAGATTACGGTCTTGGTGCCCCGGTACCAGTCCGTCCAACCTAGGAAATCTCCCGTCGCGTTAGCAAAAAAGCACAGTGTTCCTACTTTAAAGCCGGCGATAATTCCGTTTCTTCGCGTACCACGGGAACCAGCGTGTCCAACCTAACATCAAACGTGCCTAATGGTTTCTAATGGATCCCCTCGGCGGCTTAATGTCCGTTTCCGCGTCAACCACCCCAGAAGGCCGCCAACAACGTCCCTCGAGAGACGAGTTGGCAGCGGGTCGTTCCGATGCTAATGATAATGGTAACAATATAAGGTTCTCGGAATGGCGCGATCACAGCCACGCTGAATTCTTGCGAGCCCGCGGGTTCGTGCACGCGCGTGCATCTAAGCCTGTCGAGAGGGGTCGGTCGGGAAGGCCACGTTCCATCGTATCAACGGTTTTCAGGCGTCCAGCGTTCTGTTGCTCTTTTTCAGCTGGCGAAGTCGAGAAAGAAAGGCAGAGGAAACGCGAAGAGGTACGGTCGTCAGGTAGGGACGTCGGTTTTACGTGCGCTCTATACGTGCACGCGTGGCTGTACGAATGTGCGTGGCTCAGGCCGAGTATTACACGTCCGTATTACGCGTAATGATAGGCCGGGATGGTTCCCATTAACGCTTGGAGCACCCGCGTTTCTACGACGATCACCATCCACAGTACGGCCACCTAATTACACGGGACAATGTGGGATGGGGTATGGGTCCGTAGCCTCTCGTACGTTTGCTTTACTGCCGGCGCTTTCTTCGGTTTTATTGAACGAATGGGCCACGAAGGGGCCACGGCACGGCACCGCGAGATCGTTCTTCGTTCGGCGAGACGTTGATTCGACGTGTGGCGATTCGAGAACAGGTTGAATGGCGTGGCTGGACGTGGACTCCCTGCTGCCTCCAGCAGACGTATTTCGAACGTATTGGGATAAATATAGAGTCCTGTGTGGAAAACGTTCAGTAATTGTCGTTCGAACATCGCGGGTAACTTGTTTATCTTGGGACGGACGTTGCGGCCGTGCTGGGAAAGATTTTTATTTTCTCCTGGACGAGTTTTTACACTTTGGACAAATGCTATTTGCATGTTTATGCGCCGCATATGTAATGTTAAATCTCGTTAATTTCAGATACCGCTGTTTTTCGTCGCTGTTTTCCACCGCTAATGTCAGTAATCTGCCCGACTTTGCGTAACTAGGCACGAACAGCGTCGAGCTTGTCGACAAATTAGCGGTTCGACGTACGCACATACGTATACAAAGATTAGACGAAACGATTGTGTTGTATGTAGAAGTGGCGTCACAAGCCCGCGGGTCGTTAGGCAGCGTGACGCGATTCCATTGTCTCTTATGTTAATTATTCGGTCTCGTTACGTTTGTGCCTAGGATCGATCGTAGATCGCTGGCACGTTCGTTGGAACAAGCTCGGAACTGGTTGCGACCTTACGTTACTTACGCGACGATCTTTGCACCTAATTGCAAGTAGCTTGATCATCCCTGTCATCGTAGACATATTAGGGGAACGTTTATCTTTGTTCGGAATTAAGTGTTTTGATTGGAATATTGCAATTCGCAGCGGGCAGGCACGTCCGACGCGTGACTGCTACAAATGAGACGCAAGCACAGTACAAGTGAGTACGACGAATCGTCGTCGACTGACTGTAATAACACGCGAGGCAATATTTCTCCTGGCTTAACGTCTTTTTCGTTAGCCGGAAAGGATCGCGCCTGTGCGAGTCAAATTGATACAGCGATTGAATTTGAAAAGAAAATCAAGGTACGACACAATGTCGATGGTCTAGCTCCTGGCAGCAGTCTCTCCATTCACATGGTCATCATCATTATTATTATCGTCCGTCCCTTCGTCCCCCTCTTCTTCTAGTTACAATAATTCATCTTCATCTTCCTAGTTAGTATACCGGATTCATTATTTTGCATACACCGTGTACCACTTCGAGGCAATCTATCAAACCGTTAATTAATCAAAGCCCGTATTATTATGCAACGCGAAATGACAATAACTACCCTTGAGTCTCCATCAATCGAGACCTGCCTCTTCAATCTTCCGCTCCTCTCCTATCATATCCTTTCCTCTCTTCCCCATTTGTTTCTGTTGCCTTTTCCTTCGCGTTTCGTCCCCGTACCGGGACTTCCTGCTACGCGACGTCGTAAACGCGAGACACGCGGACGAAAAGCAAGCTAGGAAATTCCTGCGACGCCTTTCGAGCCACCGTCGAACGAATTGCCCATACTTTATCGGGCCTATTTTTCGCCTCCGCGAAAAACCGATGCTTTATGCGCGAAACGCGCAACCGAGCGACTCGTTAAACCGGACAGGTCGATAGGCGAATTTACGACGAGACAGATTTCACTTAAAATTCTCCGTTTATCTGCGTCGATAAATCTTTGCTCGCACAGCGCAATAGCAAATACAGCGGTCGGTGATCGGTCACGTTGATTTCGCGATTTCGCGGCAACTATAATCCTATTTTTTTTTCTCTGTCGTTCGAAGTCTATTTATCGGCGAAATCAACGATGCTCCGTCCATTTGTGCCCCATGCGTCAAGACATCAAACGTAAACCGTTCATCATACCTCAACCGCTATCTGAACTTTTTCACTAATTAAAACAGATCTTTTGCTAACTCTATCGCCAGGTCGCTTATTGATTCCTAACTCGTATGTGGTAAAACAAGACAAGCGATCCGTGCGGGTTTTTATCGTTCGCCCACGCAGCGTATATTAATTTTCACGCTAGGCCTTGGCGCGTACACGCACTACTCGAGCGGATAATTAATCGTTTATTATTACACGGTAGCCGATGGCAGTCGGTCTGGTGGCGTGTTATTGGCGTGACAGGCAGGTAACCACGGACTCAGCATGCAGCTTCGTTGATATTTCGCATTTGTTCCGCAAAAATCGTACTTTATGTTCGATAATTGCACACTCTCACACGTATAATCCTTAACGATATTGCTTATTAATTCGTATCACGGTGAATGATGATAAATGTTTCGCATGCGCGTCGTCGACGTGCACGTACTTGGTGTAATTAAAGCCGCAAGCCACCGTGTTACTGATTCTTTTTCGTCGTCGCGCGTAGGGTTTCGAATTTCTCTACCAATCTGGTGGAATCATGAACGATCGAATAATCGAGGATCCAAGCTTCGTCGAGACGAAGTTTAGCGGAATGATTAAGTCGTTTCATCAAATCGTCCTCTTTCACGGTTTTTTTAGTCGCGATTTTATTAATTAATCGACGGTTATATTATTGCGAATGCGAGACAAATAATGGTTGGTCCAGTAATATTACGGTGCCAGTGCCGAAGATCTGAAGGACCGAGATTACTTGCCGTTTTAATATTCCAGCCGTGTACTCCTCCGTAATACCAGCGCATGCTCGTCCTGTAGACTACACTCCCTTTTGCGTGGTTCTTTTCCTTATAGCTGCTATCGAGCATGTGCCGGTACCAAAGAGGAAGCTGGAGTAAGGAATACGTTTTCAGCGGTCTTTCATGATTCGTTTGGATGGCTAGACAATAAATTGGCAATTAATTAATAAGGACGGGGGAAATTTTGTTTAAATTTTTGAAATAGCACAGTGCAAAGACATTTGCGAAAATCCTTTTCACGCTATTATATTGAAAACTAAACAGCTAGCAACTTAATAATTTTTCCCATTCGCAAATCACGTAAAATATCAGTCTTTCCTTAAGTGGACTTAGTACATTCCGATTTCAAGATCTAGATATCCTTTCGGAACGAATATACAGCCAGCCACCGGACTGGGTCCATCGAAATTGCTCCGAGAAATTCGTAGTCCAACGCCTCCGCGGCTGGGGAAAAAAAAGCGGTGCAATAAATATTCTTCCGACCTAGCGCGACAAAACGGCCGGTCAGTGCGGTCCGAACAGATAAGGATTCTCACATTCGCAATCATCCTGTCGACGCGTCGCGCATCCGGGAGAAATATATCGACCAAGATTTTTGTCTCAGTCGCGACGCGACGCGAGCTGGTTCAGCGACGCCAGTGCAGTGCCTGGAGAGAGAAGCAGCCGCGCCTGTCCGCCTGTCGGAAGACAGATGATCTCTGTCATCCCGTGGCAAAACCGTCCAGCGTTCGCAAGAAGAGGCGGAAAATGGTCGCTTTGTCGCGAACCCGCCGCGATCGCCTTCGGAATGAACGTTTAACGCGTAAAAGGCCACGGGACTCGTCACCCTCTGTTCGCGACTCGCCTCTCGATATGCGCCAGAGATCTCTCTCTATGTCGGTAGGATTGCTCTTGTGCCGCGAGATCCTAGGATCACGCGTTCGATAGACGCGTTCCGTTCCGTGGAATTCGAGCACAGAAAACACGAACCGCCGCGGAATAAAGATGCGAGCCACGATAGGTTTCCTTCTTTTACAAGGGCAAGTGTGTACGCGGGTTCGCGGTTTGGTTTGTCCAATCGAATCAATTAGAAAGCTACGCGTGCCTTGGTGGGAATTCCAGGCGAATTTTTACGACGGGGAAAAACAGCTTACTCCTCTATGGCCACCTAAGCAGTGCGCCGTGTGAGTGATTTCGTTGGAAGAACCTCGATCTAGTTGGCGAACAGAGAATTACAATAAGAAGCACGCGTGAGTAATACGAGCGATACCGAGATAGCGTAGAACCATCGTCACGGTCACTGCCGGTGGCTTTCGAAGTCGAACTTCCGAGTTTAACGGTGAAGTTACCAGCGACTCGACCGGCGAACGAATTTCTGGAACGCGCCGCGTCGTCTTCCTGGAGGCGAATTCCAGGAAAGCTCGCGCGTTATGCGACACACCCCGCAAGAACTCTTCCCTCGAAGTCTCGCCGTTCGATCGGTATCGTTCGACGAGTGCCCAACAAAAACAAAAAGAAAAAGCAGCGAAACAGAAAAGAAAGGGACGATACGAAAGGGAGGAAGATCGAAATCATGATTGCACCGAGCGCGTATTATCGAGCAGTTTCGATTTACTGGCATCGACGCAAGCAGAGACACGAAGGCGAACAAGGAAAGGGTAGACGCGGAGCTGGAAGGGAGATTCGCGATCGTTCGATGCCATAGTCGGGCGTCAGATCGGTTGTACGCGTGGAAAATGGGACTGGTTTTTATCTGGATGAGTCCGCTGCTACACTCCTACGGGAGGTTTGCCTTAATGTTTAATGCAGACCCCCATTGGAATTGCGCGCGTACCGTGTATATACGAAAGCTGGCTGGACGATCGCGTCCACCGCGGCGAACGTCCGCGAGCTTGGCATAGCTTCGATCGCGGCAGCGTAGAGACATGGTTACATCCTGGGCATACTTTCCGGACGTCTGGCCGCGTCCAGGGAATATTTATTAATAGAATAATTTCGAGCGCTGCCCTCTTAGATAAATAACATTCCCGCTGCCGGTCTAGTCGAGAGTTGGCACGAGCGCACGCGATCGGCTCGTAGATCGTGGCCGTCGACGGGCCGATCTATGGAACGCACGAACCTCGGCTATGTTTCGTTGCTAATTCCATGGGATTGCCGAGTTTTGAATGGAGAAGAGTTGTTTATCGTTACGGAGGCCTATTGCTCGGGGAATTAATGCTTGCGGGTAATTGTAAATTATTATCGGACGGATCGCTTGAACGGGAGCATCCGTTTTTTGTCCCGCAAAGATTGTGCGTGAACCTCACGTTGGGAGAAAATATTGTGCTTCATTTTTTGGAGCACGAGTGTAGCAAGGGTGTATACATAAACGAAACGCGGAATAGAATGCTTCGAAAATCCGAATCGAGTCTCAGCCCAAAAGCAGACCACGACTGGAAAAGTGGCAAAAGGAAACGAACGAATTGGCGCAGCTACCCTTTCGTGTCCCGAACACGCCTTCTGGTGAGCAGGAACTCGCGCGGTATCGCTCGGAAGATCGCACGATAAAGGCGCAGCCCCGGCGCGATTCCTTTAACCCAAGTGCAGAGCAATACGCGCGCCTGCTTTATTGCGGAACGCCTCGTTAATAAAGCGGCGATCTTTTTTTCCGGATCGCGAGCCTGCTCGGGCGGTGAGACGCGAACGATCGAGGAAGCGAACGAGATGGCCGAATCTGGGATGCGTTCACCGTTCGAGATCGTGCAGATATCGCGTTGCGTTATTAATCGATGCATCGTGGAAGAACGATGCAAGGGGATTGATAAAATTAATTTTCTTGCCGCGCGCGGAGGGCAACGCGATCGCTTCTGCCCTAATCGCACGCGAGCCCCGATTCATCGCGCAATGATTTTTGGTATTTTCAGTATCGAACTTTTAAATCAGAACACTGCCCCGTGTTAGCCTTTTGCACGAATGGTCAAGTCAAAAGACATGAAATTGTAGCAAGCGTTATTGAAGGTAGTCTTATAAAAGCATGTCATGCTGGCTGCCACGATTCCGGCCTTCCTAGCCAGTTTCATCAGAGATAAAAGATCACATTGTTTGAAAAAATGGCGACACTGTAAAGTTCAAGTTGATTCTTTCAATTTTTCTTTTGCTTCTTCCATAATAAAAAATTAGAAGAAATTGAGATTGCTGCAAGATTTTAGTACCCGACGCGGCGCCTCTGGTGGTTCTCGCCGTTCGAAACCGCGCATGTATACGGGGATACAGGAGGAACAGGGTTACAGGAAAGCTTACACACCTATACACTTCAAAAACAGTTATTCCCGCGCAAGTACCGACGACCCTTATTTATGTCGTCGCTTCTACGTTCACTGTGACCATTGCGCGTTGTCTTCGTCTCCTCCGTCGCCCTTTTCCCGCCCTACCTTCTCTGTCTTTTCTCTTTCGCATTATCGAGCGGGCGACACCGTGCTTTTACGGTCGGCGTATATCAATGACTGGCCTCAAGGAAGATGCGAGCACGGGGTACGGGAGAAAGGGGCCAGGCCTGTGACAATGGCCAGGATATAAAAACTTGCGTAAAGCTGTCCCACTTATGGGAACCTCGAGGGCCAACCGCTCACCGAATGCAGCGCAATAATCTTTTATTTATCGGCGACTTAAACCGCGACTTTTCTCATCGAAATTGAGGGCTTTCTGGTGTTAAAGCCTTTCGGTAAGTACGACAGATATGTCGGTAGGAACAACGATGTTCGCTTGATCGGATTTAAGACCGCGAGTATACAGATACGATCGGCTAACTTCCAATACCCGCGTCGGTGACTTGAAATGAGAACCCACTGGGCGTAGAATGTTTAAAGAGAAGTTTCCACATATTTGTACGTTATGGATTGCGTTTTTCATTGTACGAATGTGTAATAATTCCTAACGCGTTCGAGACACCGTGCAAACCATCTATTATGCACTATTCGGTGCATGCAATAAATTATCCTTTCGCGTTACTTACGCTCGTTAAAATGGTCGTTTGTAATAATGGCCGCGCATTGAACTTTTTTGTTCATATAAACTGTAATGTTTATATTGGACGACTGCTATGAAACCATGAAGCAAAACTGTGTCGGCAAAGCGGCTGTGAAAAAATACGTGACTACTGACGGAGGGCTTCGACTTTAAAGTGGACTCTCATGCGAAGGGTGGGTGCGGCCATCATGGACGTTTTTCGCGGGTGTGCAACGGTGCCTCTGTCGAAGGTTCTTTTCTTTTAAATGGCCCGAAGGCCAAAGCCCCAAATTCCACGCCAACTATTACCAGGCCAGCATTCTCTTTCGAGTCCTCCCGCGAGCACGTTCGCCATTAGAATTACAAATATACACGCCGCACGGCACGCGCCCTGGGCACTGAACTTGGTCGTGGTTTAATGTCAGACATTTCGCGAGAAATTCATCACAGGCCCCCGAGCGGCGAACGCGCCTTCACCATCGTTCTTTGCTTTTCAGCTGCGATGCTGTGGTTGGGAACAACTGGCAGAAAATCGCTGACGCCAGATGGTAAATGAAATTTGGAAACGCGAACAAAAAATCCACATAGATACGTTACTTTTTTCAGAAAAGATGTTTAGGATGAATAACGCTGACTTATTATTAGTACTATGCTTTAATCTTTGCACATTCGAATTCGATAATGTAGTTGCATAATAAACGTAAAGCTGGATTAGGCATACATATTAAGGATTTCTGAATAAATCAATTGCACCGATAAAAATCGGCAGGTTGAATGAAAGTAGAATTTGTAAGGACAGTATTGCGTATTCCATCACTTTCGTATACACATAATGGTAACAGGAGTAAAAGGGGTAATATCTAATATTATCATCGAGAAAGTGTTACGTTTGACAAATGTAAGCCGTAAAAGCCCCTAAAGCAATCATGATCAAACAACTTTGTTAACCGGTTGACATGTGAAAAACCCGATGCTCAAAGAATTCTTGATTCCGATAAGATCCAATACAATAGCGTTCTGTCCCGCATTGGCGCTAAATCGAATCGTCCTTTCTGTTTCCAAACCCAGGTGTCCTCCAATCATCCCCGCCGAACAAGGGGGATGAAACCAGTGCAACTATTTAACTCTCACGGTTCAGGGGGCATACCGAATCAAATCCACAAAGATCGTCCCTACGATTGACTTCAGAGTCATCGCGAACGACTGCAAAGTGAAAAATCGCTATCGTCTTTGGTATGGGACGATAAGGGCCCTCTTATTTGCGGTTCCCACGCCCGTGATGGGCGCGTGCACATGCATAGATTTTTCGACGCTGTTTCGCATTATCGTCTCCGTTGTACTTATCGCGAAAGTCGACTCCGAACGATATCAGCGGCCAGAGTGCGGGTACAACGTCACGATTGGTCCTTCTTCGTCGGACTCTTTCCTGCCAGAGGTTCTCACAGTGTTCCATGGATATCGTGCCACCATTGGGACAGGTGAAACAACTTCGAAACCGTGACACAAAATCGGTGAACGAAATTGTAATCCATAGATCGGAATGCATAAAATTTAGTCTTCCTTCGAAAGTCCCTTGGAAAATTATATTAAACGGTTGTACTTATGGATAGGAAAGCAGTAGGGGAATAGTTATTCTCTCTGACTTCGAACCGAAACGATACAAAATATCGCAAAGAAGAATCCTATCTATCGTTAATACTGACGTGAATTCCTTATTAAGCTAATCAGTACGTTTGTAAAGTTTGCAAACATCCCACGTATATCTGTACAAGTCGCACAAATTTACTTACAACAGAGCTATGAAACAGCACGCATGCGTGCACAGCTACTCCATTCACCCATTGTGTTTTCGATCTCTTAACACACTTTGTACAAAAATACTTCGCCTCTACTACACCATACCGCCGCGGCGATGGTTTCACTTCGCGTGGACCCGCGTACGTTGCGACCGCTCACGTTAAAAGCGTAACAAGAAGCGTCGAAGAAAGAGTTACCTTCGGCGACGCGGTTAAATGAGAAACATGCAAATGGCCGGCTAGAACAAGAGCGTACTCGAGATACCGTAGCGCGATAATATTTCAATGCATGTACTGCTACCAGTACACTGTATACCTGTTCACTCCTCCTGGGCTGCGCGGCGCGTTCGTTGCAGAAGCATAGGGTGTCGCCTCGTGTGAACCAACCTTGAAGTGGTGACTTTCGAGCCGGTTAGCCCGAACGCGATCATCGCGCAAAAGAAACAAACGAATACGACTAAGACTTAATTAGCCGGCCAGGGTCGGTCCAGGGTGCTCCACGTCGTTACGACAAAATCATTTGTGGCTTCTCGTCGGGGTCCCTCGACCGCGTCCGATTGGTTCAGACGCGACGATTTAATTACCGCCGTCTTCCCCTCTTCCGTTCCTCCTTCACACCGGCGCTCCGCTTCGATAATTAATCGGCCGCTTAATTGATTAATCGATTAATGGTCGGCCACGGGAGAACGCGACCGGGCACCGCTCAGATAAATCGTGTAAGCGCTTCGAGCTGTCGCGAATCTCGAACTCTGGTCCCCCCTTGTCCCTACCGTTCTCGTTTTATTCCTTTCACGTTGCTCCGGCACAGTCACGACAAGACAGCAACACGAGCACGTTGCCCTACGGGGTAGACGGTGAAGCATTTTCGATGTTGGTTATATCCGTGGTACATTTTTATTACCGATTATTGCCGATTGCAGGATCTGCTATATCGTGTTGCCCGGGACGCAATAGTTTCGAGGACGTGGGAGATATGCACCTAGTTCGAGTGATCCAGAGTTTCGTTGGCTGTTCCGTTTTGTCGAGCTCCGTATCACGTACAGCTGGGCAAAGTTCGTAACTCTGTTTGTAATTGTCAACTGGTTGGTACAGTGTCGAGTGCACGGCAGCATGGAGTGTATAGGAATCGACGAGCGCGGTGGCCGTTGAATTCGGTATTCGTGGTTTCCGTGGAGTTCCGCGTCTGGAAGTTTGATTACACCGTGGTCCCTTCCGATTCTGTGCCTGGAATTACTCCAGCATGTGGTTTACATTCATAGAATGTGCGGTGTTTCTAGATTTTCACCTGCGAAAATAATTCGCGTCGATTATGGCACTTCTTAAAAGGTGAATGCCTTCTTCTAAACAGCGCAACCTGCATTTAAATCAATTTTTGTTTAAATACCTAGCTTCTATTTCACGATTCGATTGCCGAGCACACAATTCAACTTGAAACGGAAAGTATCCGTTTTCTGCTAACGCAATCTAAACTTTCACTGGGCATAACATTCAGGAATAAGTAAAAATTGGGAAACTCAACGGTGGTCTGAGGCGGAACTCCCTGGTGAGATTGACGCGTGGTCCGTCGTAGTAACGAAGTAACACGACCCGATGCGATTGTAACGAACATCCGAACTAATCTAATTTACGGGAAGCTTCTGTACACGACAGTGTAACCGCGCAGACTCGCCACAGTTATTTTCCCTGTGTTCCACGTAGAAATTAGTTTCCAAAACAATTCCGAATTGCAAATTGGGCATAGTTGAGAGACGATTCGCCGTTGACATGTTCTAACTCGTTGTACAGACAACCGTTAACGTCTTTCCGGAAATAATATGATCACTCGATCCATCTGGCTTATCTGCCGTAAAGCATTTTAAACAATAATTTAAACATGTTCTTTAATTAGTCGGATATAAATAAATAATCGCTTGTGAGTTAAATATAGCAACCATTTAGTGGGATAAAAGTGTTGCCTCGTGTATTCCCATTATTCTTTTTATCCGACACCACTTTATCTCCGTTCAACCAAATATGTACGTGTATCTCCGTTACTTGTTTCGAGGTGTGTATATACTTGTCCGGCTTGTTTAGGAGGCTGTGGACAACGTCGGTATAAATCCAGCGTTTCGTCAGTCAGAGGGTCAACGAAGCCTTTGATCTAGATGAACCTCTTGCGGGATCTCGTCGTGCAACATTTCAAGTTTCTTTCTCGAATTCCTAGATCCTCGGTCATACGTTCCAGATCGTGTACGTGATCCAAACAGAGCCGCAGATAACATGAGTTTCCATTAAATTTCTTTTCTTTGCCATCGTCTAGTGCTCCCTTGCGCCGTCCAATCAACGTCTTGCTGATTGACAAGATGAATTAATTAAAAATTGTTCAGCCATCATTTTAACCACGCAACTTCTTATAACTCGAACAATTTACAAACTTTCGACCTATGTATTTTATGTGCGCAGAGGACGCGTTAATAGATCCACGAATATTTTTGAAATACGATTGTGTACACTTCCGCAAACCTGTCGCGACGATGTATGTACATAGTTTCGTTAAAACAGCTCCTGAGCGTTGCATTAGAAGCGACGACGCCCCGTATCGTAATCAGGTCTCGATTCTACCTCGTAGAAATATAATTTGCCGATGCAAGGAAGAAAAGAACAATGGCGAAGAGGGACGGCTATGATACGCGAAAGGTTCTTTGTAGGGATGGGGGAGAGCGATAGAAGACAAGAAACAGAAGCATCGCGCGGACTCGGGCGGTGCGATGGATACGCGGAATTTATTACGACAGTTTAAGAATATAGGTAATTATTTACGTTTATTGTTCGATCTTGATGTTTATGCCACATGTAAATCATATTCTGCAACGGGGTTGCTAAACCGTTCCACCGCCGCTGCTTCTCGTTCGTTTGTCGACCCCGTCGCGAAATCTTATTGTTAAAACCGCTTTGTGCTCTGGACCACCGGAGACGGATCGATCGATTCGTTGAATTGGATGCGACATATGAGTATTCCTCCTGGGAAAACGGTATGGAGTAATTTGTATGAAAATTGACGGTCGTTAGGAGGAAGAGAGGAAGGAGTTAATTCTTTCATTTCTACGATTATCCAATTTCCTATCAACCCCTTTCAACGTTGCATCGCTTTCGCCGGATAAAATGAAACTAATCTCAAGTTCACCCCCTCCGGTTTTTCCCTATCATACAACGGTTAAGTCGAGATTCGATATAAATAACAAGAAACGACGGTCCAGCTATTTAATTCGTTCTGGTATTATTTCTGCCGCGAACATTACGACGTTTCTTGTACGGCGCAACGCTGCACCAACTGGTAATCTCATCTCACGGGCGATGCACAGTGAGAAGCAGAAGGAGAGAAAGGTGGAGAACCGAGAGGACAACGACGAACCCGATGACGACGATGACGATGGTGGTGGTGTTGGTGGTTGCCGACGTCGAGAGGGCCTTTAACGTCGCGTTTGCAAATTGGAACATAAAATCACGGTTGTAACGGGCGCCGCTGATTGTTCGTTACCAGAGCTGCCTACGCAGGATACGTGTGTGCACCTGCGGTACATGTTTGTTCGTGTGTGTTCGTACTGACGGAGGCTAACTGCCGCGGAACGATGCATATAAAAGGCCGTTCCAATATTTCATCAGTCGGTATGCGGTAGAGTGGATGCGTGTCTCGAGAGCGAATCGATTTCTCGTTCGAACGTTCCGCAGGGTATGGACCGATCGTGTCCGCGTCTAGATCATATTTTGGCCATCGAAAATATCCATATGTTAATTACTGATACTCCTACCACAGGTATACATGTATATCGTGCCTCGCGAAGGAAGTTTTCGCTGCAGAAAGAAACTCAGCATCGTTGCATTCATAAAGAGATTCTCGCCGTGACGTGAGCGACGTTGCGCGGCCCGAACGCGTAGCCAACGTCCTTCCAGGTAATTACGCGGAATAGATTCGATATCTCGATGTCTGTTGGTCTGTTGGGGGGACGGATGTGTGTAATCCAGGCAGAACGAAGCAGTTCGATCGGTCGTTTCTCTCCTAACAAATGTCCATTACGGTCGTCTCCTTGGTCCTCGTCGAACGTTCGCCGGTCAGCCTGGCCCGGTTGACATGTTCGGGGGCGGTCAGGGCCGAAAGAAGTAGGGGGGCCGCAGAGGTATTAGCCAGAAGAGAAAGAGGACAAGAAAGGGGGAGGCAGAGACGCGCCTTTCCGAGGCACACAGGGCCCCCGCCGGGTTACTAATTGCAATCACGGTCAACAATCTGCCGAGGCAACAGGCCAACGGGTACGTCGCCGAAGAGAACCTTACGCCGCGAAGCTCTCTTCTTTGCCGGCTATACGTATGCACTGCATTAAGCCGCCTTCACAGTGATTCTTCGCGATTGAAGCAGCAGATCGTCGCCGTCGGGGCCCGATGCTGAACTTTCGAAATTATACGCGGACGACGTCAGCGTTGTCCTTTGTAGAATTTAATGGCACGGAGACGTTGATAGCGCCCGCTCGAAGGCGGCTGTAGTTTGATTCCCGATATGATGATACCCTAACGGTGCGGCGTGTGTTTCGGCCGATTGTGTCGGCCGCGATCTTGTATACTCGTTAACAAAAGTACACAGATGGGCGCAAGAACGGCGCACGGATTGACACTGACGCATTGACAAGCGTATCCATCATCTACGGAAACGTTGGTATCAGCAAGGATGCAGCCAGATAATCTACCACGGTGAACGGTTCGTGTATCAATTACTTTTAACAAGTATCTTAGGTGAAGGTACTTTAAACGGTGCATCGTTGGAAATTTTAATAAGGGCAAAAATTGCCAATCAGTCTAGTTGAACGTGATAACAGCAGTCGATGGAAGTTCGCATGCACTTTCGGTGACGAATGTACGCCGAGAGGAAAGGAGCTCGGGGCAAGCAGATTGGCCGATAGTTCGCATGGGCTAATGGGAATTCGCGATGGTTACTAATTGGGTAGATCGTTGCTCGTCGATATTGCCCGGCAGCGCCAGCGCAGAGCGAGCAATGGAATCTCTCTATCGGCGGAACTGACATTGGCTTTTGTAAACTGCGGCTCGCGGCTTGGAAAAACGTGCTGAACGGCGGTCCCTTCTTTTGCAAAGTCGCTGGAAGAACGCCTTTTGGTACCCTTTGCTATTCCGCCGATTCGCTCGGTTTCAAGCGGGTTCCTCGAATTCCTTCGCCCCGTTGCAACGCGTTGGATCGCTTTTGCGGCCCATCCGATTCCCGCGAAACTCTTGATTTCCCAAATGGACAATTAATTCCGTTTCTTCGATGATTCTGCAAACTTATGTGCCTTCATTGGCCCACTACACATACGTATACCTGGGATAATATTTTACGAAGACAAGAATTGTCCAACAGTTGCAATGTTATTGCTATTCGTTTGATCAGATGAGAATGAAGCAGCAGTTTTTGGGACAATTCGGGCTTTCCTCTCTGCACTTTCGCGGGCGTCTCTTTGGTTTCGCCGGGGACATACTGTTGGCAATAAATACCTGAGGGCAACATAATTCTCCAAAATTATGGCTTCCAAAAGCGTGCATATGTTATTATCGACAATGCTTCCAGCTACACAATTCCTAAATGTCATTACTGATCTTCAGATAGGTTTGACCATAAAAGTTTTGGTAACTGGTATTGAGATTTTCGATGAAATAATTTTCTTATTTCGATTCTTGTACACCGATTAAGAATAGTATAACAATTGTTGCTTAATGCGAACAAGATAAAGGGGACGATCCAGGAATAAATTTCCGGGGATGGGTACAGGTCTTTTGTCTAGTTTTTTAGATTCAGCTTCAGCTGGTGAAATATACATCGGTTAGGGGACATATTTTAGGGAACCGTCGGAACCACGTCCAGAAACGACGCGAGAAGGGTGGCGGGCCCTTCTTCGGTACACGTGTAAGGTATAAGGTTATACGGTAAAGTCGCGCCGAGCGATAACGCGTCTCCGATACCAATCTAGCATGACGCATGGCGTCGTCTTGAAGAATTATGTTGCCCTCAGGTATTTATTGCCAACAGTATGTCCGCGGCGAAACCAAAGAGACGCCCCGTCCGCGAAAGTGCAGAGAGGAAAGCCCGAATTGTACCAAAAACTGCTGCTTCATTCTCATCTGATCAAACGAATAGCAATAACGTTGCAACTATTGAACAATTCTTATCTTCGCAAAATATTATCCCAGATACGACTAATTTCAAATGTTAAACAATTCGTCTACATGAAAATTATGCCCCGCCATTCTTAGCCGTACTCGCAAAAAATTGAACGAAACGAATGAAAGTAGTTCTCCACTCTCGTCCTTCCTGTTTCCCTAAAAATAAAAGTGCTGTGATTTTCTTCTTCCTTCGATCTATCTCGTTGCAATTACCTCCAGGATGCAATTTCCCATCGATCACTCGATTACTTCTCCCTTCTTACACAAGAAACGAAAATCTCTTGGTACAATTCACCGCGCGAAGAAAGGATTCTAACAGTCCTCGCAGCGATAGAAAAAGAGGGAGACAGAGAGTCCTTCCCAACATGTAACAACGTCCTTGCGGCTGTTGGTGAACGGCCTCGAGAGAGCTCTCCCTCGTTTCCGGGCTGCGCGACGTGGCGATGTGTGCCAGACACTCTCGCACGCCTAGGAATTCCTGACCCTGCCCACCTTGACTGCCTACCTACAACGCGGACCGGCCACTGCTTGGAAGCGTGAACCACGGCCCAGCAGAAGATAATCGCGGGCGTGAGCACGCGTGCACGCTTCTCGCGCACGCGAAACTCGCGTCTCTAAGCATGGGCACGGCCGCTTCCTTGGCATCCCTTTGTTGCACCTACTAATACCCGTCTATTTATAGCACCGCTGGCTAATAGGCGCGCGTACTAATTCCTGGTTACCTTCAAGCCGTCGAACCCTTACGAACACCAAGAATCACCCTTTGTCGCGTTGAATATTCGCGAGGCCCGACGCGAACACGTTTTCTAATTATTCGCATAAATCAGGTTACGTTAGCGAGGAAGAAGGGGGCGAGAACCGCGAACGCGTTACAAATCGCAGTGTGGTCCGATGCAAATTGCGGCCGCGCATTGGAGTCCATCGGTGGATCGATAAATCAAGATCGATTGCAAATGCGGCACGGGCCGTAGTCGCTATATGTGTGTAACTATCAAACCGACCGAGTCCGCGGCTATCTGCTACGGTTGAATTATGTCGATCGAGTTCCTGTCTGAAACGTATCAATTTCAACTGACAAGTTACGGACAATTTCATGGAAACTTGCCCATTTTGGTTAGGGTACGGGTTCTTCTTTTTGAGAGGCAAACTCGCGGAGTTTGACGCGAAATCGATTAGGGAACTTTAGGGGAACTTGAGCGTATCTTGTATCACCCCCTTGTAACTTGTATTTGCACGGGTCAGTGTAATTTTAATGGAGAAGCAAGAAGGAAACGGCCGGGCACGGTTCGGCAGCAAGCGATCGTACTTTGACCGAGGTTCTGGTTGCAGTGGTGCAGCTTCCACTAACTATGCATAGAATTTTGCGGTATTCGTGGGGGGGAAGTGTCTAAGCTGCGAAGCTATGGTTGAACATGGTCTAGGCATTCATTTCTTGAAAGCGAGGTACAATTGACTAGCGTCAAACTCATTCTTAGGTTCATATGGTAATCTACGCCGGAGACATACAATGAATAAGGCGGAGGAGGAAAAGCTTTGTAGCCCATTGTTGCGATTTTTTTTTTTGAGCCTGTATTACCACACATGGAGCGTGATACCACGGGGAGAGTTTTATGGCACAATAAAGTCTTCCTTCTAGATAGCAGCTTTTAATGCCGACGTCAAGCTCTTCGTAGAATTTTCTTGTCATAGGTGTTAAAGAACGTATCGTTTCCTATTTATATTATCGGACAGTAATTGTACGAATTCACCGAGACGACAGGTAGAAGGGTTCTTCGTGATGTTATTACGCGACCTCCTCGTTGCGTCAGCAAATCAAAAATCAATAACGTTCGTCTGATGTAAGAAAGAAGTTCCTTTAGCGGCTGTATTCGGAATTTATGTGACACATTTCGCAACCCGATATAATGCCAGCTAAATGGCATTTAGGAAGTACCATTACCGCGCCTAAGTTGTTCGGGGATCCTCTTAAAGCCTTTGGAATCCTCCTACCAACTATCGAATGGGTCGTTCGCTTCATCAGGAAACGATTGTCGTGCCGGTGAGACCACGTGGGACGACAATCATTGTAGGAACGATCGTCGGATAGACTTTCACTGACATTCTCTCGCGGTGCCGCCTCCCACACCCAGCGCACGTGGTGATTAGCGACGAATTACGACGGCCGTTCTCATCGACGTTATTTCCAACCACGATAACACGCGTCGTAGGTTTCCTGCGTATCAATGAGGCGTGGCGTGGCTCCTTCTCGCACAGTGATCTCGCGTACGACTGTGAACGCGAACAAAAAAGTCTTAGATAGAATTGTTGAAACGTGGCTACACTTGCCCAACTGGAAACACTCCCTCGGATAAAATGGAACGCGGTGCATTCGATTTCTTTGAAAATGCCAACAAAACGTATGGCACGCGATTTCTCCTCGCTACGTTCCGCGAAACCGAAATATTTCGCGAATTTCAAAGGTGGCAAGAACACGATGAAAACCGAGGCAATTAATACCGCTCCCTGAATTCCATTTAGTTTCGAGATTGTGAAGAAAACCGCGTCACGCATACACAGGCATTTATAAGAGTAACCGTGCGCCGATTAGAAATCGATCAATCGGTTTTAGAAGCGGCGAACTCGATGGACTTTCACCGCCATTCTCGGACTCCTACGCTCGCCAGGAAATTCCTCCGAGACGAATTAATTCCTACGCTGTGACGTTCTTGAAGGCGTCCTGGTGCATTCACTCTCCGATACGTAGACAGGCATGACGTCGATGGAATGCTAGTATTTGTTGTCTGCTTCTCGATCATTCATACCGGCTTCAACAGCCGTAGGATTTTCGATAGGCGGGCGAGAAAGTGATTGCTATTGACGAACAGTATTTTCGCATTAAGGAGGTGCTGAGTGAATTGTTGGTTTTGTAAATACTTTCGTGAGGTCCTTCAATACTTCAATGGCAAAATTGTAAATAAATAAAATAAATTGAATTTAAGTTATTAACTTGTTAGGATTAATCAGTATCAAGCCCAGTATGTATAATTCTGGAGATGCGAGACACCTTAGAACCAAGAGGCAGAACTCTTTCAACCTCGTAGCTGTACAAGGAAGACCTAACGAGTCTATGGTTGTTCAAGACTGGTTCTACAACCCCCTACGAATATAAACTTCTTTCCTGGCGTGAAATGAAAGTTCGATTAAAATTGAGTCCAGGTCAAGCTACCTTCTGCTTCGCTCCTTTATTTTCATCGAAAGTGCGCACAGTATAACGAATGTCACTCAGGTGAATATAATAAATATTCAACGCGAACCAGAATACCTGCGTGGCAGTATGGGTGAGACTGTTTCTTTCGTAGATGCTGGAAAGTATCCTTGTAAGCGTTTTCGCACCGAATGGTGGCATCGCCGCGGCGGCTCTGCGCGAGCATAAGTCCCAGTGTTTACGAGATCTTCACGCAGGCGAGGGGCGTTTAACGAAATTCATTACGCCGCTCATTACTATCGCCGCGAGTCTGCCTGGGTGAGCTGCTAAGTCCTCCTTTGCTCTCGGTTACGTGGCCGCGTTCATATCGCTATAGTTTACGACCAGGTTGCTCGTTTCTTCCTGCCCCTTCAGCGCGCGGGCATTTAGCATTCGCGGCGGCGTTAAGGCGTGTACGTACGCGTACGCTCGCGTTGTCCGCGCGCGGTGTACACGCGAACGCCTTGCAGTTAATATAAATCTCGCGGAACCACGCGTGGTTAGTTCATAGATTTATGCGGGCGGCACTTATAATAAACGGATACAGATCCGTGTAGTTCGGAGTACGAGCATAATATGAAACGAAGAGGGAAGACGAGCAGGATTTATTGCACGGTGGGAATATACAGGGCGTTTAAAAAAGTTGGGGTAAAACTTTGAGGGCAAGTGGTAGTCATCAAGGAAAACAGAAAAGTCTTAATGAACATCGGATAAAATAGGATTAATTTCGGAGTTGAAATATGTTTTCACCTCTGGAGCTATATAGTAGGAGAACAGTGTCATGTATACGGATGTTCCGTGATCAGGTGCCTGGCGACAGTGGGTAGGGCATGGGTTATGGACTCTAAGGGTATAGTTTCAACCACAGGTGGGTTCTGGGCCCGGAAACCTTATCAGAACGAACTGTTTAGGTCGCTAGACAATTTTTAGAAGGCGCACGATTAAGGGTTAAAATGAATGAGGGGATAGTACGATGGATCTAAGGTAGAAGGGGACACGAGGAGATGCATGTTTATAGCAATGCTCCAGGCGACGTATGTAATTCCAGATAATTTCAACGGGGTTCGAGGCATCGAAGAGATTCGATTGGAAAGGCTCGGTCTGCAAAAGGCAATCAGGAAGAAACGAAAAGACTAAGGAGCGGCAGAGAAGCGAAGAGGACCACGAAAAAAGGAGTCACGAGCGGCGGGAAGATCGATCGAGGATTCCCTTCAACGGGCGGCCCTTCCTGTCCCTTTCAGACTTGCACGATGCACTTGTGACCACCTCGAGCCTCGCAATTAGCGAATTACGGCTCACCGGAGGATGTTAATTAAATTGAAGCCGATAGCCGCGAGAGGAACGCCTTATTACTCGCGCCTATGATGCTACTACGGTAAACGCTAAAAAATTCGTCTTGCGTAGTAAACTCGCTTCGTTCGCGGTCAACAATTCCGCGGGGAAGTAAAAGAACCTACGGGCGCACTAGACGCTGGCACCTGTAATCAAGATTAAACAGCACATAATAGAATCGCCAGGGCGTGTCGTGAGGCGTGTTAGGTCAGCCTTGGTCTTCTCTCAGACGCAATAATGGATCGGTAGATGGGCACGCGGTAAATTTGTGAGATTGCACCTGTTATCATCTAGATCGAAGCTGCATGAATTTTTCGATTAGAATACGCCAGGGTAAATTCCATTGAAATATTTATAGTTTTACTGTGTACCTGTTCGCTCTTCAATTTCTTGGAAAATTACGTTCGAAGCTTCATGCACAGACTCTTAATAATTTACTTGTCAAGCAGGTAAGAAATCACGCACTACAAAAAGAACGTACGTTTCGATCCTGCAACCAGCAGACTCGCCGCTTCAATTCACGAAGCTTTTTAAGTCTTTTTTGGGGAGTACTTTAAGAAAACGCAAACAAAAAATAATCGATTCTTTCAAAGTTCAAAATACCAATAACCCCCTTAACCTGACGCTTGCTGTGGCAGCACCTAGGTCCGCCGCCGGATTTCACCTTCTCACAGGCGGTCTTCGTAAACGCTGCCGAACGAGTTACAACTCGCGGGTAATATGGATGAAGAATAGCAGCTAGCTGGCCTACGTGGTCCTCGATGATCCTTCGAGTCGCGACCAGGTATCTTTGCGTTACACGAGACCCGCGATTACACACTCGAGTACCTTGCAGGTAGATAGGGCGGATATCGTGGACGGAACCGAGTATGTATGTAACCGAGTGTATACGTTCTGCGCGTATACCCGGCTTGATATTTATTGGGTACCGGTACACCGGGTGGTACCCTTCGCGTGCTGCGTAACGTACGGTACCGGGCTGATATCGATTCCGTGCGAGCAACGGGAGATAACGATCGTTCGTGCTTTTCGGATCAGCCCTGCTCTACGGAAACTTGGCTAGGTAGGTGATGGTTATTACTTACTGCCAAGCCGTTGGTCTTGTAACCGAAGACTTACGGGACACCGAGTATTCACCATTACCAAGGTGTATACACTTGCCATTAACGCACCGTGTTTCCCGCGAGTTTAGAAGCATTTTTCAACAGGATCTCGGGTCGGTACACTTGTAACCGTCCCCCGTTATCTTATTCCTGTCTCGTGTAATGCGTGTCATTCGTCGTCCCCGATATCGACTCGACATCCACGATCCTGTCAATATCGTAATTTTCATCGTATACCGGTGGACCGTGGGAAGGGATGGTAGTTTAGGTAGTCGATAAGTGGCTTCTAATTTTCGTCGAGGAGAATGGTATCTGAGTTGAGAATCGGATCCCCCGGTGACACGCGGTTGCTCCTCCGGGAAGATTCGTATCGGCCGCTTCTCTTTAGAGGAGTTGAACGACTCCTCCTGGTGGTTATTAGAGAGACGCACGGTTAAAGAGAAACTGCAGGAATTCCATGTTCTCCCTCTTTGCTGGTTCGAGCGTGTGTCTCATACGTACCTACTGTTCTGTCGTTCGCTGGGACCGGCAACGCCCGTTTTGCATGCCGAGGCAGTGGATGCTAAAACGAACTTCGCAGGGCTCGTTTCTCTCTGCCTCTTCTCTTCTTCCCACTACCATTCCTTGCCCCCTATTCTCTCTCCCTCTCCGTCTCTGTCCTTCGTTTTCTTCCTCTAAGCTGTACACAGGAGAGTATCCTTTACCTTTGCGCGGGAAATGGCCGCGTGGCCCTACATGGCAGCGAGTCGTTAACGCGGTGTCGACGGTTTTCTCTTCTTGACAGTTCCACGGCATTGTTGGCGCCTACCTGCTTGAATTCCACTGACGCTCTACCTATCACGAGTCTCACCCTCACCTTGCGCCCTAATAAGGCTACAGAGATGTTCGCCACCTCTCGCGAGCGTCTTCTCCGGATCAACGTTATGAACCTCCCGAGTTCACTGTGCGCTACATCTCGCGCGATCGAACGGATAACTTCCTTAGAAGGATGTTGCTGTAATATTGGATTCTGTAATTCTGTACTAACAAGTTATATTAACCAAAATCGAATGTCTTCTTTCGTTTTAAAAATTCACAACAACGTATGCACCTAGTGTTACGTCGGTGTGACACCAATTTTCGAGGCTCGCTTCTTTGTCGTCGAGATTAAACTGATATACGCAAGCAAATTTAGGATCTCCCTGGGTGGTTCCAATTTAGTTCCTCGAGCCGAAGCTCCATTGGGTCGGGGGGTATCTCGTGCGTTGATTTCAATTTCAATGAAACCCATCGACATAAATTCAGTACGGATGGAATACGCGGCTCATCCATATTAACCTCAACGAAACGTCTCTTCCGGGTATGGTCCCGAGAATGATGACGTTCGACCAATTTTTTGCTCGATCCAGTGAACTCGTCTCCACGAGATCTACCTTTAAATGTTCCACCTGTCTGTGTTTAGTTGTTACCTTCAAATCGACCCCTAACCATCACGAGGCGAGTAATTTCATTAAAATAAGTTTAAGTTCGTCGAAGGTACCTTATATGCTCCGATTTCTACTTGCATCAATGATAACCTTCATTGAGTACTATCTGGCGAATTGGACCAAAACACTATTGAATAGCACAGGTTTCTGTGCTTCGAGTTGATGAAGAAGTGACGAGAAAATGAAGGTGCAAATTTGTAAAGCAAATAAAACGAATTTATAAGATTGAATCGCATGTACTGAGATTATATCGAGATAGGACAAATTACAAAAATGTTTATACAGCAAGTACTTCCAGCGATACGTGATATTTAATTAATCGTTGTTTCCCGTGAGCTGGAGATCCAGAACTGCTAGAGTTTCGCCACAAAACGGCGTCAGCCCCTTCTTTCTCGACGGAAGGGCGAAACGATAATCGCGCGAACAGTTCGGAGGCAGTGGTTTAATTCGTGTTCGCCGATCTTTAGAGCCTTTAATAAGGGGTTTTCGTAAATAACGAGGTCTGCTCGAGTAAACGTGTCTATTTGCGCGGTTCACTGCTATGCAGCTTTTTTCCTTGCCTCTCGGTTTTTTGTATAATCCACAAAAGCCACAGGAAGTCGTAGATTAAATTTCGGAATTGAATGTGAACATAGTAGCATCGTTTTTCGGACACACAATGGATGTTATTTTCTTTGTCTTCCTATTCGTTAATGTCAAATAATTTGCATTGCATTATTATGCACTGTACAATATTTATATTATTTTGGGAATTTATCAGTCATATAATTTTTAAATGGTGGAAAATAGTAATTAACCCCCATTGATTGACTCTATCGCGAATAAATAAGGCTGAGTATAGTAAATAAAACACTCGACGCCGAGCCATTGCGATCTTCCATGTACATATACATATGGTAACTTTTAAAGCATAACATTCTTCACACTTCTGTTAACACAAATTTCATAAGAGCATAGAATTTATAGCATCAATCTAACAGTGCCATTGAAACCATCAACGGTTATCCTATTGCGAGATAGACCACAAGGCCTGTTGTGAGAATCACCGCGGTATCTGACCACCAATTTGTCACGAAACAAGGGACAAGACGAGACCGCGAGGGCGTGCACGAAATATATGTTGGACGGAAGGAGGGGTGCACGAGGGGAGGTAGTAACACGCGAGTACTAATCGTGGTATCGCCTGTACCCCAGGGGTCGTGAAGTTGGGCGATGACCAACGACGGTATTCATTATTCGTAGAGAGGGCCGAAATGCACGAAACCCCCTTCCGCCTGTGAGATACGGCCGGACGTTTCGACTTCTTGGAACCGAGAGGTCGACGCGTCACGGCGAACCGCGGGGATCCTCGCCCACGCATACGGCACAAAGCTGAGAAATCAAAACCGAATTCGATTCGGGGTTCCACGTCCACGGTGATCGTAGATCAAGCAGGTGGAGCCCGATCTCCCTGGCCTGCGGACGAATTAATGGAGCCAGCGGTGCTTGGAACTGTAATACGAGGGAAAGTAAGAAAGATTGAAAGGAATTTCCAAAATACAGTCACTCTATTTACTCCGGCAGCATTTTGGTCATCTTGTCTTTTCAATCGAAATATTTGTTCAATAAGTTGGCTGCTGCTTTTGTCGAATAAAATAATGTGAAAGAGTAGAGATTATTTTTACGAAGGCCTTTTAAATTCTATTTTCGTATCCTCTCAATTTTTTCCTAACGAAAGTAAGCTAACGGATCGTTCATTTATTAGTTTGATAACGTTTCTTTAGTTGCAAGAAGCCACTTAAATCTCTCGAAATTTTTAATGCAGTTTCAGATGTAAAAGTAAACTGTAAACAAAAAGTATAGCTCTGAACTTGTCTGTTCGACGATCATTCGCGATGGGTTTAATTATTTTGGAGATTAGATATTATATAAAAGGGAATTGAAAACACTATAAACAGTCGTAGAAAGAAGCCGACCGAACGGAGAAACCTGTTCCTACTTGATCATATTGCCTCTGTATTTCTTTTCGATTTTCACCAGAGGCCCATCGGTGTACTAGTGCCTGTCCTTGAATTTTAATCAGACGTCCTCGTAAACGCATTACCCGCCATCGATTTAATAATGTCAGTCTTGCTACGATCAATGCTTCCTGGACTCTTTCTTTTCGTAAATAAATCTAAATCTGGTCAATTGCCACGGTAATATCGCCGGAAGCGTCTGGCGCATAAAGCGAACACTGAGTCGCTTCGAGTCCTGTAATGCAATAACAGAGGAAGCGTTAATTTCACTAATTTCGTTAATTAACGCTGCTTTTGGCATCATCGATGACGATAAGACGCGAATTTGCGCGAGTACCGTTAGCCTCTCTCTGAACGTGGACACGTGTAATCTTTTCCAGAATTTTACTGCATCGCAGCGCGATATTGAGCGCGTGAAAAGGAGGTCAGATTGGTTTATGGTGAAAATGCTTCCACATCATTTCAATGTAAATCGGTGGAACGTGGAATAAGTGATAAATTCGATCCCTTAATCTTTAATAGATATTTTTCTCATATATCTAATTCTTTTCATAATCATCGACGCATGTATCATATGTATATGTATAGGAAAACGACAAGATGCAGCGTAGTATCCTCAACAATATCCTTCGACATTTACAAGTTAGTTATATCTTCAGGGTTTTTTCTTTTGAAAAATTTGTCTTTCTAATAGAACTCCGCGGGGAACGAGTACGCGTGTATATCAAGGTAAAAGAATGCTGTCGCATCCTGTAGCGAGTTGAAGTTGTGTCACGGTGTGTGAGTTTTGGTGCACGAGGAGGGTACTCGCACCGAAAGCTTGTTCTTCTTCAGGTGCAACGGCGCTGCGTCCTCGGAGAACCATAAATCCTGGCGGGGCAAGATCGCGTTCGTGGAGGTACGCCACACAGGTCGTGCCTAACCGTGGTAGGGTAATTGGCGAAATGCGGTAATCCCTAATTACAGCAGATACCGCGCCTAATTCCATAACGTATTGCACTGAATCTCGCCACAGCTGCCCGTTACGGGAATTAACGGCGATGCGCGTTGTTCTTTCGCGTAATTGCCGGTGGGGGTAAAAATGGTATTTACGAGGGCTAAGCTCGTTCTCCTGCTGATTTTGGAAATTTTTCCTAACTGACCCGGCGAGCCGGAGCCGGAACTGGATCGGAGATAATCGTACATTAGCAGAGAAAATAGGATAACTTTTAAGTAAAACGGAATAAGATATAAAGAACTATGTGAAGCGAGTGCACGCTTCTATGCTTAAACAAATTTCGTTCATCGTATTTCAATTTATATCTATTTACCGGAAATCGTTCCTCTGCGGTTCTACTACGAACTACCCCACGCATTATAGTAGATAGAACGAAAGGCGTTCAATCAGAGGTAAAATGATAGGAAGGTGCGTTCGGTAAGTTATGATTTATACAACTCTGCTACCGCGACTGGTGTACAATAGCGAAACGACGGCCACGATCCTGTTAAATTGAAAACCGCAATAAATTGGTTTACTGGAGTAGATAAAGGGCCTCGTAAACGATATAAAATACACGTATATCAGCGGTCTGTTAAGAAATCCGGCGACAAGATGGCGACAAGAGGGCGACAACCGGCGTCGTTAAGGCGAACATCGATATTGTCGATGTTTCTCGAATTTTACGTGTTCGGTATTTATGCGCGGTGAAACGGGGATCCCTCTAACTGGGCCCGTACTGGACCCCCTAATAAAGATGTCTCTACACGGTTTTATACGGCTCTATCTTCTACGCGGCAGCAGATTTTACGACCACGTTTACATGTTATCGTCGCGCGTTGCTCCGCGCCCTGCTCGGTTCACAGAGTTTGTCGGATTGCACCTGGTTTTAACACCTCGTAAAATTATGACCGATCGCCGCCTAATGGTGCCGGGATATTGCGAGTTACGAGACGTCCATTGTGCCCCGAACGGCCTCTTTGATCCAGCGAGCCAGCAGGAATTCGCGCGATTATCTCGTCCTGCCTTTCTTCGCGATATCACCGCGTGGGATCCCTCCGAGAATCATCGGGAATGTCCTTTGCACTACGACGCTGCTCCTTTCCACAATACATACTTTATAAAGCACGCGGTCGAAAACGTCGGAGGTACCGAAATGGTGAACGAGTTGTCTTACAATTAGGTAAACGTACGTAGGTGCGAAAAGACGCGTTCGATAAGTGGATGTCCTCCAGCCAGGGTCGAGGGAGGAGAGTCACGGGCCGAGCCCCGGTCGAGCCGGATGGCATAAATCAACGCTACGTTAAGTGGTTCTCGTATTAATTAAGATAGCCACGTCGCGAACCACGCGACAGTTCGTGATCCTCCTGTTGAGTGTGAGAAACGCGACATGGACAGAAGGGTGAAAGTGGAAGAAGAAGAAGCAAAGAAGAAGCGGAGAACCTGGAAGGGTGCGGGGACGGCGCGGATAAGGCGAGGCTGGTTCGCTTCTAGCCCGGTCCCTATGAGCCGGGGACTCGCGAGTGCGAGGCGAGGAGAAGTAAGAAGCTTGGCATAATGGCGTAATTATCCGAGGACGAGACAAATTGCGTACACGCCTGGCTGCGACACGCCACGGTCCACATGTCCAGCGGACATCGCCACCGCTGCCATGGCTTCCATGTAGCGCGTGGGAGTCGAACTTCGCTCCTAAGGCGAGTCCTTAAGTTCGTGTATGTACATCCGTGCGATTGTCTCGTTAAAGTCGCCGCGGGACACCACGCTGACGGCAAAGACCGCGCGGCCGCTTTCTCGTGCCGGTGTGGGCGTTCCGTTTATCCAGATCCGAAATTAATGAGAGAATTACAAGGGAACATTCGTAGCTTTCCCCTCGCGCTGTTGCCATTCCTTGGCCGCTACGGGGGTGTTTATGCGTTCGTGGCTTATGCTCGCGTGTTCCTTCGGAGAGAGATATTTCCGTGTAGCTGTGACAGCGACTGGAGCTAGATTGCTACTGTGCTGTGCAAGTAGAATTATCATTTGGGAATACTAAACTTGCGAAAGAAAAAAGTTGCGAGCGATAACGCATACGTTAAAGAATATATAGGGTAGGGAGTGGCAGACAGAACTCCCGTTCAATTTCCTCCGGCATTTTTTAATTCCACGAACGATAAGCTTCGTAATGGTAAAACATTAGAAACGATGTTTATCCAGATTATCCAGAAATTACAAGCTGGTACCTTTTCCCTATCTCCGCGATGGAAATTACAACCTAGCCTCGTCGATGTCGAACGATTTTTTAAATGCTCCTCCGTTAGCGCGATGCACATATGGTATACATTTTCTGTTTAATAAATCACAGTCGTTTGTAATACACCGGCCGACGTCCACAGTAATACCTTTTGTCTCGGGGTAATAAGTTAGAACGACGTTGGAGTGAATCGAACCTTCGTAGCCGCTTTCTTCGCTTATAATTTCGTGCTGCACCGCTAACAGCCTGTCGTCTACATGATCTTACCGCAACGCGCGTCATTACCAGGAGAATACCTAGCCCTTATTGCAACCCTTTTCTTTATCTCCCTGCTCACGTATCAATTTACTTATCCGCGAATCGCGCTATCGGTCGATCTATCACCGGTGGCTTCTGCGACGGCCCAACCGCTATATAATAGAGAAAGTAGCGCCGTTCGTGTAATTCAGCTGCCACCACGAAAAGTCACGCATCACCGCCGCGAGAATATTTTTCTTCCTACGGCTTGGTAGCAGGGATCTCGAGATGGGGGATCGATGGAATTGAGATTGCTACCCGGCTATGTACAAGGTATCCGCGGATTCCACCGGTTGATCGTCCTTTTCATCCCTCGATATAAAGCAGCCGCAGGTAGAGGTCAGAAAAATAGGAAACATTTTCAACCTGTTGTCATTTTCTCATAAGTAGATTCTCCCTTACATACGTTTGCAGTAGATATTGAACGGACACGATTTATCTATACACACAGCCTCGGCTTTCATATAGTTTTTAATACCTCAAGCCCATGAGTTTTTCCCCTTGAAATTTATTTGTAGTGAAAACTGTCTCGAACCAGAGTCATCTTCGAGTATGTATACACAAAGCATTTGTCTATATTGATTTTAATTAAATTTATCACTTGCAAGTGGTCGCTAAAAATCAACCTGCCGTAACGTTTAACCAAAACGTTTAAGCACGCCAACAATTTGCGGGCTGCCAAATGAAGTCTTATTGTTGGTATGAAGAAATGAACGCTTTTTCCTCGACCGCGTGAGAACAGGTACGTCGTCTCTTATACACGCGCGTTCGTAGGCTGGGTATATCACCTCTTGCTGAACGTCCATAGTCCGATGGTCGCGTATACGCCTCGACAGCTCTCCCCCGTGCCACACCGTGTTCCTCTGGCGAACTTTAGCCAGGGTAAAAGTGCGTTTTCCATCAGGCGAGTGGCGAACCGCAGTCGGTGGCGCGACGGCGAGACAAAAAAGAGAAGTGTACGAACGCAAACGGTGGCTGGTCTGTGCACGACGCATCGTAAATTGTATTACCACCGGTGCATGTATAGATACGCCGCAGACGCAATTGTCCTGAGTCGTGGCGCGACAAAGAGAGGAAGGAAAAGAGTGTGACAAGCGGGGGGGAAATAGTCGTGCGGAGGGTAACGGCGGAGGCACATTAAACGCATAGGACGTAACTATAACCGTTGCGTGTGCCACAGAGTCGCAAACAGTATGCGTGACCATTTTTCCGGTGTCTGTCTACTCTTCCCTCTGGTGTCGCTTACTGTGTTCTCGCTGCGATTTACGAGTCTATCCTTTTCTTCATTTTTTTTTGTCTTCCTTCGCTCGTCTACAGCGAGATAACGACAGATGCTTATGCATAATGCGACGTCCTCGGCTGCCTCCCTCGTGCCTTCTTGCTGCTAAGATTGTCGACTGCGTTTCAGGTAATTTCCGCGTTGTTAGAGTCGCCACGCAGCGGTCGTTTCTTCTTTCAGGGAAGTTCTTGGATCGAGAAGGTTTCTCTCTTTTCGGTTATGGTACTTTAAGGACATTTTGGTGACTGGCTCGCGGGTCTGTCTGTTATTAATTAACTCTGTCGCATTTGCATCAGAAAATTAATCATCGGTAGGAATTTCAATATTTTAACGAACAGGTCACACAGAGGTCCAAAATATTCATGGTTCGTTGTCAAATGATAGAGGGTTGCATCGATCGGTTACTGGACAGCGTGGTCAACGACGAAACTGACTGAGATGTTAAGGGGTTCTTTAAAATCGAAACGTGGATTAAGAGATTCGAATCCGGGCCGATACGCTTCCGAAGAAACAATGGCGCGATAACTCATAATAGCGTCGGGTATTATGGTATTGATAGAACAGCCGACCGCGCACCCCATGAATGCCAATGAGAACGCGAACAATGGTGTGCGCGTAGGTAATACCACTGTGATCCGTATTCTTTCTTTCGTTGATTTAAGCCGCCTTTTACAGAGTCGTGCTCCCGGCAGCGCGAGTCCATTCGCGCCGGGTAGCATCCCACCTGTCATCAGTATTCATTGAAATTGTTTGTACCTACTTCGGTGACACGGGCGCGGGAAAATTGTACGTTCGATCGCAGAAAAGGGCCATGGTTCGTTGGCACGGCTGGCAATTACATATTTTATTACTCTTTATAATATACGCGACGCGTTATTAAATCCCATGGCATATCTGATTAATAATAATAATAGCCATAATATTAATGTCAGTATAATGGTAGGCTTCGCTCCCACAAAAGATCAAAGATTCCCACATAAACGCGCGGCGTGCTTTGAAACCGTTTAAAACGTTTAAACGACTCCCGCTCGAAATTCCCAACGTAATCGCAGTCACGAACAAAATGTGCCTTGTTTATATTTAGCCGATCTTTCGATCCAAGCCGGTAAACGTTGCACGAATGGAATCGAGTCCTTTTTTTATGTCACGGCATTCTCTCTTCTGTTATTTTCGCCCTTACGACTGCGACGCATCCTCTAAAACAGACCAGCAACGTAGGCAGAGGGGGAGGATTACACCAGGAGGAAGATAGATAGAAAAATGAATAAATCGTTAGCGAACGCAGAAAGACAGAGCGGCGGGGCATCGAGAAAAAGAATCGAAAAGCGTGGAACATCGCCTACGTTCTACCAAAGACTCCCCCTATTGTGATAGTTCCTTCTTCTACGCCGTATACTTTTTCTTCTTCTTCTGCTTCTCCTTCTTCGGGCACGCATGCCAGCCACTGACTAAGCACTCACTCCTTCTGACAATGAGTCAGTGCACTCGCTGCACACTCGACGAGAGAAGTGAAAAAAAAGGGCAAAAATGAGTGCGCCACGAGAGTCGGCGGATAAAGAAGAAGAAGAAGAGGTGGAGAAGGAAGAAGAAGAAAAAGGAGGAGAAATCTCGCTCCGGGAATACGGGTCAACGACAGGATGCGATACATCACTGTCGAGAATCGAGCTCGCTCGCGGGTCAAAGTTTACTGAATCGGGAGGACATTTCTCCTTCTCGTTTCTACGTGCTTTCTTTCCGCTTCGTCTGGCCTTTCCTTTCTTTTTTTCCTCGACTGGCGAACCTCATGCATCATCCCGAATCGCCTCCGCCAGGAATACTGTCTCGATCCTTCGCAACTTAATTAACTTCTACCCTCGCCCGTGTTCAACTTTCAATCATTTCGAACCAATTTTGGAGTACGACTTTCATTCGCGGAGTTCATGGGTCATACCTGATGCTCCAACGAATTTATCATAAGTCTCGGAGAAAATAATTGCATTCCAAACAGCAGTCCGCCAAGGATCGCGTTATAGATTATCGCAATGATTTTTCATTCTTATTTATTGTAACATTTCATCTCTCACGAGAGATTTATTTGCCATGCAATGAATGTCAATATAATATGTGCAGTTAAAAAAGATCAATCTTTTTTGTTCGCATTTCCATCACCAGTGCAAATTTCCGTTCTCCTTTTAGCCCGCGAACGAAAGGAAAACGGCACCGGCACCGGCAGGCGCGTGCTGCAAGTTTCATCTGGCGAATAGACGCGTGATCCGTGCGAAAGAATGACGAGGTACGGTCACGTATGCGTGTACACACTCCCAGCGGATTTACTAGCTCTCGGCAATTACCGTTAAGTAGCCGAGTCGGTCGTTTCCACGGTAATCTTGGTTTCTATAATCCCGCGTACCTTCTTCCCTGCTGGCAATTGTCCAGCTGTCAGTCGGCGCGAAACTATAAGCGCGAGCCTCTCGGGCCACTGTGCGCTTTTTATCTTGCCACCGCGCCAACACGATTTCTCTTCCTGCTAGATCCTGTTCGTAAGATCGACTTTCAACGAGCTATCGCGGTGCTGGAAGCTCAACAGGAGAACGATAACCCTGATCTAAATCGATAAGGTGCGCGATAGCCGTCGGCCTTTTATCAATTTGTGCCGGCCAGCCGTTGTTTCCTGGTTATGGAGTAAAGAAAGTGGCGAAGGAGGCGAAGGATTAGTAAAAACAATTTTTCTAAGCGCTTCGCGGTTTGTAATATTCTGTTTGGGATCAGATTAATGGAAACTGGAAGGAGAAAGAAATTTAAAAATTCGAAACTGAAGAATTTTCCGAATGTCGCAGAATAAAAAGTAGCTGGGCGATCGCAAAAATAATTATTCCCTGTCGCCCGTCGAAATTCGATCGTTACACCGTAAGTAACACAACCGGACGAGACAATGAATCGCTGTTCGAAACAGTCTCGAGGCGGACAACGGAGTGACACCGAAGTCGTAGAAACCGTTTGAACCGGCGCCAAAGAGCGCGCGCAAGGAGCAGGGTGGAGCGTTGAAAGAACGTCGCGTCGCCGATCGTCGCTTTGCATTCCTTCGCTTAAGTAGCGCACGATCCTCCTACCCTTGAAATAATTTAGCCGTCTCAACGTCGCGATAATAGTTTCATGAAACCGCCAGATTTAATTAAAAATTTTAGCAACGGTTCTTTGCTAGTGGCCTTCTGTCGCTACGTAATAAACAGATTATCCGCTTTTAATAATGTCCAAATTCCCCCCCCCCCCCCCATTTAAAGGTGTATCAGGAAATTACCGGTGCCCTGCGGCAATCCATTTGCATGCACAAAATTTAATCTCTACATATACCAAGCTATCCCTAAAATTCCATGCATTTCCAAGGAAGTCGAAAATTTGAATTTATTTCGTGATTTTACGGTTTTGGACCACGTCGCGACGTTTCCGTCACATTTTCCCGGCCACTTATTGATCGAACCATCGATACAACTTTGCGTCATACGGACAGGGAGGAACGTATTTGTTCTCAGGAGCGTACATCCGAGATACACGGATATCTCGCCCCGAGGGCGGTTACGCAAGGATAATAATTATCGTCCCAGGCGTATATACCTGTAGAGTCGTGTGCGGCGCTGATCAAACGAGTCTACCGAACGAGTCTCCGAGAGTCGCGAATGGTGGGGACGAGAAAGGAGCCCAACGAAGAACCGCAACACGCGGCAACACCTGCCGCGATCGAACCCTTTAGGGCCTCGAGGTCGCGACACGCGGATCAATTTCGTTTGCCGTTCATTCGCTTCGTGGAAAGGGTTGGAAAACTTGCTGGCGCTCGTGTTGCGCGCGGTTATTAGATGTGTTAGTTACTAAATTTTATAATAAATACAGCTTGTTAATGGTTCTGAAAATCGTATTAATAATAATAGTAATAATTAATTTATTATCATCTATTCTTGCTGTATTTAATTATGCTAAAATGTAATCGCGATGAGAAGTTACGTCAATGATTAAACTTACACTTTCATGACTTTTCACACCGTTCGAGCCCCACCAAAGTGTACACGCATAATAAACGACATGATATTCTTTACCATAATACTTGTACGTACAAGACTTGCTCGACCTGCCCATTGATAATTTTCAGTAACCTCGCCATTTAACTGTTCAATGAAAATCTCGCTCAAGTTCCAGCCCCGTACCTTCGCATTAAGTTGGCGTAACTGGTGGCGAGAGGATAATCCTTCGATGTAACCAGAATCGTCAAGATTAGATTCGAATACGGTGGAAATAAGTGGGACCAAGCAGAGGTGGATCGGGCGTTCGGCGATTTTCACGCGGCGCTCACGCCGAAATTGATTCGCGTGGGCAGATAATCGTTAATGGATAAACGAACGCACGATGCTCGGTTTCCCTTCACGTGGGAACATATTCTCTCCCATTCTGGAGCCTGCCGCCTTTGGCCTTGGTGTCTGCGGCCGCCAAGTCGGAAGGCAACGCTTATCAGCCGGCGCAATTGCAGCTCTCGCGGCTTCTGATGCCACTGCGTCGACCAGAGATAGACGCACGATTAGAAATGTCTTGCTTCGATGTCAGCCGGCAATTAACCGTGCCCCGGTGCGTTCTGGCTTATGAGAAACTTGGCCGATTCGATCGGACAAGATGGGGTCTCGCGTTCCACTGAAACGTGTCTCCCCTACCCTTGTATGGAGTCTAGAGTTGGGACACGATTTTTCATTTGCAAATGAGGCATCGATTATCTTGGGATATTCTACTACTTTTGAACGCGACGAGAATTATTTTTAGTAGGAAACTCAGATGGAGTTCACCGCATTGTCGCGATGCGCGGTTTTCTTTATCCAATCCGGAATACGGATCGTAACGTTCGAAGTCGAGAGGAATGACATTTAATCTTACAATTGTGGATTTTTAGCAGATATTTCTTCATTTCGTTCGTAATCAAGTTAGCGAACTTCAAATAAGCATCGTTGATTAATTGTTAAAAGGCGGGAAAAGGAGAACGTTAAGAGGGTTGTTTAACGACCTCGAAGCAGAGCGAAAAAATTGGAGCGCGTTAAATTATTTATTAAGCAGTTCGAAGCCCGCGGTAGCAGAGAAGGAGACGTCGCGCAGTTCCCTCTTTGGAATACGCTCGCTGGAGAATCGCCGCGGGTGACATCGTTTAGCCTTTAATTAGTTTCAACGGATATTAAGATTTGCGGGCCACGCGTGCACGCGCATACGGGATTTCCTGTTCTGTATGCGATACGGGAATGTGCATGTGTATAAAAGGAAAATCGATATCGTGAGACTATCGAGGATCTCGAGCTGCTATACGCCTTCTAACCCGAGGCGACGAGCAATATATGAACATGTATAAATTAATGTTCGACAGCCTGGCAACCCGTTCTGACAGATACACGTGGGGTGGGCCCAACTATCTTGCCTGCCGAATTTATTTGCGTGACTTACAATTAGATTACGTATGATATATATAATATAAGCAGTGAATGAATGTGAAACAACGCTGCCCGTGGAAGTGCTGTAATGAGACTATGCCGGAGCTAAGACATACGATTATTTTACATGCCACAAAACTTTATCTGTTAGTGCAAATTTTCAGGTCAGCATAGAACGAAGAGTGTGCAGAACGTATTCAATTATTTTCTTGTAGCGCGATGCTGCCTCAATAATTCCAAAATCTGTTCTCCTTGTCCAATGATTTGGCAAACATCTAAAAATCTGTCTCACACAATATTTGGTGGGCGATATAACACGCCACCTACACCAGCACTCACCCCACACAGTTTCACCTAAATACAATAAACTATGCACGCATCAACTATAAATAACTAGCCCCCGTGCCATTAAATTGCCAAGGAGAGCCACAATTCACGAGTTTTATCGATGCACGAAATCCAACGGTAACTCGCATATCCAACTCCAAGCATCGTATCTTAAGGGGCGAAGCAAATATCCACAAGTACCTACTCGAATAGTTGTACAACACCCGATAAGTTAATTCCTCCTCTGGTAGTACACGCCGCCAAATAAAATGCCTACCACCTCTTGAGCTACACCGGCAGCAAGGTGTTAATGAACATGTAACGCAAAATCTTTTGCCACGACCGGCTTAACCACTGCGGAAACGCAGGTATAACGAGCCCGTACAATATAAATTCATTCGAATGAGCACGCAACCGCGAATCGAGATGGCTGCCCATCCGTTCGAGCGCGACAACGTTAACCAGTAAACGGCGCTGGCAGGGTGTCATGCGCCCTTTAATTTCTCCGAACATACCGAGCCAGCCCACTTAAATGATCGTCTTGTCATCTCTGACGTGTTCGTTGTCACATCTTTGCTGCGTTGATCGATCACTTCCCAACGGGCACACCTGCGGTGTTACCGGTGGGTATAATAGTTGCGAAATCGCTTATGGTTGGCCATCCATTGCTTTTTAACCGCCTGCAATGGAGACAGCTTGATAAGAGGAAAGAGAAGGACTGCTACGTGCTGTAATATTAATCTGTTTTCCGTACAATTTCGAAATGTCCGAGAAAAGGATCAATCTTTCGAAAAGCGCAATCCACGTGTGTTCTTCCGATTGTACTTTTGCGACGACTGATTACATGTACCTCTTACTATCATTACTATATTTCCCTTCACAATGCATTATAAATTGTAATAAATTTTTTCAATCAAATTTCCGATCGTCCCGCCAGCAACAACATAATTCCGTGGTTCACCCTGTACAAGCACCGCATCCAAAGCGATTCACGAAACGTGGCGACTCGAAGGACAGGTAACCACGCGAAAGAACGAAAACCCCGATTCTGTACAGAATCACGCATCCGTTTCCCTTGGCGCACCCGTGAGACTCTCCATTCCCGCATCGCCAGGAAGCCGCAGCCTGCCGTTTCGGATACGCGGCGTTCAAACGACGATCACGTAGTGCCGCGGTGAATACACGGGCAACCACAGTAGACCGCGGCCAACAGAGTCGTATAATCGGTCGGTTAGCATGGCCTCCGCGTTTTCGCATTCCGCGGGTTCCGTCGTCGAGTTCACGAGGGATCCCACGTAGGTGGGCATGTAGGAAGCTGTATCGTCCGGACCCGTGTCGTCGCGCTGGCTCTTTCTGAGCACCGGAATATCGACGTATAGAGGGCCTGTATAACCGGGTGGAAACCGAGGTGTGGACAGGGCCAGATCTACACGGGAACACGTCGAGGCCCCATAACGAGAGAACGTGTAACGCCCACGCGATCGCTCTGGTATCCGCACTTCTACACGCGGCTCATACACGGGATCACCTTCCTCCGCGTTCTTTCTCCATCACTCCCCCGTTCTTCTTTACGTTTCCCTTCGCGTCGTTCGATGAAGGCAGAACGATGATGGAGAGCAAGCTCTGCCCGGGGAGATCCATTCTGAACGAACACAGCCAGCTGGATTTATGTCGCAGTTTATCAAGCGTCCGATGAAAACGTGAAGCCCGTGCGAATAATAGAGGAAGCCTGCCCGGTTACCCCGTGTTCACCTCTCGATGAGAAAGTCGTAGATACCGATGTATGTATGTATTCGGTTATTATTCCTGGAACAGCGGAGCCGTAACTCGGTAGCCGTGTTACGGGTTCGTTCCTGCCCGTTCGAAACAGCGACTCGTTCGTCCTGCCGGCCTATGCGGTTCGTGTAGATTGAGTGGCAAAATGTTTGCGACCGATCGACCGATACGATTATTTGATCGTTCGTACGAGGAACGTGACGATGACTTAGGAACGATCTTTCCATCATTTGAATGAGAATGGTTATACGAATGGTGAACGGTAGCCGATGACGGGTCGGAATGTTGGAATAGACGTGGGATGCGAAGCGTGAATAATGCGCACTGATACGTCTCAAATTTGCAATTTTATATCGGTGTGGTTACTTGTGTACGCGTAAGTTGCGTAATAGGCGGACAATTGTATCGGTTGTGTGATTGTATGTATTGTACAGTACATACGCAAGGAGTGAGTAAGCAGTTGCGAACTCCACGATTTTCTTCGTTAAAAGCGAAATGAAGACGTGGAAATGGTGGAAGTAGAAGGAACGAGAAGTAGACGCGGGGAGACGCTTCTAATAGGTTAAACTTCACGTGGTGAACCACCGCTGTGGGGTAACAGTTATTCACTGTACTTACGTGTCCAACCGCGGAGAGAAATTGGAAGTCGTCCCACGGGTTTGCGTCGCAAGGTTTCGCGGTACGAGCCGTGGACGGCGAAAAACGGCATGAGAGAAAACTGGCCCACAGTTGTACAAATTACTTACACGAATTTCTTAGTCAAGAACGCGTGGAAAATCTTACACGGTGGAGCCTCCTCTACCCGAACACCCATTGCACGGGCAAATTGTTTCTTGTAATCAGCAACAGAACAGCCTTCTTCTGTTGTAAGAATTGTCGACATCCATAATTTTGATCTTTGCAGTTACTTGTGTCGAAAAATTGCTTGCAATTTGGCGCCTGAAACGGATACGGGATCCATATACCTATACATATATAAAAAATCCCTTTCCTTTAATGATCTCTATTTATGTAAATTAAGTTTAGCGTCAGAAAAGTGATTGCTCTATTATACTTCTTATTAGTTCAGATACAGTAGACACAAAATTGACAATAAATGGGTTAATCTGGTTCCGACAATACCCTGACACCATAGATCGATAATAATTTTTCGCGAGGACAACCATAAATAATTATAGTATTTCAAGAACCGCATAAAGAATCACCCTACCGTAGTATACACATATACGCACGTGCATACCTCGAAGTATCTATAAATCCTTCCACGTGCCAGGGTTTCGTTTAATATACGACACCTCCAACAAACAAATCTCAATGGCAACTGAAGAAGCACTTAACCCTCGTACACCCTCGAGCCTTCCAGTACAACCGGCGTTTACAAATCATCGACTAATTGCACGCATTTTCCGGTAGCCAGCGATTAATATATATTAGCGATGTCTTTCGTACACAGTTCGTGAGTGGTAGCCAAAGGCGTACAAATCCCTCCACGGCTTTCCGCCGATTTCCGTCAATTCATCCAGCAGCGATCCTACGCCTGTAGTTACGTACACCGTCATCACGCTGACGCCGCGTAATTACAGCTCCCGACGTCTAAGCAAACTAATGAGTTACGAGAAATGATATTCGATCCTCGATCGTGACGTCCATCTCATAAATGAATGTTAGGTACACCTGCAGCACAGCAACAGTTTCCAATCGCTTCCTTAGTTGCCAATTTCCCATCAACCCGAGGCTAATATTTTTCTGACAGGCAATGCACTTCGTCCTGATATATTTCAGTGTTTCGCTGTCATTTTAACTTCCCTTTTACCGTAAACGTCGTGACGACGAATGTGTTAATAAACGTCGTACTACCTTGCCTATTAAGGTATCACTTTGAATTTCAACAATTTTACTGCGAAAGTATTAAAACTAGTAAAAACTCATGTACTCTGTGAAACTCGGGCAGATTTCACTCATCTTTTGGCCAACGATGTACAAGATGCAAAGAAGAACGGTGTTCCAGGAACGCATACGTGGATCGATCGCGTTGAGATTATGAAAAAAAACCCGCGTACTACATCTTCATCAATTAGCGATGCCGTGCGACCGGTCGAAAGCGACGTGTAGGAAGCTCGGAATCCATTGTACCTGGAATCGACGTCACCTGGTCGCGCGAACAGCTCCCGATTCAGCGTGCTCGAATCGTAGCTCGCCAGCCGAAGAACCAGGAGGAGAACGCTCCCTAGGGAAGCCGGGACGACGCGGAGAATGCGATTTGATTCCTTTAGCATCGTCGATCCGGCCGCGGACTGGCGATTTCATTTCTCGAAACAGCCCGCACAACCTTCAAAGGAAGAGTCCAGCATTGCCGATTCTGGAAACAGGAGGTCCGGACCCTGGAACACTTGTACCCTGGCAAAAAGACTTAACGCCAATTAGAAGCGCGATTTGTCGAGCGTGCGTCGTGTGAAAATTGTTGGACGATGCTCGGGCTACGTGTGAGGTCGCCTGATTCGGTTTAAGGGGCTGCTTCTGTTCTGAACTTTGAAAAAATCGATTTTGACGATTATGAAACCATGTTTTCTGACATGGCCGACACAAGCTGTCCGATTGACAACTCAAATTTGGAAAGATTCTTCAGCAGACCTGTCGCTATTGTTGGTACTAAAATCTTTAAGCAACCTTAACATCCTATATTGAAAATAGTACAGCCATAATATTTTGTTCACACTGATATTAAATCACCTAAAATTGATAGTACGTTAAACGTTCCTGTCGCGTAATGTACCTGTACAGCAGTGTATGTATGGAAAAATAGAGCAGCACGGTATAATCGATTAGAGGAGCAATTAAATAATCATTTCTCTTCATAAACGAAGGTAATTGTCAGATAATTTTCTGCGGCTATAAAATCAGATCGTCATGGATATATCCAGAACTTAAAGGGGTTCGATTTTTCCCTCATTCGTGGCAAGGCTCGTTCGTATTTCCGATCTCCTAGACCACACAACAACGGCCGCGCGCGCGTTTAATTACACCTTTCGATAATTGTAGTTTTTACCGACACTCGTTTGATCGAAGCGTAGCGTACCAGTTACGGTTAGTTTCCCTGGCGAAACTTTTTATGGGGCCCTTCTTATCCAGCTCATTAGGGCTCGTTTGTCCATCAATAACGCATTTTTCTACGTATCCCCGGAGAAACGGTGGCTTTTATGGTCGTGCTTTTAATCAGCAGTCGTTCGATGCTTTAAGTGCTTCCGATCGATACCCGCGATGCACGTGAAAAATGATCGAACTACGAAATCAACGAACAATCCCTATAAAATTCCTTCCGCAATTAATCGCGGGGATAACAGAATAGTTTTAGAATTCGCAACTCTGAAATATTAGAAGCGTGCCAAAATTGTTTAATTACTGCAAAGTAATTTCCCTCGCGCGAAATTTACAATACCCTGTATATAACGTGCACAGAAGGGAAAGCTGCGAACCAATGTATATAAAATAAAAAACAAACACGTCTGCATCGGCTGCTTGAAATAAAATAAATTCGAGATTATTTGTATCACCCGTGGAAAAAGGAAAATCCCCTCCATTATATTCGACAAAATCTGAAATCATCAGCAAGTAGGATGAAAAAGCAAGTTCTTCAAGATCCTCCATCAGGCCAGGAAAATCCCATTATGGTTTCACAAAGGGCTTCTTAAGGCTAGGTGAGCTTCCGCCTATATTGCGCATCACTTTTGTGCCCCTGTCCCATTAAAATCGCCACCGTGAAAGGCGCGTTCCTCGACAAACTGTTGCAATGACGCAAATGCGGCTTAACGAATAGCTGAGCTTTTTCTGCCGGGACGACGTGTATATGTAACTATTCAAGGAGGCGACGAGGCAAAAGTCGCCTGGTTGCAGCTTGCCATCAACGAACCCCTTCTCTCCTTTCTCTGCGGTATCGTCCACTTTACTTTCTGGCTCTGATGAACCGCGCCGCTACGTGAGCCTTGTTATATGGCCTCGCTGTCTGTACGAAAGAGACGCAGGAACGATGAAGACAGACGGAAAAGCTCGTCAACGGGTAACGAGAGGAAGGAGCGCAGAGATTAGGGTTAAATCGGAGGCAGGCCAGTTCTGTGGAAAAACGTACCAACTCTGAATGATTTATACTAGCGACGTTCGATTAACCACCGTGGAGGCTGAAGTGATTTGCTCCATTTAATTAATCTTTGGATTATCTATTGGATAGTAGTAACAGTAACAACAATGGGATCGGGATATTTCCCAACGACGAATTAGTGTAAATTACAACTTCTGTAGGCCAAAATTAAAACAGCAAAGGGTTAATGTTACCCCTCGAGTCGCGGTAGTCCACTGCTTCGCAAATATTACGTTCGAAAGTGTTCTACGCGAGGGTTATGGCATCATTCCTCAAAGTCAATAGGATGTTAAGACTTAATACAGGCAGTCTGGTAACCGTAGTCGGCAAAAGAACAAGCAGAGATTCGATCGTAATTGAGAGACAGGATACCTATTTCGTTAGCGACTACCGTTCGGCTCGATTGGTTATCGAGAATCGATCGGGAAAGCTTCCGGATTGTCTGGCATTCACAGTCGTAGAAATCTCTCTTCTTACGTCTTCGCGGCGCGTAGTCGTTGAAAGATATGACGTTGATTGCTGGTCTTGAAGGACCACGGAATGAACCGTGTGAGTCGATGACCTCGAGGGTGCTCGACCCTCCGGAGGACAAACGCAGGAGAGTAAAGAGGACGAAGACATCAGAAGAGGAGAGGAGGACTATCGAAGAAAAGTGGATTTCCATTGGACGTCGATCCCTCCGCGATCACGACGCGTGTTTATCGCAATTTACTTGCATCTCGAACGATGTCGAAAGTATACGTACGTACATCTACATTGTATACAAGTTCTAAATTCTACGGAGCAAGCCGCAGAAGGGAAAAGATAAGTGCGAGAGAAAAATAAGACTTCGCCATACCTTTCGCAGATTTTAATTTCTCGAGCAGGAGAAATGAACGCGGATGACGAAACCCATGTGTCGCGGTTCGTCGAACGATAAAAAGCATAATTAAGCCACTATTAACGTCGGCGTAAATCACTCCGGCCAGCACAAAGCGAAATTTCGTTTATCGCCGTGACTTAGAGCGAAAGGAATTTTAATTGTCCTTCAATTATCCCCGAAACCTTTGCCCGACCGACCCGTAAACGGCGAATCTATTCGTCGTCCGATCCGCAACGGTGTCACGCCGATTAAATCGCCCGTAGTATGCCGCGTTAGTCTAAAAATAACCGTTTAACGATTCGTTTAAACAAACTCCGCGTAAATTATTCATGATTTTTCCTTCAATCTCCGATAACCAGCGTGAAGTAACACGAGACGTCAACGTTATGTCGCCATCGTCCCGAAATATCCAGCAGAAATTTCAGCGTCGTGAAACAGCGGGCACATCGATTTTCGTACATCGTACCGGACTTGGAGTCGATCTTCACCGCGATGCTCCAACGAGACGAAGGAATCCTGTAACTAACGTGCAGTTTCTCGAGAGCAACGTCACTTAACTTCTGCGACCAATAAAGTTCCCACCTGTGGTCTATAGCGCGGTTACATAGCGGCGCAACTTTTCGAATGGATACATATTCGACGAGACATCGTCAAAATTAGTATAATGTACGAATTGGGCTCGGATTTTTATTCATTTATTTCTGAGCGAACGCGGGAATGACGGCAGTTGCTTCAGATAGAACGAGTACACGAGGTGTGTATATCGAGAGATTAGTGAGCGTGTTGGACGGTTGCTGGAGAAGGCAGTTCGTTCTCCCAGCAGTGCCTTTACTCAAGGTGAATTTGTCGATAACGTCCCACGCCTACCCGTCCGAATAATTAATCACCTGTTCCCGATGAACTGACGTACCGTTAGAGAAGTCTGCCCTCGGGCCACGCCGGTCTTCTAGCGGGTGAAAAAACAATTTTAGGAACATAATGATCGCGCAACATCAAAGAAACAACGAGGCCCGGTTTTGGAGGAGATCGCTTATCGGGCGCCAGCGGTAAATCGTTTTCTTACTTCGGGCAACGAGGTGTTCCTGATGAATTCTGTAATAACAGGTGAACGGAAAATGTTTGGAAAAGGAAATCCGTCGAGAAAATGATGATTAAAACTGGTTCTCGAATAAAGACGTGTAGAGAGTGATTTTTGATGGTCGAGGAGAAATTTAAGGGTCGATTTTTTACGGGCGATTCTGGGCGGAAACAACCTTCGGTATACTTTTTATGAATTCAGTAATTAACGAGGTATCGGTGTGTATACGTGATCCGGTTACGTATACGAATTTTAATATTTTACTTTATTATCACTAATTTGCTTTGCACTGTGCCATGAAAAATTGGGGCCAATAAAATGATTCTGTTTACACGGTTGTAAATAAATTTCTAATCGGTTATTGCCCTGGGGGTAATATTATTTTTATGAATCAGAAACTTTCCCGAGCGGCGTACAGGATACACGTAGCCCTACGATCAATTTGTCTACGAAAAATAAAAAATTGCCCAAGAGTTACTAAACTTTTATTACCATTATCCCTCTTAAGCATTACCGCGCGAGTAAAGTGCCGTGAAGAAATCTCTCTTCGTGCGTTCAACCTTCGAATCGACAGTTAGCTTTTTATTCGCCCGGGAAAACTGAAGTCGAAACATCGTGAACGTAGGAAAGCTCGAAACATGGAAACCGTGCAGCATCGCCTGAGCCCAACCCGAATCTCGAGGACTCTCTCAGACGACTATAAAATTCTGTACCGTATAGACGGTAACACTAAAGCCGGTAAGGAGAACTCCGGTAACCTGATATCGCCGAATTTTATCGGGAATTTTTATGGGACCGCTTAATGGCGTTTTAATTGCGCTGCCTCACCGCCTCAGCTGATTAAGCAGTAAATTCACGTATTCATAAAACACTGTGCTTTACGAACGCGCATCTCATATATTCGTACGAGGATACACACTCATCTACGTACAAATGTATGCGTAGTCCCTCGGTTCCCCATGATTTTCATCTTGTTTTCGTACACCTCAGAGTGTGTGCACTTACCCCCACTCATTTTGGCATCTCCATTTTTTTTTGGACGATCTTATGGTAACATACACGACGTCGTCGTTTTGTTTCCCAAGACGTCGCGTCGCGGCCAATCGCGGAATAGCATTTGGTCGCGGTTTATGAGGCGACAGATGACCGACGACAGCCTCGATTAAAACGGAATCCACTTTCGGTACCTGATATGGTATTATTTATGATGGTAATTAGCTCAATCAAGGTTCTGATAACGACGATACTTGGACGCATGTTAAGGGATTTTAAAGATGGATACAATGTATACAACTTGAATTTTATCCCCGTTTATGTTCGAATTTTTTAACCAGTTTTCTCTCGGTGGTTTATTGTCCACGATTAGGAAAACGATGATTATACAAGTTGTTTTATACAAGTTGTGCCGCCTACGACACAAATTCCCCCACGCATTATACACAAAAACCTCGGAAATTTTGAAGCAGCCAAAAAACACCCCTGGTATTTACCGTGCACGACGTGTATCAAAGGTTTCCCTCCTTTACCTTGCCCTCCATTTTTTTCTGCCTTATCCGGTAAAGGATAACAGTTTTGCCTGGCATATTCCAGAGGTTTCCCGTAGAATGCTAGCGTCGCTGAACGGTGTTTGAGAATGAAGGAGGCGTGTGAACGGGAGAGCCAGCTTCGAGAAGTAGAAGAAGAAGACGACGACGACAACGACAAAGAAGAAGATGATGAAGGACGCGAGTGAAACAAGGACAAGGGGGAGGGGGTGTGTCTGTGTAGCGGCTACCTGCAAAACCACTCTCGGACCAGCTATATATCGCGGGATCCCTCCCCCGCGCGGTATCGCTTTAATTTTAAATTAAAATTCATGAACGGGTTATTACCTTTTTGCCGGATCGAGTTCCGCGCTCTTTCGGCTCGGCGCCGCGTGAATTTAGCCGAATCTATACGCGGACGGCCCTGTAGATTTTTCATTGCACTCCATCGCGGAGGACTCGTGGATATTCGTGAATCGATACGATCTTCCTGATCCTGAAAACGTATGTGATGGGCGGTTCGTCGTAGTCGCGAATTATTTATGCCTGTCTTCGGGCAAATTGAATTTTCTAATACGTTGTATCTATCGCAATTTCGCTAAATCAAAATCAATTTAAGATCTGACACTACTAACCATTTAATCGCTAGCGTGTAGCTAATTATTGGACCACGAAGTTGAAGCAACACTAAATTATATCGTTCGCTCCTTCCCATTCGCGGAAAGAAGCGCCTCGTTCAAACGAAGGACGACACTTTCTCTGCAGCCTTGGTCCTCCGTCCAATATTATCGTTCTCGTGCCTAACATAATTTTACGAATGCCAAGGCCGCGTTTCTAATGCGAGCACAGTCCTCTTGACCAATATTTAGCAAACCCAACATCATTTCGTGGGCGTTATTCGAGTCGCTGGTCAATTACCAGCAGACAAGCCAGAAAGGGTAAACAAGTCAGCCAGCTCCTCATTCATCCGACGAGACCCCGTGGCCTCTACTTCTACGCGTCATTACCAAAAGCACACGACTCGAAAGCGAAACGACTTCGAACGAAGATCGAGCGAGAACGATAGAAAATAACTAGGTAGAAGTTTTTGAGAATTCTATTAACGGTGTTGCAGAAGGTAAATATGGTTCCACGATGACTCACAAACGAGATCGGTCGTTCGGATCGCGGTCGTACGTTCGCCAGGGCGAGGCGTACCGCGTCATTAATTAGTCCCGCGTCTCGAGGATTCATTTGGGCCCGGTTAATGAAACTTGGGCAGCACGCACACGGAAGCCCTCCTTCGCCTCGAAGTAGCCATGGCTGTTCGGGCGTAGGTACATACTCCTGTCGACGGAGAATCGAGGACCGCGTGAAAGGATAAGACTGCGAACTCGATGATTCTCTATTTCACTGGCGCACAATAGCAGACAAAGTGGGTGCAATGGAGCCGCCTTAATTCGAGCTAAGCAGCTTTTCCAAACCTACGCGGGATTACCTGTGGCCTACGTTCTCCATTGTCGATAGGTTTCACGAAAAATTCACCTCGACCGCTCATTTATGACTTTCGACGGCTGACTCGTAAATCTCCCAACGAGCTATAACCGACGAGGTTGTTGCATGGTTCCTTGGATTAACCTTTAAGTAGTCCGTTTAATTAAGCACTGCGTGATTCGTGGAAGTATTGACGAGAGTTTTCACGTTTGCCAAGCTTTACTTCCAATCCGCAGTATATCCCACCGAATAACATTTACGACGATTATACCCCTGATAAGTGTAATTCTTTTTCTGTCTCCTTTCACCACGACAACGCGCTCACCATCCGCAGCTAAGGGGCTAACAGCCCGCAATATTTGCATAGCTATCGATCGAAGTGTAATAGAACGAAATGTACGAGGTGCACGTCCATTCGTGTCCGCATAATACAGATGCCAGAAAGTGAAACTACCCGATAACGATAGAGGGGACACTGGAAACTCGTTCCCACGTCGCACGTTGCGCGTGTCTAGGAACGCGTGGGCGCGCGTAACGCGCGTACCAAGGGAGGAAAAAGCCGGCTGGCCGTTTTCAGGTATAATAAGTACCATTTCTACCCGGCGTGGGTGGCTTCAGAATGCCTCGAAACGGTGGATACACGCCGAGTTCGCCGGATCGTAATTCGAGTCTCGGTCAGGTGCGCCGCGCCGCGCTCGGCTCGATTACCTTAATACTCGAGACTCGTTCCCGTCTCGATTTACCCGGCATCCTCGAGACATTACCCGCTCCTTCTGTAGGACGAAGAAAGTATCCCTTTCTTCTGGTTCCGTGGCGGGGCCACCGATTCGTCGCCGCGTTTTGACGCTACATTTTGTGCGATCGGGGTCACCGATTGTTACGAAAATGTCCGTCACTTTTGTCTGTTTCGAAATCATTGTGACACCCAGTATGCGTATACCCTGTGCTTTCGTCACGCGTAGGTTTCACTTTAATCGCCGCGTTCTTTGTCTGCCCCCTTGTGTCGTGTATCGTTGATCGGCGAGGCCGCTGATATTTTCATTTGGAACTTGTTTTCATCGCACCCTGCCTACTCGTGGAATGTTTTCCGTCGATCACCCGAGGTGTTATCAAATCGATTCATGGATCCATTCTATTGCTGCGCCGGCAGTGAATCATTGCGTACAGTTTATACAGCGGTTTATATAGTTTACCTTCGTTGCTCCAATTTTTTCTAAATACCGTCTTTCCCTTCCGTTATTAACATCCTGTTACTGAATAAGTGACTCTGTACAATCGATGTAACACAAGTACCTGTCCATTACCTCAGTCTATTCATAAGCGTTCTGTTATTCATTTTCGTTCCCTTTCGAAGGTACGCCCTGCCCCGTCAGCAGACTAGGAGCTTTCTCAATTTCAATGCCGTTTGCATCGATCTTACTTACTCATGAATTATTCAATAAATGTACACCAACGCGGGAATACGACTCATTCTAATCATCTCCCTTTCCAGGATTCATTTCCCTCCCGACTGAACCTATCTATGAACGCCCAGTAGCCACACTGATTTATGGAAAAACCAAGGGAAACCGTTCCGTACAACCAAGAAAACTCCACTAGCGCTAATACGTTCTGCTGGTATATTTTGATAGATTCCTTCCGATTCAGCGCGCCGATGCGACGGCGTGGCGAATTCGCGTGTAACGAGTGCGTAAATAGGACGGGGGAGGGGGGTAAAGAAGGTAAAACGACGGAACACGTTCGCCCGTAATGACTCCACGTCGCTACATAGTAGTGACATTAACTGGCCGGTAGATTAACCATCGAGAAATAAATCTACGCCCGGCGTAGAATTAATCCGTCCGGCGTGCGTGTAAGCATCGCCGATGGGTCGTCGTCGGGCGAAGGCTAGAGAGAGCTTGTTAAAACTTTAGTTAATCACGGCCTGGACATCGGTCACACGTTGTCGTGTTTAATTCGCGGATGCACCTTTCCATTCTCGGTTCATCTCTCTTTCTTCCCCTTTATCGCACGTTCCACGCCATACTCATCCCACCCCCCTTCTCACCCCTCCCCCACTTCTTGCATCCTATATAGATGTATCTCGGTCTTCGTATCGCGGAGCTGAAAACTCAATTACAGCTTAATGAATTGGCGCGGACGGGACACGGGGCGAGTAACAGGGCCTGGAAGAAGGTACAGCGAGCGTTCTCTGGACGAGGAACAGCAACAGCAGCAGCAGCAGCAGCAGCTCGTTGGCGAGGAGACTTGGTAACGAGGCAGCCACAACGGTGCACGTTGCTACGGAGATACCAGATTCGAGATAGGAAGATCTCGGGAATCGATTTTCCCTTGGCGGCTCCAAGATCGGTCCGTGCACGCGGTATCGATCGCGCACGATCATCTCACCGACGCTGCCGCCGATCCATCCAGGAATATCTATCTCTGGAGCGTCGTTTCGATGTTACCAGGCGAACCCGGGTGATTCACCGAGCAGCGTTGCACGGGACTCCCTAGCGTCTAACCCTTTACGCCTGGTGTTCGTGTCGATCGAAAGTGACGTTACTTTTATGCGTCGGTCTGACATGTTTGTATCAAAATGTCAAAATGTGAAGTTTGGTAGTAGATGAAGACAGTGAATTGTAGCAGAATCTGTTTGCTTTACAATATCAATTGTGCGGCGTTTGATGGAAGTCGAATGTTGTACAATAGTAACGGCAGCTTGATTTCACTGGTGAAAACGTTCTAAATCATCGAAACGGTTCGATAAAATCTGTAGTGGTAATATATAGGTGACGTGCAGCAAACGAGTTTCTTGCTTCTGGCGCACGCCTAAAACGCGTCTGGGTAGGGTAACCGTGATCAGGTTCGGCATTTCGAAGTGCTGGTAAAGTCATGCTGCCTGTGGCAATAAAAACTCTGCTCCCATAAACCATCCTAATTATATTTTGTAACATTTTTCTTGTCCAATTATCGGGTGGCAATTAACTGGTGCCGTTGTCGAAAGGATTACTAAATAAAGGGCAGCAACGTAACAATAGAACGACGTACGGTGAACGAATTCGTATCGCAATCCTCTTTTCTTGTGCCTTCGAATTCAGGTTTCGGAAGTATTATATAAATAAATTAAGTTTCGCAGCTAAATACGATTCAAGGGAATATTAAAGCACGTTTTGCAATGCTCCCTTTTCAATCAAATCCTCCACTAATATTGCAATATTTTAAGCAGGAAAAGTGGCCGCCAATTCTCAACAATTTATTATTATTACCATTATCATCGATCATACTACGAAGCGTATCGCGATAATCGCAAACAGATTCATGGCATAGCTTCCAGCCGCGTCGCTCGTCAATGCTGTCCGAGATATCGATCAATTTAATTTACCCGTTCGTCAATTAAGCGATCCGATAATTAAACGATAATATAGAACGGAACCGAGATGAACGGTACGATTGCGCCGCAACGTGAACCGCGTATCGACTTCAAGAGAGCCTCGGTGGTAATTTCGACGACGCGCCACGAACCAGCACCGGCTATCGCTGTGGTAATTTCGACGACGGGTAGGAAACGTAGACAACACTTGTACCGCTTTATCGCGACCTTAAAACTTTATTCGAACCGATTACTCTCGATTCAACTCCGCTTGTGCATACTGCAGCAACAAAAACCCGAAGAGAGAAAAGCAGCAAGCAGGGAAGGAATATGAAGAAAAAAGACGGGTAAAGAGCGAGAAAAGGAAGCAAAGGCGGGCAAAAAAAAGGGTTAAGGGCAAAGTTATTCCAGAGAGCTCGCAGGCGGCGCGAAACAGTTCGATTCGCATCATCGTCGGGCCCAACAGATTTCGGGGATACGGTTTCGCGAAATTACTGGCAACGGCGTTCCGCGAGGAACGATCGTGCAAAGAAAAGTTACAACGCGAGCGGATAAAAAAAGACGCGCAGCTGGTTTCCTCCTCGCCGTTCACGAAGAAACCGTGCTTCCTGTACCTCCACGAAACCCCTTTCTCTCCTTCAGCCCCCTTCTGTTTCAGGAGCCAAACCTCTCTCTCCCTTTCTCCCTCTCCTTTCCTCTCTCGCCCGGGATTTATTTTTCGGCCAAGTGAAATTAAGTTTTATATCCAGCGGCTGTAACGAGGCTGCCTCGCTGGTGGGCGCCGGAACCAGCAAAACAGAAACTACCGTGGCGATGATGACCCGCGTCCGCCGGCAGACCCACGGCGGTTCCCTCCGCGAATTCGAGGATAACGACGCGTAAAGCAGCCTCGATGGAGGCGCGATAAAAATTCATTTCGGGAACCTTTGCTCCTGCGGGGTTAATTAATGAACGCGGATCTCGAACGGGCGATAACTTTGAGAAACGCTCTCTCCCTCCTCCTCTTTTTTTCAGGCAGCTTTATCGTCGATGCTGCTTAAGATACCGATGTAATTAAAGCGTTCGCTGTTATCTCCAAGCGATCGTACCGAATCTGAGGGTTACATAATTTCGAGATTTTTCGCGCTACCCGTGTCCTTTAATCGATGCCGTTCGTCGAGTCGGATCGTTGGTCCTTTCGTTTTTCGTCCTCGTGAATGTAACAGGCTGCTGTGTTAAGAGTTTGAAGATTCGATGATGCCGAGTAAGACGGAATCTTTGTTGGTTTCATCTGGTTTGTTCTTTGAGGGATTTTGTAAGTACCAATAATATAGGAAGTTATCGGTTCTGATGATTTATTTTTTTATTCAATTAGCAACGAGAAATCGTTGTTGGTTACCTTAAAGAGAGTACTCGAGCGCGAGGTGGTTCTGATAAAACGCTGAATTTATTGCTACGCCTGTGGACGAAAGGCTAGCCAAGGATGAGAGTGATTTCTACGAGATTATAAGAGCATGTCCGGGGAACTATAGGCATTTATTGCAAGCGCGTTAAAGGTTCGTGACCATCGCGTGGGCGACCACCGATAGAGTCTACATGCTTCTCGGCATGTGCAAGCCAGACTTCGTGGTTGCTCGACTTTTTCGATTAGCCCCTACCCCCTTCTCCTCACCGTTCTCCCATTCTCTCTCCCTTTCTCTCTTTTTACCTTCGTCCCGGTTATTTTTTCTTGCCGCTACGCGAGGGACGATGCTCGCCTCGCGTGGGAGGATCGTACGAACGGGGCAGAGTCGAATTTTAATAGCCTGCACACCTTCGAAACTCGAGGTCGGCTGAGTGCTCGCTTTCGTTTCAATGCAACTCTAGTATTAGTTTGTGGAAACGGCCATGTCTCTATTTCTTCGCAAATGTGTACGCTGGAGCATGTACCGATTTGCATGTACGGATTTATGTAAAGGAATAGAAAATATGTATGAGCCTCGATTAGTGTACATTTGCTTGTATTAAATCGTATAAAAAATTACACCCAATTTTTAATCGGAAAAATTTTAGGCTACTGAATACAGATGTATTGTATTTATAGATAAATACAAAAGAAATATACTAATATCGATTAATGTATAATTGTGTCCACTAAATTCGCGCAACTATCAGTCCTTCGTGAATTCGTCTCGATAACATTTACCAACTAGATGGGCATTGGACACTGTTCAATAACTATTCCTATCGTTCCTTCAGAGTTGCGAAAATTGTCGCTTCTACTCTGAAACTTAGTCTAAAACTGACTGTTTCGTCTAGCCACCGCTATAATCGCGAAACGCGCACACTCTGAAGTAACCTCTAGCGCAAAGGTATCATCGTGGCAGTCGCACGCATCGTGGTCCCAGGTAGCGAGACGCTCGCAAGCGGAATCGATTAACGTCGAGTTCAAGGCACTCGAAAAATTATGCACGCCCGTCCTCCTACACCTCCCGAATGGCGAAGTGGAGCATCGACTGCGGCCACATCGGTGTATGAATATGCAACACGCATCTATAGGCTTCGCAGTCGAGGGCCGTATAAAGGCGCGCTTACACGTGTGGTCCTGGTGACGAATGCGTGCAGGTACATCGGTAAGCACACGTGTAAACCGTGCGTGCTTTACACGTGCGTACCAAGGGTGGGGCACGTGGGTGACTTTCCGTTTCCACCCACACGTCACGTTTTCTGCCCGGTCGTTCGATGCTCGTGAATGGTAATAAATATCGTCGGTCCGTTCTCGTGTAAGCGATACCTTAAACGCGGTGTGCGTCGTTTTAAAGGAATTAAAGCTTCTTAATTAGTCGGGGGATCCGTGTCCCTTCGTGTCTTCGCGGACCGCGCTGTGGCTAGTATGTTCGATGAATATTAATTGTCGTCCATGTTTGGATACTGTGTCGTAAATGATACATTTGACGCGTCTGTTCCCTTCAATTGCTGTTACTCCGAGCTGTTCGGTATGTTTGGCTGAGATTTCATTCGATAGGGATTAAAGAAATTTTTGAGGAAGCTCAACGGTGTAGATACGTAATACGTACTGGACCACGCTTTCTGAAGGAGCAGTGTAAAAGTGTAGAAAACTGCACGGGGGGAACAATGCGAAACTAATATACCGTACAAATGATATAAAAGCTGATCAGTCGAGCGGCGTCCGGAACGAAGAGGGGGAAGATCGAAAATCATTGCAGGGCAAAGGAGAAGTTCGGCTGAAGATCGAAGGAGAGGTTACACGAACCGACTGACAATGGGTCCGGTGGAATAAAGAGGATAGGGAGGGTATATCAGCTCGAACAACGACAATGCCCGTGCTCTTTTATGCGTCTTGCGTTGGCGATCCTCTTGTTCGCATAAACTGCGTCGAACCAGATAGGCCTCGATGGCCCAACCCTCGATTAAAACTATCGATCGATACCTCACACACCGTTGCATTCCTACCCCTGCTATGTGGATACTCGTTCCATTCTCTTTTGCAATACACATAATAGAATATTGCAGAATTTATCATACAAGAATGAAACCATCGAAACTGGAGCTACCTGACACCTTTCTACTTATTGCTAAACGAAATCGTGACGTCAAGTTTTATGTTAATAATGAAAGAACGTAACGTGTCCAACGAAACAATGTTGCGCGAAGTAGACGCATTAAACGGGACTTTGTGTATGTAATTAAATCACGATTCTTTGTCAACAGATGAGTCAGCTTTACACCCGCGAGCTATTCAAACGACGACACCCGCGCGACAACGCTGGATTTACACGCGCGTCCTCCTGCCTTTATCGCGGCGCTTTCAGGTTTTCAGGGTTGTCGAATCGCTTTCGGTTATCTAAATTGCATCGGAATCGATGTCGATGCCCACGGTTTCCGCTGCGGCGTCATAAACCAGCACCTGTTGATACCGTCGCGTGTCTGGGGTGGTCTGGGACTTGTCTGTTTCGCTCGAGCTCTTCGAACTGAATAATTCCGGAACGAAAGGGTTGTGTAAATGAAAATATCACTGGAAACGTTTCGAAAGTGTGCGCGGAAAAATTATCGCGCTTTGTGCAAACCACGTTGATGGTTCTTATCGGTACTAAATGTAGGTCCACGTAATATTAACATAAAATAATAATACAATAATCCGGTGATTTTTGTGCAACGTACGCCCGGTATTAACGTTGTGCAAGTTCCTAGCTAGTGCATGCGGTACGTTTAGTTTTTAAGTTTTATCTGTACAATTCAGACAGACAGTAAGTATAATACACTCGGTTCAGTCTACAGAGGTTGCGAATGTCACCATTGGAATCCATTAAGGAAACATTGGTTAGCGTAATCACTGTATAATATTCCCAGGTTACTTCGGCTGTAGTTCTGTAAGGCTCTTGCCGCCGAACGACAAGAAATTGAGGGCTTGTAAGAGACAGGGGGTGGACTTCAGATCCAAAATTTTAGCTTCGGGTATTTATTAGTTTCTGAAATATTGATAAAAATACTTCTTGCATCGAGTCATCTTACACATTTGGAATTTTTTTCGTGCCAACCACGATCGTATTATAACTAATTGTAAAGAGTGTTCCCAGGGTAGACGATAATTGCATGGCTCGCGAGATCGTAATATATATTGGACGCTCCTAAGTATTAATTAAGTCGGGTAATTGAATCGTATAATTCACTCGCACAAAAGAAGAAAATATATTATCTGTACGTCACCTACCTTTTCATACGGTCCGTATGATAATACATATACATATACCTATGAAATATTGCATGAAACATATACGTGATAAAAGACAGTGCATGCATATGTATAAAAGTTCGAAATATCGCTGAGAATGATAGCGTACCGGGTCTGAGCACAACTTGGAATGCACTGGAGCATTCGAATATTTAACAGAGCCTTTCTCTCCACCGGCGATTCCTTTTCCCTTCATTTACTCGGGCGTTACGCCCCTTTCTAGTCTACCCTATTTTTGTTTCTTTTATTTTTTAAACGAAGAAGTTGACACCGTGCGTACATACGCTTTATAGAATACTTTGACTCTCTGAATGAAAAACAGATAACAGCTGTGAAATAACATTCGATCGTTGTACATGCAATTTCAATAGAATTTCACACGAAACGTCGGTTAATCGAAACCTGATCTTCGTACCGCGACAACCTGTACGATGACTGCGTTTTCGCAGTATCAACAGCCAGCACTGTCTAATGGAATATGTGACGCATAGTGAGGAACATTAATAATGAAATGTGCTGGGGAGATTTTCTTTGAAAGCGACAACATCTCACACAGTAGAGCGATCAGTCCTATCGCAAAATATTAAATTGCAGTTAAACAGCAGATGCTATTCGCACATTTTTTTGATCGTACTGGAATTACTGCTGGCTCTAATTTATAATCCAAAATAATTTAATTTAAGCATTCCACTACCCAAGTGATTTAATTTGAACTAATAATCATAAGCAGCCAATATTAATATGGTTTCCCTGTATCTATCAATAGCCGGTACTGAGTAATGAAATAAGTATCGTGGAATAAGAAACATTAAGAATGAAGTGTGCTGGTGACTGAGAATGTCGAGATATTCTTTTGAAGCGGGAAACAATTCATAGAGTATAGCGATCAGTTTTATCGCAAAATTATAAAAGAACGTCGAGAGGTTGCAGTCGGGAATGTTTCTATTCCTTAAACATAGGGTTCAATTCTGTCCCATGATTAAACACAAGCACTAGGCAGAAAAGGTCCCTGTTAATTTGCTTTTGTTGTTTTTTCAAAAGGTCTCACGAGGCCGCTAAATTTACTGATATAGATTTTGGGTCTCAATGATTGTTACTAATTTACATATTTTGTAATAACATAATTTACAGTTCTAAACCTTCGTCGTGCTAATGAACGATTTATTAATTCCCACGCTTGAAAATAATTGCCAATAGGGGACAACAAACAAAGATTATCATGAACATGCTTGCTTGCAAGCGGGCTGTACATATGTATTGTGGTCAAGTATGCTTTATAACGTGTCAATTTTTTTTCATTCACACCAAAATACAAGAACTTGCATATGTATATTATGATTACCGCCTGCAATCGTCAATTTTCCTTGCGCAAACCTTTCTTCGCGTGCGGGAGAAATTTATCGAAAAAAACTCTGCGCAATTACAATAGGGTTGACAATTGCATGAGGTATATAACAATTGGAAGTCCTCGTATAAATAAAAAAATTGGCATGCTATGGCTGGCATGAAGCAAACCTGGGCACAAAATCTATAGCCCGCTTTAAGAAGCAAGCACTTTACTCGCTAAACAACAGCACCTATACGCAAATTTTGTTATCGTATAGGTATTAATGCTGGCTCTAATTTTGAATCCAAAATAATTTTTTCCCTGTATCTATCAATACCTGGTAATGACTAATGGAATAAGTGAAGTATAATAAAATAATAAGAAACATTCATAACGAAGTGAGTTGGTTACTGCGAATATCAAGATTTTGTTTCAACGCGACAACATTTCAAACAGTAACAGAGCAATCGGTTCAATCACAAAATAATAATAAAACGTCGTAAAAATATAAAACCGAAGAGCTATGCTATTTATAAACAAAATTTGACTCTATCACATGATTAAATGAGACCACTGGCAAGAAAAGATTCCTACTAATTGCTCCCTCCGTGTAATGAGCTTTTGCAGAGTGGTAAATACTGTCGTGCTACATTTACTGACATATGTTTTAGGTGTCTATGGTTATTGCTAATTTGCATGATATTTTTTACTAAAATAAGTTGCAGTTCTAAACTTTCGTCGTACTAATGGCCGGTTCATTAATTTCCATATTATAAAATAGTTGCCAATAGGGGACTGCAGAAAAAGAGTGAAACATGCAGAAAAAGATTGAAACATGCAGAAAGATGAGCAAAGTGATTGTTTTCCAGCACGCTATACATATGTATTGTGTTCAAGTACGCGTTTTAGCATAACAATTTCTTTTTAATTCGCACGCAAATACCCGAACTTGCCATTATTATCATTACCATGTGCAATCGTCAGTTTCCTTTGCGCAAACCTTTCTTCACATGCGAGAGAAAGGTATCGAAAAAGCTTTGTACCATTACAATAGGATTGACTGTTGCAAATCGTATATAACAATTAGCAGTCCATGTATAAATAAAAAAATTGTCGCGTTAGTATGCCAGATCAGTATGAATCTGGGCAGAAAATGTATACATAGCTCGTTTTAAAAAGCAAGCACTTTACTCATTAAGCAGCAGATCCTACTCGCAAATTTTTTTGTCGTACAGGAATTAATGTATGGCTCTAAATTTTATTGCAAACTAATTTAATGTAAACCGTCTACTAAGTAAATAATTTAGTTTAAAGAAATAACTATAGGCACCCAATATAATGAACTTTAGTAGGGTGGTATTTGCCATCCGACGAAAACTCATTACCCAGAAGGAGTAAATAGTAGGAACCTTTCCTTGTAAATTTAGTACATAAGTCGCGAAACGATCCTAACAGGCCAGGAAAAAGATCGACTTATTGAAAAATACATTGTAGAATATATTGTTGGATGGAAATTGTAGTATACAATTGAAAACTCGTTTCATCAATTATAGTGGTGTACAACATCAAGTTGAATAAATATTGAATGTGCTTGCATCCATGGAACAGCCGAAGAGGGTGCAAGAATACTCAGAGTTTCAGCGAGGCAAAAAGCGAATTAGAATTTCACACAGCACACTTCATCCATAAAACTGAACCGTGAGTCGCGTTAACTACGACTAAATGAGCAGACCGTTTGCTCGAGCGTAATCGTTATTATCATCGTGCCCCGACCGCGTTCACTTTTATGCTGCTCATCAAAATCAAAGTCGAACTCGTAGTTTCTCCAGGCCGTGTGAGCTTCCGCTCATAGTGACATACCGTATTGGATGGGCAACCGTTTGCAATCTTTCGAGGATCATACGAGTCTCGCTCCGTGGTTAGCGAAAGTAGAAGCGCCCGTATTGAAAAGGATATTGAACTTAAAAATGAAAAAGCAGATAATTTAACGTACGTACGCGGAGTTTATAAGAGAAAATTGTCTGCTTTTCAATCATGGAAAAGGAGAACCAGAATGGAGTAAAAGAGGAATCACGCTAACGTGATAATGAATGATTGAAAATAGGTAATTAATGATAAATAAATAAAAAGTATTTGAAAATTATTCATTGATTCTAGAAATTGCTAAATATAACTGATAACTTCGATAATAATTATAAATCCTGTGCTATTTTAAATTAATTGATCAACTAATTAATTAATTATTTTAGTTTCATTATTATGATTAAAGCTTCAGTTCGATTGAGAACGATCTTGTACATATAAACGAACCCCACTCGTGTAATACACGTAATTCAGAAGTTAGTGGCCCGATAAACATACCGAAACACGTCTACAGTGTAGAAGACGATTCGTCGACCTGTTTATGTCATCTATCGATGTCGTATAACTTGCCTACCGTGGAAATAAACCAAGAATCGATTAACCGAGCTACCCTGAATAAATACAGTAATAAATTTTGATATTCAAACGACAAAACGAAAGCCAAAGTATATTCATATTTTCACCTAAAACACGTGTATTACGTCCGATTCATAACATTTGTTCGCACATTCACGTTGTGTTCGGTGAGATTCATTGACTACCTTCTGAATCCAAACAGCCGAACACTCATAAAGGACTAAAAAAGCAATCGCGCTGCTGCATTCTATTTCCTAAAGAATCATTTTCGAAAAACGATACGAGCCTGACACGATATTAATATTAAACTTCGCAAAGTTCAACCACAATTTACTACATATTTATTTTTTATTTATAACTACATATCTGAAACAATGTTAAACAGACAATGTTGTCTGTTTATTCAACATAGCGATCAAGTGATTTTCTACAAAGCAAACTCGTTTCCAGGAAATAAAAATAATCTGACTCGCGTAAATTGATATCACGCTCAGCGTCCTGAAAAATTTGTTAGAGGAACGTCTGCATATATAAATTACGGATTATTAATTTTTTCAAACCTGCATAATTATTCGACACAACGCGACGCACGAAATCAATTATCGTTTGAGCAACCTATCTACAAGCCCTGACAATGACACACGAAGAGAAAGGCTCTTTCCGCGGTTAGTTCGCAGTTTATGCGAACCGCGTGCTCCTTCTTTATTTGCCTCTGCTTCCTGGCAAGGGAGGGAAGGGAGCAACCCAACCATAAATATCCTTTAGAGTAATTAACCCTCTAAGTACTTTGAAACTTTGACGATTCTAATAATCTTAAAAGACAGTTCCTGTCGGCGAATGCAATCGACAGTGTGCATATGTTCCGTTCATGCTCAGTTCGGTACGCGTGCACAACACAAGGTTCCCGGAATTGTAGATTGCAATGATAGATGCAAATTGCAATTGTAGAGGCGCGGGTACGCAGACCGAATAAAAAAATTAAACGATTATGCGGAGAATGTAATTTTTAACGATACCTTGGTTTTTTAATCTAATAATCGCGATTGCGAAATATATAAATAATTGAAAAATCTTACTAACTAAATGTTCATATTAATGATATTTATTAACACGTCCCGTGCCAGGTGGGTCGTATGCGCCCCACGCTGTCAAGACCAACATTTTTGTTTATGACATATATGCGTTGTAATATTTATTTAATTGCAGAAATCATTATTATCGAGAAAAAGGTGTAACGTTTAACGTGCAGTACAGGAAGGGTAATTGTTTTAAGGGTAATTCAAAGGGAAATGTTTTTGTTTCGACAAATTATCGTCATAATTGCTGCAAAATCGATCTGAATCGGAACGTGTTAACAAAACTGAATAAGAAATGCGCTTGCAAATTGATTCGAACGTTGATAGTCAATACTACTGATTATTGGTTCATTATTTCGCGTATCGAACTTTACGACGTACTTTAGGACAAAATTCCCTTGTGTGTGCGATAATATTGTAAAAATCATATGTGTTAGGACTCACCGTTCGCTGACGAAGACACTTGCATTGAACACCAAGAAGACGCCTGATCAAGATGGAGGTTCGTTTGTAATCCATGTAATCCATTTAGCTTTTGTATCCGTACGGTATCCATGGCTGGGTGTATGGCACTTTTAACTATTAACACATAAACAGTCCCTCGCGGCACAACTAAAACAATAAACGGTGAACATGAAACGACCTTTGCTAGGCAAAAGCACACCTGGATTATTTCAAAATGCTGATTTTTCTCTCCGATCGAAAATACAGTCAAAGAGCTACTAACAATACATCATGGCGTCCCGGTTCTACTTTCTAGAAATCGGAAAGCCCGGTGCACTTTCAGTCGTGTACCATTTTATATCTACCATTTAAACTTGCGAATAAAAGAAAACTGTCGCGACAATATTGAATTGAAATCCGACATATTCGAAAATGACCAGATAGCGATAAATAGTTATTAAAATCATTACCTTCACTGTCTCCTTAGAAGAATTTCCACCAACGTCACTTGTCACGACACTACTGCTTCTTCAACGGCGTTCCTTCTCCTTAATTTTAAAAACTTCGTTATAAAAGCGATTCGTTCATTGGTCCACCTAACCAACAATAACCAATGACACAGTTTCTTCCGCTAACCCTATACTTAATCCTCTAATACATTTGCATTGTCATCAGCGATCTTAAGACGTCTACTTTAATATGTATTAACTTTGTAATACATATTTTATTTATTTCACAACGAAAGAACTTTTTTATTCCTTGATTATTTTTGCGCGGATTATACGTCGAGAACCATTCACAGCAAAGTGATCAATCGTATTCAGTGCATACTAATGAGGCGCAACACTTCCTATATTCTGATTTTTGGTACATTGTTGCGTTGGCCACACTGATCCCCGCGTGCCTTTAAACGTGAAGCAGCAGAAAGAAAAGATGGATCGCAAATCATACTGCGATCACGACTGCGTTTCATTGAACTTTCTTCCAGAATAATTTTATTCGTTAATACAAAATGTTTACGAAATGTGACAGCATTATAAATCGGGTAGATAGAGATCGTACAACAGAACGTTGTTCTTTGCGTACGATAACGCAGTAGGTCGAAGACGATTACGAGTCGTTCATATTCGCAATCGGTGTTTACAAACAAAACTTTTAACCAGTCTTAGCGTACAAAGCAATTCATTCGCTTTTCAAGACTTTACGCTTCATATCCTATGCTTTTTTCTAGACAACGCGGCACCAAATTCGTTTACCTGGTGCTCTGAAACATAAACCACTTCTCTCCTTGAAGTTTAAAACGCGTTAAATTGACATTTGCTGCACGACCTACTTCATCGGTTTTACCAATATGTTTATTTCTTTAGACGATTAATTACCTTCTTTTACTACGAATTATAAGAAAGAACATTGTGTTAACAGGTGCCAGATCTGTTTGGAAAAGCAGTGCTGGATTTTCATTCACGAAAGCTGATTAATAGTCAGTCCTTTCAAGGGTACATGTGTTTTGAACTTTGAAAAAATCAATTTTTTTTTGTTTCGTTTTCTTGAAATACATATCTTTGAAGATTGAAAGTCCCTTCCATTAGAATAAAACTGACTTTTTCCTAACAAATTTTTTAAATAACTTATTTTTGATCTCTGGAATAAACACTTACTCATTTCGTGTTTTATAGTATTACATATACAGTCACAATATTACCCACAGTATTACCTACATCATATTATTAGCACATTATAATGCATCTGTTATACACGGTGGCGTGCGTGTATGCAAATTTTTCACGCTGCGAGACGGGTTTCTTTTTGAAAGAATTAGGGACACCGCTTTAAGGGACATCGATAGAACTTTTTCAACGTGCGAATGGATCGTGCTGCACCGAGCGTAATTTATCACACCCACGGTGGCGCCAGGTATTTCTCTCTAACTATGAATCCGCATCTTCCTGCTCGTTGTCAAAAAGAACACCTCGAACCGTGACATTTTTAAATGTCATTCGTAAACGACGGTAAACGATCAATGATATCTAGTCCACGGGTACTGACTTATTAAACCATAATCTTCACTTTACGATTCACATCGTCTCATTCATATCAATCAACGGACATCTCAATTTTATCCACGATTATTATTACTTCATATTAGAAACGTGTTACACTTTATTCCATGATATATTCTTATATTTTTTGCACCAACGCAACGGGAATACTTTATTTCGCTTTGTTTACATACATACATACATACGAAAGTTCTAATTTTTGCAATATTTTCTAAACAAATTTCATATACTGCTAAACGTCCCGCTGGTCAAAGTAACCACTTTTTTTCTATTCTCAATATTTTACGGAATTTTAGCGTTCTTGAATCTAACTTTTCTGATCAATCATACCATAGCTACACAATCTGCTTACTGCAGTTGAAGGGAACCAGTGTACGCTGGTACACATAAAATATATATAGATATAAAATAATAAATTCTACGGTTTGTAATATAAATGGGTGTACCCAATAACTTTCGTCCTCTACTGTATGTTCGTTCACATTTTAATCGTCCACTGAAGGAGGGTAGTACTCGTCGCCACGGATCCCTTGTGGAATATTTCATCGTCTGATTAACGCCCCTGCTCTAATCATTCACACGCGTTTCCTGTGAACGGGTTAAGTGTATGGCTCAAAGCGAGTTCACAGTCATGCCCGCTGGTTCACGGTAACACTTGTCCGGTCGCGATAATCCGACACTGAATAATGAATCATGAATAATTTCTCGAGGTGAAAGGCGCTTCGCCCGATTCGAACGATGTTTCGACGACGCGATTCAGCGTAACTTGTCCTCGTAGGGCCATTGGTTGTGGGTGAACCTTCATGCCTTCAAAGTCGAGGTCATCGGGCGGCCTTCCAAGGTAACGAAGAAGCTCGAGTCTTCGAAGCTGGGAATAAATGCCGCGTGAACCAACACCTGGCTATCTTCTGACTCTCGCGTTCGAAAGATTCTCCGGCTCTTTGATTTATTGCGAGGAGAAAGGTCAGCGCGAAAAGGGCAATTTATGCGGCGATTTATGGTATTCGATAATGTATATGGTGGTCAAAATACATATTTATCGAGAGTCCAAGGTAGATCATTGAAAAACCAGTTTCAAGTATTTCAGATTCGCGGGGAACATACAGGGAATAGTGCGGCCACAGCAAGTTCCATTTTAAGGAAAGAGCAATAGGTTCAATAGAAAAGATGTTTATTGTTAATAGAGCGACAAGCTCGATACACAAAATTCTCATAAATTATTACAAAGGTAACAATATTTTACAATCTGCATATTAAAATGCAACTAGGGTTGATCTCTAAAAGAAAGAGGGACCCATAGATTTCGAAACCCCTACAACGAATATTATAATATGTACCATATAATCGTCCATAATTAACACAAATGACTTTTCCATTTCTAAAGTGGCATGTCCATACCCGCAGGAGGTAATAGAATCATAAGTTCGTCGAATGAAACGTTTCACTCCACCGCGGTGCATCGTAAGAGAGGAAGCAGGGGAATAGAAGTGCCGGATAAATTCGTTTCTGTCCATGGTACAACGATTGGTACAGGCAGGAACGCCGATGATTTATTTGTGAATCAACACGCGCGCCTAGAAGAGAGATGCGTCGAAACGTTCGCGGGACAAAGACGAAGCGAGTCGACTCTACCGGCTCATTAATTTCTTCTATTAATGACTGCAATCAGCGGCGCAAGTACGAGCACTCGGCGAGCGCTTAATTCCGTTCTCGATTACGAATGATCACCGGGATACGATGTTGACGCCTGACGACCATCGAATGCAGGCAATCATCGAACCGGCTAACATCTGTATATCAACCGCGTAATATCGTCGATAAACCGTCTGGCGGAGATTGATACGAAATCATCAATTCTTTAGAGTTTGTCCCGACAAAGTATCGCGCATAATGCTACGAACAACTGCAAAATGGAGAGCGGTGAATGGCATTTATTTCTGCATACTTTTTATTCTTTATTATAGGACTGGCACTGATAACAATATTTTTGCAGAGTGTAATATTTGTTGAATGCATTTGGTGCAGAAATTTGTCGGACATTTTTCCCTGGAGATAATAATTGGTGATACCAATGCAGAACTTTATAGATCCAATTATAAACGTCGGACGGAACCTAAAAAATCGTTGTTTTGTCATTATAAGAAAGTGCAATAAATAAAGCATTCGAAAATGGACGTCCATTATCTTTGAGAAACGGACTATTCCAAGGGTGGAAGCACCACATGGTATTTTTAGAACTGGGCCAGCAGCAAGAGGATAATCTTCGCCCGAAGGGATGGCAGAAAACAGGCATCAGTCTAGGGTGCACCTCGCTTTCGCATCAGACTCGTCGTTCCTTCATTCTCTCTTACTTCCTATCCTCAGCTGTCCGTGTTTCCCACAGTCCTCCTCGAAGGGGTGATCGCCGTTTCGGCTAAAGATAAATTTCACCACCTCTTGGCCCTGGAATTTTTCCCACCCAGGGGGAGGTATTGTCGGTTTTCACGGCGCACAATTTATCGAGGACGAGTCGTAAATGTCTGTGATTGTGTTTGCGTCCGGTCCCCGAAACGACCGGTGCCGTGTCAAGGACGGTTCGTGGAAAACGCGCACCCTTCTTCTACGCGTACCACGTTCACCCTCTTCATGACCCTCGCGTACTTTATAGGACGAAGCAATCTCCCGATATCGTGCAACGCAGTACTACGAGTTTACGTTTCAAGGAGTTTGGGGAGTCGAGTTTGAAAGTTCGGGGAAAACATGTGATCCGCTTAGAAAAATATGAAATATTGTATAAAAAATGTAATACAATGTCAGATAAGTAAATAAGCACGACAAAAGATATATAAAGTATAGATAACAAATTGTACGAAATCAAAAAGTAATTAATATTCAACTGATCAAACTCTATAAGATTTTCCGTCTACTGTTGCAATTTTCTTTTTTAAATACAGTGAAAATGAATCGGTCCTTTTTTCGTTAGAATTTTGTTAATATAATTTATGCAAGCGTTACAGTTAAGCACAAAACTATTGCCATCGGGTTAAACTGATAAATATAGCTGTACTTTCTCCTTTTCTAAATGTATGTGATTCGGTGAGACCGGTAAAATTAATTACCCGTTTAACCCTCGACTTGGTAGGCGTTTTAATGAGTAATGACGTTTCATTTGTAAACGCGGGAATATTGCACGGATACGTCGGTCATTCAGAAATCCTGCCGGCTGGATGAAGATGTTAAACGCCTACGGAAGTATATGAAACATTCCGCATAGTTATAGGCTATGTATAATATAATTATCAAGAATGACGCGGTAGATGCAATTTCGCAATGATCATATCCTGCATCCACAGACGAGCGTATACACCCGGTTTCTTATTAATATTCGGTCATTATGCTGCTTTAAGTATTATTGTTCCGTGCGTCTCTCCGCGATTAAGATAACAAATATTTTATCTACTACGCGTAAACGTTTAGTTCTCCGTAAAAAAAATAATTGATTTCACGCTTAGATAACGGTTGAAATTATTACAGAGAATATTTCTAGTCGTTTTCACGATGAAGACAAAAATATCGTCAATTAAATAGACATTCCTCTTACTGTGCATATACTGCTCACAATCTTGCTAATTAATAAGATTAAATTTTCCACTGTCCTTTATTTGCACGCCACTTCCCAGTGGCGTATTTCTTCACGCTATATACATACTTGCACACGCAAAACGCACGCACACATATCCTTGATAAGCACAAATTTTACCACGCGAAATCGCTCGAACCAGAACGAATAGCATCGATCAAATGTACATGCATAAGGCATCGAACAGAACGAATTAACATCGTACGACTCCAGATCACGAGGATGAACCCACTCGCATCTGTTCGAAATTCCTTCGTCTTTACGCATCTGTCGCTGTGACGTAATTTGACGTGTTCCAAGTACAAAGTGTAACGGGTCCCTTTTCAGTGACGTCACAAGGAAAGGGAGAGCAACCCTCGAGCCTTAACAATACCAAGATCGCGTTGAACGGAAGCCGTACACCAAGACTTGCTTCCACCGTGGTTCACCCCGAAACTGTCGATCTTCCGTGAAAACGATTACCATCGACAGAGGCATCCGTTCTTGGCGTTCCGATTAAGTAGCGGTGGACGATTTTTGCCGCTTTTAAATCGCGACGATAAATGTCCGTTCAGGGGCTGGCTTGGTGCCGGTCGAGACGGCCGCAAGAAAGCCACCAAGTGTTTGCACGTTCCCCCGTTCGTACGAAGCGGAATGTCGTTCGGCGAAGCGACGATACGTCGAAGGAATCGTCCAGGGAGAAGAGGAATCGAACGATTACCGAACGTGACTGGCCGGGACGCAACGCGTAACTTACGTTAGAATCGAGGCCAACCGTGGCACGGGGAGGAGCAATAAGAATAACCAAGGAATTTGTCTTTTTTTTTTTTACCCTCGCGTCACGGAAATTGAAGCGTCCGTCCAAGGGTTCCGCTATCTTGTCCCGTTCGTGAGGTCAATTAAAAGAAGGAGTACCTACGTACACTATAAAGCATTGTCACTCGGCCGGCCTGGTGTATACGCATCTGCATTGCTCGCCTGTGTGTACGTATCATAAGTAAGTACATGTGTACATGCACGTCGGTCGTCTGATAAAAATAGTCCGACGATAATTGAGGCATTCGATGCATTCTCGCCAGTCACGAGACCTGACCTCGGCGAAGACACTTGCCTACCTTCAAAGGTCCTTCGTGCTCGAGTGGGTCACGCTTGAATAATGCAGGAACCGGAAAGTGAATATTGATGGTCGATGCACGACTATCTCGGGAAAGGACGCGGGTCGGTCGAACGCTGGCCGGAGAATCGATATCGATGCGAAGATAAGGGGTACGCCTCGCTCTTCGTCCGGACGGAGGTGGAACGACGTCTGCCAAGGTAAAAGCAGGATGCAGGGAATGACGGCCGAAAAAATTTGTCGTGGGCGTTTACGAGGATCATTTATATTTTTCCGCGGTCGGGGGATATAAACCGGGAGCTCGTTAATGCGTGTGCACGCCGGAACATAATACGCCATCAGGCACGCTAATAGTTGTTTCGTACCGACGACAAGTTCGTGAAATAGGTCCTGTTGCTGGCGGGTACACGCTGCTCCACGTGATTGTGTGCAACGCAGCCTCGGCTGCCCACGCTTACGGGATGATTCACGCGACGCCTCTTCGACGAGCGTGCGAGCGCACGAGCACAGTAAAATTCGAGATTCCCTGGGGTTTTTTTTTCTCTCGATAAGCTAGGTATGTATTTGTTAAATGGAGAACGCAGAAGCGCCGCGTGAACGCCTTCCTTGATCGGCCGGCTAATTAGAACGTAACGTGGCCACGGACGTAACGAAACACCAAGATACTTTACGCTCATCGTTTGCCCGTTTGGTCGACAAAAAGTCCCAACGACGATGGAAACCAGCCGTGAAATACTGCACAAAATCGTCCCACGACATTTCCACTATCGTACGTTTACCGCGAGTACGTAGGTACTTTCAACGAATCCACGCCGCCCACAAATCTCAATTAACGGTGGAAATAAAAACACGATCGGCGTTAATCACGGCTGGGCAGATAAGCGGCTCGTACCAGGTCTAGATCGTAGGGGAATTCGATCGGGCAAAGGATTTTACTCTTTTCAACGAGTCCTCGGCCTCCAATTAACTTATCGCGTCGATTGAACAGAGTCTGCCACCTCGCTATCTTAATCCGCGCGATCGTTTCGCGCCGTTCAACGATCGGCGTTATTCGACCATGCTATACCGTGACAACGATGTGTTCCCTCGAGATACCATGGAGATGGTCGGGGCACGATATTCAACGAGGGGACGATATTCAACGCGTGTACGTTTCGTTGTAACGAGCAAAGTTAGCACGCAGTAACGACAAAGTAATGGAACCTCTTACTAGAACAATGGTGTTGGCGACACGACGCGTACCTCTGGTTAGACACCTCTGATCGTGGGCAAACAGACTTCTTTCGCTTGCCGCGCATCCTTTCGTAAGGAGACACTGGTGCGTGGCAGACGCACCATTGTGTTCCGCGCGTTGTCAGCCACCCACGCGCGCGAAGATCTTTAGGAGCACGCTGGGTGAATCGTCTGTTCCGCTTGTTAATTTAATCTCCCGCGGCTTGCGTGTATAAGCGAGGATTTTTTTTCTTAAATACCCCACTGCTATTTTTATATTTGTTCCTCTTTTCCGTTTATTAAAAAAAATAATTGGAAATGTGTGAATTTTCAAAGAGCCAACAAAAAATCAATAAAAACGAATGTGTCGAAATAAATTACGAAAGCTTAGAGTTATGCAATTCTATAATGCACAAGTAACTGTAGGCAACATAAAAATTGTTTCACATGCCCGGCTAGAGCATCGCGCCAGGTGTTCCGCCGTAATACTAATCGTTTATCTTAACGACAGGCACGTGATTTCTGCACGGGCAGGAGCAAAGGTAAACGACAGATTTCCCAGCAGCCCTGTACGTGTCGCAAGGTGGGGTGATGACGTACCCGTAGCAACGAGGGTGTGCCAGGAAAAAAAGCCAGCCACCTCTGTCGGGTTCCTTTCGTGGTATGTACCGCTCGAAGCCGTTTGCTTGCATTCCCACACGTGTTCGCCCTTCCGTAGAGAATATGCTGGGGGTAGCGACATACCCCACGTGGGAGTGCATGCTTGAAAAATTCCATCACAATACTCGTTCCCCCACGAGCCGGATTCGAGAAAGAAATATCATTGTCCTCGGCGTAACGCGTTCAGTTATGCATTGTTTGAGTGCGAAAACCTGAATTCCCATAGGAATCTCTAGGCATTCTAGGATTACGCTCGTATTTTTTTCGCATTTTCTCCGCAACCTCTAAACTAATAGCCATTGTATCACAGACACCACACCCTGGATGACATTTTTCATTTTCTACATTGTAAACAATATATTCGTCTACCTTCGGGTAAATAAATGCTTTCATCTATTTAATCTAAGGTACAGAGATTACCGAAGGTGTCCTATTTCGAACGATTCTATGGAACGAGGGGTGGTGAGTTTTGGCGGGAAACTGCACCCTCGTGCCCCATTGCTATTAATGGACCGGCGGATCTCTATTGTTCGACAAGGACGATGACGCGGTGCAAGTGTGTAACGAGGAACCGTGACGTAAAATAGGTCTCCACCGGCTTTTTGGCGGGAAGAAATAAGGTGTCCCGAGAGCGGTGCACGCCTGCGCAGCTTGCACAATTCCCACACGAGGAGGTTGCATGCCTCGAGATCCCCCTGCTCGTTCCTCGTTAATAACTCCCTCAGTGACAATAGAAGGACCGCTTCTCGTGTTCTTAGAGAGGGGGATGCTGGCTGGTAGGAGATTGCCAGTTACCACCTGGTGGCACTATGCACTTCAACGTGGGAGCCCCACACCTATGCCACCCCAAACAAAACCTCAGAACTCCTCTTATACTATATACGTACATTCTCCTTTGACCCGCAGAGGTTTCGTTAAATTGAACTCCACGAACAATCTCTATCTGTGAATAGAAATTTCAACCGTTCGTCTATTAACATCTACTGTCTGCATTATTAATATGTATCAGCATTTTGCAATCAGCGGTCTCATTCTATTCGTTGAAAAATCAAAATGATTTTCCTACAACTCACAATCAGTAAGCACAACTCACAATCGATTGAATAAATGAAACGGGAAGGAGAGCGCGAGTAAGTGCTGGAATCCGAGCATCTGCAGGAAGGAGGCCCTGAAAATTCGTTCATTTCGTGCATCGTGGACGATAATCGGAGGTCACGAAGAGTTCTGACTCATTCCGATCCTTATCGATCCTGTCGACTCTCGTGTTGCACCGGGAAAGGTATCCAAGACAGGCAACCCTCGGGTGCCCGGAGATAAGTCACTGCATGTCTAAGCGTCAGACGATTATCATCCTTGTCGATCGTGCTTGATTATCTGCAATTCAAAACGCCACAAAGACGACGACAGCGACGTCGAATCGGCCGCATCCACCTTTATGCGGGAGTCTCGACGCCACCGGCGCGCTAACTTTTCTGTTACCAATCAGCCGCTGTTACGACATTCTAAACAGCTCGCAACCGCTTCTGATTGTCACGAATTTCATTTTGATGCGACATTTCGGTCTTCCGCTTCCGATTCTGTTCCCTCGTCGATATTCTTGTTACCGTCAGGGTCGAGTACAACATTATCCTTTGGAATAAATTTTATTTCCATCGGCGAAAATTGAAACAAATGTTTCATTCTACTCTGTTGCAGATAGTAAAATCGTTACAAGTGTTCAACTATGTCAACGCAAATATCACGGCATGCAACCCCTCCTGGTTAAAAATATAGTTTTCGAAAAGCAACGATAGAGGAACAGATTATTATATGTACAATTTTTGTCTCCAAGTTAAATTCACCTCGAACCTTGTGCAGGGGTTAAAGCAGAAAGCATTCTTAAATTAGCCAGCGCAACAGTCTCTCCGTCGTCTTTTATAAGCGGGAACAATTACAAGTCCGAAGGCCGACGGCTTACAATCGCATTGTTCCCGAAGAGCCGCGACAATATTAGAACTTAATTAAAATACGCGACTGGTAGGCCTAGCAGGGGTAGAAACTCCGAGGGCGGTCGTGGGAACGCCTGGAGGGTTTTAATGCGGCGAAGGGATTTTCGAAAAAGGATATCGAGGAACAATTTTTTTCGTTTTTGTTTCTTTTCCTCCTCTTCGTTCTCGTGGTATAAGACACGTAGCAACAGTATTGCGATGAATACCACAGGGTCGTAGGAACCCTTTCCCGGCGTCCGCGGCGACCCTTCGAGGGACCACGACGTGGACGTCTCTAATTTGCATTTGTCGGGCACAATCGTTTCTCATTTCTCGCACGTGTTTTCTTCTCCTCGTCCTCCTCCTCCTCCTTTGGCCGTCGAGTAAACGACGAGTAAACGTGACGTCACGTCACGCCGCTGCATAGAACCACCCCACTGGAACAGCTGCTCGCGATTTCTCACGAGCCCAAAAGCCACCGCGAGACAATTGAACTTGATTCCGGTTCGCCCGGGGTGGCTCCTTCAAAGCGTACCTACGTGAGACGAGAAGGAGGAGAGGGAGAGAAGGTCCACCCATATGAGCACGCACCTTCCTTCCACACCGTGGAACCGGTCCCTCACGCTTCCGGAAAAATCGATAGACAGGTGGAGCAGATGTAATCGGAATGTCACCCCTCGCGCGTGTAGCTAATGCTTCTTCTAGATGGAAGACTTTATTGTCGCGGATTACATACAGCCAGGTACGATCGTCTCCTCGTGTCTATCGGTCATCTGCTCGCCGAGCAACTTTCCCTGAGAATCTCCTCGAGAGGGAAATAAAACTGTTGTTTGGTGTGTTTTCCACGGTGGGACACGTGGTGCAACATTGTGCGACGAACAATGCACCTCCTTTTCGCCCATTCACCAGAGGCCCCCGAACCTATGAAACTTCTCCAACTTCGGATCCCATCAGTGTTGTCCGTGCCACAAATTTCGAAATTGGGCGAGGGAAAGAGAAAAGAATTCTAAGTCTCTGCACCGCGTCTATTCCATAAATGTATCGCGGTGAACACGAATTTACTGGCCGAAAGATCGCCGAATATTCCGTCACGGTTCCTTTTTGTAGGCTACGCGCATAGAAAGCGCCCTGCTCCTCTCCGATCCAGGATCTGGATCCTGATCAAGGTATACCGCGACGGCAGCCTGGCGTTTATCGATACCGAACTATCTCCAGACGATTCGGAGATTCGGTCTCATATTCAGAGCAGAGGTCCTTGCATCCTGATCCCGCTGTTTGGTTCGGCTAGATATCCTGAGGTAATATGCATTCGCCGGCCAACCGAATGAATTATGCAGAATCCGAGAGACTCGACTCGCAGTCTCTCTTTATGCATCGATCTCTCTTCCTTGTCTCATTTCCTCTCTTCGTTTTTTTTCCTTTCTGTTTTTTTTTTTTTGCTTCTTTTCGTACACTGTACGTCGCACGCTCCTGCTGACCTAGAACCTAACGTCTAGGAACCGATTCCAGGGAATTCGAATACGACTCTACGGTTGCAGAAAAACAATTCTTTTTCACCTTCTGTGATTTTCTGTGTTTTTTTTCTTGAATGCAGGATAAAGGTAAAATGGCTGGGGCTTGTTTTACTGCGCACTATAATTATTTGGAACCGGATAAAATTACCGTTCGAAATATTAAAAATTGCAGCTCGATGTTGCATTCCACTTCATATTTTTCGACTTACTAAAATCTTCGAACGGCGTTCCAACGAGTTAGAAATTCACACCTGCACAGGAAGAGAATATTCGCCTGCTCGATAAACAGCACGTATGCATATAATATGTTATCCAACCGGAGCATTTCATATTCGTCGAGATAATATTTATTTCCCTTTCTTTTCTCGCCCATTCGCAGATCCATAATTCAATAATCAGGCCCAGCACCACATACATTGAACTCGGAAGAAAATCTCAGGAATGTACGAGGAGTATTCCGTATAGTAAAAGCTTTCGCAGCAGCACCCTTGCGTTTGATTGATTATCGCATTAAAATTATGTTTTACGAGAGAAAAACAGCCGCCACTGGAACCAACGATAAATGCACGCCACACGCTCTGTCCACACTGGAGCAATTAATTTTCCTCGCGATCGGCGACTAGTACGCGTCCCTCTCTATCCTTCTCTCGTTTTTTTTTCTAAACCAGCCACGAGCATGTTGCTAAGCGAATCTAGGTCCTATCCGAGAGTAGAAAATGCACTGGACAAGCACGGCGTATCGAAATTCATTTATTCGGCCGCGTCGATCGACGCAGTCTGATTTCCGCAAACGATGCTAATGCTGGAGCATAGCAATTCGACCGTTTGCAATTGCCTCCCACTCCAACATTCGACCGTATCTTGAGATCGTCTCGAACAGTGCCCCATACCTGTCGACGCATCCTTCTCTCTCGATTTCGATTTTGTTCTTTCCGACACGATTTCCGATTTTACTTGCCAACCGACACGTTCAAAAAACGTGTCGCGATCATGATCGCGTTCATGATCGGCGGAGAAATTTACGGTAACATCTGTCATAGATATTTTCGGTTGGATACAATTTTAAATAAACATTGTTGCCGTTCTTTGTACAATATATTTCCTGAGTTGGCATATAGCTATCAAGTATCTGTGTGTCTCAAGAAAATAAAGTAAAACGAGAAGCGTTGAAAAATATGTTTCCACCGAAGCAGCAGAAGAATTGTATTTATAAAAAGAGGGACAATGGACAAACAGATGAATCTGTTTGTGAACACATTCCTCGAGAATCCTTTTGCTTATTCATCCAATTGTCTACCCTGAATTATACCTAAACGTGTAACAAATCGGGAGGTCGAATCAGCCAATTCCTGTTGCAGAAAGATATGGAAAAAAAATAAGAAAGGAAAATCGTGCAATAAGTTTTCAACCTATGCGGCTCGCGCGTATGCGTGGCGTTTCCCGGCTATCGTTGGCAATAAATTAATACAAAGTTGTGCCACTTAACGCACCCGTCGTTTTCTCCACTTTTTTTCTTTTCGCGTCGAGCGTGCGTTCAGCGACAGTTTTCCATAACCGTGCCGTCGAAATCTCTGTCACGTCGCGTCGCACGGAAGACATAATACGCGACACGCTCGAGTTGCAACGGTGATCGATCGATCTTGACCACAGTTCTCCCATATACGTAACGCCGCGAGAGAAGGCGCTCAACGGCAATATCCATGCATATTAAATCGCTCCGCGACCATGGCGGATTACCGCAACGCGAAAAGGGGTAATTGCCATCGCGGCAACGACACGCGGGGCAAAATAATTATTGCGAGCGTCCGTAACTATGTTGCTCTTCCTGATAATTATTTATCGAGAGAACGGTGCTAACTGTACTCGCACAGGCGGCGATAAATCGCGCCGGTCGAGATGGTATCCAGCTGTACCAAAAGTCGAGAATTTCCGGATGTTCAAGGCTGTCTGAGCGGCTTACATTATTTTGCAGCGCGTCTAGAACTTATCGCGTCGTGAATATTTTTCAACGGGACTGCCGAAGAGCCGAGGAGCCGAAGATCCGGAGGCGAAATTCGTAAATGTTGTGCGTGCACCGATGGGCAATGGATCGGGGCGATAAAGGGAAATTAAAATCACTGTTGCGTTCCAGTGGCCGATGGCCGAATTTTTGCATCTAATTCTACATATATGTGTGTGCTTGCTCGTGACCCAGACGAATAATAGACAGACGGTCAAGGACCTATTTCGTGGCCGAAAGACCAAGCGAAACTCCTCCGGCACCGAAACATCTGGCGTGGAACGTTTCGAGTCATCGATCACTATCGTTATTCTCTCGAATAGTTTAACACACTGGCGCGCTCATCTAACAATAATTTCTTATACCGTTCCGTGTAACGAAGGCATTGAAATTCTCTCCGTTCACGTTCGATCGTAAGAAAAAGTAGTCGCGAAAGGTGGGCATTAAAGAGAGCCTTAATTAATTTGCCGAACGAGCCGGAGTCAGGTTGGTACCGATTCTATGGGGACTCTACGTTGAACATTCGTGGTTGGATCGCAGCTGTTAATGAAACGTCCGATTTTCGCGATGCTGATTAATCGTCGGTCTATCGGGCGGGAGAGATCTCGCTTTAATTTAATTGCCATCATCGGGCATACTCGAGGAGGGCCTGCCGTATCTCGTTCTCGCTCGTTCCTCCCTTTCTCCTCGCGCAAAGAGAGAGCTCTTCCCGGCCTCTTTGACACGGTGGTTAATTAACTGAAGAGCCAGCAAATAAATGAGAAATAAACTTCGTGCCACGACGAAGAATCGTACGCTCGCCTCCCCTCCGTCACGACATCCTCTGAGGCAAATACTGAGGGGAACGAAATTCGAAAATACAAATAAAAAAGTACCAGCTATCCTACTTTTCAAACCCATTCGTTTTCCCTCGTCCATAACTACTTGAAAAAGCACCGAAAGACCTTTTTACCTCCGACGCATCCGCGGACTATGGTATCGCGCGATGGCGCCGCAAGATTTATAGCAAACGCTTCCAAAGGTGGAGCAAAAGGGAAACGAGCAGTCGAGACTTCTCCTATTCACAGTGTCGACTGGCGAAACGACTGGCCACGACCGAGTGACACCGGTGAACAGGTTCATTTGTTTATATCGGGCAAATTATATTTAATATTCCGTGGCCGTACCGCGCCGTCTACCACGAGGGAACGATTCTATGGATTTCACGCGTGCCTGCCATGCAACACACGCGACACGCACACTTCCTTCTCTGTTTCGCGCAGCCGGCATTACCATTGCAACAGGAAGATTACACAGTGTCGTTGGTCGCGGCTCGACAACGCGACAGCGACGGAAGATGAATGCTCCACGCTTTCGCGAACGCGCTCCATGGGCGGGACGCGTGTATCTACGAGCCGCGAGACCGTGCATCCATGATGAATGCCCGATGTTAACTGAAACAATAATTCAGTTAAGACTACCGCTAGTCTCGCCTCGAGAGCCTCGTTCCTTTCTGCCGTACGCTCTCAGCAATGCTTTGCTTATTGTTGCGTCGATGTAATGGATTCCGGGGATCGCGCCGACAATTTATATACTCTCTGTCACGGTCGTTGACTGGCCAGTTGGACGAAACCCGCGAAATCTGCGGCTCTACGTGCACGATGAATGTGGGTCAGTTGAACGACACGCGAGCAGAGACAGGCGTTGATACATACTCGCGGAGAGGCTTGTCGATAGCTTCTCATTCTTTTCGTCACGGCCGAGGTGCAGTTCAGGTGATGCCCGAGTTTGTTCCAGGCGTTGATACGCTGCGATCAATGTATGCGGTCTGAGGGGGCACGAAGCAAGGGAAAAATGAGGTGTCTTTTCTGCGTTTCATTCGTGCGACCTTAGCTCTCCTTCTCGAGAAAGAAGACGGTGTAGGAGACAAGGGTCTCTCAGCAAGTATAATTATTAGTCACGCTGTGGCCAGAGAATAATATACCTGGCCGCGGCCTGGTCAGAGCCTACGTAGATTCCATGTTATTTTCGCTGATTACATTCATTATCGGATTTAAAGTTAGTAGACCCTTAGTTAGAAGCGCTCAGAGCATCTCGTTGGCCGGCATGGATCTCTCGTGCCCGATGGACTTTCTAACTTAGGCCTTGGATTAATTTCGTGAACTTGTAACTATATTATTTCATATTCCTTCTCTGTCTGTTTCTCTCGCCCAATCGTGCCTCCAGTTTTTTTCCATTCTTCAAAAAGAAAGCGTCACGTCAACGTTACGAAAAATCTGTGGATAATTGGCCGCAACGATAATTAGCTGCACACGTGTAGAAAGTAATATTTCTTGCCTTTTGTATCGTAATCAAGGATGCAATGCAATTTGGTGCGTTACGAATCTTACTTCTCAGCAGAAACTTCTGTATCTTGTATTTGCTAGAGTCGTGACCATTATCGCGAGCAAGTGTTACGCCCACGCACGATAACGCAAAATATCGAACGTATCGCGGTACAAAAATATTCCACTCGCCAAAAATCGGTGCTTTTGTCGTTTTCTAACAGATACCGCGGGGAAGACGCGGTAAGAAATCGTTCGAACCGTTAGCCTGGGTCAGATCGGGTCATCGGTTCAATGCAAAATATTTACGAAACCGATGCGCCCCCGCGCTGCTCCTCCAATAATCGTTTCTCACGATTCTTCTTCAATGAGCTCGTTTAAGTGCAAGCGTATCGATAAAAGTACGCGACCAATTACGTAGATCAGATACGATGCTCGTAACGATGCGACATCGATGGAAATAGAACTTCGATCACTGCGGTGGCAAAAGGGTGATGTGCCCCAGGGTGTACCTAGGGCGACGTATTTCTGATCGACCGGAAAATATTGTAAAATTTTTCCCGAACATTTAGTCGAAAACCTAAATTCTGGCGAATTATGCCAACATCGCAGTGCTTGATTGGCAAAGGAAAATATCTGACGAGTTATCGGAGCAAATGACGGAATGTTTGAACTAAAAATTGTTTACGATTAATCGCAGCGGATAGTTAAGATCGACGTTTTATAACGCGACGTACGATAAAGAATTTATTAACGAGTTGGCGAAGTGTGTGATATACGAGGCTGGTTGTAACGGCTGTGAGAAATCTTTGCTAATACGGTATTATTCAATGTCGAAGGCAAGCTGCATAGACGCCTCTTAAATACTGGTGTAATATTGAACGAAGAAACTGCACCGTAACTTTCTCGTGTTTTTAATCCGGTCGGCTGAAGCGTGCGTGAAAAAAGAAGAGAAGTGAAATAAGAATGTTGGCACAAAAACAAGACAAAAAATTGTTTTTCCTATTCCGATATCGGCGAACGCTAGTATCGACGAGGGAATGGCGCGATCAATGAACAACGTCTGAGACGCCCACACCGAAAGTTACGCAAACAACGATAATCCCTTCTTATCTGTATTTATTTATACATCGGTCGGCTGGTTCGCTTAAACCTTTCCTTTCGTCGACTTGCATCGATTTTCGCGGTGGGCAAAGAAACCGTGTCCTCGGTCTTCGCGTGGAAACGAAATAATTTAAAACTCCGCCCGAGCTTCGTACCTCTCTTCGATGCACCGTTCTCTGCGTCGATCGGAGCGCGAGTTTTATTCCTCGGCAAGCCTCCAAAAAATAAGTAAAATGCGCGTAAAGCAACATCGACATCGCGAATTCCCTCACGAACACCTAACCCAGAGATCCTTACACGAAATTCGACATCTCGTCAGGTCATCATCGCGTGCCGATCGCATGTCACGTTCCGTTGAGAAGCCTGCGACCGACCGCTCGCAACGTACATTCGATTAACATATTATATTTACCCCGGGTATAATTAATCCAATCGCGTCGACGCGGTGGTTTTTACATCAAAATGGAGGAAGGAAGCGGTGACGGGGGGGTGTACAATAAAGATAAAAGGTGCACGGCGTAAACTAGACTCGTCCAAGAAAATCGTCGCGCTGCGAGGCAACGAGGATCCTAATTATTATCGAAGATACGCTGCGTGGGTTTCAGAGCGGAGGATGTATCGACTCGTGAGAAGCTCGATACATACGTATCCGTGCACGGCTGCTATCAATACATTAATTAAAACATCGGTGTACGAGCGCGGCTGACAGCTCGCTCACGCCCAGCCTCGATCCACCGAATAATAACGCTCGAGCTTTTATTTTCAACCCCACCCCCCCGGTTTCCCCCTTTCCGCGTCGATTTTCTTTTTCTCCGCCGCGGTTAATTTTTATTTCTCCACCGTTGGCTTCCTCCCGGCCGCGTGTTCCATCAGCCGTTCGCTCGCATTCCACCGCGGTTTCTGCACGAGCTCGTGCGCGATAACCACGCGGGTCTTCCGCGTGAATTAATCACGCAACTCGCTCCAGTCCCGCGAGTACACTCAAGCGCGTGGTCTCCTCTCCTGCAAAGATACGCGCACGTCTCGGCCACGATTACTGCTCGCTGAATTAACGAATTAACCCCGCGCGAGGGTTAAACACGCCGATAACACTGATACCCTATAAGCGAGGCGCAGAAGGAGCAAAAGAAACGGCGACTAATTAAGATGCCGCCGGTGTCTGCCCCGCGAGCGCGTGCAGGGCGTCATAAATCCTTCGATACGGATGCAACCGTCTTTCGCATCCACCCGGGCGAGTACGTGATCAAAAGTGACTAGAGATTGCGCAAGATTGGCTTGAACGTGTGCCGGCGCGATGCAACACGCCGCGCAAGTGCGTTTCGCGCGTATTCATAGTGTTTCGAGTGGACGATACAACCAGTTGCATCCAGGTCGGGTCGAATCGTGCGCAGCTAGGTACATACACATATATACGCTGGTTAGATCGTGCTATTGGGACCGACGCGTTTCGATGTTCCCCCGTGTTTGAAAATAGGGGTGGCGAAACTGTTGCCGAAACTCACGAGGGGAGAAACAACGGCAGAGGGGGGACAGGGGGTGAGAAAACGAAAACAGGGCTCGTCCTTGCTCCCGTGGAGGACTTTCTGCGTGCAAGAGGTCCGTGCCCAGTGACGTCGATGAGGAAGCGGAGGAGGAGGTGGAGAAGAAAAGGGGAGGAGAGGAATCACAACACGGCGTGGGAATCAGAAGGGAGAGACCGCCTAGCTACCCCTCTTTCCGACTCCCTTTGGGGGGCGAGTTTTGCAACCTCGAGACGCAGTTGCTGGCGACGATAATCGCTGCCGCTGCGTAGTCGTTCGTCGCGTGGGCTACCGGCGATGTGCGCCACTTTGTGCCGCTCGCGAATCTAGAATCGGTCATCGGAGACAGCTACACCCACGCGTCGTTTATATCGGTGAATCGACACGAATCGTCAAGTACACCCGCGGATAATGTTTTAACATGTGCCCGAGGAATTTGTTTCATTCGTACGGAACTGTGAGCGAATCATCCCCTGTATCGGCGCGCGCTGACAGACAGTTCACCGGAGTGAAAACAATAGTGTGATCCGTTCGAAAGTTTCGGAGGGTTGTTTAAAGTAAACGTCGGATTGCAGTTACTCTCGACTGCGGTGGGAACAATTCGCACGATTTTTATAGAATCGTAATGGTGATAGAATGGTCGAACTGACGTACTCCGTAGAACCCCAAGAGAAAAGACAGAAATTGGTAAGTAAAAGAAAATCTCTTTTGTCTAGCATTAAATAACCTCTATAAGCGACTAGATCTTTTCGAGACGGACCATATATCTCTTCATCCCCCAATACCAACAAATCCACCCAAAGGCCAAATCCAGCCTAACCGTTGAATTTCGTCTCGCGAAAAAACGTCGAAACGGTTAGTGTATCGTTAATACATAGCGATATCCCGGATCGCCCGGCATCGAGTGCAACTAAAAAGCGAACTCGTTCGCGGGAAAAACGGTCAGCAACACGGCGGGAACGGCGAGCAAGCAAGCGCGAACGGGGAAGCGGTACTCAGCGTGGTTCACGCTGAGTAGGGGAAAGAGGAACGAGGGGAGGCGATCCCCTCCTTCGTTGACCCTCTCTCTCTCCCCCACTATCAACCCGTGTCGCGTGTCCTACCTCCCACTCCTCCTACCACACGTACCACACACGAACACGATCAGCGAAACGCACACAATTTCGCGTGCAAGAACGGAGTCGATGTGCATCTGCAAGCGGTTGCAGTTGGTGCGTGGTGTTGCGGCCAAGAGAGACAAGGACAGGGTCGGGCAAGAGGGAGAGGAAAAAAAGGGGAGGTACTGTAGGTGGTTTAAGGGCGGAGGGGTGAGAAAGGTGAAGAGGAGAGATCGGTGTAAAGGGTGCCGGAACAAGGGGAGGGGGCGAAGAAGGAACATCGTACGCGTTCTCGAGGATGCACGCACGCACTCGTGTGTTGGCGGCCACACGTGTGGTGGAAAGAGTGACATAGTGGAGAAGAGAGGACGAGCGAAGAGACGAAGGAGAGAGAGGTGACTCTCCTCGGGACTTTAGTTGTCGACTGTCCGCTACTACGCGCGGTGTTACGCCATCCTCATCGTCACCCTTCTCTGTCTCTCCTCGCTACCTCCTCTCGTGTCCTCCTTTACCGCCCTCTCACTCCGCGTGTCTCTCTCACCTGTTGCGGCGCGTTTCTTTAATCCGCGATTTTCGCCGTCCCGCAACGGACGACGGATGGGATGCTCCGGCGGTTAATTCTGATTCCGTGGATGATATCGCGGGAAGGATTGTTGGACACGTTGCGAGGGATAAGCTGATCGCGGAAGCTGCGAGTGATTTTCGAGTAACTGTGCACCGAGACGGAAGAGGAGGCGTGCGATTAAGAGACTGTGCGATTGTAATACGGGCAATCGATAGAGAGGATTGAAACGTCGAGGATTATTGACAACAGAAGCGACCACAGAAGAAGTTCGAATAATTGCTGGAAGGAGTTGATGTTATGTAGTGTATCGTAATCAATAGGGCCCCGGTGAAGTTTGCTTTGCTTGTCGGAACATTTCGTGACACGGTGACCGACAATATTATGATAAAATTTGGCGGCGTTAATGAACGAAACTTTGGACACCTTGACGTGTTAGAAACTGGCGCCGGCGAAGTTGCTGGTCGGTCGTGGAAGATCCATCGAGGATCCGGGACAAACAAATGGACGATACTCCAAACGGTGCAAGTTGCCGTTGGTTCTACGTTTGATGTAGAAAATCTTATCAGACATTAGATCACCGACACGACCCGCGCGTTAACGTATCGGTACGTTTTCGAACAATCGTCGAGGAATAATTATTAGCTTGGACCTCGGAAGGGCGGGAGGCGCAAAGAAGTTTGATGATACGAGTGAAGTGAACGAAGTGGTAGAAGTGACGTGTGTCTCGTCGCCACGATTGAACGACCGTCGACCAGCAGATCCACGCTGCCGTCTGCACGAGAGGTGAGACATTTCGTCCAGGCTCTACGTAATATTTAATGGCTTGATCTATTCTATTCCACTTTTGCGTTCCCTGCGAACTTCCGAACAGCCAATTGAATGAAATAATTACTCATTCTTAATCAACCCGTTGCGAAACGGACACAATATAAACAGTACAATATCTTCCCTTTAGAAAGTCGTATCGACACTCAGCTGGTAGCCGCAGACGAGCATTGTCGGTTGACGTGCAAGCACCGCTCGAATGCGTCAGTGGTATTATCTAGCCCGGCTATCGAAATACGTGGCGTACTAATTGCTTTAAGATGGGGGTGGAATGCCTCGACTAACGAGTAAAGTCGTCATTAAGACGAACGGTTGTTTTGCTTATCGGGGATCGCTAATTACCGGCACGGTCATCGCGATATCTAGCTTTCGATCACCGATACCGTATTCACGTGCTCCGTCCCGCGACGGTAATTAAATCACTCTTTTGTTCCCCGTTACATTCCTACCCGCGAATAACCGCGACACGCGAGTAAAAGAAATAGCAGCGTAAATCTGTCAGCGAGATAAGAGCACTCACTTTACGACATCTTTGCGCAAAATCTTATTCGCCGTGGAGAATGTCTTTCGAGTGATATCATTCGCCGTGGAATGCTCTACCATCAACGACTGCCGCTCAAAATATGATATCCGCCAAACGACCGGCGGATTGGTTCCAGAAGCGTCGTCAATTGTGACCAGCGATGCTCTTTAATTACCCGTGAAACTTGAATCGTTACTGTTCGTGAATGTTTCCCTCCATCGACTGGCACTACAAGGTTAAATAATTTGAGAAAAAACACCGGTAGAAATGGGGATGTTAAATATGGAGTAAAAACTAAACTCTGCAGAAACTGAAATCTTTGCGAGAGAAAAGGAGCAAGGTAGTGGCCGTACAATGCAGATACGCATGCTACCGGTAACGCGTAATGATACTTTCGTAATTCACGTGCACGCGTGAATCAGTCGCGTTACGTAACTCGGGTAACCGCGATAAATATCCGTGGTAGGTGGCACGACCAAAACCGTTCGACGCACAATTAAACAATTTTCTTTCACCAGCGAATCGCGACCATCGTTCTACGATACCACCTCCTGTATCGTAAACTTGTTCAGCCCGATCAAAGAGTCCAGAAGAGACGAACGTAAACCTTTTGCTGTCCTAAACGATCTTTTCCCCGAACTGCATACTCCAGGAACGTGTTTTTCCTTCACGCGGCGAATTAATTGTTCTTTTTCACCGGCTTAGCAAGAGTGCTTACCATTAGCACGCTGTTAATGAGTGGAATTAATCGACAAGCTAGGCGCACACTCGGCAATAAGATGTTTCGTAATCGCCGGCGTAAGAAGCCGATAGGTGTACATTAACGTTGTTAATTAACTTATTTTCGAGCAACCAGGTTGTGAATGGAAACCAGGGTGCGTTAACAGGCTCCGTTTCGCGTATCAAACCGTCGTCGTCTTCTTCGGCCGATCAGAATGACCGAGTGATCCTTGGAGCGCAGCAGGATGTCCCGCGCGACAGGACAGTTAAAATCGGAGCACTCGGGCACATATATACGCTATGCACGTATACATACATATATACTGTGCTCCGAGAAAGCGGTCAGCATATGTCTCGAAGCAAACGAAATTCCACGTCTGACATCGCTCGGTAGCATTGTAACCCCGGTTAGTATTCTGGTAGCATGCGTTGCGCTACGTAACACGCAGGATCGTCTCGCGTGCCCAAAGTCGTTCGCGCCGACCAGTATACGCGTCGTTGATTCTCCATGGAACATAGTTGAAGGTATATCTCTACACGAACGCAATTACCTCAAGAATTACCTATCTTAGAGGATTACAAAAATTTCCACAATAGCAGTTACCTGCATCGTAGTCGGAGTTATTATACCAGGTGCACGATAAAGTACGAGCAGGTTCTTCCGTCCTTCTTCTCCGGACTACACAGTTGCCGGAGAGGCGTGAGCGGAAAATCCTGAACGAACAGACGCAAAAAAAGTTGTGCAACACGCGTGTCGCTGAACTTCCTGATAATCCGAAAGGAAACTGTACATCGTTTGCTGCATTGCTCGCTTAAGAAGCCTTCAAATATACTTTGCAAACGGTAGACCGATTAACGGGTGCTCGTTTTTTGCCCCGGTTGTTAAGCATTCCACTATTGCTGCCTCTCGACGAGCAGAATCATCAACGTCGTACCCCTACTTTCTTCCCGCACCGGTAGCAATGCGACTAGCGGTTGGATGTAGCCGACCTCGTGCATCCCTTGTACATTGCTATGCAGCAGTGTTGCGTGCGCGAACTCGTCCGTCGCGGTGGCGACACGCGTGCGAGTGCATCGACACGTACATACGCGCACCGATTCGCGTGTACCGAGTTACGTATATATCTACTTGCACGCGTGCTGCGTGCAAAGAACGCGTATGCGTGTACACGCGTACCCCTAGAGGAGACAGATGCATAGTGCGCACGCATTACGAATTTACATCGCGACACGCGAGACCCTCGACTCATTGTCAGTTCTCCCTTACTCTCTCGACCTCGTGCGTACGACCTCGTCTGGCGCGATTCTACGATCAGACTCTTTGGCCCCGTTGTTCCCCGTTGATCCCCGTTGTTCCCAGTTCCGAGGATCTGTTCCGGGAGATAATGAATGATCAGCGAACCCGACTTTTATGTGTCGCGATGGATTCAAAATAAAGTATACACAATAATTAATGTGTTGCTTATTAAAGTAAAATTTAAGTCTGGGAACGTATCAGTCAATAATGCGAGAACGCCAATAGGAACGTATTCGAAAATTGTAATCAAGCAAAGTATGTTTAATCAGCCGGGGACATCAAAATCGTGATTGATGTATCTTGTCGAATCAAAGACCACGAGGGTTAGGGGCACGTGCGATGGGAGCCGACTTGCAAATTTGATCTATCCAGGTGCAGCTGCCTGGCCGTCCAAAGAAACGAGCATCCTAGACGATCAGTCCTAGATCGTAAGCACGGAGAGACGGAAGATGGCCAGGCAGACAGACAAACGAAAAGAGAGATTGACAGGCGGAAGGTCTTGGTCGTTCGAAAGATTACAACGCCGGTAGCACGTGCCCCATTCAAGACACCTTTGGAGGGGCAACCACCCTCGTAACTTAACCTAACCTAATCCAACCTCCTTGCCGTGGCTATTCAGACCGTGACGAGGCAAGCTTCTTTGTGACCCGGGTTCAATCCGAGTGGCAACGATTCAAAAACGTCTGTCCGTCTCGTTTTCTTTTCACCCTCCCCCGGTTTTCTCACTTTTTTATCGCGCCAAGCATCAGGAAGCTATAACGTCTGCCCTTCTGGAGTTCTGGCTTTTGATTCTCGAATTCAGACGGCCAATTAGGGCGAAACCGACAGGAACGACCAAAGACACAGATAGAAGGTCTTGGCGGTGAAGGACTCGTGGCCGTTCATATATCTACTGACCAACCGTACTTCTTCTTTCCTTACTGACAATTCGATCAAGGAGACAAACGATAATTATCCAAAGCGCAAAACCGAGCGAGTAATCGTTTAATTGAAGCGTGCCCACGAATTTCGCGCTACCGTATCAACCGTTTCGATCTCGTCAACCTTCGCGTTCACCCGTAATTGTTTTCCATTTTTCAACCGGCAACGATGCTTAATAAACGTCGGGCCAGCCGATCGGCTATCCTCTCGCCTTCTCTGTCCCACGAACGGCGTTTCTTTAAAGGTCTGCTTGCGAATCGGGAGCCGCGTACTAAGCGGGCAATTTGTCAGTGGCAAACGGTTTCACGCTCCTTCGTGCACATAAATCACCGGAAGTTTCGGATAGTTAGGCCATTTACACGCCCTTCGCAAGCTACAGGACTCCATTCGCGTGAGTCTTGCGAGCAAGTATGTATACCACACGGTATATACACCGCTGTCGCAGTTCCTTTGACTTTTCTTTGAGAGGAAGGCTAGAGCACGGAGCATTGTAAAGATTGCCCACCCACCGCTGCTGTTTGCCCCATTTACGATCACGGACAATGCAAACACGCGTCGAGCTTGTAACGAACACCAATAGTGTATTGACCACTGTCCAGTCAAAGAAGGTACACTGCTGGCTCGTGTCTAGCTTTCGAAGGACAGGAAGGAGAGGAGGACCGATGGTTTTCTAAGGCGGTAGCAAAGCGACCGTCGTAGGAGGCTGGGGTCATTCTACCGACAATTTGGCCAAGAAAGGGCGTGACCGGGAGAATGACCGTCTAATCTATTGCAAACAGCATTTGCCGCTTCCTTCGACCATTTTCCGGTAGAATAGCGATTATACGTCAAAAATTGGATACAATTTTCTACGAGCATATAATGCTCCCGTCATTTTCCACGAGACGTTCAACTATTATATTAAGCCTAGGTAATGTAATAATTATTCAATTGCATACGGATGTAATAAGCACCTTTCTCTCTATCTGACTGTTAACCATTTCGAGAGACGAACCGTCTTCCTATATACGATTGCTCTTCGTTATTAAGCTTGCCCGTTTTCTCGTGCTCCGCCTCTGTGAGCCAGCGATAATAACATTTATTGGATGTTACCGGGCGCGTAACGCAACGGCGGAACAATTTAGGCTCCTTTCATGCACCCAGCCTCTTTTCAGTGCTGGCTCGGAATGATCGCGAAACTCTCGCAGGCGGAGGGAGCGAGGCCCGTTTTGTAGTCTGCTGCGCTGAAAGGGTGGCTCTCTGGTTGCGAAACCATCGAAACGATGCCGCGGGCAATCCTTAATAATAAGAGTGTATTATGAGCCGCGGAATCAAAGTGTAGCGTGCAATTACGTGTCAATCCCGTCAACGTATTTCGTCACGCTGCAGGATGCCTTCGGTGGCCAAAAGGGAACGGCTGTCCCTCTGCGTGTGCATGTATACACCTGAAGAGGTGTTGGGCATTCGGGACTTTCTTCTTCGACTCCGTGGTTTCTTAATCGTCGTCATTGGCGTAAAAATGTTCGGCAATTTCGCATCCGGAGCGATCGAATTTTCAATTAAAATACCGTCAGCCGGGTTCAAATTGAATGAACGCAAATTGAATTGTGATGACGAAACGAATACAGTAGAAGTGCGTATAATATAGAGGGTGGCTTCGAACATTTTTTTACGTCGCCGTTCAAAGACCTGCCAGCGTTCAGAGACACCCAGGAACAGCGAGTAATTTAATATAACTCTCGTTCTATTATTCTTTCGTACGAAAGGGAACAAATAGAGACAGAACAGGGTTACATCGCACCCCTACGGCTTTCGTTATCCCTGCGCCATTGTTTCGCGCTGACGTGCAACGTGGACGTGAGTCTAAAAGGCACGTAACACGTATATACGCTCGGTTTACACGGCAGCGTACAAGGCAAGCTGCAACAGCGGAGCCTCGTCATAACGGTCGTCGACGAGGTTACGGGGAATACGGGCGACAGGACAGGCAGCAGCCAGGACCATTGTTGTGCACGAACGACGATCTTTATGTAAGATCTTGCACGGGAACCCATGGGGTCCAGCGGCGCACGCCCATGACGTGGAGGGTGGCTGCGGTTTCACTATTTTTCTTCTCCTCTTCTTTCCACCTTCGAAAGTACCATAATCTTTCTTCTCGTCCTTTCTTCTCCCTCCCTTTTGCCGCCTCGTAAATCTCCTTAGGTGTTGAAACAGTCGAACGGAGGTCGGGCTTTATGCCACAGGGTGGAGAACTCGGCGAAAAGAAACCGACGGCCACCCCTCGACCTATAAGCTTTCGTTTAATCGATCCCGTCTGGCCGAGACGCAACAACAGAACGCAATCGATGTATATTAGCAACAGCTTAGCATTCTATTTATTTCGCTGAGAAACGAGTGCGTTAAATTCGCCATAAGAAATCGTGCGACGAGGTTTACCTACCGCGAACACTGATTCACGCAGATGTAACAGCACTGTAAATATTTAGGTTGCACGGTAAACGAGTGAGACAGGTGTGTGGAAAATAATAATGCTATCGCGGGTCGATTTCTATTAATTTTCTATTCCCGGCGTGAAACGCTGGGTATCTTTCGCACTAGGATACTCGAGTGAAATAATCGATTCGCGTATACACGGCGAAATCGCTACGAGAGGGTCCCGCGTGCGAAAGCAGCAACAGGTGGCAAGGAAAAGTAGACGTGGACGCGCGCGGGCATCAATCACGAAAGCATAATCCCTTTACTCGACTCCATTCACCTATTCACTGTTATTACTACACTCACCCTCGTTCGATCGGTCTATCCTCGTTAGATTTTTGTTTACATTAAAGGTATCAATGAATATATCCCCCGTTCAACGAGACAGCCCAACGGGAATTCGATAAATCCGTAAGTTATATACGTAGGTGTTTTACTATCGATCGAAATTCCACACGACACAGTCACACTGGCGTAAAAACAAGATCAATCATGCCAAGAGTCCTCCTCGATTCTCACAATCTCCACCGCTGACAATTGACACGATCGTCGTCCATTAAGGATCCTGTAGCTACACGAGGGCCCTCGCTCCGAATACTTGTGTCCTTTTTTCATGCGATACCGACAACTCCGTCCGACTCCCACCAATATTCTGTCTGATCGTGGACACCGCGTGGAGGCTCATTAATTGGCCTCGTTCGAGAGAAACGAAGGAAAACGTTGAAACGTAGTGGCGGCAGCGGGCTCAGCCTCGTCCCTCTCGTTATAGCCGTCGCGTGTACAAACAGGATCGGCCAGTGGTAGTGGCGATAAGTTGGTAGGGGTAAACCCTAATGAGGATCCCCTTCCATGGACTGCCGACCGACCGCCGCAAAGTAAATGAGCAGGTGCCTCTGGTATGCGCCCCGCCTACGCTTTCCACTTGCTCTTGTCCTCCACACAAGTCGCTCGTGCATCTTCCTTTTTCATCTCTTTTTTTTCTTCTCCTCTTTCCCTCTGCTTCTCATGCCGGCAACAGGCAGCATTATGCTAGCGTGGAAAAGTGGTTCTTGATATACCGCCGATGTCGAGTGACGCGAACAAATTGTGCCCGTATTCTTTTTTCTCGTCTCCCTCGATCGATCCTCACCCGAGCCGATTACCATTAGAGCGTATTAGGCCTGGACCGGTGTTATAATTCAGGATTAATTTTTCACTGGGTCCAGAGTGTTGGTGTCTTCGTTACCGGGCCGTAACGGTGTAGGTATACTCTGAATGGTGACCAAGGGGAGCGGGGGGCGCCGATTGGCGTTGGTTAATCGTTGACTGGTTTCTCGATTCGAATGAATGGACTTTTGTGTGCTTCGTTTATTAACGTGAAATGACGATTTCGGTAGCGAGCCGGGAATACTGTTTGAGTGTGATTCGCGAGTTTGTTCATCCTCCTCGGTCGTTAGACTTTTCAACCTTGACAGACCTTCTGAAGGTGAGTGGATGCTGCGACACGAGCAGCTAAATCGGGAGGAGAGTTCTCGGAGCTAGACTCCTCTTCTAGAATATATACATACGTGGCCGTGAAGTGGTCTTCGAGACAGAGCAAACGCGCGCGATTCTTAATACGGTGACGGTGCTGTTGCGTGTAAGTACACGCACGAACGTGCGGACGCACCACGTGTTTACTTAAATTCTTGACGGATGACCGGTCGATTTGTTTTTCCATTCGCAGGGCCGCGGTTGCTCGCTACTCGCTACGCGGTTTTATCGGACACATTGTATAGGAGGAGTGTAACTCGTCATTGATCAGACTCACCGAAACATGTACAGGCACACGAGAGTATTCGCACGACGCTATACTCATTATTGAAATTACACTTACACTTCACCTTAATAATTTCTTTCTACTCAATATCAGGATAACAATTATTCTCAAAAAGCTTTGCAACTTGAAAATTCGACGGTACATTTATTATTGAAATCGTTTGCATATTTTCAAAAATATCGCTCATTCAATTTCTTATTACGCCATTTACTAATTCATTCCAAGAGCGAGCAAACTTTAACTACCACCTACACTTGTGCCCAAAGTTGGAAGTGTTCGTAATTGTTCGCCCACGTCAACAAGGTACAACGAAAGATTTTCCATTCATACTTTGATTACTAATAAAGAGATGGCCAGACGTCGATGGTATCGCTGCATTCGAAATCCGATCCTGTTAGTTTTCCAGGAGACGAGTCATCGTCCGTCCTTCGTGGATGTTGCGCTAGCTGGTGACACGCGCGTCTTACTCGTTTCCTTCTTCTCGATCCTCTTTGTACCCTGGCTCCCCGTCTCGGGAGGAGGACAGGGCCCTGTCCTACGGACCTTCGTTCGTCGCGGTATGTAAATACATATACATGCATACTTGGAACGAGAAGGCTCCTCATCTCGGACGACCGACCACGGTGCATCGTATCGTATTCTGCCGCCATTTGTCTTCGCGATCCGGGATTACGTTACCACGATGATACACGATGACATTTATTTTGGGATTTGTATGGGTCGTCGTGGCCCTTTTCTCCGCATCGTGGATGCTACGTGAACGCAACTTTCGTCGAACAGCCTACGCGTTCGTTCGGTAATGACCACACGGAATGGCCTCAAAGTCGAGTTTCATCGTCACGATAAATTGGACCGCCCTAAAATAATTAAGGGATCGCGTGGTCGACGGGAGAAATCGGTGACTTGAAAGGAACATAGGGTTATCGTTCTGTCCCCGTTCATTTTCTTGATCTCATTTTATTAATTTATTAACGTGAGAAGATCCGCCGTCTTGGCGGGCAATATTCGAAATGTAACGACAAATTAATGTAAATTCATTCGGCGTAACTGTTCGTTTATAGAAACGAAAAGCATGTTGCGTCGCCTCCTATATAGGTATATCATCTTTATTGCTTTTGGTCGGCACAGATTACTGCAACTCACTCTTAATTTCTATCGTGTACAACATTGTTACCGATCGCCGAAGGTCCGCGTTCCTTTGGAACGCTCCTTATACAAACACGTTTTGACAGAAGATCGATGACGCTTCGCGATCCGAAATTAAACAATCGCGTGTAAAATTGTGTAAACGCAGATGCTGTTAAGAAGCCGCCACCCCAACGTCGAGATGCGGAATAAAAAGGGAGCACGTGGCAAAGATCAAACAGCTGGATCATCTCGTGCGTGCGTGCCTCTAGGTAAGGATCTTTTTCTTGTGGAAAAGGTGGGTACACGCCCGACCCAGGTGCAACCTCGGAAACCTTGGAAGGCGTATATGACAATGCTCGGTCGGTCGATATGGGATTTGACGTAACCTGGAAATCGTACGAGAGGAGAGAAAAAAGGAGCATGTACATGCACGAGTCTTTCCTTCAACAAATCCGATGTAAAAATAAAGCAATTTGCAATTTATAAGAGAAATATATTTCCATTAATTTGCCCATTGCTCGCCGGGCTGCAGTGCAACAAGGTGTATATCAATTTCTCGCCGTGTGCGCGTGCAGCGTAGTGTGGGCACAGAATCGAGGAAGTTTCGATAGAAACAACGCAAGTAGATGGACTATAGAAAGTCAACCGGCTACGTCAGAGGAGGGTTACGTCAACGCGCGTTGAAAAATTATCAAAGAAATCAGGAAACAACGAACTGAGTGACGCGCCTGTATGAATATATGTATACCTATGTAGATACACGCGCTAGCTAGCGCCGAGCCTATAATTACGTTAGATTTTACGGATCAGGCTGTGAAGAAGTGCGTGGGCACCATGTTGGAGAACGCTGTTGCATCGAAAGTGCAATGGGTTTCTAGGAGTCGCTTCGACCCTGACTCATTAAGGCTAATGACGCGGATCGCGTAATTATTTCAATACGGACGACAACTCGGTCGTGCCGAACCTATCAATTCGTTCAACTTACACGGAGAGTGGCGGAGACTCTCGATGGACGAGCTCACCAAATTACTTACGCGTCTCGCGCACTCTGAACGATCAGCGAAGATGCAACGGTGACTTGTCGATCGAAAGTTTTCCAATTGCTGAGAATTTCATTAATGGAGCGGTATTTCCATCTTTACTTTTTTTTCATTCAAGTGGGCATGAAAATGCGCCGGTAACATGCCGCAAATGGTACTTCGGGTGTAACGCTTAAAAGGAAGTGGACGATCGTTGAATATATTCATGTCGCACGAGCCTCCTACTCCTAAAATAAATCGACTTGAGTATTCTGCACTTTACGGTTGTCCGTGTGGTATCGAGCCGCCGCCGCGGCTCCGATTCTTCCGTGAAAAAAAGAAGGGAAAGGAAAAATAGAAAGAAACCGAAGGTAAACACGGGTGTCTAGAAAAAATTCAAATGGTCCGAGCGGCCACTTAGCGAGTACTCTCGACGTAGTGGACACGTGTCTAAAGCGTGGCTAGAACTTGAATCACGTGTCAATATCTCGAGGGACGTTTGTTTACGAAAGTCATAGAGCAGGCGAGACGCGTTAAACATTTTTATCAAAGACGTCGAAAAAAAAAGAAGAAAACGCGTTCCTTCCGACGTCTACCGGTTACAAATTAAAAAAAAAGAAACGAAAAAGCTCCCCAGTAACGATACACCTGTATCGATCATTTCTCTCCTAGCCCGAGCTAAAATATTGTACGCTTTAAATCTTGCAAGAAAATTCTATCCTGTGCGTTGCAAGTACTTTACGTTCACGCAGAAGCGATCACGTGCACGAAACGGCATACCAGATAAATCTGATAAATGATAGATCGTGTCACGCTGTATTCGCTTCGTCGCAATGCAATAAGAGACACCACGCAATTAATCCCAAAGGTGTCCAACCGTATCGATTCCTTAAAATTGCCAGCATCCAACGCAGCGTGTTTCTTGTGAGGAGCTTTTGCGCGCGCAAGCACGCACATTTGGCGCGTGGGCAGGCCCCTCAGTATAGAGACCAGTAAAAGAGATTTCCCTCTCTGTCCTCATGGTCTTGTCTTCCACCGAGCGAATCCACTACGGTTCTCTTTCTCTGTCCCGCTATCAGTTACCTGGCCGGTAAAAACAGCACGAGGTGGTCGGTCGGCCGAACAAGGGTAGGGGGATAGGCGTGGTTCGAATCTCGTAGGTGCACTTCTGAACGATAGTGTTCGTGCGCCCACCTCGCGCCTACTGAGCTCGGTTAGGTCGCCGAGAACACGAAGAGGGGCGAGTCTGGCCGAGGGAACTCGGTAGTGGGGTAGCTGGCACGGGCTGAGCATTGGGGAAGAGAAGGGGAATTAAGGTTCTCACACACTAAAATCAGTGGGGATGCTGCCTGTGCACGTGTATAGCGAGAGGGGTGAAGGGAGTCCAACACGGCCGAAGGTGAAACCCGCGAGCCGTCGTAGTCTCGCAGTCGGCGCGAGACCGCGCTACTGGAAGGGTCGGTGTGTTACGTCGTCGTATCTCTGAATATACGCAAGCAAACGCTCCTCTTAGATTTTTCTCTGTCCACCGCTCTCGCTCGCGCAATTCATTCAATCGCGGCGAGAACATTGACAACGACACACGAAAGCATTCGAGGAAAATATAGGGGAAAAGGCACGACGAAAGAAGGGATCGACGTGGCAGCGTGTCGCGATTCAACCACCCTTTCCCGCCCGCCGTGTGACCGGAAGAGGAAAACAATCTTTTTACACGAATACGCGCGCCCGCGTCGAGAGAGGACCGCGCGTTCTTCGAGACCGCGTCGAAAGAGTTACGTACACGCGATCGTGTTCGATTGATGTTGCAGAATCGCTGTACAATATTTACGATGGAGTCGGGGGTGTGATATCCGGAGGAGAAATACATTACACGATCGGTTGGATACCGACGGATCGGAGAAGTCTGTGATTTCGATGTGCCTGTTTGTACCTATATGATTTACGAAACGTATCGGTACCGTAGCGTGTTTGTGCCGCATCCCGTAAGCAGAACTGCTAAGTGCGTACGCGTGGAACGTGCGGTGTTCATTGAGTCGAGGGATGAGTTTCTGGTGACATTCGATCGTTGATTCGCGAGAGCGAATACCTTCCCTCCGTTGATCGCAGTGCCATTTCTTCGATACAGAGGAATTGTAGCGAGAGACAGGGGAACGAGTGCGCTGTGAATCTATCGCTGCTGATAACAGAGGGAGAGAAAAAGATAGCAAAGGATCGGCGTGTATTGTGTGTGATATATTCCATTTATGATCGACCATCGTCAGGATCGTTGGTGTTGATTGTTGATTAATAATCGTCTATATTTACCGTTCGGGTTGTGTTACCGACGATAGGAGAAACTCGTTGCGACGGATCGAAGACGATCGCTGCTGTGATAACGAACGATATCCGTTTTACAAGTACGTATAGATAAGGTCAATGGGCCTGCTCTGTGATTCGTGACATTACCACCGTCGGAAGTTACCCCGAAAGCGACGATCGCTGTGCCCATTGCTGTCAGACGCTGAGAGCAGTTGAATTTTGGGAGCATCGGATGCGCGGGAGCCTTTAACGTTTACCGGGTAAGATATGATACGCGATTTTTCTTTTACTTTCCAACGTTGTCATCGGCGGCACGCTGTCGTCCAAGATACACGCGTTATCGATCGGTCGAGTGTCTATGGGACAGGGTTATTTAATCGCCGTCAGATCTATACAGTATAATTACCGATAAAAAATATCGCCGTATCTATGGAATTCCGCACGAAAGATTCGCACAGTGTACTACTACGTCGTTTTGTACCTTCCGATTTTCGAAGATAAATATTTTTTCCCGAGCGACGAGTCGTTTAGCAAGATTGCGAATGAGTTCTGCGCGAGTGAAAATAACGCGACAGAAAATAGTTCGCGCAAATATTTGAAAAGTGTTTCGAGATGCCACGTCTGAAATTGGAAATTCGTTACCAACGATAACGCTTCGATTGTGATCGCTTCGTGGTAACTAAATTTCACGTAAAGCTGGCTCCGATACGATAACCAATAGTTCATATCGGAGCCTCCTTTTTTTCTCTCACCCTTTTGACGACAGTGGAGGTGCATTTATAATCCGTGTCACACAACTCGCCACCCATCGGCACGTGCGAGGGCGGTTTTAATGGTACGCGTCGAAGCTCGTTGGAGCGTCGCGGCGCTAAGCGTCGGAAGTAGAGCGGATGCGCGTGTTACGGCGAACGCGTGTGAACATCTCTTTTCACGCTCGACCTTTTCCGTTCTATAACGTCGTAACGAATTTATAAGCTCGTTTAATTTTATCGCCGACCAATCGTGCTACATAAATGCGTGCTCGGGATTCGTTTCGCGGTTACTTTATGTACTCTGAGTGAATTTCGCCATTGTTTTCGTTTCTATCCATCGCTGTCAACAGCGTTCATGTCCGTTTGCATGCTGGCGAAACTTTCATTTCTCGCCGTTCAACCACCCTTAAGAGTAGCCGGTAAACGTCACGTGCGAGGGTGGCTTAATATCGGAAGTGGAGCGAACACGAGCGTTAACCCAGCCACGTAGAACGATCTGCTGCGACCAATCTCTTTTACGCGTGTCCCTTCACGGCTCGTGAGTTTGATGCGCGTGCTAAGCGTAACACGCGCGTGCTAATCCTTTGTGTCGATGTTGCCAACGAACGAGCATCGTTCGACTAAAAATTCCTCCGCGTCGAAGAATTTTGAGTACGGTCAGGTAGAGCACGAAAGAATCGCTGCGATAACATATTTCGTTCGTATTTTCTGTATACAATTGTATATTTCCGCGGTTCGACGCATTATCGGAAATCGCTAGTGCCTACGTACAATCCGCGGAATACATAGATCGTAAAGGAAAAATTAAAGTTCGAGTCCCCGATTGACGCAACGATCCCACGGTTTGGAGCGCGATCGTAGGTTATTGATGCATTGTCAACGGAAAGGTAATCGTGCGAACCTCTATTGTCTTAACCGGCGTTACACAGGCCGATAAGCGACCGAGTCAGCGTTTCGCTTTCGGCTCTGTGAAAAAGAGAGACGATGCAAGACGAAGCACCACCAGGTGTCAGGTGTCACGGTTGTCCGGTTTCGTTTGCAAACGTGCCGAACGAGAAGAACGTTTCTTGTCGATCCTCCTCGAGTACTCTCCTTCCAGGTGGTTCCTCCCGAGCGCGCGCGTTCCTCGATCTCGCCCCAAGAAAATAATATTGTCCTTGCTCGTCGGCTCCGCGAAACTCCCCGCTCGGACTCCAATTCGTCGCACCAAGAGCGATCACGCCAGCAAACGTTGCGTCGATCGTTCAAATTGTCGACGAGCTACGCGTTTGACACTGCGGTTTTTTTGCACCCTGCGTCACCGCAACGTGCACGATTGACCCGTACGACAGGCGTGCCGGTGCTCCATCCGATGATCCTCACTAATGGTCTCCGCGCGAAGGAGCCTCCTCCTCGACGACACGGATCGGCCGGTCGCGCCGCGATCCAGCGATTGCGCAATTTTCTTCGGCTACCAGCCGATCTTCTTGGAGGTCGCAACCGGTGGGAAAAAAGGAAAAAAATAAGTACGCGAAGCGCCGCCCATCGCTCGACTTGTCATTCGTCGATCCGTATCTCCGTGGACGATTTATCGTGCTTTATGCACATATTCGCGCCCGCCGGTTGCCGGCGTTCCGCGCCGCATGCGGGCAGCTGCATCGAGAGCCAGGGCCGCCCTGCGCATAATGATACATTGCGCCGGACATGAAAGTTATAAGCTTTAATTCGAGGCTCGCGCGATTCGCCGTACGGTGACCGTATATCGATCGCCAATTTGCTATGCAGATCCAAGGCCTTTCGGTGCGGCTCCCTGATGCAGCCCCTGCAATCTTCCCGCACATCCCCCTCGCCGTAACGCCGCCACTCCCGGTGCCTTTTACCCCTTTTCGCTCGGCACTTTCGAGCTCCCCCTCCTGCCACCGCAGACACGGGGGGGACGGTCCCCGCGCAGAAATAGAATAAGCGTGGATTAAAGCGCGCGCTATCTGCGCGATAAGATTATACGTACCGCGAGGACGATTACACGGCTTGTCGTTCGCCAAGCGTGTTTTCTTGTTTCACGGTCCGCGCCCTGCGACTGCTTGTCCCGAGTGGCGTCGCGACGAAATTTTAATGTCGTCGCTCGCGCGAAAGCTGCTCTCCCGCTGGAGTCATCTTCCCTGTCGCCCGCGTGTGTCTCGGCTCTATCGTCGCGTGATTCGCGTGGCGTCGTTAATTCGATCCCAGGCCGATCGAACCGGATCCACGGTTTAAACGACGTCTTCCTCGGTGGCCGCGGACGCGAGCAAGTGCACGCATGTATGTGCGTGTGTGCGTGCGTGCGTGCGTGCCGCGAAAGAAGAGAGGAAGAAAATACGATCGGGACCGACCGGCGGGTATATTGGGATCGTTTGGCGTTTCGTTCACGCCGGGGCATCATCGTGTACGCGAGCAATCTCTTGTGCCGCGGCGCCGCAATTAGGAAATCCATTTGGTGTAATTGCGTGGACGAACGCGCTCGCCGGTAGCACGCCGGCTACCGTGCTTAATCAAACGCCCGTCGTCGTCCACCTGACCATTTACCTGCGCCTATAGACACAGATATCGCGTGGTACGCACACCGAGCGTACCCACCATCGCCCTTGCATTCGATCGCCCTTCGATCGCCGTTTCCATTGATTCGATTCGACTCGATTCGACTCGATGGGATCGTGACGCGTACCCGATCTTGGTGGTCATTCGTAGATACGAAGGACGTAGACGACGAGAGATGACGGTGTTTGATCGTTGATGATCGTAAATGGTCGTCGATTAACGATTTAACGATCTCCGTTCGGTAGTCCGTGGTAAATTGTAGATAGATACGTACGCATACATCTGATCGAGAAACTGGATCGTACTTCTTCGCGTACTTGGCGATCGTACTTCGCCAAATCCTAAGTTCTCGCGAGATAATTTTTTGCCCCGCAGGATGTATCGGGGCATGATCCTTTGTCCTTTCAACAATTTCGAACGCACGCCCACGGGAATCGGACGGCGATGTCGGTAATGATCGACCATTATGCTAATCCAGGGCAAGTCTCGCGCGCGATGATACCCGCGGTGAATTGTCACCTGCGTGTACAAAGACTTTGCACGCGTCGCGGGCCAAGATATGCCATGCAAATTGCAGCTTGGTCGCGTTCGTAGTTCGCGATAGCGCTACGTGGGCATTACGTTTCAAATGTAAGCGCTGCATAAAGGACACTTTCGTATTGTTAGACTAATGGCCTAATGAAGTGAGGTGCCATTTTGAAGGAAGAAAGGATCGAATGATACGTTCGACCGGGGTGGAACGGGGCGGGGTCGGTGAAAGGGACGGCGGAGAAATTTGGGTCAAAGTTCGCGTTCGAATACCATTAGAATTGTTCCGCGTAACGATTAGCCAGTATTTATATGCCGGCCGTAGACCAGGCAGTCTCGGCGATAAAAAGCCACGGAATATTAATTCTATAGAATTCGAGACTCGTTTCTACATCGCGATAGCGACGTCGTCTAAAAAAAATCATGCACGGGACGAACGTGAGACGGTGTCTGTGAAACAGGTAGAGAGGCACGCAACGAAGCCGTGTGAATCTTTATCTACTTAATTCGTCGGCCAGGCGGTAATAGGCCCGGACTGAGCGGATGCGTAGGTGGCTGGCCATGAGGTTTCTTCATCGGCTCGCAGGTGTAACGCTGGTTAACACACGGCCAATCCCTTCTGACGATATATTAACCTCCGGTTGTCCCTGGTCGATCTCCGTCGAGAATAATGTGGAAATTACCTGCTTGCGTAAAGTGCTGCCTATTTCTGTCGGCCACTGTGTCCTCCAGCCGGTGGACTCGCGACGCTGGACCATCGAATAATTGTCCTGGCGAATCCGTTCGAAGCGCTCCGTATAACTTCTCGTTTCTCGCTTCTTTCGATTTCGTCGATTTCAGCCAGGGGAAGCTCTGATCAATATTGAACGAGAATTGTAGTTTATTTGACCGCGATGTACGAAGCATTTTCAATCGAAATTATCCGACGTTTCCATGTCGGAGGATTATTTCGGCGGCGCAAATGCACGTTACTAAAGATACGAAGATATAGACGCGAAAGAGGAGGAGTTTCTAGGAGATAGAAGTGACGATAGCGCGGAGGCAAGAGAGGATAGAGTTGTTAACCGTACCGTGAAGCGTTGCACAGAGATTGCCTGCTGTATATACCGGTGGTGGGTGAAAGCGAGGGTTGCGACAGAGAAAAGCTGGAGGGGTTGTTCCGACGTCCTTGACCGTGAATTCATCCCTGTGCACCGGCTAGCCGGCAGGTTGGTTAGGTCGTGTCGCTAGGATGCATACCAGAGGCTATCTCGTCTCGTACTGCTCCTCTAAAAATCGATATTCCTCCCCGTCTCTGCCGGCAGAAACTGTGCCAGCATCTAAACGGGCGAACATCAACCGGGGACTGACGGCGGCACGCGTATACGATACATTTGTTTTCGACGTTGCACGCTGGGACGCGATGCAGTGGAACGATATGTAACAGGCAAGGGGCGCATTGTGCGCTCGCGACCGTTGCAACTTGTGCAAAATGATTACAAAGTGTATAGAGGTTCTAACGTAAACCGTGCTGCAGGGAAACGGTATTTAAGCCAGGCGTGTTATTATGTAGATTTGGAACACCGTTTCCAGCTAATAAGGGGCACTCTTTAACGAGCGTCGGTGTAGTTTGGTATAATTAATTTAATGGACGCTATCGAAAGAAATTTCGTTGACCTTTTCTTACATTAACGGGCATACGCTGCCCGGTCTGCAATAAATTTCCGGCCGAACAATAAATGTACGCTCGCTACCAGGCAGGCGATTAGAAAAACAGAGGAGATCGTGAATTAAATTCCCGCTGCACCGACTCCTCGTCGATTCAGCCGCGAAACCCATTGAAATTTCATTTTCGTTCGAGATTTACGACCGAATCGACATAAATTTCCGTTTTGCAACGCGGCGCCGGTGACAGCCGTCTCGAAAATATGTATTTTACTCGTTATCGATTAGGCCGCAGCCTCGAGACACGGGAGGTTTTGTATCAACGCCGCGGGAGGAAAAAACATGAAAACCGTATCTGTCGCTGGTCGTACCGGCGCGGTAGTAGTGATACACACGTGCACGCAGGCGAAGCTGGACGATAGCCGCTCGTATCTGTCGACGTTTCATGCCCACGATGTCGTGTAGCACTCCCACTGTACCGCGAGCTGGTTTTAACAGAGTAATTAACGCCCACGCGAGACCGTTGGCTGCCAGGCTCGATTGACTTTGCTTTTAGAGCAGGAAGATTTGTATTTGATACGGGGCTCTTTGTGCGCTGACGATTGAAAAGAACGATATTCGCTGAAGCGCGGACGAGAAAGTCGACGACTTCTTCTCTGACGAGCGATAAATTACGGACGTCCCGTTCTTCGTTAAACATACCCCGCGGAAGATCCCTCAGGTGAGAGAAAACGGAGCGAAGGAAAAATTCGCGGGGGCCTCGGTGTGGTCGCGCGGTAAACTAGCGAACGCAGGCTGGATATTAAAGTCGCCGTTTAAATTACGATGGCCTTAAATTCAGCCGCGGGAACGCGTTCCTTTAATAATGCGCGCATCAACGCGCGATCGGAGTGACACGAAATTGCGCGAGGCGGATCGTGAGAACGGCGCTACGGGGCTATTGATTTGTAATGCCAATAGCGTTTTTGTCACGAGACGCGTTGCCTCGTGTCCGTGACGCTTACAGGCTGTCTATTCTTTTTTCGCACGCCCAGACACGTAGAAGCTCTGCTCCAAATACGCAAATTAAACAAAACAGAGAAGCGCGATATCCTCCCGGAATTCCTGCTGCTTATATAGGTCAGGACTCGGGACAGACGCGTGGCGCCTATCGATCGACCCTGGAGTTCGAGTTCAAGGTTGCGCATCTCGTTTCAGAGGCAGCGCCGCGGCGCCGCTGGTACACGTGCAATCCGTTGCACCTTTCTCGCGTCCACCATCATCGTCGGGGAACACCTTCCTCTTGCTGGTTTATTTGAATCGACGCGCGACAAAGCAGAAGGAGCGCGCAACGTCTGCCTGTATTACACGACCTGGGCACTTTAAGAACGAGGGAGGAAAATAGTAGGCCACCAACAGTTAGTTAGGAAACGAGGCTGGGTCGATGATCGTCGATCGATGCTTTCGTCGTTGCAGTATTCACGAGGACTAATCGTAGAGTTTGGTTGTTCGTTCACGTCCGCCTGCACGTTCGTCTCGGTAGGATGTTCGTCCGGTTATTCCATCGGCGCCTGTCCCTCACCTGCGGTTACTCGCTCCTGTAACGACCGTTGAACGATCGCTGGCGCTAGGAAAACGATCATTCTCTATGGTCGAACAGGTAGCTGGGTTGGGCCGGGTCGTTAAGTAGGTGTACATACCTGCCGCAATCGCGAAGTCGCCAAAGAGGCGGCTACCGGAGTTAACGAGTCCCCGCGATACTTGGACTCGTCGTCTTTCACCTTCTTTCGTTCTTAGCCTCTGTCCCTCTTCTTATCATCGGGCGATGGAGTTTCTTGCTGCTCGCTTTCCTCTTCCCTCTTATTCGATCCGCGCGCCAACAGGTAATTCGGTCCGTCCGGACTCGTGGGTAGATAGATCCAGGTAGGACGGAAACGCAACGGTGTCGATAACCGGGCCGCGTGTCTCTGGTTGAAAATGAAGTACGACCGGCAACAAACTTGTACCCCTTCGCGATCTCGCGTGTATGTACGCGCGTACGGAGACAAAGGTAGGAGCTGCTTATCGGCCGATCGAATCTCCGTCCTCTCTGGTCCTCGAAACGGGCTTACGTTCTCTGGGTCTGTCGACCAGTGGTTCCCAAAAAAGATGCTCGAAGTGCTTCCGACAAGTTATTCCTAGCTGGGCGATAGCGTCGATAGTCGTTGCTGCATGCTGCGCCGGATCGATCGACTGGGACACCTGTCTCGTGAGAATCCGATAATCGCGAAAAATCGCAGCTTTTATACCCGCGGCCTTTACGCGCCTACATACATATGTATGTGCAGGCTGCACGAATCATTTAAGCCAACTGGAGTGTCCTATGTCAGACTTACCTCAGACTTTACTCGTTACCCATAACTACACTCATTCGCGACACCTTCTCTGCCTTTTCATTTTTAATCGATCCTCGTATCGTCAGCTGGCGGCGTCGAAAAACGATGGCGTTAACTGTCAAGCGTAAATCGGAGTTTCACGTGGCTCAGGTGCAGAGGGCACCCAATCCACGGAGATTCACTCGGCGGTACACCTGTTACGAGTCGTGGACGTGTCTCGTTGCTTCTCTCTCTGTCCCTCTCTCTCTGTCTCTCTCTCTCGCTCCTCATTTGTAGGTATCGTGGCCCTCCCACCTCTCCGTTATTTGTTCGTGCAGGTACCCCTAACTACTTATGCTCGGTCTTCTCCTCTCTTCGGGGACCCGCGGTCTCGCGCGGTAATAAATTCTCTCCGCTGCTACTTCTTCGCCTTGTTCCTCCCTCCCCGTCTTCTCCGCCGCCGTCGTGCGGGGGCCACCATATTCTACCGACAGTTTTTCTTCGCCTTATGTTCCGTCTCCGCGACTCTCCATTGTGTTGCACGCCGCCTTTAAAAGGCACCTTCATGCGCCTCCGGAGACTCGAGCAAAGGGTATCGATCTTCGATAGTTTCTCTAAGAACACATTGATATTGCTACCGGCAACCGCTTCAGACAACAGTCGTCGAGAAAGGCAACTCTGCCATTTCTGTCGACCTTTTGTCTCCGCTTTTTTTTTCGACGATCGTCGAAGGACGAATGGCATTCTGACGTCAATTGTCGGCCACGTTGTATCATTTTCCTCGAAGTTCATCGAAAGTCAATACGCGGGTACGCACCGACGCAACAGACGGAGCAGAATAGTTACCGATAATTATCAGCTAAAGATAGCAGGGTGGGAAATAGCGGGGCCGCGAAAAATGAAAGAATCTAAACAGCATTCGACTCCAATCGATCTGCGTCAGCCCGTACTACGATAAGACTTTACTAACCCGGGTACCTTTCATTTTTTCTCCCCGGGTTGCTTGACTCCGTTACCCTTCGAACACTTGAACTTACTTGCTTAGCCCTGCTGCACGATTATCGCGACGGTAGATCTCGAGTTCGCGGTTTCACGCCGCCGCGATCGATTTGCCTACTGAATTTTCTGATCGATGTCACGAGCGAACCGGAATAATCGAGCTTTCACGACCGACCGACCAGTTTCGTTCGTCAAACCGACGCGACGGTGCTGTCGAACGTTGATTAAGTCCGCTTGTTCGCCGCGTCACCGATTTGCAACCGGTTATTATATAAAAGCTGCTCCAATGAACTTTTCCCTATCGCCGTCGATTCATATCTGGGTGGTGCAAGTTCGCGCTCGACAACGCGAGCAAAGATCAGCGCCGACAGCCACCGATCGTTCCTGATGATGTAACAACGCGGGAACCTCGCGGCACGATTTTAGGAGCTCCTCGAGAGCGTGCGCACTTGTCGACCTGCAATTACGAAGCCGTGACCGACCACGCGCTAACGTAACTCGCGTAATTGGCGCTAATCATCGGGACACGTTTCGTTGGAATTCATCTAGCGTGCAGAATCTAAAGGACGCACACCTTTTCGTGTCGCAGAGTTTGGCGAATTTATGTCTCTGCCTTTCGTTCGCTGGCAATTAGACAAGTATTCGAGCGTTAATTACCGCGTTGATAATGTATCCGCGGGTCTCATCGATGCCGAGGGATCGTTCCCCAACGCATTTATGGTCTTGCGCCTCGAACAATACGCATTCTGCCATCGATGATAGAATCTGATCGGGTGTCGCGATATTAATACGGGCTTTTCTGCCATTTTTTTCGCACGATTGTTTGTCAAATTTTTTCTTTTCGTCTCTTTTAATCGTTCGCGTGTTCGACGGACACCGCCTCCATCGATTATTTAGCGATCTCTCGAAATTCTTTCCCTATACGCACGTCGTTACTGCGAAAGAAAGCACCGTTCGTTACGGAGAACGGGCGTTCATTACGGCTACTCCGCTGCCACTTCCTTTATAGCAGGTTCGCGCGTAAAACTGCGCGGTTTTTTGCTGAAATTTCGACGCAAGAGGTGGTAAAAAGTAACGCGGAGCGTTATATTTAGAGCGGTTCCAGCATTTCGCTAATTACACTCTATGCGAGCAAAATCGATCTTTAGTTTCTTTCGCTTGAACATTTTAATACAGTAACCCATAGCCGTGGCCTGTTATTGAAACAGGAAGTAACACTATTATCTTCGCACGAGAACCAGGTGCAAATCTGAATGGATTAATACCCTGCGCGTTCAAACACTTTAGCTCTATTTAAGCTCTTTTTTCTTCTTCTTCTACTTTTTCGTCCTTTTCCTTCTGTACAACCTTTCCGCCGGATATTTTCGTCGGTTTTCAACGTCACCGCTTTTCATTCGACGAATAGTCCATTCCTGCGCCTCTGTCCTCTTCTAGTTCTTGATTCTTCTTTCTCGGACGTTTTCACCTGGTCCACTGTCGCAAATAAGAAAACTTACGCGCACTCTCGGTCTTCTTTGCCTGGGACTTTGCCCTTTGCAACGATTGGTCCGTTGCATTACGTCATCTCGGCTACCTGCAGTCTTGAAGGGAACGACGAGAAAAAAAGAAAGAAAAAAAAGGAAAAAGGTACCGCCTCGGGTCCGATGCAAACGAGCGAAGTAGGTCGTCTTCCTAAAGTCTCATCGTCATCGGAATCCTCAGAGACCCTTCTTCCTAAGGGGTTCTCAATCTGGTTCAAACGTATCGAAAACTCGTTTCAGTACCTTCAACGCAATCCACCTGTGCAACGCGATAAATCGAGATCTCAGTTTCTCTTATCAATAATTCTGTAGAAAGTGAAGTCGACTTATTTACGTTTGTTATTTTTTTCTTGGCCCGAGTTAGACATTTTTATTCACTTTTTCCAATTTTTTTGGAAGAGTTTCCGGACGCTTCTCGACCACGTCCTTCCCCGATAAGCGCGCCTGACGCTCTGCATTAAGCGTAATCGCCAAGGGAAGCGGCTAACCAGACACGGAAGTAGGTCGATTCATGGTACACACTGGTGTATCACTACCGTGGGTGCGTGGATTTTGCATAAATTCTCCCAGAAATTCGAACGACTCGCCTAATTAATATACAAAAATTCCATGCTACTGAACCACCATGCATACTCCAATTTATATTTGCCTACCACCCCCCGTAGTCTCTCACTGTGAAGCAATCGTTTCACTTGAGAACCACCGTGTTTCGATGCAGCTGTCCCATAGAATATCGTTAGCCCGCTAATTACGTGGGCCAGATAGTGAAGTCACGCTATCAGCCTCACCGGTTCTCTATCTTTCAATCCCGATCCCCGACCACCTTACTCCATTCGTTCCACCGCTCGTTTCGTTTACCCTCGAATTCCTAAATTCCTGGACCCTCTGTTTACGATGAAAGTCCATCTAGGAGATCGCTGGAGGCTTGTCCCATTCATTATTGGCAGATAAGCAGCCCCATAAGGTTCACGATGGTGGATGCTTCCTCTGCGGCGCGCAAAGCTTAAACCGGTGCTACTCCCGTGGAAAACTTCCATTGTAAAGTTTCGCTTGGTACGCGCAGCCTGCTCGATCCGTCAACCTGTTTCGTATTTTCATTTGTTACTATTACCATCATTATTATTACTATTATCATCCGTACAGCATCTCGGTTTCGTCCTTCGAGCAAACGCTTCCGGATTCGCTAATAGAATGCCGAGGATGATTTATTCCTGCCGCATTCTTCGCGGCGCGGCGCAACAAGCCCGCGAGCCACGTTGTTAGCCAGTCGCTGGGTGTACCTGTTCCCGGTTTAATGGATTCATTTTGACGCTTTTACGATTCGCTAGGAGGTCGGTGTCTCCACTCGAAAATAGACGGTCATTTGGGACATTGTCACCGCTCTCCATGCGCCGCGAGGGTGAACGGTGGCGAGAGACGAGGACGAGCAGAGGAAAAAGAGAGAAAGCTGGCCGGCGTATGGAGTGGCAGTGAGTGATTTAGAAAGCTGCGTCCGCCAACGCGCGAAACCGCGTACACGCGCGAGATCCACGAGATAATGCGCGCGTCCTACGCGTCGCGACGCTTCCACTGCGCTTCGCGGTGCCCCCCTCCACAAATCCTGAAAGCGTCGAACGTTGCCCGTCCTAGGCGTTACGAAAACTGGAGCCACTTCTTTCGTTTCCGTCTGTGTGCCGCGGGTTCTGCTTCGACTCGAGAACAAACGTTCGATTCGCGATTATGCGCCTAGTCGGTCGTCCGGTTCCCCCGTTCGAACATGTTGACTGCCTTATCGATACGGATATCGAACGCAACCATCCATGTTCTTTGTTGTCTGCGTTGTCCCGCAGTCGACTCGCTAACAACGGACTCGCAGCATTTCCCCCGCGCCTGATCTATATTAAATTGGACACCGAGTAAACCACCCCGAGATCCTTCGGCAATTATGTACTTCGTGATTCGCTCGATGAAATAACCAGCGCGTTCCCATATTCCATCGCGGCGGATAATCGATTCTCACCCCGGTGCGAAATTCCCTGGAAACCGCAGAAGGTGCCGTCCCAATCGCCATCGGATCTTCTCTTTCGCGATTCGGCCGAAATCCTGAATGCAGCCCGGCGCCACCAATTCGTAGGCCCGCCTCGTGGAATAATTTACGAACTTGTCACGAATACCGTGGATAATGCCTCGCGATGATTAGCCGTAAACAGTGTCGGCCTATCGGGCTCGGAACGCATCGATGGGGGATCCCCGGAGGATGGGAACGACGCGGGCGGACATTCTAAGCTCGCCCGCCGTGCGTTTTTCATTTTCATTTTTATTTCGTTCTGTTTGTCCTCGCCGCTCGTGTGCGTTTATTTCCGCCAATTTAGAGAGGCAGCGAGCGGAGGCAGGAATTCTTTGGGCAGACGAGAACGACGTCGCGTGGGGCCACCATTACGTGGCTACGTGGAACAGCCGTAATATCGCGCGATATCACCGCGGATACCTATAACGCAATAATGTGCCGACTTTATGCGACGATTATCGCAACGGCTCATGGGCGCAGAAAGACAGCGAAACCGGCGAGATCCCATTAACCGGCTACGGTGGGCGCCCCAGCGTGTGGCACCTGTCCGGGATCGTACGCCTCCCTTTGCTCTTCGTTCGTGTGCTGTGCTGTTTTAGTGGCTCGACGCGAATTGTCCTCCGAAATCCTCGTGCCCGTTACTATTGTAGGTCAACGAGACGTGGTGCGCGTGTAAAATGGAGCAGGAGAACAGGGAAGTGGACTGTACGGTTCATGTAACATGTACTTTGTCGTTGTTCACGTGGTTGCAAATTGTATAATATATTGGACGACCCTTTGATTAATGCAACGATTGAAAGGCTTGCTCGGAGGAAAGGAAATTAGTAATCGAAGCTTTTTAATTCTTCTCACATGTATATATTTATAGTAAGAGCAGTAGCGACGATTATTACTACCTGCAAAGACTTTGAAATGTACGTATCCAGATTCATCGATAAGTCTCAGAATATTCCTTCATTCGTCGGCATTTATCGCAGCTATAAGACTATGTACGCACAATGATTGTGAAAGCTTTCTCTCGGCCCACGGTATCGTTAGATAAAACAATCGAAGCAGAGTAAATTGTCCGGAACTGTTGGCACGGGATCGCGTCGGATAAGCCACCGTGTTTGACAGTATTTCTCGCAAAGCTTTTTTATTTTTACATTGCCGCTTCCACCTTTAGCTGATGCATCGCGAATCCCCCGGAACGATCAACCATATCAGAGCGATAATTACTCGACTGGATAACAACACCCTCCGTGGCAATTGAGGGGGTCTATGCCGTCGTGCATGGACGCGACAAAAGTTACCGCGCTCCGATATACCCGGTGCCACTTGAATTCCACGCGATATTCACCTGCATGGTCAGTGGATAGGCGCGTAGCAACAGCTCGAGGTTTAATGAGACGCTCCGTTGTTTAATTTGTTGCGGCAAGTGTTTGGCTGGCGTGTAATGAGAGTCGCGGCGGAGCGCCAACCGCTCCGGAATTCTCTTTCCTCCCTCCTACTTTTCACTAGGCGAACGAAAGTGGCGCGTTTCGTCACGAGCTATAAATCCACGGTATTAACGAAGCCTTCAGGATGCACGCGAGATGAAAGTCGATGAATGGAGGATCGTTAACTCTCTCTCGCTTTTCCAGCAAAGCCTGTACGAACCGGTGGGAGGGCGTTTCTTAGGAAGAGAAGGGTTGAATCTTTTTTGAATAGGATCGGGATATATTATCGTTGGATGCTGTCCGATGTATTTTTCATTGTACGCAAGATTTGCGAAATATATTTGGGAGACTGACTGACAATTGTATCGCGACGAAATTATGTCATCGAGCGTGCGCCGCCGTGGGAGAAATTTAAAAAATAATCGAACACCCGGTGAATATCGTGGCGCAAAGTAATAACGAAGTTCGCGACAGCCGCGCGTTAAAAATAATTCCGTTCTCGGGATCGATCGATGGCGGTGTGTGCCCCTCCTGTGCCACCAGGATTAGGGCGGAGGGGTGCTAAAATCGGCTGGGCGAAGAGGAAGCAGCGAGGACTCGTCTCGCCGATGTGTAATTAAAACACGCGAATTCGAGTCAACTAAACCGGACGCTTACGAAATCACGACCGCGGGAACACGCTGCCCAGTATTCTTAATTACCTACGCCCACGTTCGTATTTCTTCTTCGTCCAGCTGCCTCCGCCCTCCAGATCGAAATGTCGATCGCGATAATTAAGCGCCGTCCAGCGCCGGTTATCGCGGCCGAATCTGCGAGAGACTAATGTGTGAAACACTTTTTTGGAATTTATTTATTTCAATCTTTTTTACTCTTCGTTTGCTCCTCTTTCGATAAAGTGTCTCAGAAGTTAAAGGCTTCCCTGCATAATCGCACTACAAAAAATTGACTTTAATACAATCGTCAATTAATTCCCAGTGGAACTACTCATTTACAATCTCCCTTACGTAAAGGCAGATATTAAATTTCACTTCCGCACAATTTGCTCCGTATATTAGAAACAATTCTCCCCGTTACTGTCCCTCCATCCATCGCAAGGAAAATATCGTTCCTTCCAACTTATCTTATCGACCGATACGATACATCGTCGCTATCTAGCCATTGTTCTAAAATGTTTATCCCGGTATCATTGAACTCTCGGCGAGGTTCCACCCGGCGCAAAAGGTAACCCGATTACGCTGTAATACGTTTTCTTCCCTCTGTTCCACGCCGAAACGACGATCGCCGCGTTTCAGCTCCCGGTTAGCGGCGAAGCGCGCGTCCAAAGCCCCGAGGGTCCGGCTTCTGTATCCCGATTTGCGGTTTTTCCGCCGGTCGGCCAAGAGGAAGAGGCTTGTTCCATTGATTTTTATCGTAGCAAAAATTTCGCGCATCGCGGCGTACCGCGGTCACCGCGGTCGATCGCGTTTTTCCGTCCAACATTGTAGCGCGCGTCGGTCGCCGTTGTCGTGGGCGCAGCCCAGAATTCCGTGCCGCCTCTCTCGAGCTGGCCAAGCGATCCTTGACGGAGAATCGCGAGCACTCGATTCCACCTCCGTTCTTGCCAGACCTTTTTTCCCTGCCTCTTGGCTCGTCGTTGGTGCGCGGCCGGCGCGCATCGGTCCCGGCCACGAAAGGAAACCGCGCGAAACGCTTTTATTGCCGCAATCAAACTGCGCCTCTTCGCGCGGAAACTTACGAGCATCGGGTACGAATGCCGCCGATCGAGCCACGGTTTAATCCGTCGCGCGATAGAGCCATAAAACGGAGCCATCGGCGGACGAGGAGTGGAAGTGACGAGGCCGGATGAGCAAACAGATTCAGGACGGCAGGATCCTTTACGAATGGCGTAAATCGGTACTCGGAGGTTTCTGATCCTCTCGTGTCGCGCCGAGAGAAGAGGGCTCGCGTCGCTGGGCTGCGATTTTCTGATACTCCTCTGCCGTTTAGCTATGCCAGATGCAATCTTAGCGGAGCGTTTAATCGTTCCGCGCGGTGAGTCGACGGCCAGGCACCGACCGGAAAAGACGCTAGTGGGCGAAGGAGATACTCTAATCGTGAATTTTCTTCGACGTTAATCCCGGTCTACCTCGACTGCCCTGTGCAGCTTGGTAAAGTCGATTACTTGAACGGATCCCAAGGCGTACAATAAAGTGCGCACGCGAATGTAAAATCCTCTACATCGATCAAATCGTTTCGTTAATATTCTAAATGCATATAAGGACGCGATCAAAACTAAGGTGTGCCTCTGAAAAAATTCATTACGCTCCGCCGCATCAGGGCCTGCACGCCGCAGTTTGCACGAGAATGGATGCCGTGCACCAGTCCCAATTAATCACGCCGTGTCAGCCGCCTATTTCGGTTGGATTGCACGTTTCTCCCTGTAATTCGTGTGCGCGCGATCGTCCACGAAAAACGGGGACGCACCTCCGCGATAATACAAGACGCGTGTACAGGTGGCACAGGTATCCGCGCGCCCCGGACCGCGGATTAGCAAGAACGGATCGACGCGTTTAGCTGTCGCGAAAAAATGGATGATGCGCGCTCGTAACGAGGCGCGGTGGCGCGGACGCATGCTCCTGGCGTGGCACATACAATCGTACGAAGGATTACTTAGCGCGGTAATGACGATCGCTGGGCAGATGGCGGCCACGATAAAAACTCACCTCACCGCGGCCCCGTACTCGCCATATAATACCTTCTCCATCCGTTCATCCATCCTTACGCGTCTTCCACACCGTACCCCTTCCTCTGTTCGTCCTCCCCGATCTCTTTTCCGCGTCGCCGTTATGTCTCCTCAGCGGAGGCTACTCCGGTCCCTTCATTTATCATGTTCCAATAATTTTATTCGCTCGTACGCAACTATCTCGCCGGTCCAGCGGTAATCAGGTGCACGGTGCGGTACACTTCTTTTCTATGTTCGATGGCGCTTTCGTGGAAATTCGCTAGGTATCGATTGTACCCTACACAGGAGAACTTTTCGCGGGGAAGACGCGCTCGATGTAGGGACGGCATTGAAATCGCCGGTATCCGGGGCGAGTCTCTTTTTTGAAGCGGCCGAAGTGGCACGTGAACTCGACGAATCGCCCCACGCGAGGCGGCGCACCAATTTCGTCGACATTTTTTTTCTTCTTCTTTTTATATCGCCTGGCGCCAGGAAATCGTCCCGCCGATGCACAATATTGCCCGGCGCAATTTCGCGGGGCGAGGCCACGTCGAACGAGCCTCCGTTGCGGCGTTTAATCGACACTTCATTCGACGGAATCGCTTCACGTCTCGTCCCTTGTAGGCTGCCATACAGGTATACGTACGTACACGCTGGGTTGCCTGTTGATTTCTTGCAGCGCCGCGAGATATCGTTTCGCAATTCGACGTGTCGCGGATGCACGCGGTGTGTACAGACGGGATCGTTGCCGATCGCCCGTCTCGGGTCATGGTGTTGCTTTCACGGTGGAAAGGCTCGCTCAGGAAGAGGCTGCGGACACCCACGCCGCGTGTATTGAATGTCGGGCGAGGATTATCCCGTATTGATTTACGTGTTCCTTAGCCGGGTTCGCGCTTATGTGTACCTCGATTCGACACTCCTGTGCGGCGTTCGCATCTGTCCAAGGAAGTCGTTTATCACCTGGCATTGACGAGAGAATTTCGTTGCGAGCGGATTACCTTTTTACGGAAACGGGTAACTGTGTGTTCTGTTTATTTATTTTTCTCTTTACTACGACGTGCGAGAAGATTTTTCTATTTTCATTACGTGCAATCGTTATAAGATCTTTGACGAATTCTCGGAGGCAATAAAATAATAATAATAATAATAATAACGTCATCGCCGTTTCCTTCCTGCAAGACATCTCGCGTTCTTCCCGAAAGCGTCGAAGGAATGCGGAGAGGTGAGAAGCGTCCGTTGATAATGACGGAAGGTTTTCTAGTTCAGAACACTCGGTAATCGTCGACATCGCGTTTCCGGTCCAGCGGCGGTGGCGAACACCTGGAGAGCGAGAGACTCGCGGGTGAAAAACCGCGATCGAAGCTCGGGGAGGAAAGATCGATACATCGATGAGAAGGGATACCAGCCGGGCGCAGTCAATGACTCGCTTTCGATCCGATATCTAGATACGGTGATATCGCTCGGAGGAACTTTGAAAATCCGCGGGCAGACTCTCGCCGGTCGAGCTATATAATTTCAAAAGGCTCCTTCGATGTCTGCTGCAAGTGATTTATGTAGGACGCGTCGCGTGTTGCGGCTTATACACAGAAAGTTGTGTGCTGCAGTCGACGAGCGCAGCCAATACTCTATCCCTCTCGGCCGATTCTGTTGCGGATAATCCTATAAACTCTAGTATATTTCACGTTTACGGTCCCCGCCGCCGCTCCCGACACTTCGTTGCGTTTTAGCGCATCGACAAATATTTATCGTGCCATTCAACGCTGTTTCCTTTTCTTTCTCTTTTTTTCCTGTACCCCCCGTTCCTTTCTATTGGCGTTTCTTTCGTCGCCGCGAGTAAATCATAGAGCATCCATTAGCATAGACGTTGGAAGAACTATTTTGTTTCCATTGCGCTGCGCGAACGGACTCGTATCGTAAGACGTGTTTGTGAGCGGAGACAATGCTTATCGCTGTACATATACGCGTATCGTTTCGTTGTTCTATTATCGAAACCTCCTTATTGTGAATCGTTGATTTGCAATCATTTTATTCTCATAGTCTTCCGTGCACACCGGAGAACAGAAGTTGGTGCGTCTCGCGGATAACGATAATCGACGGGAGAACAGGATGCGTTTCCCGATACTGAACTCTAACACGAGCAAAATGTCACGCTATTAGCGCCGTTCCTGTTTATGCGCGAAGCTCGGGTACATTTCCGGCGATCGGCTTGGGCTACGATTACCGTCGACGACTTGCATCCTCTCCAATGTCGTGCGCCTCTTTTTTCATTTTTTTCTTCTTAGTGTCCAAAGTCACGCAGAAGTATCCATTTGGATGATCATCATTGTAATTATCGCGTTGTCCCGTGGTCGCCGTAAACGTCGATAAGGGAACGCCTGAGCGAAATTCGTTGTTCAAGGTGAAATCAAAAAACGATGATTCGACGTTCGGTCGTGTGGCGAGCTCGTGCACGTTTGCAGAAATGCGGCAACAACAAAAGTTCGGAAATGCGTTCGCGTCGAAGGCCAGGCGTCGCGGGCGTCGGGTTGTTTCGACGAGATAGGCACGCACCTGGTTACGTTGCGACAAATTTCTCGGGAATATCGCACGATAAGAAGCTGACGCGTAACACGGAAGTGTCACGGGGTTCCTTGGAAAAATTGACGGCGGCAAAATGGAGACCGATATAGGTATACATATTTATATTCGAAGAATGCCGATAGTCGTGGTACTGTTTGAAAGTGAATAAAAACGAGGAAAAGGATTGGGGAAAATAAGAAGATCGGCCGCGGAGATCGTTCGAGTTGAATTCCACAGGCTGTGGAAACGAGCAATTTCGCAGTCGTGGTTGTTTAGTTTCTATCGGAGGCGAGGCCTGGTATCGTTCCTTTTGTTCTATCTGGCTGGAGGGAAAGGAAACCTCGAAGACCAAGCCCCATTAAAAGGGTCAGATCGTTGGTTCCGTCGTGTTAATTAATCGACCCTGTTAGAATCGCTTCTAATGGGAAATTTCCATTTTCCGCGTGCAATTGACTCCGTTTATAATTGGCGAACGGTTAGATCTGATCGCGGTTCGAATCGGTAAATTGCGATCCGCGACAGGCCGTAACTCTCGTGTACCATTGCTGCTCTTTTGTAAATCGCCCGGCCTTGAATTAGTTTACAAACGATCGCGATTGTGACAATTCCGCGTGCGTACGAAACGCAAACACGGAAGCGTTCGAGGTTATAGGAAAATAAGGATGGAGGAAGGTCGGGTACGATGGAAATTAAATACCTACCGCCACCGGTCCCTGTTCCAGCTATCCTGAATTCTTCGAGCTCTCAATGAACGTCTCCGTTCTCCAGAGCAATTCCCAGCCACGGGGTTAACCGCAAGCGCAGCAACGGGCATGCTCGAAAATTAATAGTTAATTCAGCCAGAACGAGCTCCCCAGCTTTTAACGTTGCCCCGCAGTCGCGAAAGATTCATCTGGCGCGCGGCACGCGACGTTCATTAAGCCTCCCAAGGCCGTGCCGACGAGGTGGGCCTTTTTTACCCAGGGCTCGAACCGGGCCCCGTGCAATATCGCGTCCCTGTCCCCTCGTTTCTGATCGCTGTACACCGCCGCGCGCCGTCTCGTCGGGGGTGGTTACTTTACGCGCTGGCTAATTTGCACCGACCACTCATCATCGTCTGCCGCCTTATTACCCGTCCGCTTCTCCCATTCTCGTTCTATCTCGTTTCATCCTCGCAGCAACCTTCCGCGCCGCGTTTCTATATTTCCGTGGCCTGTCCTCTGTTCCACCGGCCCTTCTTCATCACGCCTGTCACTGTGTTTCCTCCATTTTCGTCGCGACCAGAGAAACGAACGACCAGACAAAGTGAGCTCGCCCCTTCCTTCATCATCTCGCGAACACGGTGCCGTCTGTCGCGCGATTACGCGCCAGATGCCACTAAATCGTCGCCGCGGGTACGCTCGCCCAAGAAGACACGGCGCGGTGTCTGTTAGGAGCGTCGGCTAATCGGCGACGAGTCGTCGGCGGAAAATTTCACCGGTGCGATATACGCACTAAATAACGGGCAATGGACTTGGAAATGCAGCGACCCCGCGCTCACGATGGATATTAAATGAGCTGGATTAAACGAGAGGCCGCACCAGCGCGGACAATTAAGCTTCGAGGGGACTGGATTCAGACCGAGACACTTGCCACCAGCTCTCGCTCATTCGCGTATGATTTTGATTAAATGGCACAGATAACGCCGCCACTGCCGCGGCTGTTCCTTCTCACCTGTTCGTCGATAATAATAGGCGCGTTTACGTAAGCCTTGCATAGCGACGGGAATTATGCGGCGTTCTCTTATTTGTAACTTTATGCTAATCGGGGCAGCTCGTTTCCTCGCGATTAAAACGAAATTTCACGCGTGACTGTCCATAGAGCACGACCGACGAGTGACTTCTTTCAATTTTTTTAACTCGCACAAATTACCATTCGTCTCTTATGCTACTGCTCACCCTCCCTTGAATCACGCATTATAGCACGCAGAGGCGCATGCTATAATAAGCTCGAGCGACTTTTATTTCGCATTGGTCTTGCACCGATACCAATTATCCAACTAAATGGTTATCCTACACCGCTTCGTAGCTTGTGCACACTCATTTCAGACTTGTTACTGCCTGTTTCCTCTATATTTATAGTAACGTGGAACAGTACTAATCGAAACTAAAACAGCTCCCAGGATCGTCTAAGAAATGCATCGCAAAAACATAATTCCATCGGCTCCAAAAAAAAAAGAAGGAAAGAAATTGCCATTTTTCACCGGCCCGTAATTCATCATCGCAATTCAAAGAGGAGAGCTACTTTCTCTAAGCGGCGGCGATAACTTTCGCGACGGGGCTCGTTCCACAAATCGTAGTCCCGCGATTATTTTCGCGAGGCAGGGACGCGCTCGTTCCCCCAAATAGGTGGCGGCTCGCCTCGTTAAATGCGGGGGCGGAACATCAAAGAGGGGCCTATGAAGTGTGGACGGTCGGCTGTCGGCCGCGTTCTATACTCGGCCAACGACTACCGATACACCGTCGACTGTTTTACGCGATGGCGTGCAAACTGCTCCACCGTTGCTTGGGAAACAGGGAAACAGCGTGGCGGCAGGGTGGAAATTTGCATACGGGATATCGCCGAGCACCGCGTATGAGGGGAATGTTTACGATATCCGCATAATGAGGGCGTGGGTGTTTCTATTAAGGCATGCAGTCGGCCCTCGCACGGGCAAACGCTACCCTATCCGAGTCTCGGATCTCTGTGTTACTTTTCCCCCCCCTCGGCTTTTCCTTTGAAATTGCTGCCCTATTCTTCTACGGATCGTGCGTTCCCTTTAACTTCGTTCTTTCCTTTTTTTCCGTTAATTTCTCTTTCGTTCTTTTCGTCCAAGGCTGAATGTACGTTTCTGGTCGCTGCTCGATTGATTTTCCCGAATTGTCTCGAAATTAAACTCATCGTTGATACGAAACGCGAATTACATTTCTCTCTTTTTTCCCCTCGCTTTTCTCTTCTGCCTGCCGTTATTGCAATTCACGGGGAACGGTTTCTGTCTTGGCCGGCTGATCGCGGATACGTCGCGGATAAGTTATTAGGCTAATGCCTCGCTGGAATTAACTCGAACGGCCGCAGAAATTGCAGGTTCGTGGTTAACAACGCAACTCGAGGAACAGAGATAGAGAGGCTGGTTAATAAATGACGTTGGCTAAATCATACAGTAACTAAATATTTAACCGTGCCGTGCCACTTTTTCCTACGTTTTTCATCGTTATCGACGACTTTTCCGTCACGGCTCGAATATTTTCTCGCCAATCCACGCGCTATCGCCGTTTCAATCGTCTGTACCAGGAAAAAGGGGGGGGGGGGGGGCAATCGTCGAGAGGATCCGCTCGAGGATTATACACGAATTAGCCACGCATTATACCTCCAAGTAAACGCGGATATTCCAGGGAAAGATTGCGTGCAACGCGGCGACAAAGTTCGCAAACGGAGTCGAGAAATCGCCTACGCTGCTCGCTACTGCCTGGCAGCCTCTATTTAATCCGCAATTACGCGGCAACGTTCCTCGACAGAGTCTTCGAATGTACGAGTCCGTACGTGACGAAAACGTGGCGCGAAAACGAATATTCAGCAAATGAAAGCACATTTCAAACTGAACGAGCGAAACTTGAACAGCGCGCGATCTTTGACCTTGCTACCCTTTTTGATCGAAATCCCGTACAGTTTATATTATACGTTTCACGGTTCCACAGTTTTTAATCTTTGCTTTCGCACCATCGATTTCCATCCGACGATCGAACTGCAGCTTTCTCCAAAGTTTTTCGCTACTTCCCTACGTGCACGCGAGTATAGATCGTAGTCGGTGTTAGTAGCAGCATCCGGTGTGCAATTGTATCGCAAAGTCTGCAGTCCTGCTGCACTGCAGTGCCATGATTCTTGCTATGCGGCTCGAAGACAGCTTTGCGCAACGAATTCCCCTGCACCTTGCGACCTGCCAACTGCCACGAGATGCACCCCTATAAAAAATTATTACACCGCGGAGCAATTCTGCGGCTACGAAGTCTCCCACCTGTCGTTTGCAGCAGCAATGCTTGGTATTAATTTTCCAACTCGTGAAAACCTTCGTCTTGCGTCTCGTCTGATTGATTTTCGATAAAACACATACGTGACCGATAAGAATTATTGTGGAGGAAACGTGATTCTGCTAAAATTCTTTTCACTCGATATAGGTACGTGTTTCAGAATTTTCCGCTGTTCTGGGTGAAATATAAGATTTTCACGAGGCGTTTCAGGATTCGAGAAATGTCCATGGGGAAACAAGACGAGCAGAATTGAGACGGAGACAGTGATCGAGAAAGAGAGAGAGAGAGAGAGAAGGAGGGGGAGAGTTGGGTTTCCAGTTATTACAGCCACTGTTATCTGCGCGCGGAGAGGATTTTACGAGCGTGGTCGCATTATCAAACGTCGTTGTGCAAAGTAAACGCTTGCAAACGATGCTGCTTGTTACGCGGTCAATGTTATTAGTTCGTGGAATGCCTCTAGCCTGGCGTGACGCAAAGAATCGAGAGCAAATAGGCAAGCAGGAGCAAATGTTAAACGAACCGGCTATTTGTTTGCGACGCGCGCCTCGTTGGTCCCGTATAAAGAACACACGTCTGACGGTCGTTTCCATTTTCGATTCATTAAAAATTCGAACGATCCGCGGAAAGAATTCTCAAATCGGTTAGAAATAATTTGACGCCATACATCTTCTTTACTCGCGACGAATTCCCCCGTTGCAACCTTGTCGACAGAGAGTCGTTGTATCCGGGGAAATCTCAATTCAACCCTCCTTGCGCGCACCTGAGCATTTCAATCCCCGATCAAAGTTTGACTAAAAGTATATCCACCCGCATGTGACGTCCTCGCAGCCGGTACAGGTGATTTGATTCGTTCGAGGGACCAGTATCGTTCGCGATCTCAGCTGCCGCGTCTCTCGTTTACTCCTCAGATTCCCAGTCGAGTGGCGGATCGTTAATGATCCTCTGCTGCTTTCACGGCTGCACAATGCGAGCCCCTGCGCCGAAGTTGGAAACGAGAGAGGCACGGGCGGGACAGAAGGTGCGACGCGTAAGAAAATCCTCGAAGGCGCTGACTGGGAAATCGTAGAGAATTTAATTATCAGAGACCGGCTTCGCGTCGCTCCGAATGTCAACCGTACTCCGAAACGATCGCTGGAGGGATCCACCGATCGATAACGATCGCCCCGTGGATCGTGCGTTTTCAATGGCGCCGTATCGCTGACGGTACCGACGTCTCTTCCTCCCGGAGCGTGTTGCGCCTCTAATGGCAGGGGGCGCCGGTTAAATAATTACGCGGCGGTTCAGCGTGCCGGCATTTAAATAGGAACGCGATACGGAGCACTCGTCCATCTTGCACGACGGCGAACGAAATGACGCGTCAAATATTCATGCACGAGCTGGCGGGATTGCGCACGCGAGCGGGTGACTCGTGAATAGGGGCGGAAAATGCGAGGCGGAAATAGAGATAAGTTAATAACAGCCCCGCGGGTAAATGAATCGATTTAGGCGACCTGGAGACCCCGGTGCATGCCGGCTGCAAGTACGACCTGGTAGGATTTAATCGGCGGGAGAAATTAATAGCTGACGGGAAACGATTGAAAGCAAGTTTTTTCTTAACATCGAAATATTTCGTTGCAAGTGATTTTAGAGTGGTTTACAATGCACTTCTTTGATTGTACCTTGAAACAAGTTTTGGCCCTTCATTTTGTATCGTTCTTTCTTAACTTCATACTCGTAGCGCGTTAGAAGTACAATCAATTATCGTAGTGAATTAACCTTGAAGATGATTTGTCGCGCCTCAGGGGCGGCGAAAACAAGATGTAAGGCACGGGAAAGAAAGCAGGAGATTCGAAATGTTGTCGCGTCATTAAAACGAGCAGAGGAGAATTGACGTCTTATTAAGCGACGGATAACGTCGGCTAGTCGTTCGGAGCGTTAACAAGCAGAGGCGAAGGGCATCAGCCGTTATCATCGTCGCGATGGCCGAGTGATTCAGCGCGTTCCCAGCATCCCTTTGGAACGGCACCGGCCAATCGATTACACGCCAATCGGATCGATGGATCGGGCTAACTAGATCGCGCAGGCAGAGACCGATTCTCCGCCACGGTGCTGAATCTGTCGTCGAATTTTTAGATGAACCGTTGAAGATAACGTTGCTCTTACATAACTGTCTTATTCCAGAAAAAAAAGTTGAATCGGTTTGTGAAATCGTTGCGGAGATACGAACTTCGGATTATTCGTTTTAACTTCTGTACACGTCACTCGATGGAGAGATCCATTACCGAACTTTCAACGAATGGAAAGGGTGAATCGTGGACTGCTCATAGAACGGAGTACGTAATCAGTGAACTTTGACACGGCGAAAGGGTTAACGAGTCCAATACACAGTGACCATTCCCGTCGATAATTGTTCCTCCTCCAACGAATCAATTCTAACCGCTGCCCGCAGCCCATTTAATGAAAACAGACTACAAGTGAAACAAATTAATTCCCCCTTCTGCACAGTTTACCCCTCGCGCGTAGCACAATTAATAATCGTAGTGCACGGTGACGACGCGTCGCGTTGGGCGCGTGGAATCCAAATGGAACGCGTATCGGACGAGCTACATTCCCTATACACGTGCAACGCACATAGTTAACGTACACGCGTGCACACGCGTGCACAGTAACGCAACTGGTGCATGGATTTTCTGGATCGAGCGACATGTCGTCGAAGTCGTCACTCCGGTGTGCCGGAGAAAAAGGACCACGCCGCCGACAGGTTTTCGTGGAAAAGAAACCTCTCTCCTCGCGGCCTCACGGGGGACGCGTTGTTCGCGAAAAGAAGCGGGCCGACGATCTACGAGCCTTATAAAATGCTTACAACCATTCCCGGGTGACGTTAAGTATGATAGTCCGTTTTTGCATCTCCCGGGAACGACGGCGAGCCAGTCGTTATTTATTGGCCGAAGGAGTTGCGGTTAAAAAGCGGCGAAAGTACTTGTCGCGACCTAGCGACAGGGTTTTCGAGCCTCCTAACGATCGAACCGTTCTACGATCACGAACGACGCTCGATGCGATCCACCGATGAGGATCCAACCGTGGTTCCTGTGTTCGTGTCTCCTATAGGACACGAGCGGAGGAACGTAGGAAAACGGGTGGCGTATCGAGGTGTCTACGTGTGCATATGTGTGTGTATACGTGTATGTGTATAGATGTATGTAGGTTCGTATGGCTCCTTAAATCAACCCTAGTTGGCCTGTCAACCGTGCGGCGCGCGTTCCCTTTCGCGGCGCACAAATTACCACGCGTTTAATTACCGTCCGATATCCGAGGGGGGGCCATTAATCACCTCGCCGATAACCCGTAATTTTCCAGCAACGATAAAATCTGTCGCGCGACACCGAGACTCGCGTTCACGACGACGTTGCTGTTCTCGTCGTCGAGAACGGCGAGAAGGTGTGTTTTCTCTTTCTCGGGGCACGATGCCTGGGTCGAAGGAAAACGAGGAGGAAATCCGTCCTGCATCGTTACGCACACGATCAAAAGAGCCATCCTGTTGCTTCTGTATAGATTTTTCTCCCTCCCGCGTGCTGCACTTTCTCCGCTCGGCCCGTGGGCGTTCTAGGTGGCGGAAAATAGAGCAGAAGAACCCTCTTTGACGTCTCAGAGGAAGAACACCTGAGGTTGGACGATCGATAACCTGAAAACGGGAGCTGATTCGAAGGCGTTTGCCGCTGCAGAGTCAATCATCGTGTTAGATTTTTCCTTTTCTTTTTCTTCTTCTTTTCGACCGTGGCTTGTTGCTCCGACTTTGCGTTCCGTATAAAAGGACGATCGTTTCTCTAAGCGTGGACTATGTAGACACCAACGATCGGCTTCTCTTCGGTAGCCCGTCTGGTTTTTTGGTAGCAGTTTGCCGGAGCCCCGCCGCCACCGAGCTGTGGCTGCCTGTCCTTAGGCCACTCTTTCCTTCCGAAGGAGGAATGGTGGATGGACCACCGTAGGGATGGCTACGAGCTGCTCTCGTTTAGGTTCTTGGCGAAGTACAATTAATGAGATAGCTGACTGGACAGGTTGGGCATTTTTATATTTGTTTAATTAACGAGACATCGATTGACGTATCGAGTCATGCCCAGGTATCTCGAATGTGAAAGTTTCGGTCGGAGTGATTAAGAATAGGAGCGACGGTTACAGGTGTTTCGTGCCCACTCGACGTGTAGAACAGGTTGTACTTATACAGGGAAGGGTAAAGCTTGCGGCGTGAAAAATGTTGACTCGATGCGGGCGGCGTCAGATGTAAATATACATACGTTGACTGCTTAGAAAAATCCTGTCGTCGATTACGCGTACAATACTACACGGCGAGCGCATATTTTCGAATAAAGAGAAAGGTACGCGATATTCGTGGCAACGTGATTAACGAGAAAAGGAAGCGGCGAATTCTGCTATTCCACGTTCTATTCCGCGTTAGTCGTTCCACTTCGAAAGCTACTCGCGGATAGTTCGAATCCGTTGGTCGCACCGACGAGACGGAGCACCCGGTATATGAGCAGACCGAGCGGGAGGGAAAGATCAAGCGCTCCACCCACGCCCATGTCTCAACCTGTTCTGTTTCTCCCGTCGAGCCGCGGTTACAGGTGCCTCCCCGAGGGCATTCCTGCTGGAATTCTTCACCGATGATCTCCTCCTGACCCTCCTGCAAATTCTCCTGGTTTACCGACTCCAATCGAAATCGTCGCGAACATGCCTTTCCTTTCCCCCGCACCTTCTCGTTTCTCCAATCGATCTTTCATTTTCTTCTTGCCTGCAAACGACAAATCGATCCAGGATGCGTACACGATACGATTGTAGAACCGAGCACAGCTCGATGAAATTACTCCTTTCTAATTAGACACTGCAATCGTGCTACCGTGACGCGAAACAACGCCCTTGCGGCGGCTTTCTAATTGCGTCCAGCCGAATCAGCCTGAAAATTGATCTCAATCGTCCATTAAACTTTCCCGAATGCCTCTCGACAATGCGTAAATTGAGTTCCGATATCGAGAGAAAGGAACCGCCGATCAGGCGCGAGTGGATCATTCGTGTTTCGCGAAACTTGGAGCATTTATCTCTTCGTGGCTCGCACTGCGAGCGGAATAATCGAGGTGGAGGACGTCAGGATGTCGCGATGGCAAGGCGCAAGGGGGACCCCGAGAAAGAGGGCGAAGCAGAAGGAAAGGTGGGGACAGAGCGAGAAGAATAGGAAGAAATAGAAGAAGAAGAAACAGAAGAAGAGGATGGCAGCCACGAACGCCTACACTTCTTGGCCGGGGACCTGTTCTCGGCTTTTACGTTCTGACATCTTTTCACTCCGTTTACGAGTCCCCTTTACGTTTTACGACCGATCATCGGGGCCCTTTCTCTCGGCGAGATTCTACCGACCGTGCCGGCCAGCCACGCGGCGAAGGGAAAAGGGAGGAACGAGGGAAACAAGAAGACGATAATCGCGGTAGGAAGAGCATCGACGACGATCGCCGTGAGACTCGCCCATCGGCATCTCTCGATCGTCGACACGAAAAATTCAAGTCGATTGTGAATCGATTAAATACATTGTACAAAACAAAGATGCGGCTGCGTTCAACGACAAGTCTGCCACACTTTTTTCTTTATCGTTCGCAAATCGGTACGTCGATGACCGATGAAAAACGAACGTGAAATATGAAAGAACCGATTCAACGCGCACAGTTGCGAGTTTCCGCGACGCGCGTGGTATCCGCGCTTAATATAATACATACCTGCCAGGCATTCGGCCGTTTCACCATGAAAGGATCCGGAGCCGGCGAGAGGAACCCGGGATCAAATCGATTTCAAAGAGCGGTAACTGCTCGCGTACGCGCTGGAATGCGATAGACTCGAATCGCTGGAAAGTCTCCGCCGCGACATCTGTGTCGCGGTCTCTCCTTCCGGGAACGCGAATTTCTATTCCCCGGACGAGACTAATTGCTCCGCTGGAAAATCGTCGTTCCCGCCGCAGTTCACGCGACGCCGGATATCGACGTTCGTTTCACGCGTCGCGTCGTCGAGAAGTTGATACCGTATTATGTAAAGGGGCGGCGCGTTTCATCCGAGCGTTTCTTCACCGGGCATATATTTTACGCGCGATCACCCCGATAAATCGTGATCGAAAATTTAAACGATCCCCGTCTAATTTACCGCGGGTAATTTAGATAATCGACGGGGCTGGGTGGAGCGTTTCTCTCGACGGGGAAAAAAATGAAAATAACAAATGAGGAACGCTCGACGTTTCCAGTTGCTGTGATGTAGTATTTCCATGGCATATTTAGCGGCGCGCTTGTAAATCCTGCGACGCTACCACGGTACTCCAATATCCCCTGTCCAGTTTCTGTACTCGGCGCGATTAATTTCGAACACTTGTCGCGATAATCAGATGCGACCGATTATTTCGCCAAAGACAGAGGGAGGCAACAACGGTCGAGGAGAATTTTACACACTTTATTGCAGCAACGGGCCCGGCAACTTCTCTCCTCTTCTCCGTTGGAACGAAAAATCGGCTACACCGAAAAAAAACACAAAAAAACAAGGGGTTTAGCTCGATTCGCCGTTCGTAAGCATTGATTCATGCGCTCGGCGTGTCCGAGTCGCTCGCGCGCCATTTAAATTTCAAATAGTCGCCGGATACACCTCTCGGCTTGCACGTGGTTTTATGACAAAGTGCTGTTGTCGCGTCGAACAAGACGAGCGGTGTGGTCCGTGCGGTCGCATTAAAATAAACAGACGCGACCGGGGCTAAGCATCGAGAGTCTCGAGTGAATTTTTCTTCCCTTATTTTTTCTTCGTTGTATTTTCTCGCTGGTGAATCGTGTTTCGATCGATTGGTTCGTTCGAGTTCCAACGTACACACGATTGGCTCACCGCCTCTGCCCTGGTGTTTTCTAATTCTAATGAATCCGCGAAAACTCGTTTCGCGAGACCGGAATCGACAGTCATCGCGTTTAGTACAGCGACACGTGCGACGTCGCTTACGTATTCGATCGTGCAACGCTGCCCGAGTCGCGCGTCACCGATGCCATCTCGGAAGCGAAATCGATCGCGCGATCGTCTCACCTTTTATTTAATGGCTGCGCCGGTCTCGATGACAGACGGCCGAGCGGCACCGTCCCGGTGTAAAAGTCGCGCGAACGCGTTCATCGTGATTTACTGCGACCGCGACACGTGTTTTCGCCGGTGGTGTTCGTCGTGTGGGCCCCCAGGTTCCGCCGATATAGTGTATGCGGTTGGCGGATCGAAAGCGTCGCGTCCTTCCTGTTTCCTCGTCGAACCTTTGCTCCGCCCGGTCGACTCGGTAAGCAGACCACACGTACTATATCGTGCGAAGCTTTTTCTCCCGATGCACCTCCGATGCGACACCCGCGGACGCTTGAAACGCCCGCGACGGCGAGGCACGGAGCGCAGATAACAGTAAGATAAAGTCGGAACGCGTAAAGGTAGAGCGTGCATGCAGGAGATCCGCGTAGTCCGGCACTAAAAGGATGATTCATGAAATTACACTTGTCGAGCGATCTCATAAGCAATCGGAAATGAGCGCACGGCGGCGGAGGCTGTAATTTAACAATATCCGTGATTACACGGTAAAGGGCAGAGAAGTAAGAGTTGCGTGATTTCATTGTTTCAGGACGAGGTGGGAGGCAGTACGGTGGTAGCCGAGGGTGTAGTAGGCGGCATAAAGGGCCCAGGCGGCGGGTGCCGCGCATCCTCGATGACGATGGCCGAGAGCGCTGTGGAGGACGCTGCAGCCGCGCCCCCGGGTCCGGCCAAGCCGCCACCGCCCCCATGTACCAACAACAACACCCTGGCGGCGACGGCGAACAGAAATCATCGGAATCTCCGCAGACGGAAACGGCTCGACCAGGTGCTGGACATCCTGCAACACCGGAGTTCACCGTCCGAAGGCGAGGTGCTGAGGTTCGAGGGCAGTGGGCCTGCGTCCGAGGAAGAGGAAGATGTGTTTGGTTCGCCAAGGTCGTCGTCGAGATCGGCAACGGACCCACCATCGGGAATCAGCCTTCTTCCCCTCAGGCTGAAAAGCGAAGAACCGGTGACGCCCACAGACGAGGAGACCGGCACGAACGAGTCGAACAGCATCGATCAACAGCAGAACCATCATCCCCATCATCCCCACCATCCCTCGCATCATCATCGTCACCGGCACAGGCATCACCATAGAAACAACTCGAATCACCTGTACGATCAACTTCATCCGCATCATCACGAGAGATCCTCGGCGCCCAAGTACGCCGGTTGCAGCTGCGTTCAGTGTTGCCAATTGACGACACCCCCAATAATGCTTCCCTCGCCGACGTCACCGTTGACGCCTCTCACACCGCTCACCCCGCTGACGCCGCTCACTCTGCCACCCTTGACACCGGGCTCCCTGTCGTCGTACAGTTTCGAGCATTACATGCACACCAAGTACCTGCCGGACATCTTCAGAGGCCGCAGCCACTCGGACTCCGACCTGGTTCCCGGTTGGGACCAAAAACCGCCGCTCTCCACCTCGTCGGTGTTCATGAACCACCCACTGAGGAGCGGTTCCTGGGAAAGCGACACGACGAGCCCGCAGGAATCGCCGTTGGACCTTTCCATGAAGAATCTTATGGCATCTGCCGCGGCCGCGGTTTCCGGTAGACCACCGGCCCTCCAGTTGCTCCCGCCTGGTATCGTGTCCAGAGGATCTGTCAGCGTTCCGGTGGTGAAAGGCGACGTGGCGTCACCGACGACGAAGGAGAGCGTCGCCGTCAGATACAACCTCGAAGTGTCCCCCGTGGTAGAAGAAATGCCACCAGGAGCGGACGTGGCCTACGTTTGCCCTGTTTGCGGCCAAATGTTCAGCCTCCACGATCGGCTGGCCAAGCACATGGCCTCGAGGCATCGAAAACAGGGCCCGCAGGACGCGTCGGCCAAGGCGTACCTCTGCGACGTCTGCAAGAGGAGTTTCGCGAGGTCGGACATGCTCACCAGACACATGAGGCTGCACACCGGCGTCAAACCGTACACCTGCAAGGCCTGCGGTCAGGTGTTCAGCAGGTCGGACCATCTGAGCACCCATCAGAGGACGCACACCGGCGAGAAACCGTACAAGTGTCCGCAGTGCGCGTACGCGGCTTGCCGCAGAGACATGATCACCAGGCACTTGAGGACCCACGCCAGATTTCCCGACGTGCAGACCCCGAAGAGCGAGCCCGGCCTTCTCGCTGGCGAGGATAGTCCAACGTTCGCGCAGGAGATGGCCTCCCCTTCGGCTACGATCAAGGCCGAATGACGACGGCCAGGTGGATGACTGCCGCGTTTCACTGCCGCGGTGCCAGGCGAATTTCGAGGAGGGCGTTCAGCTTCGATGGATGGACCGGCGAGCGAGATCGGAAGGTCACGACGAACACGATGACACGGTGGAAGGCAAGATATTTTGATGGAATCGATTGAGCGCAGGTGGAGTTGGGGCAACGCGTCCTCATTCTGTAGGAATTTTGGTGACGTTCAATCGCGCGGTTGCTTTACATTGCTATCGAAAATCGACGCGAGTCGCATGGAGAATTAACAGTATTATCGTATGGTTCCGTCTTCCTCGTTGCTTCCCCCGATCTCGCGCAATCGATTCATCTTCCGGAGCATATCGACGTCCATCGCAGGCGTGTCTTACGAAGATGAGTCTGGCAATGATTAATGATTATCGTTCCGAGTGGAACCTTATTTTCGTACTTTCAGAAGACAAAAATGATTAGAAGCTGTCCTAATTACTTTTCTCTGTTCTTTTTTTTTTGCTCATCGTTTCCTTCACGATTCTCAATCACTCTCGATGGATAGTTGCTTTGAACTTATTATTGATCCATATTAACGCTTCGTTGCCGAGACTTCTTCCAATGGCCATACTCCGACGTTAACTTTCCCTCGATCGATACTCGTACGCTCGAAGCTGAAACGGTCTGAAAGCATTCCCGCCGGAACATCCGCGTTTTCCTTTCGCACCTCTGCTTCGAGGGTTCAGGGAAACTGACGCGCGAGGGATCGACTCGCGTGAATCGACACGCTGTCGTTTTCAACGCTCATCTGCCGCTGATGCGTTTCGCCTCGCGGACAAGTCAGAGACGACATGAAATTTGTGCCAAATTTTCAGAATCGGCTCGTCGTCGAGCCGAGTTTACACGACTACATATCGGACGGGTAGGCTGTGTCAGTGGGAAGATCGTGGGCGATGTTCTTAATCTTTGTAGTAACGATCGTCGATCGTTTTGTTTTTACATAGCATGGTTATATGTATATTAGAGAAATGTTTCGAGCTTTGAAAATTAAGAGCAAGTCTACTCATCGCCGACGTTCTTCTGGAAACTTATTCGTTGCTGCGCGAAAACGAAATCAGCCGAGACACGGTAATCGAGACTTTTGTTCGGCCGCTGAAGAGGAGAACGGTACCGAGCGTATGATCGGTGAAAGAAAAAAGAAAGAGTTGTTATAACGATTTTTGAACCGGAGAGAATATTTTTTATTGCGCGTTGCGAAATTCCTCTCGACAGCGTGGTGTTGTATATTTATGAAATTCGTTTGTTGCTCGCGACTGAAAGAAAGGTTGTTACATTGCGTGGCACGGTGATGAACCGCGACTAGAGCCGCGAGACGCGATGATTTTTCCTCCTCCAGCGGGAGGAATGAAAAAAGAAAATAAGTAAAAGGAAAAGAAACGAACGTAATCGTACCTGCAAAAAGAAAGAAACTTAAAGCATAATAAAAGCGTGTAAACGTAACGTTAATTAGTGGTTAATATTAATATTATTATTATTATTAATTATTATTATTGCGTTTTATTATTATTAATATCAATATTATTATTATTAATATTATTACTCATTGTGAACGGTCGGCGTCAGAATGTTGCGCAGCGTGTGCGCAAGAGAGAAAGATATTTTTTTATACGGCGTTGAAGGAGCTTCGCGAAAGGGTTCGAAAGAGAGATGGGGAAATAAACATCGAGCGCAGGACGCGAGTTGTCTTATCTAATCAATTCTTTCACGTTATTTCTGTATTTAACATATTTCGAAATGAAATGTAATTCCGCGAAAGGTTCTTCCTTGCTTCCCGAGAGAGAAAGAAAACCGTCAGAATTCCATATTTTCCATATCGTCGCGCCCTTTCGAGAAGCATGGCTGCGAAACGCCTTCGACCTGCTCGAGCTTGCGGTTCACATTGACCGTTCTATTGACGAACGTATTCCGACGAAACGCAGGCCGATTTCGACCACTTGGGATTAACCACCTTGCGGGCGATCTATGAAAAAAAAAAATACTCACGAATTCGCGACAGACGATTTCGTTTTTCGCTGTCCACGGGTGACCAGAAAAATACTTCCGGCCATCAGAAATTTTTTTTTGTCGTCAGACGTGCAAATTGCTCTGAATAAAAATACTCGCCAAACAAATAGGAAAGCAATCAAGTAATCGGTGCATCTCCTACCATACTTAATATAAACAAACAGAATATGTTGTCGAAAAAGTGTCGATGGTACAGTGCTTATCTATGACGACTCACCGGAGACTAGACCCTGTGCCTGTCGCACAAGTTTACTCAACGAAAAATCGTTTGCCCTTTTACTATTATTTTTTCTTGTTTTTTCCCTTGCCATAATTTGGTCGCTGTTCAGTTGTGTCTCCCGTTCGTGGCCACAGTGAAACACGTAGTGACGAATATCGCGAGTCACGGCCATTGTAAAACACGCACGATGTTCGCCCGCAAATACACACGCGCGCGCAGAATATGTATACACGTATACAGGTAAAGAAAGATACAAAAAAATGTACTCACAGCTCGCACACACGTATACAAAATACCGTAAACGACACATACGGTTGAAAGACGCAACTTTGCGCGCGTATCAGACACACATACACACACTTTCACGCACACGTATACGTACCGTACGTACATGCATACATACGCACACAGGTATGTATATCTGTATTTTTGTATACCGAGGTTTTTTCTAATTAGTCTACCGTTTTAAGCGTTTCGAGGAGGAACGGAACGAGTAATTAGCCATTAAGGGGAAACTGTCGCTCTCTGCTTGCCATTTTAACTTGCCTCTGTCGATCGAACGATTACTCGGAAGGCGGCTTGTCGGAGTGACAAGAGAAGGATACACGAGGGAGAGACCTCGAGGCGGAAGGTCTCGTTTAGTGGAACTTGAAATTCTTGAGACACACTAGTTCACGTTTGAAAAATTTCCTACGATGGTGGATCGAAGTGGCGTGGGATGTTGAGTGAAGTTTTTTCAGTTTTTATTTTATTTCCATCCCTCTTCCTTTCCTTTCTATCCTCCTTGTTGTTGTCTAGTGTGTAAAACCGTTAGATTGAATTTCATTTCGGACCACGTATCATTAAAACGTGTACGTTTATTTTTATTTTTTTCTGTTTTCCGCAACTATTCCAAGTTTTATTTCATCGAGTGTTCCGCCTCGATACCAGCCCTTCGCGCGATTCAGCCTTAAAACTGAGAGAATCTCTCGCGTGCGAGCCTTTTTTCGTTTAAAACGAAAACGAAAAATCGGATGATAACTGACTTAATGTATAGCGAACGAGAAAGAGAAAAACGAGCACACGTTCGTTGTGTCTTCGGGCAATTAAGCGATCGCCGTATCGGACAACCTGCTCTTGTAATTATTAACACTCATTTAGCCATTCGTATGATTATAATTACTTCTATTATTATTATTAATTATTATTATTAATTATTATTACGTTTAGTTACGTTGTTAAGTGATTAATCATGTTTAATGCTTCTATTATTTATTTTGTTATCCTATTCGCAAGTCAAACTTCCTATTTTTGTCCTGTCCTTACATTCTCCCTCCCTTTATTCCCTTGTTCCTCGTTTCATCGAAAAGTTCTGCCAAACTTCATCGTCCACGGAGCGGAGAAGAACGCTACTACGTTCCAATCGAACACTCGCGGCCGCATTTATCAAATTCTTTTTCGTTTCTTTCGCGTGCTCTTTGTTGCGCGCGAACCGCAAGATTCTTCTCTGCTCCCACGTCCCATTTTCCTCGACGTACGTTTGCAAAAGGAGAGAATGGTCACAGGCGATGGAAATCGGTGTCACTGGCGGACGATTTTTTTTTTCGCGTTTCCGCGGCATTCTGTTTACGTTTTGTATAACGACGAACAAGTAGAGAATCGAAAATGAAAATGAAAAAAAAAAACGCTCTCGAGGGTTTCTGTAAATTATTGATGACGACGATTGTGTATGTTAATTTATAAATTATGTTGTGTTTACGAATCGTGCCAGAATGGAAAAAAAAAATATAATTTTTCAACGAACCTGCCTCACGCGTTTTCATTCATCGTTATGTCACAACCGTTCCCATTATTTCCCTAGATTAAGTCTCCTCGTTCTTTCATTCGTATTTTTATTTCGATTTTCATTTAATTGGCTCGATCTTCCCATCACTTTGCTTTACGCGAAGACTGTTACGAAAATGGTGTGCCTTCGTCAATATAGCGTGATCGGATGGTGTGTCGTCGGAATTCGACGAATCACAATACATATCATTTTAAGGCTGAGGATATGTACACGGTAAATACGTACAAGAACGAATATTTTTTCACACTCGGTGGTACCTATCACTTCCGCGTAAATATAGAATGTGTACTCGATACGTGTAAAAGTGCTGTGCAAAAGCTCAATCTGTATCCGAATTAAACGAAATCACGTTCGCCATGCCCGCGAATAATATAGAATTCTTTGTCATCAACCTCGAGTATTGTGTAATGGATAGTATTGGATAGTCGAAAACGAGTTGCAATGAGTATCGTGTAATGCACAGCACTGCCCGAGAAAATGTTTCTCGTCGGCGATTGTAAGTCATACGCGGCCTTTTTTCTGTTTGGAAGGGCGTGTACGGATACTTTGTGATGTTCCCTTCGTACCCGTTTCTACAATCACGAGTTGATAATCCTTGCATTCTGTACATCGAAAGACAAAACTGGATCTGTATGTTGCTGCACACTTACTGATGGAAATATATATACACGTTAATTGTTTTTATACCGTCCATGACTTCTGAACAAAGTTCTTTACAAAACATCGCTGAGAAAATTGATATTCGATGGTGGCTCGTTTATAAATACAATCTCTTGCAGCTTTTTGCAGAAGAATAATGACAGGTCCGGCCGCGTTCGATAAGAAACGACGACCCGACGTATCGTGACAGGTCCCGTTAGTTTCGACAGGAACGACAAAATTGCAATTGCTCGCTTAATTTACGCGGATTAAATGACCGGCGCGCCGTTCAATCGTAAAATCGGCTAGCAATGAATTTTGAAAGGAATATTTATCGCCGGTCGTCCTTTCATGCCGCGCCATTCATATTTTATACCGGTGCTATAACCATAATCCTTAACTCTACTGGCGAAGGTTACTATTGCTATCCGGGGAAACGAGACGGGCACCGTTAATTAAACACGAGTTCGCAGCATACTTAAGCTCCATGATAAAACGAATCGTAATCCCTATCGGTGACGTTAAGATGTCGTAAAGCGTCAATTCATTATCAAAGCAAAGTGTACCCGCGTACAATGTTTCTAAAAGATGATAGTATATTTCCAAATGACGTTCTTGAAGCTTAATGGTAGGTAAGAAAAGCCGAAGAAAAATATTTCGAAGGAATTCCATCATTTTCTTTTAAAGAGGTAGAAGATATATCAACAACATAGATATTGTGCCATTGTAGTACATATTATCGTTGAAGTATTGAAAAATTGCTCAGCACTGAAGACGATGCATAATATTATAAAACAAAATTGCCTTTATATGTATACATATGGGTACAGTAGCGGGTGAATGAAAGTTTCAAAGGGGTAAGCAATACGAAAGCGCAACGCAATTTTACAGCAAGGAAATACAGATTTGTTTTATACGTTATAGAGTGAAGGAACACCTCAGAATAAATGACTCTAACCAATATGATATGAATTATCTATCATGGAAATTACTGGTAGATATACTCACGTGTTACAAATATCAATTTTAAACCTTCTTTGGTTCACCACTGTACACATGTACGCGGTAAATAACAAAAGTAAGAGAAAAGTGTATACTGATGAAGTAGTACCGTCACGAATGAAGTGGCCACAGTAGACGTACAGATTCATACGATTAAAGAAAGGGGAACCGTGTAAACTGTACCCTATCACGAATAAAACGAAACAATTTACAAGCTACGAATTGTTACGCGAGTTAAGTTTCATTCGACAACGAGCTGACTCGATACATTTCCGCGGCTGGTCGTTCGATGGTAATAAAACGACTCGCCACATGTTCTCGGCTCGAAAATATTATTCCGTCGCCCTTTCGATGATTAATTTTCACGGTGCACGCGATCGGCAGATCGAATGTTTTCTGTACCTGTGATTCGCGTGTACGCGCCACGGGACCAAACAGCATCACGAAATCACCACCGCGCGTAGCCGTTTATTTCCATCGTGGCTGGCTTTCGAGTGACCCGAAATCGAAACCGGGAGAAAGGTACTTAGGGACGGGAGTGATCGGGTCGAAATTCGTTAGAGAGATACGTTTTTCTGTTTCTTTTTTTTGTGTGAGAACGCGTTACTCAATGGGCATTCTATCTCGTAATGGAGTGACGAAATGCACGTTAATAGAACTCGTTTTTCGGCTAATTGATTGTGGACGTGGATTGATGGTGTTCTTTTATTTTCAGTTGTAGTTGTTGTAGCGGGTGAAGTTGTGTGCCAATGTTGTGTGAAAGAAGGGTACAGTATACGGAATGGGCGAGGAAATAATATTTGTGCTTCGTATCTGACTTAGAAATGTAAGGGTAGTAAAATTCGAAGGTTTGAAATGATTGCAACTTGATATTTTGAAAATTGTTTAATTTAAAAAACGGTACACAGTCTTTCTATTGTTCTGCCCAGTAATTAAGCGAGTTTCCTTTACCCCTCGATTTGTGTGCATGAATCCTGCCGGTAAATTGCACGTTTAATTAACCTAATCGAGTCGCGTAGCCGCGAGATATCTTTCGATAGCTACGTTTCGCCTTCTTGTTCATCGAAGCGGTTTTCTGCCCTCCTTCAATTGAGACTACAACTATCGCGCTATCCGATCGATACATTATTATTGAACGCCTGTCCGAATCTCATATGAAAGCATAAAACCGTACACTCGATAGCAAACGAAACGAGTATTAGATGAAAGTACGGCTTCACTTGCCATCATCATATTCGGTCGACGTCATCTCCAATAAAAACACAATTTTACGCTCAGTGGACGTCGCGACGATAGAAGCAAAGCAAAGGTAAGTGCTAAATAACTCTTTAACGGGTTAGTTGCAGTTATATCACCAGTAATATACGTCTCGAGTGTCAGTATAGCGTAGAATGATAGCTGTCGCTAATAATCGTAAGACCAGTCGAAATAAAACACGAGGACAGTCGCTTTCGTATTGAAGCTCGATTTTAAATTAAAAGGACACATCTTAATAAAGAGTTTTTTTTACTCCGAGCTTACAAAATATTACGGCCGTCATAAAGTTAGCAAATAACAGTCTGCTCGTTTCGAGTAAGATGATGGAAACGTAACGAGTGTGTCGCCGAATAGCACCACTTATCGTATGCTGCATATACCTTAAGGAAGCAGTGTTTCTAATATTTTACAAACGACACCCCGTCAGGCAGCAGCGAATACAGCGCGTCGATTTCCTCGTCGCGCTGTTCCGTGCGTAGAATGGCAACAACGGCGAATAAAAATAAAAGAGCAAGGGTGAAAGGGAAAAACGAGATGCGTAACGGAGAAGGATCGCGAGGATAAAGTGCGGCCAGGTAAGGATAAAATTGGGCATCGGGACGCCCTCAACGATGGTCGAATTTAACGAAAAGCAACGCAGGTGACGGTGCATTAAGGGGTGTACAAGGTCTTTATCGCGTGAACGCATAATAACGTTCGACTTGATTTACGCTACGCCCGGGATTTCAGGTGGATACCTCGTTATACCTCGTTATACCGGGTATTATATGCACAATGGCCTGGTGTGCACGTAGATAGGTGTGTACACGTATATCGACGGGCGCGTATCCTGTTCGCAGGCCGATCGATCGACCGGATAAGTGGTAATGGAATAATCGACGTTTCGTGTACGGGATATTCGGATAATCGGGCATTTGATGCGCGATATCTCCATAACAATATCCGGTGACACAGTTTTTTTCTTCTTCCTCAAATATTCCCGCAACATCGGGGTGTATCTGCCCCGCGAATCGGTGAACCGTCCCGTGAACCGGTTCCCAGGTGGGGAAGAAAGTTGTAATTGGATTAACGGACCATTGTCGGGCTTATCTTAATCGCCGTTTATGTGTTCCGCGTTGTTCACAAGCGGAAATTACCGACCGATCTTTTGCACTGTCATTGATGATCCCGAGAGGAACGATCTTCCATGTTTCTATCTGTGTGATTCGTGCGTTTACTACTACGTACATCATTCGCGAGAACGGAGCGCAGAGTTTGATTTTGTTGCACCGGAACGTCCGACTCGTTATCCGATCTTACTGTTAGTTAATGTACAGCGTTGTTCTTGTCGAAGTATACCGCGCTTCGGTTACACGGATTACGCGTGCTTTTCGCATCCAGTATTTCAATATCGTTCTCAGATACACCGAGGAGGAAGACGATCTAGCTATCTTAGAGAGAACGTGACGATACTACGGTATTCGAGGGAGTGCAAGGCGACACGTCGACTTGGAAAAGTGCTGACAAGTCCGGTCATCCACCTTCGATCTTCCCTCAGCGGAATCTTCCAATCGGTAAGCAGATCTCCCCTTTGTACGATCGAAATATTTATTTGACCCCTTCCTAATGCGAAATATTTCTTTCTTTGACTTCCGTCCTAGGACACCTCCTCATACCAATAGAAGACGCGTTCATTGATGTGATGAAAGGAATCAATGGATTATCGAGAAGCAGGACGCGAACCCGGCGTCGTAGCACGGAATGGCGCGGCGTGGCGCGATTCTCGCGAGCCGTCCCCGTCGTTTTCTCGCTTTTTCTTGCGTGCACGCCGACGCACGCGCGACGCTGTCCCCGCGGATATAAATTATTGCGGGCCTCTGCGGCCCGTCCCGGGCCCCGGCAAAAAATCCACCGGTGCCCATTAGAAATTATAAGTGCTGCCGGTACGACGGGGCTTCGAGCGACTTCGCCGACTTCTGTTCTCCCTTTTTTCTCTCCCATCGCCCTCCACTTCTACTTGCCCCCGCTGCCGATGCCGCCGTCGCCGTTGCCGTTGGCTCCCACTCTTTTTCTTTCTCTTCTTCCCTCGATCAGCTTGGTGAACCGGCTGTGATCGTACTTGTCACCGGTCCTCGTTCCACCCACGCCACGGCACGCTCGCCTTTCTACGTTGTGGACCGGTCCAACTTTTTGCCGCGACCGCATCTCCCCACCCGTTCTGCCCCCTATTGATCTCTCCCTTTTTCTTTTCGGCTCTATCTATTCGTCTCGGCCGACACAGAACTCCTTGGTTCACTTCTTCCCTGCGTTTCGAGCCACAGATGGACGGGTAAATGTCGATCGGATAGAGAGATTCGTAATAAAGATTTCCGATTTCTCGATTAGTCGCAGACTGCTTCCTATGACGTTTATTATACGTTTTCCGCGTGCGCTAAGAAAGTAAGGAAATATTAAATAATTATAGTTGAGAAAATTTAGGCACCGCGATGTTTCATTTCAAATCACTTCAAAACAGTAAATAGTTGAACGTATTCATATAACAGTGTAGTCGAAAGCTTCGAGCAAGCAAAACCCCAGATGCCTGATGCGAATCACCGTCCACAGCACGCGACTTGCTCGAGAAGCCGAGTCCCATTGAATGCACCACCCCAATGAATTGTCATTCATGACAAACTGAGGACGGAGCAATGGCGCGCAGCGTGGACACGGCATCAAGCACGGTTCACCATGGATGCACGGCATGTCGCGGTGGCCATGAGGATGCGGCGTTATGCGCTATCTCGAGGCAATAGATCACCTGGTCGGCGTAATCGGCGAGGAACGAGCGTTCGACTGTCGACGACCCGACGTCCAGCGGATACTAATTCCTCGAGCTTCCCTTCCGACAGAGAATCGAGCTACGATTCACGGTCATTGGCGTGCCTCGCTTCCTCTTCCCTTCTACGTACGCTAATTGCTGAACCAGACTGCTAAGGGATCGTCTCGGTGACGTACGTTCGTGCAATTTAACGTAGCTGCAGCGTCATGGAAGAATAACGTCAGAATAACTGTAGAATAATAAAAAGGAAACAGTTCGAATGTCTCGAAACGTTATACGCATGTACGCGGGGGGTCCTGATTTAGAGCGATCCGAAAATCAAGAGACCAGTACTAATATTCTTATCAATATTCGGGAATGTGTACAGATACCTATAATAATTAATCTTGCCTCGTTCCCTTCCGACCGGGATCAATGTAAATGAAAATCGAAAATGAATAACCTGTTCATAAATATTGATCGCGCGAGATAAATCACCGTTTAACAATATTTATTAGCAGCCCGATACTCGTGATAAATGTTCATCGTCTGGAAACTATTTCGCGAAAATGTCGTGCGCGTGAAATGGCAGCGATTGAAATTAAATACGTAGCATTGCTACGTGCACTGTACTCTCTTCGCTGCACGATATTATAGAGCACAGTCAGAATGTCTTAATTCCTATCCCCGTTCAGAAATACTCGGTGAAATTGAACGACGATCAATCCGACCTTTCAGCTATCGGTAAATCCGTAGCAGGAATTCGTTTTTCATCGCCCCGGCTTGACGTGGAACAGCGCATGCACGCAACTTTCTTGCGCCTAACTACGTTACATCCGGTCTCCTGTTCGCAGGACACGCTCGTCCTGGCTTCTCGAACGCGTTCTTTCCGCGTCGAGATTTACTGCGTCATCTGGCGCGGACAGCAGCACGCTGTGGAATGTGGACAACCAGTTCGTGTGGATCGATTGAACGGAGATTCGCGAGGGGCGAGGAAAAGTTTGAGGAAAAACTGACATTTATCAGGGGGAACGTAGTCGATAGAGCGGCGTGGGCGAATTTGTCGAGGACCAAGGACTGGTTGCCCCGCTCTATTCGACGAATCGATCCTTTTATAGGCAGCCACGGAAAGGTTCATGGTATTTTAATGGGAATATTTTTAATCATCGTGAAAATTTATGTACGAAATTGATTTATCGGCACGGCCACGAAATTCTGTGCAGCGCGAGGGAAAATATTTTCGATTTCGTTGGCCAGTAGGATGTATTTCTGTATCGATAAATCAGGATAATTCAAATCAATGACGGTCGGTTTAATGAATTTGTTAGAAGTGGCCGATGTTACGCGTGGTATGTACGTATGAGCTGAGATACGGTACAGCTTTCGAACAGATGCATTACGGAATATGAACGAAGAGCTGCCCGATTTAATTATGCAAATTTTTCGCTATGTCTGTTTATACTTACATACCGTTGCTATATGCGACACACGATTTTATATGTATAATCAATCTCGTTGTGACTTCACGTCAGTATTTATAACTTATAACATACGAATTTCTAGGATCATCGATTAAACCATCTCGATATTTCAATTATCGGCAAGTCGTCATTCTATTTCATCGCGCGCCCAATTATGCAAGCGATATTGAAATATTAATCCCACATAAACATTCAACGTGGCGTTCTTCGCCTCCAGTTATATTAATACACCTCGACTCCAAAATATGCACAAAGTTAGATAAACAGTTCTACATGTACATCACGGTCTATTTAAGAGTCCGTGCCCACCTAAACACTGCCAGTCACCGGGTGTTAAATCACCCGCATTCAACTTCGCACACGTTACACCCACAATTGAATTCCCCTGCCGAACGTGCTCCAAATCAGAAGAATCAATTGCCTCCCCGAAACATTGCTTCGTTAAGCAATCAGCAGCCGCTGAGCAAACACATCGTTCACACGGCACACCCCATACGTCAAACCACACGGAGCACAATTGACGCAACACCCGAAAAGGAAACCGCGGCACATTAACGCGACCGCGTGGGCGTCTCGTAGATCCTATCTCGAATCGATCGTGGTACTACCGGCCACGTTTCACCTTACGCGTGCTCATGTCCCGTACTACGCTGGCAGCGACGAAAAACTGGCTTGTATCTGTCCGACTAGGAAGCGATCGGGATAACCGATCGGTCCGCTATCTGTGGGACAGGCTTTTTCGCATTTCGCCGCTTGTAGAACAATGATCTTATCTGCGGGGCTGGTAGTCGCGTGGCGTGCACCAGGCGTGTATACCGTATTGGCCGGATGAAAGTTTTCCAAAACGGGCAAGCAGTCGCCGTGGCTGGCTCGCGGCTCGGTCGACGGTTTTTCATAGCGTGGGCGTTGCAGATACCAGCTCGACCCTGCAGCGCGCTGGTCACGGCACGATACACCGTGACTGGAGAGAGGTCTGTCTCTATTAGCTGATTAATTTCCTGTGTTAAGAAATTGCTTACAACGTTCCGCTACGAAACGCGTTATTTTACGACACGCTCGATTATTGAAACGTTCCGTTGATATCTGTACTATTGTAACGATCAATCCGTTGCAGATTTTTCCCTTCACGGGATCAACGCGGACGGTTTTTAATTATGCAGAATAATTTTCTTTCGTTTTGTAGGTTGACTGGTATTGCAATATTGAAACATGCAACAAGAGGAAAATCGGTTCTCTTGACTCCCTTAATGCAGCCACGAACGGAAGCAAAGCCACAGGGTGTCGCAAGTTACGAGGCAGCCAGCTCCTTCGTAGCAACGACGCGTTAATTATATATATGTATATACATATATATATGCAAAAAGAGAAGTAGATAAACGTGGGTCAACTTTAAGTACAGTCGTAGCGACAGGTGCGTGGCTCGTGCGTTTACACATCGCGTGAAACCCTCCGATTGGAGCTTGTATTCCTTTTCCAATACCAACGATACCGATCGACCCTATCGTGCTTTTACTACGCGAGTAATTGGCCCGATTTCATTGGGTGCATGCCTCCGCGGAAGATCCAGATGATAATCCGCTTCCGCTACCTGTCGGGGGGGAACCTGTTGCGCTCGTTGGTCGTTCCACGCGAGATGAACTATGGAAATTGCCTACGAATCGTAACTATCGTTGTGCTTGTCATTCTGTCCCGATCTGGCTGCCATGCAGATTTCGCTGTGAATAAGCATCAATTTTTGCCGGTCGCTATTTGGAATTCGCTGGAACGTGAGCAGCTTGCCCGAGATCGATCCCGAAGAGGATAATCACTCGTTGGACATTTGTATGCGACAGCGAGCGTGTAATTTCCTCCCGAAATTGTCCCGTGAACCGATTATTAATTTCGTGCCGCTGATCGACACGTAAAGATACTACGTATCGAGGAATGTGACGCGCCTTTCGTTTATGACGTTTACCCCGTGTCGATGCTAATTGGTAATGCACGGGTCTCAACGTTACCGAGTGCCTGAATATAATAATCATCCCTCTGATAAGCAAATGGCGATGAAAAATGCACAAATAAAAAACAAAACGAATTATTATAATTTCGATTTTTTCAAACGAGCCTCGCGTTCACACTAATGATACGATGAATAGAAAAGGACTATACGACGAAGTTATTTTCAGCCTTCAAGAAACGGAAAAGCAGTCGAGTCGTAACTTTCGATACATAGTTGCGAAGATAAAAAGCAACTGTGGTATAATTTTTGCCAATTATTGCCCTTTATTTCTTCGTTTTCCCGTGTAGACACAGTGTCTGATAGTGAAGCAACGCGGTTGACAAGTTAAACGTTAGAACCGTATATCTAGCGTGTCGATCGGTTCGATTAAACTCTGATCAGGGGACCGACTGAATTATTGCCCGGCTTATGCACGTTCGCCTCGTTACAGTCGAACGTTTCCGGCGGCACGTCAATTCCGTCCAGCTGAAATTCCTGCACCGCGAGTCATAATTATTCCTTTCAGTCATTAGTCGCAAATATATCAACCGGTTGACACGTGAAAACCGTTGGCCGGCGTTCACCGAAGCTGTGACCAGCGCGCCCTCGCTGCTGCAGGCATTTATCTGCGATATCTCGCGCGCACCTTTCCTCTTCGCGAAGACGCAGGTGAGTACGAGTTCACTAGCGGGTAATCGACCGATCGCTGTGCTTCTCAACGCGACGATACTTATTTATCATCGCGATTCCCTTGGCAGAGAGAACTCTCTGCGAGACGGAAGAAGTACATATATAACATTGCTGACTGAGAAACGAATCGCTGGGAGCACTTGATACAGCGACGGAGGAAGCGGTCGAGATAGGCTGAGAGGGACAAGTACTTGTACGTGTATCGTTTCTTCTCTGGTCCTTCTGCTTAAATTGTAAGCTCGTAAGCAAGATTCGGTGGGTGTTTCCTGTGTTACACAGGAGGAGGGTAACAGCTATTCGTATAAAGAAAAGCGTGATACAGTTGTAGGTGCCGGCGAGTGGGAGTCGATGTTCGATAAGCCGGTGAAAGTGGAGAGTTGGCATTAGTATGATGTTTCAATTAATGACGAAGATCGATGAAGTACAGCAGGGTATCGTTTATCTGGTTTCTACGGGTTGTAACGAAATTCTTGGAAAAAGCAATAACAAGAGAATCTCTTGAAGGTGTTCAAGATATAGGTACTATCAATATGTTACTAAACCCAGTGCTATCGAGCATGTTTGGGAATACATTTGGGAGCGACAAAGACAATCCCCAATCCACATTTCCTTCACTTTTCCATTCTAATTAACGTGCTTAACAATTGCAATACCATCGACAAGCTAAATCAAATTGATAAATATATAAATGCATTCCGATTATCTACAGGCGAAGCTACTTTCATTACTCGACCGCCGCTGGTTACAAAAATCTTTGCATTCACATTTACAGGTCACCCATGGAACGATACTGACAAAACCTGGAGACCCAGCCGCGATATTCCCTTTCCATACCAATTAGTATCGACGGTTCCTCTTAACGGGATCAGCGTTGGGAATCAATAAGGATCATCGCGAACAGGGAGCGTGGGCGGCCGGTGTAACGCTGTCGCGCATATAACCGGTACTTTAAAGACCCGGCACTCGGCTTTCTCAATCGGTTCAACCGCGGGACCACACAGAGTGTCCGAATCTGGTGGCCTTAATTAATCGGCGTTAATTCTTTCCGGCTGTGCGGCGTTGGTTCCCGGCCGATCGCAGCGGAATCGAAGGTGGAGATCGGCTTGGGGAACGCTCGATCGGGACTGCTGGCAACACGAGTACGGGCCCGTGGAGAGAGAAGGAAGAGATAGGGTGAAAGGAAGGGCAGGGTGCAAGGGAGGGCCGTAAATTTCCGTTATGGGACTCCTCGTAAAGCCGGCTCCGACCGGCGCGGCGCGATAAAAAGCCAAGTCCACAGGTTGCTGCTCCCGAGAATGATTCTTCCTGCCTCGTTCCGTCTCCTTCGCTCCTTCCCTCGGTTCGTCCCTTCCTCTTTTTTTTCTCCCCTTCTTTTTAACTCCACGATCGAGGTTCACCGGGAAAATCGTACGCGAGGAGTGGCGGCTGCCGTCCTCTCAAAGGTGTTCCTTAAAATTCGTGGGACACCTTGATCGGTAATGGAGCGGTGGCGAAGGTGGAAGGGGCACGAGGGGCGAGGGGAACCGCTCGTTAAGGCGGCTTCGCTCATCGACTCGTCGCCGGGCCCGTAATTGCTGCTGCCGCTCGCCCACGCAAAATCGCGTCAGGCGTAAATACGGCTTAATGCCCTACTCCACCCATTTCTCTTTGTCCACGGCGCGCCACCACTTTCTTCTTGTCCATTCCGATCGATGGAATTTTTGTGCGACCGCTTTGTGGAATTAGTTTGCGAGCAGACCGGGTTGTCCGAAGGGTTACTGTATTGCGTTGGAAGATGTCGGATTTTTCGTTTCAATTTAATCTACTTGTTCAAATTGGGATTAGTTCTGAGTTTCAACTTACTGTTTGCTACCTTTGCTCTGCGTTATTGCGGACCCGCAATATTCATCTGTATCGTTTCTCTTGTCAGTCGGTTCCTAGTTAAATCGAGGTGCAATCTAAACGAGCCGATAAATTACGCCCAACGCGCATCTGCAATCCCAAAGCATCACTAATGAAATTTCTCCAAACGCGATCGATTCCAGCCGAACGAAATGAATCACGATCCTGTGCCATGTCGCTTATCTGCCGGAAATGGTCCGATCGATCACGGTGGCCGGTGTCACCGAGCAAGATTCGGAACCAGGTCGTTGTTCGGTAGTTAACCCGACTCGGTCGATCCCGGAAATATCCCGGTTCTGATTTCGCGCGGGTGTAGCCGACGTTCGCCCTCAATAATAAATCAGTCCGCTTAATTGAATTACCGTCGAAGCTTCAGCTGTCGGGAACGAGGGCTATATCTTGACAGCGCGACGGACTCACGCAAATAACCTGACACGATTGATAAGTCGCGGGAAGGATAGACCCTCGACGAAGAATAGAATAGCACTTGTAGAAATTAGTTATTTGCCCTGGAAAAATAATTTCTTCTTTTCTTGTTTTATTTATTATCTCGATCCAAAAATGGATCTCGCTGAGCTGCTGCCGAGCATAGATTAGAGAGTTGTACGAGGAGTTGTTTGTAACGTAGGACCGCAATCGATACTAAATTAACCGAGGGATGGATGACAAATTACGGATACAACAGTATCCGAAGGAATCTCGAATTGTGAATAACACCGTGTACCCTAAAGAAACTTGATCCAAAGATTAGGCGAAGAAGCGAAAAGTTATTTCCAACAGTAACCTATTCAAGAAAATTCCATTGGAATCAATACACAGGATCTACCATCCGTTTCCTTTATTAATGATAATGATACTTTATCAGCAAACATCAAGCGCGCAGCATCGATCTAGACACCATCGTTCGTGGCGGTTACGCTCGACGTACCAGCCCCCGACTCTGAACACGTCCGCAGGTACACAGGCTAATAAAACACGATCGTTTCGTCCTTTCGTTTTCCCGATTCGTAGCAACGACTCGATCGGATCGGCGATTCAGGTCGGGTATAAATAATGTAGAGGCATCGGTCGTTAGTTCTAAAAGAGCTACCTGGTCGCCCGCGTTTCTTCAGTGGCCGGATGCTTTTCATTCAGGGACAGATTGCCGAGTACCGGGACGGCCACGTCAGTCAACGAACCGGTGACGGTGGTCCAAGATCGCTTGTCGTCGAAGGAACGCCGATTGCGATCGGCCAGTCCCGAGGAAATGCTCGTTGGATAGATTTGTTGCATCGAGTTTGCGTTCCAGGTGAAAGGAGTTGCCAAGGAAATCGAGACGCCTAAGTGCACTCTGTATCGTTTCGTTTGTGTGTCACTGTTTGCGAAGCAGCGAAGGACAATTGTTGCAATTATTCCAATACGTAAAGTACGAAGCATGTGGCACTAAGGAAAGGGGTGGAGAAAATTTGTTCACAATTGATAATATTCGGCCAAGTCGATCTTCCGAGTGTCTGAGCGTCATCTAATAAGAAACAAGAATTCTCCAACAATCATCCTCGCTCCTTTCACCTATCGGAAAGCGATATAATACGAGGCTATCGTGCATCAATGGCAGACAGTAGAATTTACGAGCATCCAGAACGTGGATCTGTTCGGCGAAGGTCTGGCCGATTCATAAATAACGGAGTCATCGACGAATGGCGACCACGTGGCGAGCGACACGAACGCTCCAGCCAGCACGAACCGACCGAAGATGACATGATCATTCGCGAAGATAATTCACCCGACTGTCAATTCTTACGACATCTTAGCACTCCGACAGTTTCTCTGACACAGTACACGTTCGTACGTTCGATCGCCTTAAATATTCTTCCCCCCCGTGTTATTAATCGAAGAATTCCGTAATTTTTCGCGCTGCTCCGATGCCGGTAACTGGTTGTATCAGACAGGTCGGTGCCGTCTACAGGAATCGGAACGATACCTGCCGCGTGGAACGTTCATTTTCGACGTTTCGTTGGCGATCGTGGCGAACGCACGGAGCAGCTCCGCCAGCGATCGAGTCGATCGATCATCCGTGGCTCGCATGTAAATCGATCGTGCCTCGATCGACCGTGCGAGACGATCGTCACGGGGGATGCTGTGAGTTTGAGGACGATAATTTCTCCCGCGCTGAACGAGCAACGTCAGCGACGGTGCCCACGGTGAGACCGCCTACTTCGAGACCGGATTCTCTATTTGGCAAGCTGGCCGTTTCCCTCTCATGCGAGACTGTACACTTCGATTAGGTTTACTTATGACCGATCTACTAAGGGCACGCCGGGTTTCCACATCCGCGGGATACCTGTCAGCGCTTCCGTTTACTACGACCGATGTTCGGATCGTCCCGCGAGGACGAAGATAGCTCCGGTGGCTCTGAATGGGTGGTTTCAGTGGCGTTGCTAAAAGGGGCGGTTTTCTGCGCACTGGTATCCGATTAATGTTTAGGTCAATACCAGGTTACGTATTTCTCTAGATTGTAAAATTGATTAATCGATTACGTTCCTGTTGAGATTTCTTCACATTCGCGTCTGTGTTTTCCGGATAAAGGTTCTTGCGAAAATTCTTCGCTTTGCAGTGCGAAAAAACTGTGACAATATCCGGGTACCGACATAGAGGTTAAAATATCGTTTACTAAGATTAGTTCGTACGCTGCACGTTCATCGCGAATGTAATCCCAGTATGTACTCCCTCGGAAGATTTCCATGCTGGTCGGTTATCCCATTAGGAGTGTGTCAAACCCTGCGACATTTATTGAGCAGCGTCGGAATGTCCCGAGCCGTTCAGCCACGGACGCGGCGCTCGGTTGCCCGCTGATTTTCTCCAGATGAGGAGCTGAGCGTTCGTGTCGCGAGGCGGTCGCCTAAAATGGCCAGGCCTTGGCCAATCTATAAAACATCGCTCGCTCTATCAACGCGGCCCTAAACGCTTTTGCGTTCGAACGCGCCCGCTTCTTGCCGCCAGGCATCCGCTCCGTAAACCGTCCGCCACCGATGACACCGAGCCAGCAAGAAATCTCGAACGAAGAGGATGGGTCTCCGTGTCTACCGGGAATACCGCTCGCAATATTCGTAATAACCCTTTAGGGAAAGCCCGTACCGGCTGCGTCCGCGGCTCTCGTGCGTGGCGCGGTTCACCTCGCATTTACAACCGCGAACGCCGGGCAAGAAACGACCACCGTGGCAAAGAAGCAGCCAGAGCTTTTTCTTTCGCCGCGTTTCGCTCCCTCGGAGGCGGTTGGCGAACATTTACGGTGGCTGATCGATCGGTACTGATGTACTACGTGAATCTCGTTACCGTTCCGCGTCTTTCCGCATGCCTTCTGCTGGTGTGGCGGCTCGATGTAGGTATACTATCCGGAGGGATCGCGCGGCGTCGTCGATGTCACGCAGGGCGTATGGATATTTCACTTTAGATAGTTTACCTGTGTTCCCTGGCAGCCTCGAAGAAGTTGTAGTGCACGCGGAATGCGAAGGAATAGAAAGTAGGTATCTTGGACGGTGGGTGCAAAACGGTAGGCAGAATCAAAAGTCCGCGCGCAGGCTGGCAGCTCAATTGACCAGCGCAGTGGACTGGCAAGAGGAAGGTGCCTGTTTCTTGGCCCGAGTCTCGGTCCAGTAAACCGTATCCTCTCCCCGAGAGAGTTTATTGTCCCCGGGCGAAAGCATTACTTTGTCTTCGGACTACTACCGTTCGATTTCACGTTTTCTACCTTGCGCCTTCGCTGCTATCCTCGGTGTACCTGGGGATCTATTTTGTGTTTTTTTTAGAGAAAGTGCCAAGAGCGGTTGCAGGTAACCGAGAAACGGACGATGCTTTGTGAATATCGAAGGTTATGGAGTATTTAAGGAATTCGAATGTTCAGGTCGCTGGTGGAGATGCGCGAGGATCAGACAGTTCCCTTTCTAACTGAGAATCTGCGTTCAGTTTGTATTACATTGTTCTTCGAAACGGACGACCAATAGTTGGAGCCTACTGGTGCGAGAAAAAGCGTTACCTCTGCTCGTAACTCTGCTTAGAAGACGGAAACGGAGGCTTCGCTGAATCGGATCATTTTTCCATTAATTACCGTGCACGCCGGTGAAAAGTGAACGAAGAAGACATTGGACGCTGGAAGCAAGTTAAAAAAATCGCTGCAAGTCGAACGACTGAGGCAGAGAATCGTGGGATTTATTGCTAAGCTGTGCAAACTAATAACGCGCTTGTCGTCAGCCCGTTTCAATCGACCTGTTACACGTTTCTGGCCTGCCTTTTTTCTCGCGGCTCCATGGGAGTCGTTCGCCATGCTCGTCAACGATACGTCCAGCCTGTTTGTTGTTCCCGATTGGTCATGATAATTGTCGTCAATGGGTCTCTTATTTATTTACAAATGAAGCAGCTGGCCCCTTAGACGGTTTTGCCGCGAGCTTTCGCAACGGAAGCGGTGACTGTTCACATTGTTTCATTGCTTGCTAACTTGGATATAGTAGGGGCCATTCCTTCAGTAGGGGCTATAGACACTTTAATTCTGAAGAAAACGGCACCTCGTTTTTTGTTTCGATCCACTACAAAGGCCAGACTCGTGTCACCCATCATGACATATTTTCATAAATAATTCCGCCAAAGAAGACCTGAAAAATGACGTCAAAAACACAAATAGCCCCTTAACATTACAGTGACTGAAATACTATCGAACGTTTAAAACAAATTTCAATTGGGCCATTTCCAACGAATGTCTGACACGCGAGAACTTGATCTACTTAAATTAAACGCAGTCAACTACTGATTCAATAGCGTTCTAAGGCAACCACCACAAGAATATTTTCATGTACAAGTTTTCCTGTAGAATAATTTACTTAGCAGGCATACGAATAAAATATAAATTTCATTAACGACAACTCTTCCCTCGAGAGTATCCTGCTCGCAGCTTCCACCCAATAGATATTTATACGTAGAAACACGCAGGACAAACAGTTTCGAGTTGGCAGGAAGGATATCCGTGCCTTCGTAACGGGACAGTCAGGTCGATCGATGCGCACGACGTTTAATTGGCAATTATTTGTTGATGCAGCGGGACCGACACCATAAAGCATTGTAAATCGACGAAGAATAAATCCTCTCTTCTACACGACGAACGCCGACGTTTCGCCAGAGAAATACGCCCGAGGTACGCGAACCAAACCGCGAATCCTCTTCCCGCGTAGGTATATACATACGTATTTACGATGGATACTCGCGCAACGCTCGTAGACGCGTACAAAGAGTACACGTTGTGCGTTCGTTTGCGCGTATACCAGACCGCGAGACCCGGGAGAATCGGCGACAGATCGCGAACAGGTGGAAGAGGTTCGACATTCGATCCTCGTCCTCAGATCCTGCGTTTCCGAAAAAAAAGGTTTCGCGGCGCGATGAATAAAACAGGGCCCATCGTCGCCGAAGAGTGAAGAACAAGCAGAGGAGAGTTCTAGGACGGGCTTAGAACGTTGGAAACGTTCTTTCTCACTTTCTCGAAAGCTTCTTTGAGGAGAGAGAGAGAGAGTGGAATTAAGGTGGTATTTGTGTTTTCAACGTCATTTTGTAGGTCTTGTTTGAGAATTTTTGTTTCAAATCAGAACACCATTTGCACATATGGTTGGGTCGAATGCATTCAATATCTGTAACTCCGTTGTTTTTACGAACTCCGGCACATCCTTTGACACAGACATTTTCGAAGATATGTACTTTAAGAAAATGCAAAACAAAATTGATTCGGCTTTTTCAATGTTTAAAATGCAAGTAAACATCCAAAAAATACATAAACACCCAGACGTTCAGCCCGAGGCAGCGTTTCAGCGAAATGTAACGACCCTAGTGTTCTTCAAAATACATTATACCGACTTTCATATCGTAGCTTCGAGGGTGAAATAAATTTTCGAGTAGTTTGATCACGAGGGCTCTCATTGTGTGTCGTGACACCCGTGTGTCTTTGCCGAAGCGGCGGCTCGGGGACGGTCAAAACGCCCCCGTTTCATTGTCTAACGCTACAACGGAATACAATACTTGCGGCTGCCTAACATGAATAAATGTATTTACGATTTGACGTAGGTGTGCCCGCATACTCAGCGCCGACAAAAAATCGAAACGAGCTCGTGGTTGGAATCCGCGGTTGAAATGGTCCGCCGTTCCTTTCGTTCCCCTTGCTCGAGGATACGCGCGGCCGCAGGTGGAAGACCGGCACCGTAAGAGAAAAAGGTGTACGGTGTGAAAAATTCTCTTTAATAACGCACAATCGTTTTTAATTGCTATGCATTCGTTTTTCGCCAGTTTGAATAGCTTAAGCGTGTATTAATATACAATAATAGATACAATTCCATAAACGAAGCCGCGAAGGATCTCAACTTATTACACGAGAAATTAATTAACCTGTAGAAAGTTTAACAGAATTTTGCAACATAGAAACATATAAGTTTGTTACGAAACAGATGCTGCGTGTCCATCAATTTTTCTGCATCGATATTCACATTTGCAACATTCTATACATATTATTTTACACAGTGTTCCGTGATGCATGAGAAAGTGGCTCGTTCTGGTCGCTTGACATCTCACGACGCTGAAGGGCTCAGCGTGCGCGTTTCTTCTTCTTTGCTTCTGGTACGTCTTGGCAAGAAAGGTGCTCCGAAAGTTTATTGCCGTGGAGGGGAGTTGAAGGAGATATATGCACGCCACGCCGTGCACGAAGGGTTGAGTCGGGTGTGTGTGCGTGTGCGCGTTCGCAAATGTGTGCAACGGGGGAGGAGTATTTATGCGTGTACGAACTGGTGAATAAATATAATGTTCGGCGTAGGCGGCCATTGTTCAAGTGCGTAAAGTAGAAACACGTCAGAAACCGATGGTAAAACGAATATTTTGGCGTTAATACCTAGCTAACATGCATTCTCACCCCCGCGGGAACACAGGACATCTATGGACATGCCTGTTAATCACGTGCAATGATTAGAAAATTTCCAAATAACCGTCGCTGGTGCTATTGCATTCCATCGTGGACCTGTCCTCTATGCTTCAGTGTGTCTTGTATTAGATAAAACTGGAAAAGGTACGAAATAGTACAGTTCTGTTAAATGGTTCCCCAAACTCACGTTGTTACTTTGAAAAAATTACACATCGATGATAATATTATATTTGTGAGTATAAGTCGTATAGAAATTCAACGAGCTTTTAAAACTGGAGGAATGTTCTATTTAAAACGTATGCTCACTATTCGATTTGTGAAAATGCGGCTGGCCTACCCAAGTCTGGCAATGCACTTGCCTAATAATGGATCGAGTCAAATACAAATATACAGTTTTTAACCACGTGCATCAGCAGCGAAGCATGATCATGATAATGATGCTCTAGATAATAATTGGGGGAAATAGAAACAAATCTACATGGAATATCGGCATGCGTGTAATATAAGGGAATCTTGGGTGCTCGTTTTTCACTACTGGATGAGGTAGGTATTTACAGTAACCACTATCTTTACACTTAGCTGCTGGACATGAGATTCAGTAAAAAAAGGATTATTTGCAGCATTAATGTCTCGAGGACGCATTAATAAGAAAATGTAAATGCGTTTTAAATCCTGCAAACGTGCACCCGTGTTTACCTTCAATTTTATTCCTGATTCTTGTATCATGAGTATATTAACAAGCTCGTGTTATTCTTAGGTACTCGCATGAAAGTATGATTCCCAATCAGGGGGAGCAAACCTTATTATTTTCGTTGAATCTATTATATTTTTACAAAGTTTATGTCTGATAATCTGGTGGATGCTAAAGTGCGAGTACGCCCGTGCGTTTGTGAAATTCAACGCAGGAATGCTTAACTTTGCTTAAACGTTGCGAGCATAAAATGGGCGAAACTCGCGGAGAACGTAGGGTACGGCGAATGAAACAAATTAACGGTCTTCAAGCTGATTTTCGTGTTTGCGTAACGAAGACATAACGAGCAAACGCATTCACGAGGTGTGTGTTTCCAAGTAAAAAATGGTAGGCAACGCGGAAATGAATTTCTCGGCGAACAAAAACCGATTCGCTGAAAAAAGGTTGATTGCAGGAAAAGGTGAATACACGCTTACGTGTTGCTATAATTTAAAAATACTACGATATCCAGTCGCAATTTAAATTTCACAAACGGCTTCATTGTCAGCGTAATGGACATTCAATAATCCTGTATGTGATTCTTCGCCCGAGCTACGGCTTTCGTTACCGTATTCTACATATTTAAGTAGAATAGGCTCGCGCGTGTTCGACTGGTCAGACACAGCGTTAGCTTAATGCTCCTGTAGCATTTGAGAAATTCGTTGGCTTCAAATTTCTTCCAGGCGGTCGTAAACGAAGTGCAGTTAAGAATCGAGAAGCGATCGAATCCCCGTGCCACGCTACAAAGCCTAACACTAAACAACGCCAGTCTGGCAATAAAAAACAGTATACAAGGAAGATAACACTTATGAGACGACCAACGATTGAAACCAAAAACCGGCGCATCTCGCTCTGATGAGCTCCACCGGTCTTTAGAAGCGGTGCCAGATAGTAATCGCTGGTAGCACGGAGCGAGCGCGCATGCGCGCGTGCCAGTAGACGGTAGCTATCGCGCATGCGCCCGTGCGTTCATGTAAATCGGCTATGCACAGTGGCGTTAGCGGCGGTGCATTCGTGCTGTTGCAGACCGTACGTGTCGCGGTACGTCCTTGTAAGGCCACTTGCCTCCCGTCTAGTGTTGCGCACGCGTGCACGCTAGCGTGTACGAAGCGTGTCTAAGCGGCGATGCGTGTTGCGCGCGTGTGCGTGCGCACACGTGCCGTTGAAGTGGCGCTGCGCCGAGGTTTCGCGAGCTCCACGGTGTGTACGCTGGTGTGCTGCCGCTGTTCACCAGAGACTGACGCAACGCACCTCGCACGGGCGTTTGCTCGTAAATCGATTCCGAGGGTAGGAACGAGAAGGGCCGGGCAAGAAACTGCGAACGCTAGCCTTAAGCAAAAGACCTCTCCTGGACTAGCTCTGGCTCGCAACGACAGGTATTGTCGTAATGCGTGCCGTTATCGTTGGGATCGTTACTCCTTCGCTGCGAGCCAGGATCATTTCGCGAATCGGGTTTATCCGCTTGAGCGGTGGCGCAGGATGCGAACGAAACAACGATTCTGCGTAGGTAAATAGTAAATCTCTTTAGGAATGGAGCAGCTGTGTAGGATTTCACTTTCATCGTTATTAGTGTTGTCGTTACTTTGTCTTTAGTACGAGTGTATGCAAATAGATGTAAAGTCATTGCTGTTGTGGAACCTCTTACGAGGACTCGTGAGTTCGACGCTCGTGCAGAAATCGCGTGGACGTTTGAATTATAATGAGATAATTTTAACGAGTCCGTCGAATCGGATTTCTCTGATGCGCGTTGGTCACGCACGTAAACGGAAGCGGGAATTGAATTCAAACCGGGGCGAATCGATGGATCGTCAAGTGGGCTGCCCACCGTCGAAATCGAACGTGTTCTCGTTCATCGGGTCGATCGTTCGAACTCACTGAATTCGCCAGAGATTTGTCTCGCGTTCGCCGTTTTCCTTTTCATCCGCCCGGCACGAACATAACCATTGCTGCTGCTCCCGCTTCCTTTTATTATTTGCAGATGAAGAATGTTAACTTTTTCATTAAAAAATTGCTCCGCTGTGCAACGAGTACCTCTACCTGTACCTCCGCAGTCATGTCCCCTTTCTTCGTCTTGCCAATTTTTTCCTAATCTAGTTGCTCATTCTCAACTTTCTCTTACTGCTTGCTATTCTGTCATCGACTGTGTCCTCGCAGAATTATCGTAGTTCAATTCCTCCCTGTCTATTAACCATCCAGCCCTTTCACCCCTGTTCTGCCTCCCTCTCGTTTCCACGGCGCGTTTAGCTGCAGGCACAGCCGAAGAGACTGTCGAAAGTGAAAGGAGCCAAAGAAATCAAGATGGATCGTACGTTCGTTATAACGCAGGTTTTCTCGCTGCGTGCTGCACGCACCTCCGCCTTCCACCTTCTCTTCTTCCACTGGTTCAAGGACTCGTGGCGAGCGTGGCAGTCGATACCAGGCATCGATAGCATCTCGCCAGTCGTGGATGATGTGGTGGATGAGGGGAAAAAAGACGAGTAGGCAGGTTGTCCCGATCAACTGAACCGTGTTAACGTCAGGCCTGTTAACGGGGAGTCGAATTAGTATCGGCGAGGGCGAATCGATCGTTTGTCGGTTTTGCAGCTTGTTTTTCATAGGATCGCGAGTTCTTCGGTTTCGGTCCGCGGGGCTCGACCCCGTGACGCCCTCGTGCACTTGTTGCAACGATTCCGTTAGAAAATACATACTGCAACTACGTCTGCAGTTCCGCCGAGCGGTGATCAGGCGTTACTTTTCGTACTTCGGGCCACGCTCCATCGCGAATCCGTTATGTTTCTCTCCATAAACCCTAAACGACCGTCTTCGTAATCCGGCGGGTACTGCTTAAAGTTTCTTCTCAGCCCTGCCCTGCGCTCATCGCGGCTTGTTATTAGGCTCGCTCGCGAAATACCGCCGGTCTTCGTACGGTTAGACTGGTTTCTCGTGGAGTATGCGAAACGGTCGCTAAGAGAAAGTACGTAGGTGTACTTGTCCAGAATCCGTGGATCTTTATGACACGAAAGGATACCAGAGAATTCCGTGTTCCGCGTGGTCCTCGGCTTTGGAAGTTTTTACCCTTTGATGAAGAGCTAAGGGGCGAGGTGAAAGCGAAAAGAAAGTTGAAACCTGCTGATTCCATTATTCGATAGTGCTACTGATTTACTATTTTTTCCGTTTTTGCTCTCAGGGACTCAAAGTTTCATGTGCATCTCGGCGAGGAAGAAAATCGATTTTAAATATACACTTGTTGCAAGGGCAATTAGAATTTACTCAATGTTTGCAACTTCAATTAACAAACCGCTTGCATCCTTAGCAGCATTCCAGCCAGGTATCTATGCTAGAGGAATGATCACAATTCTCCTACCATCGAGTGACCTGGATCATATCGACCCAGAATGTTCGATCTCGGTACGTTGTTTTGCACGATCGATTGTATTGCACACACGCCGGCGTCTTCGTTCGCACTTAAAAGCGTGGGCCGCGATAGGCGTGTTACTTTACGCTGGTACCCGTTATTAGCTACTTATTTGCGGCGTGACGAATTTGATAACGTTCAGGTGCTAATTCATGCGGTCAAGGTATATTAAGCTCACGGTCACAACAGCTGGACTGCTCGTTACAAGCGTGCAAACTCGTTAACCTGGGAACGCAAAGTGAGAAATTATAACGATTTCTCGTTGCGTCGAATTTAGCTCGGAGAAAATTGACCGAAAATTACTGAAATTGGAGAAAATTGGAAATGTTACCATAAAATGCGCAGACGAAACAATGCGTTCGAAATATAAAATATTAAACCAGCATGCTCAATTATTAATCCCCATGCATATTTAGCATCGAACAAAGACAAACAGAAAGTCTTTTCTCTGTTCTCAGCCTTCTTCGTTCTTTCACAGCGGGGCACCTTCGAGATTTGCTGATTATTGAATCCGTTTAAGACGGTACCTTAATTACTTTCGTTTAGAGAACATTATCGGTAAACGATAATTCAACGTGCCCAAGCTCTTTTAATTAACGAGGTAAGAAGAGTGAACGAGCTTATACGAAGATTCTCGAGAAAGGAAACAAAAGTCTCGTATACCATTTCCACGGCGGCACGAAAAGCCTTCTTAAAGAGCAACTCCGAAATCGGAATGGAGATAATTCGATGTTTATGGTAATTCAAGCTCATCACGAACAGAAGGTTTAATTTCCTACAATGTTGTCCCGTTACGCAATCCGTGCATATGATTATTTTCAAATTTCACCTATTCCCACAGTTACGTCGCATTATCGCGTGGAGTCATCTCGAATAAACTGTCGATCCTCCCCACCAATCCTCCACCCTCGACAAACGTAGCCTAAAAAATCACGGGAACGATGTCGACGAAGCATTACGTCGTTCGTTACACGATAAGAAAAACGAAGACACCGTTTCCCGATTAGATTTCTGTCGCTTTCTACTATTTTTTTTCTTTCTTCTCTCTCCCCTCTTTTTGTTTTAATTATTCCCCACGAAACGGCCCGGGGAACCGGCGAAAGTATTGTCGCGCTACGTTTGCTCCGGGCGCAGAACTTTTGGAGCAGCATCCCGGTCCAGACTTTTGCGGTGCGCCTCCGCCGTGTGCTATTGACCCTTTTCCACTACAGGTGAGCTGGGAGGGGCCTTGGACAGGTAGGTACACCTAACCCGCGTACCGTAAGAATTGAGAGTCTCGTATAACGGGTGTTCCCATGCGAACCTCGTTCTTACACCTTTCCTCGTTCATTCGCTATCATTTTTTTTGTTTTCTCTTATTTACAAATTTTTACATTCGCACACGCACAACCGATGATTGCGCAACGAACAAAATGACAGGCTGCGTATGCGACTCGTCGATGTAGCTTGTGTTAAAAAAATACACGATGAATCGACCGAGCATCGTAAATCGTGTAGTTTCCAGGAAATACAAAACTCTAATTGAAACCAAGGGGTAATACAACTCGTTTGATGGTGAACACCGGTTCAACGGACAGAACCAGCGAGGTTCTTGAATTCGCGCTTGCTCACCGTCTTAACGACACGTGCCAGAACACGCGTAGGCTGGTATTTTTACGACGTCACGGGCTAACCGTTTAGAATCCTCGTTAAATGGCGCGCAATTAATCTAGATGGAACTGGATGGGACAGCGGGGTGGATCAAGAGGCGGCAATTGGAGCTCGAGTTATCGCTGGCTGGCATCTTCGAATGGAAAAAGTCACCCGGTATGTGGCGTGGAAGGATGCAGCGTAGATATGCGGCAAGAGTGAGCATAAGGTGCACAAACTACCATACATGCCCTTGCACGGTGTGCCCGCGTTACGACACACGCGATACACGAGCACCCGTGTGCGCGCGGTGGCCATTAAGTTACGTACAATTAGGTGGCAGCAAAAAAAAGAGAAGACGAAATAGATTTTTGTCCACGATAATTGTACTCGAGATTACAAGGTATTTATGTAGATGTAGGTATATGGAAAATTGTGGATTAAAATGATTTAGAATAACAAGGCCGCAGTTTGGTTATTAGATTACTTTCGCTTAAAAAGATCGGCAGTATACAAAATATATTTGGTTATCCTATTTTTTGTCTAATCGATGGCGTTGGGTATAATTAATTCCAGCCAATTATGAAATTCAATCGCTCAGGTATATTCTTCCCCCTTTATTCTGACGCATCCGGCTTCTGTTATATCCGCGCTTCGATTTCCATCGAGGGGTTGGACAAGGTGTGACCGGAAGGTGGTGAGATCCTGGAGTCGATTTATAGATCTTGCGACCGGAGTGATGATCGCAACGGCGATCGCGAAATAGTGGCTATACAGAAGGAGGGAAAGTCTTAGGTACTGCGGGACAAAGGAATACCTTCGGCGATGGGTTTCGTTTATTTGCGAATTTATGTAGCGCACGTGGGCAGTGACGAGAGGAAATTCAATTTGAAATGATAGCGGCGATTCTTCGTGCGGCCTGTCTTTAGATTGAGTTCGAGGATGGTCAAAGTGAATTGCGGAGTTGGAGTTGAATTGAGTGTCAAAGATTGCACGGCCGAGATGTGTTTGCAAGCGCTTGAATATCGCCCAAAGGAACTGAAACTCGACTCGGAAGTACGCGCGTACACCGGACGCCCTCGGTTCGTACGACGATAATTAATTAATTCTCGCGTTCACGGTGGTCACGGCTGCCCGACCACGTTAGAACGAAAACGTCGCGCAAGAAGGCAGAAATAAAAAGCGTAGAGAAGAAACGAGTCGCCAGAAATATTAATCCCGATAAAACGTGTGCTCGATCCGGCCTATAGAAAATTGCCTCAATTTAGTCGTTCGAGATAGCTATCGAAGGCTTTTTTCCCCGCTCCAAGGTATTCGTATCCTGCCGTTGATTATCCGCGACGTTGCGTAGACTGTCGAGGGCCTGTGGTGTGTTCGTTGGTCGGTCGTGATCGTTGCGGCATCGACGCACGTGCGTCCACGCGGCGCGGCGCCGCGGGAAAGGCGCGTGCGGATTGCGAAATAACGAATTTAACGAAGCCGGATAGAGAGAGAACAGGTGTACACGGGGCACGATATTGGAAACTCGGTGCGGCGCAAGTTTGGTTTAATAGTGTTCCCGGCCGGCCACGGTATAATAATCAGAATCGAGGGAACGTGGACGCGGAACCTGGCGAAGTCAGCCGCGTGTGTGTGCATACGTATACAGCCTGATTTCACGGCGAATAATCGGTGTTTTTTGCATGGTCGACAGCCGGCATTACGTGGAAGTCAAGTCGAAGCGCTGCTAATCCGAGGCAGGTGAAAATCACGGATGATCTTCTTGACGATTATTGCGAAAGTGCCAGCGAGTGTGGATAGCGCAATGCGTGGAGTGTTCGATCGATCGATACTTGTTAAGGGATGGATTCGATCTATTCCCTCGAATCTAATTTGCCGTTAATATCTATCAAAGGGTTAGACGCGTAACTAGTGACTCCGATATGGCTGATTCTCCTCGCATAATATATTTAGCTGAGATTATGTCGTACTTGTGAAGCTGGCTCCATGCTTGTCTACTCATCCGTTCGACGCGTGTGCAATTTAAGAAATTTGCGCAGGATCTTTAGGTTTAGATGTTTGGTAAATTCGAGGCGAGTGAATGATAGGCAGCCGCTGCGGGACTATAATACGCACGAGCAACGCGATAATCTTGTCGCATAAATACTGTGATCAACACGCTATGGGAGTTACACGACTTACCGGACCGTTCTTCCCAGCGTTTCTCGATATCGCAGTTACTTTATCTCAATCCCGACGCACGGCGTCCGCCCGATGGATAGCTTCCAGCGAATCGTTCACTTAGTTGCTCATTACACACTTTGTTGTCCCCGCAAATGGCAAATAATTGCTCGAGCGTAGATACCTTCTCTTGCTTGTATGTATTTCCTACACGGGGAACAGAATCCAGTGGTTGCATCGGGAGTCTGATTGATAATCACGTCGTGTAAATGCCGCGATTATCTCGCGTAACCTGAGCACGAAGCTCCGCGGCTCTCAAGAAAGTGCGCTACACCTTGCCGGGTCTACCGTTCGTGCCAGGATTCGTGTACAACCACGGCCCTTTCTCCGTCGGTCGTTTCACGGGCTGATACGTTCCGTTTTATGGTGGCCGGTAAATATCGAGGCGATGAGTCGCCTTAAATTCCCGTTTAGTAATTACACCTTGCCCCTCGTGCCCGTGCACCGCACGGGTAAAGATCGAGCATCGAGCGATACGCTAATTTGATCGGTCTATTCAGCATGCGATGCTTCGTTAACGCTCGCCGCGTTTCTTTTCCCCTGTAGACCATGTTTTTACGAGATGCAGCAGCACTTTGTCGGCCGCAAACCCGTTCACTGCGCCGTGCTCTTTTACACTCTATTCGCCATTATTTTACGTTTATTATGCAGAAGAGCCCTCGAACGCAATTTTTTCGCATCTACCGAGCCGGTGCGCCGATTCGATCGAGCAAGCCGTTCCGGTTATATGCGTGTGCCCCCTTCTTGACATATCCTCATTTTACGGTGGCGCGCGGTGCTCTCGATCCTCCGCGAGCAATCGCGTTCCACCCGTCTCCTTCACATCTTTTTTCGCTCTGCTCCTTTTGTGCTCACGTTTCTCGAACCCTGCGGTTTCCCCGACCATCGGTGCGTTTCGCCGATCCCAATTCCATCGCGTCGCGATTTTTCCACCGACCGTCGACCGCGATCATCTTCGTTTTTCCACTGGCGACGGAACTGTTTGTCGCTCCGACAGGATATTTGCGTAACGCGGCCTGCGGATCCTCGAAGATCGACCCGACGCGACGATGAAATACTCGATCGACCAGATTACTCGCTTCCTCGTTTTATCAACATTCTTCATCTTTCGCCGGTGTATCTCGGGCGTCCGTTATAAATTACTCCTCCATCGTCGTAAATTACCGAATTCACCGACGCGACGATCGGTTCTAAAACCCCGTGGCAATCGATCCGATCGATTGTATCTTAGTGCCGTTACCTTGACGCGCTTAACGAAAGTGGAAGACAAGTTCATCGAGCACCAGGCGCGCTGTAAAATTGTGCTAAAGTCCTCCGACCGGGCTATCCTGCGTGGATTAATGTCTCCCTGTATATAAATATCGTGGCGCGCATACGCTATCGTAGCTACCGGGGGCTCATGCAAAAGCACCGGCCGGGTCGCGTTCACGCTCGATGCACCTGTGTAAACCGAGCACCGGGAGTTATTATCGCAGCGTTAACTCGTACATTCGCGGGAAGTTACCTGCGTTACGCGAAATTAATTCTTGCGGAATGGAGGACGAGCAATTTGAGCCGAGGGGAAAACGTCGTATAATATAATAACGAATTACCGGTGACGAGTACACCGCTCATGATTTATCGTAATTATCGTGCACGAAACACGGGTAGGACCGAGACAGTTCCCGTGACCGATCGGTTCTCGCGCACCACTGATCAGGCAGGGTAATTTCGTGCAGGTTGATCGAAATTAGATCGTTCGAAAAAATTCAGCCGCGTGATACACTTCTGCCCACGTTTAATCGTGCTGCCTCCATTTTAATCGTTACCCCCTTATCGCGTAAATCTTGTTCCCGGTGGATGCGTCGAGTGAATGTTAATTAAATTTCGAATTTATTTTATTAAAAGCCCGTTTTACCGGCGAGCCGTACGAATTGAATCGCGTTAAAAAATAATGGCCTCGCCGTAACTTCTGTTCGGCGGTAAGACAGTAAAGATCAACGGAGCGGGACAGGACGGAACAACGGGGCATTCCCTGAATTGCGGAAAACGGAAGGTAGTGACAGGCGCGTTTAATCGTTGCGGTGAAAGGGATTGGTCGTCGCGGCGATTCGCAAAAAAGGTTCGCACGCGTTAATCCGTGCCGGATAATACGCGGCGGATGCAAGAAACGCTCGGACACTTTGCTCGTTGGCTATTAATTAGCCGCACGAGAAAATCCATCCATCGTTACGCACGTACGCGTTTTACGGTGAAACGTAATTCATACGGGCGGTGAGCACGTAGTCCGCGTGCGACGATAGTTTCGAGGCGCAATTGATTTATAGGCGATACAACCGTCCCGTGGGAGCAGAAATTTCGCATCTCGAACCTTCCGCGTATGAAAACGAAATTCGCACGTGCGAACACCGGTGGGTGGTGGTCGCGAGATCTGGAATCCGATCGCGGACGTCTGTCGACCTTAGCCGGCTCGTTAGAATACATGAATAAAAATGGCTGTATTATGCGAGGTTACGTCACAGCGTGGTTTCGAAAGTTTCTTAGGGAATGTCGAATCTTGCGGAGGCGAGTTTAAAGCACCTGCCGACTCTATCCGAGATACTTGAATTTGTCATCAAGGTCTTGCGCTGTCCAACCGCTATATTCACAGGCGGCGGAGGTGGCGGAGGACGGTATGGAAGGAGGAGATAAAAAAAAGAGAAGAAAGCTGGAAAGAAGTAAATATATTGTAGCGTAGAGAGAACAGAAAGAAGATAGGAAGCCGAAGCAACGAGATAGAAGAGAAAAGGTGACACTCGAAGGAGGATTAGCTTCTACAGGGCCGCCGGTGTCCCACGGTACTTAATATCTCACAGAGAATCATAAATAATCGAGCGATGGCCGGTTTCGAGGTACGCCACTCGAAATCCTTCTCCTGCTCGGTAGTTTGGGAACAGGTATAAAACGTAGCGTCCGGCAATCGAAGGATAGGGGCACGGCAAGATGGAAGTGGCGTTTGCAATTAAAAAACGATTTAAATGCTAATGGTAGCGAGTAATTAACGCAAGTCACACGCGGGCAGCGCCCTTCCACCCCATCCTTGGTTACCGATTATGATTTCAGGGGGCTGGGACCCGGGTTGCAACCCGGTCGAAGGGAGCACGGCCGGAAGGAGAATATCGATTTTCGAGGTGCTCGTCGAAACCGTCGATGGATTCGTAATGAATCACTCCGCGGGTACGAAATTCGCCGTCCCGATCTCTGGGATCGTTAATAAAAGTCGACGAGCTGATGCGCGTCCGTCTGTTACTCGTTTGTTATTGTAGATTCTTCGATGAGTGATGGGCAATCCTGTTGTCCGTAGCGCTGTGTCAGCAGTTTAGTAACAATTGCTCGACGATTTATACCGTTAATAAGTGATTCCGCATTATTGCCTTCGATAATCTGAATCTTTCATTTTTACGGTAACCTAGATTTTGCGGGAGTCGGCCAAACGACTGTCCACGGAAAACTAATTAAATAATCTGGACCTCCTCTTGCCGAAGAGAACTACATAATTGAAACGTCCAATCCCGATAACGAGCAACGCATTGGCATATTTAAGTGCACGTTAGACAGTGTACGATAATGAAAGTAATTGAATGGAAATTAAACAGAGATATATAACCGTATAACCGTTGTTCTGCCTCATTAAAAGTCGTCATAAATTCCAGAGCGCTAATAATTCTAAACCGAGATACCTGAAAGCAGTCGTTCCGACGTGCTCGACAGTTCTACTGCTATGCAGCCGAATTTCTATAAATATGTAAAGACACTTCGCTTCGGTCTCTATTAACGCAATCTCCCAGGGAAAGTATCGGAAAACGCTCCGGCAATCGTTAGGTCGCCCGGTCCCGAGCATCTCTCGGGCCCTTTAAGTGGTCCCACGATTCCATTTGTACACGGTGCATGAGTTATCGCGGGATATCGCGGCGACACGTATTCTACGGCACCCGTGCGTGTAAAAATCGTAATAACAGTTATCGCCGCGTGTCAATCGGCGCCGATTGAGTATTCATTAATTAAATAATACGAGCCGGTGCGGTGCGATAAGTGATTCAGAGTGGGCCCACGCTTATCCGCCGAGGAAATATACGACCGTGGCCCGTTGGCCGCGACTTCCTCGGTTGGTCCGCGGCCAACAACAAGAAGAGCAACGCGGACTGGTGACTTCTACCTGGCTGCGGCCACGTAGCCGGGGACAAAAAACTTTATCGACGGGGCAATCGACTGGGTAATCCTCGATAAAAATGTACCGAAACGAAGCAAGTCCCGCTACCCGCGCAGAGGCGGTCCTATTAATTCAACGGGGCACGGCCCGATACACCGAACGCGGAAGGTACGATCGGATAATAATTGACACCATACGGTGGAATAGCCGATTCGCCGCGGCAATCACGCATCTGCCATGGAATAATTTTCTAGCCGATTCCGTTCCGTTCTGACTGGGCGCTTCTTCTTACTTACCTACATGCGAGATTCCAAATCGCTGATGGCGAACGAATAGATAATACCTTGCTATTCGCTTCGACCTATACGCTCGCTACGTTTGCATATTCTGGGACAGAGTTTTGGCAGAGGGTGATATTTTTGCTTGACTTTAGCCTATACCCATAAGCGTTGGTACGATAAATTAGGCGATAATGTCTAATATTAAATTTCGCTACCTTCCCATTGAGCGTCCATGAATATACTTCGATCGAGGCAAGCCTTTCACATCCCCTGTAATTCATTGAAACCGTAAACGATGCTTCTCAAAGGGGCATTGCATTATGCAATAAACGGGGCAAAGCGCTGAATTGATTTATCCCAACATCTATTCCTGCATGCTAATTAATCGATACGTCTACTATCGCCAATTACTTTTGCCTTGGAACTTAATAAGCCATCTCGTCAATTAAGAGACTGGTCTAATCGAACGAACACAGGTGGTCGTCGCATAGCGAGACTCCGCCGCTGATGGCCGATCCGTGTAGAACAAGCGAGGAGGGGCTTGCCCTTTGGCCCGGCCCGCGTTTCCGATGGTTTCTTAAGTGTGTACCTTTCTCTCTCGTTTCGTTCGTACCACGAGCGCCACGAGCGACGGGGATCGTTCGGTTCGACGAACGATTCGGTTACGTCGATACCCGACCCCCAACCGTGGCTGTCGGAGTCGAAGAGCCGCGCGTCGATTAAGACGTGACCGATGAACAAGGGAGTCTTATCGAGGGAACACTTGCAGCCAATTCCATGTGCTCGAGGGGGTTGTGGGCGAGCCGCGTGGGCGTACGCAGATCGTTCTCTCCTCCCGGACGTTCTATTTCTCTTGCTTCCAACCGTTTCCCTTCGAAAGGATACAATCTACGCGAACGCGTGCACACGTACACGAGTCATTGCTCTCGCCCATCGTAGCAGATGCTGACTTCGAAAATGAATTTATCCTACGAACCGTGATGCATCCGCACTATCACGGCCAACGATGCATGACTTGCACCGGTGTGCATCGGACCGAATGAGCTTCCGCAGACCGACCGTATCGGGCACTGTATCGAAAACGTTTCGACTTTCGCGGCTAATTTTCGAGCAATTAACGAATCAATTTATTCGCCGGCTATCTAGATTTCGTCACGCCGTCCTTTGTATCGGTCTCATATACCTGGCCGGTCGGGGCGAACGGAAATAGCGTATACAGGCGTGTATACGTAACATGGTAGGATCGCTTTCGAAAGGAGCTGCCCCGTTCTCCGAAGAGCCAGCCTCGTGTACCGATTTATTTTGGTACGAGGAGACACTCGCGCAACTCCCGCGACGATTTATCGCGCGGAAACGTGTCGTCGACGTTGCGAGCGTGAGAAAAGGTCGAATTTCTAACAGATTTTCATGCTGAAGACGATCGTAAGGACGACGGGAACGAGCCTTCCCAGAATCTGATACGGCGATCCGGAATGGGATCATGAATCCAGTTGGTCGTTGAACTTACTCACGGCCCTTTGCACTCCCATAACGAGGATTTTAACACCCTCGCCCGATGTAGCCGGCCTCTTTGCTACGTGCCGAAGGATATCATTTCCACGGAACATATTCCGAGCGTGGCGTGTCGTCATCGAGCCTGCTCTTAATTCTTTAGATAAGAAAAATCAGGTGTTATGGCCGGGTCGCTGTGCCGGGCCAGCGCTACGCTTCTTGAAACTCACCGGTACCAGAGATCATTGCGGATAAGGCGGTGTTATTTCCCCGGGTACCACGGGAGATCTTGAAGTTTCTCGGTCGTGATGTGATTCATGGTTCTAGGTCATGGTGCTCTTCGTGGTACTCGATCCAACGACGTCGCGGCGAGAGGAACGCTCGCTCCGAGCGTGGGCCTCAAACGCCTCGCGCTAGGACGTTGTGTACTCCGCTTCTAAGAATTTCTGTTCTCCAATTTTTTTCGTCTTTTTTTCCTTCTGGCCAGGTTCTGATACGTTGACTCGCGTGGTCGACGATGTACAAAATTGCGCAGAAGTCGTTGTACCTACTGGCAAGAGGAGCAGCAGCGCTTCTGGACGATGATGGATGATAGGAGGAAGGGTTTCAGCGACGATTCGTATCGCGTTCTTATTTCGTATTCGCGTTTCAATTCATTTGAACCGATAGCGGACGGCGTAAGTTCGATTTCGAGTTATTCATTGCCGCAAGGTAGTTCAGATGCGAACGACACCAAGGATAGTTGGCAACCGGTGGACCGAGTTTTATCGTTCAACGGGGAGTGAAATTTAGCGTCGCATTATCAGGTGTTATTTGTCGAAATATAGAATCTGGTTCGCGTCTCGCGGAACGATCACGATAATTTGTTCGCCGCGAGACATTTACAGGTTCGTTTCCTGGAATGCTTCCGCGAAAAGCATCGTCTGCCAGGCCGTGGAGCGTCTCCGAAGATTGTTCGACCACATGCCAACCGTAGATAAGGGTTACCATAATATCCGTGTAACACGTTGCCACGTGTAAATGCTCACTCGTAACCGGCCGCTCTTACCTGGCCGTGGTTCGTTAATGAGACGTCTGCCTACGTGCATTTCTCAGACGCTTCTTTCCCTCCTCGTCCATAACACGACAACATCGTGGAGGCCCTATCTGTCGCCTTTCATCTGACCCGCTGCACTGGCTCGCGGAGAATTAAACAATTACGAAATAACCGGACGTAAGAATCTCAGGAAAGTTGGTCCGAGAGGTCTTCGGGTTTATTTCTCGAAATCGTATCGTTACTCCGCGACGTGTCGCACTCGCTAGAATTCCTTTCGAGTTTATAACGCTGCTCGACATTTCTCACCTCGAATAATAATCATTATTCCTCTCTGTCCACGGTTAATCTGATCCACCGCGAGCAGCGATTTATACAAACGGCTGCTGATCCGACGGTGAATGCATTGGTGGATTGAACGGTGCTGTTAGAAACTGCTCGTTCTTTTGCACGTTTCATCCCCGATACGGTTACGTCGAGGTGGTACCTGCAATTTGTTAGCGCGGAGGCGGTTCTCGAGGGAAGAAGCAACCCGAACGATAATGAGAAGACGAATCGTATACATAGCCGGATACTTCTATCTCTTTGCGGTAATTGCAACTCGATTACAAGGTTCGATCGCGCGATTGCCAGTGTCGACCTGCAGGTCTTAATTAGTGTGCCACGCGGAACTGTCAACCTGTTGCTTCCTTCTGAATGTTATCCGTGACTGGTGCCACCATGGAGCATGGCGATATCATTGGGCGCAAGAGAAAATACGGGAACCGATAGAACAGTAAGGTCTTTTCTAATGATATAATAAATAACTACAAAGCCCAGATTGTATGAGAAAAATAATGGTCACCGCTACAGAGCCATTACTTGAACTCTACTCGAGACCTGAACGAAAACCACGTCGAGCAAAATGAAAAATTGCCAAATCGTAGCTTATCGTCGAAATACGGAAACCGTGTCGCGCAATACACGAAGGGTGTCCCAACGATAGAAAGCAAGCGTTGGGGGGTAAGATGCGGCAAGTATTCTCTTTACGCAAGTGGAGATATGCGGCCCGGTAAAAGGTGGTACGCGGTAAGCAAGTACCAGGAGTGTGCTACGCTGTCGTCGCGGAGGATATACGAGCTATCGGGGGCTGATGAATCGCTTGAAACTTCGGGTCGGCCTGGTATCGGCGCACGGTGTAAACGGAACCGTAAATCGCCGGGACGATAAATGACAATTGCGTCTGACACGATCGGCTGCCGTCCGTAGTGTAGAATCCGTTCGTGCGAGCGGGGTTGCGCAGCCGGCAACGGGGCGAAGGGTGTTAACGCAGAGGTAGCAGAACGCGTGGGCGGACGCGAGATAACGCGGCGCATTACGTGGGACGTTAATAAATTATTATTGCGCCTCGCGAGATCCCCTGCCGCGGTGTGATATCTCCATTGTCCTTCGGTAAATTAATAGCCCTCGCGAATCACGCGCCGTTCGTTGAGAAATATTTCGATCATTTCTCTCCCTCCCTCTCCCTGTCACCGATACACCTTTCCAGTTCGGAGATCTACTGGATTCGGCGACGAACGAAATTTGTCTACGGCCGACGCGGGATTCCCTGGACGAAATTATCATAATTATGCCGAAACGATGTCCCGTTCGATCTCGCCGCATCGGATGCAGTTCGTATAAATTTTCGCCGCTGGACCGACGAGCGTTTTACAAGGCGTTCCATGGGGTATCAGTGTCGGTGCCGTTACGCAGCCACGTCGAGTTGTCGGGAACAGAAACGAACGATATGACAAGATTGAGATTATGTTGGTCGCTGTACAGTGTACCTGGACGTCTTCATTGTCGCCTGCCCCGCGGTGACGTTCGGCCGTTAACAAAGCGGGAAACCAGCGACGATTATCTGTTATCTAACGAGAAACGAGTTTACCCCGTTTCTTGCCCGCGACAAGAATTCCATGTCAGTTAGCCGGCCGGCATTCCTATCGCAACCATCCACTGAACATAATTCATCGTGCAGCGAGGGGGAACAATGTCGTGCCCGGCCCGATCCATCATCGTAACAATTAGCGAGACCCGCGTTTCTTTATCGTCACGCACGTGGGAGGAGTAGGTGGAGGAACGGTTCGTCGTTCCTCCAGGATGATTCAACCGTACGATTGCATTAATGGGCCGGAGGATGCCTTTGTCCGGATTTGGTAGCGAGAACTATACTTTATGAGTCATTGTCCACCGCGTTTTCGATCGTTCGCTTATTTATACGACGGGAATAATTTTGCTCGCGCGACAGTGTCAACAATCGTTGGAGACGGGTACTTTATTTCTTGAACATTTCACGTCCAACTGTGTCGAAGGCAATTCTGTATTATGCTGGTGAATTAATTTCTGTCATTTTTACGTTGTCCGCGTACCTGCGTCTGGTTACCCTGAAGCGTCGCCCGCGAAGAGGAGACGGACGAGCGACGCTGACGTTCTATTGGCAGCGTGACAATAATCGGTGACTATGTGGCTAATGTTCGCAACATTTCAGGATCGCGACGTCTCGGCGTCTTCGTTTATCGTGCAATCTTGTGCAACATAATTTCATGGGGAAACAGAAAAAGACCGAAGGGGGACGCGAGTGGCACTCGTGCCAAAAGCCAAGATCAACATTACAGTGTAATTGTAATCGTTCCACGGCTCGGTGCAATATAATTGATCAAGAGTGTTGCCTCTTAAAATGGGCGTACCACATTGTCGCGCTTGTCCATTAGGCTAATGAGCAGCTGCGCCGATGTTCGCGAAGTGAAGTCACGATTCGAATCTTTTGATCTCTTTGCTCCGTTGAATTATCCTGGTTTCCTTAATTTACGAGGCGGTCGATAACGATAAGGCCTGCCCTGGTTGAGAATGAGTGTCTGCCACAATGACGGTATGCAGCTAAAGGTTGCAATTTCCGCGGGCCGGCTAACGGAACCGTTTGTCACTGCCCGTGACACTTTAGACGCACCGCTTAATTACCAAGGCCTCTATCTGAAACTCGTCCCCGGTAATTGGTCCAACGTAGGCGGCAATCCTTTCGAGTATTAGATGCAAAAGACAGGACGGAAAAAGGAGTAATGCTCGCGTGGCAAGTAAATTGATGTTTCCCTTAGCAGAACATTTTAACATTTATATCAGCCACCAGGAAGCTAATAGTGCACCTCCATTAAAAGCTCTTACACGAATCACTCTATAAATTCGTGCCCTCCTTTCGTCACTCTACGCGACGCAGCTGTTGCGCTAATTAATACTCCGATAGAAACCGCAGCGTGCACGTTTCGGCACGCGTTCACAGGATCCGGTCTTGCAGTTCAAGCCGGGGATCGATCGGCGTGCAAAAGTAGTCGCGTATTTCATAAAGAAGGGGCGGGGGGGGCTGATTTACGATTTCTTAACAAGTATCCATACATTATCGGGCACATATTTTCAAATTAGCGGTAACCATCGACACCGCTGATAGCCGATCGGCCTCCGTCTTCCGATTTCCTTATCTCCCTCTCTGCCCGCGGCGCTATTCATCCCGCAAGGACACTCGTAATTACGAGCACTACATCAAAATCCGGCTCCCGTTTCTGCGGCTTCCGCGAATTTCTCTTTGCCCGGCAATAAATTCACTGCCGAAGATCATCCCGCGGTCTCATCTCCGGAGTCACCTGCGGTCGCCGCAACCTGGTAGCACCTGCCCGAACGAAACGTTCCCCCTCGCATCTACTGCTCCGCGGCGCTATTTTCGCGAGGTGCACGCTTCTTGCCGTGTACCAGACGCGCGACACATTGCTTCAACGGAAGAATTTTTCTAGCTGAGCAATACTAGCTCCAAAGCTACACGGCCCAGCGACTTGGCAAAAGCTTTCACAGCTTGCTCGCGTATCATTGGGCTTCCTATATTTGACTCTATTTACGCGGATGCACCTATATGAAACGGCGCATCCTCGGCGAACAATCCAAGGCTTGTGCAACGTGCGAGCCCACGGTTCGTGGCGCGTGCACGCGACAGTGGACACGCGGGCTCACTATGCACGGGCCGGGCATAATAGCGTTCGCGTATGAGCGTGACGCGAGTTGCGCGCGTTTTATAAATAGACATCGCGCGGTGACGGGCTATCCGCTCGCCCTGTGTTACACACGGTGTGGCGCGACGGTGGTTCCGTCGTACACGGTGCGCCGCTATTATAAGGACAACCGCAAACCTGTCAGCAATCGCTGGTGGACGTCGAACGCGTAGGAAGCGGGAGGTGAAACGGGCCAGAGAGTGCGAGCACGCGAAAATCCCACTTCCATCGTCGGACAGCCGGTCGGAGGGAAAACTTCCGGTCTGTCCGGTGACCGAGTGAACGCCACCTGTCGCTCGTGTGTCTCTCGTCGATTTGGTTTCACGCCCCTCGGACGGGCGTCCCGTTTACCATCGAGGTGGATAACTGATCGCGATGAGAACGGTAACCGATGCCGCGTGGGTGTACCCGGGGAAGAGTGGCGAGCGCGGAAACGAGAAGAAAACGTAGCTCCCTCGGGAACAAGGTATTTCCTACGGGTATAACCGTGCTGGCAGTCTTTCAACGTCTCGGACGCGTTTTGGAGTAAGATCGCGGGCACTGCGAATACCCGTGGATACGGAAACGGTTCGCGATGCAGATGTGTTTCGTTTTTCCCGAAAATGATACGCAACCGGACGCGCGAATTTGCGTTCGCGAAACGGTCTCGCCAAAGGACGACAGTTTCTATCCTAGGAGCGCCGGAGATCGTTCTGTCGCCGCGGGCGCGAAGATCCCATCCGCCCCGACGTTCCGCGCTGAAAGTCATAATTGAGACAGCTGTCCGGCCGTCGGGGATGCATAATGCTAATTAAACAACAGACAATTTGTCTATTACTATTTTCGCGGCCGGTGACGCGCCGCCTAAACGACTGTCTCCCGGCTCTATTTATACCGGCGTTTTCGTTCGCCGTTTCCATGAATCAGCGGCGCGAAACGCGGCCGTCTCATTGAAAGCGCGCGAAAACGGCTGAATGAGTTTCGCAGAAGCGTATAATGGAAGCGTAGCCACCTCCATCGTTGCGGGGTCCGTTCGCCAATCGCGTTTCCGTCGGCGTCGCGACGCGCCGCGCCTCGCCGGTCTCATCGTCGCAGCGCATCGGCTAGACCGGTCGACAAGAGATATCAGGAGAAACGGCCGCCTCCGTCGCGGAACAGTGGCCGTCGTTGTTCGCCTAATGGCCTGCGCATTTCTCCGTCGGCTTTCACAGCCAGCTGATTATGACACGCTGGTCGCGGCTGCGGCAGAGTGCAAGATACCTCGTCATACCACGTGCTCCAGTCACCGTAACGCCATTTGCCCGGCTAATGACTCGCGGACGCTCGGCCACGAGCCGGTCCCTCTTCGAGTTCGTGACGACTCTATTCTAGAGGAGAGTGTCACTCGCATTCAACGATTCCGGTTGTACCCTCGACCGTTTGCGCCGCTTGCACGTCGCGTTTATAATTCTCTCGCGTTAGCCACGCCGCTCGATACATGACTTACAACCCGCCGGCTTATCGTCCTGTACCCGTTTGCCACCGTCGTCGTGCCGGGCCGCCCAGAGGACCGCCGCTGATCCGCGACAACGGCGCAGAAGGAAAAGTCGATCATTCTGGTTTCGCGATTTTTCGCCGCCTCGAACCGAATAGATCGTAGATAGACGCGGCGATTAGAGGGTTTTTCCAATAGAACGCGGCGCAGCGCGACGCCAGGATAGAACTGTAACAGGTGACAACTTCATTCGAACGGGGAAATGCGGTTCACGCGCGGTAAGCTAGCGGCGCTAGATAGCGGGATAATCGGTAATAAATGGGACGACTTCGAGTCACGGCTGCTTATCGGCCGCCCAGTCAGCTCTAATGAGATTACCAATCGTTCAAGAGCGACGATGCACGAGCGAAGATAGGGGACCTTGATTCATTGACGCGATCCGGGGACAACGATAAGATTCGAGGAGGTCCGCATCGATTAATAGACGACGCTCGATTAAGCGTGACGCTGCGACTCGGGACGATACGCGGATCTTGTTGGTCGCGAGACGCCCCCGTGTTCGATGCAGGAAACGACTCCGTTCCATCGTGAAACGTGGAAACGCTGTCCTACACCTAGGCGGCGTGACGTAGCCAATTATTCATCGCGTATGATTGCGAGTAACAAATCGCCAGTCAAGTGGCAACACCGTCGGCAGCTTGCGCAAGCGGGGCGAGAAGACAAGATCAAGAGAGGAGTAAAGAGAGGAACGATGAACGGCGGAGAAGAGGGACGAAGATACGGTTGGAGCCTCCGATGTGGTCAGAAGGAGAAAGAGAGAGAGAGAGAATGTATGAGGCGGTCTCCTCCCACGTATGTCTAGATGCACGTCGCCAGAACGTAAATTTAGCACTAACGCATTATGCACGCTCGGACTGTGTCGCATTGGGCGTGCGATACCAGCAACAGCTTCTACGTATGCACTGTCTCGAAACGGTTGTAACGCAACGTAGAATGAAAAAGGAGGCTCATCTTATTTCGTCGGGGAACGCGCGAGATGAAAATGTTTGCCCTTCGTGACGGGGCGATCTATAAAAGAGGCGAAGTTAAAGGGACGCGGGATCGCGCGATAGAAGATTGCTTGAACGCGCCGCAACCCGGTGCGGGTGGAAACGGCCGACACGCGGTGTAAAACGAAGAAGCCCTCGAAGCAAACACAAAAAGACATTATAAAAGGTTTCGCGAAAATAGCAGTCGAAATTTTTCAAGAACCGCGGCAATGGAAGACTCATTTCATATGCTGTGTATAACGTCGGGTCCCGTAGAAATAGACTCCATGAGACTTTCATTAAAAATGGCATTGTAAATATAATATATTTAAATACAGTTAGTTTTCAAGTAATTCTGATTGTTGTCCCACGTTTTACAAAAATCGACCACTGTGCGGCGGTGCGTCGTGCCACTTGTGAGATGAAACAAGACGAATCGGTGTGCACGGCCGCCGCGAGTGCGGCGAGAATAATAGAGCGACCCATTGAAAATAATCGTAAATCAACACTAAATAACGAGCACAAGGTCGGCAATTCTTAGTTTTTCGCAGCATCCCCGGTCAGAAATCTTAATTAGTCCTTTGTGTCCCTCGCTGGCAATGGATTTGATTAATGCTTGGTTCACCGGGCCACCCTTTGTGCGCGCTAGCCCGCTCGGGAAAACAGAATTTACGCCGGCCACGATTGCGGTGCACGTTTCGAGTGCCCCGCCAGACGTTCACGGTGACATCGAAATCATTATGATTTAGAGATCGGTACCGGCCGCGCGAAAATTCAGTCGACGCGTGTGCGCGAGCTGTGTTGCGAGCGTAATTCTGATATTTATTATAGAAGAGTAAGGCGTCTGGAATTATCGCGTTTCCCGGAACTCGACGACGTGAATCTTCGCAGAGGTGAAACCGGTGGCAGAGGTTTAATAACATGCTGAATAAAATGCAGCTTCGTTATTTTTCGCGCGGTCCATTACGGACTGTCAAGGCGCAAAGTATCAAAAGGGGCATCGATCTCGCGCGAATCTAATTTACCCACTTCCCGTCCAAGACTAAACGTATTTTCATCTGTTATTTTCCATTCGCTCGCACCGCGTATGCAGTAGTTTGGTCCCACAATAGTAACACGAAGACAAATGTTAGCGATAAAGTCACGCAAATTGATGTGCGATGTACAGTTACTACCTTCCCGCTTTAGCGATAATTCGTACTATACTTACACTGTAATAGTTGTTTTACGTTCAAATTCCCCGCTCCCGTGCGAACCCCGCGGTTCCGCCCAGTCGCGGAATTCCGTGATGTCCAGTTCGCGAATCCAGATATTTTTGTCGTCTCTATTTCTATTTATCAGCGGGAGTCACTACTCGCGATTTCTCCCATCGCTCTGTCCGCGAATGAAAAGTGTGAGCCGGTCTCTCCCGCGAGAAAAGTGGCCGCGGCAATATGCGGGAATTCAGATAATGAAATCCTCGAGGTTGTACACCTCGGGCAATTAAACCCCGCGAGAAATAAATTGCAGAATTATTTCAACGAAATTGTGCAAATGATTCCGCATTTACGAAATGGGGGAATAAAGTAGGCGATTAAACAAAGCTTTACTTTCACCCGCAGCCGCAAATTAGTTTCACTAGCCTCGCGATCGTTCTTTCTTCCGTTCTTCGAAAGCCGCAACGCGGCCAGGATACTTTAACCATTTCGATCGTTATCTACGTTAGTTCTGGCTAATTCGTGGCGGAGCGTTAACTATTCCTGGAATGATTACGCATTTCGGCCTCGCAAATCGGAAAGAATCGTCGAAATTGAAAAACGCTGGCCAGTTGTGCGGGACCGTAGCTAGTAGCACCGTAAACTAGATTCGGGAAAGAATAATTAGCCCCTGGCAGTTTGTCGAGCAATCAGTGCCAAGGTAATAAAGCAGGTGCCGCGAGCTCTCGTCACGTACTTAAGACGTAATCGGTGGTCGTGCCGATAATCTGATACGCGGTTGATCGCGGCGAACATTTTTTGCAATGCAAATGCTAAACGTTTACAAACTGGTGAAACGTGTACGGAAATTATTACGGGTAACAAGAAGGACAATTAATTGTCCGGCGTGTTTTGCGTCGCATCGTTTAAAAATTGATTTGGAGTATCGATAGCATGATCGATTTTTGACATTGGATAGACGAACTTGCAAGCCGTAGTTACAAGCGGCAGGGCTGCAGCCATGGAATCGCAACGAACAGAAGGTGGATGGTGCTCACCTATCTCGCGCCTACTTGGGATAATTGCGTCGAAGACGGCGTGATTAACTGACCGGAGTGACTGCATGGATTGTGGGTCGACGATCTATTTCGATCTGGCCACTGGTCTTCCCTCGCAAAAAGAGTTCCACGGTCCGCGTCATATTGTTGCATCTGATTTCCGGTTGGACGACCGTTTTCTCCGTCGTCAGGATTTGCTTTTCCAATGGCACTTGCAACACCTATCCACGATCGAGAGATAAACAAGTGAGGACAATTACGTAACACTCGTTCGGTAGACAGTAGCGATACGATCGAGTGGTTTACAGACACCTGTGTGCAATAAACATGACCACGAAATACACAATGAGACGAAGAATGGCGCGGTGTCCCTCGGTTCGATCGTCGATATTGTTGCATTAAATAATCGTGTTGCGCAATAGTGATGTAATCGATTAAACTTCGGCGCTATATTATTAGCCGGCGTGAGTCATTATCTTTCTGGGAGGACGATCGCGCGAAAGTAAACGGCTTCACGACACTCCGACGACTTGGCTGCTTCGGAAGCAGCATCCCCGGGATTTTCGCACCCTCGTGCCTTTTTTCATTGCTCCTGGCCCATGTCCCTTGACTCGCTTTACACCTTCTTCGTTTCTCGTTGCCCCTTTTCTCTTCACTTTCGAGCTCGTCGCATACCCCGTGTCCCACCGTGGCTTTCGTACACCCAAGCAAGCTCTCCCTGCTTTTCGACGCTCCGAGAGCCACCCCTTCTTCCCCATCCTCCTCGTTCGCCCCGTGAAACGCGGATTCGTCATAAATCGTTTCGCCTGTATTTAGCGGCACGGTAATTATTCGACGCTGATCAGAGAAAGCTGTACCGCGCGGCGCAGTCTATTTTGCCCGATCGTCAGAAACCGTGCTATTTTCGATTTGTTCGACGCGCTCCACGCCATTCTGTCCCGCGACTCGCACGAGTCGTGCATCGTGGCAACTTCCTACTGGCCTCTCGTGCTCACCGTCCCTTGGGGCCCTAATGCATTCTCGGTTGAATGGAGAGCGTGGAAGCGATTTTCCTCGGCTGCTCAATAGCGTCTGTTCGTTTTGCTCTAGACGTGGCGTGGCGCACAGGAGGGAGGACGACAGCGACGACGTAACATACGCGCGCTGCTCCCTACGCCGCCGACTCGAATAATTCACATTGTCCGTCGGGAATGGTAGACAGTTCAGGGCTTTCTTTTGCCAATTATTTCGGGACACGCTGGCGCGAGGAAAGAAAGCCCCGCGGGGCAGAATAGATCGCGCGATTTTCTGCGGACTAATTTAGCCGCGCGCGCGCTCAGTCGCCACTGTGCGCGTGTACTCTCTTTTTTCCTTCGCCACTTTGTCCCGCTCCGTCTTCCATTCTCTGCCCCGTTCAGAACCCGAGCGCAATTCCCGTAACCTTGTCTCTCCTTTTCTTTCACCGCGGTGGAAACGTCATCCCCTTCTTTTTTTTTCCCTCCCGTGCCACGGTCTGACGGATCGCTCTGCTCCTTTTCCGTGGTGGATACCAGCTCAATTATTCCCCTCATTAACGCCATCCATATCGGTATTTCTCCTGTCGCATTCGACCACACCCTTGCCAGGCGAACGATAAGTTATATGTGTACTGGTTGTCCATCGTTCACGCGCGGTACCGTCGTGCTCGCAACGGGATCTGCAGGGAAAACGTACTCGTTCGCTGATTGCTCGTTACCCGTGATCCACGATAGAAGGGCCGCTAAGGCGCACCTTCGTATTTTAAATACCGCCGCGGACTACTAATTGCCGTCGTTGGCGTAAGGGTAATTTTAGATCATTCGAATTTAGACAATTTTAGCAGGCGACGCGTCGCGAGCCTCGGAAATTTCTATCGAGGTAGATGGATCTATCGGATAACGGGAAATTAATGATACCCAGATCGGGATCGTTCGCTCCGGAGCAACTGGCGTTCGGCTGCTTTCCTTTTTGTCATTTCTATATTTCCGATCCTCCCCGATATTCGATGCTCATTTTCTCGAATCTCCGGTTGCATCTGGAAATATTTCAAGTCCGCGGCCTCTCACTCATTATCGCCGCATACATAGTAATTTCCAACCGAATGCCTTCGTAAAAACCTCCGTTTAATCGAGCGGCGCCTCTCGTTCGAACCACTTCGTCAACCGCTTTCCGCATATAATTTCCTCGTTACTTCAATCGTCATTTTCGCCTCGGTTCTCCTCGCCTGGCGTCCATTTGCCTGCCACGCGCCATTAGTCATCTCGGAGCTCCCCTCTATTCGCCGTTCCTCCCCAACGAGCGAGGAACGCTCCTGCAACCTGATGGAACGCTCTACCGACGACCTTGCCATCCTCGTTTCTTCCGCGATGCACAGAATTCACGGCCCTGGTTTCCCATTGCTAGAACCCGTCGGAGGCTTCCCAGAGGACTACTGTGGCCAGGTCCACGGCGATCGCCTCCGTGGTCGTCTGCTCGAAATTTTCGATACGCTCTCCGCCTAACGAATTAATGCTCGCGGCGTTTCGTGGCTCGCGCACGCCATTCATAACGCGAATGTTATTAGCGCAGATCGCGATCGGATACACCGTCTTGGCCGGTCGTATGGTTAAAATAAAGATGATGAATGCCCGACCGCCCCTCGCTGCGCTGCGGTGCTAGATGTAGATTAATATCGACCCTCGTTCACTCGCAGCACCGCGCGACTCTTGCCCACCACCTAATATTTGCTACCTTCGCGCATCCCGCATCCTATCAACGACGTTCCCTCCCGCTAGATTGCCTATGCGGGGCCAGCAGTGCTCCCTTCTTCGAGAACCTGATCGGGGATCGGAGTCGAGGCGCGTCGAGCCGGCCGACTCGGTGGCAAAACTCTGGAGATTCCACATTGTCGCCAGTGGTGTCGCAGATAGTTGCGAAACAGGTCGAGGATGCAGCTGGGTAGCTGTCTCGTCGTTGACGACGACACTAGAGACCCGTACGAGCAAGTTACGGAAGCCTGGTGTATTAGAATAATTTTCCAATTGTCTGTGGTGTACTTCCCAACAAACGAGTCGACTGGCGAAGATCGTCGTCGCGAGCCTGTCGATTCAGGAAGCAGAAGCGAAGCGCAGCGTGCTGCTTAACGCCGGTGTTAACTGCTATTTTATGCGGACGCTGTTTCCACTCGTCACTGAGTTTCTACGTCTCGCCATCATCGCGTTTAAATCTACGGTGAAATTGACGCTTTTACCGTGACACAGGCATCGAAGGTAATCCGGGGGGAAATGTACTTGGATGTTCCAAGAGTTTATTATTTGTTTGTTTTTTTGTATTATGTGTACTCCAAAGGTGCCTTGATACCAAACTGTGGAAACGTGGCCTGTATCAGCGGGGAATTTGCATAGTAGTGGACGGCGTACGGCAATTTTAGTTTAAGCCAGGATCAGTGCACCTGATCGTCGGCGCAAACTATCGTGCTTCTTGAATCTCGGTGCGATCTCTCGCGTTCCTCTCATTGGTGAACGCTTCGATGCATCTGACGAAGGTGTTCGCGTCTGCCGACGGCTGCATCGCTGCATTGCCGTATTACTAGCATGTAATCATTTTAACGCGTGCGGTTCGTTAGAACGTTAAGGACGACGGCTTTGGGTACCTTCCGTTTGGCTGCCAGTGTTTCTCATTTGTCGCTAATCTTCTCTGGTGCCCAGTTTGCCAAGCTCATCCAATTTCAAGTTCTAATTATTTTCATTGTGAGGGAAAATGATATATTTTTCCCAGGGGCTCTTACGAGAAATATTATAAAAGTACAGATAAATGTCGCTGCAAGTGCAAATTGTATTTTCGTGAACTTCATGGAACGCATTCGTTTTTCGAATGATCCATCGAATAAGTTCCTAACAAAACGAAATTGAACATTGACCAACGAAAGTTATGACATGGATAGATAGAATGTGTTGAAAGGTAGAACGAATGGGTAATTAATAGCAATTTTATTCAGGTCACCATCATAACTAATAACCGAGGCTAGGAACGTTAGATTAAATGTTTGTTCTGTCGCTTATCTGACGAAAGAGTTGCCCCGGAAATTAAAAATTCATCGTCTTTTTTTCTGCCGCAACCAAAACCTCGACTACCCGAGGTGCTCGACGGATTATTAATAACCTTTAAACACGGCTTAGCGAATGCTCGCCAGTTTGGCACGCGCATTTTTCGTCCCGCATGAAAATGATGTTTTACGAGAAGGGGGCGTACTGCTCATTTGTCAGGGGGAAAAATGGGAATAACGTTGAACCAAGCTCTGCAGCGATTAAAGTGGGCTGTTCAACCAGTGGCGAACGAGCGCTCGCACTTGCGTAGGCAGCAATCACCGGCGCACGAAGGACGAACGATAATGTCCTGGCGACACTCGAGATGCGTTTCAGATCCTGTTCACGTTATCCAGGCTGCAATGGATGTTCCTTTTGGCCTGACAGGAAACGCATTCGTTCTACGGCACGTCATAGGCCGCGATCGTGGCAATCGATCGGTACTTGTCAATTATGATTCATAACAGAGATCCTCTGATTATATTTCTGCACTATAATGGTGGCAACATTGTACAGAAACGGAGGGGTGTCCGCTGCACGGAAATCGATGTCACGGAATGACAAATCTGTGCAAGTATTTTTGCCCCCGGTTAAATCGTTCTAATTAACTGCGGGTTAACTACTTTTTGTGAATGGCTGAATAAGTAATAACAAAATTCTGGGCACTTCGTTCCACTATTTAAGGAAGTATTTGTGTTTTGAACTTCGATGGAAAAGTTGATTTTTTTTTCTTAAAATACGTATCTCCGAAGATACTTAGCAAGATCTTTGAGCAACCTTAAAGAAGGCCTAAAAAATGACGTTAAAAATACAAATACCCCCATAACCATCGATGTAAGATACATTACAAAAGCGCATACTTTTCATGTACGGCGAGATTACGTTGCTCGCAGGTGCGATCTACAAAGTTGCCATTTTAACGGGATGCCTCGATCGATTTTGGTGTAAGACAACGTGCTCGAACATTTTGCATAAATGTTTCTAGGATGAACAGCCATCGTGAGTGAAAATATCCTGTCACGATGCTATCGTGATTATCTATTTTATTATAAACTAGCGAGAAAAGGTGTCGCGTTTTGCCGCGGCGAAGATCTTGGTGATGCTCGTCTCGTAAAGCATATCACTCATCGCGATTTCATCGCGGTGTTAAATCTAAACAGCAACCCTTTGGTCGTTTGTCGAATTAACACGGACACCGCCCACTAAATCATACGAACCACCGGCACGCTGATTCCTGTATTTCGATTTCTGAAACTGGACAATTTTCCTTTCCTCTGCTCGGCAATTAACGCGTGCTCCCTGGTCACGGGTTTTATTGCGGATGATCGTTACAATCCATCGGTGAAATTAACGGCGGACGACGATGCTAATGACCGAACAAGGTTGAGAGCGGACGCACGAAATAGAAAGGTAAAATCCCGAGGGTGAGATAGAGAGAGAGAGAGAGAAGGAGAAAGGCGAAAGTGTCTTTAAATCATTCCGCGAACGGGTCGCAGAATTGGCCAGACTAGAACATTACAGAAGAATGCAGGTTTTCATTGGCGAAAATTTGTGACTCTACGGAGTCCACTGGCCCCACGGGTTAATACGCGACACATTCTCAGACGGCGTCGGCCGCGAATTAATATAGCCTCGACGGCACGGTGCATCGGGGATTATAATTGCCTGAGAATAATGAGAATATCCCCTGGGAATTACGCTTGGCCACGGAGTGCTCTAATGCAGCTTCAAATAAATCCTAACCGCGTTTCGCGGTACAAATGGCGCGTCTGTTCATCCCAAAAATTTCATTCACGAGTTTCATTCTCTTCTACCCCATAATGCTTTCACACGCATACACGCGTACGTACGTGCCCTCTGCTTCTCCGGCTTCCACCGAAGTCCCTTTACCTCGCCACTTATTTTCAATACCGTTGCTCGCGCCGTACGTTGTTCAAACGTTAATTCGTTTGTAATTCAACGACATCGATTACCATTTATTACCGATCTACCTGGCGAGTTTTGTTTATCAAAAGTATATACGCGGCAATTCGTTATATGGCGACCACTTTCGCCTTCTTCCCTGCCTAAACCCGTTCCAAGAAGAACCCCTTCTACCCCTTCGCTGCTACGTACTTAGGGTTCAGCCTTATGCAACCGTTTCCGTTTAACGCGCTAACCTCTTTCATCGGTGACAAGGGACGAAGGCGTTCTAGCCATCGGGCCTTGTAGCGTTGGACGTTGAGCGATGCCACCGAGACGAGCGATTGTGTTCGCAGATATTTTACTAAGTCGGGAATCGGGCTAAAATTAGGCCACGCGACGCCAGCACCGAGAGATCGGGATTGTTTCGAGCGTTCGGCTCGTTAATTGTGTTTGCCCGTCCCGCGTGCGACAAGATTCGAGCGTGATTCGCGAGAGATCGGCCAGGTTCCATCGAATTCTCTGCGCTAACGGGAGAACATGCGAGGCCCCACCGGGGGTTGAATGAATTTAATTTCACGCGGGTACCATTCATCGTCGAATCCTTACCCGACCCGTCCTTCTTTACCTCTTTGCCCGATCAAACGAGATTCCTGATATTTCTGGAACGGCTGACCTGGGCTAACGGCAGATTAGCGCTTGATTGATCGGCCAGTCGACGGGATTTGAACCCCTCCGAATCGGTATGGCGGTGGTTGTCTTCGCGTCTAAAGATAGACTCGTCTATTCTAATCACGCCGAAAATCAGCAACGATTGCGTTCGTCTGGAATTCGCGTTTGCGGATACATCCTGCACACGCAAGACAGAATGTACGTATACATATATATGCACACACCCGGCAAGGGGCAGGACACTTCGAAATCGATTGCGCTCGTTATCGATCCCGATGTTCCCCCCGTGCAGGCTACTAATTCGATCGATTCCGTTCGCCCGTGTGACAACGGGTTCGTCTGATCGAGTTCGGTAGGTCGTTAACGCTTCTACATCGAAGGACCGTTCGTGGTAATAACTACAGGCTTTTCGGCCGATCGTTTGGAATATCCGGCGTCGTGTTATCAGCGGTATCCGTGGGTCGCGTCGAGGGAAAGGCGTAATGAAGCTAATGGCGAAGCCACGGTGGTCCACTGATAGCAAAGGGCCGATTATATATCGATCTCGATTGGCGGCCGTCGAAGCTGGCGACGCTCAGACGAACGACGCGAGTCGGAGCATAGCGGAGAGGGAGATCGCGGCCACCGCACGTTAGGGGGGGCGAAACCGTGGCGGGAGGGTGGGAAAGTGTTGCCACAGAGTTACAACGAGGCGGACCATTAACTATTAAGCGTGCTGATATGCATATGAGACGATTGCAGTTGCGTGGGCTCGCTCCAATCGGCGGCCAGGATGCTGTATATTGCCGAGATAATATCCCGATCTGATTGGACGTTTATAAACGAGATATGTATTGCCGCGCGGTTTCAACGCCGTAACGTCGCGTGCAGTCGATAATTTTTCGAGGGTGCCGGGCCCGATATACGATATGGATATTTCGCAAGAGCGACGCTCGCGCACGGTCGTGTTCATTTGCGGCAAAACGAGCAACGCTCTACGAGGAAGCGTACATTGTGCTGTCCTCGCTCGCCACCTTCGTATCTCTTCTCCTCCTCTCCCCCCTCGATGCCGCCCCTTGTTTTCGTTCGTTAGGGTGTGCACAATTAATAGCGCTCGCGCGCACCGAGTTCCAAGCATAGGAGATAATGTATATATTTATTGTTCGTAAATGGGCCATACAAGCAATTACGATAAATCGAGATCGAGCGCGCGATACGGGCGGCAGAAATAATATGTAAAATTGCGACGAGATAGCATCGGGACAAGGTGAAACAGTGAGAGATAAGGAAGCTGGGACGGGTACAAATATGCGTTTGCGGAGAAGGAAGTGTGCGCCTCGAATCTTCCGTTGCCACGTAATGAAGAAAATTGATACGGCTTTCCACGTCGATTGTCCGCGAAGGCGTCTTCCTTCCGGAGCGACGATCACTCTATCGAAACTAGAATGATCCGTGCCCACCGACGTTCCGCCCAGAAGTAACCAAAGAAAGCTGATAAAGGCTTGCCATGTGGAACATTTATGAGCCGGAAATAGGTGCTAGACTGTAACCATCGATGCACCAAGAGGCACGCACGATTTCCTCCCGGCGCAAGTATCCGCCGGTGTATATTCTAATAAATATGCTAAAGGACCTGTCTCGGTATTCGAGGTCGGCCCAGAATCAAGACGTTCCCCCGAAAGCTTTCATCGTGCCGAAGGGTTGGGCGCATCTGCTGTGTACCTGCCCGTTCGATGCTTCGTACGCCCGTGTACCCAGCGATGCAAGGGGGATGAGATGTACGGTACAAAAGGGGTAAGGAATAGGAGTAAACGGGGAAGGGTCGTCTATTTGTTCGGCAGATAAACGCAGGTTCCTGCGGGTACGCGGTTCATTCTGTATGGTAATGATATTCAAACTGAAAGTACAATCGGCGAGGATCTCTGTAACACGGCTCCCCGTCACCGTGAAGCAACGTACGTTCGCCGGTATACGTGACTGTGCGTCAATCACCGTGGCATTATTTTTCGTCGACCACCAGGACACCCGGTTTTACCAGCAATTAGGATCGGCTATCTCAAGGTGTCGAACGGTCGGTGGCAACGTTCACTTGGTACGGACACCCGGTTAGGCGGAACCTTTCGTGCCACGAAACATCATTCCGCCACGTCGAACACCATTTCGATTACATTTGCGCAATATTTCGCAAAGTACCTACCACGGTCTGTAGCTGAGTGCTCGATCATACACCGGCTGCGTTTGGTAATGGGCATTAAAAATAAAACGTTATTCCCCGACTATCGATAGTCAGTCGGTTGCACTTTTTTTTTGCTCTTTCTACGACAACCAGTAACGAACGCACGCGAGAACTCGTTCGACTGGATGCTTTTTACCATTGATCGCTATCTCATCTAGGAATCACCTGCGCTGTTAAACCAATTTCCATATTCCAAAGACAATGTTGCAAGACAGGGGGTGCAGGATGTGTGTGCGCCAACGACACTGTGAAAATTAAATCGGTATCGCGGCCTGCTGCTTGTACACACATAGAATGGACGATATCTAATCCACTCGCGCGAGTATATTTCGAACGCGACTAGCCTTTATCTGCTGCTCTCGTATCTCTTCGTTCGGTGCTCCTCTTTCCTTCTCGTTAGCGATCGCCGGCCGCAATGAATTTAATCGCCATAGGTTTACGCCGATGGCTTTGCGTCTCTTCCTGGACTTTCTCGTTTAACTCTACCAGCCGTGGACATTTATTTAGGATGACTGCATTCCAATTAATAGGGAGCCCCGTCGGCGACCAGCGACACGCTTTTCGTTATACCGTGGAACGTACATTTCAGACACGCGTGTCGCATCCACGATGAGCATAGGAATGCTCCCCGAGAAGAATGCATCGTTGGAAATGCAGCGGAGAATGCTAACCACAACTGTCTGAAAGGTCATACGTGAGTCTTAGCGAGATGAAAACGTCGGGACACATGAAAATTCAGTGCGTTACGAAGAATATTGTACTGTTACATATCCTAGTACTCTGGGGCGTCGTGCTAATTCACCGAGGTAAACTATTTCGATTTCCAATTTGTATTATTAAACAATATTAAACATTTCTCATACGAAGTTGACAGTTTTCAACGATACCCTTCGAGTTTAAACGTTCAGAAGACGCGAACGACCATCGGCTGGCTAGTTTTTTTCTTCTTCACGAAACCACCGGTCGTTCGCCAAGTCAGGTAATCCGATTCGTTGCATCATCGATCACATTCGCGCGTAACGTTTCGTTTCATCGTTGGATGCCTCCCCTCGGAGAAAATCGTGACACGCGCGAGTCTCCGCGTTACCCCTCGGCGTGTCCTTGCAAAACTGCACATATCTTACGGCCGGGGCCACGGGGATAGTCTAACTGAAATTCCGGCTCTCTGTCAGGCTTAGGGGATATAATGTGAGGATCGTTTTTGAAAGGAAGGAAGGCACGGGACAAGATTCTTTTATACGTCGAAGCCGGGACAGAACCGTTGGCGAATGCCTTGGGTCCACACGCGCGGCGTGATTCAAAGCTTCTCAGCTGTTTCTCTCCTCTGTCGTTTCGTCTTCTTTTTTTCTTTCTTCGGCTCTGCCCTGTCTCGGACCGGCAGACTTCCGATTTTGGCACGCGTCCCCATGCTGCTTGAAATCCGTTGACGGAGCACCTCTCCGAACACGCGTAGAGCGGGTCTATTTTTTTATTCCAACTCGTGCGGAATCGTTGGATCCGATGGTTGTGGCGTTTATCTTTCGGGATAAAGCACGTGCCGTTTGCCTGTATGAAAATGTTAACTGGGAGTACGAACATTTGACAAGCAAGGGTTCTAAATAAGGGTGGTGTTTTTGTTTTGAACTTTTGCAAAAGGCTAATACAAAGTAGTGTTCTGATATGAACAAAAATTCCCAAAGAGGCCTAAAGAATGACGAAATAATATTTTCACAAATATTCTAATATTGTAAGAATAAAAAGAATGTTGCTTGTACAATATTTCTCCCGTGGAAAATTACATACATAGCTCGACGCTTCTGCTCTTCAGTAAAGAGCAACATCATCCCCTTTAAAGACTCGAATTCTCAACCACCGAAACTACGGTGTCAGCACTTTTATTTAATTTCTACTTACTGCCAACAATCTTATACATCAACCAGTGTCCAATCTATTTCCACGATTTTCCAACACGTTGCGCAACGGCCTCTAGTAATTCGTTTAAAGGGGCGGGTTCGCCATGGCTGACAAACCACCCCTCGTTCCTTAATGCCACTTCGGTGCGTTTTTCCTTTCTAGCAGGTATGTAGAACGTACGTTACGCAAGAGCCCCGGTAACGTATAAGCGTCTTCTACCTGGAGCCCCTTCGAAGGGAAAGAAAGTAAAAAAAAAAGGAGATACGAGGCAGGGGGATGGCACGCGCCAACCTAAGAGGGAAGGAGGTGGCCCCGATCAGCTGCAGCTGCGCTTTCGGTTTTGCTCTTGGCTGCCAAGCGGCCTTTTGCTTGGCTCCCAGCCGATCTTGACCCGATCGTATCGAACTATGTAGCCGGCCCGCTGTCATCCGAAAACGAATGACAAAGTTCGACTCTACCCCGGAGGCCTTCGTTATCCTCAGAAAGGCGACAACTTGACTTTTCCCTATTTGATTTATGTATCTTAACCGTCGCCGAGAGGACGGCTAATAAAATTTTAGTGGCTTAATGCAGAAAGCTACCGGGGTTTGATAATACATTCGCCGGCATATAACGATTCCTAAAAAGAAAAAAGGCGAAACAAAAAAATAGCAGTATTTCTTTGCTCCTTGCGTTTAAAGCTTTCAAGAACTCGTAACAGGATTGTCCCTAGGATTCAATCGATGAAATTAATCTTACACGTGCAGCTGGTTAACATTCTTCCCGGGCAACAATGGCTTTTGTTGGAAACGGTGTAAAAGCGTCCGACCACCCTCACGGACTTTCCGTGTTTGGACACGGTCGCTTTTCATTTGATATACGAGCGTGGGTGTCTGGTCAAGCGGTCAGTGTACTATGTCATCGTTTGTCGTTTCATTGTTGCTAATGTATGAAAACACGAGGCGCGCAAACGCGTGTACACCCTCGTGAAACGTTGGCGAAGCCTCCTTAAATGTGTCTACCCTCGCGTTTATATCACCGAAAGGTGGACGACTACCAGCTGGCAGCCATAAGTCCGCCATCATAGAGCCGGGATTTTTCCTTCTATTGTCCTTACAAAACACCTTGCGTGATCGTTCGTTCGACACATGCCACCGTACGACGGACGTGGCCACTTATACTCGTGATTCCACTGCTGCTGTAACGATCCAGCGGATTCGTTTCCAGGTGATTACGAAATCGTCTTCCCACACTTCCCCGGTGATTTATCACGAGCGAGCGAGGAAACGCGCAGCCGTTGAACATAATTTAACACGGCGAATTATAGATTTCAATGTTTCCTATCCCTTTTGAACATTCGATCCGGCGTGGCGACTTTAACTTTAACGTCATCTGCGTTGCTCATAAATATTTTGGAGCCCATACCCGATTCATTTGAAATATCACCTGCTTTTTAAGCATATCGTTAGCCTTTTATTTAAATTCATTGTTTTATTTACATTCGCCGGAATTAAAGCAAATCAATTCGCATTCATGAATTTTTAAACGCAGCCATACGATAGTCGACCCGATTGAAAGGTTAAAGCTTCACTCGGGAATAAAATGAATATGTGATAGACCGAGCAGGATATTCAGTAAACCGAATCATTTTGGAGTAAGGTCTGCTATTCGTAGATCTGGTATTAACATTTGAACGATGAAGATATCTACTGTAGGTGTCGCAATTATACAGAGATCAGTACATATCTCTATTGTAAGACGCGTTGAATTCATTCGTTGGCGAGATACCGTTCGCCTGATCCGTAGGAGGTGAATAAAGATTTCTATCGATCGTTTAATGCGATCATCGAAATTGTCGTGACGACGCGCTGTCGGAACGAAATGAAGCTTGTCGTCGACGCAAGAATAAATAACCGGTTGTTTAATATTCGTGGAATGAGCCCCAATCGCGGCATCGCGCCGAGTGACTTATGGAAATTCTAGTCTTATCCCGTGCAAGTACAATGATAGGAATGCATCCGCGGTTTCGCGATTTACGGCCAACCTCGCGCATTGCGTTCCGCGGCACGACTCTTTTCAAGTTGACCGACAAATGCACTGCACGGTCTACCGTATAAACATTTAATCGACATCGTTCCTCTCTTATCGTTCGTCGGCTCGTTCTTTATCGTCGAAACGTCGTCGACGAACCATCGTGCAATCTTTAATAATACGTCGAGAAAGTAGCTGACATTATTATCATTTACCAGCCAACGAGTCGTGAATCCATGAACCAGCCATTGAAAGATAGCCCATGACATTCAATCGCGCGGCGAGCTAAACGCGCGGATATGCTTCTCAAGCGTATTGTCCAGGTGAGAAGAGAACGGTTCCAACATCGGTATTCAATTAATTGCGGCGTTCAAGTATCACGGTGCAATAATACACGCCGCGATAGGAAACCTTCTATTGAACGCAACGCGAATTGTCATAGAATGTAACGATTGCCGTGTAACGGTCGATTATTAGTTGGATGATAAAACGTTAAATACCAGTTAACTTTTGACCCCGACGGAATATTTACGTTTCTAGTCGCGATTAAGACGAAATTATCGACAGACGTATTTACCGATGTCGCGCTGTATCGAATGCGACGTCGTTAATATTCCAACACGACGACTTTCATGGGGCTCGCGTGAAACGTAAGTACGACGGCTAAGTCACCGCGTGTAATACACGTTCTCGGCGTTTCCACGCGCGTATCCGCTTGAGAACGCACTGCCACGCGTGCCACCTCTGTGCATACTACCTGTGTACATTTCCGCGCGCGACTCGCATTTCGCTCGTGGCATCAGAGACGCATAGATTCGTCGAGACCGAGCGATACTCGTTAATTAAAATAGCGAGCTGTTGGACCCGTATTAACGCGGTTTTATTGCCAACGCGGAATTCATTGAACCGTTCGTACGTACGTCGACAGCCAATGTAATTACCCTTACCGTTTCTCCCAGGAGATTCTCGTTAACGTTCACCAGGTCTCAGAAATAAAGGTGCACCTCTCAGGCGGCGTTTCGTCGTCCACAGGATACGTGCATCGCGTTAAGCGGAACCGCGCGGTGATCGGTGTTCCGTTAGACCGTTTCCTTTATGACGAGTTTCATGTCTCATTTCTTTCTCCATGAGAAATCGGGACACCGCGTGCTAAATAATCGGGCACGTGTCGCTGGTTGTTCATCGCCGCGAGTGGTACCTCCGAATAGGATGGACCATGGGGACAACGAGCTCGCCGTCGTTTTATTGCGGGTGAAAATAACACCGTGAAATGATTGTCTGACCGACTGTTGCCTTTAACGATTTCCCGCGTTAATAGATTCGTACGAGACGAATACAAGGAACTGATGGATCGATTTGGCACGACGAAGAAAGTCGCGCGAGGGAGAGAAAGTCCGTTGCGAGCCTCATTACGCTCGAAATATCGTGACGGGGCAATTTCGAGAGGAGCAAGATCGTTTTTTCCGGTGGTTTATATCGGCGGATCCTCCCTTGCAAACTTTTAAATTGAAACGGAGCAGTCGGTCGGGCAGCAGCTGGTTTCGTAACCCGCGCTGGCTTCTTGGCTGTTAATTAAATATCCAGCTCGCATGGTCCTGGTCCGTCACGGTGTAAACGCGGAATGAAAGTAGCCGACGAGCATGTATGTATGCACGTGTACTAGCCTTGCGTTGTGAACCTTCGGGCGAACAAATCGTGGCGAAATTGTTAGACGTCGATCGGGTATCGACAACGTCTCTTTTCGATAAGTATCCATATCGAGAGTAAGAAATGATACGAGCACGTGTCGCAATGAATATTTACTTCTGGCTAAGATTATCTCTGATTCTTGTAAATCAATTACCGATTCTCATTGCGCGTGCCAACGTCGCGGGAACGTATGTACACGGGTCCTCTTCGAATCGTCGTTCAAGTCGTTTTACGCGTGATTCACGCGCACCACTGATGCCCTCTTATGCGACCATTTCATTCTTACGACGCGATAATGGTAATCCCGAATTGGACGCGAATCGTCGTAAAGTTGGCTGTTTAGTAAGAGCGCCGCAGGTACGACACGCCGAAAGGGTGTAAGGTGCAAGCATTTTATGTCCCGTCGATATTCCATGTTCTTTCTGCCCCTCTGGGTCGGCCCCAATCATGTTCGGGAACAATTTGACGGCAGGTGCTCCAAATTGAAAACCTCTGGTTGCATCTTCCCCTACTGCGCCCCTGAAACGCATCGTCCCGCCGTCCATTAGGCGGGGCCACCTACGTACGAGATCAAGACAGGATCGGCTACGTGTGCACGGCGTTGGCATCGTATGCGCGGCAAATTCTTCGCCGGTCGATCGAGCGATTTTATCGCGATGAACGAAATAACAGAAGCCTCGACGACTGGGCGAACGGGCCTGGTCGCACAATCTGAAATTGATTGTTCGCACAAGTGTTTCGTTGCGCGAAGACTGCGAAAACTAGAAAATCTGAAATCAGCGCCACAAGTGAATTAACATCTTTCGCTTCAGTCGCAGCGCAGTGTTGTTTATATTAGATTTTTTTTTTATATTATATTAGATTAGAATTTATATTCCTCGACGATTTCGAGTTTCCTCGAGGCGTCGAGGACGCGTGGGTGATAAGACTTGGCGAATTACCCATCCTAAACAAGCGGCTTACCTGTCAGAAACGATTGCATCTCACGCTGGCAGTGCGCGACTACTAATTGACCGGAGCCTCGAGACTTATATACTTAGACGGCACCGCGAAACGGGCGACACATTTAAAAAGGCTGCTTCGCATTAGCGGCTTTTAATGTTGCCCGCGGTACCGCGTGAGATACGAGGCTCGCACCAGGTGGCGGTGGACGGTGGTTAAAAGCGGAGTGGTGCCGGGCCGCTTATGTCTTCCTCTGGTAATCTGCTGGTACCTCCTGCCGGCCGAGAGCTCGTCAGGTTATGACGCGGTGCACCTGCCACGGGGAACGATCATCATGGCGTCTGCGCGATTCTAGCCAGCCACAATGACCAACGTCGTCCCCGCCGATAGATTGCCGATAATTTATTTATTAATGAGCTCTGGCCGCGGGTCAAGTAATCCTTGATACCATGACTCTTCGGTTACCTTTTTTTGTTGGCATTGTTTTGCTCGTTGTCGGGGATTAATTGCTCCGGCGGCCGGGAGGCGGATGATGGACGCGTCATTGCGTTCGGTCGGGCTATCGTGTAGGAACGACTGTGCACGCGGTGGAAAGCAGGTAATCGTTGGAAGGTGTGTTTGCGAGTTCGTTAGGCGGAGAGGCAAAGGGACCAAGTTGGACGGAATGGTCGGTTCCATGAACACGTACGTTTACGTGCATGCCTCGTGATTATTTTCGACGAATCAGTTTTTCCATAATCGATTAATTTAAAGCAGCGCCGTTTTAATATCGCGGATAAATTGACGCAGAAACTTTGCAACGGATAATTAGGTCGGAACACGGTGGACACTCCCTGTGATATTACTATTATTATTGTACGTCTTTTTTGATCGCCGTCGCTGCTTTAGGGACACGTGTGCCCGCCAAGCGAGCATTAAATTGGAGGAAATGTTGCATAAAGGGAGTTACATAAATTGAATTTCATACGTAGCAGTCTAATAGCTCGACCAGAAAATTACCTACCATGTTGAAGCATTTCAAGAAAATCGAAACGCGCGCAAAAGTAGCCGCGGGTCCCGAGGTGTAATTCGAGTTTCAACCGATCTGGCGCAGACCGACGATCAAGCTAACGAATATTAATCCCTGGAACAAATCACTCCGGAACTTTTCCTTCCCGGATGATTTTCTGGCTAACGGTAGAAATCGATTATCCAATTACCGAGTTTATCCCGATTCACGTGGCGGCGCGAGCCTCCGCGCAGATGGCTTTTCGCCGAAGGCTGCACACGCACATCGCCGAGCTTCGCCGCCGCGTACGCGAAACAGCCACGTGTAAGCCACCGTGCAATTTATCACCACGCCCAGTGAGATCTTAATACGAATCACTTATCGGTTGCTGCGGATTGCGTACGTTGCACGGACGAATATACGCATCCGTAGACTAATAACCCGGCGGAGTAATTAAGGCGAAGAGATGGGCGCCAGTGTGGTGGCTTGTTCTCTGTTCCGTTCTGGATCCACCTCCCTCTCCGACCTCCCGTTCGATTTCTCTCCGACCTGTCCCTCTTTCTCTCGATCCTCGTCGTCGGGTTCCCTTTGCAGAACGAGCCACATTTTCCCCGCCGTCGGACGAAACAAGACGACCCGGCTTCCTATTCTGTTCCACGATTCCATTTACGTTTCTCCCTTTCCATCGATACAGCGATGCATGGCGCTCCGCGCCCAACAGGCAGAGCAAGGTGTACATAAAACAAACGACTGAAAGGATCGACCATGCTCCACGGTAATTAATGCTTGCTGCTACCATGTTCCGAGCCGGCGAACGCTCGTCACGATTCGATAGTGGCGTGTTCCTAAATCACGGATCTCCCCGAAAAAAGTGCTCGTCACGGAAATTACAGCGGTCTTAATTGAACGTCTGTACGCCGGGCCTCATAAATCCGGGAGGTTTGATTCATTTAATCGCGATCGCGTCCGCTTGTCAGTTAGCCTGGACCGTTGTGCATGATCCACGGGGGCGAGGCTCGATTTCAGGTTTCCGCAGCGCCAGGAGGCGGCCGGTACTTATGTACCTCGCGCGATTCACACTTATGTGTACCTACGCGCTTGATCTGTACACCGTGCACGGTATCGGCGGGGAAATCTGCGAGCGTCGGGAAAATAATAATAGCTGGCGAAGGGAGAAGAGGGCCGGCCGCGAGAAGAATGGAAGACTCGTAAATTCGTTCCGGGCGTCGCATCGGTCGCGCGAATTTCTTGCCGCGTGTAAAATCACTCGAGAATCACTTCCACGTTGTAAACGCTTCGCGTAAACGGCCGTCGCATCTGTACATCTATCACCGTGGACAAAGAGCTTGGAGAACGGTTACTGGCGGCCAAGATATTGGCTTTGACCGCGAGGGATTGTTCACTGAAACGTTGCCAAGAACCCTTTGACCTACCCTAAAAAAAAAAGGAAGGGGGAAAATGTTCGTTCGCGTTGCGCAAGTTTTAGTCTGCCTGTGGCGAAGCGGATAAAACGTCCGCCGATCCATGCGTTATCGTGCCCTTCCCCCCCCCCCCCCTTACTTTCGGCCGAGGGTGGCTCCAAAGTATTTTCAAGTAAGCTTCCTCTTGCCTGGACAAGCGGAGTCGTTTCAGCAGGAGATTAATTTTACGGCGACGCGATATTTATCGGGAACATCGGTTGCATCGTTGCCGTGCACGCCCACGTAGTCGCGCGACAGAATGGTGCAACGCAAGCAAACGGTGTATCGCATAATTATCTTCCATTAGGGGACGCCAATAAATTATCATCATCGTATAATAAATTCTTCCTTTATCGCGGCTTTTATTATTCCGTGTCATTGTTCTATTAGAGACGTGCACGGTTGTGCAAGAATGGCAGGGGTGGACAAGATAATCGCAGCGGAACAATAAGATAACCGGGAGCTGGGATTAGCCGGGCCGGGACGTCTCAATGCGCTACCATTGTTACCTGTCGCGTATCGTTCTCAGGTACGCGTACGCTTCGGACGCCGAACACTTTCCGTCCGCACCGACCACGTCATTTCTCGACTCGCGACCCTTCGCTCCATCGGAACCTTTTCCCCCATAGCACACCCGGTATGGCCTTAATATTCTCGCGCCAATTCGAGTAAGAAATCGTGGCGCGAACGATAACGCGGACACCGGTGCACACGATCGCATGATTTTAATAGGTGGCTGCGAGGCGCGCGTATAGAAGCACTCGAACGGGACCACACACCGGTAGCGTTCAATTTATATTTTGGGCGGAGTTACGTTATTTATCGCTGCCGGCCTTCGTGCCTTCGACTGCCATTCCGCGTGCCGCCTTCGATGTAAATGGAACGAACCGCCCTCTCCTCATGAGCTCGTTGCCTTAAAACGCGCACATCGATGCAAGTTGCATCGCTCTCCACATCCCTCTAGCCGCTTTCATTCACTCCGTCCTCCTCAACCTCCCACTCGCGAGCTGACCCCTGAACGGTTCGCTTAACGAGGAACGACCGGCCGGTATATTTTGTTCGTTTCGCAGGAAACCGATAGCGGATAGCCGATCGATCGGTGGGTCGATTGAACGATCGTCTTCTGCGGCAACAGGAAAATGTGCTTCCGCTGCAAACTCGTTTGAGATGACTTAATTGAAGGGAAGCCTTTCGTGCATTTCCTTTGCTCCCGGGAACGCTGATAAGCGAGCGATGTAACGAGGGTACGTTGGTTTTTTGCGATACCAGGTGGTTACGTGGGATGAGGGTCTCTGTAGCGATGTTGCGTGCGGGTAATTAGAGTCTGACAATGTGCCATATACTATTTGGGATGACGACTTAATCGTAGGCGAGATCATCGCGAAGGTTTACATTTTGTTTAGCTTGATTTCTGAAGCGTCCGGGATTAAGCAATTTACACGTGCAATCAGTTTGCGCTGCCTGTAATAGTTAGTACAGTAGAGTGGTGAATTTTTAGAACGATACCTAATGGAAAAATAGTGATAATGATCGCGTATTTCATTCAGCGATCATTTGTCCAGCGAACAGATTGCTTGGTCAATAGTGCCGATGATGATGTTTGAAGTGGACATTAAGCTGCTGGTGTCGCGTTAATCGCACTACGGTCACGAATCTCACACTTTCGTTGAATATCATCGCGAGGGCCGACTTTCTTTCGTTGATTGCCACACCGATGGGAGAAGAAAAAGCTCCTTTGCAACGATCCCGCGTGGGTGACTTGCATTAACCGTGTAGCACGGTGAAAGTCGGTCCTTTATGATCGTTGTAACGTTCGATTTATCCACGGTGTCGAGCGTTCCCCTCAAAGTGAACGGACCAAGCCGCGGAGAAAAGTTTGGTAAAAGGTAATCCCGGCTGTTGCTTCCGCGTTAGCGTTGTTCGTGCCGGCAGGTACTTACTTTCTTCGCCAACGATACAATTACTCTGCGCTATTGATAAACGAAATAAGCAGTCGAACGTTGATATCGGCCGATTTAATCTTTGCCGAATCTCCCCACGTAACACCGATTCGACGGTCTCAGTAACGATCTCCTTTCTATTTCATAGATGCGAGTATTTCATATTACAGGTTTTATAAGAACATTCTCCGACCGTGTCGTGTTAATTAAAGAAATACAGATTTTAACTTTTATGCTGCAATTAATCGGAAATTATAGTAGTTACGAGTCATCGTATTAATTACATCGCATATACATTAAACAAGGCAAACGAGCATAAAATACGTGTGTAGGTACTAGCTAAGAGGATAGCAATATCGCAGGTGAATCGAGATACTCGCTAGGATTGTGGAACGACTAGCAACGAAACGGTCTTTCATTATACACCCCCTTCTATCCATGAAGATTCTATCACCTTCCTTTCCACGACTTCGAACCGTGTAATTACACATAAGAAGCGGGACAAATACAGATTGCTGTGCCAACGGCGCGACAAACTAATCCTATCATCCTACGCCACGCTTTCCCTTTTCGTTTTTTGAGCAAGACGTTCGATTTCAAGCACCAAAACGATACAAAGGGAAGCTACGAAAGCACAGTTAAACCTGCGATCATTACGTCAGAAGTTATAGACAGATCCTTTCCTCCCAGAGAGATATCGAACGCGGACAACGTGTCCTGTAAGGATGACAATTCTTCTTCGGAGTAGAAGCATAACACGTATGTACATGCGTGTACTTCTTAACCAGACTAAAATTACAAAGTAGGAAAAAAGAAAGTTGCTAACCAAAAAGGCAAATGATAGCTATTTTAGCCACACTTTGGACGACTCCACTGCCAAAAGCAGCGTCAAGTTTTTCGATTAGAGGTGTCGCAGTAAGTGAAGGTTCGTGCCTGCCTATCGTCGGGTTACCTGAATTCTCCGGGCTGGAAGTACGCGTGTTGCACACGGCCGTGTGTCCGTAAACGACACGCCGCACCGCAAGGAAAGGACTAGTAAGCAGGGGAAAAAAGGACGAGTTGACACGAACCGGGACGGTGGACAGGAGTGGAAGAAGAAGAGGAGGAAGATCCGAAACAAAACAACGAATACGAGGACAGCGGGCGCTGCCACTCAGCGGTCCATAAACCGTATGAAATATTAATAATGGCGCCGCTCGCCGGTGGACAGCGATGCTCTCTGGGTCTTTGCGAAAGAGGGACACGTCCCGTGAGACGATCGGTTCGTTAACCCAAGTCAATGCCTAGTAATCGACGTTCTGATCTTCGGGCCGGGATTCTTGCGATTTTTCACCTTCTGCCTTATGTTTGCGCTTCTTCATTGAGAATTAACGATCAATTTAATCGCGTTGACAAATAAAAAACGGATGAAAATAAACAGGTGTAAAACTTTCGTTAATACGGAAAGTCTTTTGCACTATGTTCGCAGCGATGCATCTGATCTTTGTGGAACAGTTGTCTTCCTGAATCGAATATAATCTTTTTCTTTCGTTTTCGGTTCTCCTTTTTTTGACGAAGATTGACAGACACAGTTGACCAATCTCGAGACAATAGAATGCAACTGCGTTCTGATCGAGGAACCACTTTGGAATTTCATAGTTTCATCAGAGTCAGTCTGACGTATAAATTCACCGCGCACCTGCTGGGCGAACGCCTTTTGTTAGTCGTCCATTGTTTCTTAACCGTGACGGTTCACCACCGTCCAGGAAGCTGTTTTTCCTTCATGAAAGTATAAAATCGTCAAACTGTGCGCGGCGCACGTATGTTCAGTATGACGCATCCGATATTCTTCGGATCAAGTTCGATGAAAGGGAAACTCCGTCTTATGGGACTGCGACGAAGGGCGCCCTCAAATTTAATTAACTCTAGACAGGTAAATCGAATCGGTGATCATTAAGGGAACGATAGTGAATAGTGAAATTGTTGGCGGACAAAAAAATTGAGGCCGGTTATTTCGATAATTAGCATCGCAGGCGAGCTAGGTGTCTCACCTGCACAGTCTACTGCTACAGACATCTTTCCATTCGGTGTAGGTACCTTTAAAGGGGTATTTACGCTCGCATTGTCGTCGTTATTTCGTAAGGATGACCGTAAAATCATTGCCTTATTGCACGGTTGCCGTTTTGTCTTCCTCTTCCCCGACTCTCTCTCTCTCTTTCTCGTTTCATCGCGTTCACTCCTTTCCGCTTCCTCGTCATCGTCCTCCACTTTGCCCTCTTCGCACACTTCGTCCTCTTCTCCACCTTCTCACGCACTTTCTCTTTTTCTCTTCGAAAACTCGTCGCCCGCCCGCGTGCGTATATTATACTCTACCGATAGTGCCTCTCCTTCTCGCTCCTGGGCAGGTGAATATTATGCATAATGAGTCGTCCACCGTAGCGCGCTCTTACCTGGAAAGTCGAGGCGTGGTTCGTCTCGGCGAAAAGGAAGCGCGCTCGGTGAAAACTGACTGAGATCAACACTCCCGTGGATCCCGGTTTCGCGATCGAAGATACTGCTTTATCGATACTCGAGTGCCGTTTGCGTCAAATAATTCGTTCGTTTCGCGGTCGCGAGGCTTCGTATCTATCCTCGTAAATTCGTTGCCGCGCCGGCACGACGTAATTCGCGTCGAGAAAATTGAAATAAACTGTCCGTATGTCTTATCAATTAGCGAGCATTTTGGTGGGCCAGAATTGGCCGCGGCAGTTCTGGCTTGTATATAAATTCGAATTGCTTGCAAATTACTCCGGGAACATTCGGCATGAAATGTCGACGGGGTCGAAAGATGGAATTGCATATAAGGTGGACTATTATATGCTTGCGATCGAACGAAGGAAAGTACGCCACCCTGATTTATTTCTAATCGTAATGATACTTTGCTGTTTTCGGTTAAACCAGTACGTAAAAATTGTTCCATGACATTGACATTAATTTTCTAAATTAATGCCCAATGCTTGCAAGTATTATAGGTTCATCGGAGCCAGCGTTCTTTCTCATAATTAGCCGTGCGATTGGATTCTGCATTAGGCACGATTACCTGGCGTGCAAGGATTAACGTTACTACCCGCGGTTCCGTGTGATTTTACGAAGCAATCTTGCGGAGTTAACGACGTCGTTTTGCACGTCGCGACGTATACCGTCGTCTTTCGCTGCGCGAAAGAGCCACGCGTTTCACTAAATTTTACCTGAAAGGAGCATCGACTATTTTACTGAAAGCTGTTTATATTTAGTTCGTCCCTCGATACCGGGAGATCGTCGTGGAAGGAGCGTTCACTTATCGCTCGACAGGATCTGTTATCAGGCAGGGAAAGTGTGATGCACCGTTGAATCGCCCGATAGCAAAGATAAATTCCATGCGATCGAGTTCACCGATAAAACGGAGCGGATCGGCTCGAGGAAATATGACCGAGGGTTAGTTTACGAAACGATCGATCTGTGCGAATGCACGGATCGCTTTAACGAGGATATTAACAGGAGGCAGCCGGCCTTTCAGAGTTACGAACTGGGAGAAGTGTATTAAAGGTAATCTGACGCGCCATCGATTTTGTGTCCAGGCATCCACTCGATGCAGTGATTAGAAGGACTCTTTTAATTAAGTGGCTGCGTTTCGGTTGTTGCTAAATAGCATTATAAAAACGATACAGGAACGGTAGATAAAATTTCATCCATACCACCGGCCTATCGGGAGGCCTAATAAATTGTTAAATAAAGTATCCCTACGTTCGTCCACGGTTGCGTCGTTAACTATTCTCGATCTCATAATAAACGTCGCTCTGATACCCGACGATTTTTTTAACATAACGACGCCTCGATGGAATGTGATTCCACGAAAACTTCCACATGCTCGAGATTGTTCGTTAATCGAATATGCTACTAACGATCATGAATATTCAAGGAAAGGCCCCGTGGATGGTTTTTGTTCGAAGTTTTTCTCGGAACGAGGCAGGAGCTGGAGGACAAGACGGAGGCCCAAGAGGAACGATTATCGCGCACGCCGTCCTTATTACCAAGTCTAAAGTAGAAGTATGATTATGCTGAATGAAGGCGTTACCATTCTCTCTCTCTCCGCTTTATAGACGATTTTTCTTCCTCCTCTTTCTCTCGACATTTCCATAAACAACAGTTTACGATCGCGCGTCGGAAGCTCACCGTTTCTGTTTAAGGCCCGCGCGCCGATTTTATCGAGAACGAAGTTCCGCACGGTTATATTTTATATAACCCGAGGATTCTTCGTGCTACCATAGCGACGCAAGATTACAGACAATTCCGAGTCGCTGCTTACGAAAGTGTCGCCAGCATACTTGCGCCCTGTCAACGAGATTCTTGCTCGAGTGCGTAACGATAAACAAACCGCAATAGATTAAACTAGACGCGATTCACCTGGCACCCAGAGGTTCTACCCTTTCCTGGATCCCGCTAATCCACGCCAATTGACAAGCTAATAAACCGATCCGCCACGAAATAGAGAAAACTCGTTGCTACACGAATGTCCTCGAGCTTATCGAAACTCTTCGTTCGCGAGCAGGCGGAACGTTTACTCGCAACCTCGATGTTTTGCCAACATCTTCGGCCACGATTTACGTTCCGCTGTCGGGCGTAAATAATAATCAACTTCCACCTCTACGTAGTGTCCAAAGGGATACTAACCTCCATCACTGGAAACTTCCCTCGGGCTTTAATCGGAGTTATCCTCAATTACGAGCGGTTGCTTCGTTTCGATAACGAGCGATTCTCGCTACCGATCGCCGCTTCCTCATTGTCGATCCCCTGCAACCCCGCCTTTCATTGCTTACGTTTTATTTTCTTCCCCTCTTTTTTGTTGTTGACGTAACTCCTCTTCTCGCATTGTTAAGTTTCCTCGCGGCTTGCCGACAAAAAGCGAAGATGCTGCACGGTGTAGCTTGTGAAATTGTTATCGGACCGGTGCTTGCGCAACGATGCTTTACGAGTGATCGGTGGGGAAAAACTATTTTATAGTTCATCGGTTTCTTTTTGTCTTCGCTCCATACATTATACTATGCTCTTCTACAAGCGCTGTGTTTTGCGGCGCCTTTAACCGAACGCGTGCCGTGCTGGATCGCGGCATAAAATCATCCCGCAGTATCGTTTCGAGGAAGAAGTTCGCCGACGAGGTGAAAATTCTATCGGGGGATCGGTGCTGTAACAACGCTGCCCGCTTCGCTAGTGAATTACCAGGCCATGAGTTGCAACCGCTGTCGGTCGATTAACGTGGCTAATTTCGCCGGTCGAACCGCGGTTAAAATTTCATTCTGCTCTAACTAATTACCAATGTTAATACCGCGTTCTTGCCGCGCTTTCTACGTAACCGTGGGATTAGTAAACGTAATGAGCTCCCGGTCTTGCTATTAACGATTTGATATCTGTTTGAGGGATTGATACGGTAATTTACAACGCCGTCTTTTGCCGCATCGCTGCTCGCTTGTAACCGTTTCCTGATTGCCAGCGACTCTGTTACGAGCTATTTGTACGCTGCAGATGACTTTAAAGGAATTTTGAAAGTATGACTCATGGAATATCCAGCAGGAGGGAAGCAAATGGATAGAGCCGTAGTGTTATACGTATGTATATCCAAGTCCTTCGCCTGCCGTGTAACTGTTTCAATCATTAATGCCTTGCAGTTCAAATGGTATCCTCCGAGTAGTTTCCCTGACGAGTCCTACTTTCTCTTTCTTCCTCTTCCTTATCCTGCTCGCCGTGTTAATTCCTTCGCTGGCTGACCACCGGATAATCGTCCCCCAGTGATAAATTCGACGGGGCTAGATTTCCTGCCACTTGGTAACTAGCTTATCGCGCCAAGGTTAGCCTACGACTGACCCTCGTCGTCTATCACCTTGCTCGTTGTCGTGTTGGTGGCAGCAATCTTTCCCGTACATGAATTTACCTTCAGCACCAACTCGGGAACTGCGTTCGCCGCTACCAAATTTGTTTCTCCCGGACACCTCTGCCTCGTCAACGTCTCGCCAAGATTCGAAATCGCGGTCGCGTCGCACGAAATTGCCCCTTCGTTCGTAAACAATGAGAAATTATTCGAGGGGAGCTGCGGGCGAAACGTGGCCAGGCGAATGGTTTAAATAATTATGTCATCAAACGTTAGCGTGTTACGTCGATGTCTTAGAGTTATTCGATTAACGTTCGCAGCCGCTCGCATGTATCAGATAAATTATCAGCTCGCTCTCGTGGCCGGAGAAACATTATTATCGGAAAGGCGATTCACTTATGAAGACAGAATAGCCGCAGGACTACTTCAGCGTGTGTCTCATGCAGAGCGATAAAGCTCCGGATACGTTGCTAATTACACGGTCGCATTAAGCTAACGAATGGTTTTTCTCGGCTAGCCTGCCATTAGAGCGATCGCAATTAAACCGCATCTTTCACCGTAATCGTCTGATGAATTATAAATGCGTTTCGTGCTTGCTCGAGAAGGTCCACGGGGGTCTATTATTTGTTAACAACATTTCAGTATCAACGATTGAACCGTACCATAATTAGCACATCTGTCAAAAAAGCGAGGCATTATTTTCTTCCGAATGAAAGTGGCTATAGCTCCTACTAAAAGTGATAAAATATTTCATTGTTTAAGAAAAGTGGCGACACTTGAAAGTTCAAGTAGATTTTTTTGCTTCCAGCATAAGGGTTGCTTAAAGATTTTAGGACCAGCCATAGCAACAGGTCTTCCGAAGTACCTCTTCAAATTTCAAATCAATCGGACAACTAAGTTCGAAAAGAATCAATTTTTTCATAGTTCACAATGCAAATACCCGCTTACCTCCTTTATCTTATTTGGCAATGCTCAAAACATTAACTTCTACGTTCCTCTTGATACAATTATCACCGTGACGAGGCGACTTACGATCAGTAAATACTAATTACCCTTCATTCATTCCAACCACGGCAATCGTGGCGAGGGTGAACGGTTAATAAGACGAAATTGAACATCGATGCTGCTCGCTTTCCTTCGTCCAACGTTGGCTCTGATTAAAAGTCACAGACACCAGGGGAGGACATCGGACTGGACAGGCCAGTTTCGTTCCGCACACTTCGGCTTCTAAAATAAACCTGGCGACGAATAAGTCTTCGGCCGCGTGTGTCGCCATTCCTATACGCGTACGGACAATCCGGTATCAGGTGCGTACGCAGTGTGTCATTTCGATAGGATCTCGGTTCTCTCGTATACGCATCTCGATTCGATACGACCGCTGAACATTCCGCCCACTTGCTGCCACGCAGCCCTCGTATGTGCCACAAAAACTCGCAGGGATCTTCATCGAATTTCGCCCGACGTTTCTCGACTCCGCGAGATTCATCCTGCCGATTAAAGCCCTTTAAAATGTTTCGACCGCTGACGAACCGATATCCGCTGTAATGAGGGCTATTACGAGGACGAAGATCGACACGACGATACTCGATTTTGTAATTAACTCCCGACGAACCGCGCGCACGCGTTTCGTCGCTGCAATCCGTGTGCTTCGAATTGAATTTATGGTCTCTTCGCTAAACGCGCTACAGATAAGGGCGCAGATAGGGGGGGGGGGGGAAGTGGGATCGAGAACAAGTCGAATGTCTGGAGAATATAAGGGTGCCCGGTGTCTATTCGTGACAAAATGAATAATTAACAGCGTTTGCACTGCGACGGCAATAGAGGTTGACAAAAATTTAGCCCCGCCGTCGAACCGTGTACAAAAGTCGGCGCAGGTAATTGGCCAGCTTCGCTGTCCAAATGTTAGATTTGTATATTGAGCCGGGATTAACGATCGTTCATCCCAAGGCAGTCGTCCCGGGACGAGTAATCAAGTTGCTTCTGACAGTGGGCTCGCTGTTTTCCGTCTTATCTCGTATTCCATTACGCGGACAAGCTCGAGGACGAAGGGTGGAAAGCTGCTTTAATGGCGGCTATCAGATCCAAAACCAATAACCTATACGGGATAAGCGAGTACGAAATGGATGGTGTGGGCAGATAATCACGCGAACCAGAGGCATCTCCGGACGCCACACGTCTTCCGATCGCCACATACGTCCTTTCTCTTGCCGCGTGGCTCATCGACTACCTTGAACCAACGTGTGTACCGACACCACTCAGCTGGGCTCAAGTACAACGAGTATACAGGGTGACTCTAATGACTGAACCTTGCTATAAGACCCATTAGAAGTGAAGATAGATGAGAAAATTAGAGCACTGGGTTGCACAGTTTCTTTGGAAAATTATATACGCTGTGCAATGTATAATTCAGCTGCGCTACTCCTCGTCGTTCCTGTTTCAATGGAATCGTACGACACTTTCGAATATCTCAGATATTTCCCAGATATTTTACATGCTCATAAAGATAGTATAAGAACTGCTCTAATGGGAAAGAAATGACGGTATCCATGCATTGAAAGATATATTCAAATATGTAATGTATTCACCCCCAAATATCTATATTAGTCTTATGATATATACTTCTGTATTACTCATTATCTACTAGTCACTTAAGGATTCATACATACAAATATTTTTAAGTTCCGACATCACAAATACTCATCATGGAACCTTATCACATCACCGCTTCCAAAACAACTAGTCATACTGCCTACAATCCCTACCCATCCGCAGTCCTTTGAAATTCGCCCTCACCATCCCTACTACATACTTTCCAACACCCTTTAAAAACCCAAGGTTCCCTGACTCTCGAGCTCATTGCATACGAAAAAGTCAATCATCATACTCTAAGTCTAAGTGTTAATAAAATCTCTTAAAAACCAAAGTTGGAAGTTTATATTTTCTCTGTGTCCATTACAAATACCCTTAGATCCCAGCACTGATTTTTCCACATTTTTTCTAATCTGTCCAAGTAAACCTGTTACATTTATTCGTGTTCTTCCCTATTCGTCAAAAACATATTCCTTCGAAATTTTGGTCTTTCTCGTGCCCAACAGAGTCACAGATCTGCCCAGGTACTAGACACTCAGACACCCTGTATGCACGCGTGGTCGCAGCCTGTGTGTACTCGCGAGAGCTCGATCTCGCATCCGAAGCTGAGCCCCGATGCCGATCTTCCCAGCTGCCGTACCGATCAAAACTTTCGATATCGATTGGATATAATGACGCGTTCGTAACTATTGGATACTGCGGCGAACCGCAGCCCTGGGTTATACGGCTTGGCAGACCTAAAAGGTAAGAAGAAACTCGCTTCAACGCACAGCGCACGCACTTGCATGGAAATCGCCACCGCGACGACCGGCAGCAATCGGCGCTGCGTGCCGCCGCGATCGAACGGCCAACATGCATCTCCATGCGGCCTGATCGAATTCCAGCCGATTTTCAGAGACCCAGGAAAGGGTAATTACAGCGGCGAGGCGAGATTCCGCTCGGGGTGTTTTTAGGTAATTCTTAGGTTGATGATCGTGGATCGGTCAGGACTCTATTGATTTCCGATAACGAGGTGCGGTGATGCAGTAATTACGATCGAAAAAATTGCTATCTCTGTACGTGCACATTTTCTCTCGAATCCTTATTACCTTTTGCGCGTTGCTCTTATTATATGCTGATTTCCCTTCGAATCTCACTGCAGAAATCTATCTCTACGCGCGCCTACTGCTCGCAAGTACCGAACGATCGTTTTCATTGATATCGGTCGCACCGGCCGGGCAAAAAGGCACAAACGATTTTCATTCAATTATTAGCCACTTTTTCCGCCGTTTCCTTTCGCGCGTGTGCGAAACGCGGTTTCCCTCCGCGGCACGTTCCATTTCTCTCTGCATCCCGCGAGCCAGTTCGATCCCCCCGGTTTTTGTCCCGTTCTTCACGGTTTGTTTAACCGGCCACGCTCGCTACCGCAAATATTCCACGTTACGTTCGTAGATCAATTTTTCCCTTTCTTCTTTTTTATTCCGCCGCGGCACGCTCTTATCGATGAATACACCGTAGACGGGGCGCACGTTCAGGAATTCAGCGGTGCGCGATTTTTACGGACGCTGCTCGATACGCAGATACCGCGGCTAGAAAGTGCCGGTCGATTTGTTCTATCGTACGCTTCGCCGCGGGAACAAAAGCTCTTTCTATAATGCCCGTCGTGCCACCGATTCTATTCGACCGATCCGCACGTCACGCGGCCGCGTCGAAAACCGAGTTTCACCGTAAAAGTTGGCCTCGTTACGAGGAAAGCGTGCCTCGATCGTACATCACCGAGGATTACCGATGAACTCGTCACCGTGAGCAGCCTCGTTCCACGACGAATGCCCCCCCAAACAGTTCGTCCACGAGAAAATCTCGCCGCTTCTACGCTTCGTGTCCGTTCCAAGCGAGAAAAATCCCGGTGGTCTTTGCCTTTGAGCATGATGAAGTGCGTCACGCGTAAGCATATTTAGTCGGGGACCGCGGACATCTCTATTTCCTGGTTAAACGAACGACCGTCTCTTCTTACCGTGACGCGGCAGCGTTCTGGCGACCATTGGTCGGCAGCTCGACAAATTAATGTCAAAGGCCAGCAATTGTGAAGACGGCGAGGGAAAGAATGCTGGCCCGTATTCCACGTCTGTGTTCCACGAAGCGGAAGCTCGTGCTCTATGATCCTCCATAATTCGACGCTAAGCCTTATCTAGCGTCCAGGACTGTTTGTCCCCCGGACACAACGACACGAGCGTACGTAGTCGGCGCTCGTTCGCAGGGAGAGATGTCGAATTTCTCTGGGAAACGTTCGCGTCTTAATCACGACGATTCTTATCCGCGTGGCATCTCCTCTGCCCACGGGTTGTGTGACTTTCACGTATTAATTAGCGGCGAGCACGTATGGCTCCTTTACGCTTAGACACTCGTGCAGTTAGTTCATTTGCGCCGCGTTGAGACGGTAAGTATTACGTGGTCGATCAGGTGACCGGTTGCCGGCAGGTGATCCGGAATTCGCCCGGTTCCCTGTGGATTAATATTCATCGTCGCGGAGGATATTCTATAATTTGCGCGTACGTTGCTGAATTATTTTCTACAGTTCAAATAAATTAGTTCAATGGGTCTCTGTCAATGCAAGTAATTGGTTTCAATAAACCGCGGTATATTTTACAACTTTTATACGGCAAACGTGGCACCGTGCCACACACGACGCGGAACTGTGTATCCGTGTACTCGTACCTTGATCGACTTTTTGTTTGTCTACCCTCGGATTATTGCTGTCCTTGCAGGGACAAGATACACGAAAGGGAGCCAGCTGCCTGTCGCTTTTGATGTCCCCGCTTCGAAAGTACGCAGCGGTCGATATTGAATGGCCCGTTTAGAAGAACATTTCGATTAAAATCAATCCACGATCAATTATTAATCTTGAATGAATTACCGTTTCGACATGCTGCATTTATTGCAGCATCATCAATAATTGTTGCCGCATTAACCACTGTTATTGCTACGAGCGGCAATTCATTTTCTTTTCGGCCCGATGTAATTAATTACCGTGATGCGAGTCGCCAGTGTAATGCGTTATCGTATGCGCCGGCAAATATTGTTCCCCTTGTGCGATCCATCGATCCAGGGATCGATCGATCAAGCTGTGTGCGCCCGACGTCCGGTGCGTGCACGACTGCTCTCGTTTCTACCAGGTAGCACCTGCTTCGTCATCATCCTTGCACCGAAATAAGTTTAAAGAAGGACGCTGCTGGAAAGGTGTTGCATAGGTGGGGAACACCGGACAACAGGGACCGAGCGAAAGGGAGGAAAAAAATGAATCGGCGTTATCAGCGTTGCATAATTAGCCGTCCCTCTTGCAAATTACGCGCATCGATAATGCGGCCCGTTTAATTTCGCTTCTTCCTTTTCGTCCTTTCCTTTCTTTCGTTCCCTCTCGTCCCTTCGAGGATCGCGTACACGCGTGTCGGGAAAACATTCCGATCGGCTGTTCCAGGAACGAAAGAAAACGATGCCACCTATGCGTTTCGTAACTCGTTAAAGTAGAAACGTTAGACCATTCTTTTGTTTGCTTTTCCTTAAAATACATATCTTCGAAGATATCTGAGTCAAATGATATGCCGAAATTCGTAAAAATAACGGGGTTGCAGATATTAAATAGTTTTCTCGAAACCATAGTGTCAGCCATCGTGGCACGTTTTTATACGATTACAAGAGTTTACGTATTTTTACTTGAAACGCATAAATGACGTAGTCAAAATATTAGCAACTATATAAAGCAGTGTTCCTATTGAAACAAAAATTCCCCAAAAAAGCCTAAAAAATGACGTTAAGAACGCAAATACCCCCGTACTGGAAAAAGGTGGCAAATAAAGGATGTGTCTTGCGAATCAAAATGGACGACGGCATCGCAGCTGTGTGCTACTCGCAGACAAGGACGAGACCGTGGATCGGCGAGATCATAAGGATAATCGGGCCGGATGGTGTTTGGGTGCGTGAACTCGATAAATGTACATATATTTATTATGGACGGCGTACTCACAGGTGGAAAAGTCGTGGCTCACGGTAGTGGGTATGTCGCGTGAGTATTTTCGTTTCACTTTGGACGGTGCGGCGGCATTTTGTATTTCTCTGCGATAAAATCTTTCAATGGGAATTCGTCGAAAGTGAGACGTCTACGGGGACGCCCGAGACGCGATTAACGATCCCCCTTTCTGTCGTCCGGGTGACGATAACCGCCGCGAATGCTTCGATTTGCGTGGATATACAGCGCGGGACCATATGTTTGCTGTCTTGCGCTCGCGTGCCGTGTATTCTCGCATATGTTGGATCCAGCATCGTTCCTCGCTTTCTAAACGCAACAGTCACGCACAGGTTATTAGGCGTTCACTTTGTTTATTTGATATTCTAATTAGCCCCGAGGCTTGGCTACGCGGATGGAATATTTCAGACGGACGGATCACTGGTAAAAACTTGGCATAATTATCTTCTTCGGCGCGGGCATGTCAAGTGCATCGCCGTTAACGTAATTAATATCGGCGATCGGCATTGTCGCCCGATACGATAATAATAGGAAAATTTAAGGGGGCGAATAAATTGGCCGGAGTGACGTTGCCCATTTTAATACCGGATTCTTTGTATACGCTCGCAAGCAAAGAAGAGCAAAGAGGGATTGGCGAGTTGCGTTTCATGGCTCGCGTGCGCATGATTGCACCCTCGAGCCGGCGAGTCAGGTGGCTGTCTACCCAGACCTTGAGGAGTCAGAATTCAAAGACTGAAGATGAAGCGTTACTCCGGGTCCTCGACATTGTAGTACACTGCCTCCAAGCCGCGTTCTTCTGCCTCTGAGGCTCGTGTTTCGTTCCGCAAAAGTGCCCGTAGAATTCAGTAGGCGATTGTCCCCCTTGTTTTCATCGTGCACGACCGCGATTGTTCGACGATTATTCCCTGCGAAACCCTCGCAATTTCGTTATTAAAGCACTGCGGCTCACTTCGACCCTAAAGCCTCGCCCACAGCTGAAGTTATTCGTCCTTTAAGATTCACGTTTTATACGCGCGTGACGAGACGCGTAAATTTTACTTCTAAGATTATTCCGCCCTGCGAAATAAATAAAAATAATAAAATAAAGGATCTAAATGCAGATACTAGGGACTCACCGTTAGCATACCTTACGCTTCTTCACTCCCAGTTTAATTGGCGTGATCCCGTATTTAAAAACGATACGATTGCTTTGCAATACTAATTCAAAAATTCATTTTATTCGAAAGCAATGCCGCAATTGCGTTATACCTTTGCACGCTGGAACCCGTCAAACGAAGAAGCGTACATTTTTCTATCGCCCTATCCCTTCGATACCTCGTATAACGCGCACACATACATATACCCAGCGTCCTCGAACTTTGTCCTAGAAAAAGATTAAGGGCAAAGTGAGCTCGTCGGAGGGTCGCCCGATGATGGATGCGCGTTAGCGCGGGAGTGCGCGAAGACAAAGATCCTACGGATTCCCTCCCGGCGTGCGCAACGTGCATTAGTTCGTGTCGCTCCTGCTGTGCGCAAATTAGACCTGCGAGTGTAGCGGTGTACTGGCGAACCTCGCGAAAACGAACGACAGGGAGAAGGAGGTGGACGCGGAGGACGTAACAGAAGTAGAAGAGGTGAACGGGAGGAAGAAGATAAAGTCGGTAGTGGTAGTGGAGGCAGCGAAAGAGAAAGATGACCAGATCGGGTGAAGAAAAAGCGGACGGGGAAGGGAAGGAGGAAAAGACAGCGGTGCACAGAAAGGGAGAAAGGGAGAGAGAGCGAGTGAGAGACGGGGGAGGAGCGAAGGCGAAGCTGCGATGAACGACCGCAATCAACGCAACACCGCCCCGCGAAAATTGCCTGGAATACACCCGGAATATATTATCCACACGGGTGTTCCTGCAGGCGGCGTCCTCCTCTGGGTCAAGAGGTCACGGGCTCTCGAACGGACACGGCCCGAAGGAAGAGAAGCGTGCCCGAGAACATCCGCACGATCAACGATGGATCACGAAGAGGAGCCGCGGTTTTACGCTTGCGTCCGCCAAGACCACCCCGAATTATTCGCCCGCACGAATCACGGAATACGTACACCGTTCTCCTCCTTAGCACCGGCGAACTATCTTCCGAAGACGCATTATTAATATTTATTAATTATTTCCCTTGGCCAGATGGAGGCTCCAAGTTGAGGAGTTCGTAAATGTTCGTTTATCTCGCGTTGAATCCGGGCGATCGTAAAACACCTAGCAAAGACATTGCTAGAATTTCGATGCCAATAAGAGAGTACGAGGCGTGGTCGTTGTATAGAAGTGGAGGCGGAGCAGGTAAACGTTTCCCGTTTATAATACCTGTGCCATAAAAGTACACGATCCCGGGGGCCGGTGATCGACCCGAAATCGAATCGATTTAATAGCGATCCGTCTTCCCGCTGAAATTCCTCATATTGATTTCGACGTTGCCTCGGGGTCGCTAGATCGCGTAAATCATACGGACACGTTACGCAGTGCCGGCACGGGAGGCGTAGAAGAAATCCCCAAGTATGCTTTGCAGAGATACGTTGTACTCATTATCGTGACATATGGCTGCCGCTGGTAACGCGGGGATAACTCGTACGGTGGTTGGACTCGAAGTAGCCGCCGCCTGTTGGTGGTTCCCCTACGGGCGATTTCTGCCCGGTTCCGGAGGAATCGTTTATGGACTTCGTAATTTTCAAGCGCTCGATGCGTCTATCCCGATCCACATCGACTAATGGACTCTTATCGCGCAACCGGCATGGCAATCGCGGGTATCCCCTCGACTTGGTTGCCGCTTTAATAAAAGAACATCCCGGATTGGATAACTTTATTTACAGGTGAATCCTTGCGATCGCCCGCCAACGTCGCGCGTTTTGTTGCGATTAAGCGGCTATTACGCGTAATGTGTACTATGCTCTTTCAGGGCTAGATCATTGCTGGCCGGGAAGAATAAATATAGTTCGCGCAGGATGCTGAGCGTACGGCCACGTCGTAGAAATCGAGGCAGCCCCATCTTGGGATTACGCCACCGGTGCGCGTGGTTACTCTCTGTCAGGTGAAACTGGCTAGGATACAGGCTATGCTTCATTTTAATGCTACCCGTTGGTAAACGCTTCCTCGAATTGTTTAGAGGCACCCCGTAGACACGTGGCGATTACGAAATGAATGGCCGGCTGTCATTAGCGTCGGGTTGACTCTTACAATTAATGCGGGACTCGAGAGAGTGAAACTCGGACTACGGTGAATATTAAATGTAGCGTGGAAGATCCAAAGATAAAGAGCCATAATAATTTCCCGGAATTCCGGCCAAGGACCGGTACTTTTTTGGTTTGTTTTTTAGCGTCGTACCGCGACGAGGTCGTCGTCGGGCTGACGTGACGTTGAGGAAGAACGAGATGGAAAAAATAATAAGGAACGACGAGAGAAAGTTAGAAAGAGAGAGACGAACGTAGGCGGAACTAATGATGATTTTTGCGATGAAACTCACGAATTCACGGTCCACGGGGGGGCGTCCGCTCTTCACACCTGCGCCTTAACTTCCCCGATTTATTAGGGCCGGTTCAGTCAGGAAGAACTCGTTCTCGCGATCACCTTTAATCCACACGCGTGTGCTTTATGCGTGAAAGCTCCGCTTCGTGGAAAACGACCGGCCTGTTTAATGCCGCCGCTGCATAACGCGGCTCTATAAAGCAGCGGGCGTGCCGCAATTTCACTGATGTAATGAAGCAATTGAACGAAAGGCCGGTCGCACCCTCCTCTTCGACGACTAACGGGGGAACTCTTGAACTCCTTTAAAATTCCACGACGGCGAAGTCGAATGATGATTGTCTATTTTACCGCGACCCCGGGGGCAGGAATGGGGAATCAGCGTGTTCGAGCTAAGATGAACGACGCTTTAAGTATCACCTGGTTAAAACCGCCTCTTACACTTTTCGTCAGATGTTCCAGGCGACGCGATAAATTTTCCCCCTCGCAGCCAGCGAGCATTATTACGTACAGCAGGGTCAGTTAATCACATATTTATAATGGTCCTCTCCGAGCAGGGTGTTACGAACAGGACCAATTTCCAGCGTGAGAAACTTCCAACAAACTATAAGTTTTCGGACACTTTGATCGTTCTACGAGGCACGCCAGCTATGCTGGGCAGGTTCAGGTCCCGGATGCGTGGGCGTTCATCGGATCCCTATTTCGGCCCGCGTCTTTGAAAATAGGCGCCTCTTTAATGGGACATACCTGATACACCTTTACAGGTGCGGACCCGTTTGGGAGAACCCCGTGGAGCTGGTAGAATATTTTCTATATAATAGTACGAGAAAGGGAACGGAAGTTGAACGTTGTATAGCCCGGTGTTTTATATACATTCTGGGATACACCTACCTGTCAATTTACCTGAATGCTCAGGAAGTGTCGTTTCAGAAAATCTTTGCGCCACTTTCGTAGGGTAATCGCAGGATACAATGTTTGTCGCGTGAAATCGACACCGTTCCCGATTTCTTCGCCGGCATTATGATAAGCCGGTAATAAGCGACCGAGCAGCTAACGGAATTAGTTGAACGAGACTGCCCGCTCGTTCCGCAGCGAGTTTTTAATTGACAGGTCAGCATGTCGAATAGCTTGTACCGAGAGAATCGACACGCATCGAGGGAACTCGTAATGCTCCGGCCGCAGGAAGTGTGATTAATTGATCTCGGGTCACAGGTGCGATTCGCTGTTGAGAATCTCGCGATCGGTTTTCGTTTTACGCGTACACGCGTATGAGCTTGTTCCATCGGATCGGCGCGACGCGGATCGAACGTAGAGGGAGAAAAAAATCAATTTCTTCAGTCGACCGCGACTGTGCACGGCTGTCGATCGTGTATATAAATGGTCAGATTGTGATGCAAAAGATTCAGGCACGCGTGGCCTATGCGTCTCGATTATGTTAGACGCGCGATCCGGCGGCTGCGTGCAATAAACGTGTTCATTTTTTCTTCCTTTTCCTTTAGGGTCGAAGGTAATCGATTTGTTCCTTTTTTTTCTTGCCTTTGTCTGCTCGTGTATTTTAGTTCCCTTGGTGCCGCTTGTTAGCGTCGTTGTACACCTGCATAACGACTTTGATGACTCGTAGCTACAGGTACGTCGACCAGCGCTATAAAGTCCTTCGTTCCTCGTATATTTGTACGACGCATAGACATTTTTATTGCCGCGCCACGCTGCACTGTGGACCGGATCGACGATTCAGTAGGCACTCGCTTCATTTCTTACAGATTTCATCAATTATCGAGCCTACCTAATAATTCTAATTTCCAAACAAACACGAACAATTCCTGTTATTTAGAAAAATGTTAAACAGATAACAAAAATGATAACTCGGTAGTAAAATAAAATCATTCCAATAAAAATTGTACAGCCACCTACTTTCTGGAAACGTAAATATAAAAAGTATTGTAGAACAATATCGAGAGTTTGAGACAATGCTGATTATGAGAAAGATCTGAATTAAATTCATCTTTGACTACATATTTGCTGTAGATAATAGAAGAATTAAAAAAATTAACATGATAATCCAGAAACAACAACATTTTTTTCAAGATATTCCCAGTATTTTACAATATCGCCACGCTGCTCCCCGGCGTGTTCTCTTGGCAGATTGATTTTGTTGTTGTACAGACGATTAATATATTGTCTCTCCGCGTCCGCTCCCACTCAATCTCTTTGTGCCGCAGAGTCGGTGGACAAATTGTGCTGGCCTCGATAGTCGCAGGTAATTTACTTCCTCATATTTATCGCTCCTGTCGTTTACGTTGTCAATATAAGACTACACGCCTAATGTTCTCCGCCTGAGATACGCACTGCTGGGCGCCCAATGAGAATGTATTTACTGCTTCCCTAATATCCGTCTAGGCTGTTCAGTCGGTTCGCGGGATGTATTTACGAGTATCAGATAGGCTACCGAGCGATCTCTTATTCCGCGCACAGGAGACCCGTCCAGCGCAATGTCATCGCGATTAAAATTAAAGAGTTCACCATTCACCGAACGAGTATATATTGCCGGCCGCATTTGCATGTGAGACGAGAGCATGGATGCCACGTCGTCTCGAAAGGTATACAGGTACATACCTGGAATACCTGCAGTCTACGTATTCTACACATGTAGATTCGCAAGAATGCTGAGGCACGATATTGTCGTTGATCGTCCGCGATATAACTTAGGGATGTCGGCCAATGAAATTGATCTTTATCGGTAAAAATATTTTGCATCGAGTTCGCCAGGCCGCCTTGACCCTCGATGATTGAGGCTCGGAAATAGGGGACACATTCGATTGCGGCGAACTCGAATCAATGGTACGAATCGTGAAATATTTATAGGGTGGCGTCGAAATTAAACAGCATGCGTGTATAAGTCCCGTGGCAAAAGTGCGTCGAACAGGGTGACGGACATCGGTACCTCGCGACGACGGTGTCGCAACGTTTCAAGAACGTCGGGAGAAGTCCGCCCGGCGGTCGCTGGCGAGCTTCATGCACGCCGTCTTCAGCGGTCAGTCGTTTATCACCTTCGCCACACGCGAAATATAAACGTGTTTTCTATTAATCCCTTCCGTTTGTGGCGCAACGTGTGCAACGATGCAACCGGGTCACGCAAGCGCCCGTGATGACGGTCGGAACGGGTGTACCGGCCAACTTTATCGTCGGCACCGACCACTTTACAGATAACTCTTCCTAACGCGAACTGCCTGGAGGGACACCAGTTTCCGAAACAACACTGAACAGTGCGCTTAGGAGGGCTGGGCTGGAAAGGAATGGCCTATCGCCGCTTCGGTTCCAAAGCGTCGCTATTAATTTTCACATTTCGTTGCGGCTGAATGGCGCAAGTATCAGCTGAACGGTTGAACTCGTGATTTTTCACGACAGTGTCTCGCTGCTAGGAGCATTCTTTCGGCCAAGAACGAAGCAATGGAAAACACGGGATCCGCGTTAATTACATGTGTATAGGTGCGTCGTGTACGCAATCGCGTGAAACATAAACGTATAATCATTCGTCGTTACTGGCCGATTAATTGAAGCATCCGAATGTCGTTGAACGACGGAACCGGTCGTTGAACGAAACTAAGCTCCTTCCATATTTTTTTCCTCCTTTACACTTCGACGTGGCTGCGGACGATGCAATTTCGTGAGAATACGCCCGTCGTGCGCGCATATTACGTTTTATTACCGCGTTACGTGCTAGGGAAGCAGCTCGATTGATTCGCCGGCATAGACGGCCACGGTGTACGTACGCAGGTAAGTACATACCTGGACGATTTTCTGTGCCACCGGCGTGAACGATACTTCACCGGCAATTAACACTACGCGGCAAGGTACGGCGATGGAAGTACGCGCAGGAATCGGTAGCAGCTGCCCCAGCTGGGAGCAGGTGGATCTTGCTACCGTTCTCTCTCGAAGAGGAGTCGACAGTCGGCGACGCTGACCTAATCACCATCGCGCCCCTAATGACGTCCAACCCCTTCGCCATGCGGCGGTGGCTTCGAAATTTGCTTAATTGGCTGTGCGATGGTTATTTATCGCTGACCACGAGCTACCTGCCGTCCGTGAACCTGGTCGAAAGCTCGAAACCGTTCTATCCGTACACTCTCGTTCCTCCTGGCACTTCTGCCACCTATTCCGCCAATCCTTATCGAATTTCATGTCTCTCGGCTGTCGGGAAACGAAGATTTGCAAGTGGCGCTTGCCATTTTTCGTCCAGACACCGCAGGCAGGGGCAATTAAACGGCCGGACTTGTTTGGAGCATCGATACTCCTCCGTTCGTTACATTCCACCAAGATCCCAGAGAAGATAGGGACGTTTATAGATCGAGTACAGACGCATGATAAATAGCAACGCCGTTGAGGGAAGTATAAATCTGGGATGGACGAGAGTCCGGCTGAGTTTGGCCGGGCTCGTTCGTATTTCATTGTCGGCCCCAGGTTTAAAGCCGGGGAGCATATAGCGCCACAGAAACGCGGCTCGGAATCTCGTTATCAGCGCGTTGGCGATCGCGAGCGACCGAGAGCTCGCGGCTGATACGGGCTCACCTTTTCACAGAGAAACGAAGATTCAGGGACGCGCAGGCGCGACAGAAATCCCGGAGGGAGAGGGAGGTATGTAAAGAAAAAGACAGAGAGAGAGAGAGTGCTGCGTTCAGAGTCGGTTTAAGGCAGATCAAAGGGTGCCGGCAATAATTATAGAAATATGCACGCATCAGCGTGCCGCTTTGTCGGATAATCCCCGAAAGGGGGTTGCGATTCTCTCTCGCCGCAGCATGTTATCTGCTCATCGTCCTCCTCCGTTGGTAATACAGTTATTTATTCGCCACCCGGTATCGTAGCGTAATCTATAAACACGTTGTTCCCCTTTTATCCACGGCGATTCTCGCTACTTTTCCTTCGTTCTGCCTTTCCTGCCGCGGCCAAGCAACACGCGACTCGAGAGAGAATCGCGTTCCATGCGCGCACGCCTGCAAATGCATCGGAAGCTGCTTGATATGTCGACCCGTAATTGGCGGGCTCTTTCGGGCTCCGTGCGGCGAATTCGAACTTTAATTGCGAACTAGTAGCAGCTGGTGCGCTTTGGGATACGATCGGAGTAATGTCTTGTTGCTTCGGGATCGCTGGATGGTACGAGGTTATCGGGATCGCAGTGTTCAGTTGTGATATAGGGAGATTGAACCGTGATCTGCTTAGCCTGAACATGGAGGGAGGTAACAGGTGTGTATCTTTCGCGCTCGAAATTGGCGGTAATGCTTGTAAGGTAGAAATTACCAATTTTTAATTGAGTCTCGATGAACGTGACACGTGTAGAAATCGGATTTGGAGAAAAGTGCGCGCAATGCATACGTATTGACGATCGCGTTTCATAGAAGCTAGTATTTACGATTACGTGTCAGAGGTAGGCGTAAAGAATTTTCCCTGAAAGGGACAGTTTGTCGTCCCGTTGCTTACGAGCGCTTCGACGTTTCGGTAAAAGGGTAAGGGAGCTTCATTGTTTCGAGTCACGCTACCTTCAGTCGGCTTCTTCTTCCCTTGGACCCGCGTTCGGCCTGTCAGGCGGACAATGAGTGGCGCGCTGGCGTGCATTCGTGGCGCACAGGTGCGTATTCGGACCGGAGGGGCGTTAAGGCCCGTTTTCTCCTAATTGGCAACATTTTTCTTGTTTCTCCCGGCGGTGCGCACCGCGCGTCGGACAATTGCATCAGGCAGCAGCAGCGCGAGCAGCACCAGCAGCACAAGCATCGAAAAGAATTCGTAGCCAATTGCCGTTCCATGCAGCGCGGCCGTTGCAGTCGTTGCTGAAAAAAAGAATGCATAGATCGTTCTACGATTATTTCGCGCGGCGATTGAGCAAGCGGCGCAGCCGTCGCATATTTCTCCGGCTGTCGAGTGGCGAACGAAACGCCTTAAATCTTATCCCCCATTGAGAGTGGGTCGAGCAGTTCGGTGGGTTCGGTGCGCCTTGGGTATCGTGTATCCTGGCTTCTGGATTATTAACTTATTCCGGGCTACGTTACGTGACACCATGCGATACCGGTTCCTAATGATAGTACCAGCACCCACAACTCGCAACTACCTGTGCTCGCAAGCTGAACGCGAACATTATTACCTACCTGTACCAGACGCACGACACCGGCCCCGCTTTGCTAGACTTTGCTCATAATAATAGCATCTTGCGCTGGAGTGTCTAAAGCCAGGAATATTCGTCACTATTATTATCACTGGCAATAGTCTTGCTTCGTTCAATAAGAAACGGGCACAGAAATATATAATGGAGGAGGGAAAGTGGAGCACCGTGTGCATATATATGTAAAATAAGGGGAAAAAAATATTCGGAGCGAAGTTAATAACGAACGACGTAACAAATACAGCGATTATTCACCGCTGTATTTTAAAAGAGTGGGAGGGTCGGGCAGCCGCGTATTTCGTTTACAATGCGAACATTTACCGTACACACCCCCGCGTACCGTTTTGCACGCATTGCATATTTGTGACACTCGACATTAAAATTCTAAACTCTACTCCACGTGCAGTAACTGCGGCGCAGTAAAGTATTGCTATCATTGAAACTTCAGTGGAAACACGGGACAAACGGTGTTTTCACAGATTCAAGCTGCGCGAGCAATTTCCTCACCTGGCAGGTCGGTTTACCACGGCGATTAACGCAAAACTTTCTTCCCGCGTGAGATCGCGCACAATCGATGGCACAGTTTGCGCGGACGCCTAGGCTGCGTCGGACAAACAATTATATATTTGGCGTCAACGGGGTGATACCGGAGCAGGGGGGAGCAAGGGGGACCGACACGAGGGGAGAAAACGTGCCGATATTAATCTCAGCCGCGCAAGCCTGGACGATTCTGGTGACAAATGCGGGACAAGGCGCGATCGCTCGAATTTCGACGAACAAGAACGCCGAAACGAGCCACCTCGTTACGTTCTCCCGATTATTTATCGAGCCTGCACGCTCTTGCGTTTTCTTTTCGCGTCGGTTCTAGTTTCGACTGAAACCCACGCTGAATTTCACCTTGCTCTGTATTTCGAACGATTATTAATCATTATGTTGAATATAGTAGACAATACAATAGGAGTATGTACAGTAACACCATTTTAATTGACCCACTATTCTCGCTCATTGCCCACTTGAATCTGTCTCGCCGGTTTCATGACTACGTGCAAGTATCACTTTGACTAGGTGTTACAATTGTAACATTATTGTCAAATTGTAATCAACAGTTATGATAGTAGTAGCCTGGGCAAATCAAAATCTACTTCCAAAGGGCCAACTGTTCGCACTCTCGTACTCATCATCGTCCTCTCTATCCCTTGTGCCAACAATCTCACGAATTTGGTCACGATTGCTGTTATAGAAATAAAGCCAGGAGCCATGCTCCGACGACTGGCTGCCGCACAATTCCATCCGTTAATTCCCCCGTACGCCACGTAATTACCAGTTGGACCATTCGTTAGAACTGTCCCGCCTTCGGGTCGATTCTTAATGCGCGCCGGTGCCATGATCGTCGCCGAATTCTCCGCGAGGTGCGTCGCTTTTAGCATCGTTCAGCCTGAAGCCCGCGAATCGTAGAAACGGGCCCAGGCATCGGGGACTCGTACATCGGTGCTTTATTACAGGATACATCTGTTTCTACCGGGCAGGTAGCATGTAATCACGCCGCGTAATTCGAAAGCACGAAAGGGAAATTGCCGATTAGCCGCTCGCGCATTTCTTAATCGTCACTGACATTACGCTCCCGTTGCTGAGCGGTTTCACGCCGTTTCGAGGAAAGTATGGGCGTGTTTCTTTTTTTTTAACTGCAGGCACAAGAAGAATGGAGGAGGGATAAACGTGCATTTCGTGCTTGATGCTGTAGTGGTAGTGGATTCATCGGGGAGATTACTCGGCTTGGTAATATTAGGGATGAATTTTTTTCAATTGATTAACGTCGATTATAATTGTTCTGACGTGTGTTCACGGAAGAGGAACAGTAGAATTCTCCTTTAATGCAAATGCAGCCGCAGGTATAAGGTGTGAAATTATGGATGCTGTTATATTGTATGGTATTATACATATTATAGATGGAATAGTGGACCGTACGGACACACGACTAAAAGGATATTGAAAATTGATTTTCTGAGTCAGTTAGCGGTGTTATTATTCGATTTTTGTATTGCTCTTTTTATTATTATCGTTATTATTATTTATGGATGCATACTTTTAATCGTTCGGCAGGAAGCAATTCAAGTTGAGTACCTAACTTCGTATCGTCGCGAATATTCGCGAAGATCTATCAGTTATCCGACGTTAACGATCATACAGCGATATGAAACGACAAACATCAAGGATGCGGAGTATCATTTTCATACGTTAAAGAATATACCACAATTTACGAAAGGAATTGACGGCGTATCTTATCATTTATATGCACCATTAACGATTCCGGCGGCCGCGTTCCCCGAAGCAACGTGCAAACTACTGCACGTTCCACTGCACGTCGGTTTCACAGTAGAACGTGTAACGAATGGCGGCCTAAATAACACGGCCCCCTGGAATTGCGAACGAAAATTGTGCGTCTTCATCGAGAAGTCCTGCCTTTACCCCATCGCTTTAGAGTTTTAGAGCATCCGCGCATCGGAGTCACGCGTGTTGCGTTGATACGTGTAGGGATTACGTTTTATAAACCACGGTAAATCACGCCGCAGACACGCGTACCCGTTTGTCTTTCACTCTGGATCCATTGGACGTTTCGGATGGTTTCGTAAAGGTGAATCTGATAAAAATCCAGCAGTGTTTTCGTGGTGTTGTTTCGAATCGCGAGGCTAAGTCGCGCAAGCTGATTATGCCCGGCACTTTCAGTTGTTTCGTTTGTTTCTTTTTAAAACGACGAAGGCGACGTTCGAGCGCATAGATCGTAATATCATGCCTGAAGAACCTGAACTAGAGCCATTAAAAAAGAAGATCGAGAGCGGGGATCTCGTTTTCAATTAAGGGAGAGTTGCATCGTAAAGCCGGGCCGTAAATTATAAATCGACGTGCAGAGAACGAAAGTGTCGAATGAAAGACTAAATCGAAGTTTGTTTGGCAGGGAATGATTCATCGTCGGGCATTCGGGTATACACTGATCGCGGCAGGCGTGAATAGTTTTGCTGTGCCAATAAAACCTATTCACGGATAATGTCTGTTTCGTTTATTATATATCGAGAAAGGTATGATTTGTACGCGAATGAATCAATGTTTCGAAAGGATCGCCAAAAAAAAAGGGAAAAGTGAAACGTCGAAATATTCTGTCGTGTCCATCTGACGGGCACGACGCGACGCATTTAAGGGGATCGACGTGCCCACACGTCGCGATCGAGCAAATCTGTTGTTCAGGGGTAGTACGCACAACTCGTGGACGTGTCGCGAAGAAAACGTTACTTCCGCGATAAATTATTTCGCCCTGTCGGCTGCGCTATCGTTGTTTTGACGCGCGACGGGAGAAACGGTCCCTGCTCGCCAACAAAGTCTCCCTGACGAGTGTACAAATCGATTGCTGCAGTAGGAACGACGAAACACGTTCCCCTGCGCGTTGGAGGTCGTCAAACTTGCGGAGGTTACGTAAAACCTTGCACGCTTGCATCCTCGTACCTACGCGGCGGAGATATACGACCGGCACGTCGATAGTATACGTCGCGGTGGCAATCGATCACGCACCTTTAAAATGTGGAACGTTTGTCTGCCCAACGTTTTTCGCTGACTCTGATAAGCTGCCTGCGGCTTGGTTTGCGGTCACTCGCGTCCGTCTCGCGTTCGATTCGACGTTAGACCGAACGATCGACGATAAATACGTGTAATTTCAAACCCGCGATTATCAGGAGAATGATGTCGTTGGAATAGGTACACCCCGGATAGCGTCAAGCTATCGTTCTCCCTATCTTGCACGGGTTAAAATTAGTCAACGCCCGAGGGGGTTGATTATTCGCCGTTTGTCGCAAGAACGAACAATAGAAAATAACGTAGGCGTATGTCGCCGGCTCTCGCATCTAGCAATGCAAAATCATTTCCGCGTTCGCTCGTGGAACAAAATAAACAACGAGAGGCATACCATGTGCCCGTTGTCCTCGGTATAATTCTGTTTATTGCGCGACAAAGGTTCAATAGGGCGATTCGAGAGCATTACTCACACGTCTCGTCGAGTATTATATCATCCGCGGTAAATGTATCATGAAGGTTACCATCCGTGGGGCGCGTGGAGAAAACGATAGAGGGACGGGAAAAATGGCAGAGTCCGGTGGAAGATAAGAGTTTAATTATCCACGCGAAGCGGGGTTTCCGCCACGTAGGCCAACTTGGAGAGGGTCGATTAGGTGGGCTCGCGAGGTCCACCTGCGTTCGTACGTATCTTCTATGTACGTATCGTGAGCGCGATAAATCTCGCGGAGTCAGGTGGACGATGGTCATCAGCTAGTCTCCACGTGTAAGGGCCGACCGCGAGCACGGTGCCGGGTTTAAGCCTGTTCTCATGGGCCCGGACGGCCTAGCGACGACCCACGACCCTCTTGGCCACAACTTACCACATCGTACACCCGCAATGCTTCCTACAATCCCCCACACCGCATTCCTGACCCGGCGGACCAGGTCGGAATACGCAATCCCGACGAGCAGTTACTCGGCCAACACCGGAACAGAATGCAGTACAGTCTAAGAACGTAATTCGAGTGCAGCGAATTCTGTGTGCACCATTGTGCGCGCCAGGAAAAATGAAACAAGTGAAAGAAAGTGGAAAGAAATTAAACGCATTATTATTGTGCACGTGATTAACACGTGTATCGTGTTTTTTTATATAATGTTTCTTAATTCGTGTAGCTCCATGAAACGATAGGTGATATAAAAGAAAAGATTACTCTAAAGATACAAGGAAGATGGATAAAGTTATAAATTCGGCCGAGGAAAAATACTTTGGTGCTTGACGGAATCAAATTCATAATCATGAATTCTATCTGACGTTTTATGATCGAAAGGAGGAACACGAAATGTAGGAAATAAAGGGTTTCCCTTGGCGCCGTATCTGGCTGCGATCTTATCACATTTTACGATTGAAATGATCGCAAAGGTCTCAAGGCGGTGAATCGTGAAAGATCGAGGAGCCAAGTTGAAACCTGCGGCGCGAGATAGCATCTCGACGAGCAGCCGCACAATACTAAACATATCAATTAATATGCATCGCCACGAGGGAGCTGGTACTTGGTACTTATAGGTCACGGTGTCGACGTATGTACCTAAGTCTCTTATAACGAACGATGCCGTAAAAATAAAATGAAATAGACCGCTACGCATTATCCTCTCCGATTAAATTACTATTATTATCTATCCGTAAAACACGGCGCGCTCAGCTCTCCGGTAATTGAAAATGAAGAAGAAAAGAATAAATTCATTTTAGCAGCAGGGAAATGATGGACGAGTAGAAATCTTATTCGAGCCCCCTTAATCTGAACGAACCTCGAAATTACCAGCTTTCAACTCGAAATACATTTAACGAAATCACGAATTAAGGACGCCGTCCTTCAGACTAATTTCCAAGCAGAAGTCCGACCGCAGGCATATTCGCGCGCACGATGATTATAATTGCGCGCGTAAATATTATCTGGCCGTTTCGCCAAGTAACACGCAGCGGCCAGGACGAATGGACCAGCAACGTTCAGGGTGCGAACGCTTTTACGCGCCTCCTCATTACAGCTTTTTACTGCGGTAGTTTCTCCGAAGCATTAGGTCGTTACGCGGACGCCGGTGCGGCGCTTAGCACCGCCACTCTCTCGCGTTCCTTCTCTTGTAAAATCCTTTCTGCATAAGAAGCATTAAACGTGCGGCGGAAAGCAAAAAACAAAACAAAAGGCAGAGGAAACAAAAAAGAGGCAAAACAAATAAAGGACAGTAAAAAAGATATTGATAAGCAAATGGTCGATCCACGCTTGTTACACTTTCTGTCCTACCCAGAACTCAACGTTTACGACGATCCCGATAATTCATTCCATGCCTAATCAGGTTTCCCGATGACGCCAGATTCCACTGCTCGCGTAATTCCTCGTTTAAGCTGCTAATGAGGCGCGATTAGTGCTCCGCAGGTTCAGAAAGGATGCACCCGTTCGCGCTTAATATTGCGCTTAATACGCGATAGGTAGCCACCGATATGTTGGAAAAACGAGACACCTTCGGGACACGAAGAGATATTTTACGAGGGCGATTCGAAGAGGCGGTCTTGAACGTTTTCTCCGTGTTTATCACGCGTTTCCCGTGATTGTGCTTATTTATCGCCCGCTCTCTACTTCCCTCTTCGTGTTCTTAACGAACGGGCCATCGCCGCGGATGGAAAGTTTCGTTGGCGGACGTTAAATTAAAGAGTCTCCTCTTCGCACGGCTGCCGTGAGCGACGTAATGGGCCGGGGGATCACTTTCTTGCGTGTAATATCGCGTCATTAGTCGTCAAGCGAGAAGAAACGAAGCAGCACGCTTATCGTACTCCCGTTATCCTTTCGTCCTCTTCCATCTCGGTGCTCGCGTGATAGCGGCAAGGCTTAGCGTCCTTTACGATGTTTTAACGCAGATGAGGCGACCGCTCGGTCGTTCGCCATGCGGCGGGGAAATTTGAAAAACTCACCGTGACCGTGGCTTTTTGCGTACCAGAGCCTTTCTATGATTGTTTCCGCGAAAATCGCGCGCGCAGCTGATAGGGCAGCTGCAACCAGCCGTGCATAGAGAGGGATCATTTAGATGTCGTTAGAGGCGCCACTGTTGGAGGAACATTACGCGTTTTGTTAAAAATAATCGTGGCAATTTAAAATTACCTTAATGCTTCGTATTTGGGCTCGGCATGAATGAAAATTGGAAAGAAATCGATTGAGCGTTTAATTGAACGACGAGTATAATAGATTCTTTCGGCATGGTTTATTAGTTCAACACGATCAAATATTTTTTCGTAGCACCTGGCACAGTTCTATTTAATACTCTTGAACGGACGATATTTCACTCTCGTCAGGAGCTTCGCTACTGTAAATCGATGTCGGCATATTGTCGTAGCAACGTGAGATTTCTTCTAGATTTGCGTAATTATAGCTCGCCTGTCGTCGTAAACTTCGCTCGTCATAATTATGTTCAATCGCCGTGATCTCATTGTCAGATGCGGGACGTTCGTTGCAAAACCAGATCGCCATGAAGTGTACGCGTTGACAGGTACGATTGTTCAAGATATTGCCAAGATCTTATCGGTAATTGTCCGACCTTCATGGGTGATTTTCAATGTGTATTATGGTTTTTTTCCCTTCTATAGTGTACGGATTTCGTATATATATCCGCTGTCATGAAACGTGTTGCTGATATTTCAGGTACACTATAATTAAATTGTACTCGCACGATGTTCTATGGTAACACCGGGCTGTCAGCGGGTCTTTTGCTATTGATTGCTGTTCATTGGTGAAAAATTACGCTCGAACAAATCTCTGTCGGAAAATCATCCTAAATCCATGTCGTCGCGATTCGTAGTTGGCCGCTCCGTCCGATCGTTCGCAGCATCGTTCTGAGAAACGCCTTCATCCGCAGGTAGGTCGTTCATATTTATAGTTGAAGTCTAATGTACAAACATTATGCTAATATTTGTTCAATATTTGTACGGCCTACGTGGGCGTTCGGTGTCGCCTACGCGTGCGCACGCCTTAAAGTGCGGCTTCGTCGAAAAGAACGGCGTAACCCATTATGTGTCGCGCTTGAACTCGACGCTTAAGATGTCCACCTCCATGGCTTTCTTTCAGCTGCACGAAACGCAAAATATTATTCCGACGTCATGACACGTGTAAAATTGTCGCTCAAAGCGCATCGACAAGTGCGTTCTTTGCAAATGGAACACCTAACACGCGACGTGCCATCGGGCAACATCGTGCATCTTTAAATATATGCAGCTACGAACAAATTAAATTGAAAATAGCAAATAGAAATCGACAGCTGTATTTCAAAGGCTACGAAAACTGAGAAGATTAAAATCATATCACGGCTTAGGGGTGGTTTTGGACGAGCTCCGCGACCCATACCCAGGCGATCCGTATGCATACTGATAGACAACAATACAATCCGTGGCAGGTGCCATTAGAAATACCCCCTTCGTTACAAAATTCTTTACACGAACTTTATTGCCCCGCATTATGCGCTTCGAAACTATCATCCTGTCCATTATTGGCCTCCTATCTTAATTGGCATAATCACCTGCACGAATATTTTTTGATCGATACTGACCAACTGTTTCCTTTTGTGCTCCTCTTATGCTAACGTCGATTTTTTTAAATGTCCGCCACGCTACGGACCAGCCAACCCGTCTATCAGCTCTATCACACAAGCTATCATAGATCCCAGTGGCTCGCTGTCGATCGATTCAACCTGTCGATCTACTACTCGTACTTATTCTTGCCCTTTTGTTCGTCGATACATGTTATTTTTTCGCCCCTGTTGCCCGTAGCAGGGTGGCGAGCAAAAATCATGCCTCGAGACGTTAGATGTTCAGATCACGGCAGGCGTTCCGGTTTTTCGTGTAAATTGAACGAGCAAAGAGGCGTTCCGGATTTCACATCGGCGCTCGCTTAATGAGGACTGAGATCAAAGTACTGCTGTCGGTCGCTCGTTGTCAGCGTATGATTAAGTCGGAAGGACGGGCTAGGCGAATAGAAAATTGCTTCGTGCGTGTAACTAACTTCGATCATTCGAGCTCCTCCTTTTCGAGTCGTCAGTCGTCGGGAACGTAGTATGTACATACAAACTAGTGTTGCATCGCGGGAACTCATTCCCCTAAATTTCTCGTAAAATGATTTCTATGAGAAATGAGAAATTACAATATTTGCCGAGAAACTTAAGTTTATGAAAATTATTATGATATATAAGTTTACAAAAATCATTATGAAAGTCTACGAAAATTATTATAATTAAGTGTTGGCAATATGTTTTTAATTTCTCGAGAATTCTCGAGAAATATAATCTGATTTCACATTTATCGAGAGACGAAACATATCGAGAAATGAGGAACACTACATACAAGTGTATTTTCGAAAACGCCGCGGCTATTTCATTGGTATTCATCGGGGAATACATTTGTATGAAAATTAAATTATAGTTGTCCTTTTTATTTATTACAGTGTCGTTCTCTTACGAACTCTTACGAACACAAGCCGCATGCATAATTCAACTCACGAATTTATTGTCTAATTAAATTTATGAAAAATATAGACAAACGTTGAAGAGTTTCGAACTTTCGATCGCATGACGACCAATGATTATTCAAATCCCGGTGTCCCGTCAGCGTTGTGCTGTCGGCGTTATCCGTTTTCTTCGATTTCAGCTGCGAGCAACAGGCCGTCGAGGGCCCACGGCGAATTTCGTACACGGTAACATATACGCGACCGGCATCCAATCCAATTAATCATCGTTAATTGCAGGCGCGGGGGGCAGAGGCGCGGTGAACGAGAACGATTAATGAGTAATTGATTTCGATCACGCCACTCGCCGACCGAGAAAGAACGCACCGCGAATCGAAAAGCTGACCGATCCGATCATAAATTTTCTTCTCTCGCTCGCGTTGACGCAGTACTCCCCACGATAACGCTGGTGATAACGTCTCCGAAACTGTCGAACACCCTTGACAGCATCGTACAGAAATTCGATAATTTTGTCGATCCCACCCGAAAAAAATCGATAACTATTATTTGCATTAAATTATTGGTAAACTGGTTTAAAACCGAAAATGTTTGTATTCATTGTCCCTTAAATGCGTGATTGTTACAAAAATAGTAAAATTTCTCTCATTTTTTTCTCTTACAATAATTATAGTGATATTGTGCTCTTTGCTCTCGTGTCTTTCACAATTGTCCGATAACGACCCTTACCACTTGAACAAATAGAGTGAATCTCAGGTTATCCAAGCTTCCAAAGTCTCGCGAATTTGCTACCTGCCTCGATTAACGGCCTCCTTGCTCACCGGACTCGCCGTAATTCAAGTTTGAAGCAGATCGAAGGCCTGTGTATGCAAGTATGTACATATGTGGCTCCTGCGTTGCGTGCCAGCCCTGAAAGCATTAATTCCTCGATTTTCTTTTTCCCTTGTGCCACATTCGAGACGCTCGCACTTGGCCCACAGCGTGGAGTAACCATAGCGACATTGATACTAATTGCAAGAGTGAAAAGCTTTCTAAGTTTGTCTTTTCTCGGTTTCGTGACCGCTCATGAATTACTCTACTGGATATAATTGCAAAGTCTGGTTGCAAGAATGACAAGATTTGTTTGATTCCACTCCTAGAATTTTCAGCCTCTCATTTGCAGCAAAATAATCATAAATTTATATACCATTTATATCTAACTGCGTCAACTCTATTTTTTTTCTAACACTGGACGAAAATTCCGTTTTACCGGATTGATTTACGCCAGCATCCGCGTGAACATAATTCAGACCGCTATCTTTCACACGAATCCCCATTCGTCTTCGTCCATTAGCTCCCAAGATTAAATCAGACCGATTTCACAAAACAGTCGGAGACGTCGAAGTCAACCGGGGCATCGAGAGGTGGACAAGCGGTTAATTAATTAACGCGAAGATTCACGGACCATGAGACGTTGAATCCAAACCGGGATCCGTCGATCAACGATCGATTCATCGAACGATAAGCGAACGTCGCGGACGGCGCGGAAAGCGCTGAGTTGTGATTACATTGTTTGGGCCTGAATAGAGCCGTCTGTACTGTGCACGGGATCCATTGTAGCTACGGAGACCCTGCAGCCTCCTTTTCTTCTTCCCCCGTGCTCCTCCCCCACGTTTCTTCTACTACTCCTTACTACTTTCTTGCTGTTGGTTTATAGTTTATACAAATACCAACATCGACCGGCTCTTCATCTCCTGTAGGCCAAAGTGAGACTCGATACATCTTTCTCTCATCTAAAAATTGGAACAATTCTAGGCGCAAAAATCAGAAACATTTAAAGACTCCTCCGCGATATCAACTAGACAATGTTAGCAGTTCATTCTGTATGAATTACACATACAATATTCGACACCCTTAAAATAGACAGGGGTGAAAAGCGAATTAACAAGAATGCAATGCGGGATTAAAGGAACACACTTTGATACATCATAAACAACGCATACGCGGTGTTCTTATTTGGACCATGGGACTGGTACTTGCCTGATTAAGCGTCTAATTAACCGGCGTATGTCTCTGTGCGATCACGGCACTCGTTATCTCACGGAGATAGAACGTTAGCCGATCGACCAGCCAGCTATTCCCTCCGGCACGTATCGAGACCCTGAGCTAGTGAAATACTTTCGCCGGGTTGTACATTTTCTGCTGGATTATCGGCTTGCTGGGATCGTTCTTCTTTATCCGCTGGTTTCGCCACTCAATCTTCATCGCCGATCTTCTGCTGTTCCCCTTTCAACTGAACTTGATCTTACCGAGCGACCTTCGTCCATGAATCGCCGAGGACTCAGAAATTAACCCTTTAAGAGGCTAATGCATGGACAATACTCACACTGATACAGACTTAAAGCACAAAAATACATTTGAAATTGTATTTCCGAAGTAAATTGTTTTTGAACCTTTTGGTTCATCTGTGCCCAATGGTTCCCTACGTTTTCCAATTCGAATAGAACCCACGATCGTCACGAGCCGCGTGCGCAAATCGAATTCGTATTACCCAGCTTTCCGATAAAAACGACGCGGTCACTGGCGATATTATCACCGCCAAACATCTGAATCTCTCGTTAATTAGCGATGCAAATGCGATTCGCGCGACCGTGAGGGCGACCTGCGCGTACGAAGGACGAGGGAGGAGGACCGGTGCGCATCGAGGACGCCTACACCTAGAAGTGCAAAAAATGCGAGGTACATATATATATATTCGTCGGGTGACGGTTTCGCAGGTGTAGCCCTCTCCCTCGACCAATCGTGGCGTGTTTCGAAGTTCTCCGCCGTTCGTGTCAGCCCACGTAATTTTATCACGAGCACCGTTAAAACGGAGTTAATTAGGCCTTCAGATAAATAATTATCGATGGGGCTTCCGGTTGCGAGCACGCTCGACATCCGGGGGTGGGCCAGCTGCAGCCAGCACCGAGACAAAATATTTCTCGCTGCCACGTTCTTCGTGCTGCCCTCGGCCGCGATCTACCTTTATGGATCTCGAAACTGGGTGGGTGTCGCAATTTGTGGCCGCGCGTGTACTCGATGCACCTTTCCGCGTGAACGGTAATAATGTTGCGTTTGATAGGGGTCGGAGGATAAAAAAATAAATACGAGCAATCTGCAGCATGCAAGTTGGTTTCTACTTTGAGTTCTGTATCATAGGAGGTTCAAAATAAGTTATTTGGTGAAACGAATATTCTTTTCTATTTTTTTTCTATTAAATATTTGTTTTCTTTGATGCATCGTGTAATGATCATCGAGGTTATCAAAATATTTTACTGTTCTTCATAATTGTGTTTCATTTATTAATTAATCCTTCTGTCTTAATTTTAATAATATCGTGTTATTGACGTCTTTCTTTAAGAAAATCGACGAGACACCATCCTCGGGGAAGCTCTAGGTACTTGACTGAATACTTCCATGGAGAAGATGTTTCTCTGCTTCTGCGTTGGGAACGTGTAGTTAATGAGACCTTGAGGCTTTATCGCTGCTGATCTGGAACACACCATTCCGTTCTTTTTTCCGTAACAAGCGTTATATGAACGACGTGTTATCGGTGGAAGCAAATAGTATGGATCCCGGTGACTGTTCGACGGGGGAATGGAACACTTACGCGCCGTCTCGTTTGCATTTTGATAGAAAATATGCGCGCGTCTTTTCCCTTCACCCATCGAGTGCTTTCATAAACGCGAGATCGTATCTTAACGATTTACTAATTCACCATAAATCTTGCACCGATATCATCTGCCCTCGCGGACGTGCTCGTTGCTTGCCAATCTGTAATAGAAAACTATGATTCGACAAATCGGCGATGAAAGAACGGCCACGAAACTGTCGGCGCCATCGATTATCCTTGTGGTACTAGCTAATGGAGCATCGTTCGTATGTTAAACTCGAAGAAATTATCGAACCGCCCTGAATACTTCGATCGTTGATAGTTTTTTCAGAATATTATCTGTTATCATATCAGTTATCGTGTCAAATGACTGCCACTGATCCTTTTGTCTTAGTACAATAATCGTGTTCTATGGTCTCAATTAAAGTTCGATCTGGATCGATTTAGAGAACATGATTGTTAAATTTTCAAGACGATCAATCATAGTATTCCCTAGGCTTTTATTAAATAAAGACATTGAAATCTATAACAGCCGCGATTAATTCCAAAGAAGTCTATTTTTAAGGAATTTTTTTCATAAATCAGAACAACGCTTTGTATTAGCCTTCTGCACATATGATTACTAATACATATTTGAACTACCTGTCATAGCGACAGGTCTTCGTGAGACATGGTTTTGAGGGATACATTCAAAATCTGTAACTCCGTTATTTTTACAAATTCCGGCGTACCCTTGTAACAAAACGCAAGGAAATAAAAATCGATTTTTGCAATGTTCGCAACACAAATACACCCTTAAATAAACAGCCAGGCTCATCACAAATCCCGACACTGCGCCGCGAGCTTCACTCATCTATTTATAACGTCTCGAGAGAGATAAAATGAACGGGAGAATAATCGTAATGCCGAGCTTACACGGCCGACATTTCCCCCCGACGAACCCGTGGACCATTATCAGTGAACACACTATTAACGTAGCCGTTGGTAGCTTCGGTCCGCCCTGGAGAACCGTGTACCAATCTAGACTCATAAAACTGGCCGAGTGTCCGGTAATAACGTGTGAACGCGCTATCCATCAGCTGGGACAAAACAGTTAAGCGGTTGTAAGCTCGCTAACCGTGGAGCAACTCAGTAATGAACGTCGGCCCAGCGAAATGTCAGCGAAAAAGGCCCTGAAACACGCGCTAAATCTTCTTCCGCGCGTTGCGTCGCTCGAATGGAACTCTGCAGCCGGGTGGATCGTTGGCGAACTTGTATAGACATTCTTTGGGTAACCAGAGTGGAAGTGGACGGAATCGTGTCTGATGTCTCGGACAATCTGCGACCAACTGTAATCTCGCTGGTTTCAGAAAGACTCGAACGGAGCGTTTGGAATTTATATAATGGTAACTGGACGGGTGTCTATCGTGGTGGACAGAAGAAAGATTTTACGAGAAGAAAGTAGAATAGATGATACAAACGTTGAGGAATACAGGTGACAATGATACGCCAGGTAGCAGGCTACTTACGGAGCAAAATAGGAAGGGCCGTAATCACGCTCGCACCTGTGATATAATTTAGACTGGTCACCTTTTGAGCTGGCGTCACCACGAAATTCTTTGCTAGTTACTAACTCGCAAGAAAGCGGAGTGGCTGCGAGTAATCGGATGCTAAGATCGCCACCTGCTGATTCCGTATCATCGGGCTAGCCTAATTCGGGCTGCCGGTAGCTTACCGTCGGCTATCAGCCGCGCGGATCGCTCGAATTAAAGTTCCACACATGTGGTCCGGGTCTATTAGCCGCGAAGGTGGAGACTAGCTAATTAAATTTCTCAAGCCGGGCAGGATTAGGTTGATTCACACGGACCGGCGACCATTCCTTCCTAAATGATTCTTGAGTGTTCCCTTTCTTTTACTTTACACGTGCGCATCTCGACGTTCTTTAACCTGGATAAATATTTCATCTTCCTTGAATCAATTCGTTTATCGCAGGATCTACTGTAAAACGTATAACTGCGAAAAATGGAAATACACACCGAACAAAATAATACATACATCTCCTATTTCGCTACTTTAACTTCAACTACACATAGACAAATGTATATTTCATACATCGCTCGTCAAATTAATCAGAGCGTCGCTCGCCTAATCTAACCGTGGGCTACCTCCGCTCCGGTGCGTACAACGTAAATCTACCTTAATGATATCGCACGTAACGCCAGGGTGACGTTATCTCGCGTTTGGTACACGTGAGAACACGGCCGACACCTCGATCCACCGTTTCATACTGTGCTCGTAAGGACAATCGCGCGCGGCAGATCGTATCGCGGAGATTTTCTGCGACCCTTCCCTCCTTGGCTCCGCTTCGTCGTTTAGAACTTGCGCCACGATGACCCGTGTCCAACTCGCGAGACCCGGTCCATCCCGTTGGACCACGAAATATCCAGTGTATCTGCTCGTGTTTCTGCTCGTTTAACAGCGGCCCGGAACGATTTCGTCCGCGATTCGTCTTCAGATAGCTTCGAGCTTCGCCAACGAATCGTGTCACTAGCGCTTCCTTCAACTTCTTCCCCGTTTACTTTATGCCACGCTTATTCCCTTCGCACACTTCACACTCCGAGTTGACGATGTTATCACGTTCTTCGCAATATTGTTCGCTTTCTCGACGTACTTTCCAGGCTTCGAATGGTCGCTTTTGGTCGCAAAGGTCCTAATAATTTTCTTTAATAAATACTCACCCCTCGGAACATTAAATAACTAGGGACAGAAACATATGATTACTATTAGTTGAACTATATTATATATTTTTTCCGAGTCGAAATACATCAAATCTTATTATCTTATAAAAACATGCCACGATGGTTGACATGATTCGGACCTTTACAAAGCTTTGTAGTGAAACGAAGCAAAAAAAACGAGGTGTCATTTTCTTCAGAATGAAAGTGGTTATAGCGTGTACTAACAGGGACAAAGATTTGGTACTTTAAAAAAATGGCGACACTTCGCGCTCGTTAAATAATACATAATGTGTTACGCTAGAACAAGCACGAGGGAAGAAAGGGTTCTTCTTTTCTTTCTTGTCGTTGTCTTATCACGGACCACTGGTCGACTTCTGCATCGACTTTTTCATCCAAGATGGGGATTCCGGTGTACTGCTAAAAAATATTGGTTTCATCCAACTTGTTTGACACTTTCCATTGCTACAAACTATGTATATTAAACATTGTTACCCGACGTTATAAATAATTAGGAAGTTCACGCGCCTTGGAAATGGAAATTTGGGGAATGTATTATAAAAGTATTTGAAACAGTGAAATATAAAAATGTTAATGGGAGCGCACACGGGGGAATAAGCGTAATACGCGGGCGCTTACTCGTTAACGTGCACAATGGGTCACACGCTGAGTCTCGAAACTACCGACTGCCAGAGTCGAATTAAAGTAGTCACGACCTCGTTTATTCTACAGTGCCTCTGGCTAAGAAATCGAAGGACTGTATAGAAGAACGTGATCTAGTACCAGAAATGTGTATTATACTTCGAGGAACAAAGCCAAAGTTTTCTTGCCGCAAAATTAAAATGTCCATTATTCCACCGTGCCTAAAACAATTTTTTTGGAATAGAATTTTGGAGCAGTGGGGAAGCCACACAGTGGCGGACACTACCGCGATCCTCGCTTGCTTTCACGGGCTAGCTCCCGTCATTGGAGTGAACAAATTAACACAGATGAAGATAGCCTACTGTAATTCCTGCGATACGTGTTCTTCTCAAGCATGGACCTCCGTAGAAGTTTGGGAAAGCTGACAGTTCTCCGCGCTATAGAGGAGAAGCTTTTTCTAATAATCTGTGTGTAACTCACCGTTAGAGGCGCATTAATATCACCCGATGAATTAGTCGGCAGTGTCACGTCGACCGCCAAGAGAGTCCAGCCGGAGAATAGGGAGCAGTTAGATCGCGGTATTGTGACGCGCACGTAGATCACTGCGGGACGTCCAAGCGGTACCGGGAATCGGCAGGCTCTCTCTCAGTGGGGACCGGTAAATACCACTAATCACTTCTCGATCGTTTCTAACCCACCTTGACCTCGCCGCTGGAAGAGTTATGGCCGTTGGTTTTATTCAGGCTACCTCTGTCGAGGCATCGACCGTTCACGCCCGAATACTCGCGTTAATGCCTGGCGTGAACGGCCGTGATAAGTTGCACCTTGGATACTCGTGGAAAGAACGATACGGCCGACGAAAATTCACGGGCGAGCTGGCTATCTCGGTTGGCGCGGCAATGATATTGTCGTGTACGAATTTGGTTAACATGCACTGTCACTTTACTGATTTACATATGGGATAACGGTAGGAAGCAGAACCATGCACACTTTGACATGTCACGTTGAAATTAGTATTGGTCGATCCAGTGATCGCGAAACACGGTCGGCAAGCTATACGATTTAGGCAAAGACGACGAACGAGAAGGCTCGGAGACACGATTTCATTCGACCATCATCAGCCATCATGGAGAATATCGAACGATGCCGGCAACGCATCGGCGGATTGTCGTCGCTAACGATGCTCGACTCGCCAGGCGAATTATTGTTCCCTCGTCGATTAATCTTGATCGTGGATCGAACGTCGATCGCCGATCGCGCCATCCCGATCGCTGTTCGCCGATGATCGACTGCGACTCATACTGCGATCGCGACTTTTGCTTTTTCTACTTCGACGTTCCACGTTGATCTCCTTCTCGCACGTGCACACATCGTCGTCAGGGACTTGCTGCTCCACTGGACTATTCCTCAGGACGTGAACATCCCTGCTCCTCTTGGTACACCTACATCTGGTGCAGCCTATGCGCCTGCCTCTCGTCGGTCGACTCCTTCGCCGGCTCCTTCGCCGACGCAATCGACGACTGCGACGAGTTCTTCTGCGCTTTCTGCCACGACTTCGTCGACGTCTTCGTCGTTTGCTTCGGCGGCGTCGCCTTTGTCTTCTGTATCTCTCGGACGGTGCCAAGTTCGACGTCAGCTGCGGCTCGTCCTCCGTGTTGAGGAAGTAGTGGCCGTTGTTCTTCATCAGGATACCGTACTCTAGGCCACGCTTCAGCGCTGCTTGCATCTGTAAGGCCAATTTACCGAGACCTATCATGTTTATGAATATGTGGACCACTATCTCTCGATGAACCCAATTGTTTGGTACCAACCAACCCATTTGAAATTTTGAAACTGTACTGCCATTTTTTTGCTTTTTTTATTCAAGCTTTTTTGTATGCCGTCGATATTTTTTAACACGTTCGGCGCCAAAGTGATTCGGATAGGTTTTAAAAAATCGCACTGACAATCCTAGTTAACTTGAATAAGAAGAGCGTCACCAATATTTGGGTGACGGTCCCCCACGGCAGCATAACCGTCACCCAAATATGGGTGACGTGGCGCCGAACGTGTTAAATAATATTTGTGGGTTACCAGAAAAATGGGCAGATCTTTCTGAGTCATATTTCTCGAAAACACAGCCTTAATACGCAAAAATGATTTTTGCCTGATTTTTATCATCTAGAATCATCCCCTTTTTGTTTGTATGGCTGGTTACACGAAACTTTGTACATTTATGATACAGAATTGTACAGAATTTCACAGAAATTGTATAAATAGACTTTCATAAAGAATAATGCAATAAAATACTTGTCTCTGTGCTGTCGACTCTGGCACGTTGTACTGTGACATGATATAGTGCATAATGTCTTTCGAAGTGGAGCCATGAGCGTCTCGCAGATTTCTAATAGCGTTCACCACTCTGGCCGACATCTTCGGCGATTGCTTCCCCATTTTTCCTTCACTCTCAGCGTTTCTTCCGACGAGAATTTGACGCGTCAGCCCGCTATTCTCGAGCTAAGGGTCGAGCAGATCGGGGCTGACGAATTTGAATTTATCCTTCACCTTGAATTTTGTTAAACGACTCATTTGCGCGTCGTCTGTCACGAAAATTTGCCAAAGAATTGTGCCAAAGTCATCGTGACTGAGAATCAAATTTAAAATTTAATCTTCCTGGCGATCCCGGGGCTGGCTAATGATTTTGTTTATCCTGGTTTCCACGTTTCATTTTTGTCCATCAGTGTTACTAGATTTCACTCGGAAATATATCGATCGTTCTATTTGTCAGGTTTTCAATCATGAACATAATATTTGGACAAATGAATTCCATCGCGATATTCCACGGTAACGGAGTAATTAAGATAGATTAGCTGTAAACGACAGGTTTGGATCAGGTTGAGATCGCGGTTAGAGGAATTGAGCTAAGCGACGCGAGGGTATACAGATTTTTGAAAAAAGGCCGCTGCTAAAACGAATTGCATGGTTGGAGTAATGACGAAATAGGAATGGGATCGCGACGATAGCAGGCGAACCAATGACGATGAGTGCATTATGCAAGTGGCGACGTTAAGTAGCTCCATGTCTCGCCATTTGCACGCTTAATTCCTCCTTTGATATTCCTGCCAGTTAGCTGCACTTTTTTTGCCATTTTATGACGGAACCGATTTCAGGTCTCGACAGTTTCTTTGGATCGGCATTCCGCTGCGAATGTCGTGGCAATTAATCAAAACGTTCTTTCGTTACTGTACACGCTGAAAGCAATCTAGAAAATCGAATACGTACGATAGAAAGCTATTAATCTATTTTTAATTGAAATTGAAATACAGAAAGTTCCCGATGAATGTAACAAATTTGTATCCCCGCCTCAGTTCGCGGTAACAGAATTTTTTCTACGCCAGTAGTTGGAGATTTAATCTCGCCACGCGATTAATATTATTATCGTTGTCAGGTGTGTTATCAGGATTTTGTCGTACAATTTTACTTTGAAAGATTGGAGTTCAGCCGCGACACCGTATACGACGCACATATTATTAAACCGAGAAGGCTGAGATCAATTTCAGGCAATTAATTCCGGATCATTGTCAATATTAGTACCGCCCTCGTAATTTCGCACTTTTAATCCGAAACGCAAGTGTCAGTAAATGCGGACCACCTCTTAATCAAACAACCGAAATAATTACTCCTGCCGCAATTTCCATTAACCGATCGATTCTGAAACAGCTCGCACGTCCCGATGATCGTTCACTTTCCAGCTCGATTAATAACGCGCTCTCCACGGAGAGCGAGGTGCCAGCGAAACGATCGTTAAGGCGCGCCGCGATACGATACTTGTTAAATTCGGCGATGTCGAAAGTAACGAAGGCATTTTGCAGCCGGCTCGGTGCCACGCCAAATTTACCGATTAATTTTTTCTCCCGAGCTCATTAGCCGCCCTTAATGGTGTCGGCGGCGTTAAAAAAAGCCGCGATTCCAAGTCCACGCCTGGAACGCGTGTATCCCGGTCAAGACATCTTGCCACCTCGTCCGGTAATTGGATAGTCGGGGATGCCGCGGTTTACAAGAATAACGCGGCAATTTAGCCGACCATTTAGTCTTCTACCTGAGCAGAACCGATTCCTCGATTCGTTAATCAGCGCCAGGTGTCGCCGCGTCGTGTTCCCTCGTACTTACCTGTATACACATGCGTGTAAGTAGATGCTCGCGTCTATACGCCAATGATTATTTATCAACGTCGCGGTTAGACAAGAGGAACGCCGAGTGGTGGACTCACCGTCGCGTTTAAGGGCTTTTATTGTCGCCAGCCGGCGCACGCTTGGATAATCGAGCTGCTTCGTCCCCTTCTCTATTGATTTACGGATGCCGGTGATTCCATTCGAGCTGCTCTTCCGTTCGCCTGCTTTCCATCTTTCTTTCTTCCGTCTTCGCGCATCTTATGCTCTCCTCTTTCGCCGCGGACCTTCTTTTCAACGAACTCGCGAAACGGTAATTCACGCTAGAAATATTTACGAGCGACACGGAAGGGAAATTTATATCGCCTCCCATCGCAACGATACATCATCCGAGCATCGTGCCGGCCGCCGCGCGACGCTCCTATTTCGACGAATAGAAACGCCAGCTTTTATTGATATTTCCCAGCCGGCAGGCCTATTCACCGTTCTCCAGGACGAGCCGATACACCGTGCACAGCCGCATTCCGCGACCGATAAAACCGTCACCAGGCCATTATTCCTTTCAGCCAGCTTCGCGAGATTATTGCTTCATCGCTGCGTAGTGTGGCACGCAGGAAAAAATATTAAGGGTTTGCGTGTGCAATAAAATAGCCGATATCGGGAACTTCAAAGAGCTCCTCCTTTCAGGGAAACGAATTAAATTATACAACAAATAGACCACATAAGTCAGCTATAAAAAAAGAGGTAAGGAAGGGAAGGGAGTATTTGTATCGCACCTGTATCATCAGTTTACCATTCGATTATAGGCATTTCTGTTTCGGCAACACCCCTGTTGGTGATATCAGTCTGACAAATGTCACGCGTCACTCTAATTATCCAACGGAATTCGCATCTCCCGTAGGAGCCAGGCGTTCGAACGCGTTCCCCGGGTTGCGAGCGGGCAGAAAAGAGAAGCTTCGGTGCACCGACAACCGCAGAGAATTCCGCTGTTCGAGGGCTGCGTCTGTGTGGGGGAGCCATCACCCTTCGCCGCAGGATGTCCAACTGGACGGACACTGGTCAACCGAGCGCGACGATTGCCTTCTAAGACATTTTTACACCTACGCTCGCCCCTCGTACCGAGAAACCGCCCGGCAACTTTAATTTCGCCCACTTCCGACACGCTTTATGGTCTTGCTCTTTTCCTCGATTTTTCGTGTTTCCGAGATAATCGTACGGATGGTCCCGCGGCTGAACACGTCGACCGCGACCACTAGAAATTCTTACACTTTTAGGCTTGAAAACCATAAACTATCTGAGGCATGGCAGAGGCAGATTATTGTCTCCCCCTCCTTAATAGATATTCTATTGTCCTATTGTTCATAATTCGATTTCACGAGAAGAGCAGAAACACTTGAAGCGTCAAAAATATCGCTGAAGGACTCAGAGGCCGGGGCATCTAGACGAGCGGCAGAAAATCGATCTTAGTTTTGGTCGTCCAGACAGTAGATATTCCCGACGAATACGCGTCAAGAATTTCCGCTCGACGTTGAAGCGGATCCTTTTCTTCGCGTCCAGCATCGATCGTTTCATTTCCATTCCCTTTCGTTCCCAGATTTCTTTACCGAACTCCATGTTCCGACCGTGGCAACGTTACATTCTCTTCGGCAAAGTAGCCTGTACCCAACGACATGCATGCCGTCCACGTTTGTAATTTTGCCCTTACACGTTCTCCAGCGAATGGCTCTCCGGCGAACGGGTTCGCGGTGTCCCGTCGCGTACCGGCGATATTCAGCCGGGAGGCTTAGCCTCTACTTAAAAGCGGATACTGGCTGTCCCGTGTACAGGGGCGACACGCGAAGAGACGGCTGCCGGCCAATCGACCAATCAACGGCATTGTACCTGTGCTGCACGATGATTGCAATTGGCTGATTAACGGCCTTCTGAGCACCAACGCCGACCAGGAGTCGCGTAACCCGTAACAGCAAAAGTGTCCGTTTTGCATACTCGATTGCATCGAGGCGAGCCTGTGTCGCCTGGCTGTCCATTATCGCCGCGTTTTTACCGGCGTTCGCCATTTTGGTTACATTATCGCGGATCGTTAGGTCCGCGCGACAGAAATTATCGATCGGCCGGTGCCGCGCGACGAGCTTATAAATATTCGTGGCGCAATTAATAATTAATATTCCGCGAATGTGCTGGGAATAAATCGCTGCGTTTTGTATTCGTTAAATGGCCGCTTGAAACGACCGGAGGGATCGCGGCGAGCCGATGGAAATTGTTCGCGGCAGGTCGCTGAATTAGAAGAATCGATTGCCGCGAACTGGCAAGGCTGCGGCGTTTCTCTTCTTCCGTTGATCGCTGTGCAGTCGGTTTTAGCTTGCACGCCCCCTTGGCTTGGGTGAAATAATTAGCTGCGAATAATTCGTCAATTTAATACGTCGCACGTTTCAATGTATTTCAAGTTCAGGATTTGTTACACGCTTCGGTGTATCGTCACGGGTACGTAACAGATTCATCTGCACCTCAAAATTCCGCAATAAAGTTCTGTCGGGGCCCCGAAATCGAGCCCTTTTCCTTCGGGGGAAACAGTTTCGCCGCGTTAAACCTGTTCCGCGGTTCCTCGAATCTCTCGCGTCCTTTGATCACGGCAGCCTTTGAGATTCTGGAACGGTACACACGAGGGACGATGCACACGGTCGGCGCATCTTGCACGCGAGCAAAGGGACAGCTAGTGATCCACGCGTCTTTCTGTCTCTCTTCCTACCTCTGTACCCGACCAGGCCTGGCGGATTTTCGGTGCGCGAGTATCGCGGCAAAGGGTGAATTAATGCCGATGAGAGCGGGCGCAGTTAATAAACCGGACTTATTAAACGATTACATTAACGCAGACGTCGCCGGAGATTAATGCACTCGGCTCTGGAACGTCTCACTCGTTCGCGAGCGGCGAGTATATGTATACGAAGAAAGGCAGAAGCCGGCAAGAAATATGATCTACACGGTGTGGGCACCGTATCGCGGTAGCCTCGAGATAATTACGACCAAGCCCGGCGATAATTTTTATGTATCGAAGGGCTAAGGTCTGTGGGACGAAAGTGCGTTGATAAAGGATCGCGTTAATGTTCCCCACCCGTCGGTTTATAGATTCAATCTCATCCCTTTCTCTGTATCTCTGCTGCGCCACGATTAATTAGTCAGAAGTCCAATGAAAAGTGTCTGCGAAGGAACAATGTCCACTATCCTGGACTGATACGTTACTTGCGCGACGATGTAGCGATGCCAAGTTCCAGGATTGCCTCTTGTAATTACGTTATGCGGGACGTTCCTTTGCAGTGATGCCTTACCTATCACGCAATCTGTCAAACCCTTTCCTATTGCGGTATTATCGCTGTTATCCCTTTGCTGATGTATCAGAATTCCGAAATTCAGCGGAGTAAGAAAGATGCAGTTAATTTAACGCGAATTCATTTTGTCAGGCGAGATATAGAACGCGGATAGGTTGATTTAAAAGTGCTGCAAAAGAAGTCGGTACCGAATGTCACACTGGGTCGATCATAGTATTCACTGAAACGGCTGAAATTGATCGGCCGCTGCCCGAGGAAAGAGATTATCTTTAAGCGAAATACGTACGCGTGAATTTCGATCGAGGACGGATAGAAAGCGCGAGAGATCGAATATATGTGTACCTGCATTCGTTGAAGCGAGGGAAGTGCTCGCGGCGGAAAGGAAGCAGACACGGTGGCGGGAATTTAATAAGACGGACAGAGGAAAAGGAAAATCTCGAGTGGCGGGCAGACGTAGCGGATGGGAATAAGAAGGCACACTGGCCTCCGTACACGCGAGCAGGTGAATGGGAAGAGGCGAGAACATGAAACTACTCGACCGGCCCACCCGCGCCAACCACTCGTCTCGATGTCACGTGTTTATAAATAGTGCATCAACGTAATGCCCGGAGGCTGTAACCACGGCGAAAGATTTACGTGCATCCCGGTGAACGCGGAAAGGAATTCCGCGATATAATAACGAGGGTGTCACATCTCGCGCCTAGTTAGGCGTTACCGATGGCCGTCCAAGATTTCCCTCCAACTTCGTCTTCTTTGATCTGCTTCACCCTCTTCGGACTGTGCCCGACGTTCTTCGAAGTGTGCCTCTGATTCGCGCGCTATCCTCCAGAAGCTTGCTTGTATAAATAAATTTGCAGGGGAAAATTCGTAGAGCCGACACGTACTAACTATTTCCATTCACCGGGCACTATTATCTTTGTGAATACATTAGGTCAACCGGAAAGTTCTGTCTCTTGAAATGTCCGCCTCTTCTTGCCATTGTATTTCTAAATATGCGCTCTTCTAAATTGCATTAGTAACGATGCTAATTATATTGTTCTGTACATACTAATGAATGTATTAAAAATGTGTTATTTTCTTTGAATTCAGAAACGGACAGATCTTTCCCATAGGCCTATTTATTATTAAATTTGGATTATACGTGATTCGTCGGTAGAAGGAAGACTTCCTCTTGCGATTCTGATTGTGACAATTTGATTCTTCTAAATAATAGGTCTTGTCGCTGGTAACACTGGTCCCTGACCACCACTCCAATTTACGTTTCTTTCACTGCCAACCTCGTCTCACCTTCGTTCTTAATAATCGAAGCTTCGCTTCTCCGTGAACTATGTCTACAGCGATATAATTTACCGCCGCGTATCGTGCGGGTGGACGAACGAGATGTCGCACGGGTATCGCGGCGTACCCCCGCGACAATGAATAATCCGGTCTCGTGTCACAATTACGCGAATACCGTCGGGCCAAAACAATCCATTTTTCACGCTAATCCGCTGTCATAATTTTCCACGAAGCGCCGTTTGATACCAGACGCGACGCGAGACGCATCCGATGCGTTCGCCGCCACGGCGAACGGGGGAAAACGCGCGAGAGGCGCGCGATGGCGCGTTAAACCGAACGGCCGCTAACAAATGACAGTCGAAATTTTCGAAGTTTCTGCCGCGTGGACGCTTTGTCAACGTAGCGACATATATTTCACGGGCCCTGATTTTCCCGGATGCGTGCTAGCTATTTCTGCGATCCACGACAGCCGTGTCCAACGCGTTCTCCCGCGCCCAAACGACGTCATGCCATTCTGTAACGCGAGCGGAGCGTCGGGCTCCTGGTGAAATTGTTATCGCGCCTGTTGCCCCACCTCGTCGGATTTATCGTCGAGTTTCAATCTTGCCCGGTAATCGAATGAACGGTCCCGATGCTGTCGGCGAAATTAGTCAACGTAATTAAACATCGGCAGAACGCCGCGCCGTGTGGGAATGTAGATTGCCACGATCACAGGAGCAACTTGGGAGGATGGATAGGCTGGCGGAGGTAGAAAAATATTTGTCGCGCACATTGGTGGATTTGGAGCCAAGTTTGTCGGGCACGGATTGTGAAATGCGGTATAGCTGAGCGGACACGGAGAAACATTTATTCGGCTACCACGGGAAGCTTGTAATGAAGTTTATTGTATCGCATCGATGGTGCAAGGTGTAATAGAGAAATCGGATAGGAAAAGTATGGGCCGTGTCGTAACGCAATGGCCCGGCTAGAGATTACAAGCGACAATGAGACAGGGACACGTGAAACGCCTCGTTTAGCAAAATGGAACAGGTTCAGCGATTTCATCGAGCCGTCGCAGTTTCGCGAAAGTTTAACTTGTTTTGTGTTGTGAAAGCGTCGTTAGTGTACGCATGACAAGTTTATTCGTCGCGATACATTAATATACGCGCTTGATCAAATTATTCAGACGTTCCTTTCTTTCCACCGCTGCTCCGCGGTGCTATACTTTTTTTTCGCGATGACGTTCTAGAGTAACGACATGTTAGAGTTTCAGGATACGTTTCAAGTTATTTGCGTTTTTCATTGCATTTGTGTTCTCCGCAAATCCGTCAAAATTCTTTACGTTCGTAAAAATATTTTCCTAACCATTTCGTGTTCGTTAATCTCATCTGTCCATTTCGGTAGCTCTCACACACGACCCGATACAGTATTAAACTCTTGAATTTGATGTACAGCAGACGCAACAATCGGCCTATAGCCAGCATCCCGTAGACGAAACAATCGAGGACGATCCTCCTGGCCCGCGGTTGAGAAATGCCCCCGGGAAACGGACAATGACGCCCAGAATTCTGGGGGGATTATGTGTGCTCGCATTTGTCGCCTTAATGGAATCCAGAAGATGTATCACAATACGCGGGGAAATAATGGACTTCGCTTGTTAGGACTTGGCTAATACAAAACAGCGCCGGCGCCGATTTGCACGCGACTCCTCTACTTGCACAGTCTCTACACTTCTCTAAATTACGAGAATATCAAAGCGCACAGTTTGGAAACAATTCCACACTCTTGTCTGTCGATCTGAATTGAAAATATTTCACTTGCACAGCAGAGCAATCGTAAATAAAAATACGCACAGCGATTGTAAATAAAAATATTCTCCGTAGCTTCGCATACATGCACCTACCCTCCAATTAATTTTGATCAAACCAATACCGTCTACAGTATATTTGGCCGGCGAATTTTCGACCGAGGAAGATGTGTAAAATTGTTGCCCCGTTCGTCGTGAAATTCCTGGACGATCGATTAAGCGAAAGGAGCGCGATTCGCCACGAAAGTTTCAATTGGCCCTGGAGTTGGTCCGCGGTCGTCGAGCCGCTCTCTAAAGCGAGCGACGCGACGATCTCCTTCCGTAGCCAGTAAATCAGCCGATTCCAAGGCTCACAGAAGAGAGTTTATAAATGTATCTCCCACGCCCTCCACTGTCTGCACCGGATTTCTCTCTTTGCGCAGCGCTCCTTTGCTTCTTCTTCGCTCCCCCTGGCTTCTGCTGGTCGCCACGACGTTGTATTACGTGCGAACGTTTCCGAGGGGTAAATTAATTTGCCTCTTTCCCCACGGTTCGCTCCGTTTCGGCGGAGGAACGACAACGGGCGAGACACGACGGCGGCGTCCTCGGTGCACGCTCGAAAAAAATGCCTTTCGACCAGCGAGAATTACGGCGAGATAATGCGCCATGGGCATGTCTGTCATTGGGCAGAAACCGCTGTGATTTATTGTCTCGAGCATTTCGCTACTGTAGAGAACGAGGCGGCGGAATTAAATATAGGAATAAATGTTCAAACACTACCGTTTAATTAATTGAGTCGTATAAATAGCAAGTGTTTATTAGAGTGAAGTTACACACCGGTGCTCGAATAGGCCCCGGTGAAACCAGTACGTATAACGAAGGTAGTAAATGATAGTAATTGCACCGAGAATAATATCGCAGTGCATGATTCTGGTATTAGTATCGCATTATTTGATAATTAACATTTTACGAATTTTTTTTCTCCTTTTCGAGACGGATACGAGGGTATTAATGCCTCCGACATATACTTCGGAATTATTATAAACGTGTATACCACTTTGTGCCGGCAGAAGGGGACTCGTAAACGAGCAAGAAGAATCATCTTTAATATCTACAACCGATTTAACGCTATCTCGAGCTGAAGGAAAAAAACCAAAATAGTCAACTCAGCTGTTGTATCGTTAAGCTTATCAAATCCAGGGAAAACTCGACTTCGATGGCTACGATCGTAAAGCGAGCCGCGCAACGAGTGTCACGATGCGGGAAAAGGAAAGAAGTGTCGCGCGAGTGCCGCTAATAAACTGATAATTGAAGTATTAAAGGGGGTTATAATTAGCGGTGGTGTAGTTATCCATGGTATCGCGAGACGTTTCCTCCTCTCGTCGACGGATGACAACCGGCGCTCGACTCCGCGTACGTTCGCGGTCATTTAACGACACTTATGACAGGCGACTCCGTTTAAGCGGGTCCGCGAGCTGGCCGGCGCGTATCGCGTCGGGCTTACCGGGGGATTAACGAAACGTAAAACGTTGCCTGACTCGCTCGCGCGATCAACTGCCCCTTCTATTAAATAATTACGAGATACCCGCATTTGTCGGCTGTCGGGGCCGAACCCGCCTCGCAACCAGTTGAACGCTGGATATGGCGCGGTCTCTGGCGAACGCCTGGTAACGCGCAGCTTCTCTGGAAAGGATCGACTCCTGCTGACTCTGTAGGTGGTAGTTATCGCTGAAACGTCAACTTATTGTCGGAACATATCTGTTTCGCGCCGTCCATTTCGCAAATTGTCTTCCCCTTCCCCTTCCCTTGAGCTCACAATATTTAATATTAACTAGTTAAGGACGGAAATGCGGAACGAACGGCAGGAAATTATCTGGCGGCTATCTAGCGACCTTGGAAGCAAGGCATATTCGACAAGGCTTCGACACTTTGATCGCCTATTTCGCGTTAAAGAGTTCCAGTCGCCAAACGACTTTATTACCGCCGCGAGAATGGGCCGATCTTCGAGTGGATACTTGTGCGCGGATCGCGCGACAAGGAATGACGCCGTTGGAGACGCTCGCGTGAAAATAGATGCTCAATGCCTCATAGTCGCTAGACGCCGCGCGACACGCCAGTCAGAGGCCTCCGACCGCCTGGCCAGCACGCTAGACTGTTATGAGCAGCTATAATAACAGTCGCGGCTAGCCGCAACGAGGAACCCCTCATTAATGGAACACCCGCGAGACTATGAATCGCCATGGTGAGCCACGGTGAACGGGCCAGCGTCTGCTGACGGTCTCTTGAACGTGGATGAATGTAGCGGAGGACTCGTCGCACTTCTGTTGCAACACTGATGACAATAATAGACAGGACCGGTGGTCTACGACCGCGTTCAACCGTCGACCACTGGATTGGGTTGAGCCGTTTCAAAATCGTATCTAATTGGTGTGCTAAATGGGGCGCGTGCACTTTTTTTCAAGTTGAAATGATATTTAAATCGTACGCCAGTGTTGCACAATGTTTGTCGACTTGGGGGTGGTGCGATGGCTTGAAAGTACTTCGATCTAGAAGTGCAGCAATGAATATGCTACAGCCGGGCGTCTTTCAATGGTTTAGAGTGATACACTCAACTGTTGATCACAAGTGGTGGGTGCAAAACAACGATTCGGGGCAGTCGTTAAGTTGATACAATTAACGAGTTTGAGAGAAGTTTATTTAAATGTATATATGTACGTGGCAAAAAGCGTCCGTGAAATTTATGGCTCTCTTAACGGTCGTAAACGTCGGAAGGCGGTTCAACGCGCTACGTTCAGGAAGGCCGGGCCGAAAAAATAACGCCAATTTGGACATAATCGTTTCGCGGTCGAGACATAGTCGCGTCGCAACGTTCCGTGATCACTTGAAAATCAAGTTCACCAAATTAAACAATGCCAGTTCGGCCGTGAGTCGGCGTCTTAAAGGTAACACGCTCGTACAAATAGTCGGAATGCTAAATTTTCTCCGTTTTCGTGCGAAGTTTCGTCCGCATCGGTCCACGAACGTTCCGAGATCGAAGCGGACTCGTTAACCGACCGGCGCGGCGTCGTTCTTAGAAAGAGGAAAATTGAAATCGACGCCTCGTTAGGCGAGCATTCCACTCGCGATTTCGCGGCCCCGCGAAATGATTTACGCGCGCGCTTTTTCCACTAGCTAGGATGAGGGACGGTCGCGTACCGGTCGTTAGTCACATTTCATCCACCCCTTTCTCTGTAACCCGCCGACGCGACGTATCGATATATAAAATTTTTGACGTATTGCGCGCCGCGAGGCCAAGGGGACCGTGCAGAAGCGACACGGCCAGAACGAATGGTATCGTTTCGTTCGTTTTCACCGGCTTGATTTACGGCCGTCTTACGTGCACTCGTAAACGTTATATTGGTTTTCACGGTAGCGACGATCTCCGCGGCAACACGGAGGACCAATTAACTTCGCATCAGGACTGATAAAAAGATGGGAAAAAAGACGGGTGCCGCTTATCAGGAGATGTATCGCGCGGAGGTGAATTATTTGGTGATCGAACGCGGAGCGATTTTCGTCGTGCCCTTTCACCTCTTAATAATTCGAACGGCAGCACGTCGACGGGAGCAGAACAGTATGAATCGCGAGTTGGTAGAACAACAGAGCGAGCTTTCGTTGGTCTTGTTAAGCGGTTTGTTTCTGTCGTTTTGGCGATACGTGTCTCTGTCTGTTGAAGAGGGATCGTTGGAAACCGTTCAGAAGCGGCTTAATCGTTGAACGAGAACACCGAAAGTTATTTCATGTGTCTCTTTCTGCCAACACTTACGACGCTGGCGATTCGAGCGAGGGCGTGCTGACGTGGGACGCCATGACGCTGAGTGCGTTCCAAAAATACGACCGCACTTTGGCACGGCACACCGTGGCCGGTGAGTTTAGCGGTTGTTTACATCGATGAAGAAGCTGTTGCGAGTGCCATTCCGGGCCATTAGTGGCCGCCTACGATACACTGCACCCTTCCAAAGGGGTTGCAGGAAGATTGACAAATTCTTTATCGTTCATTCTAGTAAGAAATTGGTGCACATAAAGATACTATTCTTCCATAATTTCGATTAGAATGTTCGATATACAGTGGCATAATATCTGGGAATCATCTACTATATTTTGTATTTGTATTTACCTTAAAACAAAAATAATAAAAATAGAGAAGAAGCAAATATCTTTATCTTCATTAAACTTTGAATGCATGGACCGAGTGGTTCACCGAAATTAAATTTTATCTCATCAGTCTACACGCGCAGTGAATAAAAACGAATAAATACATATTTCGACGAACAGCATTAAGAGTCTAGAATTTAAAGAAATGCAGCAGGTTATTGGTATATCCACATACGTTGAACTAAATATTGACAATAATTAGACAATATAAGTATTGATCGTCTGAGTAAAAAGAAGCCTTTGAAATGAGAACATTCATTTCAAGATCTTTAATTGTATCGTGACGCGATATCGTGAATCTCGAGGGTGGAACGGCGGCTAATCGACGTGGCTGTCGTGGCTGTGTTTCGCGGAACCGTGAAAATCTACGGTTAGCCGTTTCCATTCATTAACTGCGTCCAAGTGGGAAAATTAGATGACGCGAGGAACATAATAACAATAACATATTTCAGTCGGCTCGGCCAGCCGTGAATGCATATTTGTTTGCACGCTTATGCGTGCCGCGGAGTGACGTTTAGTGGGTGTTTTTGGTTTCCGTTTGTCTTGAAACGAGGTGTTAATACACACGCGCGAAAACTACGAGCCCGCGGACAGTTCTGAATTATTATCGGCCATGTTGTCGTCACCCCTAATAACTTCGCAGCTACACGGAGATTCTTTGACATTTTTGGATATATGTAATTCGCGTTTCGGCGACGACTTAACTTATCTGTCAACGAAACTATTATTCCGGTGGTTGCGATCGATTGATTCGTAATGGAAGTTGGTTTTCAGGGCGGGCAACTATTTTACCGTGAAAGTCCAGATCGTCGCAGTTGTTTCAATTGAACATGTACTCCAAGTAGAATCGGAGACCCATGGAGCGTCACTATAATTCCATTTCTCGTTGTTTTTTTTGCCGCAGCTTAATTACAATTCGCGCACACACGCATTCGATATCGCGTCGCGGAACGAATGATTGTCCGTCGAACGTTCTAACGATTCCTAGATCGATCAGGAAACGCGAAATTATGCTTTACGACCAATTAAGGAGAGGACCAAGTATGCCGTTTCGTACAGTCCGCTTTTGCAACGTTTTTGAGTCTGAACCGGGCAATTTGTGGCCGGACAGAGTAATCGGGTTAAAGCGGCGTTTACCGTTTAAAACGAGTGTTTCTGGTTTTTTGTGCCGGTTGGCAAATCTTCTTTTAAGTGTTACCCATAATTTAACCATAGTCAGATGACCGGGTAGAAAAACGCCGAGGATAAAAGGTCGTGTCGTTTAGGGCTGCCTTTTATTTACTGTGTCTCTGATTGCCTTCGAGGCCCTCCTAAACGGCGCGGTTATGTGTACGTATCATTTTCTGATCGATAGGAACGACTTCTGAATGCCAAGCATAGGTGTAATAAATTATTGTCGGAAATGGACCGTCTTATTAACGATATACACATACATTGTCGACCATTCTGATTCGTATCATGACCAGGCGGTTCGAATCGGCTGTGCGTATCGAGTTCATCGTGATTTGTTCAGTCGTACCGATTCGATCGACGACACGATCCATCACGCTAGTGCCAAGCAAGCCAGATATCATCGTTGCTATTAGATAGCCAAGAATAAAGTAGAGTGATACATGAAGATACAATTCGCAACAGTTGTCAGTGAGTACTTTATGAACCAACAGAGTGCATATTATTATTGTCATTATTACTACCTCTTTTAATACCCCCCTCCCCCCATGAAGACGTATATACGTGCAAAATGTTATGTGTACAACCAAGAAGAAGATACAGAAATAAACCGATGTAGAAAAATAAAATTAATAAGATGAATAAAATTTAATGCGATATATTCACTTGAAACGCAGGCAAACGAAACACCTGGAATTATTATCTCGCGGAAAATTTTCGTTTCACACCTGTCCCTCGTAAATTCGACAATCCCGTAAGATATCTTATTCGTTGTTTCGCGAATCGATTTTTCACGCCGATCCCCCCAATTTGACACTATACCCACGGAACGAAGGCGTGACGCAGTCTCGTGCAGTTGAACGCATCTGCCATGTGGGTGTTGCCACTAAATCTCACGGCGCGATATGTTGCATGCCTGTGTCACACGTACCCCGTTCACAATAGGACTGACACCGCAGCGGCCGGGCGTGGGTACGCTCGCGTGTTGTAAAAGCGTGCCAGACGAGCTTAATGCGACCAACGAAAGGCACACCCTAAAATCGAGAAACGCGACGCAACACAACGGCGAATCGCTGGCGAATCGCTGGCGATGCACGAGCCGCAGACTCGTCTCCTTGATGATGTGGAGAAGAATCTTGGACAAATGCGCCTCGATGTCTGGCGATGAGTAACGTTTTCCATTACGAGACACCCTGCCCGAATTCTGACATTTGTGTTAATGTTGCCGAGCCTGATGGGCTGATAATTTGGTGTCGCTTGGTAAAACATGTTTGGTGATAATAATAAAGTATGTGGGTTAAGAACATACGATAGGAGGGGCTCCTTAACATACACTTTTTCTTACGTTGTTCTCGATATAAGTAATCGGCGGCGTTGAATTAGACAGAATAAGATAAGAGAAAGGTAGAAAAGTGTTGACGTATACGGAACAAATGTTTCCACAACGAAGTGCCGGACAATCGTTGGCAGGCGTCGACGGCGCACAATGGCTTTCTAAAAGAAGACGTCGAAACGCCACGCACCCCGAGCAAACAAAACGCGTCGCGTCGCCGTGGTATTCACGCCCGTTGGTAATCGCCGAATCTATGTCGCCGCGTGTGTAATCCGTTTTTAATGCGAATATTAATGTGGCCGTAGGACGAGGCAGAGGCGTCTGAGAACGGACGAGCTGGCGGGGGCTTAACGAGCATTAAAAATACGGAAACTTCTTTTTCTCGGTTCGTCGGTCTCGTTCCTTGGGCGACGTTTCTGCGAATTTGTCCGTCCTCGATGGAGACCTCGGGAATCTCCCCCCCTGTGAAAGTCAGACTAAACACTTTATCCCTGGGGTCGACCGCAAAAAAGGAGAGTGTCACCCGCATTTTCGCGATGCGTGCGAACAATATCAGCACGAAATGCGGAACGGAAGGAGAAGGAGGAAACGGGGACGAACGAAACGAGGAGACGGCCACGTCTGTCTGGGTCCTCTTGTACGATTCCAAGACAACAGATGTTCTCCCTTTTTTGGACGGTCTGCGCATGCCACGCGAAAAAATTCTTCCTCTCACGACGCTGTCAAAATCGAACGAGGAGGTCTTATTTATTGGGGGCCGCGTGGTCGTTCCCGGTTTCCCTGTCGTTCTCTTCTTTTTCCGCTGTGTCTGCCACCCGACGAACGGGATATCGATATTATCCTCTCGTTTGCGTGTGATAAAATTCTCCCTTAATGAACTCGTTCCGCGGACTTATTTTTAGTGCGTGCCGGCCATCGGACCGCTCGCGGTCGTTACGTGTACCCTGTTTCCGTGAGAAACGACCGAATCTTCTGTGATTCCACTCCTTTCGTTTCGCGTCCCGACGTTCCTTGAAGCGGCGTTACGATGCTTCATTTCGTTATGTCGAGTCGAAGCAGGTGATATTTACTTCGTGGTCTGAGTGCGGAAATTCGACAACGAATCAGTTATTTCTGACTTTCTTTCGCTACGATTTTTTAAGTAATTGTTTTCTGCTTTATGTCTTCGTATTTTAATAATTTTTGTATTGCATAATAGGAGCATATTATTGTCATCAATAATAACCAGTGCAGAAACTTCCGTGTTTTGGGAACAATGAAGTCAATGATACTCGTTTTGTTACCCTTCATGGAGAATCTTTCTCCCCTGTCTAATATTACATTCGCATTCCACTTGGCAATGCTTAATTTCGCGTATATACAAATTGAGATCGAAGTGGCCACATAAAATATCCAAGTCACTCTTTGCCACTATTGAAATAATTATAAAACGAAATAAACAGCCAAGAATTCGAGATTCGTGCGACGATTGATCGCGAGCGAATCTGTTACTTTCGCATTCTTTCAGAGAGTCGTTCGCAGATCGGAGAAACGAGCCTTGGCTCGGGACGCGCGGTCTAAGTTTGCCACAAAGCCGGACAACTCTGATATATTAGTTTCATGCGTGGTTACATAACCGCGAAGAGTTGTTCGCCATCGCATACCCCACGTCAGCCCCGTCGTCGCGGATGAAAAGTCGTTGTTGTCGTCTTCGTCGTCTGAGTGCCGGCGTCATCCACATCCTGCGCCCGCGCGCGTCCCGGCGTCGCTGTGTCTCACGCGGACATCATGTTATCAACGTGCATCATTTCGCGATACATCGTGCCGGGGTCTGAAACGAAAAAAAATAAAGAAAAAAAAAAGAAAAGGCAAACAAACGTTCTCTTCGATCCGGTCGATCATTAATCTCTCGCGAGACTGTTGATGCTAAAGATGGGGGTGAAATCTTTTTTTTTCAAATACATCCTTTGAACGATTAAGATTTTTTACACGTGACTACCCAAACAAGTTTTTATCCGCAATATTTTTGCAAGTTCGTGATAATAAAGCTTGAATCAAGCGTAAGAATTGTGAAATGTTTTCAACGGGGGAGACAGAAAAAAGGGAGCAACCGGCGGAGTAGAGCGAAGCTCGCATAGTAGGACGATCTCCGGGTTATAGCTTCCATGTAAATTAGTGGTCGAGGTAGGAGAAGAAGAGAAGGCCCGCGTCTGGCCTGCAGCGATCTTTTACGCCGTGAAACGATCATCGGCGTATGGCCGCTCGTAAAATTGTCAATGATGATGATTACGGTCCAATTACCAGTTCACGTATCGACGCTGTGAAGCAATAAAGAAAAAGGAAGGCGGGAGAGAGAAAAATCGAGGAAACGAAGGAGGACGAGAGGGAAGAGTAACGAGGGCAGAAAAATAACTTTTCTCCCGCACCCTCGCCTCGGGAGGCAAGCACCGAACGATAATCGTTCGCAATTTAGTAATCGAAAATTCCAAATAAATTCCCTTCCCGTTACCAATTAACTTCTCGCCGTGCTTTCTTGCATTGTCCCGGATACATAATACCCAGGGGCTCTAGCGTGTACTTACGCTCTCCATGCTGCTGCTGCTGCCAACAAAAAAAAGAAGGAAAAAAGGAACACACAAAGACAAGACACGATCGAAATTAGAATCGTAGCGCGTTCTAAACGTCGGTCTTACAATCGCTTTGCCAGAAAAACGACGCGTGTGCAACGGGGAAATAGATGAACCCGGCCTCCCCTGTATCTCACCTGGACCACACGTCGCGTTTTCTATTGGCCAGCGATTATCTGCCGCGTGATCGTGCGTCTGTCGCGTTTTTCCTCGCCGCGCGTCGCCTGTATGCACGGTCGCTTTCGAAAACGCGACTTGACCGCGCGATCCTGTGTATATGAATTGCCGCGACCGGCCTGGAGAGTCGCTCTCGAAACGAGTTCATTATCCTCGTGAAAAAGCGCGATCCATCATCGTGCTCGTCAGATTAGATCAAACGGAGAAACAACGCGCGCCACGTGTAACCGTGTAACAACTGGCAGGAGGTAGCCAAGGAACACAAACCGAGCCCCGTTGTTCCACTAGAAACAGCATGACAGTTTGGCATGATTAGTACACGTGTACTATTGTTCATTCATCCCTGGGCCACCCACCATACCGAGCACAAAGGAACGCGCCTGGGGACCACGTAGACAGATGTAGATCATTCTGCCAGATACCCGGCGGAAAAAGAAACACGTAGAAACCCCTCTACTCATCGTCGACGTATGCCTACCACCGATCCACCGGCCGCTTATTGGCTTCGCTTTATTTACGAACGAGTCGCGGGCTTATCGGAACGCCGTTTTACCGTGTCCCACGAGCAATCCATTTCTACCTCGCAGATCGTATTGATAACGCGTTGGTCCGCGTGCAATATCCAGCGCGAGAATGAGATCGGCAAATAGAGCAGCAAACAATGGGGAGTGGATAGGTGTGCGTCCGTGGAAGGTGTTGGCTGCGTTCATGTAGAATCGACGATTTATCTACCCAACGTAGCTTTATTTGCCGGAGACGCGTCGAATGGAAGAATCGAAGCGACGAATCGATAAAAATATTAGACGAGCACCGCAATATCGGCTTTCTCTCCTCGTTGAAAATCGTCCAGGTGCTAATCGAATGTTTGAATCGGATCCGTGAACTGAAATCGATGAACGTTTAATTTGCTATTGAGAAATATCGACGGATAGTAATATACAGTTCCAAATATATGAAATCTTCACTTTTACAACCGCGCATATCAACCAGCATCCACCCCTCATTGCTAGTTTCACAATGGTGAAACGTATCTCGGTTCGAAAACCACGAGCCAGTACAGAAGGTGAGCCACGGCCTTATTAATAATCGCAGAATGTCACGCGAAAGCAAGCAGGGTTTCCATCTTCGAGTTACTAGAAAGGGACCACTAGGAGCAAGAGCAAAAGGAAACGACGAAGGTGGAGAAAGGGAGAAAGGAGGAGGCAGAAACCTGTCTGTCGTACTGTCCGTCAAGATGCTGCGTCGGGGGGTGGCGAAGGCGTAATAATAGCGACGATAATACATGCGCTCGACGCGGTGAATCTCGCGCGCTGCGCTCACAGCTCGTCGGAGCAAACGCAGCCCGGCTTGTCTCTCTTTATTTCATAACTGCCTGCCTTTCTCTCTGATCTACTTCATCTTTCTGCTCTCATCTGGTGCGTGTAGCACGTCTAAGGTGGGTGGCCACGGATTCAGCGAACAATAGTACACGTGTACCCGTCATGCCAAACTGTCATGTCGTGGCTATTTCTGACGAAACAACGGAACGCGACGAGACGTCTGTTCGGTTTCTCCACCTAGCGAACCGATCAACGAAACGCTACGTCCACCTGCCGAATTCTTCGCCCCGGTACTCGTCGTTTCGAATAAGACAAGAGATTGGTCCCTCTATTATTTTCCTTGGACCAGCTACCGAAACGAATTATTTTGATATATCGTTTGTCGGAAGCAAGATGAATGCGATATATCTCTTCAAGCCGCGCGACCAACACCGCCCCCTACCCGGAAGGCTGCTGCTCAGAATAGAATTGTTCGTCAAACGACCGCGATTAATATCGTTTCGCAGCGACAAAAGAACTCGGCCACGGATGATCTTGCGTTCTGCGATTTCTTCCGCAGCAATTAATAGAATTAAACAGCCTCGCACCTGAAGGCCCCGGCGTTGCACGAAGAAGTCGCTGCTAATTTTCTTCCATTCGCGAGCGAAACTTCTCGCATACGCAAGTACAGTTTCTTCCCTGATCCACAAACTCTTTTGCTTCTTTCTATTTCCATCCCCCTTCCCGGAGGTGTCCCTTACTTGGAACATTCATATTTCCCCCCAGCGGACAGTCTACGGTTCTCCTCGTTCCCTTTGTTTCTCCCGCGCCTCCTCGGCGGAGAGTCGTCAGCTCTCGCTTTAGTTAGTTGCATTCCTCTGGCAAGGGACCTTAAGTGTAATTCCTCGGGTTGCTGTCTGTAACGCCTGCTACGAGCTAAGGCGGCGTCGATGACGGCGTTATTGCCACCCTGCGGACGCGCGCCGCTTAACGCGATCGCTGACGGAAAGCAGCCGTTATCTGAGAATAGGTGGAGAGGCCGCGGTAAAATTGGTTGGGAAATTATGCGTACTCGCGCCTACTAACGTATTCGTTTTTCCGTTCCGTTATGGGATTGAAACTCTTGGTCACTCGAAGTGCCATCCACTTGACTCTGCCCGTAGAACTACGACGGTACAACGAGTGCACGCATCGCTGGACTACCCATGCCAATCGATATCGATGCACCTATTCTTCTAAATGTGTAACTCGTGTCTCGTCGAATCGTCGTATAAACGAAGCTCATTTGTCGCGCATCGTCTAATCGTTTCGCCCACTATATGCAGAACGTTCGTGTGCCTTGCAGCACGCGGACGAAAATAAGCCGGCGTGATTGAGAGCGGCGAAACGATACCTGTCAGTTCAGTGGAACTTTCACGGAATCTCTAGGAAGCGAGATGATCGCGAGCTAAGGTCGCGGAACGGGTGGCTGTTTATTTTACGAGCCATCCGCTTATGTAAGCCGCCGCGGGACAATATTTCCGCTCGAGTTTTAGCCCCCAGACGGACAGCCACCCACGCGAGCCGGCTGGCGTTCTCCATTTGTCTTGCACCGTCCACGATGCCATCGTTCTCCTTCGATCTTTCCTCTTGCCTTCGTTCGATCGCGCGGAACGACGCCGTGACCGAGGCGACGTGCATCGCGGTTCTCCACCGTGGCAGCTGCCGCGACAGCCCGCCTTGCACGAACCGTGTGAAACGTTACAATCATTCCGGCTGTCTCCTCTTCGCCTTGGACGTCGACCACGGCCACGCACGCCGTTGATAATTCCTTGCTACTATTTCAAGCGTACGTCCTATTCCATGACGAGCCCCTTGTCTCGCTTTGGCCTTTGTCCAGGGCGCCTGTCCAATTCCAATACGGTGGTGGAGAAGAATTTTTCTGGAAGCAAGGACTTCGGAGGAGCAAGGACTTTTTCACCTTTCGTCAAGGCACCTCGAATGGAAATTACCATTGCTCGCTACATAAAGTTTCACGAGAATTGTCATTTTTCATCTCGTGTGCTGCGCGAGATTCTCACAGAACAAACGAGAATAATCATTGTACTTAGACCGCTATCAACCAGAAACTAGACGTTCCTCCTAGTTCGTCAATTTTCCGGATGTCGCTCGGCACCCTCCGAGGTCACCGAGGTCAGCCTCCGTTTTTCCTTTTCCTCGCGGAGAACAGTGTCGTTGCTGCGGAACACAGTGCGAATCGAAGAATATCGCGACGCGAAAGGGAATCGTAGAGGAGGAAGAGGGAAGAACGAAAGAACGAACGGACCGAGCGTTGGAAAGCCAGACGTCGCTGGCAATAACTTGTTGCACCCAACCACTTGTTGCACGCCTCTCAAAATTCTTCACGCCTCGCCGAGTAATTTTACCGTAAATTGCCTGTTCGGGAAAAAATCTCTCGTGGTATATCTCATTGGCGCGAGGCCGGGACCGGACTTGGAGCAGGAACTGGTCGCCGGGAGAGCGTTGCTTGTAGAATTGCGACCGGGTAGGACCAAAAAGGAAGCCGATAGACGGACGCCACGGCAACAAATTGAGAGATTTTACTACGACGTTGGTTCGACGAGTCGCGTTGTTCCTCGGGCGACGCTGTCGCCGCTGTGGATGTCGCTGACGTTTTAAGCGGAGGGTCCTGCGCGGAATTTTCTTTCCCGCAGGTGGATTCCATTGTTGCCTTCGTGACAATCGCAATAGGAATTACGTTTCTGTTGTTTCGCGGTTGGAATAGTGAAAAGGAAATGAACAGGTAGAAGAAGGAAGGGGGATACAGTACAACTACGTGTACACGAAAGCAATTATCCTATTTGGAGATTGAACTGCAATGTTACTTGCATTTTATTAATCTTTGTTTGCAATGTTCTTCGCTGTTGAATCTAATCTTTAATGTATAAGCGTTCGACCACTTATAGATTAGAGAATAATAAAATCGTTCTTTTATAGTTGAGCGTATTCAATTAGGAGAAATGATATTCTTCGGGTAGGTATACTACACGTATAATTTTATAGGTATTAATTCTGAATTAGTTACATGGATGAAATTTCATATTGTATCGTAAAAAACAAGGTAGAAAAAATTGTCATGTTCAGTAGGTACTGCTTGGAGCCTCTAGTTTCTTATTAGGCTGTTCAGTAGAATGAGTACGTTCATAGACAGCCAGCCAGAAATCCTGCATCTCATCTTACTGTAATCTTTCGGCAAGTGGGCGCTGTTTTTGCCCACTAGATTCTTACACCCAAAATAACTTCTCCTGGACTGTCTTCATTTCTATGGATCACTTTCAAACCAATTCTACTATGAGCGTTGGCTAGCTTTCGTTTTTCGACACGCAGCGTCGCCTTTGAAAGGTGAGCGGCCGCACGTGGATTGATTGAACGCTGAACGACGACCAGTACATCAAAGAGATTATTATTAGGATGTGACACAGGCTCGCGAAAATAGCTACACCCCCGCAAGTTTGTTTCAAATTACACGAAGTCTGTTTACCGGTCAGACATGCTTGTGGAACACTCCGTTTGAAAACTACGTTCCTCGATTCAAAGTTGGCCCAGCTATTAACTTACACTACTGATACTCGATATGAACTTGCTAAAGTTATATTTATACATAATTCATTTCGTTAATAGGAAATGAATAAACGGTTGGAATTAATCATTCTTGCATATAGAAATGTTTCATATAAAAAATAAAAACAATCAATAATTATTAACTTCTCTTGTAGAATACAATATCGATGATTATGTACATAATTCCAGGAAAGCAGGACATCCAAGTTTTCATGATTCGCCTGCAAACCAAGCGTCGTCTCAGAAAAATCAACATGACGCCTTCGCAAGGTGCATCACTCACTGGATCTCCCGATAGCTATCTGAGGTTGGCGCATCCGCTCGTACGACGTACAGCAGGTGACACGCAGGAGGATCGATCGATCGCCCGCATCGGCTCGGTCCTCGCAGGCTCAACGATATCTTACTCTCTGTCCCTTTCTCCACGCTTCTAACCACCCACTGGTCTAATGAACGCGCCGTGGCCCAAGGCACGGCTCTCTGGATTCCCGGCAAAAATCGTTTTCGCGCATGCAAACGAGCGACTCGGCATTAATTAGCGTCAACGTCATCGTGCATGCGCCGCGCTGCTCGATGGTGGTTACGCAAGCGTATAATAGCTCGCGCACGCTTCTGCGCGTGAGTGCGTGTCGCTAATGACAAACGGTCTCGTTCTACGTTGATTTTTCCACGCGATTTCCTGGCGACGCGTGACCGTTTCACGCGGTGAAACTGCGTATATTTTTTTTTTTTATTCGATGGAACGATGCGCCAGCTAATAGAAGCCTTAATGATCGTGATTATCTTATCGCCACGCAAGCAGGTAGACAATTAAGTTGACTAATGCTGAAGGTATGAATTACTTTAATTGGGCTTCGCTTTTGCGTAATTTGTCAGATTTTTCGCGATCGTATTTCTCTCGCTGCTTGGCGTTGCTGGCGCTTATCTGCGCGCTTTGTACAGCCAATTTGCTTTTGATTGATAGACCCGTGCCACGGGGTCGATCCGACACGCGATTAGGAGCAATACCGACGTCGAGTTCCGACATGGAAATCGAGGATAGATCGATCTCATGGAAATGACGTTTACGAGACGGCTAGATGAATTTACTTCGCGCTGAGGAACTTTCAATACTCTGATATTGACTTCGGACGGTGCTTCACGCAGAGCGAATAGAAAATTTCCTACTCGTTGATCAATATTTAAAATATTTGTATTATCTGTGTAACAAAATCATAGAAACAAATATATAAGTAATAGATGAGATTACCTGTGTGTGTAAATAGTTAGAATGCGTTGAATGACAAAAACGAGACACAGCTACATTTTTTAATTCTTAAAGAGAAAGACGAAGAAAGGGAATATATAATGTTTGGCGCGTTATTAACTCGTGAATCCGCAGCAACAAAGTAAATTGCTTAAAATTTTTATATACCTATCTACACCTTCCAAGGAATGCTAAAAAATTCCGACACAGTGACTCGATTTATTAACCATCCTCGTCAAGTTTCTCGGATCAATCTTGCATGTCGTCTAACTTTCCAGCGAACTTGAAATGCAACGTACGGGCAAACGTGCGTGGAAGTCACGCGTCTTTCATAAGAATCACACCTGTCCAGAGCTGGTCCGCGCCGCGAGCTTCAAACCTGTCAACGGGATTCATACCCGCTCAGATTGATATATCTACACCGCTCGCGAATCATCTGCCCCTTCGTAGACCCACCGGCGATCTTTTTTCTTCCCTTTTTCCGGCTGTCTGACGTGCCAGAAAGTCAAGGCGACCAGCGCGTCATAGGTCGCGATCGAACGCACTGGAGAACAGAAAAACGTGGAAGGGAAGAAACGGAAATGACGATGCAACGTTCGAGCGATTTGTCTGGCGATTTTTTTTCACGACTCTTTCACTCGACTATTTCGAAAGACGTGCGAAAGTTTGTTTAATAAATATATTTGTACAACATACAGCGGAATTGTACAATAGAATTTCTTGAATATCCTGTACATTCTAAATTTATATACATATAATTATATATTAATATTCAAAAATTTAATTATTATATTTATAAATATATTATATATTTTTAAATAAATAATTATTTATATAGTTAATATTATTTTTTAATTTCCTTGCCGTCGAGAGTCTCATTTTTGTTCAAACCAAGGTGTTACTACTGACATACGGAAACAGTTTTTTCAACCGCTCGTAATATTTTGCTTTTAAATAGTGTATCACGCACTGCGCAATGTCTTTAATTATGTGAATCAGTTCGACAGACGCGACATTACCCGACGACGAAGTGAAAGCACTTCCGTCAGCGGAGACGCCAATTAGCACGTGTTAAACAGCTCGTAACCGGTATTACCCCCATTGCCAGTTAGAAAAAAGAAATTATGTAAAATTATACCTATTATTGCGTATGAGATTTTTCAAATTTCTTCCCGCGTCATTAAATTCCTCCGATTTAGAGGTAGCTTCGTTCCATCGGCCTGATAGAATTCATTTCGTACGAACGTGAATATCTAAATACCATTGTCTGTGCCAAGGAACACAGTGGAGCTTCTGTGTGCAAAGGATGCTCGCGCGGCTATGACGTACGATGAAAAAATCTCATTTTCGTTGCACCTTGCGTGCGGTGTGCCACGCCTGCTAAATTATGTTTTTTTCGCAAATTGCCACCAGTCACGCCCACCTGTACTCTCCCGACATCGAGAAGGGTTGACGATCATTAAAGCGTACACGATCTCGTGGCCGAACAACGATCGCTGGTTCGACTTTTAATCCGTGGAAGGAACAGAGTCGTTTGTCGAATCATTCGACAAATTGTCTCGTTCGAGTTGTACCGTTTTCAGCATTGTACAAACGTATTAACCAGCCATTGCTTCAGTTGGATGCGGCGTTACGGCCTGTCATTAATGCGAATGGGAATCGTTTCAATTACTTATAATTATCTGGTGAACATTGAACAGATACGTATCCAGGTAGTAATGTTCCTTCGTTGGGTAAATGCAGCAATTTCTCGACGTATGTTCCAGGTAAAGGTATCGATTGCTTGGGAAAGATCGTGGACGTCGCGTTCAAAATATTTTTCGGTTGAGAGGATGAGAGGCAAATGTAATGGTAGCGTAATGTGTAACTAGTTAACAAAGAAACTGGTATTATGTTACGTTATAGAATAGATACCGGGCGTGCGTACGGACTGTTAACCGAAGAGTGAATAAAAACACTTTATACCACGTTCTGTTAATGGTTCTTGTTCGTTACTCGACAGTAAAATTAACGAAACTTCCTGATAACATAAAAAAAATAAAAAAATAGAAGTGATTGTCCGTCATTTATTCCTGTTATCTCTCGCAGTTATCTTTGCCCGATGCGGATAAAATAAGCTTCCCCATTTTCGAAAGCTTCGATTCCCTTCTAAGGTTTGAAGCTTCTCGAGGCTATACCAAACGTTGTTAGGAATAATATCCGAATTAGCAAGCCGATGCCAACGTCTATTCTTAACGTCCATTACACTCGCGACACGAAATCCGCCGGTAAATCTGTTATTGCCGCTAAAAGCCTGCTCGTCTTGCGTCGCGAAGTGAATTATAACGAGAATATGGAATCATTGGTAAAATCCCCGTGTGTCTCTTGCATAACACTTTCGGAGACAAAGTGCAAATCGCCCTCCTTCAGCAATCGTGCCACAAAAATGAAAACGCGAAACGCCCTGTCGAGATCAATCAGGCAATTATCTGAAAAGCGTCGATTGGACGACCCGTTCCCTGCATTTTGACGACATGATTAGACAGGACAAGGAACCCGGTTTCGCGGCGAGCGTTATAAAACGACGTAGGCAGGTTTTCAACGTGCAACTTGCTCAGCAACTGAGCAACCAGCTCAGTTTGACGCTATTTCATTGTTCGCCTCGTTAAAAGCATTAGCACGGCTATTAGTCACAATCTCCGAGCGGTTTGTCACTGGATGCCGGTGAAGAGGACACAAAGCAGCAAAGGGGACAGTATTTCGGTACACCCTTTTCTATTACATCAGTGCGACAATAAAAACAGACAGCCACAATTGTCGCTGGGAATTGTACAAATAATGGAAATAATCCATAGCAGCCAACACGAACATTGAAGGAAAATTCCGGCAAACATAATTGATTAAAGTAAATACGTAAATAAATTGTCCAAATAAAATGTTTGTCTGGAGGAAGGTAAGAACTGGCATTACTCGCCGGACGATCTAATACAATCACGTACTGCGAGCTTAGAGTATCCGTCAGTCCATCTTGTGTACATTGGTTAAAACTTACGTCCGCCATACAGATGCTTAGGTACAGATTTATGAGCGCTCGTGACCGTGGAACGTTGAAGATGTTCACGTGCAAGTATCTATCCGGGGAGAAAAGTTCACCGTGGGTTAATCCTGAAATACGGCGACCGGGCAACGAGCGATACGGAGAAAATGCTAAGCTGCGTTAAACGATCGATCGTGGCTAACTGATGCTGCATAACTTAGACGAGCGTCCCATCTGTGGGCAATTGTGCCGTAAAGATACAGCTAATTTCCCGTAATATTTAGTAAAAAAACTTAACTCTCTCTCAGCTAGTGGCGAAAGTTCAGGAAGTATTGGCTCCCTACTAGCGTTTCATTAAAAAAGTCCTCGATTGTTCCAATTAAGTGTTTGAAATAAGTTGGTATTTTTGAACGCCGGAAATTCGTATACATCTGAAAATTCTTCCTTCCACGTGTCAATAGGAGGTTGCATATAGAAACTGACACTGAACGTACTGACGTACGATTCTAATTAAAATACGCATTTCCCAGTATATCTTATCATTCTTCATATTTTCATGATTTGCAAAAGTACGAGGATTCTGGTACGACGGTAAAAATAAAAACACTCTACATTTAATCAATTTGTCCCGCCATTATCCTCGCCTCTCTAACCAAAACTACAGCAAATGTTGTAACGATAGTAACCGAGGTAGCGTGAACGGTACAAGAATATCTCAATCGACCGCCAGTTTCTCTCCAACCCAATAATTCCTGGCAACTACAGAGCCGACTATGAGTACCCCGAGCCTGCGCTCACGATCGATCCATCAGCTCACTCTGGATGAATGGAAATCACGTGAATGGCCGAGGGAACGCCCTAGGTGAACGGGGTGAAGCAGAATGAGCCAACATGCGTGATCGAGGATGATCGACCGAGTCTTCTCGAATCCACCAGTTCCGCGAGCGGCACTCTGGCATCGCGAAACCGACGCTGGAATAATCCTCCTGGAGGCATGCGGGCGCGAGCGCACGTGTGCTGGGCGGCAGAAACGAACGACGGGAAGAGGAACGGGCGAAAGACGCAGAAGCCGGGAAACGGACGGGCGAGGTGGAGGTAGGGCCGCGGCGAAGAAACGAAAAGGAGGAAAGAAAAAGAGAAAAGAAATAGCCAAGTGGAAAGTGGCAGGCCACCGTTATTGGCCAGCCAAAAACGCGCCGCCTCGAGGCGCAATATGCAAACGACGCTTTAAAACGGGATATTTGCGCTTCGCGCACTCCACGCCGGATAGCCGCGTACACGCACAAACGCACACGCACACACATTCTGCCAGTGTGGCGAGCCGCGGTTTTACTGTTTCCTCGATCCTCGCTACATTAGGCCCACGCATCTGGACCCGCGCCGACGTCGGTAAAAAATCTTCAAGCACCGGCCTGCTGGGGTGCGCGACCTGTAATCAAGCGGGGACCAAAGCGAGGAAACAAAGTGAACGCGCAAGCCACCGGCTGATTAGGATTTACATTTAATCGAGACCGCGCCGCCTGTCCTTCGGGGACTGTTGCCCGTAAAATTGATAAAGGATAGGTGGGAATACCTGCGTATTAGGGGAGGAATAGTTCCCCTGTACACGTCGGGCAAAGGACGTTCCTTCCACGGTGGTCGACCCAGTTCAGCAAACTGGATCGCTGCTCTGTCGCGTTGAACCTATGGCGAAATAATACTTCTCGGATGGCTATTGCGAGAGAAAGTTAGCCAACGGGTAACGACACGCGAATCTCCAAGCGCCAGCGAAATGCTTGTCCTTTGTGACCCTGCCTCGTTACCGATTCCACAAGGGTTCCGTTACGACTGTCCGGTGTGCGAGCTTCGTGGAGCAGCGGTGAATACCCGAGCCTTGGGGGAGGACCGCAGTGGAGAAAAGGAGAAGAGTGCCGTCGAGATCTGGTGGCACGAGGGGAGGGGGTTGCTCCACATATAAAAGAGCCGTAGCCGGAGGCTCGACTCTGCTACCGACGTTTCTCCGTGGTGCAGCGTCTACAAGAGGAGCAGAAGAAGATCGGCAGAAGCTGCGGCGGCGGTAGTAGTAGAGAAAGAAGAAGCAGTGGAAGAACAAGAAGGAGAAGCAGAGGGGGAACGTCCATCTCATCCATCCTCCTACCGTCCCCTCATTCTTGCTCCTCCTAATGATAGCGTGCACGATGTGCCCCCTTCGAAGCACCGCGTCGACTGCACCAGCAACAACAGCAACAACAACCACGAAGACGGCCGACAACAACGCGAGCGACGGCACTGGACGAATATATACATCGAGAAACGATGGTGAAGGCGAACCTAACTACCAGAGCACGCCTCCGCCTCCGTGCACTAAAACATTACCACGCCGCCAGCATCGGCTGCCGTTCCTGCTACCTTGTAGGGTATCATCCGAGGCACGTATAGGGCCCTAAGTGCTATTCCAGGGCCCTGGACCAGAGCCACCCCTTCCTCGTTCCTCTTCTTCCAACCAGAGATCCGTCTCCCTTCCATCGTGGCCGAGAGGGAGAGACGGGTAATCGAGCGAGACCCGTGATTACCCATTGAGGGTGGAATTCATTATAGCGAAATCCAGCTTGATACGATTCTTCGTTCTTCGTCGCATCCCAGTCAGTTTTTTGTTCCCGTTCTCCTTTCTCTTAAGGCTTATCGTTTTCTTGATGCGATTTTTCTTGCGCCGTGTCCTCTTTCGTACTTCTGTTTTGTTTGATCTTTTTTCGTTTGTTTTTTGGCTGCGTCGCTCTTGGGAGACTGATTGCTCCCTTGCTGCGGTTCATTCCATATCTATCTCCTGTTTTAAAGATTTCCTGTGTGGCTAATAGGGAATCATTAATTTTAGAACGCGGAGATATGAGAATGCTTTTACGACGTTGCTTGGCCACGAATTATTGTTCCATTGGATAGTTGAGCTCACTGGTTGCTCGTAATTATAATAGTTGCACGGCGACGCGGCGCGAGCGGGTGCTAGAGAAAGGACATCAACGACGAACGAATCCGCCAAACGTGTAACGAATCTCCGCGCAGACGTAAAATTAATCAAACATCCGAATCTAAGCGTGGAGGCGCGAGTCGAATCGGTAACCAGCACCAGGAAAACGAATCGAATCACCCAAAGCGGAAACTGCCGTGTACGCAATCTCCGAGGAAAATTATTCGAGTCGAATGCTTGAATTAAACCGAGGAAGCGACTCCAAGCTGCCCACCGTACTCAAAAGAAGCAAGAAAAGGCGAAAAAATCAACAAAAACAAAGAAAAATACAAATTTCATTCCAAAACCACCGTTTCACCCTTCAATCACGCCCGTCTCGAAATTCAATTTGACGGAAGGGTAAGCGACGGAAGCACCGCCGCGATGCATCGCCGTTCCACCCGTTTCCTTTGTCCCTCCTTCAACTTTTTACCCGTCGCTATTCCGGCCAGGGTTTTTGCGACGGCCCAGGCTCGTTTCTCGAGCACTCGCGGAGAACGACGCTCGTACGTGACAACGATAATCAGCGCGCTTAAGTGGGGTTTAATTTCCTTTGGTGCGGGCGGTGGAGAAAGGCGGAGGTGCCGGTTGAAGCAAGAGAAACGACCACGGGGTGGGGTAGGGTGTACCTGCCGGATAGGGTGAGGTGGAGGGAGGAAAATGCGTGTATACACCTGCCAAGAAACATGCGGCCTCGTACACGGCATAGGCGGACCTTGCGGGCTTGGGAAAGGGAGAGAAACTGGAGAAACAGAGAAAGCCAGAGGGGAGCGAGAGAGCTTCGTCGAGGAAAGAAGGGGTTGAAGAGCGAAGAGAGGATGGTTGAATGCGAGCCGCGTCTCGGACAGGGACACAAGAGCGTCCAGAGCACGCCCGCGCCACCTGTAATTGGGTCCAATCATCGTGGTTCTCATGCCATCCGATCGGACGCGGCAGCAGGTTGTTTCGTCGAACGTAAATCTAGGAATGGAATTCCCGCCGGATTTCAAAACTTTCTCTTCTCGGGCTCGCCCCCAAACAGTCAGATTCGTTAACGGGTGGGAATAGATTGATGCAACGAATGGACACTCGTGCACGAGGATTGTGCAAGTGTTTTATTAATGGAGGTACCAACGGCTCGACGTTTTTGTTGGCTGGGAGTGTCTCCCAGGGAGTGAATGTACCTTTGGTCGGCGCAGCTCTCGACGCTTTTTGGTTTCTTGATAGTTCGATGAGGCAAGATCGAATGAGAGTTGCTGGTTGACTGCATGTACAGGAGCCACGTCGCATCTCCGGAGGCAGCTGCCTTGACTCCTTTGCCTTGCCTACACGGACTGCAACTATCCTACGACTGGATGCAGCGATGGATCAGAACGGGGGTTGAGTTCGTTTTAAGTTGCGACAAAGGATGCAAGGGACGTTTGCGTCATTGGAAATTTGGCGATCGAATGAGATTAAAGCTACTTGGACAGCAAAGTGTCTCCGGGGGCCTACAGATTTCTGAATCACAAGGAGAAATATTCTTGCCACATTAAGCTTTGCCGATGATTCAGTCAATTCTGAATAAGTTAATCAACAATATCGTGAAAACTCGACGCATCAAAATTGTCATGATCCCAGTAGTAAACCCACGTTTCCTCACCTCGACTTTTCTTTCCATGCGAACAAAAAGTACGCAGGCTATCGAAAAATTACCGCACCTTCGATTCACGATAATCTGTGCCAGTCGTCCTGCGTCTGTTTAATTATTTGCACAGAGACGAAGAAGCGTCCGAGGAACCCTTGAAATTATTTTCCAGAGCTTTTCGTCGCAAGCGTTAGAAGTTTAAGAGGGGTCGCCACGAAAGCACAGTTGCAATTGAAAAACTACCTGCGTCCTCGCTAAACTCTGTACCGTAGAATGCGATGATCGTTCCCCGTTCACTGAAATGTCCGCATTTTCTTAGTTGCAGCGCAAAAAAAAGAAGGAAGAAACTTTCCTTTCACGGTACATGAATCAGGCTTAAGACGTGGCGAAAGATTGGGCGAAGCACGACAGCTCGAAAAAATATTTCTCCGCGGAGTCTCCATAAATCGGCGATTTGCAGATTGAACGATCGTCGTCGTCGTCGGCGGCGCATAACGGCCCGCGAGCGGCAGAGGAAGTGGTCGATCGGAAAAATCCACATACCGGCGGTCCTCCTCTCGCTCGGTAAAGATTATCTCAATTATGAACGCGTAAAAGAAGCAGACTCATGCCGGCGTGCTCGGTCATCATCGTCGTGAGAGCGCAATCGCAATGCGTCCCTATATCCGCGCGCTCGCGCTATAAACCGCTTCTCCACCTTTTCCTTTCCCTCCACCTCTTCCTCCTTTGCCCCTTTCTTTTTTCTTCCTCCTTTTCGCTGGTGCGCGCGAACGTGTACATATACGCCTCCACCTGCCACTCGACGATGAACTGCCTATAAAACCCCGGCGAGGGAACAACATTTAGCTCGTACCTTCGTAGACAACGTCGACGCTTCTTCCTTTCCACGGGAGGGAAGTTTCCTCTCCGGTTCTATTGAGGAAAAAATTTTATCCACGGCGTGTGCGTCGTATGGTGGAACCTTTACGACCACGTGCAACGGCACCTGAACCGACGCGAAGAATAAAAGAGGAGGCGGAGGTGGACGGCTCTTTGGGATTCGATTGGAAACTAGAGAACGGGAGTTGATGCGGATCCGCGCAATCTTCCACGCTTAATGACTCTGTAGCCAAATGTCGGTTTGTACAAGATGAATCGTCCGGGGGGAGGAGATGATTACTTGCTGATTGCGAGGATGGACGATAGATTGCTGAGAAGAGGAATCACGGGTGGTGGAAGATGGGGATCCGGTAAAAAATTGAGTAGCGACATGGAAACGCGTAGAGAAATTCAGCGGGGTGAATGAACGGGGTAAACATTTGTAGAAAGAATAAGGACATCTCTGACAAAGATGGATGAAAGAATAAAAATATTGGGTTGGCAACTAAGTGATTGCGGATTTTGTCCACAGATGGACTTGACACTTTACTTTGTTTTGTTAACGTGTTCGAAGCACCTAACTATATTTTTTTCTTATTGTTTGGACTTCTACCTTTCACTTAGTAAAATATATAAAGGAAAATTAATAAATATCCAACTTCGTCTTTATTATTAGTAACCATCGAGGAATCAGCTCCTCGTTTATCCGAATTCACAAAATCGTCCTTAAAACACGATTGCGATACTTCACGCCCTCTTTACCTATATAAGCCTGCCAATTTAAAGCGCAAACCGTTGACGGGGTTAACGGTCGACTGTCCGACTCGAATATTCCAGGTGGCGTGTCCGAGGGTCCGATTATTTTTTCTCGCGTTCAGTCCCGCAAATACTTTCGATTCTCCGGGGCCCTTTTCGGTCTCCCGCTACCGGCTCGATATCACCCGGTGTAATCGGTTGGCATTCTTCGCGAACGCCGCGAAAGAAACGGTCGAACGGCCTGGAACTTATGGCGGCGCCGCGCAATGACATCAGTAAGCTGGAGCGGGTCCGTTCGTCATCGTTGCGTACGCGAGATTCCATAGATGAACGCACGATACGCGCTTATTAATGCAACGCGTATAGCCATCCCCGGGCCGGGGGCTCGCGATGGTGGGCGAGAGGAAAAAGGAACGAAAGAAGGGAAACGAGCGTACGGTTCGTCGAACAACTTCTTCGGGCGGCGAGGCGCCGATAAAGTTTCGCCTCGCGGTGCAATCGCCTGCGAGGATCGCCAGTTGTCGTTGTTACTTCTTATTTTGGCGCGGGGGCGAGCTTATCTCCGTCGAACAACACCCTTCCCCCTTGTCTGCCTGCCTCGGCGCCTTTTCGCGGGTTTTATTTCCTTCCGGCACCCGGAATAGGTATCTGCGTTTAGCCATCTTGTCACGTTCAGCGGAAGCTTCTCGGTCTCGTGGAAACGACTAGCTATAGGGTAACTCTATACTACCCTAATAGGGTAGAGTATCGGGTTTAATTGCTCGAACCGAGCATCGTTAGTCGTACACCTGGATGTACGCGAAATTTGTGTTCTCGGTTATTGTACTGCGGATACTATTATTCTATTTATTGTAGGCCTGCGGAATTATACACTTAGACATCGAGGACACTTTTGCAATTGGCGTAATACGGGATACAGACAGATGCTAGTAAAATGATCTCAACGAAGCAAGCATCAAAACGCAAACGTTTATCTAATAACCATAATTGTACCGCGTGTAACCGTCCAGTGTTAGCTTTATAGCATTCCCTTGAACCATTCGCGTTTCCTCGCTACCGAAAACGGACCGTGAATGTCCAGATATCGCTCAGCAACCGTTCCCCGAACTACATATCTGCGCGTCCACCCCTCGTTCCACGTGTACGAATGGAAGGCACCGTCTCGTCGCGCATTCCCGGATAGTTTCGCAGTCGCGTTAAAAATACCGTGGCCGTCGTGTTGGAAGGTCAAGGGCACGCGGGGGTCATAAAACGGACGCGGTCCTGCCACCCGCGTGTAGCGTATAATAATAATTAAAGCCGCTTAATTACCGGCACGTTGCCGCGAAGGGCTCGGACGGGCGATAATTCAGCGGTGGCCGAAGAATCCAAGAGGGTTCACGCGTCGCCGTAGCGCGTGCACCGCGAACGCGGCTCAGGGTGGACGGTTGTCGGTGTTGCAAGGGGCAAAGATAGGCTGCAGAAGCACGAAGCAGTTAATATTGTCCTCCGAGGGCATATTTTACCGGAGATACGATCTTCGGGATGCCTCGCTAAAAGCTACACGTGTTTATCAGCGTAAGTTCCTTCTTTCTATCCTCTTTCGCCGGGCCCGTCGTTCCTCGCGCCCCTTGTCCGTGCCATTTGCCTGGCCCGGACGCCTGTTTCGGCGGAACGTTGCCAGGATACTGGATTCACGTTCCTTCCTTTTTCTTCCTCTAATGGAAAAAACAAATGGCAGAACAGACATTTTCTAGAATTTCAAAGCCTTCGAACATTTCACAGTTTCACGTTCAGCGCACCAATTCAGCTCTGCGCTCTGCAAAGGTTTCGCGATAAATCAATCCAAGGCTGATTGCGATTCGGTGCATCGTATTAGAAAATGCACTTGTTCGTTGCAATCGTGCTGCAAACTAAACTCGCGGAAGCTTCGAGCAAAGGTAAGATAGGCCTCGAACGGATACGGTGGCGACACCTCCAGCTGGTTCGACTATGAGGAATGTCATCGCGCCCTGGCCGCGGGCGGAATCGTTCGCGATGATAAAGATCCGCCCGGTGGTTTTAGATGTCGCGCGAACGGGCCGATAACGACTCGTTTCGATTACAACTGCTGCCATCCAGTAACGCGGGTCTGCGCCAGCGAGATAAATATGCCAGATAGGAAAGTACAAATGATCGAGGACCGTGATCGAACGGCGCAATAGCCGGTAGAGCATGCCGCGAAATGGCTCGCGTCGTTTAACCGCATGACGAATTTCTATGGAAACGGTAATCCTCTACTTAGGGGTATGCGCCGTGTGAGGTGTTGCTGATCGAGATCGAGATTGCTCGTGCCCTTCGAGGGGCCCTTTTGTTGCGTGCTGGATGATAGTGTTGTATGCGCGTCTTTACGTTGAAACTCGGAGGAAAGGTGAGATGGGATCGACACCGTTATCGAGTGGAACATCGATGAATTCTTCGATTTCGTTATTCTACGGTTGTCATAAATATAAAGCCACGTAAATGGCAAGCTATTAAGTACCGATAGTATCTATTTGTACGCGAGTGTTTAAGCGCGAATTTGGAAAAATCCAGTGGTTTCTGGTTAAATCGATACCGCGAGCACGTGGAACGCGTTGCACAGATACAATCGGATCGCCGGAAGAAATTCCTAGATAAACGTTGCATATTAAGAGCCTTTCCAATACTACAAGTTACCGCGATATTTTTTTCCTTCGACGAACCTGAAACGCGCGCACGAGCCTTGTCGGCGTTTCATTAGACGAATTACACTGTTTAACTATGTATATTAGCGAATTTTTCTCGGGACACGGGTTCGGCCTTCGTTGGCGCGCGCTTTGCGTGTGCTGGAGCGCGAATCAGATGGACGAAAAGATCGAAAAATTCGATCAGGGAATCGAACCTTCGAAACGGGAATTATGGGTGAAGAAACGAGTTTTAAAGAAACGAGTTATCGCGATTCGCGCCAAATCGTTTCTCTTTATTCGAGTAACGCTCTGGACTTCGTGAAGTGCAAGCAGAAGGAGACTCGTCGGTTTTGTAATTATACCTCCAACGAAACGATATCGATCATTGATATAGACAGCCAGCGGAGATAGGAGCTCGTTCGTTAAAAATCGATGCATCGGTATGGAAATTTGTTATCCTCGCTCGAACGTGGCTACACGTTCGACGGAGCTAATTGTTTACAATCAGCTTGCCTAATTTCGCCGGCCGAGATTGCACGTTACACGCTGCACACGATGGCCAGCGTTATCGTGTACTTTTTGATGCGCCCGAAAATTATCCAGGAACCTGAAATTTCGCAGCGTGCACCGGGGTTGCGCGATCAGGATCGCCTGCACTTTGTTCGCCTTGATTCCCGCGATTTTTCGGCCGCTTCACTGGGAACGGCAGCTTGCGTCCCTTGATGATACGGTGCGCTGTGTCTACGATCTTGGTCGTCCTGCATATTCAAACGTGGCGCGATGCACCACTTTCGTGGAAACAGATCTTCGTCGATCTTTGCTTCTGCGGAATTTATAGCGAGTGGTTCGAAAATTATTTTTAGGAAGAGCAGGCGAAGATTATTTGCGCGACTTCTCAGTGAACATATTCAGTTAATCATTTATTCTCCCAGCAGCTTTAAGACGAGGAACTGCAATGGGCAAAGGAGAAGTAGTCTAACAAGAACACCTGCGTGCACGATTGTGACAATCATAGGCAACCTTCCAAGGTGAGCTACGGTGAACTGATAGTTTAATAGTGCACAATCGAGCATTCGTCAAAGGTGGTGTCGCAATCGTTAAGTAGCTGCCTTGACCGTTTCATGAATGAATTATCGTCATAAATGACGACTGTTAATGCGTGAGGCATCGATGGGGAAAAGGCAACAGTCGGTCGCGCACGAAACGTGTTTAATAGCGTCCATTAAGAGCTCCTAGCCGGCTATAAAGCGGGAAGAATAAAAACGAGGAAATGATAATCGTTAAGGCCGGGAGAAGTGATTGTGTAAATGATAGGCAGAGGATAATTGGACGTGCTCGTGTATGAGCCAGCCACGTGGAACAAGGAAACGCCAGGAGGAGCCGAACTAAAATCAAAGATCTCGGCTAGTCGACGGGTAAACGAAGAGAGGCTTTCGTTCCTGCGTGCACGCGCTGTTCACCGTGCCATTTGCATATTCAGCTCTCGCAGTGGTACAACAATAAAATACCGGTAAACACGTGTTTTACGGTACGTTACGGCTTGGCTTTCGACAGCGGACGCTCTTTTTCAGCCTGTTCTCCGTTGCTTGTGCCTCTTCGCGAACAGGTAACACGCTACCTAATCGCAAACTATCCGATCTCTTAGCGCGTTTCGCGCCTCTCTTATTTTTCTGCATTTCCTATAACAGGCGGGACAAATTTCGTTGCATACAGACGGTTTCGTAACGGTCGCGTTTCATCGAGTTCTTCCATAATTAATGCCTCTTATTTTGCGACCAAATAAACTTGATTCCCATAAACTAAGATCGCGGGATCTACAAGAATCCGGCGCGGCTCATAGGTGTACAACTGCGTGGGCGAGAAAGCGATTGTCTGGCGTGCATTCCTTTTTTGCGCCTAGATAGCTCGCGGCAAAAATTCGAATAACAAGGCTAGCTCGCGGCGAATATACGCCCCGCTCGGTAGCCTACACGAAAGGGTAAGATAACCGCGTTGCACGCACAGCGGAGGCGCGTGCAACACGCCGCGCCGCGCCGCCTTAATCCGCGACGCTGATTTACTTACTGATTTACGCACTCTCCGCCACGAATACCAGCGGAAGGTTAATACCGCGACCCCTTTGTCGCGCGCCCGTATATACAAGGTGTAAACCACTTGTCGTCTGCGGTAAGCTTGTTCAGCATTGCTTGGAAGAAGTGAGAAACCGCGGGTTGTACCTGTTCCGAGGATGTATGCCTCGTGAAGCGCAGTTCTACTGTTTCGCGAGCCGAGTTACTGAGACGCACATTTTTGAAACTGTGCTGCAGATGCTGAAGAGTCAGTTTTTTTTATCGAAAATTGCTGCTCCTCTTTTTTGCTTGCAAAGATCGTTTTATCCTTTAATTCCTTCGGTTAAGTAACACTTGGTGCGAGTAGTCCGCATTGGGAAATGCTCCAGATTATACAATGAATGACAAAAATACATAGTACCCAGTTGTATAAATTGAACGACGGCTCCGACAGGATTAAATGGTACTTTCGAAATAACAATGGATATTCCCATCGCAATATTTTAACACCCCAGCATTCACAAAGGCGCCGTGAAATCAGCTCCAATTCCTCCGTCACGTTCGACGCTGCCCACAAAATTAGTAACGCGGTAGAGACTTTTACGAACGCGTTGCAAGGCGCGGCACATTTCGTCATAAACTCCTTCGCGTCCCATTGCGCGCATAATTTGCATGCATTGTCACCCGTGTGCGACAACATTTCGCGCCCGGCGAATTTATGCGTGCAACGCGACACGGTCTCAACGGCGACGTCACGATGCCGATAATATTGGCTCCCTTGCAACGGAACGGTGTCGTGCACGCCGGCAGAACTGGGCGCCGATCGTCGACATTTTGAAACCGGTCTTCGAGGTCCTGGAACGACTCCTACGCTAGCGCGATTCTCGCGGCCGGATCGATCGACGTGCATCGAATTTTGCTGACGCCGCGATTTCCATACGGTCGGCACGTGTAACGGCGATAGGCATCGATATTCCTCGCGAATACGTTTCCTTTTCCACGAGTGAGATACCGCGGCGATAACAAGCTCTGGGACACGGGGATGGTCGCGAGGCAGAGCCAATTTCTCGGGCCTCTTGCTCTTTAAGGAAGCCAAACGGTTCGGGGGCTGTTTTTAAAGTACACACGCCGAAGTGTATCGTGTTATTACGGCGGGTTGCGTGATGATAATAATTATGGACCATAAAGTGCGGCGAGATGCCGCGATCTTTCCGCGACCGATGCGGACGTTTTATCAGGGACGATTTCTCGTCGCCGCTGAAGTTGGCCGGCTCTAAACAAATCAGAGTCGCCGCTCATAGTCGACGAGCAAAAGGAGATTCCCTTCCCTTCGTTCCTTTTCGTACCCGTTCGACGTGTACGCGCGTACGCGGGACCGAATCACCTCGATGCATTACCACCTTGACATGGGCGCCGTCGTCTTAATTCCCATCAAGCTTTTCGGTTCTGATACTAATCTGGCAGTCGGCCGATTGCCATCCGATCACGATGACTCGCGCGTCCCACTCTACCCCCCGTTCACGTCTTCTTTTTCTCCCCTCCCCGCGATGCTTTTTCCTTCTTCCATTCGACCGTCCCGTACGAAATGCAAACGTCTTAATCCGACGTACAAATAGACACCACCGCGTGGCGGTTTCTTTCGTCCCGGCGCACAGCCGCAGGATTTCACGAGTTTGATCGCCTCGTCTCGATGTCCGCAAATCCTCGAATCGATCTGACCGGGCGAAACAGACCACCCCTTCGAGTCCACCCTGCAATCGATCCGCCCGTCGTGCATGACTTATCCGTCGACGAAATCTTGTCTCTTCGTTAAAGGAGGACCGATCGCGATGTCGACCGGCTTAGAGGATACGATCCGTCCATTTCGTGCTCCATGTGGGGCGATGATGTCCCGATATTTTCACGCTGATGCGCGATTATCAGACAAATAATACGCTCTTATCGAACGGGTACTTTTATCTTACGTCTTGTGTGCATCACGAACGTTGATCGTTGAACAGGTCCATTGAATAATATATCGGTACTTTTTGTTGCGAGCAACTTCGTGCATATTTCACTCCGTGGACGGCAACGCAATCGATGGTCAGTTTGAAAAAAAAGCCCCTCACTTGTGGACGCGCTGCGAGTCGCTGGCTTTCCAAGTTTCTCACATCTCGCGCGTTTATAGTGTCCGCTATCGCGAGTGATACGCGTGGGAAGGTAAAGCTCGAAGATAAGACTAGACTTCGCAGGGCTGAGTCGCGGCCAGGGTAGGTGCTGCTATACAGGAGCTATTGTGCCCCGTTCGATTATCGACGACTGAATGAAAGAGTCGATAGACGCGTAATCCATGTGCAAGCAGTGAGGTGCAAATAGAGGGAATTTTTTTTCGGTGCCGATCGGTCGATCTTGCCAACTCTTGCTGACTTCCCCTTTCTCCCTGGTTTCCTTCCGCGATGGCTTCTTACCGATGCCGAAAATTTTATACAGGTTTGCGAAAGTAGACGAAGCGCTTGTATATTCGAACTTCTTAATCATCTGTACATCTTTGCACAACGAAGGTTGCAAGTTTATCTATATTCTTTCAAATGGAGTAATCCGTCCAATATATTTGAATAATAATAATCGAACAGACGTAGAAGGATACTTTCGACATGCAAGATGGCGTATCTCTACCGACATTTTCAACGGTGCAGTGTCTCAGATTAATCAACGGGTAAAGCAACGAACCTTCCTTCAAAGATTCCTCTCGTTCGTCTTCGTCGGACGCAGGGTTGTTTTGTCTGACTAGAGTTTTATACCAGCGCCACGTCCGTCGACCGTCCGACCAGGACGAATGATAACGAGTGGATAATGGACACCATGACTGTTTAAGGACAAGAAAAGGACGACTGTGAAAGCGAGAAATTCCCGAATCGAGAAATGCCAGCGAATACTGTCACCAGAAGTAACGAGCGTATCACGATGACCTTTTGTAACGAAAGTTCAGTCACAGAGGAATATACGTCGATAGTATTTCGGTCAACGATAATTGATAACTAATGTTTATAGAACTCGTGAACATCGTAAAAAATGCGGTGGAAAAATTCATTAAGCCGTATGATGATATTAACACTGGAACTACCAAGCAAGTCAAACTGACTTGTTTCAGATTTTTTGCTTCAGAATTACTAATGTATAAATTTCGTTGCAGCAATTTATGATGACAATTGTATGTCTCTATTAAATGTTCATTCAGCTACTTTCGTGGTCTTAATCTGTCTAACGTATACCATCTAAGTCTATCGGTAGTTCTAGTGTTAACAGAAACCTGCGGAGTTTTAGAAAAATTTCAAACTAGGTGTGCAAACTTGTCAATTTACTGTACACTTTAGCTAAAATTCGCCCTATTCTCTCAGTTCGTTCTACGTTCGCGAAACGAGCAGAACACTGCCGCAGCTCGAAGCAGAAGAAGAAGGTAGAAAACAGGGTGTCAATCAAGCGGCCGCCTCGGGATCGACCATTTCCTCGGCGGAATGAAACGAAACGTTTCGAATCCCCTTTACGAGCGCAATTTCGCGGGCAATTACGGGTCTGGTCGAAACAAGGCCCGTCGCACTTCCGTTATATTTTTCTCGGTATTATAGAGGCGGCGCGCGAGGCAAGAGGTGACTAAAACTTTTCACCTCCGCCTTAAACGGGATAATTAACCATCTCCGGCGGGTTAACGGTAAAATCGCAATATTTTACCCGCCGCGGCCCTCGGCGCCGCGCGTCGGTACGCCACAGCCGCGATACCGTACAAGCGTTTCACCGCTTCGAACCGCCCGCCGCACGCCTCTGCGATCTTGTGTTACGCACCGTATAATTACGCCCAATTTAAAGTAGCGTATGGAAGCTGCTTGATCCTACGAGGCCAGAGCTTTTACTATTAACTGCTGATAATTCGCGAGCAGGAGAAATTGATTTGATGCGAGTCTAGGCGTGAACGACCGGGCCCCCGTGTATGTACACACGTGTAATCAGACGTCTAGTCGCTTGACGTGAACACCGCGTGCTTGCGCTCAAAGAGTGCCAGGAGTCGGGTGTACGGGGTCAGGGATATGTACCTCGCGGCGCTTTCAAATGGGTACTTTGTATAATACGTTTGGGTTCGAGAGATGATGGATAGTTGCGGAGTGGCTTGCGTCAAGTACGAGCGTGCGGAGTGTTACCCGATGGACGAATAGAAAAACTTTGAAGTCGATTCCAGCGGTAGGTTCTGTGAAAACGGAAACGGTGCACGGCGTTTCGTTCTCTGGATTATTAGCCGAGGAATTTTTCACGGTGGATTGTTGCGGAGTAGGGACGATCAATCGTGGTTTTACGCGATCTGAGAAGTGTGTAATCATAAGTGTGCAACTAATGATGAATATTGAAACAGTTTTGCAAGAATTGAGTGATTGCGGAGGAAAAGTGCGTCGTTGATTGTAGGCTCAAGAGTATGTGCGTTGTCGTTTTTCTTTATTTTATGTAATACGCAAGGAAGTACAAAGCTTAAATATGTAGTTGTTTTAGGTGAGCGAAGGGAGCATTTACGTTGATCATCTCTGTTGTAAGAGATAATTTTATATAATTATTCCACGGTGTATTAGAATCAATAATATTGTTCACTGTATAATAATTTTTCGAGGGGGAAATATATTTTTGTATTAGAAAGTGTGTTTGAATGTTCATTGCGAGGTGAATTTATTAGTGGTTGAATATATATCCAACAGGAAATTCCAGAACTGGAATTAAATTCTACATTCCACGACAAAGTAATTTATACCATTAACTTAAAGCGTGTTGCTTACCAAACTCGATATTACTGTTACCATTAATAACCCTTAATATATGTGTACCCGTCCGCGATCGTTGCACGCTGTTAAGATAGATTTCCCCCGATGAAAATAAAACCACGATTCGAGCGGGCTTGCATCTAAACAGTTAATATCCAGAAACAAGAAAAAGGTAGATACGAAACAACGAAACAAGCGAACAGGAGTAAAGTTATTGGCGCGAAAGCGGTATACAGCAGTCTCGAAATTATTTATTAATCCACTGCAACTCACCAGGGCGTTGCGAGCGAATCGATTCCACAAGGAGCTGACGTTTCTTTAAAGGTACGTACTTGAAATAAACGATCGTAACGATATCTGCGTGCTTTATATACACCATTAATAAAATTCAGTAGTCAAAGCAGCTGGTCAATTATGTCAGCCGCGGGCACATAATTCTGACAGTACGATCAATTCCGGTGAGCGATTGGTGCTCCCGATGGCTACAGAGCGGTGGCGAAAATTATCATGCTCTCGTCCGTATTATCAGCGGTGCACCTGCGTTCATTACGCGGCTTGGCTACCTCGAAACGCCAGCACGATAAGAGTATCCAATTTATGCGATCATCTCATAATTCCCTATCGAAGCATCTGTAATCGGAGAATTTAATTTCCACTCACCGTGGCCGACTACCGATCGAAGGAAACGAAACGCCAACGGACGAACGACTATTCCTGTTTCACGGTTGAACCAACGTGTTTGTACATAGCCGAAGCTATTAGCAATTTGCAGCCTAATTGTAAGTGTCTACTCCTGGAAAAGATCAGCAGTACAACATCCGCCTGTAATGTGAAAGCACCTATGATTGCGGGTCCTAATTTAGATAACAAGTCTACGGGATAGCAACTTTGTGATACATAGTTGCAACTTAAAAGGTGTTGCGAATAGGAAGTCGTTATGGTATAATCGACCGTATTAGATCCGATAGCCTTGAGTGAAACGGATAAGAAATTGGTTTAGATAGATACGTGTGCGTTTTACTCGACATCAAACCTCTGGATTCATATCGAATATAAAATATCCAGTCCGATATAATCGACAGCTTTATTCGCCGCGAACTACCACAACGCCGTCGAACATTCGTCGTATTTTTCCACTGCCTTTTCTTTGCACACTTTTTTTTACGCTCCATCGAATCCGCGTTGCTCAACCAAGTGGCAAGGTGTTCCTCGAAAACGTCGACGGAAGTGGCGAACCGCGCCGACCAAAATGGACGAAGCAACCGGGAAGAAACCGAGGGCCTGAATCTTCGAGCACGGTGGCATACGGTAAGTGCACGTAGCGCTCATTAATAACGCGATTATTAGGCGCGGCGCCAACCCCGTTACGCTATTCGGATACTAACCTAATTGGCATGGACAATCGGCCACGCCATGAGCCGTTTCGTGCACCGATGAATTTATCTTCTTTCCTTGCGGGCCGCGATGCGAGCCATAATTCTCCGCCGTTCCCGACGTGGTTCCTTCGACGAATAAATTTTTCCCCGTCTGGATAGGCGCCGCTATGTTACGCCCACGCCCAATGGCCATTCGAATGGCAGGGCTATTTTCTAAACGGTCTCGATTAGATCGAATTTTCTAAGAAAGTTAGCTTTTACAGATGGGTTATTAAGAGGTAAGCTTGCACAACTATTGCGACGGGTTCAATTCAGTTTCTGGATTTCATTCAATCCGTTTCAGCAATATTTCGAATATCGTTCATCTGTCCCCACGTAATAGAAATAATAATAGCAATCGTGGCAGAACAGCGTCCAAAATAATAATAAAAAATGTAGTATTCGTTACAGTTTCAGTATTTGGAATCAATATACACCATTTGCAATTCAAGTGGAGCGAAAATAAATTTAGTATACGTTGAAGGAAACTCTGGCTGCACGAGACGCTATTCAAGCGTCGAATAATTAAAAAAATACAGCAATAAAGTTCGAAAATAAATTGTAACGATACTTATTACTGTTTCATCTTCTCTCGCGACAATCTCACTGCATCCGTGCGTTGTTTTCCGTGGCACGGTGATTCCGTGGAAAATTTATACTCTTCCGAACGACAGGCTACTCGTTGATCATCGCGGCGTTCCTTTTGCGGCTCGTTTCTCATTGTACCGGGCCAAAAGTTGCCGCGCAAAAAATCGTCACCTGGTCAGAATGAAAGGGGATTTCTCGTTGGCGTACGCTCCCGCATGCGGTGGCGTGCACGGAATGCCGGAAAAAGGATCCATGGATCATTGTTTTTGCGGTGGGACGAGGAGACGGGACAGAAACCGAGGGCATAAATCCCTCGAGAGACTTTCATTGAACGTAATTGGATCGTGGCCAATCGGCGTGGTTCGTGATGCTCGTCGAAAGTTTTCCCCTCGTCTGAAATTGAATGGTGGCCAGGAATCGCGATAATCGAGCTGAGTGGATTGCTGGATGACCAAATCAGTGTCAACTCTGATTCACCCATAGTGCAGTACGGTCTAGTATGATAAGAACGTCATAATAGTATGATAAAAGCTATTGCTGATTCTGTTTTTCATTTCAGTAATTTATACGGTCCGCGACGGAATTGAATGATCGCTATATTTTCCCCGAAAAATGGTTTACTTTCGAACTGTTGTAACTGCGCGAAAAAAAATCGCACGGCAATCTACCTGGGCTCGTTTTAAAGAGTGAAGCCGTTACTATCCCATCCATAAATTGCATTTTCCCCGAGATAATTTTATATTAGAAAGCAAAGTGGAAAGACTGGGAATGTATAAGGGTCGAAAAGAAATTTAGTCACTTTTCTTTGGATTATTAGTTTGATAAAATCAAAGTTCCAAGTAGATATGCTTCTATTTAAACAGACAATAGAATTCTCGACAGCCACATGCACTTTTTAACGATATCGAGAATGCAATCGGGTGTCACTCAGCCTTCCGGAAATACAGAGGGCAAAGCTATAAGCGACGCACAGGCGAATTCTATTCTCGCGATTGGATCTTAAGGAGAAACGGTCTTCCGGTCGAACGCTGCTCGTTTTCCCGGCCTTATAATTACAAACTGGTACGGTTTCTCGTGGAACGAGCACGGTGAGCATGAGAGCCGGTTATCAGAGAGCTGTCTTGTTAAGACTGTATACATTTTCAATGATAACGATTGCGATTAAACTGTTGGAATTAATGAATACGCGGCCAAGAATCGCGGACAGATAATCGTGCGGAAAAAGTTCACCGTTCTCTCCGATTCTGTTGCACTCGTGAAATTTGTAGTCAACTAGCTCTCTTCCATATCCGGCGCCCGGCGACAGGTGAGTTAATTCATGATAGTGTTTTGAATGAGCATTGCGCCATCCCTAATAGGACATCCACTTTGAAAGCCACATTATTTATCTGCATTGGAATGCGCTAGATTTAGAGTCTATCAGAACGTAAGTGGCGTTAATATTTGCACTTAAAGAATGGAAGGGTAATTAAATTAAATTTCTTGGTTTACAAACAATCATTTACCAACTGCGCAACTGTTGCAATAGACAATGCAGTGCAAATGTAACAGTACACCTTCAACAATACTTGAAAGCATCCTTTCAAGTATTGAGTAAGCATCCTTACATCCTTAAAACTTCCCCCATACACCCTTCTCCTTCCTCCTCGCGCATCTACCACTTTTCCCCTTCTATTATATAATGGAACGCTCCTGAACCGTATAATTATCCAGAACAATGGGCACTTATACAGCGGTTGTTTCTTAATTTGCGGCCGACCTGGACCGGAATCTCGGTTCGATTTTCCGCGTTGCAGGTATTATAAACATATTAGGATTCCCGTTGCACCGGAGTCTGTTGTATCCAGTCACGTATCGCTCGTCTAATAATCGCCTGATCGTGGCGCGTCCACACGCTCCAACACGCCTTGCACTACCGCGAATGCAGCCGCGATTTGCATACAATCGCGCGTCGCATGACTTCGACGTATCGTTTCGCGCGTTTTCAAGACTTCTTTTCTGCACGCGTGTACATACAGGTATACACGTATACCGCCGGTGTGTTCAGCCGGCACCGTGTACCGACGAACGAAATGCGCATAATACGTGTAAGCCGCTGCCAGTCATTGATTTTTATCACCACGCTGAAAGGGATCCACGATTGTTACGCGATGTCTATTTCAGAGGCACAATTATCATTATTTATGGCCGCGTTATGATATATCGGCACGTTGAACAGCAACTTGATCGAATACTAATTATACGCGAGTCATACGCCACGGGATTGTATTTGTACATATTTCCCTCACGTTGTATATATTATTGTCATCGAGTTTGCTTGGGTTTCAGAATTGTAATTATTATTACACTGGTGACGGCGACGTCTGTTGTATTTGATAAAGGATTTGAGCTTTGATTAAGGCGTCGCGATCGAGTAGGATGACACGAATTTTTAACGGCGTGTCGAATTTTTTTTTTGGATACAGAACAATCCGACTGTGGTCTCGCAGTTTCTTGTTGGCGGAGGATTTTTCTGGGGTTTAATTTTTAAGGCGCGGAAAATTATTTTCGATAAGGCCGCTTTACTGTTGCCACGCTTATTGTGGGTTTAACATTTTTTAATCGCTTTAGAAAGCAATTTTTTGGTAAAGTGGCGGGGATATTTGTGGTACGTGGTGTTTACGCACCGTTACGCGGGCAAACGGTGTTGTGGTAATAAATCTACCCACCGGCACTTGTTACTTTCACAAATTGATCGATTTATTAAATCAATTAAATCAATTTATTAATTTTGACGTAAAAATCGCGCAGCCCTCCTTGCTCCGTTCTTTCCTGGCTGCTCTTGAACCTCGAGCTGATTGATTTATCGGTTGTAATCAATTTCACGCCAAATGTTTTGCATGAATAAGTAATTTTACGCCTTGCGTGGTCCCTCGTATTTGCCGCTTGTTCTAAAATTCATGCGATTCTTTATTGATTGTTACAAAAACCATTTAATACCTGTTGCAGCGTGACACTTTATAATCGCTAACATTATCAAACGTTTTAGGGGACGCCACTGACAAATTATCTACATTTCAGATATTGATGAGACAGTTAGCCCAAGGATTTTTAAAATCTGCCCGAATGGAGATAGTAACTTTAGATACGATGCCTACGTGACCGTGTGAGGCAAACTAAGCTAATCCAGCATTAAATCCCCTATCTTCTACGTATACCCGTATTCTGTAGTACTAATACTGAAATATTGGCAACAAACATCAAACATCCTGGGTCCCCTTAGAAACGGGATAATTCCGAGTAATTTCTAAACTTTGCTCGCAAGGATTAACAAGCCCAGTCTTCCGTAATCGTTAGTCGCAGCCTGGCCAGAAACGTACCTTGTCTACATTAAAATTCCGTTATCCAAGTCGTCATGCTTAGACATTCAAAGAAATTCCAAATACACTATCTCTATTAGCAGTCACATCCATCGTTCGTGTTAAACGGCGGATTCACATTTTCACGCTACGTTCCGCGAACGATCGTACAAGTCACGAATGAGTGACATCGATCACTCGCGCTATCCAACATCGACCGACCGTTTCTCGAAAGGATCAAAACCTTGTGACTCCAGATCGGCAAACTATGGAAAGACAAAAGGAAGGAGACAAAAAAACAGACCACCGCGTCTCATTCAGGCGATCTTATCGATACCTTCGCCCTAGGCTGTTTATATATAATATATCCGTACCGATTTCGATCTCTCGTATCGATCGTTTATCGGCGCGAGATAACGAGGGTGTTTAGCGACTCGCTGTTACAATAGTTCCCGTCGTCATCCTCGCTGCTGGAAGCGCGGTTTCGTGTCGATGTCTATCCGAATGGCAGCCGACTGTCTTCGAGTGCTCCAATTTGTTTTCTGGCACACACGAGTGCCATCTCATTCGACCGCCCGTCGTCGTCCGCTACTTAAGTCGCATTCAGAACTCTTAAATCGTGACCCCGTATCGACGCCAACACGTCTGTCTCTGGATATGTGCGAGCCATACCTTGGTGCTCTCGTTTTTGCGTGACGCGTCGTTAATTTGCAGCTACCACTGCACGAGTAAGTAAAAGAAGCACTATCGCCACCGCCCGAGAAACACAAGGATCGATCATTTCCGTAAAATTATCCAGCACCACACCACATTGCTGATAATTACAAACGTTGAGACGCGATTAAAAATTGGCAAACATAAATTCCCCGGTGCAAGAATGTCGATGAACTGAAGAGCTTGCGGCGGAACACGCACCTCTCGGCAAAGGACAGCCGTTTCGATTCTCGCATCCACCTGACCTGGGGAACCGGTGAAAGCGCGAGGATTCGAGAATAGTGGTCACTGTGAACGCACCTTTAATCGTCGGTCCCTGCCAACTCCGCGGGATGCCATGCCTCGAGTCAAACATTCCTGACACCCTGAAGTGACCGTCGGGACCAGAAATGGAAGGAGAGAGAAGGATCAACAGAAAGAGACCGAGATTCAAATCGAGAAGCTGAGTACATATTTAGAGTTCCGATATAATAAGAACACTTGTCTCCTTCTCTTTCTTATCGCTACCGGCGGTGGATCGCTACTCAAACGCAATCGAGAATGGACCATGTTCTACTGGTCCATTGTTATTTCTCTGTTTTCTCGCGAAACTCCTCAGCGCCTCGAAACGGATGAACGACCGGGGGATAAGGTAATTGAGAGGTACGAACTGGTGCGTGCACTTACTTACGTACCGCTTTATGAATCGTTGCCTCACCCTGATGTTTGGGAGAGACCAGGAGAGACAGAGAGAGAGAGAGTACGACGGCGGAGCGGTGCGCGAAGAGGACGAATCTCATGGGAATGCAATGCGGAAATTTCAAGTTGGACCACCTCCTCTCCTTGTCCTCCTCCTCCTCTTCTTTTCCACCGTCCTTCCTGGCCACCTCGGCAGCTTTATCTCGTAGTAAGTTTCAACAAGTCAAGTACAAAGTTTCTTTCATTAGAAGCAATTCTTTATTTCAATTTGTCAGCAGAAATATTTCCCCTCGAAAATATCCACCTCGTTCGAACTCAAAACAATGATAATAACATTGATTAAAAAATATTGGCCCACGATTCCTTTTTCTAAGACAGCATGCGAAATCTTTATTTCTCTTTGCTCTTACGCATTGGCTTAATTCCAATCCCAATTACTTTTCCTCGGACGGAAATGATGAATAATAAAACTCGTTCTCCGATTAAAGGGCAGGTTTCAGAACCTTCCAATGTTATTTTCCCCTCTCTCCTATTAATAGGGTAAAAATCGTGAATCGTAGCACGAAAGGGACAAAAATAATAGCCAGACGGCAGACGGAGTCTTGTTGCGCGATATTTTAAGTGATATCGAGTTATTAATACCCAGCGTTAGGTGTCACGCGCCTAAATATATATTTTTGGCGCTGACCCAAGTGATCCCTGGCTGGTTTTATCGCGGGGGATAATGTTTTACCCGATAATTAGAAACTGTAGATCCCGGCTGGCGGGGTTGGACTGACCGATAACTTTTAATTGGGCCCCATCCGGTGTACATAATACGTCTCCTTGCCGTGGCCGCGTACTTTCAGCATTCCTGACGGAACGGTTGCGAGTCAGATATCTTAACAAATCGGTTCGACTTCCCCTCGTGCGACTCTTTTTTTCCACGTCCACGTTTGCTCTGTGTTCCTCTTTCATCCTCATTGCCTGCTGGGCTCGTTCCTCGGCCATGCTGGATCCGAGTGATCTCTTCGGTTCTACGGGAACTCATTAGTGCTGCCAGGCTCGTCTGTTCGAGACGGAAACCGAAGGCCCAGATCCTCGATCATTAAGACAATGTTTATTAGCGAGCTTTGCATAAAGATATTTATTGCCGGCGTCTAACGTCTTCTGCGTTAGCTCGCGGACAAGAGGTTGGCCCTGTTCCTTGGGAACCGCACGAATTTGTCGATTATGCGGATTCTTTGGTGGTTTTTCTTTGCAGTTATGCGATTGCTAAGGAGACTTCAGACGAATATATTGTCAATGTTTTAAGATTCTCAACATTATTGACAATACATATTGATCGTCTGAAGCCTCCTTCAGATAAAGTACACTCTAGTAACATCTAAAGCTAGTAACATCAATGATGATTTTATCAATAGAATGTGTTCATTGCATCAGTCGTGTACGATCTGTTAATAATATTTTTAAGATAATGTCAGATTGTTTTTTAATATCGACGCCGGTTTTCGAGTTGCGTTAACGTCGTTCTGAACTAATTTAGCAAATTCGTCCAACGGATCGAGCATCGCGGAACAAATGCGAGAGGCCATCAGGCTCGGTCAGGGACGCGATCAGCGTCTAAAAAAGGCTTCCGTGGATCGTGTGCGAATCGTGCAGAGTTCCCGTTCTTTTCGTTCTCATCCGTTCCCCTTTCTTCTTTATCTCGGCCCCTTCAAACACGGCTTACCGGACCCACGATCTCGACGACTCATTAGTGCTGTCAAGCTGTTGAGGCCGTAGCAGAAATCAAAGCTAACTAGGGTGCTCGATCACTCAGACTTGTATTAAGGATATTTGCATAAAGAGCGCTTTTATCGGTATTAGAAATTCCTTTCCTCTGGGCAAAGGAAGTTCTTTGGACTCTTCCTTCTGTGTCTCCGCGAGCCACCCGGTCTTTTGTGCTCGCGTATCCGTCGCTGGTGTGCATCTAATTTCGCGGGACATGTTGTCGATTAATGGGACTCAATTAACTGGGTTTCTTCATCAACGTCCCGGCCACGATTACACCCGACGAGGTTAGGGGAAAAAGAGCGAAACGAAATACACCAGCAGACCCTCTCAAGTAGACGAAGGTTAATGGTCTAGCGAAAGACGATCGAAGAGGAGGCTCCTGTGGCAGGTACGATAGGGAATATTCAGGGAGTACAGGGTAGAGGGAGAGATGGTATAGTTAGTATCCGAAGACGCGTCTGTTAACGCCCGGTATTCACATGTAAATCAAACGGCAACGAGAACGAGATATATAAAAGCGTAAAGAAAAAAAGGAAAAGGAAAGGAAGGAACAACAATCTGACGAGCTACACGAGGAATCTCTGATGAACGAGAGAGGAAACGATGTTAAGTGTCTGTTATGATGGACGCATAGGAGCATCCTAACAGAATGGTCTTTCGATCGTCCGACGAGAACCCTCGTAATAGTATTTCCATTCGGTAGCGTCGATCTTCGATACGCGGATCGATTTTTCTCAGGCCCACGGCGTCTCAGGAACAGTGACAGCTATCGAGTGCGCGTTTCGTTCGAGACAACGATGTATCTGATGTTCAAAGTGCTCGACATCGTTGGATGCCACCGCGAGGGGTTGGAATTGCCAGTGTTCGACAGGTTCATTTGGATCAGCTGCGCCTCGGGAAGGGATTTTTGCCTGCAGACAGCTCCGGGGATATCGAGTTTTAGAAACGTTACTCTTAGTCAGCAGAAACAGAAATTGGAAAGCTCGAGTGATCGAGAGTAATTCATAGATTTTATAGAAATGAGAATACGACTGTAATATTCCATTTATGTGACTATAAAATTTCCTTGAAAACTCCACTTTGTTATTTATGATGTTTTATTATCGATGTTGAACCTTTGGTTTCTTTATTTCCTCGACAGAAGAAGCAGTGGCAATTTGGTGTTTTCTCTCATTAGCTGGATGCCATTATTGTCGGTTCCCGCAAAAACGAACATCCGAGAATGAGAGGCTATAATTACAAATGTAACCCGTGCCTCGTTACCAACGATATATTTGTCTTTCCTGATCGTACAAATGCATGATCCTGATACCAGCCGATATTTCAAACGTGTTTTCTATGTATCACGTTAGTGATTACGGATTTTCGAATATTTATTTTGCAGTCGCATAACGAAGTATATAATTATTCGGAGTTTCACGTGTCGACGTATACCTTGGCCGCTTTAGCGGACAATATAAATATCATTTTATGGCATCAAATTCCTATGCAGGTAAAAATAAATCCTATTCCTATGTTCACATAAGACTGTTTCTGACACGTCAGTTAGGATTATTTATAGATTGTCATGTCCATGTAAATTCCCAATTTGTTGTGCCACGAAAATTTAAAAAAAATTCGTATCACGATTCTGAACCGTAAATCATACGACGCAACATATTTCACATTCTCCAAGTACATACATACACCCGACTGAACTTCCTCCCCGAAGCGATCGGCTAATAAAGCACCAGGAATCCCACGATCGTGCACCAAAGTATCAATAACGATCCCCGAAGTACCATCGACATTCAATTACCTGATATTTCGAAACTGACCCCGCTCGTGAGGTTCCAGGGCACGTGTGTTGACCCCAGCGGGGCTCACGGGCGAGAGGCAAGGTTTGCGTTGGCGTAACGTGATAACGCGCCATCACGATTGCCGCGTGACCAGGCGAAAAAAGAAAAGAGCAAACAGAAAAAGACAAAAGACGAAGAAAAAAGGACGATCGTCCAGGATAATTGCCGGGGCAAAGTATCGCGGGCGTAAAGGAAAACGCGGATGAGAAAAAGTGCTCGTGCACCGGCTGGCGAAGGTGGAGGTGCTCACACTCTTTCATGTTACGTGCATTACGGGAACGTGCGCCGCTTTCGTGCGCCCCGAGATAAGTGGTGTATGATTTGGCGATGATTGATGGGGTCGTAGGTCAAAGTGATCAGCGGCGCTCCGGGCGCCTCGGCTCACCTGACTGCGTTGGGCCCGAGCCTCGAATACCGGGGGCCCCCTGGCCGTGTAATACGCCCTCGACCTCACTGCCTCCCACTTTCACCCCCCTCTCGCAATCTGTTGGTATTGGCCACACGTGGTTCTCCGTAGAGGCTCACCATTTTTCTAGCTCACCAATTTCAAATCGTTCCCCTGTTTCTGCGGTTCTGAGCAAAGGGTCAGAACGAGGATAATTGAACTGCTACCGTTGTCGGGAAGTTTGTTGAACTCGTTTTGCAAAATTTACTAGGCTCTTCTGAAAGAGTCGTTGAAACTGGGCTGAAGTTGACATTTTCCATTCGCGAGTTTCATTTGATATTCGACGGCGATATTTACGCCGCGGAACATCCACTCGAATCGCGGAAACATTGCGAATATTACGACAGATCTCCCACTCGAACGTTTTCAGGTGTAGAGAGCAATAAAATAACCGCCCACGTACAGCTACCTTTCTCACTTTGCTGTTTACCGACTTACAGCTTGTCGCGGTATGTGGTTGATCGTCGTTTAATGGTAGACCGCTGTAAGCTGTCGCTTTTGAAGTATGCTTTCTGGGATTCGACCCAGCTGCTTATTGATATTGCCAAACGCACGTTCGTACAGCACTAGCCGGCATAATTCGACGCGGGACCGGGCATGGAAGTCGTCGTTTAGATAACTTCTTTTTTTTTATGAACGCGAACGATCAGTCATAGCGTTAGTTTATTGCAAAACATTGTCCTAGAGTCGATGTAAACTTGCGCCCACATATTAACCATTTTTCAACGCCGTAATAGATGATCGCTTGCCGTCCCTGTTTCGCCGCTCGAGCACCGATACGATGAAGAATCTACCGAAATAAATATGAACTAAGAAAGCAGGACAAAATAGCAGGCTCGGCCTTAATATTTCGACGCAATGGCACGAGATTTAAATTCTGCGCACTAATCGTATATACGACACCGACATTTATCTTCTATATTTTAGGCGAATTTCGTTGCCCCAATCGGATATACACAGCTGTTAATAACTCTACTGATCTTGTTCATTTCATTCGTATCGCTTCGAAAACGGAAATTACACGAGCCGTATACTCTACCTTAACCGAGATGTTTTTATTTAATCGTGTTCTCTATTATCTCCTTCATAACTGTACTCGTTATATTCTACAATTTTATCAAGCGAAAGTCAGATCTATTCCTAACAACGATAATAATAATTAAAACAAGCAAGGTCCACGGGCAATCGGTGCAGGAATCCTCCTCCTCCACTCCCTCGATTTTTCTTGCCACGCATGAAAAATGTTGTCCCGAGGGTGGACTTGGAGGAGAAGTATACTTATTTAGCATTAACGTTTCTCGCTCGCCGGTATTGCAAAGTTTGCCAAACGAAGGAGATGCCGGTAATCCGGGCTAATCAATTTGGCCCTAATTGGAGATTACGGCCCTCCTCGACTCTGTTTCCTCTGCCTTTCTCCGAGTTTCTTTCACCCTTTTATCCTTTATTCGGCGTGCACGGCGTGGCGCGGCGCTAATAGATTAATTTATTACGCCAAAACTCTCAAAGGCGCCGCCCGGCATCGTGGTTGGCGACATATTAGTATCGTGTCACGGCGATCATTAAACAATCTCGGAGGAGGGAGAAAATTGTTCGACGGCGGAATGTTAATTCCATCTAGATTCGCGTGCGCAACTGAGACGGAAGAATGCAACGGGGTGACGTGGGTGAAACTTGGTTAGCGGCCTTTTTTTCGCCTCCCTAAACGCAAAACATTCCGATGGAGCCGGTTCAAGGGGAACAAAGTTGCATCTACGCGAAGAGAATCCCCATATGCGTGCAATCTTCTTTTTTTATACGATTCAGGCAGGGTCAAATGTAAAACGATTATTCTACCGTAACCTTCACGGAGAAATTTTGAATAGGTTGTAATTTTTAACTTTTCCAAAGCTTTCTCTTCGATTAACACGGTTGCAACAGTATTGCCCAAAGTTTCGGGTTATTAATTAGTTCCATTTCTGTTTTAAGCGGCGCATTATTATAAGAGTATACAATTAGGGGATGCATCGCTGATAGTAAATTAAAGAAAGAAAGAATGCAACATCTAATCAGCTCATCAGTGCACACTTAACCACCGTGATTCCTTAGGAAAAAAAATTCACAAGGATCATTGTACTAATCACGAGATTTCTCAGTAGCAGTCTACTGTTCGCCGCCAGGAGCTACGAATTTGAAGAAGCAACAAAGAAGAAATGGCTTGCCCGTTCGTTCATCTGGAAGTCTAGGAATCAATCACTGACCGGCTTTCCATGAAATCCAGCCCACTCGTAGGCGGACACCTGTTTTTACTCTCCTGTCTTTCATCTTTATTCACTTTTACGGCCCTCCTTGCTTTCCATTCTCGTTTCTCCCCGCAATCCCAACAATACTGGAAGTTTCTCTGGTTCGAGCGGAACCTATCCCCTCTGTTGGCTTTTTGCACTCCTGCGTTCAGCGAGAGTCAGACAATCGACGGCCAATCGCTTCATGTTGCACGAGACCGAGCATAATGAGCGATCATGATAGTAACGAGAATGACTTCGACAGTTGATAACGTTTACTCTCGAGACTTTACACAACGAAATATTAACCGAGTCTTTGCACAAAGGTGAATCGTTTCAAAGGGTTGACCGATTTTCCAACTAAATATAAACGTAGGCTGGGTTTAAAGGATGCAGACAAAATTGTCGGAGACCGTCGACGACCAGCAACCGCGAAAGAGAGAAAATACGAGCGAAAGATGCAAAGAGGTTCGCCGCTTTATTTTCTGCAACGGCGTCTTTCACTTTTTCTGCTGCCTTGGACGCACTCGACCTTCCGCACCTTTCGTCGTCCAGTTATAAAGCGCCATGGAGCCCCAGTTTTTGAAAAGATAAGAGACGAAATGTTTACAGCGTGTAACAAGCAGGCCAACGAGCATAACCGATAGCGAGCTTCATCCACTGCCTTAGCTTTTCTCTGACAAAGTTTTGCGGATGAAACGCGTGCCAGTGAATTTACCATTGTTTTTAGAAGCGGAGTCTGTGCGCATTGTACGCTATACTGTTTGTAAAAAATGACGAAGGGAAGAGATATGGGGTCATTAACCCTTTCACAGCAGGTGTTGAATCTTATTCCGTATAAATAGGGAAAATTATATTTCAATTACGTTGTCGAAATTATCTCCGATAAAATAGAAACCAACCCAAAATAAATATTTACAAGGTAGACTAATTTATATTTTTAATTATTTCTTTTTACTGCAAAGTAGGGCTGACTCATTTACCCTTCCTATGTTAAATCAAGTATCTTCACAGAATATATAATTCCCCACTAAGTAAGATAATAGTAAGATAAACATTAAATTAAATTGTTCTTACTTCGTGATGGCCCAAGTAGGATCATCACATACAAATTCAATCGTCAAGTTTCCACCCCAAAATTAATTATTGGGACTTTTTCTCGCGATAATTACATTTCACGCTACGTTTATAAAACACTGCAAACGTCACAAAGGGATAGATTGGTAGACGAGCGAACACATTTTTCCCAAATCGCGTCGTAAAATCGTTTAGCCGCACGTGCTTCCCCGAAAGCACGGCTTACACGAGTATTTCGCCCACGCGAATCACTCGCGAAATCCGCGTGGCCCTTAACTCTCAACACCATAAATCGTGCACGCGCGGCGTCATTAGCACCGAATAACGAGGTCGATGTTATGGTTCCTCCAGCTGTGGTCCCCGACGTTGGACCCATCGTCCAAAGTATAACAACACCCATCAGCCGTGGAACCATGGGGTGCATCACATTCCCGGAGATCCGAAAATAAGTAACTTCGCCCTTCTTATACGCGACCCATTTGCATAGAGATTCCCTGGCGTGGATTCCTCCATTCCTCAAACCGGCCATCCCTCTCGCTGTTTCAAGAATGTTTGTTGACTCCTTGTCCGTGAGAGCCGCGTTCCTCGCAGCGTTGCAAGCTTTTACGAGCGAGGCGAAAGAGAAACGGGACTGGTTCGAAAGGAACTAGTGTGTTCGAATTTTTTTACCCGCGCAGGAGACTTTGTTGGTTGCACGTCTGGCCTTTTGAAAATTTGCCACGACGTTGAGCTTTCAACCGGGGCTCAATAGTTTGATTACTTGTTTGATTACACTCTTCGATGTCGCGCCAATATCAGTACGCAATAAACGTCCTTATTATTATTACGATTACCATTCGATCTGGCGTTACCGTACCAGATAGCACGTGAGAAACGAGTAAATGATCGAATAAAAATGTGCAACGACCGTACGCGTTTCGGAGCGTAAGAGCCGCAATGAAATATGAAAGCGACGCACTCTCGTCAACCATTACTCGTCGCTTGGCCAGAAAAAGAATGGGTGCCGTAATTTCCAACGGTGGCCCCCCTCCAGGGATGCCAGCCTTTGCGTCAGGAGACATCTTTCTTGCCCGGAATCAATTCCGCGTATCCGATGGTGCAATCATCGTGGAATTTTAGGCGGTCATGAAAATTGCGCGATGGCACGTCGAACTTGGCCGGGAGCGGCACCTAATCTTTTTGCGCCGTTATTACCGTAATCAACGTGGTCCGTGGCCCATTATCGATGCTCCATATTTTCGCCCTCCCCCGCCGCCACGCTGCCGTAAGTAGAGCTTCGGTGTACACGCTGGCACCGAAATCGTCGTGCAATTACTCGCTCATAAACGAGCGACGCTAAAGGAAGTAATGCGCCCGGCCAATAAAAGCAGCGTCAATGACACACGCACGGCCGCCAGCAAAAAGCGTTAATGGCCGGCGTACCGTGCTCTGGGCCCATGGGCACAATGTGTTCGGCTGTACAGGCCGTTTCATATCCAAGGGACCAGCTGAAAAATTGCTAAACCCTACTACATTCTTCTTTTTTTTATATAAAGGGTTGATTTAGCTGGATGAACTCGTGAAATTAAAATTGTGCTACTACGTTTCTAACGAAGGCGTACTTTTTCGTAAACTCTTGGTCACTCAATTTACTTTCGATTAGCATGGGAAACATTCTAGTTATCGACGTGCAGTCGCTATAGTACTTATGTGTGTATATTTATTTTAATATTATTTAATATCCGAGTTTGGGATATTTCGTTCAGGGATCGCCCTATACAGGCCCGTACACAGGCTCGAATCTTCTCCGAAGTCGACGTCGAGGACTACAGTAACATCGAGGACGAGCGCTGCCCATAAATGCTTTCCAGCCGGACTACGCGGATAATGCCCGCATTAATAATTTATAACTCAGCCGTTAACAGTTTCTGTTTTGTTGTTGCTACGTTTTGTTCCTCTCAAAACGGTAAGAATAAACGTCGACCGTGGATCTTTGTGACCACTTGCTACCAAATGCTACCAAACGCTACCAAATCAGCGACATTATCAAAAGGAAAATAATTGACATCATTGAAAATTCCATAAATTGATCGACGGTGTCTCCCGATTCTTCGACAATTGTTCTACGTGGGCGCGATTATTGATGGTACTAAAAATACGAGCGGGACGGTAAGTTCAAGTGGATTCGTAAATAAAAACGCAACTGCAATCGAAATAATAAAGAGCCTTCCATTTCCAAGCGAATCTCCGACGTGCATCTTAATCATAAATCTTGAATAAATTCTTATTCCGCTCACAAGTCACGCATGATTCCGCAATCGTTAAGCATTAAACGTTTTCGACCATGTTTCTTCTTTCATAACGGGCGGAAAGCATCGCAGAATGATTTCTGGAACACCACAGCACGCCCGCAGGGTACAGATTCTCCCGATTACGTATCGGGGACTCAGTCATGCAAAGGGTCCCATGTTCGTTTCGGCCCGTGAAATCGTATCGATATCGGGTAAAGGGGAAACGAAAACGGGCGTATATCGTCTACCTGGACGTCGTTTATTTTGCCAGATAAATCAGAACGAGCTACTCGATGCGACGACGGTAATAAATTTGTTTTACCTCCGTCTCCGATGATCCATGGTCTGTTTCGCTTTCCTTTTTCCTTACGATACGGATAAATGTTTGCCGGGAAACGATTGATAATAACGATGAAGATTTCTGCAGACCGATTTCGCAGCAGCGTGCGGTTTTTTAATCGAGCAGGATGCGGGAACATTTACATTCGCGATTAAGACCGCTGATATTGGAAAGAGGTGATGTTCTTTCTGTTCGATGGACGTACGAATTCGTGGGAAATGGTTCACGAACTTTTTCCCTTTTTATTTACCACGTGCCTCGCTCTAACCATTAATTAAATGTATCTAATTAAACATTGAGATGGATGTACGATTAGACGTCGAGTACCTTTCGCTCTAATTCAACCTTAACCCTTTCGTGTATTCAAGAATTTCGTATGAATATTTCACAAGCAGCGTGTCAATTTAACAGAGATTCGGTGTGAACGATGCCTGAAGGTGGCAGACAACGCGCTGGCAGGTCAACAAAGGCATATTTCGCATTCGTCGAGCATAAAAAGTATTAACTCCAAGAATAGTACGCGTGGGCAGGTCTCCCACGTACGCGTCATACACGCGTCATATGTGATAAAGCCGCTCGAGCTGAGACGTTGGACAGGTAAGAGGCTTGACGGCCCTCGTGCACGAATTTCGTGGTAGCGTGCACAAATTTCGTTCGTTAAGATCGTGGATCCAAAAGTGTAGCCAACGTTCTCACGCGTGTGAAAAGAAAGGACGTGTATTCCCTTCTCCGTGTATCAAAACCATGACAAACACGAATGTTTCCCATCGACGATTAAAATACTTATTACCGCTGAATATTATTCATTGCTCGAGTGAATAGCACTTATCACATTGTTCTGGTACACAAGAACACATCACTTGACTTATTTGTAGGCAACACATTTGTAGAAGTGCTCGCCGTTATATTCTTTCATCGTGCATCCGAAAAATTGACGAGAATACGAAATATTAATAATAATAACAATACGGCTGCGGGTGTTTCATTCAAGAAATATTTATTAAAATCGGCAATTCACTTGTCTCCATCGTCCAACAGTAGCAGCGCGGCAATCGATGCGCCCACGCTAACATATATCTGCTTTATGGTGGACAGCGTAAAATCTAAACGAATATTTTGCCGCTACTCGGTCGTGTTACAATGATGCAAGATTCTCGGCTACGATCGATTGTGTAACAGGTCGAGTCACAGTGGCAGCCGGCGTTGGCGGATCGATGCTTGATTTACAACCGGTTGGATGTCTCGCGTGCTGCACCAGAGAAAATTGACTACGCAACGCGTAATTGGCCGTTGCTGTTCGTCGCGGAAGGCAACTGACATTGCCTACGTCTCGATGTGGGTGTCGGGCATTTTTCCATATGAGTCCCCTTGATTGACACTCGTAGCCTGAAAGTAAAATCCGGCCTGTCTTATAAGCAATAAAGCAGTAATGGAAAACTCCAGTTGATCGATGATAATAATAGAACAATCGGTTGTAAAGTTTGCCTCTTTATTTGTCCCGTGAAACGACAGCATTGGTTATCAATGTTGTAAACTTGTATTCAGATTACTTTCCGTTCATTTTGCAAGAGGACAGTAGTCACGTTCTTCTTGTCCCTTTCGCGGGGGGAGAAAAGTCGGATTTGCGCGAGCAACTTATTTTATCAGAGTATCTGAAGTTTAATACAGTTAACGTTACTATTATTCGAGCAGTTTTGCAACGGCAGGCAAATGTTTCTGAATGTCTACGATCTGCAACGTTGAATGGAAAATATCGGATCTGTAGGAAAATTCGAGTTCATGAATTGCAGTTATAATGCATGGCTGAAATTCCATTTAGGATAATACGCCGCAGTATGAATTATTACTGAACTGTTAAAAAGTCACCGCATTAATTCTAAATATAAAAATCGAAAGCAGCGACTTCCAATTATTCGCGAGATTGATTATTCACTCCTCCTAATCCGTGCCAGCAGAACTACCGTGCTCGAACTTTTTGCCAAAAAGGTGGTGCATACATGCACGGAAACTCAAAAGAGGTTTCCTGCGAATCTCCGAGCGATTCATAGCGGCGAACAGTGGTCGGCCTCGATTAAAGTCACGGAGTAAATTTCTGTGGAGTGTGGGAGAGAAGCGGTCGGGGTCCTCGTCTTCAATTGACCCCACTTTGCTGCGAAACTCGAGCTACTACACGGGCAGATTTCAGTCGGGACACGGCCATGCTTAGATTTTCGCAGATTGCCCGCCCGCTTCCGCACTCAACGCTATCAAGGTAAACCACCTGGCACGCTTGTGCTCGAAAATAAGCTGATGCTCCTCCTACGTAGCTTGTTTATGTTTTAGTATCGAATCTTCCTCTTGGCTTGGTCCCCATTTTCGTGGTTGTTTCGCGTGGCAGAATATAGCCCGGCAATTTTTCAGCGATTTATTATTATGAACACTTCTGATACGATTATTATTGCATTAATAATAATGAAGATATATACGTTCATTTAATTTGAAATCTCTTATTTCAATCTCGTGATGAATTCTTTGCTGAGATAACCGTTTAGTCCTCCACCGATCGGAAATGTTCACTCCGTCCGAATTGGTGCTAAATTTTGCAATCTGAATTTCATCTATCGTGTTGCATAGAAATTGTCCTTCGTTGTTCCGTCTGATTACAATTGTCAAACGAAAAATACCGCTCGAAAGTAATACATAGGTGCTTTTCAATTATAACCGTAACCCGTTCCTTTTACCTAGGAGGGCAAGGCAGAGCGTGGCCGGGTGATTTACGAGCATCAGGCTCGATCTCGTCGCCGTTACGGACGCGCATTATTTCGCAGCCCGCCGTATGAATCAAGATCGGTATCGTCAGCGGCTCTTATAAGATAACAAGCGCGACTCTTGTTACGAACAAACACAGCGTGTCGAGAGGCGTAGTGGGTGGTGGTTTCGTGTGGACGAGTCTTTAAGCGTTAATTGAGACGAGAGCCGCGCGTTGGTGGTCTAAATTCTTCGCTATTCCGGGAAGGCTATTTTCACTTGTATCTACGACAATTCGCCAAGTCCAAGGAAATGGGGGGTGGACGATGACGTCCACGGATATATAAATTCTCTTCTTTTACCGGGCGACACACTTCGCCGCGTTTATTGTCGGTCCGCCCGTTGCACTCGCGAGTTCAGTTCAAAAGGAACGGGAAAACGGGAGCATCGAAGTACCGAGGAATCTCTATGGACCATCGAACTTTTCATTTCAGGCAAATGGAAATTGCAATACAGTTTCCACGGTTGCTGAAAATACTGAGTTTATTCGAATCGTTTAACCGCGAATTCGCTAAAGTATATCGAAGAATCGGCGTGATTGCGATTCTCCCGGTAACATTCTCGGTAAGGTGACTCGAACGATTATTATCGACCCTTCTTTCCCGGCCGTTTTTCGATAACTTTCGAGCTCACCGCGTGGGAGGATATGGCTGTAATGACCGTCAGGTAATAACGAACGGATATGCAATCGATCGACCGCTGGATCCGGCACGGCTGCTTAGTATTTCACGGTTTACGGGTTACGAGCGCGAGGATTATTGTTGCTATTATCGTCGGACCACCTGCGTGGCCAGAGAGACCGCTTTCACGCGAGCCGGCCGAGCTGGACGCAGTAAAGAAGAGATTTTATTTTTCCCCGTTCAATAGACGCGTTTCGTCACGCGTCTAGGAGTTATTGCCACGAGGTTGAAGACACAGTTCACGTAAAAAAGAAAAAAAAATGAAAATAGTCTTGTGCTCACTAATCAAAATTGTTTCTGAAGTATCCGGGATTCTGAATTGGCAGACTTAAACTGAAATATTGATTGGGAACATAATTAATAGAACGTCCTCTACTATTCGAGTGAATAACGTTCCGTCCAATGATAGTATCGCTTATTTAAAGACAGCAGTTAGGAGAAACGCGTGCACAACTCGTACCGGTACTCTCTGCTCCTTAGTCAATGGAATGACTCCAGATTTCCTTAAATTAATCGTCACGCGGACTTAAATGATTACCACGGGGATAACGTATGGCCGAATTTCCGTCGTGGATCATGCTTAATGTCGTCCCGGTCCAATATCGTTTAGATTAGCTCGAAATTGTCGGGGCGAGGCGAGCTGGCTCGATTCACGTACGCCCACACGTGAAACGCCGTCGCATCTTAAGTGGTCCCAATGAAAAAAAGCCAGCCAGTCGCGGAGCAGGCCGGTTGCATTATAATTACTACAAATTGAATCGTTTAGCCGCTTTTAAGGTCGTGAGATAGTGTCCAGGAATGCGACGCTCGAATAAATCAATTCACGGGTTCCTTTCTTTTTTGCCTGTGTGGCAACGTATTTTAATAAAAGAGAAAATTTGCCCCGTATTTTTATACGTCTACGGGATATATAATCTTTATGCGCGTAAAACTGTCAGGGATTGACAAAATTAATAGGTCTACAATTTCGATTGGAGTGGTAGGCTGATAAAGAGGAAAATACTCGGCAAGGATATAAAATGCATAAAAGAAAATGAGCACAAACCCTCAAGTTACTATTACAATCTGTACGCCGCACGCTGATGCACATTATAATAATTATGAAAGCAATTCACTATTTCTCCTATCGCCTCGACCACCAAGAAGCACCATCTACCGCCGAGGCTCCGATATTCATGCAAAAACGAATGACAATTATTCGCCAGACGCCAGGTGTACCGCTAAGAAATGGTTAATCCCTAAGCCGGCGTATGCCTTCCGCGTATTTGCGTGCACCGCAACGACAGTTCCCCGAGATCCTTCGAGGCGATCTCAGCTGGAAGAGAAACGCCGCTCTCTTGCGGCGCATCATCTCTTGTTAAAATAAACAAGCGACGACAAACGACTCCCGTTTAACGAACGTTCCCCAGGTATACGCTTATCGTCCGTCTCGCGATCGAAATTTTATTACAGATAGGAGCAAGATGAAGTTGCAGAGCCTCGTTGTCCGCTTCCACGTTCGTTACGGGGCCCTCTATTTCGACGATTGCTCTTTTCTTCCGTTCGCCATAACACGTCCGGCCGCTTTCTAGTTTACGGTCGTCGAAAGCAGCGTCGTTAGATGCTCGTTTTAATCGAGCTTCGCCTCCTATTGGTACGGAGGGTTCCGTCGAGGCCGGTGAATATTTCGCGGCGAGGAACGTCGCCTATAAACGTCGCGGGCCAGGGCGATCGGTAATTTATGGCCGGTGCCCTGGAAAACGAGCGACCAGCGATTATCGGTCTAATTGTAATTAACGTCCACTGGCACCGTGGCCAGAGGCCCGATCGTTTATCGTGCCAGCGCATATTTACGAGTGTACGCGAATCACTTGTCGCTTGGACGGATACGCTTTCGGCCAGATACATCTGTTTACGCGCTGCTTTCCCAATCGAATACGAATCGTGCGTCGATCGTCTGATGCGTTTATCATCGACCAGCGGAGACCCGGCGGCGGACTGCGTGGGCGGTTCCCGAAAGGATGAAATCGAGATCGGCGATTACGATAATCGAAAGAAAGCGATCTAAATCTATGCGAGAGATTTATTTGTAAGCGAATAGGAATGATGTAATTGCAGCGGTATTAAGGGCTTTGGAGTGTTTTTTCTTTTTTTTGAAGATAAGTGATCCGGAACCGTGGCTATGTATCGAGGTTGATCCAATCGTTGGTAATCACTTCCCCCACGGCCTTTCTCGCCGCGTTCTCTAATGAATATTCATGTCGGTAATGACGCGAATAATTGCACGGCCCTTTGAGAAATCTTCGGGGACCTAGGCAGCTTGGACCCTTACGGGCTCGTATCGGGATCTCGGCAGGTACGCGTAACACAGTAGTTCGATCACTGTCGATCACTGACTGAAAAACACGGTAAAAATATAAATGGACAGGTGGTCGATTGTTCTATTTCTTCCATTGCACTGATAATAAAAGTCGGTGTCATAGCTGACGAAAAAGAATTTCTAAGAATGTAAGAAATCGGGTGGAAAATGGAAATAAGATTCGTACGATTAAAAATCAAATGTGAAACAAGCTGTACGCCATCCGAAACGAATCTTGCCATCCCTTTAGTAACGAGACGTAGCTTGAGACGTCTCTTGAATCGTGGAAAGGTGTGTAATATATTCATGTACGTACGTATGGCGAGGGACGAAAACGTTTACAGGAAGGTGGAGCAGAGATGAGAGGAGATCGACTAAAGTGAAACGTTCGCGCACCCACGCGACCACCGGTCTAGATGAACTGTTTGTTGTTGCTGTTTCAGTGAATTATGGCTGGGTCGTAGCCCGTGGTACGAAGCCGCCGTATATTAACGGCTGAAAGCCAGCAAATGAGATCCGGGAAACATTACAATTACCATCGCAAACAATATCCCGCGAGAAAGCAGTTATTTACAGCCTATTATTCTCGCGGGACCACGAAACGTGGTGGGAGTTCGCGTGTCCCTCTCATAGATTCAAGGGGAGGATCCGTAATTGTGAGTGAATTCGGTTGAAGGAGTTAAGACACTGCTGATGGCGCGGGGAAAAGAAAATACTGTTACAAGAGAATGAAAAAGTTCTCTTTCCGTGACGACTTTGCGAATTTTATTTTGATTTTTACTTGACTACCGTTTTACTGTTTTTTCTTCTGCATTTTCGTTCGTGTCCGATTTCACCAAGAATGAGTATATATTATATGTATAGGTATAATACAGTAACAATGTTATCGATACACGATCGATATCACCGTTCACGAAACCACCCAAATCGAAATCAAGAATTCTTTCCTGCCTTTCCATTTTCCTGTGCACCATACTTAAAGCCCTATTTCTAGCTATCGTGCACGCATCGTGTTCTCTATCCCATCGATTTGTTTCTGCTATACATCAACCGGAAATACCAAGAGCGCCGATCGGAATCTTCGTCTGTGAAGGTTTCCAAAGTAGCAGGGAAAAGAAGGGTGGCACTGTTTGTCGCCCCTGGGCTACCACGGCGCAAAGAAAAGTCAACGTCCGGCATTAGACGCATTGAATGCATTCCCTAATGTTTCACGCGAGGATTTATAACATATTTAGTGAACGGTGCCGAGATACATCGTGAGATAACGCCGGCGTCCGTAACGTACACGGCACACATACGCCCGTTGTTCCAAGATTTATGTGCGGCGCATGGAACGCGCCGTTGTCGCCATTGTGCGAGCATTAGGTAACCCGGTCGGCACTTCATCATCGCCGATATAATAAAACGAGAGGGAGAAGAAGGAACGCGGTGCAAAACTGCTCCTGGAACAGTTCCCCGCGAATATCCTAGGACACAACGGTCGCAAGCTCTGGATTTAGTTTTAATTTGAAGCGAATGTTTAATTGTGCACATGCTTGAAAGGTATTGAATTATTAGTGCATGCGAAATTATTATATACGATTCAATTGGTGATGCAGTAATTGATGCTGAGAACTACTGGAGGCGCACAGAAGTGCTTATAACGCAAATTTAAATTTCTATTGCCCGACTAAAAATTCTTGCCCCTGCAAATAAATGCCTGCACCATCGAGTGAACATTTCTTCCGTCACAAAGTCGCAGCCGCAACCTATTTTACCTTCTCCACGATCGACCGTTCAGCTCGGATCTAAACTAGATCAAAAGTCCGAGTCCTTGATCGAGAAACGCAAGGCACGCGCCCGTCGAACGAAACATTGGGCTCGATCAAACAATGAAATTGTATCTCCGTGCCGCACAGTAGCCAGTAGTCAACAGGCTCACAATGTGTTACGCTCTCATTGTCAGTAAGGAGCTCCGTTACGATTGAGCGGCGTCACGAAAACGTCCTGTCGTCGCGGTGAAAAGAGTCCAGCGACGACAGAGGTACTAGGTACCCGGGGCAATGCCGCAGGAATCTGAATAAGACACAATCGTGGCAAACAATCGCATGCCGTCGTCGCATTGGGACTTTCTAATAAGCGCTTCTCGGCGCCGGTCGGCCTTGCTAGGACTACTGCTACTCGAATCGAAGCTGAATTGCTCGCGTTTAGCAACCTGTTGCTCCTGAACTACCTGTTCGCGCGTAGATCATATAGTTCGTTGTGCGTCTATGTAGGGGGTGGCTCCTGGGGGTTGGAAATGCAAGGGGAAATATAGAAATTGATCAGGGAACAGGGTTGAGTTGCATTGTTTAACGAATTGATGTTGGTGGTCGATACTGTTTTTATCAATTCAGTAACTTCTTCGGTCATTTCTGTGCGTTTTCTGTGTTGTTGGAAAGTTAATTGGATGTGGTTGCTATTATTATTAATATGACTTTATTCCACAAAAATATATGTATAGGACGATGATTCTGCTGGAACGTCAGACTGGCATGGATGTTAATTGAATGAAAGTCTTTTATGGTAGATTTTAACTAATCTTTGAATTGCCAAGAAAAGCATTGCCGTGAAAACTGTAATAGTTCCAGCGCCCGAATAATACGTTCCTTCGAACGTGGTATGTATATGGAGAATGTAGGGAAAGTGAGAGTTAAGAACAGAAATGATTTATTAAATGTTACGCCGCACTGAATGTTTCACAAAATATTCCGTTATCGCTTCGCTAAACTGTTGATCTCGTATCCAAGCTAAAAGCTAAACTCTCTTCACGCGTTTCTCCATACAGCAAACGCACTCATTTAGGTAACTCATGCAAACCCTCATGTACACGGTGTTACAGTCATACCACATTATCATCATATGCCACAAGAATGCACGTTTCATCCATCCTTTATTTTTCTACTTAAGAATAAATGCAGGCTTCTTTATTAGCACATATGGCGGACGCTATGTAGAAACTTGGTGAATCATAATTCTCCGAATTCGTTCCGAAGCAATAATTTCGAACGCGTGGTGACCGATATCGCGCGAAAATTTACGCTTCGCTCTGGGATCGCCTCATTCGCACTTTATAATCGCGTCGCGAATGTAAATGCGAAACAGCTGGAAGATGACTGGTGATCCTGGATCGGGTTCCGCTGGTTTCGAGGGTCGCTTAATTGAATTTAAGAGGTCCGCCAGTGACTGTGCGCAAACAGGGGAGCTGCAGGTTGTAGAAACAGATTCCACATGCATGATTAGAGATTATCTCGGTACAATTTACTTTCAAACGAAACTTCGCGCATAACTCCAACGTGTCTGTCACTTATTCTTGCCGAAGCCCCTCGCTCCAATTTCATTCTTCGAAAAATTTCATGCCGGCACTTATTCCAATCGTTCTTACGATCCCCGCCGTGCTTGCAGCAACTTGCCCCCTAATATTGTTAAATAATATAATACGGTGCGAACAAAGGGAAATCCATTGCAAACCATTAGGAGTCTAACAGGTGACAAAAGTGCGTTTATATTTACTGCATGTTGGCATAACGGTCGTGAAATAGATAATCACGATCCCCTCGTTCGAAAAAACATTCTTATCCAGATTTATGTTTCCACCCCCGACGAACCTGTCGAATTCTAGAGTTCGTTCCTCCGCTGTTTCCGTTTCGAAGTGACCGAGGATGCGAATGGTGAGACATCCAATCCGCAGCGCCGTGTAAATGTCCCCCAGGTAGCCTCACGTGCGCATAATACATGATCGTAAATGATCCCGCGGTGAACCTGTCGACGGGCTGGTTCTCGAAACGCTGATGGGAATAAGGATATTCGTAATAGCGGCCCGATACCGGGGACAAGATACTTTATATGGACCGCGGCTGTTAGCGCGCGATTCTTTACTCCATCTTTCCGGCCAGGGTCTCTCAAACTTCTTCGAAGACACCTAGGACACCTGTTTCCACGGACACGTCGCGGAGTTGGCGCGGCGACAGTAGTTGTTAACGTGTAACGGTGAAAAGAGAAATTCGGGGATTTTTTTTATGACGGATGGAGTAATTATTATCGACGTTAACCAGAGGTCGAATTTATCGTTGAATTTATGGCGGAAATAAAATCGTCGATTGTATAATTGGGAAATTGGGAAGTCGTGGGATTCGAATGGTTCGGGTGCTGTGGGAACAGTCGCACTTAATATTGAAATTGGTTTTGATTTGAGAGACTCTGTACGGTTCTCAGATAGAATCGTTGATAGGCGTGGCGCTTTACAGTGGCGCGTAACTGGCAGAAGAAGAGAAAATGTTTCCGCGATAATTTGATATTTCAGCTGGAACACGCAAATGAGGACTGTCGGCACGGGCTGCCTTTTTCCCCTTGCACGCGACACGTTGGCTTTTTCACGCGACTAGCTCGAACATTAGCTGGACACACGTAAGGCTGGCTCGATCCTCTCCTTTCCGACAACCAGTTCTTGGACGCTCGATATCGCGAGTCATTTCCATGGGTCGTCTACTTTTTGTGTCTCGGAGATTGATAGAGTCGATAGGCTTGGCGCAGCTCAATTGCTTCGTAAAGCCTGGAATTATTTAAAGGGCAAACACTGCGCCAGATTTGTTATCACTGCGGCTCAAAAGTATTACTTTCCCACAGCTATCGATTAGATAAATTATGTTTCGCCTTGAATTAATCGAACGGGTAATAGTTACCAGCGTATCGAGGGGGATACGATACAGACCATTGTAATCGCGAACAAGTCGAAAGGAAAAAAAATATCGTAATTATGCTAAACCATTGAACAATTATAAAACTACTCATCGTCCTAATTCGCTGCTGGAACTTCATTATCGCGGCGACTGCAGATTTTCTGCGATATCACCTTGCAAACTTCACTTTGTCATGCTCGCAAAGTGTTCTTTTCTAATGACTATATTTTTCGAGCGCATCTTGCGTCACATAATCGATGATCATCTTCTGTTTTCTTCCATGATACAATAATCTTCCCATTTAACGCAATAGTCGAGATATATTAGAAATACTTGGCTAATAATAAAAGTTCAATTTTCATTCACTACTTTACGATTCACATCCTTCCCATTCCCGTCTCCGTTTAGTTATACCCTTCCAACCTTGTGACACCTGTTGCTCCAAGTTTCATGTCGCTGCCGCTACGCGATACCACTGATCAATCGTTCGCAACGTTCACGATAAATGATCTCTCGAATCCGAAGAAAATTCCAGTAAATAAATGTTGGACAATAAAAAATTAATAAAAATACTCTCGTCCGACGTTAAGGAAAAAACATTTTTTTTACAGAACAATTGTAGAAATAATTACATACGCTGCATACCCCTGCACGCTGTCGACAATCCTTTTCGAAAAAGCCTCTAAAAATCCTGTATCCCTGTCTCACGACGTATCCCACACGATCACGTCAGGCCAACGTTCGACGACACAACGTCACCAATAATTTCTAAACGAACCAGCCAACCGGTCGAGATCGTTGTCGAAAATAAGGGATCCAACGTCAAATTCCACCGCTTAATTACGCGGCGCAGTGCCTCGATTCTACGTTTACATCCATGCCTTATATCTCCTCCGTCGTGGCAGGAGAAGGCGTGTGTCATAAAGTGGCGTGGAATTTATAGGTTTATTAGTCGGCGCGATAATACGGGACAAACGCAATGCGACGCCTCGCGTCTAAAATTTATTGGGAACAAAACGGCCTGCTTCTACCCGCGTACAGCTGCGACACGTCCTGAAAAGCTCGTCGTTTATCCATCAGGGAAAAGGAAGGGTGAAAGAGGCGAGCGTTTTCGGGCTCGCTGCTCGTTAAAGCGCGTCGGACACCTGTCATTAATTACAACCGGCCTACGTGCGCCAGGTTCCCTTACGTTTTCCCGTCGCTGGAAATTTATCGCGGCCGAGTCGCCCTGATAAATTCGTCCAGCTATCGTTAATTGATAATCTTCCAACGGGGCAGTCCCCCAATAATTCGAACGGGATCGTTCATAAAATCAGCCTTTAGATAACAGTATAAATTCTTATGAATGAAAGGATTATTATCCCGGGCAGAGAGGTTACTGAAGGAGACCGGTCACGCGAAATTAATGGAAAACAAGTAGGTATATTTAATAACGTACGCGGACGCGCATCGCTGCGATATCTATTGAACGATCCTAATAATCGATACAATTTCGTCGATGAGTTATTGAGAAAATCTACGGGGGCGCGATAACATCGTCATCGAACCCGCGCAGTAAACATTCCGGTACATAAATACCAAATACGCACGGCCGGCATAAAACACAATTGCTACCATATATTATTCTAATTAGATCCAACTCTCTAGGCTCGAATCGGGAACCCTTTACCTTCCCACAAAATAACCCCGACCATTTACAGGCCTGTAACGCATTCCTCGTCCAGAGTGTTTTCTCCTTCTCATTCAAGAACCACTCAACTTTCTCACAGAACACACGTTCCCCCCCAAAGTGATCCCGCGAGGGGAATAAGATACGCCCGTCCTCGACGCGTCGCGACGTGGCCACGGCTTAATTGACAGTAGCCGCGTTCGGGGAGGGCACTCGGTGGTCGGCTACCTCGCGGCCTTATTATCGTTAATTTTAATTAGAGGTTACTGCCGGGTCCGCGGTGATAGATACGCGCGGTCACGGGATCAGCGGGACGTCCGGAAGGAGGTGGTTCCCGCGCCGCGAAAAGGGACACACCGGCTGATCCTGATTATAAACGACTGGCCCCGCGCGGACGGTGTCCCGCCGCGAGAGATCGTCCTCAGAGGCTGCGACGGCCAGACGAGATTCCCCGGGACGATCCTCGACGGAGAGAGCCGGCCGACCCCCTGCGTGAATCTTCGGCTTTGCGAGATATCTGATCCTGCGCCGGGGAGAGACAGCTCCTGGATTCGAGCGCGAGAGTCCCGCGGCGAATCTAATTTCTCTAATTTCGACCCGGTGCACGCGGCTACCGCGAGCGGAACCGGAGAAGTCGTGGGCGTTTTCGAAACGCTTTAACGTCCCGATGCGTGGCACGATTTTATCGGACGTTTCAGACGAACGTAGAATTGTTCAGAAGTCGTGCGAAATCGTCCGCAATTTTCTCCGGTCGGAGCTATTGCTGAAATTCTGTTGCCTCCCTCGCAGAGCAGAGGGCGGCAGTCGCCGCAGGGGACTCCCCGTGTCGGGCAATTAAATCTTTTTAATCGTCCGGCGTAATTGGACCGAATTAGTGATGCCGTCCATCCGACGCAACGGTGCACTCGGACTCGCTGATTATCGCTGGACGACCGGCCAAATAACAGAGAGATAAAGCAAGGATCGGAGCGGACAAATGGAAAGGAACGGGAGAAATAGGAGCTTGGCGGCCCCATAACAAAAAGGGATTGTAGAATAGAGGGGAGCACTTAACGGAATACGTCCCGGTGATTATTGGCTGTGATAATGATCGAGTCGCTGCGAATTGTCTATGGCGTGATTGCAGGTCGCAGCGCTGATCCTTAGGCCATGTGCGAGGGTGGTTATTAAGAGCGACCGGTTGGAACGGGCAGCACCAATGATCGTACCTCGGAGATGGGACCGTGGGCCCATAGGTTCTGGCCACTAGAATGTATCTTTGCGACGTTTAGGATTTGTTAAATAAAGACAAGCTTTCATATCTAGAGACCATAAAATGAATACTGTATTAAAAGTATTCACAAACCATTTTCCTGCGGTATTAAATAAATGTATAATTTGCTGTAAGAAAAAGTGTTAACAGAAAATTAACGTTGTACGACTTTTTAAATAACAGTTGCGCGGGGCAGAACAATTTTCACACAGTAATACTAATACTAATGCTATCGTTCTGCATTTTACTGCCTATGTTTCTATAAATTCGCTAAAAAACATTCATTTCCAAGAAACACGTCCCCAGCTTCTCATCTTCTGCATACCAAAAATATCTGAAGTTGATAGTAAATCCTCGCCCTAAATACAATTCCTTCATCTCTCTGTGGCAGGCGTATAAATTTCACTAAGAACCCTGTATCACGTCGAGGGCAGCTAACAGCTCGCCTAATCCTGGCTCGCACTCGGTGTTTACACGCTGATGATTTCCGAGGGCTCGAATTCCTTCCGCTGACGGGGGTATTTAGTCCAACGTATTTACCCTGGAGAGACAATGTAATGGGGCGGCAATTATGCGAGGAGCGATTAAAACCGACTCTTAATTGGCCACGATAGGCCATTCGAGAAGATTCACACTCCTGCGCATGCTTTATCCTTCTTCGTCGGTCATCGTGATCCTATCCTTACTATTCTTTGTTCCCCTCCATTCTCGGCCCATCGGCTTTCCTCTTCCGTTGCTGCGAGACGAGAGTCCTTCTCACTAGTTGGCCCGCGGCCATAAATCACGCGAGCTCATGTAAGTAGTAACTAGTAACCAATTCGCGTTTGTACCACTCGTCTGAGATATTAGCTATTACGGAGAGTTATAGGACGGAACCACCCTCGCCCCTTGGCTACGGCCAAAGGGTGATCGCGATCGTTCTTGATTAATTGCGATCAATGATTGCGGGCAACGCGCGTCGATCATTGCCGTCTTGTTCGAGCGAGGTGATTTTTCGATTCGAAGAGTTTGTTACCCGCGAACCGAATTGTCTTTTTAAAGGGGATTCTGTTACACTCTTAGGGTAACTCAAAAATAATTTGCTTTGACACAGTGTATATTATTATTTTGCTGGCAAGTTTTCCATCTTCTGCTTTTGCTGATCCACTGCCTTCCGTGACGACGATGCACCAACGGTGGTAAATTAACACCGAGACGGCCACTCGTCGCAAATTCATGCAAATACTTTTGCAAAAATACCTATAATAATGCGAACCCATAATCAGCTGTTTTTTCTTGTCCATTAAATCTGCGCGTTTCGCTTTTTGGCTGCCCGCGGAGCTGTTTATCATTCTTCGTCACGCGACGCTTTGCTCGCGCTCTTGATCACCGTGTTTAAAGACAAAGAAATTCGTTTTTCGCGGAAAGTCTGGCGCGTGGTGTTTCGAATATACGCGACCAACGAAATCGACCATCAGGCGAAATTATACGTGTTTCGGTGTATTATATGCCTGATAATTATATTGTTTCGCCGATGATTTCGTTTTTTGCGATCTCCGTTAGTAATTCATGCCAGTGGATATTTAGAATTTCTAATGCAAAAGAGGAGTTCGTGCAAATGCATCGTACCCTTAAAATGTCTTACAATCTGTTCAAAAAGAAATGATTGCCATTCTCAAGTATCACCATCCATTATTCTAATTAACGAATACTCATTTGCTTCTTTCTTTCCACAGTACTTACAGCTTTATTATAAATCGGACAAAATGAAAAATATTTAAAAATAGTTCAAAATATGTTGAACAATAAATCCTATATTCTTGTCGACTTTAATTTTACAAAGAAATTCATTATCTCGCGAACAGAGAATATTTGGCGCCAAAGAATCCATATCTTGAGAAGGGGCGTCTATTCTAGCCGTGGTTGAAATCTCCAGCGGTCGCTGAACGTTTGCTCGTCTATGTCGAACACGCGGCCACAAAATTGACCGTGCGTTTTCCCTCGCATTTCATTCTCCGTAGATGATTGTGTCTCTGGGCTGGCGCCCCCGGCCTCAACCCCCGGTGATTATGAATTTCTGGCTCAGTCGTTCGAGTCCGTGTTGGGCACAGACGAGGAAAGTACGATGAGGACGAACGACGACGAAATCATCTTAAGCGGTAAATTACACGTATGCTAAGTGGGCACGATTCAAATTATTATTATCGTCATCATCCCCCGGCTCCGTAGGACTCGCCCTTCCGAGAATGATTACACGTGCCCCTCTTCTTTCTACGCTTTTTCGAGAACCTCTCGTTTTGTTCTGCGCCTTTCCTCATTTGAATGCGATCTCGAATGGCAGCGGTGCGCATCCAGGTTAAAGTGTCTATTTCGAATAATTTCGAATTCCTTTTGCACTCCGTGGAGGGTTCGAACGTGTCACGATTGGGAGAAACGATTACCGAGCTTGAAGCTAGAAATAATAACGCAAGTAGCGTTTACTTCATGCTTGACATCTGTGCAGGTTTTATACATTCTTTTTTCTAGAACTCCCGTTACTATTTATTCGATTGATTGGAGATTTCAATGATGGCACACAAATATTAACAACTGTAAATATGTATCATTGTCTGTCCATTGGAACATTTGACTTAAACTATTGGTACACAGAATTGAATGTAACAACCTAATTTATTTATCTTCGAGTTTTTCTGCAATGCAATTATCGTAATGACCTAACAGCTGGCACGGTTGAAAGTGTTTCAATGCTTGGAGAACCACTGTGGAAATGATAGAGTATACAAAGTAATCCCGGCATTCGAGAAGGATTGGAGGCGATTTCCGTAATACGTTATTAATTTGAATGCCTCCCGTCCGATGAATTATTTAACGGCGCGATTAGCCTAATGCATCGCGCATCCTCTTCTATTAAAACACGCTGAAATCTCATGTGCGTCTTCCTCGTGCCCGATAGGCGAAAGATTCGTCTGTGTTCGTGCTTTTGGTTACGGTACCCGATTCTTCCAGGCGTCCACCGTCAATTCTTTTAATTGCGAAACTCTATTAGTGGGACGGAACACAAGAATCTTCTCAGAACCGTGACCACTTGATTATTGTTATTACGTTTCTAACGTTGAATGTTTTACCAAAAAAATTCTACATCGACGGAATCGTTCGCGGCACGTGCCAATTAGTCCCCTCTGTATTTTGTCTTGAAACTCTTCGGTTTCTCTTCTTTTTTTGTTTCTTTTTTTATTGTTTTTCGTGGCAGTTTAGGCGAATTAGTAGTGTCAGCTAATTTAACGTTGCCCGTTAATATTGAATCACGCAAAACCTTTTTGCTTTAACCCTAATCAGCGCTGGAATTTTCTTGCTCGCCTGAAATATATGTATAGCTAGTGCTCCTGACTTCTCGATAATTTTCGTTTCTCGAGAATTGAGAAATCAGATTGCACTTCTCAAGAATTCTCTAGAAGTTAAACAAAATATTGCAACATACATATTTTTGGCCTCACGTTGTCGCCTAAAACCCGATTCGCTCAACGGGTTAAGACCCATCATCCGCGTCACACCAAACTCGTCGATGTCTATAATATCAGAGTTGCCTGTCGATCCTCTTGAAATAGAAAAAAAAGGGATCACTCGCGGTGTTCAGCATACAGAATCGATTCTCGAATTGCGGAGCCCCGGGAACCAGTGTCCCTCCTGTCGATATAAAACGTGAGATTACAGGATCGTCACAGCTCGGGGGGCATTCCCGAAGTCTGCAAGAACGTCGTGGACCTGCCAGAGGATGGAATTCCGATCGTAGGTGGTGCCGAGGCAGCAGAAAGGAAACTGGCTCTGTCCCCGGGGACCGCTGGAACGCGTATTCATTGGCGCCCCGGCAATTAGGGTGCCTGGCCCGCGGTGAGGACTTGGAGAATATTTGTGAACCGCGAACCGACAGAGGCGAATTCGTCGAATCGACGGATACCGCCGCGCCGTCTAGGAATTTCGTGGGTGGGTCTGCACCCCGAGGACACGCGCCCTAAACCACCTTCGAGAAGCCGCACACCCCTTTTCATTATTACCAGTTTTAAGGATTCTCGAGATCACCATATTGAAATCACAATATTCGAAATATTTTGTTTTCTTACCAGAGGAAAAGTTAAAGATAATGCATACATTCGTTTATTATGTAAATCAATTTTCTTGATCCGATGTTCGATAGATTATTGTTCATTAAAAATTCGTGGATAATGGAGATACTTGAGCTAATTAATATTAGCAAACCCTCAACAATATCTTATCTATGTACGTGTTAACTAGTTCTATATGGATGACTTTGTGTTTGCGGTCTGCGATAAAGGGCTATGTAGTATTTGAAAATTCTCATATCTTTTGGTATACCACAACATAGTAAGTCTTCTTTCGAGGTCGCGCACGGCCAATTTGTCTTTAACGTCTGGTAAACGTGTTTCATTTTAATTTCTGGCTCCTACATAAATTTCTTTGCTAAAATTGCCGGTTCCCGGCCGGGGGATGTAATGAGGGTAAGTCGAGATCCTCTACCGTTTACTCGTTCGATGTTTCGTAAACTAGAGCGCTGGTTCGCGGAATTCGTTTTTAACGAAGAGCAGCGAATTCGGTGTGGGCCCATCCGCGTAAAATGTGCGGGTGGATGATTACATGATTGCTGGGTAATTATGAGAAATTTTCGAAAAATCGACCATTCGGGTATGAGGAACCTTCTCGACACTTGAGGGAGGTAATCGATTTTACCAACTTAATTGCGCGGCCTGTCCTGATGCTACTTTGATCGAAACCGACCAACGAATTTATTTAATACAGTATTTTTTCGTATCTTCGGTAGATTACAAGAGGCTAAAGCCTCTTAAAGCCTTTTAAAAAACGATACAAATTTTTGCGCTAATTGACGGCTATTCCTTTAAGATTTTATCTTTTTCTTTTCTTGAGTTCGTTAATGGCAAAAGATTGTTCGGTATAAAATTTATTCCCATACTCGTAGCAATATTAATGAAACGTTCAAGTAATTCGAGTATAACTCGGTATCAATTGAAAAATCGCACCATTTAATAACGTAAATTTTATTGTTTAAATTAGACGTGACAGTATTATGCCGTATCTACAGGAAAAGTACAAAGTTATAAGTTATACTATATGTATATCATATGTATATATGTATATATTATAATACGGTAATTATCGTACGAGTTAGCGAAGAGGTTTCTTTACTTCAGCGTTTTACCAGGCTTCGATGGGATGATCTATTCAGGATCGACGGGGAGTGTGATTTCTAATATTCGAAACGGGTGAGGAAAGAGAGATAGAGGGTTGATGGAAATGGGGCGGAGGACACGAAAAATATAAAAATAAGTGTGAATCGCCGAAAGTAGCCACGACAGAAGGCACGACAACTTGCTACACGGAAGCAGATGCTCGCACGCGTTCCTGCGGACGCTTCGTTTCATTCCTTTTTTTTTATTTCAATCGTTTTCTTCGTTCCGTTTTAACTCTTTGTAAATGGTTCGTTAAGAACGCGTCTTACGAATCGGATAAAACAAACAGATTAATTGTAAGGCAGCATCGTGCACAGGAATTAGGTCACTTTGCGTCTACGCACGTGAATTTTCTTCCTTCGGCGCGTATCGATGTTCACGTTTGAGAATGATTCGATCAACTCGAACGTGTCTACCTATCCTTGCTTCTTTATTCCCTGTGGCGCATCCCCTTTCTTCCCCGTTCATATTAGGCGTGTGCATATGAAGTTCTCATGTGCGATTCAATTGCAAGATCCACGGAGAATGAATGGGCTTGATAAAATGACAAAAGACGTTTGCCAATTGGTTTACTTTCATGTGAAAGAGAAACACAAGGAACAGACGTGACGATGATTTTCTTGATCAGGCAGGTAGCTCGAAGATATGTGCATATGTACAAAAACAAACAAAAGAAGAAAAGGAAAAGAAGAAAATGCGATTGGTTCGCTGGTATCCTGAGCAGCGCGAGAATTTCTCCCTTTTCCCATATTATCCAGGGCTACTCCGACAGCTTTGGCGATTGCGACATGCGACAATATAAACCTAAGCTTCCTCATCATACAACGCTTATCGTGGTACATTCTTTCACGAACATCGGAGCAACAAGTTCCGTTCGAGTTCATCCGACGCCCAGACAGAATCTCGTTTCCTATCTTCTTGGTAAAAAATAGCGATTAACAGTGAGCGTACGTATATGTTGATCCTTTTAATACGAATCGGCATCTATATATTATAATATGCATAATATGCGAATATTTGGCATGATTTCGGGGATCGATAAGACAGGGACGACGATTTGGTGGGAAGTGACGCGTTGTTCGATCAGGTTTAAATAAAAAAATAAACAGATAATGTATAGACAACGAATACAGTTAATATAAATGGAAAAGATGAAAGGAAAAGAAGACAAGCGAATAGGGACAATCGATCGAGACCGTTGATAGATTTTACAAGTGTTATTCGTACGTCGGGCTAGAAGTATTCGCAACCAAGAATAACAGCCTATCGAGTAAAGTGGAGAGAGAGAGAGAAAGAGAGAGCGCATTTAGAAATTAAAAGTTACGATAAGAGACTGCGTCGCACGGGGAGCACAATTTTGTCCCCCGTGGCTGCCGCTCTTAATTCTACTCTAAACGTATGTACATCGGGACAAACACATGACCATGAAGAAATTCTATAAAATAAAAGAGAGGAGAGACAAACGTTACACCACGAACAATCTTGACAGAGTCGATTTCTTTAAAGAAGAAGAAAATATTTCACCGCGGCAAGCAGCAATTTGCTTGTGAACAATTTACGCCTCGTCGTCGTGCTCAACGCGTTAAGTATCCCCGAGGTCAGAGTGCACTCTTGTCGACGTTTCCACAGTCTTATTGATTCCTGCGAGACGGCGAACCCGCCGTTAAACGTCTAACGCCCAATACGATCGTCTCCACGCGAAAATACACTTTCACTCTTTCGCATCCGAGGCGCCCGAAGCGTGGAACGTTTACTTAGTATACACGTTAACCATGTTGCACTACGCGGCCGTAATTATTGTGCTGGCAACGTCACGCGTTGCATCTCCATTACGCTCGACTACGCTCGACGGTGGTATCCGTGACGTGCCCCAGGAAGCTTTAATTGGTCATGGTTGAATTATACGCGAGCACGTGAAACCTTTCTTCCTGTTCCAGTATCGTTCGCGATCGCTCGTTCTACCCGTTTGCGGCGTCGATTTCCAATCCCTTCGTGTTATTTCGTATGCGGCATAGAAAGAGCACGCGTCACGGTAGTAAACGAGATTTTACTCGCGTGCTTTTTGTGTATAAAAAAAGACGACGAAAGGAAAGCATATGGAGAATGTTGATTTAAATAACAAGTAAAGAACGAACGGTCACGACCGTTTCAGTCAAGCGCAATTGTTCCTGAAGAATTGTAATTGATCAACGGTAGACGCGTGTGATTGAAGTTCGTCGTTCTAGACAGGTGGCAGGGCCCATAAGGTCGCCGTCTTGTCGGCGGAGGTACTGAGGAACGAGAATTCCGTCGGATGCCATCGACCGGAAATCACTTTGTCCTGGTGCTGGGCGACGACTACGCTGGGCAGAGGCATCGTTAAATCACCTAAAGACAAACAAAGAAAAATTGGGAATTACATTATATATTTATACGAGAAAGACTCTTTTAACACACATCCAACCGTTTACAGAACTCTCAAAAACGAATACAAAAATATTCACTCTTTCAAACAGAAATATATTACAGCATAATAATATCTTGTCAACTAGTGAACACATTTATGCATCTGAAAGACTTCAGTGTAGAGAAAATTGCATTGCGATTATTGACAGAGAATACTTTGTAATGAATTTACCTTGCAAGTCGGTCAGAACAAGCTTGTTATCGTATCCACCGGTGAGCAAGTAGTACGCCGAGGGCGAAAAACGTATGCTTCTGATGTCTGCTGCATGAGGCTTGAAACACTGGACGGTTCTACCGCCTCGGATGTCAAAGAGGACGCAACTGCTGTCCTCGTGACCGGATACCAGGAGACGCCCTGATGGATCGACGCACAGCGCAGCTACCGGGCTGCCCACCTGCAACGGGATCAAATGCTGATCAGACACGCGATACTGATTCCGTTCCGGATTCACTTTGGGCACGTCCGATAAAAATTCGATCCTGAGTTGGAGAACTAGAGAGAGAGACAGAATAGATGCGTCTTGTGAAGGGGAGGTATGATCAGTGCGATTCAAAAAACGTGGGTCGAAATTTTATCGGACGTTGAACTGAAAAACGAATCTAAACAAACAGAAATCGATGTCGTCGTTGCATGCTGGATGCGTTACAAATTCGGGAGATCCTTTCTGTGTTCGTAGATCCAGTGGCGTTTGAAACTTTTTCATGTCTTTTTGAAAAATCGAAACATCAGAAAGAATTCCTCCGTTCATAGCCGATGACAGGAAAGAAGCGCTAATTGAAAATTGAATTCGAAGAATCGTGAACGCCAAGTGGTACAAAAAAGGGAGAGGAAATCTTTTTCGTAGCTCCATCAATCGAAACGTTTATAATAAATGCGATAGTACTGGAGAGACACTATAGCCTGCTTAAGTTCAATTTATCTCTGTAATTAAAACGTACAGATCGAAATTTAAGCGTAAACACATACATTGTAAACAGGTACACCCCGATTGCAGTGTACTTTAAAAAAAGGAAATAGGCATGCTGTGCAGACTATAGTCGCCAGAAAATCCTATCGCTTCAACTCGACTCGGAATAAATGTATACCACGGGGCATTCAGACTCTCTGTTGTAAGTTCTAATGAAAAAGACAAGACTGCTATTAAAAAGTAACTAAACCAACCCTGCTGCCAGGCACTGTTGCTGGCGTGACCATGTTCACACACCCCCTCGTTCTGAGATCCCAAAATCTCACGGTCTTGTCCTGCGACCCGCTCACGAACATAGCACCACCCCAATTGTACAGAGTGAGCACGTGGCCGCTGTGGCCGCTCAAAGCCTGGAAGGGTGTACCAGTGGCGCAATCGGTGACGTAAATCTTGCAATCACCTGCCCCGCCGCTGATCAACAGACTTGACTTGTTCGAGGTGTCCTCGAGGAAGCACAGATCGCGTACCGTGCCATCGTGCATCGCCAGCTCGACTTCTTGGCCTGGAAGATGCGCGAGATCGTGAAACGAAAGTGGCGTTTAAAAAGGGGGCAAGCATTTTGTCTGTTTGAGGGATTTCGTTATGCAACGATTATGCGACAAGTTGTTCCAGTGACAAGCGGGAAGTCGAAGTTGCGAGTGGCTGCTAATTTGAGGGAAGTGCGTGAGAAATTGGTGCAATGAGTGTAGTAGCTTGGCGAGGCATATTCATGTAATGTATGAAAGTTGTGGCTGACTTGTTTTACTCTTTTGCATAATGTGTCTTATTTTGTGTTTTCATTTCACGGTTCACATTTCGCGTTTCTTAATATATTATTGGCATTGGGATATATGTTTAGCATGTACCTTCGAGGTTCGATGTATCAGCGTTGAAACGCATCAGTTTGACGGTCTTGTCGTTACTTCCGGTCGCCATCAGCTGCCCGTCCGGCGTCCACGCGAGGCAATATATCGAACCCTTGTGGTGTTTCGTTCTCTTGAAGAGAACCGTAGGCTGATACGTCTGATGGTCCTCTCTAAAGAAACAAATTCAACGGGACATCGTTAGCATTGCCATTTTTTGTATGCAGCTGCCGTTCGTTCTATCGACCGATTGAAAATACGCTTGTTCCGTTTCACCGCGCAAGTATCCCGGCGACAAGTAAATAAAATCACGCGACTTGAAAATCGTTTCACTCTCGTTCGCTTCTTCATCTCAACTTTCCATTTCGATACCATCAATTTCAAGGAGAAGCAGAGACATCCCGCCAATTGTTACATTATTTATCATCCTGCTCTTAATAAGTCTCATTTTTACCCCGATGCTATATTTCACTTTCTCCGCGGAGAAACAAGCGCATGCGCCGCTTTCATTAATCAACGACAAATGGTTCATTCAAAAGAAAAAGGAAAGCAAAATTCTTTTTTTCCAATTCGATCTGGCGTTCATGAATTCCCTGCAATCGAATCAAAATAAATTGGAAATCGTCGACATCGTTCTAACCCTTTGAAGGAACAGTGTTTCCCCAGTTCTCATGCGTCACTTTTCTTCAACCTCGTTTTATTCCTCGTTCCCAGCCAACGCGATTGCACGCTGTCCTTAATTAAACGAGGATCACATTCGGTCGTGGAAACGAGGGAGAGGATCGTCGATACGATTTTCAGCAGAGGTAACACCGCTTTCACGCTGGACCCCCATCCCGTTTTTTTTAAATATTAACTTTAATTATTCTCCTCCCATCGTCGCTTTCTTCCTTGGAAACGCATAATATCGCGTGCTCGAAATTATCGACGGTCCAATAATTTCAACCGGCAGGAATCGAGCCGGGAGTCTTCGATTGCTCCGTTAAAATTGTACGCGTTACTTTCTCCGAAGATTCGAAGGGGAAAGCACACGATTAAGATACGGTTCGATTAAAATGCTCTCGGTGAATTCGACAAGAACAGAACGCGAAATTGCAGGCTTCTTTCGATGAAACTAGAGGGTTATTACGATAAGGAGCAATTGCAGTGTGGTTGTGGACGTTTTTTGTGCAGGCATACGGCGAACGGGATAGAAAACAATGTTCAAGCTTGTGAGACAGATTTACTAAACTAGGAAGAGGAAAATATTGTTCCGTTTTAATTTAAAGATGAAGTGGAAATGTTGAGAAAGACAATATTAATGTAATATCGAAAAATGATCGATTAGTTATTCCGAAAGTAGACCACTTTGCCAGTGGAGACGGCAACTAGTAGCAACGGAAAAGATTGTTGATACTGATACTGTTTCGCGAGATATTGCACAGCAATTAAAGAGGCGCGCTCTCGCTTATCAATCAAGCGTTGTCACACGACCACACGTTTATCACGTTTCCCGTGGCCAATTTACACACGGAACAGAGTGAAATGTTTGTGTGTGAGCTGGTACGATTGGGCGACAGGAAAACACTGAAACACGGATTGCTTGATAGATGATTTTTTAATGGTACACCTTTCGAGGCTCTGAAGATCTCCGTCCATGGAAAACGCTACGGATATTTAAATGTTAATATTCTAGCTGCGCTCACGCCTCTTTCGTTTTGTGTTTTATTTCGACGTTTCTTGCAGCGAAAAGAGTTCCTGCATAATATGCAGTATGGAGTTAAAAGTGGAAGAAAGCAGTGGAGCAATTGGGGACTTGCCGCCGGGAAGAAAGTTCCGGGACGATTGAAACACTTCGACAAACGACTTCGAGAAAGGGATTTTGGAGAAAGGTTCAAGTGTTTCGCGTACTATTCGCGCGTATTGAACTTTATTTAAGATAATGATATTGTTTGATTGACGTTAAAGTGGTACATTGATCTATGTGTTTGCGGTTTGATTTTTATTTGATCTAATGACACTTTATACGGCAGATTTGAACTGGAAAATAATATGCAAAACAGTCACATTAATCTTTCCTGCTAAACAGAGCAACTGATCGTCACGGTGATCGATTTCTGCAAAAGGTTACAGTGAAACAGCTGCAACTTCGATCTCGACCAGCAGACAGGAAAAATTATCCCCAATTGATAATAATTGAGCGACTAGTCTGCATTCTAATGATCTTTTGCAAAAACCTTGTCTTTGACGTAGTCGCGGTCAGGTATTATCGTGCAACAAAAATTTTTTGCCGCGCAAGAACACGGTATGCTTTGAATTCAACGTTTCTGTACAATTTTCGCCCTCGAGAGCTTGTGAAAAGTAAGATTATTTGGCCATAGAATTTTTAAGCCGAATCGATTCGAAAATACGAATTTTTCCTTGCTGTTTTTTAATTTATTAGAAATATAATATTCAGGAGAAGGATTTTGCATGGAACTTATCGTAATCAGCCTTCGTAGATCTAGAACTCCGCCACCTCGTAATCGTGCCATGTATTGGTACTTTCACCTGGTTGTAAATATTAATTTTGCAAGTAACACAACACCCAGGCGGCTGGAAAGTACGTCGTTCCGTTTTTAACAGACGTGAACCAGAATTTTACTATCATCCGCGATCTCGTGACGAGATCTAAATAGATCTCTCGCCGTGTCGAAATAGAATCGACGTAATATTGTACTGTTTTTATTATTTTGTACCTCGACCCTAGCTAGAACTTATAGCAGACATACTTAAAGTTAGCGCACTATTAATAATAGTACACTCCTCTACAAATTAAATGAACAACACATTGTGCCCGAGAAATTGTCCACTTTTCGACTGCTGTAACTTTGTGAAAAGAAATCGTCGAACAGTTTATCTGGGCTCCTTTTAAAGGGCAAAGCCTCTACTTTCACATCCACGAATTTTACATTATATACATAAATATGTATATACAGTGTGTTAAGAAATGATAGGTTCAGTCATACTTATGATGGTAATTTAGAAACAAGTGCATGAATCACTTTCAAATTTTCAGAATCTTTAGCTCTTATGTTAACAAACTGTTCTGTTAAATATTATATGGAAATAACGGTTCAAAAAGAAACTAGAAATCTTTTACTGAATGTGACCATTTTTTAACTGTTAATAAATGATAGGTTCACTTGTTAAAATGGCGATTAAATGATTTGTTAATGCACCAAAATATAATACATCACAATATTCTTTCGTTATAATGCATTCATTGTGAACTTTGCTGCTTGACACCTTTTGCCCTATATTCGCCGTTTTCCGTCTGCAAAATTAAGATTTATGCATGATTATGCAGCTGTACACGCTTCCTCAAGCACTAGACAATGGTTAAATACTAAAAATATAGACATGTTAACATGGCTATCAAGGTCTTCTGACCTTAACCCTATTGAGAATTTGTGGGGACTACTAGTACGCGATGTTTACGATGATTGTCGCCAATTCAATAATGTAAACGGGCTCAAAACGGCAATTAAGAACGCTTGGGATCGCGTTACTAGTCGGCAACTCACAGATATTATCAAATCTATGCCAAAGCGGATCAATTTACTAATTAAAAGTGGTGGAAAACCTATTAGATGTTAATTTTTATTTTTACTTTGTTAGGAATTATTTAATGACGGTGTATAAATATGTTTTTTAAAGTGAACCTATCATTTATTAACAGTTGAAATATGTTAAAATTACGACTTTCTTATGTTACGTCATTTTGAAATATTACTCCAAAACGAAATTTAGCAATAAGATTTGTTAGTACAAGGACCTTATATCTCGAAAGTTTGAGAGCAATTGATACATTTCTCTATAAGTTACGATGATAAGTGTGAGTGAACCTATCATTTCTTAACACACTGTATACATTGATCGAATCTTGCAATCTTTGTCAAGCACGACTTTCTGACCCAAAGGGTCTCCCAAAATTAGTTTATACATCGCACTAAATTATTGTCCTCCCTCAACTTTCATTAACGTCTGTATTTAACATTATCAGCCGCAGCAAATAAAAGAAAGAAAAGAAAACAACTCGTTACTTTGAAATTAAAATAATGGTTAACAAAGTGTATCTAAGAGAATGATGACTTCACGGTAACCGACTCGTATCTCTGAATTGAAACTCGTTCGAAGGCAACAAAGGGATTGAACGAGGGAAAGAGAGGCAGAAAAAGAGAGATCGTATCACGGAGTCCTGGTGGCGGGCAATAAAAGAATCGCAATGTGCATCGAAGAATGCTCCGTTTGGTATGAAGGCCTCCGTCGTTCGTTAAGTCAGCACGCTTGCGTAAAATTAGTCGGCACGACGCGAATTTATACGCGCCTCGACTAATGATGATTCGCGGACAATTGATGTCGGTGCATAAATAGTGCGTGAATCGTTTGAAAATTATGACCCTTCTTCTGATACCGTGAACATTTTATTCTCTTATGTTTTCTTATGTTACACGATTATTTACTTTTTAGTAGGCTGATAACAAAAAGACATAAAATATATTGGCGTTTGTTACGTTTCTCGACCGATACAACTTTTTATTACACGTTATACGCCGAAGGTTGTGCTATAATAAAAGTTCTAGCTTTGCTAAATCTGGCGTTATTATCGCAAAGCCCGATACAAAAATGAAAAACGACACGAAGCCTGGAGTCGGAAAATCAATTATTTCGAGTAAACGAGGAACTTTTACACCTCTGTTGGAAGTTTTGTATTTCCTACATAAATTGACGCAGACGCTAATTGATCGGCTATTAATTAGGGAAACGTCTGCGTTAATTACGGATGTCGGATCGCACTGACGTTCATTTGCGACGTCGGTTTTATCAACAGTCTATAATTTATACATAGTCCGACTATACTTGTCCGACTAGAAAAAAGTATCGCTGTTCCCCTTCATGCTCGCGAATGCAAATTTCGAAAGTCTTTCTGTTCGAAATATGAAATACATGCGGTGTTTAATTAACTCGCTTCGTGGCGCACCATATATTTGGACAGGATGTCGTTCATCATCGTTGGGATGAAAACATGAATGCATATCAGTTGCGAATTAATTCTATAAAAATGAACTAAGAACTGACTCCAGTGATACGTTCATTAATGATAATATTTTACAGCAGTGATTAACGCAAGTTAGATGTCGACTATAATTAACACTGGTCTGTTTATGAAAACACGGAACGTACGAAGTAAGAATAAAGTTAAGAATCTGAAGCAACAAAATAAAATAACGCCATAACCACTAGGAATAACAAATTATTATTTCCCTTTTAAAGAATTTAAAAAACAAGAAAGTAGAAGTAAAATAAGAAACGATTAACAGGAAAGGGAAGAAAGCGTACAAATTCGACAAAAGAGCATTTTAAAAATTAAAGAAAGAAAATATTATCTCACCTGACATCGTGGAGCTTTGGATAGGAGCATATTCTCAGCGTCTTTGAGTTCGATCCCACGGCGTATAATTTTCCATGGGGGTGGAATTCCGCGCATCGTACCGCTTGAACGTCTTCTAGCGCTGTCACAGGGACGAATCTTGGTCTTCCACCGTTGCTGCTTCCGTTGCTGGCTTCGAGATCTTGCTTCGGTTCTTGCTGAAAACGAAATAGAATCATTAGCTGTGTGAATTGTGTTGTACGCCCGTGCTTGGGCGCGTGCTAGCAATTAATGACACCTCGCGATCTGATAAAAGCGATTCCTATGCTCGAGTCGTCATAACTATGGACGAAATAAAATGTTTGACAGATTGGTGCATTTTCAATCATTTTTGTTGCTGTATTTGTTTAAAATACCATTTAAATCCTGTACAAAAGGAGTCTCGGGTGATCTTAGAAGAATTTGATTATCAAGTTCAATTCATTCTTACGAAAGGTGCTTTTATTTCAAATTTCATTTACATAAACTATATTGCAATATAAAAATATTGTAGCAGCATAGTTACACTGGAAATAAAGTTAGTCATACTTTGCGCACCGTTTATATATTTCAACTATTTTAAATTTTAATTCCTAACGGAGCACCTGAAACGTAAATGTTCAATAACGGAGCGCGTAGCCATACAAAAAAGAATTATAACAGGTTATATTTCACGTATTCAAGCAGCATACTGCTCCACTCGCAATGCAATTTGTTTGACACGCAAAATTCTACGAGTCTCGAGTGGTTGAAACTCGATTATTGAGAAAAGGTCACCGGTAAACGCGGTCGCAGCGGCGAGGCAAAATGAACAATTTAATTGCAACGTTTAGAAAAACGAACTATTACGATTTCAGTGCCCTGTTGAATCTCGAAACGGAGATCGCTTTGGCACCGCCGTGTACTCTGTGCTACAAAAGTTACATCGTTGCGGGGATACTCTTCCGCACGAATCAACCCGTTCGCGAGGGAACAGCCGTGTTACGAGTAGCGAACGTAACGAGCGACGAATACACCAGGGGAATAGAAAGTCAGACCTTGAAAGGATTTCTAACACCTCTCTTTTCTACATAATCAACGTGCTCACTTGTATGCTAATTCTAAAGACATTTCCTGCTCGAGACACCCCATCGTCTGCATGCCCGTTCGCACCGTGTTGAATTAAACGCACTTTCGTGTCCTATTAGGATTAATTATTATATTATTTATTGGCGAATGAGCATTACCTGCGATTTACTACGATTGTTCATTGCTGTAATACTAAGGTCTCATGCAAAGTTTCAATGAGGTAATCATGCATTGACTTCGCACGAGCTTGTGACGTTGTTAGACTCGTGATTCAGACTTCAACGTTCGAAAGAAAAGTACGAAGGGAGCGTACAGGATCTGGACACGGAACACCGGGTACTGAAAATATCACGTAGGCCTCGTTTTGCAACTTTTAAGCGTGGATCGTTAGATGCTTCATCGTAATGGCAGCCCTAATTGAGAAAAACTTGCAAGGTAAAAATAGCGAAATAATAGAATTTTCTTCGGGCTTTTTCTGGACAAAACCGAACCTGCCCCAGAATCGTTCCATGACTCGTCTTGCACAACGATTCGCGTGTCTCGCCACGCTTTTACTTTCGGGTGCTACGCGTTCTTATTTTTAGATTGTCAAGATAGAAGCAATTAGCAAAGCAAATGAAAGATGCTATTCTTTGTCGTGACACCGTTGATCTTCTCTTTGCCAGAAAATTGCGTATAATACCTACTAAACTCTTTATTTTTGCAACAGAAACTTCGCTAGGATAATCCGTTGCCTGGAAATTCTTATCTTGGCAAGAGATCGAAGCGGGATAATTTTTTACAGAATTCTTAATGTCAATCCTTGCAAAATGGAGGGCCGACAAGGTGAAAAATTCGTGAGATCTAGGACGAGACAGGTGTGGAACGGTTCCGGGGAGCATCACGAATCAACGCTGCTCGCTGCTTAGTCACGAACACCGTTTCTCCATCGGTGTTCATCATTGTGTGTCATTGGCTGGAGAACAGTAGTAGAAATCGACTAGGTGTAGATCAAAAGCAAAAATCGCTAACACGTGGCCGAGGGTTTGTACCGTAAGTTTGTACGGATCGTTTAATTAATATTTCCGCCGGCGTGCAACAAGCAACTCGTTTCTGAGTAACTGTGTTGTCTCTGTCAAGCGAGGAAGATTAATACGACAGAAAGACAATCGAGCCGCAGCTTCTGCACCTCAATTTTCCAGGTTAGCAAACGCTAATAAAATCTAGCGGCAATCGTTAAATTTTGCTTCACCCATTTCTCTAAACGGCGACTAAAATAAATATCCACAATACATTCCGGATTTATTGCAACAAATCACAATAAAGGTAGCAGCCAACGACTTGTTCGACGATTTACAATGGGGACCAGACAATTTACGAGCGAGAACGAGGCCATCAAGAGAATCGATCCTCGATCCGTCTCGCAGCACAAAGTTATTGGAAACCTCATCGATGATTCGGCTTTCTTCCGGAAGACGCTTAACGAACCGGAAACGACGAGATGGCAAACCATCCGGGAACGAACGATAAATTTTAGTGAATACGCCAGAAATCTAGTTTCTCTTATGGGTCACTAAACCCTTTGAATTACCGTTTCTTTTTCTTAATTGCCTGTGCCATAAATCTAGCGATTTGTTTCGGGTAACAAGTGAAACGATATTGAACACGCAATATGGATTACGATACAATTGATCATTTACCTAATTCGAACGATTTTTAGCTACACTGTAATAAAACCGTGGGTATGAAAAATTACATTAGTACAAGAGTTGCAACAGAAACATTATTAAATATGTGCTCTTAACGCAGGAGCCTTCATTTTTGTCATTTAACAAGAGGATAAATTTTCGAATTTTATAATAAGAAACCAAATGATAAAGTTCCTGTTAGACACTTGCACAAAAGGGAGGAAATTGCTTAAACTCATTGAAGAGACATCAGTCACATCAGGAAGAAAAATGGAAACGTGTCGACGATTAACTGAACAATACGATTGTTCCAGGATTAATGCGATGTAATTACTCAATACATCCTGTTCGTGAAGCATCTTACAAAATAACCGTACGAGAAATAATAATTGTTTGCAGATTGTCTCCCCGTTGGGTTCACGGTACTCGAAAGCACAAATGGGTACAATTTATGATTTATTGCGTGAATGCCAACGCGATTTCCTGTGTACAGCTTAAGAACGTTCAGTCACTACTTTGTCGAGTGATATATTTCGATATATTTATATATTTCGATATATTTCGAAGATAAGTGAACTGTTTTTGAATTTCATTTATGTCAATGAACTACAAAAAGTATCGAACAGAAATTCCATCCAGAATTTCAATAATTTTCTCCGTACCGATATTCAACGAGGACGTTCACCGAATAGTAATCGACTGATTACTATAAATCTTCGGCCAATAATTCAGCTCGAATAGCGTGGACTTACAAATAAAAGCACGAACTGCGACGTTTTTCATAGATAATTCGTATCAGAACAGTAATCATGCAACAAACAACATGATTCATCGTTGCCTTCACTTTCTATTGCAGTTATTCCACTGTATCTATTTGCGTTTCTGCTACTTTCGATAATAAAGCGAGCACGGTATTTAATCACTTTCTACGAACGTCTTGATACTGGCTTCGTTCGTACACTTGCTACTTTATCTAATATATAGACTATAATTAACTGTACAGACCAATCGGTACTCGTCACATCGGTCGCGAGGATCTTAAGAATGCAACGGAAATCACGAAGGACTTCGATCGATTATCCTCAAGTGCTGTACAGCGACCAGTGGCTCAACGAAAATCAAATACCTATTACAAGTAGCTTGACACAATCGTAAAAATACTCGATACCATTCTACAAACGGAGAATCGCTGTAATATGTATGCATTCGAAAATTTCCCTCGCGTCTATCCAGATAAGGTATCTAGGATCTCGTCGAGTTTATAGCTGTGTAAATTTGCAACGCAGCATCCAAGTGAAACCGTTGGATCGAAATGTTCGAATTATTCTGAAACGATATCGATAGAATGTGCAGCTTTCTTTCGGCGAACCGCTCGAGAAAAAAAGTGTCAAACGTGAAATGTCATTGCGAAAATTGGAACGATCGAGATGCAGACATTCGTGCGGGCAATCGCGATTTTTCGCTGTTCACGGCGAACAGGTCGTACCATAAACACATGCTTTATCTGCCTAATGCGTCCAGAACGATCGTCGAGGATAATCGGTCGATGGACGTTCAAGAGCCTCGAAATGCGGTGGATACGTCGCGAATTCCGGTGAAACCAGTCGCAGCATCGAGGATCTGGGTTGCGACACACTTTTTCAGCCGACTGTGCTTCAGGAAATCGAAGATACGAGCGTGGAGGATCGGAGGGTTCCAAAGAAAGGAACTTTCGAAAACAGAGCATCGAATTTCTCTGGGCGAAGTTGTCCGATCGTATGAAGATTGTTGTTTGCTTTTTGTTTTTTTTCATCTGCGGATCTCATTTACCAGAACGAAGATCCGAACGAGAGCAAAATTGTGCGCCGAGATGGAGTTTTACGACGCTCGTTCAATGAAATCAGGTTGCGAAATGGGGTAATCGCTTATTTCTTCGGCCAAAAATTGTTCACTTTTTAGGGTAACCGGTTTATTTCTCCCCGAGAAGGAGGAATTATTTTTCCCCGGAGAATTTTTTTTTTCGAGGCCTATAAAACGGAACGCCATACGTTTTGTTAGTACATTCAGCTAATCACTCTGTTAATTTAACAGATACAGTGTATTTCAATTTATACGAGAAATGACTGGATTGCAATATTCAATTATTCGATGGAATAGAATATTGTAATTGATAAATGTATGAACCCCGTGCAATCGATGGCAAGCGGGCGGGTGTATAATTAAAACGCACCGCGTACCTAAGGAACTAGTTTCAAAACGAACAGAAATGTGAAACGAGTTTTAGTCGATGCGAAATCGAAGACTGGAACGCAAAAGGAACGACAGTACATTTGTCGCAGAATTTTGCAAGAGGTTGCTTGCATTCAACGGGTTCCTGTCCAATCTTTTTCAAACCAGAGGCCTTTAGATCGATTGATTACGGCATAGTTCAGACGATGGTACCCCTCGGGCACAAGAAGCTCCGTTTCACGCAGTGTATAAGCGTAGAGTGGCCGCGATGTAACATTTACTTCTGTCTATTAATGGACAACTCTAAAAGTCTATCAAACTAAAGTGCATTGGGACATTGAAGGATCGACACATTTTATCTGATCGAACGTATAATAATATTTTTGTGAGTATGTTGCACTGACGTAAAACCTTTTAGGAGCAGAACTCTACCCGAAAAAATGTGTCAAAGAAAATATTATATAAATAACAGAGATATACGGACGGTTGCAAAAGAAAACTAATTGGCACAAAAGTTAACGAAATACTCCGAGGCAAGGTTAAGCAATTTTATGCTTTTAGACGTCTACGTTCATTAAGTAGAAACGTATCATTAATTAAGTTATAAAAAGCAGATCTGCCGGCAAAATAATTCAACGATTTCACAAGAAAATGAAACGCAATTAGCTTCTTTCTACAACCACCTGTCAGACAAAGCAGCCATTTAATGCGCGACCTAAGAGGAGGCTAAGCTGAAACACTTACGTGTAATCATTTATCTATTCCTCAGATTGAATAAATTTCATATAAGTTCATCGATATTTCTCGCATACACTTCCTACATTTTAATAATGAAAATATATCAGAGTGAGGATAATATATAACTGCGCAAGCGATCGTAAATTACTGCAATTAAATATTTTATCAATCCGAACGATCAATTACGTATGCACCATTTTCACTTCCGATACTTTCGTTGATAATGGAAATTCGAGTACAAAAAAATGATCATCTAACTGTTCATAGAGACTGCGTTTCGCGACGCGATCGTTTGTCCTCGTTCGCGCCTTCGGATTGCGCAACTGGCAGATTCACTTTCACCAGAAAAATGCTTTTTTGAAAGTGGCTGCTTTAATTATTCCGAGCTGTCTGCGGTCCCCGTCTCGAGAAATGCCGACGAAATCGAAAAATTTTGGGAAAAAATATCTGATCTTGTCTGTTCGCTATTTAAATCGCCGACACATCTGTTATCGATCGCTTGTAGAAATTAAAGAAACAAAAATATTACCACTTCATACGAAAATAGAAGATGCAATAAATTTGTTGGGAATCAATCTGATCCACAGGCGTGGCACATTTTTGGTAAACTGATATGTTCATATATATGTCGCGAGCAATCGTTTGGGAATATCGTACCGAAAGGAGCGTATACACTCGTATACAAAGCGTGTATACACATACATTATATCTTCAAAAATGAATATTTATGAGCAAGCAACCGTTGTTTACGTTACGCCCATGAGCGGAGCGATTTTTCAATAACCCATCCGGACTTACAATTTTCGGATGATTCACATGTCTCGTTAAAGAAAAATCGTATTTCCACATGCTGCCTGCAGCTTCGTTTTCACTCGGCCCCCCTCTGCGCATCCGAATCTTGGTAAAAAATCATCAAACTGGAATTGAAGTTCAAAACCTTTGGAAGATTTCTCTTTAAACCAGCATCGTATTGCTCCAAACGCGTGCTTTCTAAATGAAGAACCGAAATTGATCGTTTGGTTATTTGACAATTCGAATATCTATAGGTAATTAATGACGGCTGAATTTTTCGAGTCACTGGCGTTCTTAAATGCCCAGCGTGCCTTGTAACGTGAAATCTGGAAATGCGAATTTCATCGTGGGCCTTGGAACGTGAAACGAAGGATCAGGTTCGTCGGTGAACATCGACGATCATTGTTCCCGATGAATTCGGTTTCTTCTCTCCCCTTAATGAACGAGTAACGGTGGATTAACTCGAGGTCGCCAATCGGGAACACTTTCTATCCGCGGCAGGTCAAATTGCGGGCTCATTAACGGCGACTTGTTCATTTTTTCTTTTTTCTTTAAAAAGGAAAAATAATAAAAAGGTTCGGTCGATTGGAGGCGAAATATGTAATCGAATGTTTAAGAAAAAGAAAGGATCGCGTGAAATTAAGCAGTAGATGGAATTTAATCGGACAGAGCTTGGCGCTTATCAAGCCCAGGGAAAAATGATTTCCACTTTCTGAATGATGCATTCGCTTTCGCGATGCAGCAGATGCTAAGATTCAGCAATCGATTGTCACGAACATTATTCCCCAACGGCTTGCGGATTTGTCTAATTTATACGTATGCGTCAAGGAAAAGGCATAATCGGCGCGCAGGTGCGTGGACTTCCGGAACCAGGCGTTGGTGCCCATTAGAAACCGTGAAACTGGAGCAATAAACTCGCGGAACACTTTCCATTAAAAGTTGTTCCAGTTAATTTGCATACAAGACGCGGTAACTGTAACAAATTCACGGCATAAATCGAAATGAAATTTCCAGTAAAAGTGGTTTCACGCTTATTCGCACGAGCAAAACGCACCGTTTAATAAACTGTGCTGTCGAGAAGTAGAATTTAACGAGATCGAATTTCCTTCGAAAAATATTCGACGAATTTTTAGCGAAACGATCGCATTGACAAGGAAGTAGAGCGAGAGTCCAGTTACGGAGTTTGCTATGCGTTCAATATTTCAATATATATGTCAATTGCAATCGTGGAACACACTTGTGCGTTAAAAAAAGGATTACAGCGCGAGCCGGAATGGCTTGCAAGAAAACTGATATCCAACCTAATTATCAACTCTCTCACACTGTAATTCGAGAGGCAATCAAATATGCGATCACGTAAATTAGATCTTATCGTACGTGGAGCAACTTTTTAAATTTATCAATCACCGATTCAAATAATTTAATTTATAAATAACTCACATTATTACACTGAGAGAGGGTTACAGGGAAAATCTATTATCAATTAAAATCAGCCATGATATAATACCTAAATCAGATTCGATCTTACGTAGATCTACCTTTCCAAACAGGAAAGGAATCTTCTTTCCACAAACTTTGCTTACACATCTGTATTCACCCTACGAGAGTTCAACAATTCTACGAACCATATAGCTCCCACGTCTCCTTCCAGGCCTCTCCTTCTTCCTATCGTCAGGCTTCCTGCAATTCTTTCCAACCCTCTCGAACGTGTTCAGATCGTGCTCATCAACCACCTCCACATCCAACAAATTCTCCATCGACCTTCTCGTCTGTCTGCAGACTCCGCCATTCTTCGCACTCTTCCTCGGCAAATGATTACCGTTTTCATCGTGGTAATCCTCCCATTCGCTCACTTCGCTCCTGACATCCTCCAAAGACCTCGTCCTGCCAACGGAACAGGTACACGGCGGAACACTGCTCCTACAAAGACCTCCAGAACTCTTCGTTCTGCCTCTTGGCTCCATCATCATCATTCTAGGTGAAACGGCAACCGGTGACACCTGAAGAGGCGACATCGCCTGCGGCGGGGGCATCGCGTTCCTATACAACGGCGCCAAGTAATAATAATCTCGTCCTTTGTTCGAATTGGACGCGCTAATTCTAGCTGGGACGTAGTTGTAGTCCGCCATGTGAGGCGTCATCCATTGCGCCATGGCGTCCATGGGGACAGGACGATAGCAGAAGGATGGCCCCCTCGAGGCCGGGTGACTGCGATACATCGGGGGCCAAGGGCGCGATTGTTTGACGTCGAAACGGGGATCCATTCGAGGATCCAGCACTCGGATGTCGCCCATGTTCGATGACGATGGGTGACCGGGTTTCGAATGACAGCTGGGGATCGACGTTGAAAGTGGTGTCAACGAACGACTGTCATCGCGCACGGTTTTAATTCCAGTGGTCTTCAGAGATCCTCATTGCGGTCCATCGAAAGATGCACTTATCGTTAAACAATTTTCTCTGTTCCAATTGAATCGCCACGGGGATGAAGTGCAAAATGAAAATTGACAGGCGAGGACCTTGTTTATGGATGAACCGCGGGAACAGAGGCGACGAAGAAGTGTTCACACAAGAATGAAACGGATTTTCACCACTTTCCACGGCGCTACGTGCGCTCGCTGGGAAGATTACCTTAGCCACTTTCCTGATTCTCTTCTGACCGACACTTTTCACTTTACCTCCGGTGTATCCAAGTACTTCCGTCGTAGCCTCGAATGAATGTTTGAAACGTGTTTTCCACTCGAAACAGGAGCCGCGTTACACTTGTGACGTTACCGTGCTCGCGCGACTGAACCAGGTACCGCTAGATCTCCCGTCGCTCGTTTTCGTTGTGATCGCGAACGGAACCGGCGTTGCTCGCCCCCTAAACAATCGTGTTTCCGGCGGTTATCGGCGCAAAAGATCGCGAGGGAGGTACGTGGATCGTGGATCGTGGATCGTGGATCGCGGGTCGGACACGACTGTGCTCAGCTGAGTGCAGCGAAGGAGTGCGTGGCCGACGCGTTCTCGCCGAGTGACTTCGCCTCTCGTTGAGAAACGACCCACTTCTCCTCGCGGGATTGAAACTTCATCTCCCTACCACTGGGTATGATTCTACTACTCATCACGGGTCCCTCTCGAACGTCTGCGACATGAAACGAGAGTGCACGCCGCTTCCGTTCGCCAATAGTGTGCCCTCGTTGATATCGCAACAGGTGCTTTTGCGTTTTGAAGCTCGAAGAAATTGATATTTTTTCAACACTGATTTTTCTCGGAACCATGCTTTTTGACACGGCTGACATGATATCTGAAGATCTAGTTTTTCGATTGACTTAAAATTTGGGGAGAGTGAACTTTAAAGTGTCGCCATTTTGACATGTTTTTTATAAGATTATAAGATTTTATGCATTATGACTGAAAAACTATATAATGTAGTTGAAATATGGGTAAAAAAGTTTCCAAAAATGGTCTACAAAAATAACGTTAAAAACACATATACCCCCTTTAACGACTGCGAACATATTCGCTAGAGAGTGGTCGATAATACAACAGGAGTATTAAAGTGAATCACGTTCCTTTTCTATCGTTTCTCGCTTTCACTGCGCTACTGCAATCCATCTAGGATCTAGGCGACAACCAGGCCCATCCTTTAGGGCTCCTTTTATTTCAGATGGAAATCGCGTCATTATACGCAGGAAGTAAGAAGCAGGTGGGTGTAAAGAACTAATTCAGCAGCTAAAATAACTTTCCACGCTAGCTCGACCGCGACTTTGAACTTCGTCTTTCATGGAAATTCATTTTTTCTATGGCAAACCTTTCCTTTAGCTTCGAACTTTATTCGGTCGCAAATAATTTTCGTGCTTCTGTTGAACGGCTTTCTTCAACCGATGAGTGATATTAACAGAATGATTAATTATTACGATTGTAATAAACAAGCAAATAATTATTACATTTGCAGCAATTTAATTACCTTGCTTAATGAATTGTAAGTTAGTTTACGACTTGAACCGTTGCTGGACTTTTGTTCACCGTGATTCTTAAATATTTCTAACAGCTTATTCGTTTGCAAGATTTTACGATATTAATGCAATAATTTATCTTTCCATGCTACATAGACTCGTTCTTCGCGAACAATGATTTCCCCCCCCCCCCCCCTTCCAACATACAGTTCCTCAAGGAGCACCGTGCTGGCGCACGATCATGTCGATTCAATTTTCCATCTCAGCTTTCTCCGATACGCTCCGTTAATAATTCGCGGCGATGCGGCAATCTTCTCCATTTTTTTCCTTCCCGTATTTCTCTTCTCGCCCTCTTTCTTTCATCCACGGGAAACTATCGCGTGCCTAGGCCCACGCAAGATTTCCTTTCGCTTGAAACGGACATTGCACGATAACGAAACGTCCAGCCGCCAATCGACACGGTCGTGGACAGCCCGACCGAGAAGTCCGCGAAAAAAAGCACTCTATAATTGTACCTTGAACGAAATCACGTTGATAAGCACCTGCAGATCGGTTCTGCACAGCCAATTTGACTAACTATCGCCTGGCAGCAGCTTGGCACATTAGAGCACATCGTTGGCCGTTTCCAATTATTTCCATCGTTATAAAATAATCGAAAGAAATCGAGTAACTTTCACGAGGCAATCTGCCTTGGACATTTTCTGCTCTAACGCGTAATCCGTCGATCGTCCTGGCCATATGAATCCGATCGATTTACTCCAGTAAAAGTGCCACGGAGAACAATCGATTTCGTTTGTCGTCCGAGACGGGCCAACGCGGTTTCTCTCGCGTCTTCGTCGCTCAAAAATCGACGGAAATTGGGCCGTAAAGGCTAGACGTCGAAGCAGACCTCGAATCGGTATCGTGCATGTTTTAGAGAAAGTTCTTTGGCGCGACACGAAAAGTAAATTGCTGTGATCCGGCCATCCGGCGAGTTTATGCCGATCGTATCTGATCGACGTCGCGCCAGGACGGCATCAATTTTGTTCACCGTGCTACTCGTATTCGGCTCGTATTCGTTTTGCTGAAAACGAACGTTAGACGGGATACAGTTGACAAATGTCTTCTCGCAGAACCTGTCCACCCAGTCAAAATCGTATTTATCGTACTGGATATACTTTTTGGATATACATGTGTACGTTTTCTGTAGATATTCTATTTCTCCGTTAAATATGAACGCTAAATGTTGTTTTCTAACGTCGAGTTGTCCTGCAATCGTTCATCATCATAGAAACTGTGCCGACGTGAACGAATTGCGCTTATAGTGAAAGTGGACAAAGATAATTTGTACACGATTCTCGATGTCGAACAAGAATTATTGCCGATGCAAAGAGTTTTCGATTAGCTAAAAAATGACGACACGTTCGAGGTCTGATTACAACGGAGACACGTTGCAAAATTCTGAATTTGCAGTTGGACTTTGTGCTTGAACGCTGACAAATTATTGTAATATTCTGTTCTGGGTTAAAACGAAGTGTAACTAGAACTGAAATTATAGTTTAATTTGTCAGCATTCTAGAGTGCACGGTTCGCGAAGCACACGGTAATTTTAGCCACTTCCTAAACAGTAGAAATAAAGCAATCGACCGTCCCTAAACAATTCGCGTTGCCTTTCTATTGCCAATAATTACGGTATTGTTCCACGTTTTACTATTGAAACGTGAATTAACACGGAACGAGCTGGGCGATCTTTAAATTTGATACTTCGCTGCTTCTTTTTACACTTTTACGCGATACTTCCTTCGTATCGTTCTCCACGTAATTTTCTTCGATTTTTATGTTCGTCGCGATGGAAAAATCGCGTGTAACAGATCAGGGGCAGATAACTGTATCTGCGTGTCTGCGATCCAGCGTTACACGACGATAAGAATTTCGATATAACATACAATATACGTGGAATAGTTTGCAAGTGTAATAAATAAATAAGCAATGCCGTTACAGTGTCAGCAGGAAATTTCTGTAATGAGGCCTGCCGATCGCACGTCCCCCTTGCTCGCTCATGGTTACACAGGTAATGCGAATATTATCAGAAACGGTACTTTAAACGTGTTCGGCAACTTTTCTCGTTGCACGCCGAAAACATCTTAGTAAACTGTAGATTCTTATTGCATTCAGATGTGACACGTTTTTTGCTACACACGAATATAATTTTATAAATTTCTGTTAATTACTAATATACTTTACAGTTACCTGATGATAGAAGGCAGCATATTTCGATATTTTTTGAAGCATTGAAATATTCGACGTACGTATTTTCCAACGATCTGCCGTGATAAATTAATTCAGTATTTTGATTTCGTATTATTTCACTTCTTTTAAAGGCAAGTACGATATTCAGATTGAAAATGTACGTAACTTCACTTGAAAGAGAAGGCATAAAACTGGCAACTATAAGGAAGAATTTACACCCTCAATTGTTCTCAATATAATTTCCTAAAATAAAAAATATTGCGCCTGGGAAACCGTATAATATGAAAAGCTATAAAACTACCGTGTACCGTAACAGGCTAGTCAAACTAACAGCGACCACGTAACGCGTATCGATTCCACACTGTGACTGCCTGCGTTTCAGGCACTGTATTCGGGTCGCGTGCTCCAACGAAAATCAAACAAATGCGCTATCTGATTGTAGTTATTACCTTGCGGTATAATCGAAGGTCGATTCAGGCACAATCGAACAATTCCGGAGTCGAGCGTTTTTCTCCTACAAGAACGCGTGCGAGTGCAGCGTGTCTCGACGAGGCGATATCGATCTTTTCGCCGCGAAAGCCAGAGACAAGTTTCAAGACAGTTTCAATTAAGCGTATAGTTTCTTGGCTATCTTGATTCAATATTAGTTCAACGCGAGATTCGATCGTGTCGCAATTTAGCCGCTCGCGGGGTTAGAACAAAGTGCAACCTGTTTCCCTGCAGGTATAGTAACGAGCGCACGCACAGGGCGGGAAGCGTGTTTGACGCGAGTTACGCAACACGCCTTTACTGTCCCTTCTGCGGTTTTTTCCTCCTTCCTTTTCATCCGGTTAAAAATTCTGGCGTCAGGTATTACCGGATCCGAGCGTGGTCTCGCGAGCAAAAAAATGTTAATAACAAGCTCCCATGCACGTGCGTACGCGATAACAGCAAATACGAACGATACGAACTGTGTGCCTTACTTTACGAGCACGTATGGCACCTACCGCAATTACCTTTCGTCCGGGCGTGATTCGTGGACCATGACTTACAGTGATACCGCCAAAAAATCGCGTTCGAAGGTGATGCTGAAATGCTGATGGAAACGCGGCGGATCGAGGCTTCGCGCGCTCTTGCGTCGTCAATGATCTTGTTTGGAAATTTTCGAATGTCACGCGATGGTCGAGATACGGCGATTACGTATTGGTACAGATCGCTGTGCAATTGATGCTCTTAATGAGTTATCGTATTGTAGAGAACATGTCAGACGCTTGTTTAAAAAGATACTTCGGCCGAGCTTGCACAGTTTTGCTTTCCCAATTTTCGAGAGAATTAGTTTGCGTATCGAGTGCGGGGCAGCATGTTACGCTTTTGAGAGTTCTATTTAGAATAGTTTGCAAGTGAACAGGGTAGCTGCTCGTTTTCTCTATTCGTCGGCTAGAAAGTCGAGCTATCAATCACAGTGCATTAAACGAAAGTTCTGGTTCATTCGTTTAACCGTTTTGCTAAATGGTGTAATACCGTTTCGTGGTAGCGTAAAAAGTTGTTACTGCATACAGATTGCAATTAATAGCCGACGCGAAGTGGATTGTTCGACATTCAGAAGAATATCGGTCGATTATATGCGCGTCCCGAATTGCAGCATAAATGCGCGCCGATCTGTGGCATATTCAGGGGCTGACAGTTGTTTAGAAATACAAGACGTTAACGGGATGATTGGGAGAAAAGAGCGAGCTCGTGAAAATCACAAAGAATTTAGAAGAAAGTTGATGACCATTAGATCCGCCTGGTCGGACTTGTATCCGTCCGGTACAACGATCCTGTCCTAGATTTCGTTCGGATTCAACGTTTCAAATGATATTCTTGTTGTTTCTGATACGTGCCCGAACGTTTACTTTCGTTGCGTGCTATAATTAGGACGGTGTTCGAATGAAAACCTGTTCGGGTCTGTCTATGGTAAAACGCTGCAACTTTCGGCTGAAATCGAAAGTCGCGCGACTGGTACTTGACGGATAATACACGGTGGCTTTAGTCGATTTTGCTTGTAGTCGGTAAAACAGTAAGCCAGGTAAGAGGGACCAATAGCGAGATCTTGTAAAAGAAGTTACCTTGCAAGGCTGGGCGGGCTCTACGCGTGAATACGAACAGAGCAAACTGAAAGAGATAATATGAAATTTTGGTAGAGAGGGCAAATGTTGAATGATAGTGTAGACAATTGATTCTAACTATCTGTTTTTTTTGTTAGATTTCTATTGCGATGAAAGCTATAGAAACCACGTTGAAAGAGGCTCTGATAATGAGTGACTTTTGATTGATCAATGAAAGGAATGATATCAATTTCTTGCACACTGTTAATATACTTTCAGTACGTTCGTAATGTCTCCTTAATCAGATTCCTATCAGATACACGCTTAGCGTTGTACAGTACTTATTTTGTTACGATAGTAGCCGATTAAAGTATCTTTAAGACAACAATTATCTATTGCACTTTCATTACTTTAATGAACATTGGACATTAAACTTCATCAAGGTATCATCAACGTTTTATGGTATGTTGCATTTATGCTCGATAAATCAAATAAGGAAGATAAACTTAACTGCGTCAAATTTATTTATCAATTTCTGATTAAAGTGACGATCCCACACACTGCAACATTGATCTATGTTATTTTACGATGTTCGTATCAATTAATTTGTAACACAAATTACAGCACGATCTAATGAGAGTCAGCTGATTATTAAAATATTGATCGATTATCAAAATGCTAACGAATGAAAAATTGCAGAGAAATCAATGGGTGTCGGCAATCACACTGGTAAACATGTTGTCGAACAATGCCCACGCGAATTACTATAAATGGAAACTCAGTAACCAGTGAGTTACTGCTAGTGACGGAACGAGATAATCACCAAGGTAATCTTGGCGAACATGAAACGTCATTGTATTACATATGTATGGTATATATTTCTTCGCCAGAATGTAATTATGCATACCTTGATGTACCTAAGTAGTGTAGTGTTTAGTGTACTTGACAGAAAAATGTACATATTATTTCTGACATTGCAATTAAATATTATAGGTATAGTATATTACCAGGTTAAGGTTTATGAATTTTCCAGCTTCTTTCGGACACAATATTATTAATATACTTCCAGAATTTGTATACCATGCAACAGTAATAGCATTCAATATTAATACAATTTTTGAGAGGTAATTTTCAGTTTCTCCATCTACTGATGTTGCAACCAATATTTCGCATCCCCATATTTTACCTCACGCTAGAATATGCATACTTTACAATGATCAAATATTCTATAGCTCTTCATAAAATAGTAAATAAACATCCCAATCATTTCCGACATGACGTTTATTCCGCGTGGAAATCACTATCGCAACGGTAAACTATAATTACAAGTCATGTTTTACTCTTTCGACTCAACTGCTACATAAATTTCAAAATCATAGTTAGTTCCAGATGATTAGGAGCTTATGGTAGATCATACCTCAGTCGCAAACTTCTCCGTTTCAAAAATCAGATGGATATAACAATAAAGTGTACGGTGTTCAGGGATTTTGCAGCAGACCCTAAGTAACAACGTAGAGCCGAGAGACCAACCCCTGATCACACTGCAATCGAAGGGTTCATCCAGGACAACCACCACAAAGTCAGGGAACCTGGGTCACGAGATCGTGTAAATCATGGTCCCATGGCGGGTGTACAAAGGTAAATCACCCGACCCATGGTGGTTCGAATGTTAATCCCTCAACCCTATGACAGATCGACCTCTTGAGATCCAACAAATATATCAAACGGCTATTACATTCGACCTAACACGCATTATGTCTCACAAGTCGCATTAACATGGCCAGTAACTAGCAATCACAACATTCAAAAACCGACTTTTCGCCCGAGCCCAAATCAATGATATTCCTTGGTGTCCTTAGAATTCCACAACGTAAATTCCACCCTTCGAATACCACTACACATTTTCCAACGAACAAATCAGTCCACCGTCAGGATCTCCTGCGTGTCCAACGAGGAAGTGTGTGTTTATGTGCCAATAAACATCAATTTTTGCTAACGGTACCGTGCCTGTTCGGTCAATCATCTCGGACGTTGTACCGTGTGACGAAACGGTTCTGTGCAGAACGACACGAACGCGAAATCGGTGCTCCTGGTGCAAAAACGCGACATGCGTGCAGTTGAAAGCGGATCGCGGCCGATGCACGTGCATCGTACCGAGGAAGTAAGCCGCTGCAACCGGCCAACGTCACGTGCCATTCCAGACGAAAATTGCTAAGCCGCGATTTCAGGAATTAGAACGGTTTCACGGAGTGTCCAATATAATACGCGGAAAACGAAGCGTGCAACTTGTCGATTCATCCATTACGAACATATTCGAAATTGCGAGAATCACGTAACCGGGTTCCGGCAGGAATCGCCGTACCCCGTCGAAGGAAACTGACATTGATTTCTGCCTTCCTCCGGGTATTAATTGAGAGATTCGACTCGATTGCGCGCAGAATTCAATAACATGGAACATCTAATCAGCCGATGGGCAACAATTGAATGGAAAGCAGCGCGGGGAATAGGGAAAGGTCTTGGAGGTGTCTCATTTGAAATGCACCGTAATTGGGCGATACTGATTCTAATGATAGAACACAGAGTACGCTGGATAACAGTAAGACATTTGTGAGTGGGGTGCTAAAGCTAATTTTCATGGCGCGTTGACAACATTTTTATAGGATTAATCGAACGAATTTAAGCAAGAAATCTAAATTTACCATGTATTTTTAATGCTGAAGTGTGAAGTTTTTATTTGCTCAGCATGGAAGAGAGTCATCGTGTTATTCGCGCTCCAGACAAATCTTTTAACCATGAACGAGGAGAAAACTCTGTCCCCGTGAACAGATTTCGTGCCATTAAGGCGGCAGAAAGCATCTTAGTGTTGAGCAATTTGTTCCATCGTTACGGTTCGACGTCAAGTTTAATTGGATGCTAACAACCGGATTCAATATTAATTAAAGCCGAATCTATATTCCATCGTATGCGTCTTTCGCGATACGTCTAACTAATATTTACTTGCCGTCCGGTAACATCCTTTCAGATTTGATTTACACGCCACCGATTATATAAAAAAGAAAAACTTTCCTTTGCGAATCACGATCGACTTACATAAAGCGAAGTTCCTTCAACTTCGATGCACTCTACAAACGGGGAAACAAGTGTTACATAAAAATTCAGATGGTTAGTCCAGTGTGTCATTACAAGTTCCGATGTTTGTTTCATGCATTCAATGATCCAAGAAATCATTAGTCCAATCAGTACAATCATCTATTTAGCCGATTATACTTGCACTTAAACTTCCAACTCTAATTTCTGAATAAAACAAAAATACTATAATATAAACGCATAAATAAATAAATAAAACTCCCATCAGCCAACACTTAGCCAGGAATCAATACTATCAACCCATTAATCGCCCAAGCGCTTGAAGATTTGAAATCCCATAATACTGAACCACTAATGACTATCTAAATTTATGCATATTTCATGACGCGAGATTTCTAAAATCGCAAGACCATCGAGCATCCACGATTCGCCAAATAAGACGACCAACCACAGCAAGACGAAATGATCCGTGGATCGATCTGATCGAGGCGACTTAATGACGCGGACGCTACTTTTAAATCGTGTACCGGTGTGGCCATATCGAGGGCCAGCGGCGTGGGTCGTCCGCGCGTGATCGCCGTTTACATAAAGGGTACACGAACAAACGCAAAGAGGAAGTGGGACAAAAAGCTAGGATGCAAGGGGGAAAAAAAACACGAGCTACAAGAGCCGAGCAGGTGAGTGTGGGCCGTTCATGGCCAAACGACACGTAGGCCTTACCTGCGGCAATCTCGTTTCAGGAAATGCGCCACAGCATCTCGTTGGGTATCGATATTGCGTTGCACTTGCAAGTGCAATGCCGGTTAGAAGACGATCGCCGGGAAACTCGAAATCTGCTCACGGTGTAATTGAGAATAGCAATAGTAATAAATGATCCTTGACTTTGAATAGAATGAAATACGACAGAAAGACGTAACAAGAACAAAGATACAATGAAAAATTTCTTCAGTGTGATCGAAGCAGAGACCTGAATTAAATTAATAATTAAAAGATTTTTTTAATTATTTTAGGTGAAGTAATAGGTACTAGTTTTTCCAGCAAGAAACGTACCCATTACTTCCAACTGTGCGATCTTTCATTTAATTGCACTTGAATGGTCCCCTTAAAGCTTCGATAAACGAGTAATCGTGATTGATACAGTATTATGCGTGCAAGAAATGGAATGTATTTATCGGAGAAGCGTGGAAGACAAACACGGATATTTTATCGGTAAGACGCTAACCCGTTCAGGAGTGAGTGTTACACATTCCCTGCGTTCATCCTCCGCGTCCAGAATACGAGAATAAAAAGTAGCGACACACAAATGTCAGTTCCCTTGACGGAATAGAAATTTAGTAGACCTCGAATCATCGAACGGTATTCAACAGGTGAAATGCATACGACACTCGTTCCAAGGCGATTGGAATAAAAACGTTTGCTAATAGACATCGCAGGTTCTGCATAAACATGACAGGAATTTCTTTGCCAGAGATCGTACCATTTTCTGTTTAAACCAACAACAAGCAACGGTAACAAAGAAATGACAAAATTGCAACAGTCACTGCCGCATGCCGAATTTTTATTCAAACCGAAACGCAGGCACATTCTCGATGCCGTGGACGCTTTCATAATCAGTCGATGACTAATAACACAGCCTATCCATACTGTGCGCAAGGCATGTCGATGACGTAAGTACGTGGCAAACACTTTGCATGTACCGGCGCCACATGCAAAGCACCTTAATGCCGCGAAGCATTACGGCTGCGATACAGGACAGTCGTAGATCAACGCTTTCGCGAAAATCAGACGTTTCTAACGACAGATGAAAGTTTCGCAAAGTATTACACCAAATCCATCGATATCCCCCGTTTGCTACGTTGAGGGGATAAATTTCTCGAAAAAAAATGCATCGCGCTGGAATCTGGCCAGAAATTCCGTCGCGATAAATTTCTAATTCAATCGTGGACACCTCGAGGCCTGCACCTTCGAGTGCATTCCCACGACCGGCTGAATGCTTCTTCTAACAAGGAACGATAAATTCTGATCGCGCGTGCAACCGCGATCAAGCCTCGTACGTTTCACCGATGCGCTTCAAGATGGTTTCTCTTGTCCCCCACGGGAAAATACCGGAGACAATGAGCTAACGTCATTAGGCTTTCTGATCTACGGTTAATGATTACCAGAACGTTCGATGGGTACAATGCTTTGAGAATGTGAGTGATCCACAATGCACCCCCTACTCAGATTTCGGGGTCCTTCCTCAGATTTTAAGTTAGATTTATAATGGAACTGAATGTACAGTCAGTGACAAGCAAAGGTGGACCAGTAGTGAAAATGATAATTATCCAAGTTCAATCTTTGTTCTTTCCTCTGTTTGTATTAGACGAACTATTGTTACTATTATTAATAAGAGCGTTGATTAACTTCGATGTTTAACTTGAATTTTACTTAATTACCCGCAAGCGTGTGATTCGAGATTTTGCATATTTTACCTGATCGATGCCATCGAACGTTCCCTCTTCCCAAATAGGATCGTCCCATCCTCCGGATGATCCGGAAGAGCCCCTCCGACCTGGATCCCACGAGTTTCTCTTCGTATTATCCAAAGAGTCCGTGGAGAGCCGTCTTCTGTCGTACGAGCCTCTACGGCTAGAAAGCGGCACCCCTAGCTTTCCATCTTTTGAAAAATCAGGGCTCAGCGTCACGTTTAAGTTCCCTCTTAAATTGCCACTGGATCCAGCCAGGCAGCTCTTCAAATTCGACGTGCTTCTCGTCTTCAAGTCGCTGCTGGACGAGTTCAGTCCGGCCTTCAGGGAAGCCTGTGACGTAGAAGTCGCGAAGAGGCTGGACAAATTGCTGGTGTCCCTTCGCGTGTTTGGTCTCTGGAGGCTAGTCATCGACTTTGCCACGTAATCACGCCTCAGCGGAGAATTGTAGCTCGATACGGTGTCTTTCTTCAGGCAACCCATTGATCGACCTATGGGATCACGGCGTAGGGCTGCGCCGCCCAAGGTAGACGCGTGCGAATCTTTTTTCGTATGGTTAATAGCGCCCATCGACGAGCCGAGTGGATTTTTCCTCAATGTGTTTGGAAAGCTCGACGGATGAAGTTCCTTCTTGGGCGGTGACAATGGCAATCCAAGGGAGCCCCTTCTGCTAGGGGACGTTCCTGGATAAACGTCTCGACGGCTGAGAGAATCCCTTCTGTTCTGATACGCATTCCCAACGGACCTTCTGCGATTCCAGCAATTTTCCTTCGCATGCTTGCCATGAATGTCACAGCAACGCGAATCTATATCCAGCTTAACCATCTCTGGGTTTGTCTGCTGTTGTTCCAGCTTCACATCCTTGAATAGAGCCTCCAATCGACGTATTGCTGCTTGCTGATGCGCGGATGTTGACATTTTCACGAACAATCGGAACGACACGTTCGATTACCGGCTGCTTCTCTATCGCGATTAACTTTTCGGCTTTGCAACGTGGCTGTTATTCTCGAGCTGCGAACGTACATTGAATACCACCGATGCACCGCATAATCTGCCGTTTCCCATCGATAGAAACACTCCTGTTGCTTGTTTTCCAAATTCCTCTCGGGAATCTGGTAACTTCGACACGTACGATCTACGTGAAAGAGCAAGATTTACTCTTGATGTCGGCAGGATCTCCACGATCTTGAACTTCGCGAAAGGCACTCGCAATGTCGTAAGTAAAGCAACGATAAAGATCGAGATACTTCCAAAATTCGTGCTTTCGATTCTCAACGCGAACGTCAGATCGAGAATATTTAAATTCATTTATCTGTACTGCCAGTGAAATAGTGCTCACTGACCACCGCGTGTGGAACTTTAACGTGTCCCACTGAGGAGCTGCACGGACAATACACGGAACGGAAATGTAATCGTGGTTACATGAAAACGCGTGTGCGGCGTAACACACGTCCGGTGAGGTACTGGGGGACTCTGTGAGGAGAGAGACCCGAAGGCCTCAAAGGAGCTCTCCATACGGATCCCCACCAGACCAGTGGCATTCGTAAAGTCCAAGTATCCATATTAGGTCAAACCTTATGGGTTTGTCGCGCAAAAGTACTGGAGAACACCGACACGACCCTGGCGGTCGTTGTAATCGGGTCGAGTGCCAACTAACTTTGCCATTGCGAGCTCTACTTTCTTCTGTTTATGGCCTATCCCTCGCGTTACAGTGTCATCAACACTGCTGGTCCCATTGGCATTCCAGGTTCCAGTCGATTGGAAACGCGCATTCCGTTCCGCGGTTTGCGAACTTCTGCGCTTTATCCTACTGCCTTTTATCTAGTTTATATCCGATTGTTTCGCGCACCGCAATTTCTTACTCTAACTTTGGACCTTCTCAGAGGATCGTTTTTATTGGGAACATAGGTATCGAAGATAAGAAAGGCGAATAAACTTCTCGGCTTAATCTTTGCATATTTTCGAAATAAATGATACATAAGGAAATTAATTAATACGATAAAGACATTTTATAATTTAAAAAAAAATAAACAATTTTAATAATTTATTATAATTACTATTATATTAAAGTCCAGATAGCGGAATAAAACATATTCCTTGATTGACGGATTAATCGGATGGTATTACTGCATTGTCCCAAAAAAATGGAAATGTTACACCTTTCAATTTATTTTAACCAACGCAATACGGTTCAAGTCAACTTTATTGTTTCGTTGAGCCAGGTTACGTAAGAACATTATTACTATTATTTATTGGCTTATCTTAACAGCATTTCCATTACGTTTTAGTTTGCATTTTAAGTGCACAACGCGGTTATTATCTTTATTAGTTTTTATTTAAATGAGTTTCTGCATTCTATTTCAAAACAATGTCGAACCATTTTTTTTCAACATGTAAAATTTGTGCTTGGTCAGAAAAAAACGCTCTTTATAATACTATTACCTGCTTTTTTATTTATCATTTCTAGTATCTGCAGCATCTCTTTTTTTTCATTCGTACAATTACGCGCGACTTTAATTTCACTTATCGGGTGACGCATCGCTTCTCATTCTATAAATAAATACAATGCCTTTATCTTGCCAGTTTTGTCTTAAATTTTTACTACCGATCGCGCCATCGATATTATTGTATTTAATAACCTGGAGTTTGTTCAAGGCACGCTTAATCGTAGCATTAACTGAGCATACCAAACCGTTCTCCAGCTCTACCAGAATTATACCGAATTCGCGAAATGTTGGAATTTAGACGTAAATTTACGAGCACAAAATTTACTTGCTTTCTTCGTACAACGATGAACACGTCCGTATATTTTTTGTTCGATGTGGCTGGCTTCTGGCCCAGAAAGACTCTACCTTTAGAAGACGAACGAAAGGAAAAGAAAGATGTTTATTGCCCATTACTAGGAACGGAAACGTTAGTGAGTCACAGTTTACTGTGGCGAGCTGTAGGACTAGGCCGATTCTGGAAAATATGAAAATAGAGCGGTGCGATAGAAAAATATTTAAAAAAATGACTGCAGAGACTGTCAAGAAAGGAATGCCAAAAATCAAAATAATACAAAATTATTTATTTGGAGATCCGTTTGATAATCGAATTAAAAGGAACTGTACTATGCTGATAAACTCATTTGCGTACCCATATTTTTAATTAATCCCTGTTTAACCAACGAATAGCGTTAACAGAGAACTGGTATTTGGAGAAACAAGCTCATGGCTGTGCAACGAGATGGAGCTGCAACTCTATTCCACAACCTATGTGCAACGCAAACAATATTTCCATCACGCTGAACTAAATTAATAAAAAATTAGAAAAAATTCTTGATCGTAACTCGACCACGCTCTTCAATACATTTCCCACACATTAGAGTATCTATTATAAATTATATTTATCTAAGATAAAGGCCACTCAGTTTCCATAAAGATAATTAAAACAATATTGTTGACACAACACAACAACTTCAAGGTACCAGTACCGACCTAGCAATAGCATCATCGATGTTTTCAAATATTTTCGGACATACACGTGAATGATCTTCCGCTCCAAATCAGACGGCCGTCCATACACCTGAGCATTAAACAAACGTAATAAGGAGCACGTGCCATTACTAAGTTGCCAGGCTTCTCCTCGACACCCACATGCCTGTCGATTCCAGTTTACCTTGACGGTCGAAGGTGTATCGCGCTTTTGATACAAGTAGGAAAAGGTGTAACCTCCTGGAAAAGTGACACGCTGGCAGGTGTCTAATTTCCAGCGGAACAGACGGTTACAATTGTCACGGCATGACGCATTGGTATAATACTAATATACGTCTCCACTTTTCACGCAAAAGTCGTCTGTCCATAAATTTTCCCCCAAAAAAGACAATCTACGAAGATTCCCTCGTAAAACGGACAGTAAACGGTAGAATACAAGAGCGTTACATCACGTTGCCAATCCGTGCAAATTTGTGCCACGACGGATTACGTCATGCGATAATCGCGAATATTGAAATGATGATTTGTCACAGTGTCATCGCCGAGTTTGCAGCTCGATGAAAAACTCGGAAAAGTACGCTCGCCTACACGGACCGACCATTTTCGTTTACGTTCGCGAAGCGTCTTCTGATTGTGCGATGCAAAGATGCATCGATGCACGACTGCACGTCAATTTGCATCGTCTAACTGCGCCATCGCGTAACATAATCCAGCGACCACGAGGAATGAGAATTAGAATTTCGAGTGTGGGCGCAAGGACCTTGTCAGGTGCTACGCGACGGTCGAATCGCGGTGTTTCTTTGAAACCGAGCAAGCAAATCTATCTTCATCGGCCTTCAATTGAATGTCTCATCCAATAAAACTGAAACCAGTTGTTTTTCCAAGCAACGATATTCAATATCTTTTAGATGGATGTTTGCTGTTATCGTAGAAATAAACGATTAATTGCTATTTAATTTAAAAAAAAAATACTAGAGAAATATTATAATTTAAGAAACATCTCACTCCCACGCCACTCGGTTTATTTTAGACAAAATATTCCGGCCAGGGGCGAACACCGGTATCGTAAGACTTGTGCGCCGAAGAGTAAATCTTATATGGATCGATGAACCGGTTCCTTCGCGATGCTGGAAAAAAGATAGAACAGGCCGTGACCTATTGACACGACCAAAGAAAGACAAAAGCTGCCAACAGCTGTTGGCAATCGCGACCATCGCGTAGATACCTATAAACTGGAACCGTAGTTGCATCTATGCGCTAATCTCAATGGACACCTGGCGGTGCACCTGGTCTGACATTGATGCAGTTCCGCGAAATGATCGCGTTGCATAATCGATCCTTATTGACATCGCGATTCTAACATCAGTGCGACTAATCATAGGAGCAGCGCGGACGATTAACATTGTGAAACGAGAAATTTTTTTCCAGAAAAATTGACTATTTCTCGTAATTATTACTACCGTTAACTCTATGTGTGTATTCCATTTTTCATACCACCGTATTGAAATCGCATTCTGAATTTCCGACTAATTGAACGTGTCAGGAAATCCGCTCCGTTGACCAAAGGATTATGCAATACGCCTAGCGAACAGATTCGAGCACCGAATAACTATTACGAAGACTGTATGGAATTCATTGTTGAACAAACACTCTTCGACGCAGTTCGTGATTATGGTAATTGGTCTGCGAACTTTGCTAATTTTGTTTTCCTCTTTTCCTTTGTCCTTTTAGCGAAGAGAAGGACGACCACGTACATTGAAACGTAAAATCATCTGATCTCACGTCAATAGATTATTATCTATACGACTGATAATTGAAACATGCTACGGATACTATTTGGTAGTCCGGCGGTACTTGCAACGAGTTCTATCGCTTACATCACTGGCGAACATTCCGGAAAAGGATTCGACACAGTTGACCGAGGACCAAGGAAGGGGGAGTTATGTGATCAACGAGTAATTGCGTCGATTAAAGCGTCTAATTGGCAATTCCCCGATTAACCAATCAATAGAATTAAAGTCGATCTGGACCTGGAAGATCGAGAACGAGGTTTCTACGAATACCGGACCCCATGATCTTCGAAACTTTAGTCTGAACACTTTCACTTGTCAGTCATTAATGTGCCGGCCGGAACAGCGTCTTAAATTAACTCGACATTTAGTAGTCGCCGTGTAAAAGGAAAGAAAAATAGTTGCATGTCCGGTATTTTCAGACAAAGCATTTTTAAGAATCGTAACTCAATTTTCGGGTCTTACGTATGAGTTATACGTGTTCCTCATTAACATAAAGCAAACTAAATTGAGGTACTTGATATGCAATATTTGTAGTTATTCGCAGAAATTCTTGCAAAACCAGTTTCGCCGTTGCACTGCGAGTTCGACTATAAACGGGTCACAGGTTTATACGAGCTCCTATGCCAATAAGAGAAGACAGATAGAAAGTTGGACGTTAATTCGTTTCTTTTTCGATTATCAGATTGCGATTTAGTGGTGCAATAAAAGTATGACGGAACACCTGTTGCAAGGCTATACATATTCTATTTGGAGGTAATATGCGTACAGTGTTTTACTATTAATTTCGAATCGCTTCCAGAAATATCAAACTAATGGAAAGAAAGAAAAGAACTTATGAACAATATCAGCGTTAATCGCAAATTGATTTTGCGAGCCAATGTACTGCTAATCTTATCATTCAACGGATTTGCAATTGATCTTTTACAAGCGCGTAGATAGGAAGAACAAATTTCCAGCACACCCAATCGTCAAACGTTCCGGTGTGTTGATTACGAACAAAGTAAATTGAACCTTGCTCGTCAGCTGGTTATTATGTTACTTTGAGTATCATAACGCGGATTCTATTTCACTGTTGGCGCAGTAATCGTCGATTAATTGTATCGTTATGGCGGCCCGTAAAAGCTTCAACGAGATACAAAGCAGCAATGGGTTACTCCCCACGGACCTCGTATTATTCAGTGCAATGGTCGTAGGTGATTTTACTGACTTACCTTCAGCGGCTTGACGACGTCGTAATGACTGTCCTGTGCTCTAGAGTCGTACGTGTTGCTCAACACCGAGTTCTGTCTCCTGTAAAAACCATTTCTAATCAAGCGTCGACAAATTCTGCCCCTCCGGATTCTGCATCTAAATATGATTAAAATTGCTTCGTACAAACACGGATGACTAAATTCATATTCCATTTGAGAATATTATTTCTTTCCATTCCTAATTGTATCTCGATTTATTTCGTACTTAAAAAAAATGTCTCCTTCTATTAAAATATTAATACAGTGAAACTTACACCATAGACTCGGATCCATTGACAGTAGGCTTCGGCGATTGAATGCCAGATCGAACGGGCGTGCTCGTGTGAACAGGTGAAAGACATGTACTTCCCAAAGGTTGCTTTATACTGTAACCGTACCAGAAAATAATCGATCAGCTTCCATTGCAAATGTGTTTACTGATAAATCGTTGCGAATGACACGTAATTGCTGGTCAGTGGTTTAAAAAGTATTTCTAGCTGGTAAATTGGTAGATTACACGTTCGACACAGGTGCAATTTCCGTGGAATTTCTACATCGTTTCAAGTGGCTTTTTGGCAGCGAGAGATACGGTTGTTTCCCGTGTTGGCAAACGTTTACGGGGTCACCGGTAATCAAGATATCCATCGGAGTATCATCAGCAGTGGACGATAGGGGTTAGGAAGGTTAATCGAGACGCTGATCATTATTCAAGCAAGACGTGATTTATGGAAACGTGGCATCCGGCATCCTTTATAAATTTAATTTTTATATAGATGAAAAATTCACGCACACTTTAATCCCCGTTCTAGAGATATAGCAACTTGAAATCAATCAATCAATCATAAGTTGCGATTGATATATTAAAGTTAATTTCTAGTAAACCGAAATTTGTTTCAGAACTTCGTCTTTCTGTGCTTCACGAATTCGTGCAATACGTTTGCCAACAATTTTGCAAGAACAAAGTGAAAAGCACATTGCCAACGTCTATCACCTTGCAACAATTATTGTCTCGTTTTCATGTACACTGACCCCTCCCAGAACCAGCACGCGTGCTATGTCAACTTCTGACAGGAACTGGAAGCGGAAGCTGTCCATAATTCAGCATAGCATAACAAATGAACGATTGTGAAGCATGGGCACTATCTACAGACTAAACAGAGACACTACTATTCAGACACTGGAATTCGTCTCAAAGGAAAAGCAACGAACGCGCTAATGTCGAAGGTCTATCCAACAAAAATCGTTGAAAATTCTTTAACAGCGCGTTCCGAAGAATACCCACGAATTGCATAACCGAGGTGTTAAAAAATACAGTTACATGTACCGATTGACACAAGGCGGCGTGACGCCGGCCCTCTTCAAGCTGCACGTGCTGCTGTGGCTGCTCTTTTTCGTGTAAATCGGTTGATTGGCCGGGGCCACGCTGACACGTTCCGCGATACGGAACCTCGGCACCGTTGGCTTATGATAAATCATCATTCAAACACACACGAGCCAGTCTATCGAACTTCCCCCGAGAAACGAAAAAATTCACACTCTCATCTCAGGTCACGGCGACGACCGTGACACGAGTGACACGCGGACTCGGTACCCGATCGATACCAATCGTTCTTCGCCGTCGTTCAATCGCAAATGGACAACCGCGAACGCACTCGGACGAACTTGAACGATCGAGTTCCTAGGATCGTGACGCGGGACGATCGGTTCGCAGCAATTTGACCGCCTTGGAAGTCGCGGAATTCGAGTCGACTTGCTGTCTTATTTACTGCGCGTGATTAAGGACCAACGCGGAATGCCTGTACGCCTGTCCGTGTCACGGCTGCACAGTGGGGAACGATGCTACTGCGATGAAAGCCCGACGTGGAGTATCGAGGGAGTGTGGCGGTCGCTACGATTTCGCCCGCCACCAGCATTAACTCGACTACTGGCCGTCGACTGACTCCGCTCGTAATAACAAAGTGTATCGCGACCTATCAGGGACTGCTTTGATTCCCGCGACTCGGGTCTCCGTTCGCGCGTGCACACGCGGTTTTTCATCAGCTGAGCCTGGCGTGTCGACGGAAGGATGCTACCGCGAGTATTCCGGGAAACGTTTCGTTCATGGGTGTACGTTTGTACGGTCAATGTTTGAGAGTGAAAGCAGTCGTTGGATTGGTAAACCTTTGTGCTTGGCTGGGGTCAAATTTCGCGGTTGCATTGCGGCGGTACGGTCAGTAAGGGGACTAGGATGATTATTGCGAGGGTCGAATATAATTTATAGGAAGATGGAGAATGGAGCGACATCGTGCGATTCCAGGAACGGATTTGTTTTAAATTATAGATTATCTTTGCTGGTTGATATATTCTTTGCGTATGCAAGCTTTTGCGGAATCGGTCAGATTCTTATTGCGAAGTGCAGAAACTTTTCCTTCGTTGCTTTGAAGAAGTTGGAATTGTATTATGTTATATTTGAAATGCAGGAAAAAGATTTGTCGGTATTACAAAAGGATTGGTACTCGAGGTATTACTGTACTCCGATAGTTATTAATTCCTCGACAAGTGGAGTGTTTACGACATCCTTTCCACCAGAACTCGCCATAGACGAGAAAGTGACATGAAAGAAGGTAAATGGTCTTTTCAAGAACTCGTGACAAGGAACATCTGGCAGATGCTGTGGATTGAGAACCAACGTAGCACAGTTATTTCTCGCATTCTACTCTACGCGTGAGGTATCATGAATTTCTCAATTCCACTCTACACCAACGTATGAATTCCTAAAAACTGAATGAATTCCACGTTTAACATTATTCTTCAAGTTTACCCGCATTCTATAAACCTTCTGCGAAACGTTTATTCCAGTCTCACTTGTTCTATCGGCTACCTGTTCAGAGGCGTGAAATCAATTTTCGATGTTCATTTATCCATTTGTATCACACCCTGTATATGCCTTCCATGCAATCGTTGGATTATTAAATATTCAGCCTCTACGGCACGATGTCATAACGAAACATTGTTGAAAATAAACTGCAGCGAAATAATGGAGGACAGTTATCGCCACGAATGGCACCTGCAATCGGCTCACCTTGAACCAAAGCGAACTAACCTACTCCCGATGTACTTTTCCACGTAAATCGTTTTACAACACCTGCTATTATTCGATGCTAACGAGGCGCCTTAATTCGAGATGATGCTCATTCCGCGATCCCCCTGGTTTAATCGGCACAGCATCGAACAAAGCCACGTCTGTGACCAATCTCGGCCGGTCACGAGGCTAATTAAGCATTGCGTCTTGCGCGATTCGTGCAACTAGGTGGGTGCACGATTGCCTGCCGATGTTAAATCGTAGCTCAGGGAATCGGGGAAACACAGCGAAGTACTAGGAAAATTCTATGGATAACTGATAGTGCAACGCTCGTGACAATCGTGCTGTAACTGCACGAAATTATTCCTCAATTTTATCTGTCCACGATAACTCCGTCGTTCAAGGGTGCCCGAGTCGATGCCTGACCATTTATTCGATAGCCGTTCCTGCCAAAGTTATTTCGGTTCGCTGTTCAGCCTGTCCAGTATAATTGTGCATACTAGAAATTTAAATTGGTCTTGGAACGAACGATTAACACGTGGGCCATAATTTGCAGTGTCGAAATGATAATATTAAGGGTAGAACGCGTTTGTCGTGAAGCAGTAACGCGGTTAATAACAGCGCGATTTCGGAGAACGTGAGTAAGCAATGAAATTGCTTCTAGCTTTAAGATGTATTAGCACGTGGCCATTTAAAGGGATTCACTGGAAGGAATCAAGCGCAGTGAATCATTGGGGGCGACCCCGTTTGTTGAACCTGGCGAAGGATCAAGGATTCACGTCCGCCCCTTATTTCAGCAAGCGAGAAACGTAAATCGCGCTGTTTAAATTAGCTCATATTTTTCGGTTAACGAAGTGGCGGACATTCGAAACACCTTTCGCCCGCACTAATTTCTCGACTTACGCTGCAGACAGTTGAACATGTCAACATGATTGCTAACCAGTCTCTCTAGTACGTCTTACAAATGTATAATAACGATTGGTGGTGCCATTAATTTTTAATTCGTCGAAAATATAATTTATTCGTTCCTCCATTCCGGTCACGATACGTCTGTTAACGTTTAATTTCTTTGATCACCAGAACGAGAATAAATGTAGTCAAAACTCGTGCCCCGTCCAATTCAATCCCGACTTTCAATTTTAGAGTGCAGGAAGAACAATATAAAATCGGTGCTACTTTCCGTAATTTATTTATTTTAATGCGCTTCTAATTTAGGGTTTTAAGATTGGCGAAGGAATATTCTATTTTCCTGAACAATTGATTCATTCTCAACTTTCAATAACAACATTCATCTTTCGCGGTTTACAGCTCGAATAACTGTACATATCTCTGTAATACGAAGCCGTTTTGCACAAGTACAGAGCTTGAGTTTGGTTCTGGCATCGGTTCGCCGCGTCCCGACCACTGTACTGTCGCTTCAGAAATCAGTTAAACTCGGTTCGCCACAGGTTCAGGGCAATTAGCATTTTGCGTTCTGAGCGCGGTACTCAGATACCACTGGTGTCTGGTATTTCTACTCCATCTGCATCTGCACTTAATTTTGGCTAAAGGAATTCCTCGCCGATGGAATGTGTACGGCACATCGCCACGTTTAACAGAAATTGCAGCGAGAAAATAAATAAGCCAATTCCATTATCGTTCATATCGCAATGAACTAAAATTGAAGGAAAATAAAAAGGAGAAAAATATTCTACAGACTCAGTGTACCCGTGTGTAATAAAACTGATGTCAACGTCATTTAAGAAGCATATTTAAATTGTCGAAGGATAAAAGTACGTCTAGACATCACTCTGCATGCCAGAAGTTTACACACTCGTCTGCGTTTTATGAAGAGTCGGTGTGCATGGATGAGACAATGAGACCATAAATATGCATAACGAAACCATGAAGCGAGAAACGTCCACGGTGCTTAACCAATGACGAAGCTTTATGATCACGATTTCCCCATGACAACGTGCATGTACTATTCTCATACATCCGGTATAGAGACCCCGAACAATGTCAACGTTCGGTGCCAATGAACCACGCTTAAATTCCACTTTCATTTCTTTGACGCACCGACGACGAAGTCGTGAACTACCTTCTCGCGTACGTCACTGGAAGTTATTCAGGTTACGAAACCGCGTGAACGATTGCAAAACGTCCGATAAAAAGATAAGGAGTTTCGCCTTCCGACGCGTAATAAACTGAACACCCGGTGCTTCGATAAAATTTCTTCGCCGATCTTTAATGCATACCGGTTGCTTCGATTCCGATTCTACGCGGACGAATATCAAAGCACCTACATCGAATATAATACGATGTATAACGTGCAATTGTTGGGCTAGAGTTAGTTCTATGCTTATAAGCACATTACAGTAAATAGAAAGGCATTCATAGAAAGTTGACGAACTCGTTTGAACACCGTCCTGCTTATTATCACCGGATGTGACCGATATGCCTTCGCAGAAAAGATACATTGCACTTGACATCTCGGGACGGTGTTAATTTTAGCCCGTTACACGACGTTTACGAGGATACAGCCGGGAGCGTTTATTCGCCCGCGAAAAGGAATGTGCCCGACCCTCGCGAGGGATGACTTCCCGCCGCTACCGATTTCGTCTACTATAGAGCTGCCGGTGTACACGCTCGCGGATGAACAGTGTAAAGTCATAGATGCTATCTAGCAAAAAGGAAGCGTCGTAGAAAAAAATCGACTTTGATCGAAAGGAAAAAAGAATGAAAGAAATATTTGTCTTATTCAATAACGTAATACCCTTCAATTCCTTTTAGAAATTTTTAAAAATTTCAATCACGCTATCTGATTTTTGATACCCGCAGAAAAGATGAATAAACGAACTTCGAGTAACGGGTGAAACAAGAAAGGAAAAGACAAAATAATTCCGCTTTCTTTTAAACATACCTCCGCGGGAATTGCTATTTCGATCGGCGCCACACGACGGTGTCTAGACCGAAAGAGTTATTCTCGGCCCGCGCTTTAGTACCATAATAAGCGCGACAAAGGCATTCTTTTGGTGCCATCTGTTAGCGAACACAGCCAACCACTCGGTTTGATTGACTACACTCGGTGGAACCGTGAGACGCAACACGGGAAACAACGGCGCAAGGCTGGATTATGTCGTGCGAATAACTCGTTGGGAAATGAGCCAAAGGGTTGCACCACTTCTCTGCGATTATCGTCGGTATTCCAGTCGCTGAGCAACCAGCGCGTCGAAACCGCGACGTACAATACCGTTTTATTCCTGATCTTCGCAAGAAAAAAAGGAGGCATCGATTTACCCAGCGAGTATTTATCGCGGTTTAACCGGCGATGAGAACGCGACAGTCGCGGATAACAGAACGCTCACTTACCCGTCTCCCTGTAGTCTATTATCGACCACTTGCGCGGGCAGTGGAACAGACAATTGTCTGACCAAATCGTCCCATTCCCTTTCTCTCTGTTGGAACTTCTCCTGCAGCCTCTGCTTTTGTTTTTGGTACTCTTTGAACAGATCACCATTGTAACTTTGCTCGAGGTGTTCCCCGCCCAGGGAAGCTCGAACGGGGATCGCGGTGGGCTCTGCGATCTTTGTCGCGACACCGGTCGGTTTTTCCGCCAGTGAATCTCTTCTGGAACTCCTGGCTGTTGATGGCGCGGGTGATTCTCTGCCGGCGATTCTACGCTCCGGCGTGGAGGCTGTGGAAGGTTCTGCCTTGATGCCTGTAGCGGGATACAGAAACGCCAATATTATTCATATGAACATTGCAACGATAGGCGCGATAGTTGTAAAGTAAACACAGGTAATACCGTCTGGACTCTTCGATTGTGCCCTCGTCCTCGGCGGTGCTTTCGGCAGATTGTTCGCCGTTGTTTCTTGTATGGAAGGCAGCTGCTGGAACTCGGCGTAGCTTGAGCTAAGGAAGACGTCGCCCTCGTTTTCAAAGAGCCTGTCCACGCTGGTGTTCATTAGCTTGTTATTCTTAAATCCAGTCAAGTGAAAGCTGGCGAAAGAGGATCTTGACATAGGATTTATATCGCCGGTGGACAACGCCATCAGCGCCGCAGATGGTATCGGTGTATTTTTGGGGCCGGGACTCCTTGGTCCCAGTCCAGCTTCTAAAGCGGGAACTAAGCTTCGAGACATCATGTCTGCCGCGGACCGCGGCCTGGTGAACGGCATCGCGCTGTGCGGGAAGGTTTTCGGTTTAATGGGTGTGATCAACATATGCTCCGTCCAGGAGGTCTCCAACGACGGTCTCTCGAGTCGTTCCACGTCAACGTTTAATGTGCGCTGGGCGAAAGGCACCGCGAACGTTTCCGGTGGTATGCTTTGCAGCCAGGAAAGCAAGCTCAAATCGGAGTCGCTGAAACCAACCGAACCGTCCAGCAATCTTGAAAAATTCATCTCCACCTATAACAAAGACAGTCATTAAATAAATATGGTTCGATATAATAAAATTGAGTAATTTTTAATCGACGAAGTAGTTAGCCACTCCCAAGTACAAGCACAAATATTACTCGGAGTATTTTTAGTAGAAGAATAAACATGTATATATCGCCAACCATAAATTTGAAGTCGCTTCCTCAGTTATATCAATATGGTATTTATTGCCAATTGTTCTTGGAAACGTTGGCACACTGTTTCTTTCAAACTTCTGGCTCGCGATATGAATTATCAACGATGAAACAATTACCTGCTCGCTCTCCTTCGAGCCTGTCGCCTTGGCCTGGCAGTAATTAACGCAAGACTCGTACAAAATGCCCTTGATGATCAGCTGTATAAGCCGATCGTTCTTCGCCGAGGTGACCGGATGCGACGGATCGGTGCTCTTTCTGTCACCAGGCAGAAACTTTTCCACCAACGGATGTACTTCACGGAAGCACTGAACTCTGGCATTGCTAGGATTCCAGTCCTTATACTGCAGGTGGTCCGTGAGTCGCGGGAGCGTCAACAGCAAACACAAGCTGCTGTACTCCTCTTTCGATGGCGCAACCTTCTCGAGATCGCTCAAAACTTTGACAACTTCCTCGACGGCGTTGTCGACACTACCGTTCGTCCCCGCGGCGATCACGTTCGCCTCGGACTTGATGCACAACAGTTCCACATACTTGTGCCTCAGGATCGAATAGGTGAACTTTCTCATGTCGAAGTCCGGCAACGCCTCCAATGGCTGAATGAACTCCAGCACGTCGTCCCATTGCCCGTCGAGGATGAGCTGACGAAGGAACAGTACATCGTCGCTGTACTGACCGTTTATTACACCTGTCTCGCGTTCCAACGAGAGCTGCGAGATGTGAAGGTCACGGCTGTGGAGGAACTCCAAGGTTAATCGTACCACATCCTCCTCGCGCAGCGTCAGGTGCGCCGCCGGCATCACGTACCGAATACGCAACCTGGACAGTTTCCAGAACACAGAATTATAATCTCGACGAGGAAATTAAAATTTTATTGATAAAATGTTCGATATTTAGTATTGAGATTGTGTACACCGACGTTGTTCGCCATTTTCAGTAGCTTCGTCCACTGGGTTTGTCAATTAAATATTCTTAACTAATACACTAAAGATATAATATTATATTATGGTAGTTGTACTATAGTTTATTCAACCACAAATGGGGGAAAATATTATTTGTATTACTGAAACACCGTCCCCTCTGATTTCCATTTGGGGTATTCCGGTTTTCTCTTTCTATTTTTATTTTCTTACAATGCCAAACGGATAAGCAATATCTGCTGCCGACTGTATCATAAAGTTTAGTAAATTTAATTGATTACTATTGCAAGACTCGTATGTGAGCCAATATCGAAATTGCGTCGTTTTATTGTGACCTACCGGGCAGTGATTCTACCGTTCAACATATGACGATCTGATTCACCGGAATTGCTGTCCAACCGATACATGGTATTGCAAAACTGAGTAATGGTATGCGCGCGAAGAATGTGCGAAATCGTTGCTTTTACATGTTCGTTGCACTTTGAGGTCACCGACCCTCCTGACATGCCCTGATTATCGCACGAAATGGATGGATAGATCGGTACGTTGATCTGGTATTCTCCTACTGAACTACTCTTCTCCTACGTAAATGCATCGAATCTAATAAATTGCTCGTCTTTCCCTCCGTATTTGTACGCACCAAGGTATTTCAATGTTCCTATTATAATTCATGCATTCACCGGTCGAACGATGAAATCGCGCAAGCTGTATCTTCAATGGCATTGCAACGAGAAAGTCGCGGTGCGTTTAGTAGATTAGAACGATGGCACAGATTTGCGTGCGAGTGGTTATTATATGGCGATCGTATAACGATGGTATTTCATTTTATTCCAGGACCGTTTGAAAATACAGAAATTGAGTCGGGTGTATAAATCCAATATTTCGATCGCTGCTGTAAAACATGCCACTTTATATTCACCGTGAAACATTGTGCTAGCAGACTCCGCAGATATTGAGGAGCCAGAGATGTCGGCGGGAAGAGTATAGGTAAAAGGAAAATCGTTATCTACTGTCGCCATATGGTGTCGAAAGTTTGCTTGGAGGCTGTTCCCGGATCGATGGATATGAATTATTAATCCCCGCGTACCAAATCGCAGATAAGACACAGCGAAAAGGACAGCTATTTTTTGCGGTTCGAAGAAGCTGATGTTCGGAAAAAGCGTATACTTTTCTAAGAAGGTATAATATTACGTTGACGGCAATGGTGAAATACGTATTAGAGGAATCCAATAAAGAATGACCCAGAAAACGGATTGCTACAATCCACATACTTATAATACGCTGGCTTGACAAAAGTGCGTTGGGCGTGAAATATGTAGTATCAGCACATCGGTGGATTAATTTATACGTTCTTAGGGCCCGAAAATCACAGTCTTCGTTAAACTTTCACACCATCGACTACAAAGGACAACAACGATGCGGGCGACACTGGTAAGTCTCCCGAGGCAGTAGACACTTGAAATATTAATGGTGCTAATTACTAATTTCGTATACAGTATCCAAAGTTTTGAAGCGACGGGTCGCATTTAAAGATGTTTTATTTGCAGCTGTCAATAGTGATACTATTAATCGGCCATACAGTGGCGGACATTATGCTGCCGCCTGGTCACGAAAAAAAGGAGTCTAAATTAGAAAAGCAATCGGATCAACAAGAGGCCGTAACAGAACCTCTAGAAACTCTGCCTCAGGCTGGAGTAGAAAACACATTGGATCCGGGATTTCATATGGAACTTCATCCAGTGTACTCAGACGGCTATCATATCTCTGCCGATGCTGTAAAAACGTTACTGCAATCACAATATTGGGTACCGTCGGTATCGAACGTAAATTACAGGCACGTGATACCTGCAAGCAGTGCCCCTGCAGTTGCAGGTGTGCCTGCGCCTCACCATCAAAACTATTTACCCTTGGTGAGTGTGACAATAAATTAATTATGTTTACGCAGATGCATAATGAAGGTGTAGAAAGAGTTCGGTGAATATTTTCGGAATCGCCCTAATAAAACGATTAATCCATCATTTTTTTCAGCCAGTACATAACAGACATAAACGGTCTACTCAGGGCGACGGATCCATGGCATCGAAGCAGAGGAATAAACGCGATAAAGATGATGTGGCCACGAAGCAGACCTTAGATAACAACATGTTCTCGGTCGTTGATTTGCCAAGCGAAAGGGGTAAGACACGAATCGAGTGCACAACAGGCAGCACAATTGCACTGCGTTGATAACAATCGATACAATTATTCGAATGTAGCAAAGAAGTGCCATTCTCGACATTTGCAATATTTGTTTTTGAATCTGAAATAATAATCCACAGTACTACAAGTGGCATAAAGTATTTAAACAGCTTCATTTACCACAGGATTAATCGTGCATGTCGTACTGTTTTAAAACAATTGCAGAGAAATGAACTTCGAGGGGAATCCAATTCTGTGACCAATGTTTTCAAATGTATTCGTTTTTCCAGAGGGGAAGCGCGTCAACACCCGTCAAAGCACCGGTGCTCTGTTAGGCCTAAATCCATCGAATATGTATCCTATACAACAGTACCGTACCATCCAAATGGATCCAGTACATACCGCACATCAGGACATGGCAGCCCAGCAAACGATGTCTCAAATAAATTCTCGCGCAGTGAACCCAGAATCACTGTCTCTACAGAGACAACACTTATCAGGCCCCATGCACATCGCCCTTCCAAGGGGCAATCTTGGAAATATGCAACACACTATGATGGTGCAGCAAACTGCTCCTCAGCAACAACAATTGCCATACCCTCAATACAGACTTGCAACCGATCCTAGACAAAAATCTACTACATTCAGATCGTCGCCAACCGAAGAATCGGGCATGCAGTCGGACTCTCCAATGGTCGGAGTAAGAATTTGATGTTCATGCGACATAATTTTCTTCTTTGCTTTTTCATTTCAAGTAGACGCTAGAATCCGATGACTGTTGATCGACTGCGAATAACGGAAACGTTAATCGATTGCACTTGCAGGCACCCAATCAAAGTGGAACGAACAGCGACGCCGAGATGGTGGGCACGAAGCACAAGAAAATGAAGGTGGTGCAGCACGTGCACCATCACACCGTCATCGAAGGTCCTGCCCAACAGCAAAACCAGGGTCCCATCATAGAGGATGAGCCTCCTATGAAACAACCAATTGTTCAGCCAGAAGAGCCGCAGTTTATAAAATATTATCAAGTTCCGTCTGTTCAGCCGAATTACGTACCGGCCACACAATACTACGTTATGCCTCCTGCATATCCTACAAGTTATGCCGGTAATTGTGGTTACGGATATTCAGCTGGGCCTGCCTATTCGCCAGTTAAAGTCTGCTTGCAAGCTGTTGACAACATGTATATGGTTTAATCGAAATCTCCTCCATGGAACTGGTAACGGCCACGATAGGTTAGATAACTTAATTTATTCTATTTCTATGCAACATTTATGTAATAACATTTCGCAGTTTCTATCGCGGATGTCATCGCAGTCTACCCATTCGATTTGTAACTTTTATATGTGCACCTACGGAAAGCAGTATCTTTCAATAAAGATATAACCATAAATACCATCGAGTTTATTAAACGCTTAGAGAACGGTATCGCCGATAAACCTTCCCGCAAATCGCCCATAACGTGCAATTATTTGCTCAGTCAGTGGGAAAGGAAAAGAAAAATCATTTCCCCGATCCTCCGCGTATTCCCACACGGCAATTGCCTTTCATTCCGGTTCCTTCACGCGTCCCCGAGTCCGTTCGTGTCGCGAGTTCACGAAAGATTTTCCTGCCATTAAAGTCGACCGCCCCTTAATCAGCGCATTAACACCGCGGGCGTGAAACTTTCGCAGAAGGGCGAGTTTCGCTGGCGGTTACCTGCCGCAACTCCGCGACAACCCAACGACTGCACGAAAATCCAATTTTAGACAATTTGCCGGGGGTGTTAATCGACCCGAACAGAGGTGCGAGACGTTTCGTGGATGAACGAGGGACATCGAATACCGACGACCGGAAAAGGAGCGCAAACACTGATCGAGCAATTTCTGATTTCTCATCCGGGACCGAAACTCGTTCGTTTCGCCAGCCTCCCTTAACCGTATCCCCTGCCGTTTGCCGTGAAATTTAATTTCTTCCAAGCTGCGAAATTTCAACGGAACGGGCATCGCCCGTGTTTGCCATTCGTTACGCTCGTCGAAAGTGCAAGCGACGAGATAAGGAAATTGCTCTGTGTAACGAAGTTCCGAGACGTGCCTCGGAGAATACACGACCCTGAACAGATGCACTGGTGCGATTATGGCTGGTGTATGGGGAGTCTAGGTCGGCGAAACGAGGACGTGGACGCAGGTAAATTATACATTTGCCGCGGTGCTTTCCCATTGTCATGCAGCGGGAAAAGGGACAGGGGGAAACGGGAAAATTTGACGGTGAAATTATTTAGATTCATTTTCATAGGAATGGTCGTGCCTGTCGAGTTTTTACGGGGCAACTGAATTCAATTTCCCTCTAAATCGCGGGAAATGCAGGGAATAAGATAGAATCTTATAGACGCGTCGTGGAACAAGAAGTAAATTGTGTTTCGGTAATGCAGCCAGACAAAATACATGTTTCATTCGCGAGTGGCCTTCGTGCAAGTTAATAGCCCGTTTAATCTCGCTATCACCTGGCACCGAATTTCCAGGTTATTCGGCCTTTTCTTAATACCAAGAACTGGCGCCACGATGTTCCCGGAATCAATAGTCCTTGCAGTCGAAAACGAACAACGATCAGGTATTTTTGGTGTTTTCGTGAAATCGATATTCTCATGCGCGATAGTGTACAATTTTTTAACTCGGAGTTGGGAGGAAAACTGAATTTGAAGCAACGTTATATATAAAATAATTGCGAGAAACGTTGAGGAATATGTACATAGGTAAAGTGGATCGCCTGCTGTAGAATTCAATTACGAACGGTGCAATTGACATAATGAAATTCGAGCAATATGGAAGATTCAATGAACAGACAACGTTTGTCAATAAGGCAACCTGAAGGGATGTTTCCTCAATGAAAATGTTTTTTCACAGCATTCACTATTTGACGTACATAACTCGGTATCCAATACAAACAGTACGTCAGGAATTATTCATGACCGATGCTCGTCTACTTATTAAAATGGCTAATTGATACAAATCGATGGGGCGGTGCGTTTATTGAGCGGAAATTGCGAATCGTCCGTAAATTGTTCCGCCACGTTTACCATCGTATAACGAACGATACAAACTCGCCGTTATTCTCGTAACAAGTAGCTCTAAACGGTTATAATTATATACTAGTTAAGGAGGGCTGGCATTTCTCGTAGAAACCATCGATCGATATTTGGTCGTTAATTATATTATAAGTTATTGTATGAGATCGAACGATACAAATTACCCATTACCTCTCAGCGAAATCGACATTTTATTGCGGCTGCCATGAATTATTGTACAGTGCCCAGAATTTCTATAAAGTCACCATAGTTTTGATAAATTCTTGTAATTATTCCATATCAGTGAAACATTTGTGTTTGGTAGCATTTTGCGATTAATAAAAGAAAGTGACAAAATTAAATTTAATCAGAATACTGCTTTTTTTTCTTTTAGCATAATACAATATTAGAAAAGATTAAGATTACTTAAAGATTAGAGTGCCTGGCATAGGCGGCAGGTCTGCCGAAGCACCTCCGCAAATTTCAAGTCAATCGGACAACTAGATCATGGCATATCGTGTCAGCTATGCTAGAAAACATGGCTTCGAGGCAAACCATTGGTTTTGAAAAAAATAAGTTTCTTCAAACTTAAAAACACAGACACCCCTTTAATTTTTAATCTAGCTGTCCATCCATGCCAAGTTAAATTCAAGTTTTATAAACAAGCAAATACAGTTCCAGAAGAATAACAATGCTTTCGAATGACCCAAGTCTGATGCGAGTTTTCCCATGACATCCAGGTCTGCGCCAACTTTTCGAATGCCCAATTCAACGTAAAAACAATAAAAGAACGAGGAGGAAAGCGGGAGGAAAAAACAGCACGCTGTTCAATTTGTATTCTCGAACAACGCTTGAAGAAAGCACGGATCTCGTGAAGCACATTGCCCTTAGCCGGAAAACGGCGCGACGCAAAGAAAAAAGTTCGAAAACAATCTCTGGGAGGCTATGAAAGCTGGGTCGTTTCGTCTTCTGGGTACCGACTGGCGCTTAATGTCTGACTGAGCTGTTCCACGATCCTTTACTATCGGTGTTTCTCAGCTTCCCGCCATATTCGTAATTCCGGCTGCCAGACGCCCAGACAGCCACCGTGACACTATTACGTGTTCAGAACTTGGAATGGCCCGTTAATTTATTCGATGACTTCCGGGGAGAATCAATAACCACGACGCCATCCTGCTGATTAACGGGTCGAAACTTCGAGACTCGATCGACGCTTCTTCTGGTATTCAAATCATCCACGCTAGATATGATTAACGTGTTTGAGAATTTCTCTTCGCTACCGTGAAAGTAACGTTGGTCAATTTTTCGTCGTCGAAGCACGATTTCTGCCACCGGATTTTGCCGCAAACTTGTAGTAATTGCACGGCCGCAGCGAGAATATAAAGTATTTAGCAGGTTGCGTTTAAAACCGATTCCACGAGACCGCGTTCCTGTACGTGGTCGCGTAAAAACTAGTTCCTACCTGTCCCAATCATCCACTAGGATATTTCGCCGGACGGCTAAAGGATATATATGCGCTAATAGCGTGTCAGTGTCCGCAGTTTTATCTACCGACACGATTTACACCAGGAAGTCTCGAGCAGACAAGCTACGCTGCAAGCCCATGCATTACATCTAGTACCGAAATTAGATACTCGTAAAGTGCTGTTGAAATAATTAACCTGCGCTTCGTTTTCATGCCGCAGAATAAGTTATCCCGTTCCACGGGTCGCGGAATATTTGTGACGATGTGGGTCATCGGCCTCCGGCACGCCGTTGGTCCGATTCGTTACGTTTACCTGCGTGGCTCGCGATAGCGATTCAGAAAAGGGTATCTGGACTCTTCTTCGTTCAATGGCGGAGTCGCGTGGCGCGTTCTTTTTTTTCACTCCTTTTCTTGGGCCGGTGCACGAGTAAAGGAGCCATTACCCGGCCGGTAATGGAGGTATTCAAGCAGCTCACCTTTGACCCGCGATACCGGTGCATGTGTACTCTAGAAAGTAGCTAGTCGCTGACAACCTTTTCCCTCTTTTTCCACCGACACAAATTCCCCGATAGGCTCTTACCTCCGGGAAACCGCGAAAGTCTCGTTTACCCGGACGAGGACGAAACGTGGCACGGTACACTCGACTCACGCGGAGATCCCGATGTATGTTTGCATTAACGGTTGCTTAATAAATGCGACGCGATTGCCAGAGGAGTGTCGGTGCAACGTGAAATCCGTTGTTGCACGCTGGGTGCTCGCGTGATTAATGCATTTGCGAGTTTCCCGTTTTTCGACGATATCAATGGAAGTGGGATTCCTCGGTGAGCAAGGTTGTTTTTTGCAGAGAAATCGATGTCTGTCCTACGTATCGCTGCACTCTTAGAGTATGCTTGAGTACCGAAAGATCGTGTGCAAATAGGTTAATCACTTTCCAAGGATTGAAAGCGAGCCAAGTTATTACAACCGCCTCTTGTAATGGCGGAAAAATTGCCTTTCCACGAGCTTTCGATAATACGATGACGTATTACATTGCATGAAAGAGTTTCTGCTGATCTTTCTTCCTTGGCGATTATGTTAGTTTGACAATGTTAGAAAATTGACTCTAGACCTTTGGTAGATGTTTGCATTAAAACTGGACGAGCGTGAAAGGAGAAATAAATACAAAAGTGACGATAATTCCACGGCTACGTGGTTGGAATTGTTGAAGTTGCCCGTCAAGTTCGATCGTGGCAATTGCAGAGGCAGAACCGGACGTGTGGGATGTGTATGATCGTGGGAAGCAGAAAAATGGCAAGCATATTGTCGGCCTGTTTCCCAATCGTTGAGACGGTGAAATGGGAAAGGAGAAGAAACGAGGGTTTCTGCCAGAATGCAGTCGAAGTGCCCGTTGTATTCTTGAGCAATCCTGCAAAGTGGCTATACACGAATCCTGGTCTATATTTGTACCCATTATTCGACGAACAGAACGAAATCAGAACAGCCAGTAATCAAATTCGTCCACGAAATCGTATTTAATGGCTTCATCGAAATATCGACCACGTTTCTTTCATTATTCAAAAATAATTTCAACCGCGAAACAATGTAATTGTTTCAATTTCAAATCTTTTCAAAATCGTTCTAACAGTATCGATTCTTCCATTAACTCACGGGCATCTCCAACCACAAGGCAGACATCACTCAATATTCATACGAGTATTTCAAACAAAGGATACTACCGACGACATACCAGTCCAAGATTAACCACGATCGTTCCTCCGCACGCACAGGGGAAAGAATAGCAACATAATTCGTCAGCATCGTGGTGTACCATTCACCCTAGCGCAATCGACGGTACCCTTTTGTTTATGGAGTCCCCTGCCCACCAAGTGCACAGGTCACGTATATATGTAGTTTTTCATTGGCAGCGAAGTCTGAGCGGGGATGAGCTCAGAAGGGTTTGTCCACGGGTTAATCCGCGTCATTCAGACACGATGAATGCTAACAGAGATGCTGCCTGCTTCTACATTTTTCCAAAATAAAGCCGACCGTTTATTTCTCTAAAATGTACCACCAGCCATTCTCTTGGCTATCTTATACTTGCATAAAAGCTTCGCAATCGGTTTATAAAGGCTGGTAATGATCCAGTCATCGACTATCGAGTTTTAATAGGCCTCCGTTTCGTTGAAGCCGCGGACAAATTGAATTCAATATTCATTGAAGCCGCGAACCTCTTTAACAGCATTTTAAACGTGGCCTTGCTCTTGGAAGAGATCGAGGCCTACTCGAATGGGTTCACGCAGAGCCCTTTATTCCCAACAAGTTCTCGGCAACTTCATCCATTGTTTCGCGAACGAATCAGCCCCAACATGGCCGATAAAGCGTGAAAGTAGCTCACCGCGATTTGTCAAACCGTCGCTCTTTATGACCAAGCAGAATTGAACAGAGAGGATGAAGCTCAGCGAGGAGATCCATGCACAGATAAATCTGGGGGCTCATAAATTTACCACAGCCTCGGGGTAGCATCGTAAGCAAGACTGGTATATACTACATACAATATACTTTTATACTTTCTATAATCATTTTCGAGACATCTTCAATGAACAGGTTATTTTTATATCATATACTTTCGATGTAGAAGAAAGCTGGATTGCAAATTTTTTTTTAAGATTCAGAACACTGCTTTGTATTAGCCTTTTGCACATATGGTTACTAATATTTCAACTACATAACATATCTTTCTCAAGTCAAAAATATCATTGTTTACAAAAATGGCCACACTTTGAAGCTCAAGCTGATTATTTCGATTTTGTTTTTTGCTTTCGCATAATAAAAAGTTAGAAAAAATTAAGCTTGCCTAAAGATCTAGTACCTGCCATAGCGACAGGTCTGCTGCAGAACCTCACCAAATTTCAAGTCAATCGGACAACTAGATCTTCAGATATTATGTCAGCCATGACAGAAAACAAGATTTCGAGAGAGTTTGTGTCGCTTATATGAAACTTTACGTGTGGGATACATTTAATATCTGTACCTCCGTTTTTATTTTTACAAATTCCGAGATATCCTTTGACCCGAATATTTTCCAAGATATGGACTTTAAGAAAATACCCCTTCAATTAAATTTTGCAAGCCAGATATGCCGCCAATATAGAATTTCTCAAACGACGAAAAATTTGTTGGCAAATTTTGCACGCTTCCCACGAAGCTTCGAGGATGTTATCATACCATTAGGCAACGATACGTCGAAAACGGCCGTGCATGTATCATAGAAGGCTCACAAACCGCAGGGGGTGTACCTCTGGAATTGCAATCTGTCGGCTTCAAACCACTGTACGATCTTTCCAACGTTTCACGGATGAATCGTTCGCTAATGTGGCCGATAATGCCCGTCGGAAACAGTTGTCGTGTCTGATTCGAACGGTCCGTCCAAAAGACGTGATTATGTAAGCGGATCGGCAGATTGAAAGCAGATTTTGCGGTTCGTCGTGCAAATCCCTCGAGTCTGGCGCCAGGGTGAAAGGAATTTGCAGGATAGGTCCGTCTCGCTTGGAGAAAATGGAGGCCAATAAAATGTCGAGTTGGAAAACCGCTGAATGTTTCCAGACGATTTTTTGCGAACTGCCGGGAAACAAATTAACGCGTAACACTTGCTATCTAGGGTAAGACAATTCGCGCGGTTTCGCTAGATAGTCTTCATTAAAATAAATTAACCTTACGCGTGCTCGTGATACTTTATAATTCTACAGTAGTCGCATTGTAATAAATATCTATTATAATATTTATATCTTAGCTAATCTTTGATTGCAGTTTCCGACGAAAAGAAGCACAGAATACATGCTTGCTCCAATATTCTGAATACCTTCGTATTCTTATAATTGACTAGAAAACCTATCTACAAATGAAATTTAAACCATCCACATGCAGCAACCAACAGATCGGTCGTCAAGTTGTTGAGATTGGCGGACGAGCTCTATACCTATTTGCACCCACTTGATCGCCTTGCTGTTCAACCTTTCGAGAGTATTTTCTCTGGCAATTTTCCATAAAGAAAACTACAGATTGCAATCTTAGGTACTTAACATTTGCTCACCTACGGCATAACGTGACTTACTCGGAAAATAGAAAAATCGACATATGTAACTCAACAGACGTTTAAATGATGATCAAATATTGTAGCTGGTATTGACAAAGAAACCATGCATGTATTTACTTCCTCTTTATCGTCTGCTTGCACGCCGTGGACATTCACGTAACACGATTCACTGGAACGTGCATCACACACGGAATCTCGTATCTGATGGGAGCACGGAACCGGAAGCACGTGGCTGAACCGTACAAACGACGTCGCACGATACACTGACTCGACGCCAGGCGTCCCGACGTCTCTGCGACGGCGCCCGTACTCCGGAACGCGGCGTATGCACGCAGACCGTCGCACGCGTCGAAACGCCTCGCGAAAGATGAATGCTATCTGGTAATTCGAAAGTGCTGAATAATAATGGTCTTGCGCGAACGAAAGCTTCGTGAATGGCTCTGTCGTCTTGGTTGCATTTTTCGACGGAGCTAACGTTTCTGACGATTAATGTATTGCAAATTATTCGCTACTTTCTTCCGTATCATTGTAGTTTTTTTTCAGTTGATAATTGTAGATATTCCAGATATTCCATTTGTTAGTTTAAGTTTGCCTGTGATTAATGATTTCACTTTATCTCAATTTTAGTAAGAACTGTTTCTGTTCTTATTCCGTGGAATCACAATATTCTATCATAAATAATTAAACGCGTCGAGACGCACGAAAATACGATATTTTCGTGCTAAATTTTATTCGCGCAGCCCACGCAACGTGGCACAAATGCACAGTGTGGAAGACGGTACAAGAGAGAATCGATCTCCAGGGAGTCTGGTTGGGTATAGGTGAATGTAGGTGTTGGCTAAAAAATGTCTCGATTACGTCAGTGGGGAATTCTTGGAGCGGAGATCCATATTGAACGAAGGAGCAAGTGTTATAATTAATGATAGTGAATATGTACTCTGATGGGAGTACTATCGGGACGAAAATGATAGACGCGCAGGACGTAATTACGGGAATTATTTTAAACAAGTACCAACATGCAACTTTATCACGAGCATTGATTGAGAAAAAAGAGAGGCACATCTTGAAGTAGAAGTATGGTAAAATACGTGAATAATGCATAAGCCTACAATAATAATTAGCTTCCCATTACCTACCGAAAAAGATTATACTTTACAAATTGTTTTTTCTATTTCAAGATTTTGATTTTAAGATTCTGATTACAAGAATTTTGTTTATGTATTCTGAATAATTCAGCCCGGAACACCTGATAACAAACACCTCTTCCGGAACTAAAATTAATTTAATAGACAATTACAACGTATCGTAAAGCTTGTAGAACCATGAAGTGTCTCTAGACGGAGTCTATACATCAATGTATTGTTTCGCAGTGTAAAGGGCATGTGTCTCAATCTTATTGTCTGCTAAACGAAAGGGTTAACGAAGAAGCGTGTACCCTCATAGAGCGGAGATTCAATTAAACGGCTACCCCTTGCTCACCGTTCTATTTACTCGTCCGTGCCGTCTACTTATCTCCCGGAAGTGCTCGACACGCACTGTTCGTTAACACTTCGATTAGCATATAGCGGCGTAAGCAGTATCCTTCCGTTCGCTATGTAATCATTAAAGTAATGGTAATCATTTAATCGTAGTTATCAGGAGTCAGCCGATTTCTCATCGCGCGGTTTCACAGTTCAATCTCCATTAATAGGAAGTCAGAACGTGAAGCAAAATGGACAGGGGAGGTTTAACACGTAATTAAATGCATTAACTAGCGTGAGAGCGTTAATCAAATTAATTAGTAGATTAGAAAATCGGCAACCTTCCATTTCGTGCGAAACAACTTCGTGGTTACGTAACGAGAAGAACTATATTTCTTCTTTCTTTCCAACGCCAATCGAATGTATCAAACTCGAAGACTGGAAACGAACGACCCACGTCAATTTCCCCTGTCATTTCAGTGTTGACAATGAACAATGGAATTACACGCTGCGACGTATAAAAATATGACTTAACACGTATGAAGCAGCCCCGCAAGTTTTCTCTTTAAAAGGGGATTAAATGGTGGTTGGCAATCATCTGCCACCCCATGCAACCTTACATTCTTGAGGTACGCAAGTCAACGCGATTAAACGCCAAGGAATTGCAACCTCACTAGATATAAATGTCGACTGGAAAGGAAACATCGAAATACCAAGCATGTGAAATTACACTGTCAGTTGGAAACTTATGGTAGGAAATAAAGAACTGTGCTGGGTAAATTTGTGCGATTCGTGGTGTAGCAACGCAGCAATAAAATAATACAGACCGGAGCAATTTAGGAACAATGGTATTCGTGCGTGTATTCGACGCACGATGAAAAGAGTTACGAGCGCTCTTCGACCTATCCAGCTGCTCCCTGCTATTTCGTGAAATCCTTTTTATAGACACTTTTATAGATACAGATGGAAGCGTAACGAATTGCAGCAGAATCGAACTTCTGAATCTAATGAGGAGCGTGAAAGGTAGCAAATGATCTCTAATAAATGAAGACGCATTCGAGTATGCCAAGAAATTCCATGTCTGGTCTAGAAAATCGGATTACTTCGAGTATAAACTACGTGTCCCGAAAACTTATTGCCTTCCTCGAGAACCGTACAACAACGTGCTGTTTCCTAGTGACGGGCATGTTTTATTCATGCCTGCCATTCATGGCGGTAGAACGCCGAAAGATTTACTACCGTCGACTTTCGGTCTGTCACCGATTTCAATTTACCGCGTGTCGTTCGCCCGAGAGAAGAGTGATTAGCCAAGGGAACAATAAACGCGACCAGACACCACGAAGTCTAATAACTGTTAAGAGCCACCTCGAGAAGCTCCATTCACAAAGGCACATTAAAGTCTGAACAATAAAGCAAGACCAAAGCCATTCACCAGTTCGAATCGTCACGGTGCAGCTATCTTCTATTTAATGTAGCGGCAAGGACTTAAATAACTCGCCAGCAGAGATCACGCGGTAGCAAGTTCACCGACATTTCGGTGAAGTTGGACCGAGGACTATCAATTTAATACAGTAAGCTGCAGCATTCGGAAAGCTATGTAAATAAATAATACAATTTTCACTCCGTTAATTCAGTACACAGTCCGGCTTTCAGTTGTAAGTAATTAGTTAATACACGCTTTCACTTGGGCGAAATTTTTAACATCAATTGCGTCTGGAAATCTCGGGCTCAACAAAGCGAAGTTGACAGAACTCGTCACTAAACTAACTTTACGACGGCAATCTCCTCTCGTTAGCGCCTGAAGGCTCTCAACGTTTCACCGTTCCATCCAGCGAGTGATCGAACAATTTTAACAACCCCGACGAAACTATTACCCACCGATGTAATTGGCCCGCGACTTTTGTCGCATCATCAACGCCGTCATAAATACACCGAACGTTATATTTCATCGTGGATCTCGTTCGTCTGTGTTACCTCGTAATTCTCACGAGAACCATAAGATCCTCCTTATAAAGCATGGGACGATTCTCACATGGTGTACCGGTCCCGCTGACCTCTCCTTGAACTTCGACTACCCGCTGAACGTCTCTGGTCGAACCGAACTTCCGCGTACGAAACATATCGATGCACCGACTAAGTACGTTGTGCGACTTATTGTTAGTTCAATCCTTTCCTCGGCATTCCTTTGAACGTAACATCCGCGGAATCTTACGAATGGCCAAATGGACGAAGAAAGAAAAATCTTGCGATCCTCGAGTGCGATCAGCTCGATTGCACTTTTGACCCCCGTACAACAGACGCTGCTGCTCGCTTAAACGATGTTCGATTATTATGGGTACACCGGGGGACCGGAAATTATTTGCGTGCACCTGCCGTCTCGGTGGTTTCACGGTGAAAGTGAAAAGAACGAGGGCACTAATTGGCGATTAAGAATAAGGCGAATAAGTAATAGTTGGAACTTCCTTGGAAGCGGTTGGTCGTTTGTCAGAGGAACGTGTTTTACTTTCGTCGTTCAAGATGGTTTTCTTCAAACGATCAAATGAATAATTGCGGGAAATTTCTCGACAAGAAAAGTGTTGCTCGTTGGCTCCCGAGATTTTGTGAAATTTTCAGGACGAAAGATATTAATCGGCGTGGCTAATCGAGGCTGTATTTATCTTGAATGGAAGAAAGTAAACCAATAGAAAAAATCTATTCGAATGATTGAACAATGAGAACTGAATGGCGAGGTAAAAGGAGGAGCGGTATCGATTTAAGTTTCAAATAGAAGGCAGTATAGCGTAACTGAGAGTTGCGTTAATTACTTAGATTGAAGGAACACTTCGAGCATCGCAATTGAATTAATATTATACACACGATCTTGAAAATATTTATTTTCCACTTATGATCTGGTAAGCTTTATGTGGATGCATCCGTGAACTATGATGTTACGTGGAGCAACGTTCGTTCCGGACTGTGTATTTTCTTTAATTGACCGTATACTTTTTCTCTCTCCATCGCCAACATGCAAATTTCTTGCCATGTTCGGCGTTTTCCTTGTTCAATGTCGACACGTACACGCAGCAACTTGCATTTACTCTGCTCGAGGAATCATGAAATCGGACGAGAGTCAAAGAAGCAGACGTAAAATTGTTTGGCAAATCTAATGAGGAACATTGTCCATGAAACTGTTGCTCCCATATCGGTTTTATTTAAGAGAGCACGGAAGAGATTAAATGTTGTGCAGTGTACGTTAATGATATTGAAGATTTTTATTTAGCCGTTGTGTTTCCATCAGTTCAGAAGGATTAGTTAGAATACCTTATGACGTAGAATGTTTTGTGGTCTGAACCAAAATTTACCCAAGCGTAGCTTCTCAACTTTAAAGCTTATTAGAACTTCGGTTTACGTCGAACTCTTCCAAATACCCTTGCTCTCATAAGGAAGAACTACATCTTTAAAATCCTCTTACCGAACTATCCGCCATCTCCAAACGATCAATATTTATTTATATTTCTGAAACAGTCCATAAATCCAGGCAACACTAATTTCCTTCTCTAGAAAGAAAACACACACAATTGGGTAGTTAATAGTTTCCGCCGTATGTTTAAACAATAAAATTATACGCGCAAATCAAAAGTTCCTCTAGTAATTAAAAGTAGCTCCAATGAAACTACGACGAAGAACGAAGCGAACCGAGAAATAATCTACAACAGCCAACATACCATAAAATAAAATCCTCGAGCGCGTAATCCCCAAGTAAGATCATGTTTTATTAATGATTCACCGTCGTGGAGTTTAGTCACACTGATTCCGCGTAAAGGCGCACGAGTCAACGCGTCTTTCACGTTCGTAGGAACCGGTACTTCGGTAAAAATCATCCAGATAACGAATGCATAGAAATTTCCGCGCATCAAGGGGTCTTCGCTGACAAATGCAACCGCCGTCGAAAAGGAACATCGTCCGATTACACTTTCGTAACAACCGTTATACTAGACGATTTCGAGAGACCCTGGTAATTAAGAGAAGAGTCCAACAGGTAACTCGTAGAAAGTAGAATCAACCATAAACGGATGTTTTGGTCATTATCGTTTTGGAATTCCTTTCTTGAGCGACAGACCGGCCAGCATAAGAAGATCGTGACCACGTGCGAGAACGAATGAAACGATTTCCACGACGACGAACCAGGCCAAGTTCGTGGCCGACCTTAGTCTAAGCGATACGTCAGGTGAGATCGTGACTGAACAGCAAAATTGAATATACTTTCGATCGCTGTGCGGAGAAACGATCCGTTGAATTTCACCGACCTGAAAAGCATTCGGCCCTGTTGCTTCCTGTCGTTTCACGAACGTAAATGATAAAACTATACTTATACACTATTTATGCATAAGTGCGTCTTTTTGCGCGTTCATTCTGAACGCTGGCCGCCTAGTAGACCCGGCGCATCTCCGACGAGGGACATTAGCGTAATTTCGCGTAACTCGAGCAGGACTATAAAACCCTTCACGGAAAACATTCCGTGCGTTACGGTTCTATGGTAATGCGAACGATTACGTTGACTACGCTGATGTTCCTAACAGTATCGAGCATTTCCGTGCAATCTTTAGGAGATTAACTAAGAAATGACTTGGTTATTGTGAACGCAAAAACAGTGGAAGAAAATGACGTGGTAATGCGAATGATTAGAATATTATTCGTAACAGTAGTGTCGTACCTTCCTAAGGTATCCTTCGAGAAATCCTCAATTACAGTGATGGCAGACGAAGCCACGACGACCATGGTAAAGCTCCTCTCCCATATCTCGATGTTCACCAAAAAGTTACCACGCAATCACTATTCGCAATCACTTGAATTAAAGGTGCAATTGCATGGAACCAACGAAAGAAGTATAGAGCCGAACGAATTCTGTCTACTTTCGAATTCACCTCACGGTCCCTAATACCCGAAAATGTTGTCAATCGTCATATTCAAAAGCACATTAGTACGGAAGTTCGCGCAATCGCCTGTGACTCAAAGGTAAGAGTGGACGTTCGCAAGCGTGACCACGAATCAACTCCTAACTCAATAATCATCGAGCCCGCGACCCTAGGTCAGTTACGAGCTACTTCCCCGGGCCTCGAGGTCCTCCTAACGACCCGTGTTAGTCACCTGACAGGAATACACGACGAATCACGAACCTTATCAATGGCACTACAACCCAGACCGCACTTGTTACGATTTACTCCAACGATCTCTAAGTAAACCCACGTTCCTCTGTCCCTTCACGGTGCATCTGTCCACATTCCTCGAGTCACTCGGGAATTTAGTTCGTGTACCGCGAAACCGACAAGTCCATGAAATAAACAACGATCACATCGCGCAAGGAATCGCTCCCAGCTGAATCACAATTTCAAGCATCGGTCTACTTCTTCGCTACTCTCGGCGTTTTCGATTCCACGCGTTCCAAGCGGATCGCCGGGCAGCCACGGTAAATGCGAACGTTCCTGAATCCCGGCACGCTCGAAGCGGATCCGTGAAACGAGCAACGTCTTCAGGACGCGACGCACGAGCGCGTAAAGCCACCGATGCACCGGCTGCAGTGCTGATGGGAAGAAGAAGAAGATACGACTGAGGTGCTCCGCGGCGATCAAGGCGCATTCACCTTGGCTCCACGCACCTGTGTACACGCGTGAGCGAATCTGCGCTTTCTCTCTCTTTCTCTCTCCGCCTATCCCTATCTGGCCAGCAGCACCAGAGCGCATACGCTCGCAACCGCTTCGACCCGCGTCCTCGCGAACTCTAAGCTCCTGCAGCGATCGACCAGCAGGTTCCTCCGTCAGACGACGGCCTCCACAGCCTTGATCTTGCTGCTCGAGAGCCACTCGAAGCTCGAGGCACGTTCACGGGTCACGATCGCGACTCGAACCGTGCCGATTATCGCCCGCAACCGGTCCCAAGTCGCAGAGAGCGTAGAATGCAAATCGAGGATGAGGTAGTTGCATTCGAAGGTGGCGATTTTGTGTTTCTTTTATTTTTGCCACTCCCCGAGCAGCGCATCGATATCGAACGTACTTATCGAATTCTGTATTCGTTTCTCTTTTCGGAGGCTAATTACTTACACGCAAACTTATCTTAAATTGCTGAGGGACACGCTTCTCTGTAACGAAGAATCCTGACGATTTGTTAACCTGGGCGTACCGTTGAGGTCTTGGAATCTTGCATTCTTGGGGCACGAGAGAACCAGAGAAAACAAGAGAGAGAGAGAGAGAGGCAGGTGGGGAGCAGATGGAAGAAAATAGCAATTAAACTCATCGGAAGGAGTCCAGACCGACTCGGTGGGCGCGATCTTAAATACTTCCGAGCGCAATTAAAACGCTGTTAATGCTGGTAATGAGAGCGCACGCATATACGGGCCTTTTAACGCAATTACAATACGCGATGTGTTTACAGTCACACTCTGAATACGACGAAACTGGAGATTTCAATACGCGCCTGTGACTTTGTTCAGTTACCCGCACGGCTTCAATAGAACGGGCGATCATGTATCCTATCGACGAAATCTGTTAACCAAATCCGCGAGTTTCCCTCGGCCGGCAGGATTAATTCGTGATGGAAAGTCATTTCCCCGAACTCCTCCTCCATTTAAATTTGGCCTTCCAAATTGTTGGCCATTATTCTGGTCTCTTTTGTACCAACAAAGAACGTCACAGATATTGATCGGGGGGGAAGAAAAAGTGATAGGCTTGGCGCCGATGTTTCCGTACGAGTATAAAAGTTCGAGAATTACTTTTATGGGACCATCCATCAACGCGGTCAAAATGCGTCCAATTATTGCGCCCAAAGTACATAACTCGTTGATGCGTTAATGGCGTGTTTCAACTTTCTATCGACGATGAACGAGGGAAAGAAGGTCAATCTTGGTGAAAATTAAATGATGAGAAGGACGAACGACTGTCGACGCGTTGGAATGCGTTGGTTAATAAACTTCGCGTCAGATCTATCGGTAATTAATTACGTTGAAAGGAGTAGAAGATTGATTCGCCGAGAAGAGCAAAGGTTCAAGATAGTCATACGAATGGAGAATTTCGCGGTTGATCCAATCACGAGAAATCGGGTCACGGGAGATTTTGATTGGAACGGAAAATTGCATAGTGAGCGCGAGGAAAATACATGTTTGTCTACATGTTCTAATTCAGTATGCATGTGTACCGTGGTGTTACACGAAGATCCAAGTTAATGCAGCCAGTTATATCGTTGGAAAGGGGAATACGTTATAACAGAAAATTTATATTTATTACCCAGAGAAATAAATTTTATAATTTCGTATTTTAGTTGAATTTATTTATTGTACCTGAGAGAAGCTTGATTAAGTTTAGTATAAAATTTCATCGTAATTGCATGTAACTGTTGAACACTGAAATTTTAACACCGAGCATCGGGGAAAAATCGATAATGATCGCCATAACTTACTCGTCAGTGAAATCAAATTCCATTGCCTGGCATGTGTAATAACACCGAAATTTAGCGTTAGCCGTTCCGCACCGAAACGACGAAAGTTTCACGTAAATCTTTGGCACTGTGCAGGTAAATATACCGTCTTCGACGTATGGCATGGATGCAATGCATACGATTCAGTAAAAATAACGGGACCAAATGATCTCTTACTGAAACTGGTTTTCCGGTACGAAACTGGGTACCGGCCACGTTGACTCCAATCACGATAGGACTCCATACCGCGAAGTAATCATAGAGATTACTCTCGTGCTAACTACCAAGCGCAAGTATTCGAGTTTCATTAAGCACAAGTTGCCAGAGATAGATTGGTCACGAATGTGAACGCGATAGTTTTGAATTGCACTTTCATTCGATCGTAAAGTAAGAAAGTAATTATCGGAACGGACTTTCCAGTGTACTATACGAAGGAAGGCATTGAGCGTACTCGTATACTGAATGAAATAAACAGTGTCGAGTATAATAAAACCTAATATTAAGATTAACTTGCGAATTCGTTCACCACTGTGACGAAAAAGAAAATGGAAAAGAAACGGACGCGTACAAGCCAAGTCATTCACTTCTGAACGGTAGGCGCGTGCTCGACGCTGAAATGCGTGAGATGCGTGTAATGCATTACGTCGCGTGGTACGCACGTGTCTAAAACCAGTTTCACGTGAATCTAAACGACTCCCGCGAAGCTTATTTCCCATTGGAATGCCGCAGTCGTAAAATTTCTAACAGCCGTGCGCCACTACGTGCAGTTCATTTATTACGAACGTGCGCGAATAACAATAAACGTACGGCCATGTTAAACTACTCAAAGCAGCGCACCCGCGACATTTTTGACCCATTATAGTTTTATCAATAGCTAGGTCGCATGTGAAATGCAGCGTGCTCCGTAATTCACACGATGCCCACAGCACGCTGTGGTAATTTACCACGGGAAGTGCGGTTGCGGCATTGACTTTCATCGTGACACGCGTTGGCGGGGTGGTTTTTTATTTAAATTTTCGTGCACATCACGTGACCCGACGACACCCTTGACTTGTATAGGGGATGAACATCGACATCCTTGGGAGGATCTTAGAAATGCTCCTTAGAAACATGCTTCGAAGAATGTTCTACTTATTTCTCGTATTAAACGATGAACCGGAAAAGCATCGCGTGCTATAGATAGCTTGAACTATCCGAATTCAAGAGTCACTTAACCTCGGAAGCCTCTATGACATGACAGCACTTTAAGTTAAGTCAGCAAAGTGAGGTTAAGTATCGGCACAGCAGACGACAACTTGGCAAGAATTTTAATACAGAGGCAATGTAACTCCGGGGAAATATTTCGGGAACGTGAGTCAAAGAGCAAGCCACGCTTTTGGGATTATGATCTGAACGCAGGTGATCTGCTTTCTTATACGGTATTTGACATGAACCGATCAATGCGAGTAAATTACTGTAAATCGTTGTGTGAAAGTTCTTGTATGAATGAAGAGGTCGTTTAATTTTGCTCGATTAATCTATTGGACGGCATATAATTGGCTTGAATTCGTGGTAAAAATAAACAGAGCGAGATGACAGCAGTACTGGTAGGGTGGCACGACGTGCGTAAGAGATCTCCAACCAAGCAGTACTATGACCGCTTTGCATCAGAAAATGCATATTTCCCGCCAAAGGCTATTCAACGAACGGGTATACACAACTCACGCGACTCTAGAATTATGTAACTATTGTTGCACGGCTCGTAAATAAAGGCTACTTACCGCTGATCAAGGCGAAAAACGTCAGGATCGCGCACACACACACGTTACACCTCGCACTGCTTAAGACAAACTGCCGTTCGTGGCGCTGTAACTTGCCACCATCTTGGATCGATCAGTCGGCGGTAGAAAAGTGCGGAGATTTTAATTCTCGAATCACTCTGTCGCAATGTTCGAGCGGGTCCCGTAAGCTTGCTTCTCGTCAAATAGGTGGTAAATAAAAATCAAACAATACCCTATTGTTACGATCATTACTTTCTTTTATTCTGCATTAGTTTGAAACACAAATAATAATCGCGGCTTAACGCACGATTACCGTACACGCGTTTAATTCGTATAAGAATTATACACAATGATTCTATCATTTCGCAAACAACGCACATATTACAAGGCATTACATTGATAATTAAATAAATAACACCACTGGCGCAACGATACGCATACTATCCCTTTGGAAAAGTACAAAAAACAAAGAAAAGTTAAAAAAGACAAGAAATGCAGACTGTATGACTATGCTGCATGACAATGAAAATGTTATTTCAACCCGTATTACACAGATCCTAAAATTTTATCTAGATATCAGTATTTTTTTTTGACATTATTTTACTTTACGTATTGCTCACACATTAACTCACGTTTTTAAATAACACACTTCTTTCGCATACATAATTTACCTACATACATTATTTATTAGGATCATTGTCGACAATAATTAAATATCTCTTAAATCCCGAAGAGAATTATATTATATTATAGATTATATTAACAATTATTCCTATGATATTTTACCAAAAAGGATTTCTACATTTTCTATGACTTATACCCGCGTAAGCTCTCATTTTTTGCATTGCATTGGATTCTAATACATCCATACCTTTACCCGTTCTCTGTCTCATCTCCATGCGCTTCAGTAACTTCTATAATTACCAATAAAAACGACTTACGTAATACTTAACAAGTATTATAGTTTCGCGCATCGCCAGGTTCTCACTTATGATTGTAATTATCCAGTTTTCCCTATTTTATTCCTCTTGCATCACTATATTGCATCAATTCCACTTTTACAATTGTCAATGTTGATATACACATAGCACTTGGAGACGCGTATTTGTTATTATAAAGTAACTCATATCGAACTATAGTCTTCACTTATTTATATTAATATAATTGCATTTACGAGATTCAACGAGAATCATTTTCAAGTATGGATTATGAATAGAGTTTCATTTCGTATTAAGTAGCTTGAAAATGTTTAAAAGGTATGCGCGTTGCGACAGATGCCGCAACCGAGCGCAAATTCTTCTCCAGTCAGTGGATGTTTCACGTGTAGCGGGCATTCGTCCCCTTCGAGTTGTTTTGCTTTAGGTCCTAATTAAATATCAACCATAGTTATACGTCTCTTTGAATTAAAAATATCTTAGGTATAAATAAGAGCACAAGGAGATAAACTTACCTGCTGGGCATGACGGTAATTCACCCTTCGGAATGGTGGTGACTCGTTGGAAGTCGTCGTGGCAGGGGTTACAGAAATGTGTTGTTCCAAAGCAAAAGAAGACTGCCACCGAGCAACAATATCGGCATTTATACTCTAAGAAGTCTGCTCCATGCTTCGGACACATCTGAGCCCTTGCCACGTCGCTGCAACCTCCACACACTAATTCTGTCGGATCGAACGTTTCTCCGCCAACTTGAGCATCGCATCGTGCTTCACCACCATAATAGGCCTTCTGACATTTGTAACAGACATAATATGCGTACCGCTCCATTGCATATACTGCAGGATCTTGTTGATATGGTCCTACTGTACCGAACGCTACTTCCGCCCTTTAACAGTAATAATGTACAGTTACTGTGAAAAGTACTCACAAACATCAATATTTACTATATCTGCATATACTTACTTATGTAGCCCTTCGTACTCCAATCGCATCAACGCTTTTCTTCTAACATCCTCGTACAGTTCTTTTATACTAGCCAACTGATCGGCCAAAGTTGGATGTTCCATTGGTACTTTACAAATCGGACAAAAGGAGAATCCGAATGTTATCCTAGGTCCAACCCATCGTTTTATTAAAACATGCCTACAGCAATGCAAATGGAAAACGTGCCCACATTGCAATTGAATCGCAGGCGCAGCGGATAATGCTTCAGTGAAGCAAATCATGCACATATCGTCGGCGTCTTGCTTAAGATCACTGCCTGGTAGACATCTATGTAGACAGGGTAGACAGGTCTTCTCGTTTCGAACACCTCCACAGGTGTGCCCACACGGGTGTACCTTGCTACACGCGTTTTTGCCGTGTTCCTGACAATCGTGATCTGAACAAATATTTCCTACGGCTAACAGACCTGAATTTCCAGTAGTGCCACAAAATCTGCAGACACCAGATGCAGCACCAACTGATTTCCTCGGCGAACCATCGCGAAATTCCACTAATGCCTTTAATGTCCTGCTATCGGCAAGTGCCAAAATCCAGAACAGTTTCGTACGACCGCAGCCCTCGTGAAGATCTACGCGTATTGCTTCCTCCTCCTCTTTGCAGACTTGTCTTAAGTGCATACGCGTTCTTCTATGCAAATGCAAAATTCTATCGCATTCTGCGCACAAATTCCCGCATACGTTGCACTGAATGATAGCTGTTGTTTCACCATCGTCATGATTATTACACGTTGGCTGCAAAGGAAAACAAAGATTTAATAATATGATAATATTATAAAAAACCATTAAATATTATCAATCAATTATTGTTACTCTAGGTGGTGGTGGCTGTCCCTCCGTACCACTCCATTGACCCGAAGACAGTCTTTCAACGTGGTCAGAGTCCAATACGCATAAGGAAGAAAGAGCGAGCCACAAAGTGGAAGTTTTGAGACACTCGGCGGGATCTCGGCTTTTCTCGTTTAACCTGGTAAGATTTAAAATGTTTTCTGCGATTGCTGCTTTAGTAGCGGATGCCCAAGCTTCAGATAATTTTCCCTGGCGGAAGAATGAGCAATAAGTAATAAGTAAATAATAAATTATAACAATAGTGCAAGAGTAACTCGTACGTACCGATGCCATATCTTTCAAAAGCTGAATTATTACTTCAGCTAGTTTTCGAGTCATGCAGCCCCTTAACCACCACCTTGCCCCAACTTGACTCTTTGGATGAATACTAGTAGCTAACGAAGTTGTTTGCAAGGCCTTTCCATTATTTTCTTTCCCTTTTACTTTAACTTGAACTGTTAGCGCCTTAGCAATGCAACTTAAGAAAACATCGAGAATTCCAGGAGAATGTTCATCAAATTCTGTGGTATGCGTGAAACCATTGTTCGCCGCGGATACAATACTAAAATCCGTGGGTGGCAATCGTTTGACGCTAACAACATTTGCTAAAGTCTCTGGCTTAATTTCCGGTAAAATTCTCTTTAAAAGAGATGTTACCTAAACGATGGAAAATTTATATTTAAATATCGTTATTTAAACCCAGAAACAAAATCGAAGTATAAAGAGATACATACTTGACGTTGCACTCTTGCGGATCCAGTATGTAATAAGCTCAACAGATCTTTCAGCAAACCATACTGATGTGACAAATAATATTGTCCCACTGAACTGCCGCTTAAAGCCAGCACCATCGATAACATTTCGAAACAATAAGTATCGGCCGCCTTAGGCAAATCGCTATTGTCGCTTAACAAACTATTTGCAGGAGTTGGTGAACATAGCAATGCCTCCCATTCTTCTCTCAGGCGTACAGTCTCCTTCTGAATGGCTTGAACAATATGTGTACAGACTTGTTTCTGTAAATGCGTCAAATTGTTTCTGCTGAACAAAATTCCAACCATGTGCTCTCTAAGATCGTTACTATCTTCCAAATCTTCGTTAGCTCCTTCTGCATTATCCACTTGTTGTTGCTGTTGATCTCCTTGTATAAGTTTACCAAATACCTGATAAATAAAAAAAGTGATAAGTATGCGTACAATACATCGCACAGTACAAACAAAATACGTACTTGAGAAGTAATTAAACGGAAAACTTTCAATGTTTCGGCTTCACAATTCCTTTGCTGTATGGTTTGTGCGCTCAATTGTTTCCCAACTTTTAAACTTTCCCCATCAACTTCGCCTAAAATTCTTATCTGTCTTACACGTAAGGAATTGTCTGGACCTTTTAGTTTAAGGCCTACAATAACGTGGCGTGAGTCTGCGAAAATATAAAGTTAATGTTAATAACAGTTCTATGCTGTAATTAAGACTTTGTAATACGATATTACCAATCACTGGACAATTAATCCAACCAGCAGATCGACTTTCAACCTCGACAGTTCTTAACTTGACCATTTCATCCACATTACTACCAGATTGAAACGTTACACTAGACACCTTGTGCTATAATATAAGGAAAACAAATATTAACTCGTCGAAAAACAATTAAACCTTGTCAGAAATTTACCGCAAAACGTACCGTCAGGTCCCGACAGTTATCAATATGAATATACACCATTCGTGGTGTAGAATGAGCATTGCAGATGATAGTAATTGTCTTAGTTTTGTTACGATCTTCATCACCGGACTCCCAAAATGTTTCAGTTGAATTGTCTGTCAGACTACCTATCATTGCCTGTCTACTCGACGCTTTAATCTCAATACCGCACGTTAAATCCTTGAATACCTCCACGCAACTACTAATTTGCTGAGAATGAGTTGACTGATGACTTTCATGCATGCTCATTGTAGCATCCTCTTCTTCTTCAGATCTTGAGAGTATTTTACTAATATTACTAAAAACGTGACTTCTATGAAGGAACATATGATCCGCTGGGGTAAATTTGATACCCCAGCATCGAATGGCAGCTTCTTGCAAGGGCGATCCTAAAAAGACATTCGTGAAAAAATGTTAGATGGTAACGAATGCAACACAAACAATATACAACGTGAGATACATACCAGGTGGAGGTAAAAGCATCAAATCGGCAATAGTTTGCAACAAAGTATGAAATACACTTGGCAATGGATTAACAGATTCACCTGCTATGACTAGATCACCTAAAGGATGTTCGCATACACCAATCATTTCCTTAAAATTAAATAATTCATTGTTATTACACACGGATAAACTGTGCAAGTGAGGATTCGAGAGAGTTAAGTTAGGAAAATCCCAGGGTAGCGAAACAACGAATCTGGCCAAGCGAGTTCTGTGACCTCGGGATGGTTCCAGCAGAATTTCACAACCCTAGGAAGTTGTGCACCAATATTAACAAGTTAAAGAACATACGTGGTCATCTTTCTTATCGGTCCTGTTATCCTCATCGTTCGACTCGGCAACATCCTGCGTTATCGCTGGTGTCAAAGATGCAACAAACCACCACAATAAATCATGAAGACAAATGGGTTGGGTTACGCTTCTTAACAGCCAATTTAATGCTTGCATCGCGTAAACTCGACAAGCAGCGTGTCTTAACGCTTGCTTCATTGCAAGCTGTAAATGTTGCAAGTTATGCTGTTCAAGAACAAATAACATCACTGGCCTCATAAGTATCTCTATTCTGTCGCTATTCGTTACTTCTTCCTCATTCGTCGAAACAATTGCTGACTGATTCATCGATGGTACCAGCTTTTGAAGAGCAGCTGACGGGTAGCACAAGAGCGACGATCCTGCATCTATAACAAAGACATCGATCATTTAAAACGGCTTCACGTAAAAAAAATGTTGGCTATCCGTTACAAATCGTTAATTCTCCCCATACCAGTATTCATTTCGCTGCTGCTATTATTTCGTTTTCGCATCATGACAGCTCTGCCATCGTTCGAATTTCTCGTCCACGGAGCGCCGGTAGACATCGATACTGACCGATGAAATATTCCGCGGCCCTTTCCGCTTTCACTGTCACTGTCACTCATAGGACACTCTGACAAGGGCTGTGTGAACGAAAAAAAATTATGCAACAAAAGCACATGAAAATTGCTACAATTACTTACCCTTGCGTTCGTCGTGTTGCACATGATATTAGTCCCTTCGTAGGCGGTTTGATGACCATTTTGACGTCTCAATGTTTCTTCATAGTATCTCTCATCATGGCTCTGCGAATGATGCACTCCTAATGCCTGTAAACATTGAAACGGTCCAGTCGGTGGGAATGGTCCAGCAGCCTCCGGAGGGCTATAATTTTCTGCTACAGACGACAACGTTTGCGACGGCCGTCTTTGCTGTTTTGGAATATTTAAGCCTGATGCACTAGCCAAGTCTAAAAGGAACATAGCGTTGTTCTTCATGATAACGTGTGTCTCGTTTCCACTGGGGCTATTAACTGGCGACGCTATCTTGCTAGAACCGTTCTTCTTTTTCGCCATACCAGTTAAGAATTTCTTCGCCAGTTTGAGCTTTCGCGCTCGCAAGTATTTGTCGCGACACGTATCACAAATAAGGTACCACGAGCTTCCACCAACTCCGCCATCGCCGCAATTACCCGCCCAACCGATACAATAATTTCCTCCACTATTGTAACCTTTTCCTCCCGCATGCCAGCCGCAACCAGGATGCATCATTTTCATGTGATAAGTCACTGGGTGGGGAATCATAAGACCGCATAATTCGCAAATTGTTTCACGCTCTATCCCTCCTAACACTTCACACCCATTGCTCCTGCCTACTGGTTTCCATTCTTTCTTCTTTCTGCTGCTCTTCTTCTCCCGTTCTTTAAGCTTCTCCTCGCGCGGCCGTTTCTCCGGTCGTAGGCCCAATTTCAACGTTTGTATCAGCGATCTCGGACTCAGCAACACCGACCGTTCTTCTATCGTTTGAAGACAATTGGTACTGAGCTCGTCCCACAAGAATACCAAACTTTTCAGAGCAGGTGGTAGTACCGCCACGGTCTGAAATTCTGGCAGAGCATCGAGCTTCCCATTTTCTTGAGCTTCCTCCTTAATGATCGCTTTCTGTTTCTTTCGGTTCCTATTTGCGTTAGCGTTCGCAGCGGACCGCGTTAAAGCCTCTACCGTACTTGGTTGAATGTACAAATAGTTTCCAGCGTTGATCACCTCAACGGAGTGCCTTTGCCTGGCTTTCTGTTCTTGCTTCTGTTTATCTGTCGATTGTACCACTGTTTGCCTGGTAACCACAAGCGCGCCCTGTTTTGGTAGACCAGGATGGAACTTAAGGAAACTAGCACAAGCCATTGCATCGTGCACGATACCCTCGTGCCAGAGGAACGCGGCGAATACAGCTCGTAAGCATTCGGCCACCGACGGACTAATTGCTTCCTTCACCTTATCTTTGCTCAGATTCAAGGTTCTACTTGGGCTCTGTTGCGTGTTGGTTGGAGACATTGTTCGTTTCGTCTTCACGATCTTAGTGTGGTCTTTCCTAGTTAATTTCGACGAAAGCTCTTTTGGACCTGTGGAACCGATACTGAAATGTCCTTTCATAGCCGTGGTCGCACTCTCGGGACTCGTCTGTGTCTGCGCTTGGGAAACTTTCCTGGGGCTTTCTTGAGAATCCTGGATAAAAAAGATTAAATTTCCGTAAGTAATTTCCCTTTTACTGTGCTTCTTGTATTAACCTGATATTAATGAACGTTCTATGACTTACCCCGCCTTCTTGCTTGGGAGTATCCGGTGGACTGGCTATACTGCCCTCGGATCTCATGTGCAAAGAACTGCAACTTGGGCTCGGAGATAGGTCGCGTGTGTTGGCAGTTGTACTGACAGCGCTTGGAGATTGCGAAGCATCCCTCGTTAAACTACTGACCAAGGCACTTGTATCGCTCTGGGTTGATCCCCGCCGTTGCGACGTGATACTGTCCACCATTCCTCCAGAGACTTCAAAAAGAAAGACAATTTGATCATAGGAAACTCGTGGTAGATACCCGGAAAAATTTGAAACTATTATCTGTGATTTCTAGCGCAAGGCTATTGCTATCGTCTCACCTTGCCTTTTATGAACCATGGATATAAAAGAATGTAATAGATTTTACGTAACATTCGCATCAATTTCGTGCAATTTAATTTCGTGCGATTTTGCCGTGAGTGAATGAAACTGCTGAAGTTCGAATGACTTTATCGAATAGCGTACTATGCACTTTGTTATTCGAAAGTTAATTGTTCCAATGGGATTATATTTATGTCAGTGTACTAGTGTGTGCTATTATCCTTACCTAATGGGGAGAGGCCGACACTTCGGGGGGAGCCACAGAGCACAGGGCTGCTACTGATACTGTCTCCCCCTCCTATCAAACTTCTCCCACCTGATAATTTTTGTATCACTTGTAAAATTCATATGTGACGTGTTACGATTTATTCCTAAGCTAAACTCTCTCCCTTTCTCTCACACGAACACACACCCTCTCTCACTCTCATAGTTTTTGTATATTCATATGCACTAATCGAATCTCTATTCTGAAGAGGGCCAACGTGAAAGTCTACTCGTGCGTGCAACAACTGACTGTTATTTTACACATTAATGAATATATTGTCGTTTGCATGCATCTGATTTGTGTATTGTTTGTACATCAAGAAGGACAGGTCTACAGTGCTATTACGTGTTTCTTTAATAGTCGGTGTTAATCGATGTGATGCATATCCCGAACAACATAAACACTATACACTATTCTTAACTGTATAGACTGAGGATTATGCCGAGATAGGAAAGGAGCAAGTACCTGGTGCATGAGCAGCAGGAGGGAAGAGGCAATTACCAGAACCAGCTGGCTGCCGACTGGACCCAGCTAAGAGCAACATCACTATTTTGTTATAACTAATTCACCAAACATCTGTTTATATTTATAGACTAAGATCGGTTCATTCATCAACTATATTAATTAATCAATCAGAGAGGTGTGACTTATTCAAACTTAATGGTTCATTTCTAAAACTGTTCATTTCGCGGAATGGAATAAGACTATCTGCGGACTTTATACAGTCTTACAAGTATCGGTATCGGGTCTATCAGCATCTGAAATGATTCCCTCCTCAGGCCAGTTACGGTGCCAAAAGTGTGAAGTAAGACACACATATGAATGTATGAGATTAACAGTAAAAGTCACAAGTAAAAAAAAGAATATAGATATAAATGTAAAGATCTGTCGCAGAGTATAGCAGCAATTCGTTTAAGACTTGCAAACAGCGTATACGTACCGGGTATCGGAACCGGACTAGAGGATGGGCTGTGAAATCTTGGCGACCCACCTTGGGGATTCTTTGGTGACGAGCTTCTCGATAATCTTCTTGGTGTCTCCGGTGGAGTAGGCCCATTACCATTCGCTCGACTTTCTCCAATGGCCTTTACCAGTTCCTTCACTGACACCCCGACAAACTCGGAAAAATCCCTGCAAATGCCAAAACTATATAACAAAACTAATCTAACTGCGCGTACATCCACGCTCATTCGTTTTACTCACCTGCCAGGGGAGTTCCTTTTCTCTCCGTGACACTTATCGTCGCCCCTCAACCATTTTTGCAAAACGCTGAATTTCCCACCGCTACCACCACCTTCTCTATCCCTCTCTTTCGCCACTCTTTCCTTAGAGTGAAGCTTGGAGAACTTTGGCGAAACTTCCGTCTTCTCCGGTGTATTTTTCTCGCTTCCTGTAGTGCACAATGAAATATAAATGACGCGACGCACTATGCGCGTGAATGCGTGTCCTTTTAATCTAATGGCAAATTACCAAATCTGGTAAATTCACCTGGCGAATCGTGTTGATTGTATGAACCAAACACGAACGGATTTGTGCTACTGCCCTCTCCGGATTCTGCTGTACCTGGTGTATAATTTTGCGTGGTGAAATTGAAGCCCTCGTGACTCACGGAAGGCGCGGAGAAATCGAAACCTTTGTGATTAGGTGAAGAGGACGGATCTGCGGCGACGGGCTTCTTCTCTATCGGGTCGTTTTCGAGATCTTGGTCCATTTTCATGTAAGTAACACCGTGTTTACTGACGGCAAGAGACCAGGCCTCACCCTCTGCCACTCGACCCTTTCCAAAGCAATACTTGGCCATCGAATCGTCGTCCATGCGAACCCAAGTACCTTCGCTGCTTACGAACTGTATCGAAATATATTACTTTAATAATTGTACATTTTTTTCGCTCTTTCCTTAAAAATTTTCAAGATTTAAACTTACATATTCTTGGATGGTTACCACGTTACCAAGAGCCAGCTTTCCAACTGGCGCTGCCTTTAAATTTGGTCTACTTCTGATGTTATGACCGGAAGCACCACACTTTACGACAACCATATTTCTACCGCCGTCGAACGTAACTGTTTTCCTTTTACTAGAATAAAGAGTTCAATATTAAGGAATCCAGAGAATCTACAAGAAAAATAGATACTAGTTTAGGTACGTACTCGTCAACCACTTCGGGTCTCTTGCGTAAAATGGTGTCTTTAATAACTTGGTCCAAAATAGATTTTGGCTCCTCGACCGGAAGGAGCAAGGTTTTGCCCAAATGTTCATTGTACTGCAGGCACCAAGCTTCGAGGTGACTGCTCCTGCAATATTCTTTTATCGTTTCCGCGTTCAATCGTAGCCAAACACCGTCGTCGTTGTGAATCTAGAAAAATATATTAGATTACAAAATTGTGTCGAGGAACAAAGTTAAATAAATGCAAACGAAAGAAACCTCGTACCTCGTCTATGAATGCTATGGTGTCGTTAACCGAGACGACACCAATTTGCTCGCTTTGAAGAGACGGATGTGCTCTAATCCTCAAACCGGAACTATTCTTCGCTACGAATTTTCTAAGCCTGCTTGGTTGGTGCTGCGGTTTTTTCACAATATTTTGCATGGGTGGCTGCATGCCTTGTGGCGATTCTTTCACCTCAACTTTGTATTGCTATAATATAAATATAGAATGAATTTCCGACAATTGTTTTTCACGAAGTTAGAGCAGTTAAAAAGTCGACAATTTTTCGGTGAAAATTGAGTGATCCGATAATTTCAAACGCAACACTCACATCTTCCATATCGTATCCATCCACGGTGACCATTAAGGAATACCAACCAATAGATGACGGTGCCCAGGTAGCACTGTAGCTACCATCGCCATTAGACCTGACCTGCATATTCTCACTTGACCTTTTTATAGTTGGGGGCATAAACCTCAACTCCTCGAACGAATAATTTTGATAAGCCTTCATGATAGTAATTGCGTAGAAGCAGGTCTTATTGTTGACCGTGACCTCGTATGGGACGTCCAATGGTGGTTGAGGATGACCACCGAAGGTCATTGGATCGGGCTGAGAAACCTGGTTCGCATCCCCCAAATCCTTCTTGTCTATCGGGATAGCCTTCACCTCGACCTGAGCAATTGTACATAAAAACATTTCGTTTGGTATCAAATAATACTTTGCTTCCACAGTCAGATAACATTGCGCTATTTAATAGGGACATAGATAATGTTATACCTTTAAATTGTGTACATGAACAACGTCCCCATACTGGTCCCTCGTGAGAACCGTAACTATGGCTGGGCATCCGCACTTCATGTCGTCCTTCGAGTAAAGTGCCTCGCATTTCGAGGGATCCACAAAACTGTCCGGCTGTAACCATCTTGCCAAACGACCGCCGCTGGTTCCAGCCGAGCAGGAGACGAAATCTCGGAGAAACAGTCGTTCGTTCGAGTGACCACTGAAAGAAAGGAAGGATTTTCCGATTACGTTAAATAACGAACAGTATTCCTATGAAATGTGCACGAGTATTAAAAAAGTCTTCCTGAAAATTAATTACAAAATCCTCTTCAATTTCGATCTCCTGCATTAGATGTTTGAAATTTCCTGTCAAGGTGATATTTGTATTTCTAACATCATTTCTTCGGCCTTTTTGGCAGTTTCTTTTTTGGGAGTTTGAAACGCAAGTCTCCTCTTGACATGCAGGAATACTCGATACGTTGGCACAAAAATAGAGAGAATTGCTATTACCATGAAACTGGAATTATTTAAAGATCTTAGAGGGTATAGCAGCTCGGATACCTAAGTAGATTGCTCGTGTAATTGAAGTGCTCTAATTTCCTCCAGTATCGATACGTTTGCATTCAGATAACCGCAGCTCGTGGTCGTATAAGTAGATTCGAATGCACGTTTTTACCTTCCTTTGCATAATTCTATTCTTTCTATTCGGGTGAACTTAACAGTAACGCCGGCCATAAGAGGTCAGGGGAAATCTGGTAAGTCAGCGGTGTGTTCCAATTACACCAACAATAGGTACAATTGTTCTTCGTTAAAAGTTTTCTGCCTCCCATTGACTCTATAGGAATTAGCGTTATCCATAAAAGTTCGAGATTTTCATGAATAATTGAAACGTATAGAATATCACCACGACTTAGGTGATTTCTTTGTCAAGTCTACTTTTGAATCAATCCACGCGGTCTGGCCTTTGCCGTATGTTTCTTCGATAGTACGTATGCAGTTGACTGCGACGCATTCGACGAAGCTGTTCTCGCGGTTCGTCAAGAACGAAATCGGTGGCGTGATGATGGTGTATAGGTAACGGACATGTCGCAGCAGGCGAGCCACGGTGAACAGAATTGCGATGTGATTGCGCCTTATTAGGAATGAGACCGACGATGACTCGCTGGGGGAAGCAGCGATTGTCTGGCTGCAAGAGGAGCATCGTCCTCTGCTCGTGATCTACTCAGACGAGGTCCACGGAACGGAGTACCAATTAGGGCATCGCAACCGGGAAACTCGTTCTAACGAGACGGCTACCTGCGATGATCGTGACCTCCTCGAGATCACGCTTCGACCTAATACGATGTTCGCGAACTTTGGGATTTTCGTTGCTTTAGCTCTCCGAGACCTTTGAATTGGTGGATGTAGGATTTAATTATATGAGAAGGAGTGAAAATGGAGTATGTTTGAAAAAATCACAAGCCATGCATCTCTGAAGTTCTAGTTGTCCGATCGACTTGAAATTTGGCGAGGTTCTTCAGCAGACCTGCCGATAGGGCAGGTACTAGAATCTTTGGGCAAGCTTAATTTCTTCTAACTTTTTATTATGCTGAAAGCCAGCAAAAAAATCGGAAAAATCAACTTGAGCTTCAAAGTGTCGCCATCTTTTTAAACGATGATATTTTTCATTCCTTTTAGTAGGAGCTATAACCACTTTCGTACTGAAGAAAATGACACCTCGTCTTTCTGCTTCGGTCTACTACAAAGGCCGGAATCGTGCCAGCCATCTTGACACGTTTTTATAAGATTACAATATTGAATGAACTTTGACTTAAAAAAAGTATGCAATGCAGTTAAAATGTTAGCAACCATACGTGCAAAACACTAATACAGCGTAGTGCTGATCGCTTTAAAAAATCCCCAAAAAGGCCTAAAAACTGACGTCAAAAACACAAATGCCCCCTTAAAACAATCACCGATAAGTCGGTGCCGATCGAAGATACGAAAGGGGGAAAATTGCGGAAAATTCATCCGTCATAGACGTCGATACGTGTTCGCTGACACCGAGACCGTGGAATATCCTTGGCGTAGGTCTCGTTTCGCCGATCCATGCCGGTAATGCGAGACGGAAGAAGATCGATGGAAGGAACGTGAAACGAAATCGAACTGCAAGAGGCGGTGGGTTTCGCGTATCCAGGAAAGTCGTCTGTTGGAAATTGGACGGGCGGTTTTAAGGTCGGGCCCGATGTGACGTATGGTCAGCACGTGGTCATTTCGGAAATGGCTACTTCGGATGGCGTCAGGTGCTTCCTGGTTTGAGAAGGGCGTTATGAATGAACGGACGTACCGCACGTGTGACGTGTGCACGACGGAACGCCAGCCAGAACGAAGTTGCACGGACACGCGCAATTTCTCATGGGAAATTAAATGGCCAGGCCTTCTGTTCATAAAGCGAGGAACCACGACAGCGTAACGCTTTAGGGAAACGTCGGGTCGTCTGCAATGAAAAGCGAGAAAGAGACCAGAAGAGACTTTTCGGATCTCGGCAGCCTCGGCTTTTTTACATTGGCTTGGCTGCACGTTCCTCGCTGGATTTCGAGTTTTCCACGGAACGGGTATAAAGGAATCGTATTCGGACTTTCAGCGTTCCCGCTGTGGACCATTTCATTCATTTCCTTCTCTTTTTCCTTTTGGTTAATTTTGGGCGCAGTTATTAATGCAGAGAGAATGTGTCGTTGAATTTACTTTGGCTAAGAATCACTTGCCCTGAACTTTTCATCAAAAAAATGCATCTCTCCACATTAATATTAAATGGGAGAAACATTAAAACATTTTAAGTATTCGAGTGGCGCCGTAAATACCCTCCGGCAAGTATCACCCTTATCAAAGAGAACCACCGTAAAAATCGTCTCGATCAAAACAGCGCACCGTCGAGGCCGCAGAAAATAACTGTCAATGAAACGCAACGCAGATAAGTACTTAATAAATAATACGGCATGGTATCAATCGCGCGTCAACAGGTACAATTGCTCTCCCACGAGAGTAACCTACCCCGACGAACCGCGCACAAACACGTGTTACGTAAAACACAGTCACGAGGATCCGTGATCCGCGATGGACAGAGCTGTTTGGCTGGCGGGAACTTGGTCAAGGTCAGCCCTTGGAAGGCACAAAGTGCAGCGACCCTGAGACCTGTTCGGAAAACCGGTGCCTCGACCCTACTCGCCCTTTCTTCTGCCACGCCACGTGCGAAACAGAACGAACTCCGTTTGGAACCGGCGTCGGACAGTTCGCCCCCTCCGTTCACCAACGCGCTCTTCGCCTGGCTTTTATCTTTTAAAAGGCTGAAGAGGGAGAGTAAACGCAACAGCGAAGCAAGGCAAGGAACACGGTTCTTTGGTGGGGAGCAGACACCGATCGTGCATGCCACCGTCCACAGTTTGAAAGCAACCTTCGTCATGATCGCGTCAGCTGGCTTCTAGTTGCCCCACCTCTTCGGAAACAAGCCGTCCGCGCGCGTGTTAGGGCTTGCCTCGCGGCGGCTACCCGCTTCACCAGTTTTCCATCCGCTTTCGATCGCCCTATCCTCGCCTGACTTCTTGTTCAGCGCGCCTGGACGCCGAGGGGGAATCCAGCTCGAAGGGTATGCAACGATACAAGAGCGACTGGAAGCTGAAGCAACGTCGTGTCTGATTTCTTCGCCCCCCTGGACCCACTCTGCGCGACGTGGACGTGAGAGATCGAAGCGGTCGGCACAGATGTGACCGGTTCGAAAGTGACAAGACGAAAAACAGGATCGAGGGGGATCCAGATCGATGAAAGTGCGCCCCGCGTGCGTGTAACGGTGTGCCGTGAACGATGTGAGGAGGATCTACGCGAAGGTAAATCGCAGGCGATCGATCCTCTTCGTTCCAACGGCGTGGCCTTTTGACCCGAAGAAAATCGTAGAGGATCGCGATGATGAGCGGCAGGAGGAGAGTGTTCAGCGCCCTGGACGGGCTGAAGTGTGACCGTGCGATCGTATGTTCGGTGTTTCTGTGGTGTCTTGTATTCCTACCTGGTAACGTCGACAGTGCACCACCTGGGATATGCGCGATGGATGGGTGCAACTGCACCGTCAAGGCACACCGTTGGATTAACGTCAAGTGTGTCTTCTCGAACGATCAGGTGAATGAAATACACAGTACCCTTCGTGACTAACCTACCGTGCACGTGCGAATCCATCCAGGATGATGCATACCACTCGTCACGATTTTATACCCGGGGGGGATCTTTGTATCTTTGTCGCTGAAATTCACGACCGCCATGATAACGATGCTGGAAACGTGCGACGCAAATGTGCGACCGATGACTAACTCTCGGTTTCCAGCTTCGTGCACACCACGTTACCGTACAATTCTCAGACGCGATCTAAAATTGGAGTCCCTTAGCCGTGACACGGCCTAGTCGGCTAATACATACGTTTACTCTCGCGTTGTGTCAAAACCCGCGTGCACACGGCCGAGAATAGAGCTCCTTTACGGAGCAATAGTCACGCAATTGCTACGTGTACTCCAACTCGTCCGAACGTACCCCGAAAAAACAAAAAACAAAAAGTCAACCCCTTGGCCTGCTGTAAATAAGAAAAGTATCGCAACGCGTCCTGCGTTCAAGGTGAACGTTCATAAAGTTCCCAAGCTTTCGATGGTGAAAGTTTCCGGTCCCCAGGCTAGTGTTCCAGTCCAAGTATTAGCATACATATAAATCACTGGGCCGTGAATGTTGGTGAGAATCACACGCTAACCGTGCACGAGAGGCTCAGGCCTATAACGTCGTGTATAGACGTCTTCTATGAGCACGTTTCGGCGTATTATACATATCCGGAGTTCCACTTGCCGCTCCCGTTGTCAGCCTCGCTCGGCTGGATGCAGTCCAACTGATCCGACGACCAACAGGGACCGTATTATCGTGCATCGAGCAACCAGTTGGCCCGATCCTTCGCGTTGAAACTTCTGCGAGAAACTTTGAATCGAGTTAGAAAGAGCACGGTGGCCGGATAACAAATTGCTATTGTTGCTGGCTCACTTTCAAGCACGCGGGAAGCGTGATGCTTTCTATTGGCGATCAAAACAGTCAAGCTGGAAATCGAGTTGCGATGGGAATGTGGTTGGCGAACCTCGAGTTGATGCATTTCAGATTCACTGGACCGAAGAGCAACGTGGAACAGGAATTTATTAATAAGCTGCCCGCGGCTGTTTCATTTCTATCCTTCTTTTTTAGTTTCGTAGAGTTTCATGAAAGACCTACTCCGATGGCTCCTATGGAAAGGAGATCGTACATTAATAGTAATAGCGCGTCGCGGAATTGATGGTCTCGATTTCTAAGGTCGATAGGACGGGTTAAGTATCGATGCACGCTACGCTTCTCGACTGCGAACTGGGCTCCTGTTTTATTGCCTATCTTGGCTCCGATCTGAGAACGCGTGGAAATGCAAGGATAACCAGTTCCACGTTCTGCGTTCACCTTTGTAAAATTCCGATCCCGCTCCGTTAATCGTTTCACCGAGTTTCGCTGATCTCTGTACGTCGGTTGGTGAATTTTGTCGCAATTTCGCGATCGATCGGGCAGAGCACGGGTGTGCCATCATTGACATGTCCACCCCGTAGACATTTCTGTTGGCCAACATCGGACCGTTCTAGCGCCTCCCCGGCAGGCATAGTCTCTCTGTGAACTCGTTACTGTGCAGACTATGTTTCGTACCATTGAAAGTAATTTCTGTCGGTCCCGACAAACGCCCGACGCGACATGCGTAGGCGCGACACGCATTGCAATGTACACCGGGTGTCTCTAGTCATAGATGAGCAAGCTATCGATTGGCACTGAATATTTTTCTTCCCTCTGAACAACGATGCAATCACCGTTTCGGTTCAACGACACCGTTCGTCCGCCACGAGTCTCCCGACGAAATATACTTCCTAATCGAATCAGAACCAGCCACGACGTCATTTATCGTTCCGTCGTCGTTAATTCTATTTGCAGGTCGCAGCCAGCACGTTTGTTCGCGTCGAATGGCGGGCCGGGCCTTCTTCAATCGTGGGCTTTCGGCCCCGATCGTCGCATGAATGAAATACCGATGCCATTATAAACCACCGTTACATCATAATGGCGTTAACTAGACGCGGGCAATTGCAATTTAGATTCCGCTACGGGCTCGGGTTACGTTGCTCTACGATCAATTGAACCAACTTTGCCGCGAACAAGTCGACGACAGATAAGGCAGATCTATTTTAGATAACTCACACCGTGCTACTTTTAGATCGTCTTTTGACTATGTATCGTATTCACGTGGCCGTCACGCTGACGCGATCGATAAATTTATTCGTGTGGAACGGCTGGCGTTATCGTCTTATTAGAATTCACGATTTTCTACGATGGGTCCCAAAGCCATTGAAATACTTCCTCCGCGATGCACGCACATGCGTACACATCCGTACACATCCGTCGGTGAACGCTACATATGTATTCCAAGGAACCCCCCCGGTGGGACCGATTCGTGTTTATACATTCAGAGAGGCAGCGAACCGAAGGCCAGGCCCGTGTAGATCGTAGCGATAGGTCCCACGAAATCACTGCGGGTGCGTTCGCCTAAACCTAGCCGGCTTCCGGCGCGTGCAACTTCCGGAAGAAGGGTTGATCGAGCTCTCCAAGTCACCGCTCGTTCCATAGAGAGAAGAGCATTTGCCGGCGTATTGTCGTCGCTTCCACGATATTTCTCCAACGTCTGAGCCCGTCATTGTTCCCTCATCAGTCTCGTAAACAGTTTGATCTTCCTCCGTTCGAGGCCAGATTCGAAAAATCGGTGATTAACCTTATCGCGGCGGAGCAAGAGAGGACGTTGACCGCAAATTACTGTAGCGCAACGATTCCAGTTATAGTATAGGCGTGTGCCAACGGGTCTCACAGCATTCGCTGTTCTCCTTGATAAACGGCCAGCGCGTTGCTAATTCAATTGCAGGCCGATATCGAGGCTCGATCGCGCAACAGACGAACTCTCGTCGATTAGTAACGAGGTCACGCGTGTCACCGATTGATTCCGCCGATGTCCCCTCGGTTCTGCACAATGCGAAACGATAACGGTCGCATAACGACAAGCAGGGAAACATAAAGCTCGAGGATCAGATACAACAACGAGCATACGTGCGAACAATAAAAGCCGCCCGTTAAAACGGAAACGAGCGTTTCGTTGATTATAAGCGCGCGTATACGTAGACGGCAACAATACGTTCTTCTGTAAACATACAATCGAACTGTCGTCTAATTACCCTGTCCAATTATCGTTCCGAACGATCCCAGTAAAATGGCAGGATCGTGACCCATGGACTCGACCACGGATTCTGTCGAGAATTCGACTACAATGCCAGCGATCTTTACGTCCACGAGAACTGGTCGCACCTCTGCGGGCCTTTTATGCCCGCGCCATCGGTTGTCCAACGCGGTCGTTGGATTAATAAATTGACGGTCCACCGGGTGTCAGAGGGGTGCGGACAGAGGGCGGTGGGAATTTCATGCGCACAAAACGTACCACGCGATTGCAAGAGAACACCGCGTCGATCCTCGCCTCTGACTGCCACCCAATCCTTGCTTCGGCTCAATTTATTCACAATAGGCTCTTTCAACGAATTACACTTCGGTCCACGACGAATCTCTGGGTGTTACCGAGCGGTCGACGCGTAATCATGCGGGCACTGTGTCGCGCGGCAACGAGACGCGAGGGGAAAAAATTATGGTTGCCGTTCATCGTTCGGACGGCGCTCACCCTGTACGTTCACGTTTTCCCTCTGAACCGACGTTAACCCGTTTTTTTCTTGCGCCTCCTCTTGTACATCGTTCCCCGCTTATCGGCGAGTGGAGGCACGATAAGCGTTCATTTCCTCGAACCTTTCAGGAATCGCATTATCAGACACGGGGCAGACAATCTGGAGTTATTACTTTTAGTCTTCAGTGCAGATAAATCTCTTCTGTTTTCGTCGTTAAAGCTTTCAAGCGCCATCGCGCCGTATTTCTCCATTATTTTACTGTGCAATTAATTCAAAAAATCTGCCGACATTTAATTCCAAGCTGCGCTCGACGCCTACAATAGAAGTGCAATCTTCTTCCAACGAAAGAAAACATGAAAATTGTCTTCCTCGATCCTCTTGAGCTCTGTATCCACTCGGCGTACAATCAATTTACCAAAGCAAACTGCGGACTCCCAATTTCCCGTTCCACGGGTGAATATTATGTCAGAATCGAGGGGAACAACGATCTTTCCCGTGTCCACGCCGCTCTGATCCGGGCTCTGGTGTGCGTCATCGCAATTAAAGCCCACGGAAATCCTTGGTGGAGCGTGTGCTGTTGGATTCTAAGCCAGTGCTGTTTAACGCGGCAGATAACTTCGATAACCCAATAAACGGCACGTATCGAGATTGCAGCCACGCAGCGCATTATCAGTCGGTGCGCCGATGCGCGCGTATTCCCAGCGGGCGGATAAATTATTTTAGGACAGGCCTCGGTGCACAATACGTGCACGCGCATCTGGCCCGATTGCGGTTTGCCTGCTTTGTCTGGAGAATTCGCTCGGGGGCGTAGATATAGCCGACATCCTGCTTCGTTCATTCCCGACGATAATTCTCTGTAACACCCCGCGAGCACACTCGAGTTATCGCGATTGGCCACACGTGCGAAGTGGTTCGTTTGTTACCTCTCTCTCCCTCTCACTTTTATTCCGTTTCCATGTCATTTTGTCCCTCCGTGCGCGCGTAATTCGGTGTGCACGCGCTTGTAAAATCGTGCGCATTGCTTACGCTGGACAGCGCACAAACTTCCAGGGGAAAACGATATATCGCGGTTCCCCTTTGCCGGACCATGGTTCACGTTGAATCGAGATACATATACCTTTGTAAATTGGTCAGTGTTTAGGTTCGCTCCGCTATCTTTTTTATTTCTGAGGGGGAAAACGATGCATTTGTCAATCGTAGATGGTGTCTAAGAATTGCAAGTGTTATTTGCCGATCGGTGGAACACGCGAACTCGCCGTCTGGACGTCGTGAAAGGAAGTGTCGCAATCGACTCGTACGCTCTGGGCGTATACGCGCGTCGACTAATCGAGACGTCTCGCGACGCGACTGAAATTCTAATTTTTCATACATTTCTCGATCATGGGCCAAATTCGGACCAACTACGAAACAATGCGTGGTAATAACTACAGTCTCCCCCATCCAGGAATGAAAACATGACGTTAACGCTAGGTAAACTACCTTTGTAAATTAAGCACGAGGTGCAGACGCCATAGCAGGTGTCGCGCGACATAGCACAACCGTAACTGTAATGTACAACCAGCTCCCCTGCCTTATTACGTTCACGGCGAGTGCTCATCTACAGCACGTATCCAGTATATATTTTAAACATATCTCGTATCTTAAATACGAGACGTTGGCACATTCTCAGGTGCGAAGGATGGCGCTGGCACGTGGTTCGCTTCAGCAAGAAACGAGCCAAGGAAAGTTGAGCAACACTGCGGCTCGTTCATTCCGCTGGTCTCTTTTTTCCGACCATTTTATCTATACACGTTTAGTGCACTCGAGGGTGCCGGACTAATAACGGGCTCATTGTTTCGAGTTCTTGGATGCAACTACGATGACCTGCTCAGACCCCTGGTAACCGAGGTCAACCGTGTCGGGGACCCTAATTTTTTTCTCGGGTTCACCGCTGCATTTCCGTTACGGAATGGGGATCTCAAAGGTTTCCGCGGAAATCGACATTCGTTTCGCCTCGTTTTACAAAGCATGTGCGTGGGAATCACATATGTGCGGCCACTCTCGGGCATGACTCCATCGAGTACGATCTTGAATTGGGTATTTTTATGTCTTACGAGTGCCTTGACGAGCCGTTGTCTCGAAATGTCCCCGTAGATCTTGTCGCGTGCAGAAAATCGCCCACTTTTTATCGCATCGCCTTGAATGTCTAATTCGAGAGGCCGACATTAGGCCAGAGATTCGATGATTCGAAGGCAGAGTCAACGACGATAATAATATCCCGGGGGCTTTGCGTTTGTAAGAGGTGCTCGACGATCTCAAGTATCTCGAGTAGTTCGCAAATCTGCAGTGCTGTTTAAAATTTGAGGCGTCGAGCAATTTAGATGTCGCGCACGAAACTTTTTACGGCCTTGTCGTAGATCGCTTCTGTCATAATTGTCAAACGGCCGTGTATGTTCGAAACACACGCGCGTTGAATACACTCCAGGAACGTGCTTCATAGGGTTGAATTAACCCTTCCGTTGCGTAATCAATGGAACGTCTCGTCGTAGAACGTTCACTGTGCACGATGAGCTCCAAGTAATTACGAAGTATAGTACAGCAGTGGGAAAATACCAAATAGATTGAAACAAGAAATTAAACGTTTTGTACAGTTTGCATCTTGAACAGGCAAATAAAAAATCAAGTACAACTATAATTTCATCGCAATTAATCATTCCATACTACTACTACTAATAATATTTAATATTTGAGTAGCAACTAAAATTAATTTCATTACGCCCGAAGGACCCCTCGAGAAACCGTATACATTTGCTCGTCCAAACGTTCCCTACAAAATAACACCAAGTTCCAAGAATAAAACCATCGTGGAAAGCTGTTGACCTAATCGCTTTAGGGTGCACGCGTATTTAGAATGCGCAGTGCACCAGGAACCCGGGTGCGCCAACAATTAACGCTTCGTGTAATGGCAGGGGAGATCAACGTATCTCTAGGTTTCGTGTGTTGGCCATCCACGTACGGTCCACCGTACACGTAAAAGTAATTTCGCGCCCGAATAGAAGGAGCGTCGACGCGTGTACCATCATTACACGAATTAACCTCCGGCATTCCTCCGACAAGCATCGGATTTCGTGAAGTTCATGGGTCGCGATATCACGATATCGCACACTTCGCGCACTCGCTTGTACACGCGCGCGTGCACACGCGTAATGCAGTGGTTTTGCGGCCTCGCCGTTGCGGTTTGCCCGCTGACGATGTTATAAGATAACCACCACGCGGAGAATTTAAATTCTACCCGACGCAGTTTGTCGAATCTAACAAACTTCATGTTCCCCGTGCTTGCGATTAGTTCCTGGTGGGTGGAAATTCGAATTGGGTGGAGGCGGATGAAATGAAATTGGGGAGGGTTAATGGGGAAAAATCTGCGCCGCGTCACGTTAAATTTGGAGATCTTTGTACCACTGAATTGGTGGGAATTAAATGGGGCGAAAGTACGTCTGAACCGAACGTGTTACACCGTGGCAACAGTTGTTCATTTCTACTCCCCAATCGCCTTTAGGTCACAGATTACATGATGGAATGGAAGATTGATTTAATTAAATACTTCGAGTTTATTGTGGTTTTTAAAATAATAGATATTTAACTACATCTTGGCTGCAATTAATTTGTATTCATTAATGTAAGCTTCTGCTAATACGAACGGTGAGTCACGTTCTCCAACATTGTTTTAAACGACGACTGCACTGCCAAACGCGTGAATCATTTCTTGCCGTAGATAAATATTGTTTGTTGTTGCAGGACAACAATCAAGAGTTCAGGAATATAAAAATGTTTTAGAGGAAAAAATATTGCAAAAAGTGAAATACACGACATAGTAATAAACGCACAAATATCTAGAATAGAAATAAATTTAATGAAAGCAATGCCATTGTAATCGGAGCAATGACTCCAATTTCTACGGGGACTTAACGTCATTTTAACGATAACAAGAACGCGGCATCGAAAGCACACCGATTGTTTCTTGCTTGCAAAGTGATCCATCGATCGGACATTGAACCCCGGCTGTGCTACCTGGCGTCTCGTGTTCACGGTTCTCTCGTTTCGTAGGAACGTAGGCTCGCAACGTGATTCGGAGTAAACATTAGCCGGCAAGGGTCTACTTGATCCGATCCGCCGGTACTATCGATTATCGTCCCCAGACCATCTTCGGAAGTGTATACCTCGTGTCCCGTGTAATTCCAAGCTTACGCAACGTTATCCTGCCTTCGTCGGGCGCTCCAGGTTGACGTGATCGTGTCAGCTTTGAAACGGAAGTCGCTCGACACACTTTGGCGATACTTTTTTTTTTCTGTTCACCTGTCACGTTTGCGTCGTTGCGTCACCTTGCCTGTCTCTGTGTCTTTCACGTTTTCACATTAACGTTACTCCATTTCGTTAGAGCATAATCGTACTTCTCGATTTAATCTCCCTTTTAATTTACGTTTCAACTTACTTCGGCCACTTTTTAAAAGTATATGCACCAGCCCGTTTCGCAATGCAGGGCGATTAATATATGTCACTGAAAAGCATACCGTTGAGCCGTGATTGGCGAACCAAAAGACAGGTTTCAACGAAATTTTATGAGATACATTTGGAACGCGCCAAGCATTCCGCACCAGGGAGTATTATTTGTAAACGAGTGGGGCTTCATGAATTGTCGATGCAGCGGGTGTAACAATTTCACAAATTGTTTGTGAATTGCTTGCACCGATTCGATGCATGGGACATGAAAATCGTTTGCATTTCGCGGGAACAGCTCCCAATTTTTTACCCTTCTTTTCTCGTTTAACTTTTAGCAAGTTGCAGACGGTCCAGGTGGACGGAACAACGTTCCAAAGAAAAACAGACACCGACAAACAAATAATGCAAGACGCGCATCAAGTCCATTTGCGAGCAACGCGTTAAATAATAAAAAGCTTCAAAACACAGCGTTTATTTTTGGCATTTTACGAATTCAACGAGGCCAATATCTTCGTGGAATACTCGTAAGAAGTATTTCAAAGCGTTTCCGAAGCTCGAACGAGTATGTAACCGGTTTCGTGGGTGGAAGTTTCGAGCGGCAGTAACTTTTGCCAACATACGAAACGGTGTTTGATAATTTTTTCTTTTCTTCTCAATATGCACGATTGATCGCGTTCGTCTTCCTGTGTCAGCTGGAATTTTAAAGTCGACTTAGCTTCCGGGAACAGAAACCAGAACCCCGTTCGCGGTTTCGTCGAACCTTCGCTCAACTGGAACTGTGTCAAGTAACGATCCTCCAACGCGATTTCGTCTACTCGACAAAGAGGAACTTTCGACATTTCGAAAGATTTGCAGGAAAGTCGAGCCCTTCAACTGCTTCACGGCTATTTTTTCGACCGTGCTATTGCTACGAAATCCTTATCCCTCTTATTTAGTTCGGCTACCTCGTACCGGCACACCTTTCTCCCTCATCTCGCTCATACTTTCCACTTTTTCTGTAATTCGCTTTCTGGCTGTTTCTCTTTCACTCCTCTCGTTACTATCCTCCGCTTGACCCAACCCTCTTTTTTATCCCTTCTACGGCAATTCCAGTTCTTTCGATACTTGCCGCTACTTTTCTATTTGCTCTCTGCCTCCCCGTTTCTTCGCAATTCACGAAATCAATTTTCTACTGTGCGGTTCCTCGACGCTTATTGATTTTACGGAGGGGTCAATTTGTGGTGACTGTTTCCCGCGTTGAGACGTACTTTAACACTGTGTTGCACTTTGTTTATCTACTGAATCACGCAGATAGCATTGCTATCTCCGCTTTTAGGAGCCACGTAATTATGTACATAGTGCGGTATGCGTGACAGAGCCTCGGTGAAACGAGTCGCTTCGTCAGGGAAAAAATAGATGAGAGAGCAAAGTTCTCCTAAACAAGACCTCGTTTTGGAGAAGCACGATAAGATGAGAATATGCTTCGCCGGAAGTAGGCTAACAAAGCAATCAATTTGGAATTTTGTATTTTGCCCTCCTGATTCTTTAAATAAGTTACTGTCACCTGGTACTGTCACCTGGATCGACACAATATTATGAACCTCATTTATTGCATTACAAAAGTCTCTAAAATTGATTTGTTGCTTAATAAACGCTATCGTCAAGTAACGTTGGTAACCTCCTGGATATGTCGAACGGAGTTAATTGAATTTCAAACAACTCGATTACCGTCGTCGCAGCTTGAACTGCAAGTATAAACAATGTCTACCCTAGTGCAGCAGAGGCAGTCTGTTTCTGGATTTCTTCAATTAGCCTTTGTACCTATTCGCGGCCAAGTTCGACGTTGCCGGAAACTTTCGAAAGTTGCATTGTTCTCGAAGCGACTCGAACTCTCTGTCACCGATGTTTCGTCGCCATAGAACAAAGTGAAAGTATCAAAGCGAACTTTGAACTGCATCCACGATCTCTGACATCGTTAGCGTCGAAAGGAAACAAATCTTTATAGCGACGTGCAGTCCTCCAGAATCGGCATGACCGTAAAAATTATCGTCACCCGAACGAGTCTTTCCTATTCCAGCAATTTCGTTCGGCGGAAACGAAGCATCGCTTAATTCAGACCCACTCGATACACTTATCTTATCGTCTCGCGGGATATTACTAAACAGCAACGGCCAGAGCAGAATTTCAACAAGTGCCAGCGCAGAAACGAGTTTCACCATCCTTTCTGCTCGCGTAGCTAGACGCGAGGAAATAAAAGTGGGCAAAAGCGACGGAAACAACCACCGCTCACGTAACACAGACGAGTTTAACATTCATGCCGAACACGGGGCCTCCTGTTTCTGCGAACGAGAAAAAAATTGATTCGTGCCGTTGCTGTCCGTCGTGGCTAGTAACATAAAATCAAGCTCTGGCTCTCGAAGCGTTAGCCCCTCGCTGGCTCTCGGCGCGCGTTATAATCCACGAGAGCGCCATTGTCAATCGTTCGTCAATTTCGATTCAGTCGGCGGATCGCCGATAGTTCGTGACTGGACGCCTTAAAATTCCAGCCAATGACGGCGTTTAAGCTCCTCGGTATTCGCTACACGGGCCTCGGTGCTGCTTAATTATTTATCTTCTGGATTTCTTCGATCGTATAATTTGGGGGTCGACCGGCGAGCCGAGGCACAAATCGAACGGCGCACGATCGCCCGGCTGTCTGTGGGCCATCGGAATCGAGTGTCAGGTGTGTCCTCGTACAGGTGCTCGAAAACTCGACTGACGTGCATACATACGTTCGTGTTCGCGGTATGATCTCGTCTAGGAATTTATGGTCGCTTTCACGTGGTCTGTAAATGTCGCGATCCAACGCGAACTAAAGAATTGCAGCTTGCAGCACTGTTTTATTTCTGCGACTTGACCCGGAAGCACAACGAAAAGCCTCGCCTCGGCGTAGCGGAAACTCGTCTTTCAACGATGAAACTTTAATTCACTTCTGTTTTAATTAATTCCCGCAATTTGTGGACGCGGTACAAATGCTGTTTACGCGCCCCTATTCGTCCGTCGCTGGCCTATTTCTCCGTGACGTACGGCAAGCGTTACGAGAAATTCTGTCGTTAAGCAAGTCTGGTTAATCGCCGGGTTAATTCATTGTTCGTTTATTTCCCGCGGGTGCACGGCCCTCGTTTATATACGTTTATCAGCGATTCCGTCGCGCTTTCGAGAGCTTCCTGTTCGTTCCGCGATCTTAAATCGTTTATTTACCCACGAGCGGCGAGCCACCCTTGTATGTATAATTCCAACTCGGTACATACTCGCACGAATTCCATTCCCGACACTTCAGGGGGCAAAGATCGTGCCGGGGGACCCTGTGTTCTCATCCGTTTGTTTTCTTTTTCCTCAGTCGTCGCTGCAGGCTGTGATTCCTTTGAACGCGACCCTCCTACCGGTATTTTCCTGTTACGTTCGCGTGGAACGTTTGAAGGGAGAAACCTTCGAAACGCGAAAACCCTACGGAATAGGGGTAACTTCATCCCCCATGTCGTTTATGACCCGGCTGACACTAAATTCGATTATTCTGTTAAGATTTCCTCCTCGCTGCTCTCTGCCCAACAACCCCCTGCTGAAACTGTATACCACGCGGTAGCCATCCTTTTAAACATTTTTTTTAAGCGTCGTTGCCGACGCGTACGCCTCTGTAGCCTGTCCGTAACGATCTCACGAATTTTAGGCGTTCGTTTTTTTCATTTTTGGTGGTCACGTTTCAGCGTGAGTGATTAGTGATTATATATGGGTATTTTGGGTCTTTTCGTTCTGTGGAACATGTTGCTGTGGGGTAGGAACAAATATCGAGGCAACAAATTCCATCTGTTAATCTGTATAAAATTATGAAACGAAGCGTGTTTACGAAAAAAAACGACGAAAAGGAAGCTAGTTCGAGAGGAATATCGAACGTTTCAGAATCTATACACTCGATAATCAATTAAAGACACAGAAGTAGCTACAACCTATAAACGTGAAACGCTGTTCATAATTCGTTCGCGGCTCTTTGTGCTGGCAACTGGATGCAGAAATAGCTGGCGTTATCCCTGTCGCATCCTTTGAGTCAGCGCGCGAAATGGCACGAATTTTAAGAGCAGCCTTAGTCATTCATCGAGCGTCGAGAAACACACGGCACCTCGTGTATTTGGCAACATACGCAGGGAACTGCTAGGAAGAGTTTTCCACCCTCCGCTCCGTTTCCATCCTGATTTCGAAGAACGTTCCAGCTGTTCACGAGCGATGCACCGAGCCTGACGTCACCGATGCACCCGAGGAAATATTCCGAGTCGCCCATTATGTGTTACGAGGAATCGTGTTTATAAACTCTCAAGCTCCCCAGCTTCTCGCGGTGAAAGTGTTGAAAGGTGCTGTCTGTACAGCACCTTCAGAACGGTGCATTGAATTTTTAAATATTTCAGCTCTACGTTGGAAGTTTCGTTTCTATTTTGTTCGCAATTGCGACGATCATTTAACTCGGTAAATTCTGTTTCAATGGAATATTGAGATGGAATTGCGGTGCGAGGATATCATGACACAACAGCCTCGTGGATTCGAGGGCGTCACAGAGGGAATGAGAGCAGTGATGCTTGTAATGCTAAGATTGCCGTAATAAGCGAAACAGAAGGTAATTCGATGGTTCCGTTTCGAGTTCATTTCTTAATGGGGTGACGGGTCAGGAGTGGTCAGCAGGAAGTAATTGCAGTCACATCGCCGCACCCCGTTCTCGATCGCTCTTCGTCACGCGATCGGCTTCGTCTTTCACGTAAAGTGTAATTTCAGCACGATCTCATGACGGTTCGTTCGCTTTCCCTGGTATAGCAGGAAGACAAACTATAAAGAAGTGGTGTCATAGATTCGAGGTATTTCTGCAAACAGCCATCTGCTGTTGAATTTCTATTCTTATTCATTTTTTATGAAACGCCATACAAACGATTTTTATCTTATTAAGAAATGTAGCGTGATTGACTGCCTGTATGTTACTTGGACGTTTACAATCCTTGTTTTCCAGTTACGATTGTGCTGTGTGCAGTCCAGCGAATATTTATCTGTCTTCTGCCATATTCAGTGCTTCGATTCGCGTACGATATTAGCCCCAACGATATCACTCGTGTAACGCGATACGAGCATAATTTCTTAGCCTGCTGCACACGAGTTGCATACCTCGTGCATCATGCACAATGCGCTAGCGGTATCCTAACTCTTTCAATATCCGTTTCGCGGTTACGAACAAAAGCACCAATTTCTGTAATCGATTAAACCTCCCGCATGTGCCCTCTGAACAAGGTACAATACAATTCCGTCGCTGCGCCCAATTCGAACATAAAGCTATGTGCTTCTTTTTCGTAAAAAAATCAACTAGACTAGAATCCATGTTACCCTATTTATTTATATTTATGTACAAGTCCCGTTCCCCTCCAAAGATCGTTAGCAACCAGTGTATCGCTATTAAATGTATACACCGCACGCAGCACGCGAATTATTATTCATTTCCACGGATACTAAGAACAAGCCGCAGTCCTAATCGGACCTGACAATCAAGAAGCAGAGTCGTGCAGCGAGTAATTTCAAGTGACTTCCAGGCACGCTGGCCCCATTGTTCTCGCAGCAGATTCCCTGACACCGTTTTCATTCCTTTGCTCGCCTCGCCACTAGTTCGCCCGGCCCAATTAACATTCGCGTGGGTGTTAATCAGCGCAACGAGCGTGCCGACAACAAGCGAGATAGAACGATGCAAGAAGACGCGAGATCGCCGCGATTCTTCTCCACCTGAGCCCTCGCCGATGCACGAGTTCAAGGCGAACCTGTCGGTTGAAATCCAGTCGGCGAATCGCGCCCGAGACTGGCGACGAGGAAAAACGAACGACGGCTTCGTGTTACAGCAACGTAATCGCGTCGCGAAAGTCGAGATCGTAAGCGTGGCTAAAAGTCGCGGCTACATGAATCATCGCCTTCCCTGGTGAACAAGCTTGGAACACGATGGCTGTGGCTGTTCAAGCTACTTGTTCTGAATTTTCCCTTTGCGGAGGCGAGTCGAGCGGACGCGATGAAATCCCTTGGAATTCGCGAAATAATGAAAATATTGATCAGTGATAAATATGGGTGTTGTCCTTGCAGCACCCATTTCAATAATTTCAGTTGCAATGAAGATATTGTCGTTAGATTAAGGAGACAGACATTGAAACGCCTAAGGTTCTCTTTAAAGTTGCCCAAAGTAATATAGAAGGGTGATAAAGCCTCGTGTCTACATTTGGCTTGGTTTTTCGCTTCGAGGAAAAGTCCGACACAGCGCTGTCACGTAGCCAGAGTGCAACCAGATGGAATCTGTGATTTACCACGACAACAGCGGTGCGACAATTATTTAATTATTCCTCGTGCACACTTTCCTTGGAAGAAGCTCGTATTTCTTTCCGCCGGCCCGTGTGGCGCATTACAATGAATCAAGCCGTCGTTAGCCGAAGTCGTTTAGGCCGTTTGCTCCCAAATGGATGTTGTGATATCCCCGGAACCAAAATATCCCCAAGATAACGAATTTAGCTGCGTCGTAAAGGGGATGCGTGCGAAGGTAAAAAGGGGCGGCTGGCCTTCCTTCGAATTTCTCCGAGAAACGAAACGCGCGGATGTGCACCGAGAATAGCGCGACGAGAAAGATAAACAAATTGTCGAAAATTCCAGGCCGAAAAAGATGGAGTTCTATCGTGAACGTTGAAGGAAAAATAATCGTCTGTCACCGAACAATTTTATTCCACCGGCTATCATACATCTAGCCACCAAACTGAATGCAATCTTAAATACTTCCAAATCACCATTTCTCTTCAAGGTTCATAGAACCGCAGGTTGACGAACGTTAGAATCTTTCATCGCATTGTATGCGACCGAAAGAGGCCAAGATACGAAGGTATTAAGGGATTAGAGCATCGTTTGCCCGCGGCTTAGCTCTAGCACCAACGCCACACCTCGATTTCGTCGTTCGACCCTTGGAAGACTCTTCAGAAACAGGGTTGCCCTCCGTCAGACACAATGGAGCAGGTTCTGGTTTTTGTCAAAGGAATGGACAAGCCCCTTCTTTAGTGTCTCTCCTCTAGACTTCCCCTGTATTTCTTAAAAAATAGGGTTCCGCATAGTTACCTGTCCGTTCGATTCTTCAAATTCCCAGATTCGTATCTCGATTCCGACGTTATCGTTTCATCGATAGACACACGTTCCAACCAGTTGCCGTCGTATTTTCCCATGCAAATTTCCAACTCCACCGCGGCTTATATCGTGTTTAGACGTCCCGTTGCGTTGGTCCAGCAAGGATTTTCCCGACTCGATGTTTGCGCGGGCCTGGAAAAGCGCCCCCGAAGCTTTTCCAAACTGTGAGACGAGATACGTCCGCCCTTCGCAACAACAACCAGCTCGTCTTTTTGTAAAGATAAACTTGGTAGCGGCGTGAATATAAATCACCGATGTTCCGCGTGTTCGGGGAATCCGGTGGAAAAATGAGAGACGGCCAATCCGTGCGACAGGCGTACTCTATTTTTCCAGACGTGTGCAAATTTCAGGAAAAGTGCTCCGCCACGAGACGTGTACTATTTCGAGTTTACGTGCGAATATGTATTTGTGAATACCTCTGGCACGGTTCGCGAAGAATGGGAGGATTTACGGGAAACTTTCTCTGTGCATTCCTCTATTTTCCCTGTTAGCGTACAGCTCGTGAAACATCATAGTAACGCTTCAGAAAGTGCACACGTACACACGGTTCGTGCTTGTTTATTTTCCGTTTAATAATAATATTGCGTACACGCGATGCCGTTCCACGTAAAGGCACATATAAAGGGAAACGGAATTATTACTTGGCATGGCGCACGAACATTTCATTAAACTGGCGCGGTGACAAACGTAGAGATAGCTTGGGTACAGGCAGGAAGCCGACGTCAGCGGAAGTACATACTTTTAAAGGTAACCCGTCGTGGGCCAACAATTTTTCATCTCTCTCTCTCTCTCTTTCTCTTTCGCTGAGAGCGTGATTAGTAACAGGCGCCGAAAAAGCAAGCGCCGCGCCGTTGTCTGTATACTAATGACGAACGAGTTAATCCCATTAACGTTCGCCGCTTTCGTCGGTATCATTAATTTCATTCTCATTCACTCGCATTTACGTTTCGAGGAAAAAGATTCGTCTAATTACGTCTCGCTGCTTCACATTATTTCCGCCATTGAATATAAATTAGAAACGTTCTTCGAGAACGCGGAGAAAACAATTGGCTCGTTTTACAGTTTAACGAGGGACAAGAGGCAATTCGATTTCTTACGCTGTGCGTGCATTCGATTTTCCAGCCAGTTCTTCCGGCTTGCTTTATTGTCGACGGCTCAAAGGGAACGTAACAGCGAATGGCGCCCTTCGTGATATCGTTAGAAACCCTTTTCGCGACCTAAATGGCAATCCAGTGAATGGCGCATCGGTTGTCTACGTCTTGTTACGTAATAAAATATAAATGGTCAAAAGGATGCGTACGACGAGCCGTGTAACCTTGGAGGAACAGTATAGGTACATGTATTCCTTGTAATCGTATGTGTTCAGTTGCGTGATTTATTTTTCACGAAGCTCGGGAGGAAACAATTTCCATCTCATTATAGATTCACCTTCCGCTCGGCGAGGCAAGAATTCTTTCTTACTATGTCTAACATTGATAGAATTTTCTATTTTAGCTATGCGAACGTTGAACCTTTACTTTCCGTAAAATTTAAATTTCGAGAACGACCCGACGTCGAAATGGGGAGATGAGTTTATTGTAGGCGATTTAATATCCAGCACCGAAATTATACAATGTTTCAAATTTCGCAGCAAACGATAGCAAAGGGACTTAATTAATAATCGTAGCATTAATTAACGCCAGAGGTCCATTTAATCTACTGCTATGGAAGTCGAAAGTCTCCTGTTTCGTCTCATTTAATTCACAGATATTGCTAGCAATTGGCCCAACCAGCTCGACCGAATAAAAATTCACTTGTTGATTTTCGAACACGGCAGGGCAGAGAACTATCGCTTCATTATGGAGATTTTTAACTACCTAATTATTATTCATTGCCGTCGGACTCGTAGTACGCGAATTATCCCGAGAAATTATTCTCGGGAGTCCATTAAAACCTCTCTAGCCGCGCCCCGTTCACTTCTGCCCCATTTTAATCGACACGGAATTACGAAACGAGAGACAATCTCGTGTAGATGATGATATTTGCAATTACATAAAATGTACTACACCTCAAAATCGACTCAACATCGTTTCTTAAGTCGAAACTGTCGTCACCTGTGCTACCAATAAAAACGAAAGTGTTCTTCACTGTTAGATTGTGTTGCTGCTTTTATAAAAATATCACCAACAATCGTCTAATTTTCCCCCAATAATTTCTACATTTTTCTCACACTCTGTATTCGTGGTACGCATTAAGAAAAGCATTCCATGTTTATGAATCATCACTAAACTCCCTTACTACAATTGACAGCGGAATACAACAATTTATATCTACGAATAAACCTACCCGCGATAACTCACGCCTCTCGCCCGCATCGAATCCAAAAATCCCACCCCTTCTATGTCAGGTATAAATTTTCTAAACAACCCGCACCACTGGGTCGCCCGATGCCGCTGTCATCGACATTCTTTTTAACCTTCCTCGCTGCCTTTCCAGCCTGTATAGTCGGGGGATTAAAATACCTTTCTCACCGATCATCGGATCCACCTGTTCGATGAAAAAGAAACCTATAGTAACCAATTTTCTTCCCCCTTTCTGTTGCCAGGACGTGGAGTTACTGGAGGGAACCATTCCATCGGAGGCGATGGAGGTGGAGGTCTCTCACTGCAGGGAGCTGAGGATCCAGTCGGGCGCGTTCGCGGATGGGGCGCCTTTGAAACGGGTTCACGTGTCGGGGATTTATAGTTTGGTGGCGAAGAGGCAGGCTTTTCAGAATCTCAGCGCCCCGAACACGCATCTCGAGGTATCCGAGTGCAACAGCGTGATACTCGAGAGCCACGCGTTCAGAAACTCACGCGGGACGCTGAGCGTCTCTATATCGAAATGCAGAAACGTGGGGATCAGACCGAACGCGTTCTCCAGGCTCCTCTGGATCGCTATCAGGGAGGTGCCTAACCTGGAGTTGTCTAGCAACGCGTTCAAGCTCGAGGCTTCTCAGCATGGAAGGCATGGACCAGCGACCAAGGTTCGTTTATTTGTGGGACGCATTTTTATTTCATTTTTGTAGTAGAATATGACGGTTCTACTCTACGTTTATCGAGTGCAGATTTGATTTATCGTGTTGGAATTGAAATTTAATCAACGGTAGAATTTTGCTCGATTACTGGTGAAACTGCAAAGTAAAAATCAAATTTATATGTATATTCGTATTAATTGCAATATATACAGGTTATCTAGTTTTGCATGATAGATTCAATAACCACAGAATCTTTCTGAAATCTTAGAGAAGAGATATACTTACTACATACTATCTTTGTAATACGAGCATTTAATTATTACTAATTATTGTCCCGTTCAAAAAAAAAAATAGCAAGATGCACTTCAAAGTTCTACACATTTCTTTTCCCCTTTGACTAAGCGAAAAGTGTTCTCGAGTTTGGCGATTTCCCACCTGCCTAGTTGGAACAGTATCCGCTATAATATGGGTAATCTCGATTTCTAATTCCTCCGTGCAGATTATGTTCCAAAGCGTGAGAATCACGGAGTTGCCGACAGCGGTGTTTCCATCCGCAGTTGCAGATATCCGCATGGATGACATTTGGACAAAGGTGATCCGCAAGAACGCTTTCTGCGCCATGACAATCTTCAGCGTGACCATTAGCAACGCGTCGATCCTGGAGATCGAGACAGGTGCGTTCAGCGACAGAGCGTTAATCCAAAGCCTCGAGTTCGTCGACGTCAAACTGAAGAGCATAGAGAGAGGAGCCTTTCGAGCTGGACACGACAACCTCACGATACAATATTCAAGGTAAATCTCGCTTGCCTTCGTCTGCTTGCACAGTTTGCTCGGCCGTCCACTCTGTTGAAGCTCCTCGTCATTCTTATACCCTTATAGTTTGTACTGTACGCGCGTGTAGTTGGAAACTATTCGCGAGCAACTTCGCGCTACTTTCTATCGCGAAAATTAACCAGAGAAGCCCAAATTTGTCAAGTGTGGTCTTGTAGAAAATCGATTAAGCGTATGGTATGAAGTTCCCTGCTCCGAAAATCGTATTTACTTTTCATCGTTCGCTCGAAAGATTAATAATCTCAGCTCAACGTTACGTAATAGCATTTCCCATATACGGAAACGTGCAGCTGAAGCTGAAAGGTACTCCCGAAAGAAACTTTCCGTTACTCGCAAAGTTCAAGCAAAGGTTTTCCTCTCGCATTTTCAGACTGTCCGACGTGGAGACGGGCGCCATAGATATTTCCGCGGCCACCGTCAGCTTCAACAACAACGAGTTTCACAATCTGCATCGAGGCGCGATCGTTCTGCACCAGTGGAATCACATAGCCATCGACTACAATCTCTTCGTCGACCTGGAGACGGACGCGATCATGGCCGAGGTGGACGCGACGTCGGCACCGAACTTGGAGTTTTCCTTCACAGGGAATCACATACAAAAAGCGAGACCGGGCTCGCTGAAATTCGCTGCAATATCCCAGAGGGTGAACACTGCCAGAGTCGGTAATAATTATTTCAAGGAAAAGTGCAATTGTAATTTGGCCAATTGGATACGCGAAGTGACCGGGAAAAATAGCTCCGTTTCCTGGATGATGGATTCGAGCTACTGCGAGGTCGATCAGCTTCTGGACAGGTGCTTCAATCTGCCCCAGGGCTACATGTCCATGAGAAATTTCAGTAAAATCATCTGCAACGCCGGGGATCACATCAACTGCGAGAAACCATCGGCCAAGCCAGAACCGAGTGTCAGTCCGCCGAGTGTCGGCCCGCACGTGTACCCCAGGCACAAAGGTTACTTCGACGTTGAAATGAGCGACTCAGAGCAGCTGCAGCGCGAGAAGAGGATAATCGTGGTGATCTGCATGGTAGCTGTGTTCGTTGTCTTGGTGGTGATCCTGGCTTCAGGAATTCTGTACATGCGTAGGAGCGGAGTGTGTCCGAAGTTAACGTCCGGTCGTCTGATTAATCTCGCCAGCTGGCTGTCGCCAAGTAGCGGTATGACAGCCGCCACCTCCGCCAGATCGATATCCAGGTTAAGCGTGCACGCGTACGCCGGCCTTCAACCAGAAACAAGAATCCTGGACGTGGAAACCCAAGCAGAGGCAGGGGAAGACGAGGAAGAGGATGCAGGTGGACTCTATCCTATTACCGAGAACAAGGCCACACAGACATTACCAGAGGAGCTGACGGAGGAGTACCTGAAGGACCTCAGAGAAAGGCTCAACGATCCCGATAATTATAACCAAGCTAGAGACATGATAGAGCACCTGTACGATCTCATCAAAGTCGAGGAGAGCTGCAACAATAACAACGACAGACAACCCACCGCCAGGAACGATAACACGTACGACATAATCAGACCGAAACAGAGGAGACCCAGAGGTCCTCCAAAGCCCTCCGTCAGTATTGGTACCAAAGCACCGTCCCTGGAGAAGCTACTGCCAACCGGGATACAACCAAGGCCACCTCTGACCGAGTACACAGAGCCTCGAGATCAGAGAGCCAACGAGCAGAATCACCTGTACGCTGAACTACCTGGCGACGAGACCGTTCCGAGCACCAGTCGATTGTCTCAACCTATCTTGGCGACTCTCGCCGGAAGAGCGCCACAGCCTCTGCCTCCAGACGTCGTGAACGATCATCTGATCAGCGATCAATCGAGCCAAACGTTCGGTAACCTCAAGACTGAAAACCACAGGCCCCCCGAAAGCCCAGTGTTCGAGATCAGTCGAAATCAAGGCAGGCCTATGAGTTTCCTCAAGGCGCTTGGAGAAAGTATTCTCGGCGGGTCGAAGGCCAACAATAGTAAAAGGCCCAACTCGTTGCTGTGCGAATACGCCGAACCGTCCGACGCGACTGCCCACCTGTACTCCGAACTACCTGAACCCCAAACGTCGACACCAGCGAGCAAGATGGCGAACAGGCCGTTGCCCATCAAACCCGACCAGGATTCCGTGAACTTGACGAGGGCATAACGAACGCCCGTCGTCGATTGTCTGTGATAATAAGTGCACGAGAGCGGCAAGACTATTGCTACGAAAATATTGTCCTCTCGTTTATTTTTTCCTAATTGTTCGTCGAGCAACGATGACGCGTGCCTGGTGACCGAGAGTGTCGATCGAGTTCCGTCGAATAATCGAGGAACAGTGCCAGATATGTAAGAATCGAACAGTTTTTGCGATGCTAGTTTGTAAGGAGATTTTGTAAAAAAATGAGGGAGACGAAAATGACGATTTCGACGCGGTTAGTGAACGTTGTTCGATGTTGTGGTATCGTTTGTTCGCGTTGTACGACTCGCGGGCAAAGAGGTGAAATTTATTTAACGACTGGCCCCGAGACGCGGATGTATCATAGGTTTATACATACATAAATATATATATTTGCTTCGTCAGGTATAATTAAAAAAGTATTTCACATTCTCCGTCTGCCTTTCATTCAAGCCAGTAAAACTGTATGCTTTCCCCCTCGAACTTCCTTCTATGGTTCCTTGGAATTATGCACGATATCCATTTTCCTGTTCCCGTTCTCCAGAGCCCTCCGCAATACTCTTAACCCTCGCCAACGGAAATTACCCTCGAGGAAAACACGGTAACTCGGGATAATCTGTGAGATCCTAAGTGTGACAGAAAGTTCCTTCTCTGAACACAGGAATGCAAGACATTCATTTCCTTTGTGACAAACCCGTGACCATGAACCTGGACGACGTTGTTATCCGTCCACAAATTTAGCCACGAAAAAATACAGCTGTCTTCTATCCACAGACTTCGCGACGCCGTTTTCCCCATAGAAATGTCAAGGAAACAGTCTTGCGTTCTTAAGCTTCCACCTTAAATATCACCACCTCGCAAATTACGGGCTGCTTTAATGCCGTGGATCCGCCACTTTCATCGCGAGTCCACAACGATGACCAACATCTTCAGGGATTCAAATGCATCTATCTAATAAACCACGATTTCCACAATATAATCGCCACGTTGCTTCACTGCAAAAGTATAACAATTCAGTTTTCCTTTCATGTCTCCGATCTAGGCGTCAGTTTATACAGTCCTGTGCCATTAAAGCTAAACGAAACTGTGCTGTATCGAGGATAATTATAATTACAGCACGGTAGCCTCTCCAAGGTTCTCACGTCCCGGTATTTCTATCGCTCGAGAATGAGGGTATGGGGTTCAAGGGTCGAAACGTATATATTTTTTTATCTGTAAGGTGCAGCGGTGCTCGTGCATCGGGGAGCAAAGTCTGTTCACGCGGCAGGGCGTACGAAGGAAACAGTTCATTGCGACGGCCACCGAAGGTCCCGAAAAAGATATTCTTAATCTCTTTCGTTCTCTCTGGGCGTACTCGGTGTGTATATCCGCGGCGAGACCAAACTATTCCACGAAGAATGTAAGAAGAGCAAATAGAGGCGGCTAGCTGGGGCGGGCTGCGATGCAGCTGTTGATGTTCAAACGGCTGTTGCCTCTCTTCGGCTCCCCTTCAACCTGTTCCTCCCTTTTTTCCCCCCGTCATTTTCATTCTTTCTTGACGCACCGATGCCTGGTGAAAAGCGGGGAAATTGTAACGAATCAGAGGCGCCCTGCAACGCGGAGGAAGGTCTGCGAGGGCGGAAAATTAATATATTTCGCGACTGTAGAGAAAAAAATGTTTTTTTTTTTTTAGGGAAAGTGGGAAATTAAATTAACCACTTGGTTGCAGCGCACTTAAATTTATTACTGCTTTCGGTGTACCGATAAATTTTATATTAATTAACGCTCAGGACTCATTTGATAACAAAATTCGGTTACCGTGGTAATCGTAGAAAGGATGGTAAAAATTAATTAGTTACAAAAGATGACGTGTATGAAAAAATATACGCACTAAAATCCCCATGAAAATCACGGAAAGCTGGTTACCCTCGAAATCGAACGGGCCGCTATTAGAGACAATGTAGCGTGAAAACGCTTTATCGAACGGTTGTCGGAGATTCAACGGAACCTGAAAAGCAAACGCAATATTTCTTTCAGGGTCGATTCATCGTGCTCCGTTTTGTGGATGCGATCCTTCGCCCTCTTTATCACTCGCTACTTTGTCGACAGGCCACCAACGCGATACGGAGTCAACTTATACGAGGCGATCACCCTATCTCGCGCCGATTCCTCGGATTCTTTATGGCCCTCTATTTCTCAGATAAGGACGTGATTTTTCTGGACAACCGGTTGCCTGCGGCGGAAAAGTCGTAGGGAGGATGAGACCAACCGGTTCTAGACGACGCGTCATTTGTCGCGTCTACTTTCGATTCTCTTGGTATATCGAAACGCGTACGATTGGATCGCGGGGTGTACGTGTATGTATTCAGCTTCGACTGAAACAATTCGCGCGACTATTGTTTCGATTGCGGGTAATTGCATTTCCACAATTGTCGAATGGCGAATATTTACGCAACAGCGCCCATTGTTTTCCAACTAACCACTTTTTAAATTTCACCCGCGCGTCGTGAGCTTTAAAATAGGACGAAAGTGATATAAAGCGTAAAGTGAAATATAATAGACAGAATTTCGTAATCGAATTAAATAATTTTCATAACGGAGCATTTCCTTTTCCATTAAAAAAGACCCTATAGAAAAGCAAATCGAAATATTTCTTTATTCAAAATTCAAAATTTATTGAAAGTGGAGATTTGCGACTCGCGTGGGGGTTGAATTGTTTCTGTATTATATTGTCGTGGCGACAGGGTGGTAGATTTTTGGGAGGATCGAGGCTGCTAGGAGATTGAACGTTCTTCTATTGAGAGGGTGTCGCAAAACTTCAATGGTGTAACGTTGTTAAATAATAGGATATAAACATTGGACGTCTATCTCCTAGCAGCCTCGATCCTCCCAAAAATGTACCACCCTGTCGCCACGAAAATATTGTAGTACAGAAACAATTCATCCCCCACGCGAGTCGCAAATCTCCAATTTCAAGGGGCGCATTCCACGAAGGGACATACGACAAAAGGGAGAGGCACAGACCCGGCGGAAGTGTGTACGGGGATCACCGGCATGATCCATCAAGTTATACGACGGAATAATCCGCAACTAGGCAGCCGTGGCGAGCTTCTCTATCAGGTTTCATTAGCGGGCCAATCATCTCATCACTCGTGTACCGTCATACTGGCGTTGCCTGCGCTCAGTCTAACCTGTTTCTCTGGTCCCTGACCTAATCTCCTTCTCACGTAGATCGTCGAGAAAATCGATCGGGGATCCCCGTTGGCCCGGGCCACCTCGTCACCCTCGGCTGGCACGAACCGGTTATCGGTGCAGCGAAATCACTGGCGTAGCCGGTCAACGGCTTATATTAAGCTCTGGCTTAGAACGTAAACGCGTTTTCCATCTCGCGGCTATTGGAGTGATAGGGACAGGAAGGACGGTAGCGAGAAAGGGAGCGACTAGTCTGCGAAAACAGCTTACGCTGGTTAGAATGTATCGGGACAGTGTAATTGGACCGGATCTGATATATTCCGTGATGCGTCAGCTAGTAATATCGAGCGATATTGTTTCGGGACCCGCCTGGATCCCTTCTACTTTATGGCAGTTCTGAGTGAGATCAGTTTCGTAGCTGGTCTAGCTCTACGCTGGTAACGTGAACTATGAGGCGGGAGTTTGTTCAGTGGTGGCTCGTTTAAGTAGCTCGTTAACGGGGCGACTGATGTAGAGTGCTGATAGCGATGCCGTGGAAAAATCGTGCAATGAGAAAAATTAGTGGATAGGTACAAGGTGGGGGTTGAAATATCTTTCGAATGGAAATAGGTAGATTCATTGTTGGGAAATGATAGGAAATAATTTCGGGAAGTGAATATGAAATTTCGCAGGGCGTTTGTTTTGTGTACCTTTGTTTAACTCTTTCGAACAATGCCGATTATTTTTATGCCGCTATATTTGTTGAATGTAAATTAATCGTTTATGTAAGAATTTGTCGTAGGAGGAATTCGCGTAAGCGTTTTATACTTGAGGGGAAACGTACAGGGCGAAAGTAAATACGTGGTAGAGGAACAGGTGACACGCCAGCCTGATCGAGGATCGTTCAAACTTTTCGTTCATGTTCTGTTTCGTCGTGGTCGTATACCGAGTGACGCGGTTTTAATATCCACCGAGTGTTCCTTATGAGCCACTGTGTCACGTGTCGCCAGGATATTAGACCGCTGTTCTAATGGACCTTTGAACCGAAGATCTTTGTATAGGTTTACGTGTGCTTGCGTACTATTCTTCCCAATAGTAAAATTCTCCTTTCGAGCGGACAGCGTTTCCAGAAAATAAAATTTGCCTTTCCTTATTCTTACAAGTGCGAATGAAATATGATTTTTTTAACCATTTCACCATTACGCTTCTCCCGGGAATAAGCGATATGTCTAAAAAAAATTGCCACTCCTTCGAAGTCACTGCACTATTCGCAAAAAAGTCCCTTCTCGTTTCATCAACTGGATGCATCGGCGAAATGACGAAACGTGTGCTAGTCACGTGTTGACGATCTCGAAAGATTGGCAGCGTGCTAGTAAAAGGAAAAACTATAAGCTCGAGAAACAGGATGTTGCAGACGGGCAAGGGTACTGGTGCGAAAACCTCGGTCCACGATAATTATAAATATGAACCAGAAAACGATGTCCGTTCGGAGCGTTCGGAAAATCCAAAAATAATGCACCCCGACCCTCGACCCGTTCCAATGCGTGTCGTTAATCGGCAGAAAGAGCAATTACAAACTAGCCTTTTCATCGCCTGTTCTACGTAACACTATCATCTGAACCTGCACTGTTGTACATTTAAGAATTTAATGAATCAATATTATCATTAATATTCGAAGCATCGGCAAAAATGAAGATCTAGTGAAGAAGCGAACTGTATTTTCTAATGTACAACAGGAAGGGACATTCTTCTTTAGACGATTTCTTCTTGGTTCCGTTGGTTCGTTTTGTGAAAAACGGGAAACCCCGAATCTTCTGGGAGTATCGTATTGACAAAGAAGCGAATTCCTTTATTCCGATTCATTGCAGGGTCTCGTGTACTTTGCAGACGGCGTATCGGTCGAGCAACTCGTGGTCCTGCCCTCTCTTCCCCATTGAAATCTAAATATACCCTATGATATTAATAGCGTATGGTGTGGCGGTGGCAGAAGGGTCGTTTCATACGCCCGCGTTGTCGTTCAGACGAATGCAGAAAACCGCATTCTCCTGGCGTTACACACACCTTCTGTAGCAGACACTTCGCCAAATAGAAAATAGAAAATTTAATAGATATTACTGTTCATTATTGTATTATAATAGTTCAAATCATTTAATTAAAAGGAATAACGAACCAAATATAAAATTGTATGGAATTTTGTTTTCAATCTCGAACTTCATTAAATACTAAGTTATTTTACTGCTACTTAACAAGTCGAATGAATTAAGCTGAACGTTTGCAATGCAGTTTCGTTTGAAGGATAGCTCGTTACCCCATTCCCGATGAATAAACCGAAAACTTCGAATAGAACCATGTCGTTACGTAGTTCCAGTAAACCGTTTACCACCTTAGAATGAAAATGTATTTCGCTTTCTTCCAACCTGTTCAACGGAGAACCGTGCGGTTCAATCTGTCCATTGTTATCTACTTCCATTTCTCATTTCATAATTAAGTTCCACGAAAACATTATCCTCTATAATAATAAGTGGCGCAGAACGACGAACATTTGCAGAGTCGTTAGTTTCCCGTTATTTCAAATTGTACCAACTTTACCCTGCGCATTAATTTACCCCTTACGCGTCACTAATGAGCTGCTCGGATTGGTATCTTTAAAAGCGGAAGGTAATAGTGCACGGTGAATCAGCGTGACGGGGAGACTTCCGGAAAATGTATATTCTACCCTGAACGAAGTACAAGTACGTCATGTTAAAAAAAGGACGTCATCGGCGTGTAAAAAAATGTCCCGTCGTCGTGACCGTGTGAAAGAAACGAATGGCGAGAACTATTCGAAAGATCTGAAGGATTTCATGCGGGTTCCGTTGCGCAGCCTCTTTCGGGACCCTTTCATTGACGCTAGTCAGACGACACCGGCTTCACGCCCTCGCATTTAGAACCCCAATTTCCTCTTCCGGATCGATTTTTCGTGAGCTCTTTCAGTTCTGTTTCGCGACGATTGACAGGGAGAAAGGAAACTCCGACAAGAACACTGGGCGTGGCACAACGCGACTTCCGGTATTGAGTATCGCACTTTTCAATATCTTGTTTGGCAAATAGTCGTGTTTATTTTTGACGAACCTTTATTATTTTCTTGCAAGGTTCGTAGAAATGTCACTTTATTTCCCTTTCTCTTTATATGCGACCGCGAAGAGAAATTGGAGAAACTTATCATTTTTATTTTTCGTTTCTCTTTTTGGTGAACTGAACCGACCATTTTTATCGACGAAAAAAGAATTTTGTGTAATACTTTTAAGCCTGCGTAACTTTTATTCGGACCATTGTTCGCCGGAGATAATATCAACGTGAATCAAGACGTTAATTTCCCATACAGCTTATCCCCTGGACATGTACAAAAAAAACATTCTGACAGTTTTACGTCCCTATAGTTATCAAACTCTTTACGTACTCTTCCCTCATTCGTGAGTTTTCTTATATACATCAGGACATGGATTATGGTAACGTGTGCGATAATGAGCACCAATTAAGGGGTTTGCTTTGGCCTGGGAAATTCTTCGCTGCTGTTGTGAGAGAACCAAGGGAACTGCATACTCGCGTGAAAACGCAGTTTTTCGGCTTGCACGCCGTCGTTCTTTCAATGCGATTGTATTACTTTGTTAAATAAAACCAGCTGAATATCGCGTTAACAGAAAAAAGAATGTGAATGATGATACTATTTCATTAGAACTCTCAACGAAATGAGAAATGGGATTTCATTAGTAGAAGAGGGGATGCAAAAAAGAACCTCGCTTCATTAATATATTCTTTAATATACGTTTGACGTAGTGAGCAATCGAATTAATTGATAATAATATAATCAATGATTAATTCAAAACGATAATCTGCAATTTTTTTATTAAACGATTGAAAGATTAAAACAAAACGAAACTGAAGTAACATTAAACACATAATTTAAAAAGCCAGAAATATAAATAAACAGACTCTGTAATGAATGTAATCTTGAGCGAAAGTTGCATTCTTAAAATAGTGAAACGGTATTTGAATGTTAATATCTTGTAAACGGCCTTCAATAAATACTGCTCGTGTATTTATTCTGTCATGTTTTAAAAATTGGGTTATACGTACTGTTTTCGTCAGACACGAATTTCTTATACGCGATCTGCTTGATGAAATAGGGAATTGCGAATCAAATGTCTACGGCTTAAAGAAAGGTTCTACTTAAATCTTTCCTCAAGCTCGTTCCGATAGACTTGATGGCGACTGAAACGATTCCAAAGAGGATATAAGGGGATAGAAAAAGGAAAAAGATGAGAGAGGAGCATTAAGTTTTCGTCTTGTTAACTAATTAAATATTAAATAGCGTTGAAATGAATATCCGGAAATTCGCAGAGAATGCATTATAACCTTAAGCAAAGAGTATCAAACTTTTATAAATTTTATAATTTTATATATTTTCTTGCCTTCGCAAGGTCACCACCGATATAAAAAGAAAAAAGAAAATTACAATTACATATTCACACTACGTAACAAGAAATATGGTGACTTAACTGGGATGTGGATTTTCAATTCACCCATAAATTTCTGCACAAGGTCTACGCTTTGAGTAGAAATACAGGCGGTATCTAAATATTTGCGAAGTTCTTAAACGAAGCAGAACAAATCTTTGCCCACCACGTAAGAATTCCACAGACAACTTCCTGCCTTCCAGCCCATTGAAATAAATTCCAATGCAAAAATAAAAATTGGCCACTGTTAAACACATCGGAAACACATCGGAAACACGACGAAATAAATGAAATGGAAATGAAGTTGCAGAGCGGGGCCAGAGTTTCAGCGAACCCGTCCAACGTCATCGTGAAATATCGTGGCAATTTTTGGAAAGGTGAAGCACACACGCGCCAGCGAAAGAAAACCATCCTTTCTCTCGCCATGATTTCGATAACGGAAAGCTATGGACGACTTATATCCTGTTCTGATTGATCGTTCGCTTGTCACGAAGACTTATCGGCCACTCTGTCTGTCTCGAAAGAGTTATCGAGCCACTCGATTTTCCCCAGAAACGCTCTTAATAACGTTCCAGCCGCGTCAACCCGTTCCTTACGTAATATCGCCGATTACGCCGATAAAATCGACATCAATGAAACGCCCTGGATCAGGGCGAGCAAAAAATCATAGACCCTGACCCGTTTAACCGAGTTCCTGTCGTTCCAGTTCAGGCGTACCAACCATGATAGCCATTTGAGAAATTTCAGACTGGAAAGAGCATGGAATTCCTCGCGAAGTGGAAGACGTGTGCGCGCAACTGGAAAAGAAGATGCATCGCTGTCGATTTCGATGTGAAGCAAACAATGCGGACGATGTCACGGCGAGAGTTTGAAATTTTTAGTAGAGCCTGAGGAATCCCGTAAATGTCAATGTACATTGAAGGGTTGAAATTTAAAGGTTTATTCGTTCAATTATTTAGCGTATCGTGAAAGGCCGATATTAATTGAAACGAGAGCCATTTCATTGAATTATGCAGGACTTACGGCAACGTGGTGTAATAGCTATTAATTCTGCAATTAGGGCGGATACCAAGAAGCCACGGGGAATTCCAGAGCAGGAAACTTCGCGTTGCAGAATATTTTATACCGTATACTAATTTCGATTATAGTAACGGAACTTCTTCGTACAGAAAAATAAATATTAAAATAATTATATTCAAGAAATCGCCTTGGCGATAATGAGACAAGATAACAGACAATAATTAATCGTGCACCCCGCTGCATACTTTAGCCTCTGTTCGACGTTTCAGTATCAATTGAACGTTCTAATAACGTTATCGAAGGGGCGTGAGCGTATAAAAGGTGCAAAGTCGATAAAAACGGCAGAAAGTAGAGACGCGCAAGCGGCGAAGAACAGGCGGCGACTACTATTGTGTCTTTAATAGACTTTTCAGCGCGGAAAGAGGAGTAATTCCCCTTAATGGTAGCATGCGCACCGATCAAATTGTAGGAGGGATGAGATCATCGTAGCGGAAGCGATCTTTGAATCGAGTTGAGCTGAGAACTTAATTTGTCCCCTTCTCGCGGTTGGTTCTGTTGCTTCTCTTATCTCCCATCACCTTGAAGCAAACAATTTTTATGGATTTCGAAGTGGTTTGAAATTTTTCATTTTTGACTTCCTGTCGTAGAAATTGTGGCGATAGAAAAATGGGAAAATATCTCCAGTAAGAATTGATTCGTAAATTTCAAAAAATCGGAACGATGCAATGTATTATAATAATTTACGTCCGTCATAAAAATAATTAAACACAGAGTTGTGCAATTCTTATTCTACGTTAAATTCTTTCTTCAATTATTTCGTATACATGACCGTCGACGGAGAAAAATTCAATGTCAGCGTCAAACGATCTTTTAGCCTTTCGGTCAATCGTCGAGATAACATATTGAAGTTCTGGGTCCACCGCAAAATCGAGTCAAGGTCTCTCTCGATTACATCAATAAGTCGTTCGATCGAGCCTCGCGGATCCGTTCTGCGCTGCTGTTAACAGAGACTCAATCGCCGGGCCACATTTTGACGAATAAAGAGCGACCAATCTGGGACAGATGCGTTCATTTTGTTGCTACGAAATTGAATTGATTGATAGACGAAAATAAATTGCCATTGCCGCGGCGTCAAAGTTATACTGCTGTCATTGCTTATTATCGATGCAACCTTCGATTCGCGAATGAGGGCTCACTAAAAAAATTAATATATACTCGCGATATATATTGTATTTCGTTAATCTACATATACTAGGAAATATGGAACGGAGAAGTTAGAATACATAAAAATTGTTAAAAGAAACATTGGATTTAGGGGAAGCAGAAATAATGGAGGCTTTAAGTTTACATATCAATGGAAAGTTTTGTGGAAAATGCTTTCCTGAAATATAAAGGGAAATGCAATTGGTAAAATACTTTATTTATTAGAACGAATAAGAAAATTTCGTTTCTGCGTTACTTTTTATTAACGACATTAACTGTCTCTGCTCGTAAAAAGGGGAGAAGTCGCTGTTTATTCGAAAGATTACAAGTATTCGTCTAATCAGAGAATAGACAATTGTAATATTTCTTATCCACCTTCGCCTTCAAGTACAGTATGCACTTTGCACAGGTCGTTTCACGCGCCTGTTGGTTTAGTTTACGAGGTATCGGTGGAGCGGCTGAATAAAGAGAAGTTCGTGTCGGGGAGTTTAATAGTGTCTGGCTAGATGGCAACACGATGCAGACAGTGACACCAAGAATCAGTCTCCGGAAGTTCAGGTTCAAATAAAAGTCACCGGGTCACCGGTGATCATCTTGCTTGCGACAATTGTAATTAAAAAAACCCAGGTGATGGATCGTAAAGCAAGCTATTGATTAGAGAATTTATTTCCTTTGTGTAGGCACGAAAATCAATTAAAATTAAATATACTGCGGAGCAATACGGTAAATGAAGGTATTATGCCAGCGAGATTTCCATTTTCCGATAGTGTTCGGTGCAATTTGAAAATTAATAAGTTTACTATAGATGTTACTGATTGATTATTAATACCGCGTTGCAGAGGAACATTACTGGTGCGAAATTCGAGAAAATTAATTGGTTCCCTTCATTTAGTTACGATATACGTAGTCCGGGTTTCATTTATAATGTATGTTTTCCGGAAAAACTTCTCGAAAAAAAACATAAATGAAATGCAGAGGCAAGCACTTGACATGTTCCGCAACAGACACACGAATAATCCGAACGTTCGATGTAGCAAAAATTAAACACCGCACATTTTTAGATAACTAAATCTGTAACAAAGTTATCGGAGATTATTCCCCATGTTCGATTAATTCTACCGGAATAACACGAATGCAACTGCACGATGGTTTTTTCCCGTTTCAAATTTTAACGGATGAACTCAGGTGGCGAAAAATGTTCATCCATTAAACAAATTCAACTTTAACCCCTTTTGCAGACGAGCTTCGAAACATAGCTGAGCGAAAAAATGGATTTTTTCCCAAGAAACCAATTTTCACACGTAACGAGGCGAAAGGAAAGGAAAAATCGTCGATTCGATATGTTAACATTCTCTGTCCCCAGCGCATAATCGACGCAGCGTGGCGCGAAAAATTGCGGCGAGTCGACAATTTTCCATCGTGGAAATGTCGGTCGATATCCATCCTCGATTCGTCGAATTCCTGTTCGCGCATATTGATGCGGTCAACCTGTCTCTATCCGTTTCTACATTGGCGGGGTAGGCTGAACCGTGGACAACGATTACATTCGTTCATTGCGTGGCCATGTAGCCTCGAAACTCCGCTTTCATAGAGTTTTAAACAGCGCGCAAATCGAGCGAAGATAAACATGCGAATGTTTGAGGGGTTCTGTCTTAACGATTTTTTAAAGAGATCGAGAGATTGAATCTATTAGCCAGAGAATCTTTTTTCGAGGATGACATTTGACGTTATTAGGGCATTCAAGAATCACGAATTCACGTCTAACCCGAAGTTATAAATTTCCCACGTGTCGTAGACTTGTGAATAATCGATTACTTTCTATTTTTCCCGTTAGGGCTATTCACGAACGGTGACCCTTTCTTTGATTTCAGAAATAAAGGGAGGAAAACCAGCATCTTTGAATAATCGATATTACTTGAAACGTTATGGTTCCACCGGTTGCGAAGACTGGAACACGTGATAACGGAAAGGAAAACAGAATAAATGGCCGAATGATTTAGTAGCAACTATGCTTCCGTATTCTCAAGCGGCTGCTATGCAAATGCAATGTGCAACTGCACTTTTCGTTCGCTAGAATGGCGCTCTTTTTGAGCAATAAAACGGCAATGCTCATTAACGGGCTGCATACACAAGCGCGAGATCACTGAATAATCCATAAGTGATTGCATCTGCAAAAGAAAGGCGTAACTAATCGTGAAAATGATATTCACGCTTGCGTAAAACAACCGTCACGAAATTATTTGTAACCATTTTCAGATCGCCTACGCGGCGCGAGGAAACTGCATTCATTATCGATGAAAGAAAAAAAGTTTGGCCCGTACGTTTGGAAATGAAATGAAATCTTCAATGAAAAATTGTACGATACACAATTCCAATCTACCAGTTACTCTCTTATTTATGTGGAATGTAGACGGATTGACTTTCGTTTACGCGATATTGCCGAGTTGAAGGCTAATAGAATCGATTCCAGCGCGGTTTATAAGAGGGAATAATGCATCGAACGTCGGCCAATTCATTATTTAACCCCGAGAATTATGACGAGCTACGAAGGACGCTGAATAATTCAGGCCCGACCGGCTAGCTGTTTTCCGTACAATGGAAAATGAATGCATAATGCCACGGATCGGGTCTGGAAATTACGTTTGCTAATCGTAGAACGTGGGTGCTCGATTACGCCAGCGATAGAAATGGCATGGCGGTCCGAAATCGACGGATCACAAGCGCCGAAACGGAAACAAGCTTCGCTATGATTTAAAAGCATCGCTGCGTTCGAACGAATTCTTGTTGCGCCGAAAATTGAAGCATTTATTTTCGTCGTACTATTTGTGAAAACTTGCGAGCGGCCGTAATATCGAATAACGTTCTGTTTAATTTGTGGCGAAGAGGGGAATTTCATTTTATAACGAATATTTATTTCAGAGGTATTATTTCTACCCCGTTTTAGATTTTCAGGTGAAATCACGACGTCGAAAAAAAAGAACGTTTCATCAAGGTAGCACAGTCTATTTGTTTCGTCGTATTACTAAAAATAACAGAAATGTATCGCGAGAGTAGCACTGCCATACATACCGTGTTCCCGATATACAATGATGGCTATGTATGTATGAGTCCTGCAGCAGGTGTGTTTTTAAAGGTGTGTTTTTAAGGAATAAAAACACGAGAAATTTTAAGCGGTGAAATTGTGGCAATAGAACCGATATTTTATACTGAATAAACTATGGAACAGTGGGGAAGAATAGCCACCATTTAAATACAAAAATCGAAATACGTAATACGCAAATAATGCTTCACAAATATTGAAAAAACGTATAGATGTGACTTGAAAAAATATTACAAACATTCGCGCAAAATTCTTCAACGTTCTCTGATTCCTTTATCATTCACAATTAGGAAAATAAAAAATCTAAACAAAAAACAGGAACGACTCCCAGCGAAAGATGAAAAAAAGGTAGCACTTTTACACTATTGCCCACACTATCCAACTAACGAGCTCGTGCACTTCCATTAGAGAAGCCGCAAGATCCTCGCGGTTGGGTAGAAATCAAATCTTCGAAAGCGGCGGCCACCGGATCCTATTCGGAAACTGGCTTCGCCGTTCAATTAACGTAATCGTGCAACGTGCACGCTACAAAAAAAGATCAATTCAATTCCAGGGACCTCTTAGCCAGCCGCGATTGCCCCGTTTCTCCCTGGAGAGGTCTCATCCGGACCCGAGTTATCGTTCCGTGCAATTTCGCGAAAAAGTCACCCCCGCGTGAACGTTGACTTTTTTCCGTTCACGAAGAACCACCTTTGTTTCGAAACGCGGGCAAGGGAATCGGGTGTTTCATTATTCACGGCTTTAGCCCCGTTTCGCCGGTGTTCCTAATGAAAAATAAACATAATCAACTCCATGATAGCCGAAAGAGGGAATGTTATATCGAGTGTCCATGTAATTTCATGGCTTGCCCTCTGGACCAGTCGTGTTTTCGTTTCATTATACCGCGCCCCCTCAGCGCCAAACGGTTATCATCCGGCTAATTATCCGTTCAAAGGGTCGAATTGGCTAACCCTAAATCTTTCCACCGAGTTGCACGGGTATTTTCGGCGGTATCATTGCAAATGTGCCCGCTCAATTGGGTGCAAAGGGGTATCGGATGAATTGCCTCTGGCTTGTGTATTTTAAGAGCAATGATTTTTATTCTTCTTCATAGAGAATCATCGTGATTTTTGTTTACTTGTAATCGGCTCGCAGATGGTACTACTACAAGCTGGTAATTATTTTTATCCCCGGTAGATAATGGACAAGCGAATCGAGGTGAAGATTCAAAGAGTATCAATTTTTCAAGCCCGCGGATGTTATCTAATTGAACGGAGAGAAATTTTTGTCGACGGAATGCCTTGTTCGATTTTACGAGATCAAGCCACGCGTGAATGTTAATAATTTTCGAGCGTACATTTCCAAGCGGAACGATTGACGTTAACATTATATTGCGGACCCTTTGTCTACCAGACTCCTGTTCGCGTGCGTTGGATTTCCGCGTGGCTCCACCGATTGAAAAATCATTCGACACCAGCTATGGAATTACTGACTCGACGTCACATTCCGTCACGAGCGTTGATCTCGCTCTATAATGAATCGAAACTCGGGCACCGCTACATTTGTTTAACGCCCCCTAATTAACAGCGGGTCCGGCCGAATAGAAAATTACACGATCGTGGAACCGTTTGTGAGTGACCGTTCGACCGAGCTAATGAAGTCAGCCGTTTGCTATAAAATAATAAGGGATAGGCGTCGATATTAATGTAATGTATTCGACCCCAAATATCTATATTAATCTTACGATATATATTTCTGTATTATTCTTTATCTCTATATTTCTGTATTATTCTTTATCTTTTACTTCTGTATTATTCTTTATCTTTTACTTCTGTATTATTCTTTATCTCCTTACTTCTGTCGCTTAAGGATTCATACGTACAAATATTATTGCATCTTGCCAAACCTTCCACATCCTTGCCCTTACCCTGTGAGTCACCCCGTTTAGTCACCCGTCCAATGTTTCCAACTCCTGACCTATGTCCCTAACTATTTTCCAGTCCTACTTTCGACCTCTCCTGGCACCCCTACTCCTATATTTCAGATCCCTTATAAACCCTTGACCATTCCTCCTTAAATTTATTATTATCATACTCTAAGTCCAAGCTCACATCATACAAGTCGAAGTTCGCTCATTATTATCATACTCTAAGTCCAAGCTCACATCATACAAGTCCAAGTTCACTCATTATTACAATTATCATTCTTACAAGTCTAAGTGTTAATAAAATCTCTTAAAAACCGAAGTTGGAAGTTCAAATTTTCTCCGTGTCCATTACATTAACAACACGAAAAAGAAATTTAGAGGATCGAAGGAGAAAAAATTTACACGGGGAGATTTAATACATGGAATGTTGATCGCCGATTCGAACTAGCGTTCGTGTGAAGTTCACGCAGAGCTTTCGTTTCATATAGAGAAGAAAAAGAAAGGATATTAGAATATCCCTCGTAACAAGCAATGCTTTAATGAAGCACGGAAATATACTAATTAATTAAAGCAATAATGTTGTACAGGTTTTATTACTGACCAGTCAATTTCGTACTAAACACGAGCGTACTAAAACTTGGCGTGGACGAACTTGTTAGAGTCCACGGAACAGCAAAGAAATGAGAGGCGACAGGAACAGACAAAAGTAACAAACCCGACAACGGTCCAGCCCAAAATCTCGCCTGCCTAATTCTTGCTTCAACAATGCCAACGAACCTCGGCTACTTAATTTACACTTGCGCCACTGGTTCCGTGCCACGTATCCGCGGCAATTTATTTATCGAAACAAGAGCAGTCGCCGCGGGCCGTAGCACGAATGTAACATAAATCACCGGCGAGCATAGAGCACGCGGCGTAGTCTGCGTAACGAGAAAATGAAAACACGCGAAAGCACCGAGGAAACAAAAAATCAGTAAATAAACTAAAAAAAGGAAAAACCAAGACAGGATATCATGAAAGCTTGTTACGCCATCCATTGTTTCGCCCAGTCTTTATAAGAGACCAACGTTGACAGCCTTCTCTTTTTGCAAACCTTCCACTAAGGTTCAACCCCTTCGAGGTGCCACTTGTACGACGACACGCGACAAAAAGGAGAACACAACGCGAAGTACGCCTCCGGGGGATGAAACAGGCAGCCATTACCCGTGAACAACGACGTCGCACCCGCTGGCGATGTGTGACGATACCGGAGTCGTTTCGACGAATAGAAAAATGCGTTTTAAACGTTTCAGACACCAGGATCACGCTTGCAGGGTGTTCAACTACGCACTGCTCGTCGTCTGATGAAGAGAACGGGTTGGCGAAAGATCACAGAGCAAAGGACAATGGTTCGAGGAAACGCAAACCAGCCTAGTTCATTTTTCTTCAACGACGTTGTTTGGTCGTGAAGATCGTTAACATGAAAAATATGACATCGCAATGGAACGAAGCAGTGGACTGTTTTTTTCAGCCATTGGTGTTTTATTATAATCGCTGCCTGTTTGGATCTCTTATCTGTATTTTATTTGTCGATCGAACTGGGAAAATAGGGGCCGAATAGAAAAATGGACTCGCTTTTAAAGAGGGAACTCGAGTGCCCCTTAAATTGTTGCCTGAAGGATGTATTCTACTCAATCTTGCGTCAAGATTGCCCCATTGTTTTGGAATAATAATTGCGTTTCCTTGTTTCGAATGTTGACTTGAATAGAACGCTGAATTACATTATGGCTCTGAATGAAAAGGAATGGGGTTGATGATGCACAGCAGTATCTTGAAAATCGCAATGAAGAACCGGAATGGCGTAAAGTGCACTTCAACTGCCGAGCAAGAGCATTTGCTTGAGAGAAAAATATCTAACTAGACAGTCGGCGGTCGGTACATTAGAATATTCAGACGGAAGATTCATAACGTAGCTGTAGCTTGAAAATCGGGTCAAGTAGGATGCACATTCGTACGAACTTTTTTCCTCTCTATTACACGCCCAACGCGTCTCCAAAAGCATTCGTATTCCACGCACGTGGAGCGCATTCTTTAGCCGCACACTCGAGCTACAATAACGCGTGTGTACGAAACGATGAAAGGACCAGTAGCAAACTATGTAACCGTAAGCAACATTTTTCGCTTCGACAAATATGTATGCACATTACATAGTGACATAGTGCGGCCCCGTGAAAAGATGCTCGCTCTATTAGCCGCGAAATTTCCGTACGTGGAATGCGCGTACGTACCTATGCTTTTCAGACCGCTCCATTATATAATTATCCGAGCTGTAATTAAAGACGCGACACAAAAACACGTCGGGTGCCCGGAAACAAAGACGCCCATTGAATTTCAGACCGGATGCTGCCATAATTTTCTACGTACCCGTGGCTCTGCTGAAAATACGCTTCAAAATTTCATTCCGAATCCCCCACCACCGGTTCATAGTGCACCAGCGTCCCGCTGCGACTCTAAACATTAACAAGTATAATTACGCCACGCTGAGGGATGCATCCACTTTCGTTTACCTTCCGCTCTATCCCCCTGGCAACATTGTCCATTTTCCCCCTTAGGTTTTTGCCAAGCCGGCTGCTGGCCTCGCCTCTACCTTTCCCAAGTTTCGTGGTTTTCTCCGCGCTTCGTTCCTCATCTTCATCCTGCTGTTTATCGGGGGGCGGCGGACGCCGGTTAAAAACCGTATTAACTACCGCTTTAATTACTGGCGGTGAGTCACGGTGTTCCACGTTGCCTCGAGGCAACCGTTTAATTCGCGAAACGACCAGGCCAGCAACGATAATTTTCGATATTACCGGCGGAATCGCGGGCTCGCTTACGTTCTTTTTCTTCCTCTCTTACTTTCCGTTTTTCTCCACCTTTTTGCCTCGGTGCCGGCCTAATAAATCGCCGCTTGTCAATTAATTTTCTAATTAGTTCGTGGCACGTTGCCCGAGATCGACCGCCGCCAGCCGCCTCCGCGGAATGTGGCTTCTTAGCCGAGAATTCACGTCGTTCCCTCAACTCGCGGTTTTTACCCCCGTCTACATCTTCTTTTCTTTTTTTTGTAGAATGTTTTCCGGTTTCTCTTTCGCGGGCGGGTTCCCGTCAGATTGCTTCCTCCTTTGGGCTAACAGAGGCAATTAGAATACGTTGCTGGCTGGTTGGAAGTTTAATTGCATCGTTTAGCTGGCAGATGATTAAATGTTTGGGAAATTTTGGCAGTGGATCAAGTGTTGCTTTTGGAGGTATGATAATGGAATGCGTGGTTCACCTGCGACTGTATGGAACGCTGTGATAACACACTCGTTCAATTATTTTGTTTGTTTTTTTTTTTATCAAAGAAATACCGGAATTGGCGAATGAAACGATAACGCAGATTGAATTTAATCTGAATATCTGTGCAATTTGTGGTATGAAAAATATTGCGAAGAGTTACTTATTGGTATTAAATTTATATATTTACACAGCTTCGTGATTTAAAAATGACAGTTATTGAAACAAAAAACGAAGCATTGCTGGATTAAAAATTGATTTCATTAATTAGTTGCGCTGTACCTATCTGCATATGTACGACCGATGCTTATCGATAAACCATGCAATCAGTGAATGCCATAAAAACGATGGAAGATGGAAAAAATACAAAACAGAGGAAAATTTCATTGACACATTCACATCCACGCTGCACAAGGGATTGAAAAAACCTTTGATTTTTTAAATACATAATATTGCATTAAAAATTCGAAGCCTCTAATCTATCGTTGATTAATTTCTTCCGGTTGCTTTACAAATTCGCCAACTTAACCGTATTAAGTCACGAAATTGTCTAAAACTCTCGTGAAATTAACGAACGTTTCTTTGCAGGAACGATGCATTCTGAATATTCATCCCCCTTGTTTCATTTTCGCGAATTCACCAACCGGACACGACAACGATAAAACGAACGGAAAGCGCCAGGACGCTTGAGCTTTAGTCGTCGATGAAATTCCGTTGCTGTAACAGGCTAATTTCGTTTTGCTTAACAAAGTCGACTTCATCGCGGCCTTTCTTCCTCATCCAATTGTGGCACTGTCCGATGAAATGCCAGCGCTACCCGATGCCAAACATCTTTCGCTTGATTTCCGCGTTCGATTGGTTGTCACGCGAAGAAAAAATACAGCTCGACGACGAGAGGAAATCAAAAGTCGTCGCGGTGCGAAATTAGTCTGCACGACCATTTGCCCTGTCTTACTTCTAATGGCTGTTGTCCCGTGATAATTAAGGAAATGCAACTAGACGGGACTTGCGAAACAGATAACGATAAGAAAGCAGTTCTTAGAATTTTATGTAATACATCTACATACTCTCTTTTACTCAACTGACGCGCAGTTTCAATAAAGAGTAAATAATTTATTATACCACTATAAAAAGATATTGGCACACTTTTCAAAGAAATCATGGAATAAATAGTCTCCCGCTTTCAAAAGAGTTAATAGCTATAACATGCTACAAGCACCAGCATTTTTCCAAGAAAAAAAAACAGATTAAAGATCATTATTCACGATACCCTTTAAACTGGACATCTAATTAACCTCACATATACTTCTCCGGGAATGAATATAAAATCGCATAAATAATTCGATCGATAATAAGATCGCGTACACATGGAACGCAACCTCGAAGAATAAAGTCATCGAGCGGCCATGGAATTACGAGCAGCACAGAAATCGAGATAATTCCACGTGGCCGTGGCCCGAGGGCGCATCCCTCGACAATAAATTCATTATAAAGCCGCTTCTAATTGTCGGCTGTTTCGCGGGCCCGGAATGAATTCGCCCGGATCCGCCTACGACTGAACCGCGCCCAGTTAACAAATTGCAATCCCCTTGCACGAAGCAAACACGCCGGGAGGTATGCTTCTTAGTCGGCCCCCTTAATCGTGCGACTTATTTATGCGAGCTAATTAACGGGAGCCGCGTGTAACTTCGCAATCGTTTCCGGTTACGCGTCTGATCCGGGTATTTCCCTCGTTCAACTAGTTTCTACCCGATTTTTAACTTTCAATTCGACTTTGTCTAGAGGAAAGCACACTGCAAGGGGGGCAAAGGTAAATGTAGAAGTTACGCGTTATTAGAGCATTTAATGGACCGTTGTTCTTACGGGAAAGTATTCGAAGAATTAATTACAGGCATGCGAAAGGTTACGACAAATGAATGGGAGTTATCCTTTATAATTTTCCAATTACCGAAGACATTAGCCAAGACGTATTTGATCATTGGGAAATAATCGAGAGGGAATGAAATACGATCGAATTTTATCGCACAGCTGCGAGCGCAAGCAAACGTCGATTCTACTTTATCAAAGCTTCTTTACGTATTTCTTCGTCCATCCGAGCGTCATGTTTAAGTGAAACGATGAAAATTCGCACAAGCGGATTGGAGTCGCCCGAGAGATAGTAATCATTCCGGCTACACTGATATCACGTTACGGGCCACGTATGGGTTTGAATAATTCACGTCTGATTGCGTTTCGTTTTTCAACGACGACGAACACGTTGGCCCGCGTTCACGCTCGAAAAGTTCATTTTCCCGTTCATCGATTTCCGTCGGCCATCCCTTTTCCACCCTCTGTCGGTTCTCGTGATATCAATTTATCGCTACACTCGCGAAAATAGAATCCCCCCGGCCTATCGCATTCATCTATCTCGTTCAACATTTTTACAATCGGATCTTTCCTTTTATTTTGTCACCTTCAGTCGTTCTGTTTTTGTTTTATTTTTATTTATTTTTTTTTTGCTTGTTTTTTACGTAACGTCGAAAAGCTTGGAAAATAGCGCCGGGGCTGGAAATGCGAAGGAGGAGAAAAAAACAGAGTATCTATGCCGCGCAAGCCTGAAGCAAGATCGGCGATCGACTGTTTTAATTTGAGCGCAGCCGTGTGTCGAGAATAACGAGTTTCTGTTAATTTACGCGACATCTCGGCATGGTTAATCGATCGTGAACCGTTCCCCGGTGAACTTGTTTAACGAGCTCAACTGGCCTTCTTTTTCGGCTTTTATGGCCCGGCCGTCAGGATAATGGAACGTTTATTAGGCGTGCCCAAAGAGAAGGGAAAGATTTTCAGGTCTGTGGAGACAAAATTTGCGTGCATAAATTCCACAATCAGAAAAAGTGTACAAATTAAAAGCTCGCATCCGAATACGTGAAACAATACGAATGGATCGGAAATTCATCACATAATGTTCAATGCAAAATTTAAAAAACGAATTTCTTAAATGACAACACTGCTCTGGTAATTCATCGACGAGTTTTTAGTTTGCAAATACTCTAGACTCTAGGCGAAACAAAGAGTGTAGGGTTCGCGCAAAGAGGCGCGCAACGCACTTGACGTGATAGCAAATCAAAGGAGTTCCGCGTTTGGAAACAACCCTTTAATGGATTCCAGATTCTGCCCGTGCGATAAACTGAATTTTCACGAATGCGTTGCTCAAAGGAAGAGCCTCGCGAACGCTATCGTTTCTTTTTACATATTCTCTTTCTTCCACCTCGCCCATCTGCCATCAACGATTGTGAGAATTCCACTTGACAGATGGAACTGAGATTGTTCGTAGGAAAAGTGCCAGATCGTAGTATATTGGATCGTCGTGTTACTTGCAGAATACGTGTTTGAAATATTCATGCCAATGTCGAAGAGTCTGAGATATACATGAATTTACATCTTCTTGAAAATTACTCTCGCTGTACTCGTTAGAGCATTGAAAGCAATCAGTCTCTTGCGGGTGCCACGAGGTAGAAGAATAATATAGAACCACGTGAGCATTTATAAATCGCGTGGAGTCGCGGGGCATTGATTTAACCCGGAGTACAGAATAATTTATTCGATCAGTTAACGCTATAATTGCGCGTTATTCGACTGCTTCGAAACACTCTACTGATAAGCCAGGTAATCGTTGTGTTTATGTTTCACTATTTAGAGAATAATTATAGGATCAACTAGTGCGGTCGGGCGATAGTGAATTATTAATTGAACACACGCGCAAGGTAAACATTCGTTCGGCTGAATATATTAATTATTATTCCCGGATAATAACGGAAACGTGCAGCGCTCGTTTCTATTAATCGAGGAAAACGTAACTGCACGTACTTAAGCACTTGGATGGGCAGGTTTGAAATTACTCTGGCTTGTCCATTTGCAGGAGAACTCTGGTAATATTACAAAAGTCTTTTTCATTCATAGACTCGTGGTTCTTTTTATTTTAGATGAATTAATATACAGTAAAATTTAATGGTTTCGGCAATGTGCATAAAATTTGTATTGAAAGTGTGCCAGAAGACGTTGTTATTATTCTTGTTGTTACTATTCATAGTATTACTTCAGACAGTACAACTTATAATCAATACGCAAACTAATTTCATACTAGAATGGGCGTAATATTGAATCACACAGAAATTCTCTCGCTTGCCTAAAGTTCCCAATTGATTTTTATCAAAGGGTGTTTGCGGAGACCATTCGATTCTAATTCCATTTACACGAACAATCCTAAGTAGATCGATCCGTGAAAGTTTGATACGCCATATCGCGGTCTAACTTTCACGCAAAGTGCTATTCCGCCGCACTCATGGGGCCTTATCTGCTTCGCTAACTCGAAAAGTTAACAGCTGACGATGTCCCACCGCAGGATACGTACAAATACGTACTTTGCATCCCGAGCACCGCTAACACAGGGCGAACCGAAACGATAATGACAGTGCGACGAACATCAACATTGAGCAGATAGTAATACCTTACTCCGAAATGTTTCGCGAATGGATTTTAACCAAAAGCTTCGCCTGAAATGGGAATATCATGAGAAAATAAACGGGTATTTTCTTTTACCAAGATTTTTAGTCAGGTTTACTATCTTCCATTCTGTGGTGCGTACACACGTATGTACTTGCTACGAGAAAGAATTCAGTAGATCAATTACATTTTCATACTGTATCGCTTTTCGTAGAATTTTACATTTTTAATCTGAAGAGAGTATGCACGAGAGATACATTGAATCTAATTTGTAGCACCTTTCGAGGAAACTGCTAATGTGTACAAGAAATTAGCTGCATAAAATAGAGTTCATTTTCTGCCTCATATTTGGATCTCTCATTGAAGTGTAATACACGTTTCATCAAATGGAACAGGCAGTGGAGAAGCGTGAATGATTAGCAGAATAAAAATTTAATTTCTCCGGGGCAAATGATCCGAGGTGTAGCCGAGGAGATTGCAATCTTGAAAATGGGAGCCCCAAGGAAAATTAAGAAGAAAAGAATCGTTTCAATTACGAGCATGGCGGGACGGCTCGAATTAATTTACAGGCTAACGCCAAGAGTGACTCGTGGAAATTCCATTAATACAGCCCTGAGTGTCAGGGATTTGAGGGAGCGCCCCTTTAAAGCGGACAGGCTCCTCTATTAAGACCAATAATTAAATATTTACGTTCCTGCTATTGACAGAGACTAAAGTACACGAAAAGAAATTGCGAATCCTTCGTTCTGCTGATTAATCGAAAAAATACCTTCGCAAAATAAGCTCTACATCTGTCACGAACGAGAAAATAGGGGACGCATGAAACACTTTTGGATAAATGTTTTCCAAACAGGATAAAATACCTTCCCAGAATTTCAGACGTCAATAATCTTTCAATATTACACACTTGCTTCGTACAGCAGACTTAACGAACTACATACTCCAAAAATTCTGGTTAAACTGGCAAAGTACTTGTCGACACCAATTATCCGTTTACTATTCTATCAGAATATAATTTCACTTGTCTTATCATCAGCTCCATTCTGCTTTCCAAATTTATACCAGCGTTCCGTCATAAATAATTACAATAATAATAATTTAAGAGACTTCGCTTGTTACATGTGTGCACAGAGTTAATGGCGTGAAGATCATTTTTCACAGAAATCGATAGGTAAGCATTTCGATTTTCATCGTAGCTGGATATCGAGATGTGGCAGAGAATAGCGACAGAGAGTTTCGGAAGTTCAGTTCTTCGTTGTCTCGCAAGTATCGATGGAACTTCCACATCCCGCTGAGGCGTCGAACTTGTCGCCATAGGCGGTTGCAAAAACCTTCGTGAAATTGACGACGAGGCAGGGAAACCCCGTACCTACTAAACTGTCAATCAGGATTAGCGGTAGAGGCGCCGATCCCGCGGTCTTTTCCTAACTACGTCACGTAATTCCGTGTAAAGTTTGCACGCGGTTAATTTTGCCACGAATAATCGACTTCCGTCATGTACGAGATCTCTGCGGTGGAAATGAAGAAACCACCGAGCAAATGGAATTTGCATTAATGAAAATTCACTTATTTCATATTTCTTTGACAGTTGATATTTCTTGTGTAGTTGAAATAATTGCATTTTAGATGCTGTTACTAATTTGAACTCGTCAGCGTCGTCGTCTAATCCGGGAAGTAATTGTTACTTTCTATTAAATTTATTCAGTATTTTAAAGCAATCCACTTATTTCTACCTAATTCATGTTACTCTATTTTCCCACTGTTTACTTTACTTAAACACGTTATTTTTTACTAATAAATGCCAACTATGTCTACTCCAGAGACCAGGATCTGACGCGTGTATTTCTGGCGACTCTCTGTATTTATGTATACATATTGTACATCGTATCGTCCCGAAGAACACCCAGTAGTTCAAAAGCAAACCTCATCTATTTATTCAAGCAGGAAACAAAAAACTGTGCCATCGGTCCCACGATAATGTACGAGTACACTTTGAGCCATACAGCGCAAGCCCAAATCGTAAACCAAATCGTCAGAACTTTGACTGTGTTTCCTCGCACCTTCCCCGTGTCTCAAAAGCCATCCGAAAGCTTAGAATCACGGCTGTATCGCAACAGATGGAAAGTTCCAACAATGCAGCAAGCAACCAGCCTGAGAGCACTAGATCTAAAGCCAGTCCTTCATTACCATAGAGCACCACCACATACGTACACAAACACATATGCACAGCCCTTATCCCGAGTGCACTAATCCACGAAAATACGAGTAGGACTCGAGACCGTCGGAATCAATTGGAAAACAACGCGACGGCGATACTACGCTCGTTGAGAACCTGTTTCCCTTCTGTATCCGACGATTCACCGACAAAACTTGTTACGGCTCACAAATCCGATCCCTGGGAACTGTGCGTCCCTATGTGTTAAGTAAGAGAATTTGGTCGACGACTGCCAGGCGGTGCGATGGTCAGACGATCTCACGGCTTCCGTGTATATGACGGTCGGCAAAAGCTAAATGTTAGAGAGCCGATCGCCACGACGAAACCCCCAACGCTCGATTTTAAGGGGTCATGTGCGTCCTTTGCAATTATACGATTCTGCAACGCGCAGACGAGAGTTCAGCAGGGTGTTTCATCACGAAAGACAGGGGGAAAAAGGGGAAGCGCAAGGTCGTCGCGTTTATTTCTCGCTGCAAATGAAAATCCTCGCGAAGGAGGTTTTTATTGCCCTGGAACGGCCTTTGCCGGGTTTCGTTCGTACCGTAATATTTCGTACAAAAACGTTCCGGCGCTCGTATTTTTTCCTCTGTCGTTTGATATATCGTACTTTTTAACGCGGTCGTTTTATAACATATATTGGATGTTTCCTTGCCTGCTTTCGCCGTTGTTTTGTATTCATTTCTGGACGCGATCCCTGTCCCCGTGTGCACAATTTTTAATGAATCCTTTCCCTTCGCGCCAATCGGGATAATGAATGCGCCATGGCACGCGGAATAGTTTCTTTGGTCAGTTCGTTACGGAAACGCAACGAGCGACGTTGTTGATGCTGCTTTTATGCGCTACGTCCCCAACCGGAGTTTCTTTTTCGAACCTTTTGTCTCAAGATAATTAAACGCTATATCAGTTACTCTGCCATGCGTTTCTTTTCCAAATTGAAATTTTATGTCCCAATTTACACGACCGATCTCCTCCATAAAATCATGTCGAAAAGTTTATCGAAGAGCGTACATCGAACGTTGCCCCTGCTTGTCTAAATGGCATTTATATCAAATTTCGCCAATGGTAACCGAGTTCCACTGGCTCCGGTGAACGCATCCTTCTCAATTCTAAGCCGGTGCAAAAGATCCCTCGGGGATCCCCGATCTGGTGGCTCTTGGTGGTCTGCAGCGGCGTTTCCGGAAAGTGGCCGCACCGTGCGTCTTGTTCGATTACGAAAGTCGCAACGGATTGGAGGAAGCCGGAGTCAGGGAACAAAGGAGAGGCGCGCCAGAGTTTCTTTACCCTTTACTTCATGGCGACTATCCTCTTAAATTTTCGAGCATGGCTGGGAGCCGCTTCCGCCACTTCCGGTGGCCGCGAAGAACTCGGGGCACGGTAGGTCGGAATTGCACGTGACAGGTCGGTTCCACGGATCCTTCGTAGTTTCTGACAACTCTGCTCCACTTTTCGGCAAAAAGATTGCTGTGTAGGAGCCGAGATCTGGAACTTGACGCCGAGGAGCTGCCCGTGAACTTTGGACTTTATATCGGTGGACGAGGAAAATTTGCGTTCCGAACAAGCAAATACCGTCACGGTATTATAGAAAATTGCAAAAGGCTGTTCAAGCTGATCGCATTTATTTATGGACCCGCGTTGAATACAGGTGGAACGAGCATTTCGATACGCGCAGGTTCATTTGTTGTTATTATTGTTGCAAATGTAGTGGCGATGCGATAATCTGTTTGAATAAAATGGAATTATTTCATTCACGTAGGATAATTCCATAACGAATGGGATTTGTTAATTTGAAAGGGGGATGGGTATACTTCGTGCTGTACGAAATTAGTGTATCCACGTGCTGAATTACAATTGCTTTGTGTGCAGAAATGAGTACAACAATGCGTGCGATGATTAACAATACGTTCTCCTAAGTTTCAGGTGTTCGTAATGCCACGCTGCCGTAAAATGCGCAAGATGGAAATTATAGATCCAAGAGGGGAGCATCGTTACGGAATTAGTAAGGCACGGTGAATTTTAGAACTGATTAAAACGATAAATCCAGCCAATTGTGTCATTAAAACGACACGCCGCCAGCGTATTAACTAGTTACGTGCAAATAACGCATACCAGTAGCTGGCCCCGGCTCGCTGAAACTTTTTTCCACTTCGCCAGTGGACTGCAGTTAAATTAACGCGGCGTAAAGTTTCATGTGAACGGGCATCGTAATCAACAGAAATGGACGCTTTCAAAGAATACGTATCACGTACAGTTAATTCTGCATAAACGGAGTGGTATTCTACAACGGGCCAATCTGAAACTCCGCTTCGTCGAAATTTACGCCCCGAAGTTACCGTTTAAATTCAACTTTATCTCGTTGCACTTACTTTCCCGCGAAACACGCGAACAAAATGAGAAGAAAGCAAACGAAAAGGAAATATCCGTAAACATATCACAATCTTCTGCGAAGAATCCAGACCGGGGAAATCAGTAATTTCGCCGAGATAAAGTTGTTCGCCTCTGTCGCGATTAATTCGAATATAATACGGAAGAAACGATATAACAAACACGGCCAAGGCAAGATGCAAAAGTCCTTTCGCGAATAGAACCGCGACAATATGGGTCGAATGCTACTTGTCATTCGTTTCCAGAGACCCAATTCGCGCGACGTAACCGAGTCGCTATTCTTCATTTCCCAGGCGTTCTGTCAAGCGTGATTCGGCAGCGTTTCCTTCGACCTGACAAACCAAATACTCCAAGCAAATTCGGGCCAATCGTCTCCCGCGCACACACGGCCGTTACAGAATAGGTGGTGGTTGCGTGGCGAACAAACGAAGAGGAGCACTCGGATAGAGGATCGTCGTGCGAAGAGAAATGATCGAAGGAGACAGGTAAACTGATCTTCTGTATTCTGGTCTCGCAGCGTGCGGCAGCGTTTACGCTCGAACCCACCGCAGAAGCGAGGAAGCGAGGTAAAAACCGCGTACACCTGACTCTGAAATGGTGGCCGTGTTTCACAGAAATAAGAGCTATCGGTGTTGCCCCGTCTAGTCGAAAGTATAAATGTCGACGCTGAACCGTTATAAAGGCCGTGGCCAGAAAATTTCGAGCAATTCTGGATCGACTCGGGCGGCCTCGGAACCATGTCAATTTAATTCATCCACACAGTATAAGGGCGTTCCACATTTTTGCCAGCCGCATCGAATCGACGGCGAAAATGAATTTTATTACGAGCCACGTTCGGTCCCGTTTCTATTTAATTCACTTCGCGATCGTTCAATCTCTTTATCGCGACACGGGCTCGCTATAAAACGCCGAAGGTGATCGCTGATAATAATCAATCTGCCGTAAAATATCATTTCGGCGCTACGTTCGTCTCGCGTAAAAAAATGGGTACGTTTTATGCGCGAATACATTGGCATTAAATTCTCTATTTTCGTCGCGAAGAAATAGCCGCCTGATTGCAGGCTCTTTGTCCTCGTTAGAAATTAGCGCTCCTACGCGAACGAGGGCTATTCTTCTCGCGGATGGATCCGCCGGAGTACACGTGAGGGAACAGTTTCTCCAACTAGCCTCTTGTTCTATTTTATCCACCACTAGCGGTAAATATCTCAACGTCTGTCTCCGAAACTTTCCCAAAATTGCTGCGAGAATTTGTATCCCCGATTGAATGGACGGTATTGATTCAATGCGTTTTCAAACTTTCCACTTCATTTTTCCCAATGGTTTAAGAAGAAGTTTCAGTAACCAGAGTGTGTTGATTTAGTAGGATACCAACGAGTTTCGCTCGCTGAAAATAAAGAAGAATGATGGCGAAGGATAGAATGGTGGCCGAAACGATGTAGATGCACGGAACATTTCATTCTGAGCTTGATGGTCGGTTCATCATTTAGTTAATCTGGTTCGCCTTACATTCAACACGAGGAAAGATCCGATTGGGTGTAGAATTTGTGGAAAACACCGATTCCGTTTCGATAGCGAAGTAATAGACCCAGATATCTTTTCCGGTGGAAATTGAGCTTGGAAATGCCTAGATTTGTACCTGTTACTGGCAGATTTGTACCTTTTCGGATACCGTTTCATTTATCCCCCTTTATATAACGATCGTCAATACTTTTCGAAATTTCTCGCATAAAACTTTTGCGCCTTTTCATCCACAAAATTGAAAAACAGACTCCGTTCATGACAATTACTTTACACAGGTATTCTCCTGTCTGTCGAGTGATTTAACTTGTATGTTAACAGGGTCTTATAATAATAATTGCGGGAGTCTACGTTTTAAAGAATACAGTAAGAAATCCGGAGCGCGATCAATTTATCATATAATAGAGCACCAGAGAAGAAATGGATTTCGAGCGGGTCATAGAAGCCCAAGCACCATCGAGCCGATCAAATTCCACACGACCTATCGATTAATTTGCGCGGTCGTTGCGCGAAGGACCATCGCTAAAACGATTACGCCGATTCGAGCGGCACTCATCATCAATTTCATATAAAAAGCTGAACGCGAGTTCACGTTGAAGCATCGGCACGAATCGAGCCGGTAATCGAAATTCTGCTGGATAATCCATCGACTAAAACAAAAAGGAGAAATATCGATTAAAGCCGACGGCGAACGGCAGTCTCGTGGAAAACAACATTTTTTATACGTGACTGCAAATTTAATCGTCGAGAAACGAGAGCCGTCGAAAAGCGAGATGCGATGATGAAATTGTCTCCCTTATCGCCTCGACCCGCGAGATCCGCGAACCTCTAGGGACCAACGAATTCACCTAACGAGACAACGGTGTAAAGGTGTACAGGTATTCTCTGTGGAGAGAGATCATCGAGTGACTTCAAGGACGGTCGTCTTGAAGACAGAAAAACCGAATTACTCACAGGACCCCGTACTCGCTTAATATCACAGTTCACCCCGTAAAAGTGTCACCGTCACCAAATAAGATCGTTCACCCGGTACAAGCTGCATAGCTTCGTCGTTCGCTTCCAATCCCCGTCCTGGTCCTCGGCTTGTTACGAAATTCATCGATACGATTCCCGAGCGGCAGCGACACTCGCCTTATCGCTCACCCCGGCCAGAGCTCGTTATCCTTTGATTCCATTACGGGACTGGAAACCGGCCCCGTGTATTGTACCGCATTCTTGGGTCGCCAGTGCCGTGGCAACGTGTCCTTCGAGATCGATCGATCGTTTCCCGGCCATGAATCTTGCGCCGGTGGAATCGTAATCCCGTTTCGCCTTTTCGGTCGCGTCTCCGCTTTTCCGTTTGGTCAGCTCGGTCGCATCGCGGGTTCGTATCACGGCTAAGCCAACGAGACGGTGGTTCACGTGGACCGATCTATCGAACGGTTTCCGTGGAAGCAGAAGCAATCGCTGGAGCGATTAGCGGGGCCACGGGAAACCGCTGGATTCTCCGACTGTCAGCGTTTATCTTCCTCCGTGGCGTTGCCCATTAAAAACACCTTTTTCGTCCTCTCCCTCGTGTCCGGCTGTTCCGCACGACAAGGCTCCGTTAGCGAGTGGGACGAGGAAGATTGAATCCCGGCGTTCGACGACGATTTATTATCGGCGACGTCTCCATTTCTCGGCACTTTGACTGGATTAACATCTCGTCGGGTAGTCGTGCGGCGATAACAGGAGACTCAGCCTGAGTTTTGCACACGGCACGAGATCATGGTCCGTGATGGTCAGTCTGGGACGGTGGGATTTCTCGAGAATCGACGATTAACCGTTCGCACGGTGGATTCGATACGACGAGCGAAGTATTACACCGTACGTTATAGATACGCGGATTGTTAACGTTGACCGAATTAGAAGTTATTCAATAGAAAGAAATCAGTTAATAATTGTCGTACGAGAAATCAAGATATTGTTGGACGCAGTTTGGAGAAATTGTCGAGCCAGGTAGTTTTGTTTCGAAAGCCGCTGGCAGGTATTGCCCTGTATGCAATTAAACGCAACGCGAATCGACTTTCCCCTAATTGCACGACCATTGCGCCGAGAAATTTGTAAAAGGAAAGTAAGTTCCAGGAGATTACTTGCTGGACTCGACCTGGCTACGAAGATTTTCCGCTGCGCCAAGGAGGACATGACCCGTCCATTCTTTGCTCCTACCAGCCGCCCGTTTCACTTCACTTGTGTTTCTCGTCCTTCCTCCCTTCCTTTCCGGAATTTTTTCCCCGACGCCGGGAGTAGATCGTCCGCGCAGGAAGAAAAGTCCCCCAGTTACGCAAGAATAGTCCCGAGACTTTAATGAATTCCGATGGGAGGAATAGGTGGGTTGGGTAAGAGGGGAAGGATAAAAATGGTAATTACGATATAAAGGAGCCTGCAGGATAAGAATACCGGCGTAAGAACGGCATAAAAAGCGAGGCAGAGGGGGTAACAGCGGGGCACGGTGGGTTCAGAAGGAGAAAAACGAGAAGAGAAGAGACTGGCCTCGAGAACCGCCAACTTATGAAGCATTTTCGCAGACATTTGTGAAAAAAAGAAGAAGTGGAGGACAACTCGAGGAGGGAAGCAAGAAGGAGATAGGGGCTGAAAATGAACAAGGGGAATCTTGAGTTTGAAACTGGCTCGACGCGGACGATAGCCTGACAGTTTATTAAAGGTTGCTCATTATTCCGACCGTTTTCGTCCAGAGGCACTTTAGAATTGTTAGTCACGCCTTTCAGATGTTCCGACGGAACGAACTTTTTAACGGCAACGCGGTTTTGAAGAGTGAACGCGTTCCTAAGTTTCCTTGTATCTTGGTGATTTATGCGAAAACTGTTGAGACCCCTGTGACGATAGCGATGGCAATTTAACATTCGTAAACAGGGTAGGCAGAAAAAAAATATACATCAATCAAATATCCAAAATACACATTTTTTGTAATTCAAACATTCAAATTAAACATTTTTTGCAATATAAATTGGTTGTAACTCAAATATACAGGTTCATCGGTAAAAAAAATATCGGATGCTCAAAAATAAACGAGCTTGAATTGAGGGTTTACGTTGCAACATATTTATCCTTTTATGCCATTAAAATTGCATACGGTGTAAGATATCACTAAAACTGAGAGAGGTATTTAGGTGGCCCGTTTTACGGTAGCCACCTTATATTAGAAGATGATATGAGCTCATTGTAAGGAACGGACACCTTAACCGTGTTTTATATAATAAAAACCTTTTTAGGAATTGCTTCATCTCAGAAAGGGTAAAGCGTGTAAGATGAAAGTTACTCCAGAGCAGAGTTACGGTAATCTAATTTTTTGCGAATCCTCTTAAGGGCCCCGGATGAATCTTAATGCGCTTTAGACGCTGTTAAATAACCCAGACTTACAAAATTCAGATTCGAGTGTTAAATAATAGCGGGCTTCGTTTCGCCATCTACGATCTGACAAATAAATTAAGAAAAGACAACAAATCAAATGATTTTCCAGGCCTACATTTACTAACCGTAAAAAGATATGCAATTCTTTCATCAGTTTCTGCTCGCGGCAACAATATAGCCCTTTCGTATTTCTGTGCATGCAACCTATTGCGTGTTCCAAAGTAATTGCTCGAAATTACTTTTCGTTACTCGAAAGTGCGCGAAGCAGCTAGTAGACCGCTAGAATAAATAGCTTCGAGTTGTTTAAATGCGAACTCAATTTTGCACAGCCGGTGGAAGAGAAATGACGCCAGACAGAGAGGGTACAGATAGTAGAAATTATTTACGGTAATTGCGTCGAAGGCAAGGAACCGTCGACGCGGTTTAAACGGTAGCCGTGAGCTCAACTTCATAAAACCGAAAAGCTGTTCCGTGGCTTCCTCCGCTCTCGCGAGTTTGTAACGATCTGCAAATTTATTATTTTCACGCAGTGTGCACTAGGTACCGCGGGAGAATCGATTTTTCATCGTGTCACAGTGTGCTGGCGGTCTTTTGCAATCAGCGGTACGCGAAACGAACATCAGTGAAATAGAGGTACATGATTTCGAACAGCAACACCGGGAGATAGAAACAGAATACAAGGCAGACTAATATACGTAAAACTTGTTTAATGTTAATTTCAGCCGATAATCAATATCGATTCACCCTCTTGAAACATTAATAATCGTTCATTATTTAACAATTATGTATCACTATTTAAGTGATTAGTCTGTTGATAGTTTGACGATATCAAGGTGAACGAATGAATAAATCTATTGATCATTACTTTTCACCAATAACAATAATAATAGTAAACAAATATCTGACAACAACAATTAAGCTGCACGTTACACCGATTCATCTCGCAGCAATTCTAATCCCTCACACACCGAACGTTTACATTCCCCGAAAGGGTAGCCACTCGGCACACCCACCCTACCTTCGTACCCAGCAGGCCAAGCATCCCTCACCGGTTGCACAATTAATTATCGTCCGGGGAAGGGTTGGAATCTCCAACGAAAAATCCACCCCAAGGTAGGAAGGATTTCAACATTGAAGTGCCCGACGAAATCGAATCTGACTGCGCGATACGGGCTGCTGCGTTCGCTCAGAGACAGCGACGATGACGCGCTCCACCCTTTAAGGCAATTAACAGAGAGATCGTCCCCCGTCCTTTCCGGATAAACAAGACGCCGCTTGAAAGTTAATCTAATCTGTTATAATAAGGCAGAAAGCAAAGGGGCGACGAGTCAAAGCAAGAACGAGGGAAAAAGAACGGGACGAGGAGGCAGAAGGGATTTCCAGCTCGAAGAACGATTAAGATGCATCGGTTTATAATGATACAGCAGGCGACGGAGGGGCACGTTCGCCGCGGTTTTAAGGCCGTGCCACTTAATTACCGTTTAATGAAAGTACAGGGCGAAATGAAATCCTTATCGGATCGAGTGTACCACCATGGGCAAGTTCGCAGGAGAATCTAAGGGGGTTGCCGAATGCCCCGGGCCTTCTGAGATTCGCGTAGCCGAGCATGGCGGTGATTGTTGCTCGTAGGGACATTTAGGAAACTTCTCAGCGCAGGGTGAAATGTTTTTAAGGGATCTCGAAAGATTTAAGGCCCGACGCTAAAGTTGTTGCAAATGGGAGCGGTACTTTTGAATCGCGGGTGGGGGAAGCCATTTAAGTTGAAGTTTGAGTTTGAGATGTTACCTGTACTTTATCATTGTTATTCTGGACGTGGAGGGAAGTTGACACTGTGTTCAACTATGTTTGAAATCGATTTGCTGCTCCGGAGCTCCTTGGGGCGCACGTTTCATTACCTTGAGTTAATTTATTATCACGATCCCAGTTTTCTCGTTCGTTTAGTTCGCTGTTTAACTTTGAACCTATCCCTGCGTTTATTTGTGTAAATGGTTGTTTTTATAGAAAATTTGTTTCCCCATTCTTTGAGTATATTTTTGCGAACACTTGCATAGAGAGAAATGATTATAATTTACTATGTGCCGGTTTAAATGACGTCTAGAAAAATAAATCACGGGGCAGACGTATTTAATTCAGGTTCGGCCATTCGCGCAGACAGTCGGCAGTTTACGAAATGCCTAGCGAGAATAATCGCGTTTCACGCGCAGACAAATTCGAGCCACTGTACATTTGCGTGAACGGTTGAACACGAGTCAAACATTTTTCGACCACCCCTTGCGCTCGCAGAGTTTCATTCGTGAACAATGCATTACTAACTAGTCGAGTGCTTTTTCAGATCGGGAGGTACGATGAATGTGGAGTACGAACGCGTATAGTAAACACTAAAATACTCGTCGCCAACGGCGTACCGTTGTTATGAAAAAATAACTTGAAGCGTTATATCATATCGCCAATAGTTGCTAGTACGATCTCGTATTTCTCTCCTGCATAAATATATTTCGTTCTCTTTTCCATTTCACGCACAGTTTAATTTTACAAAGAATTGACCACGAAAGTTGACGGAACATGAGAGCTATTCAATAACGGGCCCGAGTGAAACCCAGACATTTAACGTATTTATAGTTTCCTTGCGATTGCAATTACAAAATACTTCCTATAACAGGAAACTGTGCTTCCATCTTTCTGCCAAGTTAAATTACAACACAGTAACTTCGGTCAAATATCGTATTCCACCGTACAGTAAGCTATATGCATCCCATACATTTTCAAAGTATCCCTTCCGCTTCCAGCAATTTGCATGCAACTTTCCCAGCCCCGAACGTCGCATATTTTCCAGCAAATAATACGATCGATTTATCAAACGGAAATACACGGTGAATCCTGAATGGAGATGGAATAAAAAGCAGCCGCCGCATCGACGAACGTAGGCTTACCATTCGACGTGTTTATCGCGGGATTAGCAACTTTATTGCAGCCATTTTTATGCATACAGCGTTCACTGTGCGCGTTCCTATTTCGTTTCCCCGAGAACGATCGAAAGTAGATCCCTTTTCTTGCGGAGGCTCTTTTTCTCGCCCCCCCCTGATACCTTCTTGCCTTCAGCTCCTACACGTTCTCCAGAGCGCACTCCGAAAACCCATTTCTACAACCTCGACTCCCTGCTCTTATTCTTATTTCCACTAGCTTTCTCCGCGAAAAGAACATTGAGAATTCCATCGTGCCTTCGCATCTTTTTCGGCCGAAGGGAGATCGACGCGACATGCCAGTATTCATGGTGGATGCACGAATGAAAAATTCTCGATTGGCTGTTCGTGGATACATCTGTTTGTTGAAAGGAGTATATGCTGAGTTATTTAGGGTGAAGGAGGTAAGAAAAGCAGTTTGTCATTGGGGAAGTAGGGTGCACGGCTTTGGAAAGCTGGCGAGATTGCCCTAGATTCTTGAACCGTGAGATGGACGACCGCTGGACGATGCAATCTTCGAAGAGCAGAAGGGTAATAGAGTCAGAGGTGAATTTTTAAACGCAAATTCCTGGTACAAAATTGCAAATTCTTTTTTTTCGTATCACGACGATCGTTTATTGAGAACAAAGTGAACTATATTTGTCTCTATGGTTAAAATAATTACCCCGAAATAGTTCCTGGTTTATCGTAGTAATTTGGCATAGCTGATTCTCAATATTTTACCTCTTATTTGAATATCAGATCTTTCAAATGGAAGATAAAGAACACGCAGTCCCACACTACGAATCGATTACTAATCACTCTCTGTCCCTTATGCTATTTCACTTTGCATAGTATTTAAAACAATGGCATATTTTTACGGCGGTTGGTAGCTTGTCGAATTGTCGAACACGAAGTGGATAATAATCGCAAAATTGGACCAGTGACAAGGGAACACGGCACGCGTATCGCAGGATCGCTGGAAAGATTTGTGCGATGATTAAACGTGTCATTTAAGGCAATTATTTCGTTTCAATTTAATAGCACGCTGGCGATACGATGTTTTGCGTTCCCCGTTTCGCACCGGGGATCAGATCCGAGATTGAAACATTCGGATAACTGCACGTCGGCTGCGAAATTCGTTGATAGTACACGTAGAAATGTGCTGGTGTTAATTAAGTAGACACTTGTTGATTGGTGTACACGCGAGATTCAATTTCCTGATTCGAAAAGATCGAAAACCCTTCGGCGTCGTTGCTCGTACGAAATGAAAAATTTGTATGCAGATTCTTGGCGACTTTCTTCGAACGTTCGTTTTAAGAATGGCGCAGGTATGTAGAAACAGAATGCACGCCTGATATTCCTCGCGCCGGACCGAAGAAAAATATTCGCATGTTCGCACCACCATGTACGAACGTTCTTCCGGAGTGTACTTGGAAAAGTTACGACGTAATTTTCAGTGAAAAATGTCGCGTCAACGTTGGTTCCGCTGGTTAGAAAGCTTGGAATACTTTTGATGGATGCTCGAATATGCAAAACCGCGAAACGAATTCGTAGCGATTTATTCCGATTGCAAGGATCGATGATAACGAACAATCAATACAGATTCATTAGAATCGCATGCAAATCGGACCCATTAGAAAAAAGAATTAATGTATGCAGCAGTCAGATACTATGTGAATTCGCAATTCATACAGAGGTTGTTCTATTGTAATTCTATTATTGTGTCTGACACCGGACCGACTGAATCTACTGCGTACCATTTGTACGCCCGTTTAACTTGCTAAATACACCTTGACTTCTTAGTAATAAAATGCAATTTTAAGTGCAATTTATTATTAAGTGCAAGTGCAATGAGCTCAATAACTATAAATTAATAACGAAAGAATAATTATTTTCCGAATCTTCGTTCAAATCTCAGATGAGTTTATCGGAAAGCCTGCTTCTCTTCTCTCGCGCGGATCCGAATCATACCATTATTTACTAATTAATGATCCAGGCGGTTATGGCAATATGAAAGAGCCAAGGATATACGAGGCGGTTGCGTAAACAGTCCTAGCCCCATGATTTCAGCGAAAGCAAGATTGTTAATCACGATCGATCACGCATAGCAGAATGCCATGCATCAGAAGGTAAAGCTTCCTCGCGAACGATAGATGAATAACGCCACTGATGGTTCTACTTGTGGAACATTAGGCATTCCAATCGAGAAATTCCCGATGCACTTTGCCAGTGAATGAGAGGAATGCACAGATATATCGACCATGGTGCTGCGCTATCGGAGGCAATATGCATGAATATGCGCGTGATTCACGTTTAGCCGACGGTATAAAGAAACGTTCGCTTAGCGAGCAAGGCGCATCTCGCGTGGCCTGGATGCACCAGGAAGTCCCCCTTTAAAAGCACCAAGAAGTATTTCACTTCACGCGAAATTGGTACGGGTACTAAAATGGTGCGAATTCTAAAGAAACTTTCGAAATGGAGTCTGGAAGTGAACTAATTGAAGTGAATAATTGAAAGTAGTTATACCACGGCGATGTAAGTAGTAGGGTTCCACGGCGATACGAATGTTGAATAAAACAATGTTCAATCACTGTTCTGTAATTAGCGAATTATTCACATTCCTGTAGAATGTATAGAATTCCATGAATTATTAATTTCCCCGTAATGATTCGATATTTCTTCGGTAGATTAATTAATTTATTGCGAGGTAAAAACTAGTTGAAATATTCCGGGAACATTTCGAGTCGTTACTTTTCCGGTGAAAATCATAATTGCTAATTAAAGCGTGGTCAGACAAAGCTAATGATCACCAATCCTCTGTATGCATTCCGAATACAGAATTTCCTATTTGATCGTATACGAATATTTTCGCAATTCAATTTTCTATTTAACTGTACGTGGGTACCCTATTCATATCAAAGATTCACCGTATCTAAAATATGTATAACAGAAATGAACACCACAAAAATCATTATCTAAAATCCGTCAAACGAAACAAGCTTCCAACAAAATGTGTTGCCTCAAAGCTCCCCGTCATGTTGCGTGACGAAACTAAGAATTTCAGAACCAGAATTCCCAGCAACAACCTGGCGACAACGGGCGACAAACATCGAAATCCCAAGCGGCTTGCAAACACATTCCGGACGAGCAAACACGTCTCGAAGATAATCCTGTTCACGTCTCAGCTTCGTTAGCACCGAGGTGTCGCGTTTGACGAATCCCGACGTTTTCCGTGCAAATTAACGCCCGACGTCTAAACGAAACGATCCGTCGATCTCCATGGATTGGTCAATTCCACCACCTGGGGCGACTGTTTATCACCGCGCATTATGGAGAACGTAGCCCGTGGCACGTGTATCCTCGAATATTAACTGGGGTGATTAACCAACGAATTAAATAGCCTGCGTGCGAGCGTCGCGATATTTAAAGCGTCGGCGACGATTTATCGCGTGGATTTATCATTAAGCGGCTGCGAATCCGAGCTCGTTCGGATGTGAGACTCGTGCTTGTTAGGTGTAGGGAAAAAAGTGGCGGAAATCGTGGTTACAAATGGCCACGTACTTTGCAACGGGTTAATGGGGTATTTTTCGGCGGATACTGGAGCTTTGGAAGTTTTTTCGTTTAACGGAGATGTAATAAAGAGACTTGGACTTTTTTTCTTTTCGAAATGACCTTATCATAAAAAGGAAAGCAGCGTTTGCTGAAAAATTTTGGTTGCAGCTCTACAGCGTCGAAAATAATTTTTTATACAATATGCATATTCGTCCAGGAGGAGTTGTACGATTTTGTAATTAATGCTGAACGCGGCAAAACCAGTCAGCAACGATACAGCGCCAACGTCGTTTCGGCGTTTTTTTCTTTCCTGAACGGTTGTCGCGGAGTATAATTAAATTCCCGTGGGGTAGCCGTGTGTTTAAGTTGGGTGGATACAGAGAGGGACTTCAATCCTGAAACTATCGGCAGCACTCGTGGAAACGAGTCACTGGGGACACAATAAAAAGAGAATACCGAAACGGGGAGAAAGCGATAGGAAATGGGGTAAAAAGTGAGGACATTTGTAGCAGACGATTGATCTGCAATGTTGGTGCAAAAATGCCAACGGTAAACATATAAAATATGTTTGTACGAAAAATGTATATCCATTGGATAAAAATTTAATAAAAAAATTGTTTATTATTAACCGAACGAAAAGGTCAACAAGCGTAGTATCACGATTTTTAAACTTTTTCCAATGTACGTTTCGAAATTGATGATCAATTAGTTACTTAAAAATTAATTAGAAGTTTGGAATGATATTTTTTTCAAGTACCTAAGGATATAAAACAGTATCTTAATTTTGAGCATTTCGAGTACTCGGAAACACCACATTTTTTATCTTGTACATTTATACATATATTTCAAGAGTGAATTGTTAAAACGGTCTTTTTAGAAAGATAAAAAGAATAAATACAGCAAGGTACATGTTACCGGTTTAACGCATAAAGGTTGCATGGTTTCGAAGGTATCAAGCAAATAATTTCACCACCAAAGGTAACAGCCATGAAGGTAAGAGATCGATATGTATAATTATACATATAAATGGATCTGGTGTAGCTTTTAGCGCTCGAGGATCGAACGATGTACATTGTCAATGGAATATTATTCAAATCCCTTTATATGCTGAATCCTTGAGATTTTAAAGTCACTTTTCCAACTTTTCAGATGGAAATGGTTCTCTCTCCATGACAAAGAATACAGGCGATATTGAAATACGTTCAACCGTGTATAAATAATGCGAATTCGTACGAGCATACATACGAGTCACGTTCAAAGGAAGATGAAGTGTACTAATTTAATGTAAACACCGTCCTTTGAACTACCCTACGAATCGCAGAATTTCGTAATAAATGAAATGCAAAGATCGTCGCCCAACTAACAGCACAACGCCTGACCGGAAAAAAACATTCAGGTGATCGTCGTTAAGTAGACTAAAATTCAACCATAAATCGCCTCCGTCTACCTTCAAAAATTTAATTCGTAAAAAACAACAACGCATAACGAGGTTTCTTAATTAAAAATATCCATGCCATTGCGATTCTCGTTGGGGATATATATTTCATAGTTTGCAAATAACTCGCGCGAACGAAACGATCACTCCATTTTTTTCACCATTTTCCACCACCCTTTCATCCGCTTTCTAACATTTATCATTTATCTTTTGCTCTCCAATTTTCCTCCAATTTTCGTTTTACGTTCGCTTGTTCCTTCATCTTTGTTCCTATTAATCCATAAAACTCGAATCACCCGAGTTTATTCCTCCATTCTTTCACTTTTTATTTTCTTCTCCCTCCCAGCGTTTTTTTCTCTCTCTTTTTTAGTGGATAGTGGTAAACCGACGTCACCCCAGTAATAACGATTCTTTATCGCGTTACGACACCCTCTTTATTCCACCTCCAAGAGGAGTTAAACGCGAGATGATTTGCGAGGAGGTTGGCGTGCGTGTGTTATACAGCTGCTGCATTGGCAAAGCTTTATGGATCACCGAATGGGTTATTGGTTAAACGTTAAACAATTTATGGAAAATCACGTTTCTTACAGAGCCATCAGCATATCTCCGCGACGTGGTCACGGATTACTCGGGTGGCTTGAATTTACCATCGCTGCGCAAAAGATTACACGATTGCTGAGAATAATAATAATGAAGAAAAAAGAAAAACGTTGGAGCCGAGACTCTAAAAGCGATGAACATCAACGCCGACGAAAGAAAGGGAGCATTTGTGCGGAAGCGGAAGTAATTGCGGAAATTGCGCGACTACTTTTCCTTTTGTGAGCGCGTTGTACAGTACCCCCGCTCACCGACGAGAATATAATACATGTATATAAATTGAAAAGACTTCTTTACAGAAGTAATAACCAGGAGGGGAGGCTAGCCAGAGATTTTCGGAGGTATTTCACAGTAATGACGAGGCGAAATAAGCAGAGAAACTGCCGGAGATAACGGAGCGTGATAGATAGAAGAAAGGAGCGCTGGTCCGAGAAAACGATTCCTGGAAATATTTGCGACGAAAAGCCGGAGGCAGAGGAAAGAGGGGCCGCGAAAAATGCATTGGCAATTTCTCGGCGTTCATGGTCGACGAATTTCTGATTAATACTATGGACGTCGTAGTTGCTCCGTCGTCCATTTACACATTTGTGAAGGAAAATAAAATTAGTTCAAGTTGACTTTTTATTACGATTAAAGTGTGACTGTTGACGCAAATATTACTGTCAGAAGATTGAAAAAGAATTTTTTTAATTAGTCATTTGCTTCTTTGTACAATATATTGTGTATTCCTATTAATTTTGTATTTAATTAGTCATTTGCTTCTTTGTAAAATATATTGTGTATTCCTATTAATTTTTCATTTGTATCGAGACATCAATTTATAATTGGCCACATTAAAAATCTATAACGTTCTATTGTACCTTCAGTTAGGACATGTATCAAAACTAACAAAATAAAAGACACGATATATGTATTTTCTTTGTATGCCCTGCTTCACATTTCAAATATGTTTCGAATATTTCTGTCATAGCTGTTAATTCCTAATGAGTATTTGGAATATTTGTACCTGTGAAATTATGGAGTAATTATTAAAATTGGTAGATTGGACCATTTGCTCGAAATTTACTACGGCGAATGTAATATATTAATATTTTCTGACATGCGACAAAGCTTCAATTCTTCTACGTTTTCAGAAGCGACATAGGGCCACTCTAAAGCGGGCTTTCCAGACGGTAATTAATTTCCCAGCGCGTAATTAATGACGATTCGCGTGTCCGCACCATATAACTTTTCCCACTCGCGTCCATTTTTCTCCTGACCGTTGCTTTTCATTTTTCAGCCTGATTCAACTTCGTCGGCATCGTCGTCAACAACAGACAACCCCCTTGCCAATTCACAAAATTCCACCAGTAATATAAATTTCTACATTTTACTTACCGCAAAACATCTGGATCATTCATCAAACCATTAGAACCACGAGGCCACCGTTTTCTTCCAAAGTTAAAGTATCAGACAGTCGATAGTAAGACGCGTTTTAAAATCACAGAAATCTCCGCAGGAAAATAGGATACAGGCGGAATAAAAATCAACAATGATACAGACGTACAGAAAAGGGGGAAAGAAATCGCGAAAAAGTTTCGCGCTTCTCGCGTTATAAATTTCCACTCGCCTCGTTTCGCCGAATCGCACCGTAGAAGTTTGCAATACGTCTCTTACCTGAAACAGAAAAAGAGGAAGACTCGTTTAAACGGTAAGTCTCGACTTACTTGCCGCTGAGTATCAGCCGCCACCCTCTTCAACTCCTTGGTCGAGTATTCAAGGGATGGGAAGAGCGTCCAGCCCGAAAAGTTGCCCGGCTGGAGTTTAATCGTTTCGCTAAATTATTCTTTTCTTCTTTTTTTCCACCGCGGAATTGCCCCCCGGCCGGAAACTTCGTTCTTAATCGTCGCGGAAACTCGTTGCGACGACTGCAAAAGGGTTTAAACCGTTCCAAATAGCATCGTTGCCATTTCTTCTATCCGGACCCGGGCGATAACCGTCGGAACGTTCTTAAAGCTTGGGCGATCTCGAGCTTATTTGGATCTTATCTCAGAGACCGCGGTCTTATCAGGAGACAGGATAGTGAATATCCGTTGACGGTGATTATACGACCACACTGGTAAAACGTACCTTTTAGGTAATATTTAAATAATATAAAGATAATAATTTAATAATAGTTTAATATTTGAAAGCGTACACGTGTCATTCAGACGAGAAAATGTCAGATTTGATGCTACATCTGTTGCAGATTTCGAGCCTTTAAATATAAATAAATTGATTTCATATTTTCAACGTCCCTTTATACCTATATTTTTTTTACGAGAACACGTATAAAGCAATCAACGAGATCGTGGCATCGACATGGATGTCGCGTAATTTCCGGCTGGAAACTGTATCATCAACTGAGGGCATATTAGTTTTTTCCCATTCCGCATGGAATTGCCCGACCAGCATCCAGCGGATCGATTCGACAGCATGCGATTAATACGCGGAAATGATTTTTTTCCGTTCACGTGAACACGGGTCACGACAATAAGGCGCAGCACAATATGCGCGACGCACATTACGCGCATTGTTCAAGCGATGTACGAACGGGCGATTCATGAACTGTCAATCGATGGAAGCGCGTGGCACAATCCCTGTCGCGTGGAACAATGAGAAACGTGTGGAGATATTAGATCGTACGGTGAGTGTAGTTGGAAAATTAAAAGGCTATTACGACGATGTTAACAAGCGTTTTCTTTGGAAAACTGTTTCCCCGTAATATCGTTGTGCAGTATAAACACATTGGCAGAAAATTCCGCCACTGAAGTAATTATCAGAGAATTTAATTTTTAGCATCTTGCTACAGTTTCCCGTTAAATCACATTTACCAGATTGAAGGAATCAGGGATTGCTTATAAGAATCTCCTGCATTATCTGCTACCCTGTCGTACAACAGATGCTAAACATTTTGTTAATTTCGTTGCGTCCAAGATTGAGAGCAATTTGTACAGCAACTGCAAGAAGCGTATTTCCGCCCTTCGATGGTGGATTTGCAGAAAGTTCATTCGAGGCGGGATAGACAGACAAAGAAAATGCTATCAGACAGAAGAGTGTTCTTCTCCGCGTTTACTTTTGCTCCTTTTTTCCTGGCCCTCTGTTTCACTGCCTCAGTCTCGTTAATGAAACCATTAAACACGTCGACTTAACAGACCCCGTTTCTCGGGCGATCTCATTTTCATGTCGAGCTCCGGAGAACTTGTCCCCGGGACTCACCTTTTCGTTCCATTTCTTCGCGCGAAAATAAAAGCCATAGTACCGACGAAACGGTTTATCGTTGAAACGGCAGCGACGGCGATTTAAGTCGCGTCCCGGTAAAATTGTATTATCCGTGTCAGCTGCGCGAAAATTGCACTGCAAATTTGGACGTATAAAGGAAAACAATTAAGTGTAAGGCGGGGCCGCGAAGAGCGGTGTCTGTCCGTTTGCTTTTAAATCCAGCCGAGTGTCGGTCATGTCCCTTGAAAAAATATTTCTCTGAAAGCACTGCTCGAAAATGCCGCACTGCGCCGTGGAATCCGTTTAAACACTGTATCTGATACAATTTGTTCACTGGATATTAAACAGTCTGGATTATACTGATTGCTTATTAAATCATTTCTACTGTTACAATAAAGCCGAGGAAGCATGCCACCAAATTTCCTTCCCTGTTTTATTCACATTCTTTTGATCCATTCCGAGGTAAACAGACTTTTCATATGCCTCAACGATCACAGTTTATTCAGCGAAGCTCATTTTCCACGCTTTTGTTCGCTTAATTTCAGCCGTTACTATACAGCGTGTATAACAGTAGCTCGTTAAATTCCTCGAAATAACAATGTTATCAATGTATAATTTAAATAGAAATATAATTACAATTCGCCGTAAATTTGTTTTTGCGGCCACGATATTCCAGCCGTCTAACTTATCAGCTTATCACCCGCACGGAAAATACGCGCATTCGCCCACAAATAACAGCAAAGAATTTCGTGAAACGAAGGAATTCTTTGATGAATTCCAAACGGTGCACATGGTCCGAGTGAATATCCACGGTAGTGCGGTACGGCGTTGTTGCAGCCGATCCACGGGCAAATTAGACTGAGAAATATACGTGGCGAATTCGAGCAAATTAATAGATTATTTATTTAATTAATAGATCGTGTCAGCTGAGAGGTGAGAGCATCGCGTGTGAACACGACGTAAGGCCTTTTCCGTGTTGCCCCGTGAAAAGTGAAAAAGGAAGGTGAGCAAAGGTTCTAGCCGAGGCTTCTACGGCTGCATGTGCACACGATGGTCCGGATGGCGAGATGGGAAATGCCGCGGCGAGGTCTGTCTCGCGAGAAAAATATTCTCCGCGTTGATTTCATACCGTGGATATAGAGGTGGCGCAATAACGCGCGACGATGGGGTCACTTGGAGCGTGCACTCAAAGATCTAAGCCGTACCAGCGCTGACGCGAGCGACCGATATACGCCGCGATAGTTAAATGACTTTTCCGAGTGTCTGACGAACCCGGGAGCGGCCCGATACGCGCTTCGCGTTTCAACTGCTCCGCCGCCTACTGCAGATGGTACGTTTTCTTTTTCCACCCTTTTCTTTTTCCCATCGAAACGAAGACGCGATATGGCGTCGAAGTTTGCGAAACTTGAAGAAAGTTCGAGTGTACGGTTGTCAAGTGTCGTGCGTTTAACGAGGTTCCACGATACTTGTCAATCGTGTGCCAATTGAGAATAAAAATCGAAGATGGGAGAACAAAAATGTCTTCGACATTCCTCGGCAGAAAGTTGCAGATGAATGAAATACGTCTTACAAGTTGAGGGAAGAGTGAATTATCGGGATTAATTATTCCGAGATACGTATACTGCGTTTGATATGATGGAAATGTTTGAATACATAGACGAGACGGGAATGAATTGCAATTACTGTTGCAGAAGGATGTCATTCATTCCTTTTGAGTCTAACTGAGATCTAACAGTGCTTGAACGTCAATCACGACGGCGCACATTCTTCGCATTCTTGGCAACGATCCTGCTCGGCTCACGTGTCGGCAGGTCTTTGGATCGGTCTCGAATTCATTCATCGTCACACACCATTGTTAACTACCGGTAGCAGTCACACGTACCAATTATAACTGGCAAACGGCCGAGTTCATTGTGCTAGCAGGCTGCAATAGGCGAACCCTCAAAGCGATACTGCGCTTAATCCCCGATGCTCGTCACGTGTGCATGCGAATCGTCGAATTGCACACGGACGCCGCGACGCATTGGAATTTCTTCCGTGGGCCTGACGATTACATCGAGAATGATTTTGACTAACGGGCGGCGAGATCGGAAAAAAAGACAGCAAAGATATCGCAGCTGCATACGATCATATTTTTGTTCAGAAATACGTGACTTAAATGAACCAAATGCACAGGTATCAAATAGCGAACGTTGTATGCAGCAAGTGGCAAAGGTCTTTTGATTTAATCCTTCGCATTGGTAAATGCTATATTAGTAAATTGGTAATACTTAAAAAATAATAATAATAATAATATGGAAATTTTATCCATCTACCAAGGTTTGTTAGAAAATCGCCATTTCCCAAAGGGATTTAAATATTTTATACTTACGTATTCAGTCATACCGTCAAATGGTCCAACTGTAAAGCAGTAAAACGCTACGATCCAATACGAAGCCGCTCTTTGTTGCTGGCCAAGCACGCGAATTGAGCCCACCCTCAAAAAGACGAATTCTATCAGCGAAGTGTCATCGATGATCCTCCATCGACAGCCGCGGCGCATATATATAGCATACACGTGGACGCGCGTCAAGTGGCGGGAAATCAAGCAGGGAAGATCCCTCGTGTTCGAAATTAAACATGTGTAGTCGACATCAACGGGGCATAGTCGAGCAATCGATAAACTTGGCGCCATTTTGATGAAGCGTTAAGCCAACACGCAGCTACAAGCACACCCGCGACACAGATAGCGGATCTCATGGATATATCTGGCCATGCTGCTAATCAACGCTTTATTGGCTATAGCCAATTAACGGCTGCAATTGGCACGCGAACAAAGCGGGCACGTACCAATAGGTCGACCGAGGCTTTCTGCTACGCGTGAACCCTCGCGGACCCTGCCATTCCGATTGTTCGTCTCGAGTATTACCGAATGCCGTGCTAAACAATTCGATTATCTGAACGGTCGTGTACACAGATCGACGGATTGTTCCTCGGTAACGCCATTGACCGCTCTGTGAAAGCCGTCATTAGCCCTTTTATAGACGAAAGCGACGCCAGATAGAGTGGCCGCGCACCTCACGGGTACTTTAACTCGAGACCAATGGGTCACGGTGGAATTTTCACGACGCCAGAGTTCCCATGGTCGATGTTTCACCTCGAATCGTATCAGAGCCGAGGAATTTCAAATTCGTTTGAAATAAATCGCGTACGTCGATATTAATGCGCGTAACGAAACTACTTATAGCTTCGATTTATTACTGCCCGATGGTATACGAAATATCACAAAGCTATTGAGAAATATACATATACTTTTGTACGTTGAAAGCTCCACAGACGTTAGAGATATCGCGGGTGCTTTTTCACCGACAGATAGCTGAACCATCGCGGCACCATTAACAGCCGAATTTTCCCTGCCACCGGCTCGTCGATCGATGCGAATAAGCATCGGCAAAATACTGTATTTCGCATATGAATGCCGCAATGGAAATGGAATATTTATTTTCCCCGAGTGTTTCGGCATACATCGTGTTCGCAAGCGTAAAAATACCAACGATTTTCTGCGCTTCATTAAAGGGTAAAGCAACGAGGGAAGAAACTACGTGGTCAGAAAGGGAGGGTAGCGTAAATAATTACAATTTTATCGTTAATATCGACCCGTGCGACCCAAACGAAAATTTAATAAAACGTTCAACGAGTGCGAGAACAGGCGGCCGGTGATTTTTCACAATTTTCGCGAACAAGGGGTACAAAAGGACCAGGGTGAACGGAAGGACGAGGAAGTACCTGTGAAATATTAATCTTGTGTCCCTGAAACGCCTAGATCGAATAGACGGAACGAAATACCCTCGCGATATAAATTGAACGTATGAAAACGGCGCTGTGGCGAAAGTGCTCACTTGGGCCCATATAAGGCTGTGAAATATTTGAAATATAAATAGATTGATCCTGATAGTACGAGTAGATTCAATTATTCCTGAACCACTCTCTATTAAAACATACGTATCTTCCCTTCTGTCGCAGTGCTGCGGAAACCTCTAATATTTGAAGAGTAAATATATCGGTTTATCCAATATTTTAAAGAAAGCTTCGTGAATTACGTAGAACAATGGAGATTTAGAAAATCGAATATCTTCTTATGATTAATGCATCAGATCAAACATACTTTCAACCCAAAATCAACAAATATGAAAGACTTCTCTTGCAAAATATACATCGGCAATTGCGCTTCGATGATTGAAGTCCTTGAGAAACCAATCATTTATTTCGCTCGTTTTCACCGGAAGGAAAGGATCTTCCCCTTTCGAGTTAGCCCTCTTCGCAGACAACTTGGGCGAGCGAGAGATGACAGAGTGGAGGCGAGGCAAGTAGCTTTCGACTCGATACGGTCAGGCTGGTTGAAGGGAGAAGTGAAAAGTATGGGAAACGGGGTCGAGCTTCGAACGTCCAAAGCAATGGAAGTGGTCAGAGTAACCTTTTCTTGGGAAAACAGCAACTCCCCGACCGACGCTCATGGTTGCCGTAAACAATGAAAGCTCAAGTGTCCAGCTAGCCTAGAGGGGCTTCTCGGGGAGCAGCAACGGGATTTCCGGTTGTCCGCTGGAAAATAAATTTACAGCTAAGCTCTGTGCACGTCCGCAAGCCCCTCACGGACTTAGAACGACTGCGACTGGTCAAAGAAGAAAAAAAAAACAGAAAGAATAAAAGAAACGAGCGTTAAGACACTGCCAGAATAGAGAACAGAAATTTACTATTAGTAGGCAGAATCGTCGGTGGAAGAATTAATCGACTCGACTTTCCGGCGCAGAACAATCACCTTAGCAAATTTCGAGTTTGCAAGGCCCACCATGGAATTCGAAACAGCACCTTTAACACTTATTTGCTCCCAAGCGAGTCCCACGTACGACAGTACGTACCCCGAGGCGGGATCCACAATTCGATTACGGTTCATACCGATCGGGGTTTCCCTATCTCTGGCTCCGTCTAACATTATTCAATATCCAGCCGAAAATCAGGGATCCTTTAAAAAAATAGTTTCGACGGAATCGCGTAAAAATTGTCAAGCTTTTACCACAAAAACGCCGCGAATTGTCCAACCGAAGGCTCTTTGACATTCGTAATTATATGACCACCTGCAAAGGGATGCTGAGTGCGAATATCCGTCGGGATAAAATACGTTCCGTCAGAAAGCACGAAAATCATCCAACAGTCCCCTTTGTGATCTCTCTAATGAAGACCCTTATGACCCTCATAAGCAGGGATTTACCTTCACATATTTCTAATGCTCTTCCAGCGGCCCGTTCCGTTCTCACCCTTCCGGCATATATTCGCTCTTAGAGACTGACGAGGGTGAAGAGGATGTCTTTCTCGCGGAACCTTTCTTTCTTTCCTCCTCCGCTCATTTCTCTTTGCCCCCGTTGCCTCCACTCGTCCTCTCGTTTCTTCCCCTCGCTTTGAAACACCGCCATTAGCTGAGAGCAGCCGTGAATCATGGCAACGCGCGGCCACGAGTGCCTAAATCATCCGTACGCTTGTTACGAGGAGAGAAGTCGTCGTTTGAGTAACGTTTCCGTGATCGAATAACTCGACCGCCGACGCTGTCGTCGAATTTCGTTGGCTAGATTTCATCGTCATCGTGGACAAAAGGAAAATACAGTGGCCGCTTTGGCCGCTAATGGACAGCCGATTAATTAAACACGGTCTGGCAAGCCTCCAAGCGTTCACCGTTGTTTACCGTACGAACGGATCGGTAAATCCCCGTTTTGCGTGCTCTATTATCGCACATACTATATATCGCGAACGTGAACACGATACACTCGGCGAGCGTGTGCGTAGTCGACGATAAATCCGGGACACGTTTGATAGCTTCCATATGCGGGGTAATGAAAAAAGTTCCCGTCATCCGTTCGTTTTTGCGATCTAATCGCCTTTTCCCCCGTGAAATGATTCGTTTTGTCTGCGTAACGTAGTTATACCTGATTGAATACGAAATATCGTCGACGAATTTAATTGAATTGGACGATATCGGTGTTTCAAAAATTGCGGAACGATAAATGATGTTGCGCATAATGGAACGGTCGTTAATTACAGCACAGACAATATCTAAATAATACCTCAGGAATACATACTTCGAACGATTCTTTCGAAAGCTTGCGAAAGGAACATTATCACGAACGATTAATCAGCTTTGATTACCCAAGCAACCCTACAGACACATCCGCACATAGTTCGCAGGAGCGTGTACGTATTTCGAGACATCGCTTGTAGACCCACCCACCCTCGAGGTCCACATTTCACTCTATTAAACGCCTCCCCAGAGTACATCTCTGTAACGACGAACGGTGCTTCGTAGTCCGCCGAGTTCGCAGTCATCTCAGAGACTCCGAAACAGCAGGGCAAGCGTGTTGCGTCGCAGGTCAGCCTCGAACACGATCCACCACGCACCAATACTCGAGCTGGTCAACCCTAAATCAGGCGGATCCGCGAGACCCTCCGTCGAGACGGTCACACGGAATAATTATTCAGTGAATTTGCATGCTGATTTTGAGGTCACGTTTACTCCAACGACGACCAAACTCCTCCGCCCTGCGGCCTATGGTCCTTCCGCTTCTGCATCTCGATGGACAAACGAACCGTTCACGAGAGTATTGTTGACGAGAATATTTCGTATGCAGTAAACCTCCGTTGCGGTCACAGCCGGGGAAGTTCCTCCCGTAGGAGTTTCGTTACGGGACGAGACCAGTTTCATTCGAAATGGGCGGGTCAAAACGAAAGGGTAATAATTAATTTGATATTTATATTACTGTGTACACTGCAAATCCAGAATGGATTTAACTATTCTATATTACAGTCACCGGCAGTAAAAATCGTACAGCTGCAGGTCATACCGTAATTATTTGGTTATTTATTTTCGAAATTCTCTACCTTATCATCGCACCGAGGTTAATACTTTTCTTACGATGCGACCTGTTCGATTTTCACTGCGAGTACTGTAGGTATAACGAAGAATCGAAGACTTTGAAACATATGTTGCCGATTAATAATTACCGACAACCACCTTACGTCACGTCTTATTTACTTATACGAAGATCCAACTGAAAACGTAAAAACGATCGCATGTATAATACAATGTCTTTTCATGTATTATTAACCACCGGATAATTTAAAACGAACCCCAAAACACGATCGGTCCAGTTTTATCGGTGTCCCGGAATTCAGCGAACGCGGGTCGGATGTTCTCCCGTAATTTCTGGCCGCGGCGTCATTTCGACCCGGCAATTAGGTTCGGCGATAACAAATGGGAACGATCGTCGCCGATGTTCAAGAGGTTCGAACGGTGACGGGGGTTTGTCGAAAATCCAATTCACAGCCATGTGTCGGCGCGTTTCGACGCACGCCAATAATAGAGCGGAAATCGAGGAAGAATATGAATCGTAACGCGTTCTAACCGCGCTGTTGTACATGTACGGGACGGCGGCCCTTTTAGTGTTTTCGATTTTCGGCAGGCCGAATTTCAGAAGGGCGGATTCGATACCGGTGCTAATTTGCAGCCGCAACGATCTCTGCGGTGATTTTGTCGCGTTTCGCCGAATATACGATTACGGGGGGTGAATGGATGGACGTGGTTACAAGTTCGGATTCGGAGCGGCTTATCTGCCAGATTACTGACACTCACAGCGCAAAATACATATATATTCGAATTCTGACCATTTGGGTAGATTTCCGCTGGAAATGGTAAAATTGGATGAAGGATATCCATTTAAGTCTTTGTGGGTTTTATCCGGGCGCGTTGAATCAAATTGGATTTGTCGCTTGTTTAATTGAATTTCATTAAGGATATTATGTGGAAACGGCACTCGCGTTTCGACTATTTAGATGGATTTAGTTTTATTCAAAGTAAATATTGTTCGATTATATCTTCATGATATTTTATGCGGTTTTCCGTGGATAAACTGTGACGAATATTTAGTAAAGAATATTTAGAATAATAAAGAATAATAGAATAGTAAAGAATATTTATTTGACTTGATTCGTTCGTTCGCAAAATTGAATCCAGTAGATAAAAACTAGTCGGTATTATTTATATCGTAATTTCGTTTCTGTCAAGTCTGTGGAAAGCTCTCTCTCTCTTTTGTTGATTGCAGCTGGTGAGATATTAAAAAACAGGTTGAGCCGGGGTGAAAAGTTCGAAGAGTTTACACATTATGCGGGCATATTTTGTAGCCGTAAACATAGAGGAAGATTATTATTTAGTGCTGGAGCGCGAACCTCGTAATCGAGACTGCTGAATCCGCGTGGCAATTAGAGGACTTTTAACAACTCTCATCAAACATGTTAATTAACCCTCGTTCATAGTTACAAATATATATCAGACTTTGGAAAGAAAAATTCTAAATAGGCAGGACTTAAATATTAACAAATAGCATCGCTGTAGTGGGCTTTGTTTAAGCATCTTTTCGCGACGAAATTATTTGTTTACGTTGACTCGTAAAACCTACCAAACATTTAACGCGTCCACATTGCTGTCAACTTAACTGAAAAAAATTATTCACGGCTTTTTTTAAGGAGGCGGGGAAATACAACTCTTTGAATCAAACATCAGGCCCGCTCTTACCTTAAGTAGAACAGTCCCTACTACACAGACACGTGTTTAAGTGAAATTGCGCCGTGCCTGCCCAGACATGCGAGACCCAGGCACGCATATTTCCAATAACTAATTGTACCCGTGCAGTAAACCACCGACTAGAACGATAAAGGATTAAAAAGGATTACATCTTTGAGGAGAGCAACAAAACGACGACATAAAGGCACGAAACACTGGTTTCCACCACTTTCAAGCAGTTATGAAGTCTCCGTGCCACTCGTTTGCAAACTTTCCTCTTTCTCTCCTTTTATTATTCCCCTCTCAAGGAGATCGCCCTGACGCAGAGTTCGTCTTCGTGGCTGGTGCTTCAGCTTCGCGAAAAGCGTTTCGCGAAACACAGAAGATACTCGTCCGTGCGAGTGCGCGCTGAAGAAGGTCGACGATTTATCATCTGTCGTCGGGGATGCGGCAGACCGGACAGAAAAACGTATTCTCTCGCCGTACTTCCGTCCCAGCCCCGTTTTCTTTTACTCGTATCGCGAGCGAAGGGGCGACTAGGATCGATCCATTCGTCGCGCGGAACGAATTACCTGCCAACGCGCCACCGAAACAGATATTCGCCAGCGAAAAAGAAACATTTCCGCCGTCTCGCGTCGACGTTCTTAAACGTTTCGCCCGATCGTGCCCACCTGCTGCTCGATATACTCGAAACTCTTCATTGTGAGTTTCTACTCGACGGCACACTTATATAAAGTCACGCAGCACTTTGCACCAAATTCGATCATTTTTGTTATCGATTACGGTACGACAAACTGCTTCGTTTTCTATTGCATTGTCGTTAATACCGTTCGGGTACAATTGTACAATTGTACAGTAAGTAATGTTGAGAAATGTTAAATTAGATATAAGTAGCGAAACCGTGACCAGGCGAGGGGAACCAACTAGCCTCGCTGTGCTATACACTTATTGTTTGTTTGTGACATCCCTCACTCACACATAAGAGGGATGTCTACTAAAATTACCTTATAAGGTAACAAAATGTAAACGGAGCATGTTGATTGGCGGTCACGGCGTCAACAGAACAAATATGTGTGACCCGCCAGGAGTCACCAAGCCGATGTATACAATAAACGGCCAAAACAGTCGTTTGTAGTCGTTGAAGACCAAAGTGAGCTGTATTATACTTACAAGGGAACATATTCAGATGTTAATCTCCGATTTTGATGAAACTTATGTGAGATATAGTTCTTTGAAAAATATTTGACACGTATTTTTTTTTATCGGCAACCATCCACTTTGAAGGGGTGAAAACAGCCCTCAAAGTTGGGGGTCAAAACCATATTTTTTGAGATATCTCGGAAACCAGAGGTCGAAAAAACTAAATTTTTTTTTTAAATTGTGTGTTTTTCAATGGAAAATGTAGTCGACCTCTGGTTTCCGAGATATCTCAAAAAATATGGTTTTGACCCCCAACTTTGAGGGCTGTTTTCACCCCTTCAAAGTGGATGGTTGCCGATAAAAAAAAATACGTGTCAAATATTTTTCAAAGAACTATATCTCACATAAGTTTCATCAAAATCGGAGATTAACATCTGAATATGTTCCCTTGTTAGCAATATAATTAAAAAGCAATTCAAAATTCAAATCCGAGAGTGTATTTCCAATTCCCGTCCGTCTATAGCGGCATAATAGTGCGGCTGAATCAGATTCGAAACAGTAACCAAAATGAAATGATTGATTATCATTTAATCATTTTATTATAATCCTCAACTATTTACGTGACCAATATGGTATTTATTATGGGAGTAATTGGCATAACACATTCCACGTGCACGTAAATGTAATACGCATTGCGGTGCTCGTGAATTTTTACCATTTAGAGATGAAAGATTGCCAGAAGAATCTGCAGAATTCTCGTTAATAAGAATCAATTTCAATTTACAACTCCGAATTTATGCGAGCACGTCAAACAGCATTCAAATGCGAGGATAAGAGCGCAAACGTCGACTCGTCTACGTCTGTGAGACTTTACGACATCCATAGCGAAGGCGGCTTAATTTATCACCGCGAATCATCTATCATCGAAAATGTCAAAGTTCCCCTGCACATCCCCCCTCGTCTCTCCGGTTCACTCACGTATTCCACATCTCACGAAGACTTTCAACTCGCGAGTTCAATCTCTCTCTCTCTCCCTCTCTCTCTCTGCCCGTATGTTTCTCCTGCGAGGACTCGATTCAGGAACGCTGGCACGTGACGAGAAACAATGAGGCGAACAATGAGTCGAGTTGACAATGCAGTCCTGAAAATCTTTCACCGCAGCTTGCCAAAATCCTCCGGGGCTTTCTTGCAACCGTGTCGTCTACTCGCCCTTGTAATTTCACCGCAGGTCGGTCGACTATATTCGACGCAGCCTGACGAACGCTCATGCATTCCTGGCATAGCACTCGACATTCGTCGTAGTAAAAGAATCAGGTATACACCTTTTAATTTTACGTGCGAAGACATTTTTTTGATTGCTGTCTGATTGAACATTTTTTTTAAAGGAGAATTGCTTATTATTTTTTCAAGTCGGAGGAATCGCGGTAGAACGATGATATGCAAGATGTTATTTAGTTAGTTTTATACGAAGCTTTCACATTAATCGGTGACATTTAACGTGCGCGTAACCGAAATTTCTGGCGGATAAGGAGGAGGGAAGTTCATATAGTGTGTCAGGAGCACTGGTGCGTCTCAATGGAATAGTAAAGAATGTACCCAAGGCGTATCACGAGATAGTTGAATATTACCACGATACATTTCGCCATCCATAGCAATATATACTTGCACGATAACGTCGTCATTCGTAGGTAATGTACGAGAAGTCGCTCCTAATGCTTCCCCATTTAACTTGTTCCAAGCCGCACCGTTCAAGAAAAATGCTGCCGCAAGTTTAACCAATAAACGAGGAAACTTTAAGATACTAATACAGATTATTATATTTGTGGCATTATAATTGTGGCATTATATTTATCATTATAAATCGCCACCGATCTCCAGTTCGAAAAGTCGATAGCTTGCAGAAGAAACCATGCGTGCACACCATCGTCCACGACGCGCTTGACATTTAGAGAAAACACGAGACAGTACTTTCGCAACATGCGTCCGTGTACGCACACGCAGCCAGTTTAATCAGCACCCGTGAAGAGTACGCGTGGCGCAAAATTAGGCAACATCGTATCGCGACACGTCCCTAATGTTGGTCGCGTTTCTTGCTACCCCGGAAGCACGGCATCCCCTTGTTTGCCAGACACGCGTAACAAGTCGGCGCACCTTCCTCGCGTTATATGCAAACGAAAGCGAAGTCGCAAGGGGCACGATTCCCCGAGGGGAATGAGAACGCGGTTGGTCGTGGACGAGGAAGCTGACGTCCAGGCCGGAAGTGGATGTCGTTTGAAGTAATTTTTTACCCGGTGGTTCAAACCACTGCGAAAAGAGGAAATGAGGGACAACATCTAGAGAAATATTCGAAACCGTCTGTTTTGGTTTTTTTTACTAATCGAAATTTGTTTCCACCGATTTTGAGTGACGGGAAACCGAGGGGGCGAATAAATAAATTGGAAACGGGATTGAATCGACAGAACGAAAGCAAATAAGCACGGGAAAGGATTATAAGCTATAACAAATTAAACGAGCTGTATGTATAATTGATCGGAGTAATATCCAAACTTCGGACACGCTTTAAGTTCCACTGAGAGTATGCTAAACTCTATCAGAAATCAATCTAACATCGCGGTTCGGTGCGCCAAATGTATTCAAGCTTGAAGAAAATCCTCAGAATTCGTGGGATTGAATTGGAAGCAGTTGGATCGACATCGAACCAAGCTTTCAATATATTTACAATTCATAATCCGTAAGCAGGCTGTCCCACGCGATTTCTTCACTACTCCGTCGACGCTGTTGTAATTGAAAGCTGCCATCCTAGCACGGACTGGTGGGTGAAACGACACGCAAAATGAATTTTCCAACTTTTGGGCAAATGGCGCGGAGATAGCAGGGTTACATCGGGATTTATTCATTCGTGGACGTTCTGTATTCTGACGAAAAACGTGTGCATTTTTAGTATTCATCGGGCCCGCGGTCGTGAACGTTATTAAACAAAAATTTGACCAACCGGGATGCAGCACAGTATAATGGAACTCGATTAACGATGAAAATTTGTCGTGGAACAAAATTTCGTAAATTTAATACACCCTTAAAAATTAAAGGAAATGTAAAATCGCTTCTAACAATTATAAACAAAAATTCCAGCTTAACTGTCCACGAAAATGGCAAAGAATCGAGATTCAATGTACGTTTGACAAACCTAATATACCCCCGTGGTATTTTCCATTATAGATCGTTGATTACCACGAATAAACAGCCAAATACACGTGCACATTGGCCACTGACCTAATTATATACCCACAAATGTCCATTTACAAGAATCAATGTATGCACAGGCAAGCTGGCCGCGGCCAAAATGGCTAGGTGGGAGCATGAAAAATGGAAGTGGATGATTGCAAACTTTGCATACGAAAATTGTAGCGACAAAGCTTGCGTAAAGTCAAAGCGTCGCCGTTGCTAACGTGACGCGGCAAAGGAGGAGGCCTGTGTTCAAACGTGGATGAACAGTCGAGAGAAACACGACTGTCCCCGTTAATGGAGGTGCACTGTTTACTGGACTCGCTGACATTAAGTTCTCGCATGAATCCCGCTGTCATAATCACTGCCATTTGCTTGATTAACGACAGTAATTGCATTCCACGAGCGTGCGTCTTGAAGACGCGCGTTGAACAATGTAGCTTGTAAACTTATATCGTCAACAACCATCCCGTCCACCGTGAAATCTGACAACACGATGAGAAATTAATCATACTGTCTAGATTTGTCAGCCGGGTAGACAATAGAACATTGTATACTGTTTGTTAATTGCGAGACGTCAGGCAAGGTAATTACGGGAAACACTTGATTAATTTAAAGTAAGGTAGTATTAATGGCGTGGACGCTGAAAACTTTTTGGAATGCAATGAACATTTGCCGCTCGTGCATAATATATCGTGGAATTGCTGGGCAAATACGCGGCGTGCAATTAATTTTGATAATCTATAGGATACTGCATAGATGTGCAACATGGAAAATTAATATTACAAAATGATTGAAGTTATGAACTCCAATTATTATATACTTGTGATGCGAAATACAGTATATTATATTTAAATACTGCAAAAAGATACTCAAATATTGATGGAAAATCCTGCCACAATTTTTGCCACAATTTCTCTGCGCGTACAGGTCGAAAGCTCGATTCTAAAATTCACCGCAGGTCTCGGCAACAATTCGGTTGTTCTTATTAAACTTCAAACGAAACGAGATCCCAGTAGATTCGTCCACCAACACTAATTCCTCCGCAACTCTTGCACGGTGCCCTTCGTCGTTACAATTGCTCGGGCGGCGAGGTCAACGAAGAAAATCACGCGATAAGGTAATCAAAATTCAATCGTTTCCGAAACAAGCCAGGTGAAGCAGCTTCCGGAGGTAGGTAGGCGTCCTCTGGATCCGTCGGGGCACTGGAATTGATCCACCGCAGGATTATAGGGAGCCTAGACGGGTCGTTAACACAAGTCCTTTACCAACATCTCCTCCCACGAACCTGACACAATGCAGGCTACCTTGGCGGTGTGGCACAGCCGCGATCGTTTTATTAGAAACGCCACGTCAGCTTCCGCGGTAACGGAGACACCTCGGCAATAACGCCGACAGCTCGTTACAACGTTGATAAAGCGCCGTGTGCGGCTAAGCCTCGACGACGACGACGACGATGGCGACGACGACAACGACAACGTGGCTGCAAACTTTGTCCCTGTTTCACTTGATCCAGTTGCAACTTTCACGACCCTTGTTGCACGCACACGGTTGCTGATCGATGTTACGGCCACCGATTAGCCTTAATGCGATTAAATTTAACGCTAAAGTGCGGACATCGCTTCGTGTGGCGTGTATCGCGAATCGAAGCAGCGACATTGGAAAACCATTAAGGTTCGATCAATGTGCGGTTGATTTTTTAAATATTCTTTGGAAACCGTACGGAAAATGTATTGCGTTACGAATTATCTGTAATGAACTATGATGATTGTAAAACAATTTATTCGTGGTAAAAGTTTGTAGCTAGTAAGTGAATAAGTGCGTTGCATTGGTTCGATGTGATAATGCAATCGAATAAGATGTTTCACTCAATTCAATGTCAGATGTAGTATTTACCAATGCACTCTTCGTGGACGCGGACACTCGAATCGAACATGTGCCCTAGAACTGTCTCCAAGGGACACTAAATATTTGACGCCCCGATGCGCGCGTAGAATATCCGCCCCTGTCGCATTATCGTTTATATCCGCCATCAACTACCCCAGCCTTAAAATAGCAATCTGATAGATTAACCAATAAATCCAACCGCTCCTCTGTCCGAACAACATACACTTTAAAATCGTTTCGCTAAAACATTTACAGCGTCCCCGACCGGACCATCCCTCTCGAGCACCTTTTTGCACGACGTTAAAAAATTATCGCGAAAAAAGCCCCACGACGCTGTGACTGCAGCACTCAGCCATTTAAAGCTGAGACATCCCCGGAAAGGAAAAAGAAATGGAAACGAGGAAAAAAGAGCAGGCAAAAAACGGAGGAAAAAGTTACTGGCCATGGGAAAGTCCCGTGGCAGCACCGTAATACGGCTCTGGGTATTACATTAAAGTCGCTTCTTATGTCTAAAGCCTTTTTCATGGCCAATGCATGACCCTTAGAAGAGAAGTCTCTATAAGGGAACGTGGCACGCGATCCATCTTTCATGAAACGCATACCGCGGCGTGCAAACCGTCGCGCCGCAGCAATAACGACGGCTTAGAAGCATAAAGTCCGCCCTCTCTGCCGCCAGTGAAACGGCCAGCACGGGGGATGAGGGGAATCCTTACTATCGCCGAGGTTCCCGAATTCCCGTGAGATTGAACCCAAGGTCGGGTACTTGAGAGCTATAGCAGCGGGAACACGAACGTGCCGTTAATATTGCAAGGGACCCGTTCCTATGCGTTCGGCTATCTTCCTTGTACTTGTATCTATACTTTCGCTACGAATTACTTATCTCCAGGGCGACAATTGCAGGGGACAGAAAACGGACTGCAACCCTTACGGTGCACTTCGTTGGTCGTTACGGTATTGGATGATGGGGTACGCGTATATTTTCTTAAGGGAGGCTTTAACCCTGTGCTTACGGAGTGGGCAAACAGCTGTGGTCAGAGCCAACGGGATCATACTCAGTTTGAAACACAATTTTTTTTTTTCCATTAAAGTTTAACGTCGCATCGACACCAGTGTCATTAGCGACAATTTCAAATTATTATTCTTTGGTTATATTTTGTCATATAGTTGGGTTTCTTTGAGGTAGTTAAGTGTGTCAGAAATGTGGTCCTCTGATGTCAATGCGGTGTCAGGTTTTAATTTGTATTTGAGTCATTGAGATCCATATTTCCGGCATTCGTACAGCAGATGTTTGGTGGATATAATCTGGTTACATGTAGAGCAAGTTGGAGGTTCTGTCTTCTTTAGCAGGTATTCATGTGTGATCATCGTGTGTCCGATTCTGAGTCTCGTCATGATCGACTTTTCTTTTCTGTTCAAGTTAAGTGTGGGCATTTGTTGGTAGAAGTCTTTTGCTACCTCGAAACACGATTTTTGTTTCTATAACATTCCGAATTATTTTGTAAGAGTAAATGTTCGACACTGTGAAAAACTATAAGAGGGATACGGGCGATGAACGTTCCTGTAATAATTTATTTCTCGTACAAGAATTAAATTAAAATATTCGTCCACGTTCTAGATTTACCTGTATTGGTTTACAAGTAATCCAGCAATACTTTTGAGTATTTACGTGTTTATACGTACAGTTGTACAATATTAACGAATTCCGCGCTGATGTTCGTGACGAGTGTATTTTAATTTTATCGGCGCCATAGCTACAACGGTGAACATGTAGTACATAAGTATCCACGATAAATCGCCGGTGGGAATTCTGTATTCGAGAACGGAACACGCTGTGGTTCCGCCAGCTCAACGATATGGTCGATATTGTAGTGTAATTTAATTATGCTATAAATGCAGTCCGTTAATACTGATTAATAATCCACCACTGTCCATTAATAAATCTACTCCAATCGTGGCACTGGGATTATTTCAACGTCATTTGCGCGTAGAAAGTATTGCAGCCACGCCGTAATAACACGTTGATTAAACTGTTTTATCGGGACCATGGCACTAATTGGGAATACTTCGACCAAAGGATCGATCGCGTTAATGTAAACCGGATATTCGTATGGCGTTCGATTCTCACAAACGAAAACGATTGAACGCAAATAAGGCTACTTAAATACGGCCGCGCTGCTGCCTATTCAAAATTCATTACGATCCGCACCGTGCTGATGGAATTTCAAAATTTTACCGAAAAGTCAACCGCGTACGAACCTTCTGAATGAACGCATTCAGAACGATAATCGAGACCATTCATCGGCGTTACTCGGTTGATTCTGCCCTATCGTACTCACAGGTGAATCTCAGCGATAAATAGCAGGCAACATTCAAAATTATGAACATCGTGAATCAGTGTATAATGTCGTGCATTATCGATCTTCGTGGAGGAAATGCTGCGTCGTTTGTTCATTACTCTCTACACTTAAATAAAACGCCGTGCTCGACTGAAACGTTACAATTCTAGATTTCACGAGCCCGTTCGTCGTGTCTTTCAGAGTTACGATCGCGAAAATTTGCGAGCAGCGATTTGTCGCGCGGCATCAATCCAACATTTATCCAAGCGGTTCGGAAACATTTTGCCGATGGAAAGGCGGGAATTGGGTTAATCGCGCGATAGAAGGGCACATTCTGGCGTGAGACTCGAAAATATGTTTTCCAATTGCGGAAAAATCTGATTTACGAAGCGAAACGAATCACACTCGATAACGGTATTTCGACGGAACTTCACAAACTGTTACAGGATATCCGCAAAAATATTATATATATACAGTGTGCCAAAGAAGTATTCATACAGTGCATTAGTTTCCCTTGCAACTTCATTATTTTCGTGTTAAAATAATTATTTCTAAAACAATGTACATGGATTTTATGAATAATTGTCTTAACACCAAAATCATGAAGTTGCAAGTGAAGCTGATGCATTGTATGAATACTTTTTTTACCCGCTGTACATATATTTATTTGAACGGCATGGAATTTGCGAATGTATCGTGAATCGCGAAAACCGTGACGCCTCGTCGAAAATAACTGCGTCGGTTTTGGTCGAATAAAGATCCCCAGGCGGAAGTTGCGTTATCGATGAACCAGTTTCCAGCCAGAAACGAGGACAATCGCTGCTCGAGAATTAAGATTTGTCGCTCCCTCGGGAACAGAGCCCGCGAACGCTATTACTGCGCCGTTACTCTCGATCAAATTGTACTCCGTTTCTGTGTCACCAATCCGCCTGTATTTCACAATAATTTTACAACGACGGCGTATGCATGGAAACGTTTCAATCTGCAAAGATTGCATCGCTACACCGACTGAATCCCTGTCTCTGCAGAATTGAACGACGTAGCGTAAGCTCTGAATAAAAACAAATGACCAAAAACAAATAATGGAGAAGAATTAAATTGTACGCGTACAACATTTTTTTAAATACCGTGCCCTAAAAAGTCGGCTATCCTCAAGTGGACCACCCCTATCGAACCGATTCCAACGAAGTCCAAGTGCACACTGAGCACAGAGAGAGAGAGAGAGAAAGGGAGATCGAGAGAAAATAAGAGACAGAGAGAGAACGACTGATGGTCGTTACAAGCGACGCGAAACGGAATGGCAGAGTGACTCTGCGGCTGCGAGGATGGGGTTGGACGGTCGCGACCGGTCACCAGGGAATTTCCTCTGGACAAAAACAAAAATCGGGTTTAGCCCGGACCGGTGCAGGCCGATCGCAGACCCGTGCAGAAGGTACAAACTCGATTTAAAGCGCGACACGCGACACGCACCGACGATAACCATCACGGTTAACGACATTTCCCCGTTGGCGCGTCGAGCAGCGAGTAATTTGATTGCATTGGGACAGGATGTGGGCACGGACAGGGATGAAAGCGGAAGAGAGCCCGAACCCAGGATGGCGACACAGAGGGACGGAGACAGCTAGTGAAGCACGGGAACACCATATCCACGGGGCTCATAATACGGCCAACACGCGACAGAATTTTCCGTTTCCCGTCGACAATTCGCGTGCACGCGAGTTTCGACACGCCGATAAGCGAAGAAATTGTTCGCCTATCTTGCGGGGTCCAAGTATCTTACGATACGAAAGCGGGCGCGTTGCGTTTCGGATTGAAACGTAAACAGGTTTATGACGTTTGTTTATGGAGCTGTCGTATTTCGGAATTTTTTTTCTATTTTCCAACGCCATCGAGTATCGTGCATCGTTTCGTCGCCGCGATGATAAACGAGAGAACATTTGCGACAGCTGTGCCCGTCTACGGCCGACGTTATTTTATCCCGCGAATTTGCATCGCAACTACCTGTTCGTTCGTTTACGCCTCGTGATAATGAAATATACCGTAATCCTCGGATCGTTAGGAACAAAAATCTACCAAGTACCAAGAATTTCCTCTCGTTGCACGAGACGCCCAATTCACACTTCACGCTCGCGATCGACTCGTAATTTTAAGTGCACGCACAACCTCGAACGAAGCACACCGTCGCGGCCCAAGAAGAAAGATCCAAACAGAAGAAGTGTCTGCGCCTCTCATGGGCCCAGAGGCGCCACGCGGATCGATAATCACGCACTTCGTCGCGCAAAAACAAGGAGCCGCAATCAAGGGGGCCAAGGGTGGGGCTCGAAGCGAGGATCTTTTAATTAATCGACACTCGTGCGTAACGCTCGAAATCGCTTCGCCGTATCGATTCGTCCATGGATATCCAGGCCGGAGGCGTCACGTCGACGCGTCTCTTCAATTAGGAGAATTAAAGTAATTGTACCGCGAGGCTGTGCCACTCGAACCTGCGCCGTTATCTCGACTTCTTTCGCCAAGTGGATGCAGCAATCGCAAAGCACGCTCCTTCCACCACGAAGAGTCGTTCGGATGCACTCCATCGCTTGGATCCTCCTCGCGGTTTCTTTTCATTCATTCCTTTATCGTGCGCTCTTTACACGAGAAACTTTCGCAATCATTAGTTGAACGATCATTGCATCGTGCGCCATGGCTCGCGAAACGTGAAAACGTTTCTGTATCCACGGTGGTAATTAAATAATAATTACGCGATCGATGAACGGTCTTGTTGTTAATCCGTGGCAGCCTTTTCTTGGAGGGAGCTGAAGCGAACATAAAATGTGGTATTGCTCGAAATGCAACGGCCCCGCATTGTTCCGCAAATTAATTCACGTTTTGTGGTGGTTCTTTTGATTTCTGCAACAGCATTATTCGAGTAACGAGCTTTCCACGATTCTCGTGCAGGATCATTTGACCTACTGCATACCTCGCTGTTTTAATGCATTGTTGTCAGCGCATTCATCGGGCCAGATAAAACGCTGTTATTCGGGATCTAAATAGTTTGATGCAACAGCGTCGTGTGTGTAGATTCTATTAAAATATTATGGTAGCGAAATTGTTACGTTCGTAGAATTTCATCAATCGCGCAATCATTTGTTAAAACTCGGATGCAAATGCACTCTGCGCTGTACTACCATTTCTATTATTCTCTTTACACCCCTCGCGTCTCAATTATTTCAATACAATATCCAAGCGTTCGTGGGAACATGATTCCAACAATAATACAAATTCTTGTGAAAAACGTTGAATATATTTTACACGCTAAATTACTTGCCACTTCCAACCCCTTCGAAATTCCCCGAATTAAACGAAATGCTTGCCACGAATCGACTACTTGCATGAACTAGAAATTTATCTACTTCGAAATAAACGATATTCTCAAAGTCTGCCGGCGCCTCATTGTTTCAGATTTGCTCCGTCTGAGCACGGGACAAGTTATGCGTTCGTCTTCGAACGCTCTCTGTACCCGTAATTTCTCTTTGGCCAGCGTTCAGCCTTCTGGGCCACGGTGTCCGACGGTTTTTCTCTTTCTCGGGCATATCCACGGGCCAACAGGCCGACAGCCGTCCGATTGGGACAACCAACGACGAGATTAAGGCGAGTTCTCAATAGCGACGAACTGTCCTCGCAGTCGGTTATCCGGACTCATCGAAATTCAGGTTGGATCGTCCTCCCTCTAGGCTAATCCTCGATAAGGGGACGAGCACTCATCTGGTATTGGCCGTCGACCCGCTGCAACGCGTGTCGCTTTTCGATTTGCATTCGCGATTATCCAAGCCCATTCATTTTTCTTCGTACCTTTAGTCCGTCGAAATAGAGAAGAACGAGCTGTATCTCTGGTAATCCTCTTTGCACTTCGCGGAAATATTTTTGGAAATATATTCATAGATATGTCGATGAATGCTGCAGCATCCCAAGTGTTGCATTAACTTTTCTTTTACCCTCTACGTCGACAGAAGTATCTTAAATATACTGTGTAATTATAATAATTTGAATGCGACGCAGAAAAGTGAACTAGGTTGCCTGGCATCGTGTTGGACCTTTAATAATAGAGAAATATGTTTTCCACGTTGATATCAATTTCTTGGCATCGTTATAAAGATGACTACCTTCTTTCAGCCGTGTCACCTTTGTCGCCACCTCAGGGCAACCGGGTCACAATTAACATTCCAATGCTCGCAGACAGAGGCAAGTACAAGTTGGTCTAATTATTGTTGAGGAGTTATGCAGCACGTCGACTTCTTGAACAATACTGCCGCAAATAACGCCTTGCCCACCAGCAACAATAATTTATTTTCCTTTTTCGAGCGTGTAAACGTTTCTTTTCGCAATAATTATTGTTGCGCGCACATATTCGTTCACGAAAAAGGCAGTGTTTCACATCTGCTAAATTCACAGAAATTGCTTATCCCGGATTTCGTCTTCCAAATAATCGCTTCTATTACATAGTGCTTTACACAGAAATCTTAAAGCCGATACTCGGCGGAAATTTCTTATACTTCAAATAGGAACTATTCAATATAGAGTTTCATCATTGCCACCCAGAATTTTTAGAAACACTATCCTACGTTAGGATATTAAGCTTTCCGTTCCACTTTCTTCAAGATAATGAAACGAACAATACTAGCTCGAACGCCGTACAATCGGTCATAGTTTCGTTATAAAACTCTCCACGAATCCTACACCTGGCACGAAGATTACCCCGGTTCCTCGCGTTTCCGTCCCGGATGAATTTCATCCTCGCGAGGTCTGAAATCCGGTAACGCGCGGCTCCGTGTCCCGGGAGCTTAAGAAAGCGCCCGAAGAGTTAGCTTTCTCTATAATACACGGTGTCAATTTCATACGGCACAGCGTGTTCGCCCTCTTCCACGGCTGTATCCGAAACTCTTTGTACCGTCTCGTGTGTCTCTATCTCGCGGGTCGACGCCCGTAGGGCCTGAGGTCGTCTACCTAAATGCTTAACTCCACTCTTATCCGGCGATGTCACCTGGAGCAACTTCAATTTAGGATCTTCGTAGTTTCCACCAGTGTCTGACAGAAGGAATCTGTCCGGCTAATGGGTATTCCCACCCAATTTTTATCGAACGATTTATTTAACGCAGACCGTTCGGAGTAAAATAATCGGTTGTTAAGAACGTACAGGGATATTCATCGCTGCGCAATTGTAAACTGTACCTTTGATTAACGAAATAAATTACATAGTGGAATATCGTTTTTATTATCCCATGCTCGATGCACCCCACAATCAAACGGGCGAAATTGAGCGCCAATGCGCAACACTGCTCCGCATTAATAACATTTCCAAGGTATAATATTTGAATAATCATATCCCGATTGAAGACTGACATATCGCCGAGCGATAAATCCGCAATCCGATTCGCCGATATAAACGTCGCATAACGCCGAGCAGTTCCCATCCAAAATATCCAACGCCGCCCCCGTCGCCCTTTATCCATATCAACCGAGTCGGAAAACGATTTTCAGCGTCTAATAAGAAGCTTCCCGTCGTTCCTGAAGCTTTCCACCTGATCGACGAGATCCAACTTTACACCGAACGTCACTCAACGACTCTCTGATCGTCGAATAAGAACCCTCGTCGAATTTCAACGGGGGCGAAAGGTCGCGAGCAAACACGGCCACTCGAGGTACCGTTTGCGTCGAAGGTCGCCGTGCTTTTTCGTTGGAAACTGCCGGGGAAAGAGTGGCCGGAGGAAAATTGATATGTATCGCGTGTTGCGCGTCGCATTATGCAGTTTCGTTATCGCGCCGCAGCTCTGGGTAATTCGTAACGCGGCTCGTAATTCACGTAGCCAGTCGACGTTCCTCGTCTTCGTAAATCTCATTCAACTTGACCGGCGGGATATTATCTATCGTAATTTAATTTGTCCCGAAATGCTGACTCAGAATTTCGGGCGAGATTAGACCGTGAACGATGGAGTTCCCCTTGCTATGCGATTTTCAGTCTCTTCTCGAAGCTGGCATAAAAACTGCGATACTGAAGTTAAACCCGTGTTTTGTGAAAAGGTATTAACTGGAATAAATTACTTGGAGGTTGCACAAGAGAATTGTGTGTATGTAATCATATAACTATTATACGTAGACACTGGTAATTACGTAATATGTACTTTTAAATGCTGGGACACATCTTGTCCCCGTTAAAAGTACCACTACTGTGTTTGCAATGGTTTGCCTTTATCGAGAACCATTAGTCAACTGCTTTGAAATAGCGCGTGACCTCCCTATCCAATAACTGCGTTATCCAACAAGATCGGAGTCTTCGTCCTCCATTTGCCAAATCTTTCGGTAGCAGCTGAAGAAAACAGATATTGCTGCTCCGTTTAAATACTCGAAGGAGAACGAGGCTCGCGTGCTGCATGCAAATGAACGGGGACAGTCTGGGAAAATATTCCTCTTCTATAGAGTCGTCGCGACAAAAAAACCCCAAAAACAGGAAGCAGAAGTTGCCGAGATGAGAAATTCCATGGACGTTCGAGAGACCGCGTCGTGAATCGCCTACTCGATTCGCGCTCGAATTTTCGATTCCCCGCATGGAGAATCGCCGTGTGGTCTGGAAGAGTGGTCTACGGTGCTCGACCACCGGGAGAAACGATAATCTCACGATTGTGAGCAGAGCTTAAGGCCCGTTTCTCGCAGCGAAATCGTGGCGGGGATGCGTCCGGTTCTCCAAGCGAGGAGAACCGTTTCGTGGCAGTGTCGACGATGCGATTGTAGCGTCTGCTTCTGCGTACTACTTGTGCCGCGTCGTTTCGTCTCGAAGCTCGAAAGACCGCGAAATATTCAAATTCAATTGACACAGAGCAGAGAAACGCAAATGAACAAGCAGTGTGTACCATCTTCGTTGATAACTGTCTTCGATTAAAAAATTAACTTCACAATGGCAAACCATTAGCGACGAGGAAAAATTCTCTTTCGTTATTTTCGGTAGAAGAACAAAGTGCTAAAGGTTGGTGCATCGCCACGATAAAGTTTGCGAAACCTCGCAGTTGGTTCGGACCAGTGAAAAATTTCGTTTCAACAAACAATAGTAGGGACAGAGTGTTGCGTTCGTCTCGTGGAAACGTCTTCTCTACTAGGATTTCACGGCCGATTCGGAACATTTATTGGGGTGAGTCGTTCGCCTATTTCTGATCGCGAGTTAAAATCATGGTGCGCCCACGAAACGATGCAATGAACCCGATCCAAACTCAATTTCCCCGAGGACGCGTCGCGATCTTGCTGAATCCGCGATCGTCCGGATCCTCGTAACCGTAAAACGCCATAACAAATACAGAAAAGTAGAGTCACGGCATGTAGTGCCGTGGAAATCGCTATGAAAACGGGACTGAACGCGTGTTTATTTTATGGCAGATAGGAGACGCTGTTAGAATGCTATTTTCGCGTGGTGTAGTTTGTTAACCAGGATACTCCTTCGTGACATTACGACGAGCTGTAGGATTTTCCGGGCGCTATGGGATTTACGAGTTTTCCGGACCAATGACTTGCCCAAAGGCAGTTCTATTCTAGCACGTAGTTCGTGAGCCTAGGATTTCTTTGTTATCTATTGTAAATATTCTAAACGTTGTATTCGCGGTTAATGAAAGATTAAATACAAAATTTGCACCTCATATTTACTGACCTAAAATATAAAAAGAAAGGAATCGCTAAGAAATTGACAAAACCCTTTTGCCGACTACTGTCAAACGTTTCCGAGTACATATCACGATTTATATGTATATCCGCGAGGCAATTGTCCCACGATTTTCTAGTTCATATCGGCGCGTGCGTGGGCCTCGCGAGTTCCTACGTTCGTTGTCGTTCGGTCTTTTATCGTGCCGCTGATTTATCGGAGTGCGCCTTGTCATGCGTGCACACGTGCATCTATTAATAGAAACCGGCATGGACCACCGTGATCTCGACTTTTCGAGGCGCCGCGTACACGCGTTGCCTCGCTATTTTCTAATAACCGTGGCCCACGACAAATGAAATGAAAATAGAACTTCGTTGGAGAACGATTCGATGAGGCCGTCGTGTGCACAGTGACAAGAATATACGAACGCTTACAGGTATCGCGTGCCGCCTGAGTAAATAATCATACGCTTCGCCGATCTGATAAGTTTTGCGACTCGATAAGGATCTCGTTACTGTTACAGATATTAATTTTCTCCTCGTGATTTTCAAACGCGATGCTCCGAATCGCCAAAGCTTCTGCTTCAAAGACGTATTTGTGTACAAATGTTAGAAACAATATAAGGTATTTACGTATTTTTGTATATAATTGTTTCAATAATCGACTGCCGGAGCGAACCGAATTAAATACGAATAGATACAAGTTCTACAGACACCGATTTATCGATTCAATTCTTTTAAAACCCTAACGTTAAACATTGTTTTAATTTATAATAATTTTGATCAAATTGGGGTTAATTTTAGATTTTTTAATTATGATAATAATAAAATTGATTTTATTTTTTATAATAAAGAATTTTTCTTCGTAATATAACGTATGGATCAAACGAATCCGATCCCTAGAATTGAATGGAAATAGGAAGGATATGAATGGGTGTCACAGTTAAATGGGACACCGATTTCTGTCGACGTTCACTCGACAACGGAGAGACCGTAACGCGTGTTTCGCGTTGTAACACCGTTTTACAGGCGCACGAATCGTTTCGTTGAGAAAGAGAATACGGTGAAGGGGTTGTAAAGTTGCACCATATAAAATATGGACTCGTGTGAACTCTCTCTGGCGCACTTTCGATTTCACGGCAACATGCGGCGTGTTTCGTCGCACTCCACTTCAGCCAGAGTTTCGTTCGTGCGTTATACACGCAAACAAGCACTTCCATTCACTCGCTAATCGTTGACCAGGCTGTATTAAATCCACGGACACCCAAGCATAATCCAGGGCAACCAATACCTTGGACGAAACAATGCAGCTGGGCTCGTTTTAAAGGGTTAAATCTCTACTTTAAGAGCCCAGCGCTCATTTTCTTTTAAAAAGTTAAAAGTTTTAAAAAGTAGAAATTGTTTCAAATTTCCCGTATTTTATAATACTGTACAAATTTAGCTTCAAATTTAACAATTTATAATCCAACGACTCATCCGCTCGACATCACTCTATCCTAAAATGCCGCTAGTTTACTAAAAAAAAGGAGCAAGCGTCTAAAGAATACCACGTATCAGCAGGATCATATCGATCTTGATCCGCCACTTATTGCAATCAGCAAACGAATCGATCAAGACGCAGGTTGAACGTCGAGAGGGGGCAAGCGAATACGGCACGTATTTAAAGTGGAATCGACGGCCTGCCAGTCGCAATGTCGGCTCCAGGCCGAGCGGAATAAACGTCGTGGCGACGTAACCGCCGATATTTCCCGTCCTAGGCTATCGGCTCGCCGGGAGACGGCTTAATAGAACGGTGCTGGTGCACCCCCTTAATGGAATACCGCATAAAACCACGGGTGGCATTAACCATCCACCCCCTGCCCCCCGTGGGCAGCATCTAGAGCTGCTGGCAAAAAGCTGGCCGTGCAGCTTCCTGCCAGCCTGATTGCTGTACATCCATTGGATATAGTTAACGACGAAACGTGACGAGCTTGGAATAATTGGGGCGCAGCCTTGAAAAATCGGAATTCCTCGTGAAATTGGCGAATCGTAAGACGCCTCTCGTCTACCGGTACGGGCAACCCTCTTGCTAGGGGGTGAGTTGCTCGTCGAGAAAAAAAGAAGCAGTCGGCATTCGAATCGAGACGCCTGCAAAGCAAGTTCGAGTGGATGGTCGAGCCTCGATGGAAATTAATTACTTTTGCGAATGGCACACCTTCATTCTTCGTCTATAGCGGTGGTGTATTTTCCACCCGCGTTAACGTGAATGGGAGAGTTGTCAGTTGGTTAATGAATCAGTGGAAACGGTGATCGTGGAATACGAAATAATTAGCCGTATCATCATCCAACGGCGAAACGCTCCATTTCGCCTGTCTAATGACCCGCGAAGATATCCCGCGCTTCCAAGTAGGGGCCCCACGAAATATCCTCTATCCAATTGAACGATAATTAATTGCACTTCAGTCGAGAGGGATTCCGCGGCCACGGCTCCGGTCGATGCACTCCATTTCATTCGATCGCGCCTTCGACGATACCACTTGTCTTAGTTGGGAAAAGATATACATACATACATACGTATGTGCAGTGAAAAGGCTGCCGTTATCGCGGATGCATTTTTTTTCTGATTCATCGAACGTTAATTCATTGTTAATAACAGTTAACGAAGCGATACGAAGTATACAGTCTACGGAAATTAAGAAACGATTGAAAGTTATATAAATACTATCTTTGCTCCTAATAGGTACTGCCTTTCGTATTTCTTCTGTGAACTAAAATGTTTATACGAAAAACATTCTGAATCAACAGCATGCAACGAAGGATTAATTTCTGCAGACACCCGAGAATGTATCTAATCGTGCTCATTTCGGGGTTACGGCGTAATGTTACTCCAACATTATCCGATACTCGACGTTGAACCGCGCTGCTAGTTCTACCAACCCCAATGCCTGCTCGTCCTTGTTTCGCGATCCTCAGGTTCCAGACAGCCCCGATGTCCTGGAAATTCCTGCGTCGACGCGGCATGCCGCGTCACCGGGCTCGAGTTTCGAAACGGGCAATTCGAACGAACGGGAGAAGTCTCTCGAGAAGAGCGCGTGCCGATGGATCTAATTAGCAATCAGACCGGCGGCTTAAGAGGGTTGAAAGGGGGCCAAAGGGGCTGCAATCGTCGCGCAAAACCGTGTGCGCGCCACCATTGTTCTAAACCGTTCCAATTACACGCTGAAATTGCGGTTCGATCTGAATGCGATGCGGTTCCCGGCACGGGCCCCGCCGAGATCGTTCGACAACACCTTTGTTTCACACTCGAACGGAGTTCGATCGGCGGACTCGACCGATTACCAGCTTCCCCCCGATACCGGGGACCGCGAAAACTTTCTTCCCTTGCCCGTGTCGCGAAATTCTTTGCTTGCCGGCTGATGCCGGTAGTCGACTTCGTTAATTAATCTCGCGGCGGGCGTCTGGAACAGACGTCGGTGCGGCCTATTAAAAAGTTAAGGACCGATCGAAAGGTGTAGAAATACGCCGGAGGTTCGTTTGCATTTTCGTTCGTCGAATGGAAATCAACGCGCAGACGGATTAAATCATGGTTCCGATAGGATATTGACAGAGGGAGAGTATTATAGATTGGAAAGTTAGTGACGAATTAAGTTTCGGTGTACGCGCGGATAATGGATATTAGATTCGAGTGGCTAATTCGATACTATATTCTGTAATTGAATTGGCGCTTATTGTGTAAGATAAATTGGATCCGCGGGATAATATATTTTCCAGACAATGCTAATTCGTGGCGAAAGCTATTATTGGTTACATGTATCGTGTGGGGCGAACGATTTAATAGAATCAGCAGATTGGAGTAAGGTATTATGTCCGGTACTTTACACAGCAGCGATGCAGCAAAGATCAAACTGATTAATAAAACGCATTATAGTGTGCGTTAACACGCCCAGTGATCGTCAATGGGTGAAACAAAAGATTTGCGATACATGCACCGGGGGGGAATCAATAGTCAGTGCATACATCAGTTCATAAATACCAAGAATCAAGTGTCACCTACAAACACGCGTGCTTGGAATGATTAAACTACTATTCATATGGGACGTAACACAGCGGCGCAGAAATCTTGAATCATCGCAGCTGAATCAACACTTCTTTATCAACGCCAACATACACGAACGCTATTTATAATCGTGCCATTGCCAATTAGCCGAATGTCGCTTGAACTACATGTCGTCGGATGTCGGAGAACAGAAGACGCGCCACTGCTTCCATTCGTTTTATAAATGCAACCGGATATCGACTTACACGCGCCACTTTCTGAATCTAACAATAGCGAAATAGCCGTGAAAACGATTGCTCTGTCAGGTGATCGATCAGTCATGGAGATGGAGATGGAATGACTGAGATGGAAACTCAGTTCGTTAATCGTTCGCCACTGTTTGCGGCCAATTTTTGGCATTTTTCTTTAGACGGATTAAAAAAAGACGGATTACAGGACTACCATTCGGACGAATTCGTGTGAGAAAGAGGAAGAACTTATGACGGCTAAGGACAAGTTGTTTGGAAGTTCACCCGCGTCGTCCATGGAGGCAGAAGCCACCCTTCGGGCTGGAAACGTGCCTGAAATTTCACAGCGCTACGAACTTCCTTTTTTCATTTGCACCATCGACATTCAAGGCGAAAAGCTGAAATGGAGAAGTCCTGCAGGCGTGTTTGGACAATTTCTTTTTCCCTCAATTAATAACAGTCGCAGAAACAACGACGCGTAAAATTGCTCCGTCCAACCCAGGCGTAAACTACGAAATAAAGCAACTGTTTATTGTTGATTATCGATTTACGAACCGAATTACCCCCGAGTGCATCAGCATATTACCACGATTCTAGTTCACCTGGAGGCTGCTTTGAAATTCTGGGAGCGGTCCGGCAGAATAAGCACGTAGAGCCCGAACAAGTGCAATATGTAATCGCGTGAAAATCTCGTTTTACGATGGCTCTACGTGCGGTTAATTCATGCCACGGAACGGGATCGTAAAGCGCGAGAACGCGAGTGCCGCGCGAAGAAATCGGCGATGTAAATTGACGAAGAGGACGAACAGGTAGCACGAAATAGGACGCGCACCTTACTTTTCATGTCCGATTTTTATCACCGTCCTACGGCCAGGTCACATCGTGATTGTCGTAAAGCCACGATGGTCGATTCATGCTCACGATCCTTCGATCTCAACGAGACTAAAGAAGAACGGAATATCTAGGAGGAGAACAGCGCAAGGGCGAGGAGAACGAATGTAAACCATAATGCAACCCCATTTCCTCTACGTGGAACGTCGATCTACTCGCGCGGGCAATTAATTCGATTTCCCTCGCGCCGCAATGAATATCGGAATGCAGCGGTCGTTTGTAAAGCGTCGTGCCTGCGAAATCGAGGGAATCGTTGAATTTTATTTCCGGAAACTAATCGTTGGAACGATCATTCGATCTTGAATCTTGACCGGTGCTCCGAGATTTTATTGGCGTCGTTGGGGTTTCGCGGTTCGGCGAGGAGCGAGCAATCGTTTATTCGATTGCGGCAAAGTTTCAAGCGGGAAGAACGAAACAAAAGAAGTATTTAAAAAATCTAAGGGAACGAAGGTATGGTAAAAGAAGTTGGTTGTATACAGAACTTAATTATATTCATAAATATCTGAAATTTTAATATCTTTGTATGTAATTCATATGTACCTTGTTTCTTATGCAATCGATCCTCGATTACATCCTTTCTTTTTAATTATTACTTACATTTTTCTGGGAAGTATAATTTTACTCTTGTGTAATGTAAAGTCGAGAAAAAATAAACGAGTGATAACAGGATCGCTGTAGGTTCGACCAATTTTAATACAAGAAATTAAATCCATATTTTTACCTATGCAAAGGATCATCCGTTTTTATTATCCAATCTGACCACCTTGTAATACCACGTTACGATCAGTAATCACGACCCCCCTGACACGCAGACAAGAATATGAATGAGACTGATCCTACAAAACGGAAGACGACACACGGAGATTCGAGCTATCGCGAAACGAGGCATTATTGGACTCGTCTAGCTATACAAACACCGGCGTACCGAAAATAAAAGACACATCGCGGATATCATTGAAAATTTATCGTCAAACAGGGCCATATTATCCGACGGTGAACCTAGTCGTCCCTTAGGGACGATCGTTTAATATTCCTGTGTCTGTTTGACGATAAAATATTGAAAGTCGGTAGGAGGGCGGCATTATAAACTCGCTGAACGTTCTCTGCCTGCATGCATTTGAGCGCAATAGTGCGCTTCGACTAGTTTCCAAGCGACTTTTCCTCGAAATAACAAGCAAACCTTCGATTTCGGATACGCTCAATGTTTCCCTGAGAAATACGTTCGTTAATCCCCGAGTTTCCGGCATCCAACATGAGACTTTCCCAAGAAATAGGACAAGTGGGATCTCTGTTTGATTCTCGTCGTACGGGATTGTCGTCGGACTCGAAAAGCGTAGTTTTAAGGGTAAAATAAATAGGTCTGCACGAAGTATGGCATATCTGGGTCGATCGGTTTCTTTCAAACTTTTGCTCAAATTTACCTACATTAATGGCTGCCATCGGGTGTTTTAATTACACCACGACGATAATCTGTCTGTTTGAAACATGTTTTTCTTTCCATCGTTTCGCCGTGTTAGTTATGAAATTTATAAACTTTCTGAAACCCAAAGGAACATTTGTAACTAATCGATATCCGGTACAATATTCTCCGTATAAAAATATATTTGATGTCTGAAATTCGAAATTAATATTAATATTAGTATTAGAAAGCAGTGCTCCGATTTGAGAATAAAATTCCCACGGTAGACCCCAAAAATAACGTCGAACTATACATAGAATCGTCGCAAATTTTAGCGCAGGAATTTTTACTTCCGTCACTCTCGCCGTCTCTTTCCACGGGTATCTCTGCCCAACCGAAAAATATCATCCCACGTTTCTACCTATCGAGGCTGCCTGATCTTACATTGTTCCTGTTTGCGCAGCGAGACGGAATACGGCGGCAGAACGTTTTCCAACGATTCCAACCACTTCTTCCACCGACCACGATTCTTTCGCCTCTCTAACCGAGTACCCGTTTCGTCGAGTTTCGATTTTCCCCGTTCGCTCTCTGTCGACAATTTTCCCTATCGTTTCGATTTTCCCCGGCCATTCCAGGAAATGTAAATTTTCTTTCGCAAGTATCGAGTCGATACGAAGTATGTACCTAGAATCGCATGCAGCGCGACTGGCCCGGCCCGTTTTTGGTATTCCGGCTGCCAATCCGAGAATTCACCTCTCCATTCGGCAGCGGGAGTTTTCAGATCCCCTGCAAGCCTCCAGAGACACGTCCAGTGTCCAGTTTCGTGCTTGCCTTGCCCTCTTTAATTATCCCTCTTTTCTACCTCCCCTCGTCCTCCATCGTTCTACGAGACACCGGTCGCTACTCACGTTCGCCTTTTGTACGTGACGCAGGTCCGGCCGATTCGTCGCTGGTTCTACCGATTTACTCGACCGAGAAACGCTCGATTACTTCCAGGAGGCACAACGACTTCATCTGACCGAATTCTGCCCGGCAAACGTTGACTGAACTACTCCCTCACTTTTCCTCCGTACTCTATATGCGTTGCTATGTATATATTATACGATGCGCAACTGAAATTTTTTAGCGTGGATATAAACTCGTGCGTACATGTTCACATAAATACAGTGGCTGCGGACGATGTTTTTGAAAATAACAATTCTTGCAAGATATGGCAAAGATGATGTTATTCATTTTTATTTGACAGGTAGATTAAGATTCCTGATTAGTCAACGAATTTCGGCAGCCACTGCATCTTCTCCTAATGTTGAAACACGTTCTTTCTCGTTATTAAGTCGAGTTAAAGAACGACAGATTCGATGCTTCGAGCGACGAACCGAGATATCAGAACAAACGCACGGGGCTCAAGTATTTGCACCGGGCTGTACGAGAAATATATAAGAATAATAGGCTGACAAAAACGTAAATCTAGCTACTCTGTTTGTCGTTCCCATTCAGCCTCTCGCACAGTAGCCTGATAAGCTCGCGTATCTGCAAGTTGCGACCGCCACTATCCTACTCGTCGCGACCCGTCGGTTAGAAAAGAAGGGAGAGCATACATACTAGAGTGAAGGGGTGGAATAGGGTATATAAAACATTCAGGTATCCGGTGGAGTCTGTGAATAATGCATAACCGAGGAAATGGACCGCTTAGGCGATTTAAATCTCATAAATGCATCGGCCGTTTGTTCCAAAGGACACGTACCGTTTTGTCAGGACGTTCAACCGATTCTCTTGCGGCTACGTGTCGCGACGGAGGCTAAAGTCAGGAGAAATCACGTCCATTTTTCCGCCAGTAGACCGCTACCTCGGGGCGCAGAGTTCGCCGGGAAGGGTGGGACCGAAAAGGGTAAATGATTTAGAGCCTGGCCGAGGGGAAGACAGGAAGGGGAGACAATTATCGCGAAGAAGCAAAAGAAATTTCGATTCGAAGTCAAAGCAGTTTAGCCCGCGATTAATCCGTTGGTTACGCGTTAAATCTTGAAGCTGCGACAAGCTCCACAGGGAAGTTACACGCGAGTTGGCGTGAGCTTGGACGTTCGCCGAATTTTTTCTCGCAAGCTGCAAGCTTGATCACAGAGCGGGCGAAAATTTTAATTCGCCTCGTGCGCTCCGATAGCGAAGAAAAGCTGAACACACCGGTAAGGCCGGGGGATAATAGAAAGCGTTCCGCGAAAAGAAACGGCGATGGCTGGCGCGAAAAAGTTCACCGGAGAGACCGAGTGGCTGATCTCGTGAGAGATAAACAGCGCAATTTAATACAATTCCGTTTCATTACGCGCCACCGCCTTGCCAGACGATGTTAAGCCTGGTCACGTCTAACTTTCATGTTCTCGAAGGAAACGTTTCGTGTTGCGGCTGGATTTCTTTCTTTCACGTGTTATCATTGTCAATATCGTGTTGATGTAGAGATCTGCGAGTGGATGGTAAGGGCTGGCACAACAGGTTATTAAATGTTTGCAGATTATGTGAGCACAAAAGATTGTGGATTACAGAGTCGTGCAACTCCAAGGCGAAAGGGGTGGAGCAATATGTAAAGTGGAAGATCAATTGAATTGGAATAATAATAGCTTTCTTGAACGGATTCTACTGTCAATAAAACAATGTGGTTAAAGCAATTGAATGAACCATTCACAATCTCAACTTCGATTTTTTTCAAGCAAATGTTATTCACTATATTTGCATAATTGCTGTTTTTCTTAGCTTGAAAATAAAGTTAACATATCACATCTCATATCCTGCTTTTATTTTACTTTTCTGACGCACTTGTGTATAAAGTTGTGTCACTAGAAGCCACAGAAAAATCTTCTTTGTGGTTCAACATAACTCTTCGAAGGTTCGAACTCGGTCCATTGTGGTTATTGAGACGACAGTGTTCCTGATCCAAGTAGCAGTGTACGATAAGCAGGAAAATCGTGGAAGCCTCGGAAGAAAACGCGCCAATTAAAGTTTCGTGGAGGTAGTGGGATAAGTAAAGAGGCGCCGTACTTTCGTTCTGATTAAATGCTAAAGAACTTTGAGTAATTAAGCTTCCTAACGACGGACGACGAAGAACGAAGCTCCGCAAAGCGGTCGCGTTAAACTTTCACGGTAATTGTTGCGAAATTGCATTGCCTGTATTGTTGTTGACGTTAAAATTTAATGAGAAACTATCGGACGCTGTAACCGGATTCCTTCGACGCTTAAACAGGCGTTCTAAGCTTCCGCTTAAAGGGGCTGAAGGGACAAGGCTAATGTTTTTAAATGTGCGCTCAAACTCAAACATTAAGATCGAAATTTCCTAATTCGTAAGCTTCACAATGAAATTACACGAAATATTTTAATCTACACTCACCGGTTTAAATATTTGCATTTCCAAAATTCAATACCTAAACTAAACCTTCCACATATTGACACTTGTATTCAAAATTAATATATAAACTGAACATTTCAGAACTGACTTCGAAATTCCAATTCTCAAATGAAAATAATTGCACATATAGGACTCCATATTTTTGAACGATCAAGCAGAATTTCAACGTTCTCTAAATATTTCGTTTCCAAACAAACTCAGTAACATCCCTCCGCAACAAGCGGAGCTTCTCCTACTCGTTTGCGTACCCCACGCCTCTGGCGCCATTAAAACTGCATAAAGCTCAAACAAAACGCCCAACAACAACAGTTGCAAGCCAAAGTAGCCGCGAAAGGAACGTCGACCAGGAGAAACGGGCAGGACCGAAAACGGGCTGCTTAAAGCAAACAGCATCCATGACCCTCGATGGCACGTCAGTGTCTCGGTTTTTGGCAACTCGTTCGCCACGGCTTGGATTGCGAGGACGCGCCTGAAAGTGTTCACGTGGGCAAAGGCTGTCGGTATGGGCATGTTTGCGACGAGGACGATGTTTGCTCCCGTGGAAACGAGTTTGCCTTGCGGAGTGGTTACTGAGAGGATCGTTTGACCCGAAAGGGAAGCGGGTCGACGATGCACGCGAGAGAATAGAAATGAACCATTCATTCGGTAGTCGTTTGCGAGCAGGAGAAAATGAAGGAAGGAGAGCGCAACAAAAACGAAGAAGAAGAGGGGTAATTCGAGATACGAAACGGGGTGCGAAGTTGCCGGGTTTGCCAATTTCTCACGATGAAATCCCTTCCACCGTTCCGTTCCACCCCTGTTTTTTCGTTCCTACGCGACGAAATGCGACACGAACGCGAAACTTGTGTCGAGTTCGCCCGGCGAACGAAGTTCTTGGCCCTTGTATGGAAATGAACCTGTGCAATGGAGATCAACCGGTTGGTCGAGAGCGGAGAATTTTTGGCAGATGGAACGGGGTGGAAAAATTGTTTGAAAGATCGGCAGGTTGAATGAAATGGCCAAGTTGAACGCACAGGAGAATGTGAATAAATAAAAGTTCTCTTTTAATTGCGCAACCTGGTACAATCGACCGCGCTGCTGTGGAAACAACTTTCGAATGGAAGCAAATTGAGATCGTATTTTCCATGGTGAACAATTCGTTTGACAGTACTTTCGACTTGAGATGAGAGAGAGAATTCCTGATGCACCCGAAAAAAAAGAGAAAAAGAATAAGACATCGAGAAGAGACAAATCGTGCGCACGAGTATTCCGGTGAAGCCAGCAGCATTTCGTGCCACGTGACAGGCGAAGCAGCTTCGTATAAATGGTTTAATTTCCTTATTCAGACGGCAAACCACTCGGTGCGCCGCGACGAGCATACTGATGAAACAACGACGAGGGACAATCAAGAGGGTCGAGACGTTTACTACAAACAGCCCTCGTCGAGAGAGCGCTCGAAACTTCCGCCGGTGACCCTTTTCCTGACCGTAGTTAGTCGACGATGAAGTGAGGCTTGCAGAAAAAGGAAGTTGCCACCATTGGATGATCGTTTTGACGGTGAAAGACCAACCTTGCGGTGGCGCCTTGAAACTGACCAAGTTAATTCCGAAAGGAATTTCCTCGTAGGATTCTCGGGATTTGAACAAGGGATGGTTGATACGAATCATTCCGCGGACCAATTTGGGACACTCTCAATTACTAAAAGAAAATGATTAGATCATCCCTGAATTTACGATTCACCTGATCGAAAGTTACCTATGATACTGATAAGTTAGTTATCTATGTTGCAAATGTTCATCAAAGTCGGACGAGCCGCCTGACCTAAATTTCCAACTCGCCCTGTCCAAAACGAGCAGGCATCGAGATAACGCGACCGGATACGGTACGCAATTAGCTGGCAAGCAGGGAAATTCGACGTAAAGCGCATAACGTTAACAAGGTGGACAAACGCTTAGGCGCAGCCTCCGTCGCGAGATTCTGCAGCATCTACGAATACAAACTAAGCAGAACGCGGCAGCCACTTCGCAGAGGGGTGCCCGCTATCTCGGTTCGTTAACGTTAATTAAGGGGTAGACGTCGATAAAGGGAAGTCGTTATGTACCCTGTATCGATCGCGGCTACGGACCATGTCGGCGTCGATGGCTTATCATTGATTAACGGATAAACAAAACATGTATTGCGTGCACCGCGTTAAATACATTCGCCCTGTTCGCGCGCGTCTAATGACGTATTAACTCTTTGAACACAGGCTGACTGAGGGGGCTGAAATCGCTTGCAAATTGAGACTCTATAGCGGCCGGCATTCATGCGAAACAGGTGGAGGATTTCCGTCGAGTGACGCTATTGCGATCGCCGTGACAGGTACTCTCGGATTAAATAATGGAATATTGAAATTATTGCCTCGAACAATAACACCCACTTGGCGGCGTCAACGAAATTATTTCTTTTCTGCTATTAATTCAAAATATCTCCCAAAGTTTCGCTACGCGGCCGTATACGTAATTCGAATGTCCTGTGGAACATGCTTCTCGTAGAAGGATAAATTCCATTCGACTTGAGATCAATTCAAAGGCCCCCCTTCAACGATAAATACGCAAACGTAGTTCCGTGAAAGGTTCTGCGATCGATTGGCAAGCGTTAGACAAAGAGAAGAGGTCGTATAAGTCGCGAATAAGGATCGTGCGGTGAATGAAAGTAAACGTTCGACGTATGTAACCGCATTAAGTATCATTAGTTTCCATTTGGAACTATCGCGTTGCTCGCGGCCGATCAAGGATTCCATTCAACCGGTCGCGAGGAACAACAAATCAACTATTCTCTTTTAACCGATGTTCAGCGAGAGGGTCGCTGCTTACTCGGAACACTAATCGTATGAACGATCAAATATTTGCCAGTCGGCTGCTGACTATCCGCGACGAACCGAGTCGCAGGCCGGTCGAAGGAAATTAAAAGTAAATTGAAATCGGTTGCTGGTTGGTATCGATTAAGCGGCTGAATGGGAACGGGAGGAAAGATAGGTAGAGGTAGAGGGCTGAAAGGAGTGTGGGAATGTTCGGGATCGAACGACGAGGCGGGCAACGCGATTGAATTTCGGCCGAGCCGCGAGCTATTTCGCGTTAAAATTTCATAAATCGTATGATTGTGTTAGAGTTCAAAGGCTGTCGTCGAACGACGATCCGTCACCATTTAATGTCGCCACGGATGAATCTGATCGCGAAATGTCGGATGAATTACAAATTTTCACCGGGGATTGAACGGAGCCTGCTTTATTGCTTTCGAAATTGCCAATATCCCCTTTCTTTGTGTACTTTCGTTTAGAATGAGCAACCAATTGAGAAGAATATTATAGTACTTACAATCATTACCTATGTATCTAGATGCAAAAGCGGTGCAAACGTAAAATTTTTACGCCGGAAACGTTTATCAGTATATCCTAAAACTGGTTGAATATCAGCTAACAAAAGTGAATAATTTATTCTCTATAACAACTTTATAACGGGCAGAAATATCCGAACACAACTTCCATATTTAAAAGCACCACATATCATCTGTCACTCGTCGATGTCTTCCACAAAAACTGGCCTTGCGCTCTAAAATTATACTTCTCAAAAAAGCTGCAATTACCCCACGATAATTGAAATTAGCAACGCGAGATATCCAGTCACCCATAGACAGGCATTTCAACGGGACTTACCTTCAACAAATTTTTACGATCCAGAGTTACTCGTGTACAATGCATTCCCGAATTCTACACAACGGAGCACCATGAGTACCGTTGAATCGATCGATCGATTCGCGAATCAAATTAGTTTAATTACGTTCCAGTCGAGACGGGATCCGTGAAACATCGCCCTTTTCAGCGGTCGCCAAAAACGTGATTACATTTCCTATAATGCACGGATACAGCCGTTACATGCGAGGCGTTTAACGTCGAACATTAACAGACGGAAATTGCACTCGTGTGGCGCCCGTTTTTCCGTTCCTGGCTCGCGAAAGAACATCAACGGAAAAGTGTAATTGCATCCTAATAGTTCGTTCAAGGGGGGTTGTACGCGAAAATAAATACACGGTGAATATGTGGAATTCAGTTCACCGGTTGGCTAAACGGGTCCCGAATACCACCGTTCAATCGTTTCTTTCGTATGCGACCGGTGATACGGATTCGTCGATGTCGATTGAGGTCCTCACTTTTTCTGGTGTCGACTGCCTGGATATTTTAATGGGTTTCCTGATCGATTACACGAATTGATTAACAGACGCATGCTGATATTAATTTTAATAAATTCGTTGTTAAAACGATTTGAATGTAATGAAGTCGTGGAACTAAATGAAAGTATTTCACAGTTTTATAGGACAGAATATATTTTAGAAAATATTAAAAGAAAATGTTATATATTATTTCACTGACAGGATGCTCGTGGCATCTAAATACGAGTAGATATAGTTTTGTCAGTCTATACGCAAACGAAAAAAAGAAAATGATTATTTCTATAAAAGAGGTAAAAACTACCAAATTTCGAATATTCCACGCCTGTAAAAGAGAGACTAGATCTCTGCTCGGAAAAACGAGGACGGAAAATAGCCGAGTGACGAATGTTCAACAAACCCCGTATCCTTTCCCATTTTCGCGTACCCATCGAAAAGCGACAGGAAAATAGATCTCCATATTTTTCTGTGGTTCAACGTGCATGGATAGATCGACAGACTGATAGACAGTCAGACAGATAGAACTTTTACCAGCCGATTTTCATCTGGTTGCATTTTTCAAATTTTTCTATGGTTTCCTTTGCCTCGCACGTTAAACACTATCGAATGTCTATAATAATCTTTTATAACGCGTTTGAAACCGCTTTTATCTTGTAACTCGAAGATACCGGAATATTTATTTCAAATGTTCGACAATGAGTTACTTTAATATTGCTTTTGGAGTAAAAAAAACTTTTTAATATTTAAGCTTTAAAACCTTCGGATGTTTCACTGGAGCAGAGGATCGAGTAGAACTGACGATTCACCTCTGACAGCTAATTAAGTCGCTCCAATCTCGCATTGTAAAATTGCTCGATTCAGCATTGATCCATAGACATTGCATCGCAAGCGCATGATTCACAGAACAGTTTAACGCTGAGACTATCGCTGAGACTATCACAGCCGCCATCTAAATTGGCCGGATAATAAAGTCAGTAACAGTTACTTACTTTCGAATATTAAATCCAAGGATAAAGAAAAGGTAACGAATCCATTGACCTGAATGGTTCAATAGCGAACCACTTGTCCAACGAACAATGAAACCAGCTTCAGGTTTCACTCCATCGATCTGCTCCACCTTTCCTACATGCTCCCCTTCTAACAACTCGTAAAACCGCGATTCATAATAAACGAAAAATTAATAACCAGAAACTTCAGCGGCGCACAATAGGCGTCCTGTATCGAATAACGTAACGTGCTTCGAAATTTCTGCGTCAACCCCGTTTCGCCAAACATAATTCAAGTAGGTATGCACGTACGTACCACGGGCGAAACATTAACACCCAGCTACGCCTCTCGAGTGCAACGCGACGCAGCACGCAGAATCGATTCAGGCCCGTAAATACACCGCGAACTTGATCCCAGCGGTGACTGTCTTCCTCTGTTTGCCACTTATATTCATAGCCGGCCTTTTCTTATCCACGGAAATACAATCCCCCGGATAGTGCAGCGGTGTTCCCGTCGTATTCCCGTTTTTCCCCCGCTGCATTCTCTGCCGAGGTCACGTTTTCAACGCGCCCGTAGTTCCATCACTCGCTGGAGAACGAAGGTTTCATTTAACAAGGCCCGTACTTACCGCACACGCGGGTAAACGTAGCCCCGGCGCCACGGACGTGTTTTCAACGGCGCGATGTAACGTTTATTGAAGAACCGGAGGAATCTCGATCGGGAAAAAACAAATCCGGTCGAAGGGAGGGAAACTGACGGCTCGTCGTGCACGTACGCGAAAACGATCCACGCGGAGAAACAGCCGAAGGGATGGAACGTCATACGAGAATTTTCTGTTTGCATCGGGCAAATATTTCAGCAGGAATTCCCCGTCGTATTTCCGAAGTCCTATTTATCCTTATTTTTTTTTGTTCGTTTTGTCGACTCGACACGCGTGCTGTGTTCTTTTTGCGGCGTAACGCGGGTCGGCCCTTCTGCTTCTCGAACTCGAATAGATTCAATCAAATATTAGCAGCTCCTCCGTGCGATTCTTCGCTCGGCTGGCGACAGACACGTTTTCCAACTGGCCAACTGATTTACCTCGAAACTCGCACGGGGGAATAAAGTTGAAAGAGCGCGAAGCAGCAGCTGACGCGAAAGTTGGTAACTGAGAAATGCAGTTCGATACCGTCGTATGTCACAGATTTTAGGTCGCGGAGGAAGTTTCTTGGAAAAAATATTTTACCGGCGAACTCCTTGATTTTCGCTGTAGAAATTAGACAACACGGTTATTTATCTTGCGGGACGTAGTAAAGCCGTATTTGGGTTCCCTTTTTCATTTCAATCATTTGATTTATTTGTAATTTTGATACGGGCGAAAATAAATTGCCCGCGAAACCTCTTGCTCGCAATTGAAAGTAAATGAATATTCCATGTAAATCTAATTGATTCGTAATTAGGAATTACGCTGAAAGTAGAATAACGCGTCGAAATAATTTCCTAGTGTGTACCAGGGCCTCTCTTTGAAAGGGAAACATGTGCGACGAAGTTTGCAGAAAATTCGATCGTTATGAATTGATTCGCGTGTTTTCCGCGGCTCACGTCGATACACGATTAAAGTGCACGCGATAAATTAAACGCGCTGCAGAGGGTAGAGAAATTTACGGTAAAAGAACGAAGGTGGTAAAAAGCGGGAGAGAATCAGCAACGACAAATTAAGCAGGCATCGATTTTCTTTGACGTTCTCCCCCGGTGTTTTCCTTGTAAATGAACAACATAATACGTGTACGACACGTCGCTGACATTTGTCTAACGCGCTGTAAATTATAATTGCACGAAACTGGGACGGGTATCGTTGCGGTTCTTGCAAGAAGTTCATGAAATTAAATAATTCCGTGAATATTCTGATTAATCTTGCAAGAACAAACTGTATATCATATTATTCAACGTTTTAGTGTTCTATAAATTTTTCATACTCCACAGTGTAATCAAAATGGGAATTATTCTTCCGGTATTTAGCAACAAACAAAGCTGAAGAATACGCATAGTGCCGCCAACAATAGTTGTCTCAGAGCGCTGAAAACTACCGGCGGACACGTTTTCAAAGACGAAAACGCGGCGATGCTCGGAAAATGCCTCTGCTCTGAACAAACCAACGCCGATTCATAGTTAGAAAAGGCTACGCAGATGCATCAACGTCGGTACGAACAACGGAATTGCTCGGTTGCTCGCGGAAATTGCATGGATAGAACAGTTACCATGGTAAACGTTGCGCTCCGGAATACATTGTTCTTTCAACAATTTGCCTCGTCAACTCGTTGGAAGAAGCTACTATAGATAGACCAATTATCGTGTAAACGAAAACGAACGTACGGGCGAGCAACTCTCATTATTAATTGGCACGACTGGCGAACCCCTTCTATAAATTGGATACGTATGAAAATATGAATTTAATATTCTGACGAACGTCAATTTAAATGTGATTATAAAACAGCGAATAGTAGGAAGAAGACATACGAGTGAAATAGGAGGAGAATGTAATTCTTGCTTCTACACTTTCAGACAAACAGACTAGACCTTCCAGAGAAAATTTCCAAGCGAGCAGATAAATCGACGCCAAACGTGTCGGCGTAGGAACACATCGGGCGGGAAGCAGGATTGGCGAAAACTGTTTCCCGTTCTTTGTTTATAGGGAAAATGGAACGCGTGAAAGGGTCCATTCTACCTTGGTTTCCTTCGAGTCGCCCGCCTTTCCTCGGGCACACAGTTCCTTTTAGCCGGGTGACAATACTGTTCCTGCGGGCTCGTGGAACTTGTTCTTTGACTTGGCAATAAAAACAAGGAACACAGACGATCCCCGTAGCAGAGCGAACAAGAGAAACAGAGCTAAGGACTAGAGGTAGCCGAGTAAATACGTATTCGCCAGCTGCGCCCCTGTTTTCGGCTGAAAGGGGCAATGCACAACAGACGCTCTGCAATTAAATTACCATCATCCCCTTTCAGCGTCCTTGTACATTTCTATCACCCACGGCCTTAGCTTCTTTTACTTCGCGCAACACGCTAATTATAATACGCATTTATTAGGTAATTAAGTAATACCCGACCCGAAGCATGGCTGCGATAAAATTTCGAGCACAGTGCTTCATAAATCTCCCCTTTCTGTTCAATCAGTAACACTCTTTTGTCTAAACGTGGAAATTGCTCGCCTCCTTGTTCGAACGTACCATTAACCCCCCCTCCCACTAACGAGTCTGCAAACACGTTCAGATCACGGTACGGACAATCAAGGGTTCAACCACTGGATTCGAATCCTTCCGTCGCATCGACACGATACGGTAAAAAACGAGGCACAATTACTTCCTCGAGGTCGGGCGACAACCATTATATTAACCGTGTCCCCCCTTGCACCACTCGTTTCGCCATAGTTTATCGATACCAATAAGGGCAGGTCGTAGGTACTTCCAACCTGGGTATCGAGAACCATCCAACCCAGTCCAACTGCCCACATGAGAAACTCTATCGAAGAGGTGGAAGCAGGTGAAGGGACACCCAGAGCAGCGGGTCGGAAGTAAGGTAGCAAGAAGAAAGAAGAAGGAGAACAAAGTGAGGTTCAAACTTGCGCATCCTCGCGTGGGTAGTCTGGAAACGTCGCCCGGGGGCATACAAGGAGAACTGGAAGACCTGCCAGCCGGAAGTTGCCAAGCTGTGGATGGTGTCAACCGCTTGACAAGTTGGTACACGTCAGAGTGCATACATAAATGACTGTACGACGTGAGGGCCGGATACGGGAGATCAGACGATGTAAAATGAGTATCGAGAGTGATAATCGGGGTACATAAATGTTGCGTCTTATCCTTGTACTTTAATGTTGGAAATTTTGGGGGGGAAAGATATGAATTGAAATATTTGAAGGGATTGGCAAAACCATTTTTCACTGACAGTAATGGAAAACAATTAATAAATTCGTGACTACCATGTTTAAAGTAGTTGCACGTAGTTCCGCAGTGTTATTATTTATGCGCGCGTAAATTTGATACAGTACGATAGAAACTGGGACTGAACACGTCAGTTGCATACCATGTTACTCTGAATAGCATGTGATAATTTGCAACCTTGCTTTATTTGCTTGATCGTAAATTATTATTATTATTGTTTGCGGTCTTTATTATTCACGGCGTAGGAAATATAAGCCGGAAAATAAAAAGAAAGCGATAAATTATATTTAGAGTACGTAAATAAATGTCAGAGTAACGATATGGTTGCTGTAAAACAAGTTCACCACAGTCAGGGCTGCGAATTGATTTTGGAGTACATGCTGTTTGAAGTCAGCTCCATATGAGAAACAATATATTACACACGCTACCGGCCGAAGTACGAAACTAATTAGCATACCATTACGTTTCATTAGTTTCAAAAAATAATATTTCCCATAACGTTCTGTTAATTTATTGCTCCAGTTAACTTGTAAAATATTAAACAAACAAGTTTTCCTCTATTCTACATACAGAGTGTTCCATTTAACTAAAATGGTGGAATATCTTATATTATGGAATATCTCATAATATGAATAAAAAAAATATTTACTTGCCATTTAAACGGAACATCCTGTATATCAGCCACATCAATATTACACTACTGTGTTAGAATAAATATTATTTTACGCTTCAACTAAAATTGGCCCGAGACTTCTGTCCAAAAATACACCGATGCAAACACATATATTGTTCAAACGACCACAAAATCGCTTCCACAAAGCGTTTGCAGCGTGCATCGCCGCTCTGTGTACATACACAAGAAGTCTATCAAGCAAAGGGGCATTGCGGTTAGTCGCTCGAGAGCCTTCACCTCTCGCAGAGTGAATCTCTGAAGAAGCAGTCGAGAAAACTCGAAACCGCGAACGTCGAGGGGTAGACAGGTCGAAAAGGGAACGAGCGTGGAAACAAAAGGGTTCTTGATATTCCGTGGATAGAAACAGTCAGGGTGAAAGAAAGTATGTACGTATATCGTGATCATCTCGAAACGGAGCGCCGTGGAAAAAGAGAAATTACGGGGAAGAGCAACGTTTCGCCGAGAAACTATCCGAAAACGCACGTAACTTCAAAGTGGATCAAACAAATCGGGACCGAGCAATTTTTGGAAAGTTCGAGGCAAGAAAGTGATACGGTCGATGGCACTTTGGCATACGTTATTTATAATATTTAATACACTTCTGCTGTTCCGATATCAACACCGTCGTGTACCTGTCTGCATATAAAATTCTTCTACCAATCGAGATCCCCTCTAGATACTACCACGAAGAGAAAACTCGAGGAAATTATTCGAATTCCACCGGACTAATGTCCCTCGGCGTAAAGAACGATCGAGTGAACAGGAATCTGTAATAAAAATAAGGAAACAAGAAAACAAGCATATGACGAAGGAAGGTATTACAGCTTGATAAGTTGATGCATCCCCGTTGCCTTCCGTATCGGATTTCCCGATAGCACTATGCAGAGAGGAAAGATCTCACAAAGTGGATTCGTTCATCGAGCAGCCCGGCAACGATAAAGGATCGACGTGCTCGCTTTTGAAATTCTGCCCCCGAGTCGATTTTAGATTTTACACTACACCCGTGTACCTACGCCAGGGGGTGGCAGGGTGGAGGCGAGGAAACAAGGGATCTCGATTGGTCAAGCATACGATGCGCGGATTCTTCCAGAAGATCCTATCAAGAATGGACGAGCAGTAGTACCTACTCTGGGCAACAGCCGCGATTGCCTCGGTCAACGACGTTTTCGAACGATGGAAATTGCATGCCAGTCATTCTAGCAAGACGATTAAAATCCTCCATGCGGCCTGAAGGGAGACTGGTCGCGTTGCTTTGTACGCCAGTTTACCGTCGTTTCCTTTTCCCCCTGAATCGCGACGATTAAATCTCGCGCAATCGCTGGGACAGCGTGGTATCTTGTTAACATCAGTACGTTGTGACTCAATTTTATAGAGCGGCATTTATATGGTTGAACACGTTAGAAAATTGGAGTTGTAAAACTGGGGAAAAAGGTATAAGCGGGAGCGTTTATATTTATGGTTGTATGTCTAAGGATCTTTGTCGATCGCGGCGAAAGCTCGCGGAATTCGGGTAATTCGGCTCTGTTTGTAATCGGTTTCCATCGTTCCACATCCATAATAAATGCGAGGAAACGTCGAGAGGATTCCGTGGAACGGAGAAAGACAAGGGGATGGAACGTTTCTTATTGCGAATTCGGCTCGGTCACGGGAACAAAGTCGGTCAATCCGTACAATCACGAACATTATTCTCTCAAGAGGCGACTCAGGATTTACTGAAGTGTGCCGTGGAAAGAAAACTAGCATCGAGCGTGGAGCAGCCGAGAGACGAATTCTGGTGAACGCCGGAAGGGAAACCGGTGGAGGGCAAACAAAGAGGCAGGACGAAGAAAATCGGGGTTGTGCTCGGCTTATTATGGCCCAGGAGAGATTGCTTCAAGATTTCGTTTGTAATTTGAAGAAGGCGATTTTAACGGTCAAGCTTAGTCTTCACTAATTGTATAATAGAATAGATGTTTCACGAGTATGTCGGGGCTCCACGTTTAGGTAATAAGAACGACATGAGACATGCAGATGATTAAACTACCCATATACATATATAATTCTAGGAATGAATTATTTTAACCCTGTATCAAATTATGGAATATAACTGACCCTTGCAGTAGTAGCAACGTTTAAGGGATAAGTCAATTAATCTACAATCCTTATAATGAAACTATTGCGACTGTAGTCTGATAAATACGCTATTGTTACTTTTGTTATTAACGCCTTAAATATCATCGCGTCAGAGTATAGAGAGATTTATTCAAACGGTGAAAGAGAACGGACCGGCGCAACGAAACGAAGCAGGGTCGAGCGAGTGCAGAAGGAAGGAAGGGAGGAAGCACGGAAGAGAAGGTTGAAGGTTTCCTTGGAAGGTGGCCTAAGGGGGTAGAAAGCCACCGCGAACTCGTGCAGTTTTATCGAGTGAATTGTATCGGTGTCAGACGTGCCGAGTTCCGTCGGGCTGGATTCCTCGGTCCAACGGAAATTACATTCTCCGGTGGAACGTGGCGCAAAAGATACTCAGCCGACCCAACGAAAACGCGAGAAGAAAGGTGAAGGACAGAGGTTCGGCCACGTATTTCTCCTCTTAGCTCTCGGCTAAGAGGCCGTCGGCCCTCTACGCTCGTCGAATTAAATTTCGCGAAACAATGCAACGCTGGCGACACAGTCATCATCTGCGATGATCCCAGCATAGTTTGGAATCCGGACATAAAAAAGTGGGTTGATTCTTTCTCTATCTATTCGATACAGATTGGGGATTGAATCGCGGACTGAATGAGTGGCTCGGTATGCAAAACTGGTTTTAAACGATGTTGACACGGATGGGAACAAACGCGGCGGAACTGTTTACGAGTTCTGTCGTGCTTTGTAGCGGGGACTTTTTAACGAGCCTCAATCAGCGATGAAATGAAAAGGAACGGGTTGTTTTCCTACGTCGGGATCTGTATTTCCTGCTCGACGCCCGTTTCGCACGAGAAATTTTGTCGAATGGCACACAGATTGGAAGGAATTATCGAACAACGGATTCGAGCAAATGCGTTTGAATCGGAAATCTGGACCACGATTTGGAAATGTTTGCTTGCCGTGCTGGCAACTCTGTGGCCGGGCATCAGAAGTGCACTTTAATTCCGTGTAAACTGTTTACTCGTGCACCGGTATCAAGCACAACGTTCAGAGGTGGTACGGTGAAAAAAGAAGCCGAGAGGGGAAAATAATTGCGGGAAATAAAAATCACGTCCGAAATGTAACGTACTGTTCGTCCTTTTTTAAGCAACCCCAGCCGTTTCAACCCTTTCCACGTGCCCGCATTAATGTCTGCCCGTCCTGCACCGCGTGTGTGCATTAAAAAATGAATGGGTCGCGGAGGGTGGAAAGTAAAATGGAGGCGACATTCTTTTCCACGTATGCACCGTTTCAGAACTTATTTCTCGCATTTTTTATTTACTCCCAGTTACAACAATTTCATCTACTAGGGACTTAGTGATTTTATTAAAATGTTTCTTTCCTTTTTTCCGGCGCCTAAAATATAACAATTTCCAGAACTTTCATATTTTAGTCTCTGTGAAGTTCATTTCTTGCACAACTTCGCAATTCTGTATCTATCAATATCGTAAAAGCATGATGGAAACAAAAATAGTAGTGGAATCGCAAAAAGGAATATATTATATGCATGTATAGGTTTCCATTATTTCCTCTCGAAGCACAGAATATTCGTGACTCGACGACATGATTGACACAAATCGGCTGCAGTGTGAGCTTCGTCTGACAAGAAGCACATCGAGAGGTTCTGAATAGATACATTTCAAACCTAAAACGGCATCCACTATAATGCCCACCCAAGCAACAAATCATTGAAATTTTTCAATGGAAAAAATTTCCAACACGAACGAAAATTAAAAACTTACAACATCGCGCACTCTACTTCTCCCTAGCAAAAATATACGTAATCAACAAAAATATTCTCAAATTCTTCAAACACTCGGTACAAAATAAAACCCGGTGATAATGATTTACCATAAATAAATTGCAACGAAATACAAGAACGAAATAATCAAAGAAAAATTAATCCTCCAATTTCGTAACACTGCACTCAGTTATAATGCAACACTGTGATACACGCGAAGCTACTCGAGGTACAGTCTAAAAGCACGTCAGAGAAATTCAGAACTTTCTGAATAGTGAATAGGATTTAAAGTCGTGCGAGGGAATGAAGAGGGAAACACCGGGCAAAGAGAGGAAAGATATCCTTTTTGTTTCTCGCGTTCGCCGTCGCGATTCATCGGGCTTGCCGGGTTTATATAGACTCGGTTGCGGTTCTGTCTACGTTCTATAATTTCGAAAATCTGCAGAACGGCACCACGGTACACGGATAATGAGGATCCTGCTGGCGGCACAGCAGCAAGCCCAAAATTTCCCCGACCACCGACGCCATTTATAGCGTCGGAACGAGTAACCCGCTGGGGAACGCGACGATCCTTTATTACGAAATTGTTCCCCAGAATTATTTTCGAAATACATGCCAGCCTCACGTGGTCGAGAGTCGAGCGATTGTACCGCCATTCGGTTCTTTCTCTTTGAATTTTCACGCCAACGATAAAACTATGGTTTCATCCATTTAAATGGAATGCAATCAATCATTGGTAAATTGTATCAAAATTAGCAGCGCGGTGTGTACGCTGCAGGTAAGTGGTGTGTGGAATATTTGAACAACGACGTGATTGGTATAATGCATAAAATTTGTACAAAACATAACTGGTACATTAAAAGGAAAGCAAACACCTTCGAGTGTGTTATTTTAATTCTAAGTTTTGATCTTCGAAAATGTTATGTTGAACAATATCTGTATCAAACGTATTCGTAAAAATCAGTCAGAAAGCACTGCCAAAATGTAAAAAAATTCCCTAAGAAGGCTTAAAAAATGACGATGAAAACACCGCCTCAAATAAGTTGTAATGTGTCTTGCACGTTTCATGCATGTATGGGAAATTACTTAATACGCAAGCAAATTTTCGTGTGTGATGTACGCAGTCAACTTCCAATAGTTGCATATCTGATATTTGGACGCTGGACTAATAATTGGAGCAGAAAGTAACGTGTGTGCTTTACGTACTAGTTATTGCAGTAGCTCGCCGTTAACAGGTCTCGTTTAACGAGTGGTCACCATAGCCAACTGTAATTTCGTTTACTAATGCAGTTACCGAAGTGCTAATTGAAAGTATTACACTCCTGCATACCCATCATCCAGAAGGCACAATAAACCGCACGATAATTATAATTTACAATGCTAATCCTATCCCATTTATTCAATGCGTAGAATAAAAGTGAACGCCCTATACAGTGCTGTGTTTTTAACTAACGCGCGATACACGACAGCATCTGCTCGACGGAAAGCCAAACACGACCGAACAGTCTATGCAAAATAAAATTTCGCTCTTTATTCGACGGTGCAGGTCCAGAGAAATGAGATATTCGTGATTTCGAGAGCCTTCGGTCGAAATTGCAGGCAATACTTTTTTTTTTAATCGAAAGCTTTTCGTTGCGATCGTGTTAAAATTCCGCGAGTTCTTCCGTCACAGGAATGACCTACTCTCGAAACACGCCGCGATGAGTGGTACACGTTATACGAATCCATCGATTTCGCTATCACGATTTGCATACACCTTTCATGTCGCGGAACTAATAACAGTACCGAGAGACGAATAGGAACATTTTGACAGGCAAAAAGTCGATGCTGCTGCGAGCTCAGAATACGAAAATAATTCCGACCCGATCGTGGAAAATAATACATACATATGTATGTATCTATACGGAAGTTGTTGCGAAGCGTTACAAAATTCTTGTAAAATGGAGTAGAAGCAAATATAATGTTTCGGCCAACTCGTCCAAACGAATCATTCGAATGTTAAAAGCAAGATATTGTACACGTATGTAATAACCCAGGTAATTATGAAATATACTTTTGTAACCATTTTCTCTAATAATCAAAGCTTACTTAATTAAAGTTTCGAGATACACGGACTCAGGTGTGCAGAAATAATTCCGAAATAAACATCCATGAACGGGTGTAATATTCAGAAAACAGTTGGAACAAACAGACGTTCTTGCTTGGAGTATGGGGTTGTAACGTTTCGTAGGGTGCTCATCAAGGGGGATGCAAATGCGCGCCGGGGACAAGGTGCATCGGGTAGAATGGTGCATCGGTGCAAGATGCCGGCGCTTAAATCTTTGCAGCTAATTTAGAGGCACGCCGCTTCCGACAGTAGCAGAAATTAACGTGGCAGAAGCTCTTCGTACCGCCCAATTCTAGCTCTACACAGTTCGTTATGAGTCAGTCGCTCGTAAATCGAGAGCTTCCGGTCGACTGACCTACGCCAATCCTTCGTACTTCGAACGCCTGACTTCCACCTTTTTCTTTCCCTCCAGTATCTTCATTCCGCTACGGGCAAATAGGGTGAAAAAGTACAGTGTCGTCCACTTATATAAGTTCAAGTACACACAGTTTGCTTTCCGTCGACACGAATAGGGTTTCATCGTTCGTGTTCGAGAATCAAGCGGTGAAACAAGCAAGTGGAATTTATAGCTTCGTTCGCGAGGCATTGTGACCAGAAAAATTTAACAGTAGCAGGATTCTTTCCGGCTCCCTGAATATCTTCCTTATTCTCGCAAGGAAGGAAAGCATGAAACGTTACTTCGCCGAGAATCGGAGGCGAAAAAACGGTAAAGTTTACCTTGCGCGAACTAGACAGTGCGCGGAAAGGAACATCACCCTTGACGGATATCCTTCGTCTTCATTCTTCCATCGCGGAAGGGAAACAGACGAGGGCAAGAAGAATGGGGTGGAAAAATCTATTTGAAGGCGAAGGGAAAAAAAGCAAGCCAATTATACTGGCGTGCACTATGCGTCCCTAACGAACCGAGAATCGCTGTCGGTGCTTGTGCAAACGCCTGCTACGATAGTACAGGGCCGCTCGACACGTTCAAAGGGAAAACGAGTTAAATACTTCTTGACTTCAGCGAGCATAGTAGTAGAACACTTAGCTGCGAAAATGAATGGCTGGGGATTTGAAATTAGAATCGCCGACAAACGTCCCTTTTCCTTTTTGATGCTTCAATTTTCCGGAAATTTCGTGCGCTAGTTAAGGGCGCCAAATGCGATAGCGGCGTTGAAGCATGAAGCTGTAAATAGGAAACAGAAAAGTGGAAATTTAGAAAATTAGGGGCAGCAGGTGCATTGATATTAACCCCTCTTCGTGCCCGCAAGAAAGATCTAGTAAATATAATTTTTAATATATCATTAATGTAGGAATTAATTTCGTTAGAAAGATATAATTTAAATTTCAAGTTCATATAAAAAGAATAATGTTGCAAACAATAGGCTCTATACCACTCAGCTTTACTGCGCGTACTGCCCTGAACCAATTTATTCACAGCCCTTGAATATAGTTGAAGGTAGCATAAATCATTAAAAAATAGTACACACTATGCAAATATCCTATTGTTGATACGATACTAGTAACATTACTTATTCATCACTAATAGTCACCGAGAACGATTATTGGTGATCGCGAGTACGTTGAACTTTATACTACACCGAGACCCTTCCAACACCACGAACCATCGTTTCATTTTTCTCACGACCACAGAAAATCCCGAGCATTGCTCGAATTTCGATGGGGATATAAATTCAGTCGGTCGTCCCATGAAATTCCCAATGAATTTCCGTATCGTGGGCGCAGGCGTGCGACAAAACGAATAATTTATCGCGCGCTGCCAACGGCACACGCCTCTCTTCTTCTCGAACAACTCCACGAGGAATAATTCAATCTTCGCGCAGGCGAGGGACGATCGAAAGTTTCGGGAAGCGCGTTCTTAGAGATTTCTGCCAAGGCTACTGGCGAACGGGCCGCCAAGAGCTGTCTCTCCTTCTGCGGACCGCTGATTCCTTCTCTCACCCTTCTATATCATAGCAATTTTACGCTCGAACAGACGCGCCGTTCCGAAGCTCGCCAAACTCGCTCAAGAACTTGGAATGATTTGTACCGCGAGACTCTGAACCCTTGCCACTTCAGTCGCCTTCGTGGCAAAGTCGCGGAGGACAGTCTTAATTCGGCTCCCAGTCTAACTCGACCTATGCATAACGTTTAACCCTTTTGTATTACTATTATAGTGGTGTTGGTGGGGAATTCTGATGAGTAACCGGTGGGCGAACAGACAACTGTTTGTGAGGGTGCGAAATTCGAATAATAAAGAAGCGTCAATCCTTGCAGGGTGTAAATTTCACTGCCTTGCATTGATTATAAAATTAACGTGGTACCACGAGAAATTAAAGTGCAACAAGTATAGAAATACTAAGAATGGCAATTTATGCTCGTAAAATATATTTCACTGCAGGCAGTCAGACATTTTTCAAAATTGTTTTACGCGTTACTACGAAAAACGTGGCTCCTACTAAAAAAACTCTTTTTTCCCGCTCCCAACGTCCACCAGATGCGTTTGATTAAAGAAGTCTGGACCTTGGGGCAGCAGAAAAGGCTGGGGTGCGGCGTTCTTTCGGCTTGACTCTGCGACAACGGTTAATGCGGCGTAACTTAACGCGACGTAAATATTAAAGCGCGACACAGCGTGAGACGCGGTTCTCGTAGTCGAAACAAAAGATCGCCTTACGAAAGCGGCTGCACGGGGTTGTACGTAACGGTGCGGCGCGAATTTGTATGGGGACCTCGCGTACAGAAGCACCAGCCAAAGGGCAGAGAAAACGAGTGGCGGTATGAAAACGAACGTAGAAATAAATACGGTAAGGAAATGTACGACGAGAAAGTATCGAAGAAAACTAATTATCCCCGCAATCCACACGTTTCTCAAAAAGGACCCCCGGGCAGACTTTAATGTTGACTTAAATAGAGCAAGGCAAACGTTACTTTGCACAAAATTTCTATCAATAAATCGCAACCCGGCAGCAAAGTACCTTTAAGGATTACGCTTTCGAAGCTTTCGAACTTCAACTTTGCACCTGGATCTCTTTGAGCAACGTTTTAAATGCTTCACGAGTGTTCATAGTTTAGAGAATTATTGACTTTCTCTTTTCAAGAGTATTACATGAAGGGTATCACACAAACATTTTACGTCCTTTGGTAGAATGGCTGACTAAAAACTTGTTCTACTTATTTCAATGATTAAGAACGTCCCAGCCATGACGGGGCATCCTGTATTATTCCTTTCCTTGAATATGTGCTTATCTTTCTTATTCGCGAAGGAGACTAAAATATATCACATTTTGCACCCATTACCATTTTAGTAATTTTCCTGAAGTACGATTGAAAATGGAAAACTAGTTGCACCGTTGAAACTCGGGAAATCGAGGGTCAACGTAATAAAACAAATACTTTTAATTCCGTATTCAGGGTGTTTTATTCGAACGTTTAAAATACTGCAAGTAAAGGCTTTGCGAATACAGTAGTCATGTGTTACAGAAATAAAAACGATGCTCTGTAGTGCATAGTTTGGTGCAGCAAGGATTTTTGCCAAACAATGGAATTGTATTTCCCTCACAAAATTCCGCTTACGTTTCGACGCCTTTAGCTTAATATCCTTCCGGTGTACTCTAATAGAACATCAAAAGAGTGTTACAACGATGCACGTCGTGTGAAACTCAATTTTGGTCGGAGCCAGACGGACGCCTCTTCCCTTCTCGTATTCTTCCCTTCTTTCTCTTATCCGTTTTCTTTTCATTCACCATTTTGGTTCTTCCTCTTTGTTTCGCCCTCTTTTCGTAGTTAACCAAGCGGCATTAAAGATATTACGCGCAACCAGTCAGCACTGGGTTTGCACTGTTCCCCGGCAAATACTTAGAGGATTAGAACAGGTGTAAGCTTAATACCGGATGCGCCACTGCTGGCCACTCCGATGGTTCCGCTCACGCACGATGTGCTCGCGAGTAAACTAGTCTTGAAGGATATATGTATGCAGAAAACGGTAGGAAATACCCAGTCTCGAGGTACTTGAGAGATACGAGCTGGTTCGTGAAGGAACGAGTGCTATCTGAGAGATGAAGGTGGAAAGATATTCTATCTTTATCCACATTAACGTTAAACAACTTATAAACCTTGAACCGTCTTGCAAACTCGTGTACCATTAAATTGTGTACTTCGATCGAGATATAACGTGCTGTCTCGTAAGTATCCCTTTATTTAAATAAAGTATAAATGATTATCATCATCTATTTTAATATTGGTATTGTTATTATTATTACGTTCTTGTACAGAAATATGAATATCATAATAATGAACGTGTGCAACTATGAAGACAAAATTGCGTAAAAAAAACGAGGTATATATATTCGTAAAATTTTTGTACGAAATTTAGACGATGGAAGGTAAACCTGCAGATTTGTTATTCCTGATGGACAGATTCCACGCAGTTTGTTCAATTTAATATCTCTAATTCTATTGGACTAGTCGATGTGCATTTGTAATTTCATCAGACGAGCAAGTTTCTTTACGGTCTTGGTCGTGCTCTGGGAGAAAGAGGAACTTCTTGGTGTTTAATTTTCGCGGAACAGGCGTCAGTCTTATTTGCTGTTCGTTCTATGGATTAAATCCGAAGGCACACGACACGTTTGCAAACAACCAGAATGCATGCGATCTACGCTCTTTGACGGAAACTTTGGTTCCTCGCGTTCGCAGAATTCGTGAACGATGACACTTTATCTTCGTGTCCAAATTTCGTCAGTTCACAGTTTTTGAGAACTCAAGAAATATGTCGAGGACGAAGCAAAGTAACTCGCTCTAATTTAATAAGTAACGACCCGCTGCTCGTTACACGAACCACAAATATCGACAATTCCCTCGCACATACCCATTGACAAACCTGATGACAGAGAAGTGCGAAACACGTTTCCGGTATGACCGGAATGAAGTTACTGAAGCCAAGAAGTAGTTACAGGCGAACAACTTTGCGCAGTGGAATAATGTTCATTGAAAGGAACTTCTATGGCGAATAGTTTCGAAATTAGTCCAATTACGTTCCTAAATGCCGCACTGTCCAACCGTGACGGGATCGAATCGTTATTACCAGTATTCTAATTATTATCAAATATACAAAATGCCAAGGGACATAAAAATGGTTCTACGAACAATGACGAAATTTCACCGTCGGAATTCGCGTCCAGCTTCTTCTCATTTAATCGAATCGTTTTCAAATCTAAGGAAGTCTGAATCCATTCGAAAAGTAAAATTCCTGGACAATTTCCCTGTACGGAAAACAGGGAACGAGAAAGAAAGGAAGCCCGGTACCGTTTGATTTTTATGACGTTTTGGCATGGCATCTTTACCAATTTCAATGAACCGCCCCTTCAATAAAAAAACTCCGCCCTCCATCTATTCGTGTGCAAACGTGCCGTGATTTTCAGCATATACTGAATCGAGGAATTTCTTTGAGAAACAGACACAGAAAACATCGAAAAAGAAAAAAGCTGTAACACTCAACGTGCGATATAAACAATAATATCATTTGCGATAACGTTTCACTCGAAACACCAAGGAAGTATTTCGTTGTTAATTAGATCGAAACCTCGAACTGTGTGGTATCGACGTAAATTTCAATTGTTCGCCCAAACCGATACAAGAAGATGCAAAGATGCTGTAACAACGTAAAGCATACATAAGACCTGAAGTCGAGAGACACGGAGGAGTACGGTACAGGCAGCAGCTGCTTCTAAATGGCCTCCACTCGGTTCCGGAATCAGTTCTAACGGTCACGTTTCGGTATTTATGCGCTACCAACCCTCCTTCGCACAGACAAGCGGCGGCCAAGCCATCGATTCAGCAAGGTAAGGGCGCTGTTTCGAAAAACAAAGTTGCCCCGAACAGTTACGCCTTCACTTTGCCGAACTTTCGTTACGTGGACATTGAAACAGCATGTCGCTGGTGAGTCAAGTTTACGAGGATGTTGCGGCAAGTTGAAAATACGAGGGGTCCATGGAATTTTACTACGCATGACGTAAAAAAAAAAATATTGAGACTGTCTGAACGAAAATAAAAATTTCATAGGACAGCACAAGGTGCTATCGATGAGGACAAATTCGATCACTGGTCCTCGAAACAAGGTTATTCGTAACACGAAAGTGAAACACGGAATATTACTTGCACGACTTAAACTAATTATCGCGGGGCTGCGATCCAATTAGCGAGATTGCATCCAAGTCGCTGTTCTCGAGAGTCTTGATCGTAGTTAACCGAATTGCAAATTTCTTTGCGCTTCGAGCGAGTGCTCTACGTTTCGTATCGAAAATCGTCCACCGCTTGCATATACTCTTTCTCGAATAACGATTATCCGTCGATCCCCGTCGTGTCGGAAATAAAACGCTCGTACTTCGTCCAGAAATATCAAGCAGGACTCTACAGTCTTCGAAGTATAAAACGTAATTCGATGCGCCGTTTATACGAATGCAAGATCCCTTCGTTCCCAATATTCGTCGAGGCAACGAAATCACGTGCGTATATCTACGATGTCACAAACCATAGAGAGGCGGAAAATCGAACGGGTCGTTTTCAATCAAAATCCCAAACGTTCCAGCGTGACATTCTTGTAGATCCGATGCCTAGAGCACTCAAAGCGTTCTAATTACTTGAGGCTGCCTAGCCATTAGTATGAATAAGTAAGCGCCCCCTTGCGACCGCGAGGAATTAAAGTCTTTTAATTAAAGAGCCTTTTTACGGTGAATTTAAATTGCCTGATTTCTCAGAGTTACCTACTACGCTTCCCCCCTTTTCCATACATACCCCTTTTGCGAGCGTTCTCTCTCTCTCGCCTTTAACCACCACAATTATGGATACAGGGGGAAAGTGTGTCTACTCGAAAAACTCGGACAATTAGTTTAAATAATCCCACTGGTAATCCGCAAGACCAGTCAATTCTCCTTTTTTTATCTTCCATGCCAGGGTATCCTTGCCACAACGGCATGCCGATTAAAACATTTGGATCACGGCCACCCTAGGTCTCTCTCTTTTCTCCAGCATCTTCCAAAGGGATCGCTCTATTTTAACGAATCCCCTTTCTGTGGAATTCATTTGTACTCTGATAAGCTCGTACGCCAGCCCCCGCGATAGTTGTATTCTTGCAGTTACATGGAGTGGTCCACGCCGAATGCTAGATCGGTTTAACCCCGTCAGAAACGCTATCTGACTAAACGGAATAATCCACAAACACGGAGAACAGAATTTCTCGGCAGGCGGGAACGTAAGCTTCGATCGCGTCAGTTATTTCATTAACTAGCGAACGCTCGACTATTCGAAGACAATGTATCGCGAATTTCATTGGGACGAACGTTCCGCCTTCTCGTAACGCTTAATTGAAGGTCGACCCAAATCTCCTTCCATATTTGGTACAGCTACCCTTTGTTCCATACCAACGATAGAACGCGAGATTCTTGTTATCGTGGATCGTGCACGAACGGTCCTGAAATTAAACGCCACAGTGATACCGTAAGTTAATGCAACAGCAACTATACGTATACAGTTTGGCCGACTGCAACAGTAACGTGGGGAGGTGAGTTGTTGCGATTGCAGGTACGGTGTCTTAAGCGGAGAATAAATGTCCTCCCCCTCGATATTGTACGAAGACGAGAGCTTAAATAAAACCGCGAAACGAGTCAAGTTTGTAGGAGACGAAATATCAGGCTAGGATCATCCAGACCGTAGTATGTATCGTGGAACGGAGAGCAACAAACACTGGCCTGTCGCTCGCAAACACGGGCGTGTATGCATTTGCTATTTGATCCTTCATACAGGATCAAATGTTCCACTTCAAAGAGCCTGGCAACGTGCACACGAGCCCATGGCCAGTGTTTAGGCTGGACTTGTTAGTTATAGTCTGCCCTTGATACAATATTTGGACGCCATTGTGGTTCGAAATAATCGAGAATTCAAAGGGTGGACTGCTTTGGTAATGAGAAATTAAACTCGACGATCGTGAATTTTTGTTACAACCGCGAAATACTTCGAGATTATTAAGATCTGTTAATTGAATCGACGCACGTTGAACATTTAACGAACTCGTGCGACAGGTGCCCCATTAAAGTATCCTTGATCATCAAAGACTTTCAAAATACTTCCGAACTGGAAACGACGTGGTGAACTTGGATGCGAGAACGGGATCGACACAGTCGGAAGGAAAGGTTTCATACAGCAACGGGGTAGGCAACGCAAATACTGCTGAGATGTGTTTGCTGGCAGTCTCGAAGGTAGTGCACTCGATGGCAAGGAAAATATTGAACAGCTTTCGAAAGTTGCGACACGAATGAATCGACGAGCAACGGTCCAAGAAAATGTAAAATCGCGCATGCTGCGATCTACGACATATAATAATTTCCACCTTTACGAACTCGCCACACAAATATACCGTGGACAAAACATTAAGTTGCTTTCAATTTCTTCTTCATAACTTTCCCGCCACACTGCTCTACTGCACGCATCTAATGTTATAACAAACGCGACATTACCATTAAAAAAATAAACTCGATGCGTTTATAAATTCGCCCACTGTCCTGAAGCAACCTACATTACTGTTTAATTGCCGCAAAATATTTTCGAAATAAAAAATATTATCTCCATCGAAGGGGTTCGAACTGGCTGTTCGTCGCCATTGATGAACCCTCGATGATCTTTTCGCGTGCAAAATAAAAACGACGACTTAATCTCAATTCAACGATCACGTTGCTGTTTACGTATGGTTAAGACGCTCGAAGGGGCTCGTTAATTTCGAGCAGAACGGAGAGACGCGGCAAAATGGTTGAAAGCTCGCATCAGGAGGGAATAACCAGACTTCGACGGACTTCGGATGCCTTAATATTGCATTCCTGGTTTTCCCGTTCCATAAGCGGTATCCTCTATACCGGAGATCGGTGGCACGATGCGAGATTCGAAGCAACGAGTTACCTCCACCCTAGAGAATCTCGGATGTTCCGCTGGCTGGTTTGTTGGATGAAACGGATCATCCCGTGTGGGCCAATTTTGCACATCCACGGAGCCAGCCTGACGTAGATGGAAGTGAACATTATCGGGAACAACGACGACAGACGCGAATCGTTGGGAAAGATCGTTCCTTAGGAATGCTTCGTGGATACGAAGAGAGGCGTATACAAAACGCGATATTAGGGGAAATATGTCAGGGGTCCGTTTGGCAGACAAACATAGTGAGAAAATAGTGTAGAAGTTATTTTTAAGTAAACTTCTTGACCAATAAAAGCAAAGCGCAGATCAGGGTAATGAGACTTCTCTTTCCTTGTATTACTAACTATTTTATTAGTATAAACGGTCGTCGCACGACACTCTCTCAAACAATACTCTCTTCGGCTCCGCAAGCACTGTTCTCTTTCACGACTCAAACTATTCTACTCTCTTTCGCTTCCCCAACTATTCACCCTTTCCTCAAGCTAAACATTCACTCGATCCACGTTCGATGTTTCTCCTAATACTCTTCATTCACACCATGCTTATCTTATAACTGCCTCGACAAACCTCGAGACAGTACTGTAAACTAAAAGGCGCCAACAAACCTGGCCCTATCCGCTAACATACATATCCTAAAATCTATCAATACCACAATAGCATTAATTTTATTCCAAATTTTTGAAAGAAAAACTCGGAAAATTATTGGTTTGGCGAGGTATTCGAAATTGTAACGACAAAAATTAATCCACGCGCTGGATAACGGATATACCGATTGGAGTATATTCGAAATATCGATCTTAAATACATTACTCCAAAATGAGGCTGGATTACGAGGATTTCATTTCGGTGAAAAACGGGCCACTCCAGTGTCGAGTGTTTTTCGTAGATTCGATAACGCGGTTGAATTAAACTTCGACCAATATGAGAGCAGTTCGAGCGAAGATCGTGACTTCGGTCTGGCCAATCGTTCTCGATGTAATTAATGCCAGCGGGCTGGTGTGGCGAGGTATCCGGGAAACGTTCTCCTTCTCGCTTCTCCCCGATCGGTTGAACGGGAGGCCGATGAAATATCTCGTAATTCAGGGAAAGTTTCTCGCCCACGTAAGTGTAAAGGGAATGAGAACGGCCGAACGTAGAACCGGAGAATGATTTATGAGCGAATGAAATAAGAGGAGAACCGAAGGGGAGCGTGCGGTTGAAATGAATCAAGTTATGAATTTTAAACACGCGTGCGCTGATAATAAAATGAACACCGTTATCCGTTCGTCGTCTATTTACTCCTGAATTTATATCGACTTTAATAGCGGTCCAGTAGCGAATCGGTTTCTGTTACGGAGCCCCGTCCATCGGCAACACATTCACGATCGCAAATTGAACTGCGCGTGAGCTTGATTAAAAATATTTCAGCGACTCGAAGGACGCCATTGTGAGCGATCCCCTTGGAATTTCGATCGCACGGCGTGCTTCGTATAAGTATAAGTAACGACATGGCTGGCAGGCTCCTTGCGGCGTGGGGTTGAAATTTACGAGGGACCAACAACAGGATCGTTGGACAAGTCATGACGATAGTCGCGAACCGTTTGCAGATATCGTCTATGGAGGGTAATCTATCATGGCGATGGACAGTCGTATCGCAGTGTCCGCGTACACGCGTCATTAACATCGTTCACAATTAAGTGACGATCGCCGTATCGCGGCATAAATCGATGCCTCGTTTCATCGACTGCCACCGAGCTCGACTGACATTATTCGGTGTTTCATGATGATACCAACTACGACGGAGTATGGTTCACAATTCATAGCGCCACGACAGTATTATGCACTGCTGAAAATTTCAATAAAACCTGCGACCTATTTTCGCTATGGTATTCTTAAAGTTCATACAACGAGTACAAGTGAAATGAGTGAAGTATAATTCACGTAACCGATAGGACGATCAATATCGCCCCGCGTGTAACGTCCGTGCACGATTTTAAAGAACCAGTGCCCAAAAATCCAAGCAATGCTTTAGCGCAGTTTATTTATGATACAGTTTACTGCAAGTTTATGCGATTAACATTTTTCTCTGACTCGTCAGACTGTGCGAATTTCTCTGGAGAGGACAACTGTTCTCCTTGGTAACCATAGAGAGGGATGAAACGGCAGAGAGTGGCAAAAATAGAGCGCGAGATTTACAAGGATGGGAAGAATGCGAGCCGCAAATTGGATTTAGACCAAATCCCTTTACCCGGTAACTGAGCTCGAGCATCGTTTATTGTCACGCGCCAACCCTTCGCCACGCTCGAATCAGAGTTATCTCTGGCTCGTGGGTTTCTGCTTAATACAGTCGCGCGTACAACAGATATAAGGGGACGAAATAAGGAAAATAGAGACGAGGGGGGAGAAACGGGGCAAAAATGGCGAGGATTAATCCCCAACGGCGCGAAAGATACCGAAAGACACGCAAGCATCTTCGCGTAACCGAAAACTCACCCTCCATAGCGGGGAATTTTTATACCCGGTCCCACAGGAGACGGCGGTCGCGATCTCGCGAAATTACAAGGGAACGAAACATCCTCGAGTAAGTTCGTGCCGTTGATACGCGTCCCGATAAGCCTGGCCTCTGAATTTTTCGAAACTACAGCGACAATGATCTCGAGGAATTTCCCCGAGGAGTATAGCTTTCCTGGAGCCCGACGAACTCCTCGAACGTTCGATCGATATGCTAGAAAATGAAACATCTGTGGAAGATCTTCTGCCATCGAACCACCGCTTCTCGTAAAATTCACGACGGTAACATTCGTGAAGATGCTGGAGGGTGGATCCATTAATGACGTTTTCGAGGGGATCCTTCGAATGGAAGTTACAGTGACGAAGGGTATCGTTTTGCTTCGCGTCTCATAAAGAGACGAAGTTGTCCGCGAAACCATAAAAACGAGCAAGGAAAACGATCTACTTTTATTAGGAAAGATTGCAAGATAGCCGAGGGATTCTGAGCGCACTGAATACAGAGATCACCCCGTAAATATTGGTCCCCATTTCTCGTTGACCCTGTAAATTCGGCTTACGCATCTTCTTCACCCGCCGTGGCCAAGTTCATCCTCGCGGCACAAGGTAGAGAACCAACGAAAAAAAGAATGAAGAAAGATAACCCGAGACGAGGGCTTTGCCATTATTTCGGAGAGCTTTGTCGCGGGGTATAACGCGTATTCAAACATTCTTGTGCAAATTTCACCGTCTTTGTCCCCGGTTTTTTTTAAACAATTAATAACCCTCATGAATTTCTCGCACGTCCGCCGACGGCGGGACGTCGAGGGGAAAGAAGGAACGAAATAAAGTGGAATGCAAGAGTATATGCAGCGTAATAGGGTAACAGGTAGCAACGCTGGCAGGGCTCAGCCAGGGAGCTCAGGGCCGTAGTATATATCATGCGGTAATGGTCCCGTTGCGGCGGGTGCGACATCCCTGGCGCTAAAATATCTACGAAAACCTTGCTTCTAGCGCGCAACGTGCCCTGACGTGGAAATAATAGTCCTTACGAATTAGACTGCGAATGATCGCAGTCTGGTTGCCTTTCGGAATATTCCTTTGCGTATCGGCTGCGGCGCCGGGATTCAGAGAAGGATGGTTATTATTCGTTTGATAATTGCAGTGGAGATCCTTGGTAATGCGAAGGTGTAGAATTATTGCATAGCTCCGTGGGGAATTTGTGTCGGAGTATTATATTATTCGCGACAGTTTATTCGCGGGGGAGTGAAACCAGTAATGAACAACGAATAAGTTCTATTAGCGAAAAATGAGAATGGTTTCAGCGAAATGATTTATTGGTTACGCGTGTTCTCAACATCCCCTGTTATTCAGATTGTGCAAAATGACCCGTGACGTAAATTAAAATTACAATTTCAGTAAATACTATTCGCGTCAATAATTATGCCACGGTACATGAGTTTAAGTTAAAATCAATCATTCCGGAACAGTTTAGTCGCACAAACGTGGATTAAATAATTGTTCGATTGAAGGGATAGAATCATATAGAATAATGTACATGAAATATCGAACGGAGAAAAATGCACTGCGATAATTATTTCTGACGCGCGTTTATTCGAATCAACCCCTGCAATATTCAACTCTCAATGGGACTAACCTTTGTCACGCCTGTTTTTGTGAATCTGGGTCTCACAGTTTGTAAGAAATTTAAGTTGGAGCATAGACTGAACACCTGGATACTTATAATAGGAGCTACGATTCTAAATGTGAGAATTCTCCACGGAAATTCGATAGAAAGTAGTTTGGACGGCGTTCTTGAAGGATTCTATAATAACGATTGCGTAACGTGTATCAGTCCTTCGAGCATTCGTGGTTTATGGTAGTGAATGCCGAGGCTTAATCAGTCCTTTATATGCAGCATCGCGTTTGGTGAACCACTCGAGGATCCATGGAAAAACGTGCCTCTCTAAAAGTAGGTCACGAATTTTGTGGTCACAAAGCTATTAGACTACTGGTCCACAGCTTTGCTTAGGAGAAACGTGAAGTCTGGTTTCGTCCGTGAATAGAAGAAACACGATATTCATTGTTAAATATTTCGTAAAGCTAACGGCACACCAATTGAAGAAATACAAATATAAACAGTGGAACGTTCTTCGATTCCCTGTCTACCGACCGAAGGAAGTTTCGTCGAAATCGCCTTCTTCCCCGGAAGTCAAATTCTAGACACTCGAGGCATCCCGGCCGAAGAACAACAAAAACGCGAAACTTTTCGGTGCATAAATCAAAGATAAGTCAAGCCGCCCTTTTCAACCCCGTTACGCATTCCAAAACGATGCGATCTAACGAAGATGTTCGGTACAAAACCAAAACCCAAAGTTTACGATTGCAGGCCGCGATGCGTGGAATCCAACGCGTTGGGTCGTAAACTGTTAGCCAATCGTACGATTTTCTCCGCGCAAGTCCAGAGACGATAAGTGTAAAGTGTAAGAGCATCAATGAGAGCCGCTCGGAAGCCGATTCGAGGCTTCGAGGGACTCGAGCCATCGCGCGGAGGCGAGGAACCAGGCTGTTATACTCTCGAAGCTGTTTCCGCGAAGCAAGCCCACATACGGCGTGTACTCCTCTCTATTCCTCTTTGTTCCTCCCTTTCTACCCGGGTCTCGCGTTCCCTCCTTTTTCACCGCTATTTTATCGACGATTCTTGCGGTAAGCGTGCTACACGCCAGACCATGCAACCGCATCGCCACGTGTGCACCGTGCAAGAGCAAAACGCTTAAGAAACAGCGCCGCGAGTTATACGCGAGCAGGAAGCAGCACTTTGCCACGGGGCGGGAGACCCACCTGCGCGCCCGTGATACAAACAGGCGAGAATAAGTGAACTGAGATCACGAACTGGGGAATTTCCCACGGCGTTGCGAAATACGACGCGCATGGTGGCAACATTTTGATAAAAATACGGGAACACGGTATGGAGAACGGGAGTATCGCGAAAGCTGCCGCTGGAACAGGAAACGAACGACCGAAATCTGCCCGCGGGGCCCCGCGACGAGCATTGCGAGGGCGACGTCCGACGTCGCGACGCGAGTAGACCGCGTGAAATGTGGGTTAGGAACTTCTTTCGACGGCGCTGTTTGAAGCTGTGCTCCTCCTTTTGCGCGCGGTTCGACGCGTAAGTTGCGCGACGGGTATCGCGACGAGGGAGGGCAAACAAAACTCGGTAATTACTGTTCGCTGGAGAAGTTTTCAGCGCTAGGGGCCAACGCCAAGGTAAATAACTGGCTCCGAGGCGCGAAGGAAGTTTGGCAGGGGTGTTGTTCTGCCTCGATACCTCGCGAAGCGCTAACGATTGCCTCATTTCGTGGATTTCTTTAAAGCCGAGCGAGAAACTTCTGGGAACAATTTTCCAAAGGGATATTTCTTCGCATAACCACAGCAGGATGGGAATGACTGATAAAATCACTGATTCATTAGTTCCCCTTATTAATATTTCAACGCCACGACACTTACCGGTAAAATACCTATACATGTATTTTAGCAAATGAGGTGGCAACAAATGTGCTGGCCCATTACATACAGCCGGAAAAGAAGAGTGGAACAGAATATGGATTACATAAAAAAAAACAAAATCCCACGACATCGCACAAAACTTCTTCCAACAGATGCCCATCCAACACATGACTAGGAAGGAAAGAGTAATTATGACTAGGCTCAGAACGGGACACAGCAAATTAACCCATGAACACCTACTCAAAAAAACGGAGCCACCCATCTGCAACCTGTGCAACCTGACTCTGACAATAAAACACCTCTTATTCGAATACATAAAATACCGTCACCATAGAGTGAGATACAAGCTGGATCCTCACACAGCATTAACGTCACAGGACCACACAACAGACACCCTCAAATTCCTAAAGGACACCAATTTACGCCAGGAAATATAACCCCACTCCAAGGAGTCGCTAGTGACTAAAAAGTCGATGCGACCTTAAAGAAATCAAAAAAAAAAAAATGTGCTGGCCAATTTATGAAGAGACGAGGCAAATTATTTCTATTAATTTCCACTTAATTGAAACCTCTACGGATCTACCTGATACGTGTGCAACAATTCACGATACATTTATCAATCTTGCCAACAAAAAATGATGGTTTTATCTATTTAATAAAACTCTGTTAAACAAAAATTATCTGTTATAGTTCTGAGAACACATTGTGGAATGGAACGTCCACTGCTTATACAAAAATGTTTACATTTTGCGGGGCCGATAGGGTCCGAATGCTCGAAGCTTCTCTTCTAATTTCATTCCACAGAGTCTCTCCTTCGAATAAAGACTTCCAGTTACATTAAAATAAATTATTCGTTTATCAAATAAATTCCGTATTATTAATATATATCGTCAAATCCCTCCTAATCTAATTTTCCAATAAAAAAATAAGAAAACGAAACAGTACCATCCGCAACGCCCCCCCAAATATATATCAATGCCTTCAAGCCTCCCGAAGACAACCCGATTATTACAAATCCCGCAACGAAAATCGACGATTCCAGCACCAACGACCCGGCCGCGAGACGTCAGAGTTTTAGCGACACGAGAGTAAAGGACGCGGTTTCTGCGCGCTTGCACGGTAGTTCTCCCTTCAAAGGGAACATGGCCGCGTCGAGCGGAATGCCACGGCTGTGATGCGTGCAATAATTATATGCGCAGACTGCATTCCCCCCGGGCGGAACCATCATCGAGGAATCTCGTTGACCCGCGACGACGTCGCTCCACCTCGTCCGCCGTTGCGAATAGAAGGGAAAGCAGGACCCAAGCAACATTCTGACGGGCGCGCGTGATTTCATATGCAAACACCGGAGAGACACAAGGCTGAGCCTCTCCGGACAATGGACTTATGTCATACTCAACCCTTCCGTCTCGCATTCCATCTATCGTACGTTTCCCGCCTGTTCTCCGCTTCGACGAAACCCTCCACTCGGCCTCCTCTTTTTGTTTCTCGAGATCCGTCTTGCTTCCCCGTTCGGTCCCCCGGGCTCTGTTTACTGAATGAACATCGGCGAACCAGCTGCATCGGCGTCGGCGTAGCCCGCTGTCTATTTTCGGAGCACACGTTGTCAGTTGTGTCTCTATGAGCAGGTCGTAAAGTAGTTCGTCTGGGCGGCGTGTCTGGTGTGCCGATGATTGAATTGGAGCTCCACTCGAAGCGATTTTACTGCGCGTGGGAGGAGACTGTGCACGGTAATAGCGTGGTCAAAGCGTAATTGGGATTCTGGAAAATCGATCTCGTCGGCTTTGTCGCGATATTGCTATGATAATTGCTAATATCGTGCACTTAGTTTTATGCAGATGAGATTTTGCCGAGTTGGGGCATCAAAATACGATTCGCCCTTTGGTTCCACCAGTCGTCGTACAATCGGGGATTATTCGATATTTAATAAGTGAATACCTCGTCATCGCTTTCCCGAGGATTCCTGGTCGAACAAGCTGGTAATACGTGGAAAATCTGAGCAAAGAACACCTCGAACGAAGCTGACTTTTCACATTAAGAGGCATAACTAATTTTCATAGCGAACGAGTCGAACATAGCGAACAGACCTCTGCTTCAAGGAAGTTACACGAATGGCGTGGCCGTAACACCGGGTATAAAATATCTCTTTTCCATCGCAGCTTCCTGCACGCCTGAACGTCAATCAAACGACCTGGCGATAAGACAATAAACTGCTTGCTTAACGGTAGACGCCACCTACAGCGTCTGCTCACCTCCAGAGACGCGACTTTTTCACCAGCGAAGATAGCTTGTCATCTCTCGAAGACGATCGCACGCGACGAGACTTTTATCGCCTGGAATAAATCTCGACGATTGGCCTTCTCTTGCGGCCCGGCGTTGCCCGAGAGATATGGAAAGGTGCGATGCCGTAAAACTAATAAACGACGCGGCAGTCGATCGGCGAAATTCATCGAGTCAGTGAGCCGCGAAGAATTTCAGAATTTCCCGCCGCGGAATTCACGCGGAAAATCTCGCGTGAGCCTCCTGTCCCAACCTCGCCGAACGTTCGCAGGTGCCATCGCTAAAAGAAGACGACAGAAATATTGCCAGCCTTCCTGCTAACAACGGACATTGCCAATATTATGCCTCGCGTGTTCAGCACTTAAACGCCCGTAGAAAATTACTGATTACGAGACAAGCCTCCTATCTCGCGGGGGTTGCACGCGTATGATCGAACGCCATCCACCCTCGACTTAACGCGGCCGTCGCAGAGGCCGCAGGAACAAGGGTTTCGCATCGCGTCGTAAATTATAATCGCGAAAATATGGCTTTTCGGGACATTAAACGGGCGGGGGCGTTCGCCCTGAATAAAGTGGCGGATGTTGGATGCGTGGTCGAACCAAGGGAACCGTCCACGCGAAGGAGGGTGTTAATGCAGCGCAAAGAGGTTGCGATGCGGGGCAACCAACCGCGGAGGCGGCCTATAATTTCTGATCAGCATAAATCTCCTCCCTCCGCGTGGCACCCCTCCTCGTTTCCTTCCGCTGGTTCACGGTCAAAGTTAAACCATCAGCCTCGCAGCCACCCCTTTCGCGCTATGAACATCCCTTCTGCTCTGGGTAACGTCTCCCTCGCGGGGTTCAACCCCCGATGCCACTTTGAGGCGACGGCCAGGCCAATGGAAAGCGACAGGATCAAAAGTGCCTTGGAGATAGCTCGAATTGCAAATTAGACGCCTAATATTGCGTCGAAGGGCTGACTGAAGCGTGTGGTGCATAATATCCGGCTGGGACCTGCAACGGACGGACCACCCTCGAAATTCGTGGACACCGGGCGAGATTAGAGGGAGGCGTTGTGACTTTCGGCGGATGCGCGATCTCGACGAGAAAAATTTGGCTCGTTTCCAACGGGCGAATCACCCGCGTTGCGTACACAGGTTGGGATATGCGCGGGGAATTTTTCGTTTTTTCTGCCTCGGTTTTACCACCTCGGCGAACCGAGGGTGCATTTCGAAGAAGGGAGGATTCGCGAGCGTGCATTCTTGGAAAAGAAGTTGATAATACTGCACGGTTAGCTAATGAATGGCGGGACGGGCTTATCGAATCAACGGCCAACGTTAAACGGGCATAAAACGAGGGTGAGATCGCAAGATACTAATAATGGTAATGTACATCCCGCGGAAAAGTCAGGCAGTAAGTGTACACGAATATCAGCTTGTTGGTTCATAAACACGAGCGCAGAGATAATATAGATAAAACCGGTTTCGCGTCCGTGAGCTGCAAGAAACTGCTAACCTGGCTGCAAAGCGGCTGTATTAATACGATAAATGCAGCGGAGTCGGCGTCAAAGAATGGAAGTTAAAATGCGAAACAGAGCAATTGCGACCGGCGAGGGAAGCGAAACACTTCTGCCGTAGAATCGTGGACGATCTCAAGAACGTAATACCTCGTTGCTCGACGACCAGAAACTTTATCAAAATTCTATGCACCTGCAACAATCATTCGCTGCTGTTAATTATTCACACAATCGCGCGTAACTTCGATCATAAAATCTTGCGGAAAGTCAAAGGTTCGCCAGAAGAAAAGAATCCGCCGGAATCTGCGACGGATCCATCGACGGATGCGAGCGCCATTATTTAGTCTGGGTTGCCTGTCGCAGAGGAAAGCGACGAGACGCCTGCGGCCGCGTCGCGACGCCGGTTGGATACGCGCGCGTATCAAACGGGGCGCATCGAACGAAATACGGTGATCTGGTCAAAGAGATTCTCAGACGAGAGGGGCACGAGTCGAAAACAAGCAGAGCACGGCCACCTCTGTCCCCCGGCCGATTCCATCCGCGTTTCCATCGGCGTCCATCGCGGCAAATCCCTTGTTTGCTCTCGTCTCCTTTGCCTCGAGAGATTGGAAAGCTTTTTCGCTTTGAAAACCGCGATTCTCCTCTCTCCTATCCTCGGGCGGCGCACAAAGGAGGAAATAAATTAGATTCCTCTCGGCCGGCGCGGGGCTCTTGTGTGTCGTTAAATCACCGAAGCTTCTCATCAAAGTCTCACTGTTGTCCACGCGGGGCCGTGAGCGTATGCATCGTACGTCTGCGTGGCAGGAACAGGTGCTCGGGGCACCTATGCGCCGAAGATGCGAAGGGGCTATCGATCGCGTACGCCCGTCTGATTATCGAGGAAGGTACAGCGATTCCGTTAATGAAAGATGAAAGGGGGCCGGAAAGTCGACGGGCACTGTGTCTGACTTGGCCCCATTGGCCAAAGAATCAAACCGGGGCGATCCGATTCCCGCAGCCGCCACGGAACGAACGCTAATTATTCGACGAATTACGCCATTAACCGAAGTTTGACTCGCCCGGCCGGAATAAGTGCAAGGGAGAGGAAGGGTGGGGCGTGAACACGCTGCCGGATAGTTCACAGACTCGTTATGTACGTTTCACGTCGAGTGTCAAATCGAATTTCTGCGGTGGCACACGAATTCAAATTACTCCAGCGAACTTGCCGAACCGGGCCGATTCAGTGATTTTTCTCGCCACCTTCTCCCTCCTCATCGGTAATTACGTGAAAGTACTGCCAGTATGTGGGAAGTTTGCGAAGCCCCGACATCCATCTACCCGACCCTAGTTTCACGTCGAGACTTGAATTCGATAATGCCGATCAATGCTGACGGGCGGGCGCATCCTGCACGCGTCGTGAATTAATCGATAATCGTTTCGAGCTGACAGCGTGTTATCGAGGGAGGGAGCATAATGTATCATAATTAGAACGAACGAAATGTGAATGGAAAGATGGGATAGTTGGTAGACACGGCGATTACAGCGTGACAAGAGAATGCATACGGTACAGAAAGTACACGTTCTATACGCTTATGAAGGGTTTGCGATGTTTTGTCAAAATTCACACATTTCACTGAAATTCTCATCGACCGATCTACGATTAAGAGTTCGACTCGAAGAATTTCGATTTCGGAGTAATCTGTTACCCGGCAAAATATATTGTTACACGATTCGCAATAAACCTGATAGTAACCACCTTACGCCACTATCCGCTGTTACTATTTTCATCGTATTATACATCACAATTATAATATTATTTTTATTTAACCCTGTCACTCCCTTTACGAAAGTGTTTGCAAAATAATCTAGCCGCACACGAATCGAGTGTATTCTTTCTTCACTTCTCCATCAATCTATGAAGTTGTTCGGCCGCCAAGCTAGATCAGTCGCCCGGTAATTATCGTCGCCAGGAAAATCGGTGTTTCCCTTGTAGAGGGGGTGTAGTTAACTCGTGGTAGGGTATTAGAGGTGCGTTATCGCAGGTGAGTAGCTGCATTAATGAAATCCGATGAAAAGGCAAGATTAATGCGTATAAATATCTCAGTCTGACAGTATAAACGCAAGCCGTTGGTACACAGCCGAAGGGCAGGGTGTAGTGGGGGGGGGGGAGGTTTCGAGGAGTGTACTTTACGCGGGTAATTATGTAAGAAATATGCACATAGATAGCGTAGTCATTAGATTTTCCACGCTTTCCCGTCGTGTTTTGCACCGAGCCAACGGAGAAAGAGAGGAAGAGATAGTCGGTGCACGAAAAGAGAGAGAATTCCGCGTAATTAAGCAGAAGCAAGACAGCCGGGGCATAGCTTTAGAGGGAGACGAGTAAAAGTAAACTGCACTGACGGCCGTCGCCCTGGAACGAGTCGCGATAATACACGCCGCGGATAACAAAATTCACCGAGAGATATTAATCGACTAATGGGACGGTCGCGTGATACATGAATTCCTCCGGCCTTCGAGACAGGATTGTCGCCGGTCAGAGAGCAATTAACCGGTTCAAAAGGATTATGACGATAGGTTTGATTAGACTTCTCTTTTCCAATTGCGTGTAATGAGGGTGGCCCCCGACGTGCTGAGAAGTAACCGCCAGGTGTAACGTATCGGAATGTTGTAAAATATGTACGAAATTGATTCTCCAGCTCGATGTCCGAATTTGAATAGGTGTCCTGGTTAGAATCGATGTCTACGTTCAGTACCTTTTTCGGCGGGAAATAAATTGCGAATGAATTTCTTAATTAATGCATTAACTTGTACGATATTTAACAGATTATTAACAGATATTTCCCAGACTCTAAACCGGTTAAACTATTCTCCCATAGAAAAATGCATTGTATTTGATGGGGATGATAATATTTAGATCGCAGTGGGGCAAATGCATCAAAGAACGAACAGAATATAAATTATACGCGAACTGTAAATACTTATATACTAAACGGTGTCAATATCTGCGAAGCGTTTGTTCCCCACCAGCCGACTAAAAGTAACATCTTCGTTTTAAACTCATATCTACGAATTACCGCGAGCGGACACGGCTCCAACAATTTTATGACACGACCAATCCCGACGATGAATTTCCCACGAAACGTCCAAATATCCTGCACACTTCGAGCGGGGCGAAGTTTCCATTGCGACGTACTTATTTGCCGGTGCCGTTCCGAAAGCGAGGCATCCCGACGAAACGACCGGCAGGCAATAATTAACTTACGATTTCCGGTCGGCATTAGTTGCGCAAGTCAAACATCGTGGGCGGGGAAGCAGAATCGGGAGTACGTATTCGCATCGGCGAACAATTAGGCAAACGTCCCCGACGAGTCGTCGACTCCGTGTCACCAGCAAGTTCGCGGCGAGCGTAGTATCTATCGATAGTTTGCGGGTGCCCGATTATGCGGAGGAGGCTCGATCGATCCGACGTTTCTCGTCCGTTTTTCTTTCGAACGGACACTTCGCCGGATATTCCAAAGTTTTTGGCCACGCCTCGATAACAAATTGATCCGATATCTAGGCCAGAACGGCTGGCCAAAGTTCTAGCCGCACCACGGCTACTTGTGACATTTATAATTAATAGCCTGGATGCGGCGCGGCTACGTTTCCCGTCACTAATTAAGCGGAGGAGGCGATTATATCGATAGCCTGGTTAAACCGACAGTGGCCAGCAACGATACATATCGACTTATTAAATCGGAGGGAATTCTTGATTGCACGCTCAAGTATAATCGCAACGATTGTTTAACGCGGGCGATAAATATTGGAAATATTGGAGCTGCTGTTCGCACTTGATCAACGACCAGGAATAATCGATTCACGCTATAGATTGTTAGAGTTAATTTAATTCGCGCGCCACGCTTTATGCTGGCCTGATGTCACGACGCTGCTTGAAGCGTTATTTTTTTGTTCTTCCTTATGTATCGCCAAGAACGCGCAACACGTGCCCTCTCGTTGTACGCACGTGATTACTTGTAACACCTTGTATTAAACCCAAATATATATATGTATATATTATCACAAGTCCATTCCATTATTAAATTTAACATAGATATTAAAAAGGACTTTTGTTGATAGAACGAAAAAAACCTCGTTAAATCATCAGGCCAATATCTCAATTATTTCTTATTTCAAACGTGCAATAATATTTGCGATAAATGCTGACAACAGATTCTCAGTTACTCACAGAAACAGCCACTCCGAAAATCATCCGGATAACCTGACTCACCTGAAACACACAGAGGAGCAAAAGATTAATAATAAGACACAGGCGTTAATTGATCTCAATTACTTCGTCCATCACAGTACTAAGATAATATAATATCCCTCAAATTCAACGTTTTCTGAACAGCGACGAAGCCGCGCTTCGCATGCTGCCTAAACTTCCGAAAATACGGGAGGATACGCGTTAATGCACCGATACTGTATGCAGAGCGCCTTACAGTCGTGTCGTCGCGTAATTGGGAACGTTGACGTCGTATCTCGTTACAAGATACATAATTCGGAAAGTTCTGGCAACGGGCGAGAGAAGGCGGCGCATGATGTTAGGACGGGTTAAACGCGACTGGAACAAGTCGTGGGGGTCAGATGAGTGGGTGGAAGGAACAGAGGGTGTGTTGGGTCAGAGTAGGGGGATGAAATTTGCATCTACACGACCCGGCCTGTATAATGGAATTAAAACGAGGTGGTGCTGCAATTAGCTTCCTAACTAATTCTACAGACGCGCCACACATCGCACAAGCGCGCGTGTCCACCGACGACATATATGAATACACAAATCACCTCATGGACTTCAGCGGCACATCGTGACCGCCATGTAGACTTAAAAATTCCGCGCTGCAAATAGAATACTTAAAGGCGGAACAGGTGGTTGTAACCAGACTATCCGTGCAGTTTCGTGCACTCCTTGCAATTTTTCGCTGCCTCCCTAATTACGGCGAGCTATAGTATATTTGAAATGGAAGGAAAAAAAGAACTTTCGATCCAATAAGTCGGCCACATTAGCGCCGCGTAATTCCCTTAACAATAATTTTCTCGTTAACGTTAATATCCGCGTCGAAGAAACGGAGGCGAGGGGCGATAAGTGAAACGTAAATTGAACGCTGCCCGTGACAGCGTTCCGGGAATATTACTCTTAATTCAAGCTACGCCGTGTGACTGAATCTCGTCGCATTTCGCCTCGTTAACGACGCTCCGTTCCACTGCAAAAGAAACGCAAACACTTTGGAACACTTTGAAGCGCGCGCGCGCTCGGATCCAATAGAGAATTTTATTGGCTCGCTTTGATGAGCAAAGTTTACGAACGAGCTTACGAAAGAGTAACCGCGCGAAATCGCGTTTTTCTCCTCCCCCCGCGTGCCCGTACTTATTCGCTTCCCTGGATGCACGAGCAATATTTTTCAACGTTTACCAAATAAACGGATAGGCAAGGGAACGTGACTACGTAATGGTCGCTGCCACCCCCGTCTGCGTCGTAAAATTAACCTTAGATTAAGCGTTGGATAATGAACTAGTTAGGTTCGCGAGCGACAAGGGGGATGAATAAATCGACGTGGGTTCAAGAAGGTTACGAAACGGAAGTAACGTTAAAGGGGAAGCACGCGAGAGGGAAACTCGTGGAGAAATTATGGTACCTTCAGAGAAACGAAAGCAGGATTTTCCCAGCTGGAATTTCATATTTTATCGAACGGTCATATCATTCTTTCGGTTGTCATCTTGTTCACTTTAATGAAAATACACGAGCTCAGTGATTTATTTTAAATAAGCAAAAAGAAAAACACCCCCAAATAATCAGATATCATATCCAAAATAGTAGCAAACACTTACTCTCTTAGTAAAGTAATTTCTCAGAATTTGCCATCGGGATATCGTTCGAATATTTCAATAAATTTTGCCATACCCTCTCGCTTTACCACCAACGATACACTCTATCCGTGCGACAAACGATCTCGTTATCGGCTCCACGTTAGTCCTGTACGCTTTGCGAAACGCCTAGATCGCCGGCTGTCCAACGATTTTGCACAGTTTGCGTTTCCCGGCCTGTGCAAACAGGCAGCTGGTGCGTCGATGACTACAGACGGCTGAAAGGGTTCGCTGAAGTGGGACAGAGTGAGAGGGTTGTTACGCACCGGAGAAAGGCAGGGTCAAAGACAAAGGATGAAGCACGAGTCACTGTTTCCGTATAATTACAATACACATCGTCTAGGCTGTTGTATGCTCTCGGGAACTAGCGACAAGCCAACTAACTGCAGGTCCCTGTAACTATCAGACCCCTATCTGTGTGCTCTGCCCTGAAGTCGCAGGCTCCGTGAACCGATAATGATACGTTAATATCCCCGGGGCGATCTATCAACTCTCCACTGATCGTGAGTAGGTGATAACGAGGCGCGAGATGGATCATATCGATCAAATGTATCGCGAACAGTGGTGAACAATGATTTGACGAATGATGATATGCGAGACGCGTTTTAAAACAGAAAACGATCCGCCGAATAACTCGTGTCACAATCGTACCGCAATTAAATTCGATCCCGTACGAACAGAAGTCAATAACGAAACTACCCGGAGTGAAGCAAAACGATTGCCGCACGTTTCACCGCAACTCCTATGGTAGGAAACGTGGAATAGGAGATAAGATTAATTCGATTCGATATCAGGGACGGTACACAGTATTACACCGAAGGGAGCAAGAAAATCCAGACCTGCCAGCTGCGAACGTCACGGAATCGGACCGCGGAAAGTGCCAGCAGCCCCGAAACGGTCTTCTCTGTCAGTAGCGCGGCATCGAGGATATTATCCGACGTTAGCGTGAACAGGGCAGCAGGTGATCTATTATCAAGGTTCGTGTGTAATCAAGCGAGCTTCAGAGGAGAACACAGACACGCGGCAGCATGGATGCGAGATGATCAGCGATTAATCTCATACGTAAGAAACTTCGAGGGTGGTTCGCCCGTAATTACCCGACAGTAGAACATTTCTGTCTGCTTTTGGAACGAAACGACGAGGCGGCTCCGTGTTGCGTTTAGAAATTCTTTCGCCCGAATTTATTGGCCACATCGAGTCCGCTGTTCCGACAGGAACGTTACCTTAATGCAGTTAACACAGTTTGAGCCGCGAATGCAAAAATGAAAGTCATTCTCTGGTTTGCTAATTATCCAAAGTATCGCTCCCCGGTTTCCAAGTGCGCCGACGGCTTCAGGATCGCTTAATTCACCCTCACTTTCGCGACCAGTTGAACAATCCAATTCCCAGAGACCGCCCGGGTGTCCTGCGCCAGCGCGTCAAGATTCAAAGACACAAGACCGCGGTGTGTTTGATCTGGCGCTGCTTTCCACGAGCCACCTAAGTACCAAGCTTCCTTTATGCAAGAGGCTCAAAGCGAACGGCACGTTCTTTCGCAGTAGTCCGCCGTTGCGACGAGTTACCTGAATAATAGAGATAAAACGAGCCAGGCGGATGGACGGACGGCGAGACGGGGAGGAAAGTGAGACGAGGGGTTGGAAATGGATCCGCGGGAGGCGAGACGGAACGAGTGGAAAGGAACCGGGAGTAGCGACTTCTCATGGGATGTTAACTTCCTGCGTGCCGGCACTTTGTACCCCGACGGTTTTCCACCGATGCGTCCGACAGAACGTGCAGGGGGCGAGCTGCAGGACGAGCCGTCGGTATGACGAAGAATGCAATACCGTGCATTCGAAAGCATCGAGGCGCGAGTCTCGTTCCTCGTGCTCTTTGCATCCGCGGTGCATAATTTGCAGCGCTCGCGGGACCAGCCACATATTTTCCATACGGCTCGATCGATGCCCATCATCCGTGCCCGGTGATCCACGCACCCTTTTCAAGCACACCGGCCCGATACGCGTCCCGCGTATCAATTAAAATACCCTTTTAGTTCACCTCTACACTGCCACTCAACATTTCCGAACATCCATTAAATTCTCGATTGTTCCCCGCGCATCTCATTTAATGGAATTGTCACTCGCAGATTTTAATAACGGGCGACCCCGCGGTGATTATCCTACGAAGCATCGCCGTGAAAACGTTAATGCTTCCTCGAAGTGTGGATTACCGTGGAAGATACCCGTTCGTTGAAGAACCGATGATTTCTGCAGAATGAAATGCACTTTGAAAGAGTTACGGCGTTATGAAAATTGAATGACGCCTTTGCACAGTGATGTATGCTCCGTTTCGAAATCGCGAAGTGCTCAACAACTTTTGAACGACGGTGTATGTACTGCCCTGGGCGTGTTTGTTTGTTCTGCGGGGGACTGATTCGCCAGCGATATGAAAATGTTTGATTGAACCGGCTCTTGCTGAATCACGGTGCTCGTAGAATTTTTATAGCCGGGTGAACTGGCCATTTAGTGGATTCTGATAGGCTACACGGGGAAACAGCGAGGGGAGGATATCATAACGGATGCAGGGTTGCCAGCATTGTCAGTAAAGTGGAGTATATGTACTATTGGTAACGGATACATTATTCGATAGTAATAACAGGGAATCGTTTCTCTGTGCAGTACATAATTTCTTACTTAGAGAAAAATCGAAAATTAGTAGACTAGTTATACGGCTAACATTAATCAATGCGAAGATCAGGCAAAGATCAGGCAAAGATCATCCTGGTTTTAATATATTTCTATCGTCCCATTAAAAACACATTACCGCGCTAACATATGCAAAAAATCAAGTAACCGCATATTCCCTTTAACACGCGATCATTTTTCAGGAGACGGAATCGGTCGGACAGAATCGTCCACGCAGCAGCACCAGAAGAAAATAAGCAAAAATAAAGTAAGCAAAACTCCGTTGACGACTGAGACGGCTCTGATTGACACCAGCCGCGTAACAGGGAACGGGTTTGCGGTTTGTGATTCGCCAGGGCACGAAGATCGATGGAGCCACTCAAAATATGATCGAGTGGACTCGCGGCTGCTCTTTTTAATTCGGTCGGATTCGCCAGGGAAAAATGGTAGGTACGTTAACGCGTCGACTTTCTGCTGGACACGACGTTATTCCGTGGCCGAGTAATTCGCAAAAGAAAAATACGCGTTTGGAGTTCGCGTGTCGTAGCGAAACCGACGGAGAATTGCAATTAATACTGAAAGCAAGCAAAATAGAATCAGTTTCGTTAGAGATCGGTATCCTTTCGCGTCTATTGCGATAGAAAACGTTTGCACATTTCTGCGACACAATCATCCTCTGCACAGGCGAAGATAACGCCTCGATTCTTCAGCTTTGTACCCGTCGGCGAATTAATATGAGCCAGCCGTGAACGAGTAAATATCGATGTTGTCATCCGCAATCCGCGATAACACATTCTCATGCGGCTATAAAAGACGGTGAACATCACAGTGGTCGATGCGACATCACCGATAAATCCTTTCTTTCTTGCATACGAGTAATGGACAACAAGCATTGTTATCGATCGGTTATATTTATCGCGACGAACAGAGATCGTGTTTGTCGGATGGAAACTGTTACAAGGATTTTCCGTGCGCGCCATATTTTTCAATTACAAAGAGACCGACTGAAGCAACGTATGAAGGGAAAAAATACAGTAAAATAGGAACGCTGCCTTTTGCAACGATGAATAAAGCCCAGCTCGTTTGATGAACTTCGTATTTAATATTTCCATCCGTAAACGATGAATGGGAGAAGAGTAATCTCTCTGCGCGAAGAGAAACGGGTCAAGTGAAGAGCCAAAAAAAACCAGTCGGTTCATGTAGTGCGCGTTTCGTTTTCTTCTTGTTATTATTATTAAGGCAATCGAGTGTTCTTTCAATTTCGAATCGCTCAGACTAAAATATCTTTTGTCAGTGAAAACGCCAGAGCACAGCCCGCGTCGATAACGTTTCTCGTAATTCAATGCTTTCCGGCGATCACCGTCTCGTTATTTCTGAACTGTTTGCTCGGCACACATTCGCGTGATTTTAGACGACGTACAATTAATACGGCTGCACGGCAAATTGTATCGGTCCAATCGATATTGTTTACTGCGCAAGACCCCTACCAATTTCGCTCTTGTAAACGCAAATGTGGTTCCGCAGAAGATAAGCGGCGCGCGCTGCGCGTTACCAATATCAATAAGAAACGCAGACACGGCGTAATTATAAAACCAAATATATCTCCTGCAGAAATTTCAAAGGGACTCGCTCGAACCACGCTGATGTTTCCTTTGTTAGCCCTCCATTCATCCCCGTGCCGCACCGTCAAAGCATCACGAACAGCAATAAAGTACGCAAACTTTACGCGAGCCCCGCTCGAATTATTACCGCTAAACCCCCTATCGCGGTTAGAGGGAGGAGTGGAAACCGCTTTAACTCTCTTCACGATAGCGAAATGATAGCCTGCGTCAAAATTATTGCTATCCATCGTACGATATATATCCCGCCGACCGGATACCGGTGTACCGGTGCACTTCGATAAAGTATAGGGCGCGAAAGCGGTCGACCTTAATTGTAAAACGGAAGTCGCGTTATCGATCGATGCATGCAGCGTGACCGAGGATTTGCGAGAGACCGCGACGTTTCGCGTATTTTATCACCGACCGCCGCATTTCTCGGCGATTTCGATTTCGATTCCGCGTTACGAGAGCACTCCGAAATGTCGAATTAAAGCCATGAAATTGAACCGCGCTCGACTAATCGAACGAACATTAAGTGGGGTGTTATCGGGAAAATGATCGAACGGGGGTTTCGTGGAAAAGTTTCGGGTACGCGCATGCAGTGTTCGGTGCGATCGGTTTTTATCAGGAAAGGGGCTGAAACTTACAAACTTGCGGATTTGCTCGGCGAACAGAATTTTCCGGGGCAACGTTTTTCAGAAGTTCGGGGGAAAAGTTGCTCCGTTAGTAATTCAATCATATCTGCAGGGGCGGTGGTAAAATCCAATAGAATGCCGCTCGTGTAAGAGGAACGGTTAAGAAATGAAATTCATCATATTGCCAGTAACCGAGCACTTGACCTATAGAACGCGATGAAAAATTCGCGAAATACGTTTGAAACGTCTAACTCCTGTACAATAAACACTTGCCCGAACATGCCAGCGATTTAATAGGGACATTCATGTTTTCGAATTTCTCGTAACCTCACAGTGCCTACTTAGCGCACGACAGCCGTTCACTGTTGCGGAGATAAATTCTGTTCAGGATGGACCACGGTAGATAAGCGTGATTCCTCATATTCGATGCCCCGCCATGTTGTAAACGACGCCCGTCGCATTTCACGATAAACCAGCATGGATCATAAAATAATTGCACATTCTCGACGCGACAAAAACAGGCGAGCAGATGAGCAGTATACGGGTGGGATCCGGAAGGAGTAAAAAACGTGTCGTAAAATCTTGCCAGAGTTAAAATACGATCGCAGGTTCCACGGGAAAACCGGATCGTGTTTCGATTTATTAGCCCCGGCACGATCGATACTCGTTGCCTGCGCATGATTAAGTTTTTATCGAAATCCGAAGTCCCGTGTCACTCATAAATTCGACAGGACGACGGACTCGCGTGCGAATCAGGTTTACGCAGCGAAGTCGAACAGGAGGGTGCGAAGCACGCCTGTCCGACGAGAGGGGAGAGAAGGATATCGTTGGAAAACGTCGAAACGTCGGGTGGCAGGGCGGATACATTCCGCGAGATTCGTCGACGGCTTTAAAGGCGATTAAAAACGCTGTCTCGTAACGCGCAAACGAGCGGGGGTATTTAATTATAGAGAAACGCGGGGGTTCTCCCTTTATCCGAATTGTTCGCATTATTCAACGTATTTACGGGCAAATCCGTGAATATGTTCCACGATGAAAGACCGTTCGACACGCCGACATAATCCGTCGCTGGGAAAAGCGTGGAACAATGTTTCCCCCGCGCCGAAAATACTACGGGCTGATAATAAAACGCGATCGGAGCGGGAAACGCGTCCCAGCCAGCACGAATGAGAAGGAAAAAGGACAAAGGTGGTATCGATCGATACGCGAACAATTTTTTACCCCCTTCCAGCCTTTTCCCATGGATCGTAAAAACATTCTTTCCCGGGCAACAAATGATCAACTCGCGGAACGAATTTCGCGTATTCCCTCGCGGGGTTAGAATATCGTTTCGACGAAATGAAACGATGAAGTGGGTGCGCGAGAAAGCAAGAGAAAAAAAGAGATACGAGGCGACACGACGGAAGCAGTTGTCTCTCAGCATTCATTACAGAACTTGCATATTCTCTCTGCGCCAGCCACGATACCGATGTCGTTATTATATCGACGTCGACCCTATTATAATTTCTCCAGGCGAGCTTTCGCCTCGGATTGATAGGAAACGAACCGCGCGCCATCCAAGGATAAAAGAGAAAGGAGCGCAAGGGTGGAGTGGGTATGTAAAAAAATCTCGAGATCCAACGATAGTCGAGGGTGGCGGAATGGTGACGAGAACGGGGAGGGGGGAGGGCCATTAACGCCGATCCAAAAGATGCCTGAGCGACATGATATTGGAAATTCTCCTTTTTACGCGAGTCCTCAACCCTCGGGAATGTCGAGCCACTCGATTTTTACACCACCACCGGCTATATCACCCTGACCCCGCGATCCTGGAACGTCTGTTCTCCGCGATATCGTAGTAACCACCGTCGAGCGAGAGTTCCCGGCAGAAATGTTTCGCGATGCTAGAATCCATTTCACGTGTCACCCTTCCCTCCTTGACACAGGTGAAAACGCACCGATTCGAGCGTCGCAAAATAGTTCGTCGAATATCTCGTGTAACATAGGGTGTGTAGTGTAACAAGTATCTAACGTCAACATTCGTGCATAGCGTGCCGAAGAATTCGTTCGCCATTCTGCACGGTAAAATACATTTTCTTTGAAACGCCCTCGCAATCTATTTTTTACTACCCGCCCGACCAATGTTCAATAGTCGATGTCTACTTTCGATACCAACTTCGACAGGTTCGAGAGGAGTGTGTATAAATCACAGCAGTGCGCTTCAGGAAAGGGAGCAAGTGCAGACTAGGTGCTTTGGGTCCTGCCAACATTATTTTGCAAACCGTTAGTCGAGCCCGTCGCGGGGTTTATTTTTTCGTTCGCTTACACCGGTCGTCCCCTCACTTTCCGTACGTGTCAGGAGAAAACCGTTCCCTCGGTGCTTGTATCGGTTCTGCATTAACAAACAATCTTTAATGAAACAAAATTGACAACACTCGTACCCGCCCTGTTCCACCTCAGACTCCGCACGTAAATTAAAAACTCTTGTACTTTTGAAATGTCTCCCGCTCTATTTTCTCCTCCGACAAATCTATTTCGCATCCACTTTCCCTTCCTTCTTCAAATCGAACTTCGAAATTCGACAGACTTTCGACGCACCACAAGCCTGGAATCGGGAACCAGCGGCACGGTTTGCAACTTCCTCATCCGTTCGACAGTTCCGTCAGTTTGTCGGATAGTTTTCAACCAAATGTAGGAGCCAAGGCAGAAAGAGAGAGAGAGAGAGAGAGAGGGGAAAATGTCGCGGGTGTGAGCACAGATATCGAGCTTCAGAGAGTCATATGCACCCTTTCGGCACTCGACACCAACAGTGTGCGTTCGGTTTTTTAAAAGCCCCCTCGCCCGTCCATCGAAGCAAGTTCCTCCAACTCCAACACCTCTCTTTCACCTGCAGCAGTTTTTTATACTCCCAGCCTCGAGGTTCTGGCATAAATCCGCCGAACTGCCTGCGAGTGCACGGTCTATCGCACGCTTTCAGGCCCAAACATGTTGAAACATCAAACGGTGGGCCGATCTGCGAGACAAAGATTTCGTTCGAAGGGAAACGCGGGCAAGGCGACCGAGGAGCGGTAACAGCGGCCAGACTGAAAGATGCGCGAACAACCGTAACGCGGGAAAGCGGGGAAACTCGTGGAAAAGCCGCGTGAACGGCGAAGTGGAAAATAAACGACAGAGAGGGGAATAAAAATCGGGGTAACAGGTCGGCGAAGAGGATGAAAAAAAGGGACGGAGAAGGAAGCAAAGGTGGAAGCGTTGGCGGTAAGTCTCGACTGATCGCGCGATCTCTGTTTCTCAAGTGGCGCACACCTTTTCCTTCTCGTTCTGTTTTAGAGCCGAGGCGCACGCGAGGGCAAAGGTGCGCGTTTGCAAATTACGCGCAGTCTGAGGCGACTTAGGGACTTTCAGAGTTTTAATTACTCCGTGCGAGAACCGCCTTCTCTTTCTCCCTTTGCGTGCTTGCGCCTGCCCCCAACGCGTTAAACCTCCCGCACCGCTTTCGCGTGCTCTTCCTGCGCCGTGTACCGCGGAATCCCCGTCGTCGCATTCCAATTCCGCAAAAGAGTTCCGTGGGCTTTAATGCGAAGGGGGAGGCCCGATTCTCCGGTTCCTTTCCGTCAGACGTTGCCGCAAGTCTGCCACTCTTAACCAGCACAGTTGGCCCGACCCGAAAATCTCGGGATCTCTTCGATAGAAATTGCAGAAGAAAATAGAAGGGAAAATAGAAGAAGCAGGGAAATTCGATGGCGAAGAAACGATGGCAAGTGAAAAACTGTAGCGCGATCTGCATATTCTCGATGTCCGGGGTCTCGAAATATTCCGAGAATGTATCAATGTACATTGAATGTACCCTTTTGTTCCTTATTTCTCATGCAAAGCGCTGCAGTTTTTGCTTCGTTCAAGAGCGAAGCAGAGTCAGCTAGGCGACCGTTCTGTGCGTTTCATTCGCTATTCCCCGAGCGCGCGTGACTTAACATGTGCGCGGCTCGTTAAACAACTAATGCACGACACACATTTTTTACAGGTCACGTTCTCCCGCTCTTTTGCCCGCGCTATTTCTCCCGTAACGCGGTCTATTAGAAAGAGCAAAAAATCGTTGAACCACTTACGAGCACGTCAGTATCCTCCTGCAACGTGCCACACTCTCGTAACACGCCACACACGCTGCGGGATCGTGGCGATAAAGCCGAAAAAACGGAAAAAGCGAGAGAACTAAAGCCGCGGCGCAAGCAACAAAAATTCCAGATAGCGATATTGTAACATGGAATGGGCACAGTTATAAATGTCATACTCTCGTATCGACGAAAACATTTGTTTCCATTACAAATTGTACAAAGTGCTACCAATTGCAGTTAGCTCTGGTGTTGCTCTGGTTTCTCTGTATTTGTTGCGTTGCCTTCGCATCGTACGAGCGAAGCAATTCACTTTTACGCTGAGCTGCGACGCGAAATTAAGATTTGAGGGACATTAAGTAAATTTCAAAGAAACTAAAAATCATTCGGGGCCAAGGCTGGTTATAACTCTAAGATTGTGGGGTGAACCACAGTACGAGCCTGAATCGTGGAACCGTACCTTGAAGGGCAGCATATCGAGAAAGCATAGTGGACTCACAAGGAAGGTTAGGCAACCCGAAGATTCAGAAACGCATGAAACTTTGCATACACGTGAAGTATGTCATCCGTAATACAACCCTATTTTCTGTTTGTGCCATAATTCGGTCTTAAGGGTGAGATCAGCTCATGAAAAAAATTCAGAAAGCTCTTCTTCGTGAAATATCTCAAGAACGTTGACCGATATTTAAAAAAAGTATAAACAAAAAACTTGCATCGCTTTATTGCGTCTACAAAACTGCGTAAAAATTATTTTTGAGAAATCCACGGAAAAAAAATATTAAAAAAATGAAGGCTTTTCCAAAAAATTTGTTTACGCAGTTTTGTAGACGTAATAAAGCCCTGCAAGTTTTGTTCATACTTTGTTTAAATATTTCTTAGCGTTCTCGAGATATTTCTCGAAAAAGAACTGTCTGAATTTTTGTCAAGGGCTGATTTCACCCCTTAAAACCGAATTATGGCACGAATGGAAAATAGGGTTACATTACGGATGACATACTTTACTTGTATGCCAAGTTTCATGCGTTTCTGAATCTTCGGGTTGCCTAACCTTCCTTGTCAGATTCTCGACACAGGTTCGTCCAATGAACGGACCATGATCCTAAATGCTATACAAACAGATGTGCCCGAATTCCTTGTGGAGCGCACGAAACGGTCTAGAACCGAAAGTAATTTCTCGTCCCTAGCTTCGTGCAATGGGAAGTAATTAGCATTCAGATCATAGATCTTTTATCGCTGGAGCGGACGTTTTTCGTGCCGACGGATGCTTTAAAGCTGCACCGCGCAATGCAGCGTAGACGGAGGCCTGTCGAGTAGCGAAACGGGTTAAAAACGTGCCCGGGAACAAAGTCCACAGAAACAAGGTGTTCGTGAACACGCGCGAGCATCAGAGGCAACGTTGCTCCTCCCGGGGGAATCACGTGTGCCAGAGAAACTCGGCAAACAATTATAACTTCCGGTGAGAAACACCATAATATAGTTGAGCCGCCGGCGCACGTCGTTTCGAAATGTTACATTTATGGCCCCGTTGGTGTGGCTGAGCCTCGAATTTCTGCTTTCGAAATTTCGAGTTTCACCGTTGCGGTCGCACACTCCCGATCCCTGTCGTCCCTCGTTTCAACCCTGTTAACCCCTTTTACACGCCCGTTCCCCGTGTCCGCCGGAGTCTCCCATCTTGCTAACTTTGCCTGATTTATCTTTGTCCAGTAGGATCTACTCAATCCAATTCTCCCACCCATTTATTCATTTGCCCAAACGCCCGCAAGCCAACGCAAGATTCTGCCATCAAGGGTGGTCCCCTTCGGTGGTCCCCTTCGGTGGTCCCCTTCGGTGGTCCCAATTAAGTGACTGATTTTTGCGTTGGTACAGAGGCACAAATTTACATTTGGCGTAGTCGAAATATATTTTAATAGTAAATTCCGTGCTACCTTGTGGAATATGGCAAGGATCCCAGATTTAGCACGGAGACGAAGCACCAGTGACGTAACACTCTAACTAAAATACAAGTTCCTAGTTATATACATGTCAGATTACTAGAAGCTTGTAGATGACCCTAGATCCCAGTAGTTACCAAAGTCTGTCCAAAGTCGATGTACTCCTCAAGGCCACTCTATGTACCCCGGATAACGTCACTACTTTGTCCTCTGAATATTTGATATTGCAAAACCTGATCCCATAGAGCACATCTGTACTCCCGTATCACCTGTCGCGAGCTGACATTGCACGAGCTTTCAAGTAATCGCGAATCGACCCTCTCGAAACAAATTTAGATATCGTCACCAGTTATTTCTAGTCGTCTGTAAACAATGTAACGTCGCTTCAAAGCTTTCCCATCTGACGGCACTATTTTTCCCGAAAGATGAGGAAACGAGCCGCCAAATACGTCCTAGGGCAGTGGGTCGTCGTTCCGTTCACGAACGCCGTTTAATAGCGAAAGGATTCGTCTATCCGGCCGTTCCATTTTACAAGGGACGCGCGCATCGCGAGCAAATCTTTTGAAATCCACGCCGAGCCTCGTTTACTGGTTGCATCATATTTTTTACTCCCTTTCCCTCTGTTTTTCTTCCCGCGCAAAAAAGGGAGAAGCGCCATGATTCCGCTTTGAAGCAGCGAATCATTAAAAGTCGCGGCAAATGAGACGCTGCTCCGAAACGTTGAACACGCCGATACATGAGCCGCAAAACGATTTCAAGTGTTCTAAAATATACCCACCAATACTGCGGGGCTGTTACAAAAGCCGCAAATAGAAACTGTACGTACAGCATAGCGGAACTCATTGAAGAAAATGAAAAGGAAAAGAATATTGAACACGCGTCACCAACTTAATTGCTGTGGAAAATAATTTGAGCTTTTAGTTCGAAATGGGACGTCTATCAAGCGATACATACTGTGCATGTACCCTTCGTTTTACAAAATCGTTTAAAACAACTGTCACGCATATTATGCGCGCTGCTTATTCTATTGAATTTGCGCCAACAATCACGAAACGTCCCCCGCGCAACGTTCAAAATATTATTTATATAGCCCGATCGCGGTTCTACATGGTCGAGAGAAAACAATATGCTCGTGTAAAAATCGGTCGATCTGAAAAGCAAACGTTGGTTCACCCTGCATATACAAGCCGAACGAGCCAGGAAACGGAAATGATGTTCTGCAATCTCAGTAGCGGTCCATCTGGATCCACTGTCCCCACAGGAGGAATGACGATATCTCGGCGAAGTTCTAGCACCGAGGTTATTGGATCCATCGAGCTTGCGTCGATGTACAGAACGTCGACGGATGGTGGTGGGAAGCAGCCGAGACGCCGCCGTTCGCCTGGCGCCCTTTCAGATGGACGCGGACCACCGCGACGATTAGGAAAAGAAAAAGCAACTGCTGCCTCGATCAAGTCGTAGGGAAACTCCGTGAGCGACCGTACCACTATATTTTACCATTGGGAAATCAGATTTCGTAATTGTGTTTTTAACACTTACGTATCATTGAGGAATTTAATCTTATAAAAACGTGTCGTGACGGCTGACACGATTCCAGCCTTTGCAGTGGACCGAAATAAAAAAATGAGATGCCATTTTCCTCGATATGAAAATGGTTATTGCTCCTGCTGGAACGGATAAAAAGATCTAATTGTTTAAAAAAACGGCGACACTTTAAAGCTCAAGTTCACTTTTGGAGTAATACAAAATAAGGAAAAATTGAGATTGCTTAAGGATTTTAGCACCTGCCATAGCGGCAGATCTGCTGAAGAACCTCTCCAAGTTCACGAACATTTCAAGCCGATGGAACAAATAGATTTCCAGAGATCAGTGTCAGCCATGTCAAAAAACGTGGTTTCGAGAAAAACGCGTTAAAGTACCTCTGCCTGTGTGGAGTCTAATTTCATAAGAGCATTCAGTTTTCATTCGCTTCAACCCACGTTTTATTATCATTCGCTCGAACGAAAAAATAGGCTCACGAATAATATTCTTCGAGCACTAGAAACATTCCACTATCGAGCGATAAGAAAGAAAAATCATTTTAATGTGCATATCCGACACGTCAGACTATAAATACAGTCTAATCACTTGATTCTGCATAATCCGTGTCAGCGAAACTTTCCCGATCATCCGCGTCCCATCGCCTTCTTATCTCTCGTTCGCGTTCAATCACGTGGAACTCGTAATATTCATTGAAAGTCCGCCAAACGCGTATAGCGAACCGGAGTGTTTTTCCCGTAATCCGTTTCCGCGCACCGCGTCCGAGAAGCAACACTTGTTGATCAGGCCCACGGACTATGATTTAACGGGCGAACGTGACGCGGAATTAATCACCCGACTCGGCCACGCTGGAAAACACGAGTGCTCGTCGAGCTCGTTCTCAAAGACACGAGAGAATCGCTTCCCGCTGTGCTACGAACAAAACGGGGCCGACAGACTTCTATCGTTCGCCAAAGTACGTTACATAATGTATACGGGTGAAAACCGGGCGAATTAAGCCAAGCTTTCGTCGTTCCTCTTTTTACAACCATCCGCCAAATTGTCAGCGGCTTTCGATGGTGATCGGTCGTTCGGTCGATTCACCGCGGACGACGTGCTTTTATCTAACCGGCGGCTAATTGATCACGGCGATTAACAATTTCGTGTCGGCAGTAGGGAAACGTGCTTAAATTCGAGCGGAAGGTGTACTGATGGAAATAATTACCGACGAAATCAGTCAAATTTTTCACGGCCCCGGCCAGACCGATCGGTAAACTGGGGAATAACCGTGGACACGATTAATTTCGACCGGGACAGAACGCAAACCCTCTCGATATTTTACCTGAGGGTGCAGAGACCGAGGCGTCCGTGTCCACAGGAAGCTAACGTCGTGGGCAAACGACCGGGATGACGTCTGAACGAATCGATCATCGAAACGCGTCGCTTATCAGCGGAAGACCGTCGTCGCCAAAGTCTCCGCGAACATGAAGGTGAAAAGTCGACTGGCGATTATTCGCGTGAGATTTCAGACACGATGTGGGCGCGGGGTAATGTTATGCGCGACACGCTGCGAACGGGTTGTGTGCTGGGTCGAGAGGGTGATACAGAAAAGGGGTAAACACGATAGAGAGTGTGGAAGACAGGGAAGTTTAAAGGAGGAAGGCGATGGTTGGAGCGAACGAAGGGAATGAATGGTCAAAAATTGGGGCGTAATGTTGGAAAAGAATTGTGCACGGTTCTGTCGTAATTTGGAACAGGAGAAATTTTTATAACGCTGAATTGCGGTATGAAAATAGTGCGGCATTAGGTGAATAGAATGTCAAGTGCGCCATCACGCACTCTGTATTGTCAAATAGAAAAGAAAAAGCAGCTATTACATATGCGGAAATATACGCAATGACGAGGTTCATCCATGGGATAGTTTTACACTTTATCCATGTTTACGAATGAAACTGCCACAAAAAAAGTGCACACAATACTGCTATATATTGTTATTCATACATCGCGCGAACTCGTGAAATTTTTCAGCGGAATTATTCACGACGGGTACGCGTAGAGTTCGCCTCGAAATTCCCCGAAGGGGTGCGGTACGAAACTTGGAACGCTCGCAAACCGCGAATCGCGTGGAATAGCGGAGGTTTGTTTCGAAATATGGTTTAGTTAGAATCAAATTCTCGAACGATTCACTTCGGGCAAAAACAAGTCCCTTGCAGGCAGAAAGGGAATTAATCACCGCTCCGCAAGTCCTTTATGAAAATAAAGACGCGCGTAACGGTTGCGCCGGATGATAAATCACGATGGAACAAGCAGCAGCGGCGTGTACGAAAGAAAAAAAAATCATTACTCTGATTGGAAAGGCTAAAAAAAAACAGGGCAAGGCCGCGATAAACGATCTTCTTGACCAGCATACTGTGATTTCACACGGTGGGGAAGCTTTTTATCGAGAACAGACCCCATAATTAATCACTGGCTCATTAACGGGGAGAAAATCTGGGAGGTAAAGAAGAGACGAGGGAAAGGGGTGAATCTACGGTTAATCCGAAAGTATGCGTTCTCTCGTTCTCGAGGTTAGAATTGATGGCATTTTTTTTATTCGTACAGCCTGAAAAAAAGCTGCTCGGCTTTTGCACGAATTTTCGTTGAATCGTTCAGACTGCTGTACGAGGCCGGCTCAAACGGAGGATTAGATGACTCCAATGCGATAAAAATAGTGAGCGTTGTTATGGAAAAGCGGATTATTTCTATTGTCGTTTGCGTAACCGTAGTCGAGATTCTTGTAGCGAAAGGAAACTTTGATAGAAAATAATCCATTCCTTTTGTCAAAACTTTTCTGTGACAGTGAACAAAATTGGGGATGAATTGCTGATGAACGAATTACTGAAGAAACGACGAACTTTTGCATGAGTGAGATATAACGTGTCTAGATTTCGTTTTTTCCCCAAGGCGTTGAGTCTGTATAATTAGGCGGTAAAAATCACCTTATCCAGCGGAGTATTAGAGCAATTTGTGTAGAAACAGATACGAACACCTGATAAGAAGCGGCAATCGTTTTCAAAGGAAAAGCAATTTTAAATTGACGAAACGATCGCTCGAAATAGCACTGGTGGCTGCGAATGATTCAAGATTCGGTAGCCTTATCTGTTGTACCTTATCATTCACGGCCGATAAGGAATTTACTTCTGCGAGGTGGAAAAGGAGTAGAATGGGGGAAGGAGAAAAGCGAGCAGAGGATGTAAACGGAGTAGATTTGATCGATACGCGGATAAGATATCGTTCAATGGCGTAAACGGCTCTTGCAATGATACGTCGATCATTTCGATTGCTACATTCGGTACATACGAAGGTAAGCATTCGCACTTGCCCTCCATGTACGTGTACAAATTGTTTTTCATAAGATGACTCGGGAGCCACGGTTATAAGTTCCAACGAAAGGGAACAGACATTTCTAAAAGAAGTAACTAAACGATTCAACCAGTGACGTGGTAGTCAAATAAAAAATACTCTTCTCAACTAACACCTCTCTCGATCTAAGAATAAAAGACAATCAAAAAGTAAAGACTGCCACTAAATATTCATTATATTTTCGTCTGAGCAAAGTGTTGCATCAGAAGAATGGAATCTATACAAACTTGACACGCTCCAATCGCACAGTGATTTCACGAGTGTACTTTCCCTTACGAACCGCGTTCGCGCGTATCCTCTTCGAACTTCGCTCGGGGTGCGAGACATTGTTCGCATTGCTCGATACGTGGCCTACGTTTCACGTGCAAATATTTCACGTGGCAGAAGAGGGGCTCAAAGCAGCTGCCGCTTCTCGTGCAATGACTTAAAGGTGCAAGGGCATACCGATTTGATACGCGCGAAAAATGGAGCACGGTAAAGTGTAGCAAAAGAGGGAGGCGACCGATAGCAGCGTGCTGTGCAAATATAAATTTGTCCACCCTCTCTCTCTTTTGCTCCAATCTCAAAGCAGAATTGCAAAAGGTAGACGAAGGAGAGAAAAGTAACGCACACCTTGAGACGACAGAAGACCGACTGGAAAGCACGCGAGGGAGGTAAGTTCGCTTACTGTGGTGGGGATACAGAGTTTGCTCTGCAGCAATGGAACAAGTGGAAGAGAGACACGAGGAGAAGGAGACTCGACAGGGAGCAGTGGGGAGATCCGTGAGAAGAGGGGGCACTTGTGTCGCGCGATAACCGTCGTGGAGGTGCAAACCAGCCGCGAATTCGAAAGGCGGCCAGTTGCTGTCCGCGCGTCGTCAACGTCGCGTCGAGAGTATATCGTGTTCTGATACTGAGGTAAAGATCGTTTCGCGTACGTATCGTATCTTTTTACGCGACGTATCCTCGCCGTTCTGCTCTTGTCAAATGATTCTACGCGATTGCAATCGTTGCACAACGCCGGCATAGTGTTTCATCTTCGATTACTGCTACCGCTGCTACTGGACTTTAATAATAATAAAAAAGAAACCAAAAATTGAAATGCCTTTCGAACACCAGAGAGTGCAGCAGCCCAAATGGGAGCTACTGACAGTGAAAGAGTATATACTCCAGTGGGGGGCATTTGTTTCAAAAGGTTACAGAGGCGTCGATCGCGACGCGTTCCTCTCTCGATACGCGAGAGGAACGCTTGACCTTCCATCGACGACAATCGCGCGAGCCTCGCGGAACATCCTCGAAGGAGCGTTGCATAACTCTGCCCCGTGACAGAGGTCGTATTAAATGATGATGCTATGCGAACAAGGCGCGAAAGCCCCGCGGGATTTTTCCGCGCCTGATACAAACAGTGGGTGTGCCTGTCCGCCACGTAGAAAAGAAGTCGGTCAATGAGTCGCGTTATCGCAACCACTGGCGTCGCGGAAAGGGATCTGGAATACTGATTACGGGGATATAGCAAAGCTTCAGATATTGCTCCATATTAAATGCAATCGTCGTCGTACCGCACCCCACGTGGCAGGAATCTACGTTTGACACGCGCCTGTCACACTATCGATGGACACCTGCTCCGAAAGGGGAACGTCAATTAGTCGATCGATTTTCCTCGCCCTCACTATCTTTGGATCGTTTTCTAAACGTCCAACTTTGTCTTCCTCTTTAGATTGTCGCTTTTTCTCGCAATATCTAATAGTTGATTGAAACATAGAGAACGGTGCATTGCAGCGGCAATAAAATGCGGTACAATTGTTAACACTAGAACAGCAGCTGCCGATGCGCGGAGACGTTCAACATTTTTCTGTCGCGGCTGTATGCTGTATGAAATGTACACAGTGTGTGTACATTTCGCGGTGTCGAAGGGTATCTATATCGGTTTTCGATGAGACCGTTTTGTCGCGGCTTCCCTCCCTCGACACACAGGAACGACGGACCATCCTTGCTTCCGTGTTTGCCCTGTGCTCCATTTCGCCGGACACGGAAGAAATTTTAGCGGCGCGCCTGTTCCCCAATTTTTTCTTCTTTTTATTTCTTTTTTTCTTTCCCTCTTCGCCGAACTCCAGTTGTTCTCCAGTGCCGACCGGTTGGAACGCGTTCGCGCGGCAAATTGACTTTGCCCCGTGCACACACTTTATCGCGCGTAACGATTTGTGCGAGAGCATAATTTCCAGGGACAGGTTCGTGGCACGCGGATAAAAATGACGATCTTCCTTTGACGCTCTATTCCTCTTTTTGCCAGTTTCGATGTCTTTAAGGGAAAGCTGTCTCCGCGGGGAAACGCGATTCGAGTGACCGCGGGACAATTAAAATAGGTCAATGCGGGGACAGTTGCGCTGCTTATCGAGGATCAATCGGTTCGATGCGGCAACAATATCGTTCGATTTATATTACGCCGGATTACGAATCAATTGCCAAGCAACGCGTACTCTGTACAGTGACGTGTGCGTTGGCTGAGCCGTTGATAAAAATACCGAAACTCGGTGGCCCGGGTTGAAGATAACGTATCGAGCCTCTGGTTCGCGTAATTCTTCGTACAGATAGCGTCTCGGAAACTCCGTTTCTTTCGCGAAGCAGACAACTGCCCGCCGTTCGCTCCGTTTCATCCGATGATTAATCGAACCCCCTCGATATATCGGAACGAAATCTCGGCCGTGATTAAGGGATTAAACAGTTGTCCAAGACGACTAACGGGCACAGTTCGACCATCGAGATATCCAATCTTAATTCCCCGCGTAAGAACGTCTCAACCCTCCAGCAAGCTGGGGTGAACGAAAAGGGACTTCCTCCTGCTCGTTTACTGTTATCGCTTGCTGGAAAATTGCGATCGATTTACCCGTTCGCAGAAGTCGCTGTAACGATAATCGTGGGGGGGAAGATAAGGGTTAAAGACGAATACAAAGGGGCGAGGGGTGGCAGTCTAATAAGAATCTTACACGGTCAATAATGCTAACAGTAATGCTGATCGTGCATGCGTATCATCGCTACGAGACAGAGAATGTTTAGACTCTACATACAGGTGACTCACAGATTCCCCCGCGCGCTTATCAATTTCAAGAACAATGCCTTCATCTTCTATCTCTGTGATCTTAAAATGCAAACATTCTTTCGCGACGTCCACGTGTACAATTCCACTGCGGCCTCTTATATCTATTACTGTACGCATGACTATGGAAATCTGTGTCTTTCATTGTGCTAAAATCACCGCACCAGAGGTTCAACAAATTTAAACAAATTTCGAACCCAAGTGTACCGATTCATCGCCCTTTTATCATATTCCGTTACGCGAACGGTATGCTCGGCATTTTACAGAGTATCAAATACCGATACATGCTACCAGTGTCTATTGATTAATGACCGTTGCTGTTCAGTATTATTCACAGTGTGCATTCCCTGGAAAGAACACTGCGACACCCTCGAGATTCCTCGTGTCTAGAATCCACCTTGCGAAACATGGTGCCCGTATTCCGTCGAGATTCCTACCGGCTAACAGACACGCGTGGGCGCGTGTCGCGTGCTTCAGCACGCGTGAACGAACGGCGAACCATTGCAATGCGTGGATCGTGGTGGAAGAGTCACGTAAATAGGAAACGGTTTGCTCGTGCGTCTCGTGGTTGTCGCGTGTCGTGGAAATCGCGCGGGAGAAGCAACGTGGCGAACGGAGTCCATAGGACGGCGAATAGCCTGGAAACCGAGTGAACGAATGTCCATTAGCAAGGAGCAAATGAACGGGAGCGAAATGTTTAACCGGCCGGCCGCGAATATCGTTCGATGCAATCGAATGCATAATTCGCGTGCACCATGGAAACGTTTCTTCGTGTTGCGTTCATCCCCGTTCTTTCTTCCTTTCTCCGTGGACACTTTCCCGTGCACGCCGAGCCCCGATATTATTGCACTGGTTCATCGACTCGGCTGGACTCCCCGTTCGTCTCTCGTTTTCCTTCGTTTTTCTCGTTCCTCTCGTTACGTATGTACCTTCGTTCGCATCGATCTCTGTTACTCTCGCTGTTTTCCACCGCGTCCGTCGTGCGTTCGTGCTGTTCCTCTCGGCCCCTCTCGTCGCGGTTCGTTTGTTCGTTAGTTGTTCCAGGTTGTGTCGCCCAGAAGCCAACATCGGTGTACGCCGGTGGCCAATTAATCGCTCACGGTCGGTCGCACTCGCGTACGGTGTGTTGATCGGCGACGGGGATGGAAAAATGCGAATTCCGAGCGAAAATACGATGTACAAAGAACGATGTTCGTATCGATTCGAAGGGAAAACCGGTTCGCGCGAGTGCTCGTTATGGGTAACGCGATTCGCGATCGTTTTGCATTTTTGCCATTTTGCCTGCCCTCGTGCGCAGACGAAACGATTGGATAGAAGGATAGATTATACGATTGCTCTGGCGCTACGCTGGTCTCCGATTTCTCACGGGTATACTCTTGCGCGGAGAACGGGAATACGTTTGCGGGTAATTAGGGGAAAAGAAATTGAAAACGTTTGTTTCCTGAGAACTGAATCGAATGGAAAATTGAAGTTTTAGTACAAGCCGACTGACACTGAGAAACACTTCGGGAGTACGTTCGTTTCATCGCACGTTCATTATAAACGCGACAGAGAGATAGAGAGAAAGAAGGAGAGTTAACGATGATCTCTTCTCGACAGGCGTAATGACGTGTTAAAACTTGTTTTAATTCGTCGAAGAGAATCGACTCGTGCTCGTTAGATTAATCAACAAGTCGACTCGAGCTTTTGAGCATGATTATGGAGGCAGAGAGGGACAGAGAATAGCTATGGGAGAAAGGACCGGAAGGAATTAAGAGCGCAGAAAAAATTCTTTTCGATTTAGATCCGCCTTTCATTCGCGTCACCCTTTTCACAGCCATTGGTGCGCTGTTTCTTTTTTTTCAACCCCTCTGCCACGGTGTGACTACCCCGAGCGCCAAGTTAATTCATTACAGTCGCTGGGTGCATCTCGTCAAACGAATAAAGATTCTTTGTCGCCTTTTCCTCCAAATTAGAGGTGACTTCAATCGACGAACAAAATGACAGGGTGCGATTTAATTTTCCATGGAAAATCATAAAGGAAACGTCGCCCCGCGAACACGAAGCTTCGATGACGTTCTCGCGCGGCTGCTGCGGCCAAGAACTCTCCGCGATTCAACTCGGCTTTTCTTCGACGCGCCTCGCTGGTTGAGCGCTGCAATATTTAAAGGCGACCGTATTGTCGGACACGCGAAGCTAGTAAAAACGACGACGACACGTGCGTCCGTCGCGACACTGGTCGACACGGTCCCGAGAATGCCGCATAATTGTGGTTTAATGAACAGGTTCGATAACGCGTGTACACTTTTTCTATTCCGTGCCAATTTTAAAACGCGCACATTCGTAACGGAGCCGCCTCTCGAACGCAACGATAATTAATTAGAGCCCGCTGCGAAAAAGGGCAAAATTACCAACGACATCCTCGCGCAGTCTTCCCTGCCGAAAATTATTACGAAACGACGAGCAGCGGTTTCAAACCAATTTATGCGGCAAATTGATACGACCCAATCGCGGGGACCATTACGAAAAACATATTCGAACGGGCTACTCGCCATCGATTCGAAACCCCACGCGCGATATGCGCTCTCGAAACGGAACGAGATTCCACTTGGTGACACGAACAGTTTGATCCGCGATGTTGCGCAACGCTCGAATGATAGCAATTACGCGGACTCGATGACGGTTGCGCGTTTTACACGATCCGGCAAGATGCTATTATTGAACCAGAAAACTCGTACTAGAAACGCTGAAACGTTTGCCCCGGGATCGAAGGGTGCTGGCCTTATACAACCGCGATGAGCGCAGCGTACACCGCCTGGCCTGTCTCAGACTGTGCTCGAGCAATCGACAAGTACATACGCTGCGTAACTGTATAAGCACGTTCGCGTTCCCGAAGGGCAAAGTGTTTAACTTGGAGCAGCATGTGTCGGCGTCGCGTCGGCACGATGCAGGCTTACAGCTTGTGAGACATTTGCGCCCTCGAAGCGTGTACACGCGGGTCGAGGAATACGTATTATACCGTTCGTGAACGCGTTTTCAAATGCAAATCAGCCTCGTTGGATTTAAGGAAACGTTTGCGGTCCCAATGCACGGAGTGCGCGAGCGAGAGAAATTTGTGCCGAAAGTTTTGACTCGGTGCGGGGACGATTGAAACGGATACAAAATATATTCAATAAGTGCATAGGCCGAGGAATAATTTGTTTCTTAAAATCGTGCTCGTTATAATTTCTTTTGCGCGCAGGTGGAAAATATTCAGCCTACATGTGAGGACAGCTTTCGGGCACGTGTGTTGCTTGCAGATTTGTTTCTTTTATTTCTCGGTAAGAGTTCTCTGCACGTTATTGGAATTCCCGTGCAACGTGAACTAGAACGCTGCTACTGTATCGTTCGTTCGAGATAGCCGAGGAAATAAACAAATATGTGCATCGATGTGTTCTCCATGCAGATCTTTTTTCCCCTTTTTATTAACGTTCCGTGTGGACTGAGTTATCACTGGATTGTTTGACGTGTTTTTCGTTACTTCGTTCCGGGGGCGAGTTCGATAGGTAATAGATTTTTGTTACGCGTGAGCCGAAGTTTCTTTCCATTTTTCGTGCTCCACATCCGCCCGTGCGACCGCGCGACGCGACAAAGTCCCCGATAGCAGAGGAATCTAGGGAACCGTTTATAATTAGTCATGCCAGAGTATACAGCTAAAGAAAGAAGCCTAGAGAGGGAGGAGATTGCAGCGTTGTCGACAACGAGATCACGAGGATCTTGCATCGCGTCGCACGCCTCTGTGATTCACCGTCCTAACAATACACTATCATCCTCTTTTCATTCGCGGTCTAAAAATCGGTCGGGAAAAAGTTCGAGGGGCAACGAAAACAAGAAAACGGTAGATAAAAAGAATTCCCGATTGCGTAGGGAGGAGATGCATCATCGTGAACGATAACGATCCCGTGGACTGAAGTGGCCCGATTTATCGAATCGGGCCGCGTCGTCGAAAAACCTCGTGCAACGAACGGAAAATGAAATAAAAAAAAAATATGTATATCCGTAGAATCTTCACGAGAGAGCAGGCATAGAGGAGACGTTAAGAGAATCCCGGAATATGACCATTTTTCTGTCGTTCCAGCAGGAATTTCGGACAACATCGAAGAGGGGAAAATAGACAAATCTGTGGAAACTGGTCGTGATGTTCAACGGTGTTGCACGGTATCATGGATGTAATTGGATGTTTCCGGTCGAGCGAAGGAAAATAACGACAAGGATGATGTCATAGTCGGGCTGGATACATCTCGCGACAGCTCGAATGTCGACCGGTGGAGCACGTTCAGAAATTATCCCGCAAGAAAAGTTATGATTCTGGCGGCGATATGACGGACAGGATTACGTAGTGACGCGTGGCATGCCAGAGCCGATACGGGACTTGCGCGTTCTCCACCGTGGAAGAAGACGGCGAAGAGGAAGGTGTAAATTGTGTTTCAACGTCGAGAGGATTTCATTCCGCGGGGGCTTTGCAGTGATGTGATTGGATTGATCGGAAATCCAAGGCGCAGACATGTCGGGACGACATCCAGGTCGACTCGACGTAGAATCAGCCGGCATCGAATCGGTGTGAACGTGTCGCGAAAGGTGGTGGCCAAAGAAGAACAAGAACAGGTAGAAGAGGAAAGGGTAGAGGGTGGATCAAGAGTGCGAGCGAAGCGCAAAATGGGAGCAGCGAAATTCCTGTTAGGTAGCGCTATTCTTGGACTCTTTTGGAGTGGCCTGTTCAAGGGTGTCCTAACAAACTCGACGAACAGGTGCGACTATCCTCCGTGCTCCTGTGATCATCATGGCAGGCTAACCTGCGACTGTAAAGAGGAAGGAGAGGTATGTTCCCCGTAGATCTAGCTAAGAAACTATTTATCTTTAACGTAAAAGCAGACTCGATTGTATCGTAAGAGTGAAATACACCTGACAGGTTAGGGTCGCCGAGTGAAAAAAAAAAGAAGAAATCCTTAAAGAAGAATTCGTAGGGAAGGGCATAGTTTACGGGGGTCGTTTTAAATCTCGATGCGCATCGTTCACCATCTGAGAAGAAAGGCAACTTCTCCCCCAGCTCGGTCTGGCGCGAAATAGCCTATCGCGTTTAACTCGGTTCCGTTCCTTTCGTTTTGTCGATTTCATTTCGAGTCCTCGGCCCAGGAGTGCCGTCCTCTTCTGGCCAATCGTCGTCTCGAATCTCCCTCAATATTTCTCTGCGCCTCTACCTCGGGTCGTTCTTTCAACCCTCCTCGAGATCGTTCCTCCCCCTTTTCCATATCTCTCCTTCTCGCTCTTTCTCTCTGCACCTCACAAGCCCTCCACCTTTGCCTCCTTTCTTTCCCACGAATTCATTGAGAAACCGCGGCCAGTCGTTTCTATCTCTCGAAAAATCGCAGACAATGCGACACCAGGGTCCGACAGATCTCCTTTGTTCGCGAGGAGCATTACTCTACAGTGGCTTCGAATTATCGAGTGAACTATGAAACGCTGAAAGAACCGGCGTGTACATCATTCCCCTCCCGCCATAAAACATTTTAACCAACGAATTACGCGTCCTGCTGGTTGTTTCGTTACCGTGTCGATTCCGCGATCCACCCCTGTGTAATCTACGTCCAGCCCCGAGAAGAAATATAAAACGGGTGCAACCAGGGGTCGTCGAAATAAAAACGGCAGACAAGGGAGAGGCTAATATCGGAGGCGCGTAAGGGTTCCCGTGTAAATTGAGAGGGCGGTACGCATATACGGTCGGCTCACGCAGAGCAAAACCTCCATAAATTGGAACGTGTTTACGCAAATCGCGGGCCAGACATTGCTGGCAGGTAGAGGTAAGGTGCGCGCGGATAGAGCTCTGACGCTCTCCCTCCTTTTCCCACCTGTCTCGACTGCCCTTCGTTCTCGCCCTTCTCTCGAATATTTATTGCACTCGACTTGCACAGGTAACAGCCCAGCCCCGGGGAAAAATGTTACGCGCGAAGAGAAAAGCCAATGCTTCTTAACGGATCGCGGTCACTTCAAGACCCTTCAAGACCCTCTATCAACTACCTTTCAATCTCGGAAGCAAACGTGACAGGCAAAAGTAAGAGGAAAACAAGGAGCTCTTCCGAAATATCTGTCACTTTTACAGCTCCTGCCATCATATCACGAAATAATACGAATGCTCGTGCTGCAAAGTTACGCAAATCCATCGCTTCAACGTCCAGTCTCGAGTCACCTGTTATTGCACGAACGAATTTCCGTGCACAATGTTGTTTCGTTTATCGCGCATAAGGCATCCTTGACGTCGTTACGAGACGAGATAAAGCCTTCTTTGTCCCCGCGGTGAGGCCTGTGCGTTTCTAAGAGACCAAAGAGTTATATGCACTAGCGTGTAACGTGCTCGAGTCGACGCACAATGCCGTAAAACTCGATCCGCGAGGCTCTTGTCCGTGACGAAATGACCGCGAGACGCGAGCACCGTGAAAACCAGCCGATCGAATGCTACCACTGACGTTTCCTCGTCGCCGTCGTAATTTCCACAGACCGCAAAAGCAAACAAAATGCAGCAAAATCGATCAACATTCGCGCAGACGGAAGCAGCTTGCGGAATGGCAGGCAAATTGCCGAACGAAACCCGGACCGAATCAACTGTCGCCTTCGCGAAGCGTCGAATAAATCGTAGAAGGTGCGTTATTTGCAGACAGGTGCACGGTACCGACGCCGCACATACCTTTTGACCGTTCCCTCGTATCGATCGGAGCGTCGTTGTTCGAGGAAAATTTGCAGTTCTCGTTCATCTAACGAAAAATCCATAAAGGGAATTCGCGACACGCGTAGGCGCCTCGTGTCGCGTGCACGGATAACGGAAGTGGTCGATCGTTGGTCGGATAAATTACGGATCGAATGTCATCGTCGACGGGATCGTGTGCTGAATTGTAGAAGATCCACTACCGTATTAACGACGGAGTCACCGCGGGCGAAAAAGAAAAATGTACTCGCGGTTCTCTCTACGTAATCGCAACGGCGTTCCAACAATTGGTCCCATGGTATTTGAGGATATCGCTTCGTACAGAATGCGATGCCTTAACGGGGTGAGGGTCCAATTACCGGCGAGTTTCAAGAGGAGAATTCAAATCGACGGGGCCGGTGAATAATGAGTAAAGGCAGCAAGCACCTTTTCGTGCGCTGTCTGCCAAGTTGCCGACAAAAGCGATGAAACGATGGTCGTAGGGGGGCACAATATATTCCTCGTTTCGCGAGCCCGTCCCAGGGAAACCTTGGCTAACAACGAAAAGGTGAACGGGGGAAAGGAAAAGATGCAGAAAGTAAGAGAAAGAGGCGGGAAGTTCTATAATGCATAGCGGGGCCGTGAGTTCTACCGTGGATTTCGCATAATACGGCCGGCATTTCACGAACACGCTCAGCCAATTTGTCGCGCCGTCAACTCGTGACTACGAATATATCGAAAAAGAGTGGGAAGAGTGCGAGAGACTCTGTCTCTCTCGTTCTGCAGCTTTCCCTGACCGCTGACCTCTCTCTCACCCTCTGTCTCTCGTTTTCTTGCCCCCCTTTTCCATTTCCGCCGAACTCGTTGGAGTTTCTTCTCATTCGGACCCATTATCTGCATCTCGGTAGACTTGGCCAGAGGGCTGTGTGTCGTTAGGAGTAATACATACGTAAATTATATTATTTCCCTTTGGTCTCATTTGGCACGTGTACTGGGATATTTTTGTTGGCGAGAAGGAAGAGCCCCTTCTAAGGCCAGGAGTTTCCGTAACGGAGTCAACGCGAGCAAAGTTGTCAAGCGCGCCGTTGACCGCTGAATAATTGACGATACCGTAAATAATTGAGGAAACCTTTTAGCGGATACAACCTTAAACGCGCCCGGTGTTCCCATAACGAGAGAGGTCGGGATAAGGCACGAAAGGAGGAAATAAAGAACGCGGGCCGGATCTGCGAGGCGTGTAAAAGTAACAGCTGTAAGCGCCAGCTGAGAGCGGAGTGGGGGTGGAAAGGAACGCAAGGGTGGCATTTACGAGAACGCGGTCGGTTATGAAAATCCTTGGAAAATGGAAACTCGATGGCGGAAACTGAGCTCCAGCCGCGAAGTCGTAGAAACGGAACGAGCGTTTGCAAGCTAATTATTGTTTCAATAATTAAGTCTGTATTTCGGAGTTCGACGATTGAAAGCAATCACTCTCCCGGGTCTAAATGCCGAGGTATTTAAAGAAGCAAAGGGTATCAGTGTTGAATAGTTAACGAGGCGTTGTCAATCCTCGATTAACTTTATTATCGTTTTCAGATCTGTCGTGCAAATGAATATGCCGCCGCGAGGGAAATTGTTTCCCATAAATCGACTTCTCTATTTCGTTCTCGGTACTCTAGCGATCGAGTTCAATCCGTCGTTTAGGCATCTTCCAAAAATACTTTCGTTAACATCTCTCGATCTATCTACATACCTGTTCAATAGCCGCACTCGATACGCCCCCTAATTAAAATTCCACTTAACGGGCCGCCATTCGACTGAGAACTACTCGAAGGATAATCTTGATCACATTTTCTACTTAAACGTGACAGCCGGTGCATCAGAGATTAATCTTGGAAAATTTACGTTGCAGCCTCGTTAAATGTCCATCTCAATGATCGAGCAACGATTCCCAGCCAATGTAACGGCCAACGTAACGCGCACACACGCGCTTGTTTTTTCCTTCGCCCGCGGATATGTCTAGAGAGTAAAGGTATCATACGCGCGATAGAATTACACGCCGCGGAAAATACACGGGGGAGTTAAGTCGAGAGAAGAAAGGCGAGCTGTTAAAAAGGAGTATCGCGTTGTCGTTGTTTCCTGCCGCTATTCCCGTTTCAACCCCCTTTGTCGCCAACGACTGCTAGTTTCCATTCCCCCGACTGCGACACTTCGTCCCTTCCGAAACGACAAGACCGTGGAAAAATAAAATTCCGATTCCCGTGGAGACCCTTGAATTTATGTCGAAACCTCCCTCCATCAATTACGAATTTGTGTGTCGAGAGGCGGACACTCCGTGTTACACCGACCGAACTTGTCCACGCGTCGCAACCATTCCATTAGTGTACGTTCGCCGGCAACGAATTTATTAAAGGGGGAAGAGATTTCCGTGCCCCGTGGCGGAGCAAAATTCCAGGGAACGGAAGCGAAAACTTGGTCCAGGCTCGTGTGTAATTGTACGAACATGAGAAACGAGCTGCACACCCGAGGAGAAGTGTTTTGACCGTGGTAAACTCTTCTATGGCAAGGAGATTGTGTACCTGGAATTGACCAAGAACAATGAGGCGGGAACAAAGGTCGAGTAGACAGGAAGGGACACGCGGGGGTAGACCGTGTCGACGGGCGAGACGGTGGAGAACACGTCTGGTACCTGAAGAAAAAAGGTGCACAAAGCTTTCGCTTCTATCGACGACGCACTACGTGGGCACGGTCGTTCTTTATTTTCCCCCGCTCGCGAGCTCCTTTTTCCCCATTCAAAACGCACGGCCTTCCTTCCACCTTCTATCAACGTGTCGTGGACAGCCACGAAACTCCTGCTTTCGGTGCGAATAATAAACAAACGATCCATTCGTGTCTTAATAACCCTCCATTCCCGTTCCTCACGTAAACCTAGAAATCTCCACTGGGGCTCGGGGCAATTCGACACGTATATACACGTGCGACTTCGTTGGGGGCCAACGGAGAAAAGACAGAAAGATTTCAAACGGAGTAAAGTGCCGAAAGGAACCTCGGGCTCGGTGAATCACGGGGCAATCGTTGAAACGAGCGAACGCGACACCGCGTTCCAGGAACGACTCGTTATCAGGCCTTTGTTAACGAGAATAACGCGGTAATCTTGTAAAACGAGCAGCTTGCGAAACAGTTTCGTGTAAGCGAACGATATCTCGATCGGTTGGCGCAACGGCCAGGTATGCGTTTCGCCATCGATTGTTTAACAAACAGAGAGCCGACAAGTGGCAGGTGGCATCGTTTGCAAATGAAGCAGACCACCTGAGACGCGTAAATGAATTGACGAAGAAGGAGAACGGATGAGTGGCGAACAGCTGGTTGCAAGCAACATCGTTGCACCTGAGCTTGCGAAACTGTTTATCCGACGAAGCTGCAGCTCGTCCCACCCTTCCACTTCCGCCGCCATTTGCCTTCGCGCGCTTCTGACAAGGTGTCAACCGCCAAATAAATATCTCTCGCCCGATTGATTCGTTTCCATCGAGCAAACTTGAAACGCGATCCGAGTACTTTGTGTCGGACCCTGCACGAGACAAAAGAATGGAATGCCCGTGTTGCATCGTAATTCTGCGATCGATCGACGTCGCGAGAGCGTGTCGACGAACGGTGTCAAAGAATAATTCAGGAGGGTGAATAAAATACAGGTACAAGGGGCACGATAGGACGTCACGTGGAAAGGTGCAAAACACAGGGTCCGTGACCGGGTCTCGTTAGCCTCGGCATTTTCGTTGCGACATTTACCGGCGAGAAGAGGAAACACCGGACGAAAGGCCACGGAAAAGTTAAGCCCGTGATTACGATAACGGTATTGGCCTGGTTAATTGCCAGGGGAACGCGACACTGGGGGCACGAGCGCGTTTGCAACGATTAGGGGTGGTTAGACCTCCAATTACAGCCATTCAACCTTTTATTAACGTTCTGTGCCCGGAACGTCCGTTTCCAGGCATCTGTGTATATGCTATATTTAATCCCCGCCCCCTTCGACACAGAAACGCGAACGAGGATGAAGTCTGTGAACGCAGCGTCGAACTAAAACGTCCGTGATTTAATCAGTTCCGTTTGATTTCAGGAATTGGTGTTAACCACCGAAGGGGACAGAAGATTGAGCCCGCACACGAGCAGAATCGTAGTCAGCAACTGCTCGACCGTGATCCTGGCGAACTCCAGCTTAGCCTCGATGGTCGGTCTACGCTTCGTGGACCTAATGAACATAGGGAATCTAAGCCTAGTCAGACAGAGTTTCGAGCTCTCGCCGCGTAGCACGCGCACGCGGATATCCGTGCGGAACTGCAGCATCGACACGATGCCCAGTTTCGTGTTCCGCGGCGACGTGGAGGTGATCAGCTTCGAGAACGTGAGGATCGGCCAGCTGAGCGCGTTCTCGTTCGCGAACCTGGTGCACACGGAGACCCTGAGGCTCGAGAACTGCCGCATCGACAGCATGGAGGCGCAGGCGTTCAAAAAGTTCGACGTGAGTTACTTGCACGTGATCGGCGGTAGCTTCGGCGACCAGGTGCCCAGTAGGACGATGAACGACGTCGAGGTCTATCACAAGTTCATGTTGGACGGCGTGAGAATGGGCACGGTGAGAAGTGAAGCGTTCATTGTGAGGAGCCCGCGCACCGTCGCGATACAGAACTGCGTCGTGGAGAGCCTGGAGAGCGAGGCTTTCGACGTGACCGCGCGAGGCACGGTGATCATCAAGAACAACACCTTCGACAGCCTCTCCGTAGGTGCTTTTCTCGGAATACGAGCGGATCCCGAGGCGAGAATCGCGCCAGCCTCCTCCCTACCCGCCAACCTGTACGACCTTATCTTTAAAAATAACAACGTGGTCAATTTCGAGGAGGGCTCGTTGATGTTCGACCGGGGTAGCTTCCGTCTCGAGCTCGACAACCTCTTGATCGACCAGCCGTGCGACTGTCAGATGCTACCCGTGTGGAAGAACAACATTCTCAATTACACGAACGTCTACTCGAGGTTGTACATCAGACAGAACGCCGCGTTCCCACTTACGTTATCGCCCCAAGATACGATCAACGAGACCCCCGAAACGTTTCTATGCTCCGGCGACGATGGAGCCGGCGTGCCTACGAGTTTCATCGAATACGAGACACGACACTGTTCCCTGGGAGGATCTATACTAGTCTTCGTCCTGGCCATCGCGGGCCTGATCGTTCTCCTAATTCTGATCACCTGCCTGATCGTCTGGTGTTGCAAGAGGCGCCGCAAGGACAGCAGGAAGAAATGGATCAGCGTACCAACGGACACACCTGACGTAGTCTCGAAAAAGAACGGTGTAATCGGCAGAGAGGCGGCCACGTCGGCTGCACCGGTCGACAGCCGGATAACGATGGTCGTGCCCGATGGCAGGCTCTACAGGGAGACAGAGTTTCACGTGATCGTGGAGAAGGCCGAACCATTGACTACCGAGTTGTAACACGAGCCTTCATACGGCTCGACGACTAGGACCGTCGTTGCTCGGGTCGAAGAAGAATTCGAGTGGTCCGACACGTCGAGCCGTTTTCGGGTGTACAAGCTGTGAACCAAACGGGGACACTCTGTATCGAAGCCAGGGTGTTGTTCGACGACGCGCGGCGAACTTGTCCACCGGGGTTTTTTCGAGTGCCAGGACGATACGGAGCAGCAGCTTGTGAAGCATGCGCGCAAGGTGATCGATTCGATCGACCAGTTAATGTGTACTTCGGCTAGAGTGGAACTCTTATTAACGAAGAACCAAGTTTTTCACGTACTATTATCGGTTAAGCCGTGTTGCGTCTTGAAAGCGAACACAACAGGTGGATCGATCACGTACCGCTCTTGTTTTCGATTTAACCGACTATCCTTCTAGTACAAGGCAGTTCGTAAGCTTCCATTTACATATCACGAACGAGCACCGATTATCCAACGCGCACCACCCGGCTCCCATGTACGTATCTGCCAGCCTATTTTTTTTTCTCTCCCTCCTCCATTGAAGGCAGTCACGTTCCTCTCGACAATTAAGAATTTTTCCTCATCGTCCGCGATCGAGGTCACGCGCATGGATAATCGGTGGGCGTTTTTAGTTAAGTTTATCGTGTTAAGTAGCTTCCAAAAGAGGGCCAGTGCCGTTCGCGAGGATTGGACCGAGGCATCGTTGCATCGATACCGGAAAGACGACCAGCGGCGAAACGGGAAACGACTCGAAGACGAAGACAGATCGGGGAGGAGCAACTGACGGCACCAACGGGATACCCCGAACTTCCTGGACAGGTGTAAAATACGCGCCCGATCGACCTTTTAGCACTTTGACGCTTTTAATTCGACCGATTGGCAGCACGCTTCTCGGCGAACCATCGTATACGTACAGAGACGTTCGATTCTCGGAGCAAGAAACATAATACAGAAGGTAGCTGAATATTCTTGACTTCGAGGGGAAACCGAAATGAATCGTTCGATCCACCCACCGAGCCGCTGTATGACCGTACGATTCTAATTGCGTTTCTCGTTGTGCTTGTATCGCAATAAAAGATATTACCTGTCACACCTTGACAATACGACGTAAATGAATCGACGCGTGTATATCTTAAATAATACTTAAGTTAGGCGAAGAGTGAATGCTGTAAGAGAGATCGAAACATTATCCGAACGCCCCACCGTATCGGTCTAAACGAGAATCCATAGTTAGATTTAAACTCGGCCCCGCAGACTCGTTAATTTATTGTATCATTTCATTGCGACCTGTTTATTTATGAGCTTTGGACTTCGCCGAATAAATTGTTGTTACTGTTATCAATCCGTTCGGTATCTAATTTTGACGAACGTGCCCGGGGAAATAGCCCCCCCGCGTGTAATCGATTACGCCGCGAGGGAAAGAGCCGGTTGTCTCGAATTCGTTCGCTAATTTCGACACGGGGATGCCTGAATAATGCAGACGCGCGTTTAGCGTAAAACCGCGGGCGTTTGGTGCGCCGAAGGTGTCCGTATCTGTGCTTTCGGGCCGCCGTTTTCAGCGATTAATAATAGACTCGGCGTAATTCCTTCTACCCTGCGGTTCGGTCGTGGTAAGCCGGCCAGAATTTCTCATCGAACTGGACGACGAAGCGAACATGGACGTTTAGAATTCAAGAAACGGGGTAACATTCGGAACGTTGAACGAGCGCTCGTGAAAGAGGCGATTCGTTCGAGTGGCGGAGCCGAACGTTTTGCGTTCTAAAGTGCACCGCGAGTACAGTAAACGACGCTTTATCCGCCGCGTGTGCAGCTATCTCGCGCACGTGTTGGCCATGCATTATTGATGCAGCCGACACTTGCTCCCCGTAACTACTCTCGCGGCTTATTGTTTCTTTTTGCCCCGCCCGAGGTAAGGAGCAAAAATTGGTCCTCGGAGCATCCCGAGATTATTCAGCGACCTTCCACGTCGTCGTTACCTCGAGCCCCGTCAAGGTACGCCCAATTAGAGACCTTGCGCGAAAGGAAACGAAACGGTCGGAGGCCGATTCGCCTACTGGCCACGTGTTCGCGCGCTACGAATATACGTGTACAATTATCGTATTTCGGCGACAAATTAAGTTTTCTAAGGACGGTTTAGTTGTAATTATCGTGAGACTGTGATATAACGACAGCCGACTGTATAATTTGTTTTACAATGAAGTACGTCGTACCATCGATGAGAGGATAATAAAGATAATGCTGATGCACAGAACACGACCACCATTGTACCCACGCTTTTTCGATAATCCCGTAATATATTTTCTAACAGCGTACCGGCCGCTATTTTTCTTCCCCTCTTTATGTAATGGAAATACGAATGCCCGCGTCATATTTGCACGAGAGTTCGCCGTGTATCGGTGTCGGATCGATCATCGACTATTTGCGGTGCCGCTTGCGTAAAACAAAAAGAACTACAGTGTAAATATAAAAACTACAGTGGCTATTGAACGCGCACGATTTTTCCGGAGTATAATGCACCGATTCATGGACTCTGTTTCAATAACGCAATTATGCCCAGGCAGTGACGGTGATTCACTTGAAACGATCGCGCCGAGTGATTTGCTGTTGAAGCGACGCCAGTTGAATATTTCTATAGAACCGACGCCTAAATGGAGATACTCGTATGGTGTCAACGGCGAATGATTTTCTTCATTTTTGTTACGGCTCTTTTTACGGTTAAATTATTCCGGTGTTAGACTGCCAACAAAGGCGGTATTCCATTTCAGAGTCGGCTCTTTAAACGGCAACTGATTCCACAGAACGAGAGAATAGTGATTTAGTACTCACCTGAATGGAAGAACGCCGTCGAGAGCCTGGGAGACCGTAGGAGGCGAAGCCAGAGCAAATCCCCGTCCAAGTAACGTCGAGTGCATGGAGAAAATCCTCTTTGCGGTTTCTTGCATCAGGTCCAAATCCTCTTCCACTTCTTCGTCTGCGGAGGCACGGAGAAATTTCGATAAATACCGAAACTATTAACGGGTGCATACGCACGCGTTTCGAATTACGCGCAAAAGACGTGTGTATTGTAAAAACAAAAAGAAAAGAAAAATTAACATTGAAGCAATACGTACTAGACACAGGCGGTAACGCAAGATTTCTCTTCATCAGACTTGCGGCACAGGCTCCTCCGAGGAATGACAATTCAATTTCTAAGTTTTTTAAGCCGTTCCCCGACGATATCCAATCGTATCCAATAACCAGACACTTGAACCCATAAGTAATTGCTCTGTCGTTCCTCATGTAATCCGAGGCGGTTTCCAACGAGAATATAACTTCGTTTCCTAAGATGACGAACCAGTAAAAAAAGAAGAGAAACTTTAAGCACGCTGAAATTATTGATTGAAATTGTTTTGATAAACAATAGCTTACCTGGTAATACGATCGCGTTTTGAGGCCACTGGCTTTGCACATTGCTCAGTTTGTGTAGCACAGGCCAGTGCAAGGGTACATCATCCACCGAGGACGTTCTAAACCAAATAGGACAGAACAAATTGTATTGCGACGTGTTTCCAACGTAACGTTCTAGTACAGTATAAACATAAGCTCGTTCTATTTACCCAGTTAGAGAAGCAGAAATTATGTTTGGAATGTATAATTGCAAATAATCTTCTGGCTGAGCCGTGCCACATTCTGGCGTGAATTCAATGGTTAACCATTTTACAGTTTCCGGAAAAGTGACCTTGTAGTGAGATACCGTGGCAGGTTTATAAGGATGGTCACTCTCCAGCCACGTATAATGGTGACTAGTAGTAATCGGCGCAGAGACATGGGACTGAGCTTCGTTTTCTTGAGACACCTCGGATGATCCCATTGTGGATAATAAATTCAGTGCCGCGACGTGCGGCAACATTTCTTGTATTAGCGTGAGAACCTGAACCCCGCTCTAAGACCAAAGATAATTTATTAAGATCAGCGTGAGAAATAATATATCGTTTGGTAAAAAGATATGCAGAAATTCTAAACGTTACCCTGGGATCCGATGTAGCCAGAGGACTTATGTGCGCCATAACTAGCGGTAAAAGTGTTGTCACGAAAGTCGCATTTCCAAGCACTTCCGCAGCTACCACTTCTTCCGCCCGTTCCCTCGCTAGGGCGAAAATTTCATTCGACCTTTGAATAATTGTGGCCGTCATGGCGAGAGCGCATTTTCTTGCCTGCACCTCGACCATTGCTTTACTCGTGTGTTGCCAGTCGGAATCTTGAGGATTTGAATAGTATAGAATATGCGGTATTTGACCCCTGGTCTGTGTTGTGCCTGCGGAAACAAAATGTGTGTACCGTCTACGTATAACGAATAACATTGTCTGTTTCGAAAACATACCGTTGAAGCTCAACGAGCAAGCTGTAAAAGTGAATGTGCTTCCATCTGGTCCTTTAACAACACTCAAACCCCCATCGCCATTGCTCGTACGTCCACCGCGGTTTCTCAGTCTAATAGCATACTTTACATTTTCCTTAATGGGTACAGGCTTATCAAATTTTAATTCTACTATGTCGTTAACACAGTCATCTGGCCCAAAAGAGCCGCGTGTAAAATCGAGGCTACTCCAGCGCTGAATATGGGATGGATCATTACCTGTATTATTTTGCTACAAAATGAGCAACGTAGTAACATAAGAAAGCAATCATTCTTACGGCAGAAATTCGATAGCTATACTTACATCGTCAAGTAATTCGAGTTCGTAGTCGTACATTCCGGAACCGCCGTAGATTCCTACGCCTGCAATAACTATGCCGGACCTGTCGACCGAAAAACAAATTGCGTCCGGCGATCCATTGCCGGTGTTCCATGATCTGGTTTGATTCACGCGTGTAAATCTCGAGGGTGTAGTGTACATAAGTCTGCCGCACGCGGCCTGTAGCTCATCCTCGTTCCCGCTCGATTGTGCCGCCAACTCGGCGATCACTCGGGCCAACAAATAACAACAATGAAGTACCAATTCTGGCAGTGATTGGGTCTTCTTTTTGCAAAGACTTTTCTTCACGGGGACTAGAATCAAATCCAACAGTCTGTCGAGCACATCGCGGAACGACCAGCTTACAGCCTCCTTCCCGGAGCTTTCCACTTGTGATTTGTAACTAATCTGCTCCACTAAGATCGGGTATTGATGGCTTTCGCTAGAATTGATCATTAGCAAGCCAGTATTGTCGGACGGACTAAGCTGCAATTTTATGCTGTCGCTGCTATTCATGATGTTATTTAAAATTGGAAATGTACATCGAAGACGAATACTGGGATTGCATAGAGCAGCCAAAACGGCTGATAGCAGACGATCTTTTGTAGTCCTTCCTTGTTCCTGTAAATGTTACACATTACGTTGTGAATATCAGTTTTAGGATGATAAAGAAATGCTTACTCTATCAATTTCTGATAACAGTTCGCATAGGCATGTCCACTTCAAATATGCTGTCGGATAAAATGCATGATAGCAAGCCACAAATGTTCTATGGCACTCGTCTAATATGCTATTTGTCATCTTATTGCTTATGCCGGTGGGACCTGAACGAAAAATATATATTACTTGTTCTCGTTGTACAACAAATATCAATTTTTAATAGGGGTCGAATAATATGTATTGTGTGTGAACTTACTTTTGCCCGACCGCGTTTTTCCTTTACTTTTCGTACTTAATGGCACAGTATCGGACAAAATTTGATGGAGCAATGCACGCACCTCACCGATGCATTCCGCTAGACGTACCGATTCGGCTGGAGTTTTCTTTCCAGCTGTAAACCATTAATATTGTAGTATAGTAAAAATGTAATATTTCACAAGAAATACATTGCCCACCTTGACTGGGATAAATTTCATTGGTGTAAGTTCGAAGTAAACGTAAACTGGCTTTGCTAATGTAAACTAATCGCTCCACTTCGAGTAGCGTGTGAGAGGAAGTAGTATGAACGATGGCGTCATTTAGTGCTGCTTTTAGTGTATTCCAACTCCATTGAAGAAGGGATATTAATGATTGAAAGCATTCCTGGAATAATGTTTTTGATTAAATTTTCAAATAACTAACATCGGAGATCTATCTGTATTTAGTACACACTTTGGTCACTGTCCTGCTGAAATCTCTCTTTAATATGTAAACCGGTTCAATTTCATCTCTCTGCCTATTGGGTGTTTGATTTTCAGGTGTAACAATCCGATACAATAATTGTGGAATCTGACCTGCATTCACGTCGGTTCCATTATTAGATCTCTTCGAAGATTTGAAGTAAAACAGAACTCTGTGAAAGAAGCAAAGAATGTAAATATATTATTATGCATCGAACATTTTTTAATGGATGCTTCAGCAAGATTGCAATTTTACTAACTGATCTTCTGCCGTGACCATTCCTTGACCACCTGATCCACAATCACTAGACGGACCTCTAACTTTAGCCCATGCGACGTACCACCTGTTTGCTTGAAGAGCAATTGGTTCATAAAATAGAATGGAATATTTTTGTCTCGGCCCACATTCGTATGGTATTTCTTCCGATTCGGCTAGAAGCTCGCCGTCATTTTCCTGATCCCCTCCGTCCATTCCGATATCGAAAAGCTAAGATGATATTTAATATTATTTTTTCCATAATTCAAAATTAATTCTGAACTTAATTCAGTAAAATGTAGATTTCTCGTAATTAATACCCACTTTTATTTTTGCCGTATATTCTCCACGGCCGCCGAACAATCCGTAGCCTCCCAGTAATATATCAGTATCTGGCATAAATCTAATAGCCTCGATTGAATGTGCAGAATAGCCCCAACCACCGCCATGACCTAAGAATATATTAAATGTGCATTTAAAAAATGACAACAAAAAAATATTCATTTTTTTAATCATTTTTTATACTCACTTTCGAATCTATTAACTGTAACAAAATCTTCACGACTGTACACTTTGGCGTTTGTTGATTGATTACATTCATTTTCTTCTACTATAGACAAATTTTCGTCCTGTGCTTGCGCGAGGGTGTCCAAGCAGCCCAATAAATGCATTGCTGCTTGAGAACGCGTTACAAAACAATTAGACACTACAGGCAAAGCTAAACCTGGACTCAGAATGGATGCTTCCAAACCAGGAATTGTTCTAGCCTCCGTCGATATAATGTTATATAAACTTATTTCGCTATTCATAGGATTAAACGTCCAAATCACGTTGTACAACGGATCTAAGCATGTAGCACAATTACTGAAGTCAACTTGATCCGTCCCACTGTAACTGTTACAAGTACCATCTCTTTTGCTTATAACTAAACATTTGAAGGAATTTGCGTGATCAGTTTGATGTGGAATTAGAACTGAAACAATTTGTTTACGGATAAGTACACTTGTTAATATAACAATGGAGCGATGATACACAAGAGAATGACATACTTATGCAGCTTTTATTTGCCATAACGGTACTCCTTGTTAAACTAATAGAATTGATTTCGTCAATTTTGATATAAGTTTGATCTCCACTTGCGCTAACCCATGTTGCTCGTCTACCCCATTGCGGGCCAATATTTGGAACAACGTTTGGAAAACAATGACGTGGTTGCGTCCTGTCGGAACGACGACCAGTTTGAGAAGTGGTATTAGTAGATTCGTTTTGCCCGTTCCACCAATTTATCCCCAACTGTCCTTTCTGTGTATAATAGATGCAAGTATAAGCACACTAGTTATGTATCTCGACCGTAATGAAACCGAAATTGATACGAACTTGATAAGCCCCAAACGTAAATACTTCACCCTTCGAAGTAAGTACAACCGTATGATTACTACCAGCCACAACTTGCGCTGCAATTCCTTGTAATTTAACGAGGACTGGTCCAGCGTGTGCTACTAAATCACCAACACCCAACTGACCATATATATTGCTTCCGAACGTGTAAACTTCTCCATTTTGTAAGAGTACCACTATATATAATAAAATGTAATTTTTAAACTTTCCTTGACGAATTTTTTAGCGAAAGATAGAAATTGTATTATCCAGTATTACCCGTGTGATGTAATCCGCATGACACTTGAATTACAGGACTATCACTGGGTATAGGAACTCTAGCTGGTGGTATGCTGGCAATTCTTGCTGCATCGCCTCGGTCAACGTCGCTTCCGCCAATACCATCTTCACTTATCAAATTGGTACCCATTCCTAATGCCATCTTCCCAATACTTTTTTGCATTACACTTGGCCCAGCTATTTCATCAACAGCGAATATTAATATACGACGTAATTTGCATATATACGCGGCATACTAAACAATTTTATATTATCCGCACCTTTCATCTTCATTCCATACTTCACAGTACTCGGACCCGCCTTTGTCCTCTGCTTTTGCTTGGTTTCCCGCAAACGTCTTTGCAAATAATCCCGAAAATTTGAACTTGATCTACCTATAATACAATACATCCAATATAGAACAAGGTTTGGTCCAATGTTAATTTAATGAGTTTTACCATTAGTGCAGCTTTTTCTCGCACAACTTCGACAGCATCCACATTCGGCGCAACCACTGTCACCTTCGCCGCATCCGCATTCCCTAATAACACAGTTACAATATCATATCACGTGCCACGTTTTCTTTTAATTCGAGTGCAAGATATCTACGTACTGGCCTGGATTTCTGTCTGGACGTATACTGCTTAAACATGCTATACTGTAGCCAGTACATTCTCGGCATACAGTGCAAACCATACAAACACGGTGCCTCCACTGATGTAACCCTAGTGGACACATGCCTCTTATTTCTTCCCAGTCTTCAGTAGCTTCCATACCATCTAAACACATACCACAGTATTAAGTTTTCTATTTTTTGCATAAGAAAGAGTAAAACAATTACCTTCTTCCGTTATTACAAGTTCATCTTCTCCTGCACCTATTTCCACGGCAACAACGGAAACATCTTTATTTACAGCAGCGTGAACTGCTGTAAAATCCCTACCACATTGCCCTTTATTATTAATTCCAAATGTATATAAATGTCCTTTGTTAGTTAGTGCTGCAGCATGAGCTTTCCCTAACGAGACATGAACAACACAAACGTCTGTGAGATCAGTAACTACACCCGAAACCGGATCACTATGCAGGGTATCCTTGCCAAACATTAACAGAGATCCCTCTTTCGTAACTAAAGCTGTAGACCCATTATTGCAAGCAGCATCTACAATAAATTGGCCATCCACCTTTGCCATCTTTTTTTGTTTAACAGGTTTAGGCTGGCGTCTGACTTTACCTAAGAATACAAAAATATTTTACGCTAGCGTAACATAGTGCTATTGGTCTTACGTCGGTATTTAGTAATATATTTACTATTATCGCCATCCTCTCCGCGTCTAGCGGTACCAGCAAACAAAACTGAACCATCTTCCATAATCATTACAACATGTTGACCATCGTGGCCTGCTGCAAAATTAACAAGCCTGGGCCCTTTACCAAGTGTTAGTTCGACCCATCTGTTAGGCCTTGTGTTACTTTTCATGCCAAGCGACGTTCCTTTCCCGCTATACAGAACCTTTAAAGACGATTTAAAATAGACAGTTTTCTAATACTGTCGAGACGAAACGAACAGTGGGCTACTCACCTTTCCGGACACAGTTTTCAATAAAGCAAATTCTTTTCCCGCTGTTACTGTAGCAATTTCATCATCGCAGCCTGGATTTAATATATGCGCAACTTGTTCTTCGTCAAAAGCAGCGTATCCAAAAACATCTACACATTTTCTAGCCAATTTTAATGGTAATTCCGATGCAACCGTTACTGGGTTGCTTAAAGTATTTATTGTTCGGACTACGAAACCATCTTGCTAAAACCAATGATATAAAATTGATGTTACTTTTCACTATACGTTTCATTAATTACTGTAAAAATCTATAAGTATGATTAAACTGACATCTTTTCCGGCTGTAATCATTCCCAAACATTCACCATCAGAGAACATCACAGAAGATGACCAATCGCGACCCTCCAAAACCGCAATTTCGGTAACTGCAAGTGTCTCTGCATCTATAATTAGTAACTCGCTCTGTTTACGAGGTGTGTACTTAAAATACAATGTGTTCTGAAAAACAAAATTTAATTTAACGAAGACACTCGTCGTGCATTGATACATAAATAAATAAATATTCAATTATACTAACATTTGCATAACCAAGCCAACCCGTTTCTGTTGGATAGAAATCTGCCTTATGAACATATATATGACCCCAAATGGTTCCACCATGGCCACTGCCAATTTTTAATAATCCTTTGCTCGTATGCAGATACAGGTACTTTCCATCGCTCACAAAACTTCGTCCATTTAGTATTATATTATTTATCTCATTTGGTAACTTAAGCGTAGAAGTATAAATCTTAGCACACTTAGGAACTCCGTACGTGATCCAATCTGGTCGTGCAAGTTTCCCGAGTAAAACCGCTTGCACACTTCTTTGCAAAGATGTCAATACACATGGCATCTGTAACATATAGATTACAATTTAAAATCCACAAAGTATAATACAGTTGGCCACGATGTTCGGTAATTATTTACTTGAATATTTTGAACTGCAAGTGCTCGAGGGCACATAAGTAAAGCTGCTATTGCTCCTAATAAACGACCAGTATCACCTCTAACAACCACAAGACTTAATAAACATGCACAAGCTACTGCTGTTAAGTGGCTTCCATCATTGGCTGCCGCAGACTCAGGGCCATGCGAAGTTGCAAGATCCAATAATAGATCGAAGAGTGGATCTATGAAAAAGAAAGATAATTAAAAATTGCTAAAATTTTATGTATTTCTATTTATGTGCACATTACCAATAACATCGTCAGGTTCAGATTTCAGGCCTTCAGGAAGTTGCCCTTGCAATATATCCAATAAAGCTGACAACGCTTTTGTACATAAAACAGGTTCAATTGTTCTACTTTCCCTCATCAATGTGAAAACACTTCGTAAACCAATACCTACAATCTAAAGATAATGATATTTAGATATAATTCTTTTTTAATTTAATGTGTACACAATAATGTTTGCCACTACCTTTGGTAAGCTCTGTATGGTTGATATCCTATCCTCATCATCACTTTCTGTATCATTAGTTTCGCTATGTTCTGGTGGTGGCGGAGAATTGCAATTCGATGATCGATAAACTTCGTTCGTCGCCCTGGCATACCTTTCCAGAATAGCACTTCTGACGCTACCAAATACAGAAAATGCAGAGGCATTGCAAGATAAATCTATTTCCGGTGGATTGTTGTAATTTAAATCGCCACTTAAATCAATCTGTGAATATTAAGAGTACAAAATAAGTCAAATTAAGATCAATAGGAAATAGTAGAAGAAATGAAATAAGTAATACCTTTTTCTTATCCCTTTTATGTACAGATTTATTTTTTTTACATTTCCTCCATTCCTCTTTATTCCTGAAAAGACAAATAAACTAATGTAAAAAACCTTTATTACTAATAAATATTTTATCCAATACTTGATATGCTTTAATAGAGGAAAATGTAGGAATGAGTATTTAAGCAAAGTATTAAAATTTTGTTGCATTTAAGGAATAATTATAGAATTATATCTTAATTGCATTAAAATTAACACAAATTATCAATCGTAATTCGATCGTGAAGTATTTTCTAGATCATTATTTCACTATGCATGAGAACTGTCAAACTGACAAGCTATGGAACTGAAATCATCCTTTATAAACAAACCAGTTTTAGGTTACATTAAAAGTCTAAGGAGATTATTGTATTATCTGATAGTTCCATGGGCATTAAATGATATATTCAATGGAAATAAAAATAAATTGGATATAATTTTTATAGGAACCAGTTAGATTGGTAAATGACAGATGAAGTCACCGCCAAAAGCGTCAGGTAAACAAAGCTTAAAGGAGGTTATACGCATTTCGCACCTCTGTGCTTCCGCAACACTTTTGAAGAGATCATAAAAGCATTTCACATAATTCTCCGGCTCGGGCAGCAACCTATCGTGGTCCCCAGACACCATGTTTCGCACAAAATTTTCAACGTACGGATCACCAATTCATTTTCGTAATACTACTATTGATCGTTGACATTCTCTCGCCTTCCCCATGTGATTGCATCGCACGGTTTTTAAAGGGAGCCATTCGACAATTTTTATCTTATGTATTTATTTATGCATCCTGCGGTATTAAATTCACAAATGATGGACAATCTAGCAGCGTATTATTTTTTATAACATTCGAGAGCTATCAAATATCCGTTATTTAATGTACAATATATTAAGAAATTCGTCTTGAGCGTCAGTCAGACCGCGATCGCTTTGCGACTTCGACTTTCGATATATGCATTATCGTTTTGACGCCAAATACTTTTCGATACAGCAACAGTATTGGAATAAATTACATTTCAAATTTCTGTTACTATTTATTAAATACGTTTTCTAATTATCACACACATAGAAATGTCTAATTATCCGTATGTTACAATATTATTGCACATATATAAATACGTGAATGGTACACATTTGTCAAACATACTACAAATTTCATATACACATTCTACAGAAGGCATAATACTTTCACAAAATCCATTTATACTAATCGAAGAAAGAGCAAATTTAAATCGTTACAGAATTTTCCTTTGCAATCAATATTTGTACTTCACAAAATAAATATTCAAAAGAATATTTGTATAAAATATAATCGCCAAATTTAATTTCAAAATAATAAAATATAAAATATTCTTTAGAATAATAGAGATTTATATATGTAAATATAAATTCTTTTCAGCATTTATAGAATATTATTTATCCACGAAATATTCGAATTATTCAATTCAAACTCAAGTTTGAATGACATCATATAGGTACCGTATTTAAAATTTATATTACGTATAATTAGCATGATATTTTAAAGGCAACGAAATGGAGTGTTGAAAAATATTGTACCGTTTAGAAAGCTAATTAAATAAACGCTAAATAGATATAATGACGTAGAAATACTTATCACATAATATATGATCCTGGGATTGAACCCCTTTCATAAAAGATAGTCCAGTGCGCGTGTCCTGTTATGTTGAGATTACAGTTTTCAAGATATCGTGAACATAACCTAAAAAACTTGACTTAAAGATTGAACGTGCATCTAGATTTTTATTTCACTGAAGAAAAATAAATAATATAAGCATGCGCTTCTGAATCCAATTGTACCATAAACAGCTAATAAGAATTAGTAGCGTTCGAATATCTTTCTGATTTGATAGAAAAAACATAACCAAATGACAGCTTTCAAGCAAGTATGTAACATTTCGACATATTACTTAATAAGTTTATTTGTTAAGCTATTACTACTAAAATCCATTTATTTTCAGGTAGCCTCCTTTAATAAATATGCATTCATAGCAGTAAGCTGATTTTTGCTCATCATATATCTCTGAAATTGCATTTGGCTATGTATTTAAAAAGAATGACAAGAGAAACAAATGGGAGTATGAATAAAAGATTTGATTAATTGTAATGAAGGAACATTATGTTTGTGATATATTTTTAGTACGTATTGTGACGAAGTGAAATACTTTTGAAAAATGCGATGCTTATGGTTATGGTAAAAATATCACTTTCTTTTACACAGCTGCTGGTTTTAATTATATGGAACGTAACAATTAGTAATACACATGTCACTTGATTGTGTAAATATCACTTAGGAAGTGTATGTGATAGAAATATATTTAATAGTATCAATATAAAGTGTGGGAATGGGCAATTGCTTGTGTAAAGACACACCAGAAGAACTAGAGGCATATAATGAATACAATCATACAAGGACTGAAAATACTATACTACCCGAAACAAGTGTAGGCACTGTTGCATCTAGTAATGTATCGACTACTAATTTTAAATTTCCAACTTTAGCCAACATTGATCAATTAGTATTCGAAAGTCTTGGAGTTATGGGTACTCTTGTTGATAAGTGAGTATTAGAAACTATGTATCATTTGGATATGCGTGTAGAGCCGTAAGTTCGTTATCACATTTTTAAATTCATCATTTCTGTGTATATTCAGTCAACAAGAGCCTCCGCCTGCTATGTTAAAATTACATGCAATTGCTGATAAAGAAGAAGGATGGATACAAGTTGTCAGTTCAATGGTTAATGTTATTCCTATGCACCATCCATTAGGCCCTTTAGTTATTATTCTTTTATTAGACGATTGTGCGTTGCCCTCGAAGGTATAAATTTTATTTTCTGAATGCAACTTATTATAATAAAGAGCTTTGGTACATTTATTTTAATATTTCAGGAATCAGTGTTACGATTATCACACATGTTTGAATTATCTCAGAAACATGGAAATGTACAGACCAGTGCAACTCAGCAACGTAATATCTGTGTAGTATTGAGTTGTATAGCAGAGAAGTTAGCTGGCCCAGGAAGCATTGCTATCTTATCTGTTAAGATCTTGGATTATCTCATTTCGAATCTTGTAAATAAAGTTAACAACATACTTATATGCACGGGCAAATAATATTCTTCTAACAGAACTTGTATTTCTTATTTTCATATTTTTATAGAGGGAAGATATTGATCCTCATGTGGCATTGTATTCGCTGATAGCTTTAGAAAAATTTGCGCAAACTGGTAAGTAGAAATTACAGAGTAATCTGTACGCATATCGATATATTTCAACATGAAAGGATTAATTATATGTATTTTATTAGGCGAGAATAAAATAACCATAAAGAAACGTCTGATGGCAGAAAAATCAAATCCATTATTAGAATTGGAAAAATGGGCACTCGAAACTCACTATGTACGCCGTCAAGTAGGCTTCTGTGCACGGTGGTGTTTAGACAATTTGTGTAACTATTAAAATATTAATATCATATATTGGAAGCAGGCAACGATTATAAATATTACATATATATATATATTTTTATTTATTTTTTTCCAGTTTTAGTGGAAGGTAGGAAATATTCTCACGATTCAGTTGATATGGCTGGTATTAACGTAATGCTAAATACAAGGGATGTAAGCGAGTACCTGAAAATATCTCCTAACGGTTTAGAAGTACGTTACTGAAAGTACAAAAAAATGAATTATGTACCAAAACTATTTATACTAAACATTGTCATATTCTTTCATTTATGTTTTGTAGGCTCGAAGTGATGCATATACATTTGAAAGCGTTCGATGCACGTTTCAAGTAGATTCTGGAATTTGGTACTATGAAACACTTGTCATAACTGCGGGCGTGATGCAAATTGGGTGGGCCACAAAAGATAGCACATTTCTAAATTATGCAAGTTTTCTCGTATGTTTAACGCAAACTTTGCAATTAAAACCTAAATATTAACTTTTCTTATTTCATTTCGTCGATCAGGAAGGGTATGGTATAGGCGACGATGAATTTTCTTTGGCCTATGATGGGTGTCGTAGATTAATCTGGTATAATGCAAAGAATGAAAAATATCATGATAGACCATGTTGGAAAGCTGGTGATATTGTGGGTTGTTTACTAGACTTGAACAAATTAGAAATAATATTTTCCATAAATGGTATACAACTCAAACCGTGTGTTCAAGTTTTCAAAACAGTGCGGTAGGTACACGCTATTTGTATATTCGGATCTACTCTGGAGAAAAATTGATTTAATGCTTCATATTCGAGATGTAAATAAAATAAACGAAACACATCCAATGGATATTTGAAATGTTCCAGGTCTGGATTTTTCGCAGCTGCCAGTTTCATGTCATTCCAGCAATGCCTTTTTAATTTTGGAAATGTACCTTTTAAATATCCTCCTAACGATCGCGAATATCAGAAATTTAATGACTACGCTACTTTGAAGCCTGAGGAAAAGATTGTGCTTCCTAGACACATATATTTAGACCAACTGAGGAGACTAAGCATTAGGGAGGATTCATGTACATTATGTTTTGACCAAAGAGCTTCAGTGAGATTACTACCGTGCAATCATAGGTAAAGTATATTAAATATGAATTGGCAGTGCAAATAGTTAATACAGAACAATAAAAATGAATACTCTTTCAGAGGATTCTGCCAAGCGTGTTCGAATCAGCTGGTAGAATGTCCACTGTGCAGAGTTACAATCGAAGAAGTAGCTCCCGATAGCACATGACATCGCACGTGTGAACCAGCATTTCTTAATACTCTTCCACTACCTTTCTCATGTTACACGATTCTCAGGAACTGTCGCGAGGTAATCACAACTGTAACACGACGTGTGTATCACGTATTGGATATGGTTATATTTTATGCATTTCTTTTCTTACAATATAGTATTTTAAACCAAGAGAAGGACTACAAATCATTCTCAAAGAATAAAATCGTATTTATATACATTATAATTCTAAAATGTATAATTCTCAATGTGTTATCCATATATGCAGATGTAACATATAAATTATTATGTTGTAAATTTAAATTACCGGCTGTGCGAATTAATTTCCTTTGATTTTGCCTAAACACATATCGCATGTAATTAGATATTTAAAATAATATAGCCAAATAAAATTTCAATATTTTCTTTAAACTGTAGACACTTGGAAAAAATTAGTATTTGCAATTTACATTTGTATTGTTACGCATGTATGTTATATATTACCACTTTAATATTTGTGACTGGTTCACAAACATATATCTCGATACTTTCACTCTAATACCAATACCACAATATTAGTATTTCTAACTAATTTGCGGTTTCATGTATTTTTCCATTTACTTTTGGTGTTCGATCAAAATCGTTGCCGGTTCAAAATAAATATGTATAATATAACGTTAAACTGAAATATTCAGTTTTGTTTGTTCTCCAGAAAAATTGCATTTTGGTCACATACGTGGTACATTAAAATGAAGCTATCGAAATATAAATATATTTTGTCCATGAACTTGAAGTTCTTCTCTCTTAAATTATGAAAGTCTGTATTACCTGTACTTGTCAGTATTGACAAGCAAGTAACTAAATTTGCGCTATAGTGTAAGATTAATTTTAGGGAACTGTAAAATATTGATATATTGTAGTATATACGGAAGGATCATATATATATATGATATATATACACAAATAAGTTCATTATATTCTTGAGAAGACATAAAATGTTATCTAATGTATAACTTTGCAAAACTTTTCGATAAACTTTATTGATTTTCATTTACAACCCTTCCTATTACTTAATTCGCTAGCTTATACATGTATATCGAATCGTATAAGCCTCGCTTACCCCATTTTTATTTTCGTGTACTAAAGAGAATTTCATTGCCTTACAATTAGCAAATTATTCATAAAAGTTCCCTTTTATTGTTTCTGTTAATGCTATGGCGCGATTAAAAAAAAAAAACTAATTCAATCTCCAATAAATCCGGAAGATTAATAATGGAGAAATTGCAGTTTATTGTGTATAATGAAAAGTTATAATTTTATCTGAACGTTAAACATGTTTCGATATTAAAAACATTCAACGTACGCAGTAAATATGCATTTCTCTATAAATTAAAATAAAACACGTTTAAAAAGCCATTGGAACGAGAATTAAAATTGACAATATCGATATATTCGCGAATAATGGGGAACGATCTCTCGATTAGAAAAGTTAAATGTGCGGCCACGGGGGCGCGTTGCAGTTTGTTACAACATGGCGGGTGAGTGAGTGCCTGTGGATCGAACGAAGCTGCCCGAAAACACGAGGGATTTTCAGCTAACCCGTGGTGTTTGTGGGTTTCAGATATATCCTACATCCAGAAAGAAGACCTGGACGACTCTGACGAGGGTGAGTACTGACACAGAAATACAGTTTTGATGGTTGTAAATGTGCGCGGAAGGGGTCGGCCGTTCGGCACGGTGGCCCCACCATCGAAGCATGCCAGTGTCTGGCGTGCGTGGCGGTGGCGTGGTCGTAAACTCATAACCATTTAAGTACGTTCTATATTGCATAATTTTCGGGTTAAAACACCTTAACAATCCTATTCCCACCCGAGATATCATAGTTCCGACACCTTTTAAAGGGTGTCACGTTGCAGTTCGACTGCAAGCCGTATGTCATGCCGTGATTCTCACATGCGCATCCAAGACATGAGAGTTCTTCGATGGCGTTATATCGGTTAGAGGGCGCCACGAATCGTGCCGCGCTGTGTTTACCTCGACCGCAGGATAAAAAAAAGGAGAAAACAGAAAAAGGGCACGCGGTCGCTTTGCGTCCTCGTGTATTGTTCCTATCTGTTTTCGTTTTCTTCGCATACCAATGGAAATACCATATACTTTCCAATGTTACCTCGATACGACTATCTTTGACTCGCTAAATCAATTTATAATTGGCAACACGTTACAATGGTTAACGAGTACGTACATTGTCTCCTCATTACAAAGTAGCCTGAATTTTGATCTTATTGCGTGCTTGAGTATATAAACGTTTCCAAGGATTCGTTCCCCAATACCGCCGATTTATGCTTTCAAATAGAAATTTGGCCGACAGATATTGTTAAATATTGCTCCAGTTAAAAATAGTATTATACTTTGTATAGAATCGATTTCTGCGTATCAGTTTCGCTTGTATTATACATTTGTTACATACAGGAAACTTTTTGTATTCATCAAACTTAAAGGGTTTCTAAACCTATGAATTCGAACCAAATGAAAGTATTCTAGAGGGTTGAAGTAAACAAAGAGGTAATGCGCGGTTATTCGCCTATCGGGGTTACTGATCTTTCGACATCCATGTATGTACTGGTGCCATCTGGCGTCTACAAAACCAAACCAGATTATTAAGTCTTGATAAACCTACCGCGAACGATTTTAAAGGGCCGATGAAACTACGTAATCGAAATGTCAAAGTTTATAACACTTTTGATATACAATTAAATCACTTTTGATCTATAAACGCGTAACTGCGCGTAAATTTTATGTTCACTACTGGAACGTATCATGCGAAAACCTTTATCGTAGCATGCTGTGAACCTTGTGGGCCGATAATGTCGTTCTGCGTATGTAGGGCATCTACCTTTCTTTTTCTCGTCCCCATACTTACAAACGCGCCCATATACCGTTGCCGCTAACTAACTCGTAGTTGGTTTTAATCAACTTTATCAAACATTCCAGAGGTCGTTTATCAGCATGGCTTACTTGTATTTCCAAGCGCGACCAGATAGAAAAATATTTGAGTTTGTGTCTTTCGGTGCTCGAGGCAACAGCCAGATTTAGATCGCATCGATTTGGAAACTGGCACGGATTCCTATTGATGACAATTCAAACGATTCGTAGGATAGGTTCAACTTCTTATCGATCTCGCCTCTTTAGTAACACGCTCAATAACATCCGCTTGCTCATATGTACACGATGCTAGAAAATAAAGAATAGTTAAACAAGGTAAAAAGTAATCCATGTAAGAAGTATGTCAGTCGAAACTCGCACAGGTTCTTTTAGTAAGTGAGTAATCCTTTGCGATTCATTGCTCGTGTATCCTATTTGATGACGTGCAACAGCCGCACGTGACACACCGCTTCCTGATTCATACTTCCGACTTGATCGTTCGCTCGATCATCGACTTTGGCACCCGAAGAATTTTTTTACGGCCTTTTGAGCCATCCACTTCGTTTCGGCCAATCTCGCCCTAGTCACGTTTCCACGAAAACAGGTTCCCCCGAACGAGCAACTCGGCGGATTAAATTCTACTTATTTCGGAGTCACGATAACAATAGTCCCTCGTTGCGACGCAACACGGTGAAACGACACGTTCGCTGAATTTTTCCAAGTCTGACATATAGCGATGACTGCGCGGGAGCAACGGTAAGGAAGGTGTAGTAATCAGTCGCGATTATGCAAATGATTCGGTGACTGGCTGCGACAGCTAGCGGGTCGAACGTTCCTCGGGTATCAATGAATCCTTCTTTTCATTTGTGCAACAATACCGCCGTATTTGCGAGTCGTGTCGTGACTCTTGCTTAGCTGGGAAACACCTCGAAGCTTAGATAGGAGAGGAACGTTTGATCGCCAACTTAATTGAATTCGTAGTTTCCACGGAACAGCCATTCTATACTTTCCCGCATTGGACACCGAGAAACATATCTCGAAGGGTTAGTAAATTGCTGTTGCAATTCTCGCCGAAGGGTTTCGCAAAGGATGAACGATCGATCGCGAAAGTAGACCCGACGAGGTCGATCGAACTCCAACAGGTACGGGAGTTCAGCGAATCCTTGCGAAACATTTGCTGCAAAGAAAAGGGTGCAGTCTCTTTAACTGGCGCGTACGTTGCTCCCCATTCTGTGTTTGCGTTTATCGGCAAAGTGATCTCTTTTTCTCTTCTCTCTTCTTCTTTTTTTCACCATCCCGTTCGTTTTCTTCCCTTCGCTCCTACCGGCAGGACGTCTACGTCGGGCGAGGCGGACAGGGGACGGATCAAAAAAAACGGGAGAGGAAGAGGCATAGGACGAGTATAGGTAGATATACAGAGAAACTTTAATTTCTTGGCATTGTGAGGAGTTCCTTGCCTTTTCAGCCTTTTCAGTTCGGTGGTCTGTTTTTGATAGGAGGCCACGTCGTCTAGACACACCGGGGGTTGCCCGGCTTTTATAATCGCAACGAAATGCACCCCTCCGTGCTCGACGCAAAAATACCGGTTTTTTCCTCCCGTTTGCTCTCTCTCTCACACACGCGCACACACACGCGCACACTCTATTTCTTCCCCTTGCCCCTCAACGTTGAATTTCTCACCCCCTTAGCCTCGTCACCCCTTCGTTCCATAGCGACGTGCCGCCGCGTTACATTAAAATGATTTATCCTCTTTATTAAATTCGCATTCGAGGCTACGCGAGCGCATTCTCGGCTCACGTGAATCGAATCTCGAGACCGGATGCGGCACACGATGTGTCTCCTCCGGTGGCGGCTGACCTGCCTCCTCTTCAAGTGTACAAGATAGGCCTCCCTTCTCTCGGTCGCGGTGGTAGTCAAAGGTCACAGCATAAATTTTCGACCATTTTTAGCTCGAGATACTGTATCTCGTTAGCGATTGTGACCGTATTTACTTTTACCGTGGCGGTAGATCGGCCGCGTCGTTTAATCGCCGGCCTGACAAGAACGTTTGCTGTACGCACGGTTATCTCCTGCTATAAGATCCTTGCAAGACAGCGCGTTGCATCGCGTTGCCCAATCAAATATCGCGCTGTATCGCAGCTGCCGATCTTGTGGATCGAACACGACGCCCCGTGCACGTTTGGACGAATTTCACGGGGCCGTCTAATCGTGTCAGAAGTTCGTTATCCACCGATTCACTGCGGACGTATGGATACAAATTACACCCCCTGTTTCGATGGGCGATCCCAGCCGAGCCGGGTGGTGGCGCCTTCTGTCGTCGGAACGAACGTTCGAATGGCGGCCCGATTATTACATGACATTCCTCGAATACCATCCGGACCACCCTCGTCTCCGCCTGCGAGCGGTGGCTCCTTCGTCTTCGTCCCCCTTCTGGATTTCTTTCCATCCCCGTCTATCGCGTCCGCGTCCGTGGCAACGTCACGCTCTCCTACTCGCGCCTTCTCGCGTTCTAGAGAACGAATAGTCCTCCTAAGAAGCAAAAGGCTTCGGGCTCCAAAATAGGCGATACGAATGATAAAAGCACCCCCTTCTGCCTTCCTCCGTAGGCCGCCGCTTCCACCCACTACGCCTTCCCATCGGTCTCCGTCCCCCCCCCCCTCTCTATCTCCCGTGGCGTCTTCGCTTCCTTTGCATCCTGCTGTCAGCGGAGTAAGCGCAATCGAAAATCAGCCGCGCCCTGTTGAGAGGGAAACACGCCCGGACCGCGATATTCCGGCTCAGCGATTGCGTGAAAAAATGGGCATAGAATCAGGAGAGACGGCCAGATTGAGTTCGTCCCGATGAATCTTACAGACGTAGAGAACTTTTCTGCAACGGCGCCTCTTCTTCTCGCTTCGCGATTTTTTTGCTCCAATACAGCAGCCGAACTGCGTTGCACCGCTCTGTCCGTGGAAACATTTTTCGGAATTTCTTTCGTCGTTTTCTCTGAATCGTTCGGATGCTAGTGGTAGATTAAACGCGTTAGAGCAAATAGACGACGGCAGTGACGACGACGACGACGACGCAGGACGCGGTGGCGGTTGCGAGCTATACGATCGATTTGCGGCCGCCTTCTATTGTCGCTGCCTCTGTGTGTAAGGGTTTGCAGTAACCCCCCCGAGAAGGACGCTCTAGCCGACACCCCGATAGGGTAAAGGGAAAGACAGCGGGAGGGAAAAAGAGAGCGAGAAAGCGGCGGTAGTAGAGATAGTACGATTCCTCGTAAGCCACGAGCGAACCCATTCATAAAGACGAGGCCGTGACTAACGAGTAAGGAGAAACGAGCGCAAGTCTTGCGCTTCTCTCTCTCTCTCTCTCTGTCTTCCCCACCCCTGCTTCGTTACTTTCATCTTCCACCTTTCTCTCTCTTTTTCCGTATCGATTTCCTTTCTCCATCGGTTGCTTTTCTCCCACTGTTATCACGCGCGCTAACGAGTCGAAAATCTTCCTCCGTTCACCGGTTTACCCCCGCGCCTTTTGAACCATCCCCTCTGTTCGGGTTCCCCGATGATGGTTAATTAAAAACGCTTTCCCGTTGACGACGTCCGCCCACGAATTTGATAAACGAGCCGCACTTGGGACGGAACGTTCGCGAGGCTTGTGCGAAAAAGGATAGCACGGCCAAGCGGAGTCACCCCTTGGTGAATTTCGCGATTGGAATCGATTATCGCGCGCACATAAGCTTTCGGGGCGAATTCGATTCTCCCCGGAAACGATCGGTCGCGACCATTGCGGATACTCGTCGCGGGAACCGTCGTTGCTCCACTACATCATCCGCAAGAAACCGTGAAAATCGTAGGCACGCAACGGGTTGTAAACAGGATGGCGAAGCGATGACAATGAGGAACGACAGCCTTTCTAGTCTCCGGTCGCTTCCGCGTTCCATCACGTGAACCGTCCACCGAGGAGGACGCGACATCATCGATGACGACCGAGATGGTACTGGTTTTCGTTTTTCCCCCGTCTCGTTCACAGAGACATGCCCCCTGCCTCCGATGGCATTGTTTCGGGCTGTTAGCAACGGCCTGCAGATTCTGCCTTAAAAGCAGAGTTCGTTCTCTTCGGTGGTCGACTCCAAGTGCGTAGATGGCGAGCGAGAATCTTCTTATTTCTCGCGAAGCGACAGCCTCGATCGCCCTGTTCTTTGCATCGAGATGTTCTCTTATACCTTCATCGCAAGATCGCGGATCGGAGGCCGCTCCGGACGCTCTTTAAGACGCTTTCCTTTTTTCGGTAATCCGCGATCAGCAGGAAGTTTTCCTTGCCGTTCCGAGGGATAGCTTGACGCGCGTCAAGCGTCTTACCTGATCGGGAAATATCGAGATAACCCTGCGAGAGGGACTTTATTACAGCACTGGGGAAAGTTTTGATTGGGTTACAAAACTCGTTCGCTGAGGTATCGATGGGATAGCTCGGAAACGGAAAAGCTCGGTCTAAACTCCGCTCTCTCGCCGCTCGTTCTCCCTTATTTTTTCCCTTTTTCCGACAACCCCCCCACCTTGGTCCTGCGTTCGATGGAAACCAGCAGCCCTTCGCTCGCTTTTGGCCATTGCGCAGGGGTAGGAAGGGCAGAAAAGAGAGAGGAAAAAAAAACAATCTAGCTAATTTTTCCACCGCATACAGGGGCACTGGGACAACCACTGTGAAACTAAAGCGCCTACCCTACCTTTCGCCCATTCAGATACCCTTCAAAGGGATCAGAGGTACACGATCAAAATTAATCTCGCCGAAATGGCCAGAGACCTACAAATCTACGATAGCCACTGAAACGTCCCTGTCGCTAATTCCGTATCACTTCTAACCTGGATCCCTTTCACCGAAGGAATCTTCAGCTCCTATCCACGTCTTGCGCGAATAGGTCTAACGCGATCCTCGACAGTTTCGAAAACGTGTCACCGTTTTCACGGGGCACGCGGTGGACACCTTTGCACTTTATAATTTCCTTCACCCCATTCCGTGTACATACCTCGTCGTTCTTCTCACCGTGTCGTAATTTCTTCGCTCGAATATTTAGTTACCGATACGTGATCGCGTAATCATTACCGCATACGTGACTTTCATGAGCCGCCAGTAAACCTCGTGCTCACGTACACCGCTGGTACATCCGATTTCGCTATAGAACGAGCGTGCCAGAGAAACTAAATCATACAGCCGGCCTAAGGTACCGTATCGATGGTTCCGTTGGCGGCTACGAATTCTCGTCGATAACGCGAAGTTTATTCAAGAAACCGCACCACGAGGTATTCCATTAACCAAATCCAGCCGAGCCGAATGGAAGGGTGGCGTGAATGCAACGTGAAAGTAGCGTCACGGCGCGTAGAAGCGTGTACAGCTGGTGCGTTATCGGGTACCTTAACAGAGGGAGCAGATAAAGAGCATGGATGTCGTAACACCTTCCTCCTCGTCAGCCTCGTCTCCTTCTCTTTTACTCGAAAACGAGAATATGCAGGCGTCCGTGCTCCTCCGGGCGCAGGGTGCCGCCTTTTGTCTTCGTTTTCTTCTTTCGGAGCCGGTCGTCCGATTAGGCAGCGCGTGTAAATGTGGAAACTAGCTTCTCAATGGACGAGCCTGGCATTCCTCGCCTCTTTTTTCAGGCACGTGTCGTTTGTGTGTCGCTCGTATGTGCATTCCACATGTGGGTGCGTAGTGTAAATAAAATTCCAGGCACCGCAGCGTTCCTCGGCCGTGGCTCGTGGAAAATCGCGCCTCCTCTGTACCTCACTGACGAAACGTGTACAACAAGCACCTACCTATAACGATTCCAAGGAAACCTCACGGAACGGCGAAGGAATTAATTTCGTATTAAAGTGCCAGTAGCTCGTATCCTCTTCCTGTACAATTTGTGGGATCGTTGAAATATTTTTCGAACGGCGACAGAACGTACCGACGAACGGCGTAGTCGTGAATAAAATATCGGTCGACGTATTTCGTCACCGGGAAGTAATTACGTCATAGTCGGACGCGTCGAAGTCCCGTGGGCCGTTCGAGAGAAAATCGATCGGCACCGTACGGGTCGAACGTTATTCCATGTATTTTTAAAGCTTTTTTTCTCCCCCCTCGATTTAAGAGGCCGTTGGCTAGTGACGAAAGACCCCGTGTACGTCGGGAACGGAGGCAAAGCTCGTAGCGGCACGAGAAATTTCGTCCCTGGAATGTGCCGGTTCCCGCGCAATTGTTGCGACAATTTAACGCCGTTGTCTCCATCTCCTTCTTCGTAATCGCGCCAACAAGTTAATCTTTATAAATAGCCCGAGCCACAGTTATATTTAATCCTGACCCTCGCGGTCTCTGTTTCTGCGTTGATGCCACTCTCCGTGGCTCGCGTGCCTTTAACGTCGCCCCGTGACAGATGTGGTAATGGAAAATCGTAACGATCGCGGGATTACCGGAAAATCTGTATTTCCACGATGAAAATGGCGGCATCGGGTTGCTTCATTAACGTTCGACCGGCGCGATAAGGGATTCTGAATGACGCGAGTGCGGCCTTTAATTCAGCTGCAATCACGGTGAACGGTCCCGACATGGACGACCACCGAAATAATTTATCGAAATTCCCGGTTTGTGACCCGGTTCTCCAAAATATCGTTCACTCGAGATGGAGAACTAGTACCTACGCCTTCGTGAATAATAGAAAAGCGTCGCGCGAATATCCATCCAACCAGCGCATCATTCTGGCCGAGAGCCGTTTTTATCGTCGTTACCGTTTCTCGCTCTCTCCTCCGTCTCATCCGTCTCCCCCGGCGTCGTTTCTCGTGATCCTTCGGTTAACCTAAATTCATACACGACTGCTAATCGATCGGTCCTCTACGCTTCTATCCCAATTTTTTTTTACTTTTCTACATCCTTTACCCCCGTCCCATCGACACGATTTTTCTAGGTCAGCGTAAAATTCCGCAACGATCGATCGCTCATAGTTTTCGTTTCAATTTCGATTCGCGATGATTCCCCGACTTCGTATTGGACTCTAGAGGGGAACTACGAATTTGTCCCCGAGGTTCGACATCGGCCTCCGTGTCATCGATTAGTGTACATAAGTCGGTTCTCGGTTCCGACACGAGTGTTTTCAAATGAGCGTGCTAGAAAAGTCCATGCGAATTAATCTTGGAGCTCGACCGACAGTAAAACCGGACCGTCCTTACATTCCTGGACAGTGTGTCGCCCGCTATTTTAAGCCCGGAGTTTAATAAACTTACGTCTCTTAATTAGACCTACTTCTCTCCTCCTCTATCATCTCTTCTCTCGTTCTTCGCGTCTACATCTGACTGTTGAACGGTCGACGAGCCGCTTCGATGTAAATGTCCTTTCGCTTGATACGTTATACCGTCGAACCTCTGAATTTCTAATATCTCATATCCTAAAATATTCGAATATTCTCCGTTCGATTTATCTCTGCTTTTTCACGTGTAAGAAAAACGTTTCCCACGATTTTTTTTCTATTGCACAATCAGCTGGATATACCGTTGGGACGTTCGAAATTATCCCCGCGTGATGTTGAATAGAGCGTTATGTTTGTTACGACATGATCCCTGATTTTAACAACCTGACAATTTTTTCTCGCTCACTATTCCTCGGATATTTTTCAACTCGATAACATCGTTCCGACCCACAGAGGAGAGAAATAATTAAAGAGTCAGGGACGCAACGGAGCGAGCCTCGTAACTATGCTCCAACGATGCATTTCGAAACGAGATATTATTCCCTGTGGAGGATTGATAATTATTGGTACACTGTCAGAAATTTCTATAAAGTCGTCATGTTTTTGGACAAATTCTTATCATTGTTCCGTACCAGTGCGAAAATTGTGTTTGATAGCATTTTGCTAATTTGATTTTATGAATAAACGCAAAATTAACCATTGTCTTTCAACTATTTATGTATTAATACTTAATGTAAGCCCCCTTGTTTTCAAGTAACATTAAAAATGTGGTTTGGCATTGCTGAAATTAATATCCTCCAAGCGTCTCTGTTTCAACAGACGCCCACGCTTCATTCACCGCTTCCCCTAATTCAGTAATGGTGTTGAATTGTTTGCAATTGCTATAAACTTTTCTTTCAACGATACCCCAAACATTTGCAATAGGTGTCATATCGGGAGAACAAGCGGGTCGTGTTAAGACTTTGATATTTTTTTCATGAAACCGCTGCTTCGTGTGTTTCGATGTGTGCACCGCAACATTATCATGTTGGCAAATAAAATTGTCATCATCAAGACTTTCCGTAAATGGTATTAAAATCGTTTCCAACAATGTTGTATATTTTTCCGTATTCATTTTATGACTAACGTAACAAATTCTTTCTGTCGGCTTTGCATACTCCGAAATTCCGACTCATTGCAAGGTTTGTTTCATTGCTTAAATCGTTCCAGCGATATTTGCAGCCATCTGGCCCATCTAAATTGAACTTCTTTTCATCCGAAAAGATAACAGATTCCCATTCCTTCGTCCAGCACAACATGTATGCCCGCGCAAAATTAAGACGGGCTCGTTTTGTTCTTTTTTAAGGGCTGGTTTACGTAGCATTTTTGTCCAACGATACCGTCCAGAAGTATTTCAAGTATGTTGTACACGCCCCGTTGTTATTGCCTGCTCCAATTCAGCGCGAAGTTGTGCTGCACTTTTCGTTTCTTCAGCCACACATCTCATCAATAATGAACGTTATCTCTTCCACAGTTTTTGATTACCCCTTTTAAAATGGCTTTTACTGTAACTCTCCCGTAAATTCGCGTAATTATTCACCATTGCAAAGAAAGTTCAAAAGCGAGTGACTTTATAGAAATTTCGCATTCTTTCCTCCTACTTAATTATATTTGTATATTTTTCTTTAATTGGTATGGAACAATTGTACGAATTTCTAGAAATTTCGGGCAGTGCATAAGCCGTAGGGCGTTCGAAAATAATCATACGCGATATTCACAAATTTTTGCGTATACATGAGGTACTCCAACGTTGCTCTTTCGTTCCTGACGCCACGAGAATTACGTATACGCTGCGTTACAGCACTGTGCAGCGTACGCCCACTATTCTATGATACAATCAATGAATGACTGAGTGCGTGCCGCGTCGTGACTGTGTGAGTGGCCCTGATGACTTATCTCGAGCTCTTTCCCTGTTGCTTTCCGGCGCGTGCATTCATTTTTTCCATTCAAACGATCGACCATGTTTACGAGCAAAATTTACGCTGCACACGTAACGGAGATAAAAAGAACCGTTTCAATGGGTGGGGGGGGGGGGGGGGGGATTGGAAAATCGGAGTCCACGTAACACATAAAGAAAAATCTACGGCGAAATACACGGGGTTAATCAACGGCGATTGTACCCTCTTTCCGCGATTAATCTCGATGGAATTTGTTTCCGAATGAGGACAATTGTCCGCGGTTGCGACTGCTGCAGGTTCTCTTGCCACGAATTCTTTGCGCGAAGCGTTCACCGCGAGTGAACGTTCATGAAAATGGGCGAGAAGGACGGAAGCGCAGAGCGAAAGATAAAGGGAGAAAGGCGAATACGCGCTACCGACAAAGCATGCCTTCCTACTCCCCTGTACTTTTCACCGTTTCCCCCTCGCTTCTATATTCGTCGGTTTCTTCACCCTTTCTTCTTTCATCCGGTGCACATTAGCGACGTAAAACGTACGTTCGCCGCGGCAGACCGCACGCCACGATGCAATCAATGAATGACGGTGTGGTGCGGCGCGCGCACTGACCGTGATGACTTTTCTTATCTGTTGGTCTCTCCCTTGCACCTTCCCCGCCCCCTCCGCCCTCTTCCCTCTCCGTCTTATCTTATCCCCCGTTCCTTCTTTCAACGCGATTCGTCTCTTTTCCCTCAATGTAACCCCGTTGCTCCACATCTCTTTATTCCCTTCCTTCTCAATTCTCCATCTCTGTTCGTTCCTCTTTACCGCCCGCCCTTGCGTCCCTCTCGCACCGGCTCTTCTCCGTTCTATCCTAGTCCCGCACGTTCTACCTCCTCCGCGCTTTTTTTCACTCTCGTCCACTCTCTTCCTGGGCTCCCCACCCCTTCATCCGGTTCACATTACGCACGATGCGTACGCTGAGTACGAGAAGGAAGCGCCTCCACCCTTATCGCGGCAACGGTGCTCACCCGAGGCGCACTTAAAAGGTGCTCCTAATGACGGTCCTGCGCTCGTATTTTAAGGCCGCCAAAGTAAGCGGCCGGCGCCTCGTCGATCTCTCCTTTGCACGGGATTTCTCGTGGAATCACGAGCTACGCGGCCAATTGATAGCGGCGAGTGTCGAAGGCGTGGTCGTAAAGGTACAAATATAGCTGTCTGATTTGCTCGTCATCGTCCCGTTGTTGCATGTACTATATACATTTGGTACGAAAACAGTCGCCGGTCAATTAGTTATAAATGGGTGTTACGTATATACATAGCGAGTTGTGCCAAACGTTTATTGAAATTCTGCAGGAACAGTATTTCTATTACCGTTTGTGCGAATTATTAATCAGCATCGTAATTTCCAATCAATACGCATGTAGACGTCGTGATCAAGAATAGGAACGTTTTATTGGAGAGTGAAAAGCGTCCCCCGTTTCGGGTGTCCGTTAACAGAAGGGTGAATGCAACAGTTCAGCAATATCTTGCAAGGGTGTATGTCCTCCTTGTAAGGATCTATGAACGTACGAGTAAATATCAGCGTCGCCATTGATATCTGCTATCGTGCGCTCCTTGTTGCGATACTCGATCGGGAACGAGACCTTACCACCAAATAATTTGGCCGAAACCAAAGCACCACGTTTTCTCACCGCGTTGCCTCCGTTTATTCTCTCATAAGTATCAGAAGCGCAAAGCAGGCGACGAGTAATCAAATTGGAGCCGTCTCGAAATCCTCGAATGAGACAAGTTGCAAAGTACGCGCCGAAACTCGAGACAAGTAACGAGGACGACTAACCGGCGTACAGTGGCAGCCACGTTGTATCGTGGTGACGGCGTCGTCATCCTCCTCCTCGTCGTCGTCGTCGTCGTCGCCGTCGACGACGACGGTCGCTGACTATCGATCGGCGCGACGGCGGGCGTCGGCGTTGGTGCCGCGCGGTGGCGCCCCCGTCGTTTAGGTGGACGGCGACGGCGCTCTGCCTTGGTCGTCCGCCCCTGGGGGGTGGCGGAGGGGGCGGTGGGGGCACCGACACGCAGACCAATCATGCCTTTGGTGGAGCCGGCGAGAGCCCGGCGTGTACGTGAGTCCGCCACACTAAATGCGGATTTATCGGTCGACGAGTCGCGTTCTTGGCGTAAAACATTTCGTCCGTCCCCCCGTTTTGTTTTTTTTCGTGCGATCGCCACCGTTTCGAACAGTGTCGTCCGTCGTTTGTTAAACGATCGGGCAATCGCCAAGGCGTTCCCGTTTGCGGCGCCCCTTTCTTTTTTTCTGTTTAACCCGCGGGGGCGGTGGAGAACGCCGAGCAAGGATGCTGCGTCCTTCGTATCTTCGCGTCGACGTGTCGTCGCGATGGTTTCGACGGACACCCGTGTGGCATGTTTCGCGGAAGTTGGCGAAGTTCGAAGATCGCACTGGTGCACGGACGAGCGGTGGATAAGTGAAAAAGTGGCACGCTGGTCGGACATCGGAGGACCTTCGGTGAGATTCGCCTGTGGATTCGGGGGATGCTGCTGGCTCCGATGGGATCTGCGGTGGTTTCGTTCTTGCATTATCTTTCTTGCACTACGTTAAATCGTGTGCGCGTTTTACGCCGGACGATTGAAATTCGATGCCCGATCGGTGGGGTGACATCGGCGATGGCAAAAAAATCTGTACAACGAGCAGCGTATATTTCGAATGCGTTGCGGTAACCGTTCGTATGCAGAACGAAACGACGCGATAAACGACGTCCGGAAGGAACGGAAAATCGTATTGCAACGCAGCTTTAAACATGGAAAAGGTGGCGAGGATCTCGCCGGCCACGCATGGCCGTTTCGCCCGAAGAATGTCGTAAAATGCCGGCGTAAGGATCCATCTCGCCGGCCACTAACCATTTTCCAGCGTTCGCAACGCGGCCGGGACACCATTCCCGTGCGAACAAAGCGAAATCGACCGAGGAAACGCGAAAAGGCTGGAAAACGACTATAATAAAAGAGATTTCATTGAAATGCCCCGGGTCGCTGGCAGTGCCAGCGGCATCGCCGCTGTAACATTGTTCTTGTGATAATCGGGGCTCCCTTGTGATAGTTTGCTAGAAATGAATGTGTGATTGACGCGAGTGCGCGGTCTTTTATCCCAGAACTGACGCAACGATGTTTGTAGTGACAAGACTCGGAATGACACGTGGATACATGAAGAAATCGTCGGACTTATTGCACGCGATTGAAAAGGTGAGATTATTCGTGCACAAAGAGGGAGAACGATTTCGTCGTTTCCCATTTGGAAGTTGCTCGCATTTACGCCTAAAATTATATAACACGGATACGAAACGACGCTCTCTATGCCGTCGTAATACGCTGTTAATCGGGCTGAACAACGTGGACGTGAAAAATCTAGTTCACAGGAACCACCTAGAGATCGTACAATGGTTGCGCAATACTCGCGATGCTAGCGCACAGGTAACAGGAACATTATTATGCCCAGAGTCACCTGTCTCCCCGACACTCTCTCGGTTAATTGAGCAAGCAGTGAAAGTTATTCAGCTCGCTGCCGCTTCTTCTCCGCGTTGGAATAGATATTCGCGTAACGAGGGAGGAAGAACGTGACGGGGGTAGGTTCACGGGGATGGAAGGATAGAAAGACAGAAGGGAAAGGAAAATAAAAAGCGACAAGCTGCCGCGAAACATCGACAAAAACAAACGTTCTCGTCGCGGCTAATGAAACGCCTCCGGGGGTGAGAGCAGAGAACGAGCAAGGGAAAAAAGCCGGCAGGTTGAAGCAGAGGCAAACCTATGGGAAACCTGATGGAAAGGGTGAGAGAGGCGGGGGGGGGGGGGGGTTAAACAATCAGTCACCATCGGAATTAAATGGATTATTTTTTGGTGGTCAAAGTTTAGGCGCGACCGAGGGAGAAATTCGTCGATTATTTTCTTTCGCCGCGAATCGGACGGTCCGATGAGAAAAAAATCTTCCCCCCCCCGTTTATCGATCTGTCCCCTTTGTCATGCCACTTTTCTTTCCGCTCTTTTCCGCGCGAGCAACGGTAATTACCAAAACAATTGTATCAAGGGTTGAAGTACTCGCGTCGGGGTAACCTCTGCACCTGGTCGCTTCGATGCTGAGACGACAAAGCGGGAGAGGGAGGCAAAGAGAGGGAGAGAGATCGTAATGGTTTGTTATTGATCTATCACGGAGACTTACGCTTTCCCTTCTTCCTGTCGGTCTTCATTTTTCATCGATCCTCGATGAGGCACGGGGTGTTTAGAGAAAAATTGTCGGGAGTAGAGGGTAACGTATCGAGGGAGGGAAGCCATGCAAGAATTCCACTGTCGTTCTTGTAATTGCGCGTTTCGGATTTTATAAGGATTTCGTGCCGAAGAGGAATACAGATTTGTGGTAGAAATAGCTGGAGACGCTGTGAAATCTTTTCGTGGTCACAGGGCTCGATGACGAGAAGAGAGTTAATTGCAGTTTCAACTTTATTTTTCTTTTCCTTCTTTTTGTTTTTGTTTTTATTTCATTTTAATCGCGGAGAATACCAAGCGCACTTTACAAAATTATATGGCCTCTGACCTTTCCGATGTTTATCCTGCATCCGAGCCTGCAGTGGCTCCGAATCTTGTGTTACAGGCGCGTCGTTATATCTGAAAAGCCATAATTATACCACGACGTAAACTGGAACCTGACGGCTATTCTCGTAGCCGGTATAAATTATCGTAGGTGGCCCAAACGCTCGTCCGACACGTCCTTAATCATTTTCTTCCGCCTTCACATTGAATTCCGTTATTGTTCCGCCACGTAATTAAGGAATTACGTTCCAATAAATCTTTTCGCCCGTCTGACGACAACGGCAATAATTCCTGTTCATTGTTCCGCGTCACCACGTGACCGTTAATGGTCACGTTATTTTATCAAGCCTCGGAGAATTAACGTTATGTAATTGCATCGGCGCGAGGTTGCACAATTGTCGCATGTGTGACCGACTTACTTTAAATCCATCTGTATCAACCACGAAAAGTAATCGTGATAAATATTCATCGAAAGGTGTGTCCCCGAATAGATCGTGTCTTTTGACCGCTATTTTGGTCGCGCGTAGACGTCACCGCGAAATTCGATTATCCGATCGGGAATATCCATCGGGAATTGTGGGAAGCTGGCGGGCTTGACGTCATCCACTACCAGTATCGCGCAAACGTACTCCAATTTCAAGCGTAGTAACCAATCGATTCGGCTTAGTTAATAGAAATATAGCAGGACTTTGCCGTTGGTTTTTCAATGAAGCCGTAAAGTTACGTTGCCCCCGCGTTTTTTTCTCTTTTATTCTCCGATCGAAGCTAACATCGACTTGTTGCTCGGTTATTCCTTTCAAATCGAGAGGTGCGTCTGCACAAAGGTGCGCGCATCATTAACCCGTACTACTAACCCACTTCGTAAACTTCTTTCTGCGTTCGCGTAGCGCCACACGCTTCTCGTTAACGTCTTTGAGCGAGTGCCGCCATAGGGACGCTTACCCTGGCCATGAATTATAAATGATAAGCAGCAGAAGTTCCGTGCCTGCTCTAGTTATCCGTAGTGTAAAGATTTACGTTCTCACCCGGTGATCGAGTTATTATCGATTTCGCGGCAGTTAGTCGCGGAAAGGTGTACGTCAACGCGGACAAGCAGCGTGGAAAATTTCGAGCGAGGAAACTTTCGCTTTCCGATTGGTTCTACTGGTTAACCTACAATTACGTCAGTTGCCGTGCCACCTGTTATTACGATATACGTATTGCGTCGGCTCTCCCGTCGCATTTCATGCGTTGCTTATAGCGGAAGAAGGTGAACACTCACCGCGGTGGCTCGCTGATTATACGCCTCCTCGTAGCGTCGTGCACAGAAATTGCCACTAATTACGTCAAACGTTGCACGGCCCGTAGTGTCGCCACGGAGTTTACCTGCGTATACGCGCGTACAGCGTAAACTTTCCGTGTTCAATAATTAATCGCGTTCATAGACCTGCAACGTATATTCGAAGAGAAAATTTGAAAAAAAGAAGGAAAAGATATATAAAAAGTTTGCTCGCTTCCTCAGGTAGGCGAACCTACCTCAGAGGGAATAATTAAAAGTTCGCACAAAGTATTATAAAAGTCTCGTTGGTCAGGCGGTAACGACCGTGAAAGAGCATTTTAATCCCAGCTTCTCGAAGAAGAAAACGAACAAAAAGAGGATAAAAGTGTCGACCAGCATGCAAAATGTTATTTCAGACGACCGTTCCGTCATATTAAGCGCGCAGTACAAGAGAGCAGTAATTACTTTTCGTGGGACTGTCACGTCTGTCGGGGCTCGCTTCCACTGCACCGCTCGTGCTTCGGTTATTAATACCGTTGAATGCTGGTGCTCCTGTTAATCGACCGCGCGGCGATTCCACGATTCCGCGATATTTTCAATTCCGCCGACCGGGTCGCGCGCAACGCGAGATAACCGGAGACAGCGACCGTGCTCTAGGTCGGGGGAATTAAAAGGATCAACGGCTGTCCCACCGACGACTATACAAATCCCTCCATCTGCCTCCATTCGGAGCGCAAATTGTCTACCGATCGCATATCGAGCAACGGTATTGCGTCGTATCTTCGTACGTCTGAGGAGACTCGAATTAACGTAACAGCAATCCACGAACGGGGGTTACTGTCGCGAACGAACGTTCCCAGACCTGCGTGCAATTTCCGAAGCGATACTATACAGACGTTGTGGCGCAAGGTTACGACAGACGATGCACAGGTTCGCGAGAAGTTCGGACGGTCGAAAACGCGGAACAAACTTGATTCGAACGGTGTCGCTATAATTGTATCGGGATCATTCCCACACCGTGTGCACCGCCGTGTCCGTTCCTGGGCGGTGTAGCACGGGGATGGTTGGGAGCCGCAAGGTACAAGGAGAGGGTTCATTATACCGGCATCCAAGAGATCAGGATTTATCCTTTCTGCCGGGCCACAGCGTGGCAACGCGACACAACGGGGGTACGTTGGGCGCCGAAAATGTCGTTGATCTCTCGCAGTGGTGGAACTGGTCGGCGACCGTTTGCCATGTATCGGGGCAGGAGAGAGCGAGAGAGGCAGGGTGAGGGAGAAAGAGGAACGATCTCCTCTCTGGGTTCTTCGACTTCGATCCAGGCGGGAGCAAGCTCTCTCCCTCCGAAAAGGAAGGAAGGAAGGAGCCGACACACAGGCGAAAGGGGTGCACGCATGACCCTGAACCCAACCGGCGCGCCACCCGGTATAGGGGTGCGAAGCTCCGACAGGGGTGAGAAAGAGAAGGAAAGAGAGATAGAACGAGCACGGAGGAACACGGCGGACGGGAAAGGGGAGGACGCGCGTATATATGCCAGAGGGTGAGAGAGAGAGAGAGAGATAGATCGAGTGAAAGAGGGGTGGAGAGAAAGAGAGAAACAGTCAGAGCACAGTCCCCGGGATCAATACTCCCGCGTCTTGCGATCATTCATCTTGCCACGCCCCTCTGCGCTCTCTACTCTCTCTCCTGCTCTCTATTTCTCTCGTCCCTTTTCTATCTCTCTCCATCTCTCCTCTCCCATTTCTTCCATTTCTCAACCCCCTCCCACTCACTATCTCCTTCTCGCGTTCGCTGCCTCACCATCTTCATCCCCGTGGCACCGGCACCCCTGGTAATCGTGCCCGTCGTCGTTTGCCGCCCAATCCTGATATCCATTACGAACGAACGGAGAGGAACTTGGAAGTTATCGAAGTTATCGAAATGCGCGGGACACAGAATCGAGCCGGGGAAAAAAGAGAGAAACGGAAGCGAGCCACAAGCGACGGTATACGACGGTCCGTTCTCTATTCTCCGCATGGACCACCCTTGTCTGCGAAAAAAGAAAATGGAAGGTTTAAGACGGGCATGAAGCCCGCGGCACGTCAAGCACGGTGACGGATGTCGAAATCAATAAATAACCGGAATTGCGAGTGGGCCAACGCAACGGGGGTGTGAGGGAGGGTGGAAAAAAAGGAGATCGTTAGTAGCTACGTAGTAGCGCGCGTATATTCGTTGGCGTAACGCGTAGTACGGCTGCACTTGACTCGTCGTTGCACGTGATTCAAATGAGTTTCTGGAGCCCAGCCCCTACCTACCTCCCACGCTGCGATGCCAGAAGGCCGATAGAGGGGGCTGTACTAGGCCGGACGGCGAGAAAGGGTGGTCTCGAGGAGAAAGAGAAAGGGTGGGTGCTTGTTTCAGATAGAAGAGGTCGATCCGATCGAGAGTTGCGATAAAACAGAACCTAGAATCGGACAAACGCAAGTCTCCTCGCGAGATCGATATGTTGTTGCTCTCTTTCTATACTTTCTGCAACTTTTTCTCTCCCTCCCTCGCTCTCCCCCTCTCTCCCTCTCTCTCTTTTCCGCCCATTTCTTCTTTATGTATCTCCTCGTCGATATCTTTGGTTCCTTTTGCTTCGATCTTCTTACCTCCGCGGCTCGTGCGCCGCAGGAGTGGCCAGGCATCAAGAATCTCTTCCTTCAAGCTCTCCTTCTTTCGCCTGCCCACACCGTGCTCCCCCGTTGCCCCCCAATGTCGACTAAGAATGCTGGGAAAAATATCTCGAGGGAGACCACGAAGACCCGCGAATCTCTTATAAATTATCGTTTTGCGACAGAGGTAATTTTCATACTGCTCCGAAGAGCGCAAAAACGGAGACCAAATTCAGTTTCGCCTCGTTTGAAACGGAGCGAAGTTACAGCTGTCAGGAAAGTGAAATAATTCCTCACGGTCTTAAGGGGGTATTTGTGTATTGAACTTTTTTCTCGACTATTTCTTTGCATTTCTCTGAGAGTAGATACGTATCTTCGAAAAAATATCTGTGTCTAAGGATACGCCCGCATTCGTGAAAATAACGCAGGTACAGATATTAAATGTATCCCACACTTAAGTTTCGTATAAGCGACACAGAACTTTTTTTCTCGAAACCATGTTTTCTGACAAGGCTGACACGATATCTCAAGGTCTAGTTGCCCGATTTACTTGAAATGTAATTGAGGATTCCTTCGTTCAGCGTGCCACCACTGACACAAGTAAGAAAGGAGGTTGTACTGCTCTTTTCGTTTTCCTCTTTTATTTCTTAAAATCCAACGAGTTTTCCCCGCGTCGACGAAATAACGCGGAGAACAAAGTGACGGGAAAATTCGCGTTAGCCGGGGTATAAGAGAGAGCGAGGAAAATGGAAGAAATAAAGGAACAAGGTGAACAAGGTGTGGGAGGTGGCGGACTTAGAAGCAAGAACTGCTCCGTTTAAAGTCCCCGGTTACCCCTGCAACCTTCTCCTTTGAACCTCTTTCTTGCTATTGTCTCGAGTCGTTACGGGCACACTAGATACAATCTGACGGCCTTCTTTTGAGCGCGATACGCTCAGAAACGAATATTCGCGATTGGTGCAACGAACCAGATTGATTCGAGCAACGATTCGATACTATTACAAGTTGTCTCTCTATTACGCATAACTTGAATGAATGAACAAGAGAACAATTTCTCGGTTAACATAGATTCATCTACGATTTTGTTGCCCACAGCAATGGAGATCGACGAAGTCGACGACAATGATGTTGATTATAATCCGAGTCCCGGTGCTTCTGGTACTTGCAATATCGGTGGAAGTGGTGACGAAGGTGTGAGGGACGAGCTGCTTCTCAAATTGCAACAGTACACATCGTCGCACATAAATTTCTCACGGTAAGTTTTCTCACATTGTTTCACTATACGACACCCCGGTTTCGACAAGAAATTCGCAACCAGAGCTTAGCCCATTATCCGCATTGTATACGGATAAGTTGAAGAGTGTGACCGTATGACGCGAAGCGAAATGAACGTAAATGCAGAGCTTGTTGACGAGTGTCGTCTGCATGAAGGAGGCTCCCAGTTCAGCGATATCGAGCGATCGCCACGGACGAAAAATAATTTACACGCCGAACAAGCTCGTATATTAACCCTTTGCGGACCGAGCGCTCTTCACCGTTTCGTTCCAGCTCGACCGCGCTGTATTCGCAATTTCGTACTAGCAGGTCCGCGCAGGTTTGAAAATACTAAAACTAAGCCAAAAATTTCAATAGGCATGGTCTATTTCGGATATGCTACACTGTAGCTCTCATCTTATCTCATTTGGATTAAGATTGAGACATTGTCGGGCCACATTGTGAGGCCACAGTCGGGAGACATTGTCGAAACGCGATGTCGAGTCACACTCGACATAGGACCGCAAAGGGTTAATACCCGTAATGCACCGTCGGCTGAATCGTAAACGAAACTTCTCCCTTAAAATTTGCGGCGCACTTGCAACTGTTTTTCAACAGTTTTCGAATTTGCCTTACCGTTTGCCGCGAATATCGTCCATACTCGAAACCGAATACCCTTCGTCGCGATAAACGAGCAAAGTACTCGGTGCACCTATGCGTGCGCTTTATTTTTTTGAAGAACACTCGACGTCTCCGTGAAATGAAAGGAGACGAGTAGGGGGGGGAATGATTTTAAGGTGGAGGCGGAAAAAAATTGTTGAAACATTTGAGAGTGCAGAGCATCGGGAAAGGATAGGAGGAAAATATGACGTGCACGTAAGCAGACATTGAATAAGGCCCGCGATGAAAGAAATACCTGCTCATTTCCATACGGAGAAAAAGGAAATCTCTTTCGGCGCATCGGCGAACTGGTGCTACATAATGTAATGCCGAAGTCCTCTCGTGCAGGTTTCGCTTTTTCTGAACACCGGCCGGATGCAATGTACCCGAGAAGAGGGAGAGGAGAGAGAGACCCGTCCATAAATTCTCGAAGCGCCGGTAGTCGACGGTCGCTGTTTCTTCTGTGTACAACGAATCTCACGTTGTGCTTACCAACCCCCTTGACTTTCTTCTCTTCTAGTCACCCCAAAACTTTCGGCTCGAGACATTTGCCTCTCGTTTTTCCGCCCCTCTCGTTATGCATCCACTTTGCATTGCTCGTGCTCGAAAATGGTACCTACAGCAAAAATTCAATCTCAGCCATCGATGCGCGGAGAGAACAGATCGCGTTTATTAGAAATTGCCCGAAGTCGCGTCCGCCTTTTCGTTTCGGACGATTCCAACAGATTTTTAGGAAACGATCGTACGAAGAATGCAGCCTTTAAATTCGGAAGAATATGACGTGTAGGGGATATCGAGGATAGCAATCACTCGAGATTACCTACGGCGGGAAGAACTACTACGATCGGACGTGGCGGACCCTAGCCAAATATACACGGTGCGTCAGCGTCGCGGCGCGCGGCGTCGCGTCCTCCCTTCCTGCACCAACTGCCGGGCGCCTCGTTTGAGGTCAACGTCATTCGCTTCTCTCTCCTTTCTCGTTCCCTTGCTTCTGCCCTTTCCTTCATTTTTTTTTTTTCATCTATGCTCTTTTACGATTTCCCTCTCCCCTCGGTTGTTTCTCTTTTTGACACACGCACACGCGCATACACTACGCCTCTCTTTCTCCCCCCGGCTATCGTTTCAGATGAGCGAACTTTGGAACGTACGTTGGATGGTACCTATGTGTGAAATAGACCGCGCAGCAAAATTTAACGTCGTTCCCAACGACTCCGCAATCAGGGGAAGACAATCGAACTGTCGTCGTTATTACTTTGCTACCGATTATGAGATTACGTTTTTCTCTTCTTTTTTTTTAAGTAATAATTATTCTAAATCCTCCCCAAAGGGTCGAGCGAAGTTCGTGCGATAAATTTATTCGTTGCACCGTCCGTCACATTTTTTGCAAGGATATAGAGCCCCTTAATTGACACAGCTGATTTATGCACGCGTGTACGCGCGACACGAGGCGGAACGAAAGAAAGGAGCATCGGCATTGCGCGCCGTATTTCTTGCCCTGCTCCGAATTCAACTTGAGCATGATCACACCGCGGGAAACATAGTTCTCGAGTGGTTGCAATCGACCCGCGCGATCTGCCTGTTCGTCGTAGAAAAGATGCAGTGGTAACTCGAACGCCTCCACATAGGTTTAGCTTGGCTTTCACGCGTCTCCGTCGTTTTGGTTGTTCCGCGTGTTCTGTTATCGGTGACTGTCGATGTGTATCGGCCGACCTCGAGGCACGAGAAAGCGTGCAGGTTTCCCTGGTGGACCGTTTCACAGGTGTCAAGAGCACCCACACCATGTAATTAAAGGCGTGTTTCGTAACCGCGCACGGTCTTGCATGGTTTCCGATTACCTGCTACCGGCGACAAAGTGCTCGCAGGATTTCACGTGCAATTAGAAAGTTTCCTCCTCGCAGAAAGATGCTATCATCGACGGGAACGCTTTGCTTTTTAAACAGATGCCGATCGATTAGGCGCACTCGACGGTGCATAGCAATTTTCTTACTTGTATTGCAAATATTATCGCAATGGTAACAGGGTTCCGTTGCTTGCACCACTCATGTGCAGGGCGACTATAGATCTGTTAGTAGTTACTGTATCGGATCGATTGCACGTTCAGGAACTGTTTACACCGACGAACTAAATTTCATGTCATCGCATTTCATTTCATTGCAAAATTTCGTGCATAGAGTGTCAATCGATTGTGGAAGGCTTGTGTAATGGTATCGCTGAGGTTCATGCCAATATTAAATACAGCTGTCCTTCTTGTCTTATTCAATAATTTACAGGGTACTTGTATCACTTCCTGTTTCAATTGTGAAATCTGCTGTTTCTTCTGAACACAGTGTTCCCTCATCGGCGTATCGTGCAAGATTATTCACGAACAGCGAAAACGGAACGGTGACCGGCACCGAGGTGAATGTTTCTGGCGTCGCGATGCGTTTCCGTGAAACGCGAATGGTACACGCGCGAAATATTCTGGAATACCAACGGGTTAGGGACGAGCCGATGGGATGTTCGGATCGTGGCGCACAACGCGAGACGCGGCCGAAACAAAATACTGCTAAAATTAATCCGGACCCCTTAGGTCACGTCTGCAACAAGTCTAGACGACGACGAACTCGTTGACGACACGACTCGTCGAAAGCGGACGAAATCGTGTGGGCGCAGTGTATTAACTAGTTATGCTATTTCGACAAGTTTCCGTGTCGTTCCCCTTCTGGCCTAGTTTCTCTTCTGCGCCTATTTTTTCTTTTTCCCCCCTTTTTCCCCTTTTTTCTTTATAGGACGAACGTTGGAACGTTAAACGAGCAAATTATTATTATCGATAATTAAATAAATAAATTCAAGATATACTTGAGGGATCAGGCGAAGAATTGGCAAACATTTCGACGTCAATCATTTGCGGTCTTTTTCTTGAAGTCTACAGTCGGGCGACCGAAAAATGGAACGGTTTACGGTTTAGCTATGTTTATAATTTCGTTCGTTGCCTCGCGATTTACGTCATAGCTGACTGTTTCACTGTACGAATGTTACGTCGGCTCCAAAACGGCTAGATCCACGTGCGACCGATTATTGCAACAATTCGGTGAAATCTTTTGTCTGGATAGTTTTGGCGGTGTCGGTACCTCCGACGACTAAACATTCCCACACGCGTTGAACAGTGAAGCTCGCATTTCCTCGGAATTTTTCCTGCTCCAACGAAAACTAGGTTCGCCGGTCGAAACGTAGTCATTCAGTGACTAGTCGATTTGTCTGGTGCCGCAAAGAATTTGCCGCGTCATGCCTCTTCCATCGTTGCGGAGAACAGATAATGCGCACATTGTTCGGTGTGAACGTAGCCTTCGACCAGATGGCACAATTTTCCGATTGTAGTTCTCCGCTTTTTCATCCTCGTCGCTGCACTCCGGCATTCAATACGTGAAACGTGTTCGCGCGCACACACGATCCGGACACTGTATGTACGGCAATATACCGGGATTAGGGTGTTGCCGCCGGTATTTGCGATTTCGATTTACGTTCAGGTAATTTCGTGATTCGGTTTAGGCCGCTTGAAAAATGGACGTATCAGCTATCGCGGTCAGTGGGACAACGGGCTCTACCGAAAGATTCTTCGGAAGAAATTCTTTTCACAAACGGGGAACAGGTAAATAAATGACTGACAAATTGTAAAATGGAAAATTAGTTGAATTTGTAAGACGGTCTTGCGAATCTCCCTCGTGCGAATTTATCATCGTTGTTATTATTTCACTACCCGCGGCGCACATGGTGCACGGTAAATAGGGAAACATACGAAACATACGAAAGTACAGAGCAAATCATACAGAGGATACGTAACTGAAATGGAACGCAAAGCTAGCCTAGATTTAATTTTACTTAAATTGGCGTAAACAGTGGATAAGGAATGGAGTGTTGTGTTCCAGTATGAATGAAAGTTTTGGCACGTCTAAAAGGGGTGCATTATTCTCTTGCACGTACACTTGAAGAGTGTTACGTACTTTAGTACGTAGTTACGTTTCAAAATACGCAGAATCGGCATGTGTACCGATTATACTTTCCATTGAACGCGATAAATTTTTGCTTAGCAAAACTAATAACTTTCAATGGGTATTCCACAGGCTTGTACGTAGCGATACTATTGCACCAGCTTGCGCGATATTACGCTGATCTAGGTGTGCGCTTTGATCCATTCAGTGTCGTGTCACGTGTACTAGCCAGCCAGTAGAGTTTTCCTATCTCGTAACCTGAACTCTTCGATCTTTAATTACGTAGGTAGGGGATCTCAGGAACATTTTTACACGGATGCTGAAAGCTAGAGCGTCGCGCATGACTCGCAGTACTCTTACCGCGGATTAACTTGTTTTCGTCAGACGCACTGTTTCGAAAACAGTGCGCAGTAAACTACTCTATTGTCTTAGGTCACGATTGGGAGTCGTGCACGAGAGGCGCACGTCTAGAGAATAATTGTCGCATTGTGCTGTTCCACGATAAACCCCTTTATTTCCTGCACACGAAAACACCTTTAGCCCGACAATATGCTCTATTGGAACCCTAAGGTGTATAGTTAAATTACACAGGTACATATGTATCCATATACGGTGTTGAAAAGAGGATCGATTTAATTCGAGGGTATACCCTGCGTCCTACGTTTTTACAAGTTCGTGACTACGCGTACATTCGCTGTAGAGAGCAAATACAAGCGAATTAGGAAGATATTCGAACGCAAACGCCGAACTGTACTGAATCGGCAAGGTGTCGTATATAAAAAGAAAATGCAAACACAGTGGCGTAAAAATTATGACAGACCACGTAAATCTCACTAATCATGCAAATGAATTATTCAAGGCAACCATATTTTTGGTATAAATATTGATGTTTCAATTTCTTCGTAACAATTCATGTCGAGCACCGTACGATTTCTAACAATTTCGCTGACGAAAAGCAACGCACTAGACGAAGCTGTCTTCCTTCGGCTATAATGTACGTCCACCAAGAAAAATCTAAAGATACTGGTTTATCTCTGGCGATCGTTAAATGCTTAACGACTTCGTTTTTCAATTTCAACGGCGTCAGATATCCCCGCGGAAGCGTTAGATCATCGCACGTATGCAACGTGAAATTTAAACTCCCCGGTATCACGGCTGGACGGAAGTGACGAAAATCTGAACGCAAATAGAACAAGATAAATAATTTCCCCGCGAGATGGAAGTTCGAATCGAATCGATACACGTGCACACGTTACTTCTGCTCGGATCAAATCGATACGGTGTATCGTAACGGCGGGCCGTCACTAAAGAATAGAAAACGTCGATGGTGAACGAGGCATGCACGCCTGCGTGGGACACTTTATCGACTAAGAGCATCTCTAATTATCTTCGTCGGTGTTCCGAAAAGAAAGAAAGGAAATCTAAAGCCGGTGCTTAGGGCACGTGCTCTTCGCCCTATGACCATCTGCCTTTCTTCTTCCTTCTTCCTGTGTTTTACGTTCCCGACATCCTCCGTTCCTTTCCTCGGTCTCTGCCACGATGCTGCCAACACTTCCTCTGACATTCACGGGAGTGCAGCGATCGATTCGTGTCACGACGTTCCAGCGTGTGTCGCGGAAAATGGCCATTAAAGGGCCCCTCACCTCATTAGGAACTGCTCCTGCGATAACGCCATTCCGGCATCGAAAACTCGAGTGATGTGGCCGCCACGCCGCGCGGCACACGCAGTGGAAAATGGAAAGAGAAGTGTGCATCTGGTCTACGTCCAGCATGGAAACTTTTAATAATGCGATCCTCCGCCAATTACCTCCGCAGCCTGTTGTCCCGTGGCGCTATGGCAACGTTACGTTGCATCACCATCAGAACTTCGCGTTCCATGGAGAAAAGTCGACACGTGTAGCCGAACAAACGAACCCACCCGTAGGGAGGAATTACACGTGTAACTTCCCTCTTGCGAGGTCACGTTCCTGCAGATCCCGTTTACCTTTGTAACTTGCAATTATCGGAAGTTCCCCGCTATTTGCACGCCCCCGCGAAATTAATTTGTCGATACGAACGCGACAATCGCCGCGCTTCCACGCGGTTTCCCTTCGTCTTTTTCGTCAACCAGCCCCTCATCCACCGGTGCCCGTTCCTTCCATGCGACTTCCTGCCGCGCTGCTGCGAAAATGTTTTACCGTGTCGAGAAACTGGCGGCGTCTCGTTGTAGGACGGCCAAGTTTCCCCAACAGTAAGTTTCGGAGGGGGCGTAAACGTCAACTTCTTCAGTGACGCGCTAACGGAAAAGGGATTAAGGGTGCATCGTTGGAATGGCAAAGTTCGTGGGCGGAGAACTGCAAACAGAGGCGAGTAGCAGGAACAGCCTCGAGAACGATATTGTCGGTGATGGCTTTTAGGCTTGGTCCCCTTGCTTCATCGCTTTTCCAATGCCGTCACGGTCCTCTCTCTCTCGAAAGAAAATTTATTTGCAGTCTCGTTTCTCTGCTTCGTGGTTCCCTCTTTAACCTGTCGCGATCGAAATTTTCTTCACTCGACGTAAAAGATAATTTATCGCGGTTGATTGCAGGTATGCTCCGAGGAGAATACTAATCACTAGCTAGTAGTTGGAGTAGCAATTTGGTTGGCAATGGAGTTAGAAACGTTGCAAAAATATTGAATGCAGTTGAAATATAGTCATATGTGCAAAAGGTTAATGCAAAACAGTCTTCTGAAGAAAAAAAAACGTGTAGCATACAGCCACGTTACAGAATTGATTATAAGGATTTACGGTTATTTCATCATCTCGCAGCAAGTTGTCCCGGTGGTAGGTCCGAATTAATGCGTCGCATACATAAGGAGGTTCGACAGACACCCCTTTCTTAGTGCAAATTTTATTCACCGGTCAAAGCACCACGACTCGAGGAGAAGAAAGAAGGAAGGAGAGGCTGTCAAGCATTCTAGGAAACAACTTGTCCGGATTGCAGCTTTCCAACTGCACTACTGGAGATCCTTGTCGCGTGTCGTGTACCGTATTTCTGCCAAAAATTAAAATCATCCAATATGCTTCTCCTAATACTGATATAAATAATGCAGACACGATAGCGCATTAAACATTTCAATGATGCGATCTGCATACATATCTACAATAATGGGATACATTCTAGTCGCCCCACTGTCTCTCCAATTTCTCTCCTCTTCATTTACTTTCTGTTTCTATTCTCCATACCACTGGCATCGCCGGGAGTAATCCGTGTGCATTTACGACCCTCGGTGCGCACAGTCGTAACGACGTGCATGCGTGTCGGTGAGGGGCAGGTGTGTACATTCAGGGAAGGGGAGGCGAGGGGAGAAAACGAGACCTATCTGCACGTAGAGGGATACAGAGAAGGACAGGGTGAAAGGAAGAAGGGATAGGAGGGGGAGAGAGCAGCGCGTGCCGCCGTCGACCATCCGGAGGCCAGGTGTAGCCTTTATCCATTTTACTCGCGTTTGTTACCCTCGGACCTCTACGATTCCGATGCACCCTCTGGGTCCCGCTTCAGGGGCGCCCATCGACCGACTGGGTATACAGAAAAAATATATGCTGTAGCGATCGACGACCGATGCCCACAGACATCAGCTTTCTGCTACATATGTACTCTAGTCGCCCGGCAAACCTGTGATTATCGAGCGTTTTTTGTTGTTCCACTTTCGCTGGCCGAACGAGAGTCGCGCGTTCTTTATATGTTTCATCGGTGACCGCATGCATAGGGCAACGAAATGTTATCGCTGATAAGGCCACGGGGGTAAGAAACGGAGATTATTTCGAATGCAAGTTTTATGCGTGTTTCGTCGTGAAGGTAAAACATTGAGATACCTTTGTGGATGATGATAGTAATTCATATTTGACGCGTTTATCAGATGGTGTACAAGTATTATACGGATAATACGGAGTGCGCTTTTATCCTTTGCTTCAAAGGTTTCGACACTCTTTGCCATAGTGGCGGACATGTTATTTTTCTTCAATCGATACTGAAAAACATCTCTGTCATTGATAATATCTACGGGTCGAAGTATTTGAAGGAAAAAAAGCATTCGCCCGGTGGGCGAACGAAAGTTCATTTCTCTGTCTGCCCGAAACGAGTGTCCACGCAACAATGCGAAGAAACAGATCGATGAAATTCCACCGGAAGACAGTAGGAAATAGACAGCAGCTGGAATTTCAAAAATCTACCCCAGCTGTCGAGTCTGGCAATCGACGAGTCTGATCCTGAAATAGCAGAAAGGGAGGCGAACGGGGGACGCCGTCGCTTCTCCCTTTGCCCCCTGAAGGCATACGCCCACGCGGAAATGACGTCCGCCCTTAGATAATCAACAGGGCCCCGGTAACGACCATTTCGAAGGGCGTTCTCGCGGCGACACTTCCGATTTTCGATGCTCACCTCCGGCGAACAGGCTTGGAGTGTCGCCTAGCGTCGCAGTGAAAGAGAAATTCGTGGAACGTGGTTTCTTTCGCCTCGAGGATTCCACTTTCAGTGGGTATCTCTTTCCCTCGCCTTATTGTCGAGTCGAGAAGAAATGACCAGCGAACGTGATCGAGCAAATCCGCCCCTTAATTTCTCGAAACCGTCTACGAGGATATCGGAGAAATCGGCAGACAATGTTTTATCTCGAGTGTCTTGGCTCGCTTAAAATTTCCTCACTCGTTCGAAAGACTGGAGAAATGGAGGTGCTGCAAGGTAATAACCGCTAATGACAAGAACGAAAGTGAGAGCGGTTTATGGTCGAAGAAGTAGAAACGTGCCCGCTCTCTTAATAAAGCCTTTCTTTGTTAAGGGGTGTATTAAGGCGCACGATATACCGCTTCCATTCGCCTCCGCGAACATGCAAAGCGCGAGGCACGACATAAATATAACCCGTGCAATGCGCATAAAGTTGCATGAAATTACGTGTTCACGGAACTGGAGCAATCCAGGGTAAAATAGTCAGGGCGGAAATATCCGGTACAGAGAAGGCTCGCTAGAAAGATCTGCGAATATATATACGTATTCGGTCATGCATTTCAAAAGATTCAAAGGTATATACGTGACCTTATTTTGGAGGAGATACCTTCCAGCATGAGTCACGAGGTTAAAACCTATTTGAAATATGCATATATCGAAGGATACCCCTTTCTTCCCGCAATTTTGCCATCTGAAACGAATCTTTGCTCGACGAATATGCATGCACAGTTCCGATGGAAAGAGCAGTTCCAACCAAGTGAACGCACTAGTATATATGTATATACACACGACTGGTTCCCTTAAATGCGTCGAGGGTGGTCAAAAGATCATCAGGAGAACGTCCATTGTCGATCCTTTTAATCCTGCCGCATAGACCGTGTCCTTCGCTCCAGTGTCTTTGTACGGAAGGGAACAAGGGTGGTCGATGACTGCGAGATTTCTTCTCGCTGGTCGTCGGGCACCCAGCGCCGTTAAAGCCAGCGTTTTCATCGGTTATCTCGTCCGGGGCATCTCCAGCGACAGGGACAACGTTAAATAGCGGCGAAGCAGCAGAAGCCCGATGACGACAACGACAGCCCTTTGACGTACATTAAACGCGTCACCGACTAAGTGTTTCTCCGCAGTCACTTCTAGCCTTACTTCACCTCTTCCTGCCGCCGCTTTTCCCTCAAGCCTTTCGCCATCGAGAGAAAATGACATCGGCCCGGCAATAACCCCCGGCTACTTCTTCCACCGTTCAGGCACCAGGGCGAGAAAGAAGAAGGGTAAAAAAAGGTGGAGTAGAGCACGGCGGCTCCTCTTCGACGAAGACCGACGGTCCTGTAAGATGGGCGAATGGCGGGCACAAGTACTCTTCGAGAGCCATTCTCGTAGATAGAGAGAAGAGTTCGGAGGAATAAAGGCGGTCGAGTAAACTTCGGGCTTAAGTTCGGTTTCTAGGACACCTCAGGGCTCGAGAACGCATTGTCCCCGCTTATCGCGATCGTCCTTTCATTGGATTTCATTAAAATATTCTTAGTTCGATTAACGGGTGGACCCTGGCCAATAAAACAGTTCCCGTCTGCGTGATTTATGCGTGCATACGGCGGCGGGCACACAGGCACAGCCGGGTTCGTCGACTCGATCCGTATAAAAGGCACCTCGTTCGGGTCCCCCCTTTCCGTTGGACGATGAATATTCGATAGTCGAAAATTTGATCATACGAAAGAGTCGTTAGTGCTCCTCGCCGTTGTGGCCTCTCAAGAGAACACGAAAGAGCGGCCAGTTATCGTGTTACGACGCGCGTCTCGTGTTAAACCTGGTAACTGAATATATCTTTCTGCCCAATAGCCGTCAAACGGCCGGCAACGATCGAATTTGTCCAGCCAGCCGTGGCCCACTCCTCTTCCTCTCGTGCAATTTCTTTCCCGTTCGCTCCAATAGTGCCTGCTACCCTGTTGCCAAAATATATCGGCACAGCTGGCCCCTTTGCGGGCCGCGCGTGTGGTACCCCTAATTGATTTTCCAACCAAGCGGGCCGATTTCGCCGATTTGTATCTATCCGCCGTTCTACCAAACTCCTTCGAATAAAATGCGATTCCCGAGCAACGGTCCGGATTGTACCTGCGTACCGGTATACGCGGCCAGGTCCACTCGTCTCGTCATAATAGCCCTGATAACTTTCACGCCACCCTACTCCTCTTCATCGACGCGATTGAACACGAGCCAACGTTTCTGCGTATCTATCGAGGCTCCAGGTGCGAAGCACACCGCGCCAGGCCCCCGGTGGGCCCCACCGTTCCCTTCGATGCGGCCTCATCCCCACTTGCAATGGGGACGCGACGCTGCCGGCACTCGAGTCATAGCGCTGCTATCCCGGCGAGTGTATTGGGCCCCACGGTGGCTCCAAAAGCTCCGAAAACTTCAACCAAGGCGAAAGAAGCTGGCTCTGTGTTCGCATGTGCACGGTCGTTGGTTCGTCGGCTCGCTTTAAGCAGGCCAGGCCCCTTTCGGTGCTTCGACTTCGTGTCCCAACTATCGTGCAGCCAACAAGGGTGACGAGGAGAGGTGGTTAGGGGGGGAAGAGGCAATTTGCGGTGGTGGTGCAGGGCAGCTGCAACCTCACGAGATACGGCTTAGATCGTCGTGGCACGAGCCTTCCTGGCATGTGTTTCCTTTGGGCCCTCGACCTCTCCCCTTCCCTTCCTTCTTAGATTTTTGCTTGAATATGTCTCGCTCTCGACCCTTACCTTGTTCCTCCTGCACACGGGCATGCATATAACTCAAGCGAAACAGACGTCGCGGTTCCAACCCTTTCTATACAGTCGGGAGGGTAAAGGGGTTATCGAGACAATATTTGGTGTAGACGACCGTCCAGGAGATCCACAGACTTTTTCGTTCAACCTGCAGGTCAGTTTTCCTTGTCGAGGTGCAGAGACTCTGATCATTGGAATTACCCAACATTTTAAGACCGTCGGAGCGAACAATTTTCTTTTAATGAAAGACTCGACCGTGCCCTGATTCGCGTTATTAGGTTTCTCACAGGTGATGCATCGTTTTATGAATCCCAATATTTGAATATTATTCGATTCCCCGTTATTATAGAAGAATATAATATTTTCTAAATAATAGATGATCGTTTAACTTCTAAACGAAATTCTATTCTCTCGATTATTGTTCAGGTCGAAACGTAAGCACTTGTGCCACTTTCGAGGATGTCCACTGACCATTGCATTGGGTGTACACTCGCAGATACGGCTCATTTTTTCCCCCGTGCTATCTCGTCGCGAAACTCGTCGATCGCACCGTGCACGATGCAACACCACCCCAACAGCTGTATGCCCGGAATCGCAGTTAAACGAGAATAAAATGATAATCCTGCGCGTAGTAACGGGCAGTTGTTTCCTGCGTGAAATAGCACTTTGCTCTTAAACGGGGGCCATCGAACGTTGATCACGTATCGTTCGCGACAATTTCGGGCATCTTCGTTTTTATCGTGCCACCTAGCCCACCCGTCCGCGTATTTTGCATCATGGGAACTGCATGTCTATTTTAATGAGAGTACGTCTCTTACCCGCCAAACGGCCACAAAGCATCGCCGTTCCAAAAACAGAGCTCGAAGTTCGATTAAAGGAAGATCAGCATTCTCGAAGCATACCCTGAGGTCTTTTACGTCTTACCATCCGACTTTGCGTTGCGTAACATGTACAGGAAAGCGATACGCACTTGATGCTTGTACAGAGCGATGCTGTACTTACTAGGTTAAATATATTAGAATTAAAGTTTTTCGTTTCTATTATCCACGATAATTTTGACGACAAATAGAACTTACGCATAGGAGTTAAGAAACTTCTGACCGCATAGTTTTCTATATAACAAGCGAATGGTGACATTCCTTGGCAGCTTCTAATAACCTGTTAAGTTTCTGCCAATGAATCAAAATCATCCCGTATGCAAGGCTCGCATTTGCCTGCCGAAAGTATCGAAAGAAAGTGGCACGTGTGCCACAGAAGGAGAATCGTGTTCCTCCCCCTGTGGACATCTGTTTGGGCCTATCTGCGCAGGGAAATTAATGCATTTTTCCCCCGGTTTCGAGCCGCAAGTCGTGTGCCGCAGAAAGGGGGAGAGAGATGCAGAGACGCACAGCTCCCTTTCTCCGAACCTGCGCACACCTCTCGAAGCATCTGCCGAGGCCTTCGATGAAGTGATTTCGGAGCATTGCACACCTTTTTCTCTTCGCCGATCGCCCTCCTCCCTGTCGTGGTGCGTGCTCCGCTGCGGGGTGCAGCAATAGCCCCGTCACCGGCTGGTCGGGACTGAAAAATTTAGATTAGGCGTCGCAGGTAGCTCAAGGCTCTAGGCGTACACCTACTTTCCTGCACACGGCTCCCTCAACCTTCTCCCGATCTTTCCATTCGACCTACGTTAGGTGGTCGCGCTTCGCCGTCAGCTTCCTTTCCTTTCTCCCCATTTTCGTTCTTTCTCGAACGGGCGGGCTCGTTCCGGAGCCGCTGTCTCGGTTTGTCGATAAAATCGCCAAAGGAGGGCCCGGCCATAGACAGCTTCCTTTGCCCGTGCACACGCGGTTTCGAGAGGAACCCAAACACCTCGTCGTATTGCAGCTGACACGCACGTGGCACGTGGCCATGCACCGGGCACACAGATGCAGGCGAACGCGTAGACGCGGAGTATATTTACTGAGAAGCCACGAAAAAGGCGAGGTGGCTTCCTTCGGGATACTTTCGACCTATCGACCCCCTTCCCCGTGGAATTATGCTGCCGCGTCCTAGACGGGCAGATGCTTTGCCAAAAGGCCATTGCCCATAGTCTAATGGATCGTCCCGATGGAAGTTGCGCGATTTTCGCGATTAACAGGGAAGTCGATGGAGTATAATATTGGTTATTGAGGGACAGAATTCCGAGGATCGTAGCGACGCAACGATCACAAGGACAACGATGTATCGACCGTCATCGTCCTATCTTTCAGCCCACATTATCTCGGAACAGTATTTTCTTTCGCCAGCGACTAGACACGAGCTAAGCACAAAAAGATTCAGGCATCTGATACAAGCGTATGGTATCGTGGGCAGCGTGTAGCACACGTTCGTCCAGCGGTTGCAGCTCTAAGCATTCCACGAATTTTCGGAGATTCACGCGTGGATCCGCACCAGATAAAGCATTGCCCGCAGATCCTGTTTCCGCTTGTTTATCTTCTAAAGAGTTGCATAACCTCCATTGGAATCCGCGACTCTGCCTACGTTTCACTCCGAGACTATTTTATTACTTCGACGTGGTTAGAAGATTCTTTTTCTCCTTTATTCCTGGCCCATCCATATGCTTATTGCTGGACTTGGCAAACGTTTTGTAGCCGGTTGTCCCTGAAAAGCGAGGAATCTTTTAAACAGAGCGCTAAGTTCCTGAAGGCGGGCAGGCGGCTAGGGTCGATGATTATCTGACTTCCTGTCCGTTCGTTCGCGCAGAGGGAACGGTCTGAAGAAGAGCAAGAGGATATGAAGGAGCAATAAAAGTGCGGTAAAATAAATACAAAAGATAATCGACGGTGGTACACGGACAATTGTACAAGTAGCTGTGTTACCCTGTTGCTGCACCTTTCTTTCTTCTCTGCCCGACATCTGTCGACTCCGTTGACTCTCTCGAACAGAGGAACAAAAAAGGGAAGCGTTCCTTGGCAAAACGCAGGTAACAAATTGTATTATTTGCGCACAACAATTCGATACACGTGTCAGCTCATTGATTGCGTGGGCGTTTTATTGTTAGTAACTCTGAATCGTCTCAACATATTTCGTTGCTTCCTCAAAATGTGTTTCTGCATTTCTCGCGTGGGAAAGGACGATTCTTCGTTTGCTCTTTAGAAACCACGAAGTGACCACGGTGCATCGCAACAATGAGATCGGGTAATTGATCGCGGTACTCGTCGATTACAAGTATCAAGGCATTCGGAGTGACGAGGTTTAGCTTCTCTGCGCGGTAATGGAGACGAGAGAAAGAGAAACGGAAGAGAGTTCTGCAAAGAGAATGGGTGGCGGCGAGGGGTTGAGGCTCTGGCACGTGACCGGAAGGCGGGGGGCAAAACGGCGCACGCGCCGTCGTCCTCCACCTGGTGCATCACCTGCTGCCCCCTGCTTAAGCCTCCCTTGCCTCCGCCATTCCTCCCGTCCTCTCTCTCTTTTTCTCTTTTCCCCTGTCCTATCATATCCTCTTTTTTCTTTACCTCTTTCCCTTACTCTCCATTCGCCGTATACTCATCCCTCGCTCACTTCACCACCTTCAACCACCTAGAACCACTCGAGTTTAAGCTGCTCGTTCGTTTACGATCCTCCTGATTCTTTCTCTTCTTTCCCGCTGCTTTTAAATTAATCCGCGGTTTCCCGCCAACCATCTGTGCCGCTGCAAAGAGACACTTCCCTTTTCCCTGTACTCTAAAACTATGCCAAGTGCTTGGAAAACGCGTACACGTATCGGAATACCAGCACTTCCAGTTAGCACAGCTTATCCGTTTCTCCCGCGTCTTGTCACCTCGACGCCACGAATTTAACCGGCACCCCGATGCAGACGGCGATACCGGTTATCCGATCGTATCTATTCATTTTCCATGCTAGTAGAGAAATAAATTACACGCTGCAAGCGCGGTAAACGCCTCTCGTGGATTCCTCGAAGAAGGTGGCCGACCACCTGCCACCCCCCTCGCCAAGGTACGCCGTAACATACAAGAAGTTATTTCGTCGGTGTTCAACTGGCCACATTTTCCCTTTTCTGACGAGCATTTAATTAACCGATGTTGACGCGGCTCAAATCGACGACTTTTCAAAATGTCTGACGAGGACAAATCGCAATGAGGATCGCGGCGATGGGCGAGCAATTATCGGGCGAGTCAAGATACCGGCGAAACACGCGGCAGCACAAGGTGGCAGATGCGGGTCCGTTCAGGCGGCGTACATTCACCAGCGGACAGCGTGTGTACGAGCGGCACGAGCGAAGAACGAGGGAGAAGGAGAGGGCTGAACGGGCCAAGATGAATTCAAGGTCCAGGTGGTGCGGCACCGTGCGTTTCGTGACGCTTTTGTAGCATCGACAGAAAGATCTTCGGGTGTTAGGTTGGGGTAGCAGCCAGCGAGCCGAGATCATTGTCCTGATCGCGACAATCTGGCGCAGACCGTCCCGAGAGCCATGCCAACATTGCCCTCTGCCAAATCGACCTTTTTCGCGAATGCGGGCGTCGATGGAAGAAAGAAAAACCGTACAAATAACCGGCCCCTTAATAATGCACCGGGAAAGCTTTTTCAGCGGCGTCAAGAATCGCGAATCGCTATGCTAAATTGTGTGACGTTGTGAATGTATCTCTTTCTCTGGTATACGGGGAGCCGCTTTCAATACTTATTTATATCTGACCCAGTCGCTATCGGGATCGCGTAAATTAAATGGCTAAACGGGTTACGTACGCCTAGAGCGCTAAGAAAAGGCCAACTGTTCATTTCGCCAGCGAAATTCATCGCATCTTTTAGAGATATTCGTGCTGTTGTTAGCATTTCGTGTTTTTAAATCCTTTAAAGGCTATTCCGCTCCGCGCAGAACGCATAAGAAACTTTTCTGTTACATAAGATGACAGGTACAAGGTGATCCGACTATGAAATCCACAGAATTGCAGATTTCCCTAAAAGTACGATTCAGTTGGCCTGTGTCACCCTTAATCGTTTCCCCCGTTGTTGCGCTCATGCTAATGAATTACTCTTTTTTTTGTTCTGTTGCAGGTAAGTTCATCCAAGCGGTGAGGTCATATGTACAACTGAAACGGTGTGCGTGACGTGAGTAACCATTCACACGTGCTATTATTATAGGAATATATATCCGCCATTCTTGGAATACATTATTGCTGTTTGAATGACGTATGCACGGACGCACACATAGGCGCGATATGAGCATGCTTAACGCGTTCCATGGTACTCTTAGCCGATAGTTCATTCAACAGTTTCACCTACGGCGGCCTTCTTCTCGAACGTAACGTCTTACGTCACGACCGCTAATTCGTTTACCTGCAGCCAGTTTTGCAAAAAGTCTGCATTAGGTAAAAACAGGAACGCGGAGGTGTAACTTCAGGGTGTTTGCTCGATCGCAATGAACGCGTGGGCGTCTGCGTCATCTAGGACGCATCGACCACTCTTTCTGGTGTTCTCTGTTATCATACCATGCCCCTTATTTGCAATGCGCGTACAAATCGGGCATAGAATTAAAACCACGGGAAGAAGGGTGCGCGAATGAAAAACAGAATGTTTCGAGAAATACGCGAGAACATGCAGCACGTTCCATAGACATTTTCCCCACACAGAGATGCAAGATACGTTTCAAACTCGCTGGTGCGGACAAAGCGCGAGATCTTGCGATACAATGTTTTCTGAAATTTTCGTGGTCGTTTCAACCGGGGGCTGGTGACAATTTTCGGCTCGCGACGAGCCGCAGATTATACGTCGAACGTGTACCAACGACAAAGGAAATTCGCGTTGCGACGCGTCGAAGTTTTCCGGCCGGAGAGGGCAGCGTTGATTCGCGAGGAAAGAATTCACGCAGAAAATTCCATGCGTTTGCCCGATGATTCGGAAAAATTCCAATAACGCGTTAGAGATCCTGACTCACGCGTCGCATCCTTGTCAATTCAAGCGTTATGAGACGAGCCAAAGAGCGAACGACACCGTCATCGCGCGTCCACGTGGCCCTTTCTCCTTTTTCACGAGTAAAATTCAAAGGCAGCGTGCTGCCCTCTGATTTCTCCGGGGTCGGTCCGTCGTAAAACTTTCGGCCGAATTTAAGAGCGCATGCCGGATTCGTTAACCGGACGGGCTGGCTTGAATCAACGCCGCTTGTGAATGAATTCGTTATCTGAGAAACCGGCGCGACCTCGACGTGCTGTGTGAATCGTATCGTTGTAAGGTCAGCTTGGTCACGAGCGCACGAAACGCAATGGAGAATCGGGCCGAAATTACGTGACACGACAATAAAGTTTCGATGGTGTCTGTGATTCTGCTGAGAACTTTCTCCGACTCTTTCGAAATATCACCCCGAAAGTAGGGAGTTCCCTCGGCTAAGAAGTTGGAGGAGTATCGTTGGACGTTTAGGGGGAGATAGGAATTCGTAGGGAATAATGTACAATTTTAGATTGATTTGCGAAGAGCTTCGCTGGGTCGAATCGATAGAAAGGGGTTTAACAAATTTGGTATTTTTTCTATAAATAGCGAAGCAATTACCATGTAAGAGAACAGGAACGCTTTATGAGGACATTTATGAACACTTTCAGTACAAAATTGTTTAACCCCTGATAAAGGATTAATGGTCCCTATCTGGCCCAACCGTTTCTCACGGTTTCTTCGTTACGGAAAGTACGCTTCATCATCGCTGATAGTTGACGCGTACCACTTTATCACGTGGCCCTTTGAATATGCGTACTAGAAACGATAAACGAAATAAAAAAAAGAAGAATTAACGAGCGTCGTGGCGATACATTTTCCTTATCGGACCTAAACGAGGTTCGTCGGAAAATATCTTCCCCTTCTTCCTAGCTAAAGGAAAATTGGTCCGTTTAACGATGACAGTCACAGATGAAAAATGACAACTACTCGGACTTTCTGCGTGCGCGATGACGTGTGTGGTACACCTTTTGGTACCACAGTACATACATATGTATGTACATACTTTCGCGAGTACAGGCACGCGTGTGCGTTGTGAAGCGTGCGTATGCCACCGTTGCGTTACTTTGCAGGCCTCTCTCTCGAACGCGGTTCAATGTCGCCAGAAGCAGTCAACAACAATGTGTAATCGCTAAAAATACTCTCTCCCTTTCCTCTCTTTGTCGGCTATCCCCGTTGTTCTCCGTGCTGGTCCGCGTCCGTTCATGACTTTTCTTCGCCTGCTTGTTTCTTTCTTGGTGTCAACGAGCGGCGAATCCGCCCCACTTTGAATAGCCGTTGCACGCTGTAATAGTTTCCTGTTGGAACTTCGTAGCAAGTTCAAGACCTCTCTCTGTCTCGTACCTCTTCCAGCTCTCGAAACATTCCTGTTTTCGCGAACGAACGCTTTGTTTACCCTCCTGACGTACTTGTATTATCATGTTTATCGGGACTACCGCATTCTTGTCTTGTTTTCCTCCTGCGCGAATAACCAGCCATCACTGTCGCCGTTGTACCGCGAACGAACGTAAGCATTAACGTCAGCCAAACGTGCGTATGACAATGGCAACGAAGCATGTATGTACATACGTATCTACTAGATAAGGAGGATCAGCGAGAACGGACGTCAGCGACACTATCAATTCTTGTCGTTTGCCCGTTCTCACTATAGTTTATGATTCACGAGGATTCGCGGATGAAGATTTCTAGGCAGGCAGGGCGCAGCTTCTAAATACTCAGTTTTCGCTGCTCCGCAATAGCTCCCGCGAAAATTCGTGAATCATCGCGATACGCGGAAATTGCATTCATCATTCATATCGTACGGCCTTGCGACGCTCACGGGGCGTCGCGTCGGTGTTGTTGCACGTACATCAGGGGTATTGAATTTCAGTTTTGTGAGCCAACATGCCTCCGTCATAGACGTACCGCGAATTACCATTCGCGGATTCTTTCAGATTACATGCTGCAAACATGACGGCGGATTAGAATCTTGAGAAAATTCGTGAGTCAGCCGGTCTGCCTCTACGAAGGAAACCGGTTTTTTGCACTATGAGAAATTATGTCTCGAATTCTCGCGTGATGAATACCGAATTACTTGAGGCTGAATCGTTCCTCCCGCGATTCTTGTCAGATGGAAATTCGATCAATTATGGACCGTCTTGTTTTTTGTTCGCCTTTCTACGAACAGTGATTAGTTTGCTTGCAGGAAAAAGAAATAATAACTGAGCAACTCCGAAACGGCAGGCTCGAAACGAAGCTATGTGTTCGAATATCGTGTTATTAAGTCCGCGTTAAAGGTTGTACGATATTGCCCTTTTTTCTGCCAGACATTCAAGCCGAGACTTCGTCAAATAGAATACAGTATACGATAATGCTTGTATAAATATAGTACGACGATGTACGATATGTTCATCGTGTCTTATGGTTGAAATAAGTTCTGCGGTTTTCCCTAATTTTCGTCTCACTCGTCGTCGGTAGGCGCAAACTTCCCAACCAACGATTAACGGTATCTGTCTACCAGCATTAGCACTGGTTTTTAAAATTTCTCTCGTTACTTTTATTTTAATCACGATTCCAGTGTGCACAAGAAATAGTTTTTTCGATTAAAAGTAGAACCGGCAGTACATTGCCAGGCAATTGCTCAGCGATTATTGGAAGAAGTGCTTAGGTGAATCTCGAGGCAAAATCCAGTTGAATGAGAACGCTACCGGGGTTGATCCGTGTCGACGACTCCTCAAAGTCCCTCTCTCTTCGTAGCGTCGTCGAGGTAACTCGCGGTAAGTTGGTCCGCCGGCTGCCTTAATTGCTAATTAATTCTAATTGATAATTCCCTCGATAGTGTTAGGGAAGTAATCTCAAAGCATGTTTATGCGAAAGTTCCAACGAGGAATCATCGGTTCCCCGTCGTCTCAGACATCGTCGATTCGTCCTCTGTCTCCTGCTTCTTCCCCGTTTCTCCTTTGAGCGTCGATTTTTCGACGGCGTGAAATTAATAGCTCAAAAGGTACTGTATGCGCGCGTCTATACTCTGCAATTAACGTAGGACTCGATACGGCCGGCGACCGATGGAAAATGTTGTCGAAAATGAAAGATGCATCGCATACGAAACTGCAAAGCTAGGAGGGCGTGTTTACACGATCTATTCGCCGCATTGATAACGCGTCATATGTATCTGACTTTATCGCTTCCTACTCGATGCCAATATAATGTTCAATCGCGTAATGGACTCAAAATTACTATCTGTCACGCGAGCTTTAACGCCGCGACGAGGCTTGCGCACGGTCGGAATAAAATTCACGTCGAGACGTGCACCACTAAACACTGATTCCCTTAATTAACTGCGAGAACATGCAGCGTGATATTTTATGCAACAGCTGTAACAGAAGGCACGCGAACGTATATACATCTGTGTGAAGTTTAAAGCAAATACGCGTAACCCGAATTTCTGTACCGATAGCGGTTGAAAGTCGAAGGAATAACAGGGAGCCCTTTATTCCAAATTGTTCATTGCTTTCTCTATTACTGCCGCTTGCATTACGGTCTCGTGTCCCTCCTATTTATCGTGCATGCGTAACCGTGTCTTTTGGAGCAGCGCATCTGTCCAACTCCGAAAGATACCCTCTCGAGGAGAATCCGCGACGACGACTACGCGTGGCGTGACGTTCAGGAACACGTGGGGAAACTGTAACGTAAATGTCACACGTGGCACGTGACCTATCTACTGGCAATTAGATGTACCTGGCTCGAAGTCGTTCATCGACGACGACGACTACGATGTTTAGAATAACCGGTGTAGAAACAGCGGGAAAACAATAGCCGTGGTACGCGAAGCTTTTCGTCTCTGAACGTCAAAACGTCAGTAACGCTTATCGGTCCACGTCATCGGTGGCCGATCATCGTTCGTAGGACAGGCGTACACGGTCGGTCAGATAAATCGATATGTCGGTGGAAAATTATTCCGCGATACGCGAAACGTCGTCGGTCGATTCAAAGGTTTCGCCGAGGCGGAACGTCGACGTTTCGCTAATGAAATCGATCTTCGTGAATGAAATGCTGCATCGTCGCAACGTCAAAGCGCCACGTGACTCTTAAACACGTACGCGTGTTCGTGCCCGTTCTGTCTGTACATGGGAATTATACGTGCATGCACCGTGGTGATGGATGCCGGGCCGTTCGAGGTCGTTCCTCGACAGCGTCGAACGATAACACAACAAAGCTGTTTGACGACTTGTCGTTTTTGCGTCAGTCGAACGCTAATACTTGTTCGCGTCATTGCTGTTCCGCGAGGCTTGTTCTAACGATCCCGCGGAAACGTTTGAGCGATCGGAAAAGTAGGCGATACCATGCAGAATCGTGCTCCGAAAGTGGTCGGTACCGCGTGAGTGTGCAGTATTCGTCGGTGACCGCGGTTACATTATCACGCGTGTTACGATAATATCGACGGTTCGACACTGGCTATGAATTAAGAAGATACAGAATAATATTGTTAGTTAACTTTACTTTCTGTCGCCGTTGACGGAGCGCGCGAAATAGAAAGCTGTCAAGGGGTCGTGGGTCCACGCGATTGCTGCTAGTCCAGACTCTGGACTCCAGAGGCTGCGCACAAATCTAATTGACTGCCAAGAGCGTGTTGGTACGGCTCATTCTAGAAAACGGAATTCACGAGGCAATGCTTGCCCGCTGTTAGCTGCACTCTGTGGCGCGACGTACAAAGCGAGAGTATAGTAACGCGCGAATAACGCACACACGGAACGAATTGTCGGCGCACATCTTGTCGTACACAATCTCCCTGTGTGTCCCTGCGTTCAGACGCTCGGATTATAAGGAATGCCGACGAACGCTGCTATTTCTGCCGTCTCTATTCCGTAACAATCAGGGACGTACTGAGCAAAGGCGTTTCACTGCAAAGATCTTTGCTCCTCTATCATAGACCTCGCGTACGTTATCCCAGCTGAATCGAGAGGCGATCTCTGGACGCTTCGTGTTCGCGCTACTTTTAGACCGGACGGGAGCTATTCTTTGTCCCTTATTGTCTCTGATTATGCCAGCCGCGTATGGCTCCGTTTTCAAGTGAACGAAGTTGGATATTTCAGTAGGGCAGCTTCGTCTTCCCTTTATTGCACATGCCGGGTTTAAGAGTACAGTTTACAAGGTTGAACGGGGTAATAATTTCACAATATCGTGCGCATTTCACAGTGAGAATCGTTAATGACAGTGCGGTTCACGGCGTTCCGTATGCTAGCTATTCGCAACGGAAACGAGAGATCCACGCATAACAGCGTAACAGTACCGGCGGTATAGAAAATATGATTTTCCGCATTGCGCGGAATTCGTTGCACTCGCAGTTGTTCCGTAGCACGCGTACGTGTTTACTATGCCGGCCGCGATACGCAGAGGGGCCCGCACAATCGGAATCGCATCCTTTATGACGGACGTCGAAGTGAATTTAAAATCCAGCGCGATAGCGTACAGCAGTGGAAGTGGAGCATGCATTTTTTAAGAGGCCAAACGTAGCACATGCTCGTCTCACGTGACAGCACATATCGGTAGAATCCCAGCGACCTGTACCACATAATTTTCCGTGTACACGGTGCACAGGCCAGTGTTGTGTCACGTTGCACTGCTCAGTCCACCCTGCGTGCATACACGCCGGTGCGTGTCGTGTGCGTGTACGCCGGCTTTTATCGTGCACGTACACACAGATGGGCCAGTACAGCGCCACCCCGAATACCGGATGTGACGACACTCGCGCACTTGGCCCGACGCACTCTTGAGATGTCTCCCCTCCCCCTTTCCTCCTCATACTCGATTACTCTCTCTCTCGTTCGCTCTCTCGGTCTCTTCCTCCCTTGCCCGTCACCGTTCTCCGATCCTTACCCCCGCGTCCCCCTTTCGTGGCTGCGTACAGTACTCGGTACGCGAGACACTCCCTGCTCCCCCAGTACCCCCACTGCACCCATTGCCTCCCCTCCTTAACAGGGCGCTATTTACCCTCGCAGTTCTAGCGACGGCCGACCGCGGCGCTCTGCACTCTTGCGTCGTATCTTGCTCGGTGTTGTGCCCGACGTGCTCGGTGTTGAACTCGCGCTAGCGCGCACAGTCCCACGCGGATCTTCGCGCGTGTCTGCTGTTGTTACATGTGTCATCGCGAATCGCGCCTTTGTTCAGTTTCGCGATGTTCTCCTTCCGTCAACAACGGCGACGACGCGTCGGTGGCAGTGCCGCGGACACGTTCTCGATTTCACGCGACCATCGTGCGCGGCGTGGTCACGGTACACCGGGAAGCCAAGATGCCGCCGCGTGTGTGCCAGCGACTCGCCCTCACGGGAAAGGAAAAAAAGCGATGGAAGCACAACAGGCAGAGAGAGAGAAAACAACACTCGCGGCCATTTTAACTGCGCCGTACGCTAACCCGGGCCACCCAGTGTGTAGTACGAGAGCCAGAAAGCCGCCGCCACTCTCTCCTTAGGCTTAAACTGCGTCTCTCGCGTGCGCGCTTTGCTTCTGCGCACACGAGATGGTCATGTTTTCTCACACGTACGCGAGCCGCGCGACGTTCGTATCTTACGTACACTTTCTCGTTTCCCGCAAAGTTGTTTGTCATATGGGGACGTCTTTCGTCACGATTTCCAGCGCCGCTGGAGAAAATTGACAGCAGAGGGACGAAGATGCGTGGCCCGTGCAGTGACACGAAGGAGAAAAGACACGCGAGCCGACAGACAACGGAATGTACGCACACTCGACTGGTATTTTTGCTTGTTCCGCGGCGGAAAGCGCGCCAATCGAGGGGCAAATAAAAATCGGAGTATGTAATCTGTTACACCTCGCACGATCGAATCGCCCATGAAGTAGGGGGGAACTTGGGCGAAAGCGATTCATCGTGGGAACGAACGCGGGAACGATAACAAAGAAATGATCAATTGGAACAGAGAAACGGAGGAATTTGTTCAGCCGGTGGTTTGAATTGCGCGAGCAGACAGAGAAATGGGGTGTACGACGTAAACACACATGTTTTGATCGGACGATCATAAAACCCACGTACTCGACGCTTGCGGAACAGTTTGCGAATTGTTCTAGCCTTTGCGCGACAACGGATAAGCACAAAAAGCCCCGGAAACGCAGATCGTACGTATGGAACGGGGTGAAACACGCGCAAAGTGGACGCAAGGAAAGTTCGATGTCCGAGGGCGGCGGTGGTATACAGAGGAAAAGAAAAGTTATCATCGTGCGCGCAACTTAGGTACGAATGAGGAACCGCGTGACTCGGAATCTGCGCAGTAAATCGCGTTCACGTGAACGCGGCACGAAGGCGCCACGAAATTCCGTGGCGCCTGCGAACAGTCATCCGCTACGAGGAAAAAAAGAGTTTTCAAACTTAATCGCGCGTCGCGTACGCAACCGACTACCGTTTGCTCCGTTTCTTCGCTTTTGTTTTTCAAATTACACCTCTCTGCCTCTCTCGCTCTGTCTCCGTCACTCTCTCTCCCACGATGGCTTATTCTGTTCTTTGTCTTTTAGCCTCCGTCTGTCGACAGCGCACGAAGCCCCTTCTGCGAAAGACGTGGGCGACATGGTGGCTTACGTAATGCCCCAGCGATAAGACGGATAACGCCGCGGCGGCTTCGAGTATGCCACCGAAGCGGCGCCTCTATTTTCGAACGCTCGAGTCACCACTGCTTGCCGCCTGACTGTGCGCGCCGTGACACACCCGAAAATTTTTCCTGCCCGATAAAAATGTCACGATACGACTGGGCTGCGCAGCGTGTTACACCCTTCACGCGTACGCTACGTCGTGGAATTATCTACGAACGCTTTTTCCGCGATCTTGACCCCCCGACCGGACGCCAAGGTGAAAGAATTCGACCGCGAGCTTTGGACGCACATGCTGCAACTATGTTTGAAGAGGAACGGGACTCCTGCGATACTCGAAATTCTTTCCACGCGTCTGGAGCACACGTGGCACCGCCTACGGACCGTCTACTCGAATCCTCGTTGTCCGATCGATCGTCGACGCACGCCAAGGTGAAGCGCCCCGAGTGGCGAGAGTTCCTCTTTTAACTCGCGACCTCTGATCGAACAATCGGCTTTCGAGACAGCGGCAAGCTCGCATCGATGCACGAGCAAATTGAACGATCACCAATATCGTGTTTTTCCGACGAGGGAAGGGGAGACGTGCATGACGACGGAGATGCGATCATAGATGGCCACGTGGTACTTGACGTCCGAAATCTCGGCGGCGCGGCACGTGATAACACACAGAAAAGGAACGGCGTGACTCATCGGCCGGCTATGCGAAACTGAATCACCCGTGCACGATATTAAAATCGTGCAACGTTTTGCAATTCACGGGCAAGCTGCGCCCGGGCGATCCGCTTTCCGCGTCGTTATAGAAAGTTGTCGCCTCTTTGGCGCGATCCCGGACCGTGTATCTGAAAACCCGCTGTATCGTTTTTATCTGAATTGGAGATTCCCGGGGTCGGTCTGTGGCACCGCTGTACATGTGCTGCATCGCGTTAGCCTCGCCAAAGGGCCGATCGAGAGGAAAAGGTATAGCACGACGACGCGGCTGGATCGATGGATTCGGAGGAGTTGGATCGATGGATCGAGCGTTGAGAATTATTTTTCACGGCGGACAACCAGGCTTCGGCAATCAGCGTATCAAAAACTTCGCTTTGCGAACATTTGAAGAGGGGCGACCAGAGAGTGGTGGGGGCTTCTGACTTTGCATGGTGGACGGGCAAGATGGCGGCCCGGGTTACAGAGACACGTGAGAATCGCGTTGCCGCGTCACGGATCCCTGGAAAAGAAAAAAATGCTCGCGACGACGACACGTGTACCGTTTGAGGATTTTTCTACGGATCGATAGGCGATCCATCGGCGTCGTCGTTTCCGTCGAGATCGATCGGGGCATCGCCGCTCGAGGATGCGCCGTCCGCGTTTTCTTCGATTGCTTCCTCACGTTGACCCTCTTATCCAACGATGTGTCCGATGTGCGTCACCCAGAATCTGGAACGAACCGGTGCCACTAGCGGCGTACGAGGTAAGCTAATTAATCGAGGAATTTGGTTCCTGTCGATGGGACGTATGGTTGTTTTGCGATGGTTGCGCTTAGAGTACCGACACCTCGACCGATCGACGTAATCGGGTCCGGGGTGGGTCGTGTGTGTCGAGGCGTTGAGAGAAATCGTGAGAGCGGTTTCTGTTTGTTAAATAGTTAGCTTATTTGTCTCGGTTGTTTTGTATATCGGCATGCATGTTGTTTTGTACAGTAGTTCGAGTTTGGGACAACCAATGTCTAATCGGGGGCCTTGGTCGTACGTTTCGAGGACTGTGTTAACCCTTTCGTTTGTTTTCGCCGACATTTGTATCGTTTGGGTAGCATCGTTGCTTACTTGTTTAAGCGTTCGATGTAAATGCTGCATCTGATAGTAATAAGACCTATAATTAATTGGCGGAAGGTTCGATTTAGTAGTAAACGTTGAAATATATAAAAAGCCAGGTAGCTTTTTCTGGTATCAACTTCGAAGAGGGAAGATGATAACGAACAGACGAAAAAGTCTTCAGCTGCGCTGCGAGCGCTTCGTAGAATCGTAGTCGGAGGAAGGCGCAGAGTAATGTTGATTAGCAAAGCAACAGCACGTTACCGATTTCCATATGCAATGCCCAAGAAACTGCTACTGGCACTCGTAATTACCGGTTTAGCACTTGGCGGTTCCGTTCGGAGTATTTGCATTTTCCTGTAATTAGAACTCTCATCCCGGTAGTGCATTGCTTCTTGCCAGCCACTAAACCGATGTCGGTTCGACGCACTTCCTCCCATTGAGGTATGCCTTTCCTGTCCGAACGCGGCACGCCAGCGTTCGCTTTTATTCAGGCAACCGTTTTACATCGATTCACTTTCCTTCCTCCCGATCGAAAACAAAATTTGCGAACAATTCGTTACGGAACGACTTTGCCTGCCATTCTCGTTTCGACCTGTCGCGACCAGTCGAGGGTTTCATGAAAACTGGTGCAACTGCTTTATCGCCCGGAGAAGATCGGAACAACTGCTCACGGTGATTTTCATTCCAATGCCATTCAACGCCACGTCGGCGAAAAGTTACAGATAACTCGCCGGCCGTGCTGTAACCAATCGGTCTTGCGAGATTTTCAATGAAAAGGGAAGTTCTTTCTTCTCTACCCCCAACCCCCCTTTTTTTAAAGGGTTAAACGTTTTACGAAAAATCCGCGCGACGCACACCGTTCCCAGAAGCGTGTCGACGGTGGATGTAAAAATGGGTGACGATATTACGTGCTTAAGGGCGAGTACAGAAGGGGTGTGCCCGAGAGCGATGGCTGTCGGAAGCTGTAATGGAGATTGATGGCCGCCGTCGCGGAAAAGTCGATGTTGCGAAAGTAAATTAGTACACGGAGGGCTAGATCGGGCCTAAAATATTGAAATCGTTGATGGAATAGTTATCGTGCCCTTCTCCCGTCCCGCTCGCTCGTGATCGGCCCCGTTCTAATTCGGTCGACAACGTCCGCTCCGTTATCGAACCCCCGGGTTCGTTCGAAACGATTCCAGCACCGACGTCGATAACGCGCCTCGAATCGCGCAGCGAAACAATCGAGGCGCTTGCCGCCGATCGGCGGGCGAACGAGCACAGGGACGTTTACGTAATTGACGGGAGCGAGTTCGGGAAATCTCCCCGAATAGATACACCCTTTCCTACCGAACGGTTTCGTTAGAAGTCAAACAGAATGGCAAAGGGGCTCCCTCAAATTATTGAATGGAAATGATCGACCGTGTATCAATTGTGTGTGCATTCGAAGACAAGCAAATTAAAATAATTGGCGTCCGAAGAAACGCTGAATGTCGGTAATGGCGCGTTAATAGCTATTCGTGACAATAAACAAGAGAAGCAAACAGGCGAAAAGTCAGCGTCGCGTGGAACGCAGTCTCGTGGGCGAGTCGCATTTAGTTGCCACCATAATTGTACTTTGACGTTATTCCATTGTTTTCTATGGCCGTGTGGGCAGTTTCTCCGCGTCGAACGATAAAGGTTGATTTTTCTCCGAAGTACGTTCAAGCCGTACAGCGTCCCCGTAGGGCGTCGATTTCATTTTACCGCGAGCGCAGTCGACGAGTTTCAATGGCGCGGCGGAAAATCGGCGGTGAAAGGGAAGGGAAAAGGAAAATGAGAATCGGGGTGCAACAGCTGGTACACGTAGCAAACTTTCTCGCGCGAGACCACACAGAGGTCGGAGCAATTGTTACCGTTTCGAGGAAAAAGCGTATTTCGGAATCGCGACCGGGGCGAACGCCTACCACATGACGTTCGCAAAGTGGAGCTTTACTCGTTTATGGCTCGCGTATTTCGATCTTAATGAGGCTGCTTTGCGTTTCTACGGGATGGAATACGCGTGTACGCGGCCCACACCTCTCGTGTGTAGGCGCCGGAGATTTTTCATCGGCTCGTTACGATTTATAATTTGTCAGAAATCGCGATACGATCGCCCGGTCATCGAACCGTTTAAGGGATCTGCAACGCCTACCGATAAATAAGTCGTGGCACCTCAACAGCGATTCGAATACTTCTCTGTCGTAAATCAAGGGAACGCGTCTCCCTGGGGATTTTTTTCGGTGATTCATCACATTCGCGAGAAGTATCGACACCAAGTTGGCGGTGTTCTGTCGCTGCCTTCGATTCCAGCGCGGATTTCGCTCTACGCGGTCTGTTGCTGTCCCGAACCCCCGCGTTGTTCGAGGGACAACTGTATTTCAAAATGTTTGGAATGTTTGAACTGATTGCCTGCGTTCGTGCTTCTAGAATTGAAATGAATCTCCTTCGATAACAACAATTAGATCGTCCTGGCGACTGGTATTTAGGTTAAAGCTTGCTTATTATATTCGTCAGAAATCGCATCTCTGCTAATCATCCATGCACGCTAACTTCTATCAAGATACGAACAATACTATTGCTCGTAATAATCGACTCAAGTTTTACCCTTTCCGAACTCCAAGAATTTGTCAACCCGCTCGATTTCTTCGAAGGAATTACGCATTTTCAAACCCACTCGTGCAATTAAGCCACTATCGAACTGTCTGCATTCATGTAACTCGGTACGGTTCGAATATTTAAGCCCGTTCCTAGTTGGCTCGTTTTTCTAAACCACTCGCATACGTCTAGGAGCAGTAACGGTAGTAATAGATCGTTTGTGTTAGCAGCAGAGTAAATATTGTCGACAACTACGTTTCGTAGCGTCTTTGTCGTGGATGTCGGCGCAGACACACCAAGTTCGAAGGAAACCCAACGAGGGTGCAGGTGGCTCGTATGTCAAGAAGATGAAGTCTCTCGTCTTGGAACAATGGGCTATGACGTGCGCGCCAGGAAGCATACATGTCTTACTTCCGGTGACTCGCCGTCTAATTGATTCTCAACCCTCTTGTTTGGTTAACGCCGTCTATCGGGTCCCGAGCTGCCGGTGTTCCTGCGTCGTATTCGGCGTCTAGGTGGACGCCCGGGCGTCGCCTGTGTGCCGTTTCGTTCAACGTCGACGAAACGATCCACGAAGAGTCGTAAAACGCAGGTACTCGACAGGCAAATTTGAATGCAGATACAGGCCGAGAGAGAACGGCCCAGGTCTCTCCTTTCACGACCGATTTAAGATACGCCCGCCGTTGTTTCGCAGCACGCCGACGACGTTTTCTTTGAACTTAGACCGCCGTGAAATATTCACCTTCCGTGTAATATTCAACGACGTGTCGTAAATTTCGCGTGCGCCGCCGCAAAAATTGGCCGACACACGGCCGTCCTTGCACGAGAAGTCCTTGTGTCGCTCGTTGTAAAACCGACCCCGCGCGTGGAGGTTCTCGAACGCAGCGGAAAAGAGAAAGAAAGCGTGGAACACTGTTCGGCAAGGTGGTATACACGGTCCCTCGTTATTGGCGGGAATTAATCTTCGTAGGAAATATCGCGTCCCACTCGACGATTACGCCGTTTCCAATGTGGCTTCCAAATGCACACATATGCACTATTACTCGCCGCGTAAACCTCGTACTTGGCGGGCAACCAAATTCTCGAGGCATCGAGCGAATCAGTGCTTCGCGAAAAAACCGTCGCTTCAATTATAATTTTTCGAAAGTCACTAGGTCGGGAGATAAGGAGACAAGGGTAGCAGAAATTCGAACGATAAGCGGACCAGGGGCGTGCAGGCGATCGTAAAGCCAAGCTTTGTCGATCACAGGCAGCAGTCGGTCGGGAGGGGCGGTGTGCACAGGGGTTTGTTTTGGTGCGTGACTATCGAAAGGGGTGCGTGGCCCGCTCCCGCAGCCCGTGCCAGGCACGCAACTGCACGCACCTACACCAGCACGCTGGGATGCAAAATGCGCTGCGTGCACCTAGCCCGCCTCCATGGCTGTGCAAAAGATAGAGTACCGATAGCGGCGATTCGCTATGGCCAGCCGTGATTTAGGGGTCGCTATGGCGCCGCGATTGAGAAACAAGGGTTTGTTGAACCCGTTCGCAACCCTCGCGCGCGATCGTTACTCTAAAAGCTCTGTCAGCGTGATTACGAAAATGTTGGGAGCCCGGTGTGGGCGGGGGAAGTCCCTTTTTTTTTCTTCGCTATCAAAAATTTGCCCGGCGGTTAACGTGCGCGTACAAAGACTCTAGGGTCGTCCGGTGCACATACTCGAAGCCCTCGAGTACTTTCAATCGGAGCAGGGCATCAAATAGATTGATCGTTCGAGCAAAATTAGAAAAATTCGATCGGTTCAAATGTCTTGAACAGCTGCTCCCATTGGAGAGTAGGAGAATAATGACTTTCAGCGATTCCTTTATCAATTGCTAATTTTATATCTGTAGCATCCTCGGATTATTCGAGGGGGTCGCTTCTTTTCAACTTCTTCCGATCGTGTTGCTTTAATCCGCCAGTCGATCGAACGGCTGCATCACTGATTACGTTCAATTAGCTAAATTTGAGCAAGATCGCGTAGGAGATTCTTGCACATTCTAGTGCGGCAACAGTTCGATTTGTCAAACTCCTTTCGGCTCGCCGACTTTCCCTCGTTCTTGCGCGCCTCTGAAAAACTCCTCGAAACCGTCGAGAAACGGGCGAAGAAGCGGCGCTCCGATTGAAATCAGCCAGCTTGAAAAATTTATACGATAAACCCGCCGCGATGTGCGTAACTGACAGCGCGGCGGGTCGCCGTCAAGTGGCAGATTGTAAACATCCGGTAGCCGATGCAAATCCGCTTGCAGTGTGACGACTGAGAAGCAAAGAGAGTGCAAGAGCGTGTGTACGCCGTTGTCCGATTGCATCCGTCTATGTGTTCACGTTCCGTTGATCCTCCGATTCATAAGGAATACGAGGCGGCGCATTTTCCCGGGGAAAGGCCGACGTATCTCCGCGTATCTCGCGTGCAATCCGCGCGACGGCTTCTTTTGTGCCGAGTTATTTTAAGAGCGCAGAATTTTACACGCTCACGTGATCGCGGACAGCCGTGTTCTGCGGATAAAGGCAAACGGGGGATAGAAAGCTTGAAGACAGCCGTATCTGGGATCTGTGTGACGCGCGACCCGTTCGACTAACGCTCCTCCGTAATTTTTCTATTATTAAATGATATTATTTATGGTGCTGGCGCGTGATGTGCTTGGACGATCGACCGACCACCCGGTAGTACAGCTTGAGCAACCACGGTATGAACGATGGCGCCGTAAACTCGATGAGAAATTAGACGATTCTGCGAAGTCTGGTCGAAAATACCTACTCGGAAGTCTCTAGCCGATATTGCGAAGGCTCGTGCCTTCTGCTTGCCTTTTGTTTTGCACTGCCGCTGCATTTTCTTCGTCCTTTTGCTGCTCAAGTATCCTTCAGCTAGAATCGCTGGCAAAACCACGAAACGCCAGGCCTGTACACCTCCTCGGAAACACTTGCTTCTGTTAAAAGTGCACGAAGTCTGTTCTATTCGTTCGAACAAATATTATCACCGACGGTGTTTCGCGATTTTCGAACGTTAAATATTACTGTGACCGCTTTTAGAACGCGCATTAAACGCCAAACCGAGGACCAAAATGGCGGCGGTATATATGCCTCTCGTCATACTCCGTATTATATATATTCTGCACAAATCATTCGGCTTTGGCACGGTTATCTACGATATTTTCCACTCGTTCTCGACGGCACAGCGTTTGCGAAAGAACCGCATCAAGGAAAACCATAAACGCGGTTTCGAGGCTGCGTTCGTACCGTCCGCGTATCAATGGCGGCTCTGGCTTAAGCGTTTGCCATACCGATCGTTCCCCCTCTCTTCTTCTTCTTCTTCTTCTACTTCTTCTTCTCGTTCTGCCACGATCTTCGAAGTCACTTCAATTTCCCCACCTCGGATCGACCAAGTATGACAAGCAAGAAGCGATTATTCGCAAGAACAGCATCGCGGAATTAAGACACAGCCGATTGAATGAGAAACGCAAAGGATCCGTGAACATTCGTTCCTCGTCGACAGTCGGATGCCCCTTAATCGATCGGGTTCGCGGAGGCGCTTTCAGCGCATAATGAGAAAGCCGCTGTCGTGGATGCGGCATTGATTTTCAACCGGAAACTAACTTCCACGGTAGAAGCAACAAGTAATTACTTTAAAGAAATTGAATTACACGGACTATATAGCGCGGCGGGCGCTCGCTCGCTTAAGTACACTCACGCTCACTGTAATCGAATCACCGAACATTTTCGTGTAATCAAGATTGTTTGCGCCACGGCCACGCTCCCCGTGGGAATCCTTCCTTTTCGTCATCACTGCGCCCTTTACTCCTGCCGGTGGTCGCCCTCGTCGTTCCACTTCTTCGATTCGCGACCGCGAAAGAATTTTTCCTCCGCATTGGTCGTCCACTCTGCTCCCCTGCATAGAGACAGAGCGAAAAGCGGTACCAACGATATGCATCGTCCCTGCATACTCATCATCCCTTCCTCGTGCACAGAGAAGGTAAAAGAAGGTGGGCCGAAAGACGATCGTGCGTAATGCTCTTCCCCGAATGCGCACGGAACCCCTTCCACCCACCTTCTGCCCTTTGAACTTTTAAGAGACCACTCGACACTCGGAAAGATGCCTCTGAGCGTTCAATGAGGCCAATACCGCGAGGGTGCGGCTCTTAACAAGGTTATGGGAGTCTCTTTCTCCCTCTCTCCCCCATCTTTCTCCCTCGGTCTCTTTCCTCCCGTTTCTCCCCCTTCCCATCCCCCGTAGACCACCGCTTTTACGCTATGCTTCTCCTCTGTACGTATGTACGCGTATACGTGTACTCGCTGTCGCGCAGCGGCACTCGCGAGATTCCCTTTCCTCTGTCTCAGCAAGGGTGGTTGATTTGGGCGCGAAATTGCCCGACAAAATCAAATTTCATTTCGCCAAGGGCGTGTCTGGACAATCGAGCAGCCAAGTGGCCAGCGGCCAATCTGACTATCTCGTCAACCAATTTTGCCGGTGATTACTTTACTCCTCGTTGCTCGTTGCCCGCTCGCCCCGTGCTCTAGCATAGTCACGCGTTTTCCAGGCCGTCATTCCCGCCGCGCCTCTGGACTGTCCTCGTTATTTAAGATTCGTTTTACGAAAATACGCCGTCCCCGCTCCGGCCATTATCAACGTCTTTTCCTCCGTTTCCCTTCGTCCCGCCCTGTCGTCGCGCCGTTTCGTCCTTCGTAATACAATAATCACAGGTTGCCGATCCTTCTCGCTCGTTCTGTTTCACCCGGAGTACCTGTCATCGCCACGCTTGTAATTTAAATTCTCTTTTGCGAAACGGATTTTCTCTTTTTTACCCTCCGCCCCATCCGATTCTAATTACGCCGCGATGCCCTGAGAAACGTTGGTACTCGCGGCAAGAAATCGGTCCCCAAGGAAACGCGGGCACACACGCGCGATTTGTAATTGCGGCCAAGTACAAAGGGCTTGCTGGGCATACAGCGATTCGCAGTTAAGGTCGATTTCACTGTCGTTTGTTATGCACGGCGAATCATCGACACAGTTTACCAACTTCTCGCGGGATGTTGCTTTTATTATCGATCCTGGAATGGAATTACGGTGGCCGATTGATTTCGACCAGTGTCAGAAGTATACTGTCAATTATGGCGTTATGGAAAACGACTGACTCATCATCTTTCGTATAATTACGAAATAGTCGGGCGTTTCAGAGGAAAAGCGTCTCTGCGCGAACTTTATTTCGGGGGACCGATCGTTTACCCGTCCAGGAAGTTTCTACGGTGGAACGTCTTCTCTTACTTATCCGTCATAGAGTTATTCGTTTCTCCCGATGTTCCCGCATTTCTGTGCAACGTATAATCACGGAGTCGCTTGCGTTCGTGTACAGTTGCGAACGATCTGGCAAATTTTCACGTGTGGCCCGAGGTGAACGCAAAATTTCCACGTCTTCGGCGTGCATGTGTGAATGTGCCCCGGGGTAGCTTCCCACGCGGCACCCGCGGAGACGAAAGCTCCACTTATCGTGGAAAAAATCTCGGAATCTACGAAAAAACACAACGGGAGACTCTGGACGTGTATGTTCGTGTTTGCGCAGCCCTCCTCGTGCTTGTGTAAATGTGTAGCTGAAGGATTATTCTCTAGCGGATCGTAGTACGCGTGTGCGTGCAACGAAGATCCCAGGTCCAAGTTTATAAGGGTTCCTGGAAGAGCGGCGACCTCCCTTGGACCTCTTTCATCTGGACCGCGTCCTTCTTGCTGCCCCCTCCCCCTTTACTCCTTCACCCTCGTCTTTCTGTCTTACTGAATGTACGTTCTCTTTCTCCCTTCGCTGTTTTTCGATCCCTGTTTGGCATTACTAGCGTTCTTCCTCTCGCCTTTCTAGCCAAAAGCCTATATTCCGTCCTCGACTACCAAGGGAAGAAGAACGCCTTTGGAAGTGGTCCAAACAAAACGAATTCACTTGGATCGGCGATCTTTCCTCTCTCCCCACCGTTATATCGTTTTTGCTAGCGAATAAATCGTACGCTGTGCCGGAGCAATTGATCGTTTCGATCTGTCCTATTGATAGCTGGCGCGGTGTGTATCGCGTTATTTAAAATAAAAATATTTAAAATAAAACTGTGGATAATTAATTAACGGATCCGAACGAGGTACGGAAACAGCCGAGGATCGTGATCAATTAACCCGATATCTCGCGGTGGATGCAGGATTGAAGGTAATCACTTACAGCCAAGATTGAACAAAAGTTGCGGCGGATCGGGCGAATCGCGTCGGTCGATAGTTCACCGCGTAAAAGTCGATCGCCTGGCAGCGACTGTCGAACGTGCCGTCTCATGGACGTGGTTGTCAGTTGGAGCCTTAACGAGATTAATTAACACGCTGAACCGTGGCGACGCGACGTGCGAAGCGTCCGACTCGAAACCGGTACAGAAGCGCGAATCCCGCCTTCGCCTCGCACGAAATAATCGAATATCACGAAACACCGGGGCGGAAGAGAACGGGCGTGGGTACCCGCTCTCTCTATGGCTTTCCGGACTCGGGGCCCGCGTTTCATTTGCTCGTGTCAGTCTCAAATTTCCACGTTCGACGCGCACCTACCTGGTACGTGCGTTCATCTATCCTCGTTTACGCTGCCCCGTACCTGCCGGCTCTCCCGATTCTGTTGGCCCTACCTGTGCAACCTTCGTTCGGAGCCGAAAGGCTGCGAATATGTAATGCGCTTCGATAACTCTATCGATGGAACACTTTGTACTCCCGAGGAACTTGTATTCGTACGTGCATTGTCCTAGAGGCTGAGTTATTATTTTTATAGGGAGTATATAGATGTCCCTTTTTACGTTTGGTGTTCTTTGTTATATTTTTCGGAGCGATTTTCGATACTGGTGTGACACAGGAAGAAAATACAAATGCAAAAGGCATGTTTCGTTGTAAAAGTCGTTCGCTGTACCCAGTCGAATGTGTTGCGGGGCATGGTGGAACATGTGGGCTTCTTTTCTCGCTGGTATAACCATTAACCCTTTACGGTGCAAATCGGATTGTCAGGTAGCCATTGACAACGTCGAAACGTTCAGATTCGTCTGGGTCTGTAAAGCGTGTCGAAATGTAGAACGTTTCCTAGAAATTTCATTGCGCTCTGTAACAGAAACACGTATCGACGTGCATTTGTGTCATCGAACCGTTTCGACCATTGTTAAATGTTCGAATTTGATCGCGCTCCATCTAAATTACCGTAGGTACGGAGCAATTGACCAGTTACCCTCGGGTTGTTTCGCGATGCATTGTTAAAACTGAAATTTAAGCTAACAACATCGCACTCGTGTTGAAGTTCGGTTTAAATTAAAAATTCCAAACGCACCCACAATACTAATAATCGTTTCCTCTGATTTCAGGTAAGTCCCAGATCGCCACTACCTAGCTGCATGCAATCGCCTGGCGTTTCCGGTAAGTCCTCTTACCGACTGCTTCATTCGCAATTGCCCTTTCATACGGAAAAGAAACATTTTAAACACCGTCCGTGCACCAGCGGTATGCTCCGTGTAGTACGCTCGTGACACGTTCCTCCCCTCTCTGTGCCTCGGCCAGCACGGACGATTGCACGCATTTTTTTCCACATTCTTCGGCAGTCGCGTATGTAGATCGTCGTCTCGGGGTCAGCCGGGAGGCAATCTTGCCCGATGATGTCGTTCGCCGGACAAGGAAGCGACTCCGATACACGGATCTCCTTCTCGGAGAGGCCTACGACGCATTTGCTCCCGCGGTAGGTACGCGCAACTGCGTCGTTCGAATAAGGATCGTAGGAAGAGGGGGCGGAAGAGCGGCAGCGCGCGTACACGAGGAAGAGGGAAAGAGGTAAAGTGTACGTAGAGAGTGAGAAAGAAGTGCGGAGAAAGATAGAGCCGCAGAGGGGTATATAGATTGAACCAGAGAAGGATAGAGCGTGATAAAGGGAGACAGAGGGAGGGAAAAAAGAGAAGAGTGTGCGCTGTGAAGTTACGGGCCGGTCACGTGGTCCCACGTTCGTCTCGCGTACCTCCTTAGTGTGGCCACGCTAGTGTGCGCGCGTGTGTACTTACCGCCTATACGTACGTAAACCGTGCGTGAATGTGTCGGCGTTGGAGGGGGCGGGAGAGTTCGTGGAGAGGGGCGGTATGCGGGAAACGTTTTCCTCGGTTCCCACGGCGCGACGCCTCTCCCCTGACCCCGCGTCTCTCGCCCTTCTGTTGCCCTCTGTCGGGTACACCGGCGCGCGCGAGCGATCTCGTACACCTAATACTCGGGGTACACACAGAGTATGCATATACACGGCGGAATATATATGCATACACGCGAAGCTGGCAAGGATCGCGCGTGCACGTACACGCCGAGCTATCCCACCACCGAAATACTGAAGCTCTTGCGGCGGGTGGGGAGGGTGGCGACGCCACTGGACCGCCCGAGATGCTGCAGGGCCCGACAACGCGCGATCTCTGGCCGCCCGTATCCATGGAAAGACGAAGAGGGCGGCGGGCCGCTCTTTGTGTGTTGCGCGCGTTAGGACCTACGGCTCGAGTGGGTGTACGTCGCGACGTTTTCTTCGAGAAATTTTCGTGTCCGTTAGCGGCGGGATCGATTCGAGGGTGATCCCGGAGAGCGATTAAAATTCACCAACGGATAGCGCCAACACCTGTTAAACGACTTACTTGCGGCCCGCTCGTAACGGAGCGTGCACCCGGAAAGTTCGCGCCCTCCTCGATCAATTTTACAGGAATGCGTTCGTTCGCGAGACCTGTCGAGATTAGCGCACGCTCCAGAAGGGAGCTCGACTCCTGTCGACTGCTTTTTTCGTGCACAGCCGCGAAGCGCAAACAAATCAGCCGATTTGCATTCTTCCAGGCAAATTACGCGTCGCCGTCGAGAGCGCCAGTTCTTCCAGATACGTCGTTGACCCCTCGGTCGTCCTGTCAACGCGATCGCGAGCGTGCGAGTCGGGTCGTAGTTAGTGGATGGCCACGTGGTTCGAATACCGGGGCTGCAGTCTCCGCGATCGCTTAGCCGGTCGGTATTCGAGATTCGTACACGAGCGCGCCCATGATGATTCCAAGCCAAGCATTTCCCTCTCTGCTCTTTCGTTCCTCCCCCTTGCTCGGCCCTTGGCCTGCGTGCTCCCTCGTGAAACCGCTGCCACATCGCATTGACGACATTCTCTCACGTGCCGGTCACTCGTGTCCCGTCCGTCGATCCTGGTAACAAGAGAGAAAGATCAAGAAAGAAGGCGGGAAAATTCCAAGCCGTCCTCTCTCCAGCCGAACCACCCGGCAAAAGTCAACCGTTGGCCAACGAAATTGTACGAATAACAGCGCGGCAGGTTTTCGAAATGCTGGAGCACCGGACAATTTCATGACGATTCGCGCGTGCACGTGCGTCGCGCGTTCACTGAATTGAATGAATAGTCCGCGACAATCGGGTGCCGTGCGATCGATCAAACGACCCCCGGCAAAGTACGGTGATCCCTAAGCTTCCACGAACGCAGCACCTTTCCGGGCGTTCCGCGCGGGCCGTGGAACTCCGCAATGGAATTTCGAGGAACCTCGGAACAAGAAAAAGAGGAGAGAGAAAGGGGGAGTGAGTGAGCGAGTGAGTGCGGTAGGTGGTGGGACGGTGGTTGTCGTTTGGTTCCTGGTGTTCTTGCTGCATAGTCGGGTGCTGGAGTACCTACCTACTCACTCCCTCGTACCAAAAGGGCAGCACACCTTGGCTGGCCATTGGCTCTCTTCCGTCCTGGTCTGTCTCTCGTGGTGGTACGTTGTATCCTCTCTGTCGTTCCCATCGCCGAGGTTCTCCGGTGTTCCACATAAATACACAAATACCCTGGCATAGCCGACTGGCGCGTATATACCGGGACCACGGCCGCATTCCACGACCCCCGCCCTTTCCCTCTCACCTCTGTCTCTGCCCTCCCTCCTTTCCCCCTCCTTTGCCTCTACCCTTGTGTGTACCGTCACCACTACTACCACCACTGTCGGCAGCATCACTAGCACCAGCGTGGTCACGTCACTATCGCGCCACCAGGGCCCATCTTCAGGGCCCTTTACCTCTCTCAGACCCTGGAGACTCTCCCACCTCCCAACCACGAGTACGGCCTCCTCTCCTCGCTCTTCTCACCCTCGCTGCTCTACCTTCTCGCCCTTCGCACCCGGTCGCGCGCACGGCGCCACCGAATGCCTTCGTAGTTGCTTCTCTTCTCGCCCGACTCCGCGCCCTTTCCAGGGCCCTCTCTACACCTTCGTTCTTCTTCGTCTTCTTCTTTCTTCGGCTTCTTCGCTCCGTCCCGTTCCCCTTGCTTTCCTCCCTCCTCTTCTTCATCTCTCGCGCCCGTGGACACACATGCAAGCTGCCACAGACCCCTGTATACACCGACCAGCAGGAATATTTTGTTTACCTCGCTCCCAGTTCTTTGAATTCTGCGCCGGCAGCTGCCTTCTTCTTGTTCTTCTTTTGCTGCCTTCTTCGCGCTCTTCCTCTTCGTGTACCGCAGCAGCCCTCTATGGGCGCGCCAAGGACTCCTCTCTGCCAGATGAGAGAAAGGGAGGACTCCTCTGTTCTTCTGAATCGGGACCGACCCGACCGCGACCACTTTTCGTCCTCCGCCGTCGCCCGTTTTCTTTCGACCCATCCTGTCCCCCCCGGACGATTTTCTTTTCGTGCCTCACTCGCGCCCCGCGGCGCACTTTCTGCGCGGGCGCGCCGATTGGAAACGTTTCCGGTCCTCCTGTTTGTGCCCACCGTGACGGGCCGAGGGGTGCCGGGCCTGGTCAAACACTGATACCCGCACTGAGAAATTGAAACGGAATTAGTTAGGATCCGGACCAGTTACCTGACATTCCGTTCTCATATATACTTCTGTGCGAGAGTTGTGTCGAGTCTGTGTTTATTCAAAGCAGTGGCTCCCAAACTGGATGGGACAGGCTCAAACTGCGGGAAGAAATATCCTATTCCAAGAAAGACTCCGAAGGGATCTGCGGTGTAATTCTCGGAATCACCCCCTCCCCACACGAAAAAAAAGGGAAAAGAAACTAAACACAAAAAAGCAACGTTTTTCTCTTTTAAAGTGGTCCCACGCCAGCAGGGGAGCCTCGTAATCAGCGGTGCGCCTTTCGTACGATTAACGGCAAAGACGCCCGCCGCTTTATCGTGTCTCCTTCGACACTTTTATCTACGTTCTCACGCTCGGATTTTTCAAGGGAAGGTATACGTGTACACACGTCCGTGCCCTCGCGCCTCGTTCACCGCGTTGGCCTGCATTGGTTACGAACGAAGAGACGATCGGTGTGGAAGGGAGGACTCTCCACGCATACATTCTTGCCGGGCCTCTGGCAAACAGAGAGTTTCGTTTTCGTAAAAGTATGCACTTATTCCCAGCATCCCGAGGTTCTCTTCCAACAGGCGCAGCAACAACAGAGGGAAAGAAAGAGAGGGATAGACGGAGCGAGGCTCCCGAATGAGATATATAGCACTGAGCAACAAATGAGGTCCTTCCGAGAATCGGGCCACCGACACAGTGCCCAAAACGCACGAGGGGGTGAGAACCACCCCGGTCGGTTCTCTACGCGATGGCCACGAACCATTCTCGTTTGTCTCTCGAGCCGTATTTTTTCCCCCTCCTCTCTTGAAACCCTCTTTTTCTTTTGTTCGGTTCCTCGATAAATTAACCATTTCTCCAATAAATGGATTGGGTACACTTTTCTCACCGTTCATTCATATTCTCGAACGCGTTTCCTATTGGTTTTTTTTTTTTTTAAGTAGATCTGGGCTTGGAAGATTTTTCCGATGGAATATTGAAGACTATTTATAGCGATAGTTTCTTGCATAAACAATCTATTGCTACGCTCGATAAATATCCTTAGGTCATTCTTGAGATAAAAATGACTCACAATTATTATCAATATAGAAAAATTTCTCTGAATCCTGCAGAGGAGCAATTATTACCATTCTATTTTATACTACTTTAACTGTTACCCAAATTCCACGTAGTACCGGGGCACGCAAGAAAAAACGAATTCCGAATTGGTGCCAATCCTGAATTGCAATCAAAGTATCGTCCGCTTCGGTGACCATCAATTTCCAAAACGACCAGTTCAGCAATCACTGTTTCCTGCTCGACGAAGGTTCGATGACATCGCTGGGGAAACCTGCGTCGATCCTTCGACTTGCATCCCTCCGGCCACGCCATAGGGCTCCAGAAGAACGAAGGGAAGAGGAGGATAGTGGCGGTGAACCGCCTGGCGCCATAGCGAGCGTACACCCCCGGCCCTCTTCTCTTCGGGGCCCCCTGGACCACGAGTCACGTGACCGTCTGCATTCTGTGTTTTCTGTGAATGACTGGGCCCACGGACCAATCGCAGGGCGGCCGATAGAGGCAAGCCTTAGGCGCGGAGGCGCGACAAGAAAAGGCGGAAAGAGGAGAGCGAGAAGAAGGCAAAGAGGGTTGAGCACCGCACGAAACGTGGGGGCGCGCGCGGTTTCTTGGCCTTTGCGGGCCCAAACCAGGCTCGGAATTCCTTCCGAGGATACCTCGAAACGTTCGACGTCTCCTTCGTTTCCATTCGCGCGTTCTCTCTCGCTCGTACTACACCGCGTTTTTTCGTCCCTTACGGTAGATCGAAGTTGCGTTCGTGACCCACGAACCCGAGGAATTTCTCGATTCGCGATTGCCACGTTCGGCCCACAACTTCGAGTCCCAATTCTTGATCCGCGAGAGAAAGTTGATGAGTGGCGGAACTTCTTTTCAATTCTGCCAATCAAGGGGACGGATGCTACGATTACGTTACGTTGCAATCAATGGTAACATGCAGTAACGATCTTTTCAGGACAGCCTAGGTCGGAGCAGAGACTGCTCCGTTCGGAATAAATTCCCGAAATTTCGTTCACTCTACGCTGCTTACAACGTTGTTCTCATCTGTCCTTATAAATGAAGTTATCCATACTTTCATCGAAAAATCGGCCTCTGTAAATCTGGCGATCCGCATTCGAGTAGAACGCAGTGAGATTTTTCAGAAAGTGGATACATCGGCGGCGTGGAATAGGAGCGCCGCATGACCTGTGTCGATTCTCGGAAAGGCGGATGCTCCTTTCGAAAATGTAAATGCAGGCGCCTAACTATCCTCGTGCGTGCGCGCGCGCTTGTGTGCGTTTGTGCCCCAACGAGCGTGCCTCTGCGTCTGTGCACGTTCAACGAAAACGAAAAAAAGGAAAGGAAAACCTAGATGACGCTATTCTTTCCCCGTTTCGTTCTCTTTATTCTCCCGAACGAACATTAACGAGGCGGGCTTCGATACGACACCGGAAAGGAGCAAGAAAGAAAAGGGATGGCTTCTCTAAACCGTCGAGTTTAGTAGCCGTGTGTCAAATTAACGCCGCAATTTGGGCCGCGAACAATTTAGCCCGGCCGATGAAGCTCGGCCCGACGAAATTTTTCACAGCCACGAGGACGTTGTGCTCGCGAGCGCGCTGCCATTAATTCCCGGTCATAAATTCCCCGCGTTTCTCTTATGGAACGTGCGAGAGACACGACTGGGAACGAGAGAAAGAGAAAACGTTGAGAAATCCGGAGGCGGCTTTACCTTCCTGCTTAGGATTATCTTAAATATTATGACTACCCTCTTACCCCGGCGCTCGAGCAGAAAGACGGGGACGACGCGTGGGAATTTAACCATGGGGCGGCAAGTTTCACCCTTGAAAGTGGATCTCCTCCTACGCTCGGAGCGGTTCGCGCGGATCGTCAAAGGATTCGAAGGACCCGCGTTCACAAATCTCGGAAATCTACTTGCGCTAGGAAAAATCAACGATATCCAGGAGGGGGTTGGATTCTTGCCGCTATACGAAACCCTTCCCAGAATGGGAGGGTGAAAAAGATCGGGGAAAAACATGAACGTATGGCTTTCGTGTGCGTCGAACCTCGCCGCGATGCACTTGCAAGAATGCTATCCAGTTTGGTTTTCCTGGAAAATAGAAACAGTGGGACACATTGCCGGAGGTTTTTCTCAGTCTTTTTTTCCCTTCTTTTTTCTCAGACTCGTTCCGATTTCTCTCTATCGATGCTCGAAGACAGATTTACATGGACGGTCAGAAGTTTTGCTTCGGGTGTCTGGTGTTTTCTCTCGAACGCGTACAGAGATAGGAGGGAACGAGGAAGAAAGGGACGACGATAGCAGAGGAGGGAGGGCCCGTCGTTTCCAGGAACCTTGGGGTAGGTCCTTTCGTGGAAGAGGAAAAAAAATGCCTCTATAAAGCATGCGTCGGGTCCCTGGGAAAAGGGAAAAGACGTCGTGGGACATTTTTCCGGAGACGCGCTCAACTTTTCTGACCGGCGGGGAGCGGCCAACACGCGCATAGAAGAAAAGACGAGTGAAACTGCGTCGGTGAATGAATGGGTAAAAACAAAAGGGGCAGCAGTACGGGTAGGGAAGAGTGGTGAAAGTCGTCGAAATGGAACGAGCCACTCGGAAATTTATGTTAAAGTCCGCGCTTCTCGGAAACTCATTGTCGATTCCTCATATGTATGCGGACGATTCGTCGCGGCCGGTTTTCGACTATCGCGTACACGACGCGACACTGCTCGGATGCCTCGCATACGTGAGAAAAACTCGAATACGAACAATTTATTCATCCGCGTGAGAGTGGCGTGAGAGAGCGCGGAGATTTCACAGGGAACCGGGCGCAAGCCTTGTCCCTTGTACGTTATCAAGCTGTATCGAGTCCTACGATACCTATCTTACACGCCGTTGCAGATGGAAGGATAAACGATAGAACAAGAGCGCAGGGGGAGTATCGTCGATCAGGTTCCGATTAGTTGCCCGTGGCGATCTTCGGAGAATGTATATTTGCTTCCACGTTATGAGAAATTTGAAAATACACATCTACGTTCGTATTCATGGACGGTAAATCTAATACGGTGAACGAGGGAGCCGTGATTTCTGTGATTCGACACCACGTGCTCGGTTAACACTAGAACTACCAAGGGGGTCAAAGCGACTTGTTTCAGATTTCTTGCTCTAGAATTATTAATATATATCGTCGTAGCAATTTATGATAAGTTTTAGTAAGACAGAATGACAATTATGTATCTCTATTTAATGTCCATTCAACGACTTTCGTGTTCATAATCTGTCTGACGTATGCTATCTGAACAATACCAAAATGTATCGGTTGTCCTAGTGTTAAGAAATGGAGTGCCTCAATATTCTGTCGGACCTCGGAAGCTGGAATTTCCTCTCGCACTGCGGGCAATACGTTTGCCGTAAAGATGTGTCAAGATAATTTAATTTTGGGATGATTTTTGCCGCGAAAGGCTGAATCGCTTTTCATATCATTTCATCTTTGGGGGTGGACAGGAAAGTATGTATAAGTAAGAGTAATCAAAAGCGTTATCGCAGGACGTTTTCCAGACTCCCTGCGAGGGGTTAAGATTCCCAGATCTCGGAACAGCTGTATCGCAATTAATACTCCGCGCGTGAACTTGTGCGTTCGGAAGGTGGTCACAGGACCACCTCGTTAGCGATATAAACGAGGGCCGGACAGAAAAAAGTGAGAAACCCGAGAGGCAGCGGCGGCCGCGCTCGTTGTTCGATCGGAGGACCACGCTCTCGTCGATTCTCGGAAGGAAGGTCCACCACGAAATACGAAGGTGCCGCGTTACGACCTCGGGCAAATGGAGATTTCGTGTGTCTTGACCTTCGTCAAGGGAGGAGTCGGCAGCTAAGGCGCAAGAAAAAGGGAGAAAGAGAGAGGGAGAGCAGGGTCGAAATCTCCTTGCAAAAAGGACGAAGGAGAAGAAGAAGTAGAAGAGGGAATCGGTCGTCGCGACGCTCCTACGTCGGCCGTGGCGTCTAACCTTCGACGAACGCGCAATCTCCTTCGAAGAAAACAGTATCGATTAAGACGGCCGTCTCCTCTCTCGCTCTCTCCCCGAAGTTGTGTCCTGGCGCCGAAGGAGGAACGAGAGGGCAGACAAGCAGGAGGAAGCCTAGGCAAACAGAGAGAAAGAACTTTCCTGCTTTCACTGCGCACAGACCAAACGAATTCCAGGGGATCCGCGAGACCTTTGAGATTCCAGGCACGAGAGGGCCACGCAATCAAATATTTCTCTGTTTGCTTTTCATCCGATAGAGAGATAAATCTCTGTCGTCGGGCGTATTAGGAATGTAAAACGAACGGAAGAAAACGATCGCGGGATGAGTTGGAACGTATAAGAAAGAAGAACGAAGGCATGGCCTCGTTCGATCGGGGCTGAACATTTCGCGGCGGCGAAACGTAATGTTGGCGATGCATCCGGCGCAACGTCACAGGACGGTAATCATCGCCGGCAATGATCCACGACGCGTGTCCGCCGCTCCCTTCGAATACCAGAGAAAATTTGGCCGCGAGCGTGTTGCGTTCGCCCCACGGGAGTGTTAACGTAGCGTGCGCGCCTCTGGGCCGGCCTCTGGTGTCCCGGGGCTGGGACGAAGATGCAGAGTGTAGAGAAAAAAGGAGGAGAGAACGACGGCGCAGCGAGGTGGAGGAACGATGAGGCCGATTGGAAGGTGAAGATAAAGGGCTACGAGGCGGCGGCACGACCAAAGAGTAGAAGCCGTAAGAGATTCTCTGCTGCTCCTTCGACGAGGAGAGAGAAAAGGAGAGCCACACCGTGCATGGAAAAATAAGATGGATAAAAAGGGCGGAGGAGAATATGAAGCGGAGAGGAGGACGAAGAAGGAGAAGAGGAGGAAGAGATACGAAAACGAAAGAGAAGAGGAGAGGATCGATATGAAAGGAAAGAGGAGGAACGAGAAGCGACCTGGGCCTGTTGGTATCTTGGCCAGGATCGCCGAGCTCCGGGGCCTTATTGTGTTGCATTGCCTCGGGGGCCTCGAAGGTGAAACACGGGGCTCCGTTCCGTCGAATCTACCCCTAGTTATACACCATGTTATGATACGCTTCTAACGACCGTGAGATGCCGATGATGAGAGGCGGTTTTACGCTCCCTGGCCCCTCTCTCGTTTTACCTCTGAAATACGACGGGCCCCGTGGCCCGATGATCCTGTCAGGACGCCATCGTCGAGGTTCACGATTTCCATCGGGACGTCGAATGCGGCAAGCTTTCGCCCCGAATTGCTTCGCTCGTTCGCACATTTGTATAAAGATGATACACGATCCGCGATAGTCACAGAGAAGCCCGTGCTGCACTTTCGCCGTGCTGCGGAATCAATGTACCATCACCGAATACGCATGTACATGGAATCGGTCGAAGGTTCGAAATCACTTCCTCGAACTGTTTGCCACTAATTTCAAATTAGCATCGTACAGCAAGCGATTATTCGGTTTTGCTGATGATATCTGAACTCCGAAAATGATCGCCTTGCCTCCGGTGTAGACACGGTGGTCTTTTTGCTAAATTGCGTCGTAGATTTCATCCGCGCCGAATATACCGCACATTGACAAGGTAAACGGGTTCCTTTGCCCTCGTCTAATACCTCGTCCGTGATAATTGACGATCGGACGGCTCTGCGTCGTGGCGGCGGGGTACATGTAGCAGTACGCTTGTTTAGCCTCGGAGAAAAAATAAAGAGGAAAAAGATGGAAGGGGGAAGAAAGGAAGGTGGTCCCTGAGAGTAAAAGCACCTGAGTGTCCGGACAGGCGACGCGTAGTCTGTCTCGGGTATCCTCGACTCCGTGTATTAACATATTAGACCAGCAATGACCAGCCGGCTAACGATCCGTCTATCTTGTTCGTGCGTAGTCATGCAGATTCTGTTGGACCTGTTCCTTTCGCGTTTTACACCGCTGACAGAATATATAGCGCTCCACGAGTATCCGTATTTATTGTCGGCACTTCGTTATCGGTACACATTGTTGGGCGCCTTTGAACTTTTTTCTTCCGGTTCGGAGTAGAAATAGAAATTTCACAGATCCTTGGGAACTTGATTGAAAAATTGCATTGGGAAAAGTTTAGTGGACAATTGTTGTCCTTGGTAACTTTTCGATGAACGCGACAATTGTCTCTTGACACTGTCATCGCGACAGTATGCTACGTACCTTGCAGCGGCGAACAGTTCGATCCGGCACAGAGGAACAGGGATAAGCGGTACCGTAGGTCCGGCTTTGGTTAACCGGGAGGTTGGTGGGCATTCCACGGGCCCCCAGGTAGCATTAAAGGAATGCAGATAGGATGAATGAGGTGGTCCATGCCACTGCCGACGTATGCATAGGAGTGAATCCTTCTTCTCCCCTCTCTTTGAAACGGTCCAGAGAAGGACGGTGGAGAGTAAGAGGCAGGAACGGGGGAAGAAAACGAGACAGTATCGAGCGGATCGAGGTGCAACGGAGAGAGAAAGGGAAACCGAAGCGCATTCCACGTTACAGCGATAATTAACGGCTATACTCCGATCCTATCCCACGGGACGATCCTCGTGGGGAAATGATGGAGCGGGATACATAAGTGGGGTGAAACGACAGGGGATGGCGGGGGTTGGATGAGCATTTGAATAAGTGGCGCGAGTACACGCGTTTTCTTTAGCGAAGCAGATTCTTCCGCGGTAGTCTGAAGAAACTGCCGAGAGAATTCCGTCCCCGACTCGCGGAGCAGAAGAATGCATCGGCGCACTGCTTCCTTCGAGGACTCCCTTTCGTACGAGTTAGGTTTCCTTCTTCTAGCGCGAAACAGATATGTCGCGTTAAATACAGCGAGTTGTCATTTCAGCTGCATCGCCCCATTAAACGATAATTAAAAGTGACGAACGATAATTGAAATTGACGGACGAACGATTGCTCTACGCGTCCTTCCTAACGCAACCGAACGTTCCAAGCTGTGTTTCCCTATCGATCTTGGGAAAATCGGGCACGTTCGTTACGCAGAAGAAGCGCCCCGAGGTTGCGCGTGTCGACGAAAAACTGTAGATATGAATGGCGAGGGCTATCGTCCATCCGACACTGGGTCACCGACTGATAATCACGGTTGTTAACTCGCGGCCGCTAAGAAAGACGAGCACTGAAAAATATCGGTATTGGGCGAATGAAACTCCAACGAAACGATCGTCTAGCCTTTGAACCCTGTGCCGGGTGGTGAAGTGGTGCGGCCGCGAGAAAAATCAACCCGATCTCGTTCACTCGAAAAGCGAAATTGTGATCCAGCGGGATAGGGTTCGTGAATCGATTATGCAACGATCGATTAGTCCGTGACGCAACGCGAAGCAGGAAGACAGACTTCGTCTGGTATCGTCAGGGTGAATAATCTGTGACACGTGTGTCGACCGTGGTCTTCGTGGAAACGCGGCTGTTTCATTGCCACATTTCTCCTTAACCCGGCCCCTATGTAGCGTCGATTCATCGAAGTTTCCCGATAACTAATGAATCCTGTATAGTCTGTGCGCACACACATGCATACGTGTACTTACGGTTTCACTTTCCCATATCACAATGGCGTGTACAGAAGCGTAGCGTGGTTTCTTTGCCAGCCTCTTTCCCCCGTTTTCTCTCTCGTTCTATCCCCTATCCGTCTTATCTACGGCGCTTCTTTTCCTCCGGCGATAAGCGTGAAGTGCGAGAGGGTGGCTCGAGTAGGAACGACGAGGAGAGTGTACGGTTGACGCGCATTCTGCTTCCTCGCTCGATGTTTCGAAATATGTATGTGCCCGGCTTTCATTCATGAGCACGCCACGACGGAAACGAGCCGCTCTCCGTCTCTGTCCCTCTCTTGTGAAACCGACGAGTCGTCTCTTCGATTCAACGGAGTGATCAATGGTCGTTATCGCGCCAGATAATTTTCCAGGGCCGATAAAGAGGCGCCAGCATTTTTCACGATCGACAGCAAGGCAAACGTAGCCGCACGCGTGCTTCTCATGTTACAAAGTGTCTTCCTCCGCTACTTCTCTCCTTCTATCTATCTATTTATCTATTTATCTATCTCTATCTCGGCTCGTCCCCCAGGCCGTCTCTTCTCATTGTATTTTTAATCACCCATGGAACTAGGCGCCACCGGGCCCTTCGTTTTTCTCGAGCCGTTGAAGTCATTGTAAATTAGGGAAACGATAATGAAGCTAGGGGTATCGCAGCGAGAATGTTATTTGGAGAACCGAGAGACGGTTATCTGGGGAAATTTATGTACGTCCCGCGCGAGAATTCGGTAATCGGGTTTTTCCACGGGGCTGACCAATGATGCACAGGGTGACGAATATTTCGCGAGCATTATGACGCTGCGAGTGACCAGAGAAATAATCGTTCTCGTAGATTAACAATCAACGTCGAACTCCAACCCGTGCTCACAATGAATCCCAGCTGTACAAAGTTCGGCCGCGGAATCCATCATTGCCAAAAAGTGCAACTCAATGAGTGCGACAACATTCGGAACGAATCGTTTAATTGTAGCTTTCATTAATTGTTTCCTTCGATAACAAACAAAAACAAAACGCAGACACGTACGCATGAATGTAAAATGAAAAACCAAAAAACGCGGAGCTGAATCGGAGTAAATTAAAATATTTCTCGGCGGCTACCCGGCATCGCCCACTTCGGAGAGCCGGTCACACGAGGTCGATAGGTCGCGCAGTTACGTCTCGAATACAATCGCCGGCACGGATCGCATCGATCGGTGCCTTTCTCAATTCGTCTTGTCTCTCTCTTTCCCTTTCTTCCCACATTCTTGCCCTCCGAATCTCCTCTTCCTTCCTCGCGTTTTCGGAGCCACCTTCTTTTATCCACGATTCAGGCCCCCCGATAACGTTTCTAGATCGATCGGTCGAAGATCGAATTCCAGACCCGCGTTCGCTGCCGTGCGACGTAGAAAACGCGACGCCGTCTGGCCTATCGCAGGGCCCCTCGTGGAAAATTTTTCATTAAGCCTTTCTCTCCTATACCTGGCGCCTGCGCCTAATCCGAGTGCCTCTACAATCTCCCCCCCTCTTCTCCTCTCGCCACTGTTCAGTCAACCCTTCTCCCTCTTTCACCGTTCGCCGCGTTCTTTCTCGTTCTTCTCGTTCCTACGTCTATGAATGGGATTCTTTCGAGCCGCGTTTCACCAATACACACGCGCGTACCCACACGCGTAACACGCTCATTACACGTACAGTGTAGAACGCGAGTGTGTTGTATGCGCTTTCTGTGTATGCCGCGACGGTACACCATCAGACGCGGGGCACAACCGCGCGTATATACTCTCATACCGCTGCCTTTACTCTCCTCTCCTCTTCTGTACCCCTTCCGGTGGCTTCACGGACGAGTAACGCATCTTCTGTTTCTCGTGTATACGTGTACCGACGACGAGCACCATCGCGCATTCCAACCTACTCCCATGACGAAATTCAAGAACGAGTCGTCGGCCCGATAGCTCCGTTTCTCGGCCCCTGTGTGTCGTCCCAGAGCAAACTTAGCACCACAGTGTATAGAGGTGGGAGAGGGGACCCGTTTTTCGGAGTTCCAGTGTCATAGTTGATTCAAGAAACTCTTAAGTGGTCCCATTTAAGACTGCTGCGACCACCGCGACGCTTGACGACCATGGGGAGCCGGGATTTCGAAAGCTAGAGCAAATGGGAAAAGGCGACACCTAAGGACAATTTTTTCTCACGGTTCTAAATCCCCCACTATTTCAGTCATTCTTTCGTTTCTTCTTTTCCATATTTCGCTTCTTTTTTTTTTCGCTTTTTTTTCGGAATTATTAATTGACCCTCGCGGACAGATTTTATATTCGGTTTGCGGAAGCTTCGCGTCGGGTCGAAAATATGTTCGGGTCTCTCTGTCTATTGGAATATCGTTGTGGGTTTATCGCTGCTGGACCACTTCCTCATCCGGTGACTCCGTTCGAACGGTGGCGATTTTTTCTTCCCGGCGATACACGTTCAGCCTTGGAGTGTGTCCCCTACTTATCGATTACGCGTGTCGTTCGCAAACCCTGCGGAATTATAAAAAGAGCTGGACGTGACTGTGGTTATTGTTGGGTTTTCCAGTTACGCCGAATAATCTAAACATGATCGTCGTTCCTAGAATTTTGTCGGTGGATCGGTTGGAACGGGAGGATACATTTCTGTCGGATTTTATGGGAACCGAGAAGGGTGTACCAAGGCGAACGACGTTATTCCTCCTTCTTTCGTTGTCTTTTTTTAAATAGCTGCGCATCGATTAAAAATAGCACGTATCGATAAAGAAACTCACCCGGACCGATTTTGTAATAACTACCGTATCGATGCAAATCGATGTCAGGAACATAAAATCGATGGCCCTTTAAAGTAAAGTAAAGCCTTTAGGCCTTTTTTTATTATTGAAAACGCCAAGAAAATATTTTCCAATTCTTCTTGTACACAGCAGTTAATCTGTTAACAATTAACCACGGCAGACAGATAGAGATAGGGAGAGAGTATTGACTCTTCGTGGAGTGTACGCTCGAGGGTGTGCGGCGTCGAAACGCGAAAGGATTGTCGGGGTTAAGTTAACGATCTAAACGTGGCGAAATAACGTCGCTCCACCCACGTGACACGTTCGTTCACCCGAAACGTATGATTTTCTTGTACGCCCGACGTGTCGTTATGCGGAAAGAATAATTTCGACAGCATGCTATTTCCGTGGCGCACGATTACCCGTGAATGGCGCGACACGGGGAACGCTCTAGTGAACGCTCGTGTCTCACCTTCACCCTTGTTCCTCCTTTTTCATTCTGTAATCGACGCGCCGTGAATACGGCCGCCCCGTGTTGCCCAGCGGTTCATTCATCGCGACACCTTCCCGGATCCTCCCCGTCGAACTCGTTTCTTTCATTCCACGGATAATAATTAACGCCAGTATTGTGTCGTCGAAGAGGTCGGCGCTACGGTCGCTCTTTCAACGCCTGTGTTCCATCCCCGCGCCTCGCTGTTTGTCTTGGTCGTCTTTCTCATGGAAACAAAAATTTGAGCGGGAAATTCGGGTGGTCTTGATTCTTGGAAGCTGAAGTAGGATCCTGGTGGTGGCGGAGGGGGCGAGAAAAGGGCAGCGGAACGACTTTCGAGGAGAAGATCGATGGGTGTGAGAGAGTGGCGGGTGTGATATCCCTCCCGGGTGCTACGACGAGCGGGTGTTACTGCCGGGGGGTGCGAGAGGGGTAGGAGTGAAGGGGAGGTGGGTACGTAGGACGAGAAGAGACGGCAACGCGCGGAGGAGGGTTCTATAGGAATTATACGATGGGAAGGGAAGCAATTATTGGGATGATGGATGGCCCTGGGGCGCCGCTGTAGTGCTTCTCTCTAACCAAAGACTTTCTGTCCCTCCCCTAAGCCTGCTCCTCTCTGTTTTTCTGCCGGCCGCATCACTTCGATAGTCTCTTTCTCACCCCCACCGCCTCCCATCGGTATTTACCGCTTTCCTTTTTCATTACCCCCGTGCCTAGAGCTTTCTCGCGCAGTAGTTTCGTCAAAACCGGGTCGATTTCGCGGGAACACGATCGCGCCAATGCGTGGGCAATACTTTCTAGTCGGAGACGGGTGGAAGGTCTCGAATTTGTGATAGAGGAAATGGAGGGACTAGATGTTTTTGGGAATTGATTGGTTTCACAATTTCTCTTGGGACTTTGTTTTATTGAAATCGGTGCACATTCATACGATTTCGCATTTGTTTAAATTATCTCGATGCAGTTCGTACACTCGTCGCAAATACTTATTCTACTTCGCGTCCTTTCCCGTTCAATTTGTGCATCTCTCCGCGACACAACGGTGCGTACCATGTCGGTACAGTTCCGTGAGATTCTACTTGACGGAGCATGCTCCACCCAAGACCGCCCCGCTAAACGTTGATTTCGTTGCCGCCAATGCTCCAAGTCTGCCGCTTAATTCGATTTACCTAGCGAGGGGGCAGCAAACGAAATTGCGTGGTAAAGGGCGTCTTCGTCCCGATGTAAGAGCCGAGGGGTTGCCAGCCGCGACATTCGAACGCACGCACGCAGCCATTCTTCCACTATCGTCATATACGCATGCGTACGTAAGCGTATACTACACGAGGGTGTGCGTGGATCACTTAGGACGGCCCTTAAATGGTCGCTGCGATGAAGGGAACGCGAACGGTGGACGAAAGCGTCGTGCACTTCACTGCTATTGAATTAACTTCTAATCACTCTCTGATAGGTCTTCAAAGATTGCATGAAGCTTTTCTTTTCTTTTTTTATTGCTAGGCATTCCTACACTTGGTCGATTTTTACTTTCAAGCCACTCGATCCTGTGCAACATCATTTCTTTTGGAATTCTTATATTTCTACGTTTTACAAAAATCTTTTGGGCTGCTGTAGAAACGGGGAGATGTCGTGAATCTTGTCTTTTGTTCGCGGGAATTATGAAGTGATAACATTAAAATCGATATGGTTAACAAATTTCATGTCCACTGAATATATCCAAATGGCTGTGAAACTAAAACGATCGCAACTCTTTACGAGGCTTACTGGAAGGCACGTTTGAATACATACATTCGGCTCGTTCGCTGGTATACGAATCTTTCGTCCCGCGGTATAAGTCTGATTAGTAATCCACCCACAGATACCTGTCCGAACCACCCCGACCAGAGTTGCCCAACACGCGTGTCTTCGATTCACCAAACGATACTCGCAAATCGCGAAAATTTGAGAACACGTCGTTAACGTCAGATTCTACCAATGTCATCCTGGACCAATGTTCCTCCGCCGTTCCTCGCCAACTTTTATTTTTCATTCCCGTGGCCGTTTCTCCGCGTTCCGGAGAAAAATATGGTCCCGTCTCGCAAGGATGTGATATGCGGCCAGGCTGTGGAACCCGCACGCGCACCACTGTCGAAGGTGAGAAACTGAAAGAATCCGAAAAGGAAAAAAGGGCGACAGCCCGAAGGTGGAGAAAGAGGCGTAGACTGGCAAATGCCGCGAACGTATGAAAACAAATTACGAGGCGGCGTCTGTTTGTTGTGCTCCGAGACACGTTGAAGAGAGAGAGAGAGAGAGAGAGAGAGAGAGAGAGAGAGAGAGAGAGAGGAGACTTATGAGAAAAAGGAGGAAGAGGGATGATGAACGCCGGTGCATTCTCTTTCTCTCGCTCCGGTTTTCCAATCCTCCTCGTCCGCTGCACCGGTACATACGTAAGTGTAGGTAAGAGGGACCGTAGACGGATCCTCGGAGGTGCATTCCATTCCCCTTCTCTCCGGTTCCTACGTGTTCTCTTCTTCGTCGTGGTCCTCTTTCATCGCCTAACATCGCGGTGGATGCGTAAACTCGATCGTATTCTTGTTGTGCCCCGAAGTCCGACGCCTCTTTCGGATCACAAATGACTCGTGCCTCTTGGTCGTGAATTTGTGGGGCGAAATCGAAAATGTTTCACCTACCCCCTCGATCTAGCCTACGAACGATTCACTGATAACGTATTCATTTAACGTCGCCTCGAAGAAAAATTTCTCCAAATTAGACGTTAGATCAGATTCGCATGATCGATGAAGACGTCGAAGGGAGTATCGGGAGGCACAGTGGAAGCCCAAACGAATTTCTGCTCGTCGACGATAATGATGCTCCGACGAGTTACGATTGGCGGCGATGGGCGCAAAAGAGAAGGGAAATGAGGGTGCAACGCGGGAGGAGGGCGCAGGTAGAGGAACGTCCGATGGTGTTGAGACGATATGATAAAGTGGTGGCGCTAACCTCTCGAGCAAACACACCGCTATCGGCCCTCTGTCCCGCGTATCGTTCTACCAGGGTTCATGTCGTCTGTCGTTACCTTCGACGCGTGTTATTACTGCAGCCGCGGCCGATTGACCGATAAACGAATTACACGTTCACGGGGAAAAGACATTTGCCCCTACACGACTGCAGATAGGCGACCACTTGTTAGCACCCCGATAAGAACAATTGTACTTGGGGGTAATTGATTACTTTCGGGGTAGCAATGGTACACGCGTTACAACGGATCTGATGTTTGAAGAAAAATGTTGCACTTATCGTTTGGAATTTTATATTTAACTCATTTTGATTCGTCATTGAATGTTATATCTGATTGTAGCATTTAATATAGTGTCTCAGTTTTAGGAGCATAGTGTTTAGAGAGTTCATTCGAAAGGCTCGCTGCGGGGATAACGTTCGAGCCACTAATCACTCGAAACAAAGTATTTAACTCGTCCGTCGCGAAAGGTTTGCAAGCACTCGAGCCATAAAGCGATCCAACGCCTCGCGCCGTTTGACGTAACGCGCAGAACTGACAGTGGTAACTACATTAACCTTTTAAGGGGGGCACCGTGTCGAATCGCATTCGGCACACGCCGGTGCACCGTAAATTCGAAATTCTTTGACTGCGCTATCACGGCACAGCGCATACGCTCGTCGCGCTAATGCAAAGGGAACCGACCGTGATTTAACGACGATGCATATTTCGAGCCTACTTCATCCCTAGGCAGCCGGGTGACGAGACGTTTAGGAGTTACGTCGATTAATGTCGTTGTCGTCACAGATTTAGTTCTTCCTCGGCGTTGTAGAGCGTCGAGGAGTGAACGTGATAGCACAATGAATTTTTATAAATTCATGGGTTCTTGATTCGACTAGCAAGAAATTGCCAAAAGCCCAATTCATTAGCAGCCAAGCTTAGTTGACTAGTCACTTGACAGCGTTGTTCGATTTACAAATATTTCATTGTTCGAAAGAAGATCTCCACCTCCAAAATCGGCAACGAGTGACAAACAGCATTGCAAATACTTTAGGTAGGTTACGATGGAATTAGCGGTTACGTGGACAAATTGTACAAAAATAAAACGGGGAAATGCTTAATGAATAGCGAAAAGTATCGGGTATCATTGGAGCAACTAAGAATAGACAAAAGAGGATGTAACTAGCGCGATTGTTGCCGCTCGTGTGGCAGCGCACGATTGCCCAACTCCCCATTGAGCAACTCTACGAGGTAAGACCTCCGTCGTGAATGTTGAGGTTTGCACAACAACCCGACAATCGTGTCTGCTGCACACTCTATACGCTTGGCGTTCCTCTGAAAACGCAAGGACAGCTGTATCAAATGCGCGTCGGTCGAAATAATTCCGTGCCTTCCTATTGCATTCCTCCGATCTCTGCCAATTGGTAATGTGCGTTGCTCAACAGTCCACATCTAGTAGACCGGTTCGAACAACGGGTCCATCCAGTCGTCGATGAACGCCAGTTTCTCATCGGCGAGATGCATTAGCCAATCCGCAGGAAATGGAGTATTCCGCGGCGTGGACGAATGCGGAACGGAAGTGGCGTTCGATCCGGCGGAATCGAGCGAGCGCGACGTTCCCTCGCGATTTAAATCGACCGAGGATCAGCGCGACGGCGGCAAAGTCGACGTCCCAGCTGAGAACCGGGACGTGTTCAAATTTGCACGGTGCAATCAGCAGGGCCGGGGAATCGTGTGAAAATATTGCCGGAGCAAAGAGCAACGAAATATGTCCTGCGAGCAAGTGAACTTTAACGTCTACGATCTGTAAAATCTAAGTCACTATCGATGCGTGTGCCCGACAGGACACACAGGCTTCTTGCGCATGGACGAAGCATAATGAAAGCAGAGCAAAGGGGAAGGTGGTCAGAGGAAGGACGTTGAAACGGTACTGGTAAGGTAACTAAGGGAGAAGGGTAGAAGGCCTTTGATGTTTTGAGGTACAAAGTCGGTGCGTTCCCGAGGTGGTCCCGACAGTGGGAGGCCTCAATGGCCACATGGAGTTCTACAAGGTGTTATGTTCACATCGTTCTCCATACTCAATTATCATATTGGGTCTGGGACCAGTTCCGCCAGCACTCGAACCTCTGCATCCCCTTCGTCTAGCCAGGCTCTCCTCTCTCTGTCTATCCCTCTATCCCCCTTTTCTCCGTTCAATTTTCTCTTTCCGCGTTCCCCTGGCGTCTAGAACATCCCTTCCTTCTCCAGCTTGCTTCTTTTCATCCGTCCGCCGTGCGCCTCCTCTCTTTCTCTACCACTGAAAGCCAGTACATCGCGTATGTAGCCTCTCGCTCTTCGCCGCTGTCTCCAATAAGCTATTGTCGGCCGCCTGCTAGCATAATGCATCTTAAACGGCGGCGCCTCAAAGATCGACGCCTCTGCGTGGCCTCTTCGGAATTCTTCAACATAAATTAGATTCCTGAATGGGGATTCTAGATCGCCGCCGCGACCGGCCTCGACTGCGCGCTCCGATCGACGAAGGACACTTGGCTCGTTCAATTTTATTTATCTATGCGATCGTATATTGAAGCGCATCTTTCTTTCTTTTTTTTCGTTTTCTTTCTTGCCCTCCGCCGTGCGACCTCATTGATCCGTTTCGTGGAATTTTTCCCGGCTTTTCCCACGTTCCGTTGAATGGATGGCGCTCGGGCATTAATCGAACGATACCATCGACCGGTACAGCTCGTTCCATTGATTAGATCCCTGACGTAGTACGCTTCCGGTTTCTCTTTTTGTGCTGTCTGGGTGTACAGATATTTTCGTGCCGCAATTACCAGTGACCCACTAAACAGACTGCGTTTTATCAATCGATCGGGTTACAGTAACCCGCTAGTTTGCACACGTGTATCCCAGAATAATAATTTTATTTACCTTCTTTTTTCATTAGAAAATGTTCAATTTTCAATCGGCCAATCGAACTTACAACAATTTTAGCCTCGACTCGCCGGGTTGATCGGACGAAATTACGGTCCAGCGAATTCGCGTACATTTCCACGACGATCGCCGGTTTCCTGGAAGAAAATTCCGCCGCCTACGTGCTCACGTCGCCGATCGATTCATCCTGTGAACGCCGTATATACGGGCCGCAGTGTCTCGTTTCCTGCCGCGGCACTGGCCCTATCCCGCTTCGGCCACCGTCATTGACGACCGCTCGCCTATAGGGAGATATACGAACGGCATTCGCACGCGAGCAAGCCCAGTAACGTTTCCCTGTCACGAGATCCATTCATTCGGATGTAGGATCGCGTTAAGCGAGATCGATAAGGCGCTTCTGTTAAACTGACCATCGATCCGTTGCAACAATGTCTGCGATCGATTGCGCGGCCCATTGCAAGCGCACCTGCCGTAGATTACGATAATCGTAGTTGCTAAAGATGCTTCGATTGTTCGCTTGATTCACGGCGAGATCGATCAGACCTTTATCGGTGTGTTTACAAACGACCGTTCTGCATCTTGGGGGAAAATAGCCGCCTGCGACTATTCGTGGCATTGCTTCGCGGATCTACATGGCGTGCGCTGCGACTCTCATTGCGAAACGAACATTCGTTACGAGTAACGGGATAAGCGCGGAGAAAAGACGGGAACACGGAAGGAAAGGGGGGAGAGGAGCGAGGAAATACATTTACACGAGAGACAAGCGTAGGTACAAAACGGAGCTAACTAAGGGAGTGGAAGAAAGGAAGGGAACGCTGGGCAGAAGCAGGGAGAGGAAAGGAGAGTAGCGTGGCTCGTAGAGAAGCCCACACGAGTCTGGCCGGATACTCATACTTCCGGTCGTACACATGGCCGCGCTCGGTCTCTCTCTTTGTCGCCCTATCGCCATGCACGGCCGTCTTCTGTCCCATTCTCGCGACATTAGCGTGCACGTATGGCTAGAACGTGTACACTGTACACACCACCAGTATCGGTTTCCCTTTCTCCCTCCATGTGGCCGAGCACAAAGATACGGACGAACGTCATACACGACTTGCGCTGTCTGACGCTCCTGTAGGTATTCGTACGGTCGTTGTATGTTCCTCCTCGAGTATGACGTCACTGACGGCACCCTACGCACGCACGTTCCTCGGACGGGAGCACGAAGTCATTCACCAGCTCGAGCTGGAACGTCTTCCCGAGCATCAGCGCCGGTCTGTTCGCGAATGGAGCACCGATCTCGCGGTAGACAATTAAAGGTATCGCAGGTGTGACGATACGTCGGGGGTAGTCGCGCTCTATTCTCGTGTACAAAAATTGCAGGGCTCTGCCCCAGCTTATACACTTCCACGATCTTCTGTCGCTCCTTTTGCATCTACTTGGAAATTCCGTAGTTTCAAAGAGAACGCGAAAGAGACAGAAGGAAAAGAAGGAACCGGGTCCGGAGACAAATTAACGGCGGGGGTTTCCGTTCGTCGTCGGACGCATTTCGATGAGACAGATTTAGACGGGAGGAAAAAGTGGGTGTAGGGGATTACGTGGCCTGTTTACAGAGAGCGCGCCGAGTGGCAACGGCTCGCGTCACGCAGAAAAGAGGGGCTGCTGGAGGAGAAGGAGAACGAACGTACCAGTTGAAGAAAGAAAAAGAGAGCCTAAGGGGAGGGCGAGGGGCACAGACCGGGCGGCCACCAATTTGAGAATCGGCGACGACCCTGGGCACTGACGACTTCCGGTGGTTCCGTTGACCCCGTAGTAGTTCGTCGTCGCTACGAACTTGCGCGACGCTCGAACAACCGGACGACTATTCGCTGAATCGAGCACATTGCCCCGTAGGGGATCCTTTCTTTCCTTCTTTCTTCTCCTTTCGTTCGGGTGGCGAATCAAGATTCTGTACGAGAACTATTCATAGTACAGCTTGAACGGACACGTGTGCTCTTCGCTCTTACCACTAATTTCACCAACTATGCGTCCAAGAAATTGGATCGCATCGTTGGAATTATTGAATCAATTGTCGATAGAAATTGAGCATCGCAGATCTCTGTTCGAATATGTACAGTTTTCCGCAGTGACCGCGGAACCGGACTCGTCCGTACACGGAAAACCCTAAGTTCGGCCCACGCTGAAAAGCCCTACCCTTCGCCAGGCCTCCGCAGCTCTTTTATAATACCGTTGCTTTTTCATGGTAACTGTGGAGCGATGAAAGAGCGTGCAGCGTAAAAATACAAACGCCACGCGAGGCCTGAAAAGTGGTAGACGCAATTGACGAGAACGATTGAATGAATCGTCGATGGAGGCCGGCAACGGCGGCGCTAGTTAGCGGATGTAAAAAGTCTATACAGGATACTGTCGGCCGTGAGGGGGGTGGTGAGGCCGTATTAGTCGCTGGAAGGGTTGCGACGAGGAAGAAAAGAGGAAGGAGTGGTAACGAAGAAGGCGACAAACTGCGCACGCGCACGCTACGTGTTTGCCACTTTATGAATGCACGCCGCAACATGCGCGTCGCTCGTCGTACGTACGCGCGCCACCGTACATTCATACGGATCGTGAACGTAGCCTCGACGTAGTGCGTAGTAAGCGCTCACCACACTCGCGGCCAATGTCTGCTGCTTTCGTTCTCTCTCTCTCTCTATCGAGTTCTCTATATCGCAGCTTTGAGGCATTTACTTAGTCGTTGGGTCGCTGGAATCGTTAAAACGAGACCGGTCACTCGCGAACGATGGCGCTTGCGTTTATTGACGTTACGCAGGCAGACGTTGCAAAGACCTGTGTTCTTTCTGGAACTCTTTTAGTTCTAGAATTTCTCTAACGAATTGAAAAGGCGGTTCAAGTCACGGCTTCGGAGCGCAATTAATTCGACTGACATCGACTGTAACAACAACGAACCCACTCTCGTTCCCGTTCATCTTTTCCATTTCTCTCCAATGCACTACATACGGAAACGATCCACCGTTCGTGTACACGCGTACACATGTCGCGCAATGATGATCGCACGCTCATTGACATTTTTCTTCGGTTGAACTGCGAGGCAAGCCCGACGGGAGCACGTGTCGTTCGCTCTATCTCGTTGATCTTCGTCACGCAAATTACGATGCTATTATCGCACAATGTGTCGACTAATTAGCCGCGAAATCTTCGACCCTTAACGAGCCCGTGCACCACCGCGCTCCCACAATCTTTCGTTACCCTCGTTTCCCTCGATTCTCGATCCGACCTATTATTATTATTCTTCCATTCGTTTCGTGCCGTTGGCATCACAAATTTCTTCCGCGTGCTTAGTTCCTATGCGATAGACCCTCTCGGAAAAATTACTCACCGTTGAGGCCATTTATCTCGAGCACATCAACGGAGGCAGAAGAAATCACGTGCAATCGTGGGATGAACACCCACCCCCACGCGAGTGCACGGAATCTCCGCTCGCAATCTCTTTCTCCAGCACGCTTACTCCCGGCGACGGCTCGTGCTACAAACAATAATTGTGCTCACGCGACTCCCGGCTCATTGACGCCCTTCTTTTCCAACCCTTCCCTCGCGCGCGGTCCATTCATCGAATCCAACCACGTCGACGACCGTCGTATCGTCTGCGAAGATATCTATTTATGCATGCCGACGTTACTACGGTGGATACGACGAACGGATGAGGAAAAAGAGAGAGAGAGAGGGAGGGAGAGAGAGAGAAGAAACGTGCAGGGTTCCAGAAGTCAGATGGAAGGAAGGACGCCTCGCATAAATATGTGTAGAAGCTGGAATGTCAGATGAAGAAGGGGGGGGGGGAATTTCCTGTTGTGAACGTCTTGGGATGCATCTGCTGCTGCCTCTTAAGCCTGAGCCACGCGTGCGAGTACCAATTAAGGCGCCACGAGTCATCGTGATTCGCCCCGCGGGTGCAAGCCATCGCGTTGCTCCCTTTCTCTCCGTTTCCTCTTTCTTCATCCGTCACCGGTCCCCTCGAAGCGCAACACGGTTCACAAACTGATAACGTAGTCGGTTCGGAATCGCTTGTGGTGTTTCGGAACGGGGTTTCGTAACAGACGCGCACGGGTGCCGTCGATTTCCGGTCTTACGAACTTCCCCCTTTTTTTTATCCGACCTCGCTGGTAAAACCGGCGAAGGAATTTTCAAGACGACAGTGCGGAGCTGCCCCGACGAGTTGAAATTGAAAGCATACGAAAACGATCGACTCCTCTTTTATTTTGTGTTCGATTGTTTGAAGCCGCAGAGTCGGCGTTCGGGTTGGCCAAACCGAAAGGAGAAATTCGTGACATTAATGGAAAACGGAAGTTTCGAGTTCATTAAAAAACCATGTGCAACTTTCGAAAGATGTCGTTCTACTCCAAGACCAATTTCATTCGTACTTCTGTATAAATGAGACCGCTCCTGAAGAAGTTCGCGTTAGATTTACTTACCAATGAGCTTACTAAAAACTGATTAAATTTTAATATGACATAAATCTTCCTTTGTCTTGCGTACTTGGACACTTTTGACGACGGTGCTCGCCGAACGTTTGTAGATTTCGACTCATCTGTAGATTACGCGGCAGAATTTCCTCCAGCTTGGCCAGGTCTATTTTATGCAAACGGAGATGGAGCATCACCTGTGCGACACGCGTGTCGCACGACAAATATCGAGCGATCACCCGGTACGAAATTCGAGATAGCGAGCATTCGTCTTCCCTTTGCCCGCGTATGGGTGTCATTGTTACTTTAAATGCCCCGGTGCATCAGGTGGAAGAACTCCGGAACGGAAAAGGGGAAGAATCAGAAGGGCAGAGTGGCGGCTCGCAACACAGTGATTCATCGAGCGAAACTCTCTTCATCCGTCGTCACACGTCCCACGGATAAAAAGGAAAAATCTTTTCGTCATTTGAAATTCTGTTCCCTCCCCCATACGTTTTCGTGTCTACCCTATTGCGATTAGAGATCGAGGATACCTTCTCCACCGCCTCGGAATTTAATTTACTTTATCATAATTGGAAATGAAATTGTGACTAGAATTATCTGTAGCGACAGGAATAGCTGTCCAATGATGAAAGGAAGGTGCAGAGTGACGCAGACGTTCGGTTCGCGCACATTCCGTCACGTTTTCGTGTCTCTTTATAGGGTAGGTGCGCCTCCGCGATATCCCCGCATTGGCGTCGCAACGAACTCCGCGGTCAAACACGTACAACAGTGTCTGGTCATTTTGTCAGTGTCGCAATTTTGAGAGACATGCAAAGTAACGCGGTTTAAAGGGATCTTAGACACTGACACTATATTTTCTGTCGAATCTTTTCTTACGACTATCGGATCCAAGATGTTCCAAGCGTCGCGATCGACTTTCAACTTTCGCTCGAAAAATTCGTCGGACTAATAAACCGATACGCTGCAACCCAGAAACAAACGACGAACAAGCGTACTGGACGATAAGAAATTGGGATGACCCTTTTACCACATAACTAAACGCAATACAGTGCCGTTCGAAATCGGTACTGGTAACGCTGGACACGTCGCGGTCGTCGCTACACCACTGACCTTAATAACTCCCGTACGTTCCTCGCGTACTTCGATGATGACGATAGACAAGGTCTGCCGTCTTGCAGGCGAATCATGCGCGTCAAATATGTACAACCTTTGTGCCTCTCTCCTCTTCATTGTGTTGTACGTCCATTTCTCTACCTGCCCTGTCTCTTTCCTTCTTGCAACACTCGGCACATCTATCTCCGGATCTCTCGATTCTCTCGTGTGGCCCTGTGCACATGTACACACCTTACGGTCGTTCGCACGAGCGCGACCGAAGGAATGCACGCCGCCGTACACACACGCGTGCGGGCCTCCATGCCGAGGAACCGTTAATGAATCTTGCAGTTCTTAGACCGCCCGTGTGTGTCCCGGGATCACCGTGAGAGAGAAGCATTCGGAAACATTCCGATCCTCTGCACGAAATCCGGGGAAAACTAATAACTTATTGTAGGCCGAATTACTGGAAAGGTAACAGTTATTCTCTCAGTTGATGAATTTTTTATGCAGACATCTGGTATAAAGTCTACTAGAATATTTAAATAAAATATTTAAAGGTTTGCGCTCGTATTACACAAGTTTTGTAGGAAGTCCTAGAACCCTGTGTAGAAGTTATACCGTGTTATATTTAAAAAACGAATGGTTCGCCATCAGGGTTATTAGTATTTTATCCCAGTGAACTTTCTCGTTTCACTGGTGCGCAGGCCGCACGATGCACCACCCACGACGCTGCCCTCCGTTCCTCGAAAAAAAGATCCCCAATGAGTTCAATATACGTCTTCGGCTGGTCACTTTTACTCGGTAAGAAAAACTAGACAAAAGCCCTGGTTGCGTTTCGGCGAGCCGCCTCCAACTTGGCTGCAGCCGAAACTTTCCCACGCACACAGTCCTAATCTCTGTGCAACCATTTCCCTTATAAAGACGAATACCGGGTTTACTCCGAAAATTCATCGACCAAGTATTTACCCCGCTCGTTCCATTGGATTGCTGTAAAAAAACACATGACATCGGTATGTGTTCGTCACTCGAGTAAACACTTGTATCTAATCAATGGCCGGTCAGCTTGCGAAAGAACGCGCGCGCCCGTTCTCCTTTATCACGGTGTACGCATGAAAGTCGAGCACATTTTCTCGTTCACCGTACAATGACTACGGAGGAATAAAAATGCTATGTGGTAAGGCGAGAGAAACGAAACTTTGCACCGGTGATTTCGAAAATTTCCAAATTTTGAACAAAATTCCGTTCGCGTATGTCGCGTGTCACGGGACACGCAAGAGCAGCGCGGAGAAGAGAGCAGGCCCAAAGCACGCCGGCGCACAGTGGTCCGGATCGAGAAAGTTCGTGCCATTTGGCCAAAAAACGAAGTTTCTCGTATCGATATCTAATCAATGAACTTTGCTTCCTAAATGTCCATGGACCTCGGAAATGGAAAGATTAGTCCAATTTAATAAATATTATAGTTGTAATAAACACTGAAAGTTGGACATTTTAAGAACAGGATTTTTCACGACAAAAATAGCTTCTCTTTAATGCGATGCCCTGACGATCCTGTTTAATATATTCACTTCGTTTTTTTTTAAAAATGTTCGGCATACTTTTCTGATAAGAATCACACTTTGTGTTAAGAAATATTGTTCCTAATTTAATATAATTATCATGTTTAATGAACTAATGAAAATTTTGAATATACATCACAATTGACAAGGGATATCTTAAAACATCCACCAACTTCCACAATCGGACAAATTGCATTCTTTTCAGCATACTTTTCCCTAAAAAATGGCACAAGAACCGTTTCCCCCTAGGAACCACTTTACAAATTATTATCGTTTAAAGTGGCCAACGTTCAGTCAGGCCGTACGCTTCACGTACACGTACGGTTCGCATCTATTGTCACATCTTCGCGGAGATAAGAAATTCTTTGTCAAACTTGTTCTATATTCTATATAGTACAAGTGGATAATTAATAATATTAAAAACAAGATATTGTTAAAATAATTTTTTTATTATTTTTTCTTTAACCTATATGTAACCTACCATTAGTAGATTGTTGATTCAAAATTTCGTATCAATATCTTTTACGGTTCAAAAGTTATATCAAAATGGCACGAACTTTCTCTATCCGGACCACTGTGCGGCGGTGGCATGCGAGAGAGAACCACCACGGTCGGTACGTGGGTACAGGTCTGTTTGGCGGCGAGCGGTGGCGGTCCACTTCTGAGAACTAACGGGTCTGTTTCGTCCCCTCCATCGATATTTCTCCTCTCCTCTCCTGGTTCTTCGTCTCTCTCTTTTTTCTCTCTTTCGGCCTTCTACCACCCGCGGCAACGCATCGCGCATACGTAGAAGGGCCGTGTGTATACGCAGGGGACAGTCTCATGTGGGTGCGTGCGTGCGTACATTGCGTTTGCGTGAGTGCTTGTGGCGAGCAGTGCGAGCGCGTATCGTGCTGGTTGCCGCGCCGTGCGCAGCAGCGTGTGCGCAGTTCGCGACTGCGCATCGCCGTGAGCGTGACGCGCCAGCGATCACTCTCAGTGTGGTACGAGTCGTGCCGCGATACAGTTGTCTCGTGTTCGTCGTTACGACAGACACTACTCGTCTGTCCGTTTTCCTTCCCTCTTTCTCTGCACCGCCATGGAACACGACATTACACGCGTGTGCGCGAGTGTCTGCTCGGACTGGATAAACATCCCGTGCGGTTGGTGTCAAGGGCGAGCTCGACTATTTAAGAAGTTGGAGCCACATGTACGCAATGTACAGTTCGTGTTGTTTGTATACAAAGATCATTGCCCGTGCGTCCTCGGGACGGGGCTGAGGAGAAGGATACACGGTATTATCAGTGCGTCGACGGTGTGCTCCCGAGGAACATACGGCAGAGAGACGCGCGCGTTACCAAGCACCACGTGGCCGGAACACGATCGAAATAGTTTCTGGAAGAGACCGAAGCGATTATTGGATTACGAATTCGAACTATCGGAAACTTGAGTACTCGCACATACGGAGTCCTTTCGCTGGTTAAGGCTCTATCCTGTTTTCTCTGCTCGTGCCTTGTACGCATTGATTGCTCGAGAACGCCTTTATTTGTGGCACCGTGTAGCTGGACGACGTCATGTCCCGGACACGCGCGAGTTCACGGATCACCGCCGTTGAATTCGTTGAAACGGGAACAGGAACGATGTTGAACAAAACATTCACGGTGGTACGTAACCTTTGTTGCAAGGAAAAAGGAGCAAAAAAGTATGAATAGGAGAAAGAATAAATCGCGAAGAAAGTGGAGGTTTACACGCCCCCGAAAGACACATTAAAGGAGTAACGACGAGCAACGTGGCTTTAACCGGTAATTGGACCATTCTTTTTGCCATTGAGGTAGTAATGGCCCTTGTAGCGTGGTCACGCTACACTACGGTGCGCCATAGTACTATAGAGACTTCCGGCCCGCCGCAGGAAGTGAGACACACGTGTTCAGGCGTGTGTGTTCCCATAATACGGGCCCCGGCTCCTCCTCTACAGTGCGTTCCAAGTTCGATGGCCCATACGGGAAGCAAGCACGCCACGGATATATTACCGTTCGTTCGAGGAAACGTGAACCAAGGAGGAAAGAAAAAAGTGAGCAAACGTCACGACGATCGAACGAATACACCGATGTTCCACACGATTCTTTAACAGCCAGAGATATGCGAGCAAAATGTACGTACTCACGCACGTCTATATAAATAAATATGTACATAATTTAAAGCATACTTATCGGCAACGTCAATTGTACAAATTAATGTAAATAGAGTCGTAAAGTTTGCGATAGATTACCCAGATAATGCAGAATATAAGGATACCCGTATTTCTCGTATCTTATTTCCCGAATTCCGATTTGTTCGCGTTTTACTTTACTTTGTCTTCATCGAAACGGTTATCTCTCGGTCTCTCTTTTTATATAAAAATTCTTGAACCAGCCCCCTCGAACGGCGCACGTTAAGCCTCTAACCGGCCTATTATTCCCACGATTCAGGAAAACGATCGTGTTATTTATCGGTATATCTCGTCAACATCCCTCCCCTCCAAATCTTCTAATCTCTCTCCCATCTCTTTTTATGATTCGTTAACGACCGGACCCGCGCTCCGAAATTCAAATCGTCCGCCCCACTCTGGTCTGAGATCTTATTATGAATGAATTTTCGGCGTTACATTCATATTTCCTGTGTCAGCGTACGCCTGCACCGGCGGCGGCACTCGCAGCGGTTCTCATCATTGCCACGACGGTACCCTCCATTTTTCGTCACCCTTCCCGCATAAAAAAAGAAGGAGAAATAAACCAGGCCGTACGTTGCCTCGTAATCGAACGAAACGAGAAACCGTCATTCCACCGCGGTAAATATAACTTCTTGCGTAACATATGAATAATCACGTCTCGGACGGTTACTTTCAATGGCAGCTGCACGCGCGCAACCGAGTGCAGCCTCTGCATCAGCGTGTTCATCGCATTCCTGAATACTTGATGCTCGCTATTTTTTCCCTCTCGCGTTCTCGTGAATGTCGTTCCTTTTACCGTCGAGTTATTTTCCTCTGGAACAATTGCACGGTAATAATCCCCGAGTGGGAAAGAGAGGGGCTGTTCCCATGGGACGAAAATAAGAAACGTTCCCGTCGTCCACTTTCTCAACGTTAGCCGATGCCGTTTGCCCGCGTGGGTACTGTGGTCGAATCGCACCGAACGCGTATTTCGTGTTAAGGACAGGCAACCGCGGTGGAATGTCGTGTTCGATGTTGACCGCTCTAATCTGGACCTCCGTGCTTCGTGATCGATTTCGTAGTCAGGGACTATAACATTTCTCTTCGATATTCCGTTTAATCGGGTGAAATGCGGCAGGATATAGAAGACAAACGGGGACCAAGTGTCCAGGAAGCCCAGCGGAGGCGAAGCGATTGCAAGACCTTCTTCTCAAGTTCATCGCTCCCGCGCATGTGCAAACACGAGGCATTCATGTGCCCTTTCTCCGCATTATTGTCGGCGGTCGCGCGTTAGTGGGACCCTCTCGCCCTTCTGCCATCTCCCCTTTCGAGACGACGTTCCCGCCCTCCTGTGGGAAGATATACGATAGTACCCACGTTACCGAGCGAGGATATCCACTCGGCTTCCCTGCTCCGTTCCCTTTCCTTTCGATTTCTTCTCGCACACTGTGTATATGCGCCGCTTTTCGCTTCCCTCCCTTGCGTATTTTCTTCCGATCAATTATTCATTCGAAAAGAATCCCTCGAAGAGTCTCGCGTGGCTAGAGAAAGATCGCTCCCCGATCTGAAGACTGCGCGCAAATTTTGTACACCCAATAGGTCTTGCAACATTTCTGAAATCGTCTTTGTCTTCCTGTCTTGAGATGAACACGTTTAAAGTTTCAATTTCTACAGCTTTCTCTCGAGTAATTTTAACCGCGAAACTTCGGGGGGTATACTTTCGAATAAAATCGTGTTTAATGTTTGAGCCCACTCGGGCTAGACAGGTAGATCCCCTAAACGAGGGACCCTTGGGGGAGTTTTGATCGATTTACGATCGATTTCCTCCGCTCTCGGTTTCCAAGAATCAGTCGTTCAAAAACGATCCCGACTCGCGGGTATTTCGGTCCAACAAAGCCGAGCTGATTAAATACACGATCGTGGTTAGCGTGCCGGCAATAAAAGCGTCGCGCCACGTCGTGTTTACGGCTGCTGCTCGTCCGAAACGAGTCAGGCTCTCACTCCTCGCGTAATGGTCCCGCGGCTGCGTTTGATCGCTAAATTATTTCGCGCCTCTCGCCCGGACACTCGTCCCGTGCTTTCACTTCGACAACTCGATTCTTCGTGATCATCGGATACTCTCAAACGAGCGGCCCGAATGTACGTTTTGCATCATTGTAACGCTATGCAACATGAAAAAGTTGCATACATTATCATACTTCTGCGTTTCGCCGTGTTTCTTATTTTTCACCGCGAGTTCGCGCAGGGACATCGAAGGAAACGTGTTGTCACATTCGGAGCACATCGCGAACTTCTCTGTGTCGTGTTGCAACACGGTTGATATTTAATTCGCGACGATTTCGAGGACGGAATTTGACGTACGGATTTTTTTTATCGCAATGGCATTCTTCGAACAGAACGTGTCCATCCTAATTTCATCACGAGAGATTGGAACTGCAACTACTCTGCCGTTTCCATATTACCATTTACTCACTTCACGTTTCTTGTGCAGCAATAACCGTCCAATTCTTAACTGTACATCATTGATAACTGTTATACTAGTTTCTGCTCCAAAGTATTTCCAATTTTAATCCCGCCGTATCGCGAGGCCCAGAAACGGAGTGTCCAAGATCCGGAATAGATTGCCATACGTTATCGCGAGAAATTCAAATTCCGTCCGACGTGAACTCGCTGTTGGCGCGTACAGGTCGAGATCGCAGCATGGCCCTGGCTTGTTTACGTCGCGACGCAAAAGGGCCTCAGCGAAGTAAAAGGGGCCCGAACAGTGAGTGAACGCGCACTGAGGAGCATTTAGCGAAGCGGCCTCTTTCTCTCTCTCTATCCCACCCCCGTGTCAGGCGTCTTTTGCCACCTCCCAAGAGCAGCGCTCTTCCTCTGTGCACCCCTTCCTATGCTTCTCTTTCCTCTAACCGGGTGCAACGAGGACGAGCTGCACGTTGCCCCCGGTGTGCATGTTCAACGAGGACAGACGAAGCGTGTCTGAGTCGCTGGCCGCCATGACAGAGCGGAATGCATGAGAACCGCAGAGCTACTGACCCTCTTGTCCTCCCCTTCTCACTCTCTATCTCTTTCTCTCTCTCCTCCCTCCCCTGTTTCTTTGTGGGTCTCACTCTGTTTCTTTCTCTCCCCTCTCTCACGATGTCTCCGTTTCTCTTTTGAAACAACTCTCTCGCTCGCGCACATTCCATTCTGTATACCTCGACCGATCTCTCGCTCGCAGACCCCACCCCTCCCTTTAATCTCCATATCAATCCCACTCGCCGAAACTGGCGTGTCTTTAAGCGCGCCGATTTGGAATTTTTTTTCAACGACGTGCGTGACGCCCTCCGTCGTCGATCAATTTATCGTGCATGAAACACAAGGTATAATAATACCGTCGAAGGTGCGTCGTAACGTGTATAATTAATAACCACACCGTTACGTTAATCGGTTATCGTTCGAATTTCGGCAAGGGGCAAGCGGCACCGGCCTCGATTACCCGTGAATCGGCTGTGATATTTCGATTAGGAAGTTACAGTAATTAGTCGGGATCGTGTCGGATGTTAATTTTCGAGAGGAATTCGCTTAACGACCGTGCATGACACGAGACACCTCTAACGAATCCGGCCAGCATGGGAAAGCAGGAGAGTCGCGAACACAGGTGCCGGCTGTCGTCGGCGCGGCAGTCGTGTGCCAATCGGTCACATAACGGTCGCACGGTCGTAACACGACCGCCGCCGCTGCCGTGACGTCAGGAGATTGACGACCACGCCGTGACAACGACAATCATTCATATGATTCGAGGGAAGAGACGGCGGATCCGCCCGGGCATACGCTATTCTCCTCTGCTCGACTGAAATCTAGCCGGAACATTTTTTTTTAAATGATCGTCGAAGGAAATGTACTCGCGCCAGCAAAAATTCTGTCGAAATACGACTTACTATTAATTCGTAGCTTGGAATTGAATTTCGGAGCAATTCCATCCGGGCCTCGCCCGTATACATCGCTCACCTATGCGAATATAATTGTGGCGATAATCATTTACGCGAGTCGGAAAATCATAGTAGCGCGAAGCTGGGCAATAGCGGCGCTACTTTCCTTTCTAGCAGCAACAATGATGTAACCTGCGCGGCCTTGTTCGATCGGTATAGATCTATACCGATTACCACAGTTCCAGCACGTTCATTTCCATTCGATTGCGGATTTCATTCGTCGTCTGAAATAACTGACTTCTCCTATTCCCCCGTTCTTCCTTCCCCGGCTCGACGTAATCAGAAGGACATAGTTAACCCTAGAGCGGTATCTTCTTCTCCAGCGTCGTTCACGTTTATCAGGTTTTACCACCTGTACACGAGACGGCTGGAATTCCGCAAGGCAAACGGCCTTGATCCCGTATCAATCCGCAATAGCGGAGGACTTAGCGCGGATTCGAGGGAGCAGTAGTGGTGGTAGTAGGGTGAAGGTTTCAAGCGCGCCTTAACGCAGAGGGACGGCACTTCTCGTTGGGTCGTTGACTCGCTGTTTCTTCTTTCTTCGAATCCTGGGCCCGGTCCCCGTCCTCGTACCAGCTTCCCCCCTGCTCTTCGTTCTCCCGTCTTGCTCGTTCCTTTCGCATCCTCTCTTTCTCTTCTGCGCTAAATCTTCTCCGCTCTTTCTCCCTCGCTCTTTCAACCTTTTCTTTCCGTTCACTCTCCTACAACGTAAACGTCCCCCTCTCGTTCCCTCCCGTTCGTCATCATCATCTTCTTCTTCTGCTTCTTCCTCCTTCTCTAACCTGTACATCTCGTTTTTCGTCGGTGCACGCGAATGCTTCTTCTACTCCGTTCCTGCCAGACAGTAAACAACGCCACGCCGTACCCACTCCTCTCATTCATATCTCACACTAGCGTATCCCGAATTATTTGGATGCCGGCGTATATCGCCAAGCAAAAGCGGACGACCGTGCCTGCAACGAGGGCCCGGACGACTGCTCCGCGTTGCTTACGAACCGTCCGCCTTTTTTTCTCGGGCCAACTATAAAAATACCTTACACCCCGGCGGAAGCACCGGCGTGGTCGGAACCTAGAGAACGTCTGGCGTAAATCTCTAGGCATCGGCGGAGAACACTGCTTCTCATTGGCCGCCTTTCGTTCTCCTTTAGAAGTAATCCGAATGTTCCGGGGGATATTTTTCTTAACGCAGTTCGGTCTTTGCTGTTCGATCGTCTGATGCGAGGGAAATACAATTTGACAGCAACGAACGGGAACACGAGCGGCGACGACGACGTTCTGACGTAGGTGGATCACGCTTCGACGTATCAGGGACGCTATGAATGAAACTTTACGTACAAAGGGTGCATGCACGCGCAATTCGAAAAGGGAACGCCGCGGCCTTAACTTTTCCCAGCTACGAAACAATTGTCGCCGGAGTAACGTCCCAGCCTGTCCTTTTAGTCGCCAAATCGGGGAGAAACGATTAGAATCAAGTATTGGAACACCTGGCACAGACATTCGCGTCGTGTTTAGCGAGATAGAGGAAGAGAGGGAGAGGGAGAGAGTCTGGTCCGTTCAACAGGTGCTCGTTGTCGGCCGTGTGTGAGTCGGTTGAAAAGGAAGCCGTGGAGGCAGGCGCGAGGAGAAGGCGAAAGAAGTCGATGGAGAAAAAGAAGATGCTAATTGGAGCGGCTTGTAGCGTCCAGCAGCGCGTGTTAACACGACTTCCAGGTACTCGGCTTCTCGCCTTCTTCTTCCCTCTCGGATGAATACTTTCCAGTAGGTGCTTCCGGCTAGACTTCGAGCGGCCTGTTTCAAAGAGTCTTTTGGAGCTCGAATGCAAGGTCAATGGATGGAACGGCGGCCTCGGCGAGGGAGAAAGAGTGGGATGAGAGATATATGACAGGTATATAACACTAGGTGCGGGGTAAAATATTCGGCGAGAATAGAGAGCACGGAGAGGGGAACGGTTCTCGAGAAACTATGAATGACCCTTTCCACCCCGTTTTCTTCTTCGTTTCGACGTTACGCGTCACTTTACACCCCTGTGACCCCTTGGTTTCTCGTTTCTCTCGTGTACATCCGTTACTCGGACACGCTGGACAAATATTTGCTCGAATTCAGAGCGGCCGCTCGTAAATTAGAGAAAGAACGCCAGAAAGAGCTCTAAAATTGTTCAGGGCCGTGCCGCAATCCTACTCCACGCATCGTCTTCTTTGACTACCCGTGATATCGCCCTTCTGTTCCCTTTTGGTCTTCTCCCTTGTAGCACGCTCGGCTGGAGAGCGTTTGGCGTCTTTGGCCTCTCGCCGCAGCAGGAAATTAAAACTGACCCTCTGAAGTGGCATGTGACGGCGTTCCTCCGCCGGTGGTTTTCCGGAAAATTCGCTACACGTAGTCGCTGGCTTCCGTTAAGTCCTTTAATCTCGACCGTGGTTAGTTATGAAGCACGCGGTGAAAGTGTTTCCAGAACTTTCGCTAATTTCTTTCTTGCTAATAATTACAATAATGATAATGATAAATTGGCAACAATATCGTCGCACGAAGAAAATATTTTGAAATAATTCGTACCGGCGAGTGTGCAAGTAATATTCAGCGAGATGCATGTAAATAAATCATCACTGAGATTGTCGAAATTCCAAAAGCTCATTCAGGAGCTCGCGCACGAACGTTCCCACGTTTCCCAACGTACCGCCCAACTTTTGTCTCGATTTCCCGTCCTTGCTATTTATAACCCATGAATCATATCATTCTCGATGTTCTCGTCACCAACGGATTTAGAGTTTCGCCAAAGCGAGTCGTCGAATACCTTCGACGAGTAGGCGTTACTCCCTCCAGCACGTGAGAAAAAGTCTCACACCTCAAGGGTCGCCGCGGAAGGCCAGCTACTAGCCCCGCCGAGTCTCGGAGGGAAGCTCTTGACCAAATGGAGAGTTTGTCGACTATCGCGCACCACGGGGTGGGAAGCGGCCGATAGAGAAAGAGACCTTATCCATGGGATGCTGCACCGCGCTCTTCTCTCTCATCGGCCGCTGGTGCGCGCGAGACGGATGCTGAGAAGAAGGGAGATTCGTTAGAGAGGGAGGCAAAACGGAGAAAGAAAGAAAGAATGACGATTGCCATCGGCGGGTGGGACGGGTGGATCAGAAACAGGGCGGATGAAGGTAGAAGGGGTACCACAGAGTGGTGTGTGTCGGGTGGGGGTGGGGGCAGTGGCGATGTCCTAGCGAAGGTCACGGCCGGGAATGCGGTTTGCGTCCGTCGGTCCAAAGTGGCGTGCCGCGTTGCAGAGCCACGCTCTTTCTCCTTTGCTCCCTTTCGAGCCTCTCGATTGCTCTCTTCTCTCGCCTTCCTCCTTCTGTGCATCTCTGTTCAATGTTCCACGGCTTGCTTGCTCTCCCGTTCTATCCACATCGCGTCGCATCGGCGCAGACTGCAGGAATGCACTAAATGCACTGCACTGACCGGTGTCCGTCCCGTTCCACTGCTTCCACTTGTTTACTTCGGATGAGCGCGCGCGCGCAACCTGCCCCCGTCCCCCTGACGTTCCTTTGCTACCCCCTTCCTCCTGTCGCTGAAACTTCTTCCTCCACTGCCGATCCTCCCGAAGAGGGAAAGAGGACGCAAGTTTGCTACTTCTCTTTGACTGGTATTTATCCCCCGATGTTCAGCACCGTTCGTTCCCATCGTCGTCGACCTTCGCCTCCTCCCATCTCTTTCATTACTCCACCCCCGTGCGTGCGTTCACCCCTTCGACTTGTGTGTTTGGAGCCTTGTCCTTGCGCTCTCCGCGACCCGTACGCTCTTTCGTGGCTGTATATGGAGAAACCCTTTGGTATGCGCCACCTTCCCACCTGGGTGACCAGAATATTGACTTCATTTGTTCATTCCTGTTTCAAGTCAGCCGTGCTTGCTGCCTTGCGATTGCATCTACTCCATTCCCTTCGCATTCCGATTCGTCCACTTCGCAAACCTACGAAGTTTCATAAAATCGATCGGGAGCATATTCCCATTGAAACGGAATCACGGTCGCGCGCCACCTACGGTTATTCCACTTGAGCCCCGTGACGTTTCGCGAAGCTCGGGAATTTCCTGGAGCCGTGTGGGGTGCTAAGCGAGCGATAACGGGGTGCAGGGACCTCGATAGGTTTGACGAACTCTTCTGGCCCTGAACGCGTCCTCCCCTCGACCTAGCCGAAACTCGACGCGATTCTCTGTCTCTTTGGCCCTGACCCACCCAAAGGATGCAGTCAACCCCCTTTGCCGTAGAATGGGGTGCGGCGGAGAACGGTCTCTGAACCGACCGGTGCGTGGATAAGAAGGGTGGGGCGGTGAGCGTTGCGCGCGCTCACGCATACGCTCACGGGGGTGAAACTGAAGGGAGGTGTACCTAAGCCGTAATTGTATGCGACCGTCTGGCCGCATGTGTGCGGAATTCGTGCGTGCATCTCGTCTATAGAGGTGTACATACGCGAGCGGGCCAGACTGTTTAGCAGCGAGCCAACGCGTTGTGGCGGAGCGACCAGCGAGGGGCAGAATGACAAGGGCGAAGAGGGGGTGCGGTGCGTTCACTCCACAAATCAATACCCATTGGTTGCCGCGTGTGTACCAGCCGTGCACAACGAGCGAAACGTGTCACCCACCGACCCAAACCCAAAGGACGATATAGCAGCTGCACGCACGCACGACAGCCGGCATATGTCGGCCGATGGTCGCGTGTTCACGCCACATCTTCTTCGTGGATCTCCGTGTACTCGTTGGAGGAGTCGTTTTGCTGGTCGTTACTTCCGGTCCTACGAAAATAGTCCAGGGAGGGTCCGTAGAATTCGTGGAAGTTTGTTGTCGCGGGGAGGTGAAATTATATTCTCGCAGTGCACAGTCCCGCGTTTGCATCCGCCTTTCTTTTCCTTTTAATTAATTACACGCGTTCGTTGTTCGGGAACGGGGAGCAAACGGATGTTGCCCGCGGCGGGATGTTTCCGCCACAGGGCGGCCGATACAGCATTCTTTTTTCCACGAGCTGGACTCGAGACGGCTCGAGCTCCACGCATCTACACTATTGTCCCGGGTCCGGAGGCTTGCTGCGCAATTACTCAGCAGCCCGCAGTAACGAATCAAATAACAATCCTACAGCCATCTCCGCCGAGCAAATTTCTAATTTCCTCTCGCAGCGCCTTGTCTCGACATCATCGCGGCGGAAGAGCAAGGCACCGCTACCGCTGACGATTCTGGCGAGCGTGGTCCAATCGTCTTTCCGCTTCTAGAATGAACCTCGTTTGCTTAGAAATACGAAAAATTAATATGAATGTAAGAATGTACTCGCAAACAATTGCAAATCGTTCCCTACAACGAATCATTTAACTTGTTCATCGCTAACTTCGAGCACACTGTAAAATTCATTAACTTCTGATCTTAAAGGGCTGAACAAAAATAACAAAAACCAAAAGAACAAGTGTCCCGGTTTTACACAAGTTTCCTCCAATGATCAAAATGAAGATAAAAATTCAACAGAAACTACCCCGCGAAATTAGCCCTTCCGAATTCTTTCGGAGCGACATCGTGTAACAGCGGCCACGGCTGCGACTTTGCTGCGTGCACGTCGGGCGATAGTGGTGGGGGGCTTCATTCACATCGCCTCTCAGGATCCGTGGCGCGCATGCGCTGACCGTCGCGCGTACACACGCTACTCACGCTGTTCTCCCCTTCCACTCTGGCGTTCCCTCACACGTACGTGTCACGCATGCGCACACCAGGGCGCGCCAGCTCACCTACGTATATACATGGACTTTGTTCTCGAGCCGGTCTTTTTCGCGCGGCCGTCCAAGAACGAATGGCGCACAGACGTGCCTTTCTACAGGACAGCGGCGTGTGCGATTACGCACACCGATCTCGCGGATCGCGAACCAGCGCCGTTTGGAAGAGAAAGAACGAGGGGTCGTTTGTGGAGGGGAATGAAACGCGTATGTGGGACTTATGAGGAGAGAGGGTACAGTGCGAACGGCCGAGAGTGACTGAACTGCACAAACAACGACCACACGCCGCCAGCTACGCGTCGTGCCTCGTGCTCGAATACGCGCGCGTTTTTGAGACACTCGGCGCTCATTTTTCTGTACGCAACGTTTATCTACATTTCTTCGTCGATGCTGCCAAACGGTGCGATATCAGGAAAATAAATTGCATTATTTTCTAGAACGACTGAAGGCGAAAGACACCGTTTCCCAATGGCCGTTTTTTTTCTATGTGGCGTAATTGCGTGGATCGCGCGGGCGGTTTACGTGGGACGCGGCGACCCGCGTGCTTTCCAGATCATTAATACTTGTAATTCCTGTCGATACCTTTCTTCTCTGGAACGGATCGTTTTTTAAACTCCACACTTCCACGGAATCCGTTGGAATTCCACAGAATGCAAAGACATTTTCAACCGCGGATGTACCGTTCAGAAGCTACTTCTGCCTGCATTCCTGGTTCTTATGCAGCCGTTTCCGCCGCGTGCCTGGCGCGTCATTTCCTGCTCCCGGGGCAATCGCCGATGAAAAAGCCAACGAACAAAAATCGTTCACTACCGGTGAACAGAAATCGTTTGGAGCGTAGAACGCGTGTCGCGTCAGATCGATACGATCGCTAGTTTAGGGCCGACGAAAGCGGGATAAGACGGGGCTCAAGTTTTCTTTATCGCTTGCATGCCGCGCATTAAGTGCGTACTCCTCATTCTCGGCCGTTCCTCTTCATCTCCGCGACGACCTTCTCTTCCTCCTCCGCCTCTGACTTTTTATGCTGCCCTCTTTAGCGAGAGGACTCGATTCGAGTCGACTCCTAACACGCGCCGCCTCGGCATGCATCGTCCCTTGATGCATTGCTTCCGAGAACCGATAGTACGGGCTCCAACTTTGCCTCGCCGCGACGCTCGTTTTCAAGAAGCTCAGTTGGCTCGTGGGAAAGCAAAATTCACCTTGGGGGCCATTATATAAACTATTATCTGTACGGATAAGCGGCATTTCCACTTCGTTGTATTAAAGGGCGATCGAAAAGGTTCGTCTTCAAGTTCAGGGTAGAAATATCTATTAGCCCCGTTTTCGGGTTGCAGGCAGTTCTGTGCTGCAGCAACCTGCACGCGTCCACCTTTGTAGAAGTACCAGATCCCGATAGTCGATCATTATCACCGATTCGAATTCCTCCGCAACGAACCATTACCCTTCGATTACGTGCTGTATCTTATCGCCTGTTGTGTCTCCGCGATTACGAATCCGTTTACCTACAACGACAACATTATTACGCCGATACAAGCCGCTCGAAGGAAATCGAGTACACCGAACGGTTAATACATTATCCCTTATACCCCACCTACCTCCGAGACGAAAGCCGCGCAACATCGTTCTCGTACATTCGAGTGCCGAATCCATTCGCTGCCCACCGACAACGCGAAGCGGCACAGTAGTTTCCCAAGTTAGATCGCCGGGTGGGAAATTCATGGAAAAGCCCGCGCCAGAAAAGGATGGCATGGCGTATAGTAGCCGCGACGTGGTCGTAAACTGCGGTAGAATGCATTCTGACGTAGTAGACTTTCTGTATTGCTTGGCGCGGCGCACAGCGCGTTGCATTCCCCTGCGGTGCATTGACTTTGCCGCCCCTCCTGTGCCTCAACCGCCGAACTACCCCACCCCGCTTCACCCCATCACGCGATCAGTCTCCCTTGCTCTTAACCCGTTCCTTCTCTCTCTGGCCGCTTGATCCACGCCGCCGGCCGCGCCGTTGCACTCCACCGCCTCCCCAGTGCAACCGCCTCCCGACACAACAACAACATTCCTTCTCTCTAGAGTCCCTTCATGCCACGGAGACCCTGCTACCAGACTCTTCTTCGTCTCTGTTCCCCCGGCCGCTCGCGAGGAACCAAGACGAGAAACACGCGTTCTGTCCCCCTTTCTCTCTCTCGGTTCGTATAAGTACGCCTCTCTGGTGAAACTGGTCGCCCGCGAATCGCGTGTGCGATCGACCTCATGGCCACCAGACGAGGTTCGGGCAAAAGTTGGTATGTATCGGGACGGCGTTATAGCTCGCATCGATTTATCGATTGTTGGTCGCTTCAAGGGCGGCGGAGGGGGAGGGAACGCGGTAGGTGAATCTCCTCTTTTATCGGGTTGTCGCGTACGAAGTGGTGGTTGTTGTGTATACATTTTTGGAGCATGGAAGGGCAGGATCGCGCGTTGCGAGTACCAGCTCAATTGCAATGTTTTCGTTCCGTTTAAAGGGTCGGCCATGGTCAGCTGGAAGACGCGGCGGCACTTGTGTTTGCGAGAATATGAAGCGAGGATATAAGTAAATTGGCCGCGGCATGTCGTTCGGAGCAACGTGTCACGTTGTTACCGCGTTCTGGCGCGACTCGACGAGGGTTTCATCGATATCGATCAGTTTCCTATGGGCATCCCTGGTACGGTGGTTGATAGCGTCGTGTACTTAATTCGTGAAACACGACGATGGTGGGTAGACGGTGATAAATGTCGAAAAGTGGAGGACAGCTTCGCAGTCGTCGTGTATACGAGCACGACGCGAGAACGCACGGGTGGAACGCAGCTTTGAAAATCCCGTTTTTGACGGACCAACGCTTGTCGGGATAGGACGCGGGGCAAATTATACCTGTTTTCACGGTTTGTTTGCCCCCGTGCGAATCGTGTTACATTGATCTCTCGCGAGCGGTCCGGGCGCACCGCTAATTGGGTTATTACGCGGTGCGTACGAATTCACGCACACTGGCCCACGTGTGTTCTCCCGTATTTATGACCAGTCCCGAAGCCGCATTTACCATGGTGATTTTAAATTTATCGATGATGCATTGCGAGAGCTTTACGACCGACTAATGAACGGCAGCGCTACTTTTTTCGTCTAGCCTTTTCGGCGACGGGATTTCGCGGAAGAAGTACCGTAATCGTCTAGCGTGGCGACGTTGACAGACATAAATTTCATTCCATTCCTTCCATTCCGCCTGCCAGTATAATAATCAGGTGGTGCCAGGTGTCGCGACTGGAGGACCCCTACCTTCGCTTCCGCGTCAAGTTCGGAGAAGCCGCGCGGTGTACGCGCATTTTTCCCTTACGGCCTTTCCTATTTGAACATCGACTGGCGCTACTATCCCCCCGAGTTATTGGCCCATTTATTGACAGTGATTGTACGACAGGTTGTCCTATTCCTCTTGGGACACCTCGCGCGTTCGCAATCGAAGTTCGCCCATTGTCAGCCCAAGTCTTCCACGCGTTGATTACACCTCATTGTTCGGCGATTGTTGTCCGAACCGTTCATCGAATCTTTGACACGAGCCAAACGAGCAAACCGTATCGTTAGTGCTTTACGTTCGAAACAATTGGCACTCGTGACAGCTAGACAGGTTGGCCGCAGGTAAACCTCTTGCCGCGCGCGTAAACATGTACTGTATCGTGAAACGTGTTAACCCTTAAAACACCCGATTCTTCCGCAATCTTGTAAGGACCTTTCTCCAAAATGGAAATCCGTATTGACGTACAATTTGAAGGTATTAGCGGACCTCATATTTCAACTTCAGACGGTCTCTGCTGCATTCCCCGGCTAATAACAACAACGTCCCTTCCGGGCACAATGCATTCTTCCAAACAACTATTCACAAGCTAACACGGTCCGTTACGTTGGGGCGTTAGACGGTTTCCTTTCGAAAAAGAGAATTAGCCGGCTCGATGTTATCGAGCGTGCAAGATTTAAAGCTGCCGTGGCCTTTCTCGGCTTGGTGCGTGCCGGGGACAGGTGTCCCAAGGAGCAAGGGACCGGGGGAAAACCCGGGAAAGGTATCCAGAAGGCGGCCACCGTAATATTCGACCTTGGTAATAAAGGTGGCGAAGGAGGTACGCCACTGAGTTTCCCGATCTCTTACCCTTGTCGGTCATTAACGTCCACGTGATCCCCGTTTTCGTTTCTTGTCCATCCCTTTTCAACCGTGAACACTCCTGCGCCCAAACTTAGCCGGACGGATCGACGCTTATTTATTGTCGCTGAAGAGCGTGAAACCATAAACCAATTGGACGAATGCGCCTTAATCCTCTCTGTGCTTAAATCGTCCTTTCCCGTCTCTTTTCACCCTCCGCCACTTTCGAACCTTTCCGTTCCTCCTTCGCCCGCTGTCGAGTTTCACGGGCGACGCTGCTGTAGACGTACGTGATTGTTTGATTTCTAGCCCGGTAATCGGATTGTAAAAGCTTTCACCCGCGTGCGCGCGCTCGAGCCGGCGAGGAAACGTGCAGAAGCGTTCTCGGATGTCGCCACGCTTGATTTACACGCGGACAGGAGCAATTTCGTCCGAGGGAAGCCTCATCAGGCGAAAGGTGAAACCGACTTTTTGCCACTTCGGCTGTCATCGCTTGTAGGAATGATCAACTCGCAGTTTAAATCTTACGTTTCGTTCCGTTTGCCGGTCGTTTTTGAATATATGGGCAATTTGGCACAACAGATTGACAGATCGGTGGGCACGAGGTGTATCAAGCCCGGTTCAGCTTCGGGCGATATCTATTATTCATTGGACGAATCACGGATTTCCCCCGTTGCATTCAGCGTTCATTGACAAAATACCGCGATACCGTTAAGATAGATTAGACGGAACACGTTCTTACGACAGATGCACACAGGCGGACAAATTTTGCCTTCTTTTTATTCCTTGCCTCGTCATTTTTCTCCGTCTGTCCTCCGGTTTTGTGCATCTGACGAAGCGCGTGCACCTGGCCAGAGGAGGCAGCCTCGCTCCCCTAAATTACAAGGGGCACAGATTTTCGTGTTCCCACGTGCCACGGCGTGCATCTGGAAAACTGTCGCAATTCTCCATTCGTCCATTTCGATATACATACGAACCGCGCATTAGCCAACTCCACCTCTCGAATTTTTTTAAACTTTATCGCCAGATCGTTCGATTAACTCTTAACTTTTTATATTTAAAAAGTGCTTTGCATTAGCCTTTTGCTTATATGGTTGCTAATATTTTCCCCCAATCAATATACATAAAATCCTGTAATTTCTGTAATTATAATAGACACGATTCCGGCCTTTCTACCGCGTCAGCCGTGACACATCCTTTGACACAGATATTTTCGAATATTATATACTTTAAGAAAATGCGAGCAAAAAACATTTGTTTGTTTGACTTTCCTCGAAGGGAATCTCCCGCAACCACGTCTTCTCGACAAAACACGCTGCCGCCTTTAATTGCCATATCTATGCGGAATTTACACGGCGCGTATAACAGCCCTTCGGTGTCCTGCCGCGTTTTATACCGTCGTTCTTCCTTCCAGCCGATTCGTTAGCGCGTTTGTCCTCCGTGAAACAATGACAGACGCCCGAGGGGTGGTTTACGCGTGCGGGACAATCGGACGCTGCGTCGGCCACACGAAAAAGAGACACCGAGGAGCCTAAACAAATCTGAGGGTTAGAAAAAACCGTGTGAAGACGAGCCAGTGGAAAGTCCCGTACGTGAAAGCCAGCATCGAGCCTCGGACGCGCGAGTTCTCGAGTGTCGGTAGCCCGGTCTTCCTCTTTGACCCTCGTGCCTCGTCCCCATTAGGACAAATGGCGGCTGATCAAGGGTAAAAGGGAGGGTATCAAAGGGAGGCCCTTTGATTCATGGGAATTTATCTTGTCCCGCAGAATTCTCGTGCCTCTTTGAGAAGAATCGGCAGCCAACCCTGTTCGTTTGTCGCGACGACGATAACGGCAATTGCAAAAGTGTCGGGGGGAACAATTTAATATTCGCCCGTTTGGTTTCTCGATTTTTCTATTGACGGTAACGCGATGGTAATTTGGATTTAATCGGGAACCCGTTTCGATTCTAATCGTTGCTCGGGAGTTTTCTACCGTACAAGATAACGATAGCGGCGTACTGAATGCACATTGAATGTAACGTTTGTTGAATGTGGGTCGCTCGTGTCAAAGACGAGGTCGAGACGGGGCTTTGTCGTTCGGTGCCGGCTTGCTTCTTGAGATAACAGCTGACTTCCGGTGACTAGAAAGTGCAGCCAACTTGTCCCGTAAAGTTCGCTGGAGCGGCGTGCGTCGATGTCGATCGCGGATGTGTTTATTTAACGAACCGTGGAACATTGTCGAATCATCAATCATCGCGAATTAAGATCTTCGTTCTTATTGTCCCGTTGAAATTCTGTTTGTAGTCACGGTGTGTTAGATACGCGTACGAGCGCGTACAATAAAATAATAAAACTTACTCGACGGCGCTTTCGGTTGAATAGATCGAAACAAATAACTTCTCAAGTGTCCCTCATGATTAGGGGAATTTCAAAGGTATCGCCTTATCGGGATTCCAGATCACCTCAATCGATATCAATGAAATTTCATTCCCGAGATTAACGTCCAAGTTCAACATGGTCGATAAACCTCACTTGCCAAACGCTATTCAAACTAGCTTATTCTCCTTTTCCGCTGAAATAATCGACAGTCCAAATACACCGTAACGAATGGTTCTCCGCCGTAATCAAATTAATTCACAGTTCAAGCAAGCATGAAAATGTATAAGTAACAAATTATGCTCGCCAGGTAACCGTAGCTCCGAGTCAACGATATAACCTTCTTTCTTTTTTTTTTATCGCTTCTCTGTACCGTGACGCGGCATTATGTCCATTTCCTCGAGCCACCATACTCGAAACGACCAGCAGATCCACTTTTCTTCCTTCGAACGGGACACGAGGCGCGCACAGAAGATGCGATATAAATTTCCCCGCGAGCATCCTCGCCCTTCGCTCATAAACTACCCTGCAATCCTCCTGTTCCCGCCCCGCCCCCGGGTCGCTAATGAAATTTCGCGCTATGCTTGTCCCTGCAGCTGCGCGCGGATTACCCGCGATCGCGTAAAGCGTTCGATGTTATCATCGAAATAACGCCCGTGTCCCTATTAACGGGACCGCGGCTTTAATATTGATAATGAGCCCTAACCTCTACAGAGGCAAACTTTTATACGCGGCGATGGAACTGCGCGATTAATTAGCGGGAATGCTCGTAGAAGCGTGCGATAACTGCTCCACGACTGTCCCGATAGAAGAGATGGGAACGAAAAATTCTATTTTCCCTTCGCTGCTACCGATAATGTATCGATCGGTGGTCTACGTTATCGATCTCGCTGCGAGATCCTTGCACAAGGCGACCGTAAAAAATATTCCCGGGGGAACCCCGCGGAAAATTTATTCAGAGGAGCGAACTGCAACGAGACAGTGATGCAGAAAGTTTTCAACGTGTCGCATCGGCTCCAAGCACATACCCCCCCAGAAAATCGTCCTTTCCCTAAAATCGAAAACAACGTCGAAGTCGGCCGTTCACGAAACCGCCGTCTTTCCTATCGATCTTACGAGCCATCGTGAAGCACGGGCATGCGCAGTGGCGCGAAGTTATCAGTAGAGTTGTGCTTCAATTTTGGGCCAGAGTTAATGTCGGTTCCGCGTAATTATTATTATCACGCATCGCCATTTAAGTTAACCATCGATCGTCGCGCTATTATTTATACGAAAAAGATCCGCCATTGAATTAACTTCCCCTAACCCATCCGTCGTATCCTCCGAAATCGTTCAGAGGGACGAAGTACAGGGCTACATGAAAATGGTTACTCGTCGCCCTCGTGGTCGCTGTCGTCGACGACGCCGGCGGCGGCCATGTTTGCGCCGTTACAGTAGGCGTTCACGGGCGGTACCATCCCTCCACCCGTTCTCCAACGACTTTGGAGAACAGCCTCCCCCACCTCTACTTGTCAGCTGAACTTCTGGTGGGGTACCACAAACGATCTTCCGTTGGTGCCAGATCTACCCCCCACCAGATAACTGCCTCCCCTCTGTCTTCTCCCGTGCTAGTCGACCTACGATTCTCCATCTCTGTCCCTCTTCCGTCCATACCGTCGTGAACCGAACTTGCGTTTGCCAGCAGCGCTCTCTTTCTCAATATCCCCCACCAATTGGCCACGCCGCATCACAGCTCTCCCTACACGCACTTCGGTCAGCGGTGGGGGTACACTTCCCCCACTGTTACCCTGGAACGCACGGTGGGGGGAAGTCTTGCGAGGACGCCGAACAGGAGGATCGAGCTCTTCGCGTATCTTCTTGCCTGTCTTCCTTCTTCGTCTTCGTTCGCCCCTTCTCTGTCCCGTTTTCTTATTCTCGGTCCAACCATCGATTTCCTTCTGCCCGTTTCTATCTCACCCCTCCTGCAACTTTTTTCTTCTTCTTTTCAATGCTCCTTTCTCCGTGTCTGAGACGCGTTGCTACATTTTGCCTCCCTACTCTGTTCTTCTCGTTCGATTTTTCGTATCGGGAAGGCCGTTGCCTTCTTTATCCGATGCCGCCACGATGGCCGGCTGACAACCACTGCGACGCCCGCTCTCCTTCGAGCTTCTTCCGTCGATGCGTCCTGATTGGCCCCCCCCACTGCCCCGATAGTTAAGATCGACGAAGTACGGCTGTTTTAGAAAGTTCTTCTTCCCGGTTCGATGAAGTCGTGGCGAACCGGCAGGGATGAAAGTTGCACACGATCTTGGGAATTTCGGCGGCGCGCGAACGATTCGTGCCTCGTCGTCCATCGTCCCTTGTTAAAAACTTCCCCCCCCCCCCCGGCGAACTTCTTTCTCCCTGTTCGCAGTTAATTATCGTCCCCGCCGCCGTTATTTGCATATGCCGCGTTTCCCCTGAGATAATGTAATTTTCTTTTCGGTAAATCCCTTCTTTTTAGCGGCCTTTCCTTTTTTCTTTCAAACGTCTTATCCAAACGCGCCTTTGGCGCGTGATCGAAGGGGGATTTATTTAATATGTTTTTTTAGTATTTGCCGATGGCGATGGTATACCGGTTGAGAATAGCATTTCGTTACATGGTACTTTCTATTAATATAGTAATTCATAAGGGAACGTTTATTTGTATTTGGAGCATAAATCCAATAATTTTTTCGCGAATATTGGCCTGCACGCTCCTCTTCCTTGCGTTATTTTCGAATGAAATGTCTGACCCTTGAATTTATGTTCTTGTTGCAGAAAGAGGATCGGTAAAATTCTAGTCGAGATATTTCGTACTGCCAGTAACAATGGAATGGAGATTGACGTCCATGACATTATGCTGTGGGTGCAGCAGATCGCGGAAGATCGTGGTAAGTTGATGATTCGTTTATAGATCCCTCGTTATTACGAATAATGCGCATATAAAATTAGGCAGAATTTATGTGTCAATATGGAATTGAATCGCTGTTCTTTACCAATAGAAACAAAAAAACATAGCCTCAACGTACGGAATCATTCACATGCACATACCTTTTACAGTTACGTTTTTAGTAGTGTACGCAGCTTTAATTCCCTTCATAAGCTGCAAGTCTGAAACGAAAGGATTAGAAATACTTCTGGGTCAAATCCTTTAGGCAATGTTCACGCGCGATATGGATTATCGATACATTCTTCGTTGAGATGCCGCACTTTTTCTGCTCTTTCTGCTTTCCCCGCTTGCTTGAACTCCTTTTCGTTTTTTGCTTTATTGTACTACGACCTTTGGCTGTAAATGTATTGATGCAAGTTTGCCCAAATGATAAATGTGTAGACGAATCAACTCCAGGTGCACGCAATCTTTGTTTAACCCCGCAAATTTGATTTCCACTGTGAAAACGATGAAAGATACCCGGAACTGTATCCATTATTTACACTGAGGCATTGAAATCCTTCGTTTCTCGTCGTCTTGCACAGCTATGATTTTAGTTTTACCTTAGATGATAGTTCTGTTTTACGTGCTATTGCGGCAACGAGGACACTTGATTTGTACGTTGCCGCCGTATTTAGGAAAGTATGTACAATTCCACCCAATCTTCCAATATCCTTGTCGTGTACATAGAAAGTGCTAATCGAAATCTGTCGCGGGGAAAACACGGTATTGGAATCCTGCTACTGAATTTAATACACGTAGACAGATGCTGCTATCAAGGAACGCCACGAAACCTCCTGTTTCTCGTCCAGAGTTGCAATACGTTTCCGCCAGAAGTGTTTACCGTTCGTCAACGAGCTACTTCCTGTGCAACTCGACGAGGAAAAATTGGAATACGTGGCGAACGACAATTTGGAGGCGTGTTGCGCTCGTGTGCTGCCGCCAGAAAATACCTTTTCAGGCGGTTTGCCATTTGTTTTCCCGGTCGCATGGCCCCGTTTCCCGGAACCGAAACGCTGAGACATTGGGGAAATTTAAAAATAGAAGAGCCAGGGCATGTTCTTGAGGGAAGACAGAACGAGTCCCGTGTTAACAGGGGGACAAATGACGGCGGAGCCGGTTGTGGGGTTGCTGACGAGGAGGCTGTTGCTCCGTGCGAGGTGACGACAACATTGTCCCCGCTTCCGGTGCAGCACGCGTCTCGCCGGAAATCTCTCGTGGCTTCCGTGTGCATCCCGAGATATTTATACGAGGTTCCGTAACACAGTTTACTTTTCCGTCCGGCACATTTCTAGACAACGTCAAGGAATCCGATGAGATCTTACGCGTTCGAGCAAAAGAAAACGGCAACAAAGTTTTACTCCTGCATTATATCTCGCAGGAGGTTCGAATAATTTTAACGGACGCAATACTTTATTACTTTTGCAAGTGGCGTAGGATAGACAATCCAATGGCCGTGGTGCAGTAAGCCTGTTTTCATCGAATATATAAAGGTGAAGGAAAATCCCGTAAATGTCCGTAAACACGTCCACTAGTATTTAGAAGGACGTGCGTAGCTTGTAATGATATCGATGAAACAGGTCAAGAATTTGTATCGCACCATTTACCGGCCGGGAAATTGGGGCTTCCCTTTTGTTCTGGCGTTGCTTCGGTATCAGGTCGACGACTGTGGTTGCCCGCTAATCGAAGCCTTTTGTTTCCGATAAATGTCGTTAAACATCGGATTAGTAGTCGAAAGATTAACCCTGGGGGAGGCTCTTCCTCGTCGATGTGGCCAGAAACGTCGCAACACGTGAATGGCACGCAAGTCGTTTGGAAATCCGACCACCCATTCATTTCCTGTGGATGATCGGCGCCTGTACATATTTCTTCTACTTCTTCCTTTCTTGTCGGGTTGGGGAGGTTTCACGGAATCGGGGAACCGTGTTCAAAGGTCATCCACGATGCTCCGTCGATGAGTATCTATGTGAAACCGTCGCCCTAACGAAACAGAAGACAGAAAGGGCGAGAGCGAGGAAGCGGGATAGAACGGGGCAGCTTTGAAAAAGCGGCAGCCAGCTACGATGGGTCGTACAGCGATCCTTCCGCGAAAAACGTTTTCTTTTTACCTGGGCCGCTTCGAGGAAACGTGGAAAATGACGCGCCACTGCGTTTTCATCCCACTAATGGCTCCTTTCTTTTCTGAAGCCTTCGAAAATACTTTAAGACCGCCGACCTCTGCGGGATCTCGTCACGTGAAACAAACGAGAACGTCCCCTTTTATATTTCTGACGGCGCGGGGTGTGTCCCCGCGATGACAAACGAAATCGGACGAGCTGCCAATAAACCACCATCGATCGTCCCAGCGCGGCGCAATTATTACCTTCGAGCCTTAACGAGCCGACAGTAAAAATTCAAGGGAAAAAGAGAATCGCCGTACAACCGGTTCGCGATAGATTTTTAGCAGCGGTCCTGTGCGCACCGACAAGCCGAACAGCAACGATTTCTTTCGAAACAAGCTTTCGATGCTGTAACCGATGCGTTTAGACGGGCCTGCTGAAGTTGGGAAGCGCGTGTACGCTCTTCGCCCAACAGCCGTCAGGCGTTTCTCGAGGCTTGCAACTGTCGGGAAAGGTGCATCCCCGACCCACGTTCCAATGAGTGTCACAGTGGCTCGCCTATTTTTAGGGACGCTCCATAAGGCAGTTGATGGAACATCTTGCCCTTAACACGTGCTGCATCGGCGTTTTCTGCTGCCGAGCCGATCCAAAGGCGGCGGAGCAGAGAGGATGGACTAGGGGGATGGACGTTTCCGGATTCAGGTGCAGGCGACGCGCGTGCTTTTCCTCCACGCGTGCACGTATTTTTGGACGAGCCGTTTTCTCCAGCAGAAAAATATCGGTGGGGACGTACGCACGCCCTTTTCCCTGTAAATGGTTACCAGTTGCGTCAATTCGTCTCCGACTTTTCTTTTCCCCCCGCGCGCGTAGAAAGAAGTTAGGGAGGAAATAAGGGAAACGTGCTCCCCCTCTCCATTACATGCCTCACCGTGGACTGAGAAAACGCAGATGCCTTTGGGGATTCATTTTTGGATACTTCTTTGATCGTTCCTACCGGAAAATGTTCAGCAATACCGCGGCTACAGGCGGGTTGCACAGTTTTACAGCCGCGCGAAAACCCTCCGGCTTCCTTCTAGATAAGAATGCAACGAAGCCAATTGTTCCTGCAAAGCGAAAGGGGTTTGAACAGTTGTTCCGTGAAGGTGGTTTTCGTACGGATCCCGTTGGCGTTTCCATGAAACTTGCCCCTATTACCGGAGGGTGTCTCATTATCGGCCCAATACGATCGATTCGTCTCTCCCGGCGTAGCTAGCTTCATCTTTGCGGAACAGCCAAGGGAAAGTGTCGTGCCGTTTATCAAATAATTCCGCGGAATAATCGTTTGAAATGTTCGGGGCAATCGGCGAGTCCCACGGACACTTCCCCGTCCGTGATCGTCTTACGTTCGCGCCATAAATTCCGCCACGTGGGCCGAAAGAGTAGGAAAACCCCGCGAAAGAAGGAAGCAGCTTTTCAAACATTCGTATTGTCGATGGTCAACAATGAGACAGGGCCCGAAGAAAGAGCGATCGGAGAGATGAACGAAAAACGGCATTCGAAAGGAGACGAAAAGCCAAGGGTAAATAATCGGTGTCGTTTAATCCCAAAGGAACGCAGCGGGATATTTTTGGCGGGATCTCGTGTGCCGGGCAGAAGGTGCAGGGATGGAGTAGGCGGGGAAGAGAAAGATAAGACCCGGAGCATGATTAATGGACTCTGGTGTTGCCCGACAGAAAGAGGGAAAAGGAAGAGGCGAGCATCTCGTTCGTGTTTCATTGGACGCCGCCGTGGCGACACACGGATGGCGGGTGCGCCGGCCAGGGAGGAAACGACAGAAGAGCCGATCGTCCAGGTTGCTGGGAAACGGGAAATGCGGCCGAAAAATGGGAGAGGCGGGTGGGGGTTCGAGGAAAAGCAAGCACGTGCTTGAATGGTGGGCCTTAGGAAGGGCCGCGCGGGAACGCACGAAGACGAACGAACCCCGTTTTGTCCACGGTACCCTACCCTTTTCCACTCTCCCCTTCTGTTGGGCCCCGTAGCGGTAGTGGGGCAACAGTAACCCCCTGGATCCCCCCACTCCCGGCTGGAAAAGTCTAACAAACCAGGAAGGTGCATTTCCCGTGACCGAGAAATCGACACGACCCTCAGTTGCACCCACGCTTCTTTGATGCTAACGTGCCTTTTGGTATTTCCCTTCTGTGCGGCCGTTTTCGGGGAATGCAGGGACTCGGTACCTGAACGTTTTTTCCCGCGCTTTGGGAACTTGCTGGTTTTGTGCAGTGCTTTCGCGAGTGTGCTTTTCTTTCTCGAGCGGAGTTCTTGATTCTTGTATTTTCTTCTTTCTCTCTGTTCATATATGTATATATATATGTTTTTCAATTTTTTCGAGATAGTCAGATCGGAGAATTTATTAGAAAGGGCACGCTTGTTTGTCGTGGATATGCGTAATTAAGTTTTGGAATATTCAGAAAGACGATAGTGTCGATATCGCGATTCGGAGTTCTTCACTAAATTTTGGCGCCAGTTCGGTTTCCCTCGTTCGCTTCCCCCACGTTTCTGGAAGCGAGACTCTCGAAGCCATGGAGGAAGCGTCTAGCAATTCGAGAACCACGCTGAATATACTGTTCGCATGGCTTCAGGGTGCTAGTAACACGGAACTTCTAGTATTCGACGGAGGCGGTTAATATTTGCTACAAGGGCGATTCGTGTATACGTATATTGAACTGCTGAGAATACATTTAATACAATTTAAATAAAAAGAAACGAACACCGCTTCGTAAATTATTCCACTGGATATCAGAGCGACGAGGGCTGGTGAACAAATTGATAAACAACATAATTCTCGGGACATTGGCGTTGCACCTGTCCAATTAACACAACAGAAAAGGGCGACCCATGCTCGTTCCCTTAATGACCAGACCGAAGATTCTTTGCACTTTATGGCCGATTCCGGGCTGAAAAGGTGCGAGTTTTCCTAATCAGCAGGGGCGCTGGCTTGCGACGTTCTTCTTCATTCAGGTATTTCCACGAAACCGCCCGTTAAGGGAATAAAAGCGGCCAAGTTCGAGAAAACATCGAAGATTGGCCGCCTGTTTTTCTCGCCATTCGACGCACGAATAGTTACTGGCTGGCGGTTGATCGTGAGTTGCAAAGAAACGATCGGATTTCTCCGTAGAACACCAACAGTTTATTGTATTCTTTTATTTTTCCTCCATTTTTTCCATACCTTTCTACGCCTTTCTTCGCAGGATTTTTTTCCTCACTGGAGTAACGTTACCCTCGCGGAATATAATTCCGGTAATTGCGACCGCCGAATATTCCGCGATTAATTATCTGCTGAAATCAGACGAATCTCATCGATTCGATCGCATCGAGACCGATGAAAATTTATTTTTCAACGGGAGAAATATCTTAGGGCAAAGCCTATAATTACCGTGCCACAGTCTAAACGCTTTCGCAACGAGTAACATGAATTTTTGAATCGAAAAGAAGCTTTCCTTTCAACCAAAAGAGCAATGTGAATGATTCTTGCCGGCACTATTATTGTTTCACCAATTTCCCACGAATGTAAGGTAACTTCGATAAAACCATTGAATTGTTTTTTCTTCTGTTTCGTTGCAGACACCCAAATTCGACTGGACCTGATAGAGCAACTGCCACACGTGGCGACGTTGTGCGAGCAATCGCCCCTCCTATTCGGCGATGTTTTTCACGATCATTTGCTTGGGATCATCATCAAATACCTACAGGATTCGGACAATCAGGTGAATATTTCTTCCACGTCGTCTCCATGTGATGAGCACAGCAGATGCGTTCGTTGAAAAAGATCAAACACATTTGTCCCTTATTACATGCGTTCAGAATTGCTTTTTCTCAGCCGTATCCTCGGCACCCACTGGGCAAATCGTAGTTTGCCCTGGCGCACGGTGGTCCGAAAGCGTAAAAACACGAACTAAATTCATAGCACTGTTATTTGCACATTATTCATTATGAATAGAAAGATTTTAGGTAGTACTTGAGTTATAGAATATAATTGCAATTAAAAATTCTCCTATTATAATTAATTTAATAATAATATTTGTTAAAGTGTTGTTTGATCGAAATGGTTCTGATATTTTCTGTGGTGTGTAGTTATCTCTCAGGTAGCAGTAAATCAAATTTGTTACAGCCGATATAACGACTCTTACAATACTGATTTCATCATTGAGATTCATAATCTGTAAAAAACTTAATTGAAATTATATAGTTAATACGGAAATAGTTCGACAATGGGATATAGAACCTACACATCCAAATGCGCGTTTATGATGTTAATTAATCGAACGACCATGTTAGCAAAAGATTTGAAATAAAAAATATATATAAAATTATTTAAAAAAATTTGAAAAAAAGAAAAAAGTTTATGACTAGATGTACATTATCCTACACTTCATCTTCTGATGAGGTCATGTCACTTTCCGATTCCGTTTCACTCTCCGACACATTCGTTATATTCACCGCGGGAGGTGAACATATATTGTTATAAGTTTCGGAGTTGCAAATAGTTGCAAGAAATTTTTGTGCAGGCATCTTAAGTAGGTTCAACAAATACTTTTATATCAATTTTATCGGTTCCGCGAAAATCCATCCCCCTCATAATCCACATTGAAGTGGAAAAACGGGGGGGAAATAGTGATTCGCGAAAAGGTATTTTTCAAAGGGTATAAATACTTAGATACCTTTCACGTTACATGTACTTGTAGCTGGAAGAACACTCTTCAAAAATATATAAACAGATTTGAGTCAGCTCCACTCTGTAAAAAAATATAGCACCGCAAAGTATAGCAAATTCAAAAAGAAATGGGATCGTTCCAAAGTGGACATATTTCCCCCCTTTTCGAAGGTGTCTCAGGCAATTACCAGCGCCCTGCGGCAATCCATTTTTTGCCGAAATGTAGTCTATGCATATAAGAAGCTATGCCTAAAATTTCATTCATTTCGAAGGCGGTCGAAAAATTGAATTCAGTTCTTGTTTTTACGGTTTCGGACCACTGTGCGGCGTTGCGCCAAGTGTCGCGAACGCTTCGACGAAATTTTCGTATCCGATTGACGAATTCCTTCTTTCTTCCTCTCTGACTGTTGACTTAGGTACGAATGACTGCCCAGGAAACTGTGCTGTCGCTAACGGAGAAGGGGCTCTTCGACGACACGACGATCGAAGTCAAACTCTTCCCCGTAATAGAAACCCTCTGTAGGTCCATCGATTTCATTAACTCTGGCATCTCCGTAAGTTTCCATCTTTTTTTCGTTTTCCTTTTTCATTATTTCTTCGTTTCTGCGAACTGTTCCTACGTTACCTTTGTCGTCGTTTCATTTCCGCTGGTAAACGATTCTCGGTGTATCGTTTCCGGAAGTGCAGCAGCGTCGTGGGCACTAACGAGCGAAACAATCGAACAGAACCAACCCCCAGCGAGTTATCGTAATCTCTGATGCACCGTTTCATGGCGCATAATCGACGGACGAATCGAACGTAGAACCTAAATCGTTCGCGTCCTTTTTCTTCCTGCTCCCACGCATTTAACATTCCGTCGAGTACGGCCTGAGAAGCTGTATACACGAGTTTTCGGAATTCGATGCGTCCGAGGGAAGTTAAATGCCCGCGTATGCAGATGCTGTTTAATTAAAGAATACGTATGTAGAGTATCGCGTGTTAAATGTGTGTCCATTGGAAGTACGGCGGCGCGGAGGAAACAGGACGAGGAACGTTTCTCGCGCGACGCATTCTTGATTCACTCGATTCGCCCGTTGCGTCGTATGCAAAGGGCCATTGGTATAGCGATCGCGAGCGGTAGGTGCATTCGAGGTGTCGTGCGTTTACGGTGTTTGGGTCTTTCGCGTCCCTCTACGGGGCGGATTCCGTCTGAAAGACATGGGTAGTGAGATGTTCTCACGCTATCGCGTCTCACTATCTTGTCTTTCATCCGGCGTCCGTCCGGTTGCTGCGTTCGCCGTTCTGCGAAAAAGGAGAACTCACACTTTCAGTATCGAGCCGATGATCGGCGGGCAACGATACGGAACTGTTAACGAAGTATAAGTGGCTGGGGATGTATTTTGCAGACGTGAACGATTTTTAAGGAGCGATAAGGATTGGAATTCGCGACAGGGACATGCTTTTACCATCAAAGTTGGTTTGTCATAGAGATCGACTATCACAGCCAGCTTTGATGAGCAAAATTGTGTCCGTCCTCGACGCCGCGATCCGACGGAGAAAATCGAACGGGAGCGAAAAAAGAAAGGGAAAACGGTGGGACGTGGAAATAATTACCAGACAGAAAGGGAGATCTCCCGCGGAATTGTGGAACAACGGAAACGAGCAATGCATGGGAGCGGCACACGCCCGCGCGTGCTCACACAAACGCACGGATGAAGATGGGACACACGGGAGGGCGGGATGCCAAACGTTGTATCGTGCACAGTAGCGAAATGAAAATACCTTTTGCGGTCCGATACATCAAATTGGTTGTGGAATGTTTCGAGTCATATCACAGCCATTTTGATGAGCTTGGCCCGCAGAATCGATCGTCAGGGAAGTGCCCGTGTGCACTATTCCAGCGCACTTAGTGCCCGCTTAATTAATAATCACCCGCGCGTCGTGCCTGGTGGACCTACCTATGGAACGAAGAAGCCGGATGTTGTCCTGGCAGAACGCTGCTTACCCTTGCTCTGTTAACCAGCGTACGGTTAAATGAATGTTCACGGCGAACGAGAGGAACGCGATCCAATCGTCAAATTGGTTGTGGCGTGTTGCTTTCTAGATTTCATATCACAGCCATTTTTGACGATTTGGATTGCCGTTCTTTTGCGACGACTCCGTTCTCGAGAAACCGAGAATGTTCCGCGGAGAATTGAATGGAAGACCAGATGGCGATTGATCCGTGTTGCAACTTCTGCGAGAGGCCGGGAAGAAGAAAGTGACGCGAGTGCATCGCTCACAAAGTGGTTGTGATATGCTGATTCCAGCGTTCATATCACAGCCAGCTTTGATGAGCGCCGCGCCGCGTACGATCATTTAATTCGCCCGTCCGTCCGCGTAAAAGGCATCGCGAATTGAATTATTTCATTCCTCCGATCCCGCGGATATTTTCAATAAGCGCGGAATATTATCTGCTTTATGTATTGATCGTTGCTGAACGACTTCCAACGCCCGTTGTACATACATACGCGTTTTCCCGAGCTACATCCGCCACGGTCGTTTTCCATCGCGAGTCGTTTCAAAGAAAAACATTTCCGATCGGTCGTCCCAATAAGGAAAACTAGTCACCGCGAGCAGTTTCCATTTTCAGGAAAGGCTGTGGCCTCTCAGGGTCGGTCGACTCCCCCTTAACGTGATTTCTTCCTACGTCGTTCGACGGCGCGTATAAGAAGTGCATTATAATATATTCCGATAGTTCAGTAAGATAAAACGTTGCACATTTTCAGAGGGGATAAATGAATAGGCAATTTTTGTATTACGGTATATTATTTTTTATTGCAAGAAGGGGAAAGTGTTAAGGTGGAGGCGAAGACAAGTAGGGGCATAAGAAGAAACTGTTGCGTACAATAGTAGTGTAATTTTCTAACTGCTAAGGAAATGATATTTTTCTAGATTCTAAGGGGGGAATGAAATTCAACGAACTCGTCGAACCACTGCACGAGGATTCACATCTGTCCAATTCATTGGATCGTCGCATAATAACCTTCTGATTCGTGCAGATGCGGGTATCGAAGAATTTACTCGCGTATCGCCGCGGAACGATCAATCTCTCACGGCTGTCATGAATTCGTTCGATTCTCTGACTGTAGCATACAGTATCCGCGACGTTGATGTATTGTACCTGGTGTGTTGCTTTCCAGGTATTTGAGTGTCACCAATTCGACTGTTCCTCCCATCAGAGTGGTTGTGATGTGGTAACTTGGACTCGTATCACAGCCAGCTTTGATGAGCGAAACGGTTGCGATTTATGGTCTTCGTGAACCAGGTTCCTCTGAATCTTCTAGACAGCAATTGGAATTAGGGATGGTGCGCGCATTTGAAATAAAGCAAATTAAACGACGTACAAACGCGATGTCAAAGAATCGCCGAGTGATTTAAATGTAAATGGGAAATATTTGAACAATTACCACCGGGCGTGTATGTACTGTGGAACCTTTTCAAATTTTCGTCGCTGGTCGCATTTCTGTTGTCTCGTTTCTGCTTCACTATCAAAAGTTCCATTGGGATTCGTAAGTGATATATCGTATATTATATGAATCCACAGCTCATGAGCAAGATGGCACCGCTCATTGGCAAAGAGCTGACAGAAAAGATCTTTCTGGGCAGATACATTGCCCTGTGCGAGGACGAGGTATTCTACGTGAGGAAGGTCTGCGTGCCACATTTCGGGGAGTTCTGCACCTCAGTCGGGAAGAAAGCCCTTTTTCGAAAATTGGTACGTTCCCTTATCTCACGTAACATTTATCAAACAAGTTAATTCCATCGCATTCGAAACAGAAGAACGCGAGATTTTTGTCGTGCGATAGAATTCGCTTTCGATCGTTCCAAAACCAAACGACTATATTGAACTTGTTCTCTGATTTCTTTCAGCTACCGATATTCGTCGATCTGTGCTGCGACGAAGTGTGGGGTATCCGGAAAGCGTGCGTGGACGTTTTGGTGGCAGTCTCGTGCTGCATGACCCTCCAATACCGTCGATTACTGTTTGCAGATCTTCTGGCCACACATCTTAAAGACGAGTCGAAATGGGTGCGAATGTCTGCCTTTCAAATTTTAGGACCATTTATATCTACGTTCGCGAAACAGTTTACCGAAGTAACTTATAATCAGCACGGCGAACTAGTGTTTACCAGCCAACAAGATAATCGTTTCAGGTACCAAAACCTAAAAGAATTTCACCCCTATTCGGTAGACTATCTCGAGACACGCGTTGCAACCTTTAATTTTATTTGTTTACCGTTTCTTCTCTTCTTTCTCTACTTCGTTTTTTGTTCACTGATCAGAGGACACTTCATCCGTCTTGTAAAACGGACAAAAGTCAATTAAATGGATCGATATTCTTGTTACAGTGTAAGGTACTCGTACGACGGTATCTTTCCGTCGAAATGCCCTGTATGGAGTCACACACTCGACACGGAGGATCATAATTCCAACAATAGCTTCAATTCGTCTGTGATATTGCGAAAACCAATTTGTGAAGAAGACGACGACGACGACGACGACGACGAGTTCCAGGCAGCTCGGATTTGTACAATGAGAGCTTACAAGTTGAGGGTACGACACAATATTCGTTTTCTTTCGCTTGTTTAAAATTAACGCCGATCGTTAGTATCATAGCACATGTCCATAAAGATTTATTAATGTAACGAATTGAATGTTCGTAACACGTTCAAAGCACTAGTGAGACTTGATAGAAAAAGGCTTCTGCTCCTACCAATAAATCTGATTTATTCTTTTAGATACAAAGGGATCTTTGGAAGAACGATAAGAACAACCAAACGACGGTAGACGGCACGGAAAAGTACAGTTCATTTTTATATTACTACATAGCGCCAGACTTGCCGTTGGACGACGAGCTCGTCGAAGCTGCCAAAACATCCACCGCCGAGAATCCCGATCAGAAGGTGCCTAATAATGCCACAACCATCGCCGATCCATTAAAAGAGGATAGAAATCCAAACGATGAATTCGATATTATTAATTTCTTGGACCAAGATACTGTCTTCCAGCATTTAATCGATTCGTTCTTATGCATGGCGGAGCCAGAACGTCGTTCAGAAATGGGCGCGGACCTCCAGCATCATTGCGCGTTCAGTTTCCCCGCTGTTATGCTAACAGTGGGAAAGGAAAACTGGCGATACATGAAACATGCCTATCACTCTTTAGCCAGCGCCAATCAGTGGAAAGTGAGGCGCACGTTGGCGTCCAGTATCCACGAAATTGCTATTATTCTCGGGGAGGAACTCGCTGCTAGTGATCTCGTTCCTATTTATAATGGATTTATCAAAGACTTGGACGAGGTCAGAATAGGCGTGCTGAAGCATTTAGCGACATTTTTGAAGATACTCAAGCCTGTGGACCGGCGTGACTATTTGCCAGTATTGAAGGAATTCCTTACCACCGACAACGAATCGAACTGGAGGTTTCGGGAAGAGCTGGCCACGCAATTGTTAGAAGTTGTGAATTTGTTTTGTGCAACAGATGTCAAGCATCACATCGTGCCGCTGTCCCTTCAACTGCTGCGCGACAAAGTCGCCGCTGTGAGGCACGTTGCGCTTTCTTTGGTACGACAGCGCTTGTTCGCCATTTTCATTTCACGATATGGAGTTGCTTTTAATGTCACTTGACTGGATTTGTTCAAGTACGGCGATATATCGTTCTAGATTAAAATGTGTCCCGTATGTCATTAGAGGACTATTTTCTGTTTGCTACAAACATTATGTTGATCTTCGTGTTTCTTTTCTTTTTGTATACCTCAATTTTGTTTCTTTATCAACTTTTTGTCAGTATTTTGTAACAATTAACGTTAGGTTGACGAATATGCGTTATAATCGTTTTTTCTTATTTTTATTTTTATGTTGTGTGCTCAGGTGACGCAAATTGTAGCCCACCTTTCCAGCGACGAACGTCTTGTCACATCGGTGTTCCTACAGCTCAAATATAGCCTCATAATACACGGAACAATACAATGGACCAGACGACAGACGTACGTCTTTGTGTGTGCCAAATTAATATCCAGCAATGCAATCAGCGGCGACAGATTCTCTAATGAGATGTTACCTAATTTGTTACAATTGTCCTCTGACAAAGTACCAAATGTAAGACTAGCTGTAGCGAGAACTCTGTCGAGAAACGTTGTTCCTATGGGACGTAAGTGTATAGTTTTCATTTCATTTGAAATATAATTGCGCGTATACTTATAGTACATGTATTTCAATTTTCAGAAGATTGGTTAGGCATCGAACAAGCAGAAGAAGTAGAAAAAAGGCTCGCAGAGATGAGATCGGATCCGGATAGAGACGTTCGTGTGTTGGCCGGTGGTGAAGAGAATCCTGTTGTAGATATAGTGCAAACAAAGACCGAACAGTCGCAAAACATACTGTTTTAATGATTTCGATCTCCGTGAGAATCAATTTTGAACTATTTCCTTATCTACAAATCACTATTATAATGGGCTGCCAAGGACGAAGAAAAACGAGGCGGAATGTCGCGCACGGGTGTTGTCCCATACGTGAACGAAATCTGTAAATGCAGAGGAAAATTAATACGATCGAGGAAGATATGTTCCAGTATGCTAGGAAAGCAAGTTATTTCAAATGGCATAGTTACGTTGTACAAATGAGCTCAAGTGTTATACATGCAAACAAAAAATGTACCATTGGGTGCAGTCAAGATAGACAAAGTGCAACTTAATGTTGCCATTACGACCAAGGGACCGATGACTTCCGCGCCCTTTTAGGCTAAGACAGATTATAAGTATCAATGGTCAAAAGACATTACGCAAGTATATAGTAGTGTGTATGCGTGTTTAAAAGGAATTGAACGTATGCGTGGTTTAATAATTCGCGAGTATGTATGCGTTTACCATTGTGATCAATTTGTATTTTTAAGCGGTCCCTTGGACAAGCCGGATATAACTAATTGGAGACATCGCATCGACGAGATCTCTTGTTCTTTCGTAAACGGTCATAGCACGTTTTCTTCAACGTCACGATAATCGTTATCGTCTTTTCTTAGGTATTAACTCGGACTTATTTTTGTATTGAATTAAAAATATTTCAGAACCATTCCCGCGAACGGGGGAGATTCACTTCGTAGTTTTATATGTATCGATTGACTCAAGTTTTCGTGCTATGACTTGTGAACTTTGTACCGTCATTGATAAATGTCCTTACGCCGAGGAGTGGCAACGTGGGAATTGACGATTGCATGAAACACAAACTAAAAAAGAAAAGGAATCTACATCGCACGATATCGAGATTAACTGAAGTTCGTGCGATGTCACTGTGATTTTTTTTTATCTACGCGTGATCACACAGGCGAATGTGTACCGTTTAATTAATTGTAGATATGTAAACGCTAATCTAAGCACGAAGTTTTCGCTAAACCACCCCGAAATAAATTAACGAATCTGAATTCACTACCTGCGAACTTTTCGAGAGTTTTACATTTAGAAATTTTTCAGCGAGCTGTATGTCCTGAAAGACCGATCATGTTTATACAATTTACAAAATAAAAGTAGTTTGTAAGCAACGAAGCACGAACGAAAGCAAATGAGTGTCTGTTGAGTAGACTACGTGTGTATTATACGAGATTTTACAAATGTAGAAAAACGTGCGGACCGTAGACAAAGGAAAACAAAATGATCCGCTAAAAATGAATAATTGTACATTTACGAAACGACCGTTATTGCATGTTAATATTGCGTTATTACCACAAAATATTTTGTGAGTAACAACAATACTTCAGGGTCGCTAATATTTTGTGACGTTTATTAAAAAGAGAAAAAAAAACGAATGATGTGCTGCGTCAATTCTTGATTGTTCGTGATGACAGAGTGATGATTGGGCTACAGTAAAACAACGAAGAGCCGTTACTTGTGAATACGTACGAAGAAAAGAAGTTTTGTTTAAAATATTCTATATAATATATTGTGTATTTGGTAATGAGACAAAACAAAGAAGAAAATATACATCATGCGATTTGTTACACGACAGTGTTAATACCGCTGATTTCACCGATAATTTCATTTGAGCATTTACGCAATTATTAATTAACGACAGCTATGTTTACATCTAGTTCTTTATTTAATAATACTTTCCCTCACTTCTTACCTAAAATACACTATATAAATCTTACATAATATACCGACGTACAAAATTACAATGTAGACGTGCTCTAAAACAGAGTGCAATTCCCGCTTTATTGCAAGAACAAATCATTGTCCCGATCCCCTGTTACTAAAATATTCCGAGAAATTTTCCAGGTGGACAAGCAGGTAATTGACAAGCTTTTTCTTCCATTTCGGTTTCTGCTGTACTACAATCGCGCAAACAATATCTCCATCGTATCTGACGCCCTTTACCGCAAGTAACGCTACAGCTACTCCAGTCGGTCCATTTGCCCCATTTGTGATTCGATTTTGATTCATTTTGCTTACGAGTTCTCATTACAGATCTTGGTGATACTTTAGTAACTCCACGCCCTACCGATCTCTTCTTTTCCACTAAATTTTGATTAGTACCCTTAAATAATTTGTTGTTCTTGGTAATTGTAATGGGATCTACTTTTCTTCCGACAATTTTCTTCGTAGAATCGTCACGATTTGTCGATGGTACACATTTCTGAACCATCTTTGGCGTTTCTTTGAAAGCATCGCAGGCAGTGCTAACGTTCGAGCATAGATCGTCGATTGCACGCGTTTCAATCTTTTTGTCTTCCTTCTCAATGTTTGCAGCTTCTTCTACATTTAAATAATTCTGAAGTTCATTTACCTAGAAACGAACATATTTTCAACAGAGAATTTCGAAACAAATTAAATATATATTAAATGACTGCTTATGACACTAACTTTGGTTACTAGTTTCTTCGCGAGTTCTTTAACTTCTTCAATCGATCTTACTGCACGATTACCTTCCATTTCATTACTCACTGAAAGTTGATCCTCATTTTGATTAGTAGACTGATCTATTTCAGACCCAGGTTCCCGAATATTTTCATAGTACCTCAATTCATCTTCTTTATTCAGGAAGCCGTGATTCAAGTCTTTCGCTCTTTTTAAACGCGATATTATATCATCTAACGATTCTAGCGATTGTTCATTTTCCATAGAAGGTTCTTGCTTTTCATCTTGCGTTACGAGTGCATTCGTATTTTCATCCGATTCTACATTAAGCTCGTCACTTCCGCTTGTTAATTGTCTTGAGAGTTCTAAATGATCAGTATTTAATTTATTCTCGTTGCCCCTTTTCACTTTTTCATGACGCGTCGTAGCTACATTTTTAGATAAACGCTTGTTTTCTGGCTCTATTTTATCGATTGATTTTTTCGTTTCTTCGGCACAGCGACGCAAATTGTTCCCATTACTGCGTCCAGATTTATCACCTTTTGTGGCCTCATTCTTTTTTCTCTCACGAACCACCCTCGATCGTTCCTTTTTTTTGGGCCGAATATCCTTTACTGATCGTTGAGAATTTCTGAGGTCACTTTGTTTCTTTTCTGTGTGCTTTTTGCTCTTTTTTAATTTGGAATCCTTCCCATGTCGATTTTCCTTCGCCTTCCTTCTAAATCGCAACAGTTCCGCTTTTAAATTAGCAGCAGTTAGACTAGATAGAGCTAAGTGTCGCATAGATTTCCCTGCCTCGGAAACTGATCTCTTTCCTTCCTCGGATGATTCTTTACTTTGATCAATCATATTTTCAAAATCAGACAAAGCGCTATTCTCTGAAACCCCTCGTTTCTTCTGAAGTTTTGCATCGTCATCTCGTTTTCTTCGAACCAATTCTACCGCTAGCATTGGATCATCTGGTACATTTTGTTCTTCTACAATTTCGCATGGCTGTTGATTTATAAATGGGTCGGACTTTTTCGATTCTCGTAACGACGTAACGTGCTGCTTGTCTTTTTGATCCTTGGATTCTAAATTATTTTGTATGAACGTGTTTCCCTTAATATTGCCAGATGGCACACTAATAATGCTACTTTCAGAAGGTTTGTCATTAATATCGTATGCGGGAACCGCGAATGAATAACCACCATGAATTTTCGACGGTTCACCCTCGTCTGGAGAACCGTTAAGTTGTTCGTCATTTGCAAAAAATTCCTGTGACTTAACTTCCCGTTTCGTATCAAAGGAAGCGTCGTCATCGTAAGAACTTTCATCAATTGAATCGTAACTATTTCGGGGAAAAGAGTTAGCTAAGTCCTTCAGATAATCATATTGATATATAGATGAATCTGGTTCTGATTTACTTCTTTTTACTCGCACGTGTGCCTTTAGAGCATCCGAATCATCGATTTCGTTAATGATAACTGGCGCATCATAGTCCAATAATGTTTTCTTGACTCTCGGTCCTGCCTTATTGGCGACAGTAAAAACATTACCTTCCGATAAGCCTTTTGAGGAATATCTTCCGTTATCAACAATTGAACACAATGTTCTTCGTCTCCATTTATAGTCGGTCTGGCTCTTTTCAATATTATTAGTTCCTTTTATAGATCTTTGTATATTATTACACGCGGGAGTATCATTAACGAAATGTTTCAATGTGTCTATCCAAGTGTTTTCGATTAATTTCTCTTCGAAATAAGTAGGTGAATTATGTAACTTATTTTTCAACAGTTTTTGCAGTTGCTTTGAATCGTTAATGGCATTCTTCGAATTACTAGTTTCAAGCCGAATGTTATGTGATAACGAATCGCACACACACGTTCTACTTAGGAAAGCACTTATGAAATCTCCTAGGATATGAGTGAAGTTTAAGAGAAAACGGTCGAAGTTTTTTAATGACGTACAGTACTGATCGTAACAGTAATTAGGATAATAGCACATAGGATGATCAACGTTGCCAACAATATTATATTTCTCCGTTTTGGTGACAGAAGCAACAAACATAAGGATTATAAGAATCCAAGCGCCAGTGTAAACTGAAAATTTCAGCATTACACGCGCTATTCTAAATAATATTATGCTATGTGTTACTCATTAATGCAGCATACATTACTTTTCACTAGGTTAAAAGTCGTAGTGAACTGTTAAAATGGTTATTGCTCCAGATTTTCAAGCACTTCAAATTTCCTTGGTCTTCGATTTTCTCAATATCGATTACATTTCGATCCATCGAAATGTATGTCCGAAGCTATCTAAATATGATGTTTTTCAAACCAATTTTTTTTTTAAAGTTTAACTTTTAGCTGACCCTACGACACTAGGGTCGTACCTACGGGTACCTAAAAGCTTTTTACGGTTAATTTTTAATCCATGACGTGTCAAGTGAAAGGGAAGGAAATAAGCTATTCAGTCTCGTTGCTATGACTTTATCCACTTGCTCGTAATATTTATTTTAATTGTTTAATTGCTTATAACAAACCAACCACGCCTGGAAATTTTTTGGCACCTTTTAGAGATAGTAGCTTGGACTTCTAGCTTTAACAAATTCAATGATCTCGCGTTCTGGTGGGCCGATTTTAATCAACGACAATTAAAATTAAAACTCTCGATTCAAGGAACAATCGCTTTCTAGTTTAGAATAGCTCGCGTGTATAGTTACTGTGTAATTCTCGAACGAATACTCAAATTTTTTATACAAAGTAAATAACGCAAATTGCATTCATAAATCGTATAATTTTTGCCAGAAACCGGGAAATTTAAATGCATTACGCACAGCTCGCCGAGTTGTCATTGACCTAGTACTGTGGAACTCTCATTATTACAAGTTATCCACTAAAAACCCTCTCCCATTTCATCTCGATTGTCGAGGAATAAAATGTGACCATACCGGTACGGGCCACAACGCACTACTAGAAGTCCAGTAGGTATAAGCCCAGGATTGTCCAGCCAAAAGTCGGTCAGAGACCGCAGAAGTACTGCAGCCATGACCTTAGAGTCGTAGGCCCGGCTACTAGTTGGTCAGAAAACGTAGAAGTCCAGTAGGTACAACCCTAGGATCGTGGGGTCAGTTAAAACATAGTCAGAACCCGCAGAAGTCCAATAGGTATGACCCTAGGGCAGTAGACCGTTCGGCCGTGGTCGAAGACCTTCGAGAATTTCGGGAATTGCGAATACCACCGCGCGCGACCAAGCGCTACCGACGCGCAGGCGCAGAGTGGGGGTAGGCTCGAGGCGCGCCGCTCATTCCACTATTCATGCATTCATGTTTTACAGCATTCATGTTTTACTTATATTTCGTTATGTAATAATTATTTTTTTTATTTGTTACTATTTGTTATTAATTGTTATTATTTATTGTTATTGTTATGATGATGTTATGTCATACAACTAGTTTGACCTTTATCACTATAAAAATGTTGATTATTTCTACATTATATGCATTTCTTGATTTTTGTCCCGAACGCCCATTGAAAGACCGCACTGTGCGACGCGTCGCAACGCTTCAACTGACACTGACGCCGCGCCAAGAACCAACCCCACTCCGCGACACGCAGGCGCGCCTGCAGCGCTCGATGAAGAATCACAGTCGACTGAAAATAGTAGTTGGGTACTATCGACTTATCGATAGTTTTTAGTCGATGGTGCCCATTACTACTTTCGAGAAAATCTTACTTCTGTAAACAGTATGTATGAAGGTAAGTTCATTTCTATCGAAGATTTTGTTTCTTTTATTATATGATTAAAGAATAATCGTTTTAACGTTCTATAATATAGCACAAGCTTTATACATGCATATGCGCGTATATAATATAGAAAAATATATGCGTACGTATATACGATACTTTTCGAATTTCAATTTCAAACCTTTAATTGCGATTGTTACGAAATCGATAGTACGTTTGTCACCATGGTATGATTCATAACGCATAACATAGTATGTATAATATTGCCAATCTTTATATTATTTGACACCTAGATGCGTTCTTTTTTGTACGTACTATCAATAAATTCATTATGTTGATAATGCGTAAATATAGTAATAACATTTAGTGATAATAATAAATTGAATTTTGTTTACGATCCTATGGGGGCAATTATTTAATAGCGCAAAAATTAAAGTTGTAGTTATTATAACACATCGTTTGTGCTTTATTCCTTAGATTGCGAAAATGTTGTATATATAAAATTGTTGCTATTTCCAGATAAAGATGGCAAAGACTTCACCACCAGAACAATTCTCCCTGAGATGGAACAATTTTTCTAGCAGTATAACAGCTGGATTTTTTAGTCATCTTACCGAAAACGTTCTAGTTGATGTCACGCTTGCCGTGGAGGGTCAGCTATTACGAGCACATAAATTGGTTCTATCCGTATGCAGTCCATACTTTAAAAATATATTCAAGGTATATAAATTATGGTTTCGCGTGTTCGTTGTATGCATAAGTTGTGCGTGGTTGCTCAGAAACAAACCTCTTAGAATTGTTCCATAGGAAATTCCCTGCCAGCATCCAGTAATAATCCTGAAAGATATGAAATATACAGAAATTGAATCCTTGTTGAAATTTATGTACCAAGGTGAGATCAATATTAACCAAGAAGATTTGTCCACATTCTTAACAGTGGCCCAAACTTTACAAATAAGAGGACTTACAGCAGAAGATATGAGTAGTGCAAACGCATTTCCTATTTTTGATAGTCAATTAAATATTGATCCTAATAATAGCCAAAATATTGCTCAATCCAATGTAAGCAGAATAAATAAAACTTCCCACGAAATGGATGCAATAGATAGAAGAAAAAGGACTCGCGATGTAACTAAGAAAAGCGGCAAGAGAAGAAAACAAGATACAACATCGTTAATGGATGACACTCGTGATTTATCGAATAAAATGAAACACGAAGACGATCAGGATCGATTGTTACTGATACATAAAGATATCAGTGATACTATAGACAAGGTTGAAGATGACGATATTTCCACTGAAAAAAGCGATGACAAAGATGATAATGCAATTGAACTAACAGACGCTGTGAATGTCAGGGCCAATCCAGCTCAACAAGGTGAAGGATTCATGTAAAACTTTATCGTCACTTTAATATGTAATTAGAATATTTTAATATTGTAGACGTTGAACCAGTAATTTACAAACTTTCTGCACGGGGTCGACCACAATTAGTGCATGAAGGCTACGTGTACAATTTGACATCACGTTCTGAAGGCTTGAATAGATCTCACTATAGATGCGCCGAACAACATCGTGGATGTAAAGGTAAATGCGCAGTTATCGCTGAAAGATTTATGCCGACTGGTGTGCATGATCATAATCATCCACCTGGATATTAGTTAGGACACGATTTGCAGGAAAAAGAAAGGTTTAGATATAGATACTTCTTAAATTATAAAGATTTTAACATTATGAACAGCACTTTACTATTTCTTAATTTTCGTTGTTGCAAAAACTTAGTAAGAACCCGAACTCATTTCTAAATAATATTACGAAATACAGCGATAATAATTTTTCCTCGAAAAAACGTATAGTATTTTAAAAAATAGAGAACAGTTACATACTTGCTGTGCAATTCCTCAAATGAATATTGAAAGGGACAGTACAAGTATATAAATCGATATAATTGTGCGGTTTTAACATTAATAATATTAATAGTAAGACTAACACATTTATGCTAATATGGTAAGTGACTATTCGTATTTCAATTAACTGTGATGCACTTTTCTGAGATTTGCAAAGAAAGACCTATGAAAAAAGATGATAAACGCATTCCATTTAGAATTATGTTTAACACCAATTAAAGCCAAATAAAAGTATTTAATCTATATTATATTTTTTTTACATATTAAATTCGGTTTTACAAATATATGTAGATTCATGAATACGTCTACAGAGATATATGCATATGTACATATGTACAAACGAAGTAAATCGTTATGCTTTATTATGTCGAAGTTATATGAAAATAATTTTCATGTAAATTATTAAAAGCGATAATAAATTTGACAGCGTATGAAATAAATTAACGCGAAGTAAATAGTTGGGTAAGAAGTAAAGGGAATAGATAACGTTCAAAATTAGAAAAATTTATTTTTATATTAAGCTTTTCATAAGCTTTCTTTCATAAACACTGTAAACACGGTTGCCAAAATGAATGTGATAGCGGTCATGAATATTATTCATCTTTGAAGCAAATTGATCTTATAATTTACATAAAAATTTATATGAAAGTTGTGAAAATATAAAAAGTACGTGGAACAATGCAGGCTAAAACGAAGGTTAAATAATACGCAATCTTGATACAATAATAATAATTCTTAACTCTCTAACCCACAGCCCATATAATTCTGAAACATTTATTCCAAATGCACCCTCGTATTTGATCAAAATATTAATGTCGCCTAGCCATTTTTTTTTCCAACTTTCTTTGTTTCTTTTCACTAATCTCAGGTTGCTCTGGGGCTGGTGCAAAAATCCATGGAGCTAATATTTGTTTCCATATCATCCAACCTCCTCTTAACGGTACCTGTTTTAATAATAATTATGTAAGCATTTTACAATTCGTTTAAAAGCAGAATATCTAGGTCAAAAATTGTGGCGTTGCGTAAAGAAAGAAGTTATTTTAAAATGTTTTATAATTTACACTGCACATATTGTACGGTCTCATATTTATATTATTTATTTTATTATCTATACTCACAAGAAGCCATAACAGCCAAAAATAATTGGATATAAGAGAAAGTACTTGTACTCCTGATGTTAATATAATTAAATCTTTTACGTGTCTGGAATAAAAGGAAAAATGTTATTATGTCTAACAAGCCTGTTATATTGTAATAAAATGTTATATTATTTAAAGATGATATTATAATTGCGATATTTACTCTGCTATACCTCCTTCCATATTTAGATCGATTCCTGAATCTACGAGTTGCCCAGTCTCAGAATATGTAGCGTGTGCTATGTATTTCATGAATTGATAACTTCCTATATATATAATTCCAGAAAATATAGTCAACGTCTGTAATATACAATAATTTCAATTTGCGCTTAACTTACATTGCAGGAAGAAAAATTATAATTTGAGGATAAAACTTACTATTGATACCGTTGTAAAAGTAAAGATTAACATCATAAGAACAAAGTATGTTCCTACTGCTCCAATGATCATGTTCTGATAAAAACTCAATGTTGTTTTATTTTCCTCCACTATCTGCTTCGCCCCTTTCGTCGCTGCTTTAGTTTTCTTAATCTTAGGAACATAATCTATGGTATTATCTATTGTTCGTGTAGGATAATGCAACAATTATTGTTTTTTAATTAATTTTGTGATTTAGTTGTAAGTTGCAAGTCATATGAGAACAATCGAATTAAATTAAAAATTAAAATACTTTAAATACTAATGCATGTAACATACCGTCATTTTTTGTTTATAACTTCTAATGCACAAAACGTTTAATACATCAAAATAATTAATATTTGTTTAAGAATCAATACATGACACTCATTTAACGTCGTGAGTGTTCAAACACACTGAGGACTGGCAAAGCCACGTGAAAGATGCCATATCGAAAAAGTCTCTAGGTTAATATGTCGCAATCCACATATATTTAGTATGAATAAGTAAATGATTACAGTTATCGTTTGTCACGTTTAGTTATTGGTTGACATTTTAATTTTTGATCAATAACTGAAGAAAGCGACCGTCTGAAATGTTAATGTTTTATTTTTAGTAATTGATTATGTTAATTACTTTATATAAAGTAATTAACATAAAGTAAATTAAGCTTTTATAAAAGCTTAATTTACTTTATTCAATAGATCTTACATTAATTGTTAGGTACTAATTTTAATGCAAGATCTAGTAGAATACAATAATTGCAAAATTAATAATATTATGATAAACAGATGTAGTAATTTATTAATCCTAAAAACTAATCCTTATGAACTATTCTTTTAACTAATATGTTTCGAATACATATTAGAACTAAATCTTGAATAAATTTTAAACTAACATTCATGTAATATGAGAAGTACAGTACATATAAATAATAGTTGAGACTTTTATAAACTATTCTCAAAAATTAATGTACAATTCATCTTACAAGTACAAATTGGAAACTAACATTTATCAAGCTCAAGGGGAGCAAAACCGAGGCGTATCGGGTGACTGCGAATCGTAAATCAACTTTTCCTCAACGTTAATAAATAATGGTTCTTCAATAGTCTTCTAAAGCGGGAAACTTGTAAAAATAAATCTACGTTACAAATAATTAAGGTACTCAGAATTTAGAGAGTCCTGAAAATGACGTCACATTCTAGGAATTTCAGAGAACTTAAATTTCTGGGTTTCGTCTAATCAAACATAGTTAACTCTACAAATGTATCATGATTTAAAAACAATTGCCAGAAACTATTCGTATCCCTGACTTATCTACAGCTATAAGTGGGCACAGACGAGATGTAGGAATAGACAAGCCATGCAATGTATTTTTTTGGCCAGGATTTCTGGGACTCCGGCACAGACTAAATATAGGAATAGACAAGACATGCAATGTATTTTTTCGGCCAGGATTTCTGGGACTCCGGCACCGATGAGATATAAGAATAGACAAGACATCTTATGGACTTTCGTGGCCCAACGTGACTGTCATACCGACGCAGAAATCCCACGCTGATTTGAGCGTCCTCTGCTCATGGGCAGTGATCACTTGAAGAACTATTATTTACTGAAGTGTGGGGACGAGATTCATGCGATTGTGTGAATATATGTAAATGCTTTGGGGGGATCAGGACAACTATTTCACGAACAAAACGTTTCGGTAGAAAAATTGAGCTACGGTGTCTGGTCACGCGATGCATTTCGGCTCGGCTCGGCTCGGCTCGAGTTGAGTCGAAACCACATCGCGATGCATCGGGGCGATGAAATTGACAGACACGTCAAGCGTCCCGCCTGTGTTATCCCGTATTCATTGCGCGGCAAAGAACAAAAGAATGCTTTAACGAGGATCGTAGGTCCAGCTAAAACTTAATCAGAACCCGCAGAAGTCCAATACGCTCGACCCGAGAGTCGTAGGTCCGGCTAAAAGTTGGTCAGAAAACGCAAAAGTTCAGTAAGTATAACCGTAGGATCGTAGGTTCAGCTATAAGTCGGTCAGAACCCGAAGAAGTACAATAGACACGATTCTAGAGCCGTCGGTCCGGCTAAAAGTTGGTCAGAAAACGTAAAAGTCCAGTAGGTATAACCCTAGGATCGTAGGTTCAGCTAAAAGTTGTCCAGAAGCCGGTAAAGTCCAGTAGGGACGACCCTAGAGTCGTAGGTCCGGCTAAAAGTTGGTCAGAAAACGTAAAAGTCCAGTAGGTACAACCCTAGGATCGTAGATTCAGCTAAAAGTTGGTCAGAACCCGAAGAAGTACACAGTAGACATGACCCTAGAGTCGTAGGTCCGGCTAAAAGATGGTCAGAAAACGTAAAAGTCCAGTAGGTACAACCCTAGGATCGTAGGTTTAGCTAAAAATTGGTCAGAAGTCGAAAAAGTTCAGTACGTATGACCTTAGTACAGTAGTACGCACGACCGCGATCGGAGACCTTCGAAGAGTTCGAAAATTGCGAATACCACCGAGCGCGACCGAGCGTTACCGACGCGCCGGCGCGTCGCGGAGTGGGGATGCCGGTGCGCGGCGCACGCGGTGTCACTATCAGTTCAAGCGTCGTACCGTACGGGTCGTCTATGCTGTCGAAGGTTAGCGACATACATAACCTTACAATACAATAGCATCTCGGGGTTTACTTTATCACCGCATACGCTTGTCTATTACCTTCTATTAATTAATACACGTTTATTTAACAATCGTGGATATCCATTAAACTCTTTCTCGAGTCTCTTTTGTTGGACGCTTGACCGGTCATCCGGTACCACCGATTTTTTGATTCGCGATAACTAGTCGTTTATTAAAATATCGGGTTAATTAATTTATTAGTTTAAACGGTTCTTTGAATATTTATTATATTTTATTACACGATTATTCGGATTCGATGCGGTGTTAAGGTTGCGTTTATTTTCTTTGCAATGTCACTTACATACTCTTTCGCAACTTTGAATTCGATTCTGATTTTAGCACAGGTTTATCACGTTGCTTTTCTTTTTGTTGCAGGTACAATGGGTGATTGGTTGGTGGAGGATAATATATTGAGGCTGCAGGAATGGAGTATTGAGATACAATTACTGCGATGCATAACAATCAGTCCGATGACCTATGATGAAGGATTGGTAACATTTAACTTATTATCCAAACGGTTTACGTATATTTCTTGTTATCTGGCGATTGGATTTTGGCTCAAGTTCTTTTCTTTCGGTTGAAAGTTATTGAGCAATTTAAACATTTTAAATAGAACTTACAATATGCCAATCGCGATTGAAACTAGAGTCTGTAAATTTCATTAATTCTAAAGGAAAAATTGAAATACGTTCATGTTTCGCTGCATATCGGTCGCGATTTCTGTTATAGCTTCACTAGTATTTATTAAAAACTTTTAATATCTCTGTGACTTTGCACAAGTACGGTCAAATTGTATTTTCGATGCAGGATTGCCCGCGTACGTACGTACTGGTTGCCATGCACCTGAAGCATGATAAATAGTTTCGAGTCTTGATTTCTACAAGCAGCTACGAGAACTTATAAATGCGCGATATTGCTTACTTACTAAGATCATGATCACCTTTAAAACTCGGGCAAGGAACAGTCACAGTATGCTTTTGATAAATCATTTCTATTAATCTATAATAGTATATGTTGAATAGACAATTAACAGTAATTAAATCAGAATAATAATACGGTAGTACTTTATTAAAACAAAGCAGTATTTCCTCAACAGACGTTTGACAGGATGAAGAAATAAGAAAGAGATAAATAAAATCAAATGTGTATTGCTTCAATTTCTACCTCCTCACCCTATTTACTAACTTGTACAGATTCTCTTTCAGAAAATTTTGATGACCGCGCGCAATGCGGTCAGTAGAGTCAGTGCTTGCTCCGTCAAAGTTCTTTTTATTGTTTTTAGAGCGAAACCGCTCATAATAATTATAACTAAATATAAATAACAGTAAAGATACGCGAAAGTGGAGTCAGTGTTTGCTGCGAAATATTGCTCTCGCGAAATTAGAGTCACTTTGTTCGTCGATCACAATTGACGTGCGCGATAGTAGTCTTTTATTTTATTTTTTTTTCTTTCGCAATAAGTATTCCGGTATTAGAGTCAGCACCGATGCAGTTCGGCGAGTTCGGGCACTCATCCATCAACTCGAAGAGTAAGTATCTCTGTATTTCTTTAATCTTATTTTACAATGGTCTTTGATAATTATCATGATCGAAAAGTACTCAAAACGCAAAGATTTCAATGTTGTCTGTTCTTTTGAATGTTTCAGAAGCTGCCATGGGCTCAATTGTATCACCATAACGATATTGTCGGCCGCGCGCAATGCGGTTGGTAGAGTCAGTGCTTGTTCCGTCAAAGTTCTTTTTATTATTTTTTGAGCGCAGCCGCTCTTAATAATAATTCAACATAAATAACAGTAAAGAGACGCGAAATTAGAGTCAGTGTTTGCTCCGAAATAATACTCTCGCGAAAAATAGAGTCACTTTGTTCGTCGATCACAATTATTCCGTTTCCTTTTCCGTTCTCGGCTCGGAGGACTGATGGTTAGGGACTTAGTGTCAGCGAGTTACGATGTGCGGGGGCGTGATTGTGGTTCTGGACCCTGGTCACGAGGCCCTCTGTTAGACCACATATAATCTCTAATTTGGGTAGGTCATCCACCATTCTGGAATCGTGGTCGCGGTTCTTGCAATATCCGGGTTGCAGTGTCATCGGGGGGCGGTGTGTGGGGCTGTGATTGCTTTTCTGGACACTTTGGCCCGCCTAGTAGGAAATTCCTATGTGTTAGACCACGCCAAGCACACCTTGGGGTGGCAGAAGGCATACGGGTCATAATCTAGAATCGTGGTTGTGGTTTTGCATATCCGTGCCTTAATGATTTCTGTGGCTCGGAATCGAAACTGGTCTCGATGCTAAGTCGTTTTACTGTCCAGACTCTGAGCCGAGGACTCGCGGGCTGCTCGGTAGCAGTCACAAAAACAGTAGAAATACTACTGTCGCGAAATTAGAATCACTTTGTTCGTCAATCATAAGTGTTCCATTAGAGTCAGTGTCCTGTTCAGCGAGTTCGGGCTTTCAGCCATCAATTTGACGAGTAAGTATCTCCTTCGTTCTTTAATCTTGTATTGCAATAATCATTGATAATTAACACATTCCAAAAGTACTGAAAATACATAGATTTTAATGTTGTTTGCTCTTTTTGAATGTTTCAGCAACTTCCATGGCTTCGATGGCGACGAGCTTGACCGCACACCTGGTGAGTCTGCAACCGGTGAGTGGCATGCTTTAAAGTTCCTCTGGTCACTCAATCATGTCGCAGGACGAAAGGTCCGAACCGACACGGGTGACTGGTTGTAATTACGTAGATTTTTCTGGCAAGCACTGTGACCATGGGTATATGGAAATATACTCATGAGTAGTAACTTCTTTACTGCTTTATATTATGTGAGGATAGGTCTTCTTGTACAACGCGTTTTTAAATAGCTTGATAATTTTAAAACAGATCATATTTAGTACAAAATATATCACTATATATCTTTTTATAATAGAGTATTTAATTGAATACCAATGAAACGATATTTAAATAGTTATTAATTATTGAATGAATATAAAGTAACGTCCAGTATTCTACGTGCATTAGTTTGTAGTGGAGAAGTCGAATACCATTCGACTTCGTTTACTTGTCAATTGCAATGACTGCACAGTTAGAATAAATTGCATAATTATTGCTGTTAGTAAGAGTGTAGTATTTCATCTTTTTCTACTTTGATAATATGTAAAGTGAAGGTACTCATTTACCTTATCAATTTGTTGGAACTATCGAATAATTTTATTATTCGATATCCATATTAGTCTTTAGCGTTTAAAGATATCGATACGTTCATTGTTTCCGTACAAAATGTTAATTAAACCTGAATGTACAAGAAGACAATACGTGAACGGGTAGTTTTCGAAATCAAGGCAATCAACTTTTAAAGCAATCTTGCGTTTAAGCAATCTTGCGATCCCACTCACGTGCCCCGGTGCTACTTGGGTGGGAAAACGGTGGTAGAGCACGATGATATTTTTTAGTTTATAAGCCATAAAATGATTTATTGTTGGCGACTGACAGTGCGTTGGTGTATCGTGCACGACGTAATATCCGCATTGTGTGTGTGGTTAGGCTGTGGATTTGCGTCGTTCCGTATTAAAATGTAGCTACTATGACCAAGATAAGATGTCCATGAATTTAAAACAGACATCATTTTTAGTATTATTTGCTTCAATAATTCCTACTATACTTGGGCACGAAGTTTTTGTCATTTAAGATGACAGAGGCCAAATGCCAGAAAGAATTGAATATACTTATCAATTGCTATCAAGTACCTCTTGTATCGGTGCTATTTAATTATTTTATTAAATATCTATTAAATATCTCAACCGCGACGTGGTTTTTTCCACGTGAACGCAGAGATCCCAGCCACTGTCAGTCGATTTCAGAAAAATGGTACGTACATTAGAGTGTGCAAGTTGTGTGACAGCACTTGGGTGTCGGGGGTGTCCCGGGACGCCTCCCTAGTGTAGGCTTTTGCGCCCAAGTGTTTGACTGAGAACCGTGGAGTGTCGTGTGTTGGGGTGTTTGTTTGCCATTTTTTAAATATAGGTCCAGGTAGGATAGGTAGCATACTTTCTGGTGTGATTGATAGACATAAGTAGGTAGGGCCGGGCAGGTTGACACAGTCTCCGATCGGGTAGGCACTATTTCGCGTGTTCAACCTGTTTCAGGAAATCTGATTTGAAAAGTCGACGGTGAAGCTGTGGCGCGAACGAAAATGCGTTCGCCTCTGGCTTTGCCTATCGATTTTTCGAATCCTTCGCGGTCGTGGTCGCGATTTAGGCTCCGAAACGAAACGCGTTACATTATGCTCGAGGCTGCACGTGTGAACGAAGAACGATTACAATTTTAATCGTAATCTATGTGATTTTCCGTAATCACAATTTTACGATTTTATTTGATCGCCATTCGGCCACGTGTGTTCCATTTAGCTCCGCGATTCAAACTCTTTATTTCACCTTTATAAGTTTTTCCTTGGTTTCCGATTAGAGTCTCGAGCCTAGTTTAAGTTTCAGCTGACCCTTGGGTCCGACGAAATGGAGAGGCTATATGCCGAAGAGGCCCGACAAACTGTCACTCAAGAGGGCAACTACTAATGGCTCCCCATTCTTTTTAAGAATGGGGAATCATTCTGTGTTACTACTTTGTCACTGTGCTTGCATTTTCATTTGTAGAATTTTTATTTGTACTTGGCCGATGCACATTCCGGCCCAACGATACAGCCCTCCCAAAAATATCGCGTTGCTTTAGAGTTGCGAAAAACTTGCGAACGGGTCGAGTTGGAGTTGCGTTGAATGCCACTTATTGCTATTCTTATTGCTAGTTAAATTGTAGTATTTTATAATACACTTTACATTTGAGCTTCTAGTGTTGCGGAAATTGTTTTCGCGTATTGGAACTTTCAGTTCATTTTTCAGAGGATCTTCAATTTGCTTAATTTTGGATAGTACATATAATTTACTGTTTGCTTTCTATTAGTCTTAATAAATAGTGTTGCGAAATGATTGTATCGCGAGTTCCAGTTAGCGTTGCGTTGATTAAAGATCGCGTTTTTAAGTAGAGTTGCGACTACTAGTCCCCATCTGCTTCCAATTGGAAGCCTGTTCCTGAACCAGGAACTTTTTCTTTTCAGCGTTTTATATTTGCCTTTCTTTTTATTTTATTTTTCTTAATAATTATACTACCTGGAATGTCTGTTGATGGAAGTACTGCTAAAAATTTGCATACATATTAGTAAATTACTGTGTGAAGGAAATGAAAAGAAATGAAAAAGAAAATAAATGAAAGAGAAAGGAAAGAAAAAAGAAAAGAAAAAGAGCAAAGTAAAAAACAGATATAATTTGCAGAATCTTTGATAAATTTATAATAATTCTAGATAGTAGATTTAAATTAGAGTTAATACTAGTGACTGTTCATTATTGGAGTTTAACTCTTAAATATTTCCTCTTAATTGTTGCAATTCTATCTTAACCTTTTTTTTAGTAGAGCCAATTTTTATAACTTTTCGAGCTTGCTTTGTAGAAATTGAAATTCACACGCGATATCCGTAAATGTTTAAACAAAAATCCTTGCACGAAAAACGTTATTGGCAGTAGTTGGGTCTCGGCATGGTGATAGTTGAAGTTTGATATTTTTCTTCCGAATAATCGTTTGTCGCTTCTTTGTTGAAGCAAAATAGAATCAATTGTAGTGAAATGTGACTACTTCATTTTGGAGTTTTTAATGAACGTGATACCACCATTCAGTTTGATCTAGAACGTACAAAAGAATATATCACTTTGGCCGAAATCCAATTAACTATTGTTAACAAAAAATAGCAGCATTTTTCATATCAATTCTGATTTATTAACTGCGCTAAAATTCAGTTATTACGAATTAATAGCAGATTCATTTCGATATAAAATGGGGAGGCTTGGGGATGTCACTAATCCAATGCTTGAGATTGTTACAGATTCACAGATGAACCCAAATATGCTATATTAAACAAACATAAGTACATACGTCAGAGGCTCAAGAGTGGAATATATAGAATACAGATCCAGAAATATTATCAAAGACACGATTGGAAACTTTAAAATTAAAGAGCCAGCCTCGTCGATTCAATTTGTGAGTTTAAGAATTCATTCTTATAATGCTTTACTAATTATTTCGAGTTTGTGCATGTTTCAGAAGCATTGAAAAGAAGAGGATTCATGAAACAATGTATAATACGAACACACCCTCACCCCATCCCTGCCCCAAACCCCTGTCCTTATTAACTAATTACAGGTGTTAGACAATTAATTAGGCAGGCCCAAATATAAATCGAACAATACATTTAGCTCTTTATGTAGGTAGGATTTGTCTCAACACACAATCTTAGATCTTTATACTGGCAGGTTTTACACGAATTTAAATTATTAGACTTTTAATTAGGCAGGGTTTATAAAACCAAATATTGTTGGCAGGTGCTGCAATTTTTTGGTTCGGTTTCTGTCTGTTCTAGGACACCATGGACCACGAGAGATTAATACGGACTAACCGAAGAGGATTTAAGTATATGTATACTCATACCTACATGAGTATGGGATAGTATCTATTACAGTCCTATGTAGATAGGATATTATTGAAATTGTTCTTTTATTCGATCTGTTAGATGTTATACTAGGTAGGGTGATTCTAGTCTTAAGTTAGCTCTTTAGTCAGGCAGGGCGTATTCGAATCTAATCTAAAATTTAAGAAAGTAGGGTTTATTTTTAAGTTATGTCTTAGCTTTTAAGCCCGCAATGTTCACCACTGCAATAATATTTCGTTGTCTAGTTTTTAAGATCATAGGATATATTTTTAAGACAGTTTTATTTCAAGAACGTGAATTCTCTTGCAGATTTTCTTTCAGGTTTCCTTCTGATATTCCATTTAGCTTTCGGTCGTGAATTTTCCAACTACTCCTCTTGTTGTCTTACTTGTACTACGATCAATTACTGAACGTTCTACAAATTGACAATAATAGGAGATTTTTCTTTGTCACATGTTATATTAGAATTAGTTTTCGCGTAATTGGAGGGTGGAAGGGCCGTGGCTAGGGTGGGTCTCCATGTGCAGTAACCTCCACGTGGTGAGACCCGGGCAATCAATTATTTATCGTATAATTATTAAACGTTTAAGAGACGTTTGATAATTATGTGGAAAATAATTCGAGCGAATGGACTGCGCATTGCACTTTCATTCCCTTTTCCGTTCTCGGCCCGGAGGACGGATGGTAAGGCGCTTTTGGCACCTGTGGCGGTATTTGGGTTGCAGTGTCATCGTGGAGCAGTGTGTGAGGCTGTGATTGCGGTTCTGGACAGGTGACCCGCCAAGTAGGATATTTCTCCTCGTTAGACCACGCCAAGCACACCTTGGGGTGGCAGAAGGCATATGGGACATAATCTGGAATCGTGGTTGCGGTCTTGCATATCCGTTCCTCAATGATTGCTGTGGCTCGGTATCGAAACAGGTGTTGATTGTAAGTCGTGTTACTGTCCAGACTATGGGCCGAGGGCTCGCGGACTGCTCGGTAGCAGTCACTTTCGTTATTTGCCCCCCATTTGATCCCACTTGTGAGTTGAAGATTTTTATAATGCTTTACTAATTACATCCACTTTGTCTTTGTTTCAGAAGGACTGAAAGGAATCAGCTAAAGAAGATGAATGCTTAAAAAATGTATAATATGACCACACTCTCACTCTGCCCCTGCCCTGCCCGTGCCCAGCCCTTACCCTTACACGTGCCCCTGCCGCTGCCCTTTTATACAGGCAGGTTTTACACGAATTGAATTTATTAGATTTTTAATTAGGCAGGGTTTATGAAACTAAAAATTGATTCAATCTGTTCTAGGACACCATGGGCCACGAAATTAATTCCTCTTCAATTAGTCCATATTAAGCATATGCATACTTATACCTACACGAGTATAGGATAGTATCTATTACAGTCCTATGTAAATAGGATATTATTGAAATTGTTCTTTTATTCGAACTGTTAGATGTTATACTAGGTAGGGCGATTCTAGTTTTAAGTTAGATCTTTAGTCAGGCAGGACGCATTTGAATTTAATGTAGTATTTAAGAAAGGAGGATTCATTTTTAAACTGCGTCTTGGTTTTTAAGACAGCAGTGTACACTGCTGTGATAATATTTCGTTGTCTAGTTTCTAAGATCATAAGATATATTATTAAGAAAGTTTTATTTCAGGAAATTGGACTCTGATTTTCTTTCAGGTTTCGTTGCGAGTGACACGGAAATGGTAATGGGACGCGGCGTCCCAGAAATCGTGGCCGAAAAAATACATTGCATGTCTTGTCTATTCCTATATCTCGTCGGTGCTATGATATTGCCATCTATGCAGCAGTCCTTGAAACTACTCCCGCCTCTTACTTACCTTGAGTGCAGAAATGGTAGAGGCCCGAGTAGTTGCAAGGAGTTCCGCATAGATGGTGATACCATAGCAGGCGCGAGTAGTTCATGGAGTTCTGTGTAGATGGCAATACCATAGCGGGCGCGAGTAGTTGAAGGAGTTCTGTATAGATGGCGATATTAACGGCCACTTGGGTGTAGATAAAACAGGGATATTAGTGGTACGAAATTTCAAGTACTTTATAAATAGTTCTACGATAAACGTAATAAAGTTTGGTTACTTGTCTTCATTAATAAAATTAAGTTTATTGTGCTCTAAAATCGTTTTGTGTTCACATTCACAATAAAGTGTTAGTAAACACATACATACATTAATACGTATAGTGACATTGTAAGCTCCATAACCCATTTTATTCTACATCAATTGAGCTCTTTTCCAAAGGTAAATCCTTTTGTGAATATTTCTTTCTTTAAATAAATTTCCTAACATATAATAAATACATACTAATAGTAGTATTATTCTTTATTGCGGTCTCGCAGCCGTGAAAGTTGGGGTGAGTGTACATATAACCTATCTTTGCAATACTATCTTAACTCTTGCACTGCCATCATCTATTTCGCTCTTCCTTTTAAAACCTTCTCTACCTTACGTATCACATTATTCTTATCTCTTTATTGCTCATGTATTATACATCTTTCCATTTCCTCTATGTTTCATTTCATATTCCTAAGTCATTTTCGCGCTACTAGTTGCTGACCCTTTCCTGTTCCCTCTTTACTTTGATACTGTCGTATTGTTCCTGTTTTAATACATTCAAACCTTTCATTATATCTTGCTTCGTTTATTTTTCTTTGAAGTCTCTCCGTTAGATCCTTTTGTTCCGTTCTTATCAAATTTAGTATTGTCACACTCATTTCATTCGTTTTAAAAGACTCTTTCTCTTATGCCCGCCCTACTTTCTTTTTCGACTAAATATCATTTAACAATCTTTCTATCTCCTGTCATGTACTTACTAATATATTTTTTTTGTGCGTAGATTTTGTAGGCAAAATATAAGGAGCATTGACCGCCAATTCTCATTGCGCCTAAAAAGAAGGAGGAAGAAAGAATAACTCTCGCCATATACTTCAGTTATATTAAATTGGTTTTGTGGGATTGGAAGGTGTATGCAACGAAGGCTGATGTAAGTGTAATACGTGTCTACATATCTTTTTCTTTCAATAAATCTTCGTGCGTGTAATAATTACATACTAACAATAGTATTTCTTTTTATGTCGGCCTCACAGCTATGAAATTTCGACTTAGTGTACATATAACATAACTTTAGATTACTATCTTAACTTATGCATCCTTCCCCTCCACTCTTGCCAATCTTCTCTACTTTACACATTATCCCATTAATTATCCCCTTATTTCATTTCGATTATACATTAGGTCTTTAAGACTCTCCATCATTTTCTTTACTTCTCTTTTCATCAAATTCATTCATGTTTGATTCAATCCATTCCTCTTTAAATAATCCCCCCCTTTTTCTTATACTTCTTGTGTGTTCTTTCCCTATTTTCTTTTCTTCTAACCATCCTTTAACAATGTTTCCTTCACCTGTTACATACTTACTAATATATCTTTTGTGTGTACAGGTTTTGCATCCAAGGAGTAAGGAGCATTAACCAGTGCATCTCATCATGCATAAAAGCAAGAAAGAAGAAAGAATAACCCTTGCCTCATACTTTAGTTATCCTTTAGTTATAGTAAATTGGGTTATAAAAATAGTTTGTAACTATTAGCGCATAAGATTAATTTAGAACACGTGTGTAATTATCTGTTATGTATAGCTATTATATATTTTATTTTATATTCAGTTTATTCGGTAGATCTTATATAAACTTTAATAGTACGTTTACTACAAGTTCTACTGAATGTGCTAAATGTAAAATGAAAGATATAATAAATAATTTACATATGCACCAGTTATACAATTGCTGCAATTTAAATTTATAAGCTTCTGCATGTAAACTGTGTAAATTTTAGTATAAGTTTTATCTGTAAGAATATGTATTGTAAATTAACTTCAAAGAATAGTTTATAAGTATTAGATCATTTATATTTATAATATTCTTTATATTATATAAATGTTAGTTTAGAATTGATACAAGATTTACTGGTACGATTAATTGTAAATTGATATATAAGAATAGTTCATAAGTATTAGCTTGTAAATTTGAATTACAACATTCTTGTAACTTGTATCTTCATTAATTAATTTAATAAATCTTCAATGAAAGGAATTGTACTGCTTTCTTTATTTTAACACCTTACCTATCCTTGAAAAGACCTGATTCCACTTCCTTAAACAAGAAGTACCGTGGACGGACTTTAAATGCAAAGTCCTAAAGCGAGAAACTTGTAAAAATAGACCTGAACATTATTAACGTTGGCGCTAATTGTTAAGGAAATAATACGTCTTGATGGGAGCTCTTCAAATTTTAATTCTCGAAAATTCCTGGAACGTGACGTCATTTCCAAGAATTGGTGAAGTCGAATACCTCCTCGCACATCATATTCTCCTAATACAAATCCACGATTTTCAGCGAGATATTTTTGGCAGAAACTCGGAAATTCCTGGAATGTGACGTCATTTCTGAGAACGCATACCTCCTTGCATATCATATTCTCCTGATACAAATCCACGATTTTCGGCGAGATATTTTTGCCAGAAACTCAGAAATTTTGCGCTCGGAAATTCCTGGAACGTGACGTCATTTCCAAGAACTGCCGGGATCGAATACCTCCTCGCACATCATATTCTCCTAATACAAATCCACGATTTTCAGCGAGATATTTTTGCCAGAATCTCAGAAATTTTGCGCTCGAAAATTCCTGGAAAGTGACGTCATTACTGAGAACGAATACCTCCTCGCATATCATATTCTCCTGATACAAATCCACGATTTTCAGCGAGATATTTTTGGCAGAAACTGAGAAATTTTGCGCTCGAAAATTCCTGGAAAGTGACGTCATTACTGAGAACGAATACCTCCTCGCATATCATATTCTCCTGATACAAATCCACGATTTTCAGCGAGAAATTTTGGACAGAATCTCAAAAATTTAAGTGCTGAAAATCGTGGATTTGTATCAGGAGAATATGATATGCGAGGAGGTCTTTCATCGCCGCAATTCTTGGAAATGACGTCACGTTCCAGGAATTTCCGATCGCAAAATTTCTGAGATTCTGGCAAAAATATCTCGCTGAAAATCGTGGATTTGTATCAGGAGAATATGATATGCAAGGAGGTCTTTCATCGCTTCAGTTCTTGGAAATGACGTCACGTTCCAGGAATTTCTCAGCGCTTATTTTAATAACGTATAGGGCTATTTTGACAAGTTTCTCGCTTTACGACTTTGCATTTAAAGTTCGTCCACGGTACTTCTTGTATAAGGAATCGGAATTAGGTTCTTTCAAGGATTGGTAAGGTATGAAAGTAAAAAGAGCACTGGAATTCTTTTCATTGCAAATTTATTTAAATTAATCAATGAATATACAAAAGTTACAAAAATGTTGTAATTAAATTTACAAGCAGATACTTAGTAACTATTCTTTTATATCTATTTACATTACATCGTACAACTAAATCTGGTATCAATTCTAAACCAACATTTATGTAATATAACTAACACTATAAACATAAATAATCTAATACTTATAAACTATTCTTTGAATCATATACTAAAATTTACGTACTTCATATGTAGAAGCATATAAAATTTAAATTACAGCAATTGTGTAACTTGTGAATATGTCAATTATTTATTATATCTTTCATTTTACATTTAGCATATTCAGTAGAACTAGTAATAGTTATATAAGTAATATTAAAGTTCATATAAGATCTACCGAATAAACTGAATATAAAATAAAATATATAATAGATATACATAACAGTTAATTACACACGAGTTCTAAATTAATCTTATGCGCTAATAGTTACAAACTATTTTTATAAACCAATTTACTATAACTAAAGGATAACTAAAGTATGTGGCAAGGGTTATTCTTTCTTCTTTCTTGCTTTTATGCATGATGAGATGCACTGGTTAATGCTCCTTACTCCTTGGATGCAAAACCTGTACACACAAAAGATATATTAGTAAGTATGTAACAGGTGAAAGAAACATTGTTAAAGGATAGTTAGAAGAAAAGAAAATAGGGAAAGAACACACAAGAAGTATAAGAAAAAGGGGGGGATTATTTAAAAAGGAATGGAATGAATCAAACATGAATGAATTTGATAAAAAGAGAAGTAAAGAAAATGATGGAGAGTCTTAAAGACCAAATGTATAATCGAAATGAAATAAGGGGATAAGTAATGGGATAATGTGTAAAGTAGAGAAGGTTGGCAAGAAAGAGTGGAGGAGAAGGATGCATAAGTTAAGATAGTAATCTAAAGTTATGTTATATGTACACTAAGTCAAAATTTCACAGCTGTGAGGCCGACATAAAAAGGAATACTATTGTTAGTATGTAATTATTACACGCAGGAAGATTTATTGAAAGAAAAAGATATTTAGACACGTATTACACTTACATCAGCCTTCGTTGCATACACCTTCCAATCCCACAAAATCAATTTAATATAACTGAAGTATATGGCGAGAGTTATTCTTTCTTCCTCCTTCTTTTTAATGCGCAATGAGAATTGGCGGTCAATGCTCCTTATCCTTTGCCTACAAAATCTACGCACACAAAAAATATATTAGTAAGTATATGACATGAGATAGAAAGATGGTTAAATGATATTTAGTCGAAAAAGAAAGTAGGACGGGCATAAGAGAAAGAGTCTTTTAATACGAATGGAATGAGTGTGACAATACTAAATTTGATAAGAACGGAACAAAACGATCTAACGGTGAGCCTTCAAAGAAAAATAAACGAAGCAAGATATAATGAAAGGTTTAAATGTATTAAAACAGGAGCAATACGACATGTAACAAAGTAAAGAGGGAACAGGAAAGGGTCAGCAACTAGTAGCGCGAAAATGACTTAAGAATTTGAAATGAAACATAGAGGAAACGGAAAGATGTATAATACATGAGCAATAAAGAGATAAGAATAATGTGATACGTAAGGTAGAGAAGGTTTTAAAAGGAAGAGCGAAATAGATGATGACAGTGCAAGAGTTACGATAGTACTGCAAAGATAGGTTAAATGTACACTAACCAAACTTTCATTGCTGCGAGACCGAAATAAAGAATTATACCGCTACTAGTATGTATTTATCACATGCTGGAAAATTATTTAAAATTATTTAAAGGGAAAAATATTCACAAATGCATTTACCTGTGCTAATGAGCTTGATTGTTGTAGAATAAAGTGAACAGTGGAACTGACAATGTTACTGCCCATATTAATTTTAATGTAGATTGTAATACCGTGTTTGTTAACACTTTATTGATATGTAAATGAGTGTACGAAACGGTTTTCGAGGATTATTAACTTAATTGGATGAATGAAGACATAAATAACCAAATTTTATGAACATTATCGCACCGCTACTTATAAACAAGTGCTTGAATTTACGTACCACTCGCATCCCTGTCTTACCTACACTCAAAGTGGGCTTTAATTTCGCCATCTATACAGAACTGCTGGAAACTGTATATATGTCTGCTTTATCTAGAGTCATTAGTATCGCCATCTATACAGATGTGACTAAAACTACTCGGGCCTCTGCCATAACCACACTTATGGTAAGTAAGGGGTATGAGTAGTTGCAAGGCGTTCTGTATAGATGGAACTACCATAGCAAGCGCGAGTGGTTTCAAGGAGTTTTGTATAGATGGCGAAACCATAGCAGGCACTGCAGATATGGCAGAGACCCGCGTAGATTCAAGTATATCTTTGCAGATATTGATTAATTTATGAATTAAAAGATATGTACATGGGTATTTCAATTATAAAAAAGAAGGCTTCTTCAAAAATAAGAAAATGTAATTCTCTAGGCGAAACATATATGATTAAGTCACTAACGAATTATCTCGCAAGCGTCAGAAAACAGAAGGGTCTACATAAGAAGCAGGGCGATAAAGAATACACAATATTTACAGCTGCAGGTAGATACAACGATAGAAACGAAAACTCAAAAGTAATTGCAATAAGAACTTAAGATTCTCTCCGCTCAAATAACTACAGTGGACAGTAATGCCCACTTAATGTTCGCTGCTTCGAAGCTGCCTAGCGAACACTATCCAGGGATGTGATTTATAAGGAATTGTTCATGCTTATCACTTTTCGGCACGCTCGGTTTAGGCTGTGTTGGGAGTGGATTGAGATGTACTGAGAACCAGCGTGACATAAATTTAACACGTGAGTGCCACGTCAGGCATCGGTGTCTGACATTAAACATTCCGTTCAGGCCGCGTCAGTCACCGGTGACTGACAATCAACTTTCCGTTCAGTGACTGACTCTAAACTTTCCGTTCAGGCCGCGTCAGTCACCGGTGACTGACAATCCACTTTCCGCTCAGTGACTGACTCTAAACTTTCCGTTCAGGCCGCGTCAGTCACCGGTGACTGACAATCCACTTTCCGTTCAGTGACTGACTCTAAACTTTCCGTTCAGGCCGCGTCAGTCACCGGTGACTGACAATCAACTTTCCGTTCAGTGACTGACTCTAAACTTTCCGTTCAGGCCGCGTCAGTCACCGGTGACTGACAATCAACTTTCCGTTCAGTGACTGACTCTAAACTTTCCGTTCAGGCCGCGTCAGTCATCGGTGACTGACACTAAACTTTTCGTTCAGGCGTCGGTGTATCACAGTGTTAAGCTACGCCGCGGCGCGCCGTCGCGCATGTCGCGCCGTGTGGCCTAAACGGAAAGCGTGGCAAAACCGGCGTGGCACTCAACGTGTTAAGGGCCATTGCTGATGACAAGTGGTGATAACTCGGACGCAACCTACATCCTCGATACATCGGAGCAGGTCCAAAAATCGGTAGGGATGAGTCCGCGAACATTAATTGTGGAAAAAAACGAACATTAAGCGGCCATTATTGTACATTGTATCCTAAGGGCAATACGCAGTCAATTAGCTCGAATTATTTTCCACATAATTACCAAACGTCTCTTAAACGTTTAATAATTATACGATAAATAATTGATTGTCCAGGTCTCACCACGTGGAGGTTACTGCGCATGGAGACCCACCCTAGCCACGGCCCTTCCACCCTCCAATTACGCGAAAACTAATTCTAATATAAATTGTAAGAAAGAATAATCTCCTATGATTGTCAATTTGTAGAACGTTCATTAATTGATCGTAGTACAAGTAAGACAACAAGAGGAGTACTTGGAAAATTCACAACCGAAAGCTAAACGGAATATAAGAGGGAAACCTGAAAGAAAATCAAGAAGAAAATTCAATTTCCGGAAATAAAACTTTCTTAAAAATATATCCTATGATCTTAAAAACTACACAACGAAATATTATCACAGCAGTGTACACTGCTGTCTTAAAAACCAAGACACAGCATAAAAACAAATCCTCCCTTCTTAAATACTAGATTAGATTCAAATGCGTCCTGCCTGACTAAAGATCTAACTTAAAACTAGAATCACCCTACCTAATATAACTTCTAAGATTCAAATTAATAGAACAATTTCAATAATATATTGGCTATACAGGACTGTAATAGATACTTTCCTAAAGTCATATAGGTATAAGTATGCATATATTTAATTCCTCTTCAATTAGTCCATATTAATTTCGTGGTCCATGCCTTCCTAGAACAGACAACTGGCAACAATTTTTGGTTTCATAAACCCTGCCTAATTGAAAGTCCAATCATTTATATTCGTGTAAAACGTGCTTGTATAAGAGGGCAGCGGCAGGGGCACGGCAGGGGCTGGGCACGGGCAGGGACAGGGTGAGAGTGTGGTCATATTATACATATTTTAAGCACTTCTCTTCTTCAGCTGATTCCTTTTAATGCTTCTCAAACAAAGACAAACTGGCAGTAATTACGGAAACATTATAAAAATATTAATCTCACAAATGGGATCGACGAGGCTGGATCTTTACAGTTTCCAGTCGGGCCTCTGATACCGTGAATCTGTAACAAACTGGAGCATTGAATTAGTCACGTCCACTCAAGTCATGGAATGAATCAAGCAGGGGTGAATGGGATGAGGAGGCGAGTAACGAAAGTGACTGCTACCGAGCAGCCCGCGAGCCCTCGGCTCAGAGTCTGGACAGTAACACGACTTACAATCGACACCTGTTTCGATACCGAGCCACAGCAATCATTGAGGAACGGATATGCAAGACCGCAACCACGATTCCAGATTATGTCCCATATACCTTCTGCCACCCCAAGGTGTGCTTGGCGTGGTCTAACGGGGAGAAATATCCTACTTGGCGGGTCACCTGTCCAGAACCACAATCACAGCCTCGCACACCGCTCGTCGCTGAAAGTGCAACCCAAATATCGCAACAGGTGCCAAAAGCGCCTTACCATCGGTCCTCTGAGCCGAGAACGGAAAAGGGAATGAAGCAAAAAACGAAATGAAGCAAAAAACGAAATGAAGCAAAAGACGGAATGAAGCAAAAGGGGGTATGAAGCAAAAAAGGGAATGAAGCGAAAAAGGGAATGAGAAGGGAAAGTGCAATGCGCAGTCAATTAGCTCGAATTATTTTCCACATAATTATCAAACGTCTCTTAAACGTTTAATAATTATACGATAAACAATTGATTGCCCAGGTCTCACCACGTGGAGGTTAGTGCGCATGGAGACCCACCCTAGCCACGGCCCTTCCACCCTCCAATTACGCGAAAACTAATTCTAATATAACATGTGACAAAGAAAAATCTCCTATTATTGTCAATTTGTAGAACGTTCATTAATTGATCGTAGTACAAGTAAGACAACAAGAGGAGTAACTTGGAAAATTCACGACCGAAAGCTAAATTGAATATCAGAAGGAAACCTGAAAGAAAATCTGCAAGAGAATTAAATTTCCTGAAATAGAACTTTCTTAAAAATATATCATATGATCTTAAAAACTAGACAACGAAATATTATTGTAGTGGTGATCACTGCGGGCTTAAAAGCTAAGACATAACTTAAAAATAAACCCTACTTTCTTAAATTTTAGATTAGTTTCGAATACGCCCTGCCTGACTAAAGAGCTAACTTAAGACTAGAATCACCCTACCTAGTATAACATCTAAGAGTTCAATTAAAAGAATAATTTCAATAATATCCTACCAACATACATAGGAATGTAAAAAATACTTTACCAAACTCATATAGGTATAAGTACGTATGTACATGTTTAATTCCTCTTCAATTCGTCCATATTAATCATGTGGTCCATGGTGTCCTAGAACAGACTCAAACACACACCAAAAAATTGCAGCACATGCCAACAATTTTTGGTCTTCTAACCCCTGTCTAGTTAAAAGTCTATTTCCAATTCGTGTAAAACCTGCCTGTATAAAGTTCTAAGATTGTGTGTTCGAACAAATCCTGCCTACATAAAGAGCTAAACGTATTGATCGATCTTAATTGGGCCTACCTAATTAATTATCTAATAAATGTAGTGAGTTAAAAGGGCTGGGGTAGGGGCAGGGGCAGGGCGGGGATGTGGTCATATTATACGTATGTATTATCATGAATCTTCTTCTTTAGCTGATTATTTTCAATGCTTCTGAAACAAACACAGACACGAAATAATTAATAAAGTATTATAAAAATGAATTCTTAAACTCAGAAATTGAATCGACGAGGCTGGCTTTTTAATTTTATAGTTTCCAATCGTGCCTTTGATAGTATTTCTGGATCAGTGTTGTATATATTCCACTTTTGAGCCTCTGACGTACTTACATTTGTTTAATATATCATATTTGCGTTCATCTGTGAATCTGTAACAATCTCAAGCATTGGATTAGTGACGTCCCCAAGCCTCCCCATTTTATACTGAAATACAGCTGCTTTTAATTCGTAATAACTGAAGTTTAGCGAAGTTAATAAATCAGAATTGATATGAAAAATGCAGCTATGTTTTTAATACCGATAGGTAATTGGATTTCGGCCAAAATGATATATTCTTTTCTAAGTTCTAGGTCAAACTGAATGGTGGTATCACGTTCATTAAAAACTCCAAAATGAAGTAATCAAATTTCACTACAATTGATTCTATTTTGCTTCTACAAAGAAGCGACAAACGATTATTCGGAAGAAAAATATCAAACTTCAACTATCACCATGCCGAGACCCAACTACTGCCAATAACGTTTTTCGTGCAAGGATTTTTGTTTAAACATTTACGGATATCGCGAGTGAATTTCAATTTCTACAAAGCAAGCTCGAAAAGTTATAAAAATTGGCTCTACTAAAAAAAAGGTTAAGATAGAATTGCAACAATTAAGAGGAAATATTTAAGAGTTAAACTCCAATAATGAACAGTCACTAGTATTAACTCTAATTTAAATCTACTATCTAGAATTATTATAAATTTATCAAAGATTCTGCAAATTATATCTGTTTTTTACTTTGCTCTTTTTCTTTTCTTTTTTCTTTCCTTTCTCTTTCATTTATTTTCTTTTTCATTTCTTTTCATTTCCTTCACACAGTAATTTACTAATATGTATGCAAATTTTTAGCAGTACTTCCATCAACAGACATTCCAGGTAGTATAATTATTAAGAAAAATAAAATAAAAAGAAAGGCAAATATAAAACGCTGAAAAGAAAAAGTTCCTGGTTCAGGAACAGGCTTCCAATTGGAAGCAGATGGGGACTAGTAGTCGCAACTCTACTTAAAAACGCGATCTTTAATCAACGCAACGCTAACTGGAACTCGCGATACAATCATTTCGCAACACTATTTATTAAGACTAATAGAAAGCAAACAGTAAATTATATGTACTATCCAAAATTAAGCAAATTGAAGATCCTCTGAAAAATGAACTGAAAGTTCCAATACGCGAAAACAATTTCCGCAACACTAGAAGCTCAAATGTAAAGTGTATTATAAAATACTACAATTTAACTAGCAATAAGAATAGCAATAAGTGGCATTCAACGCAACTCCAACTCGACCCGTTCGCAAGTTTTTCGCAACTCTAAAGCAACGCGATATTTTTGGGAGGGCTGTATCGTTGGGCCGGAATGTGCATCGGCCAAGTACAAATAAAAATTCTACAAATGAAAATGCAAGCACAGTGACAAAGTAGTAACACAGAATGATTCCCCATTCTTAAAAAGAATGGGGAGCCATTAGTAGTTGCCCTCTTGAGTGACAGTTTGTCGGGCCTCTTCGGCATATAGCCTCTCCATTTCGTCGGACCCAAGGGTCAGCTGAAACTTAAACTAGGCTCGAGACTCTAATCGGAAACCAAGGAAAAACTTATAAAGGTGAAATAAAGAGTTTGAATCGCGGAGCTAAATGGAACACACGTGGCCGAATGGCGATCAAATAAAATCGTAAAATTGTGATTACGGAAAATCACATAGATTACGATTAAAATTGTAATCGTTCTTCGTTCACACGTGCAGCCTCGAGCATAATGTAACGCGTTTCGTTTCGGAGCCTAAATCGCGACCACGACCGCGAAGGATTCGAAAAATCGATAGGCAAAGCCAGAGGCGAACGCATTTTCGTTCGCGCCACAGCTTCACCGTCGACTTTTCAAATCAGATTTCCTGAAACAGGTTGAACACGCGAAATAGTGCCTACCCGATCGGAGACTGTGTCAACCTGCCCGGCCCTACCTACTTATGTCTATCAATCACACCAGAAAGTATGCTACCTATCCTACCTGGACCTATATTTAAAAAATGGCAAACAAACACACCAACACACGACACTCCACGGTTCTCAGTCAAACACTTGGGCGCAAAAGCCTACACTAGGGAGGCGTCCCGGGACACCCCCGACACCCAAGTGCTGTCACACAACTTGCACACTCTAATGTACGTACCATTTTTCTGAAATCGACTGACAGTGGCTGGGATCTCTGCGTTCACGTGGAAAAAACCACGTCGCGGTTGAGATATTTAATAGATATTTAATAAAATAATTAAATAGCACCGATACAAGAGGTACTTGATAGCAATTGATAAGTATATTCAATTCTTTCTGGCATTTGGCCTCTGTCATCTTAAATGACAAAAACTTCGTGCCCAAGTATAGTAGGAATTATTGAAGCAAATAATACTAAAAATGATGTCTGTTTTAAATTCATGGACATCTTATCTTGGTCATAGTAGCTACATTTTAATACGGAACGACGCAAATCCACAGCCTAACCACACACACAATGCGGATATTACGTCGTGCACGATACACCAACGCACTGTCAGTCGCCAACAATAAATCATTTTATGGCTTATAAACTAAAAAATATCATCGTGCTCTACCACCGTTTTCCCACCCAAGTAGCACCGGGGCACGTGAGTGGGATCCGGGCAGTGAACACGGAAAGGGTTAAACCTGAAAAACCTCGTCTAAAAAGATGATAAGGACATACTGATTTTCTAACGGGCTAAAATACATATATATGTACAACAGATCTATATATGATTCTATTTTATTGAAGAGAAAATTAAATGACTCTACTTTATTAGAAAAATTGTGCAATGATTCTACTATATTAGAAAAATTATGCAGTGACTCTACTTTATTAGAAAAATTATTCAAAGACTCTACGTTAATAGAGAAATTATTCAACGACTCTACTTTAATATACTTTGAATTAAATTGAAACATCCTCGGGCGTTCCCGTTATCAAAGCATTGATTCTAAAACGCAAGATTGCTTTAAAAGTTGATTGCCTTGATTTCGAAAACTACCCGTTCGCGTATTGTCTTCTTGTACATTCAGGTTTAATTAACATTTTGTACGGAAACAATGAACGTATCGATATCTTTAAACGCTAAAGACTAATATGGATATCGAATAATAAAATTATTCGATAGTTCCAACAAATTGATAAGGTAAATGAGTACCTTCACTTTACATATTATCAAAGTAGAAAAAGATGAAATACTACACTCTTACTAACAGCAATAATTATGCAATTTATTCTAACTGTGCAGTCATTGCAATTGACAAGTAAACGAAGTCGAATGGTATTCGACTTCTCCACTACAAACTAATGCACGTAGAATACTGGACGTTACTTTATATTCATTCAATAATTAATAACTATTTAAATATCGTTTCATAGGTATTCAATTAAATACTCTATTATAAAAAGATATATAGTGATATATTTTGTACTAAATATGATCTGTTTTAAAATTATCAAGCTATTTAAAAACGCGTTGTACAAGAAGACCTATCCTCACATAATATAAAGCAGTAAAGAAGTTACTACTCATGAGTATATTTCCATATACCCATGGTCACAGTGCTTGCCAGAAAAATCTACGTAATTACAACCAGTCACCCGTGTCGGTTCGGACCTTTCGTCCTGCGACATGATTGAGTGACCAGAGGAACTTTAAAGCATGCCACTCACCGGTTGCAGACTCACCAGGTGTGCGGTCAAGCTCGTCGCCATCGAAGCCATGGAAGCTGCTGAAACATTCAAAAAGAGCAAACAACATTAAAATCTATGTATTTTCAGTACTTTTGGAATGTGTTAATTATCAATGATTATTGCAATACAAGATTAAAGAACGAAGGAGATACTTACTCGTCAAATTGATGGCTGAAAGCCCGAACTCGCTGAACAGGACACTGACTCTAATGGAACACTTATGATTGACGAACAAAGTGATTCTAATTTCGCGACAGTAGTATTTCTACTGTTTTTGTGACTGCTACCGAGCAGCCCGCGAGTCCTCGGCTCAGAGTCTGGACAGTAAAACGACTTAGCATCGAGACCAGTTTCGATTCCGAGCCACAGAAATCATTAAGGCACGGATATGCAAAACCACAACCACGATTCTAGATTATGACCCGTATGCCTTCTGCCACCCCAAGGTGTGCTTGGCGTGGTCTAACACATAGGAATTTCCTACTAGGCGGGCCAAAGTGTCCAGAAAAGCAATCACAGCCCCACACACCGCCCCCCGATGACACTGCAACCCGGATATTGCAAGAACCGCGACCACGATTCCAGAATGGTGGATGACCTACCCAAATTAGAGATTATATGTGGTCTAACAGAGGGCCTCGTGACCAGGGTCCAGAACCACAATCACGCCCCCGCACATCGTAACTCGCTGACACTAAGTCCCTAACCATCAGTCCTCCGAGCCGAGAACGGAAAAGGAAACGGAATAATTGTGATCGACGAACAAAGTGACTCTATTTTTCGCGAGAGTATTATTTCGGAGCAAACACTGACTCTAATTTCGCGTCTCTTTACTGTTATTTATGTTGAATTATTATTAAGAGCGGCTGCGCTCAAAAAATAATAAAAAGAACTTTGACGGAACAAGCACTGACTCTACCAACCGCATTGCGCGCGGCCGACAATATCGTTATGGTGATACAATTGAGCCCATGGCAGCTTCTGAAACATTCAAAAGAACAGACAACATTGAAATCTTTGCGTTTTGAGTACTTTTCGATCATGATAATTATCAAAGACCATTGTAAAATAAGATTAAAGAAATACAGAGATACTTACTCTTCGAGTTGATGGATGAGTGCCCGAACTCGCCGAACTGCATCGGTGCTGACTCTAATACCGGAATACTTATTGCGAAAGAAAAAAAAATAAAATAAAAGACTACTATCGCGCACGTCAATTGTGATCGACGAACAAAGTGACTCTAATTTCGCGAGAGCAATATTTCGCAGCAAACACTGACTCCACTTTCGCGTATCTTTACTGTTATTTATATTTAGTTATAATTATTATGAGCGGTTTCGCTCTAAAAACAATAAAAAGAACTTTGACGGAGCAAGCACTGACTCTACTGACCGCATTGCGCGCGGTCATCAAAATTTTCTGAAAGAGAATCTGTACAAGTTAGTAAATAGGGTGAGGAGGTAGAAATTGAAGCAATACACATTTGATTTTATTTATCTCTTTCTTATTTCTTCATCCTGTCAAACGTCTGTTGAGGAAATACTGCTTTGTTTTAATAAAGTACTACCGTATTATTATTCTGATTTAATTACTGTTAATTGTCTATTCAAGATATACTATTATAGATTAATATAAATGATTTATCAAAAGCATACTGTGACTGTTCTTTGTCCGAGTTTTAAAGGTGATCATGATCTTAGTTAGTAAGCAATATCGCGCATTTATAAGTTCTCGTAGCTGCTTGTAGAAATCAAGACTCGAAACTATTTATCATGCTTCAAGTGCATGGCAACCAGTATGGTAAGTAGGGTGATGTACATCGCTAACCTTCGACAACATAGACGACCCTTACGCTGCGACGCTTGAACTGATAATGACGTCGCGTCGCGTCGCGTCCCGAACCTCCCCACTCCGCGCCGTCGCGTCGGTAGCGCTCGGTCCTATTCGCAATTTCCGAAAATCTTTCAAGGTTTCCGACCGCGGCCGTGCGGTCTACTATCCTTGGGTCACCTATTCGACTTCTACTGTTTCTGACCAACCTTTAGCTGGACCTACGACCCTTGGGCCATACCTACTGGACTTCTACTGTTTCTGGCCAACTTTTAGCTGGACTTACGACCCTTGGACCATACCTACTGGACTTCCACTGTCTCTGGCCAACTTTTAGCTGGACCTACGACCTTTGGAGCATACCTGTCGGACTTCTACGGTTTCTGGCCAACTTTTAGCTCGACCTACGACCCTTGGGCCATACCTACTGGACTTCTACTGTTTCTGACCAATTTTTAGCTGGGCTTACAACCCTTCGACCATACCTACTGGACTTTTACTGTCTCTGGCCAACTTTTAGCTGGAAACAGAAAACGGAGTGAAGCAAAAACGGAATGAAGCAAAAAAGGGAACGAGAGGGGAAAGTGCAATGCGCAGTCAATTCGCTCGAATTATTTTCCACATAATTATCAAACGTCTGCTAAACGTTTAATAATTATACGATAAATAATTGATTGCCCGGGTCTCACCACGTGGAGGTTACTGCGCATGGAGACCCGCCCTAGCCACGGCCCTTCCACCCTCCAATTACGCGAAAACTAATTCTAATATAGCTTGTGAGAAAGAAAAATCTCCTATTATTGTCAATTTGTAGAACGTTCAGTAATTGATCGTAGTACAAGTAAGACAACAAGAGGAGTAGTTGGAAAATTCACGACCGAAAGCTAAATGGAATATCAGAAGGAAACCTGAAAGAAAATCTGCAAGAGAATTCACGTTCCTGAAATAAAACTGTCTTAAAAATATATCCTATGATCTAGAAAACTAGACAACGAAATATTATTGCAGTGGTGAACATTGCGGGCTTAAAAGCTAAGACATAACTTAAAAATAAACCCTACTTTCTTAAATTTTAGATTAGATTCGAATACGCCCTGCCTGACTAAAGAGCTAACTTAAGACTAGAATCACCCTACCTAGTATAACATCTAACAGATCGAATAAAAGAACAAATTCAATAATATCCTATCTACATAGGACTGTAATAGATACTATCCCATACTCATGTAGGTATGAGTATACATATACTTAAATCCTCTTCGGTTAGTCCGTATTAATCTCTCGTGGTCCATGGTGTCCTAGAACAGACAGAAACCCGAACCAAAAAATTGCAGCACCTGCCAACAATATTTGGTTTTATAAACCCTGCCTAATTAAAACTCTAATAATTTCAATTCGTGTAAAACCTGCCTGTATAAAGTTCTAAGGTTGTGTGTTGAGACAAATCCTTCCTACATAAAGAGCTAAAAGTATTGTTCGATTTATATTTGGGCCTGCCTAATTAATTGTCTAACACCTGTAATTAGTTAATAAGGACAGGGGTTTGGGGCAGGGATGGGGTGAGGGTGTGTTCGTATTATACATTGTTTCATGAATCCTCTTCTTTTCAATGCTTCTGAAACATGCACAAACTCGAAATAATTAGTAAAGCATTATAAGAATGAATTCTTAAACTCACAAATTGAATCGACGAGGCTGGCTCTTTAATTTTAAAGTTTCCAATCGTGTCTTTGATAATATTTCTGGATCTGTATTCTATATATTCCACTCTTGAGCCTCTGACGTATGTACTTATGTTTGTTTAATATAGCATATTTGGGTTCATCTGTGAATCTGTAACAATCTCAAGCATTGGATTAGTGACATCCCCAAGCCTCCCCATTTTATATCGAAATGAATCTGCTATTAATTCGTAATAACTGAATTTTAGCGCAGTTAATAAATCAGAATTGATATGAAAAATGCTGCTATTTTTTGTTAACAATAGTTAATTGGATTTCGGCCAAAGTGATATATTCTTTTGTACGTTCTAGATCAAACTGAATGGTGGTATCACGTTCATTAAAAACTCCAAAATGAAGTAGTCACATTTTACTACAATTGATTCTATTTTGCTTCAACAAAGAAGCGACAAACGATTATTCGGAAGAAAAATATCAAACTTCAACTATCACCATGCCGAGACCCAACTACTGCCAATAACGTTTTTCGTGCAAGGATTTTTGTTTAAACATTTACGGATATCGCGTGTGAATTTCAATTTCTACAAAGCAAGCTCGAAAAGTTATAAAAATTGGCTCTACTAAAAAAAAGGTTAAGATAGAATTGCAACAATTAAGAGGAAATATTTAAGAGTTAAACTCCAATAATGAACAGTCACTAGTATTAACTCTAATTTAAATCTACTATCTAGAATTATTATAAATTTATCAAAGATTCTGCAAATTATATCTGTTTTTTACTTTGCTCTTTTTCTTTTCTTTTTTCTTTCCTTTCTCTTTCATTTATTTTCTTTTTCATTTCTTTTCATTTCGTTCACACAGTAATTTACTAATATGTATGCAAATTTTTAGCAGTACTTCCATCAACAGACATTCCAGGTAGTATAATTATTAAGAAAAATAAAATAAAAAGAAAGGCAAATATAAAACGCTGAAAAGAAAAAGTTCCTGGTTCAGGAACAGGCTTCCAATTGGAAGCAGATGGGGACTAGTAGTCGCAACTCTACTTAAAAACGCGATCTTTAATCAACGCAACGCTAACTGGAACTCGCGATACAATCATTTCGCAACACTATTTATTAAGACTAATAGAAAGCAAACAGTAAATTATATGTACTATCCAAAATTAAGCAAATTGAAGATCCTCTGAAAAATGAACTGAAAGTTCCAATACGCGAAAACAATTTCCGCAACACTAGAAGCTCAAATGTAAAGTGTATTATAAAATACTACAATTTAACTAGCAATAAGAATAGCAATAAGTGGCATTCAACGCAACTCCAACTCGACCCGTTCGCAAGTTTTTCGCAACTCTAAAGCAACGCGATATTTTTGGGAGGGCTGTATCGTTGGGCCGGAATGTGCATCGGCCAAGTACAAATAAAAATTCTACAAATGAAAATGCAAGCACAGTGACAAAGTAGTAACACAGAATGATTCCCCATTCTTAAAAAGAATGGGGAGCCATTAGTAGTTGCCCTCTTGAGTGACAGTTTGTCGGGCCTCTTCGGCATATAGCCTCTCCATTTCGTCGGACCCAAGGGTCAGCTGAAACTTAAACTAGGCTCGAGACTCTAATCGGAAACCAAGGAAAAACTTATAAAGGTGAAATAAAGAGTTTGAATCGCGGAGCTAAATGGAACACACGTGGCCAAATGGCGATCAAATAAAATCGTAAAATTGTGATTACGGAAAATCACATAGATTACGATTAAAATTGTAATCGTTCTTCGTTCACACGTGCAGCCTCGAGCATAATGTAACGCGTTTCGTTTCGGAGCCTAAATCGCGACCACGACCGCGAAGGATTCGAAAAATCGATAGGCAAAGCCAGAGGCGAACGCATTTTCGTTCGCGCCACAGCTTCACCGTCGACTTTTCAAATCAGATTTCCTGAAACAGGTTGAACACGCGAAATAGTGCCTACCCGATCGGAGACTGTGTCAACCTGCCCGGCCCTACCTACTTATGTCTATCAATCACACCAGAAAGTATGCTACCTATCCTACCTGGACCTATATTTAAAAAATGGCAAACAAACACACCAACACACGACACTCCACGGTTCTCAGTCAAACACTTGGGCGCAAAAGCCTACACTAGGGAGGCGTCCCGGGACACCCCCGACACCCAAGTGCTGTCACACAACTTGCACACTCTAATGTACGTACCATTTTTCTGAAATCGACTGACAGTGGCTGGGATCTCTGCGTTCACGTGGAAAAAACCACGTCGCGGTTGAGATATTTAATAGATATTTAATAAAATAATTAAATAGCACCGATACAAGAGGTACTTGATAGCAATTGATAAGTATATTCAATTCTTTCTGGCATTTGGCCTCTGTCATCTTAAATGACAAAAACTTCGTGCCCAAGTATAGTAGGAATTATTGAAGCAAATAATACTAAAAATGATGTCTGTTTTAAATTCATGGACATCTTATCTTGGTCATAGTAGCTACATTTTAATACGGAACGACGCAAATCCACAGCCTAACCACACACACAATGCGGATATTACGTCGTGCACGATACACCAACGCACTGTCAGTCGCCAACAATAAATCATTTTATGGCTTATAAACTAAAAAATATCATCGTGCTCTACCACCGTTTTCCCACCCAAGTAGCACCGGGGCACGTGAGTGGGATCCGGGCAGTGAACACGGAAAGGGTTAAACCTGAAAAACCTCGTCTAAAAAGATGATAAGGACATACTGATTTTCTAACGGGCTAAAATACATATATATGTACAACAGATCTATATATGATTCTATTTTATTGAAGAGAAAATTAAATGACTCTACTTTATTAGAAAAATTGTGCAATGATTCTACTATATTAGAAAAATTATGCAGTGACTCTACTTTATTAGAAAAATTATGCAGTGACTCTACTTTATTAGAAAAATTATTCAAAGACTCTACGTTAATAGAGAAATTATTCAACGACTCTACTTTAATATACTTTGAATTAAATTGAAACATCCTCGGGCGTTCCCGTTATCAAAGCATTGATTCTAAAACGCAAGATTGCTTTAAAAGTTGATTGCCTTGATTTCGAAAACTACCCGTTCGCGTATTGTCTTCTTGTACATTCAGGTTTAATTAACATTTTGTACGGAAACAATGAACGTATCGATATCTTTAAACGCTAAAGACTAATATGGATATCGAATAATAAAATTATTCGATAGTTCCAACAAATTGATAAGGTAAATGAGTACCTTCACTTTACATATTATCAAAGTAGAAAAAGATGAAATACTACACTCTTACTAACAGCAATAATTATGCAATTTATTCTAACTGTGCAGTCATTGCAATTGACAAGTAAACGAAGTCGAATGGTATTCGACTTCTCCACTACAAACTAATGCACGTAGAATACTGGACGTTACTTTATATTCATTCAATAATTAATAACTATTTAAATATCGTTTCATAGGTATTCAATTAAATACTCTATTATAAAAAGATATATAGTGATATATTTTGTACTAAATATGATCTGTTTTAAAATTATCAAGCTATTTAAAAACGCGTTGTACAAGAAGACCTATCCTCACATAATATAAAGCAGTAAAGAAGTTACTACTCATGAGTATATTTCCATATACCCATGGTCACAGTGCTTGCCAGAAAAATCTACGTAATTACAACCAGTCACCCGTGTCGGTTCGGACCTTTCGTCCTGCGACATGATTGAGTGACCAGAGGAACTTTAAAGCATGCCACTCACCGGTTGCAGACTCACCAGGTGTGCGGTCAAGCTCGTCGCCATCGAAGCCATGGAAGCTGCTGAAACATTCAAAAAGAGCAAACAACATTAAAATCTATGTATTTTCAGTACTTTTGGAATGTGTTAATTATCAATGATTATTGCAATACAAGATTAAAGAACGAAGGAGATACTTACTCGTCAAATTGATGGCTGAAAGCCCGAACTCGCTGAACAGGACACTGACTCTAATGGAACACTTATGATTGACGAACAAAGTGATTCTAATTTCGCGACAGTAGTATTTATACTGTTTTTGTGACTGCTACCGAGCAGCCCGCGAGTCCTCGGCTCAGAGTCTGGACAGTAAAACGACTTAGCATCGAGACCAGTTTCGATTCCGAGCCACAGAAATCATTAAGGCACGGATATGCAAAACCATAACCACGATTCTAGATTATGACCCGTATGCCTTCTGCCACCCCAAGGTGTGCTTGGCGTGGTCTAACACATAGGAATTTCCTACTAAGCGGGCCAAAGTGTCCAGAAAAGCAATCACAGCCCCACACACCGCCCCCCGATGACACTGCAACCCGGATATTGCAAGAACCGCGACCACGATTCCAGAATGGTGGATGACCTACCCAAATTAGAGATTATATGTGGTCTAACAGAGGGCCTCGTGACCAGGGTCCAGAACCACAATCACGCCCCCGCACATCGTAACTCGCTGACACTAAGTCCCTAACCATCAGTCCTCCGAGCCGAGAACGGAAAAGGAAACGGAATAATTGTGATCGACGAACAAAGTGACTCTATTTTTCGCGAGAGTATTATTTCGGAGCAAATACTGACTCTAATTTCGCGTCTCTTTACTGTTATTTATGTTGAATTATTATTAAGAGCGGCTGCGCTCAAAAAATAATAAAAAGAACTTTGACGGAACAAGCACTGACTCTACCAACCGCATTGCGCGCGGCCAACAATATCGTTATGGTGATACAATTGAGCCCATGGCAGCTTCTGAAACATTCAAAAGAACAGACAACATTGAAATCTTTGCGTTTTGAGTACTTTTCGATCATGATAATTATCAAAGACCATTGTAAAATAAGATTAAAGAAATACAGAGATACTTACTCTTCGAGTTGATGGATGAGTGCCCGAACTCGCCGAACTGCATCGGTGCTGACTCTAATACCGGAATACTTATTGCGAAAGAAAAAAAAATAAAATAAAAGACTACTATCGCGCACGTCAATTGTGATCGACGAACAAAGTGACTCTAATTTCGCGAGAGCAATATTTCGAAGCAAACACTGACTCCACTTTCGCGTATCTTTACTGTTACTTATATTTAGTTATAATTATTATGAGCGGTTTCGCTCTAAAAACAATAAAAAGAACTTTGACGGAGCAAGCACTGACTCTACTGACCGCATTGCGCGCGGTCGTCAAAATTTTCTGAAAGAGAGTCTGTACAAGTTAGTAAATAGGGTGAGGAGGTAGAAATTGAAGCAATACACATTTGATTTTATTTATCTCTTTCTTATTTCTTCATCCTGTCAAACGTCTGTTGAGGAAATACTGCTTTGTTTTAATAAAGTACTACCGTATTATTATTCTGATTTAATTACTGTTAATTGTCTATTCAACATATACTATTATAGATTAATATAAATGATTTATCAAAAGCATACTGTGACTGTTCTTTGCCCGAGTTTTAAAGGTGATCATGATCTTAGTAAGTAAGCAATATCGCGCATTTATAAGTTCTCGTAGCTGCTTGTAGAAATCAAGACTCGAAACTATTTATCATGCTTCAGGTGCATGGCAACCAGTACGTACGTACGCGGGCAATCCTGCATCGAAAATACAATTTGACCGTACTTGTGCAAAGTCACAGAGATATTAAAAGTTTTTAATAAATACTAGTGAAGCTATAACAGAAATCGCGACCGATATGCAGCGAAACATGAACGTATTTCAATTTTTCCTTTAGAATTAATGAAATTTACAGACTCTAGTTTCAATCGCGATTGGCATATTGTAAGTTCTATTTAAAATGTTTAAATTGCTCAATAACTTTCAACCGACAGAAAAGAACTTGAGCCAAAATCCAATCGCCAGATAACAAGAAATATACGTAAACCGTTTGGATAATAAGTTAAATGTTACCAATCCTTCATCATAGGTCATGGGACTGATTGTTATGCATCGCAGTAATTGTATCTCAATACTCCATTCCTGCAGCCTCAATATATTATCCTCCACCAACCAATCACCCATTGTACCTGCAACAAAAAGAAAAGCAACGTGATAAACCTGTGCTAAAATCAGAATCGAATTCAAAGTTGCGAAAGAGTATGTAAGTGACATTGCAAAGAAAATAAACGCAACCTTAACACCGCATCGAATCCGAATAATCGTGTAATAAAATATAATAAATATTCAAAGAACCGTTTAAACTAATAAATTAATTAACCCGATATTTTAATAAACGACTAGTTATCGCGAATCAAAAAATCGGTGGTACCGGATGACCGGTCAAGCGTCCAACAAAAGAGACTCGAGAAAGAGTTTAATGGATATCCACGATTGTTAAATAAACGTGTATTAATTAATAGAAGGTAATAGACAAGCGTATGCGGTGATAAAGTAAACCCCGAGATGCTATTGTATTGTAAGCTGATGTACATATGTCGCTAACCTTCGACAGCATAGACGACCCGTACGGTACGACGCTTGAACTGATAGTGACACCGCGTGCGCCGCGCACCGGCATCCCCACTCCGCGACGCGCCGGCGCGTCGGTAACGCTCGGTCGCGCTCGGTGGTATTCGCAATTTTCGAAGGTCTCCGATCGCGGTCGTGCGTACTACTGTACTAAGGTCATACGTACTGAACTTTTTCGACTTCTGACCAATTTTTAGCTAAACCTACGATCCTAGGGTTGTACCTACTGGACTTTTACGTTTTCTGACCAACTTTTAGCCGGACCTACGACTCTAGGGTCGTCCCTACTGGACTTTACCGGCTTCTGAACAACTTTTAGCTGAACCTACGATCCTAGGGTTATACCTACTGGACTTTTACGTTTTCTGACCAACTTTTAGCCGGACCGACGACTCTAGGGTCGTGCCTATTGAACTTCTGCGGGTTCTGATTAAGTTTTAGCTGGACCCATGATCCTCGTTAAAGAATTCTTTTGTTATTTGCTGCGCAATGCAAGCGGGACAGCACAGGCGGGACGCTTGACGTGACACTGTCAATTTCATTGCCCCGATGCATCGCGATGTGGTTTCGACTCAACTCGAGCCGAGCCGAAGTGCATCGCGCGACCAGGCACCGTAGCTCAATTTTTCTACCGAAACTTTGCTCGAGAAAAAGCTGTCCTGATCCCCTCAAAGCATTTACATATATTCACACAATCGCATGAATCCCGTCCCCCCTACTTTAGTAAATAATAGTTCTTCAAGTGATCACTGCCCATGAGCAGAGAACGCTCAAATCAACGTGGGATTTCTGAGTCGGTATGACAATTACGCTGGGCCACGAGAGTCCATAAGATGTCTTGTCACTGACGAGATATAGGAATAGACAAGACATCCAATGTATTTTTTCGGCCCGAATTTCTGGGTGCCTGAGGGACCCATACCATTTCCGAGTCACTCGCAACGTTACCAACAGATTATAGAAAACAATGCGAAAATTAAATAATTTTAAAGAGTTCTTTTGTTCTTTGCCGCAATGAAAGGCAACGAAGGATATGAAACATTTAATGTTAATTAAAAATCTTTTAATTAAAGAAACACATGATAAAAAGTTTTCTTATTTCAATTGTACTATCAATAAACGAAATAATTTTTAAAGTTATACTTTACATTATTTTCTGATAACTCACAAAAAAAAAAAATGAGCTAAGAGATGTATATTTTTTTAACACCCAAACAATAATGTTGCCACAATGAAAAAGATAGTGACGATAATTGTATACTACAATTCTTAATTGTATAGTTACTAGACAAATTCTTTAATTATCTTTTTCCTTGGAGCAATTTTATCGTTAATGAAAGGCGCAATTTCTTATTTATATTCAACTAATAACAATAACGAAGTGCTAATGACCCTGGTGTTGATGTGACGTTAAACTTTAATGAAAAAAAACAAAAAACGAAGTAACTCATTTACTAATATAAGGCAATTCCTGCGATAAACGTGTCTGCAAACGATTAGTGTTCGTATTCGGTCCCGAGCGAAGTGTACTAATCGAGATTTTTCTGAAAATATATAATACCAAATTAATAATTGGAGTAAAATTTATACTCCGATTCGGAGTAGGTCCAAGAATTGGTAGGGATGACTCCGCGAACATTAACTGTGGAAAAAAACGAACATTAAGCGGCCATTAATGTACATTGTATCCTAAGTGCAATACGCAGTCAATTAGCTCGAATTATTTTCCACATAATTATCAAACGTCTCTTAAACGTTTAATAATTATACGATAAATAATTGATTGCCCAGGTCTCACCACGTGGAGGTTACTGCGCATGGAGACCCACCCTAGCCACGGCCCTTCCACCCTCCAATTATGCGAAAACAAATTCTAATATAACATGTGAGAAACAAAAATCTCCTATTATTGTCAATTTGTAGAACGTTCATTAATTGATCGTAGTACAAGTAAGACAACAAGAGGAGTACTTGGTAAATTCACGACCGAAAGCTAAGTTGAATATCAGAAGGAAACCTGAAAGAAAATTTGCAAGAGAATTCAATTTCCTGAAATAAAACTTTCTTAAAAATATATCATATGATCTTAAAAACTAGACAACGAAATATTATTGCAGTGGTGAACACTGCGGGCTTAAAAGCTAAGACATAACGTAAAAATAAACCCCACTTTCTTAAATTTTAGATTAGATTCGAATACGCCCTGCCTGACTAAAGAGCTAACTTAAGACTAGAATCACCCTACCTGGTATAACATCTAAGAGTTCAATTAAAAGAATAATTTCAATAATATCCTACCAACATAGGAATGTAAAAGATACTTTACCAAACTCATATAGGTATAAGTACGTACATATATGTTTAATTCCCCTTCAATTCATCGATATTAATCATGTGGTCCATGGTGTCCTAGAACAGACTGAAACACACACCAAAAAATTGCAGCACCTGCCAACAATTTTTGGTTTTCTAAACCCTGCCTAGTTAAAAGTCTAATATTTTCAATTCGTGTAAAACCTGCCTGTATAAAGTTCTAAGGTTGTCTGTTCGAAAAAATCCTGCCTACATAAAGAGCTAAACGTATTGATCGATCTTAATTGGGCCCACCTAATTAATTATCTAATAAATGTAGTGAATTAAAAGGCCCGGGTAGGGGCAGGGGCAGGGCGGGGATGTGGTCATATTATACGTATGTATTATCATGAATCTTCTTCTTTAGCTGATTATTTTCAATGCTTCTGAAGCAAACGCAGACACGAAATAATTAATGAAGTATTATAAAAATGACTTCTTAAACTCAGAAATTGAATCGACGAGGCTGGCTCTTTAATTTTATAGTTTCCAAACGTGCCTTTGAAAGCCCGAACTCGTCGAACAGGGCCCTGACTCTAATGGAACACTTATGATTGACAAACAAAGTGATTCTAATTTCGCGACAGTATTTCTACTGTGTTTGTGACTGCTACCGAGCAGCCCGCGAGCCCTCGGCCAGAGTCTGTACAGTAAAACGACTTAGCATCGACACCAGTTTCGATTCCGAGCCACAGAAATCATTAAGGCACGGATATGCAAGACCACAACCACGATTCTAGATTATGACCCGTATGCCTTCTGCCACCCCAAGGTGTGCTTGGCGTGGTCTAACACATAGGAATTTCCTACTAGGCGGGCCAAAGTGTCCAGAAAAGCAATCACAGCCCCACACACCGCCCCCCGATGACACTGCAACCCGGATATTGCAAGAACCGCGACCACGATTCCAGAATGGTGGATAACCTACCCATGTTAGAGAACGTAGTCTAACCGAGGGCCTCGTGACCAGGGTCCAGAACCACAATCACGCCCCCACACATCGTAACTGGCTGACACTAAGTCCCCAACCATCAGTCCCCCGAGCCGAGAACGGAAAAGGAAACGAAATAGTTACGAAAGGAAAGGCAACCTCGGGGTCGAATGCTAGATTCGCGCGCGCCGAGGAGGAATGGAAGAATAATTATGAAGGGAAAAGGGAGCCTCGGGGTCAGAATGCTAGATTCGCGCGCGCCGAGGAGGAATGGAAGAATAATTATGAAGGGAAAAGGGAGCCTAGGGGTCAATTCGCAGTCAATTCGCTCGAATTATTTTCCACATAATTATCAAACGTCTCTTAAACGTTTAATAATTATACGATAAATAATTGATTGCCCGGGTCTCACCACGTGGAGGTTACTGCGCATGGAGACCCACCCTAGCCACGGCCCTTCCACCCTCCAATTATGCGAAAACAAATTCTAATATAACATGTGAGAAACAAAAATCTCCTATTATTGTCAATTTGTAGAACGTTCATTAATTGATCGTAGTACAAGTAAGACAACAAGAGGAGTACTTGGTAAATTCACGACCGAAAGCTAAGTTGAATATCAGAAGGAAACCTGAAAGAAAATTTGCAAGAGAATTCAATTTCCTGAAATAAAACTTTCTTAAAAATATATCATATGATCTTAAAAACTAGACAACGAAATATTATTGCAGTGGTGAACACTGCGGGCTTAAAAGCTAAGACATAACGTAAAAATAAACCCCACTTTCTTAAATTTTAGATTAGATTCGAATACGCCCTGCCTGACTAAAGAGCTAACTTAAGACTAGAATCACCCTACCTGGTATAACATCTAAGAGTTCAATTAAAAGAATAATTTCAATAATATCCTACCAACATAGGAATGTAAAAGATACTTTACCAAACTCATATAGGTATAAGTACGTACATATATGTTTAATTCCCCTTCAATTCATCGATATTAATCATGTGGTCCATGGTGTCCTAGAACAGACTGAAACACACACCAAAAAATTGCAGCACCTGCCAACAATTTTTGGTTTTCTAAACCCTGCCTAGTTAAAAGTCTAATATTTTCAATTCGTGTAAAACCTGCCTGTATAAAGTTCTAAGGTTGTCTGTTCGAAAAAATCCTGCCTACATAAAGAGCTAAACGTATTGATCGATCTTAATTGGGCCCACCTAATTAATTATCTAATAAATGTAGTGAATTAAAAGGCCCGGGTAGGGGCAGGGGCAGGGCGGGGATGTGGTCATATTATACGTATGTATTATCATGAATCTTCTTCTTTAGCTGATTATTTTCAATGCTTCTGAAGCAAACGCAGACACGAAATAATTAATGAAGTATTATAAAAATGACTTCTTAAACTCAGAAATTGAATCGACGAGGCTGGCTCTTTAATTTTATAGTTTCCAAACGTGCCTTTGAAAGCCCGAACTCGTCGAACAGGGCCCTGACTCTAATGGAACACTTATGATTGACAAACAAAGTGATTCTAATTTCGCGACAGTATTTCTACTGTGTTTGTGACTGCTACCGAGCAGCCCGCGAGCCCTCGGCCAGAGTCTGTACAGTAAAACGACTTAGCATCGACACCAGTTTCGATTCCGAGCCACAGAAATCATTAAGGCACGGATATGCAAGACCACAACCACGATTCTAGATTATGACCCGTATGCCTTCTGCCACCCCAAGGTGTGCTTGGCGTGGTCTAACACATAGGAATTTCCTACTAGGCGGGCCAAAGTGTCCAGAAAAACAATCACAGCCCCACACACCGCCCCCCGATGACACTGCAACCCGGATATTGCAAGAACCGCGACCACGATTCCAGAATGGTGGATAACCTACCCATGTTAGAGAACGTAGTCTAACCGAGGGCCTCGTGACCAGGGTCCAGAACCACAATCACGCCCCCACACATCGTAACTGGCTGACACTAAGTCCCCAACCATCAGTCCCCCGAGCCGAGAACGGAAAAGGAAACGAAATAGTTACGAAAGGAAAGGCAACCTCGGGGTCGAATGCTAGATTCGCGCGCGCCGAGGAGGAATGGAAGAATAATTATGAAGGGAAAAGGGAGCCTCGGGGTCAGAATGCTAGATTCGCGCGCGCCGAGGAGGAATGGAAGAATAATTATGAAGGGAAAAGGGAGCCTAGGGGTCAATTCGCAGTCAATTCGCTCGAATTATTTTCCACATAATTATCAAACGTCTCTTAAACGTTTAATAATTATACGATAAATAATTGATTGCCCGGGTCTCACCACGTGGAGGTTACTGCGCATGGAGACCCACCCTAGCCACGGCCCTTCCACCCTCCAATTGTGCGAAAACTAATTCTAATATAACATGTGAGAAAGAAAAATCTCCTATTATTGTCAATTTGTAGAACGTTCATTAATTGATCGTAGTACAAGTAAGACAACAAGAGGAGTAGTTGGTAAATTCACGACCGAAAGCTAAATTGAATATCAGAAGGAAACCTGAAAGAAAATCTGCAAGAGAATTCAATTTCCTGAAATAAAACTTTCTTAAAAATATATCCTGTGATCTTAAAAATTAGACAGCGAAATATTATTGCAGCAGTGTATGCTGCTGCCTTAAAAACTAAGACACAGGTTGAAAATAAATCCTCCCTTCTTAAATACTAGATTAGATTCAAATGCACCCTACCTGACTAAAGATCTGACTTAAAACTAGAATCGCCCTACCTAGTAGGTATAACATCTAACAGTTCGAATAAAAGAACAATTTCAATAATATCCTATCTACATAGGACTGTAATAGATACTATCCCATACTCGTGTAGGTATGAGTATGCATATACTTAAATCCTCTTCGGTTAGTCCGTATTAATCTCTCGTGGTCCATGGTGTCCTAGAACAGACAGAAACTCGAACCGAACAATTGCAGCACCTGCCAACAATATTTGGTTTTATAAACCCTGCATAATTAAAACTCTAATAATTTCAATTCGTGTAAAACCTGCCAGTATTAAGATCTAAGATTGTGTGTTGAGACAAATCCATAAAGAGCTTAAAGTATTGTTCGATTTATATTTGGGCCTGCCTAATTAATTGTCTAACACCTGTAATTAGTTAATAAGGACAGGGGTTTGGGGCAGGGATGGGGTGACGGTGTGTTCGTATTATACATTGTTTCATGAATCCTCTTCTTTTCAATGCTTCTAAAACATGCACAAACTCGAAATAATTAGTAAAGCATTATAAGAATGAATTCTTAAACTCACAAATTGGATCGACGAGGCTGGCTCTTGAATTTTAAAGTTTCCAATCGTGTCTTTGATAATATTTCTGGATCTGTATTCTATATATTCCACTCTTGAGCCTCTGACGTATGTACTTATGTTTGTTTAATATAGCATATTTGGGTTCATCTGTGAATCTGTAACAATCTCAAGCATTGGATTAGTGACATCCCCAAGTCTCCCCATTTTATATCGAAATGAAGCTGCTTCTAATTCGTAATAACTGAATTTTAGCAAAGTTAATAAATCAGAATTGATATGGGAAATGCAGCTACTTTTTAATAACAGTAGGTAATTGGATTTCGGCCAAAGTGATGTATTCTTTTGTACGTTCTAGATCAAACTGAATGGTGGTATCAATATCATTAAAAACTTCAAAATGAAGTAGTCACATTTCACTATAATTGATTCTATTTTGCTTCTACAAAGGAGCGACAAACGATTATTCGGAAGCAAAATATCAAACTTCCACTATCACTATGCCGAGCCACAACTACGGCCAAGAACATTTTTCGTGTAAGGATTTTTGTTTACACATTTACGGATATCGCGAGTGAATTTCAATTTCTACAAAGCAAGCTCGAAAAGTTATAAAAATTATCTCTACTAAACAAAGGTAAAAATACAATTGCAACGATTAGGGGAAAATATTTAAGAGTTAAAATCCAATAATGAACAGTTACTAGTATTGAATCTAATTGAAATCTACTATCTAGAATTATTATAAATTTATCAAAGATTCTACAAATTATTTCTTTTAATTATTTCTTTTTATTCCTTTCTTTTCTTTCATTTTTTTCATTTATTTCCTTTTCTTTTCTTTTCCTTCATTTCGTCCACACGGTGATATACTATTATGTATGCAATTTTTTAGCAGTATTTCCATCAACAGACATTCCAGGTAGTATAATTATTAAGAAAACTAAATAGAATGAAACGCTGAAAAGAAAAAATACACCATGTAGAACAATAATTGACAATGAATTGGCTTTGATAAAAAAAAAATGTTGAAAATGCCTGAAGTAACAGGTGGCCAGAAGGGCCGCCAACAACTTTATATTATTTAAAGAATATTTATGTAACGCAACGCTAGTATACTACTTTTAAACATTAGAAAATTCAATAGCAACACAAATTTGTAAGAATCAGACGCGAGTGGTGCTTCAATATGTCAAATAGCAACTCTAATTCAAGTTAATCATTAATAGTATTAAAAATCAGCAAAATCGCGATTGGACGCAACACTAATGAAAGAATGACTCGATGCTCTATGCACCAATTGTCTCTTTAAACGCAACACTAAACGCGGAAGATTCAGCTATGGTCTTTGGCTGATGATGATGTGCCACCCTCCAGGGTGGCTCATGAACAGGCTTCCAATTGGAAGCAGTTGGGGACTGGTATTCGCAACTCTAATTAAAAACACGATCTTTAATCAACGCAACACTAATGGGAACTCGCGATGCAATCATTTCGCTACACTATTTATTAAGGCTGATAGAAAGCAAACAGTAAATTATTTGTAATATCAAAAAGCAATGTAATTGAAGATCCTCTGTAAAGTTAGCTGAAGGCTCACGACGCGAAAATAATTTCCGCAACACTAGAAACTTTCTCATATGTAAAATATATTATAAAATACTACAATTTAACTAACAATAACCACGGCAAAATTGCAAGAACCATCGCGGTATCATTGCGCAACGCTAAATCAACCACGATTTTCATTTGGTCGCAACTCTAATTAAAAACCGCGAGTCACTTCGCAACTCCAAGAATACGCGAGACACGTTTTCTTTTTCGCGACACTACTTGAAAAACGGCGTGGCATTTAACGCAACTCTAATTCGACCCGTTCTCAAGTTTTTCACAACTCTAAAACAACGCGATATTTGGGAGAGCTGCATCGTTGGGCCGGAATGTGCGTCGGCCAAGTACAAATAAAAATTCTACAAATGAAAATGCAAGCACAGTGACAAAGTAGTAACAAAGAATGATTCCCCATTCTTAAAAAGAATGGGGAGCCATTATTAGTTGCCCTCTTGAGTGACAGTTTGTCGGGCCTCTTCGGCATATAGCCTCTTCTTTTCGTTGGACCCAAGGGCCAGCTGAAACTTAAACTAGGCTCGAGGCTCTAATCGAAAACCAAAGAAAAACTTATAAAGGTGAAATAAAGAGTTTAAATCGCGGAGCTAAATGGAACACACGTGGCCGAATCACGATGAAATAAAATCGTAAAATTGTGATTACGGAAAATCGCAAAGATTACGATTAAAATTATAATCGTTCTTCGTTCACACGTGCAGCCTCGAGCATAATGTAACACGTTTCGTTTCGGAGCCTAAATCGCGATCACGACCGCGAAGGATTCGAAAAATCGATAGGCAAAGCCAGAGGCGAACGCATTTTCGTTCGCGCCACAGCTTCACCGTCGGCTTTTCAAATTAGATTTCCTGAAACAGGTTGAACACGCGAATGAGTGCCTACACGATCAGAGACTGTGTCAACCTGCCCGGCCCTACCTACTTATGTCTATCAATCACACCAGAAAGTATGCTACCTATCCTACCTGGACCTATATTTAAAAAATGGCAAACAGACACACCAACACACGACACTCCACGGTTCTCAGTCAAACACTTGGGCGCAAAAGCCTACACTAGGGAGGCGTCCCGGGACACCCCCGACACCCAAGTGCTGTCGCACAACTTGCACACTCTAATGTACGTACCATTTTTCTGAAATCGATTGACAGTGGCTGGGATCTCTGCGTTCACGTGGAAAATACCACGTCGCGGTTGAGATATTTAATAGATATTTAATAGAATAATTAAATAGCACCGATACAAAAGGTACTTGATAGCAATTGATAAGTATATTCGATTCTCTTTGGAATTTGGTCTCCGTCATCTTAAATGACAAAAACTTCGTGGCCCGGTATATTAGGGATTATTAATGCAGTTAATAGTAAAAATGATGTCTCTGTTTTCAATTAATGGACATCTTATCTTGGTTAGAGTAACTACGTTTTAGTACGGAGCGACGCAAATCCACAGCCTAACCACACACACAATGTGGATATTACGTCGTGCACGATACACCAAACGCACTGTCAGTGGCCAACAATAAATCATTATAAACTAAATAGATATCATCGTGCTCTACCACCGTTTTCCCACCCAAGTAGCACCGGGGCACGTGAGTGGGATCCGGGCAGTGAACACGGAAAGGGATAAACCTGGAAATCCTCGTCTAAAAAAATGATGAAGACATACTGATTTTCTAACGGGCTAAATGTATACATGTATACATATATATACCCGATCAATACATGATTTTATTCTATTAAAAAGAAACTGAAATGACTCTACTTTATTAGAAAAATTATGCTATGACTCTACTTTATTAGAAGAATTGTGCAATGACTCTACTTTATTAGCAAAATTGTACAATGACTGTAGTTTATTAGGGAAATTATTCAATGACTCTACATTAATATACCTTGAATGATATTGAAACATCCTCCGGTGTTCCCGTCATCAAAGCATTGCTTCTAAAATGCACGGTTGATTTTGAAGTAGATTGCTTTGATTTCGAGATCTACCGGTTCGCGTATTGTCTTCTTGTACATTCAGGTTTAATTAATATCTTGTACGGAAAAAGTGAACGTATTGATATCTCTAAACGCTAAAGACTAATATGGATATCGTATAATAAAATTATGCGATAGTCCCAACAAATTGACAAGGTAAGTAAGTACCTTTACTTTATATACATATAATCAAAGTAGTAAAAAAGAGGAACGACTATACGCTTACTAACAATTTATTATAACTGTGCAGTAATTGCAATTGACAAATAAACGAAGTCGAATGGCATTCGACTTCTCCACTACAAACTAATGCACGTAGAATACTGGACGTTACTTTATATTCATTCAATAATTAATAACTATTTAAATATCGTTTCATAGGTATTCAATTAAATACTCTATTATAAAAAGATATATAGTGATATATTTTATTCTAAATATGATCTGTTTTAAAATTATGAAGCTATTTAAAAACGCGTTGTACAAGAAGACCTATCCTCATATAATATAAAACAGTAAAAAAGTTACTACTCATGAGTATATTTCCATATACCCATGGTCACAATGCTTGCCAGAAAAAACTACGTAATTACAACCAGTCACTCGTGTCGGTTCGGACCTTTCGTCCTGCGACATGATTGAGTGACCAGAGGAACTTTAAAGCATGCCACTCACCGGTTGCAGACTCACCAGGTGTGCGGTCAAGCTCGTCGCCATCGAAGCCATGGAAGCTGCTGAAACATTCAAAAAGAGCCAACAACATTAAAATCTATGTATTTTCAGTACTTTTGGAATGTGTTAATTATCAATGATTATTTCAATACAAGATTAAAGAAATACAGAAGTACTTACTCTTCAAGTTGATGGATGAAAGCCCGAACTCGCCGAACAGCCTAGGTGTTGACTCTAATACCGGAATACTTATTGCGATAAAAAAGAATAAGATAAAGGACTACCGTCGCGCGCGTTTTATAATTGTGATCGACGAACAAAGTGACTCTATTTTTCGCGAGAGCAATATTTCGAAGCAAACACTGACTCTACTTTCGCGTATCTTTGCCACTATTTATATTTAATTATAATTATTAAGAGCGGTTGCGCTCAAAAAATAATAAGAAGAACTTTAACGAAACAAGCACTGAATTTACCAACCGCATTGCGCGCGGTCATCAAAATTTGCTGAAAGAAAATCTGTACATGTTAGTAAATGAGGGGAGGAGGTAAAAATTAAAGCAATACACATGTGATTTTATTTGTTTCTTTCTTATTTCTGTATGTCTGTTGAGGAATTACTGCTTTGGTGTTTTAATAAAGTACTACTGTATTGTTAATTGTCTATTCAAGATATATTATTATAGATTAATATAAATGATTTATCAAAAGCGTACTGTGACTGTTCTATGTCAGAGTTTTAAAAGTGATCATGATCCTAGTAAGTAAGCAATATCGCGCATTTATAAATTCTCGTAGCTGCTTGTAGAAATCAAGACTCGAAACTATTTATCATGCTTCAAGGGCATGGCAACAAATACGTAAGTACGCGGGCAATCCTGCATCGAAAATTCACTTTGACCGTACTTGTGCAAAGGCACAGAGATAATAAAAGTGTCAACAAGAACACTAGTGAAGCTATAATAGAAATCGCGACCGATATGCAGCGAAACATGAACGTCGTTCAATTTTTCGTTTAGAATTAATGAAATTTACTGACTGTAGTTTCAATCGCGAATGAAATTAACGTGATAAACCTGTGCTAAAATCAGAATGGAATGCAAAGTTGCGAAAGGCCATATGTAACTGGGTATGTAAGTGACATTGCAAAGAAAATAAACGCAACCTTAACACCGCATCGAATCCGAATAATCGTGTAATAAAATATAATAAAGATTCGAAGAACCGTTCAAACTGATAAATTAGTTAACGCGATGTTACAACAAACGACTAGTTAATCTCATATTCGTTCAGCAAAGGAAACTCAAGAAAGATTATAATCTATAAAGTTTAATGTACTGTTGCGATAGTAGAACGATTGTTAGTTAAACGCGTATTAATTAATAGAGGCTAATAATGAAGCGAACACAATGGTAAAGTAAAGCCTGAGGTGCTATTGCGTTGTAGAGTGAGGTATGTCGCTAACCATCAACACCGTAGACGACCTTACGCTGCGACACTCCAATTGAGAAAGAAGGGGCACGCGCCGCGCGACGGTCGACCACACTCCGCCAGCCTCCCCACTCCGCTACGCGCCGGCGCGTCAGCTGCGCTCGGCGGTATTCGCTATTTCCGAAAATTTTCGACGGTCGCCGACGGCGACCGGCGGTCTACTACCCTAGGGTCATACCTAGTGGACTTCTACTATTTCTGACCAAGTTTTAACCGGACCTACGACTCTAGGGTCGTGCCTACTGGACTTCTACTATTTCTGACCAACTTATAGCCGGATCTACGACTCTAGGGTCGTGCCGAGTGGATTTCTACTGTTTCTGACCAACTTTTAGCTGGACCTACGATCCTCGTTAAAGAATTCTTTTGTTCTTTGCCGCGCAATGAATGCGGGACAGCACAGGCGGGACGCTTGACGTGACACTGTCAATTTCATCGCCCAATGCATCGCGATGTTGTTTCGACCCAACTCGAGCCGAGCCGAAGCGCATCGCGCGACCAGGCATCGTAGCTCAATTTTTCTACCGAAACGTTGCTCGAGAAATAGCTTTCCTGATCCCCCCAAAGCATTTACATATATTCAACAATCGCATGAATCCCGTCCCCGCTACTTCAGTAAAGAATAGTTCTTCAAGTGATCACTGTCCATGAGCAGAGGACGCTCAAATCAGCGTGGGATTTCTGAGTCGGTATGACAGTCACGTTGGGCCACAAAAGTCCATAAGATGTCTTGTCTATTCTTATATCTCGTCGGTGGTCTTGTCTCTTCTTATATCTCGTCGGTGATATCTCGTCGGTGCCGGTGTTTACCGACGTTGGTCGCAAAGTAGCGACCATTGTTACCGTCGGTGGGCGCACATAGTTCTAACTAGATTTAACTAGGCTTAGTGTTATTATAGTTAGTTTTAAGACACTAGTCTTTAGTTCTAGTTGTTTAAGTACTTTAGGTTTATAACACTACATTTAAGTTTTTGAATTCTAGTCATTAGCGCCTAGCGTAGTTTTTAGTATTAAAGAAGCCTTCGAAAGTTAAGCATCAAAACAACCACGCCAGAACGTGAGCGTCAGTGTGATATATTAATAAAGTATACCTGAGTCGGTACATTCATTCAACGTTTATTTTCCTTGCGTTTCACCGCCACACCACTACACAGACGCGATACTCAACTGAAATAATATTGACAAAAGGGTTCTAGAGCCCCAGAAAATATGTGACTAGAAACGTCTATGAGACTAGTAGGGGAAGAATTGTCGAAGAAGAGGCCACTCCGCTGGGCAACACTGATATAGGAAAACATATTGCAACTGCCGTAAACCCTATCGTAGCGCAAAGCGCAGAATCGCAGTCTAGCAGACAACTGCGTGACGTGAGGGTGTTATAGAGTTGAAAATGTTTCGCTCTATTATGTTTTCGCGTAAGTTTTCGACAAGCATATTTCCGAATCAGTTTCAATTGTTTTAGATGTTTGGCAAACGGATACACGAATATTCGAATATGAAGCACTAATCATTTTGTTCACCCTGTAGTGGAATACCGTCATAAATACGTAGATACGCTTCGTATATGTATTTCATGTCTAATTTCGTTCCCGATTCTATCGAATAGTTCTGTTGCATAAGATTCAGTAATTCGAACAAAATTAGCTTTCCCCTTTTCCGCATTGTATTATACATATGTCGCTCTCTTCAATTTAATTAAACGCATTTCATAACCTCACGTAACGAAAAGAACATTCAAATGGTAGTACAGTGAAAGATTGTATTTAACCGTTCCCAGGTTACTACGATAAAATCCAACGTATGAATATGAATGAAAAATGAACAACACGATTAAATCGATTTGTTTCCATTTGTAGCCGCTATTAATCAGGGCTTGGCATCCCTGATTCGCAACCATGTAGCTGTATCAGGATGCCCTGCATCCCTGGTTTCCCAAACCAAACAAATGGCAACGGAGGCGAAAGATGTATCTTTGAAAGACAAGAAAGTGGAAAAGATACCTTACAGTCCATTCCAAAATACCAGCAGTGTGGCAGAATATGCGGTAGCAAGATTAGATGATCTTTTAAATTGGGGTCGCAAAGGTTCATTGTGGCCATTGACGTTCGGTTTGGCTTGTTGCGCGGTTGAAATGATGCACATTGCTGCTCCTAGATATGATATGGACAGGTTCGGTGTTGTATTTAGGGCTTCTCCGCGCCAAGCCGATGTGATTATAGTAGCTGGTACTTTAACGAATAAAATGGCACCAGCATTGAGGAGAATATATGATGAAATGCCTGAACCCCGATGGGTTATATCCATGGGAAGTTGTGCCAATGGCGGTGGCTACTATCACTACAGTTATTCTGTTGTCAGAGGTTGCGATAGAATATTACCTGTGGACATATATGTGCCAGGTAATAATTGATGAAATTGAGATTCTATGTTGGTTCTTTGATATAGAAAGAAATGCAATGTTTTCACTTTACTTTTATTGTAGGGTGTCCCCCGACGGCAGAAGCTTTAATGTACGGTATTCTGCAATTACAGAAGAAGATCAAACGTATGCAAACTGTACAGGTATGGTACAGAAAGTAATGTAATATACCTGGGTAAATGTAGCGATTTATATATACAATTGTTATTATTAATGTACAAAATATAAGTAAATTAAAGTACGGAGTTGTGAATTATTTTAAATAGTAAAATGGTATAAATCACTCTGAACTTGACTGACTTACTAAAGAAACCCTCTTTGCCGAAAATTCGTTTATTTCACTGAAGACTTTGTCATTATATACAACCACCAAAATACATATAAATAGTAGAAGTAAAAAAAAAATTCAAAAGCGGTACTATTAATCGAAATAATATAATTTCCGTATTGATTACACATAATTACAGAAAGAACGATAAAGTGTTTTATACAGGCATGTAATTAGTTATATTTTTTCTCTCTTTTTACTTTTTATTATCTTTACTATTTAAAATATGTACAATATCTTAATTTAAAAATAAAGCAAAGAGTTAGGCAGAACATCTTTGCCCGCATAGCTTACCACATATTAAGGCCCCTTTATTTTCTTTTTTTTTTTCTTCCTCATATATTGCTCTATCTAATACTACTTACGATTGTGTTTATTTTAATTATACATTACATACATACATTGTTTAATAAAAACACATCAACCGATACGCACCACGCATACGATAGGTACGATATATGTTTTTTTATTTTTTGCTGTTGTCAAAAATGTAGTGCAATCTATTGTACCTATCAACATATTTCTATGTACAAGGGTACATTTAGTTTCTTTTTTTCTTTTTATGAACATACTGTATTTCTGTTGTGTCCACAGCCCGAATTTTAAACGCCTACTTTGGTCATTGAAGAGCATAGTACGTTGGAAATATTAACAATCGTTTGCTGACGTATAGTTTCAAGATTTTCATTGACTTACGTTTTGCCGAGAGATTTCTCACTTTTTTATTTATCTTTCTATCATATAATTCAATAAACTTTGAAGCATGTGTACGGGATATCGTATTTTCGATCCACGTCGTGTATTATGTATTGTAGTAACTTTTGTCAGTCTCGATATAAAACGTAATATTATAGAAAAGACGAACATACTTGCCAACGTGCTATGTAAAACCTAAAGAGACGTACAATCTATAAATTTAAAGTTACGCGAATGAAGTCACCGTATGATGCAAAACAGTAACGTTACGTTTCTCTATGCTTAGAACATCGCATACAGTTAAATTTCTTGTAGAGAGCAACTGAGATACCAAAAAGAAAAAAATTATTAATTAAACCAGAAACATCGTTTCCCCCAACACAAATTTAAATTCGTCAAAAGCCATATTTTTAACGTATCCCCCTTAAATATGCTAATCGATTAAAGCACAAGTAACAGATATTTCTAATCTTTGTCATATCAAAATCTACGACCTTTATAACATAAATTAAATGTTTTAAATTGAAAATAGTCTTTGTGCAGCGGTATGATAATTACAGTGAAAAATGCACTCAATCATTTCGATACTCGGAGCGACAGCGCTATTGTTCATTTTCTTCTCTTGCCCCGTGTAGATGGTACACTTACGGTTAAAGAAAAGAAATTCGAGATAATTTACAATTATAAAAAATAAAATATATCGATATTTTATACATATTTTCATTTTTTTTGCGTATCTCTGTGACATAGAAAATGACTACAATAAATTGTTTGTACAAACCTAATACATATATATACATATTAACATGTATATATATATATATATGTATATATATATGATCTTTATGAAAGTTTGCAAATGAAAGTTCGTGATCCTAAGATGGCTGAAAATTTAGAATAATAACCAACGAGTCTGGATATTACCTTGATATCCATACTGAACAATTAAATTCGCTGCATTTGGAATTTCATCGTGATGAAATCTTTTTTTTGCCCCACCGTGAAACAATCGGATTTCGTTCAAACATTTCGGCAGAGCTCACGGTTTCTGCTTTCTGCTCTCTTTATCGTTATCCCTCATTTTATTATTCAATCTACAATCCGATAACAAAATTGTACAAACCTAACATGCTTCTGTATCCCCGTTAAAGTATTTTACACATTTCGGATCATATGAACGATTGATTTTTCGACATTATTAAAGGATAGCTTGTGACGTAGAAGGTGGTGGATTAATCGGCAAGGCAGGCACGGGCCCATCAGTCCATTGTATTAAAGAATGTTCACCCATTTGTGTACTTTGAAAATGATCCTTCAGAAGTGTTTGCGAGAATGTGCAATGCATTTGATACGCCTCGCTTTCGCGATTCGGATCTCCACAGATTCTGTACAAATCTGTTAAAATAACCAGGGAAAATAAGAATATTACAAGTGAATTATTTGATCATTAAAGTGTATATCGATACGTAATATACCTTTAAGTATAGCGGTAGCCCATAATTGTACGTGAACGTCCGGTATTTTAGAAGCTAACTGCATAGCAGGTGTAACCATGTTCATAGATTCCCTACTATTCCCTAAAGAAAGAAATATGTGCCCTAGAAGTACGAGACTACAAGATGTGAGTCTGTTTAAATCTTCTGAATTGGCCATTTTTAATGTCTCCCGTAGATATCTCCTGCAAGCATATTCATATGTTCAATCTAGATTCACAACACAAACGGTTAATAGAGAGTAAGCAAAGCTAACGGTTCATACTTTGCTTCGTTGTATCTTGCTCCGAAAAACGCTTGGAGTCCCTGAACGTAATACGCCGCTGCCCTCAAAGAATGCGAATGAGATGGTAACGATTCTGGATTTATACGTTCCAATAAAGCACCTAATTCTGCATCCCTTTTCGTCCTCAGGTATACTATTGCCAAATTTAAATTCGCGAATGTCCAAAGTTCTCTTTCTTGCGATGTCTGTAAATCGGAACACAATTTACATTACTATCGAACCAAATACGGGCTGCCTACTATGTACGTTTACAATCCTACTCTTAAAGCAGCTGTGAATTGTGCTTCAGCGGCTTCCATGCAATTCATTGACATTGCATATAGGCCCAACAAAGCATGCAATTGCGGTCTGTGACCTTGAAGTAACCTTGGCTGCCTCCTACAAAGTTGGCAGGCCTGAGAAATTTCTGCGAGAGCTACACTTTTGTTTCCCATCACTAACCGACACATTACTATATGTTCCAATAGCATGAGTTGGAAAACAGAAAGTATGGGCTTGTTATCAACAACTGAAACGAAGCATCAACGTCAGTTCAATATACGATTCTATGAATATTGTTGAAATACTAAGTAGTTGTATTTACTTTTGAGTTTCTCAATTTGAGTTAAAGCTTTATCCGTGTACTTCTGAGCTTTGTCCATGTAACCGGCCTGCATCGAATGCATAACCGTCACTAAATAAACCAAAACGTACAAATGGTCCTTTGGCATCCATATAAACATATCCCCAATATTTGAACCCGTGACTATTTCATCCGCAGGCCAACTAGGTGACATTATCGTTTGTATACTTTGTTGTAATTGTTTCAAACAGGGCTTCACACTTTTAACCTGTTAAACGATAAAGAAAAAAATAAGGAAATTACATGTAATTAAATTGATTACCGATCTCTACAGAATAAACGATAAAACTCTATTTGATCTGTTGCTCACCTGACCTGCCATTAAGTAATGACAAACTTGAAGTACCAAAAAATATACTTTTAAATATTCTTTCTGATGTGGGCTACCCTGCCAATTTTCTACATGATGCCCAGCTGAATTTAAAAGAGGATGAACCTCGGTAAATTTTTTGTCTATTAATAAAAGCATACATCTGCTCAGTAGGAATAAGACTCTTGTGTAACTAGCGTTGCTGATATGAGAGTAATCAACACCTACTGCAAGTAAACTACTAGCCGCAACGAAATCTTTCTCCGATGCGTGTATTTGCTAAAATGTAAAATATTAACATGACAAATATTCTGTTCGCTTGTTAACACAATGTTAACGATATATCAATACTCACTGCAAGTTGGAAAATAAGTCTGCAATGCCAATATACATTGTGCTGCGAAAGTTCTATAGCCTTCCGTAGTATTGGTTTACTAAGATTCGGTTGTTGTTGTTGTTCGTACAACTCTGCAACTACACTTGCCGCCTCAAACTTAACGTCATCAAAGGTGTTTATGTTTTGACTCAGTCGCCACTGAAAACATCACGTGAGTATTATGAAACATTTAATAAACCCACATATCTTCGCTTTAGCGTAATAATCATTTATCCGTTAAGCGAATCGATCAATGTACCAATTGATCTTCAATCACTTCGTACTTTGCATTACCGACAGTACCAAAATAAAAAGAAAGGTTAGAAACTGCTTAAACAGATATATAGAAACCTTGCACGTGACGTTCAGTAATGTTACAAAGCAATATTGAAAATACTGATTATAATTAATTAAAATGCAAAGAATACTTCAACTAACCGCTTGTTCTAAATGAGACCGCGCCAAATCGATGTTTTTGGTATGCGTAAGGAGGATGTTACCAAGTTGAAGATGAGTCCGTGCTTCAACCCTCGGAGGCGGCTTAAAATTGAAAACTGCTTGCAAACACTGTATACACGATTTAATATTCGGGGGACTCGAGGTCCGAAAGTTTTCTGCTAGTCCTAACAACGACAGATACCAAGCGTCCTGTGAAGACGCCATTTTGACATTTCACGGGTAAAATCTTCAGCCGTGATAACACACGGTCACTGACTTCGCACTGAGAATTCAAATTGTACTTGCCGACAAAGCCGTGTCACTTTCTAAAAAGGCGAGATCCCGATCACAATATGATTTACAGTTTCGCGGTGTCCCGTCGAATACGTTTCCCCTGGAAACCGCTTATTGCGTAATGTTTACATACATATGTAACAGGCATTCTCTACATTATTGTTTCACATTTTGTTCTACACACACGAGGAATACACGCTCTAGGGCACAAATAATTGATATTTGTGAAACGGGATGAATCTACGTGGACGTCGACATTATTCATTTTAATAATTTCCATGTACAACACTGGTGAACTATATATACCTATATGTACATCATTATCTTCGTTAGAATCGAAATATAACTACAACGTCTAGGGAAATATTGCTCTTCTAATATCGGCCTTGCGGCGAATTCGAGCTACAACCCTTTTACGTGAAAACAGAACAATGACATACTAATATTTGCTATAAGTTAAAAGGATTATCTTAGAAAGTTTATTATAATTTTAAATCTTGTTTAGTTAAAGTACGTGAACGATTGTAATTTTAGGAAATATTAGTATCGAGCACGTACTCCACTTTGCAAGATATCTTGCAAAGATATCTATCACACATACGTGTACAATATATCAGAGGAAAATAGTCACATGGAACGTAATAATAATTGAAAGTACAGTATATATTTTTGAATTAAACTTTTAGGCTAGACGTAATTTCTTAGAGTTTAGGGAATTTGGGCTTCGAGACATGCCAATGTTACGCTTTACCCAAGTCACCTATCTGTGGACAGCGCGTTTTCCTCACCTTCGTTTAGTTCAAACACCTGTTCCATATATAATTAACAAATTACTAAAATGCAACACGCTTGCAGATCGATATAAGATCCAAGACACATTTAATTACACACATTTCACCAACATTAGCTTACAGACTCGCAGAGGGGAATTCTACATCCCATATTAAACGCAAACAATTTTTAGTTAACGCTCTAACACCTAACAATATCTCGCGCGCAAAATTCGAATAATTTGATTTCTTGATTCGCGCCATTTGATCCTTGACACGAGATACAAAAATTGAAGCACGACAAACGACTATGTTTAGCACTCGCAGAGTAATACAAAATTCGAAATATAATTACGTAGAATTACAGGAAATGGCCAATTGTTCCACACATCAGTATCTTAGTAGACAGTTTAAAAATGATTGTTTAAAATGGAAGTTACAGAGTGAAAGCATTATTTTATTCACGGAAATAAATGATTGAATTAATTATTTGATGTAACTCAGCAAATTGCTAAGAACCAGTATTTACAACTAATCGCAATCGTTAATTGTAACTGCTGTATCCTATATGGGGTCCATATCGTAATGTAGGATATCCCCTCCAGGAGGCAAACATCGGGGAAGTCATCGCGCTTGTCCGCCACCTGATCGCCAGTCGCAATTTCAAATTATCCAGGACAAGCTGTGAGCTTTTTTCGTTGCTCGCGTTTTCACGACGACGTGATGTGTTCTCGCGATGCGTTTTTTATTCTTTGTTGCGCGGTCGTGGTACTGACTGGTCACCATTGCGAGGAAAATGTCACCAGTGTCACCCAGGAAAACGCGCTAGCAAAGCTGGTTAAAATGTTCTCCAAACCTGGAGCTTTTAAACGAGTGAGTTTCAAAAAGTCGACTTTCATTATTGTATTTAAAGTACGCGGTTCTGTGCTGGACAATACTAACCCAAATTGAAAAACCAAATTTCCAACTATTCAAATGTAAATTCGAATATTAAAATCTTTAAATACGAAAATTTTAAAAATCTGGAATGCAAACATTTAATTCGGATAATCGATTTTAAACATTTTTTGAAAATTAAAAATTTTGTCCATTACACGGATAATATAGTAAAATTATAAGGAAATATTGGATGTAATAATAAGCTTGATTTCTATTATCGTCTAACAAAATTACCTGCATTCTCTATTACGTAACAAAAAATGTAATTGAAGAACATCCAACAATCGAGATTCCGGAACAATAACATGTTCTAGTATTGAGATAATCGCGTGGATACCGTGACTATGTATCGAATTCAACAGGTACCAATCACCGTATATTCTTATCCCAAGAAAAGTCTCACTAAGTTTTCTCAAAATTTATTTCACGCTAACTACACTCAACATACCCAATTATCACTTGAAACAGTATACAAAATAATTAATGCAATTGCAAAAGCACAGAGAAACGCATAATTCGAAGTACCTGTAATCTAAATAGACTATTAAACCACTATTCCACGCTTAAAATCAAATGGAATTTAAACCCAAATTATTTCCAACATTCCATACGTAGAATGAAGGGAAAATCATTTGAATCAAGAGGAAAGTATTGCGCACACATTGCGGTACGTTCTCTAATCGTAATGATGCAGTTCATTTGACTTTCAGATTAACGCAATACTCGGTGAAAATTCGATCGAGGAATCCATTACATCCTGTCCAAAAGGCGAGGAAGGCCTCGAATGCAGAAGAGCGGAGGCCAGACGATCCGTCGACTGTCCGCAAGGTAACCTCCCTAAAATTTCAAAATTACCGGCACGTATGCTCACCCAATGTCCGCAAAAAGTACGAACGCTAATGTAAACCAGAAAGCCGCTGCATAATTGCATATCTGCATTCCAACAGAACGATCGTAGTTTCTGTTATGATGAAAAAAACAAACCGCTATCCGTGGTTGTGCAATGGAGATATTGACCTTGACATAGCCACTCCCAGGCATTGTTTGCCCACGTTAAATACACACCAGCGGACGAGAGTGTTAATCTATGAATTAGGAATAGCCGTACAATTGAATCGACCGCGATTGACGCGTCGTTTTCCGATTTTTCTTTTCTTTTTTGCGCTTTGGTGTACTTATTTATCGTGGCGCAATAAATCACTTTCGCAGAAATGATGATGCATGGTGGCAGTTGGGAAATGTTTCTGCTTTTACTTTGGAAATGTTAACGTATACACATGGATTATGATAATTTGCGGGAAGAGCAAACTTGGCGGCAGTTTTTTATTGGATGTGCAAAATAAACTTTGATGAATGGTGAAAATATGGGAAAGTATTGGTGTGACATAGTTGAGTCAGCTGGCGTATAATTTTGTATATCTTCTTTTGTGTTGCACAAGTTTTAATAAATATTTTATTTTCTATTTTTATGGCCACTGTGCAATCGAATTATTTGTGCAATGTTTGACGCAATTCTTTATTTTGTGCTGATCGTTATTAATTCAGAGAATATTTGGGATAATTGATAATTATAATAACTGTATCGATATAAAAAATTAAGTTATATACTTGATAGACTATTAGTTTCTATCGATTTGCTTTTATTCAACAACTTTCGCAATAAATATGGAATATATGACTATCTTGAAAGTATCTTGCCAAAGTTACCTCGTAAAATAATTTCATCAGCAGATCGTCCAATTATTTTAAGCAATGTAACATTAACCCTTCGTGGTTGAAGGCTTGGGTACCAGCTTGGCAACCCACTTTCACTGACGGCTTCAACAACAGTTGCACACTTTGATTTTTCATTAAGTTTAAAGTTGCATCGTGTGATAATTGTAATTCACAAGCGTTTGTTTGCTTTGGAAACCTTTCGTATTTGAATGCAAAATATAATCAGATAATTCTGAAGATCGAAATTGAAAAAATTTGTTTGAACAGAAGTTAATTTTTTAATTAAGAAAGAAAGAAACAAATATAAGTAACAAGTTAGATGGAAAGAAAACTAGTTCCGTCATGGAGAGCATCGACTCGATTCTGGTCCAGTTTCTACATGAAACATACACACAACATGATACGCGATACGCAATTCCTATTTTTCCACCTTTCGCGTTACGCTTGTTTAATGTAAGGAGTCAAGTGTCTTGTGACGCAAGCGTGTTGCGTGGATAATGAAATCGCAATGGATCACATTCGAGATGAAAGAACGAGTACAAAATTTTAACAATTTCACGTCCAAATTGGGCAAATATCCAATTCGTCATCTTTAAGAATGAAAAATTCAGGAATAACGGCCAAAGATCTCGTCTAACTTTGGAAATTAATAGATATTATAAATGTTATAAATTCTCCAGAGTAATTAAAAAAAACGATATAAAGGACGCTATCCAAAAATAGGTTGATACTTAGAATCAATCGATACTTAATCAAAGTTACTATCTCCCTTTACTTAAACAACTTGTACCTACTTGAGTTACCTTCAATTTCATTGCCAATCCACGCAGGCTCGATATGCTAATTGCATACATTTTAGTCGTTTAATCTATTGATTGAACCGATCCCCAATCAAATTAAAAATAATTAATACTGAATTCTTATGAGCTATTAAACCTTTGCAAACTCAATGCTGCTCTATCGCCACAAAGATAAGGGGGCATTAAAAACATTTAGGAGTAAAGAGAAAATAATATGGACAACGAATTAACGTGTTCCCCAGTTAACATGTTAAAAATAAATTTCATCTGATTATTAACATTTCACATTTCGCTTTTGCCTCTTTCAGGTGATTGTTACTGTTACAATTGTGCCACAGCTGGTCCTGAATTATGGGCTTCCTGTTGTCGCGAAAGCTTGCGATGCTGCTCACATCTTGCGGCAGCCTGCAGGACCTGCGACCATCCGACGTTATATCCGTTTTGCTCAAAACACTTCAAGAAATGCCTGGACGATTTGAACGGCAAGGGGAAGAATTAATCTCGTCCGTCATTTCGCGAGACATATTCGGTCAACGGAGAGAAGATAATAATTCATGAAACTAAATCCAGGCCAAAACGAGCCAATCTTACCCGATGTTGTAAATACCACTTTCTAAACTTTGAACCAGAAATAAATACGAGAGAGAGCGTGTCGAACGAACAAGGGATACATCTCCCTCGTGCGATGACAACGGTCGCGACTATGGATTTCTACGATGCAATTGCACCGGCGATAAATCACGAAATTAAACCCGTAGGAAATGGTAACGCGTCGAGAACGAGTTAATGCCCCGAGTAGGCTAAATCAATCGCTAACGTATTCTTGCATAAGTTGAAACTTTTACGCCGAGTTTCTAAATATAGCGCTTATCTTTCGACCAGCTAAACTGGTACCCGTTCTATTTTATGTTTTACTTTTTTTTTTGTCGCGTTACAATTCGTTCCGTGCAAGAACAGCCAGTGTACCTCGACAAATTGTACCTTAACTTTGAATTAAACGCGGGACAACGACAAAAGAGATAGGTAATGACGGATACGTCGAAATGAAGAGCCACTGACGGGGAAACCATTTTGTCGAATCTTACGAATATACATATATGTATATGTATTATATCAGTATTCAACGATGAAATTCATTAATGTTTTAATGTAAAATAAGAATCAATAAAAAGAAAAGAACAAGAACAAAAGGAGGATTTTAGAGTTTGTAATGATGAAATTCTTGAGCGTTCTTAGATCAATGTACAAACATAGTAAAAAATTAATGGTACCTCCTAAAGACTAAACGATCGCAGGCCTTTTAAATACGCCGCTTGTACCTTAACGATTATAATCGTTAATTATCGTTCTCGATAATCAATCGAGTTACGCGGTTACTAGTTTAACCGATGGACAAGAATAACACAGGCAGGTTCGATGGATCACATTTACAAAATGTTTCGTTGATCGAAACGCACGAAATGACACAACACTCTGGTTAGCGACAAGATTTTTCGACGAGTATTTCATTGGTTTTGTTTTCTTCTTCATTTTGTTTTACATGTAACATTAAAAGCTGACAATGTTTCAAGAGCGCAAATAAATCATTACTCGAGATACAATCATTGATAAGCTTTATTCGTGTAGTCTCCAGAGTATTCGGTAATCTGTACTTCTTTATTTGTTTTAACTACTAATCCTATAAATTGTGGGGGCAGAGATTCTCGTCAGGTAGCCAGACTTAAATGATACAAATAATTACGAATTCGGTATTATTTCCTTTCTTTGGACGTAAAATTTCCACACGGTGCGCCAAAATCATTTTTGCAACGCACTTTATAATATGTAATATATATATTCTTTTTTTCTCTTTCTCTCCGCGCGTTCGAACCATTTTGTCGATCGCACTTCTGCGTCCCCACGAAATATCGGACCACGTTTCCGTTACACAGCGTTTTATCTTGTATTCCAAGTTACCTTACATAGAATACTATTATTCCGCGATACTCGAAGTTCTGTATTGCTTTACCTATAATCAGATTGAAACTTCGATAATCGTTTCGTTCTGTTTTGTTGTTTCTCATTTTATTTGTTTGCTTATTCATTCTTTCGTTTCACACTACCGCTCTGCATCACATGTTTGCAATGAAATATATTTCCACGCGTTTTCTTGTTCTCCACTCACAGTGGAGAATTTCTTCTTTTTTTAAATCCTCGGGGTTTGAATATAAAATTATACATTCGCACTTCGACAGTGCTTTCAGTTCTTAAATCAGCACCACGCAGAGGTGAAAGACAAGACTAGAAAGGAAGATAGGAAGAAACCTATACATATAGTTTGCTTGTTCATTTCCATTTTCCGTTATTCCTTGCTTTTTCTATAGCTCAAGTTTAGCGTTACCTTGTGAAAAAAAAAAAATAAATAAAAAGTACAATGCTACAATGAACGATTTTTCCTATTCCGCGTAAGATTTTGCCTTCGACAAACTCGATTGGTACTTTGGTACATCGATTGTTCGAGGCATCTTACGCGAAAGTACGGCAGTCGTAAGAGGGATGCGCCGCGTACATCTTCACTTTTAATTGAACAATATTTGGATTTGTCACGAAGAAAGGGAGGCTGGCGAAAAAACACAAACATTTAACCCCCGTATCGTGGTCCGGTTTGTGCAACCCAATCCTGATTTCAAATTAGTATAACATATTTATTCAGAAGTTTTTAATAAAATAGTTATGCTAATGGAAAGCAGGATCGAATATAATGTAAGGGTTAATATGTACGCAATGAATAATAATAATCGTAATCGTAATAATGACACTAGTAATATTGATAATAATTATAATAATAATATTAATAATAATAATAAACATAAAAACCATCAAACGTCCCATTTTTACTCTTTCTTCCAGGATCTCTAGATCTTTCGAAATAAAATTCGTAAAATTAAAAGGATGAAAATATACACATGTAATGATTAATTAATAACGCAGTAATTACATTAAGATACATCGATTGTACAGGTTTGTTGTGTTATGCGTTAAGAGACCATGCTCTCCCTAACTTCACGCGAACGTAATAAATACGAACGAAACCCGGCTTTTTCACGTTTTTAATTTCGTCTCAAACATTTTCTTTTTTCTCATTTTTTTTTTCTTTACACGATCAGGAGGATGACAGCGGTAGCGCTCTGGCAGCAACGACAGTTGACATTATAGTGATGACATATTACTTCGATTTTTTTTTCTTCTCTTACACAAAAAACACAGATCTTGATCTATTATTATGCGATCGATAGACTTATTACGGTGTACATGTATATCAAGTATGAGTTCAAAAATCTATCACGTAGTACAAAGAGAGATGATTATGCTATTTTTAGTTTATTAACTTGTATCATATACCGAGAAATATCAAGACTACAGTTAACTATATATTTAGTGATTCGGAAATTGTGAACAAGATCGGTTGGTTAGCCGGGAACAATGAAAAATCAGATTATTGAGAGTGGGGAGGTGGTATGTAATAAGTATTGCTTGGAGGGTGTGTGCCGGAGAATTTCTTTTTATATCGCTTTAACTCTTTTCCTTCGAAAGTGCAGATACTTTTTTTTCCATTTTAGCCCGTTTTTTTTCTTTTTTTTTCTTTTTTTCTGTAAATCTTTAATCACAGAAAAGGATGATCTCGTAAAAAGTTCGGCGATCCGCCACTTAATCGATTCCTTTTCTTATGTGTTTCTTTTCTTTTTGTGTATGTTTTCATGGAAAGAACTTCGGATACATACGACCTGTTTAAATTCTTTAAATACTTTTACATCAACGTGACACATGAAATCAATCGCGCTATTAATAGTAAATTTACACCCTAGTCGACAGGTTTTTCTCTCTTCGTTCTTCTTTTTCCTTTTTAATATATATTTATATATATATATATATCTTTTTTCTTTTTGTCTTCATAAACGTTCGTCGTCGAAAAATTTATTTCATTTCACGGGGTTTTTGTTATTAATTTTAAATAGATCCTGCGTCGAAATTCAGCCTGGAGGAGAGTTCTATCACGAAAACCCTACGATTTGTGCGCGAATGACACTCATGTCACCCTATATTTAAAAAAAAACAAACATGTAGAATGCTCATTCTCTGTCTTCTTGTATCGACAAAAAAAAAAGAAAAAAAAAGAAAAACGTTACTGTCACTCCCACATTCGATTTTTTTTTTCTGACTATTACTAACACACACTTTCTTACGAAGAATGGTTTGCTTTCCACTTTGTTTTCTCATTCAGCGTAGCCTATCAACTAACAACTCTCCCTCTGCTACTTTCTCTCTCCCCCTCTTAGGACACGCATACATACACACACTCTTTCGCACGCTCACGCTCCCTCAATTATTATAAACGCCTTAAAAATACTCACAGTTTGAAGAAAATAAAGAGATATACACAGAGTACAGGTACCGCCGATGGTTGTAAAAATTATTCAAACCAGCGACAAAGGTCGGCTTAACTATATTATCAAGGGCCTAAAAACATCCCACTTTATTTTCCTGAACCAACGTTGCTCCACGCGCCACGTGGTCCCATCCACGCACGTGCGCACTCGTTCCACGATTATCACTATGTACTACCGTTAATCAACCAATTTCTTTTATGATCACGTAACACTTATTACTGTCCTTAGTGCCTTACAAATTTCCACTTGGTTCTTTATGTATATATATTTATATATATAATGTTATAATTGAAGCAATTATATTCATTCATGTGCGTCCGAGCAATTATGCACTTACTCCAATTGATTGACATTCACCTATTGTTTTCACTGTAGTACTTGTTTGATAGTAACACGGGGGAAATACGAAAAGAAACAAAAATATTGCTTTTAGAAAAAAGTCAATTACAGGACGTTTCTCTTTTTTTTGTTACGTCTGTTCTGGCCTTCGGTTAATTCTTTCGTAGAGAACCATCAAAACAAAAATTCTGCTAATTATCATTCGTGCATTACAATTGAAAGCATTCTAGGTTCCCGGAGACGATAAAAACCTCGAGTCCTCGGTTAACAATCAAAATTCACACTCACACGTCAATGGATATTCACAAATATGTCGGTTTCAAGTTTCTCTCTCTCTCTCTCTCTCCATCTTTCACTCTCCCCATTTTCTTTCCTCACAACTAATACAGGAAAGTGTCCGCCGTCCCATTGGGTTTCCAGTTGTTTTTTTTTTGAGCTTCACTTTCGTTAATAAAGAGGATACCAAATCGTGCATATTGGTATATTATCCTATAAATTGTCATGAAGATGTGGCGGCTGTTGTCACACTCCATTGTAAAATCGCCCTTTATTAGGATATACCGGAGATAGAATACGAGTATCTTCTGCCTCTCAATATTTTCTCTAAGCACAGCTCTGCAGTTTCATTTGTTTGCATTTACTGTTCGATCTTTAAATGCGTCCGGTTACGTTTTCCAATTGTGTGGGTGGGCTCGTGGTGGAGCCTGATTCCCCTGCGCCTGTGATGCTTGTGACGGAATCATGTCGAGCAAATATTGGCGCTGCAAATCTGCCGCTTGTCGTTGCAATTCTGCAAGACCCTTTCCACCAGCCTGCGCCATTGCTAACTGGTATGGATATAATATCGAGGTAAACGGTGGCATCATATGAGCAGGAAGAGGTTGATGCTGCGGTAAACCTGGTACAGGATTTTTTGCCAGTTCTGCAAGAATTAATTACATTCGTTAGTAATATCCAAGGAAGTTATTTTTTTGTTACTATCGTAGAGTTTTCTACAACTTGAAGTGGTTAAAATGGTTTTCCTGACCCCTAAAGGTTCATCAGATATTCTTCGATACAGAAAATAGTCATAAACCTTTTCACGAAATATACACGTAACTATATCCTAATATTTTAAGATTTCCAAAATAAAAATGGAGTAAAATTTGTATATACAGAACATATCGCTACCCTGCCTTTCAAGAGTTGTACAGAAAGAAAGTACTGTCAATTACCTCTGAGCAATTGTTGCTGCAAAGCAGCAGCAGCGGCATGGTGCGGACTGAACTTCCCACTTTCTGCCAATTTAACAAGCGGATGCTCTTGTAATTTAGGTGCTGGTGGCGTTGGTGTTAGCGTCGGCGCAGGTGGAACTTGTGGCGGAGGAGCTGGAGGTGTTGCTACTCTTCTCGTAGGAGTAGCCGCTTTAGGAACTGGTTTGGGAGCCGGTGGATCTGGGCTTGGACACGCCGCTTGCGCCAGCCTTTGTTCGATTTCTTGTTCCTGCTGCAGTGCTTTCACGAACGCTGTCTTTAACCTACAGAAATCACGTCCGTGTATTAACAATCGCGATAAACATAGGAGCCAAATAGATATTTGCCCAGTAATGAATTGTGTACCGATTAGTATGCTCCGCTTTGAGCGCCTTCTTCACATTGGTCGTTACACAATGTTCACATATAACCCTTGGATCACGGCCTGCCGGTGGTCTCTGGAAAGTTGCGTGCTGCCCCCTTGGACCTTCCTTTTTGCCACCGGACACAGGTTTCTCCCATTTCCACACAGGTGTAAAGTCTGTTTTGCATTGAGTGCATTCGAATGGCTCCGGTGGCGGTGGAATAGCCGGTTCCTTGGTGATGAAGTCAACTACGTGTTCCAAGCCCACCAAATAAATAAACTCGGTATTGGAGGGGTTCGGCACGAAATGCATCTCCGGTGGTGGTGGTTTCGGGGGTGGTATTTGTAACAGAGTTTTCTCGAGTTGTTTTCTCAAAGCCAGTTTAGCAGCCGCTTGACGTTGCGCAGGTGTTTGATTATCATCCCTTGGTCTTTCCTGTAGTTTCAGAAACAAATATTAGATGTGTACATAACGGATAAGGTTCCTTGTAAATTTGGTTGTAAGTTCTGCGTAAAATAATGTATTATTGTTATGAGATAAATGCGAACAAAAAAGAAAAGAAAAAACAGGACGGAGATAATAATGGAAATATAAGCGGGTTAAACAATAGTAACAAGAAATTATATGGTTGTTAGGAAGCCAAGAAAAAGTTGATACAGCGTTTAATAAAGAATTAGATTGGCAAAGAGGCTATACGTGTATACTTTGACTAGTGGATATACCTGCTCAGAAATCACAGGTGTGCTTAAGGATGCGGTGGTTTTATTTTCTTGAGATCCAACAAGCAGCTTTGTGTTTACAAAAACACAATTATGGTTATTTACATACTTCACAAATGATGTAAACGAGTACTTTCAAGTATAACATATATATGAGTATAAAATATTGAATACTACCGATTGCTAATAACTGTATGATAAAAAAATGCGATTTCTTTGTACCTTACTTACTTGATGCGCCGGTGTGGGGGTTGGATCCTTTGTGGACCTCTCAGTTCTGTCTGCAGGTGCATGATAATTCGATACGTTTGGCGTTGCACTGGGTGGCCTGCCTCTAGGATGAGGTGGTTGTGGTATGACCATATTAGGTGGCATTCCGGTACTAGAAGTAGAACTTCGACCAACCGTAGGTGGTAGTAACATTCCAGGTGGTGGAGCATGTAAACTACTGCTCCTGCTTGGCGCAGGCTGTCCTCTCAGCAAGGGCGGTGGTGCCTTCCCCGTTCTATGACTGAAAACGCATAGGATATTTCGTTAATTCCACACGATACTGTACCATTACAAAAGAAGATCGTGTTATTGCAATTACCTATGAGGGGCTGGTTGTACTGTAACTGGTGGTGGCAATTTGCTGGGTACTTTTGGCACTGCAGCAATATTCTCTTTCAATTGCTGGGACTGCCTTAATTTCTTCAACAATACCAACTTCATTTCCTCCGATCTGAGCTCCTCCCTTAATTTTCTAAGCGTCCTTTCACGTTCGGCCAATTCATCGGATGATAATTCTTTAATCGGAGGCAGAGGAGGCATGTCACCTATTCGGAATAGAAATTTTCGTTTATTTCGTTAAGGACGCTTATATTGTGAAAGCATTGTTAAAATCATGATATTAAAGATATAAAATAATTATGTTAATTTTTGGTAATTAACCTTCATCACTGTCCGCATTCCCATTTACATAACCATTTATTCTACGTTCATCAGGACTCTCCGCATAACTTATTTCAATCCTAGGTCTAAGATTACGGCGCGTCTTTCTATCATCCCCAGACTTGGGAGCTAAGATGCCCCTTGCAGCATTCTGAATGTTACGTACTTCGGGCATGTTGTTATCCACAGTAGGAGTTGAAGAAAAGTGAACACCTAAATCTAATGGAACCCCTACATCACCGGAATTAACAGTGATCGAGGGAGAATTTCTCCTGCCACTGCTGCTGAAAGTATACATTTACTTGGTAATAAAAATTATTGAAAAAAAGGAGGAAACAATGGTCCAATTTAAATGGGTATTTAAGCAAAAATTATGTGAACTAAATGCAGCCTAAATACGAATGACAAGAATGAAAATTACAAGAAAGAACTGTAATTATTAGAAAAATGAAATTAATTTACTTTCCTGGAGGAACTTCTACACTTGGATATTTGTATATCACTAGTGATAAGAACTTATTTTCCTTAAGAACTCTTATCACAAAATATTGTATTTTGTACTTCTATTTTGATAACTAAAATGTGCAACAATAACCCCATTTCATAATCACAATGACGTAAACAACACAGCAATTTTGAATTGACATAGTTCTCAGCGATATACTCTTATGCTATACTATGATTAATCGATTTACAATGTATGAAGTAAAAAAAAAATAAAAAACAAAAAGAAAAGCGAAATTAAAGTTCCTCTTGATTTACCTAACACTTAAGTCCACTACTGCATCCCCGTCCAAATCCATGGCTTCCATTCTTTCAAATGCAGCAACTCTACAAAAAACACAAGTATTTATTAATAACCACGATATTACATTTCGTTCGTTTCGATTGGATCGATTTCAACAATAACGACACGGCGGGTGCATGTTCTCTGCGGGGAGGGGAGGGGAGGAGGAGAAAAAACACTACAAAGAAGTTAAGTCGGCACGAGCGGTGAGACAGCGTTTCGCAACGCCGTGATTTCGAAGGCGTATAGAAAAGATTCACCGAAATAAAAATAACTGGGTTACCAAAAAATCACCGTTCGAGCATCCCGTTCAGATGCACCGGGGCATCGTTCAATTCTTCCCTCTTATTTCCAACAGAACAAGCCGTCTCGACTACGCGAAGGACGCGATCACAACACAGTAGCACCACCGGTAACGCGATCAACTCGCGGACTAAAACGCGCGTTTAAAAGATTGTGTTCGCTTGCGAGGCGGGCGATCGGCCGATATCCACGGAAGCAATGTCCTAACCTAACCTCCGTGGAATTCAAAGACGGTCAAGGAAGAATATATATTCCTCAAGATCATACACGAGGATGAATATTGGCGCGCTTTGCTGAACTAGCCGGTGGCACGCTAATGCCGATGTGCTCTCTCGCCTTTTCTCTTTCACAAATTTTTGCGCAAAGAAGTGGCGGCACGAAATCGAAGAATTGAATTTGATGCTTCGGAAGTGGCGTCTCGGCACAATGGCAGCTAAGCGTAGCGGTACAAGACTGTGTGTTGGTGGGGGGGGGGGGGGGGGGGTGCCCTGTACCGCGAGGGGAGAGGTACGGTCGCACATTAATTATTTCTCCCCTCACCCCGTCCACGGTCTCTACCCCCTACCACACGAGTCAGCCACTCACCCACACGAGCGGCATCGGAACGGGCTAGAAACCAATCTCTTTCTCTTTCCCTTCTCGCATCTCTACCTCTCTTTCTCTTTCTCTCGTTCTCTGCGGATTTTCCCGAATTTCGTCTCCGTACTTCTCCCTTGCCCTCACGCCTCCCTCACCCTTATGCCCTACGGGAAATCGATTTTTCGACGGAGTCCCCACTGCCGGCCTTCCCGGCCGGAGGGACGAAGGAGTTTCAATGTTTTTGCAACGTATTTGATATCGTCCACACATCTCGTAATTACTATTGTATCAAGAAACCGAGCGCGACCTCTAGGTAATACGACTCTATTTACTACACACTTTTCGCGTGTTTATACGCGTACAGGGTACCAGATAAATAAATGTTTCATTTCTTTGTTTTTTTTCTTAATTTATTGCTACCTCTGGCGAGCACAAGCTATTACAGCGTCCTAACGCGAAAGAATTTAGCTAGTTCATGGAGTTTCCCTCGGATCTCCCGCCTTGTACACTTTCCAGATCACGTGACAGTGTAGGATCTCTAAACTCTCGAATTGATGTCACAGCATTTTTTATTCGCATATTTCATATAGCTTTGCCCTTCGACCGGCTTGGATATGACCAAGAAAAGTAAATAATCTATTGTATCATTCGTATCTGTATGTTTTAATGTACGTGAAAAAAAGTAATTTGATTCAATTATATAATTACTGGAAAAAATGCTAATGCCTTCGTTATAGAGCATTTCTTATTTTTTGGTAACCGTATGTTCTTATCCCATGTTAAATCGGTAGAACATTAAACGCGAAGCTAACACTACAACGTCCCCGAACCTGTTCTTGAATCCTAAAGCGACCTACGGCAATCTTGCACTTTCTTCCTAACCTAATAAACGTATATACGCCACCGTTGCAAGGAATTGGTATGTAAAACTCCCAGGGTCACGTAACTTATACGAAAACCAACTATATTGTACGATATAAACTGAATCAATTCTCTATTGTCTATGCAAAAATATCTAAACTAATTCGTGCTTTGATAAAAAAAAAGACAATTGTCAAAAACACCAAATCCAAGGTAATGGTGTAATACTGCTTTGTATTAATTCGATATGCGGTTTTATCAGGCTACGCGTATTAATATTTATTAAACCAGGCGTTTAATAAATAACCACGCGTAAACCTGACATCACGGTGAATCGTCATCGAAAATATCAGAATTCCTAACTTTGAACGCTAAAACGAAAAAGAGCTATCAACCTTATTCGGTTGCAATTAATCGAGCATGCAATCAAAAATATCGGTGTAGCTCTGTGTTGAACGAGCCGTACACGAACGTTCGTTGCCGACGTGTGACGCCAGCTCACACGACACGACGACGACGGACACGCGACTCCTTTATGTTTCCGCGTGCACAACATATTTGCTACTACATTGATAATCGCACCTTCTCTGGGGAACTACTGCACGGAGTGTTTTGACCCTCACACGTGCCTACGCCTCCCGCGTTCAGGAAGGCATACGTACCTGAGAGGAGGTCAATCAAAGTTGGTCCGAATTTGTGTAAATCGTTTTTGACATACAAGTCAATTGCTACACAAAGTGGACAAACGAACGAACGAATGAACGAACGAAGAAACGAGCGAACGGCCAGCCTATATAGTAGATAGGCAGCAACCAAGCAAGCAGGCACGCTGTTAGGCAGACAGTTAGGCAGGCAAGGCGGCCGGTCGCTTTCCACTCCACTTCACTCCACTCCACTACGATATGTATTACACTCTATACTATCGCTTACGTACAATGACATGGCGCACACAACATACCGCAGTCAGTGTACGCATACACTTCGCTTCCCTCGAGTGTCCCTCCCTATCACGAGTACACTTCACCGCCTCGCAATCATAGACGCACGATTTCCGCATGTTTCCGTGAACGTTTTTCGTGTGGCTGAACCGCGCATCTCGTTTATCGTTTACCACTGTTCTTCTTCCCGATATGTTCGACACACGAAAACAACACGGTTCGCCAATACCGGGTGAATGACGCGTGCCAACGGTAACCGCGAGACGATCGTCACGATCGCAAATCCCAGACACCAACCTTGAGCCGCTACCTTCCGCGCAAGGAGAAAAAATTCACACCGCCTCTGCGCAAAAATTAACGAGAGTGATTCAATATGGCGGCCTTGTCCGCCGTTGATGTCTTCCCCTCCTCCATCACTCGTTTCGCCGGGCATCGTCGCCGACGACACTCCCCTGCCCCTTGTCCCTGTCTCCGTATCGGAGGTGTAACGCCGCGGGGAAGAGAGACGGGAAGGGAAGGGTGGAGGGGAGGTAGACAGTGGATCTTGTCGCCCCCGTTGGCCCCCGGTATCGTTTGTCGGGAAAGCGCCGCCAGCTACGGGGCTTACCGGAAACACCCCACGGACTTTGTAAATGCGCTACGAAAGGGGCTTGACAGTCGTCTAAACAAATCCACGTGCTTCTGCGCATTCCCTTCTCTTTCGAACCTGCACCGGTAACCGCCAATCGGGTAACAGCCATCACATGTTGGAGGGCATTTCAAAATCGAAGCGGTTTAACCAATTATCGTATGAAGTATTAGACTCGATACCTGATATTAAAAAAATTATTGTTAGATAATAATAAGCTGGAGATCGTTGAACGACGTGATTGCATGAGTGCAAATATAGATATGGGTTTAGATACATATATTATTTAGTTGGTTTTTGGATTACGGGTATGGTAGATTATCGGGGGTATTTATATATCATGATAGTTGGATACATTGTATTCGAAGAGATCTATTTAAGTAAAACGCTACCGTTAAGTTTCGTGTTACCACTGTAGAACACATGACAACGGCTGATACGTAGTAATCGGATCACAATGAGAGATTAAGAGATAACGTTTTAAAAGTGTATTGAAACCTATTATTTTTGTTCTAAAATGAATGAATGATAACGCTTTCGACAAAGTGTATGCATATGTCCGAAAACATTATGGTAAACAGGATTCGAGTAGAAAATAATTATCGTGTTTAGTTAAATTGTAAAGTTGCAGTTGTGTTCTTACCTTTGCTTTATTGATGTAGGTAACGACGTAAGTGTAAAAACAAACACGAAGTTCTATACACCATGCACGATTTATTAATCCATCGATACATTTTTAAAAATTGATTGATACTTGCGAAAACATTTGATTTCTACAATCGAAAAAGTGGTTTAAAAATCATAGACCGGCGTACAATTCTACGGGATGTTGGATTTAAAGAATACTGATCTTTTTCATTTTTTTATCTTTACCCAACTGTATCAACGTTTTATGCATGATAGAAATGCTCGTCCGAGGTTCTGTTGTCCGCGCACGCAAAGAAGGAGATAGAAGACAAAAAAAGAACAGAAATGGATAATCGTTAACGAACGTGGACAATTACGAAATAACTGCATTACGTTAAATCAATTTCTATCGTTCGGGACAAAGGACCACTTCCGGTCCCATCGAATTAATTTCCAATTACATACAATAGCTAACGCGTGACAAATTAAAGAGTTACGAAAGAAGATCGATTCTTTCCCTGCAAAATATGTCTCCGCATCAATTACAAACGTTACACTACTCGAGACTCCGATAACGTAACACTTTCTACAGCCACGAAGAAGGAAGTTGCTCTGTCACGAACGATAGGAACAGCCGGCGTCGTAACTGGCCGGAAAGACAACAGGCGCAGTACACGAGAGAATTTATAAATACACGTACTTCATTGCAGTAGGCTGCAAGCGGATCGGAAAAATCGTATTTTTAAAGGAACGTACCGTATGCATATTAGACCACGCGAATATCCGCGCAGCCATTATCGTTCTATATCGCTGAAGAAGTGTAGTTATAAGTACACCCACACAAGCAACCGTTAATCGGACGAATATAAATTTCATTTCATTTTTCCTCTATTCTTTCCAGAACAATAATAAATCCTAAAATTAAAAGGACATTTCTTTCAAATAAAAATCCTGTTAAAAATTGAATTAAAAAAAGGATCGTAATATCTATGAACATATAGGAGTGTGCAATGATAATTCAGCGCACTGACGATTATTCGGTTGCCTGTGTGTATGCGCGTGTGCACCATCAACGTGGTTTCACCGAAATAGATGGCCGAACAGATAATACGTTGAACAAACTTCACGTTCACAAAATATGAGCGCGCGTTAGTATGTACATATATGTTAGTACCTATATGCATAATATACATGTATATGCCTACTATGTGCGCAAAATGTGTGTCGACCTTTTCGTTGTCCAATAATTCCCGACTACCTTGCCATCGAGCCGATCGCGCGAAGAAGAGAATGTTACAAAATCAGGTACCACAAGTTGAACACCGACGAGTGTACGGTCGGCTTCGCGAATGTTCCCCGGCAATGTATACACCGATAGCCGGAATATCTCAGTATTAATTGCTTCGCACGAGCGTGCATGCCCGTAGAGACTATGCCCTCCTTTGACTACTCTTTGCAAGGTAACCGAGCCACGATGTGCCGTAGTTTATCTTTATTCCGATCATTTTTTTTCCTTTAACACGAAAACGAATAAATTGGACCGCGAAAGATCGAGAACAAGTGAATCAATTTTCGTTTCATTCCTTTTATATGTACGCACGATATCAACGACAAAAGGTTGCAACAATAATCCTATTTGTTCGACTCTATACATAATACGACATCGTTCGCACGAGTAATGGCGCATCGAACAAGTTCAACGAACTATCCGTCGAAAATCCTTTCGTGACCGGATTAACATCGACTTCGGCTTACGCACGCTACTTTTTTCTTCCGCCATTCAATCGATTCACTTTCCACGGCGTTCCATTAGGTTCGTGGACTCTCTCGGTGCTGAGACGAGCGATCTCGTAACGGTTTGGACCACGACGATACTCAGGGGCCGATCGGTGCTTGCGGGTAAACCCCCATAGGCGTTCGCAAGAGCGCGGATTATGGATACAGGTTCATGGGGGCATCCGCACGGTTAGTTTAAATATTACTGCACCGAAAGAGTCGACTCTCTCGCTACAACGCAGCCTGAACGAGTATATGAACATATTACTGATACAACAAAGAGAGAAAAAAGTAACAACTGCATACAAGCGACGATATTAGACATATAATTAAAAAAAAAGCCTATCCGTGTTATTAGTTTGGAAGTTTGTTTCATGTCGCGCGAGATTAGTTCGAACACTCGACGCTTGGGTAGCGAAAGAGCTCAACTGTGTGAAGCGTAAATAACACCTGTTGTTCGACCCATTCTCTTTGTGCCAACAGAATGTTCGCGCGATCGTAGAAGAACATGATGGAACTCCAGTTCGATTGGACCTTATAAAATAATTTACCCCGATAGATAGACATCACGCTTTTCTTTCCTGTCCGTCGGATTTTAAAATCGTTGGAACGTCGTTTAATAATAGAACGGTTACAGTGACATCGACGTTTACGATGCTGCTCGTTTGCGGCGCTACGAGCTTCGATCACGCACGCACACGGAAAGAACACATCCGACGAGAGTGTAGACGCAAAATCAGTTCTACAATCGATTCGCCAAATTAAAATTGGAGGAACGAGCCCAGGGAACCGGAAAATGGTGTCCCCTATCCCCGTTCACACATGCACGCACACATATACATTTCGTTCGTTAGCTTTGTCACCGTCAAGTAAAACAACTTGGAAAAAACAACGCGGTTATAAGTATATATTAATACAAAGAGATACGAGTTACGCGGAGATTGGTTCCTTTTTCTCGACGAGATCTCGCAACGGATCGCAAGTAACGATGAAAAGACGTTTTCCTCCCCTTCCATCCTTCCTTACAGCCTCTATTTTAAACCTTCACAGGATTTCTGCCGCGTAAGCGCGAGAAAACTTGCTCGCTTTGCGATAAGTTCACATTCGCGAATCACACGATGACACACTTTACGAATTTTCTAAAACGTCACTTAGCCTTCTCAATTTAAAATAGATATCACAAAAGGAAATACTCGTTAGGAAAACAGATGCTCTGCTGGGCATTTAGAAGGAAGCGATAAATTTCAATGTAAAATCGTAATATCAAACAAGAGAACGCGTGTGCCATTAAATGTGAAACTTATACATATGTGTCAACTAGGTGACCAATTAAAATCTATAAAATTAAATGGCGTTAGAACGTTCGACACGGCTTATATATTGCAAGCCTTGTTTGGAAAATAATTAAAAAAAAATCGAACACCGTGCATTCATCCTCCTAACGTGTTGCAACATCGAGACCCACTTTTACCCACGTTTAAACCCATCGAAACACTATTTACCTATACACACGTATTACCTATGTTGTAACTACATGTAGAAACATTGATCGTCAAAAACATCAAGATTACGCGAAATTAACAAGCGACCGGAAGAACGATTTCTCCGTGTCGTAAAACATCTTTCGTATATTTTGTATTTTTGTTTATCTGAAAGAACGTGTTTAAAGAGAATCTTTCCAAAGTGTTACACGTGTCTGTTTGTCTACTTTAATGTATCGAATGCTAAGAGAGAAACTTCGAAGTGCACTAATGGGTTGTAAACACGTTGTGCCTATGACGACTATTTAAAAAAGTGTGTGCATAACGTGTGACAGAGGCCACGCTTTTTATCCGTGAAATTCATCATGGTAACATCGTGTTTTCGGTATACACCTCCACCCCATTTGCCCGGGAGTTGCGCGGAGAAAATGTCCGATTTAACACTTTAACTGACACGCGATGGACGTGTCGCACGTCGTGTATATTGCACTGTTAGAAAACCACGACGATACTAATTCAAGTATTCAAAGTGCAACGAATCGAACGGTACGCGCGTTACACGCGCCCTTGCAAGGAAGAATTAAATACTTATTAACAGTCGAAACATGACAACGCAAGTCACACCTTATGGATATGTCCTGTAGCGAAACACGATGTAATTAATGTATTCCCTAAGAAAAAAAAAGGAGACCCCTTAAACGAATCGGAAATGCAGATTTTTCATCGACACGATATTGCACGAAAAGATTCCAGTTGTATCCAACGGAGATAAAAAATAAACCCTATTCAGTACTATACGATTAAACTATACGCTGTTTTGTTTTCTTATACATGGAACACTGACGCGACATCGGCGCAAGCATGCTCGCGAGAACGAAACCGATTGAGCACTGTTTTGCGTTTAAAGATATAATATGTTCAACACGAAACGGTCTCGAGCATTTTTTACTTTTCTTCCTTTTTTCTTTTTTAAATATCGGAACGGTGAATTCCGACTGAGTTAATATCGAGCCGGAGAAATATGTGTTACACGACGTGAAGCGATAATTCAATACCACACTGAAAAATTCTTCGAGTGTTACGCGGGTAATAATGTGTCGCACGCGCCAAGATAACGTTATCCTACAGACAAAGAATGTTTCGTGTGCATTCTCAAACAGTATTTTTAGCACACGGAATATTGTTGATTGTGACTCACAAAGTGTTATAACGGTTTGGTTCGTCTCGGCAATCGTCAACGGAAAAACGACTCGACGCATCCGAAAGTGCAGATACATGTACATACTCGTGGACTCAAATGATTCGAATTCCTGGATGATCATTGCCCGGTATTGGACACATCGTTCGAGACACCGTTAGACGTTTAGTTCCGAAATTCTCGATTCAACGAACACGATGATCGAGATCAAAAAATCTCTAACAGCATCATATCTTTTTTCAGCTTTTGTTTTGGTACACGCACGCGCACGCGTCTCTAGAATAGGGACTTCCGTTCCGTTTAACTCATGAACGAATATAACACTATAAGATTAGCATTTGGGCCCGTCACATTTGTTTTGTAGTTTTGCCTGTTTATTTCTTAGCGAACCTTTGCATATTTTTTTTTCTTATGGAAGAAGATATTCTATCGGCGGAGTTCGTTCCGTCTTATCTCGCGATTCGACGATAAAAATTAGCTTACTTGCGTTTGCTATCTCACAATCAGCCCTTAAACTTATGTACATATCTAACACTGTTTTGGTAAATATCCGCCTAACGTTGTTACGTATCGATCGAGGAGTGTGCGAAATTTCGGAATATCATTTTTCTGATCGTTCGTGCTGTCCGTTGGTTTGTTGGACAATTACGGTTACTCGAATGAACCATGAAATGTGTTCTTTCTTTCTTTCTTTCTAATCAACCCACGGAAATACCAAATAATTCAGAACATATTAACATTAAGCAAATCATTATTCCGCGTTTCTCACGGTACCGATCGAGTCTAACGGTCTACGCGTTATCGTTCATCTTTTTATCTATAATACGCGTCTTAACGATTCCATATTCACAATATTTTCTCGCCATTTACAAACGATTTTCTTCTCCATTTGTTTCCCCTCAGTGCGTTTAACAATCATTTCCCAATTTTGCGCTCTTCTCAACTGTCACGTTTCATAATGCCCGCCACTTTCGATTGGAATGGATTATACACATATTCGTAAATTATATAGATATAGATAGATAGATATATGTATATATGTATATGTAAAAAAAAACGTTGCTGATACTGCGTCTGAAGAAGCCTTTTACAAGCCCGCAAAACAGAACGAATCAATGAATGAACTAACATCGAACCGAATACTCTATGTTTGTGTGAGTAATTTGCCGGTTTCGTTCTATCGTACTTAAACCGTGTAAAATATTTTTTCATTCTTTTCTTTAGGAACTTATAATACTACTCGTGGCGTACGACGTCCTGACTTTTATCCTGATGTCACGTCGGTCCGATGAAGGCGGGCCTCTCGTTCTTCTTATTGTAACAAACGATCGCTGCCTAACTTCGAATACGATCGATGAAAATACACCTATATTCACAACGTCGACCGAACGAATCTCGATAGATCTCCCCTTCACGGTTAATCAAATGCTCTTGTCACTTGAATTTCACAAGCTGGAAAACTAACGGCGACTGCGACTATATGTATACGTACTTCTGTTTGAAATTATTCCTGCTACAAAAAGATTAACTATATATATATTCTGTTACGATGCTACGTGACCGGCGGCAAGATTAAACAAGTAACCTACGTTTCTCGCAGTTTCGAGTGGAATGTCAGGTTCGCTTAAGTAACGTTTTATATAGTTTAGTATACGTATGCATGCCCATAGCTTTCCGATTATTCGAAGAAACGCAGGCCTAAGAGCGTTTCGTTGAAAACAGTTTCCTCATGATCGAATATTTTTCGTTCGATTAATAAGGTAAGGAGTTTATTGAAACCCGCACGACGATCGAATGCGATCTCATTTGAATTAAGGATATGCGCCAGGACGATACCCACTACAATAGTTAGACCGGGCTATCTCGTCGAAAGACAGTCTCATCCATCTGTCAATTAGTCATACACAGAGACAACGAACATTTTCGCACAATAGATCTTCTAAAAGCATTTCTAAAGATTTTTCTTTTAATAGGAATTGCATGTCTGGCATATCGTTTTCCTAATACACGCAGGATTCCGTTTTTCTTATAACAACCCCCCTCCCCCCAGCCTTTCACTCCCGCTTTGATTCGTTTCATTATAGATTTTATTGTTTCTTTAACGCATGCTTGTTTTTATCTCCTCTTTCTCCCTTTCGCCACTTTTTTCTCGAGCACCCTTTCTAAGATTTTATAAGTTATCACAGATGTTTTGTTCTCGATTTATCGCCGCCCCTTTTACCTATAGCCCACTCGGCATAACTAACAGGGATATTATCGTTATATTATCACTCCCTGTGTTATTTTCATCTCGACCATTTCTTTCTTTCTTCTTCTATTATGTATGTATCTCTTCATCGCTCTCTTTGTATGATCTCTCGGTAAAGCCATAACGATATTATGATCACAGCTCTCGTTCTTGGCATTACGCGCAAGAGTACACGATTCACACTAAGGCCTGCCTTAGTACAAAAATATACATTCGCTTCTTAAAAAATAGATCTTATAGCATTCTGTACTGCCTAGCGTTCGTTTGATATTTTACAGTATTTTGATTCTTGGCAGGCTCTCTTAACGGTTAATATTTATCGGCCACGAGAACCGCCGTCGAGTGAGCTTTCTTTTTGTTTCCTCTTTTACGGGGGCGCTTATCCGATCTACACACTAGCTGCTGGTGCACCATCCCTTTGTTTTATTTGTAACTTTTTTTACGACGCGCATATTCATAAAATGGTGTTCGCGTGGCTCAATCAGGGGCGAATCCGACGACGAGGGCCGCGAGCTTAGACGGAAAGCTAAGACGTAGAGAGGAAACAGTTAGACGAGTAACAATCGAGATAAGCGTTAATCGGCAATAGGTACATCGATGTGAACAAATTCGTTCCGACGTGATTCGCGAGCGATGCTTTCCGTTTAGCCGGGATCGTCCTTGGTTTATGAATATGAGGTCGGTCGTGTGGCTAAACGTGCGGGCCGCCTAACTTTTATTATACCTTTTTCCCGGTAGGTTCAGTCTTATGTTTGGTTTGTCGTTCGCAATTATATCTATGCGCGATATATGATGCGCTTTATAGTTGGGTTGTGTCCATTTGTTAGGCGACCGCACGAATGCCTCTTTCAGTTTCCTACACGGCTTGGTACACAGGATTCGCAGAGATGGTACTACGTATCACCTGATTATTTTGTTTGTTTGTTGCTATTTTACTCATTTGGATATCTTTCGTTCTTACACATCAGAACGCATTTTATCTTTCGATTAATTCCGTTCTCTCTCATACGTTTATCATTTCGCAACGTCATAATATGTTCTTGTTCTTTCACACTGATCTCTCTTTCTCTCTCTCTTTAGACTCACACGCCGGGCACCGCTGCCCGCGAGTATGTATACTGTTTACGCGGGTCTTCGATCGATTAAAAAAAATAATAATAATAATAAAAACGACAAAAAAATACACGAGCAGAATTTGTAAAAAAAAAAGAGAGAAAAAAAACTTACAATTAGTAAATAATATCTGGCCCGTCTGCACAGCGTCAATGGTCAGCGAACGCTGGTTCGCGAGCTTTACTTTTTTTCTGTAGTAACGAATAACCGTTGGTTCTATTTTGTAAGAATTTGGTGATCTAATAAATACACACGCGCGGAATACGAAATGAAAGGGCACGAGCATACCTTAATTTGTCAGTCATTTTTTGGCGAGAAACAGGCAGGTGTTCCAGCGGATCGCCGCAAAATGTTCATTAAGGTCTCTACGATTATTTTCTTTAATGGTGGCTGTCGCGTATTAGATATTTTTTCGGCAAATTTATTCTTTACCGCGACTCAGGTACATATTAAGGCCCGTTCATCTTGTATAACAGTTTAAATCGTTTAAAGAAATAGGTTCCTCATATTTTGTGCCTAGCTCTCAATCGAACCTTCATTATCTTTCTCACCCCTCCAATAAACGCCTATATATTACTTTGCTCTTTATGTCGCACCTAATCTTTCCATCCTTCCTTCCTTTTCTTTTTTCCTTTCTTGTTTTAAATTCGGACGCAACTCCGCGATTTTTGCGCGTGTCCAACATTTTAAACGCATGAATGTATATGTACAGAACCACATGTAAAAAAACAATGGTATACGTGACTACAAGTACGATACACGACGATGTAATAATTATACAAGGACTCGAAAAAAAGTAAATAACCTCTCAGAATAATAATCTGTATACGGTTGTTATTTTGGTATTTTTCTTTGTGTTGTAGATCGTTTTCTTTCCCTTGTTTCGTTTTCGTTTCTTTTCCATTTTTCCTTTTATGTTCGAAATCGTCATTATTAATCGCACGACAGAAATAGATGCATGCGGCATCCAAATATTAATGTTTAAAGTTCGATAGATAATACAGATATACATACATATACACATACATGATCGACACAACTAAATACCTGATTTTTTGTATAGATAACCTATAATTGTGTTCGGTCTCGGCGGTCACTAAGAGCACGGTGAAGAGACGGTACTTGGAGGTCGCACAGTTCTTCATTAAAACTTGATATCTTTACTTTTTTCGTTTTGTTCTAACGCGACACGCGAATTTTGTATACGTGTGTATATCTATTCATCTGCTATGTACCACCAGATCAACCGCACTCTTGCCGGCACACATTCATTTAACATTTGTACAAGAGCGTCCGATTGGTTTTGGTATTAAAAATAACCTCGGATCGCTGTTCGACTTCTTATTTGTGAGTGCATCTTTGTATTATCTGCGCAACTCGATCGTAAACTCTGCTTCACGAAGTCTAGCATGTCTTTTTTTTTTCTTTCTTTCAAATCGTTTAATAAATCTTTCCTACACAGCATGCTCTTGGCGCTCGCTTCGATCTAAATTTTCCATGGAATTGGAAAAATATCTGTTTAACATGTTCTACTTACATACATTTGGAATTTCGTTACGCTTCCCAGTGGAACATCGCGAGACCGGACCTTTCGCTTCCTCTTCTATAGTCCCGTTCTTCTTTTTCTCTTCATTTTGGTACAATGATCGGCCTCTCATTCGTAGTAGTATATTGCCTTCACATTATGGAAATTCAGTTTTCCTGCGATATCAACAGGCATGCGTCACATAGAAGGCCCTGCTTTGAAGAAACCTCGATCGTCTTGCGATACTCTCCATTCTTAGTCATCTACCAAGAATATTGTTATACTCGTATATTACATATACATTTTTCACTAATATTCACGGATGAGAGGAACAATCATTAAATTGTTATATTGTTCTTATTCTGATCGTTTTAAGATCACCACTGTTAGCAATAAAACGTGACTCCATCACATTACGGTTTCTCATGCGAAAAACCACCAACAAAAACTGTCTCATTCTCCATTTTGGTAAACAAAACTAGAGATGACATACTTAATTTAGGTAATCCCATTCGCAGACTCAAGAAAGACGCAATGTTCGACTATGGTTTATCATGTCCTCATGAGCATCGATAAAATCATTGTAATGGAGAACGTGTGTGCGCTTTTACCCTTGCCACTTACACACTGGAACTGTGTGACCCTTACCTGATAGCAACGTTGTATCCATGAATTACTGATTTTAAACTACGAATTACAATTCGTCGTTCTCGGAAAAACAATTCTTATCGAAAATTAAAAAATATAACTTTGTAACTTTACTTCTGAGAATGCCCCAGAAATTGTTGATGATGTCAATCGGTGATGTACGGCGTTGGGGAGTTATGTATTCTTCAGGTAAATCCAATAGCTATTTCTGGTCAGAAAGGACCAACGGCATGATAACTTCCCTGCTATCACCCGCAGATGGATCTTTTACGACTGCAGGTAAATCTGCATCGCTCACAAGTTCCCAATGACACCCCATTATTTCTTGTATTTCCTAATTAAAAGCGAATTGAATGTTTTATAGACGAGCGAAATGATAATACACTTTATTCAGAGTGTTATTAAGATCAAAAGCGTATTCACAAGTAACAATGCTGGGCACAAAAACTTACATGTAGGATGGTTTCAGGCTTACGCCAAGGTTCATTGTCTGATGCAATGTATCTTTGTGCAAACATTAATGATTTAAGCGAGCATCCTCGTAGGCGTGCAATAGCTAATAAGTTTTCTTGGTGATATTTGTGGCCTATGAATACAATCTCCACAAGATTGGTACACTTCCATGCAGCTAGTACTAACGGATCGGGGCTGCGGCAAAGTATAAAATACACTCGTTAATAATATAAAAAAGAAAAAACATTACACAAAATCTAGCAACATCCTACCTATCTGGATCGTAAGTTTCCGGTATATCCCTCGTTATAGGTTCCATGGAATCAATCCATATTAAAGATTTGAAAGTATGTGAATACCACCTTGATATCCCATGCAATGCTCCTATGTTAAGGGTTTTACAAAACAACACTTTCAAGTGTGTAAGAGGCATAGATCGACGAAGTATGCCTGTATCTAACATTTCAATGCCAACATAAGAGTGTATAAGATTTAATCTCAACTCGCATCTTGGGCTGCAATTAAAGAGTTCCAATTAGCTATCTTCCTCCACGTTTCATCGAAATTATAGCGGATAAACTATACTAGCACTTACTTTTTGTAAACAAACGTACGCCAAGCACTGTCAGACGTTCCTAAATACCGGTAATTCCAACCGTGTACATGAATTACAAGCCTTTCCATACGACCGCTATCCAATGCTTTCAGCAACGAATCATTTACAAACTCGTAATCTAGGGTTAAAATAGACAATCTGATGAACGGATTGAAAATCCTTTCGTAATCGAGTTCCACAAAGTTATGTTTATTAGGATCGTCTCTAATAGACGCCAAACCAAGGGTCGTCAAATGCTTGGCATGATGTTGCGAGACAAGCTTCAGAATTGTACCGATAGACGTTCTTATGTCTATGCACCCTAAACTCAATGCTTCCAAACGATTAGATGTCTCAATAATTTTGACGAGTGATTTTATCAACGGTGTAATATATCCTTCGGTGTCATCATCGTCTTCGCACGCGAACATACTACTGGTAGATTCCAAAAACAATTTACGAAGTTGCCTGTTACAATTCAGCTTCTTCAAGAGAGCTAACGTTTCTTCTGCAGAATGATTTGGTATGTCACAGCGAATCGTAACATCTTCAACGCTAAGACCAAAGTTTTCCGCCAAGCATCTATAAGGAGACAAGAAGAAAAGAAAGATATAGAAATAATTCTGGCGGAGATACGTAGAGTGTACGAACGTCTAATATCTAAATAATATTATATACCGAGCCCACGATATACTGTCTTCGTCTCTCAGGGTGAATGTGATTTGTTTCCAGAAGCGAGGATGAAATAAAGCATAATTCCAATTTCTGCAGACCTATACAAATCAATGCCAACAATTAATTTCCACGAAATTCATCTTTAAATCGTGAAAATCATTTCTGACATGACAGCTGTGCGCGAACAGGTGCCTCAAGCAGGGCACATAAACAAGCAATAAAGTCACAATGACGTGACAGAAGTAACGTGTACGGCAATTGATTAAAGTACGCAATATAAATCGAACGAAGGAAAAAAAAAGGAAAGAAAACGAGACTCGATATACATGTTTGATTACCCACTGTGTCAGGTCAGAATTTGAACGGCCTTGGGGGAGAGAACAAAAAAATTCAAGAATACCTGGGAGGCTCTTATCCGGCAGTTACATGGTAAATATGAGAATATTTCCTGCAGGATGATACTAGGTAGGTTATCCCAGCACGGATTATTGTCCTCTTGCGCCATTTCTGTCGTATGATTAGCACCTTTGTAGGACGAACAGCTGTTTGCCTTTACCGAAGACAGCTGCCCCTCGCACTTTCTTGACGTTGCCTTCTCTGTCGCGTCACTCTCTATCGGATTTTTTAACTGTTCCAAATATACAACACCCCCATTTTCTGCACGTATCATGTTTAATCTGTATTTAGCGACCTATATCCTGTGTTTTCTGGTATCCTTCGGACTTGGCCGCCCGTTTTCTTTCGCGGTGAGCCTCCTCCACGAATCAAAATAAGAGCCTGACGTGTATTGCGCTCTACTCGCAACTTCCCAACCACTTCTACTGTCGTTCGCGTATGTATGCTTGTACGCATGGTACGCATCAAATTCGTCTTTCCGATTGGCCAAACGTGTACGCATGTCAACTGTGTACGCTTATAACGTTTTGACAATACGTACAGTACCGGCCATAATTATTCGGACTATCGAAATGGTTTTTCTTTTTCATCCTTTCCTTCGTGGTAGATCTCTGTGCTTTAGGTTTCCTTACTAAAGAATGAACGTAGGCACATTTTCAATGGATATACGTTTGTAATTATTTTTCAGAAGTGTTGCTGCGGTTTGGAACGCACAGCCTCGAATTAGATTTCTGATTTTCAGTATCTTGAAGTGTTATGCAGATATATAGTTAGATACGAAATTCTTGGAGATTAATTGAAATTGTAATTTAAAATAGCGATGAAAGTATGCAAAGCGTGAATTGACGCGCTATGAGAAGCGCAAATTATCAGTTTAAGTATAATATATATATTCTTCAATGTATGTCACTAATAAACTTGGGAATTTGGTTTACATTAACAAATAACCATAAACTATGTTAATAAATAACAATAGAACGACTGTTCAAGCAATTGACACTATGGAAAGCGATAAAGAAATCGTGTTCTATATAACAGTTGTCCGACTACTTGTGCCCGGTACTGTATATTAAAAGTCGTATATATCACAGGAAAGAGATGCGTTTTCGCAATTTAACAACGTTGTTCTTTAAATCTTCTGGTTTTCCTTTTTCTTTTAAACTCATATATTTATCAATTGATCGGCCAGAGAATGTTGTGTTATCTATGTAACGTAAGGCGTATTATAATGATTAATAAATGTAAATACATATAACAATACATATTTTTTTTCATCGCTCTGAAAGTTATCGACAGATTCAACAGTAATGATATATGTATGTAGATAAGCGCTGTCGTATCAACCGTAAAATGGCAAAACGTTATGACACATACCGAGAAGCTGTAACGTTGCATATATCCAAACCTGTTAGAACAGATCGTTTCCTATGCCGTTGGCAGGCTTTTGAACCACAATTCCCACAAATTCGATGCAGTCCCTGTTACATGCATGTCATTGCAGGAGCCTGGCGCCTATAATATAACAGAACCTGCTAGAATAGATTAGCGCGAGAAATCTAGCAGATCCTGCTAATGATAAAAGATATTTAAAATCTAACTTTTTCCGAAGTACGAGTGTTTAGGAATAAGGAAAACTATATAAATGTGATAGGAATGCAGTCGCTTTTTCATCCTTTTTAAGATTTAATTCATTTTATTTATATTATATTTACATGACATTTTTAATCATAATTTATTTCTTATGTATTATGCATATGCAAGCCCATATATGCATCTACTATGTATACTATATGTACATAATACATATATGATAAGTGAGCCTCCGTGTTGGCGCACTATCTAATGTACCAGTGCACCGAATCGAGAGTTCTTCCTCGAAACGTTTTTTTCTTTTTTATTGTGAGAGAAATCTCGCATAAGACACCCCGGTCTGACAGGGGTAGAGTCGGATTCCTACCGACTAAACCCCTCACGGCGGGCGTCCTACGCGATACGGATGGAGACGGGGAAGTCAATCTGCATTTGTGTTAACCTATAACAAGCATTTTTATTACTGGAACACATTAAAACCACACCGCGCTTCAGTTATTTACATGAGTTTATTAAGTACATGAGTTTTAATATTCTGATTATATATGTAATACAAAACTAACCCCCCTTACAGACGCGGACAGTCTTTATTTGACATCATAATACAATATGTATTCTTCTCTGTGCATCTCTTTCAATTATAGTGCTATTTGTTTTACAGGCTACAACTAAAACCTGAGAAGGAGAAGACGTTTCAGGAATATATCCAGGAAGAAGAGGCCTATGAAAAGATGAATACAAAAAAAAGATAAAGACATTTGCAACGTTTTAAATTAGTACTTGTTGAAGCATCATTTAATACATCCATTTCTAGTTGCAGGTGGAAGTTTCACTAAGCAGATGACATTGCATGCTTCAACGGCTTTAATCTCGAGGTATGAATCGTAACATTCTGTATAAAAAACAGTCATAAACGATTTATCCTGGAAACCATTATTTCAGGAGAGAATATTGGGCATTAAAATATGAACTGGAGGATTCAGATCACCCAAATATGCAGCAAAACAGCAGTACGGCATTAGCAAATGTACAGGTCAGGTATTCTCCCACAAAATACTGAGAATGAAGAATGTATTCCTCAATTTGTTACATGTCTACGGGCATTTTGTTATATATATTAATTTTTCCAGGAATCTGTATCAGAAGTATCGCACAAAGTATATGAATAAGCACGCTGGCCTTAGCCCAAATGCAGTGAAGAAGAGGAATCATCACAATAACGAAGAAATGAACAAAATACTAGCAGTGACAATTTTGAAATCCGATTAATATACTCTTATTGATTTAAAATCATAAACAAATGTAATTTAAAATTTCTTCTCTTTATGTTTGCACTGCTTACAATCCTCATTTCAAACATTTAACTGATAGTATTTTGTTTACATGCATTTTATTAATGGTATATACTAATATATAAGGAATATATTGCAAACCGTTTCTGTAATTTAACAACGCAAATATGATCCAAATTATATCGTGTTTAGTCTCATTTAAGCATAAAAACGCCAAGAATATCAAAATCAAATTTGCAGAACAAAATGAATAAGTATAAAAAAGTTTCATCGTTGCATTAGTGTTGTCTCACAGATACAAAGGCATTTATGTAATCTTTTACACGCTTTCTTACTTTTCTTTCACTCGCTGGCCCTTTCTCTGGCCGTCGATGAAACTTTGCAATTGCTCATTCTTTTGTTATGAAACGTATTCCCAGACATTAGTGACATTATTCCGATGGAAATGAGTCCAAAGACGACATAATTTGGATCACATTTCATTATTGAATAAGTGGGGCATAATGCATTGTGTACAGTAAATGGGCGAGTCTTCGAGAACCCCAACGTCTATCGGCCTGACCGTGGTAAGTTTTCCTTTCGGCAAAAGGATCGGGTGGATTGTGGCCACGGTCGCCGGATTTGACGCCCTCAGACTTTTTCCTCTGTGCGTTACGGGTAAATACGGTAATACGACGTACGTAAACAAAGCCTACTCGATTGAAGAGTCTACCGGTCACCCTCAGGTAGCGACTGACCTAGGGGTGACTTCGGTGCGGACTCTGCCGATCGCGCCCGAGTTTAGCCGAGCCGAGCCAAAGTCGCCAGTTCGCCCATTCTTACAACCCAAATCGTATCTCAGAGCTGTCTCTCCAATCTTGCCAAACCTAGCGCCCCCTACAAGACTTTATACCTTCACCAATAGTTCATAGATGACGCGTGTATCAACTTCTTGCGGTGTTGCCATTTACACTGTTCGCGCGCGCACGGGTTCCGAGTTACGTGTAGAGCCTGTATATATATATGTATTTAAAATTTATAAACACATGTGAATAAAAATACATAATAATATTTTTGTAAAGAGCTCATTTAAATGCCCCAGTATAAGCGCTTCCATTTGAAATCTAAATGCCTTAACTGTACAAAACCTTCTTTTCTGCCGCCAACCTGCTTTTTCCGTTGATGGCAGGTTTTGTCTCGAGTTCACCGCCGATCTGCGGATACTGCTGTATGTATATGGGTCTGTGCACAGGCTCTGTTCACATTTGTCGCAATTCTGTTACTATTCTGTCTTTAGATGGCTATCTGGGAGATTTCTCAAAGCCTGGATGATACGTAGGGTGCGTGAAACATATATTTCGAGTACGCAAAGTTTCGACGAACATTCTCCAAATCGAAATATTAATGCAAATAATTCCATTACTCGTTCCTTTTCAGCGATGCTATCTTTCAGGTTGCTCGTTTTTTTTCTCCAGCGAACAAGGCACCAAGAACGTGTTCTGAGGCACGTAGTGAAAAGAGCCTACCATGGTCATTGGCATTATTCCTGATTTGACTAACGTGGTGTATTTACATTGGAGGGTGTATCGTGTGATTGGCCCGGCTGGTGTGACGCGCATCTGTTGACGTTCCATCAAAACAAAGCACGGTTGCGCGTCTCGCCGAGCATTTTACCACGGTGATTCGGTGCGAACGCGTCGTTCCTGTGCTAACGTGAAAGCAGAAAAGTGTCAGTTGAGATTGCCTGTGCGTGAGGTATTATTGGTTCTTTTAAAGTGAGTAAGTGCGTCGGCAGCGATGTCGTCCACCGTCAAATTCACCTCGGACGAGAGTTTGGGCGGTAAGTGTAGAGATTCGATTCGAGCAGCTGTCAGACGACTGTTGCGGCCATTTCGCGTGCTGCGGCTGACGCGTAAACAAATGCAATCCTGCTCCGTTTTACGTCGTAGGTGTAATTGTTCGTAAGACATGATACGCCGCATATTCGCAATAGCGATATACGCTTCTTTTGAAATGATTCGAGTACAATGTTACAATTGTCCCGGCGTTGAAACTACGCACTTTGATTTTCAAAGATTTTGGCGCGGTTGTCTGTTTCTAACCTGGGCTGCCGGTCTCCGTGGAAGTCAATTGTTTAGGGCTTGTGATATTGCGTTTCTGTTTTTTTGCAAATTGACTGCTGCTCGATTTGAACGCAATACCTGCGACAATTAACGTTTCTTCGATTGTCACGATTATCTTTGGTTTTATGAAATAAAATTCGATTCTTCTTTAGGAACTGGAATTACCAGAATTTGTATATCGTGCAATTATATTACTCGTAATTCGTTCAAGCGTTTTTTTGGAAGACATCTGATCCCATTACATTTATTTCACGACAAAACCCGATAAGTGTAGAGGCTGGAGATACATAGTAGCGAGAATTTCGATAAGGTAGTGAAGGATCGATGTTCACTCCGAATTGCTCGAAATAATCGAGATAGTCTCGTGCACAAAATTTTGTCCGAAAATATTGCTTAGAGTTCAACAAAACGGAGTCGATTGTACTTCGTTTTATACCTTTTTTTTACTAAACCATTCATTTAATAATCTATAAAATTAGAATTGCTCTGTAACGCTCGGTTGGCTGTCTACCGCAAAGGAATCACGTAATGAAAGGTAAAGAACGAGCACAGGAAATATAATTCTCCATGCCCCTTAACGGTGCAGGGAATTTTGCAGCTCCACTCGTCTATGCGTGAAACCTAGTTTCGGAGCATTCGTTCATTTATCATTTAAATTTACAGCGTTCGCTTCACGATTCGCAAACGTTCAATTTACTTGGCGGACAATTGGGTCAGTGTCCTATAAATGCTCGAGATGTTTTGGCCAATTTAAAAGGATCTTAACGAAGGTGGCAGTCGGCCAAGTTCAGGGTCGGTTCTCTTCTCGTGTTTTCTCGAACGGCGAAGATCCATAGTCTGGAGAATCGCGAGGAAACGTATACGTGATCAATGTCAGGGAATCATCATCGAAGTCATTACCGTGACGCAACGTTTTTCCCCCTATCACGAACAACAGGTATCGCAGCGTGCATCTAGGAAGGAACGATAGCCTTCGTAATAAACATAGTTGCTGTTGGTTAAATTTAGTATCCACGAGGCGATTGTATACAGACCGGACGTTTCATACGCTACGAATTTATCGTTTCTCGACAAAACAGTATCTCCATAAATAGAACCTCACAGGAACGTGGTTGAATGACGTTGCAAGGCATTGCATACTGTTTAAAAAGAGAGGCGAAATCGACCTGTTACACAGTCGTTGTCAGTGAAAATCGTGCAGATTGTATTGTAAGAAACATCAACTCGGTGCAATTATAAGATAAGGGATTTGGCCGAAAATCAATTACCCTGTCTATACCTGAATACTCGAACGTAACTGGTACTGAATGTAAACGAAAAAGAACGAACATTATTCTTTACTGAAGAACAAAATTCAATACTTTTCACGATGCATACCTGTATATCTTTCACCGCGAGCGACTGTAGGAAGTGCGGCATTAATAGGTAACGTCCTGAAACCCGAGTCACGACACGACCTTACTATCCTATACCTGGCGAACGGGGCTGCAACTTGGTATCTGCACCTGTGTTACTTTAGCCAGGTCATTTGGGGCTGCCTTACTCGCCTACCGGGATTACTTTCTTTTATTCTTTTTTCACCTGTTGTTTGCCACAAGGAATCCAAGAACTGACGAACTGAGTAACCTACATTCTTGAAGGGGCCCGACTATCCCAACATTCCCAGACAATTTTAGTAAACGAATGTATTGGGACGATAATTTATTTATTTATTTTCTTTACTTATTACTCGTGCTATTGCCGCGTGAGCATTGCCAACCGTAAGGAATGATTGTATACACGGGAGAAGATTTTGCTGGACACACTGTACTCAGAATACTATTTAAATTGGAGATTAAGAGGCTGTTATATCGTCGACCTGCATGCACCGGGACCGTCTGATTGAAACGATGGACGGATGAAAGGGGAATACGCTTCTGTCTATTTTTAACCGTACCGCTCGTTGGCGGACTTTAATTCAATTCATTAAGGCCACCTACCCGCCGTGATTTTGCGGCACGTGACGCTTCCTGGCCATTTTCGTGCGTTCGTCTCGCTTTTTTCAATGGGGTCCCCGTCTCGTTAATACTTCGTAGAAAATGAAAGAGTACTGGCACACAGTAATCGTTGAATCTAATCAAGCGATTTTACTCCGTAATCTATATCATTCGAGACTCTGCCGACAACACAGATTTTGTGGAGGATAGATGCCGGAGCGTGCGTAGAATTAATCGCAGCAGAATTATTCTTCGCGAAGAAACTAACGGGTCCACATCATTTTCTATACGCACAATTCGTTCAAATCTTCAGGTTTTCGTTTAAATCGACTCACGCAATGCTTCTTTCTTCCACTATCGATATGTTGTCTCAGCTAATTATCCTCTATTTAGCATTTCAAATAACCCTGGCACACCTACGGATCCAGTAATGCACGAATCATCACGCTCTGTTCGTTTCCTGAGCTCTCTCCTGCTCCGAAATTATACGCAGTGGATAACTTTTTCGTCCGCCAAGTCCATCAATGGAAATTATTAAGAATAACACGATGGCCGGCGCCATCGACGAAGTCATCTTCTTCGCAGTCCGGTGCATGCAATTGCTAACAATATCCACGGCAGTTGAGTGTTTGTTCAAACGTGTTTGCGCAGGAAAATATGAAGGTGAAGAACGAAGTCACACTGTTTTCGTCGTTCTGTGCGTCGTTCATATAATCTACACACCGCGTACACGCTCCTTCGTTTCCTTTCAAAGGAAGATCAGTTTATATTTTTTCGTATCACCACATCGGTGAAACACATTCCCGCAGGTTCCAATAACCAATTCGAGACAGATAAATTACTTAATCTTATTCCTCGACGGTCGAGCGACGCGTGTCTCGTTTTTTCTTCTTCCTCTTTCGCGAGAATGTGCTTAATTGTGACTTGATAAATTGCACGTAGAGTCTGGTCAAGCTGGACAATTCAACCAGTTGACGCAACCTGCGCATATTTATGCGAACCAGATCATGGGACAGTATGTAACGGCAATTCTCTATTTCGTTGAGATTGAAGCTGTTCTTCAAGCACGATACCATTGCTGATATTGTTGTTTTTGGTAAACGAGAATTTACTTGATTAATCGCGATGCTTTATTTTCGTGACGCTTGAACGTTGTCGAATAAAACAACGATACGAGAGGAATGAACGTCGATTAATCGGTAGTCTGGACGAAAATAGCGCGCACGGCGACGTATTGGGGAATTATTATCATTACATTTACTGTTCGCGATAACAGCGGCATATTTACTTATGCATGCCATGGCTTTATCGCTGCCCACACGGTTGGCAGAGACTTAAATGAAACGGAATAGTAAATGATTTCATTCTATTACTGCCACCGTGTTATCTCTTCGCAGCATGGTAATTAAATTCATTACCCAATATTCTTGTCTCCGTTGCCGTTATGTCGGTCGAAAATTAGCCAAGTGCAGTTTAATCGAGAATGTTATAAGGGAGTAATTTAAATGGTAGCGATACGAGGGGGAGATTAATTATCCTTTTCCATTAATCTCTCCAATTATCTGATCCTTGAAGGTAGAATATAGTTGATGTTGCTGGATTATAAAGAGTTGGAACAGGAGTTTCTGTTAGGAATTAGTTCGACTGTATTCATAGCTTGAACGTGGCTAGGTCATTTAACTTCCCGCGATGTACACATATATTGCAGCAGAGTAGATATGAGATGGGTACGATCATTCAAGACGAACAATCCGAATGAGCATTCTTCGAATCTCGAGAAAAGTTTCTCTCTGTGTTTCATATTTTTCTTAATTAGTCATCCACTCGACATTGTTATACAACTAAATAAACCGTTTACGATGACGTACTATCTATTTGTCCCGTGTGTGCACGTCCGTTGGACAATGCCTTTCGACGATCGATTAATCAATGTTTCTCTATAATTGCTTCCTATTGCAACAGGCGATTCCGTTACCGAGGGGAGCCTTGTACAGACGTTCCCGTAATTCTCTTAATTGATGCGGATAGCGAATCTCCAATGTTCCTTGGAATTCGGGCAGACATAGTTCGAGAGAAGTAATTAGAGTTGGTGTGTATTCGGAGACAGGTTAATGGGAGAACGGGACAACGATCTCCAGCATCGTTGTTGGAAGCTGAGCGTAATTGATCATTAAGCATTTCACGTAACAGAAACCACATCGTTTGTTTGCCGTTTAATTTTTTTTTCTTCGCGGCGCTACTCGAGCGCGCAATCCCGGACACGCGAATCCGCGAAACGATTTAACGGAAAGTTTCACCTGTGCGAGAGGCGCGTTTCTGTGATCGGGGAACGTTAAATGTCGCATCGAATACCATTGAACATCGCAAAACCGATGCTCTTGTTTTTAAAGCAGGCGCATCTGGAAATTACGACGATTAAGAATTAGCACACTGCGTATCGCGTTGGCTTTTTGCAAGTGTACAGATATAACGGAAAATATCTACGATGATTCACCAATCGCTAGATACCACGTGCGACTCTTTTCAACAGTTCTGTCGCTCATGCGACAGTATCTGCTAGAGAAACGTGGGTAATCTAAATGCGTATCGATATCGTATTTCGTTTTTAAATTAACTTGTTCAATCCGTTTGCCCGTGCGATATTTTTGTATTAATGTAAACTGGCTCACCTTCGCGGCTGCCAAAAGGAAAAAGCCAGAGATCTGGAGTTTTGTCGAAAACAGAAGCGAAACCCTTCACTTTTTGGCGCTCGAATAAAATACATATTTCATGCGTTCTTGCACGCGCGATTACTGGCATCTTGCGTGTTTGTGCATCCGCATGAATGCGACTGTCGAATTTGCAAACAATGAAACTGAATCGGATGACACTGGTGACACGTATATTCCGAGAACGATCGATTGAAAATCTTGTTGCACTTATCTCCCGGGAAAGATTGCAATCTCGCGTTACTGTACTTCTGCCAGGATTCTAGCGCACCGCACGTTTTCTAATGACGCAATGCGCTGTACGATAGTTATATGTATATACATATATATCAGAGTTAACGGACCCTGGCCGTGAACCTTCGTGATAATCGACTCGATGATTTCTGAATAATAATCGCGGTCGATCGGATATTTACGCATCATTCTGTCGTTGAAAAATTTCCCACGTGCTTGTTCCTGTCGTTTTTTTGTATTAATGCGCGTTTCCACTCCTTCGTGTCGCACACGGTGCTCCATTTACAAATTCCGTTGCAATACAACGTAACACAAAAGAATGGATGCTATTTACCTTCGTAACAGCGTTAGCATTGCTGCCAGAAATCGATGCAGAAGCAGGCTATGCATACAGCAATTAGAAATGTTGGCCTAGGTCTAACATTGTAACCGCTCGTTACACAAGTTTCCTTAAGTATTTAATAACTGTAGTAACTTGAACAACTTGCTGCGGCTAATGGGTTCTCTCTACCCGGGTCTAGCGAATTGTCAGGTGACAATGATATTCTATTCGTTACTTGCAGAGTCATGGGTGGAATTGAATCCTGTGCCCGACAGGATAACACCGTTACCGTTCAGCAGCGGCGGAGAGGAGTACCTACGGCTTCTCAGGGAAGCGCAAAGGGATTCTCTACCCTCGTCTGCCAGGCATTCTTTGGCGTCTTCCCGGCGGGCCACGCCTAGGGACAGGTGAGATCTTATCTTAACGGAGTATGCTCTAATTGTCATTCGTCTGGAATGTCACTTGTCCAAATCCTCCAGTCGCTCGAATGATACTGAACCTAGTCTGAGCATTACTGCGTGTACTCCAAAAAATATTCGTATCCGAAAATCGTTCCCTGGAACTCGAGCTGCCTGCGTTTGCCTTCGCGAGGAAGCCCATTAGAAGAAGTCTGGTTTCCTATGCTCCCCTTGCACGAGCAATGAAACGAACCGAAGTTGGAGGAACAAAAAATAATAAACCGTAGCGTGAGTCAGATGCCAGTTTGGAGTATGGCAAGGGAGGATTATTTTTCTGTACTATGTACATATTTCTTTGTACGCTTACCGCTACAATTCAGGGGGCGAGACATGAAAGAGGAAGCACACGTGCGCGGAATGTAATCCTCGGATCATTGTGTATTGTTTAATCAGTTGAACTATTTAGGAGGTGAGGAATCACTTTCTAAGTTGTTTACTTGGCAGCGTTTCTGCGATCGAGATCAGTCAAGACAAACTTACCGACAGGGGGATCAAAATTGGACCATTTCCTCGACGCTCATGCTTGCGACCGACGTCGCAGTACTTTCATTGAATTCTTTAAATAGAAAATAGTCATCGGGATAGCGGTTCTCCGCAAGACGGATATCGCCGGAGACGACGCTCTCCGCGACACCTTCTGTGATCGATCTTGCAGGGCGGCTTAAAAAGAAGAAAAAAAGGATCAACGAACTACATAGCTCGGTGCATGGTTTTCCATGCGCATTCATTTGCATCTCAGAAGTTCGTTGAATGTTTGCGGGAACGTGTGAACAGTCGTTGCGCATCGCGTGTCGCTATTTCCATCTTTGGATTGCAGATGCCCGATGAGCTCATTCATTCGTAGCCGTGCCCGAGAGGCAGAAAAAATGTATCGCGCGATGCTGGTATCGTATGATGCAAAACGGTGTAGGCTAATGATGCGCGTGAATGCCATCGACGAACGAAACGAGTTTGAGAGCGATCGAAACGATAGAACGAAAACTTGCAAACGAAAAGTTGTGTACAATTTGTGAAATCTTTTATTGCAGCCCGAAGAGTCCCCCCAACAGCCCCAATACTGAATTGTCATGCGAGGAGGAGCTGAAGGGGGTCTATATAAATTACTGCTGCAACAAGGTCAGTTTCATCATCGATTTCAAATACCGTGCGCCTGTGTGATCGACGACCACAAAGAATCAGACATGTCCTGTACCTAAATCATCTGGTTGTCCATCCTCGTTTGCCGTTTCGTTCGTTTACCCATTAGATATAAGCTGTCGCATATGTACACGTCTTCGTGTCGGTTACTTATAAATCGTAAATTGTCGTAGAGTCGTGTTGTTCCATTGATCCGGTCGTTGCTCCATTTTCATGGTGGCGCATGCTCGAAGTAAAGCCCTTCAAAGCTATATGCAACTGGTTTTATCGATCGAAACAGCCGACCACGTTTTCCACGCAAGGTCTACAGATCAGTGACTTCTCTAGCGGTTCGTCGTGCACCCCTTTCTGGCGTACATTGTGGGTCATAGAACACATGGTCGTAGAAGCGAGTTCGCAGCATTGCGCGATTGTTGAACAGGGTGGGGGGGGGGACACTTTCGTCAATCACGAAACCGACGCATTAACAAATCCTGAAACGTAATGCAAAATGGTTTCAAGAGTGAATGGCTCGTATTGTCTGGCAATAAATTGATAGCTGGGCGTATTCGTGCATCTAAGGCGATATGGAAATCAATAAGCATTATTCAAATCGGCCCGATAGCGGTATCACGATCCCTGTTTACCCGCGGCTTACCCGAGAATTATCTGTCTCGGCGGGGTGGTTAAAGAAGAAGTTTCTTCTTCTTTCGTTAAAGAAGAGCCAAGTCGTTATCCTGTTCACGTTTTCTATGCGAGGAAAACGCGGCTCGTTATGGGGTCGATCCGCAACGCGACAGGTACATCATATGCGTTTCGAGATTTTTCTCGAAACGATTATTGGTGAGGTTATCGGTGAAGTAAGATCGACTGGTTTATCGTTGAAGAGTAGGACTGAAATAGCAACAAAGACAATTGCATACCGGGGATAGACTGAGTAAAGCTGATAACAAGCCGCTAAGAGGCGAGGATTTTCCATGAGTCAGTATCTCAACCGTGTTACCAGCAGCATTCGAGCTCCTCTTTGTGCAGAGACTATACTGTGCCTTCTTTGTAAGAAGGCAAGGTCTTGGAGAGCCCGTTTACTCGCCTTTGAGAATCCAGAGATTCTTGTTTCAGCGGTTCAGATAATGTATTAAAAATAGAAACATCTTCGGTGCCTTCTGTTTCGCCGCTGACCAGCGTGTCCTATCATCGCCGCGGTGCGACACTCGTTCAGCCTTGCTTTCCTTTCTTTGCTCGTTTTACGGGTTGGTAAACAGAAACGATTCATTTACTCGCTTTCGCGTTTTCCTTTTATTGAACAGGGCGAACGAACGGCCTTGATATTCACGCAGCAACAAGTGCAATAATGCAATCCCGCCGATGAATCATAGGGCGCGGTATAATATTGTACATACAAAAAATTGCAACGAAATTATTTAGATCATTAATATATTCAAAGGGGGGAGCTCTGCGTAATTAGACCATTACGCGAGCAAAATTTGTTCCAACAGTGTCATACGATCATTGAGCCGGGAGGTAATAAATCACTACATAGTTTCATTCGCGGATTCTGCGTCGGAATAAACGGGACCTGATACTCGCCGCTGCGCATTATCCGTAATCAGGGACTATGTACTTCGCGCTTTCACACTTTGCTACACCTATCGTAATCGACTTACATATCAAGGATACCTAGACACGCGGATAAGGCTATAGTTTCGTAGTTTCGCAACTGCGCACCGCCGTTTCGAAGCCTTGACAAACATTTTTCTCCTCCTTATCTATTCGCCGCGCGGGGGCTCGGGCTTCGTTAAAAAATATAGCCGCGTCCAAAGGAAAGTACACGCAACCAACACCGTTTCGCGTTACCATCCACTCCAATCTATTCGATCGAAACTCCGGCAAAAGAGTTTCACAATTTCTCCAACGGAAGAGGCAACGCAGCAGGTATGCCCGCGTTTCGTGTGGTAGATCGTTCACCTGCGTTTCTATTCTTCTCGGTATTACGCGTGTGTTTCTCCGTTACGCGGATAGATCGTGCGATGGCGAACGAGCGAATCCCCGTTCTCTATGTGCCTCCTGTGCTTCTCATCTCGGGCGAAAACCGGTCCCGCCTCGGTGTGTATCGCGGCTTGTGGAACGGGTTCGTCTCTCTATGCGGCGGGTCGGCGTAGAAAATGGAAGAACGCGGAGGTGGGACACACGTTCACCCGGCGCACCGCGAGTTACTCTTCTACGCGGATTAATTCAGCGAATCGCAATGCTCATTCCAACCGAACGATCTGGCACTGTTCCGTAGAATGCGATAAACACGGGCACGACAGGATACATAGTTGCACGCGTTAGGTAAATGCGCAATTAGAAATTATCGCGCGGCGTACATTAATAGAGCTGGTATGAGTAGGTGAAATGTTTTTCGGTCGTCCCCCGTTTCGAGTCGCGTGTATCGCGGGCTGTTTGCAATTCTGCCGGCGCAGGGGTTCATCGTGTACGTACATAGAATGTGCACTCGCTTAGGGTTCACGTGAAACGAAATGCGGAAACGCGTCCCGGCCGCTAGTAGGATAACTCGCGATAAAAGTTTCTCTTCTGACGGTTACGCGTGCGGCATCGTGCACTTGATGCATCCCGTTTTGCAAGTCATTCGAAGATAAATAACATTCCCGTGAGATTTCCTTTCTTTCTATCTTTTTTACGCGTGCTCGAGGTGGAGAAATTCGCCACGGAACGAGGTTCCGAAGGATGCGCCGATCGATTCGAGTCTAGCAGGTATCGCGGACGTTTTTCAGATGTTAAAAGAGGAATGACCAGAAATGTATGCTTGCACGTGGCCAACACGAAACGACGCAGTGTCACTTTCAGCATACCAATCCGGCTGCTGAACCAAACACGTTCCACGCCGTGCGCTACTAGCTTATTTATATTTCTGCTCTCGTTTATCTTGCACAAACAGCATCCGTTTGCCTCGCTGCGAACGCGTGTCTGTGAATGGCGACCCATATCGTGAATTAATTATCGCACCGGTAGCCTGGGATATTAACGTTTCAATTGTGTACACTATCATCGACTGTACAGGCCACCGCAGGCCAATTAACTTTTTATGGGGAGTAAATTAGATTCCGGCCCGGCCTTCGAGAGATTGCCTGCGGCCAACCGCGCTGTCTTTTTCCGTCTATTTCTTTTGGAAAACATGTCCTTCGATGCAGCAGGTTCATATTCTGGGATTAAGGGTTACAATAATTTGCCGTCTTTCTGACTTTACGGATATTTACATGCAGCAGCTTCGAACAGTTCGTTTGCAGGACACGTTGATCGACGCTACTATTTTCTATACGATATTTCAATTAATGTCGCAATCGCGACGGTACGTTTCTTTTCTAGTAAAATATTCCACCCGGTCTCGTATCTCCAATTGGAGTAGGTTTTAGTAGCGGAGAAGGGTGCACAATAGAAAAGAACGTGGGAAGGGAAAGGATGTGTCGGCGGTCACGTACGCACCATCCTGCAAAGTCGTGATCCCCGTCACGTATCTGACAAACTAATTCACTCGGCGACGAAAATCATTTCCGATATCTCGCGCTGACAAAAAAACAAAACAAAACAAAGAAAGCATTGTGACTAATTCTGTTTTAACGAAAGTTCCATCTACTGTTTGCCACAGTTCGGTTTGTTCTAGAATTTCTTGATTTTCTTCATTAAAAAACTATGGCAACTCGTTGAACACTCGAGCTGTGCGTAGTAAATGCGACTCGTCATTGACCTCCTCGACTCTCTAATATAGGAGCTACGTGGTGAAATGTGGTTGCTAGGGGTTTTCCTCGGTGAACGAGGCCGAAACACGCCAGTAGTGGACGTAATTCTCGGTTATTGCGTTTAGTAAAGAGCGTAGGAGTTGTCGGAGAAACGAAACTCATGGACGGTCATGGCAGTGAAAGAACGAGAAAGGCCCAGACCGTTTCTCGATTACGTTATGATGTATACGTATAACAGATTCGAAATCGGTTTCAACATCGTAACATTTGTGCTATCGAATGAAGTCGTCGGGTCCGGCCAGTAAGCGTTAAGTTATTAATTAAACGAGGTGAAACGTGCCCGGCCTGTTTTTCCACGACTATAACCGTGCTCTTTTTTTCTGCGTTTCACGAACAGGTTTACTTTGGAAAAGTTCCTTGGGGACGAAGTTTGTGATTCGTACGCGAATTTACATAACGCATCGTGGACACATTGGCGATTGTGGGGAGACGCAGTGTGGCGAACCGTTTCCGTTTGATTCACGTTGTTAATTTGGACCGATTAAGTATTTTGGTACTGCGAGAAGACTCGGTGTTCAAGGATATCTTTCGTTGTTTCTTCTTTGCGAGCGACCTGAATACCAACGAAGTGCAGTGTTCTTTTGAACACGTAGGTTGTTCGATGATTTATGGATGAAAATAAATTAGAATCTATTCCGTACTTTCATCTGTGCAATTGTACGCCTAGTGATTCACGTGTGGTTGACAACTTGGAACTATTAATATGGCGTCGCCATATTAAGTTATTCTGTGTAATTATTTTCCAATCATCCCAAGATTGTGAGAAAATTCATTGCTTTCTAGTATCACCACGGTGATTTCTCGTTTCAAGCTGGTCGGCGAAACACCTTTTAAGGTCGTTTCTGGTGAGTCGTGACCCAGTTACTCGTAACTATCGGTCCTTGGTTCGAATGCGCGTGTCGCAATGTTTAGTTAAAGAGCGTTGAACCCGTCGATTATTTCATAAAGATATCGTTGCACTCGTAATGCTCGTGCCTCACCATTCCAAGTTCCGATCGGTTTTATTTCTGGAATAGAGTCACGGTTGTATCGCGATTATTTACCAAATACGGAACGATTTATTGCGCGGTTCTCATAACCGAGCGATTTTCCAAATTGTTGAGGCAACACAAAAATGTCGACGCAAAGGTTTAATCACCGTCTGCAAAATGGATTTGTTTGAATAAACTGTAAAGCGAGAACGCCGTAATTTCCACGATGAACGGGTCGTAGGACTAATAAAACGGATTTAGAAACGTCCCAGAGATTCCAAGACTTTTGGCTCCGAACGGATCCGGTGTTTCGTCGCTTTTGTTCGACGATGGACATTTTCATTTGGACGGATATTTAGGTGGTGAGAGTTCGGCTCATCGTTGGAGTTTATTACGCATCGCTTGAAACACTATTTTGTGAAATAGAACGCACCAGCCCGTTGCTTCGGTGTATACGTTGACAAACTTTTGACAAATCATTTGGGCAAATCGGTTCGTGAATGACGGGCGTGAAATATTGCGAAATAAATTGTCAGCTCTTTTTACATGTCATTCTGCGTTCCAATTTTTCGCACTCGAAATGTTTATAGCGGGGATAAATTGCAATAGTAAAAAGGGAGACCGATTCCGCTGTAATAATATCAATTTCCATTCTATGGCTGATCAATCAAACGTGCTGCCTTATCAGCGATAAAAATAAATCAATATGTACACCGTATTCGCATACGAAACGTGCTCCAATAATCTGTGCACGTGTGCATTCATCGTACGATTTACGTGAACGCTTGCAGGGATGGAAATTAATTTTTTTTGTTAAATATTAGCATACGTGGGTACAATTTATTCATGAATCGATAAGAGGAAGCAATTGTTTGTAAACAAAGCGTACACATCTATTAATACGCATTGCGCATATCGGCATCGAGTGATACGGCGATCGCGTGTCTTTTGTGTCGTGATTGGCTGATCGCCAAAGTCTTGTTATCCTTGAGTATTCTCACGCATTAACCCATTCATAGATAAGAAGCACTTCAGTCAAGATCCGTGCATTTCCTTCTTCGTTCTCCTTTATCGCCGAACAATAACATTATCTTCGAATAATGCCTCACTCACCCTTGAATGATTATGCGTCATTTTTAATGCTCATTTCTTTTCCCCTTCTTTTCTTAACACCGCCGTTCGGCAGGTGGCTCCGTTGTATTTCATGCTTTCACCGAAGAAGAAAAAGAATTCCTTTATCCTTCAGCAATGCCAATTCACGGCAAATTCGAGCCACAAGAATTCGATCCGATCGTGCAAAAAAGAAAAGAATATATGATTGATTTGCGACGGTTATCGGGTTCTCGCCACGCGATAAGAATTTGATCCTGGCTCGATTTTTGCGCCAGTCTCCGCGTGTTAGACAATCCCTGTTGTTGAAAAGCAGCCGCGAGCTTTGTGTTTCACTCGTGTAAAACGTGTGTCTGGTAAACTGAGCCGGCACCTCAATTGACGCCACGTAGGAGGAGTGCGAGTGTATCTTCAATTTCACTGCACGACACAGGATCCATCTGTACGGCTTAAGCGCTCTTTAAATCGGATTGCCAGGGATTGCAAAATGCCCAGAGACGCGCGGTTAAGGCACGAAGCAGTTTAATAAAAAATATACCGTCGCGTCGTCAGGATTCCTACGAGTTTCGACAAATACTTAAACGTCTGTTGCTTTCCTTTGATTCCGCAGGAGGTGGACTTTTTGGAGAAGAACACTGATTGGATCTACGAATGGAGTTCGCGCCCGGATCAAATGCCGCCGAAGTACGAGTGAATTCTACCTTCCAACAATCGTACTACTTAATTGCCACGATGTGATTTATATATCGGTTATTTTGTTTTGCAATTTTAGAGACTGGAAGTTTAAGCATCCACAGGGGATGAACAAAAAAAAATCGTATAGCATCCGCACGACGAAAGTGGGCAAGATCGGGCTCTTCTCCAAAGAAGTCCTCTACACTCTCTTTATCACGAATATATTGTCCGTCTTGGTTGGAGCTGGCTTGGGGTAAATTAGAGATTGCTGCAATTCTTTTTCTTTGGCGTACAGTGGCGGGAAACGTTTGTGAAATGCTTTTGATTTCTCATTCGACAGGGTCTGGTTGACTAGGCGGGGATCGATAATGACCAACGTAACCATTGAGTGAAAAAGAGGAACCGGCCAGGCACACGAGAGTCAGGATTGCTGCGCTAGAATGTGTAAGAGTACTGAGTTGAAAAGGGTTGTTCTATCGAGCTGCAAGAAAGACTGAAGAGCCAAGAGGGTCGATCGAGCCTAACAAAACACGCAACACATTTTTTTCGATTAACCCGTTTTAATATTAGCACTTTCTGTTCTTAATCCTTCCCTGTCCGAAAAGAAACCAACTTAACGGTGTACTTATTGAACGCCGTGTTAACCTTTAAGTCGTATGCAATTATATACTTAGGCAAGAAAATGCTAAAAAAAAAAATAATATGATTTATTATATATATATTATATATAGCGTTGTTAAAGAAACCAGAACATGTCCATTTTATACCGTTTCTAATACGTTTCTATCTGCGATAGTCAGTAGATATAGCTTGGATAGTATTTATCGATAATAATTATTACATGTTAATTGAACAAGAAGAAAGATTTAAGAGCGGGTAAAGAATGTTTGCGCAAGTAAAAGAGTATATATACCGTTTGTATCTAAAGACGATTAGGGCAATGAGAGTGTGTATAAAGGATGGAAAGGATTGCGAAGGAATATTTTCTAGTTGGAGAATAACTTGTGTTGCGAAAAGAAAACAAAGAACACCTGTTGCGGATTGTAAAAATTCGGCCGCATTGAAATGAATGTTCAATATCGGCACGAATTCAAGAATGTATCATTTGCGAGATGTTCCGGGGCGCAGTGTGATAGAAAAGCCAATGCGTTGTATTTAATTAATGAATTTCATCCACTGACAGAATTCTAAACCACGATTGGAATGTTTTTCACGGTATATCCGGTATACGATATGAAATTGTTCAGATACCTGTTGAGTGGATAATTTTTGTTTTGTTCCAAGGTCGTTTGATTTTGAAAAATTATTACTACGAAGCGGGTATATAAAAACACGCGAGCAAGAAAGTAGAACTGTTTCATTGTCGATTTCTTGTTCAAACGCTGGAATGTGAGATTGAATGCAACTATTTTCTACAATTGGCGTGTCTCTAATCTTATATGTTTATATACCGTACAACTGCAATTTTATACAGCATAAATAATTTTTTACTTTGTATCGTGTAAGTTCTGATAAACAAAAATATAGGCGGAAAGAAACCAGCAAGGGTAGAGAAGTTGCAACACTGTACAATTCGATAGATCTTATTCGCAAATGAACGAAATCGTCTATAATCCCTGCGTTTCGAGAATTAAGATTTATTTCATTATAAACCTGTATCGTCAATTGTTGTATAAACTGATAAACGAATTATAATCCTTTCGCAAGAATTGTATACAAGTCGCTTTCCTTCGACAGCACAATGCGTGGTATGTATTGAACTATCGCAATGTAAAAGGCTCGACACTGGAGTGGTACACGTTGACGATTTTCTAAGGTTTATCGCGTTTTATATTAAGTGTAAGATGCTGTATATTACGAGATACCGTATACTCGATGTAAGTAGGAATTAGAAATGCAAGTTCTTTTCTTTTTGTATTTTCAATATAATTCTCTATAATTGTACGCGGCAAAGCTTTGCTTACGGAAACCTTAACATACTGAAGTTGCACGCAAGTTATTTAATACCTCGCGCGAAAATGTCTGTCAACATTTAGCCTCGATTATCTTCCGTTCGTTCCGAACCACGCCGATCAATCCTCGAAATGTTCGTGCGCCAAAAGAAATAGTTACTCCCTGCTGGGAAAAATGAATATCCAAAAAAATATCGTAAACTCTCGCAACTTCGCACGATCAGGCGGAAACCCATAGGGGGCAAGTGTATCAGAACCAATTGAAACGAAGCAACGTCGCCTTTTTTTTCTCGAGCATGACGGATAACGACGATGGCTGCATTCGTGAGAAAAATATAAAGATCTTCGTTCGATTATTTCCATTGGAGGGATCCAGTGAATCGTGCGCGAAACTCGACATGATTCGCAAGGTAATCCAAAAGAAATTTCTCCGTCGCGTGCGACGCGTTAATTATAGGGACGAAACGAGGGTCATCGAATTTCGTTTCAATCCCCCGGCAGAAGATTTACGTGCGATGCTTGCAAGATATGCAACCGAATAGGATATCGCCGAGGAAACCATCTTACTGGTGCTTTCGGGCGGACGGAATTTTCTTCGATTCGTCGCAGGAAGAGGTTTACCGCGATTCGTCCGAGGACCTCGTGTCAAAGTAAAGAAACACAGATGCATATGTTGCTACTCGGCTTTAGAACCGTCTCGATAGTGTACACCGGCTGAGGAGATACGATTTAAGGATTCTAGGTGGTGTGAGTTGCGCTTTAATGGGGTACGGGCAGACAGGTTCCGGGAAGAGTTTTACTATCAGCGGTCTCAGAAATAACTGGGAGGTACGATAATGTCGAGAACCATTTCCTTTTTCCCTTATGTTTCCGGCCCCATTGTGTCGTGGACACAGCGATAACATTTCTTTTCTTAGCACAGAGGTCTGGTCGCGCGACTTCTGTCTAAAATGTTCGAAGAACGAACGAGCAGACGGAACGTCAGTAGGATAGAATACCGCGTCAGTTTCGTTGAGTTGTACGGAAGGGAAGCGAAGGATCTGCTTGCTCCCGACACAGAGAACAGAGTGAAGATAAACGAGCGGGATCCGTTCAAGGTGGGGAAATATTTTTCATAGAGACGCGGGGCGATTACGGATGCGGTTTCGTAGCGTGAAGTATTCTAGGACATCTCCGTGATAGACGTGGACAACGAGGAGGACGGTCTGAGGAAGATCTTCGAAGGGGAATTCAGAAGATCGATCGCCAAAGGATCGTCGTATCCGGCGTCTCATTTAGCCACAGCAGTGATCACTTTTCACGTGAATAACACCAGCCTAATTACATCGTGGGGCGTTGTAACAACGGCCAAAGTAATTTCAGAACGAACTTTGTAGTCTATGTTTCAGTTTCTGAACGTTCTAAACGCCGCACAGTCGTGCAAAATCCCCAAAACGTGGCAAAAATTCGATTTTTATAGAATTTTGTACGGCAATATTAAAATACATCGATCGTAGATCATAATATAACTTGAAACGAGAAACTAACATTAAAAACAATTGCGGTATATGTTATTTAAGAATATTTTTTTTCATTTTTTGTTGTTTTTGAGTATTTTTTCGTGCGGGCGTTCTCCGCATCGAGCTATTTTAGAAAAAATGAAATAATTTGTTCAGCTGCAGTCGGCTGAAGCCAGATTTGATAATACATAAACTAGACACCCCATTCTACATGTGTATATAAAAATTAACGCGAATTCAGGTGAATTTCGCAACTATTTAATAAATTTTGTTATAAATTATCTGCAAATTTTCGAAAAAGTATCGTTTTATATATTCCTAATCCTTGTTGATTCCGTTCCTGCAAATAGAAATACCATTAAGGTCCTAAGCATCGTGTTATTAATTTCCCAATCCTAAATAGGCGTTTTGCCCCACTGCGCGCCAGCGAGAATTGTACGGGTTCTGGTTAACGATCGACGATAAGTGATCTATTATAATCGGATATTCAATTAGCGGTTTTTAATAGATGCATGTCGTGGAAGTGGCCGGTACAGGAACAGTCGGGAAGAACATCGATTGGAAAACGGCCACGGATATCGGAATGGCAAATTTAACGAAGACCCAGCTGGAACAATTTTTCTCCTATATAGCTAACTCGGGATCATCCCCTAACATAGTACGGTCTAGTAATCTGTTGAAAATCCTCGGCAGTGCATTCTCGGTTTCATCCGTGATTCGGTGATTACAAAGCGGTATTAATTGTGCTCTTAAGCTCAGAATAATTAGATCGTCGTTCTTTAATCAATAGTTTCATATCTCACGTACGGATCTCGAAGGAGGATCTGGACATCACGTTGTCGACATTGAGGTTCACGGCGAAGATCGCCAGGTTGAAACCGGTCAGAATGAAGGAGGATGTTAAGTATCAATCGAATGTTGTAGTGCACAGACTTCAGGAGGAGGTGGACGCTCTGAAGAAAGAGCTGGTGATAAACGACATGCTTCTACGCCAAGAGGCGCACATAAACATTTCGGAATCGAGGAGGGAGCAAATATATCGAAGTATCTTCAATTTTTTGAACGACAAGATTTCGGATTTCACGTTGCTGAACGCGTCCCATGCGCAAGTATTGTTGAAGAGTATCAAGGACGCATACAACAGGTAACGCGGCCTCTGTTGAGGATCCGGTTCGGTCTGAAATTAATTGAATCCCCAGATTAATCGCGAAGGAGCTTGAAGTTGAACAGCTGAAAGAGACGTACGAGAATTTGTTGACAGCCGTGTCGCACGTTAGTAGATACGAGTTTGCCGATGTCTCAATTGAACATTTCGCTTGCAACAGGTTCACGTTATTTTCTGTTCGTTTCGCATGCTGTAATACATGTAGGCAGATGCGGCGTCGAATTCAGATTTGGCTCATAATCGGAGAGGAGCTAGAAGCGCGACGCAGGTAATTTTCGATGCCGAGGAAACTAAAAAGGAGCAAGAAAAGGAAGAAGTCGGACGTATAGATAAGACCAGTAGGTCGATTCTTCTTGTCTAGAGAGATACCATTGTTTAGAATATTTCTGAACGCTCTGCAAAGTAGTTTGTCATATTGAGCAGCGATTGGCGTAACATTGGGCCCCTACACGGAGGAGGAATCTGATCCTGAGAAATTTATAGAAAATGCTGGACAGTCGACGGACATATCAGCGCAGATACTCAAAATTGATGATCAAAATATGGAGACGGTTAGCCTTTGTTTTACCGTGCTTTATACGCTGTAAGGTGTACCGCGTGGTATTAATTTGTGCGTATTAAACCACAAAAGGTTCGACAATTATTTAATTGTTTCTTAAAAGAGGAAAGCGAGTATGCGAAAATGAAGGAGAAGCTTGATAAAACTGAGAGAACACTCGCTAGCGTTCGTGAGAGACTTTCAAATACCATTGACAATTATATCCAGGTGCCCTATCATAATCGTATATCTTGTTGTACAGTTTCTTAAATTCTTGATCTTATGACATTATTGTTTTAGGCAAAGAGAAATTTGAACGAAGCACACGATAAACTTCACAAACAGCAGCAAATTCGATACACATGGGATTTGGAAAGTCGCGAAGGGAATGAAGCGTTCATTGACATGGAAAAAGCGATTAACAGAGATATATTATGTCATCAAAAGGTCCTAGTCAATTTAAAGGAAGAAGTGGACCAGACGCAAGAAGAATTTAGCGCGTTATCTAATCAATACATTGAAATGACGTCGAAGCTAAAATCTGGATTTCACGAATATTGCCAAAAAAAGGATCTTTTATTATATTATAACGACAAATCAATGAAAATATTGTTGGAATTGACTAAAAGAGAATTTAAAGAATCCCTGGACGGAATTCGACGCAAGTTTAATAAGTTTCAGCGAACGATATTGCGAAAAGCAGAGGTGATTTTCATTTAATATTTAAAATCAACATTTCTTCGTTTCAATTGATTTTGAATTTAACAAATGTTTTGTTATATTAGGAAACTGGAAGCACAAAGAAAGCACGGTTCGAACATAAAGGAAGGTGCATTATCGCTAAGTGTAACGAATGAGAGTCATATCCTTCTAGCAATTAGTATTATCGTTTAATGAATCAATAAACGCACTTTTGAGATATTTATTCGAGTTTAATCGAATTGCCCCATCCATTAACATCTTGATTTATTGACAGAAACGAAGTAGTACTCTCTGTGCATAAATGTTTTCCTTACAATAGCTGTCCGAGAAGATGTCGATCTTGCCTAACGTAAATAAAAAGATTGTACCTATTATGTTCCAATTGCATGGAAACGCATCAAATCGCACTATAAAACGGTTTTATAATAAATTCGATATTCCCATTCATTATTCAAATTGATTTTACGTTCTGTAAAATAATTTCGTACACAAAACGAAAGACCGGCTCCATTCAGGCCAACTCGCTGCTATATGACAATAAACGATTTACAATTCGTTTGAGAATTCCACAGTAACTATACACGAGGGTCGTTCTAAAACAGGAACAGATCGTTCCTTGAATCGAGAGCATCAATTTAAGACGTCGTTGATTAAAACCGGCCCAGTAAAACGCGAGATAATTGAATTTGTTTAATTATAAACAAATGCAAATTATAAACAAATTTAATTGTTTTTAATTGCTCGCCTTCTACTCTGCCGTTTTTAATCATCGACGTCCTTAATTAAAGCCCTTGATTCTAGGAACGATCTCTTTCTAGTTTAGAACAGTCCACGTGTATACTTACTGTGTATACTTACTATAATTCGTGTATTGACATATGAATGCTTCACTTGACAAATCGATTAACTCCACTTTCTGAACTTTATTAAATTTTAATGTCAAAACACTTTATTGACTCCTAACTGTATAATTTCTCATTTTTCTCAACTTTTTGTTTTATGCAGTTAATCGATTTGGCAAGTGAAGCATTCGTATAGCAGCATACTTTACTTTTATTTTAAGCACCCGATCATTAATGTAGTGTGTCCGGAAGTCGAGAAAATTGACTTGATTCGAAGTGCATTTTCGTCGATTTTTAAATTGTTAATAACTTCCAAACTACAAATGCCATATCATTCAAACCGGTTTTAAAAGAAAGCTTTTTAATTTAATTATTTGTGACAAATATATTGCGGACGATAAATTTCATTTCGCCTAGGCATTGTGCTAATTAAAGTGGAAGATTTAAGATTAAAGAATTAAAATGGTCGAGGAAACTTTACGAGCATCAAAGGTTGGATCGTTGGACGCCAATAATCCAAAGTTATCTGTTCAAAGGGTTCAGTTAGCGATATCTGACGCTTTCGGATCTATTTCTTGAAATTCGTATCCCTGGAATGATATATCGTGGAGCATTGTATTCGTCTCAGCATACTCATAATACGAGTCAAAAAAGAAGAAGTACATATTACGATTGATCTATTCTTGTGTGTCGTCGGTGGTTACAGCGTTAATACAGTCAACGAGCAAAGTTCATCGCGAAAATTGTTATCACAAACCGTGTACGACGATGTCGCGCGCATTCCGCCAGATGGCTCACATTTACTTGATACTGCGCCGCGCACTTGTTAGATCCCGATCTACGGAGTCGGAGGATCGTCGTGTTCTGACGCTCTTAAAAAAAACAAAACGAGAATAAGTATTTTATATTGGGTGCATTTGCCGTGAAATGACAAGTGATTGGCAGTGAAAATTAAGCTCCGCAATGTCAACGGTAGGGGAATACATTTGTCAATTATCCGCGGAGGAAAAGGCGTACGTGGCGGCGAATTTGAATGAAACCGATGAGACCAGGCCCAGCAAAATTGCCGAAATAAAGCAGTGGATCATCGAGAGCGAGGATTTAAATGCGCCTACTGGTATGCAATTGAATTTTTCTACTTTCGTTTCTCTGTCGGAAGAAAATAGCTCTACGAATTTTTGTTTCCTCTTCACGCAGACGATTTCTTTATTCTTCGCTTCTTGAGAGCGTGCAAATTCAACGTGGATAAAACGAAATCGAAATTGCGAAATTATTACAAGCAAAGGGCGAACCTGCCGGAATGGTATGGTAACAGGGATCCCTTTTTACCAGACTTGCAAGAGCTCTTCGATCTGGGGTAATGCAATTTGCAAATATTTAATCTCCATACACTTGTAGTCAGTATTGAAAGAGCTAAAATACTATTATCTCTTGACAGTATTTCGGTTCCGCAATATAATGCCGTTTTCACGGATTAAATATAGCGGGAATAATACACGATAAAATTGTTATCATTATCTTGCGTGATCACGTTTAGGGGTCACGCTTCCTTTTCACTGGCACGAGATCTCTGTACGATGCCGATACGATATCATTTTTCGATAAATCACAACGTGCACAGTGCAGTTGCCAATTATTTGAATTTCCAGCGAGAAAATTGATTATATTATTAACAAACAACATCATTAAAATTCCTTTCCCCAGACTATTTTCGTACTGTTATACGATACGCGGTAAACAACGCTTCGCGTGTTGCGAACAAACAATAGTATTTCATCTGTCGCTGAACGATTTTTAGGGTGCTCCTGCCTTTAAGGAAATTAGACAACGAGGGACGAATGGTCGTGATAATCCGTGCGACCTCGCACTCTCCCAGTAGGCATAAAATATCAGATATGTTGAAGGTAAAGAAACGTACGACTTTGTTTGCTAGCATGAGACGGAGATACAACATTGGCAAGTTGCAAGTGAAATAAGCATGATAATTCCGGCGATAGTCGTGTTAAATTAGTAGGTACAATCTCGAATGAAATTCTCCCTTTGCACTCTATCGAGTAATCGGGGCGATAGAAAAAATAATACACTATATTGCATCTACTTTTTCTTCTTTCGAACAGGGTGTTCAAAAAAACCATTCAATATTTATATGGTATATAGGATACACTGTACTGAGTAAAATAAACATAGGTCGAAAGGTCAACTGTTTCTGAGATATAAACATTCTTGTTTGCTAGTTTCATGACTGACTTACTACTGAATTTTCGATGTTTACAGAAGATCTTCCGCGTGTCCACCTTCCATTTCTACACACGCTTGCTTCCATCGCAGCGGTTTACTTTAGTGTTTATAAACCGCGTTCTGAATGTTCTTATTCAAGTGCCGACAGTAGATTTCATTGAGAATCAGTCAGTTGTGGATCGTCGATTGTAGATACTACACAATGTGGAATTGCGGAATTTTCGAGAGAGTTCGCGACTCTGTAAAAAGAAGATGCCAAACGTGTGCAGAAATGGAAGGTGGACACGCGGAAAATCTTTTGTAAACATCGAAAGTTCAGCAGTACGTCAATCATGAAACTAGCAAAGAAAAATGTTTATATCTCAGAAACGGCTGACCTTTCGACCTATGTTTACTAAAGCTTTTTTGCTCAGTACAGTGTATCCTATATACCATATAAGTATTGAACTTTTTTTTTTGAACACCCTGTATATATACATATATTAGGTCTCATTGATGATTTTGGATCTCGCGTTGCGCGATCACGAGTCCGTCACGATACACGGTATAACAGGCATCCTGGACATAGAAAAGCCGACTTACGAGCACGTTCTACAATTATCGCCAATGGTCATCAAGAATTTGGTCCACGCATGGCAGGGTTGCTACCCCGTCAGAATTTATTCGCTGGATGTCATAAACGCCCCGAGGATCGTGAACGCGGTGCTCCATGTTTTTCGAAGGTTCATGACCGCGAAATTGAAGGAAAGGATGCACGTGCACGCACGCGAAAAATTAACGTTGCACGCGAAACTGCCTTTGGACATCCTGCCGATGGAATACGGCGGCACGGATGGCACAATTCAAGACATAAGCGGTATGTTGTCTATTTGAAGTTTTATTCGATTCGGTAACGCAGGTGGACAAGGTGGCTCTTATCGTTAGTTCAATTATATCCTAATTGTGTTTAAGAGTACTGGAAGCGTGCCGTTAGGGAGAATCGGGAATGGTTCGCCGAGGATGAAAAGTACAAATTGACGTTGATTAAGTAACTAGATTGATTCTAATTTGTGATAACGAGGGACTGCATTACGCGACCGTTCGAGTAGTTTAATAGGGCATTGCGCGATAGGCATCAAAGGTATCTTGCATGTTTTCTATTATTTTTTTTTTTGTCTTTTTTTTCGTTTGTTTTGTAAATACTCTTTATACAGAAAATAAAACGGAAATGTACACTGCTTCTGCCACACATTGACAATGTATAAAATGTAATCGCTATAGCTCATATGCTACAATATGGTACATACGTATTTTGCGTCCTAGAAATCATCTCGCAACGATGGCGCGTATCAATATCCCAATTTGTAACTCCCCTATAGAATTTCACCAAATAAAAGTGTTACGTTCATACAAAATGTCACCGTTACAGCATTCGGATATGTACGCGGAGCGTACACGTATATAGTACCTACTTTGTATTCTCTTTCTTGTTCCCTTAAGTCGCGGCATTTCCAATCGCGTTACACGTTAAACAAAACGTACACTTAAGTCATGGGCAAGTAAGACTCTCCTACAAATCTAATTCGCTACTTCTTAACTTATTTATCCGCTTGTTACTCGCGATCCCGTTTCCATCCGGGACAAATTTACCGGGGGGCACATTGTACCGGGCACAAGTACAAATCGTCTCGCCCATCATCAAGCGTTCTGTACAGCGTTCTATCCTCGTCAGTTAAGTCAAACGAGACGATGCATACTTCGTTGTCGTTTCAACGAAGTGGATAAAACACAACCCGGAGGTTCGACTGAATAGAAAAAAGAAGAATACAAAAAAAAAAGAAAGAAAAAAAGAAGATTGAAGAGGCGATAAAAAGGAGGGGAAAGTGGAGACAAAATTCCTACGATTCAAACGCGCGTCGCACGATCATTCACTCAGTTCCATTCGCGCACAGCAGACATTTTTTTAACCGCACAAACGAGCATCACATTATAGCTGGAGGTCCACGAGCGGAAGGCGCGTCGAGATCGCCTCGAGGAAGCCGTCGAAGCGATCTCCCCTCGCTTTTCAAGTTTCCACCGATGGCCGATCGGTGACACTTCGTGACGAGCCAACGTGTCTTTAGCTTGCTCTTCTTTTTCTTTTTCTTTCCTTCTACGACGACGTCCATTACCGGATGATCGGGATCGGCTTCTACCCGCGCTTGAATTTCAGCACCATCATGCTTATCGTGAGGAACAAGACTATCCAGATGATGGTGGAGATGAAACCGTTGTAGACGTCCGGTTCCGAGATGCTCCAGCCACGGGTGAGCATGGAGCGGAGCGACGTCGTGGCCATCGTTAATGGGAGACCCCTGGATATATACCGCAGGAACGTCGGCATACCTTCTACCGGCCAGATCACGCCTGGAATCCGACGATTAAATGAATAGCCAGTTCATGAATTCGATGGTAAACTTAGCGGAGTGAGGTACAGAGCCTTGAGTGGAAAATGCTTATTCGAATCTGACGCGTGAACAGCGGTGGATCCAGAGGGGGCGGCATAGGGGAATGTTTAAGTATAAAAATATTCCGTCCCTTTAATCTTATCGATCTTTTATACCTCCCTTCTGTATAAAACTGGGAACAATTGAATTATTTAGTTTGTGGAAATTTGGATTCAAGCAAGGCCCCTGGACCCGCCGCTGCGCGTAAGCGTTCGTTTACGTAACACAGCCATCGAAATGGAAAGTTGACACACGTTCCCCGAGTGTATCAGCCTGTTTTCGAGATTTGTTCCGGGCATATCGGAACCAGAATCCCACTCGGGAACGTGCCGTGGAACTAGGCGTTTTAGAAACGCCGGGGCTCGGCCATCTTCAAGCGGTGTATAATTAAGAACGCGAGTGACTTTCACTTTTACCGCCTGACATTTAGTCAGAATGATCGGTGGCCAGGTTTGCGCGATTCACACGGGAATTTACTGCGGAAGCGTCTCGCCGCTTTCCACTGTGATAAAAAGTAATAAAATAAAAAGAGGCCCCGGGACGGTAGAAAACACATAGTTGCATCATCGGCTGTGTGTGTGTCTTCTTGCTGTTCGTGTTTATTTCCCCGTGAATTACGCGCTCTAAATTTATGTAACGCCACGTACCGCTTAACAGAAGCGTAGGATAGAAACTGCCCAGAGCCAGCTGGATCGCATTCCTTTCAAGTTCGCAAATCGCTGAAATTACAAACCCTGAAAGCAAAAAGGAGCACGTGAATGAGTCTTTCCTTCAATCAATACCATTTACTTACCTGGGGGGGGGGGGGGGAGAGTCGGTTAAAATGTGTTTTCGCGAGGCAACGAGGGGGATTGTCCTGAAATTCGACATTTTCTGCAACCAGAAAATCCGGATCTTCTATGCCTCGACGAAAACTTCGAGCTATCAACGGGGACGTAATAAAAGTCGACCAAACGAACACGCAAGAACACGTTTTCACGTATGTCGAGTAGTATTGAATCGGTGAATTTAGTTTTGCCTCTTTTTTTCACTCGTCGCGAGATACTTGCAACACCAACCTCGGGTGCGATCGAGCGGGCAAACGCGTTGCCGCCTAAACTTGCCCATTCTATTTACCCGTGAGCGGCTGCAAAAATTCCGTTCACGCTTCGAACTCACCGAAGCACATGCCGCACAGTCCTTGGAGTATGGTCAGTACGATCACCCAACCGATGTCTCCCTTGCACTCGACACCGAAGACCAGGATCATGAAAATTAGCACCAACGCGGTCTGTCCGCACATCACCACGAATTGCGTGATCACGTGGGAGAAGAGAATCTCCCCTGGTAATACACCAGCCACCCAACTTCTGTCCAGCAGACCTTCCATCCTCTCGATAATTAAAACGGAGGAAGTGAGAGCCACCGCCAAGAAGAAGACAATGCTGCACGGGAAATATCCGAGTAAATGATTGCCCAATCGGCACGCTGTATTATCAACGAGTCAGAAAATGAATTTCCACTCACGTCAAGATTACGCCAGGCGCCACGAAGTCGGTGAAACTTGGCTCGTTAGTGCCGTAAATGGGGTCCTTAAATTGAATCGGTACGTCCGCCAGTTTCGCGTTCTGGCCACAGGCCGAAAGTAGATCCTTGGCGAAGTCTCTGTACGAATACTGAAGGTTTCTGGCCAGCATCAGGCCTATTTGTTGATCTACAACGGTAAAGGGGAAACGTGGCAATCTCTGGTTGCAATTCAATGTATTAAGCGGTCCTCTGACGATCAATACGTATGCAATTTATGATTGTACGTAATATCGACAATGTATACAATATATATCGATCGTCTGAGGATCTGCTTAGCGAATACAGCGGTGCAAAGATTCGAAGACTCACTGGACATGTCCAGCCAGACCCTGATCTCGCTCTGATCTAGAGTCTCGTCATCGGCGTCCCTTCCTAGAGCCATTCTGGCGACTAGGGCGTCCGTGAAGTTCTCGGTGAAGTACAGAGTTCCCCATGCGTCCCCTTTCCGCACGGCGTCCATTGCCGATGCAGCATCAGGATAATAAACCTAGAAAATAAACGTGCGCCGTGTAACGTCTGTAAACAGATCGTTACCAAAGACCTCCTCCAATTGGTCCTACCTTTATCATCGTGTCGTTGTCTAAGAATTTGAGGTATCGACAACTGAGATACGAAAAGTCGCAATCCTCCGTAACTGGGCAGGTCATATTCTCGAAGGGCACTTCGTGGTTAACTATAGCTAATTTCAATGATGTTGGATCCCTACCGATCGCCAGGCAAAACAGGATCACTTGCATCACTGGTAACGCGAAGATGAACAGCATCACTCTGCACACATAAAGGCGAATTTTCTTTATCATGCATCGATCGAGTACACGCGGATTTCTTTTGACGCGGCAAGAAAGCTCACCCCACGTTTCTCCACATACGCAGGAAGTTCTTTTGTAACAGTGCCCTCATTTTGCCCGTGCTCGTTATCTTGTAGCAATCGGTGAATTCGCCGCAGTCGTCGCACTCCAACGTCGAAGTGCTCTTCACCCCGGGGAGCGGTTTTCCATTGAGCTGCGGCAAAGGAAAGAGAAGTAAGAAGCTAAAGCGGACGCGTGACACGAGGATACTTTAAGCGCAGCCTAGCGTTAAGCGCGGCAAGACTGTTACTCTCGTAAATAGCAGAACGTCCACGTATTAGAAACTTTTCAGTGTCTTACATCGTAGTGGCTTCCGACACCGTTCGTCGTGTCGTGGATAAGGACCTCTTTGCTCTGATGGAAGTTCAACCCCACGACGCCCGATTCTTCCGTCACGTACACCGGCTCGTTCTTCTTGCCCCAGTTCAGCGACGCCTGCGAGAACACGTTCGATATTAGCCCTTTCTACTTTTTCCTTTCGCGCTGATACCTTCGCGGAAGAAAAGGCAGAAGCATCTTCGACAACGTTTTCGCGCGACACCCTAAATATCTTCGTCCGCGGATATTTTGTTCAACGCCGTGAAGATTTATTATTTGTATATAATTTGTGAGAATTAACTCCTTCGCCTTACCAGGCTGATATTATTCGAGATATTCAATTCTGTGGGCGGCTGAGCGTATTGTCCCTGTTTCCTCGACAGCTTCAGGAAGACGTCTTCGAGAGAGGCACAATTGTACATCGTTAACAGAGTCCTCGGCGACTCTTCAGCTAGCAAACGACCGCTCCTCATCAAGCCGATCTGTCGACAGAAAAGTTCGTCGTAAATAATGTTCGTGATTCGTTTGTAACCAAGGAATGATCATTTTCTGCTTCTGCTGGCAGATGAAAATCGTAATTCGCCGGGACCGACGCTCCTTAAAATAACATCTCAAACGCGCAAAGCTATACAGCTTTCTAGAAACGTGCATTAGGAAAATGAATCAACTTGGTTCGTTTAGTTTGCCGTCCTCCCGATCCTGCTTCGTATACGTACGTAATCGGTTTTTTTTCTCCGTCACCGTAAGACCTCGATAAAGCTGTTTTTTATTTTTACAATTAACAGTGATCTACGTTTCTTGTCGCTTAATGCGATGTTGTACGACATTGCGTAAAGATGTCCGAGCGTAGCGTAATTAAATGTCCCTGACTTTTTATGACCGTCGCTGTAATTGGTCTTGTAACGCATTACTTTTCGAACGAAACGATGATATAATAAATTTTCGGGGACGTTCTGTTTCCCGCGGGATTGGCAGGGAACGATGGAAGCTATTCGCGTTCCATTCTGAAAGACGAGCGTGTCCAACAATGCCAAGATTAAAAGAAGGCAGCAATTGCGGGACGCCGGAAAACAAACAGAGTCGTAATTTGCACAGGAGGTAATGCCTATGTGATTCAGCTAAACGACAAGAACAGATCGCCAACTGGAGTCAAGCAGTCAACCTAACGACTATTTCTGTTCGACGACTGTCTTCTGATCCACTCCTAAGAGCATCGCGATGATTCGAAAGAGGGAAAAGAGAAGAAATGTAAGCAGCACAGGGTATCGGAAATTTCGTCAGAATAAATCGTTGAATTACATATTTCCCCTGTGTGCAACTTTTCCTCTCCCTCCGCGTTGAAGGAAAAAAGTGTAACGCACAATCGTCAAAAGGATAGGGCGATTGTGCAATTTTAATATGCGATCGTTATTGTAATTGCGGACGATTTGGTTTGGCAACGTTCTCCGGTTGCGCCGCGATTTGTATTCCCACGTATGCACCGATACTGTGCCCCGAATATTTTCATTGTACACCATTCATCACGTTACATAAATCCCACGTACCGTGTGTGCCTGCCGGGCTTCCTCGATGTAATGTGTGGTTATGATCACGGTCTTGTTCCCGTCCTTTGTGATTTGCACCAAGTGGTTCCAGATGCTGGAACAGAATGCGCGACATTGTACGAAGGGATCGTCGATATTGGAAAATTGGTGGTGTGAAAAAACTCTGTGATCCAGAGAATAGTCTTCTGTATATTTTGATATCAACGCAACCCCCGGTTGCTTATCGCAGCATCGAGTAATAAAATCTGAACGATAACAACGTTGGTGAAATTCTATCAAGTCCAGAGCAAATGAAAGAACTCGCCAAATGTTCCGACAACGAAACGTCTGGCCCCAGTCGCACAGAATTCAAGAAAGGACTCGAGGAGATAATTCGTCGATTAGTTAAGCTACATCTCGGGCGAGAAAGTTGCAGTCGCGGGCGTAGAAACGGCGGATCTCTTTTTCATAGTCGTCGTTCCGCGATGAAACTTCGGGCTGAACGTTTTCGTGGAGACCGTGAATGTCAACGATCGCAGGCAACCGCGTCGAAGCGAGGAAGCGACGTAATTGCCTCGCGTGCAATCTCACGGCTAATTAATTAGTGCTTCTCGTTGTCATCGTCAATTTATTCCGCACAGGAAAAGAATAGAGACGCAATACGAAACTATCGGACGATCTGATTAATGAGAACGTTCTTTCTTCGAGCCGGTTTGAGTAGTTTCTTCAGGATTTATGGGAACCTTGCACCAGCCTTGAACTTTTGCCAAGAACTTGTGCGAAGATAAAGCACGATAAATTGTGCGCGATACACCAAATAATTAACAGAGAGAACGGCATACGTACTTATGCATATCCACGCTAATTCTCAATTTATCTACAATAAACGGAGTAGCCTCGCGAAGATTACATTTTCTTCCAAACCTTATTTTACCACAATTTCACGTATTGTTGACAACGATTCTTGCCCGATCGTATACGTAATCGCTCGTTCGTCACGGAAAGTATTCCAACCAGCTAGACACGCGCCACACGACAACTTCGCCGCGCAAAAAGGGTTAAAGGCAGTATCTATCGTTTAAAGAATCATCACCGCGAAGTATCGGATTTTTGGAATCTTCGTTGTCGCGTGTCGTTAAGCTCGTTAAATGTCGTGCAGGCGACACTTGCGAAATTCCCCGAGCCGCGTCATGTCGTTGACTCGAAGTAGGTTAAGACAACGTTTACCAGACATCTCCAGCATGGCTGGCGTGTACGATAAGCGTAACACATTTCCCTGCTGCGGCTAATTCGAAAGCGAAGTCCATTGTGAGCGAGACGCGTCCTCTTCGCCTCGGGTGAGATCACGCGGGCAGATTGGCCGAGGAAAATTTATCGAGTATCGTAAACGATATATCGGTAGAAATGTAAATGGCAGGCATTCCCGCGGTCGGGCTTGACGCTGGACGCGAGCAAAACGTGGCTAGCATACTTTTCCACATTCCCGGCGATGGTAATTGAAAAGCGGCCGGCCGCTGTCATTTCATAACGCCGCGGAAATTCACCAAGGCTCGACGAAATCGTTTCACCGCTCGCCTTAATGCTCCTTTCTGCCGTTTATTGCTACCCTCGCGGTCCTGTCGACGGACCGTGAAACGTGGCGAATTTTCCTGCTTGTGGATCCGTCGAATGCGAAACGAGGACTAAGCGACGTGCGCGCCGGTTTCGCGAGTATTACTGCAATTGTCACAGTTAAGGAATCCGTCTGAGAAGCGAGTGTACGCCGTTTATTCGCCGCTGAACGGCCGAGCGGAAAACTATACGATCGTACGCGAAGGAGTTTCTACATAGAAAATTCCTTCGGAGGCACACAGTCGCGGGGCCACAGTAGCATAAAGGTCGTTTCAAGCGTAAAAATAGCACGCTGCGTTCGATCACCTCTGATACTCAATTTTTTCCATTGGCCATGTTCGGCCGAGCAAACGATACTTTCACTTACAAGAAGAGAACCCCGAAAACGTGATCCGCTGTGAAACAATTGCTCTCCGTTCTCGCGGAGCCATTTGTTGCTTGCCGTTCAATCGTTCCAGCTTCGAACAGGACGAAGCATCTTCTTTTCTCCGTGCTATCCGCGGCCAATTCGACCGTCGAAGGTCTTTCACCGCTACCCTAACGCTTTCAAGGGTCACGGAAACTGGTTTGTTCCAAAATTAGCCGGCGCGTCAATACGCGCTGGCGATGTACAGGAAGAATTCGGTGGAAAACGTATTATGACCGGACAATAATATACTCCGAACGATGACTACGTTCTTTCAGTTAAACGTAATGCGTTATCCATGTACATCGAACTTACGCATATACTTATATTTATCAAGGAATGTAGTCGTGTGCCTAAATCGACGCGCGATGATTATCGACACTGAACGAGAATGAATAGTGGGCAAGGAATAATGAGTATTTCATCGATCGACGACCTTTGAGCGCGTATCGTAAGCAAGAGGAAACTTACCTTTGCCGTAGCAGGGGATCCACGCCCACTGTTGGCTCGTCGAGGATCAAGAGCTCTGGATCGTGCATCAGGGCAACCGCGAAGGACACTCGTCGCTGCTGGCCACCGCTGCAATCGGCAAGGAATCTCGTTATTTCGTAGATAGAAAACGATATCCCGATTCGCAATGAAATGTACATTAATTGCAAATAACAGATGCAACGAATGCTTTATTCGAGTATTGGTTGAGGTGAATGTTACCAACCTGAGATTCTTCACCAGTCTATTCTGAGACGGAAGGTCTAGGAATTGCAACAGAAACCGCAGTCTATCTACGATTTCCCCGGTGCACATGCCGAATATCCAACCGAAATACATCATCGTCTCTCGGATAGTGAACTCCCCGTAGAGGGCAATTTCTTGGGGCATGTAACCGACCCTTTTTCCGGGTACTCCGGATCCCTTTGTGCCCGGTTTCCCACCGAGGACCCAGATTTCGCCGGAGTTTAATCTCCTTCGACCGACGATGCAGGAGAGCAGGGTGGTTTTGCCGCATCCGCTGGCTCCCAGGAGTCCGTAACTATTTCAGAGAAAGAAAAGAGGGGAAGAAATTCTGTTGTTTAGATACCTCTATGGCTTAGTTTCGACGAGTCTAAGTTTTACATTCACGAGCAAACTTTTATGTCTATCTTGCTTTTCTTTATTACCAATTTACGAATAGTAAAAATGAAGTTGCCATAATTGCATTATATTCTTATGCTCATTTTACTGCCGTTGAATAAAGTTTCTCGAGCGTTCTGTTCTTTTTGTACATCCCCCGCCAAGCGTAATAGTCCCGGCGCCTTTCGAGGATCCACGGTTGCTTCCATTTTGTTCCGCCGTGTGGATCCCGCGATTTCCAACGCGATTCGCCTCATGCAATCGAGTTACGTGTTCCCTTGGCATATAGGCCGATATTCGTAACGGTGACCAATGTAACGAGCAGCGTGCGTAATAAAATTGTGCAATTGGATAACGTTATACGCGAATTCGTTTTATCCCGGAAACTTTGAACTCGAATAGAAATCGCGCTTTATTTCCATATCGATGGGACTGTCTGCACGGGCATAAGCGATTCTACAGCGAGTTTCACGTAACAGGGGAGCAATGAAGATTTATGAGAGATCGTCACGTTCTGTTGATTCTCTTTCGCTATTGCTTTCTAAGAAAGTCACGTTTTCCTTGCGCCTGTGCGAACGATTTCTTCTTTATACAAACGTATTCGAAATACGAAACCATATATATGTGTATATGTGCGTTTAACGGTCCGTCCTGTGTAAAATCTGGCTGCTAGAGGTTCTGTGTTGTCAGCTGAAGGAAGCATGCCGAACGAATTTCGTCACAGCTCAAGCGTCACTGCTGGACCAATTAACGCCATCAAGGACTACTTGTTACCGGCCTCCTTGGCTCTGTTTGCGCGGTTAATAAATAATTCAATTCGAGCGATGTATAGCACGTTCGAGAAATCAACTGACCCCCCGACCTTCCTATCCAAATGGTACGCTTTTTATCTTGTCTGCGGCGATGCTATACCAACTTCCTCCGTTTCGAAATTCACATCCGTTTTAACCAAGGCAGGTCAGTTTTTTGTTTGCCACGCGTCTCTGTACCAGTGAGACGAGAATGAAGGATAATCATAACGATAATGAATCTTCTGTAGTTCCTGCATCCGTATTATAAGGCTTTCACCGCGAACCCGACCCAATAATTACGCTACCAGGAAACCGGATAACAAATTAAGATCGCCCATTGTTCCCCGGCGGCGGCCATTATCAACCGCTGTGCCAGCGTGCAATCTTAGAAACGTTCCGACATTTTTCACGCAATTACTCACATGGATCCCTTCGCCACGGTCATGCTCAGATTCTGGATAACATGATTCGGATTTTTGCTGCTCCCATACGTTTTGAACGCGTGTCTGACGCTGACCGCCTGTTGCCTGTTCCACGCTGGGTTATTCAACCCAGGGGTGGCGAGCACCGCGCTCTGCGTCATGTCTAAAGTGCTGTCCGAGTTCTGCATGCTGTCCGTGTTGTTCAGGCCTCCGCCACCTCCTGCTGTCCCGTCACTGAAATCCCAAGCAAAATTGTTTGGTTAACCGCGATTCAGCCGCGGTTCGTCGCGTTCCATTCCATCGGAACACACGGGAGGACGCGCGTGTAATTGGCAGGGGAACAGGTAGGCAACGTCCCGATCGGGAAACACTCGTGACGCAAAGTTTGCTAATCGAGTGTGACGAATGCCCGTTCGATAACGCGCAACCGCGTACCTCGTGTCCTCCGAGTTGAAAGAAGGAGCACCCCCTTTTTTTTACGACCTGGGATCTTCGGAAATGATCGATGCTGCGTACATCCGCCGGCGCCACTGAATCGAACTAATCTCGTATCACAGTGCAGCCGCGTACACGATCCTGTCCACGCGAACCATTCAGGATAACGACGGTGCAACGATTGCGCCAGCAGCCTCAAGTCGCATAGGGAGTCACGAAGATGTTACGGAAAACCGTGATCGTTTTGCAATCCAGTCACGGACAGGGCCGGGGGTCGAGTTTGCGACCTAGTCACGGTCGAAGCGACAAAGGACACACAGCAACGAAACTCTGCCTCGCAGAGTCCTCGGAATCGCACAAATCCACAGAGGTGTCGCGGGGCGAAGTCAGTGGCGAACTGCGAGACAGATCGCAGGTGACCGAGTCGAAGGAAAGTCCCTCTCACGACTAACCCTTCTCCGACTGAATCACTGAATTTGTCATCGTTACCAGTGTGCACTCTAATCAGCCGCCGAACGACACGTGCAATTCACCCGTCACTCTGTGTCAACATTTCACCCGAGTTCCCGTCCAACGGAGTCACGTACCTCTCCACAAATAAAATTGACCCATTTCAAGATCGGGAAAATTTAATCAGATCTGCCCGCGGACGCAAGGTAGATCGGCAATGTCGCGCCGTTTTATTAAGCTCGTGGCAGAATAACGAATGGCACAGATGGAGCGCTGGTATCGGCCTTAAAACCGAAGCCTTGGAAGGCTTACGTGCGTCGCGACGGACTTCGGCCAGTCCGGATCGTTTAGAAAGAGTGAGCGTGTTGGCTTACGTAAGAAAGCGGCTTTCTTTTCGCTCACGCTCGCCGGTTCATTGGGCAATGGTATCGACGTAGCCCATGTGCCGGCACGCGGCAATATTGTGCCGTTTACATCGCCGAGAAGTAACCCGTTCCCCAGAAACGTAACGCAGACCAAGGCCGTGCAAACATTTCCCCGCGAATCTATTGACATTTTCACGGAATTTCGCGAGAGTCGTTGGCGCCCTGCTCGGTGCATTTGAACGGGCGGCAGGGCTGGCGTGTCGTCGCAGGTTGCTTGTAAAAGGCACGAAGTAATTGCCACGATGACTATGATTTATTCCGAAGATAGAGGAATTGCCTGTACGATCGATTTCGTTGCGGCGTTCTCCGATAGGGAATTCCGTTGGCCGCTTGCGAAATACTCGTACGGTTGCGTTCAAGGCGCCGCGCCGTGTGATTCGATTCACGAAAGTTGCGGAAGGGAAATCAATTATTTATTTCCTTTTCCCGCATGGAGTCGGTCCCGTTCAGTTCTCTTCGATACGATGTGAACGATCTCTTCGATCGCGGCGCGGAATAGCTGTGTGCCCCATTATTGCGTAACGCGATTCTGGCGGGCCTCGTTTCAAGCCGTCAGGCACGTAGGGTGCCGTCGAGGTTCGATACGAATCTGGTCGCTAAAGGTCGAATCGGCTGAATCGCTTTCACGTTTCCGCAAAGTCCTAGCTAATTCCGACGCTGTTAAATTACGAGATGGCTGATGCGCGGAACGCACGGTTCGCGACGAGGAAAAGCTAAATACATCGTTTCGTAACGCTCCTACCGTCCCGTAGAAGAAAGCAACCACCGCGAAGACGTTTCTATGGTTTCCAGTAGCCTCTCTCTTCATTGAGGATCGGATAATTGCCTGCGATCGTCAACCACCGTGCGTATAGCAGACATACGCGTACAGCGGTGCCGATTCTAAATACCAACGTATGTACAAAAGTTTTAATTTCGACAACACGAATTATCCGCGTACGATTGTTTGCGGGATACGTGTCACGATTCGCATGATTCGAAACGCAATTATCTGGCGTTCCGTCTATCGGGATGTCGCGAGTTTATTATCTCCATTATCCGAATCGCGTTTGCCTGCAATCGCAGATGCGCGCCGTATCAGGCTTTCGACATTTCACGTCACTTCCTTCGAGATGATTGGAGGTGATGGCCTCATGGAAAAGGATGACGATCGCCGACGAGCGCGTATCGCGGCACCGATCCGATAATTCGCCGCTAAGGAATCGTCCGGGGACAGGGGGAATCGTCGGAAACTTGAAGGGAAAAGGGGAAAAACTTCGTGGCCGCGAAAATATTACTTCGAGCGCAAGATTTTATTGTTGTTACTTCACTTCATCGAGTATCGAGGGGTATAACAGGGAACGCTGTCTGACAAGTATCCTGTTAATTATAGCAATGCTTGAACGTTAGGGCGACTGTAGTCGATAAGTATCCCTTGATTGAGAGACACAGTGCAGGAACAAGGGTGACGGATCAGTAGTATAACCACGCAGCGTGCGGGAGTCAGATGCGTAAGTAGATAATGACCGCGTTAGTCAGACCGAGCGGGCCGAACCAATTTACGGTTAGATTACTTAATCTGTCGCCGTTTCGAAGTGGTACGCGTTTCTGCCTCGTTAACGATACTCTTCTTTACCCTCGAATGAATAGAACACTGCTCGATTTATCTTACTGCGAATATACAATTGTCTGCGACGGGAACAGGTGGATACAGACGATGGCCGATCGGCGGGCATGCCGGCGCTTGGTATCGAAAAATTGAATAGATGTCCCGGGCGCGAGTCACGATGAAGATAATTGCGCAATGGACATTCCAGGGGACGATGTATCGCGAGGACGCGTGTGGAAAGACCTGACCACGTAAGTGTTCGTTTTCTGGGCCACGGTCGACACTCGAATTCCCGACTCTGCGCTCCTCCCTTTTCTCCGCTAATGCTTCCTCGGAAAACTATCACTTTTTTTTCCCAGATCTTGCTCCGTATTCCGTCTGTAAACCGTGTTTCATAATACGCGTGCCGAAGGCTCGCGAGGCATCGTACTTATCGTATCCTTGGGCGGCTACGTACTGCCATTTCTACAAGCGACAAAATTTCAATGAATAATTGCCGCGCATTTAATGACGCGTGTGTTTCCTAATCGTTCTCGTTACAACAGGCCCTCTAATACTGTTACGGCACTCCCGATCATTTCATAATTGCATTCGAAGCCGTGCATCATCATGCAATGGTCGTTGCGGCGATACCATCTAATTAGCGTTAATGGGGGAAAAGGAAACAAGACGTTCGTTACTTCTGCGTGTTTCGACCAAGCATTTCTCCGGCGTTCTCCCCCGTTCGTCTCGTTCAAACTTTGCACCGTCCCGGGGGAGGGGGGGGGGGGGGTTGTTAATTGAGTTCAAAGTGCGGGAACATCGAAGGTCGGCGTGGTGCACGCAAGGTTGCTCAATTCCCCGATGAATGAGCCGCGCAATATTTCTGGAAAGAGCCATAAGTTCATGGCGAAAACGTGTTGCAACGAAACGGTGAACTGGGACGATTTCGTCGGCAATGTCGGCAATTTCGTTCGCCGCGAAACTTTTACGACGCATAAATTTCCGGCCGCTGTTTACTCGAACCTGTGCAGAGCGTAGACGCAGTTTTTAGAAAATGATTCACTCGACGATCCCATTCCGCGTTTAATTAGCTTTTACCATGATGTCCCGTGAGCTTTGCGACATTCACACCGCACCTTTGTTTCCCTGAGGTCTGGGCGACGTGTCAAGCTGATTGCGGTTCCTCTAATAAGTTGACCATCGCTCCCTGACGTTCCATTATAGCGTTTGTTTTTTTTTCTTGTTTTCTTTTAGCAGAATGATCACGAACGCTTCTTGAATATCAAGAGAATGCTCAGGCTCGGGATAGTTTAATCCGTCCGACTTACGTAAGGCGGTAGAAAGTGAACAAAGACGGGGATAGCTCTTGGTCATAAATGATCCCTCAATCGATGCATTAAATCGCGTCAAGTGAAACGAAGCAGCGTGCACCGTTCCGGCACTGCTATTGGCACTCGAATTTTACTCGCTCGTAGACACTGCAATTTATATTCTCGCGCAAAGAAAATTCATTCCGCTTCTATGTCGCGTATTGTTAAATTAAAATTGTTTCGTTGATTGCTTTGACTGTTCGTCCGAACTAATTTCTTGCGTTTAATTATCTTGCTACGATCAACGAGAAGAAAATCGCGCGAGGAACGTTGGTTATCTAAGAGGACGAACATGTACGTGTCTGATTACGCGCGTGGATTATCGATTAGTCCCGGGACGATTTTGATCGCAACGAGATGGCATTTACGCACGTACGTCCCATTTATCGATCGACCTTGAGGCAACAATCGCACTTTTGGACACTTCAAATCTTAGTCACGAGCAACAACCCCTTTCTTCATGATTTGTTCTTATCCTCGATAAGGGTCAAGTCTTCGCCTTGACTCATTTTCGACGCGACTCCGCTATTTGGTCATCGATGTAGATTTCGAGCGTGACATCCATCGTGATGGCCGGTATCGGGCGAACAAGTGGGCCTTCGTCAAATGTGACCTTCTTTGATTCCTTGTCTTTTGTTTTTTTTTCGCAACCTCATTTCTCCCCGATTTCTTACACGATGGATTGCATTGGATATTTCAGCGTCGATGAAATAAAAAATAGAAACAGCAGGTGCAGAAGTATCGCGACGGCGACAACGAAGCTAAGAAAAGATGATCAAAGGTATCCTAAAATCGAGGATCGTTAGATCAGTGTATCGATTGCTCGAGGGAAATAGCAAGGTGGTGTAACATTAAACCTTTAGAATCTTGAACCTCGATTCTACTTGAAATTGAATGGAAATAAAAGTCCTTCGCGTTCTTCGAATATTATTCGCTTTCTTCAGGAGAACATATTATTAAACGCTGCTAGACTAAATACTTGTTTCCAGTTATACAACAGAATTTTCCGTACAGTCTTCTACACAATCTGTTCGTCGAGCAAACATGTTTTTGCCCGAGTTTTTCTCGACTACGCTCGTAGGAAAATCTGCGGCGCTCCAGGACGGCGGTAAGCTTGTTCGGTGAAGTCGGTGATCTTTCTTCGTAGACTCAGCTGTACTTTGACCCTGCGTCACTCCTACGGAACACTTACATCATTTTTCCTCCAATAACACGGAAGTACGATATTGACTAGAATGATTTGCCGTCTTACGTAGATCATGTGTTAAATGCATGGCTACAAAGAAAAGGGGGAAAAAACTGGGAGCTTTTTAGAAGAAGATGGATGAATATAGAAGTAGGAAGATAGCCTCTAAAGCATGGACAGCCTTTCAAAGTCTATCTAGCGTCTACGTGGCAGACATGAAATGGTCGCTTTGAAATTTGCGATGCTAATTTTTTTCGTCTTGCCAATCACGACGAGGTATTTGAATAAAATGGCGTATAATAAGCGGTAATGCCCCGGGACGAGCACTTCGGATGAAGTTTCACTTGAAAGGACGCGATTGGAATTGCGATTAGCGCCTTTTGTTTGGAGTTTAACCCGTGGACAAAATGAGCATTCCCGCTGTTTCAACACTGTTGGCGAACGTTTTACGCATATCGCGTTAAGAATATTTATTCTGCGTGCTTGTTTTTGATTTATGTAGACGTCGATGCCTTCGCCGCTGGCGGATTTCAGAAAGCCACTGAAAGGCCGCATAGAATAGAAACAGTGGCATATTCTGGTTGAACGAGCGATCAAAGGTGGCGATTAATAAACAATGATTTATGGTCAAACGATCCGACAACGCGTTAACTAACCTTGATCGAACGAGACCGATTATGGGGAACAATTGCACTTTAGAGCACGACGATTGCTGCAGCCTGTCGATCAACTCGGCTATCGCGACCATGATTCATACGGCTCGTGACAATCGACCGTAATGATCCCCGCGACAGTCTGATTGCTCGCACCGCGAATTTCAGGCTCACCCTAGATGCGTACCAAACGCTCTAATAGCCTCTATCAAGCGAGGAGCAACAGGGCTCTCACTGCCCAAAGCGACGAAAAGAAAAATTCATCGTCGTTTAACTCTGTAGAGGTTCGACAAACACCAAACCCATTAAAAATCACTTCACGAGTTTCGACAGAGGAGGCTTCGAGATTCTCTCTTTACCTCGGACAATTCGTCAGCCTTTCCGTACAATTACTCGATACTAAAGTCATAGACGGGAGGCGAAACACAAAAGAGAATAAAAGAGGAAAGAAACGGGAGACTCTATCTTTGATTCAAAAAATCAAGAGTGAAAGGAATCGACAGCTGCGGAGCAGGTAAAAGTTGATAATGTTGCAGAAATAGCGCGTCCAATCCGTTTTCATGTACGACCGTGGAAAAAAAAGTAGAGAAAATAAGCGATGAAACGCCGACTCGGCCTTTCATCGTCGATTTTGCTTCGCGATTGTTAGAGTTGCAGTTTATTTGTCGCTTGAGACTTACCATGACGGACGAAAACAGAGGGGCACACTGCGTAATCGTTTCGAGCGCCGACGTTCGACTTTACCTTTCCCGCAACCTGCCTGACATACTTATTAAAATCGATGTATTAAGCATTTATTTTCACGCGGTCTCGCAGCTGATTGTGCCTGGTGCTTTCGTTAATGAAAGTGGACTCCGCATCGCGGATTTACGCTTTTACCCGCGGCTCTGTTGTACAGAGTACAGTGACTTTCGTTGAGAATCGTGTTTTGCTTGCCACGAATGGCAGAAGTGGCCGGAACCGTTTGGATTTATTGATACTATCTTTCAGGGGAAGCATGCACGCGAAATGATCTATATTTTCGATGAAATAAATTTCATAATTTGTAGGAAACAGTGTATTATGATAATTCAATTTTCCACGAGGGACTGCAAACAGGAGTAGCTTGGAAACTGTCTGCGCATGAAATCCAGAGTGGCAATGCAACGTTTTTTCTATGCAAAGCAAGGAAACTTTCATCAGCCGGGAGAAGAGATTCGATTCGCTCCAGCATGTAGGCAATGCTTTCATAATAACCACCGAAGAGAACAAGCCGGGAGAAACTTGGAATTCCGATTTATAGAAACCGTGTTGAACGGATCGACAAGGATTCGCGAACAGTTCTAAACGAACCGAGTTGCCTGCAGAATGGTCTTTGTTCCACTGTGTCTTTGTGCTGTCCCGCATCGCTGTTTAATATTATTATTTGAATGCAGCTTGCAGGGATCTCAGTCAATTATCGATAGCTCGTTAAAATCGACGGCGGACGTCTGCGCGGTGATTTTAACGCCAGCAGGCGAACAAACGGCACTTCTCGACGGGACAAAGATATTACGTACGCCCCTGCTCAAAAATCATAGGGCACTTGCCAGTTTAAACAAAAATTTCGTCGTGCAATGAAAATGATGGAAATGGCAGACAATTTTACTGACGCGTATACTTACGAATATATGTTCAACATTAGTTTAGTAGACGAAAATAAAGTATAGTACGGAAAGGGAATTTCAGACCAAGTTTCGAATTGTGCAGCAGAAAGAATGGACAATTATTAATAGTGGAATTATAAAAAAAATCAATGTTTTAGAATGCCAGGACAATTGGATATTCAATGTCCACGTTGCTTTTGTATTGCAATTATGTAAGACAGAAAGAAAGACTGAACCCTATTGAATATATTAAAGATTCTAATAATTTTGACGGTATTTTCATCAACTTCTGTTACGTGTCCTATCACCTATAAGCTTACCGCGTGCACGACCAAACAAAAATTGAAAAGTGCCCGCACATATTCTCCGATAATTTCCAAGATTATACGTCACTGTTGCGCCACGAATATTACGCTTCCCCGCTAATTGTAAGTGATTTGAATTCAATCGGGCCGCGATCGAAATCGCCGTTGGAAAAATCGACGTCTCGATTCGCTGATCTTTTCGTTTCTCGTTACACAATATTCGTCGATCGTTGGAAAAATTATGCAATTCCGCAACAGCCTGCGCAAGGCGGTTTTTCATCGTGCGAGGATTACGTTTACGATAAGACGAAATTGCACAACGGGGGATCGCGCGTTTGCCGAACGTGGGACGAAAAGTAATGAGGTCGGGCCCTCCAAGCATCGGACGGCCCGACAGGATTTTCAGGTGCCTCGATGTCATTTAACTTTTACCGTACCGATGAACGGTGGAGCCGATCGCGTTCAGTGCTGCGCGCGTCGGATTTACTTTCTAGAATCGTTACGGATCGCCACTAATCGTTCCAATGATCGCGTGAAATTCGCCCTTCCCCGAAATCTCTCGCCGTCCACCGCGTTTTCGCGCGACAATACGACGAAGCACCGTTTTATCATCGATTTAACGTCGATTTCACGCCGCGCCGAGTAACAAGAGAGATTATATATAATTATGCGAGACGATCAGATACGGATGCGTTCTGTTAAAACCTCGGCGACAATTGTAAGAAGAATCGAGGGGGGCGCGCGACGTCAAGGAACGATGGTTTCACTCTCGGGGAAGATTCACACGGGAAGCACAGCCGTACGCGTTCTCCTTTGTTCTGTCGTGAAAGTGTATTTCTCTGGCTCTTCCATAGGCGCGCAGTCGGCTCTGTGCGGCAAGGAAATAATAATTAACCTCTCTTACGATCGCATAATCTTATTCACATCGAGATCAACGTCGTCGCGCCCGTTCAGATTAGAGCAGCGAGAATTTACTGCGACGAAACGAACGGAAGTAGCTGCAAAATCTACGCGTTGTATTCTTTGTCTACATAGAATTCGACGGTTAAATGTTGTTTCTAACGAAGGACGATTTAAATGGGAGTGAAATTCGCTTCGGCTCGTTGAAGATCCACTTTCCGAGCTCTCTATCAATTAGGCGTGCAAGAGGCAGTTCGCGTCTCGTGTACGAACATTCGCATGATCGTTTCTCATTCTTCGACTATGCAAAGTCCCTCGTTATGGCCCCGTGCCTGCCGCGGCGGTGGCAAGAAAATTGCCGGAAAATGCGCTTGCGAAAGGACGTGAGAATGCGTTCGATTTCACCGCGTGCGCATTCCGGGATTGTCAAAATGCTGCAATTCCACCTGCACTTCACTTTCTATTCCTCGCGTCCGAGGAAACAGCTGAGTTCGTTCGAGGAACGTGGGCAAAATCGGCCGCAATCGGGTTCGACGACTGGCCAATGGAAAATGATTAGCCACGGTGATCTAACGGCGGCGCGATCGATCGGCATTGATTTCGATCGGTTCGATAACTCGGCGGCCATTCCCCCCACTGTTTCTACCGAGCTGCGGGCAGCTGGTGTACGGCCCCTCTCTTATCGCCTCTTAATCATAGGAGAGAACAATCTAACGAAAAACCGTGAACGATTTCTATGCCGCGGAGAAAATAATCAACGGGAAGAAAGGGCCGATGATTCATGGCGATTGCTCGACGATTATACCCGTTCGAGTTCGACGAAGGAAGGAAACGATCGGCGCAGGTTCGACAGGGTTTTCCCGATCGATCGTCATAGATTAAGATCGCGATTTTGCCATCATCGCTTTCGAATTTCCTGCGGCAAATCCGGCTTCGGCAATGTCCACGAGATTTCTCACCTTCCAACGGAAGCGAAGCGGCGTCGGACGTTCGGCTTAATGGTCACCTCACGCGAACTCCACCTCGTTCTTTTTTCGCCGAACGCCCTCGACACCGCTCGGCGATCGTGCCCGCTCGTTCGGCAAATGTTGCCCGGCTCGCTTCGCGAATAGATCGACTGTGAACCGGTACAATTATACGTTGCCAGTTCCCCTCGAATACCAAGAGCACAGGGAGCACAAATTTAACGACCCGGTGCGCCAACGCTCTATCGTGCAACCCGTTCACCTTCGTGATCCTCCGAAGCAACCAACCCTGCCCACGACGATCTCGTCCCCCCCCCGCAAAATTAACCACCGAGCACGATATCCAATTGCGTACCTTCGAATCAGCTCCGGCACGATCTCGTAAATTCTTCCTCTGTCGGCGTCGCGTGTCCTCGTGCTCGCACGATGCGTATAATCTAAGTGTAATCCTGATGGTCAGCCGTCATGGATGGTTCACGACTGATCGGTAGCATCGGTCCTTCGATTGATTCGTCGAAGCATACGCGATGTAACGTCGAGAAATTGGAAATCGCCACCAGCACACAAAACACAACGCTGCGAATTTCTATTCGGGATCGAATGGGGCACACAGAAAGCAAACGTTATTTTCTTCACTGATTCGCCGTTCTAGGAACGATCGTGGAGCCGCGAGAACGTGTCAGCTGAAGAGGAGCCCTGTTTCGTGGCGGGTTCGTCCTGTCCTCCGTGACTTTCGAGTCTTGACGCGAGACTGAAGCGGTCAGAGGCAAGTAGAACCGAGCTCACGACTCCGGCTGGCCTATGCGTCCTTTCTCTCTCTCTCTCTCTCTCTCTCTCTCTCTCTCTCTCTCTCTCTCTCGGCCATACTCTGTCGTCTTGTACATATGTACCTCCACTCCACATCGAGCCAGCCACACTCTGTCCTTGTTCGTTCCACTACCTTTCTTTCTTCTTCCACGAGAACCAATTCCCTCCACCTGTTGTCCTTCTACATGTCTCGATTTTTCGTTCAAGCACGTTCTTGCCGACGGAATCGGCGCCGATTTTTCGATATCATTTATTCCATCCGAGCAATCAGTAGCTCGAAGAATTTGTTGCTTCCCCTTTGTTCGCTCGGCGAAGATAGGGGCGCGATTCGGATCTCTGGAATCGTTGTACATTCCCCGAATGATTAAACGAAAATGTTAATCGCCAATTTCGATTACGATTTTCCATTCGGTGCTCGACTTCGGCGCGATTACTTTTAATGTCCGCCGCGGTGTCTCGAAACGTAGTCCGTGGAAAAGAAGACCTGGCGATTCGCGATCGTGACCGTGAAGCCGATTGTCAAAGCGCTTACAGCTTTGCCACTTTCCTTCTCGACACTTTCGTCCTGGCGAGACGACTGCCGATCCGTCCAGAAAATCCCTTAATCGCACTGGGGCGGCGCGGCCTCCCCGTGTCACCGTGAATTGCCATAATTTCGTGCACAATAGTCGCAACGGTTTCCGGTAATTAGTCAAGGTGATCAAATTGCTATTCTATTGTTACCGTCGTCCATAAAATCCGGCTCAGGAATGACCCACCATAAATACAATCGTCGCGTCGCACTTACGAGGCCTGCGATTCTAACAATTACTTTTTAATTGCCTTGGAAGCTAATGGACTGGTCGAGCCAGTCCATCGCGGGGAAGATTATTTACGTAGGCGAGGAAAGCTGGTTTGGAGGCACGGTTCGCTCGAAGAACGACCATTGGACGAGTGCTGTGAACATTCGTTGTATTGCGGATGCCTCGCGAAACAGGGTTGCTGTAAAATGGTGACGAAGAAATTGAGAGCAATTTATTATGCAAAACGTCTGTTCGCGTCAGCGCGTTTAGAAGCTCAAGACACGGAAACGTCTGGCCACGTAAGGAACAAAGACAGTGACCATTATACTTGCAAAATCTCTGGTGATTTTTTTTAAACCACTCTACTCGTATAAATGAGCTTATGCTCCTTTTGCGTTGAGTCGTGGATAACAAAAAAATCGTCGCGTCTGTTTTGAAAAGGATAGTTTATGATACTGGCTTTCACGGCGTCGTGTCCAGCTAGCAATTTTCATAAATATAAATAACAATTATGGATGAATATTAGCCGGTTCGTTTCCAAGGATGTTCTCTACGCGTTCGTCCCGGTAAAAATAAGTGCACAAGTGCAGATCAAAGGTCAGATAATAAAAGATATATGCGCGTACGCGCCTCTTGTGTGCAAAAGCGACGCACTTTCGATCTCATCCCTCGTCCCGCGGTACTCATCCCTGACTCCGTGCATTTCAATTGAAGAACGAAATGGAATTTATCGCTAGGTGCACACGACGAACGGAATAGAATTTATTGCGAGGCGCTACGGGAGAACGCAAAGTCTCGGTTAGCTAGCCGAGACAGGAGAAAACCAGTATACAATTATACGAACGTTCGTAAATTATTATTGGATATTTCAAACCGTATCCTATGATAGCTTAATCAATTACGTACTAGGAAAAGTTTAATAATCGTGGCAATTGCAATTTTGAACCAGTTCCGTGGTAAAAGTAAAACGATCTCTTAACTCTCACTCTCTTTGTTCGTCCCATCGTTTTTACCTCCATTTCCTAATCTATCTATCTTGTGCGGTAACAATGCTCGAATTTAATCCTTCCCCTCGGGAGGTACACGAATGCCAATGATACGGAGCCTGCACTCGTGCAGGAAGTCGTACGATCTGGTCGCGGTCGAACGACCAGTCATCTCGTTTTACGAGAACAAAGTGTAAAACCGTGAACGATGTTTTAATTAGCCGTCGATAGTGGTCGCGATTGCCAGCGACGATCGGCGAACAATTTCATTCCAGGTCGAGAAACGGCGACCGTAACAGTGGTCAAGACGGTCTGCACTTTCCCTACCATTGCGTAACTCGGCCACAGTCCCTGACGTAATGTAAGTCTGATTAAATAACAGGAAATTATGCATCTTTTTCCTTCGAAAATTGCAGCACGTGATCCTACGAATTATCGATACATTCGTGCCAGTGGATTCTTTCGTCGAGGGGGGTACGAAACCGTCAATGAATGTCCTGATAGACGCCGTCGCGGCCCGTCGATTCGCACCGCGTCATTCCGCGAGGTCGTAAACGATCAACGGTATCACCGCTTGGAAATCGAATTATTAATTGCTCGAACGAGGTCCATCTTATTAATCGTTCGAAGGTACTCGCGCGACGTCGATGGAGAAGGGAACCTTTGTAATCTATGCATTCCCGATTTGTTGATAGCGGACAAGCACGCGGCGAAATTATTTCTCCATTTCATTCATGCTGACGATGGAGACGTATTTCGGACTTTTCTCATGCACCCGCGTTGCACGATATCAATAATATCGGTTCGTTTTATTTCTGCAATGTTTTCTCGACCCACCAAAAATTCGTCTGCAAAGCCCCTTTCCAACGAGACAGTTCTTATTCAACGTTAAAGCCGGACAAGAGTGTCGGTGTATTTAAATACGAGGACTGAAAGTGAACGAGAGTAGAATTGAACTCGGGGGAAAAAAAAACTCTGTAATTTTCTGGCGTTGGTTCAGCTGCCACGGAAAAGAGAAAGCAATTCGCCATTTTTTGATTCCCATCCGTTCTACGTATACGCGTTACTTCCACGTCTGCCCTGCGTGTACACCGGTTTCCATCGTGTCGGCTCGATCGGTTCAATAAAAATACCGTACTGCCAAAACGGGACCCACGATTATTTATTGCCCGCGTGCGTAGAGCCGTTTTACCAACAATAGCTTATGTAAATAGACAGTACAAAGCCGGGGTGCCATTTCGCTCGCTCGCACCACCCACTTAATCATTCTTCGAAAACAGAACGAACCATCGAATTATTAAAATACCACGTTTTATATGTACATTGTATGTTACGTAAAAGGAACGCTGATACCTGTATCCGACGCCTAATGTCATCGTGCGATGCCAAGCGGACGAGCAACTCTATCTGTCTTCTGTATGCGTGAGCCGTCTAACGTGGACAAATCTTGTTCTTATTGTTGACGGGTTAATCGCCAGGTGGAGGGGAAGGTCTGTACAAGGTCTCGCGTGTTAGTGTCAGCCACCTTCGCAGGCTTCTTTGGGTAAAAGCGAAAGTCTCTCGTTCGGTGCACGTGCACTCGTTGATTGTCGCCGAGCTAGTCGCGATAAGATTTTCGAACACGATAACATCCTTGTACCGTTTTTTCGCTTTCGATTAACGCCGCGACGTTTCTCGCTACCATTCCGTTTGGCGAATTGATTTGTCAAAATTGTGGCGATTATGGGTGCCGGGTTTCCCACCCAAATGGAAACGCATCTGGGCCTCTATTTGGATTTTGTTTTCCAAATAGAAGCCCTTGGGCCTTTATTTGGGGACAATACGAGAACCTTAAATATGCAAAAACCAAATACAAGCCCATGGGCTTCCTAACGGAAAAACCCGGAAGGCACGGGCGGGTAAACTGTTTTGGTGTACAAGTGGGTGCAATATATGTGACACGTGCCAAGTTATTTTTGAGAAAGCTGTCCTTCTACGCTAGTCGTCAGCTGGGCGATTTTTTTTTTCCACGACACTCTCCCTCGATCTCGGTAGCATTTGCTGGCGTCGCGAATCCCAAAGTTCCAGAGGACCAATGCGGGCGCAAAAAGGATCCCATACTGTACACTTCCAGTTCGTGGCAATAAACGATACCGTCTACAAAGTGACGTGAGTGCAGAAATCGCCAGTTCCACGATCCTTCAAAACCAACAGTAGTTAGTATTTCGTGCGGTTGCAGTTTTTCGATCTTCGTTCACGAATCACGCGAGCCTGTTCGAGATGCGCCGTACTGTGCTATCAAGCAGTCAAGATTAGACGGCCGCGGTAATAATATTCCCGTGACGGCAGCAAATTGCACAGTGACTACTGCACTGGTGCGAAGCACGTTCCATTGCCTCATCCCGCCCGGCTACCTTCAAGGGAGCCCTCAAGTCGAAAAGCAAAGTTACAGCAACGTAATTCGAATTTCTACGGTGTCAAAGGACGGATGACCAAAATCTCGATGCCGACGACCAGCATGGAAATGTATTGAGCAAGGAGTCGGGTCGATTTAACCCTGAAACAACCATCCTGGGAAAGAAGGGCGGGCCAGGCTTGAGAAACGACCACAGGACTTATCGAACCGGGTCGCTAAATGCGGCCGAACGTATGGTATAAACGTGAAAGCGGTCAGTCCGGCTGCTGTGTTACGTAAATCCCAGGAAGAGCGTTCAAACACCGGCTCTTCGATACGCCGATAATCGCGAACGAAGACAGGGGTTTTCCCTTTGCATGTCTCTTTCATTCGTAGCCTTGTACTACTTCTCGAAAGTCTCGGAAGCTGACTGAAACTCAGGTAATAACAAGCGGCGATCATTATCAATGGCGACTCGAGCCTCGATAAACTAATTCGAGGGGAGGATCGCGCTTAGAGGCGTCGATCCACCGATCGTTTCGATGAATTCGTCCGTTCGAATAGTGTACGAAGCATATTTTTCTTAAAAGATCGTCGACGTCGCCGTAGCGCGCCCCTTTGGTTTTTTGAAACTTGCTGGGCGGAGAAAGCGATTTAAATATACGACATTGACCACGGCCGGCTAACAAATATCGAGAGGCTGTTAATTGAGACGAAGGGAAGCAATAGTGCCGGGACTTTTCTAGAAAGTGAATAAATTAAGCGACGCTGTGTTTATCAGATTCGACCGTTGAACGGACATGGACGAGCGTCGAAGATTTGGCATTTCGGCGGGTGTGTCGTCGAGTTAAATCAGCCTTATCAGATCCCGCGACGATTGTGTAATATCGATTTTTTTCACGGATCCGGAATCTTTGACTATTTTTCAAGTACGACCGGTGACCAACGTTCGCGATAAATATTCATCGCGATTTTTTGTTTTCTGGAACCCGCTTCTCACTGTTACATCTAGATATGATTTATTCAATAATTTTTCCCTTCTGTTAATCTGTCCTTTGCCTCGCGATAACTAATGTTCACTAGGAAGAATCTGCGAAGAATCGAGCAGACAACTATCAACGTCGCGAGGATGAATTTGCATACAAAATCCATAGGCACGAAAGATCAATGTTTAAATGTATGGGGCGAAGTGCATCGTATTTAATTTAATTATTCACAAATTCAGCGTGATTAAGTGCTTATCCGTTGCGCTTTCAGCCGCGGTGATGCATGTTTCATGAGGTGCGCGAGAATTTGTTTTTTCGCTCCACGTGCACCAGTGATCGTGTCTATCAATAATTATCGTAATTCAAGAGCAGCTCTTATAGTTACAATTGCAAATCAACAACAAATCACACGTGTATAAAAGGCGAAAAGAGCGCGATTCAGTATATTTATACACCCGTGTGAATTAATCACCTCGGCTTGGTATATAAAGTTGTATTTATGTAACAGAGCGGCATTCGCGTAGCACGCAGCCCACGTCTGTCCTTTAACAATTAACAGTCAATGGTCGTTTTTATGGTAACGAGACTAGAGGACGCGAATTACGTTAATTTCCTCGGGGATTCCTCGGTGTAACGAGAACAGCAAGCGTGGTGCCATCTCTCGAGGTACTCTCAGACTTTGCTCCTTTTCAATTCTTCAACAGGAATCGGTACGCAAGGAAGCGAGGCCCATTTTTTCATTTCCGTGTAATTAACATTTTTATTAAAACCCGTTCGACTCGGGACGCCTACACACGAGATTCAGGCAACGCAACATCGCTTCCTCGTTGACCTGATTTTATTTCTCATCGAGTAATTATTTTCAACCATCGTTGATTATTTTCAACTCGAAGTCTCTCCTCCTGATTCACAAATGTTCCGTTTACTTGGAATATTTAAATTTACGCTCGAAAATAAAGACCGCGAACCAGCATAAAATTCTCCGAGAAGTATCTAAACCGCGAAAAGGACATTAGTCATGTTCGTGAGTCATTGTTCAAACAAACGCGCACGAGTTTCGATCGTCATCTTTAGAGATGAACACCTCCGAAATTGAACTGGATTTTCGCCGATGAACCTGTTGAATTGTTTTGAGGCGAACGGCGAGGACCTGTCCATTTAAAGAACGAGGATGGAATGAATGGTGTGGTAAGCAGAAATAAGAGAATTGAGTCGAGTTGGAGATTCTTTCCATCGGAGAGATCGGTGTCAGGCCGATTCGACACAGTCGCGAATCGAGGATGCGTCCATCGCGATCCTTCGCGTGTTCTGCCTACATTTTACCCTTTCACTGTGCAACGATAAAGCGAACCAGCCATGGGTAAGTCTATTCGCAACGGCGCACGCTCGTCGTCGGCCACTTTCACGCGCGATTGCGAACTCCGACATCGAGTGAACCAGCCTCGTACCAACGCGCGGGGTTCTTGCAAAATTTGTTTCGCGCCTTCTGCGCCGTTCGTTGGCCGAGTTTTTCGAAAGGTTCCATGGATTTTCACTTTTCCAGACAATTTCGATAAGATCGTATTTTCGACCTTTCCCTTCCTTCCCAATTTTTTCTTAGGGTTTCTCGAATGGCAACGGTTTGCTTCTCGTCGCGCGTGACGCGCTACGAGCGATTTCTTCGAAGGAACAAATTTCAGAAACGCAGAGGGACTCTGGGCGTACGAGAATTTTGGATTTATTCGGGGAACATCCGCAGAGAACCGGAATACAATTTACCATAAAATGGTCGTACGTATTCAGAAGGTGTTCAAGAATTTAATGCATCGTTCGCCTTTCTGCAACGAGTTACAAAACCTTCGTCCCAGACAGCCGTCTGCTTTTTTATGACGTTCAAATTATAGTTGTGTCTCTGGTGAATTGGGCAGGAACAAATTCTGCACGCGCTGCATTTTTTCTGCCATTTTCGAGAGAGAAAAAAACATTCGCCTGCCTTTTTAACGTTATCTATCTAAATGTCAGAGTTCGGATGCTGGTAAAAGAAACGACTGCTTTGCAATTCATGATATTACACCGATTCTCCTTGGATCCGACTAAATTAATGTACCGTTCATACTGCTGGCGGATGTAACCGATTCCTTGTTACATCGATTCACTTCCTGATTCTGTTGAACTTTGAAACCGAATGGCCCTCACGAATTTGCTTGGATAATAGACATACGAATGAAAAAGGTGTACCCGTATAATGATTACGATGGTCAATATAATCGTAAAAGCGTCAAGTGCAGGCACAAGCCGGTTTCTCCGGCTGACGAAAGTGAAGTAAAAGTGGAAGCAGGCCGAAACAAAATTTCTAGCGTGTTACTCACGCGGACAGACCATCGCTCCAGCTGAACATCTTCTTGATCTTCTCCCTCTGCTTTGGATCGCTCTTGTTCTCCATCGTGCAAGGCAAACCTTGGGTCGTTTCCACGGGGACAGGTAGCTTCGTCTCGTTGAGATTTCTTCCGCTTTCTTCAACGGCGATGCATTATTTTCTACTATCCATACGTTTCGGAGTTCGTCACCGGGAGCCACGCTGCACAGTCAAATGGACACGTTAGAGTGTTTAATTCCGCCCCAATAATATTTTAAATGAATTGCATTTTGTTAATTATGGAGTGGGGAAAGTGAACGAATGAATATGAAGTACGTCATAGATTGTTTTTTAACGGATTGATTGTTTCGTGTGCGCCTAGGGGGGCTCGGTAATTTGCAATGCAAATATGCCTTGGGCACAAGGATAAACAGATATGTTTTTAGTCGGCAGGCTGCGCTGCGGCGAATTCGTTGAAAATTCCGAATTCCGATTACTGCCGAAAATATTGATGATACTTCCAGTAAGGTGGTTAATTAAAACGTACGATTTAAACGGAGCCGCGGTTGTCCCGTAAAATGGAAATTAATTTTCCATTAAATACGTCGATGACGCCGTTATGTAACTTTACGTCAATTTGGAGAAACGATTTTAGATAGAAAACTGTGCCACGTATTTCTCTTCGCTTTCGAAGTCCTAGAAAAGCAGCCCGTGTCTTCGGGGGATGCATAAACTTCGCCGGAAAAGCGCGTGCCCGTTCGCAATAATGGCGGAAAGTGAAACTGTTTTAAAGCGACGAGCATCTGGAGAGCAAAGCTATGTGTTTCGGTTATACCGAAGAAAGTGTGCCATGTAACAACCTGTCGGTTGGAATGGAAAATTCCTCGGCCTTAGAATAACACACATTTTCCTTGGCACGCCACTACGGTAGACTCATCTTCGATCTTCATAGAGGAGCAGGGCGTCGTTATTTTCTCTGAATAATAGCAATCACGGTGAATAGTGCCCCTGGTAGTCGTACGTGAATACCTGGCGGTGCATTAATTAGGAAATTAGTGTCAAGGTGAGACGGACAGTAATCATTTCTCATTCGAAGGTCACGTTTCGACGATCGAAAAAATAGGGAAAAAGAAAACTATGCATTCGATGGAAGGACAGTGGAATCTCGATGAGTATTCTAGGAATTTCTGTGGATGAAAAGTTTCAACGCAGAAAGAATTTCGTCACGCTGCACGGCGATGGAGACCACCGTCGCTCGACCGCAGAACTCTGAACGGATCTTCGATCCAGAAACGATGGAAATCGAGAATCACGACCTCGGGCGATAAATTTTCCTACACGCGATTCGTTGCGTCGTATACAGCTCTTAAAATGTTCCATCGTTTCGTCGCAGCTATCAACGTGAAAGCGCATCTTCAATCCCAACATAGATAACTACTTGATGTCTGTCCGACATCGATACAATAATCTCCAAGCTCGTTCTATTCCTTTCAAGATCTCCTTCCAGGCACAGAGTTCTTAATTGTCCCGGTAATCGTGCTATCGTGCTCCCGATCAGCACCCGTCGTTGACCGCGCCAGAAAGTAGAGCTTCCGATGGCCAGACCGGAAGTGCCACGAAAATGCTTGCCGAGGGAGGTCGACGATCGGCGCGATTAATATTCCGCAAGCCTCGTCCACCTACTCGATTAATTAGCATGATTCCATCGCGATTTATTTCGTTCGCGCGAAAATGCTGTCCAGGTGGAAGATTTCCATTGCGACTTTCTAGACGCCCGGAGCGAAGAATTTTCCGCGAAATGAAGCCGCTCGCAAGTTCTTGCGAAACGTCGAACCAATTGAATCAATCGCGATCAGAATACGAGCATCTCTATTAGAAATGCCAATCTCAATTTTCTTGTACAGAGATCCGTGTGCAACGATCGTGTTTTCGTTCGACGAAGGAAACGAGCCGTTCATTGCGGATGAAAATCGTTGGAATGTTTCGCTGGCTTCCTCCTAATAAATTGACCTCGACCTCGTGAAATCGGTAACCCCACCCTACGGTAACTGGTCCTGCCTGCAGAACTATACGTGCACAAGGTACGAATCGTGCGATTCGCTAGCGAGTTTTGACGAGCAAATTCTATGGAAGAGGGAGTAGCAAAAGGAAACGCGCGAGTCCGTGTAAAACGAAAGAGAATCAAGAAACCTGTTCACTTTATTTCCTGCCCAGCGTGATTAATCGAGATGATAATTTTCCCATTTAAAATTGTAATATCCCGACGATCTGGAAGTTTCCGTTAAATTTTGTTTTTTTCAGAATGGAGTACGAGACATTTCACCGCGATACCTGCGACGAAACGATAAGGCCTACCATAGACTAGAGACGTTCCATAACACTTGGACCATTCGGTGCAACGATTCTATGCAGCCCGAGCGTGCCTGTTATGTGAAAGTGTTGCGCGTGTGTTACACGACACACAAGCTTTAATTGTTATTCTGCTCGTTCGGCGAATTCCCTCGCGTTTTGTCTTACATAAAAGAGGTAAAAGTAGCGATTCGGTTGCCCGTCGATAGGACGGTCCGATCAGGATGAACGGCCGCGGAGGAGAATCAGATGTACCGTTAGACAGAATCGAGGTGTATCTACCTGGCTGGCTCTCGCGCCACGTGGACGAATAAGAGGAACGACGAACACAAGCGATAGAAATGCATCACTCGTACCGCACGCGTAATCCGAGTTATACGAAGTGAGTTCACTGCTTGTCGCTGTCGTATTCGAAAAATCGAAAGTACGGTACGTCGTGCGGACCGAGGAATCCTTTTCTCACTTGCTACGAAACTATGTTTCTGGGTCAGTCGAACCTCGCCGGTGACACAAGAGCATCGTAAATCACGCGGCCATCCGGCAAGATGACTTTCACGATTTTACAGAGAGTTTTTCGGCCGCGAAATCGGGGTCCAGCGGAATTTGAACGAAATACTCGACTCTCGTTTTCTCGAGTATTTTTAAGAGAAACCTACTACATGTGTGTCATCGCTGATTTAAGTAATTAACGAAGCGTTAACGCCTCCTTTAAACAATCCTGGTTGACTCGCGTTTCCTGGATTCGTGTTGAACATTCAACGCGGTTCATAGTATCGTTTCGATCCTATTTTGTACTCGCGCGGGCGTATCGAACGGCTCGATATTTTTACGAGCTTTCAAAGGGACGCATGCTTTCGTTTACTAGCTCGGGATGAAAGTGGGTCGGCTGCAGTATGTTTTGTGGAATGTTATGAAAGTCTGTCGATTTTCAACGATGCTTCCAGCCGCCAGAACGCGCGTGCACGCGAATCTCAGAATTGCGCACAATGATCCCCGTTAAATTTAATGGCCGCGCCAGTTTTCTACCGCTTGCTGGATTTTGCGCGTCGATTTCATACGAGGAAGAACACGCGTGCACACCGCATCATGCATGAATTACGCGACACCTCGTACTCGCCGGCATTTTCGCACATTAAAGAGGACGCGCTACGTTTTCTCTATGCGTTCCGCGAAAAGTGTCGAGGAAATGGAGATCGTGTGTTAATTTCGCGGGGGTTTTCCGCGCTAACGCTTAACGTGCAATTGCGCTTGGTGTACTTATGTAAAAACGTTGTCGAATTTACCTCCACGACGATACACAAACGACAGATTAAGATTCTCCCGGGTATCTGCGTCTTCGCGTCAATCTTCGTCGCAATTCAACCAAGAATCACGAAGAGCATCATTTAGATACGCGCCTGAATGTTTCGTAATTCTCTAATCTTCGAACAAAAGTACTGCCAACTTCTGAATGGCACGTATACCAAACGATGTTCATACCATTCAAGCATTCCTGCGCACAGCGTGAATCAAATCAAGGGGGTTGTCGCACGTGAACGCGATAAAATAGATTTCTCGTTCAATTGCTTCCGTACACTGTCACACAATTCAATGATATGAAACAGTCTCGCATATCGTCCGGACGGTGAAATAATAAAAACGTTTATCTTATGGTACCTCGTGTAAATTCCGTCGCGAGAGTTACGGATCACGCAGTTACGCGCCTGACCGCGGCCGGATGTCCCTCCGTTTTTCGTTGCTCGTTTCAGGCTATAATTAGTGGTACGGATGGACCCGCCGTGAGATGAAACAGGGGGAATGAAAACGGTAATTTACTGTGTGCACGTCGTCGTACAACGGTGGAAGAAGGACGAGGCCGGAGTGCACAGAGATGAGGACGCCCGAACCGTTTGAACGTCTTTCTCGCACTGAGGGACGAGTCCGGTTGAGCAATATCGTGCAGACATCGGCGGCGGTAGAATGTACACGAACCAACACTGTAGCCGGTCGCACCTTGCAGGGGTATGTGCGCGCGTCTCAAGAACAAACACACTCCCCGCTGATAAAATTGTCAATCGTGGGCGCCGGCGCTGTTGGTAGCACTGCTAAGGAGAACACTCTCGGGGTCCTTCGTGTCGCATTCCATCGATCGTGTTTTTCTGCATCCTTTCAACGGGTAAATAAAAAAAAAACTCGTTGACCGACTTGCAACAGTTTAGCTCTGCCACAGAACGACTGATTTGTGCGAATCTTTCAGACAACAAGTGACTATGCGATCGAAATGCTGTTGCGCGCCATTCGACACGAGGCTCGTGTTTATGTCTCACTGACAGCCGCTGAAATAGCTTTCGCACCATCGGCAAGTCGATTACTATTACTATTATCATTCTATCGTGCATGGCTTCTCGATTTTATTACTAATTTCGACGCGAAGTTTCTCCGCAACATTCTACGTTACCCTTGTGTTTCGTAACACTTATCGTTCGAGGTTGTTTTCAAATTTCCGTTCACCGACGCCAATGCGCGTGCGCACTTACCCGCGGACTAACATTTGTCGCAGGTGCACGATGCAATTGCGTACCTGTTAAACGTGCGTAGCAAGCTGTGCGCGCTGGTGTGCGTTCGTTTCGCGCAAGATTTGCTTCTCGACCGTGCATGTTCGACGAGTAGCTTTCGATACGATAGATTGTGGGGCGAGCGTGCGTACGCACTTTTCCTTAGGACGCGGCTGTGTCGCAAATCGAAAGTGCGCGGCATGCAGTTGGTCGCAGTGCCGTCATCTTCCGTATGCGAGGGCCCCTTATGCACCGGCTGGTTCCAACGGGTCTCGATTGCGCAAAACCTTTGCAATTCCAAATTGGCCGCAAAGATATTCACCGCGAAGTTATTGCATCGCTTGCGACACGCGCGTCGCCTAAACGATCTCTGAACGATTGTCGTAGGTTGATCCGTGGTGTAGTAACTTCCGGTACGGAGTACAATTTTGTTATATTATGCGGAGAAATGTTGTACAAAGGGCGATTTGTTAGGAAGGCACGTTGAATTTCAATTAGAGCTTCTTTTTATTGATTTTCATACGTTTGCTATTTTATGCTATTCTTGTCAATTGCTTTCGACACATTCGAGCGCAACTATGAGCGGATACGTTAACAATTAGCACACTGTGGAAAGGCAATTCAATGCCGATTAGTTAGTTTCAAGAAGCGAATATCGATATATTATGTTCTGAATTGCACTTTGCACAGGAAGGAAGAGTTTCGAGATAATTTCATCGATTCTGATTCAATCATCGAATGATTATTATCTATTCTCCGCGGCACAGAATAGGTAATCTCCGCTCATGCATAATTTTCAGCACGCATGGCAGATTCCATTTGCGTGTGTGTACCGAGAAGGCATAACAATTTGAGCGCGAATAATAATCGTATCTGTTAAACTTATTGCGCGGACGAATTCATTTGCATTCTGAGAAACTTGGCGTTAATGATGCGTCCACGTAATCGGTCGGGCAGATTCTGTGAAAGAAAAAAGATCGAGAAAGAGAATCGATTGCCATTGCATTCGATGATAGATCCATCTTCTTTGTTCAGTTCTATTTGCAACTATTTGCGGCAAAACGATAGCCATTTTTGTAAGTCGCGGGTCGTACGACTGCGGGACGCAGGCGAAGCGGGCCCATACATTGTATGCGTCGCGCCGAACGACGTCGTTGTGACATCGAAGCTGACGATAAGTTATTAAAGTATTTTAAAAGTTAAAGATTAGTTTCCCCTCCCTCCCCGCCTTACATTTTTAGATCAAAGAATGCAATCAATTTTACGGTAAAATTGCTTGTGCTTCTGTTTTTCCCTGTTGTTTACGCTTTTTAGTAATAACGCGTGCGTCTGCAAAATTACGCGCTTGAAACTTATTACAAAACCTCTATGGAAGGGATATGATTAATTCCTGCGAACGTCATTGAGGTTTTTCTGTTTTTCCTTCGCTTCGCGAACCGTCGATGACGTTGAAATTAATTTTCACCAGTGACTAGCATTCTTTCCATTTTTCTCGGAATTCAGATTAATATTGCAGAGGTAAAATTTTGTTTAGGGATAAAAAGGGGATAAAAAAATAGGTGCAAATGTATATGCTAATTTATTGCAGTAGAATGGGTTCCATAAGTAATTAAAGATTGTTGATCTGGAAATACAAGCTAAATACAAAAAAGCAGCTTATCCCCGTCGAAGAAATAATTAATAATTATACACCGCTGTTTTCCTGGATTTCAGAAACCTATTGCCAAAGAAACAGGTTCCCCATTTAAATGCGCGTTATAGTGCAATCATTCCGCCGTGCTGTTTATGATATCAACCATTTCTAGGACTAATTTCCTGTCAGTCACGATCTTACAAGTTTCTTTGCTCGCCCCAATTTTAACTCTGTTCATATTATCGGAAGTCACCACTTTCTTCTTAGCTGATGCATGAAATTCTTTCGCGTTAGACGCCAGCTTAATCTTCAAAATATTTTTCCCGGCGATACCAGAACCTGGCATCACTATAATTCTGTTTCGAGCCTGCTGTATCAGCTCTTTTATCAATTCCAATCCTTCCTCGGCGGTGTCTTTCTGCCCGGACGTCAGAATTCTTTCAAACCCAAGATCGATTAAAATTTCGAGGGATTTTGACGGATCTTTGACCTCGTCGAACGCTCGATGAAACGTGACTGGAAATGGACGTGCTGCAAAAAGGATTTTTTTACAAGATTCAACGTCGATTTCGTTGCTCGATGTGAGCGCGCCAAAAACGAATCCATTCGCTCCGCAATCTTTTAAAATTTCTAAATCTTCCAGCATAATTTCCATCTCTTCTTTCCTGTAGACAAAATTGCCAGAACGTGCTCTGAGCATTGCGTAGATTGGTATTGATGCGAGGCTTTTAACTTTTATGATAAAACCCGGAGTGGGGGTTAAACCACCCTCGGATAGAGCAGAGCAAATTTCGAGCCGTGTTGCTCCACCCTCGATGGCGTTCTCAGCCGATTCGAACGAATCGACGCAGATTTCCATCTGAAATATTAAATGCTCTTCCTGGGAAGTGTTTGGCAAAGAAATAGTAGTTTGAATAATTGTTGAAAATCCTTACTGCTTATTTGAGAACGTTGCCAACTTCCCGCCGAAACACGATGCGACGAAGAAAATCACTAGCTAGTTGTTCGTAAGAGTAACTGATAAGAACGTGATATCAACGTGAGGTAATAAGCTGTCGCGGAATATTTTTTTGTTGGGTGCCACAAAAGATAGATGCTAGTATCGGGATCAACTTATTTATATATTTGTCCCAGTATACGTGACTCTTAACAAAATGAAACGGAGAAAACGAGCACAGAATTGCGAGTACTGGATGCACGTGGACAAAGTGAATGTGTTATTGACGCGATTATTTCGCCATCTGTGTAACAGCGCTAAATTCTCCGCACGATATCCAGAAGATAAGAGTTAAAGGTTTTGCAGGATTCTATTTAATGCACGAATGAAAGTCTAGCATGTAAATTGAAGGCTCGTCGAGAATTATGGAAATAACTAATTGACCCCTAATTAAAACTGTGACTCCGGAGTATAAGTTAATTAATAATAATTTGCCCGAGTGTCGTGCTTCATACTTCAAATTTTTTCATTCGTTTCAAAAAAATTGCATCGAATGTAAATTCTTGAGTTAAAAAAGTAACAACGACGAAACTCGCAATAAACGTACGTAACGAATGCAGAGGATCAAAAATAGTACAGCTACGCAAATACCGATTCCTACGAACCTAAACAAAAAGGTGAATAAGAGGCAGGGTGCTTCTTTTTTTTTATAAAGCGCAAAGAAATTCTATATTATACAACACATAATAAAATAATACCAAGAGTTATACAAGTAAAAAATAATATTAATAATAATAATAATAATAATAGGTGTAACAAACATTTAAGCGGAATTTATAATAGGGCATTGGCAGGCGATAGGGGTTTAAAGGTCTAAAAACAAAATACTTAAAATGATAGCAGAGGAGATAAGAGGATAAAAGACGTCGATCCTCGCCGCGAGTTTTCTTGATTTAATAATAACTTGGTCAGCGCCGCGATCAGTCACAGAAGTCGAGAGAGCGCTAATTAATTTGCGATCCGTTCGATCGATTCACGAAAAGGCCCGGCGATCGTCTTTGGAAAAAAACTTAGATTTATCACGGGATCTCCCTCGCTTGGCCGATCAATTCGGACTATGTAATAACTTCGCACGGTCCTCCATAGTTTTACAACCGACTGTGGTGTTTCTATACTTATGTTTTTTTTTGTTCTTTTTTATAATTACAATATACGATTCGCGAGAAATCAGAGATCACCGTTCGACACCGCGATCGGCGACGGACTCGTTGCATTGCTCGAGCTGGTCGACCACTTGTTCTTGTGTGGATCCACGCCGAAACCCTCGTCGTAGTTTCCTCGCGTGATGAACAGCTGTTTGAAGTGCGGGATGCAGTAGAGTTTACCATTATTTAAGGTGAACGTGTCCATCCTGTTTGGGAGAAACGATCGTTTATTTTTAGTGTTCTATTTCGGGGGAAGATATGATACCAGTCGGTGCCGAACAGACGGAAAAGAAAAAGAGAAAAGAGGGGAGGTTCGTATTTGTGGGAATAGTGGGTACGATTCAGCGAAGTTTTGCAACGTTACCTTAGCACGCAATTGCACTGAAGACACCGGAAGCACTGTTTGTGAAATATTTTGTTATTTGTCTCCACCTTTTCTAGGGGGTACACTTTCTTTTCGCAGCTCTCGCACACGTCCGTACAGCTCGCCTGAATCTCCTGTGGTCGATTTTAGATCGGAAGAAAGCAAAATAAGTGGTGAACAAAAAAGTGGTGAATTAAAAGTGATGGATCGATGAGGAATATAGATGATTCGTGCGTGTGATTATTATGTTTTCGTATAGATCTCGAGGGTTGATTTGTTGTTGAAAGATAGAACTGGAGGGGTACATATATTGCACTGCTTATAATCGAACGTTCGCGTCTGAACTGTTCCATTTCATTTTCGTCAGGATGTGCCCTTTTATTTATCGTTTGCAATATGGTCGTAATAAATTGTTACACGTGAAAGGTAAAAGGTAAAGAACAAGAATATCGTACCTCGCTAAAAAAAAAAAATTATACAATCCAAGACGCAACGAAAGTCTACGTGAAATTTATCTTATAGGTAGGCCGTGAATCAAGCGATCGATCGATAAACTAAACTGCTCGCAGACATAAATATTTTTCTCGCCGTTTAACAACAAACAATCGCGTATTTTTTTTTCTTTCTTTCTTTTTTCTCGTTTACGCTCACATCGTACCGTTAACAATGTTCCATTAAAATTATTGCACTTAATTCCATCGTCGAGGAGTAGCTCTTGATCGATTTCATCAATGAAAGAAGATAGATCAAGATGTGTACAGAATATAATATGCATATCTATCTATACCTTTTCTTTCAATCCTGTTCTCTTTATATAATACTTAGGTTTTTGATTAAAAAAATTACTAATGCCTCTATAACTTTGCACCGCATTCGATCAATTCAGAAAAAGAAAAGGTTTTCGAGGAAACCCTGAAATTGTAACTCGTCTCAACTTTTACCGCTAGTTCACATTACCCTTTCTCTCGAAGTCGTTCACACTGTCTCGCACACTTACATTCTCTCGATGCAATTCCTGCGGCGTTCGTACAGTTAAAGGAAAAAGAAAATTACAATTTTAGTAAACCCTGCTCCGACAATCCTCTCGATTCCAAACACAATTTCATCTACTGGCCCAATTAGACACCTAATCTCGACGAACTAAAATCCGATTCGATCGAAATCAATTTCAGGGGCTGTTCCCTCTTTTTCCCCGGTCCCGACAGGTGCGTTCGTCTAAATAGATCAGGGGATTCGATACACGTCGCTCTTCTATACCAATGATAAATGTATACATATATATACACATATATATTTTTTATATGTATAAGTATATGAATGCGTACTGTGTGCCCGCGTTGGCAATGGCGAAGGAATTGATACCTGTCCTCTTTTCATTTCTTTGTCGAATAATACATGCGCGGAGGACGCTAATTCTAATGTTTATGCCAAGTCTCCCTCGTACCGTCCATCCACCGAACATTATAAAAATTATATAAAAAGCTTGTCGGATAGTATTTGTCCCAGACTCCTGGCCGGTTTACTACCTACGCAAGGAACGACAGCTTTAGAACGTTCAATTCACTGGCTGGATTATACGAAAAGGAGCTCGATAAGTGGCACCGGGTTCTGGGAACCCTTTCGTTGCACTGGAAAGTCTCGTTTCTATCGTTTTTTCACCAATTTCGGAACTTTGTGCTACGAGGCTCAACACTTTCTTCGTGTTCAGGCGTCTGTCGATTAATTGTAATAGAGTGTATATCGTACAAACGTGTAGAAATGTTATATATAGAGTAGTTTCTTTACTGGATAAAAATGGTACTGCGATTCTTTTGGACGTATTGGTGAAAAGATTCGTCGAGTTCCAGACAACGAGAGGGCGACAGCGATCATTCCAATGATTATTTCTCTCTTTTTACCTCAATTCTAATAGTCCCTACCGACAGACTCGTCTAACAGTCTGTCACGCGATACAGCTGTAGACTCGAAACTCTGTAAAGCGTTCGAAAAAGCTCGTCGATTTTTATGCTCGTTCAGTTTAGACCTCGGGGACCATAATCTTTCGTGCAACCTTACAAATGATTTCTCTTCGGTTCTCTGGAAGGATAAGTTCGCGTCGAAAATTGTTCTCTGCAGATTTCAAACGATCTCGTTTTCATAAGGTCCCCTGGTGTTTTTCGTATCCGGTTGTCGGTTGGCACTTGCAAAAAAGAGGAGATTTTAACCACGAAACGGGGATCCTTGCGACATAGACAGGGTGCATGGAGGTTACCGCTGTTAAACAAAAATTTGGCACCTTTTCACGATCGCTGCATTAATAACCGGTGTTCACGGTAGTATCTAAAGTTCGAACTTTGTTTGGCACTCGGCGTAAAATAATATTTCCTTTGCTATTGCTCGATCTGTCCATGCCGCTAAGAAAACCAGCCGGCCGTGTATCGTTTACGTAAAAATGTTCGTATATCCATGGAAAAGTATTACAAATGTTCTCGTGTGAAAGAGTGACCGGAAAAATCGTACTCCAATCGACGCGCGACCACAACACGTTCAAGTAGCGGGGAAACGAATTATCGAGAGCATTGAAACGATGAAATATCGGCCACGAAGTGGCATATGTCGAGCACTCGATCCCGATTGGACCATGGGAAGGTCTGAACCGCGAATCGCAGGCGACACTTGCAAAGTGTTAAAACGTGGTTCAATTCCATCGAACGATTCGTGGAAAACTCGTTTCGCCGGTCCTGCGTGATTCCTTTTTCCGGTGCACAGAGTGCACGACGTATTCGATATCTATCGTTTGCTGCCACTCGCGATAGTACGGCGCAATATGATACAATCTACGCTAGATTCACTAACAGAACGCTTGTTAGAAGACTTCTAAAAAACGTAAAAACGCGCAATGATCCGGACAACGATGCATCGACTGTCGTTCCATTGAAGCGCAAGTTTCTAATGAATTCGTATCCTCGTTGTGTGGGTGTGTGAAATGTGTGTGCTTGTGTGTATCTTCTAATTCTATTCGCTCCTCTTCGTCAGGCCCTCTGGTCCACGTTCTTGGCCCGTACTGAAATCCTCCATTTCCGGTGGCTTTACTGTTTCGCGTTCAACAAAGAATAGTATCACTGGATGGATCGTTGTCCAGCGGAGGTAAAAAGCTGGCCAACACTTTGCAGGCGTCAATCTCAAGACCAAAATATGCGAGCTCTGCACGCCATTAAAATATTCACGCTAGCTAGTCATGCTGTGTAGAACTTGTGTCAGTGTGGTTACCACTACTGTGGAAGCATTAAGTTTTACAGTTCTCCGCGAGGTCCGCACCTGTTTCCTCTTTGACATTCTCTGTCGGTGCTTCGTATTAGTTTAATGTAGCTACCGATAAACGAAACTGAGATTCGCGTGCACGCTCAAAGAATTCAGCAATACTAGTCGTTTGCTCGTGGTTAAACTTCGGAAGCAATTAGTTCGCCGATGCCTTGAACGTGCAGCTCGAGACGCAGAGTTTTAACACATAAGTGTGCGTGCACGTAATTACGACGAACCATACAATGTCATCGCCGTGAAAAAAAAAGAAGATAAGAAACTTAAACGATATCGTAACGAAATATAAATGGCGTCAAGTGTCTGTCCTCGCAGGATCGTGCTTTAATTAAAAAAAAAAAAGAGAGAGACAAAGAGCGCACACGCATTGCTCATACATTTGTAAAAGTGAAAAAAAAAGATATATATAATAGTTTACAACAGTACAGACTGTGCAGCATAGGGGATCAACAACGATCATCACAACACACCATGCTTCGGATAAAACGGCCACGCGTCACACCCAAAATACGTACACACGACGCAGAGCACGCAAATAAAAAGAATCTATCTTATGCAGTGCGAATGGAAAACAAACCGGTACATTCGACACATCGTAAAACATAGTAGATAGAAAATGGAAAAAAATTATAGAGAGCCTCGATGGACGAGCCGCTCGGAGATAGATGAACGGAGATGAACGAACAGATCCTACGAAAGAGTACTCACCACGAATCGGTTGACTTTGACCTTCGATGTGCGAGGCGATTCAGCTGGTTGCGATCCAAGGGACTCGAAACGGGCCCTGAGACTGCTCGCAGATTCTATGCTCGGCTGCTGTTCCCCGCTAGTCTGAGCGATATCCATTTCTGCGATGTGCTGACTGCTCGACATTGTCGTCTTTGCATCCGTTTCGTCCCAGTGCTCGAATTTCGCGCACAGCGTCTTCGCGCGTGCCGCGTTCTGCGCTTGCTTCAGGAACTCGTCCTCCACCTAAAATAATCCGCTCGATTATTCTCACGTACACTCGAATTCCCACGAATTCTCAATTACAACTTAAAAGGCAAACATCGTTAAATATAGAATTTCGAGGACAGATTTACTCTCTGTTGCATAATTTTTCATTACCCAGAGACCCCTGTGTAACGACAGGTGTCGGTCTTCATCTGCATATCAACGCACCTATCCAAACAGCCCACGGGTAACCTTCCCCAGCATTCGTCATGCATATTCATGACACAGGAATCTCGCGATACCTTGATTCGATGTTAATGAACGCAGGCATTTTTCGTGCCGCAGAACAATGAGCCGGGGCACGTATACCAACCTTATCCGAAGCTCGTACGTAGTTTGGATCCCTTTCCTCGTCGCTATCCTCGCCCTCTGACTCCTCTCCCTCCTCGTCCTCTTCCTCCTCGGAGGCAGTTGCTTTCGCGTATTTGTCCTCCGGAGGTGGTGTGAAACGTTTCAGCGGTTTAGGGCCGTTCGGTACTTCCTTCTTGCACGCGTTCTCTTCCATTTGCCGGAAGATAGAGAGCATCTTCCTCGCGGTGTCCGTGTGCACCACTTCGTCGACCCTGTCCTCGGCCCTGACTACGTCCGGATCACGATAGATTTCACGTTCCGGGGACTCCATCTGTGGAAACGAATTTCGTATAAGTATCGATGAAGGCTGCGCCGATTTCTGTCCACGGTTAATTCCAATTCTGACGTGACAAATCACAAGTGGCCTCCTCTACACCCGACACGAGTACATACAAATTTCTATTGTTACGGTTTATTTGACGTTTGGGTGTAAGCGTGAAAGCATCGGGTTAGACAGGATTCCAAAGGGGCTGAAGGTATTTCGTGTTACGAATAGCTGCGCCTCTGAGTCAGCTCGAATGGGCTCGTGCTGCGGCCCAAGTATCCGCTGGATTTCTACCTGTGCAGCAGGTAAAGTCGACGACGCGATGACAATGCAGAAAGCGGTCGGCGCAGGTTCGTCCCTGCGGTGCGAAAGATTCGTGTTGCTCCGCGCGATATTACCTGTGTCGCTAAGGAAAATACCAAACGACAGTCGAATGTCTGAGGGGGAAAAAACGTAGTGTTGCGAGAGTGCCACGGATCCAAAACAAACTGGAGTACGTTTCACTTCGGAATGATCGAAGATTTATACTAGGTCCGCGCCGGGAGAAAGCTAATTAGTTCGAGCTGCCCGCACGAATCTTTATTAATGACGTTTCGCTGCTTTTTCCTCATTTGGAAAGGGATGCGCGTCGAGTGGCGGCATTTATTTTGCGCTTCGTTTCCATTCATTTGCTCCCGCGCACGAGATAACGCGGCCATCGACGACAATTGGGGAACAACATTTTCTTATCTCCCGACGCCAGAGTGAATTGAATAGCGGGGTGTAATTAATGCGACACCACGGTCAAACGATCGCGCTGATATTTCAGGCCACTTGGCTGAGAAGTTGTGTACCCGACGCCTTGAGGCGTTCGGTGAAAATGGAGGGCGAATACAGCGTGGAGAAGAAAACGAGAAGAAAGTTTCTTTCGTTCGCAGGCCGATCGATGGTTCTTGCCGAAAGGAAAGCGTTTACATGCATATGCATTTTCCACGTCGGGTATATATCGACATTGTTACTACAGAAAGGTGGATTCGTGAAAGCGGTCAATTTTCTACCCAGATTACACATTTTTCCGATAGCGAGTGGCGCCGCTGAGCGAATACCAGCAATTCAGACGTTCAATTACACCGGCAGATCGCGGATCCGGTTCTGGACACGACGTTTATTCCCAACGAAAATCAGAGCCACAAAAACGACGGACATTTCGCAAGCATGGATTAAATCGATAACCTCGGATATCAACGAAAGCGTGGAAAACGAAAGTCAGCTCGCAGGCAACGGACGTTCACCTCGGGGCGAAGTTAAGTCGCGAACATTTGATTTAGAACGTACGCGCATCTTCCTGCACACTTTCCTATCCGTTGACGGCCCTGGGTCGCGAAACGGACGCGGCCCGCCCATAAAAATTGACCGTGCAAAAAGCCAGTGCAGCAGAGGCGAATCCACGGAGTGCAAAACAGAAAGGAAAGACGGCCCGCCGCGATGAACATCCTCGATCGACCCAAGCATATTTCAACGATTCGCCTACTCACTTTCTGTTCTCCGTTGTCCTTGGAACGCACCAGCGCGCACAGCGGCAAATTCACCAGCAAACGACGGGGAAGAAAACGATAAGAAGAAACGGAAAAACCGGACAATTTTCGAGCAGTGAATCAAGCACGAGAATCGAACGCGAAAGCCGTCGCGAGGGAGCCTTTTGTTCCGTTGGCCCCGGCAAACTCCGAACTGGCAGCGTGTCGGCGGTTGCTATGCCGTTCACACGAGGAGGACGCACGGCTCTTACTGTGTTCCCCCTTCGTGAGTTACTGGGAGGGCCACGGTGGTGTGCTCGCCTCTGCACGGCCTGTTCTCTCTCTTCACGAATGGAAGGATGTAGGAATACTAACGGTAAAAGTATGGCTGCTGACCACTCGAGGGGGTTCAAGGACAGCCGTGGAATCAAGTGGCACTGCGCACTCCGATCGACGAGCTTTTACTAGCTTCGTCGGAACCCCTTTATCGTGGATTAATCGGTCGAGCTTCGTCACCGTAATTGATCGGCGATAAATCGATCGAGTTTGGACTGGTGGAATTCGTTTGGCGAAATTGACGCGGGTGGAGTCGAAAGTTGGAGATAAGGCTTATCTTGTTTTCCCGTTTCTTTTTTTATATCGTCGTGGGAACACGGTGATTCATCGGATGAATCAAAAGATTTTGAAGTGTTCGAGGGAATCGGTATCGCGACGTTTGATACCGATGAGCCATGCAGTGCATACAAATCGAATTGGAAAAGCATGCGAGGGATACGAGCATTCGAGAGTTAGGGAATGGTATCGAAATTAATCTTACGGATGTCAATATCACACCACGACAATCGTGTTATTAATTCGATGCAGTTTCGAGGGTTAAAGGGCTCTTGTTAATTAAGAACACTTAGGGCACTCGAGTAAGTAACCTCGAACCTTGGCTTGACCGTCGCGCGGAGGAGTAATACGAAACTGCTTCCGTTGTTTTTCGGGTTCCTTGTAGGATTCGAAAAATTTGAACTTGTTCGAAATGTCTGAGGTTTCGACTTGAACCTCTGCAGCGGTGTCCGAGCTTCGCACCACGTCGTCTGAGACTTGACGTCCCATGAATGCCTTCGTTCGTACAGGTTTCAAAACCATTAGCCAATTGTGATAAAACAATCGCGGTGGATTCGACGAGAAACAAGTACGCGTACACAACGCGTTGAGTGCAACAAGCATTTAACCCCTTCGCTAGTGCGACATATACCGTGACTAAAATTTCACAATCATCCCTGGAAGATTTATCCGTCGATATTTGTTATACCGTTATCATCCAGAATCCTAGCGAAAGGGTTAACGATAACATAAAAACGATCGAAACTCACATCTCTGGCTCGTCGAGGCGCATCGGCCGGCGTCTTGGGGTTCACCGGGGTCACAGGTCTTCCGGTCTTCGCTGCTGTAGCATCCAGCTCGAGGAACATCGATCTAGACTTCCTGCTGATTCCTGCGCAACATAGAACCCATCGATTTATCGTCGGAAACTCTGGCCAAAGTATCGGTTCGCAAATAATAGAGGGATCGGAGGCCCTACAGTTACGATATATCTATCTTGAGATCGTCCAACTCTGTACGATATCTTTCTAGCGCGCATGGTAGCAAAACTCTGCGGCCAGTTCGCCGTCGGCGTTTTCGACCACCGTGATCCCATGCGGCTAATTACATTTAACGGGTTCTAAATATACGTTGGTTGAAAACGCGGGGCGAAATGCACCTGCTGCGATCACTTCCTCGTCGGCCTTCTCCGGTTTCGGTTTGCTGTCCGTCTCGTCGTCGGACGCGGCTATGGGCTCGCCACGTTCGAATCGTTCTTTGATGGAACGAGCGTGGGTCGAGTGTTGGATTTCCTCCGCCGCGTTGATCTTCGTCACCCGTTCGCTTCCAGCTACCGCTTGCTGGTACATCTCCTTCATTTTACCCTGTTTACCCTGAAACGGAAATGGAGCCTCCGTTACCGTTTGCGCGAGAACACCCTTTGATCTTCCTTAGCCCGGGCCAGACGACGAATACCCGAAGCGACCTTCTTGTTAATGTCTGTCGCGGTTGTCCGTACTTTATTCCGAGAATATCGAATCCACGGAGGTTCAGCAAGTCTATCGACCGTCTCTCGTCGCGGTTTCTCAGCAAATCGTCGCCGTCGACGCGCGTGTTGCACGACGCCTGGCCCGTTCCAAAGAGAGAATGCGTGCGCTACATTTTCCCTGCGCTCGAACTTTTTCTACGCCTGTCTAATGGGCCCGATGCCATTACCCCGGACTACTTCGCCCGCAGCGGCGATCCAGACGGTCTGCGAGATGAATTCGAACGTCGCGAGAACGTTCTCCGCGGTTGTAACGAGCGTGCTCTTCCGCTCGAACGGCCGTGACGGTTCAACGAGCTCGAAAACGAACTTACCATGAATAATCTCGAACGAATGCCGGCGATCTCCTCTTTCCTTGCCTCCCGTTGCACCTCCCGTCTGCCCTGCTGGCTGGTCGTCTCCCAACGATTCTTTATGTCGTCCATTTTGGTGAAGCTTATCGGACGCTCCCGGGTCGACCGTTTCGCCTTCACGATCTCGCTGTCCACTTCTGTAATCCGGGGGAAAAGAACTTGTAGCTTCTGGAAGTTTCGATAGAAAAGTTCCGCCGGGACGAATTCTCGGGCCACGCAGGGAAACTTTGTGATATCCGACAAGGGGAGGATTCTGCAAGAAACGGAACCAAACTCGCCTCGCCTCGAGCCGAGAGGGTTAATCCAATAATTCGATCGAGTTTGATTCCGTCGATACTTTTGGAAGAGAAAAAACATCCATCCCGTTGATTGCGGATGAAACGGGAGAGAGGTTGCGAGATGTACGACAGCAGTCGTGTTCGAACAAGAGAAGGATGGAAGGGTTAAGCGAAGGGAACGCACGAAACATCGGCTACGCGGAATCCCGATTTCAATGAAATCGTGCTCCGTTCCTCACCCTCTGTTTCCTCCAGCTCTTCCTCCTCCTCGCTTTCGCTCGACTCTTCGTAAGGGATTCCATTCAGGGACTCGTCCGCCACTCCGATATCCATGCCTTTGGCCTGGAATCTGGACAACAAGACGTGCAATGTAGTCGCAAACATACCGTCGAATTCTGATTGCTTGGCACACTGACAACACCGACGCGTTCCCGTCGTCGCGCTTTTATACACGGGAAAGAAAAATTGCAGACGATGCGGACACCGGCCTGTCGCAATCCCAACAACGGATTTTGCAATTTCAACGCTTGCCCTACTATTTTGTATACGCGGGCTTTGCATTGCACATTTTCGCGCGACGCAGCAACGGCTTGATACCTGATCTCGTTACTTCATCGTTATTGCCCAGTGCGTTTGGATCGATTCGCGTGTCCGTTCGGCCGAGCTATTTTTAAAGAACCGTCGGATCTTTAAGTTATCCCAAACGATGACCGGCGCGGAAAGTTGCATTCCATTGTCTGGCAATGCGGACGTAAGAAAAGAGCAGATTCGTCGCAAAGTAACCATAGCAAAGATGTTCTGCAAAAAATGTTGGCTGCAAGCAGTCACAGAGTCCTCGTTGTGCCCATCTCGTGGAAACGAATCTGTGTCACGGCTGAGAACCGTCTCCTCGACCCACGGCGACGGCGTATATGGTCGAGGAGATAAAAGGAGAGAAAAGGAGAGAGAAAGTGAGGCCAGGGCGATTGGACGAGGTTGTATATAGGCGACTCCACCGAAACGATGGATCACTCACTTGGCGAGTTTGCTGAGAATACTGGGAGACCTCTTGACAGCGATCTGCGACGGCGACCTTTCGATCTCGTTCGTCTCTGATCCGGCCTTCTCGAACACTTGGAACCGGGACTTCACGTTCAGGCTCGACAACTCCTCGAGTCCTAGGTCCGGTTTATCTGAGGCTGCAATGGGGCATCGAACAACATTTTCGTTGGGCAAGGTTCGCAAATAGAATCTTAATGTTTCGCGTAGATCGATGGCACGCTTGTCGTTTGGCGCTACGATTATGGTATCTAACGGGCCGACAGGCGACTCTGTGCTTTGAATTGCGTTCGGGAGTCTAGCCAAGCCGTGATAAAATCGTTCAGTTCGCTCTAAATAAGTTTTTACTGCGCGAGTCAGTTGGCCGAGAACGGGGTAATCGTATCTCGGCAATCTCGTGTTCGCAGCGTTTAGTCGGAAAACAAGTTTCATGACTCACGGGCTACGAGTCTGCTATTAATGCGCTACCTTTGTTGGTCATTCCACTCACGGGCCCGAAATTGTTACGCGTCGACATGCAACGACGATTCTTGCCCCCCAACAAAGTCGAAGCGTCGGTGAACGTTTTGCGGTGAAAATTTCACCGACCCTTTAACTTTGCCGAGGAGGCAACAAAAAGAAACAGACAAAACGAGAAACAAGTTATCAACGAAGGAGTAGAACGTCAGGATAAATTTGGGAGGGGGGCTTAGAATGCGTGGGTCGTTGTTAACGATAATCAGCCGTTATTAAAATGAGTGCACTCTGCAAAACGATTAAGCAACCGGTTAGAATATGTAACTATCAAACGTATTTGTCAGCGATTATTTGCACACTTCCATCGTCAGAACTATTACCTCTGACCACATCGGGCGGCAACTCTTTCGGCTCGTTCTCCCGTATGATCAGCTCCGGCTTTCGAGGTCGCACTACGGAGTTCACAAGACATCTCTTTGTCGCATTAACGATCTCTCTGCATTTGCGTGTAATTATATAGGGCGGCAGGGACGCGAAGGGACCGGAGAATAGACAGAAGGGGAGGACAGTAATTTTCAGTGACTACAATAAAAGGGGGGCCGGCGTGCCGGCTCCCACGTGCAGCACAGGGCCGTTTATTTCACCCGTTCACCCGACACGCCGATCGGATTTCCTCTGGTGCCCTTCCAATAATACATTTCGCGAAATTTCCTTCGAGAAACGAAAGGGGAATGTACGCCCGAGCGGGCTGCAGAATACGTACAACGTTTGAGGAACAGAAACGTTCGCGGGCAGAGTAAGTAAATTCGCGAATCTCCAGAAACGCCTGCGGCGATTTGTATCAAAGCGACGAAAAAGATTCGCGAAGATTAGACCGGAGGCTATTTTAAGGCGAGTTCCGCCTGCGTTTAGCAACGCGGGGCGTAAACTGTACGGCGTGATCGACTTACCAGGCTGGTCAGACTCTTCAACCGGTTTCGGTTGGAAGAGTTCCTTGAAGTGTGGCTTACAGTAAAGCGTGCTCTCGTGGCTCTCGTAATTGTCGACGCTAAGCTGCTTGCTACACTGGACGCACCGGAAGCAGTTCTTGTGCCAGACCAGCCCCTCGGCCTTTGTCTGTTCCATTTGGAAGACGACCTTGCCGCAGCTACGGCAATTCGGATTTGTGTCGCCATTCTGACCCACCTGCTGTTAAATTCGATTAATGTTGCACCACCTTTCTTTTCGCCGCCGTGCATCATCCCACGTCCCCCTTTAATAGCTTGTTTTCTTTAACCTGATTGCTTTGATTGGACGGCAGAGCCAATTGGGAGACTGTGGGAATGCGTGTCGCGAAAGGCACTCTCGAAAGATTACGACTGTTAGATGTTTTACATACGGCAGAATTCCTTCGGAGGACATTCTCGACGAATAGTCCGTATTTCTAGATTCATTTTTCTGCGATTCCGTGCTAATGTTGTAATTATTAAATTACATATGTACTTCTCGCTAGAGTTCGCGCGATCATTGGAGCTTGATCGTTCGGCCACGAATTTAACCACGACTCGACAGATTTCTTTTCGTTCCCTTCGGTAACGCAGGGAGAACGTTCGAACGATCGATTCCGCGTGAGCAGCTCGAAACAGAGAGGCCATTTACACGATGCACGCGGCTCAAGGGTTAAGTACGTCAGCCTTTAAAGTATCTTGAAAGTGTCAGAGAGGATCGCTTACCGCGTTCAGCTGCTGTTGCACTTTGGCCGCGTCGATCGAGCGCACATGGAGCACCGTCTTCTTGCTGAGAGCGTCGAATTTATTGAAGCTCGTCTTCTGTAAACACAAACAGTGGGCACGTCAAACGAGAATCGGTCGAAAGCTTCCGCTCGCGTTCCGTCGTCGAACGTCCCTCCGGGATTCACAGTGTGCGTTTCATTCTAGCCTGAAGCTTGTTCAGCGTGAGCATGAAAGCGTGTCTCGCTAATCAGAAAAATATGCTGTTTCTTTTTTCCTTTTTTTTCTTTTCTATCTACTACTTTACGTTTCCGCCGTTGTACACGTTCTTTCCTTTCGTTTCTTTTCGTTACAAATTGGAACGATATACGCGAAGCGTGACGGCGTCCACGGTGAACAGTTTGCTGGCAAAACGGGAACATTTTTGGTGCTAATTACTGGGTGCACTCGACAAAAGTCCCCACACAAGATAGGGCAGGAGACTGGGAGAATAACCTGGAACCTGTCCAAAAGATCTCGCAAACCCAACGGATCGAAGCGAAAGCCTTAAAAGCCAGCGGTCCTATCTAAACACTAAAACCATCGTTTCAATCGAACGAAAACATAGGTCGAAGCAACCAAAGCAAGAAGCAACCGATGGTCTCTTACCATGGATTAGCATCGATATCTAATAAGTTAAAAGCAATTCTTACTTATCGAGCAATAGATGGATGGCGGGGGTGGGGGTGACTGAAGCTGAGTGAAAAAAAGCTGCATTCGAGAGGTATACATGTAGGGTGCACAGCAGAAAGCATAGAGGATAGAGAATAGGAATAGAGAAAAGTTCAGGAGAGATAAAACCTTCAATACGAATCGACCGTATTGTGGTTATCTCTTCGAGGGGCTTACCTCAAGCCTCGGCCGATCCGTGTCCTTACCCTTGCTCGTTAGGTTTGCCAAACTACAGTAGGAAGCCCTCTGTCTCGAGATCGGTTTCGTAAGTTTTCGATTAAGGTTTCATGCACCAGGGCCGGGGAGGACGTCGAACAAAAAGAAAGAAACAGCACGGGCTGCGGGTTAGTGTCGCGGCAAATGTTCGAAGCGCTACTTTCATTCTCGAGTTTGAGGGATGCAACGGTTGACGATTCGCGAAATATCCTTTCGCCGTGCTTCGTGCCACGGGATCGCCTCGCGCGATACTGCTCGTAGACGCTTGTTTACAGAAACGATACGTCGATTAAGCATTACGGAGAACTGAGTTGGGTCTCGAACAGGAATACAAGCGTTTACCCATGCAATTAGACCGACCGAGGTCACGGAATGCCTCGCGACGCGTTGCACGCGTGTTAACGAAATTTTCGATCGCGCGGGGAATCGTTAATTGATAAGCAAACGGAGAAACGCGGCCGAATTGGCAGCGAGGCACCGTAAAAGGTCGGGCGTTCGCCAATTGGCCGGTGCGAATCTCGCCGACCGTTGCATCGCCACGGAGTCGACGGAAAGAGGACGAAGGAGAGAAGAACGAGACGTGGCGACCGTCGGAGACAGCTGGAATTGTTTCATGGACTTGGGCTTCGCTCGAATCGCCTTTCTTTTTTTCCCCACGAGTCGCGAATCGATGCTTTCCCCGACGTGCGAGCCGAGCAGCGTTCGACGGGAGATACCAAAGTTCCGCCCGTCGATCGGAACGGAGCATCGAATTGCATCGTCGCGCGTAGGAAAATGCGTTGGAAATCGACGAAAAAGTAAGGCAAAAATGAAGGAGAAAAAGAAAAAGCAAACCGGCTGTACCAGTTCGCGGGACTGGACATCGAAGAACGAACCAAAGTGGAGACGATTTCACTGCGCTCAACGACGGCTATGATCCCGTGGAATTATGTCACCCGATTCGAAATCCGTAACCGGATAACCGATAAACGACGGATACACGCGGCGAAAAACTCGTAAGACCTCGATTCTCGGCCATTGCTGGCACACAAAGTGGGGCAAATGAGTAGTAGGTTATTATCAAAGCCGACCCTCCCTTAAATGGAGAGACGGCATTCGCGGCGTGACGGCGAACGTTGTTTCACGAACGCCCAAGTACCCGAGCGAATCATTCTCACGTGTACTTCGCGCTGACATTACGTGGATTATTTCGCGAGCCCGCGAGAAATTAATTTACGATGGATTCAGGCGAACGTCGAAGGGTATTCCAGCAGTCCCCGATGTCGAACAACAGGTTCACGTAGAAGTACTTACGAGGGCCTTGACCGACACCCCGGTGAAGACCAGCGCGTCTTTGGCGAACTTCGAGTAACCCTTCTCGCATACCCGTAGATCACCCAGCGATCTTGCCTTCTACGATCGTTGAGAGCGTCAACGGGAACTCAGATTAGCGTTTAGTTGCGGACAGTTTCGCGGAGTGGCGAGCTTTGCGAATTTTAAGTCGAGCTCGTTTCATTCGAGCTATAGTACGGATCTTAGAAATGTTAGTCTGGTAGGCCAGACTTCCGACCGATGTTTAAATCGCTGAAACGTTTCGACGAATTGCGCGAAGCTCGCACTCGTTATGCGATTAGTATGCTGTTACGATAATCAGGATGAATTATTTGTTTGTCGCTCGGTTAATTCTATTGCCACACATCGCGAAGCGAAATAACGGAAGTTTCAAGTAGCTCATGCAGTAATAACTGTTAATAGGGCTGTCATTCCTCTGTCGTGCAAGACACATCGGATGCCGAGCAACATGCTCGCGACCAACTTCAATTACGACTCGAGATGTTGTCGTCTCGAGCGAATTGAAAACGATTCAGCGCCGTCAATCGGCGTGACAAGGAGAACAAAAAAGAACTAAATAGAATTAGACACAAAATACGAGTGACTCTTGTCGGACAGGAAAAAAAATTCAGGGAATCTATTGTTCCGATATTGAATGCACGTTTTCACTGCAAGCTCGTTAACCCTCGACTTGCGATTGTCCCTCCCAGCGTGTCCTGAATCATCTTTTCAAATTGAACACCGTTTCTCTTCGCCGCTCCGTCAGTCGCGGATGGACGAAAGAGACGAAAATACTTGACGAAGTTGTTCACGACGTTCAATTTATGCGTCGAGGGTTTACATTGCTTCCCCAAATTAATCAATGTGTTGCCAATTATTCTGATACCGGAATGTTTTGATATAACAAAAAGAAAAGAATAGTTAGATAACTCGAGATACGAACCTCCTCCGTGTCCATCGTGTGATTCGTTTTCCCGTATGTCGCCTGATCGCCGTCGCTCATGTTCGAGATGTCGCCGAAGCTACGACACTGTTAGTGACAAAATACAACTGACAAAGTGTAATTCAACAGGCGTTAAAATGTTGTTTTTGTTTTTTTGCATCAGCCGCGCGGACAAGTGTTCGTTACAGAGAGCATCGTTAAAAGAGATAACACGAAGCTCGTATAACATTAGTCTATCGCGTTGATAAGTTCATTAGAGAATGCGTACATACATACACACATACATACATACATCTGTAAATATATTAGAGAGATATAAGAGGCTTAAGAACGATCGTTTCTTACTTACCAACTGTTTGATCGACACGCCCGTCGCGATTTTTTCCTTCGTGCATCGATCCTGCTCGTTTCGAGTCGCCTCCGATACATATGTCTGTGTCTGCATGCACAAAATACAACGCACGAGGTACAAAGCTAATCGCATGCGATTGAGATACGGTGATTCATAAGTCTACTTTGGCCCTCCAATCGAACTTCTACTTTCGTCGATGGTTAAGCCACGGCACGACGATAACGCGTTGGCGGTTTCGCATCGATACATTCGCTATTACATGCAGGGGATAATATGCGAGTAACGGCTTCAATAGGGATTAATTAGCGTCTCTTCTAGCATCGAGTCTCTACATCTTGTGAATCGGCGTGAACGCGGCAGCGGCCGAAATGCGTCTTACAATGATTTACACTCTTCAATTCGACCAGCCACGGACGAGGCCCCCGGGAACAAAATCATCCTCGGTGTATTCGCGGACGGTACCGTAGCTCGATCGCGGTGCTTCCTTATCCAACGCGGGACCGGCTTTCCTCGTCACGATCACCGAACGACGGAGGGAAAAAATTTCTGAAGGAATCGCGTCCGCACGCGAGTCGAATTCCTTGGACGGTCGCGTCGCGAACGGGACACGCGAACCACGTGGCGAATTTACACGCGCGTCGACCGTGCCGCGTGTAACGGAGAACGGCGTTGAATCGAACGTGATCACCGTCAATTTATTGGGCCGCGACAGCGGTACTCTTCGCAGTTATGTATTTCTTATTTTTTGTCTTTTTTTATCTCTTTCCCTGCGAGCTCGCGTAAAACGTTCGCCGATTTCGCGAAGGCTGTCCCGCTTCGTTTCTGGTCACCGAACTTACCAGAGATTTCACGTTCACGTTCGACAGATCGTCCTCGTCGGAGAAAACAAGGGTTTCCGGGTGCATCTGTCGGGGGCCAGGGTGCATGCTCGGCTCTTGCAGGTTAGAGTTCTGACAAACAGACAAACACGCGCACACTGTACATGCAACGCTGTTAATTCGGATCGGGACGGTTTCACGGGATCATTTGGATCATCGAACGCTGACGTTTTCCTTTCGGGCATTCCATTAGCTGCGATGGATTGCAGACTCTGACCGGCGAAGGGGTTGTTAAAGTAGAAACATCTGTGAAGTTTTCTTTTTATCAGGAACGTTTTCCAAGACGTGGGTGTTTTTTTGTTCCTTTTTTTTTTTACCGAACGAAAGATCTCTCCGGGAATCTCGTAGAGAAAAACAATTGAACCTTCTTGGCCCGACAAGAACAATTCGTAATGCACGCTCGGAACGTCCAAAAGGAAACACGGTAGAACGTTCAAATAGAACGAGGAACAATTCCAGTGGAAGATGTAAAAGGGAAACGGAAAGGCGGAGATTCCGTTCTTCTCGGATGGCATCAATTAAAGTGAAAAGCCTGGAAACTCAAGCTCGGAATCGAGCACATGCAAATAAGGATTAAACAGGGACTTCCGGTACGCGCGACGAGACCACGATCGTCGTACCATCATTGATGTTTCAACACCGCTAATTAACACGATATAACGGTTCATGCGCACCGTGTACTTATGCATACTGAAGGCTCGCCTCCTTAGCTGGGCCCCTCGATCTCGATTCGATCTTCCTGCGTCCTCCCTCGACATCCGCTAACCTACGATTCTTCTGTCATCTCGCCCAGGTCATAAGTTGTCGGACACTTGGCGCGCTCGCGACTGAACGCGATCATTAAGTCCACCGACCAATGTGTCAACAATCGCGGTTACTTTAGTACAAGCGAGAACTCACGGACAAATAAAGAAATACGTTAAAAATCGGCAAGCGTCTAGCGACTTATCCAGGAAAGTGTAAACCTCTAGAAAATTAATGAACACGCACTCAGGTCCGTCCACTTACCACGGAGATGTTCTCCTTCTCGAGCTCGCTCTTCTTGCTCTTCTTGGTCTTCTTTGTACGGGGAGTGAGGTTCGGCGAGGCATCGTTACCAGCGACGCCCTCGATCTTCTTCTTTTTCGTCTTGGTCGCGCCCTTCGTGCCAGGTGAGCTCACCACGGTGGTGCTCGTTGTTATAGTCTCCTCCCGGCTTTCGCTCTGCGTCAACAGAGAGAAAACAAATTATCCTGGTCGTTTGCCGCGGAGCTATCGAATAACTGTACTAATTTAATAGCGGCGCTGACTTTATTATCCGGGGTAAATTACGTTATTTTTTTCTTTTATCGACGCGCAATCTCGGCCGCCACGAAACGAGTCCCGCTGGACGCTAGAATTCCGTGTAATCTTTAATCACGACGAAATTAGAGGATGTCGCTCGGCCAGTCTACGTAATGATATCCTGCGAGTTCCTTCGAGCGTCGTCGACTATCGAGACGCGCATCCGGAGGGAGGAACTGTTGCCTCGAAAGTTGCGAAAGATTGAAAGCAGTATCGTTAATAACGGTGATGCGGCGTCGCTAATACTCGAACGGTAATCCGACCTCGTTCGAGTATGATTCCATCGAAACGTATCGCGAATCGACGCCTCTCGCTCGTTTTGTCAATCGCGGTAAAATCGTCCAACTATCTTCTTCCATTTCTCGCGCGAGCGCGCATCTCTGATCGCCGATCGAGCGATTCGAGAGCGGGAAACGGAATGCCGTTTTGCATACTGGAAAGGTGTCACCGCGCGGTATGCGTGTAATTGCCAGTTTCTAATGAAAAGCTAAAAACGTCTACCGCCGCCCGGTAAGTGGATCAGCCGTGCGCAAGTGTAACGACACGCGCGTTCCGCGGAAAGCGATTTCGTTCGATTCCAGATAGCTGATCGAGGTTGACGGTTGCAATGAGACTGTTCGCCCGAGATTGGTCCAATTCGGTCTACTGTTCCGCAAGATTTTCCACCTGTGCCCCGGCGATGGGTACTTTCGTCGGGGTGCATAAAGCGGAGGACTGAGTTGCATCGCGATCAATGGGTAAGTAGCAGACGAGGACGAGTATCGTGCATTCCCTTTCCACGCGTTAACAAGATATTAATGCCCGGAAGATGTGAGTCGGGCAACGGACCGAACCCGGCCGCTTAACAAGCGCATCGCGTCCCTCGCGAAACAGCTGCGCAATCTGCGACAAACAATAGAGCCGAGGCAACTGGTGTTTCTTTCTGTTTTTCTCAGACATTTTTCTATTTGATTGATGCGCAGGTAGAATCGATCTTGATTAGCAAAATCGATCGATCTGGCTGCTATCGACAGCCATTAGAATTGTATTGTGCAGATTTATTTGTCGCGCACGCTTATCTTGAAGGTAATGCAATCGTTCAGATAAAGTTGCTTTAACGGTGGTTGAAGCATTCGGTCAATGTTATTCAGCAGCTGATAGATAGGTAAATACACGACACCTTTAAATCCCCGCGGATCGATAAAGAAATTAGTTGGATTTGTCGATGCTCAGATGGATCGACACAGTGGAATTTTATAATTTGCGGAGACTTTGCTTCGCGATGGTTCTCGTTTTAATTGACGCGATTCACGGTTGCGTGATTAAAGCGGCGTTAAATATTCATGAGCGGTGTTGAGAGGATGCTTGGCAAGCACTAGAGACATTTCAAACGATCGATAGCAGCATCAAGCTTACAGAACGTCCGATAAGTATGCGCAAGCGAGATGAAAAGTAGTCCTGACGCGAGCGTCAGTCGAGAAATTATTAATTCCCGAAACAATTCAATTTTAGCCGATTCGGAGTGTTTACTAAATGAAAGCGACAGAACGTTGTACACTCGATAGCGATTGTCGCGCCACTTGTTCTGTGCTTATCTATTGTTATCGAACGCACGCGCAACGAAAACAATAATAATAACTATCTTATTACGGGTGACATTTACAACGACGGGGCGTAAATAAGACGCGAAGATTGCAAGGTATGCCAGAGTTGCTCCAATTACTGAAAATTCTTCGACGCCGTTTGCGAATTCAGACCACGCGATTACTTCGAAACGAAGAGCAACAATTCCGTCGGGTAGTTCGCCTCGATATCGATCAACACCGCGAATAGTCTTCACCGTTGATTGCTCGTTACAGCAGCGGCGAAAGTAGCAAAGCCTGTGAACTCCATTTGCTCTATTTGCCACGGGGATTTAATGAAGAGCTCCAGACGTGAAATTAGTTACGGCGATCGCGGCGCGTTCGTCGGTATACGCGATAACTTTATCGCGATCCTCTTATTAGACGACGCTGATCGACGCAATGCTTCGTTAAGAGCGTCGCTTCTTTCCGGCACACGTAATTACGGACACGTAACTCGAGGTACCCGATTCGAACGGCGATTACGCGGCGTTCCCGTCGAAAGGCAGCCGCGTGATCATTTCGAAAGTCACGCGGCCACGCTTCCCTCTTAACCCTTTCGTCGTGGATCCTTTCATATCGAGACCGCGCGCATTGTTCCCGTGCTCGCGCAAATTGAGTACGATTTTTATCGGCGCGGAATAGATGTTCGATCGAAGCTCGTTTCATTGGAAGGCGCATCGGGAATGGAATAAAAATAATCATTTGCATCCCGAACGCTTTCGAAACAGGGTTAATTAATATATCGTTCGTATCGAAACGATTCGACGAACAATGAGATGGTCACGGTGAACGGGAGTAGCCGGGAACTTTCCTAACATTCCTCGAAACTTTCTAATTCGGACGCTACCATTCCGATTCACTTTCACAATTTTCGGCTATGCCGCATCCTCGTTCGGGCACTGCACACCGTCCAAACGCGCGACCACCCGAAACTATCCGAGGCCCATTGAAACGCGTACACCGAGGATCCAAGGTAATTTCCACGGGAGAACGCCGGTTCACACGTACCATGGATTACCGTCTCTTCCTTTACGCGAGCCACCACGAAACTGTACGCGGTGTACCTTTCACTTTCTCGCACCCGGCGTTCACCGACGAATTCATTTGAACAAACAGGACCGATTTATCGACCACCACGAACACTAAATCGGCACTTCCCTCGAGATTCTTGAAAACCGTGGACGATCCTGCCGGCACGAGCACTCGCCACCTACTCAGGACGACGGCGCGCGTCTGCCTTGGCAACGAGGTCGACGAAAGCTGACGGAAAGAACTATAGGGAGCAGCGGACGAGGGGGAAGGAGAGAGCGTAAGGGAGTTCAGAGGGAAGGGAAACGTGTTCACTGAGTTTCCTGAGGCTGGCCCCCTTGGCACTTGCATGAATAACACGTACCAATAATAAAAAAACAAGAAGAGAAAAACACTCAGAAAGAACTCGATCGAGCAGGAAATATATTCGAGGCTCAGTTAAACCTGCAGCTAGTCTTTAATCAGACCGAGAACGTAGCAGCGAACGAGGCCCAGAAATTGAATAAATATTCAACAGATATTAGAACGGAGCAGGTGCACACGGGTGTTGAATAGAATTTCGACTTTCGACCCGATTCCTACCTGGACGAAAATCATCCTGACGGTGATGCCAGCAAGAGGGATCGAGGCGTTTTGGGTGGCGTTAAATCCACGACTCCGAAGATGTCTGGTAACGCTTGGAAAAAGACCGGGCAGGTTCAGGAAACTCGGTGCTCTCCAAACCATGGACAGCGAGGAGGAAATCGTGGGGATACGCTGGATTTCCGCGATTGGCCGTTTCCACCGGACACAGGGCGACGGTTGGCCGCGTACGGGTGGCCAGGTGAAACACGAGGGGAGAAGACGGTGTTCAGGTAGCGGAACGAAAGGTATCAAGCTGATCCAGCAGCAAGCCGTGTTTCAGGATTGGCCGGCGGCTCTTCGTCGAAGATCGACCTCGATCTCTGTCAAAAGTGTGCTCCGGACTAAACGCGTTCGTTTCGTTCTTTCGTTCCTCCCGATTGGTATCGAGTACGTGTGTTTGTGTGGCGACTACATATTTGCCTCTGATGCTTCGTCGAGGGAACAACCGGTATCGGAGGTTTTAATCCCTGGAGACGTGTCGCGGCGTGTGCATAATAAGAGGAGTAACTGCGACGTTAAGTATATCTGTGAAAGCCCGACGACGAACAAATTTAATCGCGTAAGTTCAATGTCAGATCGTTTCCACCTCGAAGATATGATGCTCAGTGAAATTTCGTACGGACCTTTGGGGCGACCTGGACTTGCTTTCAATTTATTCCGAACGGAATAGGTTACGCGACATGGGCGGTGGTCATTGAACTGGCTCTCTGATAACTCGGTTTTCTACTGACGGCTTGATAAACGAGCGGATTGCTTCCGGTGCGCGTACATCTGTTCACGTGGGGCCGGTGAATTATCGCGCTCGTTTTCCCATTCGAATTGCGTAGGTACGTTTGACTCGCGGAGTCGTTCCTCGGTCGGACAGCGATATTGCGAGCGTCTCTACTCCTTAATTGATCTGCAATAAATTTGCGCGGGCGTTCACTTAGTAAACACCACCGCACGCTTCACTGTTCCTTACCGTCGACTCCTCTCGATAGTAAAAGTTGCTTCGTTTATGCGATCAACTGGTACAGGTACGAAACAGGGGTAGAAAAGACCGTCGCAATATTTTGTGAGGACACTTTCTTGTTAACCTTCGAATTTTTTTTATCCGTCATTAAACACCTTTTAGTTGTCGCGTGACCGATCGCATTTTTTTTTACGAGCCGCGTAAACGGATTAAAATCTGCAGGCTACACGAAACGATCTTGACGATTACCCGTCATTATTCGCGTTCTTCGTTAACCAGATCGATACTTATTGAGAACCTGATTCACACCTCACGTCCGACGTTTAATTGCCGCCTCGTCGAGTTTCGGCTCGCGTTACCACCTAGCCGTAATTCAGTTCGTAGCCGTGAACTACATTCGTCTGCACTCTCACTGGGCTCGTCGTGGAATAACGCGCGCACGCTCGCGTGTCGTATTCTTGCCGGTGTCAATGAAGGGAACCAACGGAGAACGAAAGTGGTTACGCGTGGCTGACCGGTGTCAACGAGCTAATTATGCCATTGTTACCCAATTAAACGCGTCACAGTTTCCACTGTAACACCTTGCGTATCCAGCGTTAACGTTTCGCCTGTTTGCCATTCGACGGGAAGGCAAACGAATAATGAAGAGGGAACGCAACGAAAAATAATAAGGAATAGAAATGATTTGCCGTCGCAAAGAACGCGAGCCTACCTGCTTTCGACGTGGTCGAGAATTAACGAGATTAATTATTCTACCGCCACGAAATATGCGTGGGAGTACGCGCGACAGTGTAATTAGCGTTGTAATGTACCGGCAGGAAAAGCGGAGCCGGAATGGCTCGTTTGCAAGTATTACCCAACACTCGCCGGGAACGCGAACAACACTGCCTCTTTGTAACGCGACGCGAGTGCCAGCGGTTCAGAGCGAAATAACCTCGCCGCCGATTCTTCACCATATTTCTAACGTAACACAATCTACGCTCGAAATCCTGTTAATCGTTATTCGTTCAAGCAAAATAATACAGAGCACCACGCAACAGCACATACAACAACGAACAAAAAACGTGAACAAACCAAATCATTGCAATAAAAAAAAATTAAAAAAAAAATAAAGATAGAAGGACTCGATATTTCCAGGGGTAAAGAACGATCGTATCTCACGGCGTTCCGATACGTCTGAATCGGTCCCGCAGATTAGTAGGAGACGAAGCAACACTTACGTCACACGCGTTAGAAACGTCACTGGTCTCGTCGTCGGGGGTAGCAAGGGGCGCACGAGCCGGCGACTCGACTTCGTGAATCTCGAGCTGCTCCTCGTCGACTGGTTCGTCGTCGTTTCCGCCCTCGGGGCAGTGCGTCCCCGAGACTATCCTCACTCCGTTCTCCGATATGACGACCTCTGTCTTCTCAATGAACGTCGGCTCCGACACGGACAGTTCACTGGACGATTCCGTTATCGCGTTCTGCTCGTCCACGTTATCGTTCGCTTCCTCTTTCGTTTCCTCATCCTTGCCTGCCACTTCCTCGCCCTCCCCCAGCGGATTTCTTATCCGAGGATCAGACCTCTCTGACGTCAGGTACTCACGGGCTTGGACGTCCTCCCGAAGATACTGGTCGTTGTTGTCCTCGCTCAGCACTCGACGTTCCATGTCTATGAACTCCTGAGTGCTGGCTACGTCATTGGAACTCTCAGAGTGGCTTAGAGTAATGTCGTCGAGGCTTCTGGACTGCACAGTCGGGGTGCCTCGCGCATCCTCTTCCGGTTCGTCGTTAACTTTGACTGGAATGGAAGCCCCCTCGAGATCCTCTGGAATTTTCTCCTCTACCGAGCTGCAGGACTTATCGATGAACGAAATCTTCGAGTCCTCGTCCGCTGGGAGCTCCTTCACTTCGTCCATCTCCTCTTCTTTGTAGCATTCGGTGTCGAGAACAGGTTCGATAGGCTCTTCGCTGGTCTCCATCGTGGTCTCTTTGGTTAGCTCCTCGGTGGCGTAAGACTCCATGGATTCCTGGCACAACGACTGCTCGAAGTTGTCTGAAAATTCACCGGTCTGTTGGCCCGCGGTGTACATTGGCTCTTCCGGCCACGTAACCGTGATGTCTTCCTTTGGAGCATCGGTTTCGGTCGCGGATCCAAGACCTACTTGTTCGATATTGGTGTCCGCAGCCTCCGAGAAGACACCACGAATCTCTTTCTCCTCCTGATACTTGTCCACGTATGTCACGGGGGTCGAGGTTACCTGCTTCTGTTCAGATTCACAGGACGGCTCGGGCGATTCCTGGATCATATTCCCGGCTTCCGGTATCCTCTCCACTCCCTCTGCCGGCCGAAGGACTGGGCAACTCGGACAGGGATCTTCGTTGTCCTCGATCTGCGATAGTAATTTGCCATCGTCCGACGAGTCGCGTGCCAGCTGATCGGTCTCGTGCGTCGTTGTTTCTTCGATAACTATCGCACCGCCAACTTCCGGCTGCTCGTCGAACACTTGCTCCTCTTCTTCCTCCCGGAAGCCCACCGCCGCTGGCTCCGGTTCAACGGTCTCCCCGCAGGAGGAGTCGGTGATTTTCGTTTCAGGCGACATGTGGCCGTTCTGATAGCTGTACGGTTTCTCGTTCATCGCCGAATGTTCCGTTTCTGCAGCGATAAATTCCGTGTTCACGTCTACGTCGTCCTGAGGTCCGTCCAAAACGATCCTCTTCACAGTTTCCGCTTCGTTTGTGACCACTTGTTGGTCATCCCCCTCGACGCCAGTTTCGTCGTCCGTGCTCGAGCAAATTCTCAGAGCTAGCTCGCTCTCGATCAACTCCTGCAGACTCTTGTCGTCCGCGTCCAGCTCGTTACGCGTGTTGTTAGTCAAGATTAAGTCGTCCTCGTCGTCGTTGGTGTCGCACAACGAGATTAGTTGCTTGTTACTCGCGGCTATGTTATCCAACTGGATCAAACCATTGTTAGATTGAACGCTACACACCTCGCTCTTTTTGCTACTTACTACGTTGATCGACTTCTTCGTCGCTACCTCCGCCATTATGGCGCGCCTGGTTCTTCGGGCAGTCGCACCGTGGACACCTGGAAGCAGAAGGGCATCGGGCTTTAAGCGAAACGAATTTATTTTATCGGAGAAAGAAGGTGGAAGGGAAATTGCGAGTGACCTCTTGAGTACGAATGCCGGACGAAAGGGGCGGCGAGCCAAAGGCTTTATGGCTGTGCGAAAGCATATCTTGCCGGACGAGGTGCCCCATAAAGCGAACGGTCAAAAGAAACGCGTTCATCCTCCGCGACTTCGTGACGGGACATCGAAGTTCGTCCTCGGTCCGAAATTAAGGCCGAGACTTCCAGAGAAACTTTGATTTACGCGACGCGCAAAATAATATTAACGTCGGCCGAGTAATTTGCGCTCTCGCCCATTCAAGATCTTTTCCCCCGACAGGCGTTACCCTCCACCTCTGGAGACTCTTTTTACCGACGGTACGGGAAGAAGGTCGACCCGCACTATTTCAGGACCGAGCCCGTCCTTTTGCTCTCGCTTAACGGTCGAAAGTAGGAAGGGTTACGTTACCCGACGACAGAATTAGTCCTCCGCGACGTTTCGTTCTACTCCTGGACGGCGACACGGCGTTGCATGCACTCCGTTATGCAATTTTTCCGCGCCGTCCCGCCCGCCCTTTAAAAGCCCGCCGCGATTATTAATGTGGCCGCGGATTTGGATGCGTTCCCCTCCGCGTAAACATCCGCGATCCGACGATTACGAAAGTACGCGGAGAGAACCGGAGACGGTGGGTCGCAGCGGCACGCAGACCCTATTCTTGGATTGCTCCGGATTCGGTGAACAACGAGAACCGCTGTCCTTCTCGAGTGCCGCCGCGTAATTCGCAACACGGTGCACAACGACAGGAATACGAGCAGACGGCAGCAGGTACGCGGTCATCCCCATCAACGGCGTCGACGGCGTGCATCGAAATTAACGGAAGATACGGCCGTATGGAACTCAGGAAGCGGCGCAGACCCGCGTTGTTGGCTGGCAAGCCAAAACCTCCTATTATTAGCCATTCCGCGCGTTCGCGTATTTATGCCGGACCGGCGGAACGTGTTTCGAAAATGAAATCTGAAACTGCTCAAGGATGCTGCGCCTCTGGTCCCTGGACCACTGGAACACTATTGCCATTGATTGTGAATCGCTCGTACACTCAACGATCGGTCAATACAATTGCCCGATGGGGCTGTAATGTATTCGCCCCCAAATATCTATATTAGTCTTATGATATATATTTCTGTATTACTCTTATTATCTACTAGTCACCTAAGGACGCGTGTATGCAAATATTTTTAAGTTTCCGTCGTCACTAACACTCGTCATGGAACCTTATCGCATCACCGCTTCCAAAAAACCTCGTCATACTGCCTACAATCCCTACCCATCCGCAGTCCTTTGGAATTCGTCCTCGCCATCCCTACTACTTGATTTCCAACACCCTTTAAAAACCCAAGGTTCCCTGACCCTCGAGCTCACATCATACAAGAAAAGTCAACTGTCAAAGTCATAGTCTAAGTGATAATGAAACCTCTGGAAACCGAAGTTTGGAAGTTAAATTTTCTCCGAGTCCATTAAAGGGCAAATACGGCTACGTATGTTCATTTCAGGACCATTTGCCGCAAAAGGTTTACGAGCAGACAGAGAGGCGTATTGTGAACGAGGTTCTTTGGCTGTTCACGCTGGATTAGACTTGGCTAAAGAATGCGACCGTCTGCACACTAATAAAGTTGTAGGTGCGAATTGTTGCAATGCGGGGGCTCCAAAACGTCTCTGTAATGGCTCCCGTTATGCTTCCGTTAGCCGACGCATGTCGCGAGCGGATCAGGCGGCAAAATTCGCTTGAAGCGGTCGTCAAGGAATACCCAATTGTCCTGTTGCCGTCGACGCATCCTAAAAGCCCCAGTTCGATCTCCGATCGGCATGGAAGAAAATATCGTAGACTCCAAGAATGTGTTACACACACATGCATGTACTTTCGGCGTTTTTTCTTTCCGGGGGGGGGGTGTGCGTGCGTGTGTGTGTGTGTGTGTGTGTGTGTAAATAAAGCACTGTCAGAAACCGCGTGACAAATTCCAGCGCATCGTGGCCCGAACGGAGGCCGACTTATAAACAGAGAAAGAGAACGTTCGGGCCGATTCTGGTATAAACTAAGCCGCGTCGCAGTAAAATTAGAAAGTGGCCGCAGAGCGCATGCGTCCGTGCTAGAGCGTTCCGCGCGCGGGCATGCGCGCACGCGAGCTGCAGTGTGATATTTAAAATCGCGCCGAACGCTTTCAAGCCTGTCATCGTCATGACTCTCAAAGTCTTTCGCGCGCGGTCTGTTTAATTTAATCCGCCGCTCTTTCTTCCCCGCCCTTTCTTCTTCGCCTTCCCTCGTCGCGTCCACCGTTTCACTCCTCCATCCCTTTCGCATCTGTCCGTCGATCACTACCTCCCACTTTCTCCGTCTCTTTCGTTCGCTCCCGCCGCGCACGCACACGTGCACGTATGCGCGCATCCCAGCCGCGTGCACAGATCTCTCTTCTCTCTCTCGGCCCTCTCTTTGGCCGGCGTTTCTCCGAGGTCGTTCTTCGGGTTCACGACCGGGACCATAGAAGCCTCTCTTTCTCCCGGTTCGTGGCCACTCTCTCGTTTCAACCTCACCCTTATTTTTAGAATGACACACTACCGCGATTCAACGACGCGAGCCAGCCTCTCCTTCGCGTCGCGGCCGGGAAATCCTCTGCCCAAAAGCGGCCGCGAACGAAAGCGTAAGCGCGCCACTTTTCGTTTCGGTCCACGGGACCGTTCCTCGCGAGAGCCGATAAACTCGCGTCGCATTAACACGGGCACTTGGGGATGGGGGGCTAAAATGGTTTTCATTGAAACTATGAACCCTCGGACGACAGGCGAGTAGAAAGCGAAAAGGAAAAGGTGGAGAATTTATGCCGACATTCCGAACAACAGCAAAGAGTGCTGCGGCGGTCACAGCAAGGAGCCCCAGAGCCTCGCGATTAACCCCTTCGCACCGGCGGACGAGATATCTCGCCGCGTGATTTCGTTCATGATATGCTATGGACGAGATATCTCGCAACGCAATGTCTTTCATGCGACGCTGTGTACGGAATATCTCGCGAAGCAACACCGTTCGTGTGTTGCTTTGGACGAGATACCTCGCGCTCGCCTCTACATTGTAGACTCTACATTGTAGAGAGGTGATGGAAGGGATTCTTCCAGAATATGGAAGAAGTGGAAATTAACCACCCGTGCCAACCGGGCACCCTCAGGTAGCGAATGACCTGGGGGTGACTCTCGCGGAGTCCACACATGCAGTTAACAGTTCACAGGTAGTAAAGTCATAAAGCGCTCTGAGTTTAGAAAAACATACTAATCCTGGAAAAGGATGTGCAGAAATTTATATGGATTTGCAGCTGTAGATGTTAGTAATTGCATACTACAAGTAAATAATTATATTTTAAGGAACTCGATGGCTTTATGATTCTACTGTTGCGCCGCAACACAAGTACGTGCCGGACCCAACGGCGGGTGAACGTACGCGAGGGTGTCCGCGCTTTTGTCTCGCCTCTGCGTCCACTTCGAGTGTCGCAACCGCTTTATAATTGCGTCAATCCGCGTGACCCGTCCGCTCGCTGCTTGAAATTTCCGTCGCGATGTCTGCCCGCGAGGACCGAGGGAGATCCGTACGTGAACCGCGACCGCGATCGCTAAAGGGGGGAAGAGGCGTTTCGCGCCGCGGGGACCAATTAACGCGGGTTAATCGGCGAATTTATGTAACGAGGATCGATGTACGCGAGTGAAAGGGATCGATTACGATGCCGTCGAGTCGTTGCGCGTCGTTCCGCGGATTTATAACCGCACGGGGACCGCACCTGAGTCCCGGTGAGACGTAATCGATAATGGAGACTTCGCTTCCTCGATTCGCGTTCACGCCTCCGACAGGCCCTCGCCTGTTTCTGGCCTGCAACGCAGGAAATTCAGGACTGAAAATAGAATCGTAGCCGATGGCGCGGGTCGAGGTGGCCACATAAATCTGTTTCCACGGATCGCACCGTTCCAATCGAGTCGCTCGAATTCCCTCCGAGGGTGCATCGGTGTTCGAAGCCTCGTGACAGACACCTCGAACCCACGGCTACTATGCTTCACCCTAAATGGTGGCCCGCGGCGGCGCACAGTGGCGAAAACGTCCAAAAACGTGGCCAAAAGTAAAATTTTAATATATTTGGTATATAATTGGTATATATGTAGGAACTTTATAAAAATGAAGGGGAAGTGCCACTACGCCACGGCCCCTTCTTAGGCAACGTGGTTCTTAAGTTCCTCTTATGTTCTTTGATGGAGGCGCCCGATCCCACATATATTATAATAAAATGACTTCAGAAATTAACAATGTAAAATTTAATGTTAAATATTGTATCTATAGTCCTAATTACAATCGTAAATATAATAAATACAAAAATATTTTAAATTAGTAATATATTTAATAATAATACAAAGCACTTCACTAATAAAATCGGTGTATTATTGGTATATGTACATTATAATAAAATGATGAAATGCTAATTAAAAAGCTCTAGCTAATGTGTCCGAGGTTTCTCAATAGAATTCACAGGCAGCCGCATTATAAACCAGTGGGTAACTAACGAGGTCCTAACAACAATGTAAGAAATAAATGAATAACAAAAAAATTATAAAACAGTAACTAAGGCATCATAAATAGTTTACAAAAATAAAGCACTGAAATAATACACATGGAACACTGTTCCAAAGCTGATGAAAGGAAGGCGATAAACAAATGACGATAATTCGTAAGGTCGCAAAAGGTCGCAGCAAATTTCAATCGGAACTTGTTCTGTGACCTTTAAGCTTTACTTCAAACAAAAAATTAGAACTTAACTTTGCTTTATTCACAACTATTTGCTTAAATAAAGAAAAAAATATATAGATCTTGCAGTTTTAAGTACCACAGCCTTAGCAACTTTTTAAAAGTAATAAAATCAATGGAAATATGATGCTAGAGCACATTAGATAATACCAACATTCATAGATTGTTTTAATACATCGACAGTGAATCGTAACATAATTTCTCGTTTTAGTTGAAAAAATCCCCTTTCTAATACTAGTATGTTTGAAGCTGCATATCTCTTAGAGGAAGAAATTATTAACGTTAAATTTGATAGAAGATGATGCAGCAATAGTTCATAAATGAATAACACTTTACACATTTTAAAGATTAGACAACATTTTTTTACTTTTGGCCACGATTTCGGGCTTTTTCGACACTGTGCGGCGTGCAGGTACGCGACCAATTGACATCTCTTTCCACGGCGACTTCTCGAAATATTATAATAGAGCCAGTTGGTAAATGGCGAAGATTAATCAACGTTCAACCGTTTCCATTGGAATTGGCGAAATCTCGAAAGGGACTAGCTTCCACGCGGGGTAAACGTCTGGCAAAAAGTGTAAGTAGGCTCGATTACCGGGTACAAGTAACTGCCCAGGCCGGGCGAGCGATGCCTTCCGGATCGCCCTTACGAACGCGCGGTTAAAGAGAGCCGATCGAATGTCCGGATCGTGGTTCTTGGGCTTCTTACGCGAATAGTTGTCCAGTCTTTTTGCGAGGGAACGTTCCTCCTGAAAGCAGAACGATTTGCGCTTATCGAACCCCCACAATTCATCTCTCATACAGAGATCTTTGCTAGATCTTCATCGGATTATTGTCAAGCCCACCGCCGAGACACCAAAGGGCGCGTTCGGGGCTGAAAGGAAAGGTGGTGAACGCGGGCATGGTTTATCCGGAAGCCGGTGTGGTACGCCAGGCGCACGCACGCGCGCAAAGAATCTTCCGCGTGCGTGGACGTGGGGGCCGTTGTGTTTTCACTGCAACCCGAGTGCACAAGGCGCGGCCTGGTCTGCCGCGGTGTCCCCTTACAGATTTCTATGCAACTATAATTAGGTAACTGACACCGGTCCCCGTAGGAATCCCTGTTAGCCGCGCAGCTATGCCGTGGCGGAAAGTGGCGCGAATATTTTCGGCGCGAGGAAAGCCGAAATTAAACGCGGTGTCGCACTTTTACTCGCGCGTCCCCGCGTGCTCCAACAGCGTCGCGTATACTTAACCGGCGTTACGTACCGGCTGGCTTCCTCCTCTCGCTTCTTCAGCGAACGGGCTTCGTTTCTCTTTTTTTCTCCTGGTCAGTCTCTTCGCCAGGTTTCTACGTTTTGCCCGTCTGCCAGCGATGGCCTCGACTCTGCGCTCATCTCTCGACGAGACGCCAATCTTTTTTTCTTCTTCTCTTGACCACCAGTCGAACTCTTCCACTTTCAAATGCAGTTGCCCCGGTAACTGGATCGGCGGCAATCGATAGCTCGCGTTGGACAATTTAATGCAATGGCATTGGCGAATTTGGGAAGCTCCCCTTTTTGGCGGACAATAAAATTGCAAGGGCGGATGATTCATTTCCGTTTGTCTTTCCGTTCTGTGCCTGCGTGCTTCGCGAAGATAGACCCAGGTAAACAAACGCAAAGAATTTCGAACGCGTCTACAGCATTTGCAACTGGAATCGTTGCTTTTCCGGTGGCTGGCGGGGATATGATAAACGACGTCTTTGAAACGACGATCCTTGGCTCATGTCCATCGCGTTCTCTCGACCGTCCACGTTCTTGCCTGTCCTCGCTCGATACTTCGACGCCGACAGGGTGTCACCAGCGAATATTTCCTATCCGCGAGAAACGATTATCCAAGGAGGGATACCGTGCGACAGCAGGCGGCAATCTCTGCTCCAATGGATTTACGGTTGAAGGATCGCCCGGACACGAACATCGTGGATTATTTTCTCGAGACGCGAAATGCGGCATAGATTTATATGAAACCGATGGAAAGCTCGTTCGCACGCCGACAGCCGGAGTAAACAAAAAGCTTCTGGCGTCGTGTCAAATATTTGGAGAACGAAGAAACAGTTGGAGTGACGGTAAAAATGGTACAGGAATGTGAACGGCGTATTTTTCGACGCACACAAATGTCTCTAGTTGCCCAAATATCGTAGCTACGAACACCCCGACGAAATAAATTGTCATTTGACTTTCAACCAAAAAAAATGATTCACCAAAAGGTATTCGCGTGCGACACAGACGACATAATGATAACAGTAATAACATGTCCGCGATTCGGGAAGAGCAGGCGACGTCTCGGCAAAGGGAATTATATTTACCGTACTCCCATTTTCGACCGATTTCTCAAGGAGGAGCCAAGCGATTCGTGGACAAGCCAACGGCCGACTTCGCGTGGAAGGGAGAAGGGCGGCTTAATGAAGACGGAGCGTTGTTTCGCAGAAGCGTGACAAATTTACCCCGCGGCCAACGCCGTTCGTTATCGTGATTAATAATCGTGGAACGACGACGCCACAAGCCGGCGATCGCGAACTGTCATACCAGCGACCCAAGAAGCAGGACTGGCTTGTCGTTCGACAATTGCCTCGGCAGACGGTCGATGTTGGCGTGCCATGTTCCCCGATTCCTCTCCAGATGCTCTGACAGATCAGCAAGCCGCGCTTAACGAGAACGAAATGGAAAAGACCCCGTGGGACGTTTCACCAGAAGAGCTTGGCGCTCGTCAATTCCCCGGCCTCCTTTGTTTTCCATCGAGGGACGCCGACGAGAGCGAAAGGATTTGCGATTTTCGCCCCGGATCAGCCGATGGAATGCTGATACTGCTATTTCCAGATTGCTCGACCACCGATTTCCCTCGCCGTAGAAGCCTTTCTCCTCTGTTCCGTCTTCTTCTACTTTTTTCCTCCCATGCAAGGATAGGCAGGAATTTGAAATTCAATCCACACAGAAGTCGTAAATCTAGCGGTGTCGCAGAAGTTGGCATCGTCCGCTGGTTCGTGGGTGGAAGTATCACGCGCACGATTCAGAAGCTTCCAGATATTTCTCATCGGTAAACAAGATTCTGGGCATCGAGGGAGGTTCCTGTTCTGTCTCCTTTCTCTGCACGCCGTGGAACATCCCCCTCGTCGTTTGATACGCAAATTTCGCGAACCGCCCGGCGCTAGGATCGCTGCATTTGCATTTAATGGATTCCCGTAGTTTTCGGTGATCCAGCGCCACGAGATTGAACCAGCCGCGACGTTGCTCATTGTCAGACCCATGCCAGCCACGCCGATAAATATGCAAAGGCGTGCTAATATCCCGGATCGCAATTAAAAAAGTGAACTTTGCCGTTCGGCGAGCGCAACGATTTCCATTGAAGCTACGTTTTTCGACAGGATTTAATTAATTTGCCTTTAATAAGGGATGGTTTTCGGGACGATTCACGGTTGCGGGGCGACGCCTGGCTTTTCCACGGGGCCCAGGTAAGCGGATACTAGTGAAGACGATCCTGACCGTGGCGAGGAGAGCGGGTGAACGACCTACGAAGAATCGGAATTCGCGGCATTCCGCCGAGAACGATGAGGATGACCGAGTGCTAGCTCCCCCAATTATCCTCGCGTTGCCTCTGTACAATGAATGAGAGTTTTGCAGTTCGTTGCAGGCACGGTGTACTGGTTGCCAAGGTCACCGGAAGCCGCGAGGAAAATTAACCTGTTTACTGCGACCAACAGCTCGGGGAGCACGCGATTCTCGAATTCCTTTCCCTCTTTTGCGCCTTCGCTTCCAGTTCACCGGTGTTTCTTGAGCCCGTTCTTTCCCGTGGAGGAACAATTCGTTTTGCGGCCAGAAGAATTCGGTGTCTTGTGTTCACCTTGAATCCCGGTGAACGCTGTCGTTAAAATTGCAGCGCTGCCCCAGTGAAACGATGCTGTAGGTCCGCGTAATTTCGCTACGATAGGGGGCAGGCGTTCTTCTTTTGCAATTCCATCGGCGGCTGGCTATCCTTGATAATAGCGCGAAACAAATGGTCGTTTCTATCTAGAGAAGATTGGCTTCCGTTCTTTATTATCGTAGCCGTATCGCAACGGTGCTCCACGGTTCAACATGCAGGATCAGAGAGAGTATTTATTTTCTTGGGCCACGAGATCCGCATAGGGAGAACACAACGGGTGACCACGTGTTTCGTTCTGCAGCTGCAGTTCACATGGTCGACGAGAAAGCCAGTGTTGCGTTGCGTTTGTGAGTAACGCTCAATTATACTGCACCGAACGACTTGTGCACGCCGCACAGTGGGCCAAATGCCGAATCTAGGCGGAAAAAATTCAAATCGCGAAACGGCCGTATCTTCATTTATTCTTGTTAAGGAATGTTTGCTGACACTAATAATGGTCATAATAATTAATTTAGTGATTATTTAAGTATGGAAATCGACCTCTGAAAACTCCAAACCTGATCACGACGAAATCGTACATTTATTTTCGTTGTAAAGAAAATTATATGACAGGAATTAGTACCATTCTTTAAACTTCGAATGCATTATGGAGTATATTAGCATAAGTGAATGTTCACATAGCAATATACGAAATTTAAAAATAATGCCGTTTACAATAAAAATTAATATCTGGTAAGAAGGCGAAAGAAACTTTTGGGACAACCTAATAATTTCCCCTCCTCGTGGAATCCCCTGAATCGCGCAGATTCCTCAAGTCTCTTTCAACGCCTCGGGTGTAAACCGATTTATTCACCGTGTCACGCCAGCGACACTGATTTAACGAACTTATATTTCCACGATCCGTGACACAGGTCGATCAATTATCCTCGTCACTCAGAATTTAGCGGATTGGGAAACACCAGCCCGGGACTCGTTTCGTCGAGACACCGTGGTAGAATGCTCGCGGGATGGTAACCATCGACGTCCACCGAAGCAAGACGCGATTGGCGTTGCGCAGCCAAGGGATTTAACGAAGCAAGGTATTCGGGCTAACATCGTGTGCAAAAACTCGCCGCAGAATGCCCCAGGCTGGTTGCTGCATAGACTTAACGTTTTCGATTCAGCGCGAAGAAAATCCTCCAGCCGCTCCACGAACTTCCAAACGACTCGCGATTCCGTGATATCGCGGAATTTCTTCGCGGCTCCGAAACCGGACAGCCGCCGTTTCAATGCCGCGCTATTTTCGTGGAATCGCCGAGCGGCATTCTAAGCGTTTCCATGGAAAAAAAGCGCCCCGCCAAGTCGAGGCACTTAAAGGAGGCGCAAAAAACGGCCGACGAAAAGCTTCGTATGGAAAACGGAGCTACTCTGAGAATTTTCCCGCGGTCGCAGCCTCGCTGGCGGACCGATTCCAGCGTTCGGTTAAATAGCTGTCCATATACATACATACATACAAATAACAGCCTGTCCTCGATTTCTCGATGGTCGAGCCAGCCGGATGCCGAGAGCTGTCCGACGCTCTCGCGAAAGCCCTGTTACAACAGATCGATTCAGTATCGACGCGAAAAACTCGTGTTCACCCACTTATCGGCCTCTCCACTGTCTTTCGTTCGCTGCTTGACAAGTTGCCTGGCGAATCTCGCGAATCGATTCACGATATACAACCAATGGAGCACTTTGCTCGAAAAATGTCCCACACCGATAGTGTGGATTCTCTATCGAGTGAATTAAGTTTTAATTTCGATAGGGCCAAATTCGGTGAAAGGTGGGAGATTTCGTGTTCGAGATGCGTCGCTTTCGTTTGCAAACGACCGTTCCCTCCAGCAGCTGTAGCCCGCGACGCAAAGTTCGCGCTCGCGATTCTAATTTTACACTGCGCCACGATTCCGACGCGTTACTGGTCTAATGAGCGACAGAGGAGGAAACAGGGAAATTCCAGAGCAATGTTCGCACCGTTGATGAATCACCGACTCGACAGGCCGGTCATAAGATCGTTAACCCTTTCCGATTAATAACCCTTTTTTGTCAATGATCCCCGACCAGCTTAAGGAATACCCGTGCTGATCGTTTGCCCGGGCAGACAATGAATTGTTTCATGCATACGTATTCTCGACGATAAGGTTCATTTCCTACGTGGCAGAAACATAACGCTTGCAGGCCCAAGGCATCGCCGTGATCCTACGCGGTTACTTAAAGCCCATAAAAACGAATCGGCCGCGTGGGATGCGATAGCGGAAACGTTTCGTTGCGCGTCTCCGTCGCCTATCGTTCCGATGAATCTGCGAATTCTCCGGGTTCATCACGATGGAACAGGTTCGCGCTATTCCCTCGCCTGCATTCCTCTCGTTCGGGTGAAACGCATTCCTTGACGTAACTTCTCCAAACGTTACGCATCGTACGCGAGCATGATTTGCCGGGACCAGTCGAAAGAAAATAGCCGATTGGGCAACGGCGTTTGCAAAACCGTTAACGAGGCGGCTTGGAGAAAATGATAGAGCTCAGGGAAACGGCGGAGCCGCGAATCGATCTGCTCTGATTTGAATAGCGAAAGCTGCCGTGGCTAATCTCTTCTGCTGTTGCGTTAAACGTCGGAACGGTGATTCAGAAATCGGCGGGCGAAATATGTTCCGCTTCGCGAGTCAATAGCATCGAACAAAATTAGACGGTCCTTTTAGTTAGCGGCTAATCGAGGATCGTCTAATAATACAATTTTGCGAGCGTCGCCCAAGAATGTATTTTTGTTCGACGCGATGCGATTCACGGGAAGCGAATTGTGCGGAGGCGAATTCCTGTACGTCATTGAAACGCGATTGCGTTCTTTGTGAATCAATCGCGACTGATGGCCGCGATTAGAATGGCAAGGCGATGAATTAGCGAGAAAGCGAGTGCGTGCACTTGCTTGTGCACACGAGCTGGAATCGTCCGGGAGGCGGCGACCAAGCGATTTGCAATCGACACTCCAATTAAACTCTTTCCTTGTACCATTGGTTAAGCACTTGTTAGCTACGTTTTCTCTCTCGAGAATTTACACCCGCCGCGATTCCGTTAGGGGAAAGAACTCGCGGAATTTTACCGTTCAACGTTTGCGTCTTAATAAATTGAACCCCGCGGTGTGGTACTGCATCGGAATCAACGGTCCAATTAAACCGGCGACTGCGATCTGTTATTCAGTCATAGAAAATTGCATAAATTTCCCAATTAGTCCGTTGTGGCTGTTCGAGTGCCTCGCATTCTTCGATGAAACCGTGCAGAACCTATTGTTCGCGATTTGAGATTAGCTTTACGAGCTGCAAAGCTTATCGCGAATCTTCGATTCATGCGATCGTTAAGAACAGATAATTGCTTTGTTTCGAAGAACTACGACTGTTGCGGTTGAAACGCGACCGAGTAATTAACGGAGACAATTAGCTAGTTTGGAGTGTGACGCAGGCAGTAGGGCCGAATTTCCTTGTCACTGCCTTTACCTGCGCGGCAGGGGTTGATAGGTAAAAATCCTGCAGGAAATGAAACGCCGCACACCGGTGCACTGCGACTACGTTGCAACTTGGCAGGGTTATCGACGATAACACGCTCGCTGACCCAAGCTGCTCGATGATATCCGTCTCTCTCTCGCCCTGGCCCGTTTCCGTGAAATCATAATCGAGCACGCCAACAATTGATTTATTTCCCCATTGTTCCGCACGTATAGCGTGTAATCTGGGTCGAGCTCTTTTTTGGGGGCAAACGCAGATCGCGTGGCTTTCGTATTTTTCGGATATACGATACACGAAATTATCGTTGGCGCTGAATTTAATCGACTTCGACTGAATTTAATCGAATCGACTAACAGCTGGTATCGCGTTGATTCTCTTCGTAGAGGAAGCCATTATTTTTCAACGCACCTCACTGATTAACATACCGCAGTCGTTTCACGTCAAACACGCGCGGCTTTTCTTCGCGACTTCGACGAAGAACAAAGTCTGGTCCAAAGTAAATCTTTGCCGGAAGTTCCGTCGCACGGCCGCGTTATTTTCGAGGTAAAAGCTGCCTGTTGACGATGCCCTGTCGCTCGAGGACACTTGTCAAATTTTCGTTCGAATCGTCGACGAGAGCTGTCCCATTATTTTCTCCATTATTTTTCTCACGGGGCGAACCGCCGACGCCAGGTCTAATAAATGGGAATTAATCGCGATCGACAGAGACGCCGCGGTTCCGGCAACGAGGAGGCCGACTTCAAGCGAGCGTGGAACTGGTGGAAGCTTGTTAAAAATGCTGATAATCGCGCGTGCTCGAGGGAACCGAAGCGACGCGAATTCCTGGGAAAGACGAGCCGAACGGAGCATCTTGCAGCGATCGAATTAATTGAGAGGGGAACAATCGCTGCTGGATGAATATCCTGATTGTTTAGCGGAGCCAGGGTCGCGGAAAATGATACTTCGCGGGTAATGAGACGAGCATGGGAGTGATTTAAGTAAGCCCTGCGTCGCGTTCAAATCGCAGGATGAACGGGAGAATCACGACTCGCAGGAAGATTAGAATCCATTCGTATTTCGTCTCACTCGATGGGGTTACCAAATTGAGCGTCGCGGTACATAGACGTGGTATCCTCGGGCAATGAAAATTATTCGAGGTGTTTCGTGTTTCTTTGTTTCAACATAAAGTCCACTCTCCGATATTAATCCTCCGTCCCACATTATCGTTCGCGACGATCGGGCAATTCGATAATTGGTACACGCAGCACGATGCATTCTATTCAGGAGTGCTGTTTGGATCTATAATTAGCAAGGAATCGCCAGTTTACAAAACTCCCCACGAAAGAAGTTCCCCATTGAATTTAGGTTGTATCTCTCGGAAGAATCACGGCGAACGGGGCTGGTTAGTCTTGCTCGGACCAGCATTCTTCGAGGCTTCTTCCGCGGTCTCGTAATCACTTGATGGAGCACGCGTGAGCGCTCGCTGACGTATGCGCAACGGATTCTCCGGTGGCCACGTACATATGTATGTATGTATTTACACGCGCTCTATCGAGGCAACCCGTGGAATCGAGCGGCCGTGAAAGAGGCAACGATCTCACGGGACTGGCGAATCGAGCGGAGGAATGCAAAGGAGCACTCGAGAAAAAAAGAAAAAAATGCAGAGTGTCGCTCGAGAGAGAAAAAAAGAAGAAGAAAATTATCTTCGCCCACCGTGGAATGCAATCGGCTAACTGAAAAGCGCCTTTGTCGTCGATGCATGCCTTCGATCGGATCTGGCTTCTTTCTTTCTGCCGGGCGTACATTACGTACTCGACACTCGGTGAGAAAAACAGTGTCGAAACATCGACGGGTCAGGTCTTTCAACTTTTTCAAGTGGAACCGAGCTCTTCCCTAATTCGTCTCGACGCTTCGTGTTTGCGTGTCGAGTTTACTCCACCATTCCGATATTTTCACTCGCCGCGAATCAATATTGCATACCGCGGGCAAAGAATATTTAGGCATTCCGGACAATCAGGGTCGCGTTCGGACAAGAAAATGCCTGACAAGTGCAACACGTGCCCACGACAACAACGGAACGTTTCACTCTCGCCACGCGAGGAAAGTCCGTGTCCACCTTGCGCACAAGAATAGTCCCGAATGACGTGAAAAGTAATACGATGTTCGGTGGAACTTCGAAGGCAATTTACACACCGGAGCCATTTCCGTAGCAGAAATCGACCCAAGTGGTTAATGGGTTAACGCGTGGCGAACCGAGGCGCGCAGCAGGCTTATGACTCTGTGTGCCTAAATTTACGCGCGGCAGATGTAATAAAGCGAGTGCGCGCAGTTTTACAGTATCCTCTATCCGGGATTCCGAATAAGCAGCGACGCAACCGGCCGGTTACGTCTCTTTGAACCGCTGCCAGCCACCTTTCTGCGATTCTTCGAACGCACCAAGGTGCGACCGCGTCGCGCCGTGGAGGAACGTTCCTTAGCTTCTCGGGACAACGTTTCTCGAATGGGGGAATTCGAGACCGTGCACGGGATTCTCAGCATTTTTCCACCGTGCAGCTACCGGCAGGCAAGTCGCAGCTGAATGCAATTATCTCGATGCTCCGGAATTCTATGTCCCAGCCTATTTTTCTACTGCTCCACTACTCTGCTTATTAGTACATATATTAAATATTATATTGCTCTACCCTATCTGCGATTGCAGATTCGCAAATCTTCGTACGGCTTAATGACACCCATGCACGCGACCGAGACAATTAATTATTAGACTGATCAGCAAGGTGACATATTGCAAAAGTCTTGTACTCAGAATTCCAAGTCCTTTCCCATCCGGCTTTCACTGAGCATCGGGGAGCTTCGAGTGTCTGAAATTATACCCGACCGGCAAAGATTGCTTGCAAATCGAATAGAAATTGAGACGACGATCCTAGACTTCATCCGTGATAGAAAGCTGTACTTACATACATATAAATATATATGTATATATTCATAACACCCCAGTCGTCGAGCTATCCATTCCAACGGAACTCATTCTGCAGTTTTCAATATCCCTCCTTATCGAATACCGTGAATATATTATCGATGATACCCTTAAAAATGAAAAACGGAAGAATTTAATCGAATCTCCCGCGAGAAATGATCATCGCGGCACCGTCCTCCGCGTTCTCCAAGGCAGATGGGGAAAACGATGGATCATACAGGGCTCATCAGAGTGTATCAACGGTCCCCAGAAGAGCACGTCGTCGCTTTCGCAGCGGATCGAGTCTCGTTCAAGGCTACCCAGCTTCTAGTTTGGCGTGTTTACCGATGTCAAGAACGACCGTCTTCGCAAGTAGGCTGCGTTACACCGGTGAAATTCGAGAGAGGAGATCGCGGATGAACGGTTATTCCCGTTGAATGATTGCGCGTTGCTGTGACTTATTGCCGGCGTGCTCTCCCATTCGACGATCCGGCAGCGATACAAACCGACTAATCCCACCGATTCATACATTATCGACGACCATTAACGATCCCCGCGTTGGACGAGAATTAATGAGACTCCGAAACGAACAGTCTGTTCTTTTTATTGCTTCGTTCGGGCGAAACGAAGTCGGCCGGTGTTAACACCGTTGCTCGTTGCGCGCATCGATTTTTCATAGGGACGTTGTTTAAGAGAGCCGATGGATTTTCATAAACGTCAACGCGTACAAATTTTTCGTGATTTGTTGGCACGTCGCGCACCTTGGCCGTGGAATTCTCGCGTGAGTCACGATCGATGCCGCTCGGGCTTCTGATAGGCCGATTTGGGGCCCAGCCTTGACAGGATGTCTGAAGATGTATGGGAGTGTACGAAAAATCTTCTACGCTTATCTCTGTGCGTCATTGAAAACACGAAACATCAGATTCGAAAGCTTCATTCCATTCTCGATTCGTTTAATTGTAAAAAGAATACCCTAATCCCCTTGAACTGGTTGCAAGTGGAATCAGTCGGACCCATTCTTTATCGACTCTACGCACGAAGGTTGCGCAAATTGTTGCGAGCTTCGAATTAGCGATTAATCCTGTACAAGCCCGACGTCGAAAAAAGCCGCAAAGTGTCTTCTCTTATGAATAATGCAGCATCCATGATTCGCCGTGCGACTAATAGGTGATCCCAACCAAAAGCTGCCTTTCTACTCTCGGCGTGGCGAGCGTCGTGACGAGAAACCGTATCTTCCTGCGACTTTATCTGAACGCTGAATCTTTCCGCGCGAACAGTCGCTTTCGTTCTACGCGAGCATGCAAAACGATTGGCATTCCGTCGTTTTCTTTCTTCCTGTTTTTCCTTTACCCCCGAACGCGGCCGAGTTTTCCTTCCTGCTTAACGAACGTTCGAAATAACCCTAGATTTTGGTCCATTGACGCCACCCGCATGCTACAGAAGCCGCGAAAATAGGCAAGCACCGGCCGAGTATATTTTTAAGCCTCTCTGGTAAGCTTCTTGAAACGATTCGTTTTTATCTCCCGGATGGCGGAGCTGCGCTCCGATAGGTAAATTACTTTTGCTGGTTACTCGCGCTTTCGAGGCAGATCGCGGATTCTCTGCTTCGCGAGTGCTTTACGAACGAACGCGCGGGACGGTTCTCGAAGTGGACCGTTTACGATCGAGCTGAATAGCTCGAATTCCATCAGCGTGAATAGCAAACTCGATAGGAGAAACGAATGTTGGACGAATCGCTCGGCGGGCACGCGTGCCGACGCGATTTTTGAAACTTTACGACCGACGTGTAAAGTGGCCCGAGGCACGGGGTAAGTCAAGCGATGACAGAAATCGGTGTTGTCCCCGCTTTTGGAACGCTCCAAGCTGAGAATAGACTCGGTGCACCGTAGAGCAGGTTTGCTCGCCACCATCGAATGGCAATCCGCCGATCGCGCTTTTACCTCTTTCGCCATTATTCACGACGGAACGCGATCGTCCACGAATTTACACGGTCGCGTCGGTGTTCGTCCCGATCGTCTGGAAGGAGTACGGTGTAGGTACACTCATCCGAAGATATTTTAAGACGCGCAGAATCGGATCGCGATGAATTTCAAGCGAACGTGGCAACCATCGTGCGATGAATCGTGCTTTCGTGACGCCCGGCCGAGATCTTCTGGATGCGCCACGAGTCTGACTGCAATTGACGAACGAAAACCCTCGGTCTACGATACGTTTCTCGTTTGATTCTTCTCGACGCAAGACCGATGGTGAACGTTTGAAAATTGGGTTTCGGCCGCAGGGGACACCCGGTGCATGCAGTTTCAGGATTTCGTGGTTGACTCAGCGCGAAATACTTCCCTTTGGCGCGAGCTATTCGACCCGTCGAAATATATACGGTCTGACTCACCCCGTGAAACGCACAGGTACCCTCTCCTTGGCCGCGCGAACAAATATATCGGGTTTAGAGTTCGGTGCAGCAGGGGAAAATAGACGACTGTACAGCCGGAAGACACCGCTGCCTAACTAGGATTGCGTTATTCACGCTTTTAAAATAAAAGCCACCGGTTTTAGACGCCGGTTCGCCTCTTTTCTTTTTTTACGATTGACCTGGTTAGAGGGTGGCCGTTGTCGGGATAGAGAGAACGGGTTCAGCAGTTCGTGGCGGTTTAAGGTATCCAGCTGGTATCTGGGCGGCTCAGAAACCTTAGCAACAACTTTAACGACATTAAGGGAGCCCCGCTATCATCCCCGTTTCACCACCTCTCGATATACTGGATTCGTCCGTTCGCAAAGCCAGTCGCATCACGCTCGATCACGTTAATCGTACAGTTTCGAACGTATCCTACGGATCGTTTTATCCGGATAAAACTTTTCCAGACCTTCGATTTGGAATTAAAATCGCGCGGACGATATCTCACGAGGATAAGATAAACGACGACTGTTCCTAAATGTTACCCCGCACGCGTTGCAAACTCGTTCAACAGAATTCATTTGTTGCCAGTTGCGGCCGATCAAGTCGCACGTTCCTCGTTGCAAGAATACAACTGCCGAGACACGTGTAGCTTGAGAACGGGAAGTCGGAATTGCCAGTGTCTGCCTGTCAATTAGCAGCACGTCGTGCAACATTGGCGCCATGCAAAACTTGCTTCGTCTATCTTATCGAACGTTTGAAACGTTTGAAACGTTTGTGCACTGACTCAACTCCTACTGTCCGTCGCGAACCGATAGATTGCACGCTTATCTCCCGTCGAGGAAAACATCGATTTTCTTTTTATCCCAGAACGAAATTCCCGAGAATTGCAAGCGCATTGGAAGAATTGGAAGAATGACAACGGTGGTGGAAACGTGATTCACAAGGGTAAGAGGCGTGCGTTTTGGCTGTATTTGCAGCATGTGCTTCAACGTCCGTGTGCCAGCTGTGCGAACAATCTAAACACTATTTCGAAAGGGGTATTTCGTGCGCAATCGTGTGGAGGACTCGCAGACAAAATGTCTTGGTATCTTGAAATCGAGCAGCATTTAATCCATCGCGAATCGCAGAACATTTCCCGACCAATACGCAACGCAATGATGCAGTAATCCTCGAGCAACACGTTCAGATCGCCTATCAGCCTAAGGAAGGATCTCATCCGATATAGAAACCGGAAGACATTAGTGAAGCCTCTCCCTCTCTCCCTCTTGTGACCGAATTCTACGAGGATCTACGAATGTGGGATTTATTCGTGTTTCTCACCCTTTCACGTCTAAATCGAGTGTCGAAATTTCTCCGGAAAGTTGCATGGAATTCACTAAAATTAGTTTACACCCAATCGAAAGGAACTGAAACTCGAGCTTCCTTGGGCGAGTATTTTCTTCCCCCGTGTAACGCCCGAGCTAAAGTGGATAGAGCGAAGGCTAGGCTACTCGGTAACCAGCAAACCAAACCACAAATTCCTTCTAGCGTTCGTTTTCGTTCGACGATACAGAATCCTGTTTTCGCGACTACCAGGGAAGCATGGCATCAACCAGGAATATTTTTCAACACATCGTACAACTCATTTAAGATTGCCGCGCGCAAGTTATCCTGTAATGTTCCTCACGCCGATTGAAGAACAAACAATAAACGCTAGTTTTTATTGCGCTACCACGATTTCCAATTGTCATTGACTTTGTAAAATTAATGGGTAATTTAATTCCCGTTCAGATAAATAAATAAATAAATAAATATTCGTCTCCTGTCCGTGCTCCATTCCTCGATCTCGGAAACACTCCAAAGATTACCTCCAATCCTGTCTAACACCCTACCTATTTCTGTTTACCAATTCTCCATTCCTCTTCCACCGATACCGCTGTACGATAAAACTATGAACAACTTCGAGAAAGTTCTGTTACCTCTCGAGACTCCTCAAACAATGCGACGGTGATTGATTCTGACTTGCGCACCAGATTCTAATCCCCCTTCAGCTGTCAATGTAGGCTAGCGGGCCTTCGGTGGATTTCTTAAAAATGTACCATCTCCGCTCCACCCCATGTTGCGCGGCAAAAAGTTTCCCTTTATCAGTCATCAGCATTTCCTATACAGCCGGATACAACAGCCGCGAGGAGCGTAAACCTCTGACGGGGCAATTTGCATAAATCTTTGATAATCTAGGCAACGGATCGACGGGAAACTCGCGGAAGAATACTGTGTCAACTGGTCACTTTCTCCGCTCGGAGCATCCATTTCTGCGTGCGGCCCCCTCAACCCTCCCCAATTCCACCCAGTGTATCGAACGATTACAATAGCGAACGATCGTGAACGATTAAAAAGATAACGCTGGCTTGTCTCGAGGTACGGGCGTTCGTGTCGATGCATCGATAGCCGGGAGTAGATTTATCTGCTGTTCCCCCTCGCGTGGACGATAATTTTAGAAATTCTGTATTCACCTTGGACAATACGCCATCGGGGGGCTGGTATTCGTTCGACGAGAAAGAGGAAAGTGAAGGAAAAACGATATAGCGATATAGAAAAAAAGTGTAGTCGCACTTTATTATACCTAGGTATAAAAGTTAGAAAGTAATAGGGTATAACCATGTATGTACTATTATTTTAAGTTTGTAAAAAAGGGCATTGCCCGCTAATTGTATTATTATTAAATAATAAATAATAATTATCTTCTTGGACGAGCGGAAAGATTGCAAGGAGCTGAGAGACATCGTGATCGCGTGTTCTGGCAACCATTTTCGATCTCCCCCGTGTATGATTGAAAAGAATCAACGAACTCAGTCCACAGTCGCACTCGGAGGATGCATAATTGCGACGCGCTCCGAGCCATTTCGTTGGGCGTAATTTAAATGGCCTAGCACTCGGTCGCGTGGGCGACACATTAGTGCTTCCGTGACAAATTGTACGGAAGGAAAAAAGGAAAGGAAGAGAGAGGGGAAACAGCGAGACCAGCGTAATTCATTAAGCATCAACACCCAAACGACGAGACGGAAAGCTTTCTTCCTTCGTGGAAAGCGGCAATATATCCCTGGACAATCGTCGATTTTTATCTTTCCCCGTTTTCCCCCGGGTCACCGATCCTTGGGACTGGACTAAAAATTACCCTCCCGAGTAATTGGATACGGGGGATCGCGTGAATCGACGCAAGCGTTATATGGAACGTTGCTGCTCCACCTTCCACGTGTGTCTGACCTTTTCACGAATGTACAGTTTCGATCGAGAAGCAAAATCGCCGGGCTGCTGCACAGAGACTTCGCCTTACGGTGTCTGGGTTCGACTGTGGTCGATATATTACCTCTTTAAACAGCGCCGTTTACTTCAGCTTTCGAGTGTACTATGTATGTACACTTCAGGAGTCTAGTCGAGTCGCGATCGTGAACCACGCCCATTCGCAATCCTCTTACTTCCTCTTCTGCAAATCATTAAGAACAATATCCTCCGTGCGATCTGAGAAAATCAATACGCCGCCGTTTCCTCGTCCAGCAGGCCACTCCCAAAAGATCGTCTCGCCTTTGAACCTCGTTAGTTTCTCAACGCGCCCCGGGGCACGACGTCGGGACGCCGGAAGATCGCGATGCAATCGTTTAAAATAGCGAAACGAAATCGAAGCGTTCCGCGGAAACGCAATTACGTTTCGTCGAGGGGACTGCGGTTACCATACCGTGCTTCCATCCCCCGATGACTCCTCGTTCGTCGCAGATGATTTCCCTTCAAGTCTCTTCGGGCATTTCTTCCCGAAACGTGCCGCCAACTATCGGCTATGGAAATCTATGGGCCCGTAGTCGTTAGCATAATGCGACATGTACGTGACAATCGATGGTTTCTTTCTCTTTTACTCTCTCTGTCTCTCTTTAGTTTCTGCGCATTTCCGTCACGGCCACAAATCTGGCACGGATGTGACGATGTCCCACCGCCGAACCGCATCGATAAGATTCGTCATCGGCCGCAGATTTCTCGAGGACGTTTCATCATTTCCACGGTATTACGCGATCCACGAACTTTACTCTCGAGCAAGAAGGGGGAATCATGTTTTCATTCAGAGTAGCACTGTCAGTCGTTGCCATTTTCCTTCGCACCATTTAAGCCAAGCAAGTCCGATCCTCGGCTGAGAGGAAAGTGCATCCAAGCAGGCTCTTACTGTTACCCCGGATCAGCGGGTCCCTTCTTCGTCCTCGTTCGTATCGGCCAGTTACTTTCACGGGCGCAAAGCATCGATTGTTGTCGAAGCTTTTTTTATCAGGCGCAGCCGCGGCACTGGTTTCTCGTCGCTCTATTTTCGTTGCCGATGATTCACGTCGGGTCGTTCGTCATGCACGACACCGTTGCACTCTTTATTTCCGTTTCGCCGGCCAACGTAAAGCGACCCGACGAGCAGTCCGCTGCTTTTCGATGATTCGCGCGAACGTGATTCAACGTTTCGCGAAACGTAGCCGCGCTGTAACACGTACAAGCGTTTCGCTGCGGAACAGAAGCCTGCGTGCATAGGATGAAACATTTTCAAATAGAACCACCAGATGTTCCCGGGGCATTCCCTCGGGCCAGATCCTTGGGAAAGATCGCGGATTCCCGGTCGTCTGTTTACGATTAACATCGAGCGGCGAAACGGAGATAATGGGCCGATCGAATGAAAGTCTGGTTCGCAGGGGCCCGAGGTGCCGCATTATACCTTCATGATTTCGCTGGGAACCAACGAGCCGAGGTGCACGCTAGTTGCCAGGCACCCCCGCGATATGCATAACCGCGTATCCGTCTATAATTGGCCGGCGCGAATTAACGCTGATCCTATCTATCGCGATACCGGCGCAAGAAAGTCTCGAAGTGGTTTTTATGGATTACGGCAGTCGAACGGCAGCAGCGACGCATGCATATCTATGTATACGTAGCCTGGACATTCGTCGGCATTCTTCACCCTCTTCTGGCCGTCGGGGAACAACAGCACCTCTGCCCCCCGGCCTCTTTGATATTTCGCTCCTTTCAGTGGAACGAGCCTCGCGGAAAATGAAAGTCGAGAACGTACAGAACTTCGTGCCCACCCTGTCCCTTTCTGCGACGAGGATAATCGCCCACGCGGGCTGCTCCTTCGTCGTGCAGTGAAAACTCCCCCTTTCGACTCTCAGCGATTAGGATGTTTATCCGAACGACTCGGCTGTTACGAACGTTGAAAGCTGACGGGAAAGTGCTTCGAAGCAGAAGGGACAGGCGCGTTTCGACAAATAGGCACGCTGCGGGGAAGAATCGAGGTCGAGGGATTTCAATATCAATGATTCAGAACAATTATTAAAGCAAGTGTTCAATTACGGAGAAGCACTTTCGAGTTAAAGGATAAGAACCTGACAGGAACCGTGCGTACAGGAACGGGTTAAATTCATTCTCCAACTGTCACTGACCCGCAGCGGCGAGCCTATCCAATTTCGCTGAAACGAAAATCGTTTCTCGGAGCGGCAGCTGACTCGGCAAACAATCTCGAACGATTCGAACGGGTCGAAGCGTGCTCCAGGTGAATCGTACGCCACGCGAAATCGTTCAACTCCCGAGGATGTCCAGCTCGTTCCGTCTCGATCGCGTCGAATCCGGCCGTACAAACCGCGGACGTTCAATAATTCATATTCAATCTATCGGCAGCAGCTGCTCCCGCGGGGAGTCCAATAATAATTCAGCCTCTGTCCCGTCCCTGGCGTACTTTCATCTGTCCAGCGCATCCTTCGGAAAATTTGCGACCGCGTTGGACGATAAGCGGCAATCTCCACGATGGTGGAGCGCCGTTTGAGCTCGCCTTCTGGCCGAGAAACGGAAGGACCGCTAATGCATCGGACAAGACACGGCCAGCCTACACCCTGCCAGTTATCTATCCGAGCGAAGCCGGGCTTTCAGCACGCGCAGCATCGAAAGCGAGACGCGAATTCTGCTCCCGTCCCGGGTCAACTTGTTGTGGACTCTTCTTCGCTGCTGGCCGAAGGGAATTTTTAATCGATCGAGCACGGTACTACCGATCGCAGGGATCATTCGACGGGAAGAGTTTGGGAAAAAATTCATCCCCCGTCCGCTCGACGGTGACGAGGGTCGGATTTTCTCGCGATACCAGCCGCCGTCCGTCGTCGACGTGCGCGTCAAGTGGCAACAGAAGCCGTTCAACGACAACTGGGACGATGGTTGGACGTAACTTCGGGCTCGTGTAACATTTGCCGAGATCGAAGCAGGAAAAGTGTCGTTAGCCGAGTGAAATCGATGCGGGCCCGTGTTTAGCCGCGAACTGTCATGGATCAGCATGTTACGTTCTGCCCGACGATAGTGCCGCGGGATTAAAAGACAGCGTTTCGCAACGGAAAAACGACACGGCACGCGGAATGTTTGCGCGGTGTAACGTTTAAATATTCATTGGCCGGCTACGCGTGACTAATACTCTATGAAAGCATGGCGATCCGAGGTCGACGTTTCGTGCTTCTTGATTTCCATGCTCGCGGCACGGGTCGGTGGATAAACGTTTGACGCGTATTCGCCGTGCGAGCATAGGTCGGAGTTAAACGAAACGTGCCGAGCCGAGTGGAGAATTGTCTGTCGATATTTCGTTCTCGTGTTCTTCCGTTAATATAGGGAATACTCGGGCGAATATCGTGATCCATCGAGACGTTGCTCGCCTCGAATCATCTCGTCTATTTAAACGCTCGACCAAAGCAAACACTCTCGCTTTTACAGCACACCGATGCGCAGAGGCGCGCGCGCGCGCGCGAGAGAGAGAAGTCTGCACAACCGTGGCTTCGAACGTGTAAATAAACGGTAGCGTATTTATGAACAGAGATATCTTAATCGCGCCAATAGCACCGCGTCAAGCATGGCGGTATCGTTCGCTCCGTTTCGCCTTCACAACAATCGGTTCGGCGAAAATCGATATTTACGAGGCGGAACGAGCCACGAAAGCGACCCGCGAATTGCACTTTTGGAGCATCCGAGGCCTGCGTTTCGACGTCGCTGGGACCAGCCTCGAATCGAGTTCCAGCGGCGTTCAAGGTTGCGAGAGTTTCGCGTGAAATTACGCTCCAGCGTGCTGGAGAAACTCGTTCCTCCGCTTGCGCGTGTTTCATACGGACGTCTCGGCCACGCCACGGACGAGGAATCGAAGAATCCTCGCCAGTGGAACAAATAAACATACTTCAACCTCCCCTCTAACCCCAGGCTTATCTACGTATACATGTATACAGTTCAGATACGCCTCTGTAAGAGCGTTTTCGAAAGCGAATATCTCACGGGGAACTAACGACGAACGAACATCCACCCACCATCTTCCCGTGCGAACCCCCTTTCCTCCTCTATTTCTGCAGGGGATCTTCGGAACTCCGATGCGTCGTTCGCGGTTCCGTTTACGATTCTGGGCACGATATCGTAGAACTCGTGCGGGAATTCGGTTTTTGGAGCTCGATCGAACGTCCGCGGAACGGTTCTGGCTGGAAGTTACGAGATTGTAATCGCGAGCACGTCGGAGGGGCAGGGCGAGCAGCCGGCCCGAGAGGACGGGAGGAGGAAATCAATGCCACCGTCTGCCGCGAGAGAAGAGAGACTCGTCGCGTATCGGTGAGTTTTCGCCGGTGCTGTTGCGCGCGGTCAGAGGCACACGACTGCCGGTAAAATACGACCGGCACGATCTTAGGAGCCATCGTGGTCGTCGATGAAGAGAACGGGAGCAAAAAGGCAGAGATACGGAGAGACGGGGATAGAAAGAGAAGCAGAACAGAGCGGAGTCGAGGCTCGACGAGATACTCACTCGACCGCTAGCGTTCTTCCTGCGGGATTGGTCCGGAGTACCCGGCAGAAACACCGCCAAAAATGTGCTCCTCCTGTCCTCTCGTCGCTCCTCCTCGTCCCAATCGTTTCCGCGCACCGCTTCGCTAACGCCGCCGAGGGTTTGTTCCTCTTGAGCGCGGCACAAAATCGAAACACGAGGGTTGCGGGTAGACGGAACACCGTATATCAAGGGAGCGGACTGACGGACTAATACGCTTCCTATGATACTCTGCGCGACACTGCCCCGATAGACGAGACTCCTGTTAGGTGGCCAAGGGGTGGTGGAAGGGGCGCATCGAACGTACGTACCGAATAAGGGAGGCAACCGCTCCGTTCTCGCGGGTGTCTCGAACCTGACTGACGCACCAGCCAAGCCTACAGTCTGCCCGAACCCCTACTATTCCCTTCTTCTCTCTCTCTGTTGCATCGCCCCCGCTCACTCCCTCTCTCTCTCTCTCTGTCTCCTCGTCCCACCGTCTCTCCGATCTCTCTGCTTCGTTTGCTTGGCCCCGCCGCCACGTTCTCCCTTTACTCCGTTTCCACGTTTCTTCGTCTGCCTCTCCCTCAACCGCTACTCTCTATCCCGCCGTTCGTTTTCATTCTTTTTTCGATTTTCACTCCTCCCTTTTCTACGTCTCCTCATTTTTCTGACCTCTCTTTCTAATTTTATCTCCACGCCGCCGCCACCGCCGCCGCCGCCTCCTCCCTCCAGCCCGTCGCGATGCCCTCGCTCCCTTCCACGGCAGCCGTCTCGTGTCGCGTTATCTTCGTCCCTCTGCCACAGTTTTCGCATACGCTCGTTCTACGTCGATGTCTGCTGCTCCTCCAACGCCCACCTATATATACACAGGGTGGAACATCGCCGAGACGAAGTTCCTCTGCCCTTCGCCAGGACCTTCCGCGCGAGAATCGCAGGATCGCATCGCGAGTCGTGCCTTTCGATTTGTCGCAGCCAGATATACCTGTGGCCTTCCAGCGAAAAGAGGGCCCTGTCCCCCCTGCACCCCCTCACCCTTGGTCGCTTTCAGGCGACTTTTTATGCACCACCTTTGTTCTCCACACGAAGGACCCCTTTCTCTTTCTCTTACCCTCCTTCGCCCGCCCCAAATCTCTCTCTCTCTCTCCCTCTCTCTCTGGCCCTCCTTGTCCGAAATTGCGGATAATTCTTCGCCTGCCCCGATCGATCGCGCTCCCGTTTCGAGGCGTGCAACGCATCGCCGGCCGTGTTATTTTTCCAGGCCACGCATCGGTTACGGTTACGTCATAGAAAAATTCTCGACCTTGTCCTCCAGGCCTGCCGACGTTCGCGAAATCGGCCACGAGGAATGTGTGCTCGCGTAACGACTTCGAGGCTGCCGGTACTCGCGCTCCAACCTACCGGGCTCGCGCGTATGTACCTCGAGTACAAGGGGTGTCGAAATACGGGGAGGGTGGACCGGAAAGAGTCGCGAGCGAATCGATGATCGCTGCTATCGGCGCTTGAACGGGGCTGTATAATCGTGATTCGCTAGATTACTAACCGGAGACATTCGTTTCGATGACAAGGCTCCACTGTGATCGCCGTTATCGCGCGCAAAAGGAAAACGCGGAAAATCGACAATGAAGCGTTCCTCGACGCACCACGAGCGCGATAAACTTCGATATTGACCGTGCTTTCTCTGCGCCTACTCGGCCACTGCGATACGCGGAAATTATTGATGGAGGCGGAAATTGCTTCTCGCGATCGCGCTTGAAGGAAGCGTTACCTTGCGCCACTTGTCACGCTGCTAATCGGGTGGCTAATGGGGGGGGACAGGGGCAAACGGTGTGTTTAATCACAGTTGATACGGTTTATTCTATAGACTTTCACAATACTAGGATACTACAGTGGAAACGACGACTACGGGCGAATTGAATGCGCTCCGGTTGTGGAGTGTATTTCGATTACGTCAGACGATTCACTTTCGTCTAGCTTCCAGGGCTGATCGATAGCGTTGGATTCCTGGAGTCGTTAACCCACTTTAGGTGTACACGCTGGACCGCTTGCTCCGGCGTGGGGGATCGTCGACGTATTCTACTCGAATCAGGTTATCATCGTGGAAACTCGACGATTTCTATTAAAAAAAGTCGTCGAGTTTCAATCGCATCATCGTCCCTAGGTTCTATCCATTTCGTAATTAGCATCAGAATGTAATTTATTCACGTCAGCGACAGGAAGGGGTCGTCCATAAACTACGTGGCTCTGTTTTTGCCACATCTTAACACCCCCGGCAATTCCCCTAGAGTGTTTTACGTAGTTCTCTCATTCTTTAAAGACAATTCATCGACGTAAAAATAAAATTTGCGTCGATCGTCGACTTGAAATTCAGACATTTTATGAAGAAAATCAATTTCGACATCTTCCTAAAGCCACTGTAGGTTCTGGAAAATCGAGTTTACAAAGTAGTTTGGTTTCTCGTTTCGCAAGAACACTTTTCTTCCCGTTGCTTTCCGCAAAAATCTCATGCAGAAAGCTACGTAACTTTTAAGCTTAGACCCCCTCACCATACTTTCGCCATACACCGCCCCTTCCCCCATATCGACGACCCCTAATTAATACCGCAATTAATCTCCCGAGCATCTCCAAATAGGGTATCGCAATACAGGCTGCTGAATTCGTTCTCGATAACGAGATACAAAGAACCACGAAACATTTTCTTCCCCGGACCTTTTCTCTTCCCTCTGCGTCGAGATCTTCGCGTTGATCAACAGCCAATCTGCCGTTCAGGTCGGCATCCCTGGTCACGTGCGCCATCGTTCTCTAGCTGCTAACCGGCTGCACTTTCTCCTCGGTGATATCCTCCACTTCCACGTTGTCCGCGTTCACCACCCTGATCCGGTCCACGGGTTTCGGTCGCATGAGGATGAACGGCAGCTCGGCGGACAGTTCACCGCTCAGTGCCCCCAGGTAGAGCTTCACCTTGACGGCGTAAGACACGACGATGCCAAAGGAGTCGCGGACGTCTGGCGAGGTGAGCAAAGTACTGGAAGCCAGCTCGCCCTCCTCCCTCTTCAGTGGGCCGTCCAAAGCGATTCCCCTCCGGTGCTTATTATTCTCCAGGTCGGGCTTCAGGTAAAGCACCTTGGTCAGATTCGAGCCGGGATTAATCGGGCAGCCGTCCTGCGTCTCCACCGCGTCGATCACCGTTCTGAATTGCCCGTTCTGGAAGATCACCACGTCGATACCCTGCTGCACCAGCGCCTTCATCTTCTTCACCACCTTGTTGCTGTTGTTCCGCACGCACACGTTCACGGCTATCCTCTCGCCCTGATGGTACAGCTGCTTGTCCAAGGTTACCTCAAGCTCCAGGTCGCCGGCGCTCAGCAGAAAATCCTTGCGGACAACGGTGCAGGGTTGGCGACCCTGCTTCGTCGGGGCGTACTGGATTTTTCGTATCCCCATGGTCACCGTGCTCCTCTTGTGAGTAATATCGGTCTCCGTGTCGCCGGAGTAGACCTTCACGTAGTAGCTAACCCCGCATGGCTCCCCGGTCTCGTGTTCACCCGGTTGCAGTATCACGCTCGACGGAGCGCTCTGGGGGAACTTGAAGGTGAACGGTACCGCGTTCGGCCCTAACTTTCTTAGCAATCGGTCCTGCAGCCTCGTCAGGCTAGCCTCGGTCTGCTTGGTCACGGGGAACACCTGTTCGGAGACGAGATAGAGATCCTTCTGGAAGTTCAAGCCCATTACTTCGTCCTCCTCTCTTCCGTACCGAAAGCAGCAGACCAGCTGTCCCCATATCTTCCTACCGGTGTCGACGTAGTCCTGGTCCAGTAGAATCACGCCGTCGACAGGCTCGATACCGGACAGATAGTCTATGTAATCTCTCTTGCCAAGGTACAAAGCGATTTTGTTGTTCGGCGAGCATTTCTTGTACACCTTGAAGTTCACAACCATGCTTGCGAGCGCGACGATGTGCCCTCCGATCGTTATCACCGCCGTGGACGACTGGTTCGTCAGGGTTGGGACCACGGTCTTATATATGAACGGGGCACCAGTGACGTCAGGCTTTTCCGGGGCTTCCGAATCCATTCAGCGTCGCGGATAAACCGTATCTATTTGCTCGTGTCGTTGCTAACCTTTTCGCGCTGTTCTGGGAGGAGCCAGGGGGCCACATTTGTTTTCTTTTTCGTCGTAAGAGAATTAGAAAGGAGAATTAAAGGCGTTACGCTTCCTATTCGAGACTGATCGATAAGTTTCGCGGGCTTCGTTTTGTCTTTATAATCTTCCAGTCGTGCCCGGAACGATTTAAACGCCGTCCGCGATCATTTTTTTGTTGCGGTCTAAGCCACTTATGCGGGATAGTATGAGGTTTCAGTCGCGTTTTTCGCTATTAATGATCATTCTTTTGCTGGTTATACGTTTCCTCAATACTTTCGTTGCATTTCTAATTCGATATTTAATGTTCCTAGAAAGAACGAATGAAGAGCAGAAGAAGTTTATTATTTTTTGGCCCGAATTCCTGAATTCCTGAAGCCGCAAGGATCCCATTATTATATCGACACAACTCACAACGTTACACACGGACGATGGAAAGCGATGTTAACGCTCACCATGGTAGAAGCTGAAATTGAAATAAAGTAAAAGATATGCTGTTCGCGAGTAAGAGAGGTGAAAAACTACTAACCAGTTTAGCAAAAAAAAGTCTAAAAAACACCTTGCGAAAACGTAACAAAGTTGTAGATTATTTTGTCGCATATGAACGGAATTCCTTAACCTAATTTAGAGACTTGAAAGAGATATATAGAAGTAAGCGAAGATAAACAGAAAAATGATTAACAGTGTACACAACTGCTTTACTTAATAAAAGTATTAAAATGTTTACCTATACCTGACGTTATGTAAAAAATTTGCTAACTTTGTAATTACAATTCGTTGTAGGATATATATTATACAATTCAATATTTGAAATAAATTAATCTTGACTTAAACTAATGTTACTTGAGTGATGAAATTCAGACCCGTGTGCTGCACTGATTATATGTATGTACACGAATCAACAGCCATTGATTATAATCGCCCCACACAAGAGGACCCAGATCAATGATCAAACGTCATAAATTAAAGTTGTAAGTCTAAACTACTATCCCCAATAGGTGTGAGCATTATTCCATGTGAGATTCATTTGTTATAAACAATTAAAATTATTATTACGGCCAAGTGCATATAGTTACAGCAACGGGGTATTTTTTATCGTGTAGATTATTCGTTCCTCTTTCATGTGACACCCAATTTATTAAAAAATATTCACCAGGAGCCGAGATAACAATTTTTAAAAATCGTGTCGGTAACGATATGTCGATAACCGGACATGTGGCGCCATCTCGCGTTTGCGGCCTTTTTCGTAGTTTTCCACACCGCCAAAACCGAATTTCTGGATTACATCGTTAATTTAAACAATTACGTTTTTCTCGGTTTCTACTGCGTATTTCTTAATCGGACTGGTCTTAAATTAAAGCTACGAACCATAGCTATCTCCTCCAATCGTTGCAACAATATGACATTTGTGGTTTAAAAGTTATTCACAAGGGAAGGATGGGCAAAAATGTAGTCTTGGTCACTGCAATTATCTTAGCCCTTGGGTGTTGTTCTTTCATCTACGGGGTCTTAAATGAAAGGGAATTAAATAAGCTACACAAAAAATACATGTATACTAGTATATATAGCTCCATGTGACGTCACATGATTTCTTACTTTGAAAGTCATGTATCTGTACTCAGACAAAAGGCTTAGGCTTAAAGCATTGCTGACGCATGCGAAAATGCATATGACTACAGAGATATGCGAATGAAAATGAAACTACCTTTACAAGAAGGAAAAAATAAATGGCGTGCTGTAATGCCACTATGAACAGAGTGGCGCGAACTTCAATTTGTTCGATACATTGTACGATGTTTTGTCAACCCTGCATCTACTTATTTATTCGAAATTCATTTGGAATAGCAATTCCATAGCAATTACAAACCGGTTTTAAATTCTCTTATAATTTCTATTAAATGAAACTGGCATTCGTGAATTTCACGTATATGTTAATACGCTAAGTGTAATCAATCGAAATATTCCTATTCTCAAATAAATATGGACAAACATGTTGAAATAGTTAATGTTCTTTGTCAAAAACATTACGAAAAGCAGACAAACGTGACGTAACTCTACCACTGACGTGGTCAGTATTCATATATCTCGTCTGTGCTGAAATAGTATTGTCGGTCAAGAAGGATATTCTATATCTCGGCACAGGCGATTCAACAGACTTCTACGTTTTCTGACCCACTTTTACCTGAACCTACGACTCTAAGGGATTGTAGCTTTAATTTAAGCCCTCGAACATTGTTCTAGCCTGCTTGGGGGGCGTATAAATGGCATTTGTCAATAAGTATTTAAACAACAAATTCAGTTATCTGTGGTTGAGTGAATATTTAAATGTAAGTGATATGGGAGGAACTCAAGAAGGCAATTAATTTTAATGTTAGGAATAGGAGAAATTTAAAACATCGCAACCAATTAGCTCGACATTTTTATCATATAATTAACAATAAAAGCACAAAAGTATAAGTGTTAAAATTGGTAACTGTATGGTAAATAAAATCGATTGCCCAGGTCTCACCACGTGGAGGTTGTTGCGAATGGAGACACGCGCGGCCGCATCCACAGCCGCGCCCCTATCACCATTAATTTACAAAAATTATTATTTACAAATTAAACGCTATTTCCTTCTGATGTATATTTGCAGCGCGGTTGATATGCAAACTGGATATAAAAATTCTATTAAACCTAAATCAACTAAAAAATCAACATTATAATATAAATTAGCTTATAGATTGTTTGAGTAAGTAAAATGTATTGAAATAAATAATTGTAACGAAAGCTGAAAATAGAAATTCTGTTAGACCTGAGGGGCATTCTACTATTAATTATCGTCCACTTATTATAAACCCGATTGAAACCCGTAAGTGGATTATCTCTTTCTTTCGCAACCCTAATTTACTGCATTACTTGCAAAGTCAATCGCGTATGGTGCTTCGTTATCTCTAATATAGTATTCCGGATGTATTAAAAAAGATAGGAAAAAATAATTCACTGCACCCATCATTTTTAATTCGCAACACTAATACCGAACGAATCATGGTAGTGGCATCCAAGACTACGATTGCAGCAATCACTTTATGCAGCTTTAGTAGCTGCCTTTCGTGACTCAGGAACCAATTTGGGCATTTAATTGTGGTCGCAACGCTACTTAAAAATCGCGACCATTTATCATCGCAACACTATATGAAAATCTAAGAAAAATATTCGCGATAGAAAGATATCGCAGCACTGTAAGTGCTAATTAAAACCTGTGTAGGAAAGGAACGCGAAAATTATTGTCGCAACGCTAAAAGCAAGTACGTATCGCAAGTACAATTTAATACAAAAGCAACTCTAATTCAAACCACGATATATTTAATCGCACCTGTAAAAAAAATGCCGCGACCTGGGTCTATCCGTAACTCTAGTTGCAATCGCGATGTGATTTTATTCGCAACTCTAATGCAAACCGTATTCAATCGTACGCGACGCTAATAAAAATCGCGATTTGCCCAATGCGATGACGGTGGGCCAGGCAATACTGCCGGCCAAACAATAAACTACAACTACGGCATACAAAAGCGAGCATAGTGACAAAATAGTAACAAAGAATGACTCTCCATCCGAAGGATGCAGAGCCATTGATAGTTGCCCTCTTGAGCGACAGTTTGTCGGGCCTCTTCGGCTTTTTAGCCTCTTCTTTTCTTCGGGCGCAATGCTCGCTGAAACTTAGTCTAGGCTCGAGACTCTATTCGCAAACAAACAAAACTAAATAAAAGGCTAAATCGCGCAGCTAAACGGAACACACGTGGACGAATCACGACCAAATAAAATCGTAAAATTTGCGATTACAGAAAATCGTAAAGATTGCGATTAAAATTGTAATCGATCATCGCCTACACGTGCAGCCTCGAGCTTAATGTGACACGTTCGTTTCGAGACCAAATCGCGATCGCGACCGCGAAAAATTCGAAAAATCGATAGGCAAAGCCAGAGGCGAACGCATTCTCGTTCGCGCCACGGTTTCGCCGTCGACTTTTCAAATCAGATTTCCTGAAACAGGTTGAACACGCGAAATAGTGCCTACCCGATCAGAGACTGTGTCAACCTGCCCGGCCCTACCTACTTATATCTATCAGGCACGCCAGAAGGTATACTACCTATCCTACCTAGACCTATATTTAAAAAATGGCAAATCATTCACACAAACACACCTCATTCCACGTTTCTCAATCAAACACTCGGGCGCAAGATCCTACACTAGAGAGACGTCCCGGGACGCCCCCGACACCCGAGCTTGGCATACAATCATTCACACTCTAAGGGTACGTACCAATTCCTGAAATCGGCTGACAAAGGCTAGCGACCATTGCGTAAATGTGCGTAAACGTATATGCTTGTGCATTACTTTCGTATATATATAATATTCATTATTTAAATATATTGTACATTTCCTTTCAACTAAATATACTTGGTCTGTATGATACTCTACTGTTTGCCATATTTTCATAATTCGTTATGGTATTCAACGTATATTTGCAATTATAAAACATATTGCTATTTATGAAATCATTGTATCGGTATTGGAATAAATACGTTTATAATTTGTTAACAAATTCCCGAGCCGACGCAATTCCACGGTCTAACCACATACACACACACAACGTGGGAAATACGTCGTGCACGGTACGCTAGCAAATGTCAGCCGCCAAACATTGTTAGAAATTTAAAAACCATATGATCATCGTGCCCAGTGCCTTTCACTCACCCAAGTAGCACCTGGGCACGTGAGTGAGTTCCTGGCAATGAACACGGAAGGGGTTAAACCTGAAAATCCTGATCTAAAATATGATTAGTACACGTAAAATTGCAATAGGTAATAGTATATATTTTATTTTCAATCTGTTTAAAAAATGACTCGACTATGTAACTTATGAAATATCAAGAAAAACTCGAAAATTACTGATAAATAATTTATGTATTAAGGAAAATGACTGTCAATGAAACTGAATTTACTACAATAAGTAATGCAATTAAGAAATAAATGCAGTTGAATAATTACTTGGAAAATTGACAAGCTATTAAATAAGCCTCGGGTGATTCCGTAATCGAAGTAAAATGTACAAGTTAATTACTTCGATTTGAAAACCTGCCCGTATACAAATTGCCTCCTTGTACATAAGAAGATGTAATAAATTTTATACGCAAGCGACTCGACTATAGAATATGAAAATTAATATTAAAGACTATCATGGACTATACACATTCAACGCCGATTTGAATGTACGTATCGTTCTATTTATTCATATTATGATTCCTGGATCACTATCGTCATAAAACACTAGCAATTACTGCAGTAACAAGGTCGGAGGGTGTCCCACTTCTGCACTGCTTAACAGTGCAACTGGTGAATTGATTTTAAATGCAATTATAAATTTAATGCACAATGTGCTCAATATTATATACATTTGTTCAATGTATTTATTAATGTCATCGTATATTTTTATCGTAATAGAGGAACCCACGTGAGCAGTGCTTGTTTGATGAAATATTTATTTGAATAAGAAATATTAAATATTTGTTTATATTAAAACGCGCGGAGTACAAGTAGGCATATCTAACCTCATGTAAGAAATAATACACAAGAAAATAACATTACAACTGACGGGTATAAAAGCTATACCCGCGGTCACTATGCTCGCAAAACTACTAAAAAATACAACTAGTCACCCGTGCCGATTCGGACCAATCGTCCTACGGCATGATTGGGGACCAGAGGAACTAAAACGCATGCGACTCACCACCCTGTTGATTGCAAAAGTAGAGGAAGCATATACACGTGGGAGACATCAGGAACATCGCCGGGGCAGCACAATTGAACTCCACCGTCAGGAAGTGTGCAAATTGTAACTAAACAAGAACGCAAAGAACATTAAAATCTGCTGCTAAATCCACATAATTTAAGTCTTGGTAGAAAACAGAGAATTGTTTAAAAGATGCTTACATTTCTCACTTTATCAGTGTCGCCTAAAACATCCCCTTCAGTGATGCACTGACTCTACTTCCGATGGCGGACATTAAAAAATAAATAAAAATAAAAGCCCATGCTACGTGACCGCAAATTATATCGGCGAAAAAATCGGATGCTAATTTCGCGATTGAAATAATTGAAAAGGAGCACCGGTGCTCTGATAATAGTATTAATAATTAGTACGCGAAAAACACTGAGTCTACAATCGCGTGTAGCTAAAGTGTGAACGAAAATTTAAGCAGAGCCACTTGCCCTGAAAATACTAGAAAACTGCGGGGTAAACATTGAAATTGAAAATCTGATTATTTCTGAAAATTCTGTTATACCTTTTGAAGTAAAAAATAAAGATTATAATACACATTAATTTATAGTTAGTTTAAGTAAATTGGATGTATTAAAATTATTCATTATGGGGATAGCTGAAAATAAAAATTCTCTTAGACCTGTCTTAAACCAAAGAATAAGCATTATAATATAAATTAGCATGCACGTAATTCAAATACATTCTACCTATAATTAAGGTAAATTAAATCTTAACATAAAACATCCTACCTGACTAAAAAGCTAATTCAATTTGGAAATATCCTATCTAATTGAAAATCTGAAAGGACATGGGGGGGGGCAAGGGATATTTCATGATGAATCTTCCTTCCGCTATTAATTATCGTCCACATGTTATAAGCCCGATTGAAACCCGTAAGTGTAGTAAGCAATCGTAGAGCAACGAAGTTAGCAATCGTAAAAATTGTGATCAATCTTCGCCTACACGCGCAGCTTCGAGCATAATGTAACAAGTTCCTTTCGGAGCCAAATCGCGATCGCAAAAAATCGCTAACAAAGGCTAGCGACCATTGCGTAAATGTGCGTAAACGTATATGCTTGTGCAATACTTTCGTATAAAATATTGATTGTTCAAATATATTGTACATTTTCTTTCAACCAAGTATACTTGGTTCATATTATTATTTATTATTATTATTTGCCATAATTTCATAATCCGTTATGGTATTCAATGTATATTTGCAATTGTAAAACATATAGCTAGTCGTGAAATCATAGTATCGGTATTGGAATAAATTCGTTTATAATTTGTTATGTCGTTATTTGTTATATGTGGAAAATACGTCGTGCACGGTACGCTAGCAAATGTCAGCCGCCAAACATTGTTAGAAATTTAAAAACCATATGATCATCGTGCCCAGTGCCTTCCGCCCACCCAAGTAGCACCTAGGCACGTGAGTGAGTTCCTGACAATGAACACGGAAGGGGTTAAACCTAAAAATCCTGATGTAAAAAGATGATTAGTGCACGTAAAATTGCAATAGTATCTTCTATTTTCAATCTCTTTAAAAGTGACTCGGGTTTATAATTTATGAAATGACCATAAAAATTCGAAAATTGCTGAAAAATAATTTATTTTACAAATTTGAGTACAGATATTTCACAAACTACATTCTGATTTCATTCCGATTCGCAGTCTGCCTTGCGTGAAAAACACTGACTCTTCCGACCGCATTGCGCGCGGTCACAAAATACCTGGAAGAAAACATGTTCATCCCATCGTTGTTTGTTGTCGATTAATTTTACTTGCGGTGGGGCTTTCGCCTCGCAACTCGCAAGTTTCATCTACATTCTTATTTAGATCCGATTCGCCTTGGTCTACCCTGCGTAAAAAACGCTGACTGTACGGTACACTAACAATTGTCAACCGCCAAACATTGTTACAAACTTAAAAACCATACGATCATCGTGCCTATTGCCTTTCGCCCACCCAAGTAGCACCTAGGCACGTGAGTGAGTTCCTGACAATGAACACGGAAGGGGTTAAACCTAAAAATCCTGATGTAAAAAGATGATTAGTGCACGTAAAATTGCAATAGTATCTTCTATTTTCAATCTCTTTAAAAGTGACTCGGGTTTATAATTTATGAAATGACCATAAAAATTCGAAAATTGCTGAAAAATAATTTATTTTACAAATTTGAGTACAGATATTTCACAAACTACATTCTGATTTCATTCCGATTCGCAGTCTGCCTTGCGTGAAAAACACTGACTCTTCCGACCGCATTGCGCGCGGTCACAAAATACCTGGAAGAAAACATGTTCATCCCATCGTTGTTTGTTGTCGATTAATTTTACTTGCGGTGGGGCTTTCGCCTCGCAACTCGCAAGTTTCATCTACATTCTTATTTAGATCCGATTCGCCTTGGTCTACCCTGCGTAAAAAACGCTGACTGTACGGTACACTAACAATTGTCAACCGCCAAACATTGTTACAAACTTAAAAACCATACGATCATCGTGCCTATTGCCTTTCGCCCACCCAAGTAGCACCTAGGCACGTGAGTGAGTTCCTGACAATGAACACGGAAGGGGTTAAACCTAAAAATCCTGATGTAAAAAGATGATTAGTGCACGTAAAATTGCAATAGTATCTTCTATTTTCAATCTCTTTAAAAGTGACTCGGGTTTATAATTTATGAAATGACCATAAAAATTCGAAAATTGCTGAAAAATAATTTATTTTACAAATTTGAGTACAGATATTTCACAAACTACATTCTGATTTCATTCCGATTCGCAGTCTGCCTTGCGTGAAAAACACTGACTCTTCCGACCGCATTGCGCGCGGTCACAAAATACCTGGAAGAAAACATGTTCATCCCATCGTTGTTTGTTGTCGATTAATTTTACTTGCGGTGGGGCTTTCGCCTCGCAACTCGTAAGTTTCATCTACATTCTTATTTAGATCCGATTCGCCTTGGTCTACCCTGCGTAAAAAACGCTGACTGTACGGTACACTAACAATTGTCAACCGCCAAACATTGTTACAAACTTAAAAACCATACGATCATCGTGCCTATTGCCTTTCGCCCACCCAAGTAGCACCTAGGCACGTGAGTGAGTTCCTGACAATGAACACGGAAGGGGTTAAACCTAAAAATCCTGATGTAAAAAGATGATTAGTGCACGTAAAATTGCAATAGTATCTTCTATTTTCAATCTCTTTAAAAGTGACTCGGGTTTATAATTTATGAAATGACCATAAAAATTCGAAAATTGCTGAAAAATAATTTATTTTACAAATTTGAGTACAGATATTTCACAAACTACATTCTGATTTCATTCCGATTCGCAGTCTGCCTTGCGTGAAAAACACTGACTCTTCCGACCGCATTGCGCGCGGTCACAAAATACCTGGAAGAAAACATGTTCATCCCATCGTTGTTTGTTGTCGATTAATTTTACTTGCGGTGGGGCTTTCGCCTCGCAACTCGCAAGTTTCATCTACATTCTTATTTAGATCCGATTCGCCTTGGTCTACCCTGCGTAAAAAACGCTGACTGTACGGTACACTAACAATTGTCAACCGCCAAACATTGTTACAAACTTAAAAACCATACGATCATCGTGCCTATTGCCTTTCGCCCACCCAAGTAGCACCTAGGCACGTGAGTGAGTTCCTGACAATGAACACGGAAGGGGTTAAACCTAAAAATCCTGATGTAAAAAGATGATTAGTGCACGTAAAATTGCAATAGTATCTTCTATTTTCAATCTCTTTAAAAGTGACTCGGGTTTATAATTTATGAAATGACCATAAAAATTCGAAAATTGCTGAAAAATAATTTATTTTACAAATTTGAGTACAGATATTTCACAAACTACATTCTGATTTCATTCCGATTCGCAGTCTGCCTTGCGTGAAAAACACTGACTCTTCCGACCGCATTGCGCGCGGTCACAAAATACCTGGAAGAAAACATGTTCATCCCATCGTTGTTTGTTGTCGATTAATTTTACTTGCGGTGGGGCTTTCGCCTCGCAACTCGCAAGTTTCATCTACATTCTTATTTAGATCCGATTCGCCTTGGTCTACCCTGCGTAAAAAACGCTGACTCTACCAACCGCATTGCGCGCGGTCACAAAATACCTGAAAGAAAACATGTTGATCCCATCGATTGTTTGTCATCGATTAATTGTACTTGCGGTGGGGCTTTCGCCTCGCAACTCGCAAGTTTCATCTACATTCTTATTTAGATCCGATTCGCCTTGGTCTACCCTGCGTAAAAAACGCTGACTCTACCGACCGCATTGCGCGCGGTCACAAAATACCTGAAAGAAAACATGTTCATCCCATCGTTGTTTGTTGTCGATTAATTTTACTTGCGGTGGGGCTTTCGCCTCGCAACTCGCAAGTTTCATCTACATTCTTATTTAGATCCGATTAGCCTTGGTCTACCCTGCGTAAAACACGCTGACTCTACCAACCGTATGGCGCGCGGTCACAAAATTTCCTGAAGGAAAACGTGTTCATCCCATCAATTGTTTGTTATCACCACTAACGAAACATTCGAATTCCAAATCTGGGGATTGTGCGCGGGCACAAAATACCTAAAGGAAAACATGTTCATCCCATCGATTGTTTGTCATCGATTAATTGTACTTGCAGTGGGGCTTTCGCCTCGCAACTCGCAAGTTTCATCTACATTCTTATTTAGATCCGATTCGCCTTGGTCTACCCTGCGTAAAAAACGCTGACTCTACCGACCGTATGGCGCGCGGTCACAATATTTCCTGAAGGAAAACGTGTTCATCCCATCGATTGTTTGTTATCACCACTAACGAAACATTCGAATTCCAAATCTGGGGATTGTGGTGGGCTTAGTAACGAATGAGGGTTTTGACACTAAACCTACAGACACTTCTTGTATACCTATTCTTACCCTGGCCGGTCAAAATGACCGGCCCTTAAAAAAAAGTTACTGTTTCTATAATTAAACGTAGATAATAGTAAATTTGGTACTGAATGAATTAATAAATGAACAGCACCCAGCATTTTCAATCCCACAATAAAAAATGGTCTTTCTTTTGTACTGATTGCATACGATTAGAAGTAGGCCAGGCTACATATTTTTTTCAGAAACAAAAAAATTAAACCAGAAGTAAATACTGAAAAATACATTGTATGCATAGTTTAGGAAAAGTCATAAAGTTTGTTAGCGATGTGAAAACTGTTAAATATGTAAAAGTTGTACTACAGTTTGAAGAGGTCAATTTGACCGGTGTCAGTAGGCTTAGTGTTAAAAACAATTCATTGCTGTACTAAATAAGCGGTACGCTCGGGATCATTGTCTTGCTGAAAGACCAATCGTTCCTCGAGATCTAATCATGCAACGCCAAACCATCACCCCACCACCGCCGTGTTTAGTAGTGTTCTGAATGTTCTTTGTGTGTTGCTCAGTATTAGGTCGTCTCCAAACTAAACTGCGTCCCAAAACTCATTTTCATTTGTAACACTATCACTTGCACACTATTTTATCACTCAATTTTTCAGGTCGTCCACATCGCGGAACACTTGGAACAGTTTCCGTATTAGAAAACCGTTCTTAATTAGACAAATTGAACGTGCCAATACTTTTGTTCCCAACTGTATGTGCGAACCATGTCTACCTACATGTACAGTGGCGGGCATATACTTATGAACATACGAACTGAACGACTTCCATACAATATAAACTGTAGATGTACAGTTTGCTTTTCGCGAGGAACGACCGTAGGTGTTCTGCGTAGTGAACAATATTAGTTATAGTTAATTTATAGTTATAGTTAATAATCACACCTCAACAACGGCTGCAAATACAGCAAAAACTCATATTGCATGGACAGAAGAACAATGGTCCAAAGTTGTATTTACTGCTGAAAGCAAGTTTAACAGATTTGGTTCTGATAGAAAATGCGATGTAACACGCAAAGCTGGCGAAGAATATAATAATAATTGTACAAAACCAACCATTAAAGGTGGAGGCGGATCAGCATTGGTTTGGGGCAGTATGAGCATGAATGGTACTGGTCCGATACCTCTCATTACAGGAATTATGGATAGTTTCGTTTATTTGAATATCATAAAAAATGTTCTACTTCCATTTGCTAGAGACAAAATGCCCAACGATTGGATTTACCAACCGGATAACGATCCAAAACATACGGTAAGTATAGTAAAAGAATTTTCAGCAAAAGAAAAGTTGAATATTATGAAATGGCAAGCTCAATCCCCAGATCTTAACCCAATAGAAATCCTATGGATCGATGTTGATCGCGAAATAAAACGTCAGAAACCAAAAAATATCCAGCATTTTTTTAAAACCATCGAAGAGGTGTGAAAATCCATTCCAGTCGATAGGTGTATTCGTTTAATTAATTCAAAGCCAAGACGTTGTGCTGAAGTGGTAAAAAATACTGGGAGAGCTACAAAATATTAGGTTACGAACACTTAATATTATTTACATCTTTCAATGATAAAAATCAAGAAAATCTTATTCGAAAGTTATGTTCATAAGTATATGTCCGCCACTGTATAAATTATTATCGCATTTAATCCGATTCACCCAGTAATCCGATTCGCCTGGGTCTACCCTACGTGAAAAACACTCACTCTACAATCGCGTGTAGCTAAAGTGAACGAAAATTTCAGCAGAGCCACTTGCTCTAAAAATACTAGAAAACTGCGGGGCAAATATTGACCCTACCGACCGCATTCCGTGCGGTCACAAAATTGTCTAGAAGAAAACATGTTCATTCTATCGACTGTTTGTTATCAGTGATATTCTTGCACAATAAATAAGCAGGTGTGCACGAAGAATATGTAAGTATGTATTGAAAATATGTGAATATGCATTGAAAATATATAAATATGCATTGAAAATATGTAAATATGCATTAAAAATATGTAAATATGCATGAAATATATGCAAGTGTGCATTAAAAATATGTAAATATTCACAAGAAGTATGCAAATATTCACAAAAAGCATGCAAGCGTGCGGGGAAAATATACAAGATTAACGTTACATTTTGCGATTCCTGTGACATACCACAAGAAAGACATACAGGGGAGACCGGGGCTGGTTACATTTTATGGAGTAGAACTATTTCCTGGAGTACAATTTAGCTATCTATAAATGGTTTCTATGAATGGAGTCAGGTGCCACACGGGACAACTAGCCCACGTATGCTGTGACAACGAACCTCATTTGCAAGCTAGCCACGTTTTTTAATATGTAGAGGGTTATCGAATGAATTTTTTAATCCTGGCATATATATAAAAATATAAACCACGTATCCTCTATTAATAATATAACATCAAAATTTAGAATAATGTAAAAAATATTCACTCGGCACAAAAAAGCTAATCAATTGTGAAAAAAAATAGTTTGGCGTTCAACAACGCTTCAATTGTCAGAAAGCAACCTGACCAAGACATGGAAATATATGCATGTGCTGATACAGATTATACGAAAGCAGAAATGCACTTTGTAATAACTAACCCATGTGACAACCAGCCCCGGTCTCCCCTGCAGGGAAAATAACATATGCAATAACTTATTGCATATGTTTTTAAATATAAAACATAAAAACTTACGTATTAGTGCAAAAAGTGCAAAATAACAGATCCTGCTGGTCTATCTGTTCTTTTATAAAAATGTGCATTCACATAAACATCCGGATTCCAGTTACGCACAATAAATATGCAAGTGTGCGTTAAAAATATACAAACATTCACAAAAAATATGCAAACAACATTCACAAAAAATATGCAAATATTCACCAAAAAAATGCAAACATGCGAGGAAAATATACAAGATTAAGAATACATTTTGCGATTCACGTGACATACCACAAGAAAGCCATATACAGGGAAAATAACATATGCAATCAGTTATTGCATATGTTTTTAAATAGAAAACATAGAAACATACGTATTATGCAAAAAGTGTAAAAAAACAGATCCTATTGGTCCATCTGTTTTTTTATAAAAATATGAAATTGTATAAATACCCGGATTCTAGTTACGCACAATAAATATGCAAGTGTGCGTTAAGAATATGCAAATATTCACAAAAAGCATGCAAGCATGTGAAGAAAATATACAAGATTAAGAATACATTTTGCGATTCTTGTGATATACCACAAGACGGACATACATATACAGGGAAAATAACGTATGCAATAAGTTATTGCATGTTTTTAAATATAAAACATAAAAACATACGTATTATGCAAAAACTGCAAAATAACAGCTCTTATTAGTCTATCTGCTTTTTAAAAAAATATGCATTTGCATAAACATGCGGATTCTAGTTACGCACAATAAATATACAAATATTCACAAAAAATATACAAGTGTGCATTAAAAATAGGCAAATGTGCACGAAAAGTATGCAACATGCAACGAAAATATACAAGATTAACCGCAAGAAAGACAAACATTTACAGAGAATATAACATATGCAATAACCTATTGCATTGAATTGTTTTTCTACGTTGTTTTACCTGTTGTTCTTTCATGTTAGTATCCGTCTCAGATCATATAAAACCATCATAAAAATATAATTAAAATGTTTACATGCTTACTCTTACTCAATGTTTACTCTTGTTTGGAATTAACTTATTACGCGTCCATGCAGGTATAAAGTATGCGCTTACTTTGATCCGTCTAAGCAACTCTCTCCATTCGCCTGTAACAAAGAATAAGAAAGTGAGGACAATTGTGCTATAGTAAAGCAGGGTTTCGCAAACTATGTTCCGCGAAAAGGTAATAGGTGTTATGTTTCAAAAATTTAATAATTACTAAATAGATAATGAATGTTATTCCTCACTTTTTTAAATTTTATTGGTTATGTGTTATTACCTAGCCTACAAAATAAGCAATGTGTTCCGTAAAAATTTCGAAGTGTTCCGTTGCAGAAAAAGACTCAGAAACCCTGTGTAAAGCTATAATTCATCGCGAATGCTATATGTATAGTATAGTAAGTGTATACGACACACTTACGGCGCAATTGTACATCATACATGATTTATACGTGAATAATTTAACGAATAATAATTTAATCGAGATATTTAACTGGTTTTTGTACACGTCCAATTATTTCTAGAAGAAAGAGAAATTCTTACCTGTCAATCCGATCGTTAGACACTTCGGTTTGACGACATCATTTTCCTGTGCATTCTCCCAAGTCAGCATCGCTTTCCCGCGGATTCTGATTTAAATCTCGACGCAAGCGAACGAGACGCCATTACACTCAACCCATCTGAAAATTGAGACGAATGTATTAAGAATCTCAAATATTAGAATAAAATTGCTAGAAACTGCAGAATGTATTGCAAGATAATGGAATTCAGAGCTGAGATACGTAAACGCATACGTAAAAGAAGATACGTGTATGCATACTCGAGTCAAGTAGACAATGCACGCCGCGCGGTGTGACCATTCATTGCGCAATAATTTCTTAGTTTCTTGCCAAATATTCATTAATATTAACAAAGAAAGTACAGAAAACTTGGAAGACAGGGAAATGGAAACAATGGATATCATTTCCTGCCTTCAAGAGTATATTAGACTATGTGACATACCTTAATTCGACGGGCACTCTGAACACGTCTAATCGCTACGAGATCCCTTGGGCGAAAGAGTAAGAGTTTTGAAATAGATTGCGCTCATTGGCTGGTAGCTGATTGGGCGATGGGGGTGATGTTCTTTCCTTACGGCGGGTGTTTTTGAATATCATATCGAACTGAATATTTTTTATTGCAAGTGTTACAGTATGGATATTAGTCGAATAGTAGGATGCAAATATATTTATTACTAATAACAAACGCATCTGTGTAATCAAATGTTTGTTGCACTATAGAATAAGTAAACTATTTCCGTCAAACTAATATTTGTTTTGCTTTAACTTTATTTAAATTACAATTCCTACCGTTGTGAGCGTCCAGATAGTTTTCTAGCATCTTTTCACACAGACGAGATATAAGAGATCATTTCACTGACGAGATATAGGAATTCATATATCTCGTCTGTGACCGTAGCTCAATTTTCCTACCGAAACGTTGAACGAGAAATAGCTATCCTGATTTCCCCCAAAGCATTCACATATATTCACACAATCGTATGAGGCCTGCCCTACACTACTTCAGTAAATAATAGTTCTTCAAGTGATCACTGTTCATGAGCAGGGGACGCTCAAATCAGTGTCGGAGTTCTGAGTCGCAATGGCCATCACGTTGGGCCACGAAAGTCCATAAGATGTCCTGTCTATTCCTATATCTCGTCTGTGCTTTCGTTTAGTGTGAGAAAGCATTTTTCAGTGGTAATACAGGATACCATTGTTAAAACAGGAAACTGTTTCAAAATAACTGTATCCTGCCTCCATACAACGCATAATTAGTGGCTATGCGTTAGGCCGAGAGTTTAGTTCTCGGTATAATCTGGTTCCTTCTAGAAATTGTGGAAGAAACTGACAAGTTTTCAGAGATTTCAGTGGCATCGTTCGAAGTAAAAAATGTCAGAATGCGCGAATAATAAACGCGACGCAGTAAGTAACGTTTCACTGAATAACTTACGTCGAATGCCTTGTTTTGACACCGTTACTTTACCAACAGTCTTCTCTATATTATTTACATTAGAACCACTTCACCGCTCTAATTATGCCCAAACAACGTACGAATCGTATTTACAATTCTACGTATTTATCGTAACAGTTCATTCCGTGATAAATTTATTAGGGAAGGAAGCGATATTCAATTTTTAATATATCGTATTCGTGGAACTTATTTTCAATTTCAGGTCATTCCTATGCCTTTGGCCATACCATCCGATTCACCTAAGAAACCTGTCAAGTCCACCGCTGTTGTAAAATACTCAGCTGTGCATACACCTGCAACCTATGCTCAGTTACAATGCAACACTGATTTAAATTTACCACCTACCAATTGGCTAAGCAGCTCTGCAGAAAGTTATGGTCTCCAAAGCGTTTGGTCTCAGACCTCTGGATTTTCCAGCTTTCGCATGGCACACATGTTCCCCGATTGTGTGGGCGAGGTGGATGTTGTCTCCGACGCGGAAAATATAAAAAAGCTATTGAAAATGCCATACAATCATGGGATCATATCTATGGTCGTTCATAGGATAGAAAATACTTTGCTATTGGACGATTTCGATATACACAAATATCTGCTCAGGCAAGCGGAGAATGACTGGGAATGGTTGAAAAAGTTTTTCTACGAGCACATCTTCCAGAATCTCGGTGACAAGGAGAAATGTCTGTTTCATAAGACTAGCAATAGGAACACTCTGCAACAGAGAAATTTGGTATCGAAATTTCTCTATCACTCTATAGTGGCGGACACCAAAGAGCAGCACGCCAAACCGCAGTTACCTAGGAAAATATTGGAGCCATGCTTGCCAGAACCGTCCCAAGAGGAGAAGGTGCCGGACCCGAAATACAATCACACTTTCGCGAGGAACATTGTGTGGACGTTTGAAAATATACAAATGCTCATTGGAACAGATATGCCTATATTCGGTGGAAAAACGCATCCGTGCATAAGTCTTAGACTGAGGGATATGACCAAGCCGATTAATGTGTTAACTGGAATCGATTATTGGCTAGACAACCTGATGTGTAACGTTCCGGAGGTGGTAATGTGCTACCATTTGGACGGTATCGTACAGAAATACGAGCTGATCAAAACGGAAGATTTGCCCAATATGGATCACTCTAAATTTAGTCCCAAAGTTATAAGGGACGTTGCGCAAAATATCTTGAGCTTTCTAAAAAACAATGCCACCAAGGCTGGACATACATATTGGTTGTTCAAAGGCAAAGATGATGATGTTGTGAAATTGTACGATTTAACATCCTTGTGTAACGATCTATCGGACGAGAAAGGACAAAATCCGTTCACTGTACCTGTTGCTATGCTACTGTACAGGGTTGCCCGTAACATGAAATATTCTTCCGATTATCATAGACAGCAGGGTACTATTAGAATGCTGTTGAAGCATTGTATACAGTTACTAACAAAGGAGAAGTATCCACAAATTGTAACATCTGCACATTTCATGCTATCCGATCTGTATATACCGTCGGACACAAACCCTGCTAGCCCTGGTCTGTCCGATCAAAGTGACGAAGAGGATACGCAGAGTGAATCAAGTACAAATCATGAGAACGAGATGGAGGAGGAAGAAGAGTTAGAAATAAATGCGATTAAATCGTTAACATTAGCAAATAGTAAGTATAACATTAACTTCAAGCAGTTTCATTATTGTTAATGTACGCAACAATTAAATAATTGAAAAATAAATTCGATTTACAGTTAAAGAACACACGGAATGCGAGGAACCGAAATATAAACCACCGCCCATTGCGGGCACGATCGAAGAACGATGTTTGGCTGCCTTAGAGCACGTCTGTTATGGACTTGAATGTTTGCAGTATTTCCCGACCGAAGATAATTCCGACGAGGAGCGGAAAAAAGTGGAAGAAAAGGAAAAGGAGAAGGAGAAAAAGGAGTACGAAGAAAGTCATTTGAACATGGCAAAACCATTCCAAGCTATTCCTATGCCTTATGCTCCCTTGAAGGAGAACAAACAGGGCATTGGATCGGGCGAGAGCTCGATAAGCAATAGTCCCGCTCATAAAAAGAAGCTGAAACAGAAGAAAGTTAAGAACGTCGAAAAAAGTGTTCCGAAAACGGACACCGATCAAAATGAACCGAACTTACTGTTACGTAAACTTAAGAACGAAACTTTGCCCACGTGGCAGGCACCGAAAAAGAGCGACAACATCAGCTGGAACGCTCATTTAAAAACATTGCTATACGAGAAGGCTTCTTTAATCTTCGCAGTTCTCGCTGAAAATGAGTACGCGAATAGAAATTACGGGGCTTCGTTGAGGTATATGCTGACGGTTCTGCGCTGCCAGAAAATATTGGAAATTTTCTGCGGCGTACGAAACGATAAATCGATAAGCTATTTATTAGGCCGCGCGGGAGACTGTTGCTTTATGACTGTACAAGATTGGTGTAACGTCGAGAAACACCGCAACGACTATGACCTGAAAAACGAAACGGAGGAGAAAATAGTTGAAGAGATATGCAAAATGGAAGATTTAGATATGGGTACGTTTATCGTAAAGATGACTTGGAAGGGGATAGTTAATATTGCCTCAAATTACAGATGATGCTGAATTACTACCGCAACATTTAGAAAGTTTGGAAACAACTTTAACAGCATCCTACCAGTGTTATAAAAAAGCACTGTCATTAAAGCCGTTGGACATGGATAGGAATAATCTTTTAAGGCGGGTGGGGAACATTCATAACGAATTAGGGGTACTGTATATGAATCAAGCCGGAAGTAAGTGCATGCAGTTGCGCACTTTTCTATGCCTGAGAAATGCGATTATTATGCTTATGTTATTCTTTTTTCAGCGCGTTATCAGCAAGAGAACTTGAGCGACGAAACGACAAGTTCAATCGACAGCGAAGAACACCTTCTTGCTCGTTCCCTGAATCATTTAGAAGCGGGTGTGAAAGCGTTTGAAACTGTTCACGATGAAGCGAATTTAGCATTGCTGCACTCGAATACAGGAAGGCTCATGCGACTTTGCGCTCATATGCATGTGAAGCAAATTGCTCAAGAACGACATTTCTATAATAAAGCGCTTGCGAGTTACCAGAAAGCCTTGCAAGTCTTGAGTTCGAGAAAGTCGAACCCAATGATTTGGGATACCATCACGTGGGATCTTTCTACCACCTTGTTCACCATGGCTACACTGTTGCAAGATTATCCAATAACTGGTTGCAAAGTATGCTACTTCATTTTTGTTCATATTAACTTCCAGAAAATGTCGATGGGTTTCCATTGTTTGTTACCGATTGTGATATTGCGAGTTTAGACCGAGGAAGAGTTGGAACGAGAGGTTGTCGATATTCTACAGAAGGCGCTCAAGCTTTGTGATACAGAGACAGCTGGGGCAAAGCAACCGGTCTATCAGTTTCGTGCTGCAACCATTCATCATCGTCTAGCCTCTTTGTATCATCGTGTATACAGAGAATACGAGGCGGATACGGACAACGCGAAAAGAAAGACCAGTTTGCAATTGTGCAAGCTGTATTACGACAAAGCCGCGAAATTATTGTTAGCTTTGGAGCAAACTACGGAATTTTTAACCGTACAAATGGAGAGGGTTGCTCTAACCGAATATCAAGCCCGTTGTGCGTATTCATTTCAAATTGATTTCAATCGCGTTTCATTTGCATTTCATACTTACGAATCTGTACTCTGCTTTAGGTGCTACGACTTTCCATGGAAAATTGAAAGCGTATCAGAACGGCCTTGACTTAATCCTACATTGTAGACCGATTATAGATATACTAGGTGATAGAAACAGTTCTCAAAAGCTGAAGGTTGAAAGCCCAGATGCTGTTCACAGTGCAGCTGGAAAGGAGAGTGCAGATGAAGAAAAAGGAAGCGACGAGCACAAGCTGATGGAGGACGAGGAAAATTTAGTCGCATTGTTGGAACAAAGATTGCAATTTATATTACGATCTTTGACGAAATTGTTCGTCACGAAAAGCAATAGCGGTAACAAAAAGGAGTACGTTCTTTAACAGAAGCATGGTCCCCAATCTTGGTAAATTCTTGTAGCGCAATGTTATTTTTCTGTCTTCCTTTCGTATTGTTTTCAGGACTGAGACACTTGCCAATCTTTACAAACAGTGCTATAGCAAAACGTTACGGCCAGTCACAATGACGGGTTTTACATTGGTCGACCATATTGCAGAGCTTCTAAGAGAATTGGAGAAGATGTTGTCGCCCGCGGATTCGTGAATGTGTAATAAGTGTGTATATATATATTGCGAATGTGCCAGTTTGAAGGTAACGCGTGAGAAACTACGACCACTCAAAGTTTGGTCGATGCTAGATCATTAATTCCCTCATCTCCCCGAAAGGTGCTTCGTGTTTGGTCGTTGACGCTGGTCGTTATCTTGTTTGCGAGGGTAAAACTTTGGGGGGCATGATGTTCTTTAACTCATTGTATCAAAAACCATGAAGACTTTTTTTATTCTAGTATGTACATAGTGAGAACAAAGCTTTTATTTATATATAATTTATAAGTGAGAAATAAATAGCCTATATGAATCATACATCCGATTTGCCCTATAAACTTTCGTAATGCGTATTCCAATTTTACGAAAGGCAACATGCAATTGCTACCGCTAATCCTCTAACACCGTTCAGTTCTGTTGATTTCCAACAGATGGCGGGTCAATGTCGATTAGAGTGCCAGCCTAGACTTCACTCCGAAGAAGCAACGACGAGATATAGGAATAGGCTGTTAGCTGAACCCACGATGATGTTTGTGTACCAGAGTATAACAATACCAGCTGTCACTTGTATCCCCCACGATCCAGCGGATTTTCTTCATCCCTGAAAAAAAGAAAAAAAGGTTCGTCCCCGATTCCTTACTTTCTCCTTATCCCCCGTTCCTCAATCTCGCGTCATCCCCTCCGGACATTCGTGGTTTGACCTTTCAATTTCATCCCTCAGGCCTTCCGTCTTGGCTTTGGAATCTTCCAACCACTACGACTTCCTTCTTCAGCGTCCTGTCTTATCATCAATGTCATTCGAAACATTTCATCTACCCCGCAACATTTCCACCCCAATCGCTGTCCTCATTTTGGTGTTTGGTAAGTACGTACGAATCTTCGTGCAGATTATTTATTTTACACCTCCTTTCCCGCGAGCACGGGAGATTATGTCGATTTTACGACCCAACGATGCCACAGGAAGATAAATGTGCGCAATAATTCATTGCTAAACGATCACCCCGTATACTTGTGGTAGACTACTCGCCACTAAATAATCAGACCCTACGCGGTAAAAAGTTTGGGCACGCCTTTAATAAACAATGCGAAAGGTAGCCAGTGGCGGGTTTGAGATATTTCAAAATCATGGGTCGACTCGCTCCCCTCGGTTATGTCTGCATTTTTCTCGGGACGCGTCCAATATCCATGCCGTTCGTATTTCAAGACAACGGGGCGAGGCCTCTGCGGAAACCCTTTTTTCTTCGACAACGCATACCGAACCGCGTTTCCACAGGGCTGTCGCGTTTTTCGAAATTTATAATATAATTGTAATATAAATAAACATTAATTAGCTAAGAAAAGCAAATAATGATAATATTTGATAGTAGCAAAATAATTCACGAAATAGTCTACTGTGCAACATTGCTTCTAGAAGATCATTGTCTCGTTGATTCAGCATCTATCGTTCGCACCGCAAATGAGGCAGGCAATAAATAGGTATCTCAGAATGCGCGATTGAATAAACAAAAAGGAACGAACGCTGAAACACTGTGGGAGTTGCGGACGGATTTAATAAAGCGCGAGCGTACGCGCGGCGTAAAGTTAAGAAAGACGGCAAACTCGAAACAAAGAGGGGCAAAAAGGAGTTCTCTGCGGATTTAACCGCGGCTATACGCAGCCTCTTGCAAACTACGCAATAAACGAAATTGCGAAGTTGAGTAGCCGCTTTGAAAGGTCGCCAGGGGAAGAGAGAGAGAGAGGCCTGTGTATTATTTTCTCTGGTCGCCTGCCCTTTCAGGACCCGCGTCTTTTGCACCCGTCTCAACCCCCTCTTGTGTCCACGTACACACGGATAAAATTAAGGAACACACCCACGCTCGGGCAAATATCGAAGAGGAAAGAAGAACGTAGAAACGGAATAGGAAGGGAGAAAGTCTCCTCATCTCTGTCCGTCGTTCTCAACCCCTATCGTCAGAGTTTCCACGACTTTCAAACAATTGAATTCCAAGACGTCTTGAGAGGAAACCGAGGGTCGAGGAGCCAGCCATTACGCGAATTACATAATGAATCCGTCAGACGTGAAAGAAAAGGAAAAATCGAAAAAACGTCGGTTGACAGTCTAGGCTCGTTCGAGGCCTGCTGTCTTTTCTTTGAGGCCGCCGATGGAATTTCGGCGTGGACAAAAGGGAATTCCATGATGATGCTCCTCTCATTTCTCTCCTTTATATGCTCGCCGTCTCTGTCCCGCCACGTGCCTCGCCTCCCTTCGAATTCAAGCCGCGTTCCTATCTCTCCTCGAGCCTCTTATCTGGTTATATCAATTAGAGTCGGTGCCTTTCTGTCCCGCCGCGTTTGCATTCTTTTCGTTCTCTCGCTCGAACGCGTATCACGCTTCGAGGGAGGGTAAATTCGAAGCGATCTGACCCCCGTCCCCCTTTCTGCCAGTGACACTTCCGGTCGATTGGAGCCTTATACGTAGGGCAGCGGAATCGATTTCGATTTTCGTCCTCCTCCCTTCCCTTTTTCTTTTTCGTTTCTTTTTTCCCTTTGAAACAGCAAGACGGGAACGACAACGCAGGGTGAGAAATCGCGGTTGACGCGTTCCAGTTTCGTCGTGGGATTATTAGTTCGCGAAGTTTTAATTGTATCTCGCTGAAGTTTCGGTCGACTCGCCGTCAGAGGTTGCAAAGCAAACGCGTGCCGCGTGTGTTCGCAGAGCATCGCGACTGTCATAAATAATCACGTAGGTACGTATTCCGTTTGGCGAATGCCCGGCGTGTTCAGGGCCGATAATAAATTACAGGCAATGCAAACACGGGGCATGAATTATATTTGCCCGCTGGAGTTATTCCGTGGCTGTCGATAATCAGCTCTCGGTGACCGAGCGTTCGCCGGAATTCCAGTTCGTCCTGGAAACACGATTTCTGCAAACAGGATTCCTCGACTGCGTTCATTTCGTTCGTTCGACTTCGTCGGCTTTTTAGCTGGCGCGTGACAAACAATACAGGGGCGACGCAATTGCGTATTAAACAGACCTGAATACCAAACGAAATTACATACTTTTTTAGCTAAGAATTCATTCAAGTATTTCCCTGCACTGCGATTAGTTGATTATTATTATCATCATTTTTATCAGACACCCATCTAATGTTTCCTTTTCATTTTAAATAATCTAAACTTCATCGGAGTTCCATTTTCGCTATCCGTACGATATCTTGCATTATCATCCTCTTTCTTTTGGCGCTCGACAAGTTTGTCGTCTGTTTCTTTCCTTTTTTTTTTCTTTGCAAAAGGATCGAGTCAAGGAGAGAGAGGGATTAAATTGCGAACGTTCAGTGGAAAGATTCGTAGCATCGACGTGCTCTCTCTCCGCAGGCAGCCGCGTGCACTTGTAATTCCGGTGTACGTCGGTGTAACGATCCGTGTCGTGAAATATCGGTCGGATTTCTAGGTGGCCGTGTCGCGAAGCAGCGCGAAAATCGAGGAGCAATTTCTGTATGCTTCGAAAATTTGAACAAACAGACGCTACGTGTCCTGTTTTAAACGTATCGCATTATTCTTGCTGCAGAAGCGCGCGGGATCGTTGTCAAATCGATGGAACTTGATTGGTACAGGAAAACTTACGGCTCGTCGGACTGGTTCAGTGGATATCGATCATCCAAGATGGATTCGCAATTCAGTTTCGTCGGTCATTCTCAGGATACGCGAGGCTATTTTGTCTGGTATTAATTGCAAACTCGAGATTGTTTTCCCTGTCCTGAATCAAGTCACGTGATATATCCCATTCACCCTTTTCATTTCATAATTTTTCTTCTCTAATATTTCCTCCCGACTCTCCCTTATATTATCTCAAAGAGTATATAGTCTGATAAAGTCACACCGTACTCGATGACGAACTTAGTTAGAGTAAAACATATAATACAAATCCTAATCTATTTTTTTTAGCAAGTACATTCTAGTTTATTTGAATACAATTGCGAATATTTACTTACAAAGTAACCGAACGTTAACCGAATAAAAGGTCCTCGATGGTTTTAGAGTCGCGCAATGATTAGAATAAAATGATATCAAATCGATGGAGAAATCGATTCATTCGATATACAGATAATGTTTATCGAAAGAGTTAGCAGAGAACGATTGTACAAGCAGTGACCCAAAAATCCTCGTACAGAAATGAAAGGAGATGTTGCACGTTATTTGGCGGAAGTCTACCGTAAGATTAGGAAACTGTATCGAAATCAAGCGTTCGATGTACTATACATCTAAGGTCTAACACATTTTTAACGAGTACATCGTGGCGAAGATTTATGCCCCTGGCCTGGATATTGCCGCAGCCATTCCGAGGCGAAACTTCGGAGATTACCGCGGCGAGAACGTACAGCTCGCAATGTAAACGCGACGGGAACGTAAAATCGGGGATTCTATTTGCTCGTCCCGATGCCCGGGATATTTATACGCCGAGGATCTCTTCTCTGGTTCGAAACCGTGGCTTTTTAATAAACCTAAAAGCGCCGCGTCTACTGCTAGGAGCAATCGTCTAAGCAAACTTTGCCTATGAATCTGTCCTCCTCCCCAGTGCTTCGAATCTAATTACGGCCGCAATTCCGAGACCTACAATTATTTTCTTTGAACTTATGTCTTCTCCACTTCGTCCTTTTCTCGATTCGAGATTTATATATTTCAATCCACCAGGACAGGGATCACACGTTTATCTTCTTTTCTTCAACTACAACTGCATCTCTCTCGGCGACGCTAACGAATGGTATGAAAAGATATTGCTGGTCTTACTGTTGCGGTGTAGAATCGGGCAATTTTGTTCCCTTGGTCCGTGATATTTTTCATCGAATCTGCTACACCGCGATTTGTGTCAGAGATCCCGAAAGACTGCGCACTTAAGGGAACGCCGACATATTTCATCGCGATGAAACGTGATTCAAAGAGTGCCGGTAGGATTAGCGATAGAGGGTAGGCAATGGGCTATTACAGCGTGAAACACGCGATAAAGCCACCTCCCTTCATCGAGTCCTTTTTGTCAATGGTGGCACGATTTTGTTGGTATATTGTGCAGGAAGCGGTAATACAGATGGGTGGTGGAGATTTTAAATCGCGGGACGGCGAATCCGGGAGAATTAATTAATATAAATCGATTACCAATACGGGAGTTGGCCGGTCGATGAGAAAATACGAGAAAGTCTGCATCCCTGCGGAGGTTTCCTCGGCTTGAACCCATTACCGAACTCGCCAGGGCGCAGGCAACAAATTCTAATTTCGGCTGAAGCCCTGGAGAAACACGAATTAATTAATAACCGGAACGGGGCCGTTTCGTTGCTTTTTCCTTCGGTGTAGTTATGCAGTAGCCCATCTATCTATTCGTGCCCATCTACGAATATCTCTCTTGGGGATATTTCGGCGCCGATAAACGGCTGGAGATCATACATTTTTACGTTTCCGGCCTTTCTGCCGATAATACAACGCGATTTCCCCGCTCTACTCGGCCGGCAGAATTTCCAATTTTTCCACCGGGCAACGGTACAATCCGAAGATACAATAAAATTGATACATTAATCCGCAGCGCCGCACAGTGGTCCGGATCGACAAAGTTCGTGCCATTTGGCCAAAAAACGAAGTTTCTCGTATCGATATCTAATCAATGAACTTTGATTTTAAGAACAGTATTTTTCACGATAAAAATTGCTTCTCTTTAATGCGATGCCCTGACGATTCTGTTTAATATATTCACTTCGTTTTTTTTTCAAAATGTTCGGCATACTTTTCTGATAAGAATCACACTTTGCGTTAAGAAATATTGTTCCTGCTTTAATATAAATATCATGTTTAATGAACTAAGGAAAATTTTCAATATTCTTCACAATTAACAAGGGATACCTTAAAAGTCCCACCAGATCCCACAATCGGACAAATTGCATTCTTTTCAGCATACTTTGCCCTACAAAATGGCACAAGAACCGTTTCCCCCTAGGAAACACTTTACAAATTATTATGGTTTAAAGTTGGCAACGTTCAGTCAGGCCGTACGCTTCACGAACACGTACGGTTCGCATCTATGCTCATATCTCCGCGGAGATAAGAAATTCTTTGGAAAACCTTTTTTTTTATTTTTTTTTAACTTATATGCAACTTACCAATAGTAGATTGTTGATTCAAAATTTCGTATCAATATCTTTTACGGTTCAAAAGTTATATAAAAATGGCACGAACTTTCTCGATCCCGACCACTGTGCGCCGTGGAGCCAGTGCGTTTAAACAAGATTGTCGAATTTAGCGCTCTTCTCAACACTGTTAAACTATAGAACATCGGTCCTAGGTAATTGTACGCCGCGTTGCGTTACATCCTCCAGAAATAAATTCGAGAGAAATTCTGGGATCGTCAAAGTCACGTGCGATTGTATATTATTCGCCTTCGATACGAACCTCGACGAAGTTCGCAGTCGTTTCGTTCGCGCCCGGAGAACACGAATCTCCCAGGGCAGTTTTTTTTTCCTCGGCGGCGGCAATTATTTCTCGTTTAGCGCGTTGCCGTATATCAGATCGACGAGAGCGAGCAACTGGATACAGACGGTCACGTACGCGCTCGGTCTGGCAATATCGCCGTCCAAGATCTTTATTCTTTCTTATTACTTAATATCCCCGGTAACGAGGATAAATGTGGTGGCCCGGGTCCTGCTAATTGCCGCGATACCGCACACTCTCCTCTCATCAATCTATCGCCTCGGTGATCTTCGAAGCGCCATGTGGAACTTCCTTGTAATAATACCAACGGAAATATATACATCTCGTTCATTTCTAGAACACTGCGAGAAACTTCATGTTCCCTCCGTGGAAAGTAAACTAGTGGAATATTGCGAGGGTTGGAAGGACGACAAAGGTACAGTTGTCTTCGTCTTATGTTTCATTTTTACTCGAATCAGGGATTTTCTATTTTCTATAATGCTAAGGTCTCCGGCGTTCCTTGCACACTTTACGTCCGATCACATTTCACTTGCGTTTTTAATTGTAACGATAAGGCATCGGAGTAGATTTATAAGACGTCGATCTAAGAAAGACCGACGATTGAAATATTGTCAGGAGTTAATCGAATGCTCTGCCTGTCACGGCAGTCGACTCGTTGGAAGACACACGAATCTTGAAGTGTTTCGAAGAATCAATTGGGCGTGATTAAATGAATGAACGGACTTTTCGAGTGCGGGGTGATTTGCGCGATCGCGGAGGGAAAACACGTCGTGGACCGGTTGGTTGCGGTTACCAGCCATTCGTACAATGTCCCGAATGAGAGAGACCGCCTAACTAAATTATTCCACCAGGCTGACATTCAAACGCATTTACATTCGGCTAACCGTGAACTCCCTGCAGCCCCCGCCCGCAGCGCTAACTACTTTATAATTATTAAACTTATGGAGTGCTAAATATGGGCTGACAAGCGGTAGCACTGTAGTATTATCGCGTCGAACGGAATATCCTTCCGCAATAAATGGCGTTTGATGGGTCATAAAACAAAGATTATGATTTATAGTTTAGGGTCGCCCCGCCTCCAAATTTTCCTTCTTTTTACTCGTGGCAACCCTTCCGAGCCATCGCATCGGTTCGTTAACCGAGCGGATGCAATTTTACGCCGATTTAACGTTCGTATCTGTTTCGTTATTACGAACTGACCAAACGCTCGCGCAAACATTCGCGATGCATAATTCGTAACATGATTCGCGACACGTTAAATATTAAATTCGTGGGACGGCAATTCGTTGTTGCAGGCCGTTTCATCAATTACACATTGTCACATTACTCGGTCGTCCTGGAGGCGGGAATAACGAATTTCTCTTTTCGCTGTCCGATTGCTTCTCTGCCGCTCTATCATTCGGTAGTAAACATGCGGCCGTGGTCAGCTGCGAGAAAGCCGCATAATAAATTCACCGCGTTGCCTGAGAATTTCGCGTTCGGCCGTTGTCCCGCTTCCGCTTCCGCTCGCAGTCGCGTTTGCCACCCTAAACTATTGATAATCAGCTGCGCGAAATCTCGTTTATTCTCTTCGAGGCCGTGACTCTCTTTCTATCCGATTTGCATATTCATATTAATAAATCCCCGCTGGATTTCGTATTAATCGATAATCGCTAACGAGGAGCACACAATTCTTTCCGCGTGCTAACGATATTAATAATTCGAAAAGACCGGAGCGCGTTTGTTCGCAATACGAAGCAGTCACTAATTGATAGTAATTATTATCGGCCAAAGGGTTGGAGAAGAAGAAAGCAAAAAGAAAGCACGCCCCTTCGTTATTACCATCAGCCAACATAAGCGAGGTGGTTTTGAAACGATTGAAGGTAGAAGTCACCGTGGTGATCGCGAATTATTTCAACTGTGCACGCTCTTTGATGTCAGGCGGGGATTTTATTATGAAAATGATGCCGGGGCACGTGGCCTCTCACAGAGCCTCTTTCATTTTCCGTAAACCCCAACAGTTTTGCTTCTGGTATCCGTGCTCTGATAATTTCAGCCGCTATTCACGCCCCAGTTATCGCAGCCCGCACGCGAGATGCTCTGAATATGTTATCTTTCACGAATCCACAAAATCCACAAAAAGGAAGTTGTTGCTTAAGGAGTGAAACTATTATATTATAATATTGCTCGAGAACCGCGCAGAACAAATAGAAGCGAGTTCCAAACGCTGTTCGATGGCATATCTAAACGTCCTATGCCTTCGCCTCCTCTCGCCTTCGTCACGTCTTTTCGCGAAACTTTTCTCGTAGGAAAGTGTTCTTCTGCTCGATGTTTAATTAGACGCAACCGCGAGCCAGGTTACTGCGCCGAGACGTATAACAAGCAGGCTGAAAGAGCGCGGGTATCAAAGAAATTGCAGGCAAAGGGGAGCGGGTAGAAAACGGGAGGGGTTGTTCGTGTTAATTCGAATTAGCGACAGTTCTCTTTTTATTCGTCTGTTCGTTACTTCTCTACAGCAGTAGTTTCCTGCTTTCGTTTCCCATTGTGCTTCCTCATTTCCTTATCCTCTACTTTTTCTTACGATTTCAATTTAAACGCCGCACGACTCTCGTCGTGGAAACACTTTTTTCGCTCGGCCTCTTTATACTCCAAGGATTCCAAGACGCACACTGTTCTCCCCCGTCGAATTTACAAAATTCTGCCGTCCCGGCAAACCGACACGTCTCCGAGGTTTATCGCAGAACCCAGTGCGCATCTGTGGACTCAACTTAATCGATTCACAAGACGCGGCTAATAATTAATTACCGACCAACTTGGAACCTAATTAATTTTGACGAGTAATCTGTCAGCTGTTGGCTGGCTGGCCACGTCTGGGAGATTCTACTTCCTCCCGTTCATCGGGGACGCATTCTTGAAGAACTATAGATCGATCCACGTCGTCCGTCTCAGCTATCCCCTTATCGCGTTCCGTCAAAGACATTATAATCAGCCTGAAACCGCAAGCCTCTCTCCCAAGCGGATCCGCTGCGACGTCAGGCACTGATGACGTCGTAAAATATGCAAGCTCTCAGCAGCGGAGCGGTTAGTTACCCTTGTAGTGACATCCCTCTTCATTCTTCCCTTTCGTCGCTCTCGATGTACCCTTCGTGGGAAAAGAAAACGTCCGGAGGCGTGCCGGTGTCTGCACGTTTTGTTCCGACGAACGACTCGGGCCAGACACGACAAGTTTCATGCTTAAGTATTTACCACGTTGGGGAGAGAGTATTTTTTTGGTTTTTTGTCTAAGATTGTTCAATATGGAATCGAGTAGGGAAATTGATTGAGTGATATACAAACAACAAATATCTCCAGATATTTTACAAATGGTATCTCTGTGGCTCGTCGAAAGGAATGCCTTGGTTAAGGGAAATTGGCCTTGGTAATTCCCGTCGTTTTAAATACCAAGGGCGAATTTTTATACTTTCCCTCGGAATCTTACGATTTAAGTGTAGTTCCTTGAAACGTCGTGTTCGATTAATTTCACGGAGCCGTTCCCAGAAGTAATCCTCAAATTGCCCCGAGTTGCGTATAATAGGCATTGTTTTCTGCATTACGTCCACCTTTATTTTGTTTTTCTGGCGGAGGAAAGTGGATGTAGCTCGTTAAGGCAGCTTCCATTCAGGAACGATTTTGCTTCCTCGGGCAACTCACAATTATCGTGGTACGCGTCGTTGAGCAACCGAGTGACATTATTTAATCGCGGCAGAGACGAGTCCCTGGCCAAGACAAAAGAATATAAACGTCGAAAATTAATCCGTCTTCGGCGCTAGCAAGGTGCTTTTGTTTCTGGCACAATAGGACACGGTCTTAACGACCAGGCTTTCGTTCTGTTTCGGAACGTTTAGAGATACGTCTAGGACGAGGGAGCTGTCGTTCATTTCCTTCGACGCTTCTTCAAAATGACACACAATATCCATCGTCGTTTTCCTTTTGGAAGCACTCCAGGTCCGCTGGCCAGCGACGTCATTAAAGTTCGTTTATTTGGAACGGTTTGATTACGAATGCCGGCCGCGTGAAATGCCTCGTTAAACGAAAAACGATGATTACATAGGGGAGAACGCGGACCCATGCTCCCCCTTTCCGCGAGTTAAATTTTCAAACAGGGAGAAATCATCTGGAATAAAAGGGCTGCTCGCCGCAGCGCGAGACGCCGTATCTTTCCGGCGTTACGCAAAAATTGAATCCCTTTTAATTGGCCGCCGTTTTAATGGACACTCGACGGGGCCAAGGACGAGGAGGCAGAAGAGCAGCGATTTATCATCCTTCGTTTGCGACGATGCCATGGTAATAGGTGTCACCGCGATGAAGGATCGCCCTCGATGAATCTGTACTTAATTTGGATGAAATTCCTCCTATTCCCAGAGCAAACGTAGAAAAGGTCGTGGGATTAAACGATCCGCGATCCTAGGATTCTTTCGGCTATCCGCAACCAGTCCGCGCTCTTTTCTTCCTGCTCTTTCTTTTATTTTTTGTACCGACGCTTGGTGGCGGGATACTTTTCGATCCATTCACAGCGGGGAAGGAATGTTCAGGACAATGGTAATCGTCCCCGGCGAACTTTATTCAGGTCAGAAATGGTAACTTCGTAATCACGATTTAATTACTAAGCCGGGTTCAATTGCCAGTCCATTCTAGCGTTCTGTTGAATTCATATACGCGAAGTTTCATACGGGGCAACCCTTTCCCTTCTCCTTGTCATTGAATTAACCCCCCTGTTTAATTGCATATTACCCTCGCTTGATTGTTTCATCCTCGACTCGCGTATAATCGAATTTGGAAGAGGACGATTGTCGAAGGGACGTTCCACATTAAATTTGTTTCACTTAAGCAGAGTCATACGTTTCTTTCGATGGTTCGTTGCAGTTTCTTCTCGTCGCGGGAGGAATGCTCGTGAAGGAGGAGGTTTTAGTAGTTCAGGCAACAGTGAAACATCCACGAAATCCTCGCACACATGCACGCTTGTTCATCAGGACTGAAATTCGTTCACTGTAACCAAGACGGAAGTCCAGCGTTCCTTCATCGTTCTCCTTTACTTCTTGCTTTTACCGGCGCGGCACTTACGAGAATTATAATTTTCCCGATTCGATGAAAGTTTCGTGACTAAGCTGTCGCGGGAGAGCCCTCCCCTGTTCAGAAAACCGATTCGGCTGTCTCGAATCCACTTGGTTTATTTTATCAAGGCAGGTCCTTTGCTCGGCCCCCGCGAAATCAGTATTTAATGGAAATGAATCGGCGAAAATAGACAGCGCATGACAGATTGCCAGATATTTTTCAACCTACCCTTAAATTCAATGGCGTGATGCATATTCCCTTTGATCGAATGCATTCGTTAATTTGATAAACTCTCTGTACATCGTTTTGCGGGCATCACCATTCAAGATTGACAAAAATAACGATCATTATAATGAACTAATTGATGTACAAACAGCTAATATTTATGTCCCATCCCGTGAAACTTGTACAAACAATTATTCTCAATGCATCACATTCGCGAGTCGCATTTTTAATAATGCAAGCAGTTAAATGACAACTGACTTCACATCTGTCTGTTAATAAAAACTTGACCGTAAAATCTTGGCGGTGAAATAAAAAATTTCTCCCGTTACGTGTAGCCAGGGTGGTAATATTTTACCACGCTTTAATATTTTCGCAGCTTGTAACGGCGCACAGAGGGGGTGGTGTTTGGGGTCTGGCTCGGAATGTCCGTTTAGGGGTGAGGTTCTCCACGTTTCATCATTGCCGCGGCGCATTTCGTGCCTGTTGCCTTTCATCGCAATCGAGCGCAATAATGAACGCCGCGCGATACCATATTTTCATAACAATCGTCCCGGCAGACGATCCTCTGGTCGTAAATATGAAAATCTGCAGTGTTTATTTAATCCATTTAGATTGCTGCTGGAATATCGTAATGGAGGCGAGTTGTATCCACGAAACGGGAATGATACGCCTGTCTGAATAAAAGCAATTATTTTGGACGTTAAATTCGTCACTGCTGTTTATTTTTTTTCGGGGGAAAAAATTGCTGCCGGCGACGAGGCAGGGTTTCAGTAGAAACGCGCGTTCACAGTCAGACGCGTGGAATTCATTCAATAGAGACAGTGCTAAGTGACGGGCTTTGAAAATTATTGTTCCGTAAAATTGTTTAACGATTCAGCGACTGGGTTAGAGAAACTCGGTAGAAAGTTTGACGAATATTCCTTCTCTTTTTAAACGAATAGTTGAAAGCATTGTTGCGGCTGAATATACACGAAACACTGCGAGCCACTGTTCACGAATTGGGATGCGTTTTGGGGCGGCCTCTGTGTCTCCCCAGATATACAGGGACGATGTTCGCCAGCACGAAGTGCCTGTTTCCCATAAAAGCTTTAAAAGCAGTCCCATGCACGGCAAAGGAGTATCTATGCCATGCCGGAGGAATGTTTTATTGTTATTCAACGACGATTCGCTGAGCATTAAAAGCGAAAGGGAGGACAGCGTCCTCCATTATCTTGTATACTTTTGCGTTTTAATTTCGCGACGTTTCTTTTTCTGCATTATTTAGAGGCCACCATTTTCCGCAGAGACATATTAGAGACCCCTATAAGTATTTCGTGGTTTCTACAAATTATTTAACTTTCTTGCGATCACGATTATTACTGGTTTGAAGATCTTTTCAATGTTAATTGACGACGAATCGTAAGCCCCAATTTTTTTAAGCACTTTCACAGAGAGAACGACTAACAAGCCGACACATTTCCCGCCGATTCTCGAGGGTCCTAAGCAGGGAACGCGTTAATGATCCATTTCATCGGAGCTTCGACCTCGTTGCTACTCGACACTCAAAACTCCAGTCAGCTTTATACCCAACTGTGCTGTAAACGAAGTCGAACTCGCGCCTATTTATAGCATTTTTCATATCCTTGCAATCCATGCCGTCTTAGTTGCAAAAATGACGAAGCTTTAACGACTAAACTGGCGAATATTCGAAGCAGAGACCAAGGAATTTCACCGATGTGAGATTTCCTCTGCTTTCTATCTCGGGTCGAAAAATCAGGACAGAAGTGCATCACAGAAAGTCACGCGAGCATCGGAATTTCGGTTCACGAGATACTCGGAGTAATCGCAGGATTGCTTGGAAAAATTTTCCAGGGAAAATCGTTTTCCACGATCTTCAATTATATATTACAACACCATGTTGCTCCGTATCACTCGAAATCGCTATAGCTTCCCCTACATCGCCTGCTGCTACTTTTTCCCCTTCCCCCTCGTCGTTTCTGTTGCACGAAATTTATGACACGACGGTTTAATAAATTCTTACAAGCGCGTAGCGTGTTCCCGCGAAACGCTTGCCCCCGCAGTTTACCCGTCACGAACACGCGAAATTGGCATTCCCCTAATTTGCATATCCCTGTATCTGGATTTGTGCCGTAGGAATCGAGCTTGTGCATGCTGTACGTGTTTATCGTTTCCAGTTCTGACTATCGTTGAGAACGAATCGGGATTCATCTTGGTAAATGAAAATGTGATCCTCGAGCCCTTTAACGTTCATCGCGACACAGAAGAAAATTGCCCGGCGAAGGCGGGGACGAATTAAACGCGAAATGATGAAAGTAGATAAAGATCGTGCCAGGGCAGACGTAGGAAAGAAGAAAGGGGAGAAGCGTTAGAATAGGGTCACGACCCTTTTGATCGGGACCAGATCGCGGCATGCATGGCCTTAGAGAGGACCTGAATAGAGTTTACTCGGCGAATTCAATCTCGCCGGCAGAAAGAACGCGATCTCTGGGCTCGATCGTCTATGCACGCTGGCGATGCGATGCTTCGCAATCGACGAGCGGCCATAGTCAGGAAGATGCCGCGGAAATCTGTCGTGCTTGAACCGGATATCCTATTTTAGAGGGCTTTGATATTATCCGATAGCGTGAGGGCACAATTTCAGGGCACAGGCATTCTTTTGGACAGGAAGTGTTGTGGAAATTTCGGTCTCGTCGGTGAGGTTAATTCACGTTCTTCTGAGAAGTTCAAACGGAGTTTAAAATATTTTTTTTTCGTATACAATCTTTGATTCCCTTCACCTTTCCACTCCGTTTCCTAATAACACATTGCCTTCGAAAAATATCCAATTCAGCACAGCGAAAGTAGAAGCTTTACCCTTAAAAGTGACCCTAGGTAAAGTTATAAATCGACAATTCTTCCGACTAAAGTTTAACGATCGTTTAATTTCGCGGAGGGGTGTATTAAAAGATAATTTCGTCCCGAGGTCTGTCTGCAACCCGACGTTCGTATGCACGGCGGCATTAAAAAGTCGCCTACAGCGAAAGACAATAGAATAACGAGGACGCAGATGTGGACAGTGCAACGCAGATTAAAGGACAGGCAGGGTACAATACACGTGTGAGATTACATTTTGTCAAACGTAAAAGCGGTGTAATTAAATAGCCAGGGTTTACGGGAAGGGAGAAAGGGAAGCAAAGGGTAATGGAATAAAGCGTACTCTTATCTTTTCGAATGTGTTACACGTCCACTCCATTATCCTTCTGCCGAGCGCATTTACTCCATCCGGAACGTACGTAAATATCTTTTAGAACAGACTTTCCAGTGTGCTTGCTCGATATTTGCATAGCCGCTGAATACCTTTTCTGTTAATTCGCAGAATAAACTTTTTCCGTTGCGGGACAACCGCGAAAGGCCGCTTTGCCGCGAGGAATTGAAGTCTCGGAAGAATCCGCGATCAAATACTTGGCCCTCGAGCATCCTCTGCTTTTCCATCGATTGTTCCCTTGAAAATGATTCCGTTTTAGAGCAGCGTGAATTACATCTCGCCAACGTTGCGTACGTCGGTGGTAATAAATGGTTAACGAGGGGATCCGCACGGCCGTTCAACGTTGACGTGAGAACAAGGCGTCGATCAATCGTTACCAATTAATCATCGTCGGCGGATGACTGTTAAACGAGCGACGCGTCGTTAACGTGCCAAGTAACAAAGGAGTAGGTGTTATCGATGCGTGCTTGGCGGGTACTTGCGCGTTAACGGGAGATAAGTGCTGTTAAAGGCTGTTCTGTTAAACAGCGTGCGAGATAAAAAAAAAATACGAAGAAAAATTCTTCGCTCCCATCATTTCTGTTTCACCTGTCACACGCACTCCACCTCATCCCTTTGAGGACAATTAAACCACGAGCCACCGCTTTGCGCATTCAGCTCGCGATTTTTGCCGGCTCGTGAAAGAACCGATTTCAGAAGTCAGCCGTGCGCGAGGAATTCTTTTCGAAGCTTTAGAAAAACCGTCTCGTCTCTCGTCAGCTTTCTGCCATAATCCCTGCAAAGTTCTTGGCGGGTGGCTACGACCTCAACAATCCAACGAACACGCCAGGGGGTGGTCGAGCAAGGGTGAAGACGAACAGAGCCAGCATTGACATTGACTTTCTCCCGGCGGTGAGAGCAACCGGGGGACGAGGTCGAGGAGAAAGGTGGATGGAGAGGGCTTGCAGGTGGTAGCCGTGGAAAGGTTGGAGACGGGGACGTAATACGAGGCGGCCAATTGCGCGGAAGAAAATTATGGGTGCACGCGTAGCAGCTAGAAGGTGGCCGCGTAATTCCATCGGTGGAACTGCCAGGGTGTAGCTTTGATAATAAAGAGACAACGAACCGGGATTACGGGGACGTATAAAAAGTAGAAATATTCTTTGGCGCGTAAAGTTCATGGGGGAATACGTTTCGCGAAGTTGCAAAATAATAAAAGAACAGCAGGAAAAATGATCGCCGCGTAAACCTTATCATTCGGATTACAATCGTCTCGCACGTGGAACACTTCTGCCATGTTCGTTCGTAGCTTCTCGAGACTATATTGACTTCTCACCAACGAATTCTGACCAAAATTCCTTTCCATTCGCGTATAACGAGTGGCTCCCTGGAGGTAGCTTCACAGACGACGATTTCAGCCCCGATATCCGTAGCGCACACTGTGTCTGGCGTTCAACAAGCGCCGAGGGATTCGCAGGAAACAATAAAACGCTTTAATTTCCGTGAAATTCGAGGATGTTCGAAGGAGTGGATTTCTCCTTGCTTCAAATTTCGCATCACTTACTTATCGTCTGCCGTTCAGCGTAAAGTACGACGAGACACGATAAGCTACGATCGAACTTTCGGGACGCAGCTACTGCCTGTGTCAGTCTAATCCTTTATCTGAAACAGGAAAGGAATCTCTGGCACGACGATCTTGTGCACAAAGAAACTTCTAACACGCGAGCGTATGTAATTCGCGCAGTATAATTATAAATAATACTGGGAATTGTAGCGTTCTCCGATTACAAGCACGTTGGAAATGATAGTGAACGGATTGAAGAGAATTGGCAGCGGAGTGAGTTACTTTATTGACTGTCTTCATTGCCCGATCGCCAAGTTTTCGAGGATACCCTTCGGTTCGGGACACGCTCATCTATCATCGAAGAGGAGCACAGGACTAGAAGGATGCAAGATGGCCAAGAATGTCTCGAAGTGTATCGATAATTTATCGTGCACCGTGGGATACTCGTTGAAGACGAACTTGATGTTTCGCGAACCGATGATCCATCATTCTGCGGAATACGATAAAGCGTCTGTCATCCCAACGAAGGTGATAAAGTTTGCCCTACAACCCGTGTGACCTGTCCCCAAATGATTCTGCTTGCTTCGTTTGCGATCTATCGAAAGAATGTCATTGCGAAAATGAGATCTTTCAGATCTGTAAATGATCTGTTGCTCTTGTTCTTCTAAAAAGTCGTCGCCTAGTCTGTCGTCTTGCTCGAGTAACAATATTTTCCTGGACCACATTAGTGCCAACGCTCTGCGTGCATTTATTATCTCGTGGCGCCCCTTCGGGAATTACCAAAGGAACCATTGTCGGGTGGAAATGTTGCTTACTTTCACGCAACAAGCTCCACAGTAAAAGGTGTGCCATCGCTTCCCTGAATTGTTTTTGGAGATTCTATTGCCCGACTACATATTCAAGCAGCAAAGAGAGGATGTTGCCCATTTTTGCACAGATGGCGAATAGCAAGCAGCAATGTAAATCCTTCCGCTACGGTTTACGTATGTAAGGGACGGACCACGACGGATCGATGAATGGCAACGGTGGAGGTTAACGTTGTCGTGTGCACCAATAACACCGAGGATCCACAAGAAACCTGCTCGGATCTTACAGCATGTGTAGCTTACAAATTATTGAGGAATTTTTCCATACGAAAAGTGTATCAATTTCTATCAGTTGCATCGTGTTTTCCAGCTGACACGCCGTTATGTACTCCCATAAGGGCAGATAAAACGTCTCGCCTGTTCGGACAGTATACAAACGCGAATCCGAGAGCAATGACATGCACTCATGGCATCGTATGAAATATTCCGCTAGCCCAGCTACGTGATATTTGCAGACGCACGGAATATTCCTTTGTATCTTTGTCTACAGGTGACACGGCTAAAGTGCACTTTTCTCCGAGAGACGAATGAAAAATGAGAGGACCGGCAAACGGATAACGGAGAAGAAACAGCCAGAGACGTGGCTATAAGTTTTTCACGGCGAAAAGAAAAGAATTAATGAGGCTGGGGCGAATGGCTGATTCTCGTTTACACAAAGGGTGCAGAAGAAGGAGAATAAGAAAAAGGATAGAAAGAAAGGGAATGTATATCGTGCGAGGAGAGAAAGTTTTCTCTTTCGACCGGCCAAGTGCATCCGCACGGTCCAAAGCCACGTGAATTTCCTCGTCGTACGATCTTTCCCTTCTTTTCCTCTCCCTTTCGTTGCGAAGAAGAGCGACGAGCTTTGTCGTCCAACGCTTTGTTATCGAAATGTTCTTTCCCGGGGTCGAAGAAAGTAGAAACAGTAGCTCTTTCCCGGGGAGACCTAATTTGTAAATAACTTAACTGATACTCCATTCTCACGAAAGTCTGCTCTCCCTTTCGTCCACCTTGCAAATCGATTTGCACGCTCAATCTTCAACGCGATTGCGTCGAAACAGGGCACACCTGCCGTACAGCTACAAACCCGCGAATTGGTTCTCGACGTTCCCCCGTCTCGATCATCGTTAGGATACCAGCCGTTATCATCGATTGCTGTCACGGAATACTCGCAAATCAAGATTACGTGCTCCGCGTCGTTTGTTGCCTGAGTCTCGTTTCTCTTTACTTCTTGCCACTCATCTATGTCGGATCGGGTAATTTCGGCTAAGGGGCTGGGTGGAAAGCGATCGAGCCAAGCCGGTGTTTCGTTAAACAACGGTACCACGTTATTCGACTCTTCTAACATCGATCACAGATTTTCCGGGAGGACGAGCGCCAGAAACGAACGTGATCCTTCGTCGAATTACCACCCTCCTTCTCGCCTATCTCGAGTCCTTTTTCATCCCCCCTTCGCATACCGGTTACACGTTCTCTTCCGTCAAACGAAATTCACAATTATCAGTTTCACTAGCCGCCCACGTGTCCATTGTCTTCAGGGATACAACGAGAAGTACAGTATGTACTGCGTTCAGAAGCAGTCAAGTTTCAACTAGTAGACTTGCAGGGTAATCATTTTGCATACGCTGGTTTCGAATTCTATTATACAATGAGTAGCTTTAGGTTCCGAAACGTACTTGTAAGTAGTTAGCACAAGCAGTGCTCGAGTTCTGATTGCGAGTTAGACACGAACAACCGATTAAACATCACGTATCATTGTAATACACTTTGTCGGCAAAGTGCGGCAAGGTAGATTAATCGATTAAACTGCGATTAATTAAAATCATCGCACCATTCTTTCACAGGGAGACCTGAATTGTTAATCCGAGTTGCCTTCCTTTTTCACTAAACAAGCGGGTTTATTACTATAGACTTATTCTCTATTCGGGACGTGTTAAATTTAAATGTCGAGCGCGGCGCAGTCGCGGCTTCGAACGGGCCAATGACAAGCGACCGCGCGAACATCCCGGCCAACAGGGGCGCTGGATAGCGAACGAGGGACGTCTCGACGTTCACCGAGGCGCTCTGTGTTCGCAGTGCCGCGGCAACCCTCCAACTAAAAGCATCGTGCTCCATGGTACCGGTGAACCGCGCGTGAGTCGCGTCGTGAAACGTGAGAACCTCCTTCCCCCTTTCGTTCTCCATGTTCGTCCGCTGAGACCAAATTCGTGCCGTGTCCGTGAGCCACCGCTCACTCCTTCGATCTCTCTGTGGGGCGCCGGAAAAGTCGCGTGAATCCGCGCCGGAACGCTCGAGTCCAGAAAGCGATATTGGACCGTTACGTGTCCCCGTGTCCGTTCGAATCACGGCTATCACTTACGACGGCTGTCCACGAGTTCGCGGGATGCCTGTGTGTGCTTAATATGTGAGGTGTGCTTCGATTCACCCTGTTCTTCGCCGCTGTTCACCCTTCTGGCGTGGAGAGGCAGAGAGGGAGAGTGACGAGCAGAGGGGACGTCGGTCATCGTGGACAAGGTAACCGCGATTTAAGATGAGGCGCATTGTTGTGGGAATTTTTAATAGCGTCTGCACAGCCGTTTATGTGGCAGAGCGAGATTGAGTCTGCGACTGCGACGAATAAGAATTGTTGTACATTCGAATGAAAGTTTGTTAAGAGTAATTAGCACGGTATTGGGGTAGTGGAGCAAACGATTGGGAAAAATTAATACGGGGCCACTGCTCCGGTTCCAAATGTTGTTTACACAGAGGTTGGCCCTCGACGCTGGTACCACTGGATTTTTCCAAGAATCCCAGGCGGGTGGTTTTTTTCCGCCCACAGTCATCCGTCCTCCGGTTGCTTTCGCGTAAATACGTTCGCGGGACCTCGCAGTTCCGACTAGAGGGAAATTTTCGATGGTAAACAGACGGTTGATAGAGAAACCTCGGGGCAAGGTACAGATGTTTTCGCGGGGTGGTCGACTCGTTCGTTGCGCAACGGCGAAAGCTAAAGCCACGTTGAATCGGGGTTACGTGGTCGCGAAAATATAACCGTGCTGGCAAACTTTTCCTTCTCTTCTTTAATCTGTTTGCGGCGTGGCGAAACCAGCCGATTCTATTCCATCGAGTGGAGCCCTTATATAATTTCATACGTCTCGCATTACGCGGAAAAGTGGAAAGCGCAGAACCGAGAAAACGCTGGAAATGAAATACGAAATGAAATACCGCGGCGGGGGAAACATGAGCGAATACCGGAAGTGCACGGCCGGCCGTGCTGTTCTGCGGTAGATTTGTGGATTTGTTACCGGAGAATTGTAACATGAAACAATTACGCCCCAATTCGACCGTCCTACCTGCACGCCTCTGTCAATAGACTGTACGGTTAGATAGTTTACTACATTATCGTTACGTGTAAACGGTGCGCGCGTTCGAATTCGAGAAACGACAAAATGGGGAGGAATTAAAAATAGTCCGTTAAGTCCGTTAAAGTTTCAATTAAAACTTTTCACCTTTCTCCTCGTAATTGCTGGGCGGTCGTGTCTCGAGCAACAATTTTTTCCCCCTTCCTCCGCGTTGTCGACAATTCTGCGGATAAAAGTTTGTTTTCAAAATCATTTCTCCGCTGCCGGCGACCAAATTGCCCCAGTTTTGTAGCCCTTTGCTGGGTTTCTCGTTTTAAAAATCGCACGGATAACAGAGTTATAGATATGACGATGGTAATCGCGACACAGAACAGAGTGTATATATAATGGACAAAAATGGTCCATTTATTAAAAGGCGATACGTTGACATTAAACTCCGACACGTTTCACGTATAGTGTCAGGGCAAAGTAATTATTATAGCTTCCGAACGGCCAATCCATTATTTCGCAATGGAAATGGCAGCGGCAGTGGCATAAGCTGCTACGAACAATCATAGGTGTCCATCAATTACGCCGTCTATCTGTATTTTTAACCGTACACTACATGGCGTTCTATTCTACGATAGGATGGCTAGTAATCGATTCTCGATCAATTATTCCCTGCTCGAAATTATGTTCGGCGAAGTGCAACACTCCGTTTGCCTATCTCATTAGCATTTCCTCGATTAATTTTACGAACGTATTAATTAATGATTATAATATTCACTCTCGGACGGCTGCGTCGTTCCGATTCTACCACCACTTTGTCTTTCATCCACGAAGCTGTATTTTCCGACCGTATACGATATTCTCCCTAATTGTAAGTATTTTTAATTGGGCGTAAAAGAAACAAGAAAAATGAAACCGACCTTCCCCGAACAATTTGGAGAATTCTCTACCTCGCCCACGCTCATTAGTCAAATAATTACCGAGCAATTTATCCGCACATTTTTGCGGGACCACATAGCCGAACCATGAACGTTCCAAACACACCCAAACACGTGTTCCTCGGCAAACGGTAGCCGGTTCGAGTTAGAAGTAGAATAAGAGAGAAAAAACAGGAAGAGCGAAGAACGAGGACGGGTTTATGCTTTCGACTAAAGTTAACGACCCGCCGAGGGGAAAGAAGTTTTTAACCCCCCCCCCAGCCCTTCTTGTATACTTTTAAAACACGTCCTCGTCAGACCGGAAGCGGTCGAAATCGGTCCGGTTGCGACGAGCAACCGAACTTTTGTAACAGATTCTAGGGATGAAGCGCTCGAGGAATCCGATTGAAATTGAATATCCACGAAGACGGGAGAGCGGCAACTTCGTCTTCTCCGCTGTTCCTCTCTCCTCTCAACTCTCACTTCAACCTATTCCCACCGTTTCCGTCGACGTCTCACTTTATTATTGCCTTGTAAATCCTGCTTCGAATCTGACCGAAAACTTTTTCAGCCTTTCGACTCGAGCATTATTTAAAGTACAGTTACCGTGTGCCAGGGTGCGTCGTCCTTCCTGTTTTGAAACGTCTGCTTTTTTCCCCGACTTATCTTCCTGCAGTCCCCTTGGACCAGACGCGGTCCAGGAGCCTGGGCGGAAATGATATCAACGAAGGCTCGATCGGGGAATTCGGAAGACGATTTTTCGTTACACTCGTGCCACTCTTGTTAGTACTAAGCCGTTATGTTTCTTTAGTCATTGACAGCTGGTCTTATCTGCAATTTTTAATTTTACGTTTACGTCGTCGCGATCCTCGAAGGAAAAGCGTAAATCAGCAACGGCGGAATCGTAGAAGCCTGCGGCCGTGCTCGTGAAATACTGTTCCGGCGAATGCGCATTCCCTCGATCGTTTTCTGGTCGACAGAATGGTGCCAAAATTTTTCGTTTTATTCGCCGGTGGTGAGGCACGGTCGTACCGGAAGTTCCGTGGCCATGTCGTGCCACGAGCCTCGGCCCGGAATACAGAACTGCCGTTTAAATTCATGTAAAATCTCTGCGTGGCTACCATGGAGAGAACGAGGGGGAAAGAGGGAGACAGCTCCGCTGCTTTTCATTATTTACGTGCCAACAAGTAATCGCTTTGACGACAACTTGTTGCTTACTAGAAAATCCTGAACTTTCGCGACCAGCTCAAGTAATTGCGTATATCGCGTGCACGCCACATTTCTCGTCGTTTTACGATTAACCGTGGGATTAGTTTTCGATTGCTCGTTTGAAAACGATTTCCACTACCGACCAGTACCGTCGAGGGGACAGAATCTTCCTGCGGTAATCAAACTATTCAATTACACCTGAATCGTTCTGCGTATGGGGAACAATAGAGATTTTATTCTGCGAACACTTCTTCTGCCTGTTCCTTCAATTGAAATAATTGATTGAAGCCGGCCGCGCGGCGTCAAATACAATTTTTCTCTTCACTTCAGTTGCTAAAACTAGAATACCGGACCACCAGAGACGTATCGACTGAATTAGAGGCCGGAGCCACGATGTTAAATTTCAGAGCTGTTTCCTCCACGACTTTTTTTCACTACGTTTCTCCGCGTTCATCTTGGACCCAAGGTACGAGCGGAAATTGGGTTAACGACGCCGGGAGACAAACGATCCGACACGTAAGCGAAATTAGCCTCTCGTCGAGGTGCGAGATATTCCGTCGGGGGTCGGTAATGAAACGCAATGAAATGTAACGAAAAAAAGAAAGGGAAAATGTGGGAGTAGGTTTCAGTTAGTCGTTCCCTTCTGTCGCGAGTTCCCGGCTACCCAGTGGCAGTAAGCGAAATATTACTTCGCTGGGGAAATAACGCCCCTAGACTTGGTCTATTTTCACCCGCGAAAATATCCCCAGGTCAACGAATAACGCAGAGATATCACGAGCTCCGCGAATTCGGCGAACAAAATGTAATTTCCGATGTCCGTATCTCGAGCAAGCTAATGCACTATTTACCAATGATATTCCGGCACAGTTTATTTTTAATCAGCGCGGCCGTTCGTCGATTATCAATCGATTTATCTGTGCTTTCTTCCGTCGTTATTGCGAGGCGTATTTCATTTTCACTCCACCGGGCGGGATTCTAGTAATTAGCGTTCGATGAATGTTTTTGATAAGCGAGGATCTGTTTGATATTGAATGGTCGCGTTTCAACCGTCAGCCCGTTCGGGCAAATTCTTCTGATAAGTCTGCCGCGACAAATAGATAAACAGGCGGCAGAGTCGCCGCTGCTGGAGATCGACGCGTGCACCATGCAATTTTATTTCAGTTTCTTAGCGGGAAGGCAATTATCAAGTTTTCGCAGAAGTTGCGGATTTACGCGGCTCGTTAAACGTGACGTGTTAATACGTCAACTGCACAGCTACTCGGTTTATTTGGGTTCGCGAAGCGTATCGAAAACCTGGTTAACGCTTTCCGAACTTCGAACTGGTAACGGATACGAAATTTTCGTCGTTTGTGAAACAAAATCGATTTCCAAAATTGTCGTTCATTGTTGCGTTTTCTAGGTAGATTTATTCGATTAGTTAACAATCGAGTGTTTCAATTGTGTTCCTACGCGGGACATAAAGGGTCATTTTTGGTCCAGAATTAGTTAGTTCTTTGATTGGGCTTGTAAAATAGAGCGGTAGAAATGTCAGTATCGCGTTTCAGCCTCCCCCCCGGAGCCCATAGGAGAGTTAATTAAACAAAACCTGATTACAAAGGTGCAACAACATATTCTAACGCAGGTAGATTGGAAAAGTTTGCACGGGCGGGGAACAAACAGGGCGATATACATTTTTCAATAATTAAACATCGAATCTCCCACTGCTGCGAAGAAAACACGTATCCTTGATGCACTGTTGCATTGTATTCCCTACTATTGTTAACAAACCTAACAAATGTGCAGCAGAAATTTCAAGAACTTTCTACACACCTTCGTCCACAATTTGTTCTTGATCACAATTCACCCCCTTTATGTTTACTTTACGTTCATTTACTTCACGTCTGTGTTCTCATGGAAATTCTTTCCCGTGCAATGAGTGAATACATCAAATCAATCAATTCGTGGTCAGTTTTATTCCTTAAACTCATTCCTGTATACACTTGCCTCGTGTGTCGATTTACGTAACGAAAACAATTATTTATCAGACACGTCGCACTTTTAATCACCACGATTCTTCTCTTACGATTAATTTTCCTTTGTCATCTGCGATTTGCAAACGACGCCCTATCCGTTAACGAAACTACAGATATTCGATACCGTTGGGGCGACATTTTCACGCGACTAACACACGCCAGCGTGTTCGAGCACGCTTTTATACCAGACATCCTGCAAAAACTTCCTAGCAAGTGGAACCCGAAGAAACAGCGTAACAGCGCAACACTCGAATCCCATGCACAAAAGTTCCTTCTTCTTTATTTCCATTCCGTCCACTGTTTCCGCCCGTTGTAGTCGAAACGCCAGCGGCTTCTCTCCAAAGAACCGCTGCTTTGTAAACTCGTTGCTGAATCTTTTGACAGCTGTACAGGAAAACTCGCAACCGAGAACCGAGCGTATTAATAATCCTTTTCCGGCGTGCAAAGAACGGTTGTCCGGATCGCAGATGGATCGTTTTGAATTCCACGAAGTAACCAGCGGTCGAGGGGTCGAATCGAATCGAAGTTTCCAAAATCAAGCCAGGCCAACGTCGATTCGTGGGATTAGCCGGCTGGCAATTAATGCAATGGAAGGAATTGACGGTCAGGCGCGGCAGAATCGCGTGAAATTCGGACGAGTAGCGTCGAGTGATTGGTAGCGATTCGAATGCGATTCGAATTTTGAGCACACTCGCGAATCTGCATATGTAAACACAGGAGCCGCCTGCATGTCGGCCTCGATACGATCGCGCTTCGTTCCACCGTGTACGTGCAATCATGCCACCTGTGCAATACGTCCACGGTCACTCGGCGAAACGATTCCGTGGTCTTCATTATTAAAGCACCCCTGTTGGTCCCCAAAAAATGTCCGGTAACACGCGATGAATAGGGCGCGACCGGACGATTTCTGCTCTTCGTTCAACCTTTTTGTTGATCTTTTACCAAAATATTTTGTGCAATATTGCTAGCTGCAACAATGTTGGCCGGGGTTAGATTGTGACCAGACGGCTAAATCACGGCGCCCTGCAAATTTTAACAAACGCTGCCCCGCGGACCAGCTGTTATATTAACACGATTGTCATTAAATTTTCAGATGTTTCACGGATCATGGCTGCAATGGTCGACGCTGTTGTTACTGCTGCTGGGGACACGGCTGCTATTCGTGGTCGCCCAATGTGGATCGTTCGCGCAGGATAGACAGGAAAAAGAGGACAAACAGGATAAGCTGGCGCTGTACAAAGTCACTTTAAGGACTTACTGGTCGAGGGCGCGATTTCCACGACATTATCCGGAATGGAAGCCGCCGGCGCAGTTCGGCAAACTGATCGGTGAGTTTCTGAACATTTTCTAATCGACACTCGAAAAGTCCGACGATTCAACGCCGCTGCAGTACGTGCTCGATTAGCGCGCGCCGTTCCGGCAAGAATTGTTTAACGAACGAATATATCGGGAAAGCGCGGTTTCCTCTGCGCCGAAGAAAATCCCCCGAAATTCGCTCTTCCCCGTCAAGATTCCGTTGAAAATTCGCCCGCGAACTTTCGACGATCGCGGATTGCTTATATTTTAAGCCTCGCTCTGTTTCGCGCAACGTCGGCAAAACGGAATTTCCCGCGTTCATCCTCCTCGACCTACTTCACGCGACCGCGAGAAACGATAATTAATTGGAGAAGTTAGAAATTATCGAACGTCGATGATCGCGATGTCGTTTTCATCTCCCCTGCGGACGAACGATGCACGAGAATCTCACGACCAATGCGCCGATGAAGTACGACGTTTATTCTCGACCCCGTCAAGACCTCGATGCAATTAAGAAATAAAAAAGTAACAGCTGCGTCGAGCTAGCTACCGAGTTAGAAACCGTTCGTTTCGATGCTCGATCAAATCTCGCCAAACACGCGCACCATCAATTCCACGCAGCTTCACTGATTTAAAGATTCCCCGCGACCAAACGAAGATACATAGCCGCGACTGTTGTACGAATTCAGTGAGGACTGGCTTCGATCGCGACGCGGCCGCCCGTTGAAAACGAAATTCCGACAGTCCCTTCCGACGCGTTCTGTTCGCGCCGATTCAACGGGCTCGTCGGTCCATAAACAAGGGAAATATTTCAGACGGTAATGCGGCCGCGCGAACAGGTGTCGCGACTCCCTGGCGGTCTATAAATTTCCCTCGTGCCTCGCAACTCCGCGCAGTTTTGCACTTTCGAATCGTGGAGGCATCGGACAGACCGCGATCGTTCGGCAAATCGTGTGGAATCGAGATACTTTCGCGTTGCTCGCCGAACTGTACCGCACGGCGCGACACGTCCGCTGAACGGAAACGCGAAATTGGAATTAGCAAGGCACGCGCGTCGAACGAAATTCCATTTCGCCTTTAAAGACCGCCCTCGCATTCTCGCCGACTCCTCCACAGAGGGGGTGGGGGGGGGGGGGGGTAGAGTCTAGAGGGCGAGAGGATCACGGGGGTCGAAGAACGTGCAGGAAACAGAAAAGAGGGAAAGATGGATATGCGGGGAATGCGAATGCGCGGCATTTCCAGCGTCGGCGGCATTTTGTTTTACGGTCCACGGAAGAATTCGTGAATCGTTAGAGCGCGTGCGACCTCCTCGAGCGGATTCCGCTCCGCGGCAAAGCAGCCGCGTCATCCGCTAAATTTCCAGACCGTATTCCGTTGCCGACTGGCCCCGTGAAACGTATCCCGCACCCCCGAATTCCTTCTCTCGCGCGGTTATCGAATAGTGTTCGAGCTGGGGGCCGTCTGACCATGGACGGCCGCGACTACTGTGCGCTCGGACGGCCTACGATTTTTATTTCAACATTAGTTGTAGGGTTTAGTTCGCCGCTTTGATACTTCAGTTGCTGGTACATTTTCTTTCACATACTATATATGGGAGGGTTAGAATGTTTAAGCCATTGCCTTAAAACGTTTACTGCCTTAACACTAGAACTACCAAACCAGTCGAAATGACTGGTTTCAGATTTCTGGCTTTTAAATTATTAACATATGGGTACTGTTGCAGCAATTTATGATGACTTTCAATTAGACAGAATGGCAGTTATATATCTCTGTTTAAAGTCCGTTCAACCACTATCGTGTTCATAGTCTGTTTAACGTACGTATATTGTCTAAATGGCAACAAAACCTATCGGTAGTTCTAGTGTTAAGCGTTTACTGTGGATTACCAGTGAGAAACTTGCGATTCTGAATGCTACTTTTCGCATTTCGTTCTATCAACATTTTCGTCCGCTTATAGCGATATCCTTTTGTTACCCAAATTAATATACGCAAAGTATCCAACCATTTTACATAACCGTATTATTATTTCAACGCGTTTCGTTCTCTCCATCGGGACGGATGGAAAATGTGAGGTACGAAGTACACGGCACGATGCAAACATTAAACAGTCGTCAAGGAAAAGATACCCATGCGAATTGAGTGCTGGTACGAAACGTAATCGAAAATCCTTTACGGCGATTCGTCGTACAACGGCCGCAGTTATCGAGAAAGGGGTGGCTATCCTTCCCGTCCCTTCTCCGCGCATTCCGCAAGACCCCGACGTGGAAACCTTTCCAGGATATATCCTGCGTATACAGACGAGCGGGCACGTTCGATCGTTAACGGCCGACTAATGGAATGGAATTCGCATCCAGATTGCCGGTTCCATCTCTCGACCTTCGTCTCCGCCTCCGCACACGGAGAGTCGTTCCCTTTCGTTCTTTTTCTTCTATTTCCCTTGCGCTTTCCACCGAGGAAATCGTAAAATCGACACCGACGTTCGCGTTGTTTCCCTCGTGCACTCCCAGCCTCGCCAGACTTAATTCGATTTTTTTCTATTTTTTCACCCACCTCCAACCGGTTTTCCCCTTTTCTAACTCGACGTTCGTAGTCCCCAGCAATTTCATCTTTATTTCTTCTTTCACGTAGCGTACCGCTCCCTCCTCGTTGTCGATGCTTTCACAAGGCAGTAAGAGGGTTAGCTGCGTGCCTCTAATGCCGCGGCGGGTTCGAAGCGGAAATATCGACGGTCACGTAGACTATTCCCGTATTTTCCACGATATTGTCCGGGCGTGATAGAAGTCGGAAGTTTTTGCATCAGAGGAGATGTCGTTCCCGCGACGGAATTAGAGAATTCGAGTGGACGCTGCCAGATATAAACCGGCCGCGAACCGTTCGCTTGAGGAATGAATAAAACATTGCATTACCTTCCCGTAGCTACGATTTATTTAATCGAGATCGATAGCCTGGAATTTCTTATACGATATTTGACGAGTCACCAACAGTCTGGGATGTTTAGAAAATTGTAACCCTTTGCGCTCAGGAATTATTTCCAGGTTCTCCTCTACCAACCTGATAATTATAGAAGCACCTTGTCCGACAAAAATGACGAATATCTATTTTCGGTGAAAAAATGAATTAATTCATAAATTATCTGCGCGAGTGTATAATTCGATATCGAACCAAAAATCTGTCTAGCGCACTTGAAAAGTTTTCGGGTAACAAAATAGGCTCGTCGTATATTCACACGTACGCGTGGGGCATTTTTCACGACACAGGAAGCTCGACGTGGAAAACAGAGAGAAAGGGCGAGAAGGATGGAAGGAACGCTTTGCAACGAAGAGTTTTCTCTTGTGTAGACGCTCCAAGGGCCGCTTCTAATTATTCTTCTCTCGAGACACCCGCAGCGTACGCGGTGTTCTCGTTATTTTTTTTTATTTATAGCCAGAGAGCGACGGTTTGGAGCAGCGCGAAGCGGAAGGATAGAGAGAGTGGCACTGGGAGATGACTCGAGTGGAGAGCTGCGAGGAAGCAGAGACAGAGCGTTAGGTTCGCCGGGGCAGAGAAAAGAGAGGGAAGAGAGAGACTCAGGGCGTAGGTAAAGAGGAGAGGTATTTTTAGCCTGAACCGAGAGAGTCGGTCTTCTCGTTTTGCTCCCGTTTCTCTTCTACCTTCCCGTGTGCCAGCTGCGCACGAATCAACGATGAAAAGCAACAGAATCGGGGAAAAAATGACGCGCTCAGCGTTGCGCCTCGCTACGATGATATATTTACCTGATGTCACAGTTTCTCGTTTAATTACGTGATCGCCCGCGCCCCTTACCTGCGAAACATGTATCGCGATCCAACGAAATGTCCTTATTTTAACCGCCATGTTCACGGAGAACGTGGATAAATCCGTGTTAAGAAAATAGTAATCGAGTGCAAGTTGAAAGGGGAATTGGCCGACGGGGCATGGGCCGATTCTACTTAACGCGTATATGATTGCGAGCTTCTCTCGTCGCTTGGTTTCAGCTGAGAGTTTCGAACACGCGAGATCCGGAAAAACTTTTAAGCGCGTGACAAGAGGCGTGGGTGGCTACATCACAGCCAGACAATTTTTAGTTTTCCAAATTCCACACCGCTCTTCCTGTTTGCCCAACTGAGCGGATTCTGAGTATAAATTTTTTAGTACAAACCTCTTATTATCGCCAGGCGAACAGTCGGCAAGTGATCTTTTTACAAAACCCTCCATGGGCTACCGTGGCAATTCTGTCTTTTCCCTGTCGAAAGGCGCGATTCTTCGCGTATTTATAAACCCCGGCGCGAAAATGAAAAGGGTTATATATCTCTCTGTTCTTCTGTATCACGGTATTCACCGTTGTTCTTCCTTCTTTTCAGGCGAGCCCGCCGACCCGCGAATAAAAAGTCACGGCTTTCGCTACTTTCCCAAGGCGAGTGCTCGCGGACTCGTTTATTAGACCCCGCGGTTAATTAAAGCGAAACAGGTCCTTGGAATTGAAATTCCAGGTAATATGAATAGCAGCCCGGGAATATGAGGAGGGCAAGCACGTTCCTCTCGCCGTCGGCTCGTATCAAAGCGGTACATCTTTCCGGAGCGTCTAGCTGTTTCGTAATTGCGCGACGTCCACTTCTTCTGTTTCTGCCACTCTTCTTCTTATTCCTGGTTAACAAGCTTGCTTGATTTCTTTAATTGAGCAATCAACCAGCCGTCGATTTTTCTTCCCCTTTCCTTTTTCGAGGGCATTACTTCATGTCCGATATTTACCTTCTATTCCGTCGAATCGCTTAATAAAGTAATTATCTTCGTGCGTTAACCCTGCTACGTCCTTTGGGTCTTTTCCGATCCAACGCGTTTCTTTTTTCTCCAAGAACTTCAGATGTATCTGAAGTGGATGTTCACGCACCTGAGCGTTGTTCCAGTTCTTTTGGCAGGGAAAGACGTTATAAAAGATACAAAAATCTATTTCACAAAGACCCAAAGCGATACGAAGTCTGTGGCGGGTTTAAGATCGATCACGGATCACCGTAAATCTTTTGCTAAGCGAGTTGATCGTTCCAGTAAACGTCGCAATATTTTTAGCCGGATAATAAGCATCCCATCTGGTCGGTTCCATTCGTCTTAACGAGTCCACGCGAACGTCAGACGCATTAAGCTTCGCCCTTCTTGCAACGATCGGCACGCTTTGTGGTCGATTCATCTTTTTAGAGCATCTCGATCCGCGCCGTTTACCTCGATGCGTCATTTAGTCGTCTCGGATATAATAACGAGAAGTATTCCGCGGGGGCAAAGTGGCCGGTCGTGGTGTTTTATTCGAAGGCAGCCGGCCAAATGTATCGAGCCATTAATCCTTTTTCGGACCACGGGCCTCGCGATCTGCACGGCGGAATTGAAGAGCTCTGTGTTTTCCCGGCGGTGGAATTCGATCGCGAGTCGCGTTTCGCCTTTCCCTCTAAGAACGTCGCGCGAAATTGAAATTGAAATTTGTTTACGCGCCCGAGCCGCATCGATTCGCTTTGATTGCACGGTGTAAACACATTCGCCTCGTTGCTGACGATACACCGACGACGCACTGAATAATTTGCGGGGGGAACACTCGCTGCGACTCGAACGAGGTCGACGCATACATGCCCATTACGTTTCTAGTCGCGGCGTGGATGGAATTATTCCGAGCTTCGGTATTTATTATCTAAAGATAATCGAGAGTCAATTAGAATTCGATCGCGTTACTCGCAGTAGGGCATTAACGGCACGGTCTTTTGAACAATGGACGAACCGTGGCACAGGCCAGTCGTTGATCTCTCAAAGACCATCCGGAATCACGAGAGATCGTGAAATTCACTTGACCGGCCCACTAGGTCGGAGGTAAATGCAAGATGAAACGAGGTGCTGACCAGCACGAAAATCCCTCGAAGTCGATCAACGTGCCAGTTTAATTTACAGTACGATCAAACGGGAACGGGACAGTTTAATCTGAAATTCGTGACACTTTAGCGGGTCGAACAGCCCGCGAAACAAAACCACCCTGCCTCGCTTATTTCCCCCGAATATGAAGTTTCCCTCCACTGTCATTACCGTGAGCAGAGGCGAAGGACAAGCCGCAAAGAGTAAAGAGAGCCGCACGAGGGAGGTAGATAAATAAATAAAGAGAGAAACGCGCGCGCGCAGTCAGAGAGAAAGAGAGAGGGGGAAAGGGTGGTAGAGAAGAAGGCGAGTACGACGGAAAGCTTTCTGTAGCCGATGTACTACTCGCGTCTGAAAACCATCCCCGTGGGGCTTTTGTTGATTTAATAAACGCAAGCCCTCAAGCTCCTCGCTGCTTCGACTACGCATTGTCGTATCCTCGGTCACACCCCTCCGGTCGTTTCATCTCTTCCTCCAGCAGCCTCCTTTTTTTCCGCGACTTATTTACTCCCTTTTCTTTATACGCCCGTCCCGCCGCCTCTTTCCGCACAATTTATTTACCTCGCTTTCATTCTTCTTGCCCGTTCCATCCCGCCGCGGTTTCTCCACCTCCTTTGAATACTTTGCGAGAGGGTTGAGTTCGATTAGCTGTTAATGAACACGGACAAAGTCGGCAGATAATAATCAGTGACAAATCAAGTTTGATTTATTATACAGGTATCCGTGAAACGGATATATCCGCCTGTTCGACAGAACAGAATTAAATTAATGGAGTTTGAGCACACATCGGTAATGTTATTTTGATTAAATTTCTCCACTTTACTCGAGCCCCGGCCGTTAATTCTCCTTCCCGTTCTGGTGACCTTTCGAAAGTATCAACGAGACGCGAGTACCCGCTAGCCTGTTGGTATCCCGTGGAATGTGTAATTTCGTTCGGTGCCCCGTGATTTTATAGAATTTGCCGCGCTCCAAACGTGATCCCGAATCCGTTTGTGAATTTCTGGTACGCGCAGCGAAGTTCAAAGGTGGAAGAGCAACCGGTGTCAAGCGCTAATTTCCTGTGAAATTATTCAAATACCTTTTGCCGGACGGCTATTCGATGGTTCTCTCGTTCTGCTCCCTCGAGTCGTGCTCTGCTATTTTTGTTGCAACGTTCGCGTTGAAAACGTCTTCGGCTGCACGGTACAAATCAACTTTTGGATAATTTGACGCGTCGCGTCGTGCGGACAACTCGTTGAGATTTGTCGCGAGATATTTTATGCGAACTGCGATTACTCGCGTATCGCCGTGGAACAAAGTAGACTATGAGCGTCGATTTAACGGGGCGCGGATGGAATTTCGTACCGACGATTAACCGTGTTATCTGGTCGTGCGTGTTGGTATTGGTTCGTTTCGCTAGTATCGACGGGAAAGAGAGCTGGACAGCGCTAAAAATTTCTCCTGTGTTCCCACGGGCGCCGGCGTTTCGAACACGAACGTGCTGCAAAGTAATTTGCCAGAGAGAGAGAGAGAGAGAGAGAGAGAGAGAGAGAGAGAGAGCGAGAGTGGGAAAATAAAAATTACGTGTCAATGTTCGCATGGCGACGCCAATTATTGCAATTTGCCCCGACATTTCGCCTGGCAATCTCGGCAAATTGGAAAGCCAGATGTCAGTTGTCTATAGCGAGGTGTATATTTCTACATGTATACAAATTTCAATAAAATGACACTGGATCTACTTTCAATTTGCCACGGGTGAGTTAATTTCAATTGTCGAGAAATGTTGGTACGAGATCAAGGGCTAAAGTTGAAGGACGATTAGCCTGCAAAGGTCGGAGAGAAAAATGATAGAAGAAAATGTAACGATACTTGTCGGTCGCCTGTGATAACTCTATTCCCCTCTGAGCTCGTAGAAGGGGGATGAATCAGAGTTGCAGGGAACGCGAACAAACGCGAAAAGATGAGCATTGGGGAAGGATGTTAAGTGGCGAAACCAGTAGCGCGGGCGAGTAAACACGGAAGTGTATAATCCGCGGATCGATCGTGGTACTAGACGATTTTCAACATCCGAGTGAAAATGTTGACGGTGGGAGGGACAGACCTTCCCTCCCGCATTCCTTCGTTTCACACGGATTTCTCATATCGGATTTCGTCTAATCCTTCGAGCTCTTTACCTTGTCGCTTCTTCGTCGTACCCGGGCGAAACGTATCATTACAGCCCCGGCTAGAAGAGGCGAGATCGAAGCCAAGAGCGTCTGTGGCACACTTCTGCATAAACGTGTTCAGCTATTCGAAAGGTCGCGCGTGTTGGTTCGACCAGGACCAAGCAAGCAAACTAAGTTGCCCAACGGCAAATAGTCCCCGGGATCTTTGGCGTCGCCGCTAACAAGGATAAATCTGGACTTGCCACCGTTTGCCAAGGCTGCTCCCGCAGCTTTGGCCGAGGCTGGTTTCGCGATACAGGCTACATTATCCAGGATTTATTTTCGAAGTTGAACGCCCGGCTTTACCTGCCAACCGATACCGGGCTTAACGTGTACACGCTGTTCCTGATGGTGATGCTGCGCCGATCATTTCTTTCAACCAGCCGCCTCGTAAACGAGTCGTAAAATTAAAGTGGCACGGGTACGCGTAGACTCGTCCGTATACTTCATTACAGTTTTATTGCGTTCTAGCACAGAACCCTAAAACAGCATGGTACGTAGACTGTTTCCACGTTTCCAGCGAGAACGCTTACCTATTTGATCGCAGTCGTTCGCAGCGATGCTTCCCAACGAATTAGATGATTTTTCGAGTAACGTGGATAGTGAACGCGAGTCGTACTTCAACGAGACTTTGTTTAAAGTCCGAGACTTTCTCGGCCAAATTAACCCCACGGCTCCTCTTTCGGTGTATCTTAAAATTCCAAGTCAAACTGGGAGTTTTAATTGGAGGTCTTCCCCCCTGGAGCCACGAGTACACTGGCCGCGTGCTGGGAAATTGCGTGATTAACATCTTGTCGTGTGTCTCGAAGGGTACGAGGCTTCACGGGGTCGTTAACATTCTTCGAGTATTCCCCCGTGGAGAATTGACCGTGCTACGTTCACGCGTGTCCGTGTTGGGTTCATCGTTTCGCGATCAAAAGCCGCCTTCCACCCCTTGTGTGCTATAAACACTTTACGAACGAAGGTGTGAAAGAGCCCCGCTGTACGTCGGCGAACGTGGAAAACGATGTCTCTAGGGTGCACGGGAACCGAGCTTCTATTTTTTCCACCGCTTCATTGACCGACGTTCATCCGCCTTGATTGCAGGAGCTTCTGTGCTCCTCGTATACGTGCCTGTTACCCGGAGATTTTCGTCGATTGCGAGCCTTTCGCTTTGGGGATCGTGAAATTGCGTGGCAGAACTATCAAAGGACAAGGGCAATATTCTCTTTCGAACCTGGACGCGGCATTTTGCTGGTCGACAGCTCGAAGCGACTTTCAGAATTGAATATTCGATGATATTTCACGGTACAGAAGGAAGTAATTCGTATTTTTCTTAATATCGATTCAATAAATAAGTATATATTAATCCGCTTACTAGAAATGCACGTATATATTCTCTTTCGCCGGGAGATATTTCCTATTGGATACACTCGAATGCTTCGGCTCAGCCCCAGACCATTCAATTATCCCGCGGCCGAAGAAAATGTTCTTATTTATAGCGCGGAGACGGGGGATCCATAAACAGCGAGGAAAAAGTTTTCCCAGCCGCCATTATTCTCAAAGTGCAGGATTTTTCGTGGCCACGCGTTTCACTCCTCTTCCCGCCTCTTGCACGATTTCATGAATAAATTGCGAACGGCTGCGTGGAAACGGCGAGGCCAGGTGCGAGGAAACAAACCGGTAACATCAGAAAACAATCTTTCCCCGGCGGTTCTTTGTTAAACAACGTCTGAGAGAGGCTGGTAACCACGATAGATGGCGAGCGATCGGGGGTTGGAATAGGACGGGGGTTAAATTATGCAAAGTGCACCGATAACTGGGCTTCCTTCCCTTGGACTGCGGGCCTCCACTTAATATATTTCTTTTAAAACTTGCAAAGCCGAGCCACGCTTCTTACCTCCCCGGCCACTTTCACTTGCCAGGCTACGGGGCTTTCTGTAGTCTCGTTTGTTTCAAAAGCTGGCCGAGAACGCCGTCTCGAGACGGATTGTAGGGCGTAATAAGAAATAGAAGAGGAAAATGGAGAGAATGACCGAGGGGAGGAACAGATGGTACTTTCTTAGTCCAGCTCTAGACAGGGTTAAACCTACGGGGTAAACTGTGAGCAGTTAAAGCACGGGAAAGTCGGAAAAATTGCTCTGTGCAACGTCCACGCGTTTAGTCTACCTTGCTCCTTAAGCTCTTCTATCAATGGCCAAGAATTTTTCTATAAAGCCTGTCCATCTCAAAGGGAATAACCACGACAAAGTTCCCCCATTTTACAATGTACAATAGTATTTTCCCAACGTTACTGCCGAACGACATCACGATTGAGATATCTTCACGCGAATCACTGAAATATTCCCATCCAGCATAGATAAGAGCAATCGGGAAGTACGTAGTACGCCTCGCATTTACGAAGTCGTTGGAACTTTTCCACTACGTTTCCCAATGATCCCCCTCGCCGGTTAATTCCTGTTAATCGGATGCAACTGCACGGGGACAGTCCGCCGCGTATTCCCGATCACGGCGACATATTTTCGAAGGAGCTCGATAAAGCCGTGGGCCCTTTTTTTCTCTCCTGCAAGAGCAATTAAAAGTTTTCGCAGGTCGCCGTTGCGGGAGGGTGGCGGAGGCAAGACGAACGCCATCCCCTTCGTGCAGCAGCCGAGAAGATTGCCGGTTAATGTAGCGTTATAAAGCGGCCCGGGTTTCGCGGCTCGTGCAAGAATTTCTTCAGCCGCCTCCACCTCTTTTGCGTGCCTTTCCCGGGGAAGATTCACCTCGATTCTGGAACCGAAGGGTCGATCCTCGTGGCTGGAATAGTCTGTTTCGTGCGTGACTCGAATGTGGTCCACGCTATAGTACAACTTTCGGATGACAATAGATACCCTTGTCAAATTACCGTGGCGGCAGGGGCGAAGTGATAGCAGTATTATGCATACAGCGGAGGGTAATTATTACTACGTTTAGAGAACGAAGAATCACAAAGCTCGCGGTGGTTTCTCGAGCAGCTGGTTAAGGGGGGGGATTGTTTGCTTTGATTCGTTTTACAAGAACGTTCATAGAGTGTCTGTTGGTGGTCTTCGAGTTGTTGAACACTGTCTACACATTGTACCGTAGTAAAACGATGTTGTATAAATATACAGAGATTCTCGGGTGCGATCTCAACGCACGTAAGATCTGGCAATTATGGGCGTCGTTAGAAGTTTCTTGAAAATGAATATCGATTCTCACGGTTCGAGAGGATGGACGATTTAAGGAGGAAAGTCTCGAAGCTAGAAAAGTTTAATGCGCGATTCCCGTGGCGTGGCCTGCACGTGAACTTGAAATTCGCGGCGCGAGACATAGATTGTTCCCTAAGATGGGATCGGCCGAGCATTTGCATAAGAATTGGACGACCAGCAGACATTTTAGTTTGCCAAAGAAGAGGTTCAATCACTGTCGAGTCGGACGGGGATCGTGGCGAAATTAAAATTGAACCCTCGTGATTTCGCTCATTTAACGATTGCTGTATCAATCACGCAGCCGAACGAACAAATTACACTCGGCAATCAAATTGAAGGATTCGAACCGCTATAATTTTGTGGGGAAAAAATCGCACAATTATCTACCTGGGCTTATTTGGGAGGGCGAAGCCTCTGCCTTTGAATCCCCAAAATGTCTGACCGCGGTTCGTAGAAGTGTTCCTTTCGAAAGAATTATTATTCTTCCCGTTGCAACTTTGCCACCCGCGACAAATAATTCAGCCAAGGCCGCTCGAAAATCTGACTTCAATTCATGAAGGATGGGCGGTTTCACTCAGTGACAGGGAAATTACTTAAGCTTCCAAGCATCTTCCTCTCCGAATGTCCGAGTCCCTTGGACTGTCACTGAAATTTCCATGAAAATATTATCGCAGCTTGCGCCGAGCTACATAAATTATAGCGCATCTGGCACGTTTCTCAGTTAGCAGCGAGAGGGACGTCCGGCGTAGGCATTTCCGCCGAGGTCAGGTCGGACAGCACCAGAAACTGTTATCCAGAGCATGGACCATTAGTCGAAATCGCCAGTCGTCCAATTCCCCTTGAATAACTACGAGCATTTGAATGCAGGAAACAAAGGGCGACTATTTCGATGTTTTCGAGTTAATTGTCACCTGAGACCTCCTCGTTAGCCTTCCGTTTCTTCCCCCTTTTCGCATTCTCATGCTTGTCGTCTGTTTCGGCGAGAAAAGAACAAAAGCGAGGAGAATTTAACTGTCGCGGAAACGCGTGGAATTTAAAATTGGATAATAGAAATTCTTTCCCCTGTTTAATACTCTGTTAGGGAAGGAAGGATTTCGGTGGAGTTCGCAACTCGTCCGGGCACGATAATTCTGAACCCCTGGCTTTTTATGGTGTTCCGTTTTAGTATGCGGGCCAAAAAGCGGCGATAAAATTTCTGGCTGAAAATTTATTCAGGAAACTGTCTCGCAGCTTCCGTGAGCGCAGAATTATCGAAAGTTTCGCGCCATGAAACGTCGAAGTTTTCCATTGTTCGTTCTTCGTCCCCGCGCCGAAACGATTTTCCAGGGCAACCGTGATCTCTAATCGGTTCGATTTCGAAAACACACTCAGCCCCTGGCACCGAGTGCACCCTTTAAATAAATTAGAAACTTCCAGCCACCGGATCGATGTATTTTTACGGTGAATCCCTGCCCGATATTGGACTTTTATTCGCTTGCTTTCACCTCGACTTACCAGTACCGTTGGAACGATCGTTAAGTTGACGAAGGACTAAGTAAAGAATAGAGGAAAAATTCAGTGAATCGTGTCGTTGAATTTTATGTCAGCCCCGAGTGGCGGCAAGTGGAACAGCGAAGTCGAGAGGGCTGCGTTTGATCGAGGAAATGTCCGAATTGCTTTGCCACTTGCACCGGCATCGATTCCCCCTCGAAAGTTTTAAAGGGGGCTCGTCAATTATGCGAAATTCGATGTTCATTTCGGGATTTCCCGTGTTCGTTGACTTTTCAATGAATATCTTGTTTTACATACAAATATCGTGGTAATGGCGTTAATACAAATTTTATTGGGACATAAATGATTCAACCAGCGTACCTCTGGAAGTGTGACGATAAATTTCTATTGAAATAGAAGCACGGTGTAAGTTGACTCGTAAACTGGTTACGTATTAATCGTCCGCGTAAATTACAGGTCTAATTTAATTAAATTTGGGGCGTGTAATTGCGAAGCCGAAAATGTTTAATTTTCAACAAAATCGATGACGCGCCGCCGCAGCGAATAAACGTTCGAATGCAAATTGCCCTCCTCCCCCTCCGACTGGGATTATCGTAAGAAACATAGCTCGTTCGGCATTGCCTGTTACAATTTACAGACTTAAGCTCTCGCGCGTGTGCGGTTTTTAAAGGTGTTTGGTTGATATTTCGGATAATTCGTAGAATACATAGGTGCATGCAATAATAATTAGTACAGTTCGATACGCGATCACGTCTATGCAGAAATTCAGAATGATAAATTAACATTAACAATCTATCTAATCTAATTCCTATATTATCGTTGGAGAAAAAATTCGATTGAATTGTTATAAAAAAAATTAGCCTTCATGTTTTCAAGGAATATAACCACGTACATATCTCTCCTTTCCTTAAAAATATTCCATTCTCGTAAGCCGCCTTTGTAAAGCTTTTGTAAGGCTTCAACCCCTTGAATTCCAAAGGGCACGTAGCCTCCGCATAGAGCAAAGCGTGCTATTGACAGTTCACGTTCAAAGGGCGTGGATGGAACTTTGAAGGGGGCGACTTCGGTCCTAAAAAGCGCAGGGATTCATCTCATTCGACGGTGTAAATAATAGAAGGGTCGGAACCCTTTACGTCGGGGTTGTTTTTAGCGGGATTCGTTACCAGCTACTTTGGAAAACTTGCGTGGAAGCTTGAGGGACAAACTATGTCATCAAGGATGTAGATTAGAGGGCGGTGGTGGATCTCATACGGTGGTGCGTCGAGTGGGTCGCTCCTCGAGGGTTGCAGCTGTGACGTTTCCCTTTCTCTCTCCCCCCTCTCTATTTCTCTATCTCTCCCTCTCTCTGAACTATGGAACTCCGTCGGCACGGTGGAGTGTGCCGTTAGAGAGGCTGTAATAATAGCGATGAATTGTTGATAACGCCGTGCTACTCTATATTTATGTACAGAGTCAACCTAGCATCCCTCGCGAATTTCTCCTCTCATCACGGTCATGCGACCCTGTATCACCACCCCCTACAGAACGCAGCGCCGTTGACGATGCTTCCCCGCCTGTGAAATATGCAACGAACGATGCTGTCATTGCGACGAGTTCACCCTCGAAATGTGTATATCGATGCCCCGTGGCGCAACCCCGCAAGGGTTTCTCGTAAGGGCGAATTTTCGATGCATAGGCTTAATTATCAACCCTTAATCAGCTTCCTAATTATCACCCACTCTCTATTGATTTCCAGTGCGGTGCGCGAAGTTGCAGGCATTGTCGGTTGTGCTACACACTGTAACACAGTTTTGAAACAAACAACGAAACACAATAGAAAGCCTACAGGTACGTCGTAACGCGAGACATAACTATTAACGTTAATAATAGAAGTAATAATGACAAATTCCTGCTCGCACTCTAGATTTATCTCGTACACCGCGAGTTAATTGATATTGGTGTCGTGTTGGAAAGGTTTATACGAATTCTACTGCTGAACCCGCGTCCTCCCAGAAGACTTATAGACCATATATAGCCGGTTGTATTTTATCGTCCCCGAATTAGAAGAAACATCCGCAGTATTATGAGACAGATGGGGGTGGGGGGCGCGGTAAATATGCGGCACATGTTTCATATCGGAATTCCACAGGGAAGTCTAGCATCCGGACATGCCACTCTCTGTTTTATGCCTGGAGAGTCCATGGCAAGGTAAATAGAGAGGGGCAGACGCAGGCCAGAATTCGATATCATAATCACAATAACAAACCCCCAAAGGTATTCCCTTTATTCGCGGACGATTCCACCCCCTTCGAAGGGCACTATAGCTCGTCCCCGCCGAGTTGCAACGGGAATCATAGTCGAGTTTAAACAGCGATCATCCTAGGCGCACGTGAAACTGTCGCGCAGAATATTTCAGCCCGTCAGTTGAGAATTTCCACGGTGTCTAAGTAGCTTAAGTCGCGACGCTAAGTGAGCCCAGGCCTCTCCGTTCTCCCATTTGTTGCTTCCTTGGCCTCGTTGTCTTTGATGGATACGGAACGTTGTATTATAGTATGATATAATTGATCGCAGTATCGCTAAAAGCACCATCGTGTCTGCTCCATTAGCAATATCAGTTTTATTCGCTGCAAGTGGAACAAGTTAGGATTTACGTTGAGTTTGTCGAATTCTTTTGAGCTTTATCATTGAATTCAGATTCGTCGCTGGTCGAATTATCATCGAAATAAGAACGTCCTCGCTGTTTTAAGGCTTGAAACCCGTTACCAGTCATTCTTGCTAATGATTTTTGACGGTGTATACCTGTTGCTTCTCTTCGAAGCTTCGCTGGCGAGAGCCAACCATTTCGAGTACCATCATCGGCTCGGCTTTAATACTTTTTTTCTCAAATTTTTTTTTTACTACTTCTATGTTCCTACTTGTGCGGCTGTAATGTACGGTAATCCGAGTCGCAACGATTCGAGGGTTGTTTAATATGAAATATAACGCAGAGCTGGTTGAAGCGGTTCGAACGATATAACCCACCCAAATTGGTTAAGGATCCCACAAACGGCCACCGTCAATACTTATGCTAAATAACCCCAGAGAACTTTCGTGGCTTTCATTTAAAAAAATGTTTTCAACTTTTGGCGACCTCAAATTCGTTCCCCGGGCCGCCGTATTTTATTCAGTATCATTCCGGCCCTCAAGCACAAAATTTCACTGAAAGTAGAATTTCCATTTCTCGTAAACCTCCGCTGTTAATTAAAAAGGTATATAATTTAACGCGCACGAGATGCGGCATCGCGACGCGGAATCAACTGCGAGCAAAACTCGTAGTATCGAGTATCTACTCTGATTCGCGCGAGTAAATCGGCTTACGCGGCATTCGTACTCTTCCACGTCGACATCGTCGTCGTCGTCGTCGTCGTCGTCGTCGTCGCCGTCGCGTCGCTTTCGTCGTCGTTTCGATGGATAATGCGAACGGTACACAACGTCAGCGAGATGAGTTCCAAAGGTAGTTAATGCACCAGTAACCCTTTAAAGGTTCCAGTGCCCCTTCTCTCAGGTAGCTGTTTCTTGTATATCTTGCTCAAAAGCTTTCCTCTCGAAACGAGATCTTCGATGGAGCTCTTCCAATTATGATGGATACATAGCTCGGTCTTGGGACGATGCTTGCCACGTCTTTGACGATCCCTTTTCCAGTTTGCCAATTAAACGCCCCGCCAGCTCTCTCGTCTCAGTTCTCCTTTTCGTATTTTTAACACCGAACCCATAGTCGCGCGAAAGACGCATTCTTTGAAGGTTTCTTTAATCTGCTACGCTTTAAGCGCTTTGAAAAATTTTCCAGAAATAATTAGACGTTCTCGCGTTTCGAGGCAACGGAACGCGTACCTGTGTCTGAGTGCACCGTCGCAGGATTAATTGCCCTGCGCTTACTTCCTTTTACTTCGTATTTCCAACAGTTTTTACGAATCCTTCGGGACAGCTTAATCGCAAGCCACGGGGGGGGGTATGACTAATTCAGAGATAAGTGGGAATGTAGGTCGATCTCCTGCTCGGCAGGAAGATTATTTCACGAGGGTGTTAGGAAGACGAGATATCTTATCCCGTTGCTCCTTCAGGATATCTGCCGTTGCGAAATCTTGAAATGTTCCCACAGCCAGCTCGCTCGGAATTTGAAACACCGACTACGGCAGAAATATGCGCGTGTATGGAAGGGTCTGCCCTCTTCTTTCGCAAATTTCACTCAATTACCATTCACCGTTTATCCGCGTGGCGTGATTACTTGAAAGGACCGAAGTCACCAGTGCTTAGGAAAACTTAGCCGGCTGGTTTTCAGATCGCGAGCACTCGCGACCTCTCGTTGCTCGCTCTCTCAGTTTCACCCTCTCGAGCAACTGCGATGACGTTCGCGCAGCCACCGGGCTGCGCAAGGGGGAATCATAATAAATAACCAGGCGAGAACGACCGTCGGTCGTTTATCGGGGTAGTTGTCTAATAAAACGGGGAAACTGCATTCAGTGCGGCGACGAGCGAAGCCAAACGCATCATTGCCGGGGCGATTCGGTGGAAATTTTGGCCACGTTGCCGACGAGTAGCGTGCAGCGAATTCACAGCCGCACTCTTGTATAATTTCCCGTCGATCTGTTGATTGGCGAGTTTACGCCACCGTTTCGTAAAGTTCGGACGCCCGTGAAACGGCGCCGGGTTTCGGTGACCTGCCCGAAGAAATTACCGCCTGCGAAATACCCCGGTCGTGAAAGGAAGAGCTGTCATTTATGTCGAGCGCGAACTTCTACGCTTCGGGTTTATCGCGGGAAATGTTCGTGGGGAAAGACGCGATGGAATTTTTACGAGATAAGTGTGTATCGAAAGGATCGTCCAGAGTAATGAGACTAAACGAAGCCTTCGAACCTAACGGCGCCTCGTTATTTCGCCTACCGGGCCGGTTAATCGTCCCAGAAGTGCCGGGGGTAATCTGACAGTCTAATGTCGAGGCTAATCCAAAATTATCCGTAGTCGCCTAGCTAGCATATAGGGGCGACTATTCGAGTAGAGTGTCAACATCGAACTACCTAGGGATCAGGGGCCGAAGAAGCATGCGTGGCACGCCAGATGTAGAGGGTACCAAGGCGTCCCAAAGTGTCGTTAAGAAAGTCGTTAGCCGGTTGGAATAGGTGAGCGGAATCTGGAAATTTTAATTCGACTAGTTTGCGGAACAAATGGACCACGAAGGGGCTGGTCCAGAACGGCGAAGGGAGTGGAAATCATTCGGGAACAGAGATACGTTTAAAAAGAATGTCCAAGAGGAGCTGTGATATACGGGGAGGTGGATTGGTAATTCCACCCTCCAGGAATGATGAACAAATAGTCCGGTCTCTAACGATGCTCCATTCTCTGGTTCCCATAACCTTTGCTGTCGCATAACGACGCGTTGTTCTCTCGGTTACGAGGCACTAGCGAAGTTGTTATATCCAGGACACCGTGGTGTCCGTCGCTTCCCCTATCGCCCGCTATTATCCACCGCGTAGCCACCAATGTCCAGGGTAACGACTCCAGTATCAGCCTCTGCGGCTGCATAATGTCTCCGCGATACGGAGCAAAGTTCAGCATTAAGGAAAATTCCCCTGCCGCGTCCCGGCAATTTCTCCTCCCTATACCTTTTCCCCGAACAAATTCGCGTACAAGATTTAACGGCAGCCGGAGCTGACTTTGAGACCTTTGCCCTGAAACGAACGATCCCAGGGATTCGGGACAACCGTGCAATTATCCAACCGCGACCATCTGCTTCTGCGAAGGATCCGCGAGACATCGCACCGACTGGGCGACCTATAGAATCTCTGGGTGAATGATAAATCAGCTGTGCAAGAATCGCGGCAATTTCCAAACGAGCCAAGTTCAACGAGACACACGGTCGCCGGCCACAAGCTTGCGGGTGAAGCGAGCATGTAGCTTGCAGCGTAGAGGCGGCGCGCATACGGGCGCACCGTTGATGCAAAGTTACGAGGAGGAAGCAGCTAGGGCCGCACAGATGTGCGGGCAGAATTAATACACAGACACAGAGGTAGCCAGGGCTGCGCATAGTTGGCTGCGTGCAGATATGGTTATGGCGCGTGCGGTTCGAAATTGGTTACATGCATCAGGGGTTGCAACACCGCTCGCGACCTGGCGCCTTCCATTCTCCGCACGTTTCTCTGTCCGACGCACTGCAGCCTGATGATAATGCTGCCCTTCCTTGCCGGTATCGATTAAGCATTATCTCTTAACTATAACGCCGCTGGAAGCCCACGTTTCCCGTTCGCCTCTGACGCCGCTGTGCCACGAATCCCCCTTTTCGCTGGAAACCTAGACGTCCCGTGAGACTGTCGGGCGGATTCCGGTTTCGAGAGGAGGCATCCGATTCGTGACGACTGCTCGTTGCTGCGCCCTGGACGTTCGGTTTAATACACCCTGTTGTTCCAACGTCGGGAGAATCATTAACCCCTTCACTGTTCCGATTCGTTGTTAAAATATCTTCGCATATAGCACGGATGAAATCTGATTTTCGTGAAACACCGTGAAGTATAGTTGAGTCTCGTTTCTGAAGAGAATCTTCACCGCCGGCGTGTACCTTGCCACGCGTTGCGTGTAGAATCACGAAGATCGTGGGTGGTCTCACGAGTTCAAGAGATTACGCGGCAAAGAAACTTCCAGTCGGCGAGTCTCGTGTCGCCGAGGCACGTCTTGCCCTGGAACTTCGAATTTCCAAGTCGGCGAACAGTCAGTGTCCTCTGCCGTTTTCCCACTGGTCCGCAGATCTTATCGTCTTCGTCGTTGCCGTGCTCGTCGCTGTGCTCAGTGGGTCGAGTATACGGTTAAGAGGGCCTCGTTTATGTATAATAAGCTCTGGTTAGGTATCTACGTCTCTTCTAGACTTCACTTAAGTAGGACTCGCCCCTTTCCCTCCTCCTCTCTTCGGATAGATGAAGACCCGGGAAGTGATAGAGAGAAGAACCTCGGAGATCTGGCTGAGGAGACCCTTTAGCGAATAGACCATAAGCGCGAGCACTCGGTAGGAATAATTTTAGCTTCCGGTAACATCGGCGCTGTGAAACGCGATGCTGATATATTAGACAAATCCTTCTATCTTTTTCTTTTCGTTTGTGAATAATATTCAGTTAATGTCTTCCTAAAGAAAGTAGAATTTGAAAAGTGCACGATGGGGTTACTCGTGGTCCCGAATGAAAAACGTGCCGCTCGTGGGATTAGAATTTGCCCAATCCCAATGGAAACTGTCCCAGAAGGATTTCGAATTCCGCTCAGCTCCATAATCGGCAGCTCTGGAAATAGCAACTTCCGATTCGCCCTTGCCGTTACATCCGACGAAAATCTACCGCCGCCTTTCTCGCCGCCATATTTTTTTCCCTCCCGGGCGAATCTCGCGGTTCTAGCTCAGAGTTCTCTAGCCTACGCCCGCTGAATATTCCCCGAGGACGTCAATAACACCTTCATGGTGTTTTCATGCGTCATAAAAATGCGCAAGCTTTTCCCACCCGCCGTGCCCCGTTCCACGCAGATTTCATAATTCAACGCTACGGCTGCGATCGAAGGGTCGAGCTCGTTTATTTTTTTATCGCGTTCGATTACCCTCCACCCTTCTTTCTCTGTTTCGCTTTTACAATGCTCCGCGTTCTCTCGTGCCCGTTCGTTGAATTATTAATTCGATCACGGCAGTGTCAAGGTTACCACACTCGCTCCTATATTTCTGCGCTGATCAATGGGCTTAGCCCGGCATGCTGCGTAACATCGAACCTTGAGCATCCCATTGGAATTAGGATATACCAGAGCTTCGGTGTGTCAGAATACCAGCATCTTAATTTTATCGAGGCTAGTACGAGGTAACCAGTAATTCTTAGGAAGAAATTTAAAGCTATACATCGATCAGACAAAGCTTCTTGATCGCAGAGACGCGTAAACCTTGTAAACATAGGAGAGCTTTCGTATTAGTTGTCTAAGTAAGCTTGGATCTTTCGGGTGAAAGTACGTACATGAAAATATCAGGCCAACGATAGCCAGGAGCGTGGACAAATAGTGTAGGGAACGGCCTCGAATTGCGTTGGTAGTAGTTCGGAAGCTTTCAAGGATCTCCCTGTCGATTACGTTCCTCGCTGGCCGAATGTCTATCGATCCTTTGAGTGAAAATTCTGATGCTGACACGGCCGGAATTCATTGTCGCGGAACGGGGAAAATTGTTCTTGTCATTTGCTAAAACGGCGAACAGAAAGGGCCATTAAATTGATATAATTATCTCGAGACCTGTATCTATAAATGAATACTCTTCTGGAAGAACAGGCAGCGATACGACGAGCCGCACCGTTCAACTATTAAAACGGCCGCCGTTCAATTATCGGTAGAGCAGTAAAGTGATTTTAATAAACCCTGTCCAAATAATTGGTTAAACGAACTGACAGGAGTATACGTCGCTTTAAATATAAATCGCGGCGGACGATATTGCGTAAGTACAAAGAAAACAGAGCGGACCGAGACGGAAATAAAGCAGAAACAACGGGTCGAATACGGGCACGCGGTATCGGGGGAAATATCCTGTGATCGGAGCTACATATATTGGCGAGAAATGCCGTTATGAATTTTATGCTTATCGATCCGCAGGATATTGCTAATAAAAGGTACTCGTACTACACCCTGCATCCTGCTTCTCCATCTGCTCCCCGGCTGTTGCTTCCGCGTTGTACCATACAAATATTCCGTGGCGCGTTCGGCGATTAAATCTGCTTCTTTTAACAGATTCTCAGTGATAACAAATCTATCTGCGTACTTGAAATTGTTAAATTCGCTTGAGCTCACGCTTTCTCTATTATACAGTGCGCTGCAGATCTCATAATCAAAGGGATGACATTAGAAATTGTTCGGAGCGAAGAGAAGAAATGACCAATTTATTTTCGGCACTCTTAATGCACTCGAAATCCTTGCAAAACAAAATTCGTTTCTCCCCCCGATGAGACTCAGCGACTATGTTCACTCTTGAGAAACTTGCCAGGCTAAGATTCGTGTCTTAACTAACTCGGTGGCACAGTGTTCGAGAAAACAGGACTGTTAAAACAAGAACACCAGCCGCAAAGTGACGGTCCTGGAACGATGCTCTCTCGGTCGCGGCGTGTGTACACGTCCTGTTCCGGGTTTCTGTGCATCCTGCCCCTCTACTCTTCCGCTTTTTTTTCCCGCTTCGCCTTATTCCGTCCGGGGCATAATGGAAGTTCCAACTAGAACAGCCGGAGTTCGACCTCACGCTGTGGTAAAGCGCGAGATTTCATTCCCTCCGGCATCGGAAGGAGAACGAAAATCGAAAAAGGGAACAGCCACGGACGTTTCTATAGCGAAGGAACAGTCCAACCACTTTCATCCTCTTTCTCTTTCCACTTTTTGATCAGTCGCGTCGACTATTTTATTTTATAATCACTTCGCGGAAAGTGTATCGAAAACGAGATTCGGCCGGGAAGGGGATTGATTCAATCTCCACTTATCCTTTAATCCACCCTGCAACAGGATCCACTCGGAAAGCCACCCTTGATCCGACAGGGAAACGATTCCTTGACACAATTACCGCGGGGTAGATTCTTTCTCGGCCGTCGCAATCATTTCTAATCCTTTCTGCCCGCCTTTCTCTCCTAACAATCAGAAACCAATCTGTCCCGCATCCAAACAGTTTTCTACCACCGCCCCCCGAATTCCTCGGTCTTCATGCAAAACCCCCAAAGAGATCACTATCGGGACAAACGAAATTTACAGCCGCACGATAACCGGGTTCCGATGACTCTCCTCGCAGCAGTAAAAAAAAAGCTCGTTGCTTCAAAGCGGACAGAGGCAGCCAGTCCCCGTTGAAATGCAAATGTATGTTGAGTAATGCAATTCTCGTGGTTACGTAAGGTGTCCAGGGAACGTGGGTGCCGCAAGAATTCCGTGAAAATAATCCCGGAACGCTGTATAAATAGAGCCGGCCCGTTCCATAACGAAATTTTCAATTACGCGTTTGAAGAACTCCAGCGGGTTCTGATTTTGTTCTATTTCGCGCCACCACCCCTGTGTTTCTCGTCTTCTCTTTCTTTCTTCCCCTCTTTCTTCCCCTCTTTCTTCCATTCTTTCCGTCTCTCTCCTTCATCTCTCCTCTCCCCATTATTCCACCACTTTTCAGAATTCGTTCTTCTCTCGCCTCGTACCTAGTTGGCCCCGTATTTTTTCCCCCCACCCCCACCCCCTCCTCGCCGCCGTAGCTTTCACGAACTGCATATAAAATATGCACGGCACCCAGACTTCAGCTAGCAGCGTCTAGGGGCGCCAAATTGGATTTAGCCCGAAAATAGCCGTGGGCTGTTTTTTTTTTAATCTGCACCCTCCTAGTCCTCTGAGGATTCTTTTTCCTACCCTGGTCGCGACGATGCGCGTACACCCGCGAACAGGGTGCGTGTATTTCCTGTGCCCTGCAACACCCCTCTAGGTGCTTGTTAGACGAAACGTGCGACGAAGGAAACGTCGCGTCGCAACGGTTCGAAATTGTTACGTTCGACGATCTCCGGCAGAATAAAAGGGTGAATAAAAAGAATTGAATCACCTCCCGATTGGAAATATTTTTACGCGTTTTCTTCGACGATGTTTGATTTGCCGGTCGTGAAACTGTTTCGGGAGTTGGCCGGCCGATCGAATATTTTACGTCGGAAAGATGTCGCACGTTACAACGTAAATGCAATTTCACACGGCCGGACGCAGAGAGCCTCGAGTGACGAAAGTTTTTAACAGGATCACCGTAATGCCGTGGAGAAAAATTCGAAACAGACACTCTCGGAACGGATCGCCTGCAAGCTGCCTGCAGATCGTTTTTAATCCGTTTTTTTTTGTTTTCGTAGTACCTACCCGTTTGTTACCCGATGGTTTCATGTTTTTTCTTCTTCTTTCTGTCCTCTTCTGCGACCGTCGACTTACGTTTTGTTTCGCGGGAATATTTCTGCGGGCGATGCGGAATTTTTAAAAATAACGCAAGCTCGAGGACACGCCCTGCCATCCTTCCCCGCTCGTTTGCACGCCTCTCGAATATATTACGACACCGGGATGAAAAACAGCTGGCCCTTTCACGAACGGTTTACCGTCGTCATACGGAAAATCGACGGGAACGGTCGAATAAATTCGTCTGAAACACCGTTGCGCCCTGGCAGTATATTTTGGCGAATTTTTTCAGCGACACTGTTTGACGCAAACTGTCTACGAAATGATTACGGAAAGTTTCAAGCGGGGCGGAAATATTTTTTTACTGCCCACGGCTCTGTTCATCCGCTTTGCATTGATACTGTGTACAACGGCGCTCGAGGCGGAGAGAGAAATTGAAATTAGGATGGACGAGGAGAGACCTTATCCAACAGTATTTTACCTTCCTTAAAATTAGTCAATCGTGGGGTTCGATGGGGACAAAAAAGGTTCTGGATCATTATAATTCTGCGTTTCAGGCGAGAGTTACTCGAAACACCCTTCGTGTTTGCGACGAAATCGAAAGGAAAATGGCGAGGCAAACTTGCTCCCCGAGTTTACCCTTAACCGACCCTTTTCCTAACGCAAACTATACTTCAGGAATACCCACTCTTTCCCGCCAGACCAAACTCGTCCTTCCACGCGAGATTGTATTCATGAATGTCCAAAGTGTGACGCAGCCAGACTGCACCAATAGTGTCCCTTTGGTTAAACTTGAATAGCAATCATTTCCCCTACTTGGCCCTTTAATTCTCCTTCCCCGAGTACACCATCGTAGTTTGAACTTTCAGAAAAATATCGGTTGCAGAGAAGTGGGACGTCAGGGAGCGAAGAGGGAGAATAAATTTGAATGCGGAGCGTGCTGGCGGGCAGCCGGGGTCGTGGCGTAATCGAATGATATTCAAATTTAAATGGTCGGTGCAATAAAGTGTTTAAGAATTTAAAACTTTATTTGACTTCCAAAGTGACTTCCCGCCATCTCCGCAACATCCCCCGTCTTGCCAGCTGACCCAAGGACCAAGAGTTCGTAGTTAATTTCGCATTTCGTCGCTTTTACCACCTTCCAACCGTTCCTAGCCCAGACTCTCCTCCTTCTTCTTCTTCCTCCGCTAACTCCCATGAGCGTTAATGGGTCCACCAGGCGGAAATGTCGAGTTTGTTCTTGCCAGTATCGCGTTATTTCCTCGCCTCTTCCAGACACCACCCCTTCATCTAACCCGCGCATGCTTTGATGACCGTTATTCCGTCTGGGATTTTGCTGGGAAATTTGTTAGCCACGTTTTCTGCTTAATTACGGCGACTGTTAATGGAATATGCTTAATGGAATACCCGTTGAAATCTTTCCCGTGGGAAAATTATTTAGACAGCTGGGTTCAGATTTGCTGGTGATTATTTAATCCCATTAAAATATCGGGAGACACGTGTCACCATTCTATTCGCATCTGTCCAATTGTCCCATAAAAAAAAATGATTTCCCCACTGCCTGAAGTATGGCCCCACAGCCGACAAGAAACTTTCACGAAGACACGGAGCCTATCAGCGAAATTCTGCCGCGCGGAATAGAGTTTGACACGTTCGTGGACGACGTCGTCCGGGCGTAACGATATATAGGCGCAAATAAAATTATTCCTTATTACGTTATTTCTACCCCGGCCCTGCTATCACGGTTGCGTCCGCCCCGGGGGTGAAAAATCTTCGCGAGCACGTTGATTGGCTGCGAGTGCAGCCGTCTCCCTTTTACTTATCTCACCCCGCCGCCTTTGGCCGCTGTCTGAACGGTTTCTTCTCCTCCGCGATCCTCGCGGAAATATTGCCGCGTGCTCAACGAGGGCACGAACGTACACTTGGAATTTCACCGATGTTCCACCGTCCGCGTTTCTTCCTCTTCCGTTTCTCCTTTCCCTCCATCTATTCACTTTTCTTTTTGCCCTTTATTCCATACCGAAATTCTGTAAAACCTCGTCGCTCGTTATCGTAACGGATACCTCGATTACGCCTTGGACCGCGGGAAACGAGGGAATTTAATTTCGCGGCTTGATTGGATCATCCTTTAAAAACGTGCCTCTCGAAAAGACCGCCCTCGGCTTTCTTCTCGAGACAACTCGTCGCCGATCCTTTTTTCCGCGGATTTCGTTTCGCCCCCGGCCTGTTTTACCGTCTATCCGGTCATTTCTGTTTCGTTCCGCAACAAAAAAAGAAGAAAAGCGCTGCTCAGAGAGCCTGAAGCGGGAGTCGCGATGGCCCAGGAGGCACTGGTAGCAATCTCGCGCTGAAGGTTCAAATAAAAAGCATCGGGAAAAAGGCAAACGAGTAGGTAGCGCCCTATTACCGACTCGAGACAACTTTGCCCGATCGAAGGAGGCTGTCCTGGAATGGGGATGACTCTAGGTGAAGCAGGACGAAACGAGATCAGAGAACGGGACGCCGCGGTGCATCTCGGAATCCCGCAGGAAGCGAAGCACCGAGTCCGCCGTTTAATTTCACTTCCTTATCTCGGACTCCGTATAATCTGACGGCCGGTGCAATTTTCCAAAGATCCTGCAGATACCCCGCTGCTCTGTTTCGTTCGTGGGCGCGACGGGAAGCTCGCGTCGAACCCTGAAATGTAAAATGAAGACGCCCTGGGACACCTTTGCCGAGCTAATGCTGGCAAAATGGCACCCGGATTCATGTTTATGTAAGACGCTTCTGTTATCTGCCCTTATGGAATATCGTCGCGTTTCTTAGACTCTGCCGGGGAAAACGTATGAATGTTACGTGGCGGCGGGAAGCGAACTAGGGATAGCGAGTGTTGTTAGTGACACCTTTGTTGCATTGTCGAATAAAAGGAAGCAAAATACGCGGGAGCGAAATGTGAATTGAAGCTAGAATACGGCGGAGATAAAAATGAAATGAATGGTATAATAAAGAGACTGCACGGCGGCGGTGGTATTCAATCTCCCACTGTACGTTAAATAACACCGGGTTTCATAGAAGGGGAAATAATTTGATTATTTTAATTAAGAAGGGTGGAACTTTGAACTGCCACTTTCTTTGACGGGCATAAAATTCCATCTACGCACAGTCTCGTAAGCTTTCAGGCTGCGAAACATCTCGCCGAATACGGTGGCTGGAAGCGTGACTTAAAAACCAAGAGATAAATTGAAATTCCCGGATAGGACGGGGGTTGGAGTTTCCATTTGCTCCGAGGCGTAGAACCCGGTCGAAAAACCAGCCGGGGAAAGTCGAAGGATGGAACGAAAAGAGGTTCGCCGCATCTGTTGAAACGTCGAAGATGTAGGAAATGCCTTTGCTCGTGGCGCGGGGCACGCGGCGTACTACGCAATCGGTTTCAGGGGTGAGAACGAACGGCGCAGTAATGGCGGACTGATCGAACGGACGGGTTCAATTTTCGAAGTGGCTGGATCTAAAGAAACAGACTTGGAAAAGGAAAGTACAGTACTATCGAGTGTCGAAATTTTCGTGAAACTATTTTAATCCTCCTGCCGTATAATCGAGGAACTAGAACACCCCATTCCTTTGCATCGACGTTTCAAATTATTCAAAATGTCTCTCTTCCCCTCTTTCCCTTCTTTAACATGTTGAGGTAGACGAAAATTCGGGCGATTTTTGTTTCCGACACAAGGGTCGGTGTCGCGATGCATTTTTCTGTTAAAACGTCCGGTGAATTTTTTTAAGAAGCGAAAGGCAAACGTTTCCAGAATTCCGATTCGGTGACCCAAACAGCGATGCTTCAAAGGTCTCCGCTGTTTCGCTTGTTCACTAGTTTCACAGAATCGAACAGATTTGCACTGCAGATTTGAAGAGTCCCTCTTCCTCCCGGTTGGTTCGCCAGCGTTTAGAACTCGGTCAAATTCGACTGGCAACGTCACGGCAAACAAATTTAATCGCGAGGCTTACACGCCGGGATTACTCGGGGACCACGGGGTCGCGGTTCGGTTTTCCCGCGCGAGATTTGCCAAGAGGTCGAGCCAGCGTTGCGCAAATCCGCGCCGTTTCGAATCGAGTTTATTAGCGGCGCCTGCGGGTTCCATGGATTTTCGGGAAATCGCCCTCGTCGCTTCACCCAATTCCGGATATCGCACCGGAACCTCGCGATTTTCGTCCCTCTTATGCTGTCCTGCGTTTCGTTTTCACGATTCCATTTCCATGGAACTACCGGCTCCACTTTCAGCGGAGTCGCTGCATTCTTGTATCTGAAGTGCTCGTCGGATTTTCAACATTTTCCAAGCCACTCGCGATTGCAATGCAACTTTGCTGAACAGCGAAATCATTAAGGTCGTACAACTAGCGAGCAGTGTCTATGAAGCGATTGAAACGCCGCACAGTGGTGCAAAATCCCCGAAACGTGGCAAAAATTCGATTTTTATGGAAAGGACATTTTAAAAATGTTTTACGGCAATATTAATATACATCGATCGTAGATCATAATATGAGTTGAAACGAGAAACTAACATTAAAAACAACCGCGATATATGTTATTTAAGACATTTTTTTTTTCATTTTTTGTTGTTTTTGAGTATAATCCTCGATTTTTTTAACTTTTATCATATAGATATTTTTCAACGCGATAAGTACTTTACATTAAATTAAAAAATTGCAACAAAATATAAAGTTGAAAGCCCATTATTAATTTTTTTGTTTATAACTAATTCCCTTCGAGTCCCACCAAATTTTTTTTTTTGTTTAAAACTAGACGTAATTACGAACATTCTAGTGTAAACAGCTTCTGCAACTTTTTGCAACTTTGCTAGAAATAAGGTCACAAAGGTGATGAAAAACGTGATTCTATTCAAATAAGCAGCAAATCCTCAAGAAAAATCTTAAGCTCGATATTAAGATTTTTAAAACCAAGAAAATTAAAACAATATCCGAACGATGTCCTTCAGTTTTTTAAAGAGCCAGATGAAAATTAATAAAATAATTTATTTATTATTAAGCGTTTTTCTTGAGGATTTGCTGCTTATTTGAATAGAATCACGTTTTTCATCACCTTTGTGACCTTATTTCTAGCAAAGTTGCAAAAAGTTGCAGAAGCTGTTTACACTAGAATGTTCGTAATTATGTCTAGTTTTAAACAAAAAAAAAAAATTTGGTGGGACTCGAAGGGAATTAGTTATAAACAAAAAAATTAATAATGGGCTTTCAACTTTATATTTTGTTGCAATTTTTTAATTTAATGTAAAGTACTTATCGCGTTGAAAAATATCTATATGATAAAAGTTCAAAAAATCGAGGATTATACTCAAAAACAACAAAAAATGAAAAAAAATATTTTCTTAAATAACATATATCGCAGTTGTTTTAAATGTTAGTTTCTCGTTTCAACTTATATTATGATCTACGATCGATGTATATTAATATTGCCGTAAAACATTTTTAAAATGTCGTTTCCATGAAAATCGAATTTTTGCCACGTTTTGGGGATTTTGCACCACTGTGCGCCGTTGCGTTTTATCATATTCCATCGCGAAGATACTCCCTCGACTCTTATTTTGGGGCTGCGGGAAGCAATAGATCGAATGAATGCGGTACAGCTTCCAATTTTTTCAACCATTTTTTCACCCTAATACTTGCGACGGTCCGGATAAGATTCCTCCAGAAGCATACACTTCTTCGCGAACCCTAAACGACTTCTATCAATCGAAGCAACACCTCGCCCCTCGCAATCTATCTGGCTTCCCCTTCGTTAATAATGTTCTCTGTCATCTACAAATGCCTGTTCTGCCAGTAAATCGCCGAATAGAACGAATAGAACACAACGGACAAGTGTATGAACAGGGTACGGCGGGATGAATTATTCGCCATGGACGTGGTAAAAATTTTTGGTCAGGAACGAGGGGACACGGCCGGGCAGGGCTATTCGTCCAATATCGTCGCATAAATTTGACGATCCATGGTGCAAGTGCAATAGGAGTTAATTCGAGAATTCGAAACCACTGCGGATCGGAGGGCGAGATGAATGCACCACTAGAGGACACCGACGTCCGACCAATTCCGCATCGTCGAGCAAATTGCACGCTTGTTGACGTCACGTCCGTTTCCGTCACCACCCCATTGTTATTGCTTTCCAATGATAGCCACCCTTTTGGAATCCATCGACGTACAGGAAATGCCGCCGTTCCGGCACCGTCTATTTTTATTTTCACCTGCTTATTTCGTGGCTTAACTCGTTACCGTATCTGTCCACCTGTCGTTAGCGATTTCCAGCATTTACCAGATATCAGATACTGCGGTCGTGCCGTTATACTTCGATAAATTAAACGTTGACGTGGCGCGGAATGAAATCGTCGTTTTCCAAGCAGATAGATTAAATCAGTATACTTTAATTCGAACTGGACTTATTATAGGAGGAGCTTTCAGAATTATTCGTATCCTTTTCTATCCTCTGGGAAGCAAATAATTGCTGAACCCATTTCCGTACGATCTTGTTTCGTTCTTAAGGTAACCGCAATACATATTTAACATATCGTCGACTATTCCGTCACGCCCAGTGCAAAGAAATTGAATCAGTCCCGTCGATCGCTTCAATTCCATTCGGAACAACGAATTACCTGCCTCGCGGCGTGTTTAAATAAATCTCGCAAATAAAGCGGGCGATGAAAAGACGGTGCTTCCGTTTCGTTCGCAAACGAAGCTGCTTAGCTGGCGCGGGGCAGACGTTGAAATAATAAGAAGCGGCAAACTCGCAGTAAGTTATCCCGTTCGCTTCAAAATTCTCGGCATTCTTAGGACGCCACTTGCCAGCCGCTTTATTCTTCGTTGGAGCTCCAGGCCCGATCGCTTTCCTTTTTCTCGCCCTGTCGAGTAACTCGCCGCATTCCACGGCCAACGACGTCGTCTGCCTGACATATTATCTCGCCCTGCCTGACAAATGTACAGCTGTATTCGAATTAAGAGTACGGCAAGCGAAAGGTCGGGCACGCTTTCATTCGCGGTCGGTTCATTATCTGTGAAACGAAGTCGTGTCTGGAGTGGGGACGTTCGATTGCATTGCGATTGGCCTTGACTCGCAACGATTCGCGTTATCAACCACTCTGGAACATCGAACGACCGGGGTTCTATCCTGCGTCCAGTTACTGATCCACCATAATGAATTTACGATCCAGCTGGTGACTAATCGAGGCAGATGCTTCACACCCACTTTGTCCTGGAACTTACGCCGTGTAACAGACTGTAAATAAGTGAGGCCATCTTCGACGTCGATCAACCGAAACGAAATTAATGTAGAATCGTATTTAAAGTGATCAGATATCAGACGGGCGTTCTTAGCATAATATGAACTACATGTGTGCAAAGTCCCATATCTTTCTGTACTTTCGAGTTGCCGAACTTCCCAATTATTTACATTGAAGTATCTACTAAACTATCAAGTCTTCAACATAAATATGTTAATACTTTTTATAACGACTGTCGAGTTGCATCGATTGGCACGTTAAAAAATACATCATTCCATTTGAAAAAACAAAGTTGACCTTCATGTGACGTTTACGCGTCCACCCCAGAAAGAACTAATAAGACCAGAAGATGCCCGACATGACACCATTCAACTCTATTCTGACACATTTTTTGCTAGGATTAACAAATACCGAGATAATCAGGATGCCAAAATCAAGTGAGACACCCTGTATACTATCGATGTTCCGAGGTTCTCAACATTATTGGCAATTGCGTACTGAATGTCAGAGGTTCAATGTTTATCTGAACCTCCGTGGAAGATAATTTCGAACGCGGAAAACTTGCCAATCTTCCCCGAGGAAATGATTTATAAGATTTGCAATTCACTTTCTCGCGCGCGCGCGGCCCCGTTGGCACGGGCCAATTTAATCTGCGCGCAGATATCTTGGTCAATTAATGAAAGCTCGGTATATTCAGCCCCCGGGAATCGAAACGCGGGGGTAGTTAAGTGCCTCCCCCGTTCCACGGTATCAAACGTTACTTTCGAGATTCAATTAATCACGGAACCGGGGCGAAATTTATCGTTCCGCCGTCTCGGCCCGGCCGCGGAAGACCTCGTAATACCGATGAAGACACTCGAAATCCCGAGTTACCTACTAAGTCGTGAGCTTTCACGATATCGTTTAACTTGCTCCACGGGCTGATGCATTTTTTGCTCCCCCGCGAAATTGCCAGGAAGAACATTCGATCGAAATAATCGCTACTTTAATCAGGAAGTAGTATAGGTTTTGTTCCGATTTCATGAATGCCTCTTTTGCTATTATTATAATCGTTACATTGAAGCTGCCTTTTGCTGTTTAAGTAACAAGGGCGTGTCTGTTTGCGATACAATATTATAAATCCAGTGGAAATCGGCGATAAAAGTCGGACAAATTATCCCTGTAACTGCAACAGCCGGGGGCAGACGGTTGTTCCGCGGAAAGAAGGGCTCGAACTACGGTCGATTCTGTAATATTTTCGTGGCGATAGCGTGGGAAAGGATACGGCGTTGGTAAGCCAATCGACGTGTTCCCTTCGTAATTGGTCGGTCCAGGGGCCTTTAACTGACAAATAAATTTACCCCAGTCGGCTTCTGGGGCACCTTTAATTGAAGATCGTACAATAAAGAAAGCCGAAGTCAGCCGACCCTTAACATTTCTTTTATTTACGATCCGCCGGCCAGCGTCGATGGAAAAAAATCTCGAAAGTTGAAACGAAGTAAATAACGAGCCACCCCAGAGAGTCTGAGGGCCGGGGCGAATCCGATTATGTCTGCTTGTTCGATTCGAAGATTAACCAAGAGCACCTTCTCCTCGCTGCGTATCGATTCTAATCAACGTTAAGAGTATCAAAGTGGAGTGGGGAACGGTTCTTCAAAGAACAAGTATTAATTATGCTCGCCGAAATTCGCCGACTCTACAGATCTTAGTTCAGACCGCCCCAAGAGCTACAGATATAAATTCAATGGAACACCCGCCAGGGGCTCATTTTTCTCTCGTTCGCCGCGATGTTTTCCGACTCGTCGGACACGCAAGCTTCTTACCCCCCCACTCAGAATTCTCCTCCGCGGATTACTTAAGCGTCGACGACCCACATATCCCTGGAGATCTTCTGCCGTCGTATTCCGGCCCCATCGCGACAGGTTTCTTTCAGTCGGCTCAAAGTTTTCGTCGAACAGCCCCAGCTTTCGTCGACGAAATTCGAGACCCGCGGTCGGGTCGACAAATTCGCGTCGCCTACTCGCGAAAATAATAGTCTGGACAGAAACTTCCAGGATTTTCCCCTCTTCTGTTCTCCGCGGTTTTCTTCTTTTTTTTTATTACCATTTCCCCTCGCGTTTGAGAACATTTTCGCGCTACGACTTCGGAATTCGCGAGGCACCGTTGTTTATGCCAGCCACGAAAACAAGGCGGACCACCTGGCGCGTCGTGGGCTACGGGTTTGGCCGGTGAAACGGAATATAATAGAAACGGGGAGCAATAGAGGGAAGAGCCGCGGGTCGTTATTTCACCCGTGATTCCGGGGAATTCGAGTAACCAGAGAAATTGGAAAGCGCAATTTAGAACGGGAGAATTCTTCCCGGTTCGCGGATCATGCTCGAATGTTTCAGCCATGGTGGCACATTCAAGGGTGTCGTTTCCCTGACAGAGGTGCCGCTGGTTCGAAATTGAGTATCGTTTCTATTCAGACGCGATACAACCCCCGTGCTTGCCACCTCGCCTGGGTGGGGAGGGAAATAAAGAAGAAATGAAACATTATTGTAACGCGGGATATCGGAACGCATTGTTTTCATAAATATCGTCGAACGACCCGACAGCGTTTTCGTTAACCGTGTCCACTCCAGGCACAGAGCAATCTGCTCCGTTTGGAAATAAAATTTATGACATTCCCGAAAACATTGTCGCGTCGATTTACTTGTTTATGGAACAGTTTATCCAGGAGGACGACAGAGGCGAGCTTGCAACGCGAATTTGATTTCCCGTTTTGTATATTTCATTTCAACCCTTTCCCAACCCCCCGCGGTGTGTCCCCCGGTAGCGAGAGGATTTCCCGCTTTGTTCGCCCTGGCACACTCATATATTTTCGGATTAGCTTAATGAAAATCGCCTCGCCGAGCGTATTAATAAGGTTGCAAGCGTCATAGGCTTTGGTCGGTCGGTTCGGTTTGAATTTTCCATTTTTAATCGTCGCTCCACTTTTCCCCGCCGCCCTGTCTACCTACTTGTCTAGATAATTACAACGATCGATACATAAAGTGAAATTCGCAGACAAAGGGCCACGGAGACAGTAAAAGCAGTGTGGCGGCAAACATATTCGAGAGGGCAGCGAGCGCTGAAAACGCGTTCGCTCGTTTTTACAATTCGCTGGTTTATTTATCGCGGAGATTTATATATGTTGCCTGCGCTTCGATTGACGCTAACGAGGGGCCATCTATTTATTTGAAACACTGAATGCCTTTAGATCGACTGGTTCGAGTGTCAAGGGGAAATTGTTTCACGGGAGATAAATTAAAATAACATTTTGCCAACGATGTAGTCGGTATGTTTGAAGAATGTTTTTGATTACGAAATTTTTTAACGTCGGAGAGCATTCGCCCGCGTTTGATCCGGGTCAAATCAATACTCCCCTGGCAGGAAAGTTTTTCTATCGTGCTTTACGATCGCCACCGCGAGGAGATGCGAACTTTTAAAAACAACCATGCCGAACCGGAGCACCTTTTATTCGGGAAATTTGGAGCCACGACTTCTGAATCGACATGGCCGAAATGGAAATGGCGATGTTTCCATCGAACAGCACGCCGTCTGAAATCTGCATTGATTTTTTATAATAATTGTCAGGCGACACGTGCACGTCTGCGGTTCAGGACACCAGCGAGATTGATAGGTTCGTTCGGAACGCGCGTACCAGAGAAATAATCCGCCTCTTGGGACGGTCCTTAGGAACTTTTCGGGACAGGGAAGGAGAACAATAAAGTCTGCGGCACAATGCCTTCTCCAGACTGGTGACAATTCTTTTTTAAGACAAACCGAGAGCAGGCATAAATCGATATTTACGATAGGATAGCATCTAGCATTTTTACCATTGTTATTATTAGTCCCCGAGGAAAGACAAATATTATTCAGCGCCGTATTTCATTTAAAAGCTTACACCATTTAAACCTGCTGAATACACAGTCGGGTGACATAATTAAATTTTGATTGTAAAGGTGCGTTAGGCCAGTAACAAAGTAACAGAGGAGTAAGTAGCAAGTTTTCTATGCAGTTGTCTTGATGATACATTTTTTGTTTTTTGTTTGCGAATATCCCTCGAATTCCTCGTTATTGCTGAGCGTATAATGCCGCGGATCGATCGACAGCGCAGGGAAGGTGGGAAATCACGAAAGTCCGTGTCGCTCGATGATCGACTGTTTTCAGATGGAATATTCGACACTCGCCAATTTCTTCCGTGCAATCAATAGCCATTGTTCAGAATCCGAGTACAATTTGCCGCGTGCCGACGTTCACCATCGTGACCACTATTGATTTCTGCACTCTCCTAGAGAGACTCTCGAACCAATTCGTCGGAGGCACCTCGCCCTTTCCATCTCTTTGTCCCTCTCCATGGGAAATTGTCACTCGCCGTATCGCAAACATTCGGGACATTTCCACTGTATGAATTAAAGCGAAATACTGTGGTATTGGTGGATTTTAGAATATAAGCGTATAGGGTCAGGTTTGTTGGCGCCTTTGGTTTATAGTAGGGTCTCGAGGTTTGTCGGGGCAATTGTAAGATAAGCATGGTGTGAATGAAGAGTGTTAGTTGAAACGTCGAGCGTGGATCGAGTGAATGTTCAGCTCGAGGAAAGAGTGAATGGTTTCGGGGAATGCACGTGGAGTGTTTGGTGCATGGTGACCCGTGGTCGAACTGTGACACGTTGCAAGGGTGTGGGTGTCGGTGTCAATCCTAAATGAGTGAGAGCAAATGAGAGATAGAATGAAAGGGAAACTGTGAATGAAAGAATATATGGAGTGGCTGATGCGTGCGCGAGGCAGAATCGAAGTAGAGTCGAAGCAGAATAGTTGGGGAAGTGAAAGAGAGTAGAATAGTTTGGGATGCGAAAGAAAACAGAAGTGCTTGCGAAGCCGAAGAGATTATTGTTCAGAGATTATCGTGCGACGATACTTTATATTAATAAAATAGTTAGAAATACAAGGAAATAGAAGTCTCATTACCCTGATCTGCGTTTTGCTTTTATTGGTAAAGAAGTTTACTAAAAATAACTTCTACAATACGATAAATAGAATGGCCGCAATTGAAGAACGCGACTCGGTCGAAAATCGTAGCCTGATGATTAATGCGTCGCTGATAAGTTTTTAGCGTCCCGTGCAATTTTCAGCAATTGTCATGGAAAATAATCAAACGAACGACGGACCTCCGCGGTGGATTTTACTTCGCGTTCGCGCCGTTAGCAACCGGTGAGAATCGAATTTCCGTCGAAGCGGTCTGGCATCCGAAACGACACGTCTTCTTCTCTTCACCCCGTTGTTTGCACACCGGCGTGAATTTCGCCGCGCGGGTAGAAGCAATTAGAAGCGTATTCGTAACGCGCGACGATTGCACCGCTCGGTCATCCTGTGTCTGCTCCGGCGCCCCTGCCGGCGCGCGTAATCTCGCCGAATGAAATGAATTATTCATCGGCGCGGGACAAGGCGAAAGTTGGAGCCAAAGCGAGATGACGGGACGAGGTGAAAAATACGAGGGCCCGTTTGTTTCGCGAAATTGGATGAATCTGCCTCTTTCTTCTAATCATTCGTTGTCCGCTCCGATCGAGAAATTGTTCGAACGTTCGAAATATCATCGGGACACGGCGACGATGGATACGCGGTTAAAGTTTCTCCCTCTCTCTCTCTCCGCGGAGCACGATAAAAAGTATAGAGATTTTCCGCGGGATAATTCCGGTGAAATCAGCGGGGAAAAAGCAAAGGATGGGAGGTCTGCTCTAGCGAAGAAATTGGGTCTGTTTTTGTTAAAGGGGAAAGATTTTTAACGAGAAAACGCCGCGCTGTCCTAGATGCATGCTTTTACGGACAGCTTCCAGATGGCTGGCGATGGCCCCGGAAAAATGAGAGAAACAAGTCGTTCCCGGCAACGTTACGCTGCGAAAGATAGTCCACCGGCGAATCACCCTATCGAGAATGTCGACTGAGTTCGTCTCGTCACCCTGTTGTTCCTTACGACTTTCAAGATTAAAATTGAGACAAAGCCATTACCTCGAACAGCGAGCGGGTTGCGCTTATTTTTTTTAACTCGGCAGATAATTTCTACGCGTTCCTCGCCGTCTTCTCCACAATTCTTAGACCCGTTTTTTAACCGCGACTCAGGAAGGAACCATGGTTCGATTGAACCGTAAAGGCTGGCCAAGCAAAAAGTAAATCCAACCAGGAGAGATCCTCCTCCGAGGGCAATTAGGGAGTCCGTCGGATCAGCTGCGAGAACGTTTCTTTGGCAATTAGGGATGAGATCGCTCGGATCGATATTCGAGGTAACCCTGTGCGATAAAAACACCACCGACAGGATCCATATCTCGTGGGTTTCACGACGGGGTGGCCTTTTTCTCGAGGGATGGTCAATGGTTGCAGTCGAACGGACATCTGGAAAGTTGCGCAAATTTAATTATTCCCCGCTAACGTACGGTACAAATGCAACGTTCGCCTATGAAAGTAATTATTTTCACTTAAATAATTATTACGGGAGCCACGCGACATTTTTTCCCCTGAGCTAATAAGCGTGGCTTTCGCTGTCGTCTTTCCTTCGAGGCGAAAAAACAGGACGTGGAGATATGCGTGCGAATTTTCTTGGGGGTCCCTGCGACAGTAGATACATCCCCGCGGACAAAAGGGGCTTCGTAATTGGACTGGATGAAAAAAGATGCTGCGTTGGGTCTGGGCGACGATTAAGTGTAGGCCATTTGCAAGCGCGGCCGTCTGGCGTCTTCCAAAGAAAATACGAGTCCACGACTTCAGCAGCTCTCTAAGATTACTCCGCGATCGGGGAGAATCCGGCGCAATAACACTTTCGGTAATTGGAAACGTCGAAGACAACGTACCCGGAGGAACCAGGGGCCGCTGAAGTGGTCTGGGCACCGTGGGCCAGTGCGATCAAACGATTAAGAGCAAGGATCGACGGAATGCAGAGACCTGATAATTGATTAACGTTCCAGTTTCCCTTTGTGGCTTTTTTCCCAGCGGGCGAACCGTTGGAGGATGGGAACCGTGACGAAGAAGAGTGAGATCAGTTTTTCCTTGTAATCTGGCCCAAAGGGTTCACGGTTGTAACGCAGCTCTTTCTCCATTTCCCGTTGCCCCTTCCGCCTGGAGCTTCCCTGTACATAATATAGCTCGGCTGCAAACAATGTGTTTTTACGTCAATTGTTGCCCCTGCGAGAGTAGTCTGTTTGAGATTCGAACTCTCCAAGCCCCTTCCCTGCGACGATAGAGTTCAATGTATCTTTTTCCTCTTTACCTCCATGCTCCACGATTTTTCTGCGCCGTTATTAATTTTCTGCACGATTGTCATCTGCCCCCTTCCGAATGGTACACAGCGAATGTTTAACGCGAAAATTCTACTAATTAAGCGACGCAATTTCCACATAAAACATCGGTCCCGAGGCTTTCCCGAGGAACCCGGTGAAGATTCAAAGACCGCAGACTCGAAAGAAGGCTTCCACGACGCTTTGAGCCCAGTGGAGTATTTAAAAGCTCGCCGACGAAGAGCGCAGAGAGGCACAACGAGAAACGAGGCCGTCAGCTCTCGCCGCGTTTCACTGAATATTTTGCAGCACTCCAAGCGACCAATCAAACTCCGAATCTCCTTTCCACTTTTCTGGACGATCCGTTTGCCGGGTCGTTCGAGGCCCGTTCTCCATCTTCCACGCCACGTTCCACCGGCGCCAGACGTATGAATATGGAGCGGCGAAAAAATATCGCCCGAAGACGATCGAATTATTCCAGACTCTGTCAGCGATCCCTATGGAAAGCGATACCTCTTCTCTTCCGACATTTCGCCATCGTCCAATTTGCCATCCCACCGTGGAGGGCCGAACAATGAATTGGAAACGTGCAGTCGGTGGGACGCGTTTTCCGGGATCGAGAGCCGAAACGATCGTTCGGAGGGACCATGTCAGAAATAGAAGCGAATCGCGGGCAAAAATAACTCGAAGGCGTAATCCTCCGGCGCCATGACTCACCCTGATACTATTATTCACTTCGGGGAATTCGGCTCGGTGGAAATCGTGTCCGAGATCGTGACGGAATAAGGCATTATGTGTTATCGAGGTGGCCAAAAATGAATGTACACCAAGAGACACGAGATACCCCGAGGGTGAACGGGGCGGGAAATATAATCGTTTAAATGATTCACTTTCCACCTGCCGGTAGAGTGGAAACGATCGACACGATCCAAGTGTTATTGCCCGCCAATAGTCAGCCATGGGGAATGGCGGGCATGCAGCAAAACGGCTACAAGAGTGAACGCGTTCATCGTTTGCCCGTTGAACCCGCTGCAACGAAACGGGCCTTTTCCACGCGTAGGGTCAACCCTTTCGGCTGTTAACACCGCTGTCGCCATGGATCGCGAAAGGTCTCCCCTTGCGTTCACAGTCCCTTTCCACCGGATACTCAGCTGCGTTTTGTTCGTGCCACGTAACAAAAGCGAGACGGACAAAGGGTCGAACGAGTCGCTCGCGTGTGTTATCGCGTCGATATCATCGATATCGTTATCGAGTAGCTGGATAACGGGGCTGAGGGGGTGTCGTTCTCCACCCGCTTTGCGTAATTCAGTGAAATTAGCAAATTGCTGGCAATCGGCGCGGTGCTCCCACCCTTTCCCGTTCAGTTCGCTAGAAACACGTCTCTGTCCGATCTGTTCCCAATGCACTGGCGCAGATTCTCCCCATAGAACCGGAGGAAAGTCCGACGGGATCCAATGACCAGGGGTTGGACAACAATCGAATTCGATAATTGCGCAAGAGGATCACGCGAGAAGGATCGAAGGTGATTTTCACCGGTATCGTTAATGACCGTGCCGCCATTCCGCTTAACTGGATTAGCGGAATGCTGAGCTATTAAAATCCGCGTAATCTTGTAGGCGACCTATTACCGACTGATTCGCGGCAGGTGTACGGTCGCGCTCATGAAATTATGATTCCTGATAATTACGATCGATTCAGGGATTGTTCGAGTTGTAACTTAAACGCGAGCACGCGTACAGTGGTTGCCAACATTCTCCGGACAGAATGTCTATTTGTTATATGGCTACGTAACAATTCACTGAGCGAGTGTGGCTTTTGTAATATTAGATTGCAAACTGACACTTGTTTGGGGTTTTGTCAAAATAGTGTGACAAGTTGTTATTCGAGAGACGTATTAAAATTACTGTTTCGGCAGGAAGCTTTTAAGATAATTCCTTTTCTCAATTAACCCTTCTAGTGATTCAATGAACTTCGATAAAATCCAAAGAAGCGGCCAATAGTGTTTCCTTTACCGAAACGTTAACGTGAACTTTCGTACCCGAGTCTTACTCTTTGTTTTAAAAAGGGGAACAACAAATTTGTATAAACTCGGAAGTTTATTTTAAAACGCGGAGAAGTTCGATTATCTTCGCTTTCAAGTTTGCTCTCCGTAGTTTGCCCTACCTTCCAAACATGTTCACCGCTGCGAAACAAAGTTCGCGAGGCCGAGGCAGGGCGCAGCAAATCACGGATAGAAAACTCGCGATTCGCGGTGCGCGAAACGAAGGTGCGCTACAAAACACAGGTTCTGGGAGGCCACGACCCGGGGCCATATCTCTCTTACACTCGAACGCGAGCGAATCCCCACAAATTTATACGAACAGTTAGTTCCGGGTTAGTTTCGTGCGACCCGGCCAAGCTTTCCATCCCTTTTCTGTCGCGACTCCAGCCGGCTCTTGCTCTCTTATCCACGATCACGGCTCGACCTAAGCGAAGTCGATGTCTCGAAAGGTTGAGCTAGGTCGGTCGTAGGTTAAGCTAGGATAAATACAGCCTCATAACTCGCCGGCCCTCTTCCTTCCTTTACTTTCTTCTCGTTCATTTTGAACGAAGACTCGCCCGACCATCTCTTCCCATCCCAGAGGAAGAGATTTCGATCGGTCCTTCTAGTTTGCCGCTTCTCGTCGACTCTCCTTCGGCTTCCCTAAAAGACGGCGGTGTTTTTTTAGATCGCACGGATCACTGCCCTCCAGTCTTTCCGCTACCTCGTCGCGATCGTTTCTGGGATTCACCTGTCTATTCTTCTGACTTCCTCGTGGCAATCTGCGTTCCCCGGCAGCGGCAAGAAATACGATATCATCGACCAGTGTCACTCAGTTTTTGTCGAGGATCGCCTAAACCTCCTCCTGCTCTTCGAACTTTCCAAAGTTTTCTGCTAAAGTCATCTCTTTATCCCCTTTTCCTTTGCAGAAATATCTCTCTGCTCGCTGTTTAGATTCTTCAAGGCGTGCTTTGACCCATTGGTTTTTCTATTGTAATTTCCTCGTAGCTTCCAAAGTTGTCCCAATGATTCTGAGTTTTCCGGGCCCGCAAGAGTCGAGGCACGTTCCGTTCCATTTTTTTGGTTGTCCCTCGGTGTTTGTTCGTGACCCCAGAGGTGGCCAGTAGATCCAACAAGAACGGATTTCCTGGTCGAGCTTTCTCAGACGCGTCGGGGTGCTCTTGGCACGGGGGCGCGAGCCGCTCGAGCGGAAAAGTGGCGTTTGAGGCGCGCAACGTGCTCTGCAAGACAAATTAAGGCTGGTCCGGGTGCTCGGCGGAAAACGAGCGGGGATTTAGCGGCGTCAAAGTGGCTGCCGGCCACTCGACTGTGAATTATGCAGAGTTTTCTTGAAACTCCTTTTTCAGGCCTGGCCTTAGTCGCTCCATCGGATCTGTTCCCTTGGTATTATGCTTGGTCGATTAAAGGAAGTGGACACGTGCGCCTAGGCGGCGTCGACGTTTAGAATTTTCTTCAAATAAAGCCTGAATAGTTCCACAATTCTCAAGTGGTTATTGGTTGTAACTTGAGAGCTGAAGGATACAGTGGCGGTGAAAAAGGAATTGGCATTGTAATATTAGTATTTGTATGCAAGACCATTCGGAGTAACTTTCGTAACAGTTTTAGCACTCGTTTATTCTGAGACGTTCGTTCACGATATGGCACACAGATATTCTATATTTCATTTTTAAAATTATTCTGCTACATTGTCGATATTTCATAGTTCCAAAACATTATTGACCGAAGGCTGTCCAATAAATAATGACAGACGCACGCTCGGAAAAATGTGGCCCCAAAATCACAGCTGAGAAAGAGGGTCGCAAATATCGGAAGCACGATGAACGTAGATGAACCCAAGCATGGAAACGAGCCTTGTTTGTTTGAAACAGCCGGTTTACCACCGGTATAAAGCTCGCATTTAAAATGAACGATTCCAGCTCTCTCCCCTTTGTTTCAGCTCCTTGCCCCTCTCTCTCTCCTTCTCTCTCTCTCCCCTCTGCCTGGCGCTTTTTTCCTCGGTTCGCTCGGAATAAAATAAGCGATTTACCCGAGGCGAAACGCGTCAAAATTTCGTCGAGAAACTCCGGCTGGCCTATAAACAAAAGCCATGGCCGGCCAGAGGCCGCACGGAAACGGGCTATTAAATTATTTAACCCCCGCCAAATTAGATCTTAGCAGCGGTTTCCACCGCCAGCTCGAGCGCCTCGTTTTAACGATACCCGTTGCTTCTCCTCCGACAAAAATGCTCGATGCTTTTCCCGTGACCTGCGAATAAAATTAATCCGATTACTCTGAACCTCTGGATTCGTACAATTACCGGCACCGATTCCACGTGGTTCTCTTGAAACGCTCGAGAGCCGGAACGGCGTAAGCAAGCCTTCAAGACTCTTTTTACTTGGGGACCGTGTAATTGGCTGGACCGTCGTGGAGCTCATCTCGGGGGTGTAAGAATCGCCGGGCTTGCGATAATGGCACCACTGCAGGCGTGCTATCGAAGGGTTAGTTCCCTGACGGTGAGAGGGTTAGTCGTATCAGGTTGGTTAATATTGTCGAGGGCTGCGATTCTTGATAGAATTCAGGGGATACAGATTGCGTGGATGTAGTCTGGAGATCGACAAAGTGAATCGTGAGCATAATATACACTGCCGTCCATAAGTATTGGGACGCCTGCTGAGTGTGCGTATACTGGAAAAAATGTTCGGAATAGATTGAAGGTCTCGAAGAAGTTTTATTTCGTTTCATACGTTTGTTTACATAAGAAGTATTTATTGAACGATATTGAGAAAAACTCACTGAACAAATGAAATAACTTTTAAATCTTTTTTTCGTTGATGAACTGACAGTCAGATTTTTTACGTACATAGCGAGTGTCCTAATAATTATGGACGGCAGCGTATAATACTTAGCCAAGCTGAATCAATCAACCAGTTAAAGTGAATTCGGGCTACGGTCGAAAAGTTTAAAATTAAGCTTCGATCGATTAGAATTTTTCAGCGGAATTTACTGTGCCGGATGGTGATCATTCTAATAATTAATCCGGGAGTTTAACCGTGCACTATTTTCTATTCTGCAACGATCGAAGACGTTGGCGGTTCGACGATTCGTGGACAGTCGTGCAATATCTCCACACGCCTCAAGAAATCTGGTCCGCTCACTGGCATTTAGCGAACGCGCCATCGTACACGGGGTGGCTCGCGAACAAGCACCTTGTTGCATTCCGTGAACACGTAGGCGCATATCAAAGGGATGGAAGGGGGGTTCGGTATGCGGAGGACCGTTTAATTTAATCGCCGCCGGAAATTCTGTAGAGGTCAGAAATTATCCCCTGGCTGTCGCAGCATCCGTTTCTCATCACTATGAAGCAACACGATACTGCGAGCAAAGTTTCTGCCTCGATTCAGCAACGACTGCGACCACGACTTGTCTGCGCGGGGAACGCAAGTTTCTCTTCTCCTCGTTCGCTAGGCATCCCTCTCCTTCGTACACGTGCACTCTGTTGCGGGCTGCGGTTTCGTTGCAAAAAGCACGCGTAGAGAACGCATATCGTTGAAAGTTTTCGAATCTTGTTCTCATCTCAGCCTCCACAGCCCGGCATTAGTGTGTCGTGAACGGAACAAAAAGTTTCTAGAAAGATTCTAGAAAAAAGATTGGATTACGAAAGTCTACCCCTGTTTACCATCCGCCGCCTATTCTCGTTGAAACTGTGACTGAAGTAGTCTTTCGTTATTTCGCTTGGAACGATAATATCCCGATCGTTCGTATCTCGAAAGATTCTCAGAGCAATAATTCAACTCGAACCGTAGCAGCATGAGCAGACGGAAACTGTCCCGGATTCGCCAGGAATTTACCCTTAGATTCGGTGCAGGGGTGGTTCATCGAACGATCACCCAGATTCGACCATTAGCCACCCCCTTGTGAACTTCCAATCAGTCCATTGATTCCCTTTGTAAAAGGGATCAGTCGATTGGATTTCCGGGCTACCTGGTAGAATTTGAAGTCGAATCTTTCCCAACCAATCAACCCATCTGCCTCGCCAAACTATTCTTCCCCTGATACGCAATCAAAAATCACTTCACCGTGCGAGCAGAAAACCGTCAAACATTCTCAGACCTTCCCCTCGGGTCAGTAACCATAATCCAACGAAGCTAACTGACAAATTCGGCGATTTACGCTTTTTTCGCCGTTTAGTCGTGGCGAATCCAAGGTAGCCACAACCAAGACAATGAAGTCGGTGCATTATTTATGCCCGCGGGATGTAACTAATGCCGGCCGGTTTTATTAGGTCTGTAAAGGGCGGCCAGGTGTTCTACGAGGTTGCCTGCGCAGGTAAACTCCAACCACCCGTGCTCGCTGGGGAAATATTTCATGAGGCGGCCACATTCTCGTCTACTCGTGTTCGGCCAAACGCACCGCCAAGACGAGAAATCGGCGGTTCGTTGCCCGCCTCACGAATATTTTATTCGCTGTACGTGCTGGCCGTCGTGGTGCTTCCTTAAAAAACAAGAACGTGCAATCGTTAATGGAGCGCTTTGCGAGTTTGAGAAAATTTATGAATATTAATACGAGACACTCCGAAAGCCAGTCAGTCCTTCGTTAAAAATTAACCGGCAAATTCTGCCCAGCGCAGTGCAGCCTTTAATATCATCCATATTAATTGCACCATAAATCCTTAAAGAAATATTAACTTTTCAACTGATTAAGAACACGGACGGGATGATAAATATAAAGTACCTACCGGAATGCCGGAGCCGGGTCAAAATGACCCGGAATGTACGTGCACAGATTTTGTTGGTTTTCTTTTTTCAAACGTTTTTAAACCATACATAGGAACAGGAAGCGTGCAAATTTTCCCGTCTGCAACATATGGTATACAGTAACGTGCATTGTGTGGGATTGGAAATACTGCGTGACTGTTTAGAATGATCCCGAGGTGTGAAGGATATGTTTGGAGCTGAGTACTTGAGAAGACCGTGTGAATAGAGGGTACAAAGGAATACCGGCAGCGTGTATCCTGAATGAGTGAGAGCAAATGAGGAATAGAATGAGAGAATAACTAAGAGTGGAAGAATATATAGAGTGAATGATGCGTGTGCGAGGCAGAGCTGAGGGAGAGTTAGAAGAGAGCTGATTGAGAATAGTTTGAACAGTTTGAGAGAGACGTATCGTGAGCAGAGAGTGTTGAATTGATCGTATTGTGAGTATCGTGTGAGAGTTGTCGTGTGTCGACGTTTAATAATAATAAAGTTAGTGTTCAATTGAAGCAGACTGATATCTTATTACCCTACCTGCCCTCTATTCCAATCTACGTGAGGTTTACGGAAAATATCTTCTACAATTGTGTCTCGTGATTGCACTCTGCACCTCTAACACCTTGGATTACAGTGCCTGCCTGCGTGTTTTGCAAATGTGTACCTGACAGATTTAATTCGAATTCTGTAAGCTACGAGTTAATTGCGAAGACTAAATGCCCACCCGTTGCACCGCCGAAAAATACCAGCGGAGCAACCAGCGTGCCCCTTGTCGCCGTACACAGTAACAACTTCGTTCGACCCAATTTCCACGTGGGTGTTTCAACGTGGCCAGTGATGTACGATTTTCTTCACGGCTCTCCAGTTAGCGTCGAATTCCACACGGACCACGAGAGTCTTTGAAACGGATAAAGGCAACGTTTACAGTACTGGTCGAACAGAAATCGCCGATTGCGATCGGGCGGCAGCCTTTTCCGTGCAACCTCGGCTCAGTAGTCGATAACAGACTTTGACGAGACGTCGCCTGGACGCTTTTATTATCCACTCGATTTTCCGTAATTTTTCCAGCGATCACGATCGTCGTTTTGGGGAAAATTACGTTCGATCGTACGAAGTTTGAAACTACGACCGGTCCCGGGTTAATAGACTGTGGTATTGGTGGATATTTTAGAATATGTTAGCGGATAGGGCCAGGTTTGTTGGCGCCCTTGAGTTTATAGTATGGTCTCGAGGTCTGTCGAGGCAGTTGTAAGATAAGCATGGTGTGAATGAAGAGTGTTAGTAGAAACGTCGAATGCGGATCGAGTGAATGTTTAGCTCGAGGAAAGAGCGAATGGTTTCGGGGAATGACCGTGGAGTCTTTGGTGCATGGTGACCCGTGGTCGAACTGTGACACGTGGCAAGGGTGTGTGTGTCGGTGTGAATCCTAAATGAGTGAGAGCAAATGAGAGATAGAATGAAAGGGAAGCTGTGAGTGAAAGAATATATGGAGTGGCTGATGCGTGCGCGAAGCAGAATAGCAAAATAGAAGAGTTTGTGAAGGAGAACAGTTTGGTAATCGGAATAGAGAGAAGCGTAGATTTGGGAGAGAGTAGTTTTGAGTCGTGTGAGAGTCATTATTGCGAGAGTTGTCGTGTGTCGACCTTTTATATTAATAAAGTAGATAATGGTTGAAAGAAATCGAAGTCTCACTACCCTACCTGTTCTCTGTTTTTATTGATAAAGAAGTTTACCAAAAATAACTTCTACAAAAGCTTCGCCTGCACGAAGGTAAATTGATTATTCCGTGGTGTATAAAATACTGAGGGGCATACGTGAAATCCAAACGATGATTGACAGCAAGCTGCCGATGGTGTTATTTTTCATTTCCATCGTTGGGATGTTACTGGAAGTTTAACGGAGCCCGGGAATGAACTCGCGGCGAAATTATTTCCCAGCATAGGGGGAATCGACGTTACTAGAGTGGGCACTAAGCGTGTAATAAAATGAGCAAACGTAACGCGGCCCCATTGGCAGTTACGCCGCTCTTAGCTGCGAGTGGAGTGATAGCAATAGTCAAGGTAAGATCTGCCGGGGAGTGGAGGCCGCATTGCTGGAAAATTTTCCGTGACCACTCCCGCTGCTTTTCCCTCCGCCGGACTCGTTAATTGAACCTGGGCGAACAATCGCGTGCTGGTGCTGTTAAAAAAAATTATTGCGGTGAGAAATGATGTCAACGCATTTCTATTTCCTCCACGCGTTGGCAACGATACTTGAAAACCCTCCACGGTTAGACACGTAAAAGTGGCCGAGCAATTTTACCACTAGCGCGGGTATCTAAATAAAATAACGCCGACAGATTACAGAAGAAACTGACCTCTGTTGTTCGCGATAAAAAGCGAACAGTGGTGATAATTCAGGTGACGCTTTTTTTCCCCACTGTCCAGAGTCTAAGTGTTCCGGCACAGAGATGGTTCAAGTGTGCCGGCTATCGGGGAAGCTGTACAAACGATGAGTTAATTATTTATTCAAACCCGAGAGAGCCGGTGTCCCTTTGGCCGTGCTGATCTGTACAGACCCGATACCTTTCATAGCCGGCTAGCTGGCAGTGTAGCAGAATTAAACCATTAATCGATATCGGAAAGTGCTCTGGGCAATATTGCCTCGGAGGATATGGCGGGAACGGCCGTTACTCTGTCAAACGTACCGAACCAGAAATCGCCGTTTCAGCCAGGCAACCGTGCTTCCCCGAGAATTTCTTGGAGCTTCCTGTTGTGAATTAAGTAACGTTACCGAGAAGCCAAGCCGCGAATACGGTCCTTCCCGTTGACGTTGACGTTCCGAGTATTGCCATGGAAATATGGTTCTCGCCAAAGAAATGAAAATTGTGACGGAGTTCCCTTTATTCGGTATGCAAAAGTATTACACAATATCCACTCTGCGCAACAATTTCCTCCTTGAAAAATCGAAAGCCGCGCTGGTCCCATTTGAAGCAGAGAAATTAAACATCTCCAGCGATATCTAGGGCATCGTCAACGCGGAGGAATAATTGCATGCCAACCAGTATTACGCTTCTCCGGTATCGAAGGAAAAAGATGGACCCCCCGGAGGGGGATGGAAACGAGGCAGGGAAGGAAAGGGAGCGAGTAAAGTCGGGGAGATTAGATCGACTGGTAGTGGTACAGCTCAACGATAGGGCAGCCAAGCGTGCGGGGCTCCATTCCAACTGCAAATTGCATCGGGGCAATGCCTGCTAACAAGAGATCGCGATTCGGACGCGTGGCATCGCAAGAACGTCGATCTGGACGCCTTACCTGTGACCCATTTGCAAACCTGCCGACGCCAGCCAAATCTCACAGCGGACAAAATATTCTGGAGCTGTGAGCCGCGTGAAACTATCCGCCGGTTAATATTGACAGGCCCACTGTTTTCGCGCAGTCGGCGATAAATCAAACAGTCCGACATCTGAAACGACTTCCGACCGAAATTCCTGCCGATTCTGCGGTTCGAAGCTGGTAAACAGTGGCAGCTTGCGGAGTATCAATAGCTCCCCTGCATTTCGTCTACGATAATTGAAAACGCCCTGAATTTCCGCGAACGGTTTTCCCGTCCGTTTATTTTATGCATATTTTTCTGTCCAAGGCACGGATATTTGCATAAATATAAAATAGAATATATTTAAGACAAATTCTCTGACTGTCATACTCGGAACTGAACTACGGTTCACTGTCTTCGTGGGCGGTTCTTAGAATTTCCTATCGGTATAGTATTTGGATTACGACGATAGACTTTTGTCTTCAATGGACCAAGGAAAATAGGAACGTTTGTTTAAAATACGATAAGAAATCATATTACTTGTGGGATATCGTAGTGAGTGTTCACGACACCGTTATTTAAGGCAATCTTCGAGCCAGCTAGAGGGCTCGCACGGGGGTGACAGGCGACCCTAATATTTTCTTTAGATGGTGCTTTAAGCCCACGCCTCGTCTGAAGAGTTGAAGTGGCGGCACTTGTGTCGCGAAACGATACGCGATACTCGGCCCTGAGTATAGTCGAAGTGCTACAGAGCGATTCAAAAGGGCCGCCGAGATCCTGGAAACGCCACGCTTTCAAATCTTCTTTCGCCCCCGGGACGAGCCTTTGATAACTTTATTCAAACATCGCCTGCCAGTGATCTAGACCCCTTTGGACGTCCGCTGAAAGCAACCGGCTACGAATTAGGAAAGAAATTATTCCACTCGTCTCGGAGCCTTCCTGTGCCTGTTCCACTTGCTACCGCTCGCGTCCAACGAGCTTCTGTGCAGTAGAAATTTCTTCAATCTTTAATTATCCGAACGAGAGAGATATTGAGGTCAGGTGCTGGAATAATCATGGCTCTCGTATATGTGACACGGCCTAGTGACAAAGTGTTGGGGAAAAATTATTCTGAGTGACGGATGAAACCGAACGAATGGCATTTAATCGATTTCGCGGGTAATCCGAACAGAAATTCATTCGAGTAAATAATAAAATTAATGGTGAAAATGATATTCATTCAGTGCTGAATTAACGGTAGACGAAAAATAATTTTCGTCTCTTTTGAAACAAACGATATATCTGCGGGACGTCGAGTGTCCTCGACGGAAAAATCACGACCGGCGAAGGTCCGTTTCCCAGCATCTCGTCCTCTGAAGTGGACTCTGCCACATTCGCCTTATCGCCCACCCAGTGACGCAAAAATATTTGCAATCATCATCGTTTATAACGCTGGCCAGCGTCTGCAGTGGACAACGCTTGATTTATATCACTGGCAATCGCGAAATCGATGCCCTTTGATTCTACGATTCACGCATGAGAAGACCCCGGAAAAGCAGCGTAGGTGGCACTCGAAAGTTCACGGATAAAATACTCTCCGCGTTTCAAGTGCCAATTGAATTTGCCTCTGGGGTTTCACCGTCCACCGTTGGAAATACCACGCAGAATTTACTCGAACGAAGAATCGACGTATTAGTTACGATTGCAAGTGGAACGATGCGACGGGCAACTGTTGGAGTATTATTCACAGATTCGGAATAAATTATCACCTGGGCAGCACTCGAGGCATCCCCATTACGTAAAGCACGGCAGCGACTTTCGCTGCGATTGAATTTCATGGATACGACTTTCGTTACTTCCATCGAAAAAATTTCACACCCGTCGACCTTAGAAGAAGGCTATTCAACTTCTGGCGAAATTTCGCGTCATCCGGATAGCAATTATTCAGGGACAGAAAATTCGATGGGTGACAGGGCCCGATTTGTTTCGGCGAAATGTTCCAAAAACTCGCCTGGAAGCAGTTTAGGCTCGACAGGCGGGGATAATGGATCGAAAGTGTCGGCGCGGGTACCAAAACGGAGTCCAGCCGATGAAATGACGCGCAGATCTCGAAGCGGATGTGCGTTTGAAACGGGCATTCAGGGACGAACGTCGAGCCCACTGTTGTCCCGTGGAAAAAGGGACAGCGGACCCGAAACAAACGAGCCCTGTCGCGTCCGCCTCCATCGCTACATTGTGCATCGACGCTTTTCAACTCTGCCTATTGTGCGTCCGCGTCCTCCTTCGATCTTTTGCATCAACTTCGTTAGCAACAGAATTATTCACCCAGTCGGGAATAACAATTTCGGTTACCTCAAAGAATTAATCAAACTTGGAAGACGAATCTACCCAATAATGCACAAGTCCCGAACAAATGTTCGTATTATCGAAAAAAGAAAAAAAGAACCCAGCTCGAAGAGCCCCTCCGTAAGCTGCACCATTTCCAAACAACGAAGATCCTCTTAAAAATGAAAGTTCTAAAACCCGCGTAGACTACAATACATCTTGAGCACTCCAGTCGATCGTGTAATCTTCGGAGGGTCCCCTCGTCGGGAACCCTGCTCAAAGAAGACTCCATTATCCCTGCGAAAAAAAATACCCCAACCCCTGTGCCTCTTCGAGTTCGACTCTTCCAGAATCGCTTGGAAAATCGTGGCAGCGATGCAGGCTCAAAAGCCAGACATTTTTCGGACGATCTGCGATTTCGACCCTTCCTCGAGCAGGGCGGGAGAGGAGGGCCAATAAATTTGCACTGGCAGAAAGCCGGGGGTGGTTCGAGCAACCCTCGCCCGTCTGGCTGATGGTCCCTTGGATTTTGCCGTGGCACACGAGTGCTGGGGACGTCGAGTGCGCGATTGGTCGTCGACGACCGCAACGCGACCGCCATCACCGCGATCATCGCCATCCTCTCCGTGTTCCAGCACGTTAATGGGTATTGCGATTGGCCCGGAAGATTCGATCCTGATTTACCCGGGCCTACCACCAAGGCGAATTGTTCGCCGGCAATAATAACGAGGATACGCGGCTTTAAACCGGATCCATCGGGGTACAACGCGGCGATGCAGGGAATGATTTGTGGCTGTGGATATTAAATCTACTGCCACCGTTCGAGATGCGTCCCCGATTTTTGGATGGGCGCTGTAAAGATTCCGGTGATCAAGTCGATATGTACGGTGCTGGGAGGTTCAAAGTGTCGCGGGTTATAATGTTCATCGCCGAGGTGGCATTTAATGGACGTACGGCATTGTTGTGTAAATTAGATATCTGATAGATACGGCTGGCCCCGTCGAAACTGGTTTATTAATCCCATGGTATTACGATCTGAGCTTCTCGGTTCGAGAATAATTCATGGTAATACAGGTGGTTCATTATTTTGGTATGCAGCAGTTTTATTAACATATTGATCGTGCTGGTCGTCGGCTTTTATTTATTATTATTGTCGTTATTATGTCGTTATTGTCGTTATTGCTATCGGGCGGGAACGCGGTTTCGTAAAACCGGACGCGGATCGTTTGTCGTTCAACGATTAGGTTATTTCTAGAGCAAATCGGCCAACTATTTCTGGAGCTAGAATGGATTTTTCTGTCTCCTCTTGCTCCTCCTTGCTTAGCTGGCAGCAATCGATTCGGTGCGAAGCTTCACAGTCTCCCAAATTCGAACCACGTGTGCCAGTTTTATTGCATACGTACGCGTCTATTTTTTTTCTCACCCAAACATAAAGCACCTATGACGCTTCGACACGTATCCTGACAATTTCTCTTTCTCCCGCGCGATCTCTATCTTTCCTCTATCTATCCCCGCAGCACTCGACCCCGTACTTCGTGGCCAATTTTTGGGCCAATTGCTAGGGAAACTCGATTTCCACAAATTCTCCCCGTATCCGTTTATAACGACTCCGTCTAATATTATTCATGAGGCAGTCGATCGGGGCTGTAATAAGTTTTCCCGCAATCTTCGAGGTACGTGTCGTCCCCGACGTATCTCCTGTCCTCCACCGTCGAAAATCGGGTGCAGCTTGTTTCGAAGAAACGTGCCCGCAAGAGGATCGAGTTACCTGCGCCGGTCATATTGGAGGCGTCGAAATTTAATAAAGCGGATTGGTAAATTGCCACCGAGAACCGCAGCAGAGAGGCGGCCTCCTGGAAGGCACAGGGACCCGTGTAATGGCTCGATCCTCTGCCAACACCCCCGTACAAACACGTCCGTGTTCAACCCCTCGAAGCTTGCACACAGCGATCAAGAGAAAAGAGGCGGGGGCGACGGGGTGTTTACACCACGGTCCTCGGTAATTAGTGGGGCCCGTGAACTCGAGAACTCGGATCTTTTTTTGCGTAATAGCTAGGTACGCGACTCGTGATTAGTTTCGCCGTTGCGGTAGTTGACTCCTGTTTGATGTTGGATAATGTTCGAGGGGTTCGTCTCCTTTGAATTCGACCGTGCGGCGAGGGGTGGCTTTGAGGCGACGTTTTACTTTGCGATTATTAGGCGATTGGAAACCCGAGGAGCCAACGACGGAAGAGGTTGTATAGAAAATTTGGCTGCCGCGAATAAAAGCACTGGTACCGGAAAATCGTTCTGGTATTTCCAATACCTTGCAGAGATCCTGGGGTAGTGTTGGACAAAAGTCGATAAAGAAGCGGGCAACATTTATCGAAACACTCTTACAACCACTGTTAGACCCTAAGAGAAATACATTGGCTACCGTTGCCGGTACATCGTAGTTCAATCCCGTGTTTGCCAGAGCAGGGAAATAATTGTAACGTTCAAGGGGTCGATCGATGTTTCGTTGGATCAGAGTTTAAAGGTGACGGCGCACGCTTAACCACCAGTCAACTTGCCTGACCGCCGGCGACAGAACGGTATCGACGACGAGTCAATCGAAGGCACGATTTAACTCGCGGAAACCATTAAAGGTACTCGGCCATGAAAAGAGACGAGACCGCAAATTGGTCGAGCGCAGCGCGACGCTCGAAGTGGCAGCACGTACGCCGACACTCGAGCACGCGCGATCGATACTCTGCGTTGTAGGTATCCACTCGAGGATTTGCAATACGTACGAGCCGATTTCGAGGGTGTGCGAAGCTACAAATTGCGCCAGTGCACCACCCTCAACGAAATTATCTTCCGGCGGGGCGATCAATGTTTATGAAAAACCAGTTACCATGGTTGAACTCGCTGCGGAACGGATTTGCATGCCGACCGGTATGCAAAGTACGTTCCAGGAACTATTACCTATGAAATGGGGCAAAAACTATTTATGACCCCTCGTTTCACCGAGTCGGATGAATCGTAACTGATTCACCCTTCGTGGCTGATCCAATGGAACACGCTCCATCGTATCAAATCTAGGATAAAAAGAATCGAAATGTTCGATCACTTCAAAGAAACATTGCACCAGATTGTCGGATAAAGGCATCCTGTGAATATGAATTATAAACTTCCAACACTTATGAGGCCGTGCCACTGTTCCATCCGTATTAGAATTTTTGTTGTCTCACCACTGTTCTCTGTTCGAGGTCGTTTATTAGGCACCATAAATGCCTAATAATGCTGGTATTTACCTAAACGCATTATCTAAACACCCTATATAGGGAAGGCTAAGCAGTTGCATCGTCTCGTCAGCTTCAAGCCAACGGGAAATCATCCCCCAGGCCTGCGACTCCAGCCAGTCATCCCTCCCGCCCCCTCGCAGTCACGTGAATTGCTCCTCCAGCCGTGCTCGCCCTTCGGCGATTGATACACGGAGCTTAAATTATACATGGACCTGATCCCCGACACCCCTTAGGCGACCATCGAGCACGGTTTCGCGTCGGATTCCGCGCGATCATGCGAACACCCATTCTATCGAATATTGGTCGTCGCGAGCAATTCGTCCACAAGGGCGGAGTTTATCGAGAAACTTTGAAAAGAGTTCCGTTCGGCTTGATTGTCGAGAGCAAATTGGTAGTGGAAGTCCTCGATTCGAATTCCTGGCCTTCGCGAAGACAATCGCGGGTGGAAGTATTAATAGAAAAGCGGAAGAGGAGTCCGCCGCCCTGCTGGATATTAAATTTCTTCGGGTAAAATATTGACAGAAAGAGTCGTGAAACGAGGGCGGAGGGCAAGCAACGCGGAAGTTCGGACTTTGTTCATGATTATCGTAATCCTGGCAAACGACCGTTGGTAATCGACGGCACTTCATCAAAGAGACTGCATTCAACTGGAAACCGCAAGGTACACTCCAATCGCTCGAAAGGACGGTTCCCTGGGGACATCAGACCCATAAGGCAACCAGGAACCTTCGTACATATCGGACCACCGTATAATCCCTCGTACCGCGCTGTGCCGAAAGATAAATTTATCATGGACGATCGTCTGGCAGCTGTTCGATCCCCCCCATTTCTTCTCTATTAACTGGCGCGAGCCGATACGGAATATTTGAGAATAATCGCGAATGTAAAAGTAGTTGCCATCTGATGACAGTTTCGGAGTTGGTAGTTTCTGCTCGTCCATTGGTTCGTGGTGTCGAAGACAGGACTCTGTCCTACATCCGTGGGAATTCTGTAGATGTTTGAAACTTCCTTGTTACGAGGAGAGGCTGGGAGAGGTGAAAAGCATTGCTTGAATCAGACAACGTGGTCCCGGTTTTTCTGCGCCCGCTCCGGGCGACGCGTTAAGTAGAATAAGACTGTGCTGGGTCAGACGCGCGCGGGATATTATGTATATACACTTGGCGGCGAAATGAAGGATCTTTGAACTGCTGTAACTTCGTGAAAAAAAATGGCAGAACAGTCTGCCTGGGCTGATTTTAAAGGGTGAAGCATATACTTTGACGTCCCAGAATTGGAATTTTTTTTACGACTCTTTTATATGAGAAAACGTGGTGGAAAACCGAAGACCCTTTTCTTCGCCGGAAATTGATCGAAGTCGAACGTTTCCCTGCTGTTTGAAAATTTCTTTTCTCGACCAAGATCGCCGTGGATTTAAAGATTGAAGTCTCCTCTTTACAACGACTGCCTCAGAGTTTATGTACGATTTTTTGCCGCTATATTATCGCTTATTAAATTTCCAGTAACAGAGGCCGAACATTAAAATTGTTACGAGATCCATGTTCGTCTGACAGCGTTTGCATAGAATCGAGATTTTGTTTTTGATTCCTTGAGGGAGGACGCGTACAAGGTACGAGCACAAACATCCCGAAACTAATTTATCAGGCAGGCGGCAATGGCTGCCGAGTCAGCGAAGGGAAGTAGAAATTGCCGCGACGACGTTGACGTCGCGTAATTCGAGACTCGAGGCGATCTTTCCAGCGTGAAAATCCTGACTGGGCCGTTAACAGCGATGACTGACGACGCGTCGACTAGACGAGAGCTCCTTTGCACCTTCGGCTCCCGGTGTCGACGACGTCGTTCCCCTGTTGTCGCTTCAAAGGGTGCCGGGGAAGAAGTCTCATCTGTTACCCCCCATCAACTAGTTGTCGACTTTCGCCTGCTCACATCGCCGGACGTCGCAAACTAATTTGGCGATCCTCGTCGATCTCGATACTGCTCCCGTTCGAATTACCGTGAAACGTCCGATAATGATAAACATTAACACATACATTCAATAAGGGAGGTAATCGAAATTTTCTGGAGGTCCACTTTCTGAGTCGAGGGATTAGAACGAAATGTCTAGCTGCTTCCAAAGTGCTCTGCACTGTATAAAGAAAATTCAACAAGTAGATTTCCCATTCACGAATGGAAAATGAACTGCAAGCGGGTAACCACGGAGGGTGGCGAGGTGACGATTTGACGATGGACGATAACTCATCGATCGCGTGGACGCGAATTCGTCGGTCGTAGGTTAAGACGATTAGCAACGGATTACCCGGACCCGATTCGAATAGACTCACCCAATGGATGCATACCAAAGCGCATCCCACTGAATTTCGATTAAGGGCGGACCATCGGAATCGCGAGGTTTATCACGCAGCCGCGTTCCGTGCGCGCGCCCCTTCGATTATAACTTTAAATTAGTTCCCTTAAGTTCGTTACGCGATTACATATCGCGACGCATTCTTAGCGCGGGCTAATTAAGCTGTAATGCCGGCAAAGTTTTTCCCGGAACGGTATCTACTCGTGCATTAACATCGCGAACGTTTCCCTGGTAGCGGTAGTTTATTTGCGCCGATAAGAAAAATACTGTACAGATAAGAAGTTAAATGGATTCTGTTTTAATTTAAATCCGAGGGGGTCTACAGTCGAAAGTCCATTCGATTTCAATGGGCATTGAGCGCCATTTAGTGAAATAGAGGGGGACGAAGTCACGGGTCATTCAATGGTCCATTAAGCTACAAACTTCAGGCTCGTTGGGTACCAATCGAACGCGTGTCATTAGAAGGGTTATACGCGAGCTCATCGGGCACCAAGAAATAGAGCAGCAATCTATTTAAGTAACACCCTGTGTCGAACCTGCCCTTGCTTTTATCCTAATCACAAAAACCGCCCCCCCCCCCTAAAAATCCCGCTTTACAATGCAACCCCTCAAAAGGATTCTCCAAGCGAAATGTTACATCCTCGCCTGTTCAATTTTCGATTAAGCGAACTATGAAAATCACGAGATGGCGCGGCACGGCTGCGGCGTCGCGTGGTGCGGCACACGCCAGCGTCACGGGCCCTGGATCACAAGTTTAAATTAGTTTTGTCGAGTTGGCCGCGCGGCTACGCTCGCGCACCAACCCTTAATGCGTTGCCCGTGATTTTGAATTATTGGATGTACATAATTCCCCTGGTGACGGATCCTGGAAGGGGTTGGGCCAGGGTGTGAGGGACCTGGCTTCGCGGTCCCTTCCTAATGGGTGCATACATCCAAAATACATCCCCCTCAATTTCGATTAAGTGCTCCATCAAAATGGCAACCCTTGAGACACGGCAAACAGTTAAAGGGCACGGTTTATGTCGCGCCTCGTAATTGGTCACCTTCGTCCCGTCTGGTACACCTGCCGGCCCCTAATTGCTCGCCCGTATAGTTTTTCCATTGATCGAATTAAGGACCAGCGAGAACGGAAGACAGGGAAATTCATTAACCCGTCGCAGCGAAATTGCTGTCTTGAAACTCGGTTAAACATCCCCGCAAATTCATCGCGGTTATCGTGTTCTGATAATGGGGGCGAATTAAGGGACATTCGGGCGAATGAACGTGTAACATCGGGCATCGATTTCTCTTGGAAATACTACGGGGGGTTGCTTCAGCCGGTAGTTTGGAAATAAATCAGTCAGCGGTTGCACCCCTCTTCGACGAAGATAGCAACGGGGGTGGAAGTCGAACGAAGGGAAGGAAAGAAAAAAAAGGCAAGGACAACCGGCTTTACTTCCAAGCCTTACGACCTGGCCTTTTTACCGTGGAACCGCAACGACAGCCAGGCCCGAGTCTTTGCAGGAACTCAAAGGGAATCTCGCCGACGCGACGTGTTCTGGCCCGCACGCCCTTTCACAGATTTCTCAAAACTCCCCGCTGAGTTCTGATTTACGATCGTCCATCGACCTTTACGCTGCTGTCTGCCTCCTCCCACGGCGACCGCAGCCTCGAATACGAATCTTGAGATATTTATACTGCCGGCGCGCAACAGTACATGAAGAGTTATTCGTCGCGGTCGGATATTACCTGGGGCCGAAAGTCACATTTATCCGTAGGTGAAACGTTGTCGAGGACAGCAGAATCAAACTGTCTATAACTTCCAGCGTAGAAAATTCGTGGAAAATTTATTATTACACGCACAAATCTCTGAGTGTAATTTATATTTCCGTTCATGAGGTCCATTGATAAAACGCAATCGGCAGAAAATATATTCACGATACTTGTAGCATTTTAGAAATTTCCTCGCACACACAACTATTGAGAAGTGCGCTCTTAATCAACCATTTCTCTACTCTACCAAAGAAGACTCCAAATTCAGCGCGTGTCTTTGGACTCGGCCACGGAAGCCAGGCTCTATTCAAGAGCCGCAAAATGTCGCACAACTTGCCATTCGTCGTACAAGAATCGTGACACGCGAGCAAACTTGCGTGCCCTCATAAGGCGATGCGGCGAGGGTCGAGCTGTAATTATTTCTTCGGCAAATATTCTGGCCGCCGGTTTGCTGGCTCGGCCGCTTGTTTCGCTTTTATTAAACTTGCGCTCTCTCGTCCAGCCGCTCCTGTGATTCACCGCCACCCCCGCGAGCTTTTAATAAAAGCCGATACTGAAGGTATTAAGTGTAGAGTCATCGCGGGCCAGAGGGGAACAAACCACTCGCGACTTGTTTCATTTATCTCCCCTTTACCACTTCAGGTTAGATCGAATTATCGCCGTTTTCAATTGCTACAGGATTCGCTAGTGACATACATTTTTTCTGGGCGAAAATGTTATATTCTTTAAAAGCCAAGTCTGGTAATACTTGTATCATTTTTATTACGGTCATAATAAGCGGTAACGTGAAACGTTTACTTGTGCACGTCCCTGAAAATAATGATTAACTATCTCTTGTACAGCACTTACTAGTAGAGGCTCGCATTTTGGATTCGGAATTTATTTTAATTTCAAATCGAGACGACTATTTTATACTTCACTAAGCCAGCAACGTTGCAACCAAATGTGCCCCATCCCCTGGGGGCACTCTGTCGCTTAGCAAGTTTCCTTGGAGTCTATAAAAATATCATCAATCTTCCCGTCGCTCAAGCTGGACAATTTGAGAATATCTATCGAAGTAACCGAAACAACGAGGCACCCCTTCTCGCATAAGGGTGGAACCACCCTTTCTCTAACGTCTTCCAAGGGGATAGGAGGAGTGTTACGGTTCCGGGGCGAATAGGTTTGCCAGAAAAAAGCTCCCACCACGCCACTTGGTCTTCCTCTTTGACCCGAAAGACGCTCGTGAAAGCACAGCCGCGGGTGGAATAAAAGCAACCCCTTTGTCTATCCCCAAGACCGAGCAACTCCCTTACCTGTAAATCTTCCAGTGGAATCTTACATCGTTCAACTGCACATCGTTATTATCGAACTCGAGAAGATTCTGAAGGAGTAGATTAAATTAATAGCTGATTTCGTCTGTGTTTTAATAAGAAATCACAGCGGAGGTATAGCGTGACAGGTGTGGTTTCGTTGGCCAATATATTTCCTTCGATTCGTAGCAAGAAGCTTTCAAGGATTGAACAATTCGTGAATTCGTGAATTTAATAATATCGAACTCCATAGTGTATTTAAGACCGTTTTAAGTAGAACTGACCGGACTTGGTCAGACATCGATCTACGGACGATTCTAAATATTATCGTATTTCAAAGCAGACAGTAGATACGTTGATTATCGGTCAGACATTATTCCATCGAATATTCGCAACTACCATTTACTATGCGGATTGCCCCAGACAACAATTAACACATACAGTCGGGGGAGATCCCATTTTCGTGCCAGCAATGGCAAAGCAGATCAAGGACTACGTTAATTCCCCCCTCGAAGATCTCGATTAGAAACTAAACGCACGCCGTGTGTACACACTTGCTCACTGTTAATGATTCGGTTACAAAGCCTGTTGGAGGATCCGCAGCTCAGACGGTGTGGATACGGCAGCCAAGTTGCTCCCTCGTCGGATCAAGGGCTCTGTGCGTTCGACGTGCAACGAGGATCCGTCGGCTAAAGGGGAAACCGGCAACTCTGGAATCTACCAAACGAAGAGGAAGCAACGGATGTACGGATCGTTAAAGTGCATCGCGGAGAATTTTCAAACAGAGAGAGCGAGAGATCCTTGGGTAAACATGGCAAGAAGGGTCTGCAATCTTTTCCTTAATATAATGGTATCGCCCGTCGAAGGCTGTCTTGAAGGGGATGAATAGTCGGATGTTGAAGAAGAACTTCTTTAATGCTGCAAGAAGAAATGGGACTAGAAACGAAAGAAGCACGTCATTTAAAATAAATGTGAAGCTACGATACTGTTGTCGTACGCAGAGATATCTGAAGAATTTTAAACGACAAGAGTAGAACCGTAGGGGGTGGACCCGTAAGAAATGAAGGGACGTACTGCACGTGAAATTTGAGAAACGAAGAATGTAGAGAGGGACAGGGGCGAATACTTTAGGGTCGGGCAGAATTTTAAATTTCAAAAAAGATATTCGAAGAATGAGGGTTGCAAGGGACAGTAAGGGAGATTGGAGGAAAGGGATGCAACAGGAAGCGGACAACCATGAATCACTTCACGGAGAATTGACAAGCGGCAAACAAGACCTGTTTTCAAATCCCTCTGCGCCAAGAATCCCTATTTCTTTGGCCGATTCACGCCCTTCGTTCCTCTGTCAGCTTCGTTGCCATTGGCCCTGCCTTTTGTCCGCATCTATCTATCTATATATCTTTTGTCGTCGGCTATCTGCTCCTATTCTCCGATTTCGTCGCCGTGCCGTACACCGCAGTCTCTTTTGAGGGCGAAAAATATGTTTCGAGCAATTCTACACCCCTCTGTGCCCTTGCTAAACGGAAACGTTTCATCTTCAACGGTATTCAACGCTGTCAACCCTTTGGCATTGAAACGACTCCGCCGAGCGATCGTGAGGGCTTCGTTACCCTCTTCGGGGATATTATTTCCTCGGTAAATATTCTTAAATCGACTGGCGTTCTCCAGACAAAGAATCCACGAGTGAACGAAAGGGGACACGTTTGAATTTCAAAGGAAGCAATGCAGATAAAGCGCACCCCCTTCCACCCGTATATTTTGAAATAGGCAAATGAATTTTTTAACGCAATGTCGCCAGGACCAAGGGGGCAGAGATATTGTCGTCTCCGCTTTTCCAACCCTTTTGTCCGCGGCGACAGTCGTCATAAATTTTCATCGGCATTCCGCGGGAGTCAAGGGCAAATAATTTATTCGGGCGGAGTGGCAACCCTCTTGCAAAGCTTGGCCAATTGTTATGCAGATTGAAGTAACACCAGCCGCCAGTTACCACGGCAATTTCGACTCATACTTAGTCGGATGAAGTTGCCAAGTTCAAGTTGACCCGTAAATAACGTTTTCAGTTCGCCTCGAGAAACCGCCCTTAATTACAACAGCGACAGGCTAATCAGTCGATCAGTCTTGGAACGTCGATTCTAACGAATTTCAATCCTTATTCGTCTGTCGCGGCCCCGACGTCGAAATAGTTATTCGAGACGCACTGTGCAATTGGTTTGGCGAAGTGTCTCTGGATGCGAAGAGTACGTCGCCGGTGTAATCCACGTTCCAGTTGTAATGAACAGGATGCTTATTGTTAATCAGTACAAAGGCGACAGCACTGAAGGTGCGCTGCTCTATTGTAACTGGAACGTCGGTGCAAGCTTTTGTCTTGCAATCACGATCGTGTAATATCGACGATAATTATTAATTTGCAGACGCATTAACGAATAAGCATCGATTCCGCTGTGTATCCATTTTTATATCGTTCGCCTTTGTGGCGCTCAACAGTCGCCGTTTAATTAATTGGTTCGTTGCCCGACGCAGAATACGAAGCGACCATTGACTTGAAATTCGGGTTAATTATTGTCACGATCTACTTGAAATTTCAATTAATTCCTGCTCAAAGGTAACGTGATATTAATAACTAAATTAGTCGTTAAAAAAGAGACATGTCGATTTTATTTGACTCCGCGCAACGATCTGAAGGGATGCAAGTGTTGTAACAAACAAGCATCGTAGATCGCAACACCGCTAATTGGTTTCCACGAGGTAAATCGATCTTGCCTGATCGTGACTCGTTTCCGGCGAAAGAAGCACATCTGGAAGAAGCTAAACGAGCCAGTGGAATAAGATTAATGACGGGTTTCGTCAGATTGCGCGTAATGAGCGATCCGACCGACCTCCATCGACGATCGCCTTCTGAAAAACCGTTCGATTTGCCGACTAACTGCGGCCAGAGATTATTTCGTGTCCCTTAAAACGGCATTCGCGAGGGAAGTTACCCTGGCCGGCTTCCAGATAAACGTCCCATTTACCGAGCGTAGTTTTTCGTCTTCGCGAAGCCGTCTAACTATCCGAGAGGGAAAAGAAATCGAACGTTCCTTCGGTTCGTTGGTAACTTTTAACAAACAGACGAGAGTTGCTTCCAGACTTTCTTTATTATATTAATCCTTCCGCTAACAAGATACTTTTTAAAACGCGAACTACCGACGATGCTGCGAGAAGAAATAATTTTTTCCGGCAGATTAATACCTGGCTAAACGACAAATAAACACTTTGGCTGCCCAAGAAGAACATATTTCTTCATTAATTCTAATTGAAACACGAACAAATACTATTGCTGCATTGTTCGCGAACGAGTTGCCCGGTGTTCACCTCGGGATACTTTCGAAGTCCGCTGATAGACGTCGGTTCCACGTTTGTTTATTATACTTTCGAACGCCGCTGGAAGCGCAGAGATACGAGCTCACGAGAGTCGATGGCGATTCGATGTTCCTGTCGACAGGGGAAAGGACCTCTGAAACTTCTCGCGACGTGCTCACGTGCGTTCGAATAGGATAATTAGAATGACGTCAGGCTGATGGACAATTTCAGTCGAAAGTCTATCTCTTGCGAAACCCGACAGTAAAAAAAAAATCGACGAAGAAATATGAGTAACAAATATTTGCTGAAGACGAGAAGCGTCTTGATCAAAGTCTCTTTGGATTCCTGGCAGGATGAAGGACGCAGCGGAGATTTAATTATGCAAATGGACCTGAAGTGCAAGTGCGCGATGTTCAAGGTGATTCTGGTTGCATTATCGACTATCCGTCGCTCTCTGGCGAGAGAACTGGCTAATTAAAAGCTGCTGGAAAATCATGTTCCATGCGCAGATATTGTTGCCGTTAATTAGAATTCGCCAGTTTTAAGCGATCCTTTAATTGAAGTACCGCGAATCATTTTCACTCATTGTGGCGGAAATTTAATCGGCGGCCGCGGGAGGAAGATACAAATACAGGGGGAGGAAAAAGTTGAAAAGGAGGGAAACACAGGGAGTCGGGAAGGCAATTTGAAAGAGTCACCCCAAGCAGTCTTGGTAGGTAGACAAGTAAATTCGTGGATGCCTGCCACCCTCAACCACCCTTAACCAACCAGTCAACTTCGAAGGGGCTCAAGGGCAAGGGAAAGGAAGAAACTTTTCCATTCGGTGGGATCGCTCCGGTAGTCGACTAACGATACAAAACGAGGCGGACTTTCCGCCGTAAATCCGTCGCGCCAGGAAACCGGAAGTGGAGGGTAACCGAATCGCCCTTGGAACTACTACATCAAAAAAAATATGTGTATATATACATATATCTTTTTTTTATATAGTAGTTCCAAGGGCGATTCGGTTACACATATATATCGCAGAGGAAGAGCAGAAGATCTTTATCAATCTGTGGACGGTTCCATGGCGATACAACGACAGGAAACGTTGGATGATGCGTGACGCATAAACCGGAAGACGAAGACGCGCGTGCGCCAGCATTTCAGGCGGCTTTCTTTATTCTTCGATCGTTCGCAACAGACGAGTCGACCCATCGGTGCTCGTTTCGCATAAAAATAGGAAGGATGATGACTAACTGTCGATGTATATCTCTGAGCATTAAAGGTACGGCACAGACAAATGATGGGAGGTGTGCAAACAAAAGTCGTTATTCGGTTACGAACTGCTGGAAAAGACCAGAAGTCGTGGGGCTTGGGTAAGAAGAAAAGGAGAAAGGAGCAACGAGGGACGTCTAGATGGTACCCAAGGGAAAAACCAGACGATCTTTCGCGCACTGATCAACGATGGATCTCCTCTCCCCCAGTTTCGTTCCGGCAGTTTAGCTCTAGACTTCGGGCAACGTCGAAAATTGACCGAAGAATTTATTCGAATATCCTCTGGGCGATTCTTCCGGAACGCCTATATCGAGAATAATTCACGTTTCTTTCATCGATTCATCGAGCTTTCGCATTACAAATCACCCTGGAATTTGCGTAGTTTCAAACAGTGAAAAAGTTGCCTTTATTAATTATTCACAGAGAGGGCTAACGCGTTGATCGTCACTAAACAATCCACGATCCACGTTCAGGAAAGATATTTTGGCGACAGGAGTTTCCAGAGAGCCGCGCGAAACGGCAGACGATCCAACACGGAGAACCATTAACGTTAAAGGGCTGTTGCCCGAGGGTGTGAGAATACTGCCACGGATTAAGGGTGAACAGAACGTCCAGTCGGACGTTTGTCCGCTGCGTGAACAGCCAAAGAGTCAATTTACAAATGGTTGAACCCCCCCTCGCTTTCCCCCGACAGGCTCCACGCGGTTCGGCTGTAAAACAATCGGGTCGTGTTTAGAATTTGTATGTGAAACGTTTATTCGATATACGAGAAATTTGAAAGCCGGTTGAATTCGATATCAAATTTTTCCTGCCAGCGAAACGGATATTGCCCACTACATTTATTGCAACCCCTCCGGGACTGTCTGGCCGAAAGTATTCATCGACTAAACATATGGACGAGTTACGAATTAATTCGCATTGAATTTCAAGGGGGTGCAATCGTGGAATCTTCGTTTAAATAAATATAGCCCGTTAATGATTTACAAAATAATATAACAGCAGCGCAAGTGAACTGGAATGCTTTATTAAAATTGATATCTGTATACAGACGATTCGAGATCGAGTGCAACTCTTTTAATGAAAATCGACGCGGAGAACATTCCCCAACCCCTCCGTTGGAAGGGGTGCAGTTCTCTGTTCAAACCGGGACAGCAGGTGGTTGCAATATTTCGTCGTGCTTGACGTTCAACCTCTCGGAGGCCGGGCCGTGATTGAAGGGAAGAAACGCAGGTTCAGGTACCGCGGCCAAATGGAATTGAACGTCGCGAGCAAACCAATTTGCGCGGAGCAAACAATTCCGCGTGGATGCAAGCTGGCTGCAGGGGCGCAGATTTCTCTTTAATTCGTCCGTGAGGCGGTACAACGAGGGTGTACGATCAGGTTTCGGGGGTGTTTCGCGAAGAAAGAAAAAGAATCTTCGTTCGGTCGTCGAGATACAATACGAACGAGGGTAGAACCACCCCCCCCCCCCCCCGAGCAAGCGTTTGTCGCTGCCCGCGTCCTCTAATCGACGCAGTCTCGTTATTTTTCCTCTCCTCGCCTTTCCACGGTTTTCCCCCGCGAAGTTTGTTCCCCGGCGACCGAGAGTTCCTTAAAACTTTCACTCGTTCCCTCCCGATGATTCGAGATTCCCAGGAGAAGCAGAGAAAGAAACGCGTCATTAGTGTTGGCACGACGAGTTTCGATCGCGCTCCCTCTGGACTTCTTTTCCCTCTTCCCTTTTATTCTCTTACTTTCCACCGGAACCACGATGCGGACCACCCCGTTCCAGCGGAATATATAATCCAATTGATCCGGAATTTACGCGAAATTAGGGTGACAGGGTTTCTTTGAAACCGCTTCGAGGCACTTCTTAATTATCATTTCGAAGACCTCCAGTCGAGTGTGCCCCGGGGAACTCGGGGAGATCTCTAGCTCCTTCCGATCTCCCTGATCGCGGAATTATTCCCTTCTGAATCCGCGATTAGGTTTAAGAATGTGCTCATTAGGAACAAAAATGCGATAGCGCTCGAAAGAGACAGAGACGCGGACGGACGGTCGATAATTCTTTTGCGTTGGAAGCAAAACTGAAGAGCGGGAGAGGGTAAATGGGACGCGACCTCGTTTCTTTTCATCGTCATAGCTAAGCTTCTGTCGCGTTGCAATACGTTTCTGCGCTCATTGCAATTGCGACGCAGTGTACAGAACTGTGAACGCGAAAGTTGCCGCTTAGTACGTCGTCTCCATTGCTCGCGACGATTAATAGAAACGGCCGTGGTTCCTCGTGGTAACTTGCCGCGCGAGGGATCGAGCCTGTGCGTGAAACCTTGCGGAAATTCGAACGACAGGGGATGAGAGAAAAAAAATTGTACCCGTCTGAGGGCGCTCGTGGATCCTCCCCTATTCGTATTACCATGCGAATTCGTGTATCGATGCGCATACGAATAGGCATTCCCGTTGGATATCCTTTGCCGCTTGCACTTTGTCGTAAACGCGACTTTGTATACCGCGTGTCCGTGAGGTATCGTCGTTCGAGATATTTTGCGACGATATTTGAATTGCTTTACGGGGCGGGACTGTTGAAAGTTGGTAGACGGGGTGTGAATCCTCCTGCTGTTGAAACTCAATGATAGGGGGTGAATACACGGATCAAGGAAAATTACGGAGTAAAAAGAAAGCTTTTGTTTTTTCTTAGCTTTTACTATTTTTGTTCCCCCCTCGATACACCCCGTAGAAAACCATTCGCGAGAGAAAGGATGGTAGACGCTACGAGCACGGCAGCGTGGCCGCCTGAAATATACAGGGGGACGCCTATAAACCGCGCCTGGAGTTTTCAATTGCTTCGTTCGTTCTTTTATGACCGACCAGGCCAGCAAGCGTCGCGCCACGTGTGCGGAAAAATTTAAACGTGACCGTCAGAGGTGGACGCGATAGAGGAAGAAGCGAATGGGCAAGAAATCGTGGCCTGTCGTGAATTCCTGTTGGCCATTGCGCGTCGACGAACCGATTACAGTGTCATAGAAAGTCTGAACAACTCAGAAATAACCAATAGGTAATAGATTTTATAGCGAGGAATTTCTAGTGCCTATTAAACGTTACGATTGTGATTAAATTGAAATAAAATACATTCGGCGAACGCCGAATTGTGGGGGCGCTTTTTTCTGCAAATGCAGGATTTCGCGGAAGGCAGACGAGGTTATTTTATTAAACCGAACGATGCGTCGAACGAAATTCGTTGCGCCACGTCGCGACGCTTACAATTTTGTAGTAATAAATTCGATTCGGCATACGCTGCATTATCGTTAATTGCGACGGGGACCAGTCGACCGATCCCCCGCCCCGCAGCCAGCATATTAATTACATAAATGGAATTATTGGGTTCACGTACGATTTCCGACAGTCGCGACAGGCCGATGCGATTAACAATTTACGGATATCAGTTGTATCGGTTATTCGGTCCGCCTCGCAATGACTGGGCTGCGTTAAACCAATCCGCGAAAAAGAAGAAAAACTTAAGAAGCCTACGCACGTTCTTTCTCTCCTTTCTTTTAAAAAGAGTACACTGTAACAATGACGCGTATGAGTGCTTCTAAATTTAAGGAATCTCTCTTTTACGTGCAACTTGTTGGCATTTCCAGCAAGGTAACACGTGTCCAAGTAATAACTACGAATCGACGCGAGTATACAGGTCGTTCCCGTTTAATGAAGGAACGGCACTCGTTTACCTCGCGAGGAAACACCCAGCACCGACATTAGAGAACACCGTGGCACCCGTATGTAATATTCAACTGTCTCTCTGGTCTCACGTGTCAGGGGTGGCTTCCCTTTACAGAAACTTCCGCAAACTTGCGCAATATTGCATTACACGTAGCCGTGTATCCGCGTACCTCTTGCCTTGTGCATTTTGAGAAATTCCTTGGCATTTGGGGAAACGTTACTCGTCTGCAGTCGAAAGGTACGGGTCGCTGCGAATAATTGTTCGCCGCTTATTCGACGTCGTATGAAATGAAATATAAATAATAGAGTTGATCGGAGAATATAAGTGATATATCGATTCATGAATGAATCATTGTCGATTGCGACGCTCGATGTGAATGGAGCGACACATTGGGGGCAAAGGCTTTCGTCTTCGATTGCACTTTGTACAATGAGCAACGCGGAGGTTTCCCGAAAATTTAATTTGCCCGAACGGAAATAATTCTGAGACGCGACCCGATCCCTGCGGTGGACTCGCGGCGTGTCTGGATGGGCACGTCCTCGATCTACTTGCGCGGCAAACGAAACCGTTTCGCTTCCCCGGAGATACTTAGGAATTCTGCAAAGTCTCGTGGAGGAATTCTTGGGAATTTCAAAGTCCGATCGAATGAAAAAATAGTTCTCGTGCGAATAATATCTATTGACGGCACGTAATAGGAAATTTCGATAATATTTTGTGGAGTAAATAATGTTTCCATTCAATGGATTGTTAATGTACGCCAGTTAATTATAAATATCCCGACGAGACAAACTTTCATGCAAAAGGAACATTAAATAGAAACGAGGTGAGAAAATTAATTAATTAAAAATGATCTGTGACGGTAAATTTTTTAAATACCTCAGCAGTATGCGAACTATTTTCAACTGAACGGCTGTTATACTAGTTACTAGTTCCTGGAATACCTTTTAAATATCATAGTTCCCGTTTTGCGGAAAATAAATTGCTCAATCGGTTTCCCCCTTGTAACCGGTAATATCATCGAGTAGGGGATTCCACGAATGCGATAATCCATGCTCCCTTCCTCGAATAAATCCCCCGTGATTCTGTCGCAGGTTGTTGTCAATCAACGTTGCATTATTCATCTCGTGGAACGAATTTATGAGTCGCGAATTGCCCCGTTGTAATCTCGGAATCCCTTTAATCGATTCCTTCTAACGAGAACGAATCTAACGAGCAAAGCACAGCACGGCGGGTGCGGGGGGGGGGGCCATTAATTCTGTCCAGATTTAATCGATTTCTTTCTCTCTGGTCGCCATAATAACACCGGGAAATAGAGAAGGAATTTCGCAAAAGGGAAACAGAAGAAAAAACATTCGAAACGGGAAATGTAATTTAAAATTAACGGATTCCAAGAACAAATATCGCCGTTGCCTTGCAGCGGGTTTAATTGAAATTCTTTCTACAAAATGAGCGAAGCATCGAACGAAAGATGGCTCGAGGGAAAGTAGAAGTAATAAAATTCGAGCAAGAACGAAGAAAGGGGAGGGAGGCGGCGGGTTCTCGAAATGCAAGCAGAGACCGGTATTCTATATTTCTTTCGACCCGTCTGCAAGCGAGAGACCGAGTAGGAAGCTGGCTTTTCCACGAGTGCACGCCACCGAAACTTCGTTCCGTTACAGCTTGCCGGCCACTTTCTACGTTTCTTTTGTCCTCTCTACCGTGGAACTTTTCCCAAGGAGATTGCGGGCATGGCCGGTGGAAATTTTTACGCGGACGCACCTTTCCCACGAACGGCCGTCCTCCTCGCGGACCGAAGATTTGTTCGCCGAAACTTTCTTGCGATTTATATACAGGTATTCGTGTATTCGTCAACGAAACAAATCGTGCGAGTTCATTCCGTTAACAGAATCGCGTGCAAACGTCGAGATATAGATATGAAACCTTCCAACGGGAGATTTCTCGTTTCCGAAAAAGCCCTTTCTGATGTTTCGTGTCAGGAAGGAGGGTGAACGCAACAAAAGCGGCCAGGAAACCGCGGATTCCACAAATAACTCCAAAACGAACTTTTATAATCCGTCGAAATTCTTGGCAGAGATTCCACGCGCCCAGGAAAAAGCAGCGGCGATGCAACGTTGCCTGACATTCGGAGAAAAAATACCAGTCCTCGTCAGAAAATGCCTCCCGCAGGCTGTCGTGGGACCGGGAAGCTGCCCGCCTTCCTGAGGGGAATCGGACGGTGTTTTTTGACCGCGACAAAGTCCGGTGGTTTTAGGCTCGCGTCCAAAACGCCTCGATTCGAAGTCTGTTAATTCGACGCGACAGGCCGGGCCAATTGATCCGCTCGAACGGAATTAAAGCGGTATCGTTCATGTATCGGGCAGATGTTGAGCCGAAATTTCAAGGAGATAGAAAAACGAATGAAGGGACGAGCAATTATTTAGATGCGTGGAATATCAGACACGAGGACAGAGAAATTGTAATATCGATTGAAAGGTAATCTTTATTACGGGTCATGCATATGGACCCGAGGAGGGTTAAAGACATTTTTAAACAACCCGAAGGATCATTCGATTGATCTTCTTCTTCAACGAAGCACGTACTCGAAAGGAACGGAAGCGGAGACCGGACTATAACGGGGCTACAGTTTGCTCGCCTTGATGAAAGATCCGTGACACAGTAAACTGTCCTGATTCTCGCAGCGGTCCGAGGCCGTTCCCCGAGTAATCTGCAAATCAAACACTCGAACGGGGGAAAAAGTTCCGCGCTTCTCAGACCTCACGCAATTAAGCAATATCAATTATTGAAACCGTTCGTCCCATTTTCGACTGTTTATGCAATTTCGGCGAGTGCCCCAATTGCCCAACAATCAATATCGACCCTATTTCCCTCGGTCGGCACACTGGAAACGTGCCTCGACCGTGATACAAAAAGAACAAGAAAAAAGGAAAGGAAAAACCTTCGGACAATTCCATTTTCTCGATAGAATTATATTGCCCTCTGCTCCTCTTCGAGGGGAGATTCTTTTTAACCCGTGTTCCAATCAACTCGGACCTTATGAGACGTTATTGTTCGACGTGGGGTTAATTCGAGGGAGAGCAGTCGTCAAGGAAACAGGGTGTCCAAGGGATACAAAGCGAAAGGCATCGTGGAAACAATGGCCGCGCCGAATTTTCTCAGGCTTAATGTAACGATTCGTAGCCGTTGAACAATGCGGGAGAAGATACACTTACGTATTGTCCTGACGGAGGAAAATACGCAGGCGTGTAGAACGAAGCGTAGGCGTACACGTTCACCCTGTTCCACAGCCAGGGGAAAAGTGTTCGCTAGTGATCGTGCACGCGAAACGTCGAGGGAATGATCTATAGCGGAGGAAACGGCGGTTCGGATGAGAAATGAGCGATGGAATTCTGGCAAGGGTGAGAAACAGAATTCACCTGGTACCTATTCGCTTTTCCTTTTTTTCTGTGTACTCACACGCGATCTTTGATCCCCGGAAGAATTGCAGTGGGGAAAAAATAATGACCTCGTTGTTCATAATTCAAGCTCGCCGCAGGGATATGCGAATCGTCGGAGTATTGAGGCCTCGACGATTTTTCGTTCGCGTGACGTTCGTTCGAACCGTAAGGCGAGCGGGTGAAAAGGGCGGTAATACCTTCGCGGACCTTCGATCGCAATTCGGACGACCGGAAGCGCAAGGGAAATTGGTCAAAGCTTTATAATACGCGTGCGGATAGATAGGGGAATGTGGGTTCGATAATGAAGGTGCGAATAAAAAATTTGGAAAAATTGTACGGTAATCGAGTTTCGTCTCGTTACTCGCGTTCTCGCGGGAAACTAGATGAAGAAGGGGAGAGAAGAGTCACGAGTGGAAAATTGCAAGATTCTCTGGGCAAAACGGAGGGGAAAAAAATAAAACGCGTCGAACTCGCGAACCGGCCTACTCGTTGCGCCACCAAATTTCTCCGCGACTCGTCCATCGTGCCGTCACCGCTGACACTTACGTCGAACGGAAAAATCGACGTGCAGCCGGCACCTTGGGAAGTTTCAATAATCCCTCGCGACACTTCTCAAATTAGAGGCTCCCCGGGTTGTTCGTGAAACGTTTCATTCTGCCGTGGAAAAGATTCGAAGGACAAGGAGCGGATTAATATTGGTGTCGACAAACTTTTCCATTGAATATTAAACCTGTACTACCGCGCGCAGCTGCATTCGCTGCTAAACGTATTTACGTTGCTCATCATTGCCGCTACCCTTCAGTTCTGTGCACCAGTACTCCAACAAAGTTCCCAGGATCGTTTAAAAAAAGAAAACATCTCCAAATAATACATAACAAACGAACGTGAAGAGCCTCGCTCCCGTTCCGGGGATCTCGCTGTTTGATAATTAATATAGTTATTAATGCGTCCGACTTTCGGCGAGCCACGATGCAACTGACTTTACCGTACAGTCGAGTGCACCGTGAAGCACATGGCCTCGTATCATTGATGCTAATGGGCTCGCCTCGGCGTAGAGTCTCATTAGTTTGAAGGAGGCACGCGCACAATGCTCGCGATGCGTCTGTTGACCTCAGGAAACGCTGCAAAGTGTTATCAAGCTTAACAACGGTACACCGTAGACGCATCTTCTCGCCCCGTGTTCCTCGTCACCGCTTTCAACAGGATCATCCATTCTGAATAGGGCGGGGATCTGCACTCGACGCTTAATTCTCGAACATTTTATCATTGGCGCGACTCAAAGACTTCCGAGTATCGCGGAAGACACCGGCGCGCGTAAAACGTGTTTAATAGACTCCGTAAAACCTCGGCCTAAGCATCACCGTCCCGCACTATCAATCACCGATACTGATTCAAGACGGGGATCACCTTGCGCGGAAATCCTCGCGTAAAAAGTTAGAGATCGTAAAAGAAGGGATGATAACTAGGAGAGGAAGTTGGGCGAATATCTTTACGCCCCGGAGTCTCGCGAGACGAGGATGATCCTGGGACCTTTCGCAATCGAACAAAGGAAGGCGAAAAAAGGGAGAAGGGCGGATGACTTTAGGAATTGCTCGGGCCCAGCGACTTCTCGACTGGGGAACAATTGTCGAATTCGTTTATTCTGGTTATTTCGAGCTGCGAGGTCGACGAAGTGCTTAATTGAATCGCGCCCGTGTCGCATACCGCAATATCCAGCGCCCTGTCTGGTGGCCGAGTACATTGGGGCAACTGTATCGGTAATGAAATTCCTAGAAAAAAGCTACTCGTTGCTGTTACTCGAGCCAATAGTTCGTACCTTTCTGGAGGAAGAGAAAGGTATATGCGATATGATTTCCAGCGGTTTGCCGTTCAATAATTGTGTGAATATTAAATACAAGCGACAGTTTACGTAAGATTCAATTTGCTTGTACAGGGTGTAAAGATATGTTTGGTCTTGGCAGTCATAGACGTATTCTACATCTTCAGATCGATGAAGATTTGTAAAAAGAAGTTGCCGCAGAATTGTACTTGGCCTTGAATTTCCACGTCAAATTTTTGTTTATTGCATTGTATTCTACGCATCATGAGGATACAAAGTGTCAAAGGAACCATGGGTCAAAACTCGACCGTCCTCATAAAAAACAGTAGCAGAGTCATTTCTTGTTAGAATGCTTTATTAAGCAAGCAGGTACTATTGTTGTTTATCTGCTGTTTATCGGAAATCTAACACAATCTATCATAATCAATATTACCTTCTAAGTTTTGAAAGATGTTCATCTTCTATTTCTTCTTCTAAGCCAAAGAACCGATCCATTCTGATTAATATTTCTTAATAGCTGAGCTTGAATACCAGCTTCAATATGGCCACCATTGTTTTGCAAACACGTCTCTAATCTGTCCTGAATATTGTTTAGAATTCGCTGATGTAAATTTGGTGTACTTCGTAAATGTTAGAAGGCATCCTCTATTCGAATTTTCAATTCTTCCACAGTTCTTATTTCGTGCCCCGATCTATATATCTGTCCCTTCACTGCTCCCCATAAGAAAAAATCTAAAGAATTTAGATCGGGCGATCGCGGAGGCCATATAATTGGCGCAGGCCATGTGCTTCGATCAATCCATTTGGATCCAAACATTTGATTTAAAAAGTCTCGAACTGGCGGACCGTTTCTGGCGAAACAGTTGAATTTTGACCTTTGACACTTTTTATCCTCATGATGCGTAGAATACAATGCAATACAAAAAAAATTGACCTGGAAATTCAAGATCAAGGACAATTTTGCGGCAACTTTTTTTTACAAAGCTTCATCGATCCGAAGATACGCCTATGACTGCCAAGACCAAACATTTCTTTACACCCTGTACATTAAGGATTTTGAAGTTTTTCTTATCATTCGTTCATGACAGAATATAAGCCAGCGAGTGGCGAAGAGTATCGTCGCGTGGAAATTCGTGGTTCCAGGCGGGGCGGACGATAAACATTCTTATTAACCGATCCATGTGTGCTCGATAGCTTTCCTGCCCGTCGGGCTCGCACGATGATTGCCAGGTGGATGTTGACGGTTCGATGGCCGAATACATATCGCAGGAAAGTGGAAACCGTTTGTCGGCCAAACCATCCGCTAAACCGAACCGCTGACGACTACTGAATGTTCATTACTACCGTTCCCTGGATTGCGCTGAACGACAAAGCTTTATTTAACCGCGACGCGACGTGTCGCATAATCATAATGATCGTGCTCCAAGTGCAACGCGGTTGACAACTAAAACATTGGATGATTTTCTTTTCCTTCTATTCGAAGCAACAATTCGGCGATGGATTAAAAGTTCAGGAAAGTAGATCCTCTTCTCCCTGGGTTGATTAATCAAAGAAATAAATGAGTAGGGGACTCTAATCCCGCAATTGTGCGACTTAATCTCGCGATACGATGCGACTTCGCCAGATACAGTGATCCTCTGCTTAATTAATTCCGCGGTGGACTGCCGTTTCGTCGCTTCCCTTAACAATTAATCATTTGTTTGCTCGGGCAATTCCTTCAACGGAAAAACTGCTCTCAATTTCCATTAACGTCGGCGAGCAGGATAACGAGGAGTGAAACGTACATAGAATAATGTCTCCCGATAATGCAGTGCATCGAAGATATAGAACGGCGGCACTCGGTGAACAACGAAGGGAGCGACATGAGTTAAAAAAAATATAGGATGCGAGGGAAAAAACGAAGAAAAGGAATGCACGCACTCGCAATACTTAATTCGTGAAAAGAAGATTGAACGACGGAAAAGTGTCCCGGAGTTACGAGTAGTCTCGGTAGGAAAATGACTCGGGGAAGATCGTCGATGGAGAATTTTCTAAAAAAATAAAGCATCCGCGTAAGAAGCAGACGAGAATGAAGTCTGAAAGGCGCACCTACGGATAATTCTGCGAACGAAAATGAAATTTCTGCTGGACAATCTGGGGATGTTCGCGTAGGAACCATCCTCTGGTAGAATAAATTAACGCAGACATAGAGGACGCGTGAAAGGAAACGGCGAGAGAGGACCCGTTAACATTCTCCAGAGGTACCTCGCTGCAGCTCTCAAACGGCGGGGTCCTTGAAAAGTGAAGAGAAACGAGTTCGCGGGTCGCGTAAACCCGATTCCTTCGTGAAAAGCGGAAGGGACAGGGGACGATCGTAAGGCAGCCGGTAGCAAAAGCGTTTCAACTGGATCGATACCGCCGTTACGTGTATTCTGCCTTCACCCTGGCCCTCCGCGGGGCTCGACTATCGACAGTTCTGTTGGAGAATTGGGTCGTTCCGAGCGGAGGGCTGGTCTCGTTATCCAGAAAGCCCGCTGACAAACAGATAGACCACCGGTCCCTTTACTATTCCCGTCCTGTTGAAAATCATTTCGATCCTGTCGTTGCCCGTAATAGCAACGTCCGGGCTGCTTGGATATTGCCTGTACATTGGCGGAGACAAAGTATCACTTCCAGTCCCAGCACCGTTGGAAGATTAACAAAAGCCGAGGCTGCTAATCCCCGACGTATCTTCGGGGGAGGCCAGGGACCTTTGCCCCGAGCCGATTCACCGGTGAAAATTTGCCCGAGAACGGGGACAGTGATAAAGGGCGAAGGGGAACGGTGCCGTCAAAGGGATTCGCGGAACGATCAGCCGTGTTACGGTGAGAACAAACTATCTGCCACTCCGTTTTGCTCGCGTCCAGGGCCAACGGGGTCTGAACGTGGACAGGGCGAAGGTAAAAGGGTCAAAGAACCAGCCGCGTCCCAGGTCGGCCTCGCAAAAAGCAAGTATGTATTACACGTCCGTTGTACAAACGGCGGGCAGCGATAACGCGGCCCCCATGGCACGGGTTAATCACGTAACTCGCATATATCAAGCCAGGCGGGACGAACGGCGATACTAGAAAATCATCTCGCAAATGGCCTGTGCCCTCTCTCTCTCGCTCTCTCTCTCTCTCTCTCTCTCTCTCTCTCTCTCTCTCTCTCTCTCTCTCTATCTATCTGTGTGGATCGAAGAAGAGGTAGCATAGAGCTTTCATCTGGATCAGAGGGAACTGATCTCTTTTCAGACGAGAACGCAGAGAGGTATCCATGTTTTATGGCAACGCCAATGGATAACAGGATGCGTATTTGTTCCTGTCCTTGGCTCAGAGTTGTACAGGAAACATGAAATTCTCTGCAGCATTACTTCCGTCGAAGGCACGCGTCGATATATACCCGACGGTGATGATTGCCTGGCGGACTCCATTCCAGAGACGGGTAGATATCGATGAACAGAGAGAGAGAGAGAGAGAGAGTAGGTTCAGTGGATTCTAGACAATGTTGTCTAATGCTGTAGACTCTCGCGTGTAGAAGCATCAAAGGATTCACCGTTCAGTGCTATCGAGCGAGAAGGGACTTGTGCGACAAACTATCGGACGTCAGGCTATCGTGAAAAGGACTCGATTCAATTTCTTGGATTATTCGATCGCGCACGCGGTGCAGAGTAAATGGATCAGCGGCTGCTCGGTGTGCATCTCGTTATCGAAGTCAAAGGCTGGCCCGCGTTGCTAGTGCGGATGTAAGAAAACGGAATGCATTGTGTACGGGCCAATCGATGCGGAACTTTCTCTGACTGGCAAGTGTGAAGTCTGTGGGATAATTGAAAAGCAGACACATGGCACCTCTCAAAGGACCCCGGGAACTCGATGGAAATCTGCATCGTTTACAGCTGGACAACTTTTAACTTAGATAAATCAGTAATCAACGGCGAAGGAAATCCAATCTGTCCTCTCTGCTGCCGTCAATTAGTTAACAAAATATGTACAGCGGATAAATCACACCCAGTCTGCCATCCCGTTCAATTTCTAAAGATAAATCACGGTTTCTCGAAATTCACGATTTATTTAAGATAACGAAGCAGCCCAGTTCGCTGTCGGTTTGCCTCGGCAACCGCCGAATAGACGTAGAACCACGGAACTAACAGAGATCGAAGGTGAACGCGATGCTTTGGTAATCGGTCAGATAATTGGACACCTGGTTCGCGGGTGGAGTAGTGGGATTACCTTTAGCCTGCCTGCCCGATCGTCAAACGTTGGATAAAATTTATTTCACTTTAACTATTGTGTTATTAATTTTTACTAAATATTTCGTTCTTATTGTTCTCGTCAATTTGGCATTTGAAACTGTGCTATCCCGAGCTTGTTTAATGCCAGAATGATAGAATACTATAAACCAATCACTCGCAACCCCTTCAACAGAAGACTCTCTTCGTAAGATAAATGTTAGAGTTTTGTGAGATTGTTTATTATAAATGAATACAGAGTTCTATTATTACGCTAAGGCATTACACAAAAGGGGATCACACAAAAGGAAAGTAAGCACGGGCAGCCCGTAACAAGGACGCCAAGAGAAGAAGTAAAAACGAAAAAGAGTGTAACCGCTCACACACACACAGTGCAGCCAAGTGTTGCCCCGAAACTAAACTAGATACAATAAAAAGAAATAAATTAACAAAATTTGGTTGCATTTTCAACAATAAATAATCACGAATGAACGTACAGCAATTCGACGCGAAAAGATCTCTGAATACGTCTGAACGACGAATACGAAGACGGTGGTTACTCAACTCTTCCCGTTAATTTCATCACCGTCGGTGAAACGGGGAGGGAAACGGGGAGCCACGGAACCACCGTCGACGTATTCACGAAAACCGTGGCCACCTCGTCGTCTTTTCTCTCCGTCTGCCGGGGCTGTTTTACGATTTCGTCGTGGGATTGGGTCAAGCTATAAATACCAGGCGCCAACATGACCGAGCCGCGTGAGACTATCCAACGCAACGTGTCGTTGCGTAATTGTTAAAAGCATTTCAGCCGGCTGTTTCCCCGGAAAGAAATTGCTTTCACGCTCCTAAAAGGACGTCCTGCCTGTCGCGAATTTTTCCCCGAGTATTCTCGGGAAGGGAAGAAAATTTTCCCCGATGTCTGCGTTTAAAATGAACATGCTGCGCAAACCTTCGATTACAACAATGCGCTAGTTTTGTTATCGCCCCTGATCGAACGAAACTCCAATTGCCAGTATTATCTGCGTTCGTTACGTTCGAGCGAATTGTTCAACGACGTGACTCGTGGAAATCCGCTCCAATTACGACCTTCGCGGAATAAAAAGGTTGACGACGATACGAAAAATATCGAGAGAAAAAAAACAACCAAAAATTTCGCACTTCCACGAAACGCCGTGCCGCAATGGGCCGGAAATTATTTGGTTTTCACGAGAAACGGTAAAGGGGTCGGCGGTGATTCGATTATCCTCCAGGCGATTGGCGTGGCGGAAAGGCAAGCCGCGATGCGAGGCCGCCGTTGAATATTCATGGCCGCGTCGTCATTTATAAAACTTAATCGAATGCCCGGTGTACAGCCCGGACAATATCATTTTAATCCATTATGCGAGGCGCTGGCTCGCGGCAGCCATCAACTGATTTCGTCCGCGGGATCGCGACCATGTTTCCTCGGCTATCATCGTCAAAACGGCCATTGTCTGGCCGTGAAAAACTCGTAAATACGCCCGACATATTGTACGTGCGTAGATCTTTCGTGTGTTGTTCTTTTTCGCCCCAAAATATTCTATGCATCTGTTTCGGTTGTTGTTGTTCCTGTTCTAAAAAACCTTGGGAACCGGTAGCCGTTTAAAGTTAAAAGTGCATCGTTCCGTTTTTCTGCCTGCGTCGTCGTTGAAACGACACGGGGTATCCGTTTGCCGGCAGGCGGGATGAAAAGCAAATTTTCATCGGTCGTATAATATCCGCGATACGGCTGATGCGTCGCGAACAAAAGGTGCATCCAGCTTCGGTGGATGCACGGCACGGCCTGTAATAACTGTATTAAATAAACCGTGGCCCTCCGTTTTCACGGTGCAAAGCCGGGTCGGTGTGCCGGCTCGGGGGGAAAAAAGCAAGGACCACGTTTAACTTGCTGGAATGCATCGCGATCCATTATGTCGTCGATGGAACGGTTCGTGTCACTATGTATTATTGCTTTCTTTCTTTATTCTTTTTTTCGTTTTTTTTTAACAAATATAAATGCAGAGATTTCGCATTGAATACGTGAAACGTCGAGCTGCGGCTTCAACCTCGTGGCAAGTATCGGTTTTAACGATTCATCGGTTCACTAATTGGACGTTAAACGAGTCCTTCGAGCTGTCTTTCGCGCGCTCGGCTAATTGACAGGTTCTAAGTCCGTAAATATTTCGCCTCATTAGCCGGCCGGCCAATTAAATGACCGAAAATCAGCGCTCCCACGCGATTATCTTCAGTTCCTCGTTGATGCCCGTTCTGCACGCGATTCTCGGGCTTTGCTTAGCTTCAGTTAATTTTTTGCTACCAATTGATACGGCGAAGCTCCGATCCATTTTGATCACAGGTTCCTCTACTGCGATCGATAATAATCATAATGGATGCAACGGGCGCGAAATTTCTGTCGAGACGGTACACGCGACACTTGCCTTAATTAACGTCGCGTTCATTAATCGAAACACCTCAGAGATAGACCAGTGCAACGCGACCCAGAAAACCTCGAGCTCCCAGAGTCAACTCAGCGGGCTAATCTAATTAAGAATGATAATTAATAAGACCCGCGAGAGAAGGAGAGAACGGTGGGTGTTCCACGAGAATTCTCGCTTAGAAGTAACCATCGTCGCAGCGACTTAGAGAACCTCCATTTCCTTCGCCATCGCGGAAGCACACTTGACCCAGAAAAGCTCTGCTCCGTTATCTGGCCGGGGTGTTAAGGAGAAATCTTGACGAATCGCGGCCATGACTCACCGGTAGACCTAGGGAAAATACACCCAAAACGAGACTTTCCCCCCCGAGCTCAACGTAATTCCACCTTGACAGAAACTGCGAGATCTTTTCGCCGGGTAAAAAGCTCGCGCGATGTCGCATCGAATTTTATTGGCCGTCGGTGACCGCCAAACTGCTGCCAATCATTTTTCAGCGCCATATCGAATCCCAGATTAACGGTTGCCGAGGAACCCCTCGCCTCGATAACGACGTTACTTAACGCCGCAAATTTTCGCCCGACCCTATATAGAAACATCTATCCGTAACACGAAACTGTATTCTTACAAGTTGCTAGACTCTTCCTGGATCAATGAGGCTACGCACCAAGTGTATCGAGTTTCGCGTTCGTCCATGGGCCAACTCCGATCCGTTATTTGCGAAGCCATTTTGCCGTCCATCGAGTTGCTGGTCGATGGTAACACAACTCCCGTCAAACGAAATGGACGGACGGTTTTTGGCAAAGAGAAGTTGCTCTATCCGCGTCGAGGACAAGATAGGATCGTTCGATTCGACGGCGGGCAAAGAGTAACGAAGCATCGTAGTCTTGCCGCTACGGTGTTTGACTTCCGGCTTGAAAAGCTGCGGTAACGAAGACCCCGTAAATGCTGACCCACCGTCGAAGCTTCGAGATGAGACAAACGAACTGGAATCCGTTGGTCTGTTAATTGTGCAAGCCACCGGTTCCACGGCGAGGGAAAATAAATTGGAGATATCCTGATAGGTGTAATTGTTGCGGGTTTATGGAATTGGTTTGTAAAGGATCTTACATCACGATCGTTCGATCCGTTAATTATATTAGGTTGTCCCAAAAGTTTCTTCCGCTGTTTGACTGCTCGGTTTCAATGGGCAACGTTTAGCCAAACGCACTGACCGAACCATTTTTCGTTGATGTTAGGGCACTCAGTTGCTTTCTGGCTTCCCAATAGTGTAATGTCGTTTGAATCGATAGGCCCAGTGCTGTTCTGCGTGTATCGAAAGATGGAAAAGCAGGGAAGGCGTTTCAATCTGATTTGGAATATTCTAGCCCCCCCCCCCCCATACTCTTCAAATCTTGCCTTTCTGACTATTACTTGTTTATTTCTTTAAAAAGTTCTATTCGTTGTAAAAAATTGAACTCTGTAAATGAGATAAATATCATGTTGATCAATATTTTGCAGCAACATGAAAATAATGTTAAAACATGATGCATCCGGACGGATCAAGAAGAATGATGAAAAAGAACGTATCGTGCATCGTTTAAAAATATTATACTCTTCGTGAAACTGTTTGCAGTTAATATCTAGTAAGAAGGAGGAAGAAACTTTTGGGACAACCTAATAAATTACGGGTATCTTGATAGGCGATAATAATTCCGCAAGCTATGGAACTGTGTTACAAAAGATCTTATATTTCAAAGACAACGATTCGAAATGGGTTATCGACGCCGCGATACAATGGCCTTTCTTCGTTCCTTAATCTAAAACTGTGAAAAGCTCTCTCACCGGCACCTTTCACGACCCTCGAGCCTCTTCGTTCCCCGTAACACCCTGCACACACTTCCGCCAGGCAAAGCGTTTATTAACCCTTCTGGATGAAGTTCAATTTCAAACGGCCCGGTTAATTGCAGAAACACCAAGTGCTTCCGATCTCTCCCCCTTTCCCGTCATTCCCGATTCGCTGCCATCGGGCGTGCGAGAGTGTTCAATGAAAGATCTTGAATGAGAAGCACAGAAGCCCTGGTATTAGAGGGCTTTCGTCGATTCTAGTCCCGGTTTGTTCAAAGGAAGCATGAAAAAGTCGTCGAGAACATTAATCACGTTTTGCCGTAGCACAGACGGAATGGAACAATACGAAGCTCGCTGTTATAGAGGACGTACACTACACGCAGAGAAACACACGCCCAACGAATTCGTAGAAAGGTTCACGCGCGAGAGAATGGGCGCTCACGTATGCGAACGCCAGGGGAATAGGTGTTATCCGCGGGTGGCGTGCACGTGAATATAAATGGACGCGTTCACTCGTGGCCCGTGTAATATCGCGCACAACCTGTAACTAGCGTCGTGACCGTGTACAGTCTGTCGGGAAAGCACAAAAGGGACGCGATCCTTGAACTACAGGGCCAGGTGGACTCCAAAAGTGGCGCCGGCGAAAGGACCACAGGTGTGCCGCGAGAGGTGCGGCGGTAATGAATAATACCGTATAAATTTCACTCGAAATTTCGCCCGTCCCGAATCCGTAACAATCGTCCGTCCTCTTGCACGATTTGCCACGGCGAATCGTAGAAAGGAACCGCGTCGCGTCGCAACCGCGGACGCTTCGGCTATCCCGCTAATTCGCCTGGTCGGAAACGAGACAAGGGACGAGACTGCCGGTATTAGAGGAAAAGTGGCCGGCAGGGGCGAACAATCCGCGAGCATTACGGGCCGGTACGTTTCGGCTTCGAAATCCTGCGAAATGGCCAGGAGGAAGCGTCGCCGTGGCTAATGCTTGCCATTTAAACGTTTCACGGGACATTGTGCCGAGTACACGGTGCTTGGCGCGAACACGTCGGTTCGTTAGAGCGCCGTTTGTTTGCACGGCATCGAGACACTCGTTTCCCAGCGGCAGCCTGCGAACGATCGCCGGTGGCCGCCGGCCCTGTCGTCGAATTTTGGGCTTCGTCGAAACAAGGATGTACCGACGGACGCGTTCCGAACGGCGAAGAAATAATGGCGCCGGTTGCGAACAGCAAACGATGCGCACTCGAGTATCATATTTATAGAATTTGATAGAACGGTCGTTGAGCGTGGTGAAAAAAGAGCGAAATACAGTTTCTAATATTGAGCTGCAGGAAACAGGGCAGTTGGCAGTTTCGACGAATATAGACGGGAAAGATGCGCCGGACAGAAAATAAAATATAGGGCGACGAGCGTAAAATAGGGGGCACTAATGTAGAAGTTATTTTTATTAAACTTCTTTATTAATACACACAGGAAACTGGTCAGGATAATGAGACTTCTATTTCCTTCTACTTCTAACTATTTTATTAATATAATATTAATTATAAAATATCGTCGCACGATACTCTCTAAACAATAATCTCTTCGGCTTCGCAAGCACTTCTATTCTCTTCCACATTCCAAACTATTCTGCTTCGACTCTACTTCGATTCTGCTCTCTTTCACCTCCCCAACTATTCCGCTTCGCGCACGCATCAGCCACTCCATATATTCTTTCACTCACAGTTTCCCTTTCATTCTATCTCTCATTTGCTCTCACTCATTTAGGATTCACACCGACACACACACCCTTGCCACGTGCCACAGTTAGACCACGGGTCACCATGCACCAAACACTCCACGTGCATTCCCCGAAATCATTCACTCTTTCCTCGAGCTAAACATTCACTCGATCCACATTCGACGTTTCTACTTCTACTAACACTCTTCATTCACACCATGCTCATCTTACAACTGCCTCGACAAACCTCGAGACCCTACTATAAACCGAAGGCGCCAACAAACCTGGCCCTATCCGCTAATATACATATCCTAAAATCCACCAATACCACACTAACAGGAGAGACGAGGCAGTTATCGGGTAACGGCGATCCTACCAATACTGTATAATGTTCATAATTTATGCGGCTTTACAGCAAATTGGTTATTGTTCCCAACAAACCCAACGGTCAGGCAAACTGTATTTCGCAGCGTTTCGTTGACGCCTTGAAACACAGTGACGCGATCGACCAACCCTTTCGTACGCTGCTCGCCCATGCTTGTCGTCCACGTTAACGCGTTCACGAGCGCATGAATACTTCATTGTTTTACGTCACGTTGCCCATCTTCTCGCGGTTCGCTGTGGACCTCTGGCAGGCTCTCGCTGTCCCGCGTATAACGCATGCACATAGCTTCCCCGATTGTTCCGTTGGTGTCGTGCATTGTGATTCGCCGTGAATGCTCCCCGGGGAGCAAATAAAAGTTACGGAGCAGCATCCAGGTACGATCCCGAACACAGACGTTGGAGAACGGAGGTGATGCTGTTAACGAGAATACGATGAAATGGATAATCAGACGTCGGCAGCGGGCAATAATTAAATTAGAGCACCTTTGTGCCCTCGAATCGGTGCAATATTGGTTCCGCTGTTTGACTTCATATATCGAATCGCGACGAGCGATGTTTCATTATTAAATTGCAAGCCCCGGAGACTGCCGTTCCCCCTGCTAGGACACGGTAAACAGCACGTGTCCGAGTTTGTTTTTCCTTGGCCGCCGTTATCGATCGGTCAGTTCGATGCAAACTAATTGCCGTTTCCGATAAATTCATTAGCAATCCAATTATATCGCGTGCGTCCCCTCGGCCCCAGGAAATCCACCGGTCCTCCCTGTGTGACGCACTGTTCGGTCACTTGCCCAATGATCGCTCGTTCCCCGTGGAATCTGGCCAAGTGAATTTTCATTTCCCCTCACGGCGACGTTTACCGAATCTGTGCGTCGTTTCTCGTCTACGCGCATCTTCCTCGATATCTCCTGGATCCCCTGGATCGATTAAGCTAGCTAGCAACATCGGTCGAAATTTCGTAGGCAAAAACGAAAAGTACGACAACCACGGGGAAACTTCCGACAGGATAGAAGGTTGGTCACGAGGAAGCTTTCGGTGCACGTAGATTCTTTGCGGATCGACGACGAATTGCGGCGCGAAAACAGGGCGGAGGTCAACGGTGGGAAGTTCTCGTTCGGTGTACACGGGAAACAACGATGCAACAGAGGGAACCCGTGGAAATTGGGTTATCCACTTTCTTGGAACACGCCTCGGCTGCTAACGTTTCTCAGGCGCTGCGCGTACAAGCGTAGGCGCGCGTGCGGCAGGTATAGACGATTCGCGGTTGCAAGTTGGAGCCGACTCGCTTGGAAACTTCCTATCGAGTTGCTCCGTCAGTTGTACGATGATTCTCGACGCCGGCTGGTGGTTTCCGATAGCTCTCTGTATTCCGTTTCTTTGCCCGGCGAAATCAATGACTCCGGTTCTCTCGATGTTTTTCAGAACAGCCTGTTGATAAATGAAACATCCACTCTGAAAATGTCTAACGAAGTAAACCAATTCGGCTAGTGTCCCTTGTCAGCGCCGTTCCCATTACCCTTTGCGCCCTCTCGACCCGAGTAATACCGCAACACGAAACCTCTCGGGCGTCCGTGACAGACGATGCGACTCATTCGGTCGAATACTCGATTAGACGGGCCGAGGACATTTTCGAAGACGAGCGGCCAACTCGTAATAAAGCGATCCGTGCAAAATTCAGCGTATCGATTATTGATTCGCGTGAACGGATACGCGATAATGGAACCATCCCCGTCGACCAGGCGGCATGGAAATTTTAGCAACGATCCGTGGAATAGTTTCAACGCGTTCGAACGGATTTGTCGGTTTCGCGCGATAGTCTGGCAATCGAGCAGCAACGGAGTGCCCGGTGCGGGTCCATTAAGTTGCTCGAAGACGATCGAGCCCAAGAGTTGGTCGCGGCGGAGGCCGGATAAGGCAGAGTTCCCTTTCCCCGCTTGGATATCGTGGCCGGGGTGTTCGAAGTTAGTTCCAGGACACGGAACCACCCCTAACGGATGCGACTTCGCTGAGCTATTCGTAAAACCTGAGCAGAATTTGCCGACCCGACGCCGCGCCGGATGCGTTCCACTTTTCCACGACTTCGGAACGTTTATTTTCACCTAACCCTCCGCGGACTCTTTCTCGCTTCCGTTGCGGAATTTCCATGCGATCCAGTTGGTCGATTGGGGAGGCGCAATTTTCGAACGCGAAATTACCGGGGAAATTCACAAAGTTCGCAGGGCTTCACTGACATATTTATTTGCTATATTTAACTTCACAGTGTTGGACGTAATACGAGGCACCTTGTATTCGACGATGTTCGATCCTGTCTTTCGACGCGTCCGTGTGCACGGCAGATTCGTCATCGGTATTGATTAGCGCAGCGCGATACTAGCGGCATGGAATTTATTCGTTATACGCGGACGTCGGATACCATCAATCGCGGATAAAGTGTAACGAACGGGATCGATTTATTCGTTGATCGTAAAATCGATTAAATCCTATTCATTCGTAATTCGGAATTACTTTTGCCCAACGCCGGCCAGGAATAATCCGGCCGAGTTGGACGAAAGAAACGAGGATATAAAGTAGTGAGATCGTATCGAACGACGATTGTCTACAGACGAGGGCTAATTCCACGAACACGGGGTGCATATATAGCTTTCTTTCTCGTGAGCACACGGAATGCATAATCGTCGAACGAGCTGACGGTGGAAGCCGATTTAGTTCGAGGACAAATGGTTCTGGCCTACAAAGGCACCCTGGACGATTTGTCAGGGCGAACCCCCTTGTTCCGGGCTATCGATATCGGTTCCGGGTGAAAACGAAGGGGCACGGCGTTGCACACCGACACGGCTACTAATTAAAAAGGTCCCGCATTATCGGCGACGACCATTGTTCGAGCTAGATCGAGAGTATTGGCGGTTCCTACGGGCAAACGGCGAAAGCAGCTTTGTTCTTGACGGATTGGATATCGTGCTGTACGTCGCGGCTCCAGCGAATTCGAACGCTGCGTGGTGGTTAATCAAATTTCTTACTTGCTTCTTCGCGAGAAAGGGCCCTTTCCGGCCCTTGTTACGGCTCAACCACTGTGGGCGAATGAAAGTTTAACAAGCAAATAAGAAGTCGTGGAGGCAAGCTCATTTAATAATATTCAAGTAACTTGCGACCCTCGACCATTCGATGTAAGGTACAGTGAATTTAATAACGTCAAAGAAACACATTGAAAATTACGTGAAAAATGCAACCGTATTAATATAAATAAGTGCTGAAAATGATCAACTAAAAATAATCTCGGCGCCCACCTGGAGAACACGTCTGGGCCACCTTGGTGGTGTTTCATCTCAATTTTGGAAGATGAAAGTGCCGCGAGAATTGGATGCGGGAAAATATTCTGAATGGGATCGGTGGTGAAGCGAAGAAGAAACAGTGAACGAGAGTTATATTGTTTAACCTAATGAGCATAACAATTGGAGCGGCGAGTACACGCAACTGGCCCGCTTCCCAGGAGAAATGATATTTTTTCAGCAAAAGCGAAATGGAATAAAACAAGCCGCGTAATCGTTTTCATCGGGGCCGCAAACAACGAAGAGACCAGGGGTTTGGGGAACGGGAAGTAATGTGAAATTTATGAAGCGCGGAATGAACGGGATATCTGTCTTTTATTTTTCATAGTGATATTATAAAATTCAACGACATCCACGCAAACCGCTCATGTCAATAAACCAAACGATATATGTATACGCATGTATTTGCACGTACAGCGGGCAAAACAAGTATTCATACAGTGCATTAGTTTCACTTGCAACTTTATTATTTCGGTGTGAAGGCAATTATTCCTAAAACAGCGCGCATTATTTTCAATTGCAATAGATGTGCTTCGTGTCCATGTACACTATCGACAGCCAAGGGTTAAACAACTTCAAGGGTTTAACGTCCTGCTGTTCCGATCCCTTTTCGAATTTCCGACACACAGGCCATTTCCCCGGTGGTTTTCGCTAATTTTGCTACTAATTAAGTCTCTCTGAAACTCGATAGGATTAGGGGCGGCAGGGCGTACGACAGGGGGGGGGCACCCTTTGAAAAGCGAATTGCACCCAGCCAGACGGAGAAACCGCAGCCGGCGTGTCGTTTTGCCGGGGAGCTTGGCAAATTGAAAACGCGGCCGAACTTTCGCCGCGATCGTCCACGTGGTTTGCAACACGAGTTACCACCTTCGTTCGTAGAAAAATCCGGACCCGTTCGAATTCAGAGAGCTGGCCGATTTCGTTCGGTGGTGACGCGTACAGACAAGCAAGGATTAAATTGCACGGACGGTCCTCATGAATTTCAACGACGACCGCTGCGATCCCGAATCGCAAATAGAATTTTTGTGTGAAACTGCGGCCCCGATATCGTGTGCATGGAACCCGATTTCGTCGGGTCGTTAAAACTGATAAAATCAACGTTACAGTCGCAATTGCAAAAGCGAAGCGATCAGCTGATTAATACGGCACAGCTCGGTGAATTCGTATAGGAATATTCGACCGCTTTGCACAGCGACAGAATCCTTTTATTAAACCGTTTAAGATATCCCGCAGATCTTATCGGTTCCACCCGTGTTGTCGATTTTTTTTTGATAAAGCGCGGGCTTACAGCAGGCCACGAGCCGCCTCGACCCGAGATGAGAAACGCCTTCCTGTTTTCGCGCACGAGTTCCGCGAAGAAGCTACGTGCCCGGTGTGCCGAGCACGGCTTTTATATTTTATTATGCTTTACGATATGTTCTTATCTTATTTCGTCCGCGTGTCGGGTACGAATTCGCGCGGGGCTATTTTTATGGCCGTCGGATCAATGGGAACTGCGGCGACCGTTGGGGGACCTGAAATCGCTTCTCGTCGATATTTTTGATTTCACCACTCTTTCTCTCTCTATCCTTTTCTTCGCGCAAAAAATATCGTACTTTTTAGTATAGTCCCGTTCCACATTCGATGGGCAGAAATGCATCCAGCGTTCTATTCAACGGAACGATAACAATTACCCTGACTTTCGTATTGGCGTAAACAATTTATCGCCCCCAACGAATTAACCGCGCGAACAATTTCGATATGACCCCAGTCCTTCGTTAATTAATTCCATACCGATCGGAGCAACCTTCCGTGGCATAATTGCGGCGGCGGTGCGTGAAGGCAATAATTACCAGTGACCAACTCTTCTACAAGATTTATTCTATTTGTCGCAGGTCGAACGCACGACTCCACCTACACCCTGTACAGACTGGGCGAGAGGCTGTCCACCGGGGTGAGACTGTACGTGGAAACGGGAAGAACAGACGGCCTGGACGCCGATGGAGATTCGCCCAGCAGTCTCCACTCGTTCACGGGCCCACCAGTGCCGCAAGGAGAAGGAAGCAGTATCGCGAGAGCCTTTTTGGACGGCAATCATACTCTAATAAGCATCATGGCGCGTATCAATCCCAGCCCCGACTGGTACGTGGGGGTTGATTCGTTTCAACTCTGCGTCGAGGGCAATTGGGTCGATACAGTGACCGTCGAGGTAATTACCACGGATAAAATTTTGATTCGCCTGTCCTGTCGAGGGTGCACACTTTTGTACTCGCTGCCACTTTTCTCTGAAACCGTGAGCCAACAAGTTTTCACCGCCGCGATGCATAGCTCTCGGTAACGACGCCGCGAATTGGACCGTGTGCCACATACAAAATTAGATCAAAGCCTCGGAAAATTTCGCATTCATCCGTGTCGAAGTTAAGAGTATCGAACAAAAGCCGAGCCCATCTATGGGCGGGAGCTTTTTTATCATTCGGATACGCGAGCGCCGTATTAGCGATCCTTCCATTCATTAAAACGGCCGGTGGTTTTCGACTGCCAAAGGGTTGGGGCGGGGGATGAAAAAACGAAAAAAAAAAGAAAGACGAACACATTCGAAACGCGACGGTAGAAATATATAGGTCGTGGCCCATTTCAACGATGACTTCCGACCCATTCGAGGCACGCTGCTTTCCCTCTGCCATCTCATTAAAATCCACCGGTGGCCATTGAAAGGAAAAAGAAGGAAAAAACCGGCTCAACTCTGTTCCACTCTTTTCTCAGCTGGATCCGTTGGACGGCGGAACGGATAACGGGTTCACATTCACGGCTGCAAACTGGCCCACGCAGCCCCAAGGAATCGCCTACAGGATCACGTCACGTTACCCGGCGCATCCCGCGGGAAGCTTTTATTATCCGAATCTACCTCGACTGCCGCCGATTGCAACTCTTACCTTTACCAAGGTAATTCTGACATTTTATTTTCTTGGGAATCTGATTCGTTTTTTTATCAATCCCCTACGATCGACTGTATTTTTGTTATGTTATTTTACTTTGGATAACAGTCTATTATTATATATTGTTATTCAATTTTAGTCGTCTATTATTCAGCAGACCATTGTACCAGTCTTTTCATAATACTCCGTTATAATCTATAAGCTTTCCATTTACATCGGTGACTCGTCGACTCGCCCCTTCGCCCACGTTCGGTCCTCATGACGCGTCATCGCGTCAAACATCTGAGCCATCTTTCACACAAATTCCTGTTACACCGTGAACACTGACAGTCATCAATTACTTGCGAGAAGCAAGGGTGGGTCCCACGTCAGCCCGTCAATATTTATTTCCTACAGCCCCGTCGGGATCCCTCAACTATTGCTTCCCTGAATCTTCAATCCTCCTTTCCTTCTATTCCTTTCTTTTTCCATTCGGCGCGACCCGCTCACGAAGAACACTCGATCCCCCTCCGCGCGATGCTCGAACGAAAGGCGACAGCGCCGGTAACGAGATTCCAGAGACGACGACTCGTGTTAAACTTGCTAATTATGTCTCCCCGCCTTCCTGCCCTCCTTCTCTCTTAACTTACTTTTTAGCCCTTCGTTGTCTCTGGCTACCTTCTCTTTCTACCTCGTCGGACCTCGTTTTAGGTGGTGACAAGTCGCTTTTGCCACCGCGACAGTCGCTGTCCCCCGTTCCTCGCGATTCCTCTTCCGTAGCAGAGTCCTGCCCCGCTTACCGTATAATTATCAAACTTCCCCGGCTAATCCGATATACCCCCGCCGACCAAACCCTTCACTTTCCTCCCCTCCTTTCATCACATTTCCCTCCCTCCGCGTTTTACGTAATTCTGCTCGACTTGTTCCCTGCAAGACGCCTCGTCAGCTGTTTCGACGAGCACACTGCGGGGACAGCTTTTGTCCCGCTTCTTGGAAACGTGCAGAGAAAATGTATGCGCCGAATGCAACATTTTCTCTGTACGCGCTATGGGATCTATTTTTTTATTTTAATCATTGAACGATATAGTAGAAATTTTGTTGGAAAAATCCTGCTGGTACTTTGTATTTACCCTGGGACGCTTAAGACTTATGTTAGCAACCGGGTACCCATTTCTATATTTGCTTGAATAATTTTTTTATGTGCAAAACAGCTTTAGATCTCGACTCTTTGAACAATTTCACGTCAACTCGCGTGTTGTGAAAACAAATTTATGCAAAATAATTTGAATAACTGAACTTCGAACTTCTACTCCATTTTGGTTGCTAACAGTGAGTCAAGAAATGTTAGCAGAATACGGAACGTTGGAGTTCTCATATTTGTCAGAGAGTTATTGCATTTAATAGTTAATCTGATATTTAACAAATCGACCGTGAACCTTCTGAAACCTGAAACGTCCAAGGGTTAATGAAATGAGCCAAAAAATACGATTCTCGACCTGGATTCACCGCCCTTCCGATTTCAACCGAACGCTGTACCCTCGTGAACCGTCCACTGGGCGGTCGTTTTATTTTTCAGTAAACCGATTCGACGTCCAGTCGAGTACTTTTTTTCACCATTTCACAGTGCACGGTGTGTTGACCAACGACGTCACAAAACGTCGGGATATCGTGGTGTCATTTACAGCTGATTAAGCTCCCCGTTGTCTCTCACACTCGGCCGGAGAACCATTTCGTGCGTTTATCGAGCCCTATAGTCGAACGGTGCCTCGTTAATTCAACCCTTTTTCCCCCAAGTAATTCGTGACCGCCATTACCGCCAACGACAACGCTTTTCCTGTGTCGCGGCTGGCGAAGAGAGAAAGTTGGAACAGTGAAAAGGGGATGGGGGAGAAAAATGGAACGACCGGGAACGCTTCCATTACGACCGAGCTTCTTAGGTACTCCATTAAGCTTGAAATTGGAACGCGCAACATAATGTTCTCCCCCTCGTATCGCGACCATTCTCGTGTACCGATTGTTGGGATCGATAATATTTATGTCCCCTGACAAGATAGAAAATCGGAATCCCTGAATAAATCTGGCTTCACTGAGTCCTGATTAAAATAGAGGGGCGATAACAAAAAAAAATCGCAATTCTTCGAAAAAGAAATCTGCCTGATCCGGCACTGCTTTGGAAAATAATTGTTTTATTTATGATTGTACAAATCATGAAGACGCATACAATTAGTCTAAGTGTATATATTAATTACCATTCGGTGGGGAGGCAGTTCGAAACGAATTTTTGTCCGATATTTCCACTGGTCCGTTAGAGCTGACCTAGTTCCAAGTTGTGTACAGAACGTCCCGAAAATTAATATCCTAAAAGCTCGAGGTATAAAGTGGAATCGTGATTGTTGAGAATCAGGCGGCGATACGTTCAGGAACCATTGGACTCGGCCTCCAGAAATTTCGTTATCATTTGTTAATTGAGTTAGTCCCGCGTAATGCGACAATATTAGCCTAACAAAGTGGCAGTATTTGCTCGCTCGTTCGTTCTCGCTCGTGCCGTTTAATGCATCGTCGGAATATTAAAGTGATCGCTCGCGAGTGCCAACGGAACATAGAAAATATTGTTGAAGTACATTACTATTAGGGGATCACCAACCCCCGCGTGGTCTGACACGTCCTTTTTTTATGTCTAATTGGGCGCTTCTTAAAATCCTCAGAAGCAAATGTTGTGCGGTGGAATTAAAAGTTCTGCGAGAATTTGTAAGCGTCACTGAGGAAAGGGGAGTAGTCGTTTGAGAGTTGGCCTGCGAGGTAGACAATCGCGAGATATTTCGACAGCGATAGATTGATAAATTGGTCCAATTAGTTAACACTAAATGTACCAAGCGGGGTCAAATGACCCCTTTCAAAATACACTTTGAAATAAAAAAAAAGTATACCAAAAACTATACTTAGTTTACTTAGTATACTTTTATTTCATAAGCGGTCAAATGAACCCTTATGGTAAGAATAGGTATGTGTAAAATACCGGTACGTTTAGCGTTAATTGTTTCAAGTAAAACCGTACTCTTAGTACTCGGCTCGCCAGGTTCGCGTAAAGTAATCTCTACAATAGCAGTCTATCCAGCGCTCGGTGTTTGTAATAATTCTTCGAAAGTGTTCAGAAGAGTGAGTCCTACTGGCGGGGCATCGATCGCGCCGATTATGTCCGATTATAATTGTTCCCCGAGGACTGTCTTGTATCTCCCGCGTGGCTCGTTAACGCTGGTAAGCCGTGAGTTAGTATCATGGGATGCAGATAAAGGGAGAGACGCGTTGGTTGGCGCAGCCGTGCCGACCGGATTATCCCAAGTTGGTTGAAAGCAATAGGGCTTGGTTAGCCGTGACACGCGTGCATCCGCCAGCATATTTCGATGTTCGCGCGTACTTCGCGTAATTACCAACCATATTCGTGGACCATGTGCACGATTATCTCAGCCGTTCTCGATTGCCGCCTCCTGCTGAGCAGTTCGTCTCGTCCTCGATACCCGAGGAGGAACCTTCGCTTGCCATTCGCCAACTTACGAAAGTAAGTCTGGATCATTTTGCATCCCCTTGTTAAACGAACCGATCCGCGTCAGATCGTTGCGCGCAGTCACGTCGGTCGAATTAAAGAAGAGTTATGTAGCCGGGCAAATATACGAGGGTGGATTATACGGATTGAGCCTAGGGACAATTGGGATGATCGTTCGCAACCCCCTATGACCAATCCTACCCCCTGTATCGCCGTGTCAACGCGTCGGTGTCAAGATAAGCGGCGCTGTTTCGAAGACGAATGCGAGAGACCGGCGACTCGGCCCACCCTTGAATCTCAATCTGGCTGTTTATCGACGAGTGCTTTATTCTCCGCGTATCGCAGGACGTCGTCGAAGTCTGCCCCGTGGAGATAAGCGTGCCGATCGCTTCGGGCAATCGATCTACGCTGGACGAACGTGTACATCCTTCGAATTTGCCGCATTCATCAACTCGACCGGACAATTTGCAAGGCGGCTAGAATTTTTGCTCGCCACAAACGAATCGGTTCTCGTACTAATGGATACAGCTGGCAGATGAAATGTGGAGGAAATATTTCTCTCCGGGCGGAGTCCTCTTTTTTTTATTCCTACGAGGCGACCCTTTTCTTGAACCCGCGGAAATTTGATTGCAGGATGGAGAAAAGCGTGCGACACGCGCGTGTGCGTCTAAAGTGAGAACGCCGAGGAATTCCAGACACGAAAGTCCGGAGTAAACAGCAACGCATTTCGTGGAAATAGTCTGGACTTTCCTTTTTCGTTTTAAGGGCGAAAGGGCTCGTTAGTATTTCGCCTTCTCGCAGCCACGTTTACGTGCGTAAATAAGAAGGTATATTAGATTTTGGGCCGAGCTCCGAGGAGAATCCTAGTCTCCGCGGCAATTCCCAAAGAACTCTCTGCGTCGATATAATAAAGACGGCGAAACGAATTCTTATTAAAGAAATATTCCCGTTGCAATCTCGACCGCCAATGTCTCGTTTTCTTGTCGGTAGAATCGAAACGATAACACTCGTCCTCTGTCGCCTAAGCGAACCTCGTTCCATCTCCAAGAATAACATTCAAGCACGAGATAAACTTGTAAAGTCTTAACGTTTTTTCCGAGAACTCGAAGAAGATCTAAACGTGATCGAAGCTCGCGCGTTCATTTTGATAGGAAACTCGACGGTTCTCTGTCCACGCAGAACAAAGGATGACCACTGTTCACTGTTGGCTCGCTTAAAAAACCATTGCCAGAGAACAATTGTCCCGATACGAAATCGTAGATCGACAGACAAGCAAGAACAACGGGGCAACTATAATCTATATGAAAGGGACCAGGTTGCGCTTTTTAAACTTATCAGTTTTCCGCGCCGCTGCTCCGATAAGAGCATCGATCGAAGAAGAAAGATTGTCGATGGAGACAACAATAATTCGCCGTTCGGCTAAGGGACAACCGATCGACGAGAAAATATTTTAATACAAACAGCCTAGATAGATAATTGGCTCACGCGAGGGATGAAATCTTAGCTGCATGAAAGGCGAGATACGAAACGCAAGAAAGCGAAAGAGGACGGATGGCAGAGAACCACGAACTCCCTTCCGTTCGCCGCCACTATTTCAAACTCCTGCGGAAACGCAAGAATTTATAACTGGTGACACGTTATGGCTTTCCCCAGACCGGGCCAAAGATTTATTTCCACCGGCCGCTTTTTCATGCACTCTCGACGCTCTCCAACCGGTTGGAAAGCCAGTGCCGCGAGTTTCTTTCGTCGGCAGGGTAGGAGGAGGCGGGCCTGAAAATGCATTTCACGGCGGCGACCTCGTCAGACGAGCGCGAAATATCCAGCGGGGAAATATTTCTCCGCGATTTTTCCAGTTGTTAGAACGCTTCGCGAAACGGCCTGTGGAACCTCGTGATTAAAATGGAACTTTTTTCGGCGGGGCCGCTGTTTCCAATTCGTAATCGGGGGTTGAATTATGACGGCGGTGCTCGCAACGGGGGGAGGGCACACAGGGATCGCTGTAATTAATTATCGACGACAAACATTGCGCTGGTACGCAATTGTTCCCCGACGGGTTAAAGGGTTTCGCTTCTTGAGAGACTCCGATGGCCTCGTTTCAAATTCAGAATTGACAGTTCCAGTTTTATTGCTGGAGGCCGGGAACGAAGTTGCTGCGTGCCTTGGAATGTTGCAATTCGACTTATTATGTTGGTCGTTTCGCAAGAAATGACTTTGAGGGCTCGCAATTTGAACTGTTGAATGAATTAACCGAGATATGTAGAATTTTGTTGGTAATCTAGAGAAGAATACTGAACCTATTTCACTTTCATCGGAACCCTCGAGAAATGAATGGTCGTCGCGCTACTGACGCGTCTGACCACGCGCGAGCCGTTTCTACTTGCCTTAATCGCCGCCTATGAATTCCCTACTATCTGAAATTATAGCGAAATGAGTAAACCCTCGTCAAAACTCAACTGCATTTTCTTCTCGGAAGCCGGGCCTATATCCACGGAAGCTTTTTATCGTTCAGTTGCAGCCGTGTCGTTGTGCAACGCTATGGAACAAACTGTTAAAAGTTAGATTCGTTTCGTAAACACTACTTTATTCTCGTTTCTCCTGCTATCGATTAATCCAACGATTCGTGTCGAACTGCAAAAAAAGCCCAGAGGCAAATTGTTACTTTCTAATTACACAGTACTTCTTAATCCACGAATAATCAGCAGCATAATCCTTCGATTAACATTGCTTGCTGGAAGTTTCTATTGGAATCTAGAATATTACATGTTCGTCATTTTACCGGTCTATCGCTCACAATTAACATTTCATCGATAAAAACCCCTTGAAATTAACAAGGTCTCGTCGAGTCCGTCGCTTATTGTAATTATAATGAGAAGAACCCTCCACACTGTCGATCGCGGAGCAATTACTCGAATACGTACGTAGCACGTACACCGTCCCCCTTCCGAATGGAATTTCGCTGATATAATTTCATCGAAATTCGGCGCACCGATCTCGATAAACGTATACGTATTCCAGATGCATTTAATCAGCATCCAGCCACCATGGACCGTTTATACCATCGATTTCGGCCTCCTTCCAATTCCACCGTTTTACCGGAACAAAGTCTAACCATTTTTCCTCTCGGTTCGATGTCACGGCTTATCCATTGACCGTGTCACCGTTTCCCCTCTCTGTTTCCCCGCGCTGGACAGCCTCCCTCGGCGTTGGTTTGTCACGCTTGTCCGATTATCGACGGATTAACCAGCGGCTCGCGGTGGCCAGTGGTGATGCAAGCGATGCGGTCGGCCACCTATTCTCGACGTTGCCCCTGTCCCGATGTAAAACGATCGTCCAGCCCTGCCGCTAGTAATTGTGAAATCGCGATAATCAACCGATTAACGCCCCACTTTAATTACACGCGTACCGTTTGCATCCTTCGAGCTTCAGAGGAATCTCCTTCGGTTTGTCCGAGGGAGGTGAACAGGTTGGTTTGTGTGAACGGTGGAGAAGGATCGGTGAAATTTTCTTTGGAGCAATTGGAGCGTTGATTAAATCACACGATCGACCCTCCCGTCGGCTTTCGAAGCTATTTTTCCGGTGTATTTCTATTGATCGAGCTTGTGAGAAAAAGTCTCGAGTTGGAGTGTATATAGCGCGTTACAGGGAGGACGTTTTATATCGCTCGACGAGCAGAAATCGAGTTGCCCCGCGATGTCTGCCTTGTAAACGGGTATCGATATCAATAACAAGATAATCGAATTCCTCCGCTCTTCGGAGCTGTCCGTACTCGAACGAAATTCTGCCGGCCGATAGTGTGTGTCTGTGTGTGTGTGTGTGTAAACGTTGCAGAAATCCTGGGGAAATTGATTAAAGAACGTTGGATCCGCTATGGCGGAATTCTGGAAGATAATTCTGTGTGCCATTTTGCTGTCCAACACGAGCACTGTAGTTCGAAGAAATATCGATTCTACTATCGAGCAAACGGCTGAAGTAGAATGAGCCGGGGAGCGGACATATTTAACGTGGGGTCACGACTTCTAATTACAAGCAGAACGAAAAAGTTTCCGCGTAAAATTAAGTCGGCGGTTTACGACGCTAACACCAGAACTATTCGACGTAAAAGGCTAATAAAGATGGGCATTCGCGAGAAAGAAGTCTCGTGGAAGTTCGCCGGGCTCGTATCGATTGGTCGCGACACTGGAAACACGTGGTGCGACCTGGGTGCAACCCTGTAGTCGCCTGGCCTGGTTTAAACGAATAACAACGAAACGCAATTCCGTGGACGTACGTTCCGGCAAATATTTGCGAAGGGAACTGCGTTTCTATTGTGCGAAATCGTGGATCAATTTATCTGTGGTCGTTGTAAAGGGGAGACTTCGATCTTCTAATCCACGGTGATTCGAGTCATGAGAAAAATTTCTCAATGCCCGTTGCGGACGTTCGAATTTGCACAAATTTCGGGAAAGAGATGCCTTTGCTTTGCTATTGGAAAGGTTAAAGGATGGAAGCAATAAGTGAAAAGGCAATTAAGTTTCTATTGGGTTGTTCGGAAAGTCATTTCGTTTTTTCCCAACAGAGGACTTAATTGTATTTATTCACAGCATTTTTTTACACTTAAGCCGCATTATCATTATATATTTTTACAGCTGATATAGCAAGGCTTCTTTGTGAGAAAGTTTGTTTGATTCTGCGCAATAGTTTTTGTTTGGTGCCCTATCAAGTATGGAAAGTCGAAAGCAGCATTTTCGGCATGTTTTACTTTTTTACTATCAAAAACGTAAAAATGCTGTTCAAGCAAGAAAAAAATTATTCGATGTGTATGGAGACGATGTATTGACAGAACGTCAACGCCAAAACTGGTTTGCAAAATTTCGTTCGGGCAATTTTGATGCTGAAGATGCACCACGTTCTGGAAGGCCAGTTGAAGCTAATGAAGGCAAAATAAGGGCATTGATTGATGCAAACCGGCGAATAACAACTCGTGAGATCGCTGAGAGATCAAATTTATCGACTTCAATGAAATATTTATGCACTATAAGAAAATCGTCTTTCATTTTCACCAAAAAAACGAAATGACTTTCCGAACAACCCAATATTTAACAATACCTTAATAAAGCTGAGAAACGACACCCTCTCTTCGTTAAGGTTTTCAATAGACTGACTGGATCACAACCGACGAGCCCGCGATTTCGATTCATTTGTTTTTACTAGCGATCATATCGCCTTCTGCTTCTTAAAACCGATATCAAGGATGTCCAAATGTATATTGGATTCATTTTTGTTCTTAGACTTTGAGTGCATACTCGATCCAGTTAATCCAATATTTGCCAATCCCCGCACGACGAATAAAGATCATTCAACAAAACAATGAAAGTTCCTCTGACTGTAGCAACGAACGCTTTTCACAATTACGTTCAACACGGCCGCTACAATTCTGCTACCGCCAAATCGAAATCTATGCATCGTCCATACGTCACCCAATTTATTTCTCCGCATAATCTACTATCCTCTGCCCAATTCCATGCCAGACCTATCTTAACGGAATCCCCCAAAGGGATAAATTCCACCCAGCAAGCAGCTATTAACACGAACTCGTTAACACCGCCAACAATAACGCGGCCTCTAAATCTTTGCCGCGTAGCCGTGCGCCGCAAAAAAAGAATCGACTTAACGCGCCCTCCCGTGCGGTATCAGTGCGTATCTCTGGCTGTATAATTGCACGTCGCAGGCCCCTCCATTCCGGCAAAATAGATAGGGATTTCGCGGACGCCGGGCTGCTGTAGCGGCAATCTGTAAATTCCCTGCGGAGGCGGGAGGGCGAACACGATCGACAGGGGCGGTTTGGTTTTCGGGCTTCTCGATTCCCGAAAATTCGCCGGTCGATGTTCGATCGCATCGGGCCCGCCGTGCCGTCGCAATTTGTCACGATTCCCTGGCCGTCGATCGTGTGACCGGCGGCGTTCCCGGCAACGCTGTCGTCCACCAGGAAATTCCTCGCGCGGAAGTAAACGACGTGAAATCGCCGACAATTATTAAATTACAGCGACGACTGCCGCGGTAATTATCGCCGCGACCGGGATTATAGATTTTACGCCGGGCAAATCCGTTTAATGCCGGCCTGCCGCGTGCAACGCGTTGCTCTTCTCTGTTCCCGATGCGGTGGAAAAAGAAAAAAAAAACGCCATATCGATCGGCGTGTCTCGTTACGCACGGCAAAACCGAACGACGCTTCTCTATTTTCTCTTTTTTCGTTTTTTTTCTTCTTTTTTCGTCGAGGGATTGCGTTTGCGCCCGTGAAACGCTGAACGGGGTTCTAGGAACGATAACGCGTTCTTTGTTCGGTTCGGTGCGAAGGACGATACTGTTCTGGGCGGCGCGGCGCGGTGTGATCGAGTAGAAGAAAGTGAATTAAACGTAGAATTTCGTGTGGGCAAAACCCTCGGTCTATTTGGAGTGGAAGTTTTGGCTGCGGTTTGTTCTACGCCCCGTTGCATTATGGATCCTGCAATTACGCGTCCCTACGCCAAGCGGTCAGCTTCGGTTTCAGAATTTTCGGAAATATGTGGGCAGAGCACGATCGTTCGTCGATAACGTTACGATGTACTTTAATTAGTATCTACGTATGTACTTCATTCGCCCGTTAACAAGTCGATGGATGGCCACTTGGCTAATTGCATCGAGCACACCTGTACCCTTGTCGGATACGCTGCCCTCCGTTTTCTATGTTTTTATACGGTCCGACTATAAGGGGATGCGATTAATTAGAACGTATTAACTCCTCGACACGGGTCGTTGCGCCTCATTCGTCCCAGAATTAATTATGAATAATTTCGTGCTCGACGATCTCATTGCCCCTTTATTTCCATCGATTGGTGTTCGCTCGGCGTTCGATTGCGCGAAACGGCCGACGGGGACGCGTATAATCGTACAAGTTAATTTAAATGTTCATCGGGACAGAGGGCGAGACGAGTGGCGAGATGGTACGGGAATGAAAAGCTTACGCTGCCGGCGACGATGAGCAATTACTTTTGCAATTATTTTTAATAAACTCTCGAGAATTAATTGCGCTAACTCGACGGCCCGGCCGTTAACGTAACACGACTGGTCGTACAAAGTCGTTTCGCCCGGACGAATGCCAGAAATTCTTTCGTCGTTTCGCGCCATCCGCTTTTTTCACTTTGCCCTCTGTCCCCTGCCCCTCCCTTTCTTCCCCCAGGAGTTGCATTCGCGCGGCCGTTTAATTATGGCGAATGCGCTACATTCGCTTCAAATTGGCTAGGAAAAGTACGAGGGGGGGACGCGAACAGTGAACCCGTTAATACGCATTTATTAAACTGTGGAATAGAACCGGATTCGCGCACGGGCAGATTCGTGCAAACTGTGCGTATCATAATTCTACCGGAGCAAGGGGAGACCTCCGTGGAAACAGGCATTATTATAATTCATTGCATAGCAAAGCTGGCGAAATTCGCGGAATGTTCGCAGTTCAATTATCCTAGGTGATGGCGGAAATTATCGAGGCGGGCCGTGCAAAACGAGCCGTGGATTTGGCCGGAGCGTAAAGCCGAGGAGACTTTGCAGGCTTTGCAGCGTCACGTTCCTATCGGCGAGTCAGCTCGGGACACGTTCGGCGCGGCTGCACGTGGATGCACTCGAAAGGAGCCTCACAGAGAGTTATTGGTTTTGGGCAAATAGAATCGGCGAGCACGATTGACATAACGATACTCGATCCTCTTCTTTGCCTTCGCTGAACAAATCGCAAGACAATTTTCCTTCGGCTGCCCCTATTTTTCTTCCACTCGCGGCTGTTTCGGGCAAAGTATATGTGTGCCGCTGAATACGTCATAGGTAAACGCAATTTAGTTTTTCTCCGATGCTTAGGAATCAAATCAGAAGGCGTGCGTATTGTTATCCGAAGTTTCCGTCATTTATACTGATATCTCGCAGGTTTCTAAAAAGTGGCGACCCGATGCTCAAGTTGAGCTTGAATTGTGCAGCAATTATGTACGATAATTTGTTAAAACCAAAACGTGTACCGTTTCTGTACTGCATGTTGAACGTCACGCCTTTTCCTTGATCATGATGATTTTTGCAATTTAATGAACATTACACCGCATGTATGCCGTAAGAAAAAATGTTGGTCTCGACAGCGTGGAGCGCATACGACCCGCGTGGCACGGAACGTGTTAAGTTTCTTTCGTTCAATTTTTATTGCTCAGACACTGCCGCGTTTGTTCACCGATAAGTGCTCGAATAATAATAACATTTCGTTCATGAACTGAAGCTCACTCGGGCCGATACTGACCCCGCGTGCCCGTTAATAATACGCGGTCTATTGTCGCGCCGCTAATTCCACCTTGCCATTCTAATCGATCCGATCGTTCAATTATTCCTCGGGCATCGATGTAATTGCACGCTCGGCCCCGATCGTTCGCTGCACCTCTGTTTTCGTTATTGCCCTCGTTGCCGCGCCCCTTCTCGCCACCCGATAACCGTTCCATCCCCCGACCAAAACTACCCCCCCGGGCGGGAAACAAAAATTCGGCTAAAGTTCTGTCGCGCACTGAACTCCCATCTGACACGGTCGAGCGATGGTCAATGTTCGGACGGGCGTAAAGAGAAGAAAATTCAACCCATAGACCATGCACAAGCTCGTTGAATGAAAATACAGGTTCCTGCTCGGCAAACAATTCGTCGAAACAGCTGGACGAACGATTAGTTTCAACGACAGACGGAACTATCTGATGGCCGACAAGTTCGCCGCCGGAAGTATGTAACACGTGCACAAAGACGTCGCGTAACCGGCGCAGGTTTTCCAAGGAAGTGCATAACTGGGTGTCTCCGCAGACGGACTGCAGTGCCGCGGGGAATTCCGGGAAAAGGGGGACGAGCACGGGGGTCGCAGGACACCCGGTGGACCTCGGCAACCGCAGATTTATGAGGGCCAGATTCTCCGTTGCGACGAGAATTTCGAATGTTTCGCGGCGGCCGCCGGCGGAAAATAATGTGAACAGAGCGTTTCGCCGGTTTAATTACTTTTGCGGATAATTGATTCGCAAATAACATCCGTCTGCGGCCACGGGGTGGCCTCGATGGTCGACGACGAAACGAGAGTTTTTGATGGGATACGGTATATAGATATGAAGGCAGTCGTTTTGGGGTAGGAGCATTGTTTAATGTACACGAACCGCGGTATATTATTTCGAGACAGTTTCCACCTACAGAGGGCTGGAAGGCCATTTCATTCGCCTCGAGTTGTACGGAGAGTTAAAGTAACTCCGAAACAGTAGCAAAGAAATAAAAAGAAACGTAGAGAGATAAAAAAGAAGTTGAATGAAAAGCGAGCACCGACATTCGAATAACCTAAGCTACATCACTGACAGGTTGCACGGTTTCATTCGAAGTACCATAAAATGGTAAAAAAAACATCGTAGATCAATTTCTCTGTGGTGGTTGCAAAGGGGAGGCTTCAATCTTCAAATCCACGGTGATTTCAGTCATGAAAAAAAATGTCCCAAGATTCGTACAGACGTTTGAATTTGCACGAATTTCGAGGGAAAGAAGCACCTTCGCCTCGCCACCACCCACGCGACCCGGTGAAATTCTTGGAAGAAAATGAGCTCAAGGACGTTAAGGCAGAGACTTTACCCATTCTAAGACGAGCCCAGGTGGATCGTTACACGACCCTTTCTCGCGTAGCTAATTTTTCGGTGGAAATTTCGTGATCCTTTAATCTCTCGCAGCGTCTACACGTCTCTTTGATAGTTCAGTGACGTCGGAGTGAATCGAAAATTCCATTGATTATTCCGTTTTGCGTTCCGCCTGCCGCGTATTCGCCGACACGGGCGGGGGAAGCGTAAAATTCAGATTAACGAGCCTAACTAGGCGAGTGCCTCGTGCCAATGCGACGGTACTAACTGCAAAGAGAGCTAGTTAATATTGGCAGGAACGCGCGTCCAACGACTCGGTCGGTTGGGGGTGCATTCATCGAATCGTTCGCCCCCAATCGGCCCGCATATCGCATTTTCCAGATAGAAAACTAACGCCCGCGGGATGCACCGCCGCGGAATAGAAATCGGTAATGCAGGATGACCGACGAGCTGGTGCGAAAACCGTGCGGGGAAATTTATGCGAGTTATTGGGGGAACTCGCAAACTCAATTTTCCAGCAGCTGTCCCGCGTCGAGTCGGGGCCCCTCATCCCTCGTTCACGTTCGTGATCGAACTTTCCGATCACGCTGGCCGTCGTTGTAACCGAATCACGGACCTTCCTTCTTTCTTGCTTATTTTTGCCCCTTTTTCCTTCCACGGAAACCTCTGTCGGAGGGGCGGAAAAAAATATTTCTCGAATAATCGTGCACGCGGCGTGGGATATTTCGATCGATTAACCCACACCGGTAACCCACGACGAACTGCGTAACGACGTAAAAGTAAACTAGATCAGAGTGACAAAACGTATTGACAAAAGCCGTGGGATTTGCAGCGGTAGATGGTAGATACGTATGTACGTGTATGTATTGAATTTCGTCGGATCGCTTTTTGTACGGAATTTTTTTTACGCCGGATAAATTTCTTGGAAAGTTCGTTTCGCGGGAGGTAAATTCATTCCTCAAGTGGATATCCGTCGTGGGAAACGAACGGGTATTATGAGGATGAAAGGGAACGGGGTTGATTGCGCTAATGCAACGCTGTTTTTTTTTTTGTTTATTTTCAATGAAGCCGACCTGATTGGCGAACAGAGAGGACGAGTGCATAAACATTTTTTTACGTCGCGTACTTTCACGATGAATTTCTGCTACGTGCATCTCACTGCACTTCGTTTCTATTGCCGTTCTTTTTGTAAAAACTTCGCCCTCGCGATCGAAAGAGCCACCGTTCGTGATCTCTATTGATCTCATTGATCGACGACTCGCGCAGAGGATATTCGTGGTTGCTAAACAAATTCATTTTAATTCCTGCAAAGTGATCGACTCGTCGGTCAGCCCGTACACCCCTCGATCACCGTGATTGTTAGTAAAAATATTCGGCCGTTCGTCGACAATATCCATCATCCCTGCGTGATAAATTAATGAAAATGAACATACACGAAGAGTTAATATTACCGTACCGGCTATCGTGTAATATTCATTAATCGCGCACCGATTTTCCACTTAATTGTGTAAAGTTCGACGCAAAACGTATCGATTGTTTCCATTAGACCTCCGTGTAAATAGGCAGCCCCGCTCGAAGCCCATCAATTTCTGAGGCATAAATTTTCTGCATATTCTGTTTAATGCCTCGGGCAACGTGGAAGTCTAGATCGGGCAAACTTGCAGCAACTGAAACTAAAAGCTTATACAAGTTCCCTATGGTTTATATTATATCTCAACTACCCGGCAACTAGGGTCATCGATTCCCCCGTATATCGAACTCTGTCTCGCTCCCGCGAGCTGGACGAACTGCAGCGTGGATAACACGATTACTCTGATCGAAAACATTCCAACTTTGCGAGTCAATCAACCAACTATTCGGCCGGTTGAAGGTGCTTCGAAGGCTGAACGGTTCGCACTTGTCTCGGGCAGATGCTCCGCGAATAAATCGCGGCCTGAACAACGCCGATATCACTCGCGAGTTAACCAAATTCTCGTGCCGTGGGGAAAAAAAACTTGCCCTTTTCAATCACAGCCGCGCTAATTCTACGAATGGCGCGAATAGAGTGTTCTACTATCGAAGAATTCTTATCGGAAATGTTGAAACGAGTCGGTATGATGTTCGTAATTCATCTCGTGGCAGACACTTCGGGGGAACCTTGAAAGAGCCAGCGAAACGGGGTACACCGCTGTGTTACACGTGTACGTCATCGTCTAATTTTGAATTCACGTAGCGCAGTGGGATCGCACGATCCGGCGACAAGAAAGTTCGTTCGTGGGACCGCCATCGAGAAACACGACTGAGCCCCTGTACCGGAAGTAATAACACTCCAGAAACTCCTGCGACCGCGAACCAAGGGGGTTGATTCACGCAACACCCGAGCCCGTGTCAGTTTCTGCAACGTCGGAGTGCTCGCAGCAGATGGAAACGCCGTGGCTGGACAGACGGGAAGGGTTGCACGGTACGGGTGAAAAATGAAAACGCAGAAACGTTGCGGCTAACGGTGCTCAATGCAGTGTTTCGAAAATGTAGGCCACGTTAATATTTGGCTAGTTAATAGAGGTGCAAGGTAAACATAGGTTAGAAGTATCGTAAGCGGTTCGAATAACAGTTTGCGTAGGGTGAATACACGGGTAATATAAAAGGTTCACCCCCGTACGCATAGTAGTTCGATAAACAGAGTAGCGCACGGAACGCCAGAAAACTTCACCAGCATTCGAGAGATAACGACAGTGGATTTAACGTTTGCATGGAAATAAATTGTACATTTGCTTCTAATAAGGGGAACGATGCTTGCCCTCCAATATAACAAGAGTTCCCCAATTTAAAGGGTAATAGTATTATCACGTGAATCCTACGGCATTTCAATCGGCATTGAAAATGTATTGATCCAGGGTGTCACGTGTTGCACGTTCATTACGAACTCCCGTAACCATCCACGAGTACTCAAGATGTGCATAGCTTCCACAGAGTCGTCTTCGTGAGTAGCCAAGTTCAACGTCGAAAATCGTCCCGAGGGTTGCGCGGTGCATGTACACATTTAAGCGCCATAGATCACACGTTCTATCTGGAAATAGAATTCGTGTCCATTTATTTAAAAAGGAATTAGCGAACTTCGCTGGTGCGATCGATTATAGAAAATGTAGAACCCATTTTGGGAGTGTTAAATGAATTCGTATTGAAGAGCGATGCATATTTGATGTCATTAAAGGAAAATGGAAAATTTACAAATCTTGTTAAATAAAATATCGCAGCATTATTACGATCTGCTACAAGTAACGCAATTTACCGTCTAATCCCACGCATATTCGTTGCTCTTTAGGGGTTGAAAAAGCGGCAACAATGAGGGGGTTGCCAGGAAAGTAGCACGTGGTAGGGTCAATTCGCTGGCCGGGCACCGACCCAAAAACTGACCGTCGAAATTTATGCGACTTGTTCGAGTCGGCGAGGGTAAATACCGTGCTCCCCCTCCCTCTCTTTCCCTCTCGATTTGTTACACGAGAGTGGACCGAGCCACCTGCACGATCCATTGGTTTTGCCTGGCCGTTTCTACGCAGCTACTGTATATTCCCGTAGATTAGGTTTCGCGCGACACGAAACTCTAATGAACGAGGAGGTGTCGCTTGCGCGGACGCCAAAGGGGGAGGGGTGAAAATTTTCGAATTTGTATTTACACCCTGGAGGTAGCCAACCCCTTGCGCTCCGCTCACGATCTCCTCCCCCTGCCTCTTTTGCAAACCGTGGCCAGTGCCCGGAGCAAATGAACGCGCAAATATACCGCTCGTAAATACACGAGAGATTTACTCTCCACATTCTTTCCCCTCCTTCGATTTTCCCACCCTCCAGCACGTTCGTATATTCCGCTTTCGATAGATTAAATCGAGACGCTCCAATTTGAACGTTCGACACAGTAACCATTCTTCGTTTACAGGTAATCCATCATCCTTTACATATTATTCGAGCAATTGCAATGGCCGTCTCTCGCGGCGCAGTATAATTAAAACGTGCGGGACAAACTTTCTAATGAAAGTTCATCGAAAATTAGCATGCAATATGTATAGCCAAGTGCTTCGTTAAAGGAACCTGAAACAGTTGTTCCCGGGGTTTTCTTTCCGCGTGCCAGTCCCCCCGGGAACTCGAAGATGTGCGCGACGCGAGAAAGGCGTAGACGTTGAATCGGAATAAGCACGCGAGAACTGTACACGTGAAGAGGCCAAAGATTGCACAGGTGTGGGAGGAGTGAGTACAGAGTGGATGGTATACGTAGAACGCACACAATGTCCCACCCGTTATTACCCGAGTCGCGCAATGTATACCCGTGGTAATTTTCTCAGTCACGTAGGTAGGTATGTTTTGGTTGGTAATATCAACCCCTGGTGCGAGCCGGTACCACCACCTAGCATCCCATATTCGCGGCACCCTTTTCCCTCTGGCCAGACACCCCTCGGCTTTTTGTCCGTCGATGCTCGTTGACTTCCAACCGTAAGAGGGAAAGGAAAACGTGCTGGAGAAGATTCGCAGTTGTAACGAGTAAGCGTAACCAAGTCTCGCACGGCCCTACATACGCCGGCTGTGTCTATACTTGGTTAAAAAAATCTGGCATTTTTCTTTGTTCAATTGCAAGAATTGTAGCTCATTATACATAATTCTTTGTACCAAGTGTACTATAGGCAGAAAATGTATTATTGTTAACGTAGCAATTATTCAAATCTTTCAGACAGGATATTTTAACTTACCAAGGAGGTTTAACCTATGGGTTTATGTTTTGCTTCTTTTCAATGTAATATTCTAGAAGAGGGCAAAACAGCTGAGACAAGAGTGCCTCGACCAGCCTTGTTTTCTCTTTGCTCCGCGACCAGTATTTCGTTTGTCCCGTAGAACGAGAACAACGGAGCCGGTGCAAGTTCTTTACTTCTTGTCCACTTGCACGCTTTAAACGCATCGAAGCAGCGCAGAGGCGTGCGTTCAAATATCAAACGACTCTGGTGCACCAGGATAATGGGTGGCCGCCGGAACTCGATCAAAGGCCGCCAGCTATTATCTTCCAGAACGAGTTATCCCGTGGAATTGGAAATTTTCACCGGCGATCCCGTGGTTCGGGCCGCATACCGTGCGTGCATATTTCCAGAGAAAATAGAATTCAAGCACGTCCACCTAAGTTTGCGAAGGGAACACGATCGGATAGTGGGCTTTGTTCGGCACACGGTAGAACTGAAGTTGAATGGCGGTAATTCGCGACGCTTTATTAGATTCATTGCCGATGAGTATAAATGTTGGCGCAGGGAGGGGAGCTCGCACGATTATTGAGAAACTACGCTGGACTGACGACCTACTTGAGCCTCGTTACCAATTAATTGAACGGCTGTCATCCTGGCAACGATGTTAATCAGAGATTATTGCTAATCGAGCGTGCTCGCTTTACGTGGAGGAACGGACTGGTCTTAAAAAGCCTTTTGAAAGGCGTACTGAACGGGGAGGGACAGACTTGCTCTCTGAATCCCGTTTCAAATGTTTCTATTAGGTTGTTCGGAAAGTCATTTCGTTTTTTCCCAACAGAGGACTTAATTGTATTTTTCCACAGCATTCTTTTACACTTAAGCCGCATTATCATTATATATTTTGACAGCTGATATAGCAAGCCTTGTTTGTTCCGGCGCAATAGTTTTTGTTTGGTGCCCTATCAAGTATGGAAAGTCGAAAGCAGCATTTTCGGCATATTTTACTTTTTTACTATCGAAAAGGTAAAAATGCTGTTCAAACAAGACAAAAATTCAGTCAACGCCCAAACGCCAAAACTGGTTTGCAAAAGTTCGTTCAGGCAATGTTCATGCTGAAGATGCACCACGTTCTGGAAGGCCAGTTGAAGCCGATGAAGGCAAAATAAGGGCATTAATTGATGCAAACCGCCGAATAACAACTCGTGAGATCGCTGAGACATCAAATTTATCGAATTCAATAAAATATTTATACACTATAAGAAAATCATCTTTCATTCTCACAAAATAAACGAAATTACTTTCCGAACAACCCAATATTAACCCTGCTACCACCTTTGGGTCGTATTCGATTCAACACGTGTTTCTTCTTTTTTTTTCAAGAACTTTTATTTACCAAGAAACAGATGTCGAAATTGTTACGAGTATGGTTTTCTCCGTTCACATAGCATTGTATTAAAGAAATATTGTCCCTGGAATACAGCAGGGTTAATCTCTGTTCCTCGTGCTCGTCGTCATACGTTACACCTGCGAAACTTCGTTATCCCTCTTCCTCGGGATCGTGCAGCCCTTTTCACTTCGATTCGCCCTTTTTCACGCGCCCTCGTGCTCGTGTTTCCTTCCATTGGAACCCGTACTTCTCTGCCGTAGACGTTGATAATCGATTGGAAACCATAATTGGAAGATGCCGCCGTACGTGAAACAATTAATTAGCCCTTAATTAGCGCTCGGCCCAATTTCAAAGCCGGCGGGGAAGGCAACAAGGGGATGCTCGAACCCCGTCATCGTGTTACCTACGAAAACTCGTTGGCGAGATAAAGGCACTGGTTTCGTCCGTTCTATTTAATCCTTTATCCATCGCCCGCTGACGAGACCTTATCGCCGCGTAATTATCTTGCCACCCGGCATAATACGATACGGCTAATTCCCGTCTCGATAAAGTTAATTCGCCCGGTGTGTCTGAAACTCCGGCCCATCGTCGATTCGTCGTTTCTAAGCGAAACTTTGCATCGGAACGCCCCGAGCGATCCACGTTTATTCCGCCGATGTATCCACGTGGAACGAGCAGCATCCTCTTCTGTACGATCGAATCTGGAAGGCTGCCGGGGTCCAGATAAGATAAAGAAAACTATTCAAAGCTACAGCCGGGCGGATAGTCCTCTTTGTTCTCGTTAACGACCCCGCCAGGGGAGAAACGCACGCCTCGATGGCGCTGGCAAATTTTTTCACCGCCCTTCGGTTCAATCGCCCGTTTACACACGGTTCACCTTCTCGTTGTGTACAAAGAATCGACAGGGGCTTGGAGATGAAATATGTCGTAGCCGCGTTCATTTCAATCCGATTGAACCGATCGTCTTAATCAATCGCCACGGACGACCCGCGCACTTCGCCGATACAAATCCTGCAAGGATCCACCGCGCGAAATCTAATCACGAAGTGGAAACTCAAGCTGCCGCGGTTCAAAGCTGCCGGCTCGCCTCGTTCCTCTCTTCTGTCCCGTTTGCTCGAGTTTCGCGGGTACAAGGGAAGTTGGAACAACTCGATATAAGCGGTATCGTTTCGTTGGAATATTGTGATATCGCCGAGCCACGTCTGTCCGCGGAGCACAGTATTAATTGTACTCGAACGTATTCAATTCGAGAACGTTCCGCCGGACAATTTATTGGAATTCTGTTCCGGCATGAAATTCTGTCCCGGCGATTATTCAATTTGTCCGTGCCGGTTATTATCCTGGCCGCATAACCTGCTGGTTCGGGCCGGCTTTTGTTGAACGAGAATGCACCAAGTTTACCCCTGAGCTCGCCTATCGGGGCCCCTTGTAACCACGTCGATACAAATTTCGAAAGTGATGACGAAGTAGCATTGCACGAAAGTTCAGACAGTTCAGAGCAACAGCCTTCGCAAGGCACTTCGTTCCTATCCGCGGCGAAACAACGCTCACCCCTGCCGTGCGATGCAAATTTTATTATAAAGTACGAAAGAAGCAGAAGCAGAGTCTGTATGTGTACGAGAAATTGCGTGGCAACTGTTCAATAATGTATAGCCGTTACGTTCGTGGATGAAAGCACAGCACAGCTGAAAGGGTGCCTCGGTCTGTTACAGTTACGAGAGTACACGCTAACTGAAACGTATCACGAGGACGACGTCGAGGTGGAGTTCGTCAGCAACGACAATCTACTGGCGAACAGCCCGACTCCTAGGGGGATCGATCCGAACAGGGACTTGAACGAGGCCATCGCCGAGGAACGGAGGGAAATGGACACTCAGAGATACAGGTACGTTTCTTCATTTATTTTTTTCCTTTTTTGGTCGAAATCGTGTCCCCGTTTGGCCCAGCTACGCGAAACGGCGAATGTAACGGAGAGATTCGGAACAGGGAGGACGATTTGAAAATTGAAAGGTTTCGCAGCAATATGGAGATAGTTTTTCCGTAGATGCAGTTTTTGCGTATTTTTAGTGCGGAGAAAAACATGATTGAGGGTGAGAAGCAAGAAACGATTCTATCTTGTAAAATTCTATTTCATTACAGAAACGTTATCTTATTGCTACCAAGACCATTCATGCTTTCATTGATCATGTTAAATTTATCGTAAATTTAGTAACACTATTACTCCCACTTCGAGCCAATAGACTTGGTATTCAATGAAGAAGTTTATCAACGAATATTACTTACTTCAATTACTCTCACTCGTAACGCGACGGAAAATTGAAAATTACTGGAACATCGTGCAGGCGTGATGGCCATTTATTCCTTTCGAGAACGGTATCGACAAACGTGTCGAATAAAAGCTAACAGGATGTCCAGGCGAAAAGAATTCCCTTTCTGATACCGGGAAATCTAAACGGCCGCCCTTAAACCAGATCTCCCCGCTACAATAGGTAGCAATGAAGTTTATGAAATAGACCGGGCACCGCTGTGCGCTGACAGAAGTCCGGGCAGAAAACGGGTCGGTTCGCGTAAAATGGACACTCTCGCAATAAAAGGGTAGCCGGGTCTGGTGAACTGAAAACCACGCGACGATGTCCAGACACCGGATGAAAGGAACCCTGGGAATAGAGCGTCCTCGAGGATACAGCCTGAAAAGATGGACCCACTTGAATTTTCCAGGGTGCTCGCCGTACAGAGACGGACGAACACCTATGTTATTTTACATTCCCCTGCCTTTTGCAATTCTGCCTCCCCTCCTGTCGGGCCTGTTCGTGTCATTACGAAACCCTTTCCCCCCCGTTGCTACCCTCCGCCTCTTCCTCGCTCTATTTCTTCCTTGAACTTTTACTATCGAACCAGATGGTTTCATAGCTGGAAGTTCATCTTTTCCCGCTCCTCTGCCGCGGAGCTTTGTGTAACGAGCAACGTACGCGCAGTCGTTATTTCTCGGTGTTACCGTGCGCCAGATGTATTCGGAAAAGTTGGCTAGAAGTTGGGCAAATTTTTCAACCCTGCGCCTCTTTTCGCCGGCTGAGTAATCTGACCTGGTATTCTGCACGCTCTGCGAACAATGAAGAAATAAATAAATAAATATATATATATTTGAAATAAAAGTGAGTCTCGCCCGTCTACTCGTGGGCCGTTTGACGCCGCTCGATTTTCGTATAATCTGGGTGTTGTTTATCCATCGTAAAGCGAGACCCATGAAAATGCAATAAGAAACGACCGCGAATCAAATACGTTTCTTCGCCTCGATCCCCCAGGGTCACCGTATATATTCGACATCTGATGCCCTATAACGATATTACTTTCCACAAACTCGGCGATTCTCGCTGCCAATTCCCGCACTACGCCCGAACAAAGTAGAGTACCCTTATCGTTGTAATATCCGGCGATGTGCAACACGGGAACAGCCCGACCGTGCGCCCGTCGACATGATCGCCACGAAACGAACGAGTCAGTCGTAACTTTTCCCTTACTTTATACCTCCCTGCCTTCCTTCGACCTTTTCATCTCCAGCTCTGCTTCGATCTCTCGCCCTTTCTGCGAGTGGCAGCGCTGTTCATTTAGTCAAATCGCAAAAGATCGTCGTTCATTCTGTCGAGTCGAGTCCGGTCGAGTCGAGCGGAGTAGCGTTTAGACTTTTGGACGATTGAGGTGTCGAGGAAATATCGATTAAGAGCGATCGAATTCGAGTTGTTGCAGCCTCGTCGATTAAAGATACTTCGTTTCGACAAATATGTATATCCCGCACGAGCTGGAAATACAAACAGCACGAGCAGACCGTATCGATCGGATATATTTTTTGTCCGGACCGCGGAGAATTGTTTCGTCGAGGAGAATAAAAACAGCGTAGTTTAAATGATTGAAATTTTCAAGCTTCAAATCAAATATTTCAAGTGGGATCTATCAATTTTTAGCCCGACACATATTTACGTTTTAATTAAAAATTTTACGTTTAACCAAGAACGGGGGTCCAACAGAATTTATTTTTTATTTTCGAGACTTATAGGGGAACGACATGCCGCGCCACAATCGGCCCGGAACTTTTGATTTATTCCCTAAGCAAACTTTTCAATTCCACACCCTCTAAGATCAATCATCGACCCTGGGCTTCCTTTACCGTTGAGCAGAGAAAAATATAAGTATCCTGGGAATATCTTTCGCACCCTCTCCACCATTGTTTTACACCCCATCTTTTTGTCGGAAACACGCCAGTGACGAGCGGCATGTCGCGATAAGCGAAACGGCTCGTTAAAGAGGCGGAGGAAAGGATTATCTCGAGTGTTTGCCGATTATTTCTCGTGGTAATTTTAAAATCAATTTTCCTGCACGTCGAAGTTTAAACTCTCTAGGCGTATCTTTGCGAAACGCTAAAGCGAGCAGCCTCGCTCGACAAACAAGGAGAAAAAAGTATGTCGCTGGCCAACTGCGAGGCTATATTGAACAATGCTTCGTACAATGTCCTAGGTGCCATTCAGCGGAGTGACCCACTTTCTATTCTAAATGTAATGATGAATAAGAAACCCCCTCCTGATTATTGGAGCGCTGAAATCCGGGCTAGTTACGACGTAGAAGTACGTTCCTGCCGTATCGTTACTTGAATATCTGGCACATGAAAATTTTTATTCGCCGAAGCGCCTCCCTATATACCAATATAAATTATCTCTGACTACTTTTAACCTTTTGGCATTACGCTTGAATAAAAATGGGCCGATAGATATCCATAATACCCCTAAAATATCCCCGGCCGAGGCGGAATTTCAATCGAGAACTACGGATCGTGATCTCTGTTTGTTAGAGTCCTCTCGAACTCGAGCAAAAAATGAGAAGGAGGCGAACACTGGCTCGACGAGTAACCCCTTCGTGAAATCTTCGACAATAAACCAACAGCACATCCGCGAAGCTAGTGACAGGGGATAATAAAAACGGGGGTAGAGAAAAATCGAGAAAGATGCCAGTTATGATGCCTGTTGGGATCGACGTATGGTTGGAATGGTGCCAGGCTGAAACGTGCAAGAGCGATTACCAGAAACTACGATCGGTTCTTGCGACGAATGGTCAGATAAACCCACGTGAAATCGAGTCCACGTCGATGTCAAGAGTAGATTGTCATCGTGGTCACGTTACAGCTCGATTATTCTAGCGTGTCGTGGATTCCACTTATTTCTGTTTTCTATTTTTTCTATAAAAGTCCGATACATCGTTTGTGAAACGTGCGATAATCGCAGCCTCCGTTTCACTCCTAAGCAAAATTTTGCCACGGAACAGCTGCGAATGCTCGAGCTAGACTAAAAGTACTTGCAATATTTTTGAGAGAACATCAAGAGTGCGCAGATCAAAGTGTCCTCGAAGAGTGCACTGCGAGGGTGCAACTCGCATAATTTGCACGATTTCTTTCTCAAAAGATGAACGACATTAATAACAATTCTCCTTCCAATTCTTTTCTTTTTCGAGTCCCAGAAATTTCTCTTATGGAAAACGACGTACAGTAGACCGTTACTCGATGCGCCCATATATGATGCATATATCGAGTGGAAAGTAATGCAATGGAGTTGACTTTCGAAAGAAGCGCGTTCGTATTATGAGAGTGGTGACGGGAAAAGCTATGCATAAATTTCCCTTCGCTCGCGTACCGTCGATTCCCCTTGAAAGAGGCTCGGAAACTCTATAAAACCGGAAGTCCCGATGTTGATATACAGATACTGGCAACTCGAAACGGAACGACAGACTGATGAAATAGGTCGCCCCTTTTTGTTTATGCAATGTTTGTCGATTCACTTTAATTCCACCCAATATTCGCGAAAGAGCGAATTTCCACGGGACACGATTAATCGTTGCGTGCACCGAGTGCCCTTTGGCGACGCAGCAAATCAAATTACCTCGTGTATGCGCTGTTGTTCTCGCTTCTGTTGCCGGAAGAACTGCAGCTTTCACAAAATTATCGAGTATCGATCGTTTATTAACTGGAGGGAATTCTAAAACCTTCCGCGATACTCTCTGAAACGTTCATACGTGTTTTTTCTTCCTTCCTAGAAACCGTTCGTAGAGCCGAGCACCGGAAGTGGCCGGGAATAGAGAATTTACGTCAACTGTCGGACAGTAATTTATGCTCCCGCGAGTATTTCCATTTTAAAATTGTCCCGGCCTGGTGTGGTAATGAGCGAGCTGAATTGCAAATCCAACATAACAATTCACTTTCGCAAAAAGGAATGTTTCAATTACTCGCGAAGGCGATGCCACGCTTAATTGATCCCTTCGTGTAACCAGCGAATCGTTTACAACGTTTTCGTAAACGTTTTGCGCGGGCCAATTTAACTGCGATCGGAAACTTTGCAGACGTGAATCCTTTAAAGGAATATTTTAATACCAAGTGCAGCCACGCACAGGATGCCAAAATAAGAAATTTATAGGATCGACTCTACGTCTATTCAGAGTATCGATATTTTATGTGAAAGAGAAAACTCGATTTCGACCCATTTCTTCCAAGTAAAGATCCTCGCAGCCACTAATTCTTCCACGAAAGAAAATGCAAAGATATCGTCGCTTCTATGACCGAAGCTCCTTATATCTGACTTCGTACTTTCCACGGTTCAACGTGTCTGGCAATCAAGACGAAGGATAAGATAACCTCGGGGCGGCACGAACCCCGTGAAAATGTGCCACGGGAAAATTAGTGAAATTAGCGAAAACGGGGTCGACGGTAAATCGCGCGGATGAAACGATACGCGGAAAAAGCGAAGAGGATGAATCGTGCGTGCGCCACGAAAATGTGGAGTGTTTTCCTCTTCATTTGCTCGCGGCGTAATTTCATTCCAGTGAGACCGTAATTTATTTGGCTGTTTTCGCGAGAAGTTTTGCGCGCCCTCCCTGGACGGGGACATTGCGGCGATGATTACGCGAAAGTAAAAAAAAAAGGAACAGTTTAACCGGATCCGCATGAATGTAAATTACCCGCGTAAGATGAATGCCGACGTGAACAATTTTTAATATTAACGGGACCATTAATAATAAGACCGACGTAAATGAGCTCCTCTGAGCGTATCCTCGTTTCTTTCACCCCCGTGACGTTGCCAAGATTTGTCGAAATGTTCGCGGCGCACAGTGGTCACAAATCCCGAAAACGTGGACAAAATTATTGTAGCGTGATTTGACCACTTAAGGTAATAGTGTAGTAGGTCGTTGAATTGGTATTGATGTCAGGTATCACATTCTATTGTCAAAAATATACAATAACATTTAAAAATTGAAGGTGGCCTTTAATTTGTTATTAAAAAAAAGATTTTGTACAATTCTTTTTTATTGATATTTGTAGAAGGCTGGATACTGATTAAGTTTTGTCTGAAACAGTTTTTTGTTAAATCATTTTTATTACTCCATACCGAAGACCATTTTCTCAAATTACGAATATAATTGAAAAATTGAACAAACCAAATGGTTCATTTCAATTTTTGGAATAATTCGTAGTAATTAGGAGTCTTGGAGTGTTTATGAATAAAGAGTGGGTACATCTCTTATCTAAATACGTTTATTAGAAAAATTGAAAAACCATGTACAAAGTAAAGTAAGGTACAGAAAATGGTGCCACAAGTAAATCTGCAAATTTCTGCAGGTTTTTTTTATTCGATATCGTTCTTGACATTCTCCCTTACATATGCTAACCTTTCTGGGTATGAAGTAACATGAATAATATAAATATTTTTCTAACGTTAGAGCAAACTATGAATAAAATTCACGATATATTTGAGAGAGAATTAAATGAGTAAATTTAATGTTATTTTGTGTTGCCAAAGTGCAAGGTTCATGACTGTAACATGCATTGAAAGAGAAAAATGTTTTAAAATAGAATCTTTAAGATACAGAGTATGCCCGACACACTAAACGTGCCATGAATTATAAGACGTTTAACACTAATCAAATTTCGTCAACTTTGGAGGTCTCTATATTAGTAACCAGTAACTATATTTTAAAATTTCAAGCGCCATTTATTACATTGAAATATATACAAAAAAGGTACCACATTAGCATAAGTCTGCTTTATACTTCGAAAATTGTATTTTGGTCAGCTTTTCGGCAGAAAGTGCCACTGTGCGGCGCGACGAGTCGCTCGGAAAATACATTTCCACGGCGATCGCGTCGCGACGCCGCGGTTCGCCGGGTGGGAAAATCGCGCCACGTCGATCTTGAGAGGCTTTCTTCGTGACGAGCGCTCCTTCGACTCGAGGCACCCGAAAAATCGAAGTCTGCAGTTACTCCGGTGAAATGAACAAGGCTCGGATCAGCCCCCACGTTGGCGATTAAATTGGTTCGGGCGCGAAGAGTTATACGAATGGAAATTTAAAAGTTTCAGGAAAGCCGTATGTATTTTTGCAACGAGCAGAAACAAAACTGTCGTCCGCAAACGTAAGGGTTGCAGGAACGAACTTCGAGACAAAATGCACGGCGAATGAAAACGCGGTCGGCGAGGCAATTCGGTGATCCGTTTCCCGGGTGAAATTGAAATCATGCAAATGCGACAGAAGTAAATTAAACGCGTGCATACGAGCACGTCAGGCCGCCGTCTCCGTAAATTGGAAAAAAGCACACCGCGATCTTAATGCATTCGGCGGCGGTACATCTTGTACCGGTTTAAAAGCGTTTCACAAAAGTGCCAGGGTTCTATTGGAATCGAAACCCGTCTGGTCCACGGACGAGAACGGAGTCTTCTTCCAGTGATTTTTGATAGTGGTGGACTACTGTCGTCGGATATCCGAGCTGGCTGAAACACCGAGCGTCGACTAATACCGAGAAACAGGAGAAGATCGAAAATTCCAGGAGCGGAGAGACGGGATGCTGGGATGAATAAGTTTCGGTTGTGAAACAGGAGTCGTTTCACCCTTGTTCCAGTCTCTCCACGTTTCTCCCCTCTCCCCTGTTTTTTTCTCACCGTTCGAGCCCCGTCTCTCGTCGTGTACGCGCGTAGACATGGCAACCGTAAATCAACTCTCGAAATTGTTTTCGAGTGGAGCGCATCCCGGCCACGGTAAACTTGGTGTCTAGAAATTCAAGTAACGACTAACCGTGACGGCTGTGCGGACCGTCGAAACGATGACGCATCGGTCGTTCCCGATAATTTTCGTCGTCCCTGTGAAAAATACCGCACCTACATTCAATGCATTCTGATGCGGCGCAGAATGTTTCTGAACATTTGAATAAATCTCACGGCATCGCTGTGCGGCTTCGTATAAATTTCGCAGACTGCACACACGGCAACGTTTTCCTATACGATAAATGAACTAGCTCGTTTCTGTTACGAAAAGCAAGATATTTACCCATGCATGGTATATTTGAGATCATTCTTGTAGAAGTTATTTTTGGTAAACTTCTTTATCAATAAAAACAGAGAACAGGTAGGGTAGTAAGACTTCGATTTCTTTCAACCATTAACAACTTTATTAATATAAAAGGTCGACACACGACAACTGTTTCGACAATAATTCTCACACGACTCAATACTATTCTCTCACAAATCTGCGCTTCTCTCTATTCCGATTCCCAAACTGTTCTCCTTCACCTCCCCAACTATTCTGCTTCGCAAACTCTTCTATTCTTTCACTCCTAGTTTCTCTTTCATTCTATCTCTCATTTGCTCTCACTCATTTAGGATTCACACCGACATACACACCCTTCCCACGGGTCACCATGCACCAAAGACTCCACGTGCTTTCCCCGAAACCATTCACTCTTTCCTCGAGCTAAACATTCACTCGATCCACATTCGACGTTTCTACTAACACTCTTCATTCACACCGTGCTTATCATACAACTGCCTCGACAAACCTCGACACCGTACTGTAAGCTCAAAGGCGCCAACAAACCTGGCCCTATCCGCTAATATATTCTAAAATATCCATCAATACCACATTCTTGTGACCCTCTAATTTAGGTAGCCGTATCTGTCTCACAGCTTAAGTGATATAATTTGATTCCCAGTATTGTTAAAGTTCGTCGCTTGTAAGATATTGTATGCACATCATTGTTAGTATACGAAGCTATTGTTTTCTCAATTGCAGGTACTGGACAACGACCGGAAATGGTCAGCCAGTGACCGACATCCCACGCGACAATAAAGCAGCAATCATGGACAGCATCGCATCCTCTTACGCGTTACAAAGGCCAAAGCTGCCCGCTGCACCGCCGCCAAAAGTGTCGAAATTCAATGGCAAATCCGGCTGGCCTTACTATCAAAAGTACAAACAGACAGCGGAGGCACAGAAGGCACAAATCTTCGAGGACATCCAGAGGAAAATGGCAAACACGACCAATGGGAACAGCCTTGGCCACTCGTGGAACTCCACCGATATCACGACCCACCGTCAGCACAGGCTCAGAATGAAACACCATAGATTGACGTCAAAGGGGAAACGTTTGAGAACACGTGAGTAACCATGGAACTTTCGAATTTCGCAAAAATTGCCGATCCTTGAATTGCTGTAACTCCGCGAAAAAAAGAATCGCGCAACTATCCACCTGGGTTCATTTTGAACCACCAAGTCTCTACATTTCCATCCCCGGATTGATTTTTCAATGGAAATCTGAAGGGACTTTCTCCCGACGGAACATTTTCCAAATCCAAACGCCTCTACGGTATCATAGACCATTTTTTTCCACGGCTGAAATCACCATGGATTAGAAGATCGAGGTCTCCCTACGTTGTTACATTCCGCGTTACGTAGAAACATCACGCGGCCCACAGAACAGATTCCACTGGCCGTAGACAAGAAAAGAAGCGATACAAAAATACGGAATAAAATCGTTACATACACGGCCCACTCTACGGAACAAAAGTGTTACTAGATATCCACCAACGGACACGTCCCTACCATTCACTAATTAAGAAATGAAATGAAATGAAATAACACCACCGTCCAATTGTTCCAGGTCCTCCGAGGGACTGTAAGGTCAGCGAATGGGGCCCGTGGAGCGCTTGCAGTCGTAGCTGCGGCGTCGGCGAGACCCAGAGGACGCGGAGAGTCACGATAAAACCTCGTCGCGGCGGATCCTCGTGCCCACCGCTGAAAGAGACCAAGTGGTGCGGCAGTCCGAGTCCCTGTTCCGACGGCAAATCCACCGTGGACAGCTATCAATGGTAGTCGTAGCCGTCGGTGAAACGATCCCGTGAACGCGACCCGTCGAATCGAGACGATTGGGAACGATCCGAAGAAGAAGAGTCGAAGGGATCCAGTGGATCCCCCGGATATATCTAGGCGAACGCGATGGATCGTCGTTTGCGGACCGCCGGATCGCTAGAACAACGTTACCGTAGTCGCCAAAGATCTCGCACGATCGATGACGCGACCGGTTTGTAGATCGGCGATCGTTCGAGCGCGAAAAGAACTGCTGCCAGCGGGTCGATCGAGCACGTCGTGTGTAGGAATGAATGAGTATGCAGCGAGGACGCGCGAATCGGGAAAAGGGTTATTTCGTTCGCTGTCGACGAGCACGCGAAGAAACATCGTTCCGGGCCCTGGCCTACAAATAGAGCCTGCTTTCCGCGTGAACTCCTTCGTGTTCGCCAGCCCCTGATCGAGTCGATATATTTTCTGGGGAAGAGCGTTTGGGAAGTGTCGCGAGAGGGAGGGGGAGAAAAGGAGAAGGGAAGCTGGGAACGTTATAGAAAACGTACCACGAACGAGTTGAGAGGGATCGCTCGAGCGCAGAATGCCGCTTAATTTCGACGTTTTTCTTTCGCCTTTTTTTCGCCTTTTTTAAACGTGAACGGCTTCGAATAGATCGCGCTTATCGATCGATCGCCGGTCGATCCCAGCGTTTTCCGCGCGGATGTTTCTTGCTACCTTGGAACGAACGGTCGTATCTTGTCGAGCCGATCGAGCCCGGTCGCCGGACTGTAACTTTCGGTTGCTCCTTTCCTTGCATCGGTGAACACCGTGGCAGAACTTACCGTCGAGCAATAATTCGAAAATAACATCGAAAAGAATTATATAGATCCGCCTGGACGACTCCGTGTTCCGTTTGAACGTCGATCAAACGCGCTTATCGTACGCGGTTGCCTCCGATCGAAAACCAGATGAAGGTTTGTCGCGATTCGAGCAGTGAAATGCCGCGAGAATTCGAGACGGTTTACGGATTATCCTTCCGGGATAAAGCGAATTCCCGTTTCGAGATCCGCTGAAACTCGGATACCAGCGTCCCGGTTCCCACTGCTGGCGGATATCCCCCGGAACGATTCGTTCGTGGCCGGGAACAGCCGGAAGAAAAAGAAGGACACGCGGAAAGCGCAGAGCTTTCCGAGGGTTCGAAAAATTGCCGGCAACTCCCCGAGGCCGAGGCGTTGAACGCAATTAGCTCATTGCTCTCGCACGGGGGAGTATCGTCTCGTGTGTCTATATGGATTCGTGTGGTCTGCGTGGGTGTGAGTGTGTTTGCGTTTAGCGTGTATGCGAGGCGAAGTTTCTCGATAGGAATTCGACGTTTTGGCTCGCGTGCCGATCGGCAGTCTTACGGGGACTTAGTCGCCGGTTCCAGGATATCCCTCGCCCGAAGCTAGCTTTGCATTTCTTTAAGACCCGCGCCCGGGTCACGTATTCGGAAGTTGAAAACATTTATCGATTCGGCGCCATCGTCTGCGAGCTTGGAAGCGAGACGAATGCGAAAGGACGACGGGGATATCTTTTTGGATATTGCTCGGTGGAAAGGGTGGAGTCTGTCGACGTTGTAATCGGGAAAATGGTATCCGCGTATCGGTGCAGAGCGAACGCGACAATTCGATGTGAAATGAAATTTACAAGCGACGATGTGCTTCTGTGTTTCCATCCCTCTAGCCGTTTCTGCGAGTGTGTTAACCCTTGAACCGAGCGCAATCCTTCCATTCGAGCAATGCAAGAATCCAGAAAGCTGTCCAGAAAACGAACTACAATATCTGTCGCCGCATCACGTTGATTATTCCGTTGAAGTAATTTCACGCGGTTAGAGGGGTTGAAGAGGGAACGGTCGGAGAAATCGGTATCGTCGCGCGGAAGACCGGTCTATTTGATTCGTCCGATCGAGTTCACGCGAGATCTATAAGACGAGGATGAAAGGAAAAAATAACGAGAAAAACAGGTGTGAAAAGAGAAGGTTTTTGTCCGCGAAAGATGTTTCCCCCGCGCCAAGCGCCACGACGATTGTTCTCGTGGGGTAATAGGGAAATTTTTACAGAAAAGAAAGAAAAAAACAGAAGATATCATCGGGTACATCTTAGGTGAGTGTATTATATCTTAGGCGTAAATTTAACGATAATAATTAACAATTAACGTTTAAACGTAACTCGTTAACTAATAGGCTCGTATTATGACGCCCGTGAAGGGCTGTGCGCGACGGCTCGTAACTCCTTGCCCTCGTATCTTGAACGCTATCTCGTAACCGGGGACGTCGCGATCGCGCGAAACTCCGTCGAATAATTAGAACGATCGACGACAAACGGATACCCGGTGGAGGGAACGAAACATTCATTCGACGACCTCTCTCAAAGAAATTTCGAATCGCGAGCAGACGAATCCCGGATACGAATACAAATTCATTTAGAAACGGAGACAAAGTCGATACAGTACAAAAGGGGCAGCTTAATACGCGGGATAAGCGGGAATACGTATCGCGAACCCGTTTAAACCGCGGGGCGGAAAGTTGTTCGACGGAGACGCGAATTTTCACGCGGCACAACGCGCGACGAAGGAAAACGACCTTTCATTTCTGGCGGGAGGAAGGGCCGAGCCGTCGCTGTCTTAGCAGCGTTAAGGACGAACGTTTTATAAACTAAACGCTCGAGGGGACGCTTTCTTAACGAAAGTCTCAATGACACGGAGAGAGAGAAGGAGTAGCTGTACTTTGCCTAAGAAATAAAAGCGCGAGATAACAAAGGAGAGAAGACGTTACCAAAGAAACGTTCGTGTAAATGTATGTCTTATTCTGTCCCCCTCTATTTTCCATTTTCCAATCCAGCCGGTATATCCGGCGAAACTTTTCTTTCTTTTTTCTTTTTTTCCTTTCTCCTATCCCGTTCCCTCCGTGTCTTCCGTTATCGTCCCTTGTCTCTCTGTAATCTTTCTTCGCCCCTGTTCAACAACGCACCCAACACACACACACACCCTTCCTCTCCGTTCGAAACGCGTACACTTCTTCCTCTCTTTCTCTCTTCTCCCTAACACGTGAACGGGCTCGCGGAAGACAATGACAAATCAATCGAGAGAGCGACGAAGGGAAAGAAGGAGGATGTTTCTGTACAAGTCACTGTGCATTCTAGCCTCTAAGGACCTAGCCGATAGGACTAGCCGGTAAGCAAGAACATGTAGCAATGTATAACGCATAAGTTTATATTACATAATAAAATCTGTCGGTAAAATCCGTTCGAACAATATTTTTCACTTGCGACGCAATGGGTGAATGGTACTCGTATAATAATAATAAAGTTGCCTATTATTCCAGGAAATGGTCGTGTACGATTTTCGTGTCCCACCCCCTCTATCTCGAAGCGTTCCCCTATGATAACGTTGGTATAATCCGCCGGTTCATTCCTATCCGTTATAGGAACGAACGCCGTTCCATCTCCAGGATTGTTCCAACGGAAAAATCAGCAGGCGAGACCTCCAGCGGTTGGGTAGCACTCTTTCTGTTAACGATCCGATCCCTCTTCGCCAAGCCAGCCGACAATATTAATAATCGTCCCAGCGGAGCAATTCCGAGTGGATGGAAGAGCAAGAGAGATAGGGTGAGAGAGAGGGAGAGAGAGAGAGAGAGAGAGAGGGTTGGTAGCGTTGGTTGTTATCACGCAACATTACCCGAAAATAAAGGACGCAGCGCGGTTTGCCAGGAGGGAAACGAGCACAAGGGGAACAGGTAGCCGGAACACAATACCTAGAAGGCGTACGATCTTGGAACTCTTGCGCCAGATAAGAGGGTGGAGGCAACCGGCATTCACCCCTTTGCTCGACCCTCGACTCACGACTCTCGACTCTCGAGAACGACAGGACGAGTGCAATGATGCCGCATGATTGTCGGATAGCTTTCTCCACCACCCCGCTCCTCGACGATTCCATTTTTTTATCTGCCCGCGTACAGTTAACAGCGTCAAACGTCACGCTCGTTTCTCTCGTCGTCGTTTCGTCCTGGTGTTTGCGCCGGGAGGGAAAGATGAGCAACGATTACAAGGAAAGTGTTGACGAGTCGAATGGTGAGAAAGTTTTCGAAACGAAAGCTGAATCCAGGGTAAGTTAACGTAGCCGCGCCCAGCGGAATCTATTGAATCGTCGAGTCATTGTTCACCGGTGTCCGACGGAAGTTTGGAACTCGACAGTGCAAATATTTGAACGAGATGAATCGTTGGACCGGGGTGTGTCTTCTGGCTTGTTAGATCAACCCTCGACGCGTAAACGTTTCTGGACGAGCGAGTCTCGTTCAGAAATATCTCTCTCTCTGTCTCCCCCTCTCGGTTCCAAAGCTGTGCAGCGGATTAATTATATTAACGTTTTAATTAATCAAACTTGCACTCCGGGGAAGAGAGACAAAGATGTCCCTGCGATCTCGGCGATGACGAGTCCCGGTTCGGGACGGTTGAAACGTCGCCGAGACGAAGTTACTCTCGTTAGCGTGTTTATCTTGCTTTCGTCAATCTTTCGCGGAGAGATAAACGCAGCCGTATTAGATGAACATAAAGAAAATAGAAGCGACTTCAAGTTTGCAGGTTCCTGCGACGAAATAGGGACGAGCAATATCTGGAATATTTTTCCCGGTACGTTGCCCCATGTACCTATTGGCTTTTCTGAAACGAAAGATATCATGGAGGATAGAAAGATATATTTCTATACGTTCTGTTTGGATCAAATTAAACGTAATTGTGAATTACACAGTAGCCAAATCGGTTAACTCCACAGAACAAAAAGTGGAGAAAATTGATTCAATAGTGTGCATTGATTATTAAAGTTCCCTTTCAAATAGAAAATCGAATAACCATTATAGATTGTATTACTATAATTATCGCAGAAAAGCCTTTTCCCTTTTAAATGATTGATATAAGCGTATGGAATTAATCACATTGGCTTCCGGCATAAATTTACTTCAAATGTAAAAAGTTAAGAGCATATCAAGCGCTTTGACGATATAATTTAAACACCTTATAAAAGTCGAGTTAACCGATTTGGCTAATGAGCGGCACATATTCGAGTCTCTTCGGCCCCAACGCCCGATGTAATTGAATAATTGAATGGAAAATCGTCGCATGGTTTAAATAACTACCACGCCTAGCCACGTTCACGGTGTAATGAAACAGAAACATTCCACAACGATAACGATAGAGAAACATTTTCCTTGCGCCGGGGACATTGTGAACGAAAACTCGAATCGATCTAGCGTCTCGGATTTCACCGCCGCGAGGGCCCATTAATATCATTACCATTGTAAATTTCAATCCTCCACCGTTATTTGAAATTTATACTCGCCGTGCCAATATTTCGGACGGCATGAAGCGTCTGTCGAGACAACCGGAACCAGTGCCGTGGCAATTAAAACGACCGTTGAAAAGTCGTGTCACGCCGCGTACGCCGTCGCCCGTGTCTTCGTATTTCTCGCGGAAGGTCCCCGTAAAACCGCGGCTCAGATGAGGGATAATTGAGCGTGAAGATCGGAGATACAGCGATAATTGGAGAAAATGTATATAAAGGCGGGACCTGGCCATGTAATTGTGATATCGTCGGTGGGACACGTGCAGCCGTTAAGGTCTATGGGGTGGAGCCGGGGGTTCATAAAATTAATAACCCATAAATCCAGGGGAATATCGCCGAGAAAATTAGTCGAACATATATTATCGCTGCTGCGCCGACTCTCGGGAAAGTTCCACCCCCTACCTGTCGGCCGCGCCGCGAACGGCGAAACTTTGCCTTCCGGGGGATGAAATAACGCGAGGAACTCCCTGATCTATCGCGCCCAAGCGAACAAATAAGCGAAGACGGGCTTCGTTTAAGTTACAGGTGGAAACGAGGCGACCCAATTCGTCACGTTACGAGCTTCACAGGGAGAATTGTAAACGGCGCGGGTATATCGGTTCGTTCTACTTCGGGCGGACGGAAGGAACGCGAGAATCAATGTTTATTCGACAAACAGGATTGCGCGCGGCCTGTGTATTCCTCGCAGCGTGCGTCCGTTACGATCACGTTGTTCCGAACAGCGCCCAGAGGTCTCGCTGCTCTCAATCAGACGGTGCACGTGAACTATGCAACAGGGTTACCTCCACCTCTCGCGAGTATTCTCCGCCCGGACTATACCCCGGGTCTCCGCGTAATGGAGACGACGAACGAGCCACGAAAGTACAAGAGAAACCACTGCTCGACTTGTATCGATCGATAAAAATCTCTCTAACGCATTCGCGGAATACCGTGTCGTAGTCGTTCCAGTAGTTTAGCCCGGAAACTAGTCAGACGTGGAATTCAATGGCGGTTTATCATCGGCGAAGAACGCGAGGCTGTTCAATTATTGGCGAGTGACAAATGATGAACTATTCGATGCCTCGAGGCCGGTCTGTGCGTACATTTCTGTCGGCAGACTGCAATGAGACCCTCGGTGCTCGGCTGCGCCGAAACGGAAGCCGCGAGTGGACGCGGGTGGAGAAAATGAACGCGCCAAAGGGTGGATCGTATTGCGGGAAGTCGGATTAATAAAGTTAAGCCGCGGAACCGGGTCTCCGCTGAAACGCTTTAAAGTATCAACGTCGAAGTTCTCCTTGCCCACAGAGCATCCGCTCGGAGAATCCCCCGTGCAAACAGCCAGCAACTCGTTGGATGTTTCCCGGTGCGTTTACACGGCTCCGTTTCTTGCCACTGCCGGCGTTGTTCCGTTGCTCGCAAGTCAGCTAAGTCAACAACTAACAATAAGTCAAATATTCCGGCTACGCTGCTGCTACCCCCGTGCACTTCTGTTCGGCTTTGCATTCCGTCGGTACGCCCGCGGTTGGCTTTAGGGACTAGACAAACCGGGTCAGGGATTCAATAGAGGAATCACGTGAGGGAAGACCCGTTGAACTCGGGGGCTTCACCTTTGGCAATCGACGAATGGTAAAATTAGCGAAGGTAGTTGTGGTTCTACTGCACGTTTTTTACGCTATATCGAAGAGGAACACGGATGAAGTTCGCAGGCTAAATCGATTTGATTCCATTCTTTTTTAAACGCACAATGTACGAATATTTGTTTCACGAGGAATCGAGGAGAAACACAAACATCTGCTGTATGATTGCCAGAAATATGGATCCCATAGAATCAAATACAAATTAAAACCTGGCACAGCATTGACATCAATGGATCGCATTTCTCACCCACAAAAATACCCCAAAGAAACTCAGCTCTATGACAAAATTCAACCAAAGGTATAAAAATTTGAAATTGTCGCTAATTTCTTGTTTCGCCGAGTTCTCGACAGAAACGGGGGGAGATTTTAGGGAAGAATTTTATTATCTGCGAAGTCTTAGTGGCGTTTCCGATAAAGGGGTAAATTATAATGCCGATCGATCGAGTTTACCTTCAAATATTTACTTACCCCCCTACCCTCCCGTCGATAAAATGTATGAATTGCAACCATTTCCCGATCACCCCTCAATAATCTCCCGCCGTTCTATCATCGTTCTCGGTAAACTTTACCATCGTTGCCGTCGCACATCGCTTCTCGCGAACAAATATACCGATAAATATTTCACATGCTCGCGTGCACGCGCACATATTCGTCGGTAATACACCAGCCAGTATGATAACATTCATAAGATATTCAACGATTCAAAGTTCAAAAGCATTCTCCGAACGCGAGCTGTAACATTACGCATTGAACGTCGCAGGAACAGGTAGGTAGAGCAATCGCGAAGGAAACACCTACGATCTTGACTCACGGTGTCACAGAATGGGATTAAACATCTAATGGTAGCGGCTAGGATTAATACGGAACGAAAGTAGCATCGGTCCTCGTGAATAATGAACCGAAACGCCGCGCCGCGGAAAGCGCGCTCGATTTAACTTTTAATTAATGGACTGGTTAAGCTAATTAAGTCGACTCCACACGGGCGTAACTTTTGCCACAATTCCGGACTCCAGATCGGCGTGAAGCTTTTTGCGGGGTGACCGCGTGTTCAAAAATCGTCTTCCCGCCGATTAAAGAGAGCCGTTCGGAATTGTTTAGCCGGTCTCTAAAAAAAAAAAGAAGTGTAACACGGTGCAAGCGTTACTGACCGCGGTACAAAGCGATGCGGCGTAGTGCATGTAGCCTGTCGCGTCAGTTTGTTCGAATTGCAACGGAGGACGAGTTCACGGCTGTGTCTCGTAGCCGACGAAGTGATCAATACGTCGGGGCGCGGAATCGACAGGAATTCGTTGAATCGGCAGGCACTGCGGATGAGTAAACGACAAAGCCCGGCTTTGTCCTGTTCCGCGGGCCTGCGTCGCGACGGCTGCAAGAGGAAATCGAAAGTGCGATAGACCCTGCGGGATGCAGCGAGGCTTGTGTACAGCCTGTCTAGAGCAGTCGTTGCATTAATGCTGCACGATCGGCGAAAAACTGAACATCGGGCGTATTCGCATCTGATTTCTTCTCGTCGCGCCACCGCACCGCCTGTCGGTGCTTTCGGGCAGCCATAATTTTGCTCAGTCGAGTGAAACGAATTTACACTCTACAGAAGTCTATAGGATCGCACCAATACCCCTGTTCGGCAGGGTTTACTTCTATGTTTGTCGTGGATAATACCGTCACAGACACGCCTCCCTGTCGCCCGGACGACCCATCGGTATCCCCTTAACCAGCGCGATCTAACGACCAGGAGGTTCAGGGCGAAAAAAGCGAACGCGAACGAAAGTGAACAGCGAGTCGGTGACACGCGGAACAAGAGGGACAAGCGTAGAAGCATGGCAGGAAATGAAATCGGAATTATTTTTCCCTTTTCACCCCCCTTCTGTATCCCTTTCATTGGCGAGCAACGGATCGAACGGCTGGGAAATATTGTAAAACGAGAAACACCGGCGACGAAGGGCGAAGAAAGGGGTAAATGGGGAAACTGGACGATGTCGGTACACCAGCGGCACTCGACTTTTTCCTTTTCCAGGTGGCAAAGGGCGAGCACCGCCGCGAAACGTGTTACGCAATCACTCGACTTGTAGTCGGTTTATGGTTTATTCTGCGTTATATTACTCGGCTGCGTTCCATCGGCGAGCCATAAGTAAGTCGTGAAGTCAGTGGTAAGATCAGTTGATCCGCGGACTTCACTTTCGAGCGCCTTCGTTTCCACCGCCGTAACAGGAACCGGTGTACGTTAATTAATAGAATAATTTCTGATATAATTTCAAATATGGACTCAATTGTTCTTGCTTTTACCAGCGATCTTGTAACGAGACAGTGTATCGTTGGAATACACTCCCAGAACGATATACAGGACTCGATTGATCGAATCCGTACCTTCCGGTGATTAGAGGTGAATGAGCATTCTGCATCAGCATTCAGGTACACGTGGCCGGATCACGCGAAGGAACCTTCGTTGCAGTAATTGCAATGGATACAGTTCGACGATTCTACCGTCGCGTCGGAACGTTATACGACACGTTGTTAACGCAACATCGACGGGCACGAGATAACGAAGAGGGATAAGGGACCGTCTGGCTAGAAGGTAATTTAACGAACACCCGTCCACGATCGTAAATAACGAAAACTGTTAAACCGGTGGACAGAATCGAAGATAATGGTCGCGACAAGTTACGTCGTGGCACCGGGAATTATAGAACGGAGTGCGGGGTTGAACTTACGATCTCCAGGAGAAGAAACTTTTGGAGGAGCAACTTCTTCCCAGTAGCTTCACGGAAAAATAGAGTTACGGGCAGCTGGGCGAGAAAACGCGTGAAACTGTTACGAAAACGACGCGATACAGGAATATGACAAGCAATCCTGAAAACAGAAAAATCTCGCGGCGGCCAGTACAATTTACGACGGTCCCCGGCGCCTGCCGGGTGAATTGTGCAATCCCGTTGCGATTAACCCTTTCGCCGCGGTAGCGTGCAAAATTAAAGTGTCCTCGATGTACCAAACAGTACAGATTTTATTCATATCGAAGGGCTACACGTATCATAGAAAAGGCACTTGGTTACTCTGCTTGGTTACCTAACGTTTAATTTGCTTGAATAATTAAAATAATGATATACGTTTCTACAAATTTTTAGCAAACGATTGCTTAGTATTTGACGACGTACACTCACGCACGTTTTTCGTGGCGAAAGGGTTAATTAAGATTCGCGTAAGCTCCTGTCGTTTTTCATCCAGGTTGAACGAATCTTAGGAAAAAATACACCCCAAAGGGAATAGAACATCGTTGATCCTACGGCAAAAGCCTACGCAGACGCGCTTTAAATATTCCCAACGCGGACACTTTCATTTCCGAGCACTTCCGTGCCGAGAAATATCGTCGTAGGAAATTGTCCGCGAGTGCAACGGCTAAGAATAAGCCGAAGCTTGACCGAGTTTCCCCGTATCTGTCGCCAATTTCTCCACCGTGTAAACTTCGGGCTAGAATCGCGAATAACGCGTAACACACCAAACGGTTGATAGGTCGACGATTTGATTCAACACCTGTTCTTTAAAACCCTTAACCATTACCTTCTACGATTCCTTTTTTTTTTGTAGCGTGAATAGTACTAGATAAACCACAAAATCCTTTCACTGATTTGCATTATGTATCAACCTTGATAATGAGCCGGCACGTACAAAATATTACAACTTTTTCAGAAGCGAACAAAATTAGATAATAATTTTGTTACGTAAACGAGACAGCTCTGACAATGAGCCATTTCTTAGAATAAGTGGAAACGGTGCTGTTAATCAGACGTATTCCATCAGTACGGGTCTTGGAAAAGACGAAGTGATAACAGGAACTCAACTATGTACATAAAGTACGTATTCTAGAAAAACAAGAATAATGTAAATAATTTATTAAATTCTTCCGAGTATTCTGGCAAACTTATAAGGAACAATCCATTTTCTCTACGGTTACTTCTATAGAAGGGCAATGCATCGTAAATATCCAATAAAGACACGAGGTGCAAGAAAAAGCAAATAATTCGCTGATAACATTCTCAGAGAGACGTTTCCCCGGTTTCCATTCTACCCTCGAAATGGGCATAGCAAAGGCGCGGATCTCGAGGACGTACTACCCTATTCCTGCTCGCATTCGCAGCCCATTTAAATAAGGGAGACATCTCTGACGAGATAGAGATAACGTGGTAGGGCCACGAGCAAGCTCGTCTCAGAATTCTATCGGGTGATAATCCTCCTTTCATGGATTCTTCCCGATGTTCTTCGGTCATCCCATAAAACATTGCTGTACGTGGTGGATGGTGCAATAATCGATAATATCTTGGAGTACTTTCTTCCTTCCGACTTATTGGCCGTTCGTTATTAAGTATATGTGCTCGTTTAATATAGTCGTAAACCACGCAGCGTCCAACAGGGGTGTATTAATAATAACCAGCCTAGTTCACCGCGAAAATCGTCGCAACTGCGAACCATTGTTATTACTGCGCCTAGTTAAATATTGCACTGTGGCAGAGACATTATGCTGCTTCCGGAAAGTACATATACGAACAAATACCAGAGTTATATAAGGGAAGGAACGATCAGCGAATAACGAATTAGTACATACATAAATAGAAAATTAGCGAGCTTCGAGAAACCGTTCGTAGAACGACGAGCAGGGGAGAAATTCGTTACTACCATTTGGTAGGAGCGTGCTGACGACGAGGGGCGGGCGAGAGATAGGGGAAATACTGGTTTGGCATCTACGCAATTTCCTTCATTAGCATCGAATTTCCGCAAGACAGCCACCCTCGACTTTGACCCCTTTCATCCCCTTCGATGCTTCGTGAGTTACCAGCATCTCTATCTATCCCGCGACTTAGTCCTTCCGTAAATCAAATCTTTTCGCTGAACAGCGGTATTACGAGGTATCCTTCTTGTCGCCAATCGTCGGAATGTAATTTGAAGAACAGAACCTCGAGCTGCTTCTAAGAATATTTTGCACAATTAGTCCCTTCGTTTCATTCAATTTCTGTTTCTCTTTTCATGGTAACGATACCTCTGCATTGTTTCATCCGCGCGGTTTATTTCTTTCTCTGCGTTTCCGCGAGAGAAATCGTCGACGGTCCCATAATACAAATACAGTTCTGTCTATCTCGAGAACTCCATGACCAGCTAAAATAACCGAACTGCCCGTGAACGTCAATATTGCACATCGAGCTCACTCTATCACTCGTCGACGTCGATGTCGAATTCTGTGCATTTCGATATTACTCCTCCGTCCTCGCTACTGAAGTTTCAGTCGGACTCGTCGATGTAAATCGCCAAGATTCAACCATCCTTGGTTCACGATCGAAAGACAGGTCCAAGGTACTCTCGAGGAAGGAACTTCGAATCGACGCCGTGGTAATATGCTACGCGCGAAACGCGAAACCACCCAGCACCCTCGACCCTCGGGTAGCCTGATTCACGGTCAAATTTCGTTTAACTCAATTCTCTTGCGAGCGAAATGCAATTTACACGCAAACTCTGCCGCGACAGCGACAACTTTCATCGCTAACTAGAACCCAGGCGTGGACGACGAATCCTCAGGGCGAACACCGGGATGAAATAACGGGTGAAAGTTGTATTCATCTGTAAACTTTTTATATATAGAGACGCGAAGATGACGTCGCGTTCTAATCACGACGAATTTAAATAAATATTCGACGTGAGTAAAAATTTGGTGGCTGATTTAAAAATAGTGTGAGTTATGATTGGTTTTGTTTGGAAGGACGAGACGACGATGTGGTGTCGTATCGTTTAAAGAAATTTTCCGGCTTATCCGCGAGACGTTTATCTGGAGGTCTTATTGTGGCTACAGAAAAATGCTTCGAGGAGATTTCATGGACAATATTGCGGATACGTGGTTCAATCGAATGTACAATAAAGCTTAGGTATATCGGCTTTTTCTACGGCGGTGTATGAGAGGTGCAGGAGAGAAGGAGAGGAAGATTGAATGGAACGGCGAAAGATTTCGATAAGATCCTGCCCTCTTCATGATTTCGATTGGCCATCGAAATGAAATGCTAAGCTTCCGTGCTCTATTTCCCCTAAGATGTTGAAATGAATCCTTTTCGATCGAAAATATAATTCCCTAATCTCGGGTCACGTATTAGTTTCGGAGTACTAACTTAAGTAGTACGAAAGGATTGCGGTTTTGCAAAAGTCAAACGCAATCAGCGGGGTAATACAAACATTAGAACTAGGTTGCATACTGCAAGGGGCAATGTAGAGGTGGCGCCATCGCTCGCTACTTTGCTGAAACAAGTGGAAGAGACCTGATAGTAAACGAAACAGTACCACAGACGAGATATAGGAATAGACAGGACCACCGACGAGATATAAGAATAGACAGGACATCTTATGGACTTTCGTGGCCCACCGTGACGGCCATACCGACTCAGCAATCCAACACTGATTTGAGCGTCCCCTGCTCATGAACAGTGATCACTTCAAGAACTATTATTTACTGAAGTAGTGTTGGGGCAGGACTCATACGATTGTGTAAATTATGTAAACCCTTTGGGGGGATCAGGACAGCTATTTCTCGAGCAACGTTTCGGTAGAAAAATTGAGCTACGGTGCCTGGTCGCGCGATGCACTTCGGCTCGGCTCGAGTTGAGTCGAAACCACATCGCGATGCATCGGTGCGATGAAATTGACAGTGTCACGTCAAGCGCCCCGCCTTCACTGCGCGGCAAAGAACGGAAAGAATTCTTTAACGAGGATCGTAGGTCCAGCTAAAACTTAATACACAAGTTCAATAGGCACGACCTTAGAGTCGTAGATCCGGCTAAAAGTTGGTCAGAAAACGTAAAAGTCCAGTAGGTACAACTCTGGGATCGTAGGTTCAGCTATAAGTCGGTCAGAACCCGCAGAAGTACAATAGACACGATCCTAGAGTCGTAGGTCCGGCTACAAGTTGGTCAGAAAACGTAAAAGTCCAGTAGGTATACCCCTAGGATCGTAGGTTCAGCTAAAAGTTGTTCAGAAGCCGCGAAAGTCCAGTAGGAACGACACTAGAGTCGTAGGTCCGGCTAAAAGTTGGTCAGAAAACGTAGAAGTTCAGTAAGTATAACCCTAGGATCGTAGGTTCATCTATAGTTCGGTCAGAACCCAAAGCAGTAGAATAGACACGACCCTAGATTCGTAGGTCCGGCTACAAGTTGGTCAGAAAACGTAAAAGTCCAGTAGGGATACCCCTAGGATCGTAGGTTCAGCTAAAAGTTGTTCAGAAGCCGCGAAAGTCCAGTAGGAACGACACTAGAGTCGTAGGTCCGGCTAAAAGTGGGTCAGAAAACGTAGAAGTTCAGTAAGTATAACCCTAGGATCGTAGGTTCAACTATAGGTCGGTCAGAACCCAAAGCAGAACAATAGACACGACCCTAGAGTCGTAGGTCCGGCTACAAGTTGGTCAGAAAACGTAGAAGTTTAGTAAGTATAACCCTAGGATCGTAGGTTCAACTATAGGTCGGTCAGAACCCAAAGCAGTACAATAGACACGACCCTAGAGTCGTAGGTCCGGCCACAAGTTGGTCAGAAAACGTAAAAGTCCAGTAGGTATACCCCTAGGATCGTAGGTTCAGCTAAAAGTTGTTCAGAAGCCGCGAAAGTCCAGTAGGAACGACACTAGAGTCGTAGGTCCGGCTAAAAGTTGGTCAGAAAACGTAGAAGTTCAGTAAGTATAACCCTAGGATCGTAGGTTCATCTATAGTTCGGTCAGAACCCAAAGCAGTAGAATAGACACGACCCTAGATTCGTAGGTCCGGCTACAAGTTGGTCAGAAAACGTAAAAGTCCAGTAGGGATACCCCTAGGATCGTAGGTTCAGCTAAAAGTTGTTCAGAAGCCGCGAAAGTCCAGTAGGAACGACACTAGAGTCGTAGGTCCGGCTAAAAGTGGGTCAGAAAACGTAGAAGTTCAGTAAGTATAACCCTAGGATCGTAGGTTCAACTATAGGTCGGTCAGAACCCAAAGCAGAACAATAGACACGACCCTAGAGTCGTAGGTCCGGCTACAAGTTGGTCAGAAAACGTAGAAGTTTAGTAAGTATAACCCTAGGATCGTAGGTTCAACTATAGGTCGGTCAGAACCCAAAGCAGTACAATAGACACGACCCTAGAGTCGTAGGTCCGGCCACAAGTTGGTCAGAAAACGTAAAAGTCCAGTAGGTATAACCCTAGGATCGTAGGTTCAGCTAAAAATTGATCGGAAGGCCCAAAAGTTCAGTACGTATGACCTTAGTATAGTAGTACGCACGACCGCGGTCGGAGACCTTCGAAGAGTTCGGAAAATGCGAATACCACCGAGCGCGACCGCGGAGTGGGGATGACGGTGCGCGGCGCACGCATGTCACTATCAGTTCAAGCGTCGTACCATACGGGTCGTCTATGCTGTCGAAGGTTAGCGACATACATCACCTTACAATACAATAGCATCTCGGGGTTTACTTTACCACCGCATACGCTTGTCTATTAGCTTCTATTAATTAATACGCGTTTATTTAACAATCGTTTGACTATCGCGGATGTACATTAAAGTCTTTATCGAGTCTCTTTTGCTGGACGCTTGACCGGTCATCCGGTACCATCGATTCTTTGATACGCGGTAACTAGTCGTTTATTAAAATATCGGATTAATGAATTTATTAGTTTGAACGGTTTTTGGATTCACTATTATATTTTATTAACGATTACTCGGATTCAAAGCGGTGTTAAGGCTGCGCTTATTTTGTTTGCAATGTCACTTACATACCCATTTACATATGTCTTTCGCGACTTCGAATTCGATTCTGATTTTGGAACAGGTTTATCACGTTGCTTTTCTTTTCGTTGCAGATACAATGGATGATTGGTTGGTGGAGGATAATATATTGAGGCTGCAGGAATGGAGTATTGAGATACAATTACTGCGATGCATAACAATCAGTCCGATGACGTATGATGAAGGATTGGTAACATTTAACTTATTATCCCAACGGTTTACGTATATTTCTTGTTATCTGGCGATTGGATTTTGGCTCAAGTTCTTTTCTTTCGGTTGAAAGTTATTGAGCAGTTTAAACATTTTAAGTAGGACTTACAATATGCCATTCGCGATTGAAACTGGAGTCAGTAAATTTCATTAATTCTAAACGAAAAATTGAAATACTTTCATGTTTCGCTGCATATCGGTCGCGATTTCTGTTATAGCTTCACTAGTATTTATTAAAAACTTTTATTATCTCTGTGACTTGGCACAAGTACGGTCAAATTGTATTTTCGATGCAGCATTGTCCGCGTACTTACGTACTGGTTGCCATGCACTTGAAGCATGATAAATAGTTTCGAGTCTTGATTTCTACAAGCAGCTACGAGAACTTATAAATGCGCGATATTGCTTACTAACTAAGATCATGATCACCTTTAAAACTCGGACAAAGAACAGTCACAGTATGCTTTTGATAAATCATTTATATTAATCTATAATAGTATATCTTGAATAGACAATTAACAGTAATTAAATCAGAATAATAATACGGTAGTACTTTATTAAAACAAAGCAGTATTTCCTCAACAGACGTTTGACAGGATGAAGAAATAAGAAAGAGATAAATAAAATCCAATGTGTATTGCTTCAATTTCTACCTCCTCACCCTATTTACTAACTTGTACAGATTCTCTTTCAGAAAATTTTGATGACCGCGCGCAATGCGGTCAGTAGAGTCAGTGCTTGCTCCGTCAAAGTTCTTTTTATTGTTTTAGAGCGAAACCGCTCATAATAATTATAACTAAATATAAATAACAGTAAAGATACGCGAAAGTAGAGTCAGTGTTTGCTTCGAAATATTGCTCTCGCGAAATTAGAGTCACTTTGTTCGTCGATCACAATTGACGTGCGCGATAGTAGGCTTTTATTTTATTTTTTTTTCTTTCGCAATAAGTATTCCGGTATTAGAGTCAGCACCGATGCAGTTCGGCGAGTTCGGGCACTCATCCATCAACTCGAAGAGTAAGTATCTCTGTATTTCTTTAATCTTATTTTACAATGGTCTTTGATAATTATCATGATCGAAAAGTACTCAAAACGCAAAGATTTCAATGTTGTCTGTTCTTTTGAATGTTTCAGAAGCTGCCATGGGCTCAATTGTATCACCATAACGATATTGTTGGCCGCGCGCAATGCGGTTGGTAGAGTCAGTGCTTGTTCCGTCAAAGTTCTTTTTATTACTTTTTGAGCGCAGCCGCTCTTAATAATAATTCAACATAAATAACAGTATAGAGACGCGAAATTAGAGTTAGTGTTTGCTCCGAAATAATACTCTCGCGAAAAATAGAGTCACTTTGTTCGTCGATCACAATTATTCCGTTTCCTTTTCCGTTCTCGGCTCGGAGGACTGATGGTTAGGGACTTAGTGTCAGCGAGTTACGATGTGCGGGGGCGTGATTGTGGTTCTGGACCCTGGTCACGAGGCCCTCTGTTAGACCACATATAATCTCTAATTTGGGTAGGTCATCCACCATTCTGGAATCGTGGTCGCGGTTCTTGCAATATCCGGGTTGCAGTGTCATCGGGGGGCGGTGTGTGGGGCTGTGATTGCTTTTCTGGACACTTTGGCCCGCCTAGTAGGAAATTCCTATGTGTTAGACCACGCCAAGCACACCTTGGGGTGGCAGAAGGCATACGGGTCATAATCTAGAATCGTGGTTGTGGTTTTGCATATCCGTGCCTTAATGATTTCTGTGGCTCGGAATCGAAACTGGTGTCGATGCTAAGTCGTTTTACTGTCCAGACTCTGAGCCGAGGGCTCGCGGGCTGCTCGGTAGCAGTCACAAAAACAGTAGAAATACTGTCGCGAAATTAGAATCACTTTGTTCGTCAATCATAAGTGTTCCATTAGAGTCAGTGTCCTGTTCGGCGAGTTCGGGCTTTCAGCCATCAATTTGACGAGTAAGTATCTCCTTCGTTCTTTAATCTTTTATTGCAATAATCATTGATAATTAACACATTCCAAAAGTACTGAAAATACATAGATTTTAATGTTGTTTGCTCTTTTTGAATGTTTCAGCAGCTTCCATGGCTTCGATGGCGACGAGCTTGACCGCACACCTGGTGAGTCTGCAACCGGTGAGTGGCATGCTTTAAAGTTCCTCTGGTCACTCAATCATGTCGCAGGACGAAAGGTCCGAACCGACACGGGTGACTGGTTGTAATTACGTAGATTTTTCTGGCAAGCACTGTGACCATGGGTATATGGAAATATACTCATGAGTAGTAACTTCTTTACTGCTTTATATTATGTGAGGATAGGTCTTCTTGTACAACGCGTTTTTAAATAGCTTGATAATTTTAAAACAGATCATATTTAGTACAAAATATATCACTATATATCTTTTTATAATAGAGTATTTAATTGAATACCTATGAAACGATATTTAAATAGTTATTAATTATTGAATGAATATAAAGTAACGTCCAGTATTCTACGTGCATTAGTTTGTAGTGGAGAAGTCGAATACCATTCGACTTCGTTTACTTGTCAATTGCAATGACTGCACAGTTAGAATAAATTGCATAATTATTGCTGTTAGTAAGAGTGTAGTATTTCATCTTTTTCTACTTTGATAATATATAAAGTGAAGGTACTCATTTACCTTATCAATTTGTTGGAACTATCGAATAATTTTATTATTCGATATCCATATTAGTCTTTAGCGTTTAAAGATATCGATACGTTCATTGTTTCCGTACAAAATGTTAATTAAACCTGAATGTACAAGAAGACAATACGCGAACGGGTAGTTTTCGAAATCAAGGCAATCAACTTTTAAAGCAATCTTGCGTTTTAGAATCAATGCTTTGATAACGGGAACGCCCGAGGATGTTTCAATTTAATTCAAAGTATATTAAAGTAGAGTCGTTGAATAATTTCTCTATTAACGTAGAGTCTTTGAATAATTTTTCTAATAAAGTAGAGTCACTGCATAATTTTTCTAATAAAGTAGAGTCACTGCATAATTTTTCTAATAAAGTAGAGTCATTGCACAATTTTTCTAATAAAGTAGAGTCATTTAATTTTCTCTTCAATAAAATAGAATCATATATAGATCTGTTGTACATATATATGTATTTTAGCCCGTTAGAAAATCAGTATGTCCTTATCATCTTTTTAGACGAGGATTTTCAGGTTTAACCCTTTCCGTGTTCACTGCCCGGATCCCACTCACGTGCCCCGGTGCTACTTGGGTGGGAAAACGGTGGTAGAGCACGATGATATTTTTTAGTTTATAAGCCATAAAATGATTTATTGTTGGCGACTGACAGTGCGTTGGTGTATCGTGCACGACGTAATATCCGCATTGTGTGTGTGATTAGGCTGTGGATTTGCGTCGTTCCGTATTAAAATGTAGCTATTATGACCAAGATAAGATGTCCATTGATTTAAAACAGAGACATCATTTTTAGTATTATTTGCTTCAATAATTCCTACTATACTTGGACACGAAGTTTTTGTCATTTAAGATGACAGAGGCCAAATGCGAAAAAGAATTGAATATACTTATCAATTGCTATCAAGTACCTCTTGTATCGGTGCTATTTAATTATTTTATTAAATATCTATTAAATATCTCAACCGCGACGTGGTTTTTTCCACGTGAACGCAGAGATCCCAGCCACTGTCAGTCGATTTCAGAAAAATGGTACGTACATTAGAGTGTGCAAGTTGTGTGACAGCACTTGGGTGTCGGGGGTGTCCCGGGACGCCTCCCTAGTGTAGGCTTTTGCGCCCAAGTGTTTGACTGAGAACCGTGGAGTGTCGTGTGTTGGTGTGTTTGTTTGCCATTTTTTAAATATAGGTCCAGGTAGGATAGGTAGCATACTTTCTGGTGTGATTGATAGACATAAGTAGGTAGGGCCGGGCAGGTTGACACAGTCTCCGATCGGGTAGGCACTATTTCGCGTGTTCAACCTGTTTCAGGAAATCTGATTTGAAAAGTCGACGGTGAAGCTGTGGCGCGAATGAAAATGCGTTCGCCTCTGGCTTTGCCTATCGATTTTTCGAATCCTTCGCGGTCGTGGTCACGATTTAGGCTCCGAAACGAAACGCGTTACATTATGCTCGAGGCTGCATGTGTGAACGAAGAACGATTACAATTTTAATCGTAATCTATGTGATTTTCCGTAATCACAATTTTACGATTTTATTTGATCGCCATTCGGCCACGTGTGTTCCATTTAGCTCCGCGATTCAAACTCTTTATTTCACCTTTATAAGTTTTTCCTTGGTTTCCGATTAGAGTCTCGAGCCTAGTTTAAGTTTCAGCTGACCCTTGGGTCCGACGAAATGGAGAGGCTATATGCCGAAGGGGCCCGACAAACTGTCACTCAAGAGGGCAACTACTAATGGCTCCCCATTCTTTTTAAGAATGGGGAATCATTCTGTGTTACTACTTTGTCACTGTGCTTGCATTTTCATTTGTAGAATTTTTATTTGTACTTGGCCGATGCACATTCCGGCCCAACGATACAGCCCTCCCAAAAATATCGCGTTGCTTTAGAGTTGCGAAAAACTTGCGAACGGGTCGAGTTGGAGTTGCGTTGAATGCCACTTATTGCTATTCTTATTGCTAGTTAAATTGTAGTATTTTATAATACACTTTACATTTGAGCTTCTAGTGTTGCGGAAATTGTTTTCGCGTATTGGAACTTTCAGTTCATTTTTCAGAGGATCTTCAATTTGCTTAATTTTGGATAGTACATATAATTTACTGTTTGCTTTCTATTAGTCTTAATTAATAGTGTTGCGAAATGATTGTATCGCGAGTTCCAGTTAGCGTTGCGTTGATTAAAGATCGCGTTTTTAAGTAGAGTTGCGACTACTAGTCCCCATCTGCTTCCAATTGGAAGCCTGTTCCTGAACCAGGAACTTTTTCTTTTCAGCGTTTTATATTTGCCTTTCTTTTAATTTTATTTTTCTTAATAATTATACTACCTGGAATGTCTGTTGATGGAAGTACTGCTAAAAATTTGCATACATATTAGTAAATTACTGTGTGAAGGAAATGAAAAGAAATGAAAAAGAAAATAAATGAAAGAGAAAGGAAAGAAAAAAGAAAAGAAAAGAAAAAGAACAAAGAAAAGAAAAGAAAAGAAAAGAAAGAAGAAGAAAAGAAAAAGAGCAAAGTAAAAAACAGATATAATTTGCAGAATCTTTGATAAATTTATAATAATTCTAGATAGTAGATTTAAATTAGAGTTAATACTAGTGACTGTTCATTATTGGAGTTTAACTCTTAAATATTTCCTCTTAATTGTTGCAATTCTATCTTAACCTTTTTTTTAGTAGAGCCAATTTTTATAACTTTTCGAGCTTGCTTTGTAGAAATTGAAATTCACTCGCGATATCCGTAAATGTTTAAACAAAAATCCTTGCACGAAAAACGTTATTGGCAGTAGTTGGGTCTCGGCATGGTGATAGTTGAAGTTTGATATTTTTCTTCCGAATAATCGTTTGTCGCTTCTTTGTTGAAGCAAAATAGAATCAATTGTAGTGAAATGTGACTACTTCATTTTGGAGTTTTTAATGAACGTGATACCACCATTCAGTTTGATCTAGAACGTACAAAAGAATATATCACTTTGGCCGAAATCCAATTAACTATTGTTAACAAAAAATAGCAGCATTTTTCATATCAATTCTGATTTATTAACTGCGCTAAAATTCAGTTATTCCGAATTAAAAGCAGCTTCATTTCGATGTAAAATGGGGAGGATTGGGGACGTCACTAATCCAATGCTTGAGATTGTTACAGATTCACAGATGAACCCAAATATGCTATACTAAACAAACATAAGTACATACGTCAGAGGCTCAAGAGTGGAATATATAGAATACAGATCCAGAAATATTATCAAAGACACAATTGGAAACTTTAAAATTAAAGAGCCAGCCTCGTCGATTCAATTTGTGAGTTTAAGAATTCATTCTTATAATGCTTTACTAATTATTTCGAGTTTGTGCATGTTTCAGAAGCATTGAAAAGAAGAGGATTCATGAAACAATGTATAATACGAACACACCCTCACCCCATCCCTGCCCCAAACCCCTGTCCTTATTAACTAATTACAGGTGTTAGACAATTAATTAGGCAGGCCCAAATATAAATCGAAAAATACATTTAGCTCTTTATGTAGGTAGGATTTGTCTCAACACACAATCTTAGATCTTTATACTGGCAGGTTTTACACGAATTGAAATTATTAGACTTTTAATTAGGCAGGGTTTATAAAACCAAATATTGTTGGCAGGTGCTGCAACTTTTTGGTTCGAGTTTCTGTCTGTTCTAGGACACCATGGACCACGAGAGATTAATACGGACTAATCGAAGAGGATTTAAGTATATGTATACTCATACCTACATGAGTATGGGATAGTATCTATTACAGTCCTATGTAGATAGGATATTATTGAAATTGTTCTTTTATTCGATCTGTTAGACGTTATACTAGGTAGGGTGATTCTAGTCTTAAGTTAGCTCTTTAGTCAGGCAGGGCGTATTCGTATCTAATCTAAAATTTAAGAAAGTAGGGTTTATTTTTAAGTTATGTCTTAGCTTTTAAGCCCGCAGTGTTCACCACTGCAATAATATTTCGTTGTCTAGTTTTCTAGATCATAGGATATATTTTTAAGACAGTTTTATTTCAGGAACGTGAATTCTCTTGCAGATTTTCTTTCAGGTTTCCTTCTGATATTCCATTTAGCTTTCGGTCGTGAATTTTCCAACTACTCCTCTTGTTGTCTTACTTGTACTACGATCAATTACTGTACGTTCTACAAATTGACAATAATAGGAGGTTATTCTTTCTTACCATTTATATTAGAATTAGTTTTTGCGTAATTGGAGGGTGGAAGGGCCGTGGCTAGGGTGGGTCTCCATGCGCAGTAACCTCCACGTGGTGAGACCCGGGCAATCAATTATTTATCGTATAATTATTAAACGTTTAACCGACGTTTGATAATTATGCGGAAAATAATTCGAGCGAATTGACTGCGCATTGCACTTTCCCCTCTCATTCCCTTTTTTGCTTCATTCTCTTATTTGCTTGATTCCCTTATTGGCTTCATTTCCTTTTTTTGCCCTCGGCCGGCAGTAGTCACTCTCGTTACTTTTCTTCTTATTCAATTCACCACTGTTAGCTTCATTCCCTTTTCCGTTCTCGGCCCGGATGACGGATGGTAAGGCGCTTTTGGCACCTGTGGCGGTATTTGGGTTGCAGTATCATCGTGGAGCGGTGTGTGAGGCTGTGATTGCGGTTCTGGACAGGTGACCCGCCGAGTAGGATATTTATCCCCGTTAGACCACGCCAAGCACACCTTGGGGTGGCAGAAGGCATATGGGACATAATCTGGATTCGTGGTTGTAGTCTTGCATATCCGTTCCTCAATGATTGCTGTGGCTCGGTATCGAAACAGGTGCTGATTGTAAGTCGTGTTACTGTCCAGACTCTGAGCCGAGGGCTCGCGGGCTGCTCGGTAGCAGTCACTTTCGTTACGCCTCCTTATCCCATTCACCCCTGTTTGATTCATTCCCTGGCTTGAGTGGACGTTACTAATTCAATGCACCAGTTTGTTACAGATTCACGGTATCAGAGGCCCGACTGGAAACTATAAAGAGCCAGCCCCGTCGATCCCATTTGTGAGTTTAAGATTTTTATAATGCTTTCCTAATTACTGCCGGCTTGTCTTTGTTTCAGAAGCATTAAAAGGGATCAGCTAAAGAAGAGAATGGCTTAAAATATGTATAATATGACCGCACTCTCACTCTGTCCCTGCCCTGCCCTGCCCTGCCCGTGCCCAGCCCTTACCCGTGCCCAGCCCTTACCCGTGCCCCTGTCGCTGCCCTTTTATACAGGCAGGTTTTACACGATTTGATATTATTAGACTTTTAATTAGGCAGGTTTAATGAAACCAAAAATTGTTGCCAGTTGTCTGTTCTAGGAAGGCATGGCCCACGAAATTAATATGGACTAATTGAAGAGGAATTAAGTATATGCATACTTATACCTACGCGAATATGATAAAGTATCTGTTACATTCCTATTTAGGCAGGATATTATTGAAATTTCTCTTTTAATTTAACTCTTAGATGTTATATTAGATAGGGTGATTCTAGTTTTAAGTTAGATTTTTAGTCAGGCAGGGCGCATTTGAATCTAATCTAGTATTTAAGAAGGGAGGTTTCATTTTTAAGCGGTGTCTTAGTTTTCATGACAGCATTGTACACTGCTGTAATAATATTTCGTTGTCTAGTGTTTAAGATCATAGGATATATTTTTAAGAAAGTTTTATTTCAGGAAATTTAATTCACTTGCAGATTTTCTTTCAGGTTTCCTTCTGTGATATTCAATTTAGCTTTCGGCCGTGAATATTCCAAGTACTCCTCTTGTTGTCTTACTTGTACTACGATCAATTAATGAACGTTCTACAAATTGACAATAATAGGAGGTTTTCCTTTCTCACAAGCTATATTAGAATTAGTTTTCGCGTAATTGGAGGGTGGAAGGGCCGTGGCTGGGGTGGGTCTCCATGCGCAGTAACCTCCACGTGGTGAGGCCCGGGCAATCAATTATTAATTCCGATGCCTGAACGAAAAGTTTAGTGTCAGTTACTGAACGGAAAGTTGATTGTCAGTCACCGATGACTGACGCGGCCTGAACTGAAAGTTTAGTGTCAGCCACTGAACGGAAAGTTGATTGTCAGTCACCGATGACTGACGCGGCCTGAACGTAAAGTTTAGTGTCAGACACCGATGCCTGACGTGGCACTCAACGGGTTAAATATATCTCACGCTGGTTCTCAGTACATCTCAATCCACTCCCAACACAGCCTAAACCGAGCGTGCCGAAAAGTGATAAGCATGAACAATTCCTTATAAATCACATCCCTGGATAGTTTTCGCTAGGCAGCTTCGAAGCAGCGAACATTAAGTGGGCCTTACTGTCCACTGTAGTTATTGGAGCGGAGAGAATCTTAAGTTCCGAGTTATCTCCACTTGTCATCAGCAATGGCCCTTAACACGTTGAGTGCCGCGCCGGTTTTGCCACGCTTTCCGTTTAGGCCACACGGCGCGCCGCGGCGTAGCTTAACACTGTGATACACCGACGCCTGAACGAAAAGTTTAGTGTCAGTCACCGGTGACTGACGCGGCCTGAACGGAAAGTTTAGAGTCAGTCACTGAACGGAAAGTGGATTGTCAGTCACCGGTGACTGACGCGGTCTGAACGGAAAGTTTAGAGTCAGTCAGTGAACGGAAAGTTGATTGTCAGTCACCGGTGACTGACGCGGCCTGAACGAAAAGTTTAGAGTCAGTCACTGAACGGAAAGTTGATTGTCAGTCACCGGTGACTGACGCGGCCTGAACGGAATGTTTAGAGTCAGTCACTGAACGGAAAGTTGATTGTCAGTCACCGATGACTGACGCGGCCTGAACGGAATGTTTAGTGTCAGACACCGATGCCTGACGTGGCACTCAACGTGTTAAATATATCTCACGCTGGTTCTCAGTACATCTCAATCCACTCCCAACACAGCCTAAACCGAGCGTGCCGAAAAGTGATAAGCATGAACAATTCCTTATAAATCACATCCCTGGATAGTGTTCGCTAGGCAGCTTCGAAGCAGCGAACATTAAGTGGGCATTACTGTCCACTGTAGTTATTTGAGCGGAGAGAATCTTAAGTTCTTATTGCAATTACTGTTGAGTTCTCGTTTCTATCGTTGTATCTATCTGCAGCTGTAAATATTGTGTATTATTTATTGCCCTGCTTCTTATGTAGACTCTTCTGTTTTCTGACGCTTTCGAGATAATTCATTAGTAACATAAATCGTATATGTTTCGCCTAGAGAATTACATTTTCTTATTTCTCAAGAAGCCTTCTTTTTTATAATTGAAATACCCGTGTATGGTATATATCATTTATTTCATAAATTAATTAATATCTGCAAAGATATAATTGAATCTACGCGGGTCTCTGCCATATCTACAGTGCCTGCTATGGTTTCGCCATCTATACAGTACTCCTTGAAACCACTCGCGCTTGCGCTTGCCATCTATGCAGATCGCATTGGAACTACTCACACCCCTTACTTACCATAAGTGTAGATATGGCAGAGGCCCGAGTAGTTTGAGTCACGTCTGTATAGATGGCGATACTAATGACTCTTAGATAGAGCAGACATATATACAGTTTCGAGCAGTTCTGTATAGATGGCGAAATTAAAGCCCACATTGAGTGTAGGTAAGACAGGGATGCGAGTGGTACGTAAATTCAAGCACCTGTTTATAAGTGGCGGTGCGATAATGTTCATAAAATTTGGTTATTTACATATGTCTTCATTCATCCAATTAAGTTAATAATCCTCGAAAACCGTTTCGTACACTCTTTTACATATCAATAAAGTGTCAGCAAACACAGTGTTTCAATCTACATCAAAATTAATATGTACGGTAACATTGCAAGTTCCATTGTTCATTATATTCTACAACAATCAAGCACTCTTTAGCACGGGTAAATGTATTTGTGAATATTTTTTCCTTTAAATAAATTTTCCTGGACTTAATAAATACATACTAATAGTGGTATTATTCTTTATTTCGGTCTCACAGGAATGAAAGTTTGGTTAGTGTACATATAACCTATCTTTACAATACTATCTCTTGCACTCTCATCTTCCGTTCCGCTCTTCCTTTTCATACCTTCTCTGCCTTACGTATTACAATATTTCTTATCTCTTTATCGAACATCTATTTATAAATCTTTTCCGTTCCTTCCTGTTCAATTACAAATTCCTAAGTTATTTTTATGTCTTATTGTATCTTTTTCCGTACATTTTGTTAGCAGGTGCTCTTACGTTCCAAATTTTTGTATGCACAGGTCACATCTTTTATCCTTTTTCTTCTCCCAATATTTATTTCATCCTTTAATGCTTTTGGATCTCGCACCTGCGTTGTTAATTGTCAATTGCGCCCTCGTCCGTTTTTACTTAAGTACCATAGTAGTGTTGATGTTCTAATATATTTAAACGTATCATTGTATCTTGCTTTCCCTATTTTTCTGCCTTGTTCCTGCTGTTGCATTTGATTGACTCTACTTTTGAGGATCTCAGTCAATTCCTTTACTTCCGCTTTTGTCAAAGTCACTCATACTTGACGCATTCCATTCCTTTTCAAATAATCCTCTCCTTTTTATGCTTCTGGCCTGCCCCTCCTTTCTTTCTTCTTCCTCTAAATATCTCTTAATAATCTTTCTCCTGTTACATACTTATTAATGTATTTTTTCTGTGTGCAGGTTTCACAGGCAAAGAGTAAGGAACATTGCCTGGCACTTCTCATCTTGCATAAATGCAAGAAAGAAGGAGGTAGAAGAACTTGTGCAACATACTTTAGTTATCCTTTAGTTATAGTAAATTGGTTTATAAAAATAGTTTGTATCTATTAGCCCGTAAGTTTATTTTAGGACAATTGTGTAATTAACTGTTATGTTATCTATTATATGCTTTATTTTATATTCAGTTTATTCGGTAGATCTTATACGAACAACATATTACTTATATAACTTACAAGTTCTACTGAATGTTCTAAATGTAAAATGAAAGATATAATAAATAATTTACATATTCACAAGTTACACAATTGCTGTAATTTAAATTTTATATGCTTCTACATATGAAGTACGTAAATTTTAGTGTATGATTTATCTGTAAGATATATTGTATATTAACTTCAAAGAATAGCTTATAAGTATTAGATTATTTATGTTTATACTATTTTTAGTCACCTATGACTGACGCGGCCTGAACGGAAAGTTGAGTGTCAGACACTGATCGGAAAGTTGATTGTCAGTCACCTATGACTGACGCGGCCTGAACGGAAAGTTTAGTGTCAGACACTGAACGGAAAGTTGATTGTCAGTCACCGATGACTGACGCGGCCTGAACGGAATGTTTAGTGTCAGACACCGATGCCTGACGTGGCACTCAACGTGTTAAATATATCGCACGCTGGTTCTCAGTACATCTCAATCCACTCCCAACACAGCCTAAACCGAGAGTGCCGAAAAGTGATAAGCATGAACAATTCCTTATAAATCACATCCCTGGATAGTGTTCGCTAGGCAGCTTCGAAGCAGCGAACATTAAGTGGGCATTCCTGTCCACTGTAGTTATTTAAGCGGAGAGAATCTTAAGTTCTTATTGCAATTACTTTTGAGTTCTCGTTTCTATCGTTGTATCTATCTGCAGCTGTAAATATTGTGTATTATTTATTGCCCTGCTTCTTATGTAGACTCTTCTGTTTTCTGACGCTTTCGAGATAATTCATTAGTAACATAAATCATATATGTTTCGCTTAGAGAATTACATTTTCTTATTTCTCAAGAAGCCTTCTTTTTTATAATTGAAATACCCGTGTATGGTATATATCATTTAATTCATAAATTAATTAATATCTGCAAAGATATACTTGAATGTACGCGGGTCTCTGCCATATCTACAGTGCCTGCTATGGTTTCGCCATCTATACAGTACTCCTTGAAACCACTCGCGCTTGCGCTTGCCATCTATGCAGATCGCATTGGAACTACTCACACCCCTTACTTACCATAAATGTAGATATGGCAGAGGCCCGAGTAGTTTGAGTCACGTCTGTATAGATGGCGATACTAATGACTCTTAGATAAAGCAGACATATATACAGTTTCGAGCAGTTCTGTATAGATGGCGAAACTAAAGCCCTTTTTGGGTGTAGGTAAGACAGGGATGTGAGTGGTACGTAAATTCAGACACCTGTTTATAAGTAGCGGTGCGATAATGTTCATAAAATTTGGTTATTTATGTCTCCATTCATCAAATTGAGTTAATAATTCTCGTAAACCGTCTTGTACACTCATTTACAGATCAATAAAGTGTTAGCAAACACCGTGTTACAGTCTACATAAAAATTAATATGTACGGTAACATTGCAAGTTCCATTGTTCACTTTATTCTACAACAATCAAGCTCTTTAGCACAAGTAAATGCATTTGTGAAAATTTTTTCCTTTAAAGAAATTTTCCGGCACGTGATAAATACATACTAATACTAGTAGTATTCTTTATTTCGGTCTCGAAGCAATGAAAGTTTGGTTAGTTTACATATAACCTATCTTTGCAATACTATATGACCTCTTGCACTCTCATCTTCTGTTTCGCTCTTCCTTTTCATACCTTCTCCACCTTATGCATCGCACTATTTCTTGTCTCTTTATCGCACGTCTATTACACATCTTTTCATTTCCTCTCTGTTTCATTACAAATTCCTAAGTCATTTCTGCGCTATTAATTGCTGACTCTTTTCTGTTCCCTCTTTACTTTGGTACTGACGTATTGCTCCCGTTTTAATACATTTAAAGCTTTCATTATATGTTGCTTCTTGTATTTTTCTTTGAAGGCTCTCCGTTAGATCCTTTAGTTCCGTTCTTATCAAATTTAGTATTCTCGCACTCGTTCCATTTGTTCTAAAAGACCCTTTCTCTTATGCTTCTAGTTTGGCCCGCCCTACTTTCTTTTTCGACTAAATATCATTTAACAATCTTTCTATCTCCTGTCATGTACTTACTAATATATTTTTTGTGTGCGTAGATTTTATAGGCGAAAGATAAGGAGCATTGACCGCCAATTCTCATTGCGCATAAAAAGAAGGAGGAAGAAAGAATAACTCTCGCCATATACTTCAGTTATATTAAATTGGTTTTGTGGGATTGGAAGGTGTATGCAACGAAGGCTGATGTAAGTGTAATACGTGTCTAAATATCTTTTTTTTTCAATAAATCTTCCTGCGTGTAATAATTACATACTAACAATAGTATTCCTTTTTATGTCGGCATCACAGCTATGAAATTTCGACTTAGTGTACATATAACATAACTTTAGATTACTATCCTAACTTATGCATCCTTCTCCTCCACTCTTTTTTGCCAACCTTCTCTACTTTACACATTATCCCATTACTTATCCCCTTATTTCATTTCGATTATACATTTGGCCTTTAAGACTCTCCATCACTTTCTTTACTACTTCTCTTTTCATCAAATTCATTCATTCGATTCATTCCTTTCCTTTTTAAATAATCCCCCCCTTTTTCTTATACTTCTTGTGTGGTCTTTCCCTATTTTCTTTTCTTCTAACTATCCTTTAACAATGTTTCTTTCACCTGTTACATACTTACTAATATATATTTTGTGTGTACAGGTTTTGCATCCAAGGAGTAAGGAGCATTAACCAGTGCATCTCATCATGCATAAAAGCAAGAAAGAAGAAAGAATAACCCTTGCCACATACTTTAGTTATCCTTTAGTTATAGTAAATTGGTTTATAAAAATAGTTTGTAACTATTAGCGCATAAGATTAATTGAGAACAATTGTGTAATTAACTGTTATGTGTATCTATTATATGTATATTTTATTTTATATTCAGTTTATTCGGTAGATCTTATATAAACTTTAATAGTACGTTTACTACAAGTTCTACTGAATGTGCTAAATGTAAAATGGGAGATATAATAAATAATTTACGTATGCACAAGTTACACAATTGCTGTAATTTAAATTGTATAAGCTTCTGCATATGAAGTATGTAAATTTTAATATAAGTTCGATCTGTAAGATATATTGTAAATTAACTTCAAACAATAGCTTGTAAGTATTAGATTATTTATGTTTATAGTATTTGTAATGCTACATAAATGTTAGTTTAGAATTGATACAATATTTAGTTGTACGATCTATTGTAAATAGATATAAAAGAATAGTTCATAAGGATTAGCTTGTAAATTTGGACTACAACATTTTTGTAACTTGTATCTTCATTAATTAGTTTAAATAAATGTTCAATGAAAGGAATTGTACTGCTCTCTTTATTTTAACACCTTACCTATCCTTGAAAAGACCTGATTCCACTTCCTTAAACAAGAAGTACCATGGACGGACTTTAAATGCAAAGTCCTAAAGCGAGAAACTTGTAAAAATAGACCTGAACATTATTAACGTTGGCGCTAATTGTTAAGGAATTAATACATCTTGATGGGAGCTCTTCAAATTTTAATTCTCGGAAATTCCTGGAACGTGACGTCATTTCCAAGAATTGGTGAAGTCGAATACCTCCTCGCACATCATATTCTCCTAATACAAATCTACGATTTTCAGCGAGATATTTTTGCCAGAAACTCAGAAATTCCAGCGCTCGGAAATTCCTGGAATGTGACGTCATTTCTGAGAACGCATACCTCCTTGCATATCATATTCTCCTGATACAAATCCACGATTTTCAGCGAGATATTTTTGCCAGAAACTCGGAAATTTCTGCGAACGAATACCTCCTCACATATCATATTCTCCTGATACAAATCCACGATTTTCAGCGAGATATTTTTGCCAGAAACTCGGAAATTTCTGCGAACGATTACCTCCTCGCATATCATATTCTCCTAATACAAATCCACGATTTTCAGTAGAAATTTAAGTGCCGAAAATCTTCGATTTGTATCAGGAGAATATGATATGCAAGGAGGTATTCGTTCTCAGAAATGACGTCACATTCCAGCAATTTCCGAGCGCTGAAATTTCCGAGTTTCTGCCAAAAATATCTCGCTGAAAATCGTGGATTTGTATCAGGAGAATATGATATGTGAGAAGGTCTTTCATCGCAGCAATTCTTGGAAATGACGTCACGTTCCAGGAATTTCCGAGCTCTTAATTTTTTGGACTTCTGCTATCCAATTTTGCAAGAAGTGAGGACTTAGAATTTGCTACTTCCAAATTTAATAACGTATAGGGCCATTTTGACAAGTTCCCGCTTTAGAACTTTCAATTTCAAGTTCGCCCACGGTACTTCTTGTATAAGGAATTGGAATTAGGTTCTTTTAAGGATTGTTAAGGTGTGAAAATAAGAAGAGCAGTCGAGTTCTTTTCATTGAACATTTATTTAAACTAATCAATGAAGATACAAGTTACAAAAATGTTGTAGTCCAAATTTACAAGCTAATCCTTATGAACTATTCTTTTATATCTATTTACAATAGATCGTACAACTAAATATTGTATCAATTCTAAACTAACATTTATGTAGCATAACAAATACTATAAACATAAATAATCTAATACTTACAAGCTATTGTTTGAAGTTAATTTACAATATATCTTACAGATAGAACTTATATTAAAATTTACATACTTCATATGCAGAAGCTTATACAATTTAAATTACAGCAATTGTGTAACTTGTGCATATGTAAAGTATTTAGTATATATTTCGTTTTATATTTAGCACATTCAGTAGAACTTGTGATAACAGTAATATAAGATCTACTCTATAAACTGAATATAAAATAAAATATATACTAGGTATACATAACACTTAATTACACAATTGTTCTAAATTAAACTGGCGGGTTAGTAGTTACAAACTATTTTTACAAACTAATTTACTATAACTAAAGGATAACAAAAGTATGTGGCAAAAGTTCTTCCATCTTCTTTCTTGCTCTTATGCACAACGAGAAGTGCCAGTCAATGCTCCTCATTTGTTTAGCCAGATAACCTGCACACACAAAAAATATATTAGTAAGTACATAACAGGAGAGCAAATTATGAAGGGATATTCACAGGAAAAGGGGTTAAACCAAAAGCATAAGAGGAAGGTAGGAATAATTTAAGAGGAACGCTATAAGTCAAGCACGAATAAATTTGGCACGAAGGAAAGGAAACAAAGTGATGGAAAGCCTTAAAAGAAGATACTATGTTCTATCAGTGGCACACGTGACACAGAACTTGTTAACCCATTCGTTACGAGCGCCGGATATACACTGCATCCAGGCAATGACCTGTGTATACGAACGCCGGCTGTAGCCGGAGTCAGCGTGATACTGCTTGACCACCGGCCCCACGATATACTTCTTTCTTTTCTTCGTATGCATCTTGCACATCGATGGCACCCGTCAGTCTCTGGTTCGTTCTTGATTTGTTTTACTCCAAAATGACAAGGTAGCATTGAAAGACTTAAGTCAGACGCGCAATATGCCCACTTTGCGGCGCAATGCCCTGTTCAGTGGCTTCACTCCAGCGGAGTGCACTACAGTAACGAAAGGGTTAATAACTCAGGTAAGATGTGGAAACACTCTAACGTTGAATACATATTGGCAGTAAGACGAGAATAAATGATGTGACCTGAGTGGACAAAAATTTATACTGTTAGAACATGTGGTAAAAGAATGCAGGCATACAGCTAAGGGGGTTACGATAGAGGATCTGATGCGTTGAATAAAAGATGGAATCTTAGGAATTAAGGCAAGAGTTACGATAGTAGCGCAAAGATAGGTTATTTCTACACTAACCCAACTTTCATTACTGCGAGACCGAAATAAAGTATAATACTACAATACTATTACTATGTCTTTATGACATGCTGGAAATTCTATTTAAAGAAGAAACTATTCACAAACGTTTTACCTTTGCTAAAGAACTTTATTGTTTCAAACTCAAATGAACAGTGAAACTTAGAATGTTACTATACATATTAATTTTAATGTACATTGTAACACTGTAGTTGCTAACACTTTATTGATATGTGAATGAGAGTACGAAACGATTTTCGAGCATTATTAACTTAACTTTATCAATGAAGACATAACAAACCAAATTTTATTAAGTTTGTCGTATCATGTACTATAAAGAAGTGCTTGAAACGACGTACCACTCATATCCCTGTCTTACCTACACCCAAAGTGGCCCTTAGTTTCGCCATCTATACAGATGTGAATAAAACTACTCGGGCCTCTGCCATATCTACACTTAAGCTAAGTAAGAGGCGCGAGTGGTTTCAAGAAGTTCTGTACAGATGGTGATACCATAGCAGGCGCGAGTAGTTCAAGGAGTTCCGTATAGATGGTGATAGCATAGCTGCCACTGTAGATATGGCAGAGACCCGCGTAGTTTCAAGCACATCTTTACAGATATCAATCAATTTATGAATTAAAAGATATATACATGGGTATTTCAAATATAAAAAAGAAGGCTTCTTGAGGAATAATAAAATGTAATTCTCTAGGCGAAACATATATGATTTATATTACTAACGAATAACCTCACAAGCGTCAGAAAACAGAAGGGTCTACATAAGAAGCAGGGCAATAAATAATACAGAATATTTACATCTACAAATAGATACAAAGATAGAAACGAAAACTCAAAGTAATTGCAATAAGAACTAAAGATTCTCTCCGCTCAAATAACTACAGTGGACAGTAATGCCCACTTAATGTTCGCTTCTTCGAAAGCTGTCTAGCGAAAACTATCGAGGGATGTGATTTATAAGGAATTGTTCATGCTTATCACTTTTCGGTACGCTCGGTTTAGGCTGTGTTGGGAGTGGATTGAGATGTACTGAGAACCAGCGTGAGATATATTTAAGGGCCATTGCTGATGACAAGTGGAGAAAACTCGGACGCAATCTACATCCTCGATACATTGGAGCAGGTCCAAAAATCGGTAGGGATGAGTCCGCGAACATTAATTGTGGAAAGAAACGAACATTAAGCGGCCATTATTGTACATTGTATCCTAAGTGCAATACGCAGTCAATTCGCTCGAATTATTTCCCACATAATTATCAAACGTCGGTTAAACGTTTAATAATTATACGATAAATAATTGATTGCCCGGGTCTCACCACGTGGAGGTTACTGCGCATGGAGACCCACCCTAGCCACGGCCCTTCCACCCTCCAATTACGCGAAAACTAATTCTAATATAAATGGTAAGAAAGAATAACCTCCTATTATTGTCAATTTGTAGAACGTTCATTAATTGATCGTAGTACAAGTAAGACAACAAGAGGAGTATTTCGAAAATTCACGACCGAAAGCTAAAAGGGATATCAGAAGGAAACCTGAAAGAAAATCAAGAAGAGAATTCTATTTCCGGAAATAAAACTTTCTTAAAAATATATCCTATGAACATAAAAACTAGACAACGAAATATTATCACAGCAGTGTACACTGCTGTCTTAAAAACCAAGACACAGCTTAAAAATAAATCATCCCTTCTTAAATACTAGATTATATTCAAATGCACCCTGCCTGAGTAAAGATCTAACTTAAAACTAGAATCACCCTACCTAATATAATATCTAAGAGTTCAATTAAAAGAACAATTTCAATGATATGCTACCTAAATAGGAATGTAACAGATACTTTATCATATTATTGTAGGTATAAGAATGCATATTCTTAATTCCTCTTCAATTAGTCCATATTAATTTCGTGGTCCATGCCTTCCTAGAACAGACAACTGGCAACTGGGCAGGGGCTGGGCACGGGCAGGGGTTGGGCACGGGCAGGGGCAGGGGCAGGGTGAGAGTGTGGTCATATTATACATATTTTAAGAAATCCTCTTCTTCAGCTGAGTCCTTCCAATCCTTCTGAAACAAAGACAAAGTGGATGTAATTAGTAAAGCATTATAAAAACCTTCAACTCACAAGTGGGATCAAATGGGAGGCAAATAACGAAAGTGACTGCTACCGAGCAGTCCGCGAGCCCTCGGCCCAGAGTCTGGACAGTAGAACGACTTACAATCGACACCAGTTTCGATACCGAGCCACAGCAATCATTGAGGCACGGATATGCAAAACCGCAACCACGATTCCAGATTAGGTCCCATATGCCTTCTGCCACCCCAAGGTGTGCTTGGCGTGGTCTAACGGGGAGAAGTATCCTACTTGGCGGGTCACCTGTCCAGAACCACAGTCACAGCCTCACACACTGCTCCACGATGACACTGCAACCCAAATACCGCCACAGGAGCCAAAAGCGCCTTACCATCCGTCCCCCGGGCCGAGAACGGAAAAGGGAATGAAGCTAATAAGGGAATCAAGCAAATAAGAAAATGAAGCAAAAAAGGGAATGAGAGGGGAAAGTGCAATGCGCAGTCAATTCGCTCGAATTATTTTCCGCATAATTATCAAATAATTATACGATAAATAATTGATTGCCCGGGTCTCACCACGTGGAGGTTACTGCGCATGGAGACCCACCCTAGCCACGGCCCTTCCACCCTCCAATTACGCGAAAACTAATTCTAATATAACATGTGACAAAGAAAAATCTCCTATTATTGTCAATTTGTAGAACGTTCAGTAATTGATCGTAGTACAAGTAAGACAACAAGAGGAGTAGTTGGAAAATTCACGACCGAAAGCTAAATGGAACATCAGAAGGAAACCTGAAAGAAAATCTGCAAGAGAATTCACGTTCCTGAAATAAAACTGTCTTAAAAATATATCCTATGATCTAGAAAACTAGACAACGAAATATTATTGCAGTGGTGAACACTGCGGGCTTAAAAGCTAAGACATAACTTAAAAATAAACCCTACTTTCTTAAATTTTAGATTAGATTCGAATACGCCCTGCCTGACTAAAGAGCTAACTTAAGACTAGAATCACCCTACCTAGTATAACGTCTAACAGATCGAATAAAAGAACAATTTCAATAATATCCTATCTACATAGGACTGTAATAGATACTATCCCATACTCATGTAGGTATGAGTATACATATACTTAAATCCTCTTCGGTTAGTCCGTATTAATCTCTCGTGGTCCATGGTGTCCTAGAACAGACAGAAACCGAACCAAAAAATTGCAGCACCTGCCAACAATATTTGGTTTTATAAACCCTGCCTAATTAAAAGTCTAATAATTTAAATTCGTGTAAAACCTGCCAGTATAAAGATCTAAGATTGTGTGTTGAGACAAATCCTACCTACATAAAGAGCTAAATGTATTGTTCGATTTATATTTGGGCCTGCCTAATTAATTGTCTAACACCTGTAATTAGTTAATAAGGACAGGGGTTTGGGGCAGAGATGGGGTGAGGGTGTGTTCGTATTATACATTGTTTCATGAATCCTCTTCTTTTCAATGCTTCTGAAACATGCACAAACTCGAAATAATTAGTAAAGCATTATAAGAATGAATTCTTAAACTCACAAATTGAATCGACGAGGCTGGCTCTTTAATTTTAAAGTTTCCAATCGTGTCTTTGATAATATTTCTGGATCTGTATTCTATATATTCCACTCTTGAGCCTCTGACGTATGTACTTATGTTTGTTTAGTATAGCATATTTGGGTTCATCTGTGAATCTGTAACAATCTCAAGCATTGGATTAGTGACATCCCCAAGCCTCCCCATTTTATATCGAAATGAAGCTGCTTTTAATTCGTAATAACTGAATTTTAGCGCAGTTAATAAATCAGAATTGATATGAAAAATGCTGCTATTTTTTGTTAACAATAGTTAATTGGATTTCGGCCAAAGTGATATATTCTTTTGTACGTTCTAGATCAAACTGAATGGTGGTATCACGTTCATTAAAAACTCCAAAATGAAGTAGTCACATTTCACTACAATTGATTCTATTTTGCTTCAACAAAGAAGCGACAAACGATTATTCGGAAGAGAAATATCAAACTTCAACTATCACCATGCCGAGACCCAACTACTGCCAATAACGTTTTTCGTGCAAGGATTTTTGTTTAAACATTTACGGATATCGCGAGTGAATTTCAATTTCTACAAAGCAAGCTCGAAAAGTTATAAAAATTGGCTCTACTAAAAAAAAGGTTAAGATAGAATTGCAACAATTAAGAGGAAATATTTAAGAGTTAAACTCCAATAATGAACAGTCACTAGTATTAACTCTAATTTAAATCTACTATCTAGAATTATTATAAATTTATCAAAGATTCTGCAAATTATATCTGTTTTTTACTTTGCACTTTTTCTTTTCTTCTTCTTTCTTTTCTTTTCTTTTTTTTTCTTTGTTCTTTTTATTTTCTTTTCTTTTCTTTTTTCTTTCCTTTCTCTTTCATTTATTTTCTTTTTCATTTCTTTTCATTTCCTTCACACAGTAATTTACTAATATGTATGCAAATTTTTAGCAGTTCTTCCATCAACAGACATTCCAGGTAGTATAATTATTAAGAAAAATAAAATAAAAAGAAAGGCAAATATAAAACGCTGAAAAGAAAAAGTTCCTGGTTCAGGAACAGGCTTCCAATTGGAAGCAGATGGGGACTAGTAGTCGCAACTCTACTTAAAAACGCGATCTTTAATCAACGCAACGCTAACTGGAACTCGCGATACAATCATTTCGCAACACTATTTATTAAGACTAATAGAAAGCAAACAGTAAATTATATGTACTATCCAAAATTAAGCAAATTGAAGATCCTCTGAAAAATGAACTGAAAGTTCCAATACGCGAAAACAATTTCCGCAACACTAGAAGCTCAAATGTAAAGTGTATTATAAAATACTACAATTTAACTAGCAATAAGAATAGCAATAAGTGGCATTCAACGCAACTCCAACTCGACCCGTTCGCAAGTTTTTCGCAACTCTAAAGCAACGCGATATTTTTGGGAGGGCTGTATCGTTGGGCCGGAATGTGCATCGGCCAAGTACAAATAAAAATTCTACAAATGAAAATGCAAGCACAGTGACAAAGTAGTAACACAGAATGATTCCCCATTCTTAAAAAGAATGGGGAGCCATTAGTAGTTGCCCTCTTGAGTGACAGTTTGTCGGGCCTCTTCGGCATATAGCCTCTCCATTTCGTCGGACCCAAGGGTCAGCTGAAACTTAAACTAGGCTCGAGACTCTAATCGGAAACCAAGGAAAAACTTATAAAGGTGAAATAAAGAGTTTGACTCGTGGAGCTAAATGGAACACACGTGGCCGAATGGCGATCAAATAAAATCGTAAAATTGTGATTACAGAAAATCACATAGATTACGGTTAAAATTGTAATCGTTCTTCGTTCACACGTGCAGCCTCGAGCATAATGTAACGCGTTTCGTTTCGGAGCCTAAATCGCGACCACGACCGCGAAGGATTCGAAAAATCGATAGGCAAAGCCAGAGGCGAACGCATTTTCGTTCGCGCCACAGCTTCACCGTCGACTTTTCAAATCAGATTTCCTGAAACAGGTTGAACACGCGAAATAGTGCCTACCCGATCGGAGACTGTGTCAACCTGCCCGGCCCTACCTACTTATGTCTATCAATCACACCAGAAAGTATGCTACCTATCCTACCTGGACCTATATTTAAAAAATGGCAAACAAACACACCAACACACGACACTCCACGGTTCTCAGTCAAACACTTGGGCGCAAAAGCCTACACTAGGGAGGCGTCCCGGGACACCCCCGACACCCAAGTGCTGTCACACAACTTGCACACTCTAATGTACGTACCATTTTTCTGAAATCGACTGACAGTGGCTGGGATCTCTGCGTTCACGTGGAAAAAACCATGTCGCGGTTGAGATATTTAATAGATATTTAATAAAATAATTAAATAGCACCGATACAAGAGGTACTTGATAGCAATTGATAAGTATATTCAATTCTTTTTGGCATTTGGCCTCTGTCATCTTAAATGACAAAAACTTCGTGCCCAAGTATAGTAGGAATTATTGAAGCAAATAATACTAAAAATGATGTCTCTGTTTTAAATTGATGGACATCTTATATTGGTCATAATAGCTACATTTTAATACGGAACGACGCAAATCTACAGCCTAACCACACACACAATGCGGATATTACGTCGTGCACGATACACCAACGCACTGTCAGTCGCCAACAATAATTCATTTTATGGCTTATAAACTAAAAAATATCATCGTGCTCTACCACCGTTTTCCCACCCAAGTAGCACCGGGGCACGTGAGTGGGATCCGGGCAGTGAACACGGAAAGGGTTAAACCTGAAAATCCTCGTCTAAAAAGATGATAAGGACATACTGATTTTCTAACGGGCTAAAATACATATATATGTACAACAGATCTATATATGATTCTATTTTATTGAAGAGAAAATTAAATGACTCTACTTTATTAGAAAAATTGTGCAATGACTCTACTATATTAGAAAAATTATGCAGTGACTCTACTTTATTAGAAAAATTATGCAGTGACTCTACTTTATTAGAAAAATTATTCAAAGACTCTACGTTAATAGAGAAATTATTCAACGACTCTACTTTAATATACTTTGAATTAAATTGAAACATCCTCGGGCGTTCCCGTTATCAAAGCATTGATTCTAAAACGCAAGATTGCTTTAAAAGTTGATTGCCTTGATTTCGAAAACTACCCGTTCGCGTATTGCCTTCTTGTACATTCAGGTTTAAACGTATCGATATCTTTAAACGCTAAAGACTAATATGGATATCGAATAATAAAATTATTCGATAGTTCCAACAAATTGATAAGGTAAATGAGTACCTTCACTTTATATATTATCAAAGTAGAAAAAGATGAAATACTACACTCTTACTAACAGCAATAATTATGCAATTTATTCTAACTGTGCAGTCATTGCAATTGACAAGTAAACGAAGTCGAATGGTATTCGACTTCTCCACTACAAACTAATGCACGTAGAATACTGGACGTTACTTTATATTCATTCAATAATTAATAACTATTTAAATATCGTTTCATAGGTATTCAATTAAATACTCTATTATAAAAAGATATATAGTGATATATTTTGTACTAAATATGATCTGTTTTAAAATTATCAAGCTATTTAAAAACGCGTTGTACAAGAAGACCTATCCTCACATAATATAAAGCAGTAAAGAAGTTACTACTCATGAGTATATTTCCATATACCCATGGTCACAGTGCTTGCCAGAAAAATCTACGTAATTACAACCAGTCACCCGTGTCGGTTCGGACCTTTCGTCCTGCGACATGATTGAGTGACCAGAGGAACTTTAAAGCATGCCACTCACCGGTTGCAGACTCACCAGGTGTGCGGTCAAGCTCGTCGCCATCGAAGCCATGGAAGCTGCTGAAACATTCAAAAAGAGCAAACAACATTAAAATCTATGTATTTTCAGTACTTTTGGAATGTGTTAATTATCAATGATTATTGCAATACAAGATTAAAGAACGAAGGAGATACTTACTCGTCAAATTGATGGCTGAAAGCCCGAACTCGCCGAACAGGACACTGACTCTAATGAAAGACTTATGATTGACGAACAAAGTGATTCTAATTTCGCGACAGTATTTCTACTGTTTTTGTGACTGCTACCGAGCAGCCCGCGTGCCCTCGGCTCAGAGTCTGAACAGTAAAACGACTTAGCATCAACACCAGTTTCGATTCCGAGCCACAGAAATCATTAAGGCACGGATATGCAAAACCACAACCACGATTCTAGATTATGACCCGTATGCCTTCTGCCACCCCAAGGTGTGCTTGGCGTGGTCTAACACATAGGAATTTCCTACTAGGCGGGCCAAAGTGTCCAGAAAAGCAATCACAGCCCCACACACCGCCCCCCGATGACACTGCAACTCGGATATTGCAAGAACCGCGACCACGATTCCAGAATGGTGGATGACCTACCCAAATTAGAGATTATATGTGGTCTAACAGAGGGCCTCGTGACCAGGGTCCAGAACCACAATCACGCCCCCGCACATCGTAACTCGCTGACACTAAGTCCCTAACCATCAGTCCTGCGAGCCGAGAACGGAAAAGGAAACGGAATAATTGTGATCGACGAACAAAGTGACTCTATTTTTCGCGAGAGTATTATTTCGGAGCAAACACTGACTCTAATTTCGCGTCTCTATACTGTTATTTATGTTGAATTATTATTAAGAGCGGCTGCGCTCAAAAAGTAATAAAAAGAACTTTGACGGAACAAGCACTGACTCTACCAACCGCATTGCGCGCGGCCAACAATATCGTTATGGTGATACAATTGAGCCCATGGCAGCTTCTGAAACATTCAAAAGAACAGACAACATTGAAATCTTTGCGTTTTGAGTACTTTTCGATCATGATAATTATCAAAGACCATTGTAAAATAAGATTAAAGAAATACAAAGATACTTACTCTTCGAGTTGATGGATGAATGCCCGAACTCGCCGAACTGCATCGGTGCTGACTCCAATACCGGAATACTTATTGCGAAAGAAAAAATAAATAAATAAAAGACTACTATCGCGCACGTCAATTGTGATCGACGAACAAAGTGACTCTAATTTCGCGAGAGCAATATTTCGAAGCAAACACTGACTCTACTTTCGCGTATCTTTACTGTTATTTATATTTAGTTATAATTATTATGAGCGGTTTCGCTCAGAAAATAATAAAAAGAACTTTGACGGAACAAGAACTGACTCTACCGACCGCATTGCGCGCGGTCATCAAAATTTTCTGAAAGAGAATCTGTACAAGTTAGTAAATAGGGTGAGGCGGTAGAAATTGAAGCAATACACATTTGATTTTATTTGTCTCTTTCTTATTTCTTCATCCTGTCAAACGTCTGTTGAGGAAATACTGCTTTGTTTTAATAAAGTACTACCGTATTATTATTCTGATTTAATTACTGTTAATTGTCTATTCAACATATACTATTATAGATTAATATAAATGATTTATCAAAAGCATACTGTGACTGTTCTTTGCCCGAGTTTTAAAGGTGATCATGATCTTAGTAAGCAAGCAATATCGCGAATTTATAAGTTCTCGTAGCTGCTTGTAGAAATCAAGACTCGAAACTATTTATCATGCTTCAGGTGCATGGCAACCAGTACGTACGTACGCGGGCAATCCTGCATCGAAAATACAATTTGACCGTACTTGTGCAAAGTCACAGAGATATTAAAAGTTTTTAATAAATACTAGTGAAGCTATAACAGAAATCGCGACCGATATGCAGCGAAACATGAAAGTATTTCAATTTTTCGTTTAGAATTAATGAAATTTACAGACTCTAGTTTCAATCGCGAGTGGCATATTGTAAGTTCTATTTAAAATGTTTAAATTGCTCAATAACTTTCAACCGAAAGAAAAGAACTTGAGCCAAAATCCAATCGCCAGATAACAAGAAATATACGTAAACCGTTGGGATAATAAGTTAAATGTTACCAATCCTTCATCATAGGTCATCGGACTGATTGTTATGCATCGCAGTAATTGTATCTCAATACTCCATTCCTGCAGCCTCAATATATTATCCTCCACCAACCAATCACCCCTTGTACCTGCAACAAAAAGAAAAGCAACGTGATAAACCTGTGCTAAAATCAGAATCGAATTCAAAGTTGCGAAAGGACATATGTAACTGAGTATGTAAGTGACATTGCAAAGAAAATAAACGCAACCTTAACACCGCATCGAATCCGAATAATCGTGTAATAAAATATAATAAATATTCAAAGAACCGTTTAAACTAATAAATTAATTAACCCGATATTTTAATAAACGACTAGTTATCGCGAATCAAAAAATCGGTGGTACCGGATGACCGGTCAAGCGTCCAGCAAAAGAGACTCGAGAAAGAGTTTAATGGATATCCACGATAGTCAAACGATTGTTAAATAAACGTGTATTAATTAATAGAAGGTAATAGACAAGCGTATGCGGTGATAAAGTAAACCCCGAGATGCTATTGTGTTGTAAGCTGATGTACATATGTCGCTAACCTTCGACAGCATAGACGACCCGTACGGTACGACGCTTGAACTGATAGTGACACCGCGTGCGCCGCGCACCGGCATCCCCACTCCGCGACGCGCCGGCGCGTCGGTAACGCTCGGTCGCGCTCGGTGGTATTCGCAATTTTCGAACTCTTCGAAGGTCTCCGATCGCGGTCGTGCGTACTACTGTACTAAGGTCATACGTACTGAACTTTTTCGACTTCTGACCAATTTTTAGCTAAACCTACGATCCTAGAGTTGTACCTACTGGACTTTTACGTTTTCTGACCATCTTTTAGCCGGACCTACGACTCTAGGGTCATGTCTACTGTGTACTTCTTCGGGTTCTGACCAACTTTTAGCTGAATCTACGATCCTAGGGTTGTACCTACTGGACTTTTACGCTTTCTGACCAACTTTTAGCCGGACCTACGACTCTAGGGTCGTCCCTACTGGACTTTACCGGCTTCTGAACAACTTTTAGCTGAACCTACGATCCTAGGGTTATACCTACTGGACTTTTACGTTTTCTGACCAACTTTTAGCCGGACCGACGGCTCTAGGATCGTGTCTATTGTACTTCTTCGGGTTCTGACCGACTTATAGCTGAACCTACGATCCCAGAGTTGTTCAGAGTTGGTATTCGCAATTTTCGAACTCTTCGAAGGTCCCCGATCGCGGTCGTGCGTACTACTGTACTAAGGTCATACGTACTGAACTTTTTCGACTTCTGACCAATTTTTAGCTAAACCTACGATCCTAGGGTTGTACCTACTGGACTTTTACGTTTTCTGACCAACTTTTAGCCGGACCTACGACTCTAGGGCCGTGCCTATTGAACTTCTGCGGGTTCTGATTAAGTTTTAGCTGGACCTACGATCCTCGTTAAAGAATTCTTTTGTTATTTGCTGCGCAATGAAAGCGGGACAGCACAGGCGGGACGCTTGACGTGACACTGTCAATTTCATTGCCCCGATGCATCGCGATGTGGTTTCGACTCAACTCGAGCCGAGCCGAAGTGCATCGCGCGACCAGGCACCGTAGCTCAATTTTTCTACCGAAACGTTGCTCGAGAAAAAGCTGTCCTGATCCCCTCAAAGCATTTACATATATTCACACAATCGCATGAATCCCGTCCCCACTACTTTAGTAAATAATAGTTCTTCAAGTGATCACTGCCCATGAGCAGAGGACGCTCAAATCAGCGTGGGATTTCTGAGTCGGTATGACAGTCACGTTGGGCCACGAAAGTCCATAAGATGTCTTGTCTATTGTTATATCTCGTCTGTGATCTCGTCAGTGGCAACAGCTGACAATTTCTTTCCACATTCAGATTAGAATATCGAAATAACAAGCAGCTCCCTCTCGCCTGTCGGTATTACCATTTCTGTGCAGGAAAAAGCTGCTGTAATACCGACCTTCCAAATCGGTGAGGTCACGTGCCGTGTCTACCCCCTTAATACCGACTTCATTTGACACCTCATAGATTAAAAATAACCACAAAAAGAGCCGAGATAGAAAATTTATAATTACATCGCTTCTTACCGTCAGTCGATAACGATGTCAGTGACATGGAAATGATACTGGAGCTCTAGAACCCCATATGTATGGTACAGAAAGGTACAATGGATTATAATTCTTGAAGTATATGAACTAAACTATTTCCTCAATGCAAGTTACTTTTACCATCAACTCGCAAAATTGTTAATTAATTACCGTGCTTCACGGGGCGTGGGGGGTATTATTATGTACATGCTTACTATCGCACCGACGAGTACGCATGAAATAGCTCGATAGTCAATTTTTATGCTTGTCAGGTTATGTTTTTTAAAGATGTTCGTAGTAATGTCATCGATAATAACGTGAATGCCGCCATGCAAAGACAAGTAATGTTTGGTTCATTCTTCGTTCTTCTTTTGATGAAAACTAAAATATCGTATGGCATTGGTGGAGGTTAGTGCATTAGAAAAATGTTAGGTTACGGACACACGTATTATTTTATAATTACTCATATCCAAATATTATTGAAATAGGTTCGTTGGTCGATACAAGTATTGGTTCGGATGTATTTTTCGAAATTATACATCCGCCGGAATTGGAATACACTTACAAGTTAAGACCCGCGAAAGATTTTGGAGCACCTTTTGTAAGTCTATTGAAGTTTAGATGGAGTATTTGTAAGCGTTTAGAGTCCCTTTGTTTTATTCGTTGTATAAAAACTTTTCAGAATGCAAGTTTTTTGGAGGAAGGAATCCCTTTGGTTCCTACAGATCCACCTCATGGTTGTCAGATAGCAAAAAATGCCAAAGAATTGAAAGGGAGAATTGCACTGGTTGAAAGGGGAGAATGTAGTTTCTTTGCTAAAAGCAATATGGCAGAAGAAGCTGGGGCAAAAGCTGTTATTATAGCAGACTATCATGTATCTTCTCTTCAGGAATCAATAAGTAGTCCGCTATGGGCTGACTATTATTATATCGAAATGATACGAGACGATACTATCCCGTCGTCGAAAACGGTAAACATTCCCGCTGGATTTTTGCTTGGTAAGAACGGCAAAATGATCCGACAAACTCTAAAACGTTTGAATCAACCATTTGCCTTGATCAATATTCCAGTAAACCTAACTTATACCTCTTTGGATAAATTGCACCAGCCTCCATGGTTGTTTTGGTGACTATTACTACAAGAATGTTTCATTGATATTTGCAACAAAAGCTATCTTGGTTTACAAACATTGTTAGAACTATAGAGCCACTGTGAAAAAATATGAAATTAGTTGCAATAGAAGTAATTATATAAACAATTTATTCAGCATTATACTTGTAAAAAATAAGAAATGTTGATCACTGGAATTTGTTCCTTTGCATTATTAATTATTTCGCAATTGGTCGAGTTTCCCGCTCCAACCATTTAAGTGCTTGAGCATTTTCTGGACCTTGCAATAGAGGTTTCAAAGTGTTTAAACACTTTGCATGGTAACTATTTAAATATTGAATCTGAAAAAAAAGTTAATCCTTTTTTAAAAGCAGTCGGAGCGTAAGAAAAATAAGTCGAATATATACCTCACTGTCCGTTAATAAGGAAACATCAAGTAGCTTGGTTTGTATTGGCACCAGTGTAACAGTTTCAAAGGTAATGAAGCCACGATTCTTGTGATTGTAGGGTGTATGTGCCTGTACTACCAATTCTATATTTTCTAATCTAACACCAAACTTATCATCCTCGTAGTATCCTGGTTCTAGTATTTCCATCAGTTAATATTAATATTATTAGAATACACACGCAATGAAAAGGAATTCGTTTACTTCATACCGTTTGAAAGAAACATGCCGGGTTGTAGACCCGGATCGTCAGGATTCGGTCTCCATGAAATACCGATTGGTCCTTCGTGAACGTTTAGATACGAACCCACTCCGTGCCCCGTACCGTGAAGATAATTAAGACTGCAATTGTACATTAGAAATATAAATAAATAATATTTTCCATCGTATAATCAAAAGACATATATGTACCCAACGCTCCACAGATTTTCTCGTGCAAGTGTATCGAGATAATTTCCGTGTATCATTAAAGGAAATATTGCCGATGAAAGCCGACACTGTCCCTTGAATACTCTCGTAAAACATTCACGTTCGAAATCTGTTGGATCCCCAAAGTGCAATGTCCTTGTAACATCTGTAGTACCATCCTGGTATTGAGCACCGGAATCGCAAAGATAAATTTCCTTGTCTGTAATTTGTACATCTGTCTTTGGTGTTGGCAGATAATGAATTATTGCTCCGTGTGGCCCGACTGATGATATTGTCGGAAAGCTGAGCCCAATGAAATGTTCCTGCTCCCTTTCAGACAATAGACATTGTAACTAATCTTTATTACATCTAAGGTTTATAATGTTCCATGAAAACTCTCTTACTGTCTAAATTTTTCAAGCCGTGTCGCCCCAGATATCTCCGTGATAGTATCCTTTTTGTTCTCGATCTGATCTTCCAGCCAAGCAAAATATTTTACGAGCGCTACCGAATCTCGTACATGCGCCGCTTTCATTCTGTGTATTTCAACGTCATTTTTTATTGCTTTCATTACGTTTATCGGTGTTATAGCCGTATGTTTCTTTGCTTCCCCACAATTCGCATGCAAAGCGTAACTGGAATGATTGCTAAGCCATATTCTTTCGTTGTCCGTACATGAACTTGCAACTTGCTTCAAAAAACTATGTATATCTTCGTACGAGTGATAGATTGCATTTACCTCTTCGTTAACCAGCTGTTGCTGAGCATCAGTGGTCAACCTGTTTGTATCGACGAACAGATGTACATCATCCATTGTAAGAATGACGTACGCAAAGAAAACAGGATTGTAGGATATATCAGATCCCCTTAAATTTAAAATATATGCTACTTCATCCAAAGCTGTAATCACAAGCGCCTTTGCCTTATTTTTGCTCATTGCTTCCCTGCACGATTTCACTTTTTTCCCTGCACTGCATCCAGAAAATTCCAATGGCTGAGGCAATATCGTGTTAGCCGTAGGAGCCGGTTGTTCGTTACCCCAAACTTTGTCGATAAGATTTCCTTCTAAGGGCATCAGACAGTGGCCAGCAGCGGTTAAACTGGTATACAGGTCTACCCATTCCGTGTAACTCATTAAATTAGCATCTGCGCCGACAGTAGACTGAGGAGGTAAGTTTGAAACCAACCATGCGGATCTTGTTGGAGTGTCCAATAAACCTTCTCGCATTAAAGTCCAGGCCCCTGGTGGGTCAAATTCTGCCAGGGCTTGCACATAGTATCTACCATCTGTCCATAACAGAGCTTTATTGGAAGTGATAACTGCAGTCCCAAAGGAACCACTGAAATTGCTTACGAATCGAACTCTTTTATCGTATTCTCTCAAATATTCTGACTGATGTGCATCGGCCGAGTTCACGATTAAAGCTTGAATACCTTTCCCTTTAATCCCGCCTACTTGAACACCTTCCATTAATTCTCGAAGTTTGGCTAACTTAACAGCACCAGTTTTTTGTGCCATATTGATACTTTTATTATATCAATACTTTGGTCAATTTATAATAGACTAAAATAAATTAAGTTTAATATAAGTTATTATACATATAAATTTCGTAAATTGTTCCGATTTATGTGATACAATAAAGGATAAAATGCAAACTCGATACACTCACAAATTTATGTACGCCCTATTATAGCGCGATGAATATTACCGTTTTGCCTCTTGTAGTTAAGATTATAACAACGCCTGCCCTATCACAAGAGGATAGTCTTATCAGTCATTTATGAAAAGAATACGTAACAATTAATTTCTCACTTTTTATCGAGAGCAATCAGACATAAATGTAATGTCGATGATGATTCAAATTTGAAACTATGACGTCTTAGATCTGACCTCTGTTTTTCAAAGAGGTTAGAAATAACACCCTCTCTTTACAATATTCAGTAAACTAGGAATAAAGATATTTTAAGGTCAATTATCCGGCCTTCATAATCACTTACTACATAATTACTTCATTATCACTATGAATACGGTTATTAACTAGTTGAAATAAACTGTTGCATCAATTACAGTTCGAAAATGTATAAGAAACGCATAATTTCTGGGTAGACGAAAATCGTTGCATTGGAAAGTCAAAATTATATTATTTAGAAAAGAAGTATAAGGGGACAATGTAAGTAAATACACGTGTGCCAGTAGTACTGACAAATATTTATTACGATTTACCGCATAATGTTAATGTGCCTTTCAGCATGTTAAGTTTAACAAGATATTGTACTTCAACAATAACAAAAAACAGTACAGTAAGATTTTTACCAGTTAAGAAAAATCTATACGTCTATGTTCCAAAGTCGATAGGTGCAAATACAGCACTTACACTAACAAAACGGAACAGTACTTTTATGAATAAGGTATTATAAGTTATCATTGCATATTTAACAACTCAGTTATTAACATACGCTTGAATAATTTTATATAATGCTTTACTTAGGATTTACTTAAGAAAGGCAGCATCATATCGTTAGGATTCGCTTCAAAGTCTGCACAAAAGTCTGATAAAATTGTGGGCAAGTGGTTGTTGGCTTGCAGTGGTATGGTTTTTGTAGCCGTTGTTCTAGGTATAGCTCTTTATATATTTTTTTATTACTGTGCTTACACTGTTATAAAAACTGTAGTAGATAAGACTTATGGAAAGTAATTCGAATAATAGACTAAAAGGACGCTACTAGAATTTTAATATTTATTAATATATTTAAGTATTTATAAAAAGCATAAGATACAAATAAAGAACGTTAAAGCAAACAGAAGAAATTCCTTGTCTTTTCCTATTTACTTAGGGGGTGTAACAAGACTTACAGAATCCGGTTTATCCATGGTTACTTGGAAATTACTCGGCGAAAAAATGCCTGCTAGTGAAAGCCAATGGCAGGCAGAGTTTGAACGTTACAAACAATTTCCTGAATATAAAATGTAAGGCATTGCAATATAAAAAAGTTCTGTTCCTTTATTCAATTATATTATTTATTTAAATCTGTTCGTAGCACAAATCATGATATGACATTGGAAGAATTCAAACGCATTTGGTGGATGGAATACTTGCACAGAATGTGGGGTCGTTTGATAGGTGCTGTATTCATAGCTCCAGCAACATATTTCTGGGCGAAAGGTATGCTAAAATCAGGAATGAAAACAAGGGTAGCTATTTTGGGCTCGTTAATTGGCCTACAAGGACTTATGGGTTGGTACATGGTCAAGTCGGGTTTGGAAGACCGTTTCATAGAACCATCAGACGTACCCCGTGTTTCGCAGTATCGCTTAGCAGCGCATTTAGGATTAGCACTTGTTATATACACGGGATTCTTGTATAATGCCTTAGACCACATAATCCCAGCGCATAAATTAAATCTTAGTAATACGAATGTTAATGTTAGCGCTCTAAAATTGAAGCTGAAAAGATTTAGAATGTTAGTTCACTCGACGAAAGGATTGGTCTTTTTTACCGCATTGTCCGGAGCTTTCGTAGCAGGGATGGACGCTGGTCTCATTTATAACACATTCCCAAAAATGGCAAACAGGTGGATACCGGACGATGTATTCGTGGTATCACCTGCATGGAAAAATTTTACTGAAAATCCAACTACCGTACAATTTGACCACAGAATACTGGTATGTTTTGTATTGAACATAGATAACGCAGGAACAAAAGTTACAATATTACAAATTATATTCTTTTTCCAGGGTATCACAACTTTATCATTAATAACATATATTGGAATTGCATCACGTAAATATAAGCTACCTGGTAATGCAAAGAAAGCTATCGCAGCAGTACTTTGCGCCGGTTACATGCAAGTATTACTAGGAATTTCGACATTAGTATATCATGTACCTTTACCTCTAGCTGCGTCCCATCAATCCGGCAGCCTTATTGTTCTAAGTACAATGATTTGGTTGTGCCACGAATTAAAATATTTGAAATATGTATTGAAATAAATGAATATCGCAAAACATTTTCACAACATTATACTTTATTTTTGACAATGCATTAAGTTATAATAACCAATATTTATAGAAATTAATTTACATATATTTACTTTAAAGAAATATACCTATTACAATCAAATTTTAAGTAATTCCGTATTATATTAAAAGCGTTCGTTTTTATTTCATCTTTAAACAAGAGCAAATAAATAGCTATCTTAGGATGATATTAAACAGATATTTGTAGCATTTTTTGGGATAATATTTCGTAAACCTGACTGAACTATACCACGACTGAAGAGTAAATCAAAAGAAGTGATTACTAACATCTCTTGTTTTTTTCCTTCTTATACTTAGTTAGTATACATGAAATATTTAATGATGTTAGTACTGGCACCTAATTTCAAAAAACCAGCTTTGGTAAATAGTATTACATATTCAATTAGTTTAAAAAATTGTGTAAACCCTGAATAATCAATAATTGCTATCTAATTATAATAATGTTTTTCGTTAACATTTCAAATGTTTTTTAATGCTTTCAAACTTCTGATTAGCAATACAGCGAGTTCAGCTTTATTTTATTGGCAGTTGTTCTACCTCGTCTCTGATCAGTCGTTCTTTAATTTCTTGTAGCTTTCGTTTTAATCGCCTTATATGCATTGGTCCAACATAGCAATATTAATATTAAGCAGTAGCGATATTTAATAGGCGTTCTGAATTGCACTTTCGTTATTGTAACGCTTCTTTTTTTTTTCTTATTTACAATCAACATATCTTCACTTTGTTATATGGCAATCGTGCCGCATCACAATTTTTTGTCAATATTACACGGAAATGAGTATTAAAGGAAAATGTATTTTATCACTCACACAAATACAAATTATATTGCCTAAAAACGCAACGTATATAATGAAATCTTCGTACGAATATACGTGAAATATTTATAATTTAAGTGATACTATACACAAAATAAACATCCAGTATAGTTTGAATATCAATAAAAAAAGAAAACTTAGAATGAATAAATTCATAGAACTCTTCCAATATATTGCAAACAACTCAAATTCTACATTGCAGAACTAATATCAGTCTGATAAAATTTGTTTATTCTATTCGGGGATCTTATGCCTTAGTTTCTGGTCACGAATGTTCCTCCATAAATGCGATGTTACGATTCTCATCCCCTGAACTTCAGAACTTAAAGCTCATTTAAAATAATACTCTCGGCAATGTTACTGCTTTACCAAAGAAATCGCATGTTGGATCAAAGAAAACGTATCCGTTCATGCAAATTGCTAATGGAGCATTGCAGATTATTGTATAAGATTTGTTTCTTTGCATAGAGAAGTGCTAGACCTTGAACACAATCATTTAACGTGTAAATAAAAGTATGCTACACGTGGAACTCTTAAAGTTATAGATTTAAGACAAGTGCTCCCTTTATTTTTATATATATGTATATATATATATATACACACATATATACATATACATATATATGTATATAAAAATGCGCAATAGTCAATGCAAAATTTCGTTCCTTTAATATGAACAGAGTTCTATACATTCTTGTGTTCATATTTTCATCGGTTTTTTCCAGTCATTTTTGTCACCGTTGTTTTCTGTGCAATTACCCGATTTATAAATAAGTTACTTATACAGATTAAATATTCATGCTTTGACACTCAATTGAGAATAGTGGAACCGACATATGTATCTGTATACATACATATATATATATGTATATACATATATATTACGTATTGTACATACACGCACACGCAATTCTATATATTATAATTTTATAATCAATGCTTATGAAAAACAAACTTTATCACTGCAGCATTAGGGCAGTCAATAAATTCACACGCATAATATATCATTTTCTATAATTACACCTTAGATAATTTTTTTCTCCCTGTGCAACATGTGGAGCAGAAGTAAGAATTAAGTGCTATTAAAACTGAACTAGCAGTATTGAATTTACTGTGTCGATTGTTTTATCATAAGCACAAGTAACACGGATGCGAGAGTGATCGTGCTGACAAAGTAGTATAAAAATTATACGTTCTGCGCCACATGTGATTCAATATTTAGTCTTATGTTTTCCTTTTCCTCTGTGCATTATTCAGCCATGTAAATCTTATATGTATAATATCTTATTTAGTACTTATAGGAAGGAATCGTAGATCTTAGGCCATTAATAGGCCAAACATGTACTTTTTATCAAATAATTCAAACTTCTGTCAATCAACTTTCACGATACATTTGCAAAAATTGAATACGAATTTAGACAAAAGCAAAGTGTCTATACAATCGTATATATTACCTGTCATTCCAAAAAGATCTTGGGAATCATTTGTATTAACATTGATCATAAAAAATATCTAATTATTGATCACAATCTTACAAAGCTTTGACGGTGGAATTTACAAGAAATAAAACGAAAAATGCATTGAAACAAGCAGTATGTATCTTGTTCCTTTTTCTTTCACTATTGTCCATTGTGTTTCTTTTATATTTAATATTTACGTATTTCTCCTATTATAATTGTTATTATAGCTGAAATCTTTTTTTTCCAGTGTATGTATTTAATCCTTATGTAATATAATTATGCAACATGGTTTAATAAGCAGCATAGAATCATTTTCTACATACACATACTTGGTTTCTCAAGTGTTACAGCACCAGCACCATTGTCGGTAGTAACAAATAAGTATAACAATATTCCTGCTACGAGGGTAACCCTTAATACCAATTCTTGTTTCATACTCTTTTTCTATCAGTATCGAACTTCTTAATCAATTTCAATCGGTATTCTTTAACAATTTCTTCACGTGTAATTAGCACTGTGTTTTTCTATTTTTTGGTTGAGTATAAGTTAACAAAAAATTAAATAATCACAACCAACTATTTAAATACAATATTATTTAATTCTGGATAACATGTATATATATATATATTACGCGAGTTACGTTGTAAGTGTATTTTATTGTAAAAAAAATCACTTTAAGAATTGCTGCTCTGCTCGTAACAATGACATGATATAAAATAAAAAAAAAATATTGTGTTCTTACTTTGAATGGATGTAAGAATGTGCTTATCAGACAAGATGGATCAATCAATGTGGCTCGTGTAATATTTGTTCAACTTATTTTCCCTGGACTGTCATCCAATTTTTCGGGATTCACAATTACTTGTATTACATAACCAGGTTGTATTTTTGCTTCCTCTATGTGCATCTTATCTCCTAATAACTTTCCTCCAAAGAACCACCTTTGGCGCGATGGTTCTAATCCCTCCTGACTCTATTTGTATAATTACCATAATAAAAATTGTATTACGAATCAATGCGATACAATAAAATAATATTAGTCGAAATAGTTTCATACACACCTGTAATTTCTTTTTAGCAGTAGCAATAGTATCTTTACTATAAACAGGCAATTTCACTTCTCCTAGCGTGGTTGATAATCTGAGCTTCAATGTCTGTTCAACCCCACTATCGATAGGTTCTACAAATAAGATGCATGGTATTGAAAAATAAGCTCGTCATTAAAATTGCATTATAATCCTATGAAGGAGTGGTTATCGTATTTATTATTACTACCTGAACAATCTGCAGGGGAGTCTCTTCCGCTATCTTCCTTTACAATGTTAATTGGATAAGATAAACAATAAATGGGGACCTGATATCTAGTACCCAATTCATCATAACATTCTGTTAAAAAGCCATTAGGCACAGAAACATTAGCTCCATCTAATATAGCCTGGGCCAACTGATAGTCCTGGGCCTCTGCTGCGGTCGCCCCTGCTCTTAACGCGTCCCATATCTCCTTACGCCCATCGAACGCAGGCGCAGTATCCCAAAATTCATCTCTTTTACTTCTGAGCTGACCTTCTGTCAACGGCACATCCGACTTCCACCTAATCACTTCGTGGCATAACGGATGATTTTTTCTAGAATTTCCTGTGTGAACAAGTCGCATGTTTTTCGAAGTTAAAAATAAATTAAGTTTCTATACTACTTTGAAAATTAAATTATTAAGTTAAGAAAAATTATGGGAAGAAAAGGGAAACAATTGGAGGAAGAACCAATGGTTGTAGGTACTTCAACTATCAAGATCGTTTGGAGTTGCGAAGTATAATAACAATGATCACTAAACTTAAGCAAAGTGGAGGATGGTTGGGAAATTGAAATATCTATTATAACAACACAGGCAACGTAAATATAATGAAATTTTCGCCAAAAAGTTCTTTCGTATTACGAAATGTTTACGATTCATAGTAACTTTAAACAATGAACCTTCCGTGTAACAAATAATATGCAATTATTAATGCATAACACGCAATAAACGTTGGGTACGAGGGTAAGGGAAAAAGCTGGAGTGTCTTCAAGGTTAGCTGCTGTTGATCGAAGATTGCTGCGCACTTGATTTTCCCATTTGATTTTTACCTGAATATACTCTCGCAGAATTTCCCGTAGTATCGTCGACGGAGGCGTTTCTTGCCCTCGTTATACCTATGCAGCCTCCCATCCTAGGTGACTGAAGTAACCAAACATTTCACTGAAATTTAACAACACCTCACATGCCATTTTCGTCCATCTTATCCACTAAATTGCGAATCGGTACCATTAGAGGCGCTATAATCGAATTCTTTGGTAACCTAACCTAAAGGCGTTAACACACGTATGTAAATGGCATTAAATAGAAAATAAAAGAAACTTTATAAACAATTTTTACGTAGTTTTAATATTGTATTCGCACGTGTCACGTCGCAGAACAATCGTAGTCGGACACTTTTTCGATCGAATTGTATCTAATGATCCACGGTGAAATATATTAATTACAAATAAACTCGATCGGTTTATATTTTGATTAAATACACCGAGGTTAAGTAACCAGTTAGAAGGCATGGTTTACGATGGCTTCACTAACGAGTACCATTTCTAAAGAAAAATTTCTTACTGCCTTTGAAAAGGATGAAACACTGAACGCAGCTTGCCAAGAGATAGCATTAGGTGTGTATTAATTATCATAATTGTTCGTCCTATACATGTTGATATTTGGCCTTGATGTTTTGAAATAAGAAGTGGAGGCAGCACAGTGATAACTTGTTTACAAACTGCTCAAATACTAAAGAGAAGTATTTTTCTTTTTCTCAAATGACTGACTAATGTTCAAACGATTAAATAATAATAACAATATAAACATACTTATTGATTTTGAATCTACGTTTTGTTTATATTGTTTTTAATTATTTAGAAATACAATCTGGCAGCACAAAACTATACGGAGTTGTTGAAGAACTTGGACCTTTTGTAACAGAGAAGGATGTTGTCGTACGGGAGAAGGGCATTCTGGCCCTTTCTATTATATTGTCTCATTTACCTAAAGATTTTTTGAACGAATCTGAATTAAGTTTTATAACATCGTTTTATTGCGATAGATTGAAAGATCAACATAGCATTATACCGGCAGTATTAAAAGGAATTTTGGCAATTGTAAGTTTCTATATTGTTTATTATAATTTTATTTGAACACAACAACAATTTAAGCAAATCGTTTTGTTATTTTTAGGTTCAAATGATTCAATTGCCTAAACAATCGCCCCAACTTTTATTTAGGGCTCTTTTTGACAATGTTCAATGCCAATCACATACGGTGACCGATCGGCATAATATATATTTAATATTTATAACATTGTTGCAAAATAGGATAGAGGATTTAAAAGCCATGGGGCCAGACTTTGTTTATGGTCTGATTAGCGCAATTGATGGAGAAGGGAATCCTAAGAACCTTATGCTATTGTTCAACATATTTCCAGATTTTATAAGGGAATTTCCATTAGGCCACTTGACCGAAGAAATGTTTGAAATCATTTCGTGTTACTTTCCAGTTGACCTCAGTTCTGTGAGTGTTTCAACCGTTCAAGATTTTAATTGTCTATTGGACGTAAATGTGAATTGTAGTTTGACTCCACATCTTTCAGTCTGCATCGGACGAAAAGGGAATAACGCGCAATGATTTGGCAGACAAGTTGACACCATGCCTTTGTGCCATACCAGAATTTGCCGAATTCTGTCTGCCAATAGTAATTGAAAAATTATCCTCTGCCCTTAAAGTTGCTAAGTTGGATTCTTTAATATTATTATGCAAAGGTGTGCAAACCTTTGGCGTCAAAGGTCTTAAACAACATTTAACCGAATTATGGACAGCCTTGAAAAAAGAGATTATGCCTGGCGGAGATTTAGAATTAAAAAATGCAAGTTTAGAGGCAGTCATATCAATAATTAAAGCTGTATCCAGTGATCCTAAGCTTTGTGAAAGCTTCATTGATACTATAATCGCAGATGCAAAGTCTTCTTTATATGATGTACAGTTGAATCTGTTTAGACCAGCTGTGACATTATTAAAATCTATAGCAATGGCTAATAAAGAATCATGTATCCAAGTGTTAAAAATAACAGTACCACTATGTCTTGGTCAGTACACTACCAAGACATCAATAATCGATAAAGTAATTTTAATTGAAACTTTAAATAATTTTATCGAAATTACATCTGATTACAACTTTAACGTAAAGGGTAAATACCTTTCATACTGTTGAACAGACGTTGTACAACATTTCAGATACCAAACGAAAATTTATTTTAGATGTTCCAGAATTAGCATGGACAGATATACCTCAATTGTATTTAAATGAACTGTCAGCCCAGAATACTGAATTACAATCGAAAATATTGTCTGGGTTAACGATACAACATGCTTCTTTAAACAAGGTTCATCGTGCTCTAGTTTACGATCAAATTTGTAAACTGAATGAAACAGGTGGTGATGAAGTGAAGAGCCTTTGCCATTCGTCTATTTTAAGTTTCGCTACGATATATCCCAGTGAAATATCAACTTTGATAAAAGAAAAGATTCAGATAGACGCTGGTAATATAATAAGCCGAATATTTCCTGTACTTTTTGCTCTGTTTTACTTTGTATAATTTATTATTTTAAATGTTCCAGGAGTAGGAGAAACAGCAATACAAATTCGTAGAATCGAAATTCTTACAGCAGTTGCTAATATACATGACTTAGCTATCGAAGTTCTTCCGCATATAGTAACGCAGATGAACGCAGTCAATTTTGATATTAGCTTTACAGCTTTAACATGTCTTCACAGGCTACTTGCTACAAAACATGTTAACTACGATGTTCAACATTATATGTACAATGAGTGCACCATTATTGAAAAATTAATTGCACTTAATATCAGCCCTATGGATCAAAGATTGAGTGTAATTTCAAATATTTGTCTGCTAATTGTACGAAGCCTTACGTCTGAAGAGCAACAAGATGTTGTGAATAAATACGCTTCCAACTTCAGCGATCAAATCGCCGAAACTGATGCCGTTTTGATAATGAATATTTTTATACCTTTACGAAAAAACGTTGATCTTACAATTAATCAAAATTTGTTGGAAAATCTCTATAATTTAGCACTTAACAATCAGTATTCAAACATAAGACTCATTACGTGTCAATTTATTGCTGTATTATTGAACAAAATTAATGATGATAACGAATACTTTCATCACATCTTGTCGTATTTTAATGAAAAATTAAGCAATAATTTAGATTCGAACATTGATATCCAAATAAAAAAGGCAACAACTTCTTTGCAAGTATGGATGACGAAAGCTATAATCACGAAAGGATCTTGTGATGTTGAAGCATTCCTGAATGCAGTAAGTAAAAATGTTTAATATTTGCTTTTTATAGATAGTAGCTTTTATGAAGTACTTAAGTGCAAATATTATATTTACAGCTGACAAATATTTTGAAGCACGAAGAAGTAGGTCACCACGCAGCACAAGAATATAAACTATTAACAAGTAGACACGAGAACATTTTAGTGGAAGAAAATTTTTGCAATGTTAAAATGTTTTATAAGCAGAGAGTATTTGAACATCTACTTAAAAGAAATCAAGAATTTGAAAATTCATTAAGGCAAAATTATTTAACTGCATTATCCCAGCTAGTAGAAGAAATTCCCGTCGAACTTTTATTTATGCTTTTAACTAAGGTATTCATTTGATGTTCATACACTCATTACATTTCAAGTCAATAACAAATAATCTTTTTTTAGTTGGTTCCGCTATTGATAGAGTCGTTATCTCTTAACAACGAGCAACTAATTTTCTCCACATTAATAACGTTAAAATCCTTATTGGAGACTAAACACGTTATATTTTCTGATCAGGCGCAGTGTTTTATTTTAAAGCTGTTAGAGTTATCTACTAATAAAACGATGGTAATATTCTCTAAAACTTACTTATCTTTATGCTGTATACTTTTTTGTGCATATTTTTATACTATCATTGAACATTTCAGAGGGTCAGAATAGAAGCTTTAGAATGTTTGGCAAATTACTGCTGTTATCCAGCGATTTTAATTAAAACCTTCACACAAGACGTATTAGAACAGTTGGAAGTTACAATTGACGATCGTAAACGTTTGGTCCGAAAAGCTGCAGTAAGGGCCAGAACGCGATGGTTCTTGGTTGATGCCTCAATAGCACCTAGCAAAAAATAATCTGTTTATATTAAGTTATATTAAACAGATCGGATAAAAATGTTACATAATTTACGAACAGATACATTTATTTTTATCTAGTGTTAATAGATATAAATTTAGTAATATTGTTTTTGTATTTTATAAAGTTACATATACAAGACAAATTTTTTATGCTCATCTATACATACTAAAAAGCAAATGATTTCTCTCACTGTACTACTTTTTCCTGTGGCAGTAAAGAAACTGATTCATCATATTGCGTTTGTCCTATATTGTACATAGTGTACATAATTGAATAAAGAATTGATTTCTATAATAGGATTGAAGCCTGAAGTTACTCTTTAATGCATTTAGTATACCAGAAGCATGGGTGATGGTAAGAGTTAACTAGCAGTAATTTCTGCTTACTTTCTTGTTCTATCTTTAATCGTATGAATTTGAAAGTTGTGTGACAAACATCTGTTGCAATAAAGTTTACTTATAGGTGTAGTAAAGAATGGTGCATACAAATATGAAGACGGTACAAAGTATATTGGGGACTGGAACGCAAAAGGTTTGAAACATGGTGCCGGTTCTTTACTTCTTCCCGATGGAACTCGTTATGACGGTGGCTTTCAAAATGGATTGTGCTCTGGTTTAGGAGTTATAGTGTTCCCGGATGGAGCAAAGTATATATTACAGTGTTTTAAATAGTTTACTATATTTAACTAACATTTCATGACTTTTCTACATCAGGTACGAAGGTGAGTTCATGCAAGGTTGGTTCCACGGTCATGGTGTATTTTGGAGGTCAGATGGAATGAAATTTGAAGGCGAATTTCGCGGCGGACGTGTATGGGGATTAGGTTTGTAAGATGATAAAAAGTATCAGAACATTTGCATTCAGTTAATAAATCACAGTTTCAATGATCTCTAGGATTGGTTACATATGCAGATGGTTCGCACGGTTTTCCTAGAAACGAAGGTTTCTTTCAAGATTGTAAACTTGTACGCCGTAGACATTGTCCAGACATAGTGCAGAAGGCACAGAAAATCTCTATGATGGCCCGTGCCCAATGCAGTTAAATATTAGAAAAACATAAACATGAGTAATATTAAAGCTTAATAAAAATATTTAACGGGTTATACTGTTGTTTATTTATTCATTCCTAAAATATTATGTCGATTGAGCATCTAACTTTCGTTTATCTATTAATGAGTCCAATGGTGAATGATTAAGTAAGCCATCATTACATATCACTTCTAAATTACATAAAAATAGCCAACGCACGTGATCAATTGAATTGGAAAAAACAAGTCATACATATGTATGTGACGTGTGTGTTCACGTATATATGTTTGCCGAGATTACTGAATATACCATATTTAAGTTAGAAGTTTGTGATACCAGTTTTTGGCTCGATTAAGGATCGTTAATAAATCTAATTTTTCATACTACTATTTGTTGCGGTAACATTAGTATTTCAATGTTTTGTATAATAAAGCCCTTGAATGTAGATTTTGGTAACATGGATCTATGACGTCACGGATCTGATGTCACACGTGGGTATAAGAAAAATTAACATAAACTAACGTTTTATGGTTTCACGCTCGCTATTCTGCGTTGTCCCGGGATATGAAAGGCAAATAAGGGCTAAAGAAAGGAGTATCGGAGCACTAGTTCTTCATAAAACGTTTTCGAAATAGTACGAACCGACTGTTATCGAGCGATGTTGCTAAACTTTCAGTTAGATAAGTAGCAGTCGCGTTGCAAGTTTTATGAATGTTTTAACAATTAAGGGAAAAACTCCAAAGAACGAATAAATTTTGTTAAATTCTACAAAAAATTTATGAACCAACAGTTCGGCCGTAGTATAGATTGGTTGACAATGGAAAATTACTATTCGACGAATAGAAAAATAAGTCAGGTGATCTCTGTTTATCGCAAAATTTGATAATTGTTGAGCTGAGTAATATCCTAACATTTCATCCATAAGTGAGAATTTTAATCCAAAAATTTGTAATTCAGAATGACGTCTACAGGTAAGGACAGATTTGCCTATGTATAATTTCTAACGTTCCCTCTTCCTTTTTTATTGCTTTTCATAATACCGTTCACGATACAGTTATTACAGTTTTCTGTCGCTTCATTCTTATCGTTGGCTGGCGTGAAGATGATACTCGTATTTTGTTCCCTCTTGTGTTTTACTTAACCAACAGTTTAATAGCTGTTATTCAATGCAAGTGTTTTCGTGCTGATTTTTTCTGCTTTCGTCTGAAATTAAATAGAGGACTGGCCGTTTTCGTGTTGAGAGTCTCAACTTGAGACAGTTCCGCGCGCACTATTGTATGCACTGTCTATTTCTACGATTCGTCGTCGACTAGCACGGATGGTGTTTTTCCGGAAGCAATACTGACGATTATCGTTTTTGACTTTTGATAATAAACGATTGTTCACGAAAACTAATATCACGCGTACGTGCTAGTTCGTTAGTAGAATTGTACCCACGGCTTTAAATAACGAATCGTATCCTGGACACAGCGGTCAAATTTGATAAGGACAATTTAATTTTTTTACCAACGGTAGGAGCATTAATGTTATGAATGATCTACGTTCCAAGTAAAATCTTTCTACACGAATTAACATTTTATTTCTCGACATTAGCCTTTCAGTCGCACTTAAATACTTATATATAAAGTCTGATTTATGCATGTTTTTTTATTCGCTGTATGCATAATTAAATAGTAACCTTTGCTACTTGCTATAGGCAGCGGGCAAATACAATCACGTTCATATATTCCTGTTTTTTTCTTTTACATTCTATATTAAAATGTTTCTAAGAGCGTAATGCACGTGTGTTTTAGTATTTGAAATTTATGTATTTTTTTTATTGGTACTAATGCAACATTTTTTCTATCTTATTGGCAGTCAAGGAATTTAATGGTACAATAGAGAAAATCGTAAATGACTTGAAAATTAGCAATGAGCCCTCAGAGTTATAAGAATCGCAGTACAGCAAAAGCGATGGCATCTAATGGTTACAGCGATAATGAGACTCTACCTAAGGGGTCCAAAAACCATTCATCACCTTGTGAGTCATTAAACTGTATGTGTGCTTAGAGTAGCCACTTTTATTTTCTTATATATTTTATACAAATATTATTTTTAACGGCAACCCAATAGATATTGCACGAAGATGCTTTAAAGTACACGAAATAGTTCTTCAAATAGCCAAAGAAGTTTTCATTGTTTTGTATTGTTACGTCCTTACATTTTTGTACCCAGAGTTTTGTAATTGTGTTTTATTTATTTATAATGTACCGCTTGTACCTTGTTACATTGCTTCGTTACCCGCATAAACATTACTTGTTTGATACGCAGCACTTTGATTTTAACTTTGACATTGTTGGATTTTACATGATTAATCATCTCTCGTTTAAATATTCCCAATGTTGGTACTTAATAAAATCTTGTTATCTTGTTGAACCATAATGTTTTTTATTTAATTATTTGTTTTTTTAGCAATGCCATGGTTTGGTATGGATATAGGAGGTACATTGTCTAAATTAGTTTATTTTGAACCTAAAGATATTACAAGAGACGAGGCGGACGCAGAGGTAGAGACCTTAAAGAATATTAGGAGATACTTAACTAAAAATTCTGCTTATGGAAAGACAGGTCACAGAGATACACATTTACAAGTATGTTTTATAATTATACTTGAAGATATTAGCAGCGACTTTATTATTAAATACATTATTATATTATTTGCAGATGGATAATGTGTGTATCAGGGGTAGACGTGGTACTTTACATTTTATTAGATTCCCGACTAGCGAGATGGGAAATTTTTTAGCATTAGCTAGGTCTAAGGGTATGGCAAATCTTGTAACAACAGTGTGCGCTACCGGTGGTGGAGCGTTCAAGTTTGAAAAAAATTTTAAACGAGTAAGAAATATCTATATACATACATATATTATATATATTTAAGATAAATCTGAAATATTTCACCATAACCAAAATCATGTGTGCAATTATTTTGCAGGAAGTAAATATGAATTTAGCCAAATTTGACGAATTAAATAGTTTAATACGTGGTATTCTTTATATAGAAACAACAAATCCACATGAATGTTATTATTGGTCTCATCCTACGGATGATGGTAAATGTCAGAAAGTCCCATATGACTTTTCTGAACCTTATCCCTTCCTGGTATGTTTAATTTTGAAGAATTGTATTATTTGCACATATATGTATACATATATTTATTGTATCGTGCCTTACAAGAGTTTTCTTGCAGCTTGTAAATATTGGTTCAGGAGTAAGCATACTAGCCGTTTATGGGCCAGAGAAGTTTAAAAGAATATCCGGAACTAGGTGCGTGTATTCTTTTTTAAATATAGTATTATATATGCAACATTGGAGTAAGACGCAATACTAATGAATTTATATCGTATTTAGCCTAGGTGGTGGTACCTTTCTAGGATTATGTTGTTTACTAACTGGTTGTAATACTTTTGAAGAGGCAATAGAACTAGCAACCGGGGGCGATAATACCAGAGTCGACAAATTGGTAAAGGATATTTATGGCGGAGCCTATGGGCCATTTGACCTTCCAGGAGATCTTGTTGCAAGCAGGTATTATTTTTAACAACTAAATAACAGAGTAATGCTATTACTACACTATTCTATATTATTATAATCTACTCGTAGTTTAACATATATTATTATAATTATGTACAGTTTTGGTCAAATGAATTCTAAAGATCGACGAAGTACAGTTACGAAGGAAGATCTAGCACGCGCAACGCTTGTTACCATTACAAATAATATCGGTTCTATAGCCCGCATGTGTGCCGTTAATGAAAAAATTGAGAGGGTAAAGAGATAAAATTGATTAATGTATTTATTCGATACAATTCTTAATAGTAATCCTGACTGATTTTTCTTCGTAGGTGGTATTTGTGGGAAATTTCCTTAGGGTAAATCCTATATCAATGAAACTACTGGCCTATGCTATGGATTATTGGTCGAAAGGAACGATGAAAGCTTTGTTCTTAGAGCACGAGGTACAATGTATATATGTTTTAATATGTTTAAAGAATTGGAAGCAAGGTATTTATGTACTTCTTTGATTTCTTAATTGCAGGGTTATTTTGGCGCAGTAGGATGTTTGCTCCAATTTAATGGCGAGACAAATTAAAATGGTAAAAGGATGTATAACGTATATAGCATTCCATTTGTTACTGTAACTCAAGGGAATCCTTTTTCGGGAGGGTAGTTCTGTCATTATTTAACATAATTATTTATTTCTGTTACATACTACTATTTAATTTCTCAGGAATAATTGTAAATGTCGTTTATGCAATTATCAGTGTTATACCGAATTGTAATAATGGCAAGAACACTAGAAGAGAATTCAATTACCTTTGAATGTAACCATATTTATTATAGTTTCGTTGAGTAAGCACAGTTTAAGAGGGTTTCTATTTTGAAATGAGTTACGTGATTATTGCGTAAAGACCTAATGTGGGCACAAATCTTGTACAAGTTTGTAGAAAATTCTACAATGGAACAAACTTAAACGCATACACCTCACCGAAATAGTCTTTATACAAGTAAAATGAGTCTACCTCATATTTACTTAACAACCATTTGTATAAATATACACGCGTGTACAATTTTTCAATCGTTCACTATTATTAAAAAAGAAAGCAAACTATCTATCGATTGACAAGTATGTAACACCTGTTGCTACTACTGATTTAATTATAAATCCTTTCTACTTCGAGTATGGCATAGCATGACATTTAATAATCGATTAGCAATATTTTATAATGTAGATGCTAAAATTGATTGAGAATATATTGGTCAGTGGTTACAGTTATGGGTTATTTACATACATTTTTTTAGCTATTTGACAAATACATCTATATGGGGTAATATACTAGGTATTTATCGTTATCGAATTTTAACGTGTTATGTATAAGATGCTTCGAGATATAGATGCGTAACAATATTAGAATTGTTTAAAATGTGACGAACAATAGATAAAAAATTATGGCGGTATTTTTATTGTAGTACTATAACAAAAAAAAAATGTTTTCCTAATTGTATTTTATGACCCGTTTCATGTTATGGCTACCATTCGTATGAATTTACAGAAAGTTGTTGGCGGGACAACCGAAACTAATGTTGGAACTATGTTAAATTAGTTGCATGCATTGGATTTTGTATATATTATTTATAACTAAATACAACTACCGTTGCTGAGAAATAGAAATCATATTTTGCTTCCTATGGCACTATACCTTATATATCACACATAATTCCCTTTACTGTACGTCGAGTTTCGTTTCCCTAGCAACCATTCTATCAAAACACCAACTTCATTTTAGTAATGAACTTTGTATCTACTACTACAACAGTAAAATATAAACATCAATAATTTTAAGTAATAATTGTTTCTACGGTCGTTTGTAACTTATTTCCGCAAATGCTCGTCTTTAATTAACTATATATCTATCAAGTGACATCGTTTTTTGTGAGATCCTATTTTTCTGATACCCGGTTTTTGTAGAAATGGTAAGTTTCTTAAACGTCAGATGAATGAAATTTATTGATAAACTCCTGATTACACCTGTATGAGTTGAGTATTTTTTCCCCTTAATCCATACAGGGGCCCAAAAAAGCAAAGGGACCCGACACTGTCGACGGAGTGGATACAACAAAGATGACCAGAGAACAATTGGAAATTTATGCTCACAAAATACTGGAAGAAATGGAACGTGAAAGGGAGGAAAGAAATTTCTTCCAACTTGAACGAGATAAGATTCGAACGTTTTGGGAAATTACAAGGCATCAATTGGACGAAGCACAAGCAACTGTTAGGTATCTCTGTAATTATGTATATATTCAAATATAAATTTAATACCTTGCAACGGATTTAATTAATATCTGTTTACTCACGAAGAAATAAGGAACGCGAAAAAGAGGAGCTAGTGGAGAAGCATGACGCGGAGCTTAAATTATATAAGCAAAAAGTAAAACATTTAATGTATGAGCATCAGACTAACTTGTCTGAAACAAAAGCTGAGCATATGGTTGCCCTTAAAATGGTACAAGACGATCATACCCTTCAAGAAAACGAATTAATTAAAGACAAGAGGGACTTAAAAGCATTACAGAAAGAACAGGACTTGGCTCATATAAATGAAATAAAGGCATTCAAATTGGTATGCAAACAAAAGAACAATACGATCGAACATCTACCTGTCGTTTAGGCGGAATTTGTATAAATTGAAATTTACTATTTAGCAACACGCAGAAGAAAGAGATAAACTGATCAAACAATTCGAAACTGAGGCTACAGAATTGGAGCAAAAATATGAACAAAAGTTAACGACTCAATACGAATCTCTTACCCTAAAACATCGTATGGAGATAACGGAAGTGGAGGAACGAAAAAATACACAAATCGCGAATTTGATAAAAAATCATGAAACTGCATTTGCAGAAATGAAAACTTATTACAATGATATTACGCTTAACAATTTGTCTCTCATAAAGAGTTTGAAGGTATAACTAATTTCTAGATAAATTTGTTCATTTAACAATGGTACTGATTTTATAGGAACAAATGGATGTAATGAGAAGTAATGAGGAGCGTATGAAGAAACAAGTACGAGAACTAACCGCTGATAATAAAAAATATTCCACTGAAACAAAATCGAACGAAGAATCATTAGCAAATTTTACTCGTCAGCTTGCTAATTACGAAAAAGACAAGCATAGCTTAATCGTTAGTATTCACCGTTTCCATTCCGATATGTTGATTAATATTTATCCAATATTTCAATAATTGCAGAATACTAAAAAAAAATTAGCAACAACCGCAAAAGACTTTGAAAATTTAAAGTGGGAAACGGAACTACTACAGTTACGTTTTGAAAAGGTACGCAAGGAATTTCCGTTACTCTACGAATAATCGTAGCTACTTCATCGTGTTCGAAATTCAATATATTACTGTCCAGTGTCAGTCAGAAAGGGACGAGTTACATTCAAGATTCGTCTCAGCAATACTTGAACTTCAACAAAAAACAGGATTGAAGAATGTTCTCTTAGAAAAGAAACTTGAAAAATTATCGGATTTATTGGAACAACGGGAGGCGCAAATTAGCGAAGTGCTTACCGCTGCTCAGTTAGATCCAATTGCTGTTATTAATGCTAATAAAAAGCTAGAGGTTTGTATATTTGTTTCTTTCTCAATTCTTTAACTCCTTTTCAATTCTAAGTTTCTTTTCTTCTTTGCAGAGTATGCTGAGCAAAAAGAACAGCGCGATACAAGATTTGCAATACGAGCTGGCAAAAGTTTGCAAGGCACATGACGATCTACTTCGAACGTATGAAGCAAAATTACAAGAATACGGTATACCAAAAGCTGAACTTGGCTTTGAACCATTAAAAGCGAAAGGAATAACTAGAAAGCTAGGCATGGGACCTGCTGGTCTGGTTACTCTGAATCAATAGATTGAAACCACGTTTTTTTTTATTAATTATGGATATATACTTGCACATCCGTTAGTAACGGATGTAAAAATAATAAAATAGATCACTGTCGAAAAAATTCGAATAATTTCCGATGCAGCCACTTCTATTTTGTGGAACGAATCAGTTTCAGCGCATCCGTTTTATTTTTTTCTTACAAATTACATAAAATTATCACAGAATATACAGATTAGATTATATTTGTGCCTGATAGTTGTGTACACATACATGTACAATACAATTCTATCTATCCCATCAGTTATTTAACATCGTCACTATTTATTTCAATTGTATATTATAATGCCACCACTGAATGAAGTTTTTTTCTACAGTTCTCTAACTACCAGGCACATATGCTTTATAAATATATTATATATTCTCTATATAGATAGATATTAAGATATAGACATAGACACATTTACTAATCTAATTTATAAAATATTATATATCGAATATATCAGGTCACGTGGTTAATAAAGTTCAATTATTTATATATTTATATGTATACGGGGCTTATGTAAAATACCATTTCCTCGTATCTATTGATTCATTCCGTTTCGAAAACATTTAAGTGTTAGATGAAGAAATAACTGATTATTTTTTTTTTACACATTTGAAAACATTTTATAATATTCTCTATCAATATAATCTTATCATGTATATTTATATATTTGCACACGTGTACGAGCGTGTGTGTATATATTCTCTGTACACATATAATTATACATGCGTATTGTAGACATATATATATTTTTTATACGTGTATGTATATTAAGAATTTGGCACAATAAGAAATAGAATCACAGTTGAAATCATTGTACATCATAACAGTTTGTGAATACCTGTTTATCTATATCTGCAAGTTCGATTGTAACTACGATTGTGTTTTTTTTTTACACGAAACACATTTTGTATGCGTAATGCAATTTAGCTACGTTTCATTTTCGATTGTTACGTTATATCGCGAAATAATTAGCCTGGAGATTAGCATTTCAGAAATAGTGGTATATGAACATCAAAAGTTCTTTTTGAATTTTACTCCGACCACTGTAAAGTTTTCCTGCAGATTTTTAGATTAGGCTCAGTTAATTGGTTCATTGTGTGAAAAGAATATTGAATCTATTTAATTTTCTCAGGAGCCGCACGAATACGAATCATAGTAGTAAAAAAAAATAAGCATCTGCTTCAAATTTTAGACATAAATGGTCCATTGTTCCATTCCATCCCTCTTCTATATTAGATTCCTATATATTTTTTAAGTTCACTAGCATTAAAGGTGCACAGATCTCTAACATTTTCATCTAATAGTGCCATAATTAAGTGAAAAACTATCTAACAAGGGGAGGCCGAGGATGACGGGAAACGGATTTTGCTGAAACTTGCAGTATTTGAAGATGTCGTATCCAAAGTTAATTTGGCAAAGCAGTAGCGCGCAACTCTCAAGATTTTTCGAGAAAATTGCATTTAAAAATCGCTGTACTCGTGTATAAGGAGTTCGTGTTAACTATTCAACAAGAAGGTGAGTAGCCGAGAGCGCAGCGAGAATTACTGTAACCAGGAGGTTGCTGGTTCGATTCCTCGCTACCGATACTTTTTTTTTATTCCTAAAATGTATGAAATCTGCGCCAATGAACAGTTACTTTTATTCTTTTAAATAGAAAATGCATGTTTTCCAAGTATGTTTTCCGTTAAACATCCTCAAAACTGGGTGCTCTTGTCCGAACGCTGCGTTTATAGTGTGTGCTAGATGCCGCAATAATTATTGCTTCGTATGCTTTTACTATGCATATCATCCTGGCTCGTGTCATACGAGCACGTAAATAATAAAGCAAACCTAACATTCTGCATTATTTTTGTTCCATTTCTTTCCCAATTCACACAAACAAAAAACATGCATTTTCTATTTAAAAGAATAAAAGTAAGTGTTCATTGGCGCAGATTTCATACATTTTAGGGGGGAAAAAAAAGTATCGGTAGCGAGGAATCGAACCAGCAACCTCCTGGTAACAGTAATTCTCGCTGCGCTCTCGGCTACTCACTTTCTTGTTGAATAGTTAACACGAACTCCTTATACACGAGTACAGCGATTTTCAAATGCAATTTTCTCGAAAAATCTTGAGAATTGCGCGCTACTGCTTTGCCAAATTAACTTTGGATACGACATCTTCAAATACTGCAAGTTTCAGCAAAATCCGTTTCCCGTCATCCTCGGCCCCTTGTAAGCAATTTATCAGCGATATACTTGTACCATTTCGATAAAATTTTTTGTAAGATATAACGCGACACTTTCATTTGGATTTTTAGAAATTGTCGGAAAGATACAAGTTTTTAATAAATCTTCCAAAGATAAACTCCAACATTTCTAATAAATAACTGTGTTCTCGTTTTCTCTCTCTTTATATATGTACATATATCGGAATAATAAATAAATATTTAGAATATTTTGTTTATGAAGATTTTCGTTCTCTCGAAAAAGATCCCAAGCCATAAATAAACGTATGTCTTTAACAAGAAACAAGAAAGAAAATATAGAAAGTTTTTGAGCATTTTTAGTTTTGAAAGAAGCATAGAGAATGGAATACGTCCACGCGCTATAAATTCGAACCAAATGATCCTCTGTTTCCGTATACAAAGTGTTTTCAATAAAGTATTTGTACACGAATTATTTTAAATTTGAGATCCATAGAATGTCTTTTTGATTTTCGTTCAACTCATTATTCTCCAGTTCGGCAGAGCCTCAGCAATTAATGTAGAAAAGTATGCAGTTACATTGTACACCACAGTTTCACCTGCTGCCAAGATAGCGCCAAACGAACCATATGTTCCATAATCTATAATACTGTGATTACATGCTGATAAAACTGCGAGGTCTTTGCCAGGACCTCTTCCATCCATGTCAGATACGAATTTGATTCTATGTCGTTTATTATGCAAATTGTACTTGCACCAAACTATATTATCGCTAGTTACTACAAAGACTACATTACTGTACTTGCCGGTAAAGTAATCCATTGCCGCGAAATAATAGCTGACTGGCGCAGGTCTGAACTTTAATTTCTGCCACAGATAATCCACATAATCTGTTCTTCGTACATGTATGCTTACAAACGTTGGTTCAGACACACGAAACTCTTCGGCTACCCCTTTCAATACCTTTTCTGCGTAAGCTTGTAAATTTGGCTTAAATGTAAATTCTCTTCGTACATCATCTAACCACATCAGTATAAGGGACCAGTAAGCTGCGTGTCTGTTAACACAAGTAGTTAAGGACGAATAACAAGTATTCATGTGCAAGTAGAACAAGAAAGCAGTTTACCTCGGTATAATGATATTTTGTTCCGTGCTGTTCCATTGTCCAGGAGAATTAACAATTTGACTCACATCCAAGTTACACCGTCCAATGTAACTGAGCGGCGGAATACTGAGGTTCTCAAAGTATTCTTCAAGCGTTTTCAATATGCAACGCGGCATAAACGGCTCCAAGCCAGTTCTTCTCGCAGTGGCCCATACCGAAGCGTACTCCCAGATCTGATTGCCAAGCCTGCCGCCTTGAACCGCAGTCACTATTCCATCCTTTGGACACGGATTTCTCCATTCTGGCGGTATTCTGATATTCTTCAAGGTGGTACGACAAAGCGCTTGCTCGTAAGTCGAGATCTTGATATGACGGGCTGGTGGATTGGACGTGTACATAGGAAACAGGAAGACATGGATGCCGAAGACCACTATCAGAGCAAGAACTATTGCACTTGCAAGCACATGCTGCTGAGCGTGACTCATTATCCTTATTTAATCCTGTACGATGTACCCACTACGTACTGATCAATTCTATCTTCTAACTGCTTTCTGCTTATATTCTTTTGCTACTCTTCAACATCAGCTAGTCCGGCATTTTGTATCTACAGATGTGCCATGTCCTTTGCTTTTCGTCGTACATCTTTGCAACGATAATATCATTTTTATTGAACGGAACCGCATGCTTCTTAATCATAGATGATAAGAGGATGTAGGGTGTGCAATTCATCATGATAATAGAACTGATCGGAAAAAAAAAAATATTTGTGCAGACGGTAGTACCAATCTTTCAATTTGCAGTTAAAAGAAAAGTGCATCAAAGAATATTAATATTTTATGCACGAAAGATGATGATATAGGAATAGAGGGCAGCAAGTAGTATATGTTGATTTTGATCAGACACGCGAAAAGGACATGGCCTAGGAGACATTATTTGAAAGCTGCTATTTTTGCGAGGTTTTATCATACAAAGCACGTCGGTACGTTTAAACCAAAACTGTTTCTTAATGTTTCGCTCTTTTGGATTTAAATGGAACTACGTTAGATGTTATATACGAAACTATGAGGTATAGTAACAGGTGGTGAGCTTTAGATATTACATGAACTCCGATATGTACAAGAGCAATATAATATGTGCCTATACTATTCATATAGCTACGTACAGCATGTATAAAAATATACGAAAACGTAAAACAGTACAGAACAAAATACTTACACTGAAGTGTTAAAAAAATTGTTAAAGACATGAGATAGAAGTAGTATTAGAAGAAATATTGCTTCGTAAGATAGACGATTTAATTATTGCATACGTTTCGACACTTCTATCGAGATTCACTTTAAATAGAAATACATTATAATACTCACCTGTCCCTAAGAACGATAGACTTTTCATTCGAAAGCCACTGTTGTCCACGAAGCCTATATACACCACTCTATTGTTTCTACCACTCATGTTTTCCCGGTGCAATCGATGCGTATCTCGTGCATTGACGCTTGTTGCGTATCTACACGAGATGCTTTTATTTCTATCGAACCACGTTACTCTCCAAACACAATTAACCACATAATACATATACTTTCATTTACCCTACTTTTCTGACTTTTATAATCGATGAAACTGTTTGGACAGGCTACGGAAGAGTTAACGTTTCGTTCACGCAGAACTTGCATCCTTGGAACGGGGGATGTTGTTCCGTGGAATGACGTCACGGAGAATCGTCACCCGAGGACAGTCCGATTTAATTTCACCATAGACGAGATACAGGAGATAGATGATGCATCTATCGAGATTTTCGTTCACGTGTTCTGCAGTACCGACTCTGTAAGAAAAATCAGCGGCACATGTTTCATAGAGCGCAGAGGAGGGGGCGCTTGTGAATGATAAAGTGTAGCCACCGACGAGATATAGGAATAGACAAGACATGCAATGTATTTTTTCGGCCACGATTTCTGGGTCCCGGGGACCCATTACCATTTCCGTGTCACTCGCAACGTTACCCACAGATTAGAGAAAACGATACGAAAATTAAATAATTTTAAAGAATTCTTTTGTTCTTTGCCGTAATGAAAGGCAACAGAGGATATGAAACATTTAATGTTAATTAAAAATCTTAAAGAAACACTACAATAATCATGGGTATCTTACAATACGATGGGCATACAATACAATACAGTTTAGCACTCTGTGAAAACGTTGACCTGAAATAAACCTCCGCGGTCAACCGCGGTGATATGGGAGGAACTCAAGAAGGCAATTAAGTGTAATGTTAGGAATAGGAGATATTTAAAAAATCGCAGCCAATTAGCTCGACATTTTTACCATATAATTAACAATTAAATCACAAAAGTATAAGTGTTAAAATTGGTAACTGTACGGTAAATAAAATCGATTGCCCAGGTCTCACCACGTGGAGGTTGCTGCGAATGGAGACCCGCACGGCCGCAGCCGCGCACCTATCACCATTAATTTACAAAAATTATTATTTACAAATTAAACGCTACTTCATTCTGATGTATATTTGCAGCCCGGTTGATATGCAAACTGGATATAAAAATGCTGTTAAACCTAAATCAACTAAAAAATCAACATTATAATATAAATTAGCTTATACATTGTTTGAGTAAGTAAAATGTATTAAAATAAATAATTGTAACGCAAGCTGAAAATAAAAATTCTGTTAAACCTTTTGAAGTAAAAAATAGAGAATATAATACACATTAGCTTATAGTTAGTTCAAGTAAATAGCATGTATTAAAATTATTCATTATTGCGAAAGCTGAAAATAGAAATTCTGTGAGACCTGACTTAAACTAAAGAATAAGCAATATAATATAAATTAGCATGCACGTAATTCAAATACATTCTACCTTTAATTAAGGTAAATTAAATCTCAACTTAAAACATCCTACCTGACTAAAAAGCTAATTCAATTTGGAAATATCCTATCTAATTGAAAATCTGAAAGGACAGGGGGGGGGGGCAAGGGATATTTCATGATGAATCTTCTTTCGCTAAAATTGTGATCGCGTAACCTGAAACAGATCAAAGTTCATAAGAATTTAGTGATATTTCTTAGGTATCATATGATTTCCTTCGATTTATTTCATCCATACACCATCACTTTTGAGCCTCTGATTACTTACATATTGCAATGTATGTTATTTAATGTACTTGAGGCAATATTCTATTCCTTTGACATCTCCTTTAACTTAACAATTCTGTAACAGACCTTTTTATGAGAATAGTAATTGTGAAAAAATAGTACAGTAGTACAAAGGGAGCATGTACTTCCAAAATGCAAATATGTTGAATAATAATTATGAATTACAAATGCAAACATACACTTGGATATGAAGATGAAACAACTCGCTTTTAGTGTTAATAAAAAGGGGAGAAGCAAAAGAGAATAGTAAATAGCCAGAGGGGCATTCTACTATTTATTATCGTCCACTTGTTATAAGCCCGATTGAAAACCGTAAGTGGATCATCTCTTTTTCTCGCAACACTACTTTACTGCATTACTTGCAAACTCAATCGCGTATGGTGCTTCATTATCTTTAATATAGTATTTCGTATTTATTAAAAAAAATAGTAATTCACTGCACCCATCATTTTTATATCGCAACACTAATAACGGAGAAGTCATGCTAGTCGCATCCAGGACTACCATCGAAGCAGTCACCTTCTGCAGCTTTAATAGCTGCAGAAGGTGACTCAGGAACCTATTTGGGCATTTTATTGTGGTCGCAACGCTACTTCACAATCACGATCGTTTATCATCGCGACACTATAGAAAAATCTAAGAGAAATATTCGCGATGGAAAAATATTGCAGCACTGTAAATGCTAATTAAAACCTGTGGAGAAAAGGAACGCGAAAATTACTATCGCAACGCTAAAAGCAAGAACATATGGCGAGTATAATTAAATATAAAAGCAACTCTAATTCAATCCGCAATCTGTATTAATTCGCAACTCTAATGCAAACCGTATTCAATCGTACGCGACGCTAATAAAAATCGCGATTTGCCCAATACGATGACGCGTGCTGGAAACAATAAACTACAACTACAGCATACAAAAGCGAGCATAGTGACAAAATAGTAAGAAGGAATGGCTCTCCATCCTTTGGATGCAGAGCCATTGGTAGTTGCCCTCTTGAGTGACAATTTGTCGGGCCTCTTCGGCATTTAGCTTCTTCTTTTCTTCGAGCGCAATGCCCGCTGAAACTTAGTCTAGGCTCGAGACTCTATTCGCAAACAAACAAAAATAAATAAAAGTCTAACTCGCGGAGCTAAATGGAACACACGTGGACGAAACACGACCAAATATAATCGTAAAAATTGCGATTATGGAAAATCGTAAAGATTACGATTAAAACTGTAATCGGTCTTCGCCTACACGTGCAGCCTCGAGCATAATATAGCACGTTCGTTTCGGAGCCAAATCACGATCGCGACCGCGAAAAATTCGAAAAATCGATAGGCAAAACCAGAGGCGAACGCATTTTCGTTCGCGCCACAACTTCACCGTCGACTTTTCAAATCAAATTTCCTGAAACAGGTTGAACACGCGAAATATTGCCTACCCGATCGGAGACTGTGTCAACCTGCCCGGCCCTACCTACTTATATCTATCAGGCACACCAGAAGGTATACTACCTATCCTACCTATTCCTATATTTAAAAAATGGCAAAGCATTCACACAAACACACCTCATTCAACGTTTCTCAATCAAACACTCGGGCGCAAGAACCTACACTAGAGAGACGTCCCGGGACGCCTCCGACACCCGAGTTTGGCATACAATCATTCACACTCTAAGGGTACGTACCAATTCCTGAAATCGGCTGACAAAGGCTACCGACCATTGCGTAAATATGCGTAAACGTATATGCTTGTGCATTTCTTTCGTATAAAATATTGATTGCTAAAATATATTGTACATTTTCTTTCACCTAAGTAGGCTTGGTTCCTATAGTACCCTATTCTTTGTCATATTTTCATAATTCGTTATGGTATTCAATGTATATTTGCGATTGTTTATAATTCGTTATCAAATTCCCGAGCCGACGCATTTCCACGGCCTAACCAGACACAACACAGTGTGGAAAATACGTCGTGCACGGTACACTAGCAAATGTCAGCCGCCAAACATTGTTACAAATTTAAAAACCATATGATCATCGTGCCCATTGTCTTTCACTCACCCAAGTAGCACCTGGGCACGTGTGTGAGTTCCTGACAATGAACACGGAAGGGGTTAAACCTGAAAATCCTGATCTAAAAAGATGATTAGCATACGTAAAATTGCAATAGTATATTTTATTTTCAATCTCTTTAAAAATGACTCGACTTTGCAATTTAAGAAATATCAATAGAAACTCAAAAATTACTGATAAATAATTTATTTATTAAGGAAAATGACTGTTATTGAAACTGAATTTACTAGAATTAGGAATGCAATTAAGAAATGAATGCAATTGAATATTTACTTGAAAAATTGGCAAGATATTAAATAAGCCTCAGGTGATTCCTTAATCGAAGTAAATTGTTCAAGATAGCTACTCCGATTTGAAAATCTACCCGTATACAAAGTGCCTTCTTGTACATAATGTGTAATAAATTTCATACGAAAAGGACTCGACTATAGCATATGAAAATTAATATCAAATGCCATCATTGGCTATGCATATTCAATGCTGATTTTAATATACGTATCGTTATATTTATTTATTTCAATGCATGATTACTATAATCATAAAACACTTGCAGTAACGAAGTCAGAGGGTATCCGACTTCTGCACTGCTCAACAGTGAATACAAATTTCAATTGATTATAAGTGCAATTATGAATTTAGTATACAAGGTCCTCAATATACATACATTTGTTCAATGTATTTATTAATGTCATGATATATTTTTATTAAAATAGAGGAACCTACGTGAACTGTGCTTATTGGACCAAATATTTATTTGAGTAAGAAATATTTCTATTGTTCTTGATTTTTTTATATTAAAAGACGCGGTGTACAAGAAGGCAGATCTAACCTCATATAAGAAATAATACACAAGAAAATAATGGCGGTCACTATGCTCGCAAAACTACTAAAAAATACAACCAGTCACCCGTGCCGTTTTGGACCAATCGTCCTACGGCATGATTGGGGACCGGAGGAACCAAAACGCATGCGACTCACTACTTCGTCGATGGCAGGTACCAAGGAAGTACTCGTGGAGGACATCAGGAACATCACCGAGGCAGCCCAATTGAACTCAACCGCCAGGAAGTATGCAAACTGTAACTAAACAAGAAAGCAAAGAACATTAAAATCTACTGCTAACTCTACATAATTTAATTCTTCATAGAAAACTGAGAATTATTTAAAAGATACTTACATTTCTCACTTTGTCAGTGTCGCCTAAAACATCCCCTTCAGTGATGCACTGACTCTACTCCGATAGCGAATATAAGAAAAAAATCTAAATAAGAAACTATTCCGCTAAATAAGAAACTATTAGACCGCAAATTATATCGGCGAACAAATTAAGATTCTACTTTTCCGATTGAAATAATTGCAAAGGAGCACCGGTGCTCTGATAATAGTATTAATAACTAGTACGCGAAAAAAACTGTCTCTGCAATCGCGTGTAGCTAAAGCGTAATCGAAAATTTAAGCAGAGCCACTTGCTCTGAAAATCCTTGAAAACTTCGAAGCAAACATTGACTCAACCGACCGCATTGCGCGCGGTCAGAAAATTTTTCTGAAAGAAAACATGTTCATCCTGTCGAGTGTTTGAAAATCTAATTGTTTTACAAGTATTTTAATTGTTGTTGTTTCATCTTAATATCATAACGTCTCCGATCATATAAAACCAATATGGAAAAATGATTAAAATGCTCACGTACAAACACCTTAGTTGCAATGAATTATTTCGCATCATTGTGGCTATTGGCTTACTCTATTTCGTCTACTCTCTCCATACTGCTGGAACAAAGAGGAACAAAGAAATAAAACAAGTGCACAAAGGTAATGATAATTGCGATATACTAAAGCAATAATTCATCTCGAATTCTATAACAAATATGAATATTCGATTTGCAAACGTGTAAGCACGCGATGTTAACAAAAGATTTAGTATTGAAGCAAAAGTCCTCGAACATGCTTTGTTCGAAATTCTTTGTACAAAGAAATAGCCGCAAATAATGACTTGCATTATGTTACTACTTATCTACAACGCGACTGTATATCATACAAGCTTTATACGCGGTACGAATTATAATTTAATAGAGACATATTGCTAAAATTCTACTTATTTCCACAAGAAATTTGAGGAACGCTTACCTGTCAGCGAGAACTTGATTTAACAATATGGCGCCGCGTCACTCTGCTCCTGCGCATTCCCGTTTGAAAGTGTCGCGTTCGCGCCATTTCTGATTCGAACCAAGCGAAAGAGACGCCATGGAACAGAATCGAACTGAAATTTCAAATAAATGTATTAAGAATAACCAAAATTATAATAATTTTGCTAGAAACTGCAGAATATATTGCAAGATAATGAAATTTGGGGCCTGAATATGTATATCTATACGTAGGAGTAGTGTTAGATACAAAAAATGCACGTTGGGCGAGTCCACTTGCTACGCAATTTTTTCTCACATTCTACTAAAATATGACTTAACAGTAACAAAAAACACTACAGAACTCTCAGGAGACGGGAAATGAAAACAATTGATATAATATTATGCCTTTAGGAATATGTTAGACTATGTGACATACCTTAATTCGCGACACTCTGAACACGTCTAATCACTACGCGATCCGTTGGGCGAAAGAGGCAGAATTTTGAAATAGATTGCACTGATTGGCTGGTAGCTGATTGGGCGATGGGGGTGATGTTCTTTCCTTACGGCGCGTGTTTTTGAATATCATATCGAACTGAATATTTTTTATTGCAAGTGTTACAGTATGGATATTAGTCGAATAGTAGGATGCAAATATATTTATTAGTAATAACAAACGCATCTGTGTAATCAAATGTTTGTAATGTTTGTTGCACTATAGAATAAGCAAACTATTTCCGTCAAACTAATATTTGTTTTTCTTTAACTTTATTTAAATTACAATTCCTACCGTTGTGAGCGTTCAGATAGTTTTCTACATCTTTTCACACAGACGAGATATAAGAGATCATTTCACTGACAAGATATAGGAATTCATATATCTCGTCTGTGACAGTAGCTCAATTTTCCTACCGAAACGTTGACCGAGAAATAGCTATACTGATTTCCCCCAAAGCATTCACATATATTCACACAATCGTATGAGCCCTGCCCCACTACTTCAGTAAATAATAGTTCTTCAAGTGATCACTGTTCATGAGCAGGGGACGCTCAAATCAGTGTCGGATTTCTGAGTCGGTATGGCCGTCACGTTGGGCCACGGAAGTCCATAAGATGTCCTGTCTATTCCTATATCTCGTCTGTGACAATATGATCAATATGATAATTTTTTGAAAGATACTTACATTTTCCTATATCTCGTCAGTGGTTAAGCATCGAATTAACCACGCCAGAACGTGAGCGTCACTGCGATTCATTAATAAAGTATACCTGAGTCGGTAAATTCGTCAAACGTTTATTTTCCTTTCGTTTCACCGCCACGCAATTTTGTGTGTAGGTAACCAAGAGGTACGAGCAGTTTCAAGCACTTTTTTTTTAGATGGCGGTACTATGACACCAGTTTTCGAACTGAAGGTAATAATATTTTTCGAGATATTTTTAAGAAGAAAAGTAGTTTTCTGTGGAGAGTATAAAACATGGAAGATGATACCGAAATGCAAGTGGCAGCAGGGGACGACGAACAGGAATTAACGGCCCAGAGTGCTTTATTAGCGATAGAGGAAGCTTGGTTGAATGAAAAATTCGCTCCAGAGATTTTACCACACCAGTCTGACTTAGTTGACTGTATGCTGCAGCAAATAACGCATATGGAAGAAAATATGAAGAGATTAGCGAAAGGGGATTTAAGATTAATGATTCATCGAATGGAGTTAGATAGGATCAAGTTTGTCATATCTAGTTATCTTAGAGCTCGATTAGAGAAAATTGAAAAGTACACACTACATATACTTTCGCAAGAAGCAAATAGATCTGCCGCAGAATGTTACCTGACATCTGCAGAGCTTCAATTTGCAAAAGAATACCTTGCGAGCATCGAAACACTTTATAGAACGATTGCTTTGCAGCATATGCCTGGCAATTTTCAAGCGTTTGAAGTTAACAAGCTGACTGTAAAACCCAATACACAGGCGCATGTATTTTTAAGGGCCAACACCAAAATTAATGGAATTATACTCCCTGGTTCATTGGACGAAGAAATAGATTTCGAGCCTGGTTCCCAACATATTATACAATATAATGCAGTCGCAGATTTAGTTAAAAATGGTTCTGTTCAATTGATCTGATGCTTGTTATCTATACCTTCGTAATACGCATTATAGAATCTGAATATGAATGGATACAAATTATTTTGCACTTATCTAATACATCCTTAAGATAAATTCATAAGTACTTTATTAAGTGATTTTTAAATAATCACATGGTAGATTTACATAATATTCAATATAATATAATCTTTGTTCTTTATATTTTACAACATTGTTCCCAAATTCATGTATAAGTAGTATAAGTACATACTTATAGAAGAAAAATATGTATAAAATATATTTTGTATTAAAACAATATTTGAAGAATATCAAAATATTATTGTATAATGTACAGTATTATTATATAGCGTATCCTTTATCAACTTATGTACAAATACCCTCAGCACTCATGAACGATATCTTTAAGAGACCGTTGATGCAAAACTTAAAAGAGAACCAATGTAAATATTATGTTGCATCTTTTGTTCATTGTGCATGTAGTGAAATTGTGTCATAAATAATATTTTAACATAAATGTTTGTTCTAATAGGAACAATATTCGTAACCTACAGGAGGTCTAGTGGTCTTTAACTGTACTACTGTTAAGAATTTGAGGTAGTGACTGCAATTCTGTATTAGTAGAGCCATTGTATGCCTAAAATACAATAACATTTCATTAAAATCATTGTGGCCTGCTGTAAGAAGTTATCGTGAACCAAACGAAAATATTTTCGTATACCTGTTCGGCAGCGTTTTTCAGTTGCTCAGACATTACTGTTCCAGTTTCTTTAACCATACTAGTGAAATGACCTTGGTCATTTTTCAGTAAAACATATGGATGATCGAATTCAACCGCTTCTCCGTGGTCCATAACTAACACCTTGTCGCTGTCCATAATTGTATTCAACCTGTGCGCTATAGTCAGCACTGTGCAATTCCTAAACTTTTGTCTAATAGTCTTTTGTATTAGACCATCCGTCGTAGGGTCCACGTTTGCTGTAGCCTCGTCGAGAAGTAGAATCTTGTTGTTTCTCAATATAGCACGTGCCAGGCAAAGTAACTGCCTTTGCCCAACACTGAAATTAGTTCCCCCTTGTTCAACAGTATAATCCAAGGAAGAGATGCTCGACTTAAGCTCTACATCTTCTAAAGCGGCCCAAAGAGTAACGTCATCGAAATTATGAAACGGATCGAGATTATCTCGTAATGTTGCTGAGAATAACACTGGCTCTTGTGGAATAATAGAAATTTTGTTGCGTAGGTCGTAAAGGCCTATTTGCTTAGTATCCAAGTCATCTATATAAATGGCACCCTCGAGTTTGGTCAAACGAAACAAAGCTGATATTAAAGAAGTTTTACCAGCGCCAGTGCGACCGACTATTCCAATCTAAATATATGAAGTTTGACAATTAGTAATAGCCTACAATGTAACAAATAATTTCAAAAGCAACAAGTAATTACTTTTTCTCCAAACTGGATTCTAAAGCACAAGTCTTTTAGGACCGATGGCGCTGCATCATCGTATCGCAAATATAGATGGTCGAAAGTAATTTCCCCCTTAGAAGGCCACTGTGCGGACGGTTTCTTGTTTGGTTCACTTTCAAATGGTCCTTCTTTATCGAGGTGCGTAAATTGTAGAATTCGTTCTACGCTTGTCATTTGCGCTATTGTCTCTGCAGTTTGACGCATTCCGTGTTGGAGCATTCCACATAATATTAACACCTGCGATATAGCTAATCCTACGTTACCCGCGAATGTATTTTCTAAAAACGATTCAAACACCATGAATGACGAGATTATCCAGGGAGAATCATCTTCAGGATTGTCGACTAATATAAGAACTTACCGTCGTTAAGTACAATGAAGCTGTACGTAATGAAGGCAATGAAACAAATAGATACGACATCTAACGCAAAACCAAACGCGGTACTTGTTGCTATAGTCAAATAATAAGTACTAGTATGAAGATCTTGATGAACATCGAACTCTTTACGAACCATATCTTGTGCACAAGCGGAACGAATTGTCGTTAACCCCAGCAATGAAGAACTAACATGAGAGAAAACAGGGCTCTTCGCTAAAAATTGCATAAGTAATAATTAATAATATTATACTGCATAGTGTCTGGATAATGAATTCTAAGATGCTCACTGCTCCCTTCGAAACGTTTCATGTTCTGTGCAGTTTTAAGATAAATGTTTCGTATCTGCCAATATAAGGAACCCATCACCAACATAGGAAATATGGTCCACCAATTTATAATTAGAACTTGTGCTAAAATTCCAATCATTACAGCAAATATTTGAATGGATTCTATCATCGTTCTGGGTAAAATTTCATCCACGGCCCCAATATCTTTTGAAAAACGATTTAGGATGCGGCCTAAAATGTAATATTACAATATCTTTTTCTCGTTACAAGTTATCGTAGAATACTAAGAGTGTCAGTTTCACGTGACACTTACCCGACGGTTGATTATCAAAAAATTGCATTGGTGCCTTCAGTAAACACGAAAACATAAGATTATGAAGATTTCTACCAGCATTCATACATATTTTATAAAATACGAGATTTCTTAGAGTGGTCAACACTATGCTTGCAATAATGAAACTTCCGTAAATCCATAAAGCAGTGTCACGATCGAGATAATTTGGATCTCTAAGTACTCCATTAATATTCCAAGTCTATAAAACAATGAATAACAATGATTATCATATTTACAATTTAAAGAAGAACAAATTAATGTTACTAACAGTACTATTAAGACTTCCATTTCCTGCCATTAAGTAGTTCGATACTGTATCGTTAAAGCTTTCTATATCAGGTACAAAGGGTTGGTCTTCTAGTTTGTTGATATCCCCTTCCGGAGAAAGTGCTGTTGCATTTTGTTCAGAAACTTGCAATCTGCGATTATAAGTACTTTTTATGTGTATCTCTTCTTGCTTTGTCCTGAGGCAAAGAAAAATCATTAGGCAAAATTCTAACATATAGAAGAATCTACATTGGGAAAAGAAGTAACAATGAACACCAACCAGTAGGCAAGCCAGTAATCGCCACTGCTACTTCCTATTTGTCCCAAAATTAGGGACCATACAAAAATCGAAATCATTATAATCGAGCCGCCGGCACGGAAATACTTCCAATAAAGTGCTTTGGAGAGGTTTCCTTTAGCCATTAATTCCTCAGTTTCCTGTGGTTCCATTTCCTCGTCTTCTTTATTATTGTCGGAATATATATCAGCCGTAATGTTTTCATCGACATCTATAATTTCTGAATCCCCTTTACTTCCTTCCACTGAGAGCGTACTTAAGAAATCTGTACGCTTAGTTTGAAGTTCGGCAAATGTGCCTGCATATTCAATTTTACCCTAAAACGGGAAAACATTCCAAAATAAGTTGATGACGCGCAATTCTTGAATGATTACTCCAAACATCAGTACTTACATTATTCAGTAGAATAACATAATTACAATTTTTTAAATACTGTATTTGGTGGGTAACGAGAATTCTCGTTTTATCTCGAAGGTAGTGTTTGATACATTCATTGAATAAATGTTTTCCTACGTGAGTATCTACAGCGGATAATGGATCATCTAACAAATAAATATCTGCATTTCTATACACGGCCCTGTTACAACGATTGTGAACATGTAATTCTTAAAATTGGTATACAGACATAAGAAAATCGATTTCGTTTCAATGCTATATCTACCTGGCCAAACTTATTCTTGCTCGTTGTCCGCCACTAAGGGCTGTACCTCTGTCTCCAACTAAAGTTCTGTCGCCATAATTAAATTGCTGGAAGTCTTTACTAAGCGCGCATACTCTAACGACTTCATTATATCTTTCTTTATCATAAGGCTGCCCAAAAAGTATGTTGTTACGAACTGTGCCCGAAAACAACCATGCTTCCTGACTGGCATAAGACGTACTACCATTTACTTGTAGTTCACCATGCGATTGTTCGAGCTCTTTCAAAATCAATTGAAGCAATGAACTCTGAAAATATACACACGCAAGGATTAGAAGTATTTTGCATTGCATATAACAGTAATACTATTCCTTAATATGCCACCTTTCCTGCACCAACAGCGCCAACAACGGCATACAGTTTCCCAGGCTGTATTTCATAGTTAATATCATGTAAGGTATGCGCGATTGTATTCTGCGTCCAAGATGCTGTAATGTTCTTCATTATAATACTACCGTTTCCATCACTTTGTTTCGTACGCAACGCGTTAATATTTTCTTTTAACAAAAGAAAATTCTGCAAAATTTTGGCGATATAAACACTGCAAGATTAAACATAGAGGACAATAAAATTTGCATTCATTAGCCCACCTCAAGCCTCTTAATAGATACAGAAGCCTCTGCTGCTGCTGATACAGCCATAGGATATAAGATAGCCATAGTGAGTTGAAGAATATTGAAGTACTGGGCCATTGAGAATACTTTATCTGCAGATATACTGTTCCCAATAAGTACATACGCCATAATTGTAAAATATAAAGTAGTTCGTTCCGTGAATACAAAAGTGGCCAAGGTGAATCCTCTTAAGTACGATGTGACGGTCAAAATATCTATTTCTTTCCTGAAAAAAATAATCATGGGCTAAAACATATCGAATAGAATAGATGGTCTTTGCAATAGGAAATGGAGAAATTAAAGGGAACCTTCTAACAAGGCTAACAAGCTTTTCAAATGGCTTTTCCCAGGTATACATCTTTATAACTTGAATTCCACCTATTATTTCTGACATCAAACCCACTCTCTCGTCTGTTTTAATTGCAATCTTTAATCTCAATTTCGATATCCATTTTCCCATGTATCCTAAAAGAAAAATATATTCCATCAATATCGTTCTTTTCGCACTGAAAAACGTGATGCTGATAAATGATAATATGTATACCTTGCAAAGGTATAGTTTGAACGCTTATAAGAAAAATCCCGGCTAGAGACGCGATTCCGACACTTTCCCAGATCATAAACGCTATTAGGGCACCTTGTATAGGTAGGATCCAAATATAATGTAACGATATAAATAGTTGTTCGAATCTTGCCACATCGTTGGACAGTAAATTTATAATTTGTCCGGGTGTAGTAATGTTGGTGGAAGATTTTGACAGTCGTAAAATCTAGGAAGCAAAGCATTTTATCAATAATAATACTTGTTATACGTAAAATTGTAAAAGATAATTTATATCACCTTTCTGTACATTAATGAGGAACAAGCCACTCTCATTCTCATTCCGACTTCCATTAAACCCAGTGTCGAGTGATGAACAATTAAAGCAGAGAATAAGGATATAAGTACAACGGCTGATGCATACGTATACGCCTCTGTGGCAGTGGATGTAGCTCTAAGATCGAAATGCCAAATAAGGAGACCCAGTATGTACGGCTGTAAAACCCTGGAAAGTAAGACTAATGTTACTGAGCAAATAAGGATTATACAGGGGCACAGAAGAAATACGTACCTTAAAACAACTGCTAGGAAAAACTGCCATCCTCCATAATAAGCAAATGACCACACAAATGTTCTCCTTAATGCCTTGAAAAATCTAGGCTTCCTATGTACCTCTTCTGCCAATTTAACTTCCTTCATCCAATTTCTGGGAATGGAATGCATCAGAGACGTGAGCAAGTTTGACAATGTAAGCATTGCTTAAACATTACCATTATCATTAATCTTATGTAAATATGCTATTCTAATATTTACCGTTCGAGCTTATCTCCAAGCCGTTGACTAACATCATCAGGCATGACATTATATATATCTTTGATTTCAAGTTCATTATCCTTTCCATACCAAAATAAGGGTTTCAACCACCTTCAATTTAAAATACATCCTTGCGAATCACACTTCCGGGATATTCATAAATATTGTTAAAGCATCGGTTGAAAAGTGACTTACCAAAAAATTAATTTACTAAAGAAATTCGCGGACAATTTCGGATTGGGATTGTTATACTTCTTACTAGCATCCATGATCAATTTTGATTACGCGTATGTACTACAAGTGCTCGTGCTACGATAAGCCATACCGTATGATAGGAATCGAATGGTTTACGAGTCACTCCGGCTATGAGGCATCATGATCGCGTTAATTTAACAGTGATCCCTCGTGTCATCATGAAAGAGTCGCTAGTAAATTAACACGGTTTTCTGTTGCCAGGACCGATTGCTGCTGCTACCAGAATCTAAAATGAATGATCCAACAGAATCGTGGCATGTGCGCATCACGCGGGCAATCGATTGAACACAATTACATAAGACTCTTGAGATCACGATGTGTTGCAGTGTTCTCCCAAAGATATGATGCGCTGAAAACGCCAATGTCATTCCTTTATGCCGAATTTTAACAGTTTATTTTAGTTACTTATTTTTAGGGATCGCGGAGGACATACGGTCTAACAATAAGATGTGGGAGAAGTCTAATCTCGATAGGTACGATGAAATCTAAATAATGAATCGTATTATTCGTATACAATGGATGGAAAGACGTGGCGGGAATAAATTTGATATAAAAATTGCACAATTGATAAGTAGAAGGCTGCAATTAGATATAGAGTGAGTAAACACAGCTAAGTAAAGTAAACAGGAATTCTGCAATTTTATAACTTATATTATGTGTATGTATGTATATACAGGTAAATTCAATATAGTTATTGTTCATTTTAGTATTAAATTTACTTATTCCTATGGTAAATTCAATAGTTATTAATTTTTTTATTTAATTTATATTAATTTTTAATAAATTAAATTTAAATCTTAATTTTTTTGTATTTGTGCGTACATCGTAAAATATCATCGACGTTTCGATCAATGGAAAATTCCAAACAAAAAGTACTTGTACATGATATTTTCAACTTTCTTTTCTTATTCTTTTATTCGTATTGCATAGTTACGTTGTCCAGACAACTGAAATAAATTGTCATAGTCCTTTTCTTGGGTAGCGGATGGCGGGCTTCAAAAATTCTTCGTAATTAATAAAATATCTTTCATTCCTTTTCGGTTCGGTAAACCAGGAAAATCTATAATAGTATCACAAGGCAATAGTATTATTAAACAGTCATCATAATGGTACGGCATTTTGTTAAGTGAAACTAATATATTTTAAAGGGTAGCAAAATCTGGAATGCCTGTGTAATGAGTAATGAGGGTAAAAATCTTGTTTTAATTGAATTGTCAATTGGTAAAGAAATTTGTGGATTTTGCTACAGCGCGAGTGTATTTCGATGCACGTGGGCCAAGCGGGAGTTCAAATGGGCAATGCTTGTTGGGAATTGTACTGCCTTGAACATGGAATTCAGCCGGATGGAACGATACCGTCAGACAAAGTGTCCGGAACAAACGATTGTTTTAACACCTTCTTCAATGAAACCAGTTCCGGCAAGATGGTACCGCGCGCTGTAATGGTCGATCTAGAGCCCACGGTCGTTGGTTAGTCGAATTGCAATGAAGACATAAATATTTAAAGTCCGTAGTCGTAAACATTTCTGACCAGAGTGTCAAAAAATTCTTTACAGACGAAGTAAGGATAGGCCGGTACAAGCAACTGTATCATCCGGAGCAATTGATCACCGGCAAAGAAGACGCCGCGAATAATTATGCTCGCGGCCACTATTCCATTGGTAGGGAGGTGATAGACTCTGTAATGGACCGGGTACGAAGATTGACCGATCAGTGTACTGGACTTCAGGGTTTCTTCGTTTTCCATTCGTTCGGAGGAGGCACCGGCTCGGGTTTCACCTCTTTGCTAATGCAAAAACTGTCCGACGATTACGGGAAGAAGAGCAAATTAGAGTTTGCCGTGTATCCCGCGCCGCAAGTATGCAAAATTTCAAACGCGGACAGATCGTCATTTATCAAATATTACAGGGCGCATATTGTAACATACGGTGAAATTAAAAGCAAACGTAAATAACAACGTTTAGGTATCCACAGCTGTAGTAGAACCGTACAACGCGATCCTAACAACTCACACGACAATTGGCCATTCCGATTGCGCGTTTATGGTGGACAATGAAGCAATTTACGATATCTGTAGGCGAAAGCTCGGGATCGAACGACCTTCTTACGCGAACCTGAATCGTCTTATCAGCCAAGTGGTATCCTCGATAACCGCATCCCTGAGATTCGACGGTGCTCTGAACGTAGACCTTACGGAATTTCAAACGAATTTAGTACCATACCCCAGGATTCATTTTCCATTGGCGACTTACGCCCCGGTGGTATCATCCGACAAAGCATTCCACGAGGGGATGTCTGTCGCAGAAATAACATCCGAATGCTTCGAGGCGTCTAATCAAATGGTCAAGTGCGATCCACGCGAAGGAAAATACATGGCTTGTTGCTTACTGTATCGGGGAGAGGTCGTACCGAAGGATGTGAACGCAGCGATAGCAGCGATGAAGAGAAAAAGTTGCATACGTTTCGTGGATTGGTGTCCGACTGGCTTCAAAGTCGGCATTAATTATCAGCCACCTACCGTTGTTCCTGGCGGAGACCTTGCCAAGGTACCAATTATTATGCAATTATGTTTCTCAGGATAATAGTTGGAAGGTAACGTTTTAAATCTGTCGTAACTAGTTTAATCTTTCAATCGCTGTCGTATACGAATTTTCACAACTTTGGTGCGATATTTAGGTTTTTGTGAACAACTGTACACTCGTTTTTTAGGTGCAAAGGGCGGTCTCAATGTTGTCGAACACCACTGCTATCGAGGAGGCATGGGCGAAATTAAATTACAAGTTCGATCTTATGTTTCACAAACGAGCATTCGTTCATTGGTACGTTGGAGAGGGTATGGAGGAGGGTGAGTTTGTGGAGGCGCGTGACGATCTTGCAGCGTTGGAGAGGGATTACGAAGAAGTTGCACTCGAATCATCAACTACACCGGATCCCTCGCTGGAATATTAAGAACCATGAATTTGTTGAATCCGTTCAAGTATTCTGGCATTCCGGCTACCCAACTACAAGACTGATTTATACATAATTAAATTAGTTGTGTGTACAAAACGCTATTTTTTATACGAGAATTCTTATGTTTTAGGAATTGTTTATTCATTTATTTTTATACACTAAGTGAAATTCTTTTTTGTTTGTAGACGTGTTGATATTAATCAAATAAAATATATTTTTGATTACTGAGTTCTGCAACGACTTACTTGAGCAAAGTACGAACGAATGCCTAGTTGCGGAAATATTTGTCGTCTTGAAACAAAATCAAACTTCACCAGTAGCGGAGACGAAATTTATTAATCATTTCAGATCTTTCAAAATCAATTGTCGTACCGAGCTAATAACTAATATACTTACATGCGATAAAGCGGTATCATTGTACTGTTAATAACAAACAGCATATGCTACCTTGTAATACCGTCTATACGTAAATCTAATATTATGAATTTCTAATTATATGAAGTCAATTTGTCAATTCTAAAATTGTGCTGTCTATATGCAGCAAGTTAGAAATTACAAAATTACTGACCACGACATGACTGGCATATCACATAAAGCTCTCGCGATATTTATACATTATATGTATATAGCCTTTCTTTAGTACTAGAATAAGATAAAATTCTATTTATTTGTATTTACTTATCTTACAAGAAATTTTAATTACAATTTTTATCTATACGAAGAAATTACGTATGAGTAATGAAATTTACGATGATTGATCGAGGATGAATGAAACTAAAAGTAATATTTAAAAGATTCGATTCAAGCTTCTAAGGTATCAATCCCATTAGTAATATTATTCAACATTAACTAAAATGTCTTTGAACTTTTGTGTGAGAAACGTATGCACAGGTTCGTGTAGAACTTAGTTTCTAAAATCCAAGTAATAGATATATCTGGTAAAAATGGTTCTTTAATGCTATTACACCAAAAGCGTCGGTATTGGTTTTTTCCCAGGCCAAGCTTCTTTGGCGTATTTCTTTTTTTTTGGTTCCATTGTTCGTGTATCGGTAGGTCCTGGTATTTCTGGCACATGCGGCGTTTCTGTTTGTATTTGATTAGGTGTCATCTCTACTTCGGGCGCTGGATTTGGTAACGCGATACCAAGTCGAGATGATAACGAGGATAAAGCACTAGAAAACGGATTAAAAGACAACGACGACGGAGTAAACTGTTCCGGTGGTAGATCGTGATAAAGTTGAGTGGTAGTTGTTGTAGGCTGCAGGTGCTTTAGAGGATTATGATCTTCGGATAAAGATATTAAACCACCTTCCATACGCATCCTCTACAAAGATAAATCGATAACAAAATGGATTAATTATAATATGTACAAACAAATATAAGAATGAAATACTGATTGGAAACAAGACTTACTTTACTAGGAACGACAGTTGTTTGTACTAAGTTACGAAATCTTCCAACGGAAGGATCGACATCTTCTGGGTTAATTACTTCTTCATCGTCATTGAAAGTAATTCCCTTTTTTTTTCGCTTTCTCGTTGGTTTATGAATCTCGTCGTCCGTTATACCTAGCATGGATATGCGCCTATTATGCGCAGTGTTGAATTCTGTTAAATTCTGTAATCGATGATAAAATTATCAGTACGCTCTAGTAATGCATCCTAATTGCACAATTAGACGGTAAATGATTTAATGCATACATCAAGCTCTGTTTCTGTTTCAGGTAGACCCAATAGACCGCCAGCATCTGCATCTTCGGATAGCTTTTCTAATTCCTCAATAATAGGTCTTGTGCCTGTTTGAGGTCTCTCTCTGATAATATAATACCTCGTAGAAGCTCCAAAATGAAACGTACTATCAATTGGCAACTGCGTAGGTTTATGTGGTTCCAGGCGCAGATTGCCAATGAAAGTTCCATGCGCTGAAATGGATTAATTAAACCTTATATCGGTCAAAGCTTTAATTGTAAATATTTTCTTTGGAAATACAAAGATAGAATGAACAACATTATCTATGCATATTACTCTAAAAAAAGTCTCACCCATTGATTTCTAAGATCTTTGCTTCATAATATGTATGTAAATATTCTCCATGCGAAATATTACATAGGTATTGACGTTATATAAAGTAAATATAACCGTATAATACTTACTGCTGCCCAAATCGACAAGAAACGCTCGATTTAGATGTTTATGATAAACAAGTGCCGAGTGAACACGCGAACAAGACGCATGATCTATACAAAAGTCATTTAATTGCTGATTGCGTCCAAATAGGTAACACTTCTTTTCATCGACCATTAATTTCTGCAAGCAGATAGTTAATGTTATTAGCGGTCAGACACAAAAACTTTGAATTACCGAACGTACAATGAAACTGTCATACTTGAATTAGTTTGTCATTCTTCAGTACATCTAAATGTAATCCAACTGGTGGCTTCCCAGCCCTAGAATGTTTATTAACACATGCGATTTACATTTGTTGCTTTCTTTCCCCCAATATTTACACGCCGCATAGTACATTAATTATCCGAATATTTGTATACAAATTTTGCACACATACCAATTGGGAACCTCGTAATGATTAGCCATCACAACTCTCTAATAATTTACTTTCCTATTAAGTACATACGAAGCTAAAGTAGTAAGAAAATCACATTCGATGTCAGCAAACCCAGAATGTCATGTTAACCAAATCCTAATAAGATTTTATGATAGACCTTCATTACTGTTTTTATTTTCATTCCATGCGTTGTAAAAGATTACCGTATAAATGGTACCAACAATAGGAACATGTACATAGATATCCTGTAAGAAAATGTTATTTTGCAAGAGCTTTAACGTACGGTATGTATTATTTTGATCGTATGTACATATCTTTCAAACACGTAATTGAATAGCATAATACCCTGGACGTAATGCGCCTTGAGAATTATAGGGATATTTCAATGTATTATAGTCAGGGCATAGTGCTTTTTCCAAAAATATTCATTGTGTACATGTTTCAAACGATATACACAATGCAATTCAATTTTCATGCCAAGCACAAATAATTCGTTACAAAAATATATTCCTTTCCTTCTACATATACTCCCCCGATATCCTTTTCACTAATATTTTTATTCATGGCTGTTCAATATACATAGAAGTTGTACGCGTATACCTCCTCTCATAGAAATTGTTGTTGAATAACATAATCATAATAGATATAATTAAAATGGAAAGCATGTGACAAAAGAAAATTTTGTACTACATTTTTTGTACTACTACAATTTTGTACTACAACGAAACAAGCGTATACATTACAGATAGTAATGTGAACCATTGTAGTAGTACCCTTTAGCGGATCGCAAAATTAAAATCAGTCATAACATCTTTAAGGATTAAATTATATTTCTAAAATTTTAAATATATATTAATAAAATAATCAAACTTGAAAGCGCAACAAAAGTTGTTCAACCTGAAGTGAAAACATAAATTCCTTAATCGGGACGACGAACAGTCGTGATTTCTACTGACGTAAGTGATCACCGACAGAGACAAATTTTATTGTACTCAAGTACTGTACAATGCGTACTAATGTTACACCAGAAAGCTAGACGAAACTATAAGAAAGATTAAAAGGATTTTGCTGGGATAAATGAACTGCAAGAAGTTGGGCGCAACAATTTGTCACGGCTGAAATGTCGTATAAAGTCGGCCAGCGTGTTGAGGTCCGTGGCAAAGACTGTCAAGGTGTAATTGCTTATATTGGTCATCCGAGTTTCGCTACGGGAAAGTGGATCGGAGTTATACTTGATGAGCCAAAAGGAAAAAACAATGGAACCATCAAGGGTCAATCTTATTTTAAAGTAATCTTATTTTATTTTAAATTGCTGCGTATATAACTATGTACATGTATAGTACGATAATTATTTACAACGATCCCTTCATGTTCCATATTTATGTTACACTAGTGTACAGAAAATCATGGGATGTTCGTACGCCCGGCACAACTTGTTTTATTGGACGAAGCAGGTAATAGAACTGAACCCGCTAGTCCATCTTCGGCTGGGAGTAGCGCTACAACACCAGACGAGACCAGCGCGGCGCGCGCTAGAAATCGGCTAAATAGGTATTTTAAATATGAGCATTTAAATATTGTACCAAATGTTTGGTTTGTATCGTTAGAGTAGTTTTGCATATTGCGTGTGACTAAGCATTACTTTTTGTCATAAATTTCATGCAAGCATTAGTACACGTCGAAGGAACGAACCTACTGCGTAAGTTATAGTTTAAACGATTACTTGGAATGTTTAATGGATAAAACGAATTGCTGTTATCATAAGATTTTGCACATGAGAAAGAAATTAGGTATTGCAAGGCAAGTACGATTAATAGGTTCTTAATATTCATATGCTGGTCATAAAAGCGTACGGAGAAAAACATCTCCTGCCCATAACAGGCAGCAATCTGACAAGCTATCTGGGTAAGAAATTTGTTGTAAAAGGATCATGAAGAGATCTATTTTAATGTTATTCTGAAATGCTTTATGTGTGTAAAACGTATTACTTATGTATGAACAGGCAAAGATCATAATTGCTACTCATAACTTCTTGGCAATTCATGTAAGGTTCTCATTATAGGCTTCGTAAACGTTTTCCAACATTGATAATAGAATAAGCATATGAATAAAGAGTAGCTGTTTGTTTATTGTATTGTTTTATATTTTGGAAATATACAGCTGTAGTATATCTTTATTATTGTTCAGTTAGACCATAATGTCAAACAATGTAATACAATGTATGCATATGCTTTTAGTATTTAATTTTTACAGCTCGAGACTATCATTGGTTGGTAGCAAAACACTTTTGAGCGCTCAAAGTACGGAAAGCTTATCTGGATCGCAGCACGAACGCAGAGATGGAGGAGAATCGCTTATACCGGCCCCAACAGCTACCAAAAGAGCTTCTTTTATTGAGGTATTCCCTTCTGTTTTATACACGCGTGCCATATTTTTATCCAGTTAATTTTAATAAGTTGATGTCACAGTGAATGGATGATCCTGAGAATTCGACAAGGCATGAATATATACACAATGCGATCTTCCATAAAGTACAAATATACATCTAATTGTGTTAAATTTTCATAGTCGAAATAACAAAAGAAAGGAAAACGAATCGTTGGTTTTGTTAGCATTGAGATTCTGGATTATTTACAGTAACTTATATGTTTGTTACTATCATGTTCAAAGAATCTTATTCTGTGACTCGGTATTGAATTAAAAACGTCAGAGGGACATACCTGAAAAGAACAGAGGAAATTGTAGTAAACTTAGATAGTGAAACATTATACTTTGAATACATGTTTAAACGGTTCCGTTGGCACAGAATGATTCATATGGGAATGCACGTACGTGTTTCAGAAGTCCCCTAGCACGAGCTCGCCTCCCGGCAAAAAGCCAAAGGCCCAAGATGATCACAATAATGTAATTAATACTCATTAATTGTAATATCTAAATTTTCTCATCTGACCTTAAACTTTCTCATATTAGTTGTTCCTCGTTCATAAGCATTGTAACACGTGACTTCATAACAACTAGAATCATTGCACTTTAATGGGTTTACCTATCCTGGGTTGGATTATGGAACTGTGTTCATTCGCCACTGTACTCGCTATTCCATTAAGCATCTGCTTCCTTAATTCCGTTCTGTAATGTTTTAGTCTAAGACTTTTAGGAGGACTAAGTATTCAATTGTGCAGTTGATTATTTTTTTAAACAATTGGATACCGAAGTCCCTTAGAATTTTACTAATGAGATGATAGTAACAGTTTTGATATGAATAGGAATTTAACAGCATTATGGTATATAAACTTTTAATACACGATTGAGCATTCTCTCTCTCTCTCTCTCTCGCTTCTCTCTACTGATTTACCTTTTACCAAAAAATAGATATCCCTGGTGTAAATGTGATTAATACATTTATAAATGGTTAGGATATAATATATACATACTTTAGTTGACGCTATGTCTAGAGTAAATTTCAATGTTATTTAACACAATTCAACTCGTTTGCCGAATTTCATACACTTATTAGAACTAATAGAATATTTCAGTGTAGCTTGTTGGTGTCTTCTGTCACAGTTAATCTCATTAATCACTTTAAAATAGACTAATTCTACTGAATGTACATACAGAAACAACATTCTTCTAAAAAATAATGTTTCGTGTAGGAGGTACAGGGGTGTTTTTTTTCATTAGCGCAAGATTGAATCTTCGATAAAGTTATTCAAAAATTGTTTCGTTGAAGTAAGGTATCTTAGGGTTGTACCAGGTGTACTGAAGAACCTAAAGTAACTCTCTGCAATAAAACGTATATATATATGTATGTTTATACATATACATATATACAGTGCGGTAATAAAAGAAACACCCTCTTTAAATTTGTATTTTCGCTTATTGCTTGTTTCCAATTTAGACAGGTTTTGTAGAAACATTGAAACCGCAATTTGTACCTGGTCAAGTGATGGCAGGTTCTGCAGCAGCTGCAAGTGTAGTGGAAGAAAAATTGTCGCACTTACAACTTCAGCAAGAAAATGAGAACTTCAAATCTCAGGTAAAAATATCATATTACGAATAGTAATACCTTTGCGAATTAAATTTACTTTACAAATACGTTCGATATCATTTTTTTTTCGTTTAGGTTCGCGACCTTACCGAAAAGGTAGAAACTTTACGAGTGAAGAGAATGCAAGATAAAGAACGAATGAAAGACTTCGAGAAAACAAAGCTTCAACTAGACCAGCTTATTGAATTTAAGACGAAAGTTATGGAGAGTCAAGTAATGAATAATTTTGCATTGATTTTAAAGGATATTCATGTTTCCTATTCACTTGGAAGCTTATGTACGTGTATTTTTCATTTCTAAAAGGCTAGCCTTCAAAGAGAACTTCAAAGAGCTCGACAAGAAACGAGAGAAGCACACGCAGCACGGGAACAGTTTCAGGAAGAAATGGCAGATCTTGCAGAGACCGTAGAAATGGCAACGTTAGATAAAGAAATGGCCGAAGAAAAGGCCGAAACATTGCAAATCGAGATGGAGCAATTAAAAGAGAAATTGGAAGAGCTAACGCTGGATCTTGAACTGTTTCGCTCACAAATGTCTGACCGGGTAAAGTGGTTTGTGCTGCTCACGATTATTAATACGTAAATAATAATGAAATTCTTGTAGACGGGAGGAGGCGGTTCGGCTAATGGGGTTTCTAATTATGAGATAAAACAATTGGAACAGCAGAATAATCGATTGCGAGAAACTCTTGTTAGAATGCGAGATCTTTCTGCGCACGAGAAACATGAATTTCAGAAACTTCAAAAAGATTTAGATCAAAAGAAGTCAGAAATATTAGAGTTAGGTCGCACAAAAGAAAAGTTGTCCGCGCGAGTAGAAGAAATGGAACATCAGATAGCGGACTTACAAGAACAAGTAAGAAAAGTATAAATGGCTTTTTAACTGCTTTTCATTCAGGCTTGTAACGAGTTACTTAATTTCAACGAACAGGTTGATGCTGCGTTAGGCGCTGAAGAGATGGTTGAAATACTTGGCGAGAAAAAGATGGCACTGGAAGAGAAAGTTGCGGAATTGGAAGAAGCAGTGGCAGATTTGGAAGCTTTACAGGTATCAGAATTACTTATGAATATTATTTAATTAAACAATCATTATTCAAATAATTGTTCTTCTGTTCAGGATATGTCCGATCAACTTGCCGAATCGTCGAAGGAATTAGAATTAGAATTGCGCGAAGAATTAGATTTAGCCCTTGGTGCGGCACGGGATGCGTATCGACATCGGGACGCGGCTTTAGAAACGCTAGCAGATCGCGAGGTCACGATCACGAAGTTCCGTGAACTCACGCATCAATTACAGGACCAGTGTTTGCAACTGCAGCAACGTGTACAATCAACAGAAACCTCGAAATTCGGCATGGGAGGCGCGGAGCAGCAATTAGCGGAGATTTTAGATTTCCAAAAGACGTTTGCTGAAACCCGGGCGCAAACGAAAGCTGTTGATCTTGAATTGCGCCGTTTAGAAGTCGAGGAAGCTCGTAATCACGTGAAATACTTGTTGTCGTTCATGCCGCCAGCCTTCCTAACACGCGGCTGCGATCACGATGCGATTCTAACGCTATTGCTCATACCAAGGATGATACAAAAGACCGAGATCCTTATATCGCAGGTGCGAGAAAAGTACAGATCGTTGGATAAAATAGATAGGGCAGCAATTCTAAAGGGTCATTTCGTGGCTCAATATACATTCAGATCGCGTCTCTGTTCGTACATGTATGCATTGCAAGCTTTCCTCGGTTGTTTTGAATCTACGCTAAATGTCTGCACACCTGATATGTTACTTAAAGCTGGCGCTGCCTATCCGGAGATGGCTGCGCAAGAGAAGTCCTTGGACTGCTTGATAGACTTGGCGAAGAGAGATCAATTGGACGAGAATTTACCAATGGATGCTATAGAGAAGTGCTGCGGATACTTTTGCACTATGTTTTCTGTTTTATTCGGTGAAACAATTAACCAGGCACGATTGGTTGTTAATGGTACAAGAATGCTGAGCTGTTCTTGCGATGCAATTACGACCGACGCCGCGGCAATAAAAACCTTAATTCAAGGAGATAGTGGTGATATAGGTCTCCTCTGTCAACACGCGGAGACAACGTGCGAAGTAATTCAACAGCACTTAAAGTCGGCTAGAAGGCGTGTATTAACAGATCACTCGGTTGCAATTCGTGCCGCCAGGTCTAATTTAGGATTGGATAAAGATTGCAGCGAACAACTTTTCACTTGCTATCAGCATGCCATAAAAATGATGAAAACGCTGCAACTTTTACTGAAGAGTGCAGTCCAAGCAATTATTACGAATGGCGATTTAGATACAGGACTCGCTACAGATAAGTTGAAAGAGATGGCTTCTATAGCGTGCGAGAAGATTTACGATACCGAAGATGTTGGTGTGGTAGCAACGATTAAAGGAAGCTTGACGGTACTGCAACAGTTGGCGGCTAATTTAGCGCAAAAAATGGCTGAATGCGAAAATGAATTAGCAATCACTGGACAGTTATCACAACTAGATCAGAGCATGGAAAATGACTCCATGCGGCCTATTAAGATAAGAGCACAAGCAGCTAAAAAGGAAGCTGAAGAAATCAAGATACTCAGCAGAAAATTACAAGCGAGGGATAGTGATATTCTCGAGGCCAAACTGGCCCTTAGACAAAAGCAAGAGGAGCTGTGTGAAATGATTTTGAGAAAGGATGTTGTGGAGAAAAAACTTGCTACCCAACAGCACGAGCATGAATTAAATGTGGACAAATTGAAGAGAAAATTGGAAGAGGCGCTGAATCAACTGAAGCGGAAAGAAAAAGAGTTCGAGGAGACCATGGACCATCTTCAAACAGACATCGATAGTTTGGAAGTTGAGAGGGGCCAGTTAAAGGAAAAGTTGAAGTCTGTCGGAAAGAAGACTATATCTGTATCCGGAGCGGATAGTATTTCTGGAAGCGGTACTACAACATCCGGCATTCATTCAATGGACGATAAATTTTTGATGCAAGAGATAACTGCTCTTAAAGAGGCCTTAAACAGCGAAAGTCAACAGAGGAAGAAATTGATGTCCAATACATTGCGGCAAAAGTTAGAAAGTCTAGATCCAATAACTCTTGCAACAAAACCGGAATCAGTAGATAGCAAAATACTGCAACTGAAACAAAGAACAAACGATCTTAATAAAGTAAGTCACAGCTTTTTCTTTTTTATGTAGTTGGATCTTCAATTTGTGAACTCATATTTATTACGCGTTAATGTTTCCAGGATATTAAACAAATCATGATATTCCCCGTCGTTCCCGATTTAAGACGGAAGAAAGCATGCGATATGGGAACTCCGGCATTAGAAAAAGCAATGCCAGTTTATCAATTATTACAACGGCAAATAGTTATGAAGGAATTAAAAGAACGAGCTGATCAGTTGATTGTAAGTCATTAATCACTGAAAGATAGTATATATTGTTGTACAATTGTTTGTAGTTTGAAACTGAATGTTTCACATATTTTTTTAGGACGACGTCCTCGAAGAAGTTATAAAGAGATCAGTAGGCGGAATGGCTGAAACCAATTTCGCAGTGTTCCCAAATCGTGAAATGGCTGCAGCTATGCAGGAAAGTCAGTTACTTGCAGCAGAAATTGCAATTCCCCATAACGGTCAAGAACAAGTTTTTACAGTCAACGTAGGAACGCATGAACTTAGGAAGATTCATAGTTTGCTGTGCTATTAATCGTCGTTTACAAATTCTTCTTAGTAGTTCGGCATACTTTTAATACGGCATAATACACGACCACAGAAATAACTGTGCGTTCGATAGCTTTTGTAAAGTATTAATTCGCAGTCTGTTCTTAATGGTTGTTTGCATATATAAGCTGTGGTAATCGACGATATTCTGTTATATTTATACACATATTCAATTTATTTTACATGTAAAAAAGAAACAATTTAATTTTTTTTACATCCGATGTAAGGAACGGTTTAAATATTAGTAATAACATAATTCTGGAGCGTGCGATTTTTATTTATTTTCGAATTGACTACAGCACAATGACTGGTGCATCGTAGCTGATAGTCTGCAGCATTTTGTTATCTTATAATAAACTCAAATATTATTACTATTAACAATTCGAACGATAAAGTTATGCGCCTCTATGGCTTCTGTATAATATCCTTTTAAGAATCGTCAAATATATGACTTAAAAATATTTACATAAATATCCTTTACATATCCCATGTGTCAAGAATATCGTAACACAGTTCTCGGGAACAAGTATATTGAGTCCACTTTGAACAATATGTTACTACCATCCTGAATAACGATAATGTGTATTGCCATCAAAATTGACACTTAATGAAATAGAGACTATAATACAATGTTCCACTTTTTATTTATACCGATAAAAGGAGCGAAGAACTGTTGATGATCCTTCATTATTTATGAAATAACGCATGTCTTAATTACTGTCACAATTTTATTATACATACATATACATATGTATGTATGTATACACATATATAAAGCGTTACTTGTATACAGGATACCCCGCGAGGTATTTAACGAACTTTCCTGCATTTTCTCCAGGTCATTAAGAACAAAAGAAATATCTTACATCTAACATCCCATGCATTAAACCTTTTTCGTTTCGTTATCGGGGCAAATGAATTTTAATTTTGTTGACGTCTGTCTTAGAATTTAGTTCGGTTTACAAATGTTCAATTATACAGTCTGCGGAGTATGTTAGGCTTTGCGGTAGTCGCAAATATAAATAAACCCATTTACTATCATCCGTTTACTACCCTACGCTTGCAAATTAATGCATAATTAACAGGAAATTACAGTTTTCATTTTTATGACCAAATATATGTACGTGGAACAAGAGACTAACGTAGCTCTAACGCAATTAAATAGATTCCATTAAAGTTGATTATTAGCGTGCGATACCAATAGTAACTACTATATTTCGGTGAGTTATATAAAGTTGCGAGTTTACAGTTAAACGAGAAACAAATCAGGAATTGATGCGAGAAATACTCGGTGCGAACAAGAGCATTAATAACACGATAATACAAATATAATGAAAGTATATATATATATTTTAACGTCTTGCATTATGTATACAAATCGGAGATCGTCTAATTAACAAACGTTAAAATAGAAGAATATATCAGAATTGCAGTTGTACTGCACGTACTGTATGTTGTTTCTGATATGATTGGATAACGAAATTAAATAGATCTAAGGTGTATATGACATTTTTTTTATTCAGAATGACCTACTGAACACGTGGGAGAAATTTGTTGCATACGTCGCGAGACAACCTGTATATACATACATACATACCAGATAGTAATAAGTGCATATATCATTAATTATTCATTAACTTACTCGTTCATTCATTCTCGCTGCTTGGTAATACACACTTTTACTCATTAATTTTCTTTCTCATTTCCCTCATATTTAATAATAATAATCATAATAATAATATTAATAATATTAATAATAATAATAATAAACCATACATTCATTTAAAGATGTTTAATGGTCATATCCTTCTTTTTAATTACTGTCCAAAAAACTTCATCAAATAAATTGTCCGTTTAAAATATAATCGTACACAAGATTCAGTTGTACTATTCCTTGTATACTAGGGTCGTACATAAGGCTGACCGGACGTTTTCCTTTTCTCGAATGTTTTCATAATAAAGATGTGACAAGTTGACAATGATCGATTATACATTATTTTGGAAGTAATGGTTGGAGCATGGACGTGAATATTGGCGTAATTAGTATGGTCAGTGTATGATGAAAATTTCCAATGACGAAAGAGTTTTCTAAAACTCCTTCCTGTTCGCTTGTGTGAACGTGACTTCGTGTAAGAAGATTTCTTATACATATCAACAACCGACTGACCGATCGATTAAAGATTTCCTAGTCACGCACCGTAAACTTAATATTGAAGCAATAGCACGAAAAATACCACTGCACAGTCTCTGTCATTAAAACTATACGGAAGAAATCCTCTGGCCGGATTTGGTTACAGAATTGCTTTTTACGTTTTTTTTTCCTCCGTTTTCCTCATTTTTTCCTTGATCGTTTCTTTTGCTTTTTCAAATAAAAAGCTAGTCTGTAATCCATTTCCAATACAAACAAAATTTTGCTTACTATAATCGACTAAACATACCCACAGAAAGAAAGAGAGTGATAGATTGAAGTTTCTTAGGACAGAATCATTAGTAATTTGTTCGTTCCTTGATTGATACAGCGTATCTAAAAATTAAAGTGCTGCTTTAATAGTAATATTATTTCCAGTACTTACTTCAGAGATACTTCCACTTATTCGTATGTACGCGTGTACATGTCCATCTGTACGTTCTGTATATATACTTATATAAAAGAAAAAATAGAATTATTTGAGTCAATAACATCAAAGGAGAAGAACCTTTGATATTGCTGACCAGTTATAGCTTATGTAAGAAAAATATTAACATTTCCCTCAAGTTGCACACATTATATTTATACTGCATTGTACTGAGAATAAAACAAAAATCAGGAAGCAACAAACTGTATTTATCTCTCAGTACATTTACTTATATATTTTCTTCATACTCTTGCATAATCATTCACTCGTCCTCACATTTTTCTTTTCCTATCCGTAGTGTAGATATAAAATTTTATACGATGCACTCAGTTAACTACCCCAAGTGTTTAAGAATAGACAAAATGTTCTCTCTTTCTTTCTATGAAAGTTATATGTCGGATTTTCGATTAAATCACACATTACACTGTTTACAATGTACTCTCTTATAGAAGGTCTTCGGGGCATCAAAACATTTATTTCAATTATTATCAACTGTGAATTAAATAGGTGATAACAAAATAAGAACAAGCCACCTTTGGCTGATTCTCACTTGCATTTTAAGCCCAAAGAGGTAGATCAACCAAAACTCTAAGCACTGAGAATACACTGAAACTTTCACTGATCAGTGAATTCACAAATGTGTATCAGTGGCATTGTCCCATACTTATGTACGATACGAGTGTAATCGTAAGTCTCCTCTGTTGTGTAAACTTAGAGGATTGATTGATTTGACTCTTTGCATGGCATTCGTACAATGTTGAGTACCTGATTTTGGACACTTCAATGACTGCAAATAGAATTGATGCAATGACAAGTAATTATAGTTTTATCCTTTCTGAAACAAACAATAAATTTTACGTTATATAGATGAAGAAGTGAAAAGAGAAAACAAAATATGTACAGAAACTCTAAAAAATAAAGTTTATGTAGTACGATTTGAAATATAGAGAACACCTGGTTGAGCGTTGGTCTGAGCGGGTGGTTGACCTTGGGCTTGTCCTTGTCCCTGGACACTTTGATTAGCTTGACTTGGACCAGCTCCAGCCAATGCAATAGATAAACTGGTAGTCTTCTGTTTTAACATTGTCCAATCAAATGTGTAGTCGTACTGGTGATTCAATGTACGGAAAAGTATACGGAAAAGTTGACGCAGATACATGTAATCTGGACTTTCTTCGAAACGTAAACCTCGCGTATAATTTAAATACATCGAGAACTCGGCGGGAAATCCCTAAATAAAGAAATTCGAAATATGTAAATAGATTTCTATGAAATGTTTCGCATGTTAATCGAAAGAAATTGAAATTTTACAAACATAAAACTTACCTTACATAAAACTTCTACAGGCGTGGACATCTTTTTCTCACTTATTTTTTCATACTTCTGCTTTTTCGTTGCAGCCTTAAGGCCTTGCCAAGGCAAGGAACCACGATTAAAATACATGAGCACGTATCCAAGTGATTCCATGTCATCGCGTCGGCTTTGTTCTATACCAAGATGCGCATTAATTGAAGCATACCTTGCCGTACCTGTTAAATTTTTATCTTCTCGATACATTATATGCAGTCTTGTACGACTGTCCCTATATTTTTTAGCTAATCCAAAGTCAATAAGAAAGAGCTGAAATATATTATATTATTAACATTGCATTTAAATGAAGATTGATGTAATGAGATTTATCGAAGGTTAATTAACAGATAAATTATTAAGAATCGTACCTTATTACAGTGACGGCCAATACCCATTAAAAAATTATCTGGTTTGATGTCCCTATGAATAAAATGTTTGCAATGAACATATTCAATCCTGCCAATCATTTGGTCTGCCAACATTAACACTGTTTTAATTGTAAATCTTCTTGTACAAAAGGTGAATAGGTCTTCCAAAGATGGACCGAGAAGGTCCATAACAAGTACATTGTATTCTCTTTCTTGTCCATACCTGTGCTCAACAAGAATAACAATTGTTTCTGAAATTATCATTTTATTTTTAGAGCAATTACTAGACTACTATTATATACGTGTGTTAATCGCGTGTAAAAAACGTTATATACACGTCTGTGTGTCAAACATAACTGCTTTTAGATGTACAGTCGTTACCCTATTTCTAATATTTACCAACGTATGTGAGGTATTCCTATCCCACCGTGTAGAATTTTATATAATTTTGATTCGTATAGGAGTTGTGGATGTCGAGCACGTACACTTTCCAATTTAACAGCAACTTCCTACAATATCAAATAATATACATAACATAATTCGTTACTAAAGGTATTATTATATTATACGCAAATGCGTCAATTATTTCATCATCACCGCATATACTTGTGCTTACATAAAATGATATTATTTATAAGAAATTAACAGATAATTAACATTCAATGGCAAATGCTTACAAATCTTGCAACTATTAGCTCATTTGATTATTCCGAATCATCATTGATATATTAATATAATTACTTTCGCCTAATATTTTCAAAACGAACAAGTCTACAAAAATTTGTATCATGTGTCATCCGAGCTGCTTTCGTTATGTATCAAATAGCTTTATTACAGCTTGACACATAACATATGACTTACCTATGCATACATGCAAACTAAATTCAATATAGCAAAAGATATATTTATACGTGCACGTAGTCATTTCACATGCCTGATAATGGTATTATTATTTTACATTATTTGATTTGTCAATGAAACAATTCTACGATACATATTATAAGCAGAAATTACGGGCGAAAAAGAAAACCGGTTATATGAAACTGACTTTATATAATATTACGACCTCATAAAAGTAACTCGACGAAAAGAATAAGACAATAAAAGTGCATTTCATTTATCTTACAAACGTAGAATTTAAATGCTACGTTTATTTGTAAAGTAAAAAACGTTTATAGGTATAAGTTTGTTATCATAATTTACAAGCTAACAACGTCGAATGTTCTAAAAAAAAAGTATATATATATATATATACACAGATATGTATTTTAATTATAAATGATCTGCGATTGATGATTATCGCACGTAAACATGATACATATCAATATTCCTTTTCGACATACAGGTTAATCGCATTGCGAAGATTTGATTAATCGCTCGTAATATCATCGGAAAAGTGTTAACGATTTCGAGAATAATTAAATTCGCTGGACAATAACGACAAATGTAACTTAACCAGATTGAAAACTTTCCAGCTTTTCTAATGAACAAAGAAAAAACAATGGATATTTTGCGTAGCAAACAATATAATGAAAAAAACATATTTTGTAAAAAGTTTAGTAATGGGTGTGAAAATATTTATTTTTTTTCGTGATGTACCTCAGATCAGCTACACCTCGTTAAAACAGGAACAAGAAAAGGAAAAGGAAAGAGGAACACGAGAAGGAAGATGTGCTGGCAGTTTGTCGTCTCGTAAAACGGTACTCCTTACCTCACCATTAGCGACGTTGATACCAAGGTAAATGTCGCCAAAGGATCCCGATCCAATCTTCCTCAACAGCCTGTATTTGGCACCCACGATAAACTCATTCTTTGCAACTGACATCGCCAACTGCATCGACATATTGTGCGTGGCTTCCCTATCTCTGTCCTTCCTCCGTTGGAACCGACGGTGGACTCTGTGACTGGCTCTCACGTCCGAATCAAAACCTGATTTAAAGTACTTAACGTACCCAATGGGACTCATACGCCATTTACTGGCAAACCTGACGATATTGAGTGTTCTTGAAGCCGTATGGATGGAAGATTTTCTTCGGCGAAATCTGTTCAGGAAACCGTAGCCAAAAGTCACTCTGTAGTGGTCACAACAAAACCCCACTAATACGCCGACATTTTCCCTTTCGCTTAAAGCACGAGAGCAACTGACGTTGCGGAAACGATACGTCACGGCGGGCGGCGTTCAAGTCAGAGTCCTTATCAGCGTGTCATTGCCAATTATTCGTGCTGGGTTTTCAATAAAATCACCTGGAAATCGTCTATTTTATTAACGAGGAAAATTCCGTTCCAACGCGATGGGAGTTTAGTATTGCCTCGAAATTTAATTGAATGTAATGACTCGCTTGAATTCGTGGTAGTAGATTTCCTTCAGGGCCGTATCAATCACACAACGGTTCTTTCAATGATCGCGCATCTTTCGCAGTGACGTCCAAAATAAAAACGCGCGTTTGTAAATTCTAGCCTTTCTTGCTTGTTTAATTTCTTCGCGACTGTTTGAAGCAGTCAAGTGGAAGTCGGACATTTGAAAAGTTCAAACGAAGAAACAGTGTAATAAGAAGAAACAAAGACTAAGAACTTTTTACATCTTCACTATTTCATGTCTCGATGACATATTATACAGAGGAATTAAAGAATTTTAAAGAACCTGTTTCCCTGCTATTTAATATTCATCTATTTTTTTAAGCTTATGCGAAAAATAACAGACCATTATTTCTCTTTGCGACGAAACTGATACTGTAATATATTTAAGAATTTGAAAATCCATAGAAATAAATAGAAATGACGAGTATAATTTCAATCGTGCATACATATAATGAATTTCACAACAATTGGGTCAAAAGTACCATTCCCATTTAAACGATTTGTACTTTTATATACATATATTTATACTAGATACACTACTGATCTTACCGGAACCTTGTGCTACTTATTAGAAATTGATAGGAAGTACTTTTTTCATTTATTAATTATCGTTTGATTGAAACATTAAAAAAAGGAAAACAAATTGCGTGGAAAATGTTACAAATACTTTTTTGGCGATGAATATGAAAAATAAGGCACAGACGAGATATAGGAATAGATAGGACATCTTATGGACTTTCGTGGCCCAACGTGACGGCCATACCGACTCAGAAATCCGACACTGGTTTGAGCGTCCCCTGCTCATGAACAGTGATCACTTGAAGAACTATTATTTACTGAAGTAGTGGGGCAGGTCTCATACGATTGTATGAATATATGTGAATGCTTTGGGGGAAATCAGGATAGCTATTTCTCGGTCAACGTTTCGGTAGGAAAATTGAGCTACTGTCACAGACGAGATATATGAATTCCTATATCTCGTCAGTGAAATGATCTCTTATATCTCGTCTGTGTGAAAAGATGCTAGAAAACTATCTGAACGCTCACAACGGTAGGAATTGTAATTTAAATAAAGTTAAAGAAAAACAAATATTAGTTTGACGGAAATAGTTTACTTATTCTATAGTGCAACAAACATTACAAACATTTGATTACACAGATGCGTTTTTTATTACTAATAAATATATTTGCATCCTACTATTCGACTAATATCCATACTGTAACACTTGCAATAAAAAATATTCAGTTCGATATGATATTCAAAAACACGCGCCGTAAGGAAAGAACATCACCCCCATCGCCCAATCAGCTACCAGCCAATCAGCGCAATCTATTTCAAAATTCTGCCTCTTTCGCCCAACGGATCGCGTAGTGATTAGACGTGTTTAGAGTGTCCGACGAATTAAGGTATGTCACATAGTCTAACATATTCCTAAAGGCATAATATTATATCAATTGTTTTCATTTCCCGTCTCCTGAGAGTTCTGTAGTGTTTTTTGTTAATATTAAGTCATATTTTAGTAGAACGTGAGAAAACATTGCGTAGTAAGTGGACTCGTCCAACGTTCATTTTCTTGTATCTAACGCTACTTCTACGTATAGATATACATATTTCAACTCCAGATTCCATTATCTTGCAATATATTCTGCACTTTCTAGCAATATTATTATAATATTGGCGATTCTTAATACATTTATCTCTAATTTCAGTTAGATTCTGTTCCATGGCGTCTCTTTCGCTAGCTTTGAATCAGAAATGGCGCGAACGCGACACTTTCAAACGGGAATGCGCAGGAGCAGAGTGACGCGGCGCCATATTGTTAAATCAACTTCTCGCCTACAGGTAAGCATTCCTCAAATTTCTTGTGGAAATAAGTAGAATTTTAGTAATATGTCTCTATTAAATTATAATTCGTACCACGCATAAAACTTGTATGATATACAGTCGCGTTGTAGATAAGTAGTAACATAATAGAAGCCATTATTTGCGGCTATATCTTGTTTCTGCCTGTGCTCGGGAAGCTTGTTTTTCGTGGAAAATATCAACAATATATCGCGAAACAAAAAAGCCACTTATCAAGTAACGCGTGCGTTGAAATATTTCTAGGAAACACAAGCGATCGTACACAAAAATGGTGTTTGGTTTTAGTCGGATGAGGAACATAGCCGAACAGCAAAGGGCGATGGCGAAGGTCGTCATTCTACTACTTGACGCCGAGCTGACAAAACGTATGGTAGACATCTCAGTGAGGTAAGTATCGAGGTGTGTATAATTTGTGACTGGTACTAACTAAGATGAAACAACAAAAGTTAAAATACTTACAAAAACAAATAGATATCTATATTTGATAACAAACACTCGATAGGATGAACATGTTCTATTTCAGAAACTTTTGTGACCGCGCGCAATGCGGTCTGTAGAGTCAGTGGTTTCTCCGCAGTTTTCTAGTATTTCCAGAGCAAGTGGCTCTGCTTAAATTTTCGTTTACAGTTTACCGACACGCGATTGTAGAGTCAGTGTTTTTCGCCCAGTAGTTATTAATTCGATTATCGGAGCACCGGTGCTCCTCTTCAATTATTTCAATCGCGAAAGTAGCATCTTAATTTGTTCGCCGATGTAATTTGCGGTCGCGTACATAGTCTTTTATTTTTATTTTTCTCTTATATTCGCTATCGGAAGCAGAGTCAGTGCATCACTGAAGGGGATGTTTTATGCGACACTGATGAAGTGAGAAATGTAAGTATTTTTAAAACAAATCTCAGTTTTCTATGAAGAGTTAAATTCTGTAGATTTAGCAGCAGATTTTAATGTTTTTTCTTTGTTGTTTAGTTACAGTTTGCATACTTCTTGGCGATTGAGTCCAATTGAGCTGCCCCGGTGATGTTCCTGATGTCTTCCACGAGTACTTGCACTCCTTTTGCAATCAACGAGTTGGTGAGTCGCATGTGTTTTGGTTCCTCCGGTCCCCAATCATGCCGTAGGACGATTGGTCCGAAGCGGCACGGGTGACTGGTTGTATTTTTTAGTAATTTTGCGAGCATAGTGACTACGGGAATAATTTTTATACCCGTTAGTTGTGACGTTATTTTCATGTGTATTATTTCTTATACGAGGTTAGATCTGCCTTCTTGTACTCCGCGTTTTTTAATATAAAAAGATTAAGGACCATAGAAATATTTCTTACTCAAATCAATATTTGATCAAAGAAGCACTGATCCTGTAGGTTCCTCTATTTCGATAAAAATATATGACAGTAACAAGTGACAGTAACAAATACATTGCACAAATGTACATATATTGAGGACATTGCATTTATAATCAGTTGAAATTTGTTTTCGCTGTTCAGCAGTGCAGAAGTCGGATGCCCCCCGACTTCGTTACTGCAAGTGCTACATGATTATAACAATCAGGTATTAAAGTAAATAAATATAACGATACGTTTATTGAAATCAGCATTGAATATGCATAGCCAATGATAGCATTTAATATTAATTTTCATATGCTATAGTCGAGTCCATTTCGAATGAAATTTATTACACATTATGTACAAGAAGGCACTTTGTATACGGGTAGATTTTCAAATCGGAGTAGCTATCTTGAACAATTTACTTCGATTAAGGAATCACCTGAGGCTTATTTAATATCTTGTCTATTTTCCAAGTAAATTTAATTGCATTATTTATTCTAGTAAAATCAGTTTCAATGACAGTCATTTCCCTTAATAAATAAATTATTTATCAGTAATTTTTGAGTCTTTATTGATATTTCATATATTACAAAGTCGAGTCATGTTTAAAGAGATTGAAAATAAAATATACTATTAGCTGTTGCAATTTTACGTGTACTAATCATCTTTTTAGATCAGGATTTTCAGGTTTAATCCCTTCCGTGTTGATTGCCAGGAACTCACTCACGTGCCCAGGTGCTACTTGGGTGAGTGAGAGGCAATGGGCACGATGATCATGTGGTTTTTAAATTTCTAACAATGTTTGGCGGCTGACATTTGCTAGTGCACCGTGCACGACGTATTTTCCATACCGTGTGTGTGTGTGGGTTAGGCCGTGGAATTGCGTCGGCTCGGGAATTTCATAACAAATTATAATACTATGATTTCATAAATAGCAATATGTTTTACAATTGCAAATACACATTGAATGCCGTAACGAATTATGAAAATATGGCAACGAATAGAGTACTATACAAACCAAGCGTACATAGTAGAAAGAAAATGTACAATATATGTACATATTTGAGCAATCAATATTTCATACGAAAGTAATGCATAAGCATATACGTTTGCGCATATTTACGCAATGGTCGCTAGCCTTTGTCAGCCGATTTCAGGAACTGGTACGTACCCTTAGAGTGTGAATGATTGTATGCCAAGCTCGGGTGTCGGAGGCGTCCCGGGACGTCTCTCTAGTGTAGGTTCATGCGCCCGAGTGTTTGATTGAGAAACGTTGAATGATGTGTGTTTGTGTGAATGCTTTGCCATTTTTTAAATATAGGTCTAGGTAGGATAGGTAGTATACCTTCTGGTGTGCCTGATAGATATAAGTAGGTAGGGCCGGGCAGGTTGACACAGTCTCTGATCGGGTAGGCAATATTTCGCGTGTTCAACCTGTTTCAGGAAATCTGATTTGAAAAGTCGACGGCGAAACTGTGGCGCGAACGAGAATGCGTTCGCCTCTGGCTTTGCCTATCGATTTTTCGAATTTTTCGCGGTCGCGATCGCGATTTGGTCTCGAAACGAACGTGTCACAATATGCTCGAGGCTGCACGTGTAGGCGATGATCGATTACAATTTTAATCGCAATCTTTATGATTTTCTGTAATCGCAAATTTTACGATTTTATTTGGTCGTGATTCGTCCACGTGTGTTCCGTTTAGCTGCGCGATTTAGCCTTTTATTTAGTTTTGTTTGTTTGCGAATAGAGTCTCGAGCCTAGATTAAGTTTCAGCGGGCATTGCGCTCGAAGAAAAGAAGAGGCTAAATGCCGAAGAGGCCCGACAAACTGTCGCTCAAGAGGGCAACTATCAATGGCCCTGCATCCTTCGGATGGAGAGTCATTCTTTGATACTATTTTGTCACTATGCTCGCTTTTGTATGCCGTAGTTGTAGTTTATTGTTTGGCCGGCAGTATTGCCTGGCCCACCGTCATCGCATTGGGCAAATCGCGATTTTTATTAGCGTCGCGTACGATTGAATACGGTTTGCATTAGAGTTGCGAATAAAATCACACCGCGATTGCAACTAGAGTTACGGATAGACCCAGGTCGCGGCATTTTTTTTACAGGTGCGATTAAATATATCGTGGTTTGAATTAGAGTTGCGAATTAATACAGATTGCGGCTTGAATTAGAGTTGCTTTTGTATTAAATTGTACTTGCGATACGTACTTGCTATTAGCGTTGCGACAATAATTTTCGCGTTCCTTTCCTACACAGGTTTTAATTAGCACTTACAGTGCTGCGATATCTTTCTATCGCGAATATTTTTCATATAGTGTTGCGATGATAAATGGTCGCGATTTTTAAGTAGCGTTGCGACCACAATGAAATGGCCAACGTGGTTCCTGAGTCACGAAAGGCAGCTACTAAAGCTGCATAAGGTGATTGCTGCAATCGTAGTCTTGGATGCGACTACAATGACTCGTTCGTTATTAGTGTTGCGAATTAAAAATGATGGGTGCAGTGAATTATTTTTTCCTATCTTTTTTAATATATCCGTAATACTATATTAGAGATAACGAAGCACCATACGCGATTGACTTTGCAAGTAATGCAGTAAATTAGGGTTGCGAAAGAAAGAGATAATCCACTTACGGGTTTCAATCGGGTTTATAATAAGTGGACGATAATTAATAGTAGAATGTCCCTCTGGCTATTGAGTTTGTGTTCAATGTTCTAATTTATTATTCTTCTTCGCCTCTCCCCTTTTTATTAACATTAAAACGAGTTGTTTCATCTTAGTATCCAAGTAAATGTTTGTATTTGTAATTGACAATTATTATTCAGCATATTTGCATTTTGGAAGAACATGCTCCCTTTGTACTACTGTATTATTTTTTCACAATTACTATTCTCATAAAAAAGTCTGTTACAGAATTGTTAAGTTAAAGGAGATGTCAAAGGAATAGAATATTGCCTCAAGTACATTAAATAACGTACATTGCAATATGTAAGTAATCAGAGGCTCAAAAGTGATGTTGTATGGATGAAATAAATCGAAGGAAATCATATGATACCTAAGAAATATCACTAAATTCTTATGAACTTTGATCTGTTTCAGGTTACGCGATCACAATTTTAGCGAAAGAAGATTCATCATGAAATATCCCTTGCCCCCCCCCCCCTATCCTTTCAGATTTTCAATTAGATAGGATATTTCCAAATTGAATTAGCTTTTTAGTCAGGTAGGATGTTTTAAGTTAAGATTTAATTTACCTTAATTAAAGGTAGAATGTATTTGAATTACGTGCATGCTAATTTATATTATAATGCTTATTCTTTGGTTTTAGTCAGGTCTAACAGAATTTTTATTTTCAGCTTTCCCCATAATGAATAATTTTAATACCCCCTATTTACTTCAACTAACTATAAGTTAATGTGTATTACAATCCTTATTTTTTATTTCAAAAGGTTTAACAGAATTTTCAGAAATAATCAGATTTTCAATTAGATAGGATACTTCCAAATTGAATTAGCTTTTTAGTCAGGTAGGATGTTTTAAGTTAAGATTTAATTTACCTTAATTAAAGGTAGAATGTATTTGAATTACGTGCATGCTAATTTATATTATATTGCTTATTCTTTAGTTTAAGTCAGGTCTCACAGAATTTCTATTTTCAGCTTTCGCAATAATGAATAATTTTAATACATGCTATTTACTTGAACTAACTATAAGCTAATGTGTATTATATTCTCTATTTTTTACTTCAAAAGGTTTAACAGAATTTTTATTTTCAGCTTGCGTTACAATTATTTATTTTAATACATTTTACTTACTCAAACAATGTATAAGCTAATTTATATTATAATGTTGATTTTTTAGTTGATTTAGGTTTAACAGAATTTTTATATCCAGTTTGCATATCAACCGGGCTGCAAATATACATCAGAAGGAAGTAGCGTTTAATTTGTAAATAATAATTTTTGTAAATTAATGGTGATAGGTGCGCGGCTGCGGCCGTGCGGGTCTCCATTCGCAGCAACCTCCACGTGGTGAGACCTGGGCAATCGATTTTATTTACCGTACAGTTACCAATTTTAACACTAATACTTTTGTGATTTAATTGTTAATTATATGGTAAAAATGTCGAGCTAATTGGTTGCGATTTTTTAAATTTCTCCTGTTCCTAACATTAAAATTAATTGCCTTCTTGAGTTCCTCCCATATCACCGCGGTTGACCGCCGAGGTTTATTTCAGGTCAACGTTTTCACAGAGTGCTAAACTGTATTGTATTGTATGCCCATTGTATTGTAAGATACCCATGATTATTGTAGTACGCTTTTATGTTTTTAAAGAATCAGGCAATTAAAGAAGCAGGTGGTCAAAGACGTTTCTCCACGGCTCGGAGGGATCGAAAAGCATTTCGCTTCGGCTCGGAGCGATCGTTCGGAAGCGTTTCATGCTCGGTCGTTCTTTTGTTCTGCAAATTTTATTACGATATTGTTAACGTTTGTATGCTTAAAATGAGGACAACACGATCATATTTGCTTCATATTGCAACCCGTTTTTGTAATTTATCAACGCAAATATGATCGAAATTATATCGCGTTTCGTGTTATTTTAAACACAACAGCGTCAGCAATATTTTAATAAAATTTGCAGAACGAAGTAGCTAACAAAAAGAAGTTTTATAGTTGCATTAGTGTTGTCTCACCGATACGTAGGTATCTGACCTTTCTTTCACTCTCTGTCCCTTTCAGTGGACGAGGAGAGTGGGGAAAGCGCAAAAATTTGTGAATTTACTTTTAGGGCCTACTTTATGACAAGTTCGAAAGCCTTTCGTTATCTGGTCGACACGGACCCCGAGTCAAAAAGATCCGATCATAAAACAGCTTGCCAGGTATCGATGGCCGTCGATATGTTCGGTTTTTGCGACCAAACAGTTACTGTATGCATCGAGCATCTACATCGAATTCAAACAGATATGAAACTGTTTGGAGAATGAGATAAGAATGCATTTGTTTCTAGGCAAAAAAATATTTAATATGAAAGAAAAAAAATCCGGAAGAAAAAAACCGCGTATAACCGAAACGCGTTGTTCGAATAGTATAATTATTGGAGTTGGTAATAATATAATTGACTTGGTACAATATTGTATGCGACACATCATTTATTTATAGTACAATTGAAATAAGAAAACTTGTTATCATGTGTTTCTTTAATTAAAAGATTTTTAATTAACATTAAATGTTTCATATCCTTTGTTGCCTTTCATTACGGCAACGAACAAAAGAATTCTTTAAAATTATTTAATTTTCGCATTGTTTTCTATAATCTGTGGGTAACGTTGCGAGTGACACAGAAATGGTAATGGGACCCGGGGTCCCAGAAATCGTGGCCGAAAAAATACATTGCATGGCTTGTCTATTCCTATATCTCGTCTGTGAATAAGGTGTATATATATGTATATGCAAATGCACATGTACATGGTATTAAAAAATTGGACAAAGTTCATAGCGACATCTAAGCTAAATAAAGTACGATAAGTATGTTGTAAAAATTTGTTACATGTGCATATTATTACGGTTGTTATTCAATTAAACTGCGAATGATAGATGGCAATATTTTCACACTATACAGTACGGTTACCTATGCAAGTATTTCGGAAAAATGCTTTAATGGTTACAAAGAATTGTAAGACGAGATTCATCATGACAACCCGTCCGAAACTTGAGAAGGTTTTAGAAAATCTTAAAAAGAATCCCCTCTACGATAAATATGCTAGTAAAATAGCCAAGTTTCAGGAATCCAACCCAGAAGAGTTTGTACAGCGTGCAGAATATGAAGAAAAGAAATTGCAAAAGCAAAAAGGTACAGTATCTCACGCAACTAATGTTCCATAACCATTCTTATTAATACATGTAATAAAAATCGATGTATTCCTTTATATTATCCATTTCACTTCTGTGCCATTTATCGAAATTATTGAATTGAAGAAAAACGGGACGAGGAGCGTAAGTTTTATCAAAGCCAAGCGAAACCGTATTTGGATCAAGACAGGCAACCGCAACAAGCACAATTAAATAGTATAATGAAAATGGATGCGATACAAGATAAACCTAAAGATGAGATTATAAATATTTGGAAGGATTATCATAAAGACAAAGATTATATCTGCGGTGTACTAACGCCGGAACAATTTGACAAAATGTTCGAACGTGGGAAAAGATATTCAACATTTTTGTTGCCGCTACCTAGGAAGGAAGGATACGAGTTTATTGTCTGTCAATTTTTTGGGCTGGAGATTCATATGACCTCGCTTTTGTGGTACCAAGCACATAAAGAAAACGCGCCGGAGTGTTTAACTATGGTTCATTACACAGAGTTTAGGGATAGTAAAGGCATCGTACTTATGCGTGGTGAATTTGATAAAAAATGTGTTGATGTACAAGAAGCACAATGTTTGGCAAATGAACTGCAATTATATTATTGCACCGATAATCCTAAGCGGTTGCAATTGCTGGAAACCTTTACGAATAAGCCGGACGAATTCAAACATATGGATCTTGTAGCACAGTTAGAAACGATACAATTAGAATTGCATTCATAAGTGAATACGCGCATGTAGAACTAATTGTAATCGAATTCTTCTTCCACGTGCTAGATATATTAAACTTGTATATATAAAGTTCTCCAAATAAACAATGAAGTATAAGAATTGCATTGAGTTATTCATTGAAACATAGAATAACATATGAACATTTATTTCTTTTTCAGACCTGTTGCAGTTTAACGAGTTTGGAATCTATATCGAAGAAATTTTAATGCTGACTCATTTCATTTTTAGTTGCAGTGCATGTATCAAGATCTTGCCGTAGTCAGTCTTTATGGATATTTCCATTTTTGATGAAACGAACACAACCGTCTTGGCTATATACTACAAAATGTAGTTATTCTGACTGTGCAGTAAAAAACATGTACATTACTACACCTATATTTTATGTTAACGCTGGTATGCACTTAAAAACGTAGAAAACACTTGCTTTATAAATGCGAACAAATTGGCAGTGCGCTAATTTTTACCGATGTATTGATTTTCTATTTTCCTTAGGGCCACATATTGGACACACCTATACAGCAGTCTTGGCAGATGCTTTAGCTAGATTTAATTCTATGCTAGGGCACACAGTGCTTTTAAGTACTGGTACAGACGAGCATGGTACAAAAGTGGCAAAAGCTGCAAAATTAATGAAAATGCAAAATCCAAAATATTGCTCTGAAATTTCAATGCAGTTTCGAAAAATGTGCGATATGTATCAAGTGGAATATTCGAATTTCATTAGAACGACTGAAGAACGACACGAGGAAGCAGTCCGCCATTTCTGGGTTGTTAAACTTATAAATCATCAACTCTACATTGGATGCGCTCTTATAGACAAGCATGTAAAATACAAATTTTGTAGAACTGTTTGGAGGAAAGGGGGCACATCTACCAAGGCAAATATTCTGGGTGGTATAATGTATCGGAAGAAGCATTTGTCCCAAACGCAGAGGTAGCACGGAGGCTCCCTGGGAATGTCACTCTAGCACTTACAGAATCGGGAGATATTCTAGAATGGACAGAAGAAGATACTTCCAAATTTCGACTTACTGCTTTTAAAGATGACCTGCGATATTGGCTAAAAGATGGTATACATGCATGTCATTTGATTTAACGAATTTGTCGTAATGAAAGTAAATCTATTTTAATATTTTTACATTTGAAATTGCATTTAGAAAATGTAATACAACCGTCAGTGTATCGGAATACGTTGATATCATCGTTAGATGATCTGCAAGATTTAAGTATATCTAGACCTATCAATAGAGTGCCCTGGGCAATTCCTACGCCATCGAATGAAGACAGTACGATATATGTGTGGCTAGATGCATTAGTAAGTTATTTAACTTCGGTGGGATATCCGGATGAGAGATTTAAAAAATTTTGGCCACCAACCATTCAAGTAAATATCTTTATTTCCCCCGAATATGTAAAATAGTGCTTGAAGCCCGTAAAAAAATCACGTTTGAGAAGCAAAGAATAATTTAAACATAGGTCATAGGAAAGGATATACTAAAATTTCATGGTATATATTGGCCAGCATTTTTAATGGCTGCTGGTCTTGAACCACCAAGCAAACTCCTATGCCACGGGCATTGGACCGTTAACGACGAGAAAATGTCAAAAACCAAAGGCAATGTAATCTCACCTTTCACAGATGTTGATGATTTTACAGAAGATGGTTTAAGATACTTCCTTTTACGACATGCAGTATTGCACACAGATTCAAGTAAGGCAACTAATTTAATTATCTTATATATAAGAAGAAAAGAAGAAAGAATTCTCTTTTTTTTGCAATGTGTAGAATGCTAATTCTTCCTTGCAGATTATAATTCGGGAAAAGTACAAAAAATATTGAATGCTGAACTCGCCAATACCTTGGGTAACTTAGTTAATAGATGTTTTGGTAATGCCATTAATCCAATGGGGATAATACATAGCTCAGCCGAATATAAAAGTATATTAAAATCATATGTAGCTGGCAAAAACATAAAACTTTTGGAAGAGTTGGGCGAAAAGGCTGGGACATGTTACGAAGAATACAATTTGCATGATGCAGTAGACGCCGCAATGAATATGTTACGCATGGCTAATCAAGTGTTTGATCATCATCAGCTATGGCGTTTAATTAAATTGCAACGTGTGGATTCTTCGAAGGAGGTAGAAGCTGTGATATCTTTGGTATTGGAAAATGTACGGGTGGCCGCTTTAGTGCTGCATCCTATCATACCAAGACTAACTTCCAATCTTCTTGATCATCTTCAAATTCCTATGGAAAATCGTACTTGGCGAGATACGAGACCGCTCCACTTAACAAACCAATCGAATAAAACGAGAAATATTTCATCGCAGAACCTCATGTTTTTTAAGAAAATAAAATATTAAGTAAACACCGAGTATTTAAATTATTAGGTTTAGGATAATAAGGTTGTATTAAAACATTTCAAATTTAATACTCGCAATGGAAGTCTTATGCTAATATATTTACAGAGAACGGTCATTCAAGTATATCATTAGTATACATCAACATAGCGCACGTGTCATTCCGATGCGGGGATCCAGACATGATCTTATTTGCGGCATTCTAACGTTTCTTTTTCCCCGCTTCGGAATACAGTACACTTTGCGTATCGCAGATATAGATGCATGGAAGATGCTTGCTGAGCGTCAATCTGATTCCGCAAGGATTCCCCTTTCGTTTGGATAAGTGACGCAGCAGATATGAGTTAAATTCGACGGGTTGCACAACGTTTTTATGACGCGTTAGCAACAAAGCGAAGTTTCGCCCACAATGCAAGGGATACGTGGAATCGCGTGTCGGTGTCCCGTCAAATAGAAAAATAAATAAATGACTATGTACAAGATGGAAAATGAATCTTTCCGGGTTTTGACCGCAGTCCTAGTACTAGTATAAACTACGATTCGACAGACGTTACTATTTAGTGCTCCGTGTAACATCCAGCTTTACATCGTAGATGCGCCCATCAACATGATTGCTTTACGAGAATGTTTCCTAGATACTCGTCTACGTACGAATTTATTTTTCTTCTTTTTTTTCTTTTCTTGCTCTTCGTTTCGTCACTCATGGCTCTAAATCGATATTCTCTTCTTCGATTTCTAGACAACTCGCGTTCATTCTTTTACTGTAAGAGTGGATTATGTCTCATGGATATGTGTTTTGAACTACCTTCTGGTGATTGTCTTTTTTGTTAATTTTCTTTTTAACCGTCCGCTTGTATCGACAAGTTCTGTTCCCCCTTTACCGTTCACAGACAGTAATATTCGATCAAAATATTTGCATGCGACAGTTTGAGTCAATTTTATTTCGTTCGCGCCAAAACTTAGATCGCCGGTTGCAGAGTAAAGAGGGGCGGGGTTTGAGACAGCGTTGAACTTTTCATCGAAGAATTTATGCGATATGTGATTCACCCGTTGCTTGGACCAGTATTAATTCGTTCAACATTTCCTACCACCTTTTTCTTTTTTTATTTCTTTTTATCTTTTATTGTTTTTTGACGTGACACGATAAATATGTATGCAGAATACTCGTAGAGGAAAAGTTCAATAACGTGCTCGACATCTCGACAAAATACCGCAGACCTAAAAGGTGTTACCCGAACAACGAAGCGGTAACCTTTGCCGTTGAAGTCAAAGATCACGGTTATGATTTTTGCTCTAAATGTTTTACAATAAATTTCCTTCGACCCAGTATTATAAGGGAACTTGAAAAATTACACATGTATGTACGTACACGCGGCGGTACACGCGGCGTGACGCGCTGCTTCGATTCGACTGGAAAGCTCGTAGAGTTTATCGTGTTAAATGGTTGCGCACAGTGTTACGCGCGAAACTAACAACGCGAAGGGACGAAACGTCCCCAAGTTCGTTCGCGGGTTTATTTACGTGTTAATAGTAACGCGACCTTACAGCGGCTGAATTATTAGCGATGGAAAATGTTGAGCCGTAGTTGGTCGCGGGAAATCCGGGGGGTGAAGCACTCGCCCCGGGCGCGTCCTATAGAAACGTAGATATATCGTTCGATATGAAGATCGTTAAATGCATAGCAGATACTCGAGTGAAATTATATCGCGCTGACGATTGTGTCGCGATGCCTCTGCGCCATTATTCCAACCTGGCAACTGTCAGCGCTCGATCTTGGGCTAATGTTGCATTCGATCATGGACCCGTTCCTCTTCTGCACGACCACGGATCGAAATTCTCCGCACTCGCTGGTCGACGGTTGGTTCCCACGTGCACGCGCCCCCTTCGTCAGAATTCTCTTGAACGCCTCTCGGAACTCCGTGTTGAATATGCTGTATATGATTGGATTGAAGGCCGAGTTGCTGTAGCCGAGCCAAGTGAGTACCTGTTACAAACGTCATACTTTCCTGCATCGATTTGTGCGTGAATTACGTCGCCCGGCAATGCGTGATCGCCCCGAAACGTATATCGCACGCGGGAGTAATACGAGGGGAAAATAGGATAAGGTAGTGCCGTACCTGAAATGCTCGGACTGATATGCAGGTCTTGCAGTACGCGGCTACGATGTTCACGCAAAAAAAGGGCACCCAGCATATCAAGAAAACACCCATGATTACACCGACCGTAATGGCGGCTTTATGGTCGGATACATGATAAGGGCTAGTCGGCTTCGTTTTTGTCTGCGGCTTCGGTGGTTTATTACGGGTGCTCTTCGCCCGGAAACTCTTGGCCATTGATGTGTCCGGCAGTTTCGTTACCGCACGGATGCTCTTCACGTGCTTCTGTGCGTAGCAATAGAGCCTGGAACCATTCAACAGTTTCAACGCGGGCATCTCATTCATATTTATGCGCGAGAGTAGCGCGAGCGGGATCCGATTAGAATTATCGGACGTTTACCTGCAATAAATTCCCAGCATTACGATGCAGGGCACGTAAAAAGATATAGAAGAGGAAACCACCGCGTAGGTGGGCGTGATGTCTAAGGCGCACGTAGGGTGTTCCTGAAAGATAAAGCGATGGCAGAATGGCGGGACGTACAGTCGGCGGGGAAGTTACAGCGAGAAGGAGGCAGTTCTTTTAATAAATAAAGTGAGATTTCAAGAGTACGGAGGATAGATTATCCTCTCCTTTCGTTCATTCTTCCTTGGGACCAATATGAACGTTAAGGAGTACAACTTCTGTCAAAACGCACCTCTTTGCCATCGTCGTAAATTACTGGTTCGTCTGCTCGATGAAGGCCTAGGCTGATCGGCACGAATGATATGAGCCCCGCGAGCAACCACACTATGGCGATACCAGCGACCGCGATTCTCCTTGTCACCCAACGCCCGTACCTGCTCGTGGGACGATAACGATATCAGTGATAAATTAACAACGACGGAGAGAACGTGGGCGTAGCGGGCGGGAAACTTGCCTGAGAGGATCCTTTATATGAATGTAACGATCGAGAGAAATTGCGCAAAGATTCAGAATAGAGGCAGTGCTGCACATAACGTCGAAGGCGATCCAGGTGTCGCAAAAACGCGGACCAAACATCCAATAGCCAAGAAGATCGTTCACCCCGGCAAAGGTCATTACCAGACAACCGACGAACAGGTCGGCGATAGCTAAGGAGGCCAGGAACAAGTTTCCTATTCTCCGTAAACCGCGGTCCGTGTAAATTGCCACGCAGACTAAAATGTTGCCCGCGACGGATAAAAATATCAAGATCAGGAAGAGAAGCCCTGAAAGAATCGAACGAACGCGCTGGTCTAGAGAAGAATCAAGGGAATATGCTCGCTTATGATACCATCATTTTCCCCTCGAAGAGTTCGCTTCAGACGCGTCAGATGCACGAACGGAACAGAAATCGCCACGGGATATAGGAATACGTGTATGATACATACACATACATATATGTACATATGAATGATGAACGATGAAAAACCGTAAAAAAAAGATACATTTTTTGGGATAGGTTGAAATAGGTTCGTTGGAAATGTGGGAATTACAGGGAAATGAAGGGAATGGCCAGAAGAGGGGAAAAAGGAAGCAGGGGGTAAACGGTGGAATGAAAATGGGAAATAGGTACGGAACAGCGAGTTTAGATAAAAGTTTTTCGAGCGAAGGGCCTCTCGGAGGGTTGTCTTCGAGGGGCAGGTCACGATCGATCAAATGAGAAGTTTAGCGAACCAACTAGAAGCACCGACAACACCGAGAGACTGTCTTCAGGCAGATCTTCTTCCCCGTCTGTCAGGTTATTCTGTAAACAGATAAAGGGATTCTTTTAGTGCGCACTGTACCAAGCCTTTACGGCGAGAGCGTAAAATGATTTCTTCGCTTGTAAAACGACCAAACAAAATTTGTTGAACGCATGCGAATAAATTAGGGATAAAATAGGAAGTCTGTTGCGCGTGCACGCGCATGAAAATGTATTGTGCGTTTCTGATTTGAGAACGGTGTATTGAAACGCGCACGAATGCGCGCGAACATGTATCTTCTGCTTACAGTTTCCCGATATTTCACACCAAAGCTGTACTTACACTGGAAACACCGTCGAGATTCGTATTCACGGAAAATCGATACTACAAACGGACCAAGATGACGTTGGGTTTACAGGCTCTTTACTTCTGCTCGAACGCGTTGTCTGTCAAGCCGTTCTATCCCATCTCGAAGACATGTAAAAATATCTGCGAGACGAAGGGTGCCAGGGTGAAGCTTGTACCACGCGGATTTCTATGAATAATCCGCCGGCAACGTTTCGGGAACATTACCATCTTCTTATTAGCACATATCCTCATTACGCTTGGATCGTTCGTGCTGTTTAGATATATTTCGACCATGCGCTTATCCGTACCTTCTTTCTTCCTATGTGTCCTTCGCACTTTTCACTTTCGTTTCGCAAAATCGGCTTAAGTGATGCTTAAACCCTCTCCTGATTAAATCATCGTCAATGAGCAATCAATATTCACTGGTCGTGTCTAATATCGAACGACTCTAGTCGTAGCTGCAAACTCAATTTTATCATGGACAAGGAAACATCAAATTTCCATTTTGCCTTACGACGAAGCATTGGCGAGTTTAATTTATTCGTGGTATTTCTAAAATTAATTAGCAACGACATGGTATTCGGTTTCTCCTTCTTTTAACGCTTCAAGGGTTGCTCGAAATGGGGATGATCGGCCCTCACTTTTAACGCGGTCGTATGTTTCCTAAATCGTTCACTTGGAAACGGCAACTACACTCGTGGGCGTATTAACAATAAGAGACGGCGGGAACAAGAAGGGAGAAACGTTTTATCGCGGTTGCACGTTTGTCCACTTAGCGAACTACTGCGCAATCATCAAATGAAAACGAACAAACTAAGTTAATGTGCTTGTAAAATCATCTCGCCCCCATAGTCATAACACCTGCGTTTAATACAAATACTCTAAAGGATAATGGCCAAGCCCGCAATTAAGTTCGCCTGGTTCGCGCGTTTTAATTATATTACACGAGCAACGCCGCGATTATTATGGATTCGACGTGTTATCGTTAAAAGCCGTCTTGTTTAATTTCGAATTCCACGCTCGTAGGGATCTCGTTCGTTCTCGTCGCGCAGTTGTAACAGCAAAGTTTGATCGCACAGTCGGTGAAAAAGGCGGCTCATAAACATCAATTTATTCGACGAAGTCCCACAAGTCGTCCGGTTTTCCTTCGCCTTCTGCGATCTTTGTTTCATTTCGCTCGGCAACGAACCGCGCCTGCGTGCCGGCGAAAGAAAACTTCATATTTGTGGCGGCAATGTATCAACCCTGCACGCCAAAGTACAAAACGGCGGTGAAAGAAATATTTAGAACGGAGAGACCTGGATGCATTCGAGATTTACGATTCTTCCTTTCTTCGTCTCAGGGGTGTAATTGTTCTTACGGTGAAATTTGCAACATTCCGGCTGACCCTTGTTAGTTATGGACCTCGTTTCTCAGGTGGCCGGGCAAAGCAGTCTCAATGGTGTATTTGGACGAAAGAAATCGGCTCTTCCCTTTCGATGATATCAAAGTGCTATTCACAGACTCGAAAGTGTCTATAAGCTCTGTATGATATTCATTACTTCGCATTTAGATTGAGTTGCACCGTTCCCTCTGCGAAATATATTGGAATATATAAATGTATCCCCCGCCTTCATTTTCCTCTAATTTATTTATCGCTCTTTCCCGGCTTGAATGATACCCAGGGCAAAGTTTTGGAAGTTGTTAGAAGTTCATGAGGACTTAAGCTTACTCGACGTCGACCATTAGCGATACATTTAACGTGCAACGTTAAATGCTCTCACCGTGAGAGGTGCTCAGGGAAGTTTATTGTTTTTAGTGCTTTCATTTCATTCAGCGCCGCCCTTTGTCGTAACCCGTAGCCATATTCAGGGGCGCGAAACAACAAAACAGCAGGCAAACCGTGAAGCACTTATTCAATGAGTAATAACTTGCGACCGTCACTGTTGCGACAGACGGACAATGATGAATGTCGGGAAAACAGCATTGCAACGAGTAATTTTATAAACGAATTCCTCCAAGGTCTATCGAACAAAAGTTTTGATATCGCGAGCGCCGATCGGAATTTCGAAATTTCGCCCGGAGCTGATTTTCAGCACATTGGCCCAGGAAAGTTCCCCCGGTTAAAGTAAATTACGAGGTCTCCCAGCGATAGTCGTACCTGTTGGTTGACGGTTAGCTGCCGGGAATCAATTTCCAGAGGTTCTTGCGGTACGCATGCGAAAGGCGAAGCGACTCATCGATATCTCGTTAGCTCGAACCGATTTTACGGATTAAACGACCGGCTGATCTTGCGCGAAATAGAAAACGCAATCGAACACGACTTTCCACAGATCTTCCTATACTTTCCCTCTCCGGTCGGGTCGTTCTAATAAGTATATTAAGCGTAACAGTAGATTGAACATTTCCTGAAACCATACGACAATCGTAAATAATATGCTCAAGTGTAATATGTATCGTGCAATCGTAAAACGCGACGCGGTATTCATAAAATATCCATTGTACCCGCGTTACAATAAATCCAAATATCACCCGGCAAATGTGGCATTCCTTTTTAACGCGGGGAACCGTGCATTTCGGTCGACAAGTTGGCTTTGTATCGCGATGCCAACGAAATTCAATCGACGGATATTGAATGCCAGTGACAAGCCATATTGTGCGGCACCGAAAAGTGTACGTACAGAAGTATCGCTGCGCCCGAAAGGGGAAAATCAGGGGAGCGGATGAATGTGACGCGATACGGGTGTCGGAAAAATACGAGCCGCGCGTACGTGTCCGTGAGTTTTGCTGCGGAAAATTTGGAAATGCACAAGCGTGTCGCCGCGTCACAGTTCCAGACAGACTTTCGAGAAACTAGAAGCATCGGTAGACGACACGAAAGGAAACGTGGGCCGACAGTCGTGAAATATGTCGTACGAAATGTAATTTCGTACAGTCTTTTATCGACCTTCCGGCCTGTTTCGGCTTGATTTGATTTGTCGCTGGGCAAATTGCGTTTTGGAAAGTTTCGATGGACCTGGGTCTGCCAAATGAATGGGGAAATATATTTTCGGTAATGCAATTCCTATGAAATTTTCTGCATACATACAACGAGACACGTGTACGCCTTTTCGTAACGTTTCACCGCGACACACTATCTCTATTAGTCGTTTCACGCAATGAAATTTTCTATACGTAACGTTTTTGTTCGACGGTACGTCGCCACAGTGGTCCGAAACCGTAAAAGCACGAACTAAATTCAATTTTTCGACCTCCTTCGAAATGCATGAAATTTTAGGCATAGCTTCTTATATGTATAGACTACATTTTGGCAAAAAGTGGATTGCCGCAGGGCACTGGTAATTGCCTGAGACATCTTGAAAGAGGGGGAAAATATGTCCACTTTGGAACGATCCCATTTCTTTTTGAATTTGCTATACTTTGCGGTGCTATATTTTTTTACAGAGTGGAGCTGACTCAAATCTGTTTATATATTTTTAAAGAGTGTTCTTCCAGCTACAAGTACATGTAACATGGAAGGTATCTAAGTATTTATACCCTTTGAAAAATACCTTTTCGCGAATCCCTATTTCCCCCCCGTTTTTCCACTTTAAATGTGGTTTATGAGGGGGATGGATTATCGCGGATCCGATAAAATTTATATAAAAGTATTTGTTAGAGCCTACTTAAGATGCCTGTACAAAAATTTCTTGCAACTATTTGCAACTCCGAAAGTTATAACAATATATGTTCACCTCCCGCGGTGAATATAACGAATGTGTCAGAGAGTGAAACGGAATCGGAAAGTTACATGACCTCATCAGAAGATGAAGTGTAGGGTAATGTACATCTAGTCATAAACTTTTTTCTTTTTTTCAAATTTTTTTCATTTAATTTAAATTTTTTAAATAATTTGATATATATTTTTTATTTTAAATCTTTTGCTAACATGTTCGTTCGATTAAATAACATCATAAACGCGCATTTGGATGTGTAGGTTCTATATCCCATTGTCGAACTATTTCCGTACTAACCATATAATTTCAATTAAGTTTTTTACAGATTATGAATCTCAATGATGAAATCAGTATTGTAAGAGTCGTTATATCGGCTGTAACAAATTTTATTTACTGCTGCCTGAGAGATAACTACACACCAAACAACCAAACCACCAAACGACCAAACAACATTTTATCAAATATTATTATTAACTTAATTATAATAAGAGAATTTTTAATTGCAATTATATTCTATAACTCAAGAACTACCTAAAATCTTTCTATTCATAATGAATAATGTGCAAATAACAGTGCTATGAATTTAGTTCATGTTTTTATGGTTTCGGACCACTGTGCGTCGTGTGCGTGCGTATTTTTGTCAGTGGACGCGCGTATTTGCTCACGGCTTAACAAGTGTCGTACAATTGATTTCAGCCTACACCTGGGCTGTGATCGACCGTGGACAGAAATAAACTAAATGTCGAGAAATGTTGGGTTTTCGCAGTTCGCAAGTAAGCCACGTTCTCCTGGGGCAGTCTTTTTTTTAATTTGCCCTCGCAGTACCTGGACTCGTGCGGTTAATACGGCGTGAAATGTCTATTGCATTCAATGGCGTGGGACCTGCTTGAAGACTTTGGGGTATTTGAGTGTGTAAAGGCGCATGTCCGCGCTAATTAGAGCATTAATGAGCTCGTTTGTCACGGCTATGGTGCGCCTACTACAACAACAGGCGAAGCGATTGCGCTGACCGCAAGACAGTAACGTAGCTAGATGGGGCTTGGCTTTTCTGTAGATTACTCCCTTGTTCGTTAAAATTGCATCACGTCAACTAGCTACGATTAATCAAAGGCAAGGGGAGATTAATTGTTCTGAATACGTAATCGTTTCTCTTGGATCTTTTATGGAACTTTGAATAGCTCGTATATGGTGAACAACTGTATCTTGAATTATAATATACCTCTTAATGAAATCAGTTAATTAATTCGGATAGTGATATAAGATTTGAACGCATATTTGCTTCCCTCGTTCGAGGAGTGTGCCATTCTTGTTATGAAAATCATTGCAAAAATTGGACTGCTTGATTATTATTACCACGCGTAAAATTTCAACCAGAAATAGTTTAAATAAGTTACTATGGGTAGCGAAGGCAGATGGAGGTCACCGAGTGCGGTGCATTGGTCGATATGCCAACGTCTCCTACCTGCAGGTGCACCTGAGGTCATACGTGAGGTAAAACAACCTGCATCCAACGTTTAACGTTACGTGCATGGATCCTTTTCGCCTGCGTTTGCAATTTTGCTTTGGCATTCAAGCCGAACCAACCTACGCCAAACAACGCGGAATATGTGGGGGCGTGCGTATATTTTGTCGTAGAAAAATTCGCTAAATTATCAGGGTCTCTCTCGTATTCGCGTAGGATAGACATTTTTGTCTATCGCACGTATCAACGGCGAGACGATAAAAATGTTAGCCGAAGGCTGGAACGCGCCTATCGGAATCATTTCTATCCCTTTTGCGCGAAAAATGTAATTTTGCATTCATCCTCCGGGAATGGATACTCCGTATCCATTCATTTCAGCTCTTTTTATCTGACTCGCGAAGGCGGGTACCTTCAAAGTCTTCCCCGAGACTTCTGAAAGGGTATTCTCAATGATATCACTCTTGATTGTATCTATAGCCACCGCAATTCTGAAACGCAATTCGGACAAGTTTTTAGAAATCTCTGTTTGCCTTTCAGTGAAAGCAAATGCCTTTGGAACTTTATACTCGGAGCTCGCGTAGGCTAAACGATGCCGGGACTATTGAAAGAATTCGAAACAATAGACGATCTCGAGAAAAGGAGGGATACTCGACTTTCACGGTAAAGCACGGGACAGTAGAAATATTTATCGGATATTAGGTTCCATTCGAGCGACAGATCGACAAATAATGTATCTTTGCTCTGCCGTTTCATTGTCGAAATTAAACTTATGTCGCGCGGGGGCGGGTTGCAGCCAGTTCCCCAATGTTCTAACTAGAAAGCAATTTCCGTTGGCAGGCTTTCCGGCTGAAATCAACTCCCCTCGAGTCTAGTTCACGCACCGAGCGAAAATGCGGATGATGCTCAGAAAGTTGAATTTCCGCGATGACGCTTGTTAATTTCGTCGAAGCAACGAGAACGAAATGTTTCGCCCCGATTTAGACAATACGTTATTGCTTATCCACGGCGAACACATTATACTCGCCGCGATTCATTTGGAATGAAATTCAGCGATATTCTACTCTACGATTCTACACAGGACTTTCCTTTCTCGTATTAAAATGAAACTGATCGATTTGGAATTGCTGTTCAGCCTTTTTTTTATTTATCGAAGATAACTGACCACCGTCTCGACGAAGTGCTGAAAACGGAGTTCATTAATTTTTCAACGAGGCACGTTGCTCCTATACGATGCACACGATGGTTGAATAAATAAGCATGTGGGGTAGGTCGAAATATCGAAGTTTCAACGGGCTTTGACAAGCGCATTATGTCCTCGCCACTTTAGAGTAATGTTAATTTATCGAACGATGCATAGGCCGCCTTCCATTAACAGGAACATGCATGCAAGGATCGTTTATGATAACTTTAAGTGGGCTACTCTTTGAGTTCTTCCGCGTACACTTTACGCTTCCGAAATTTTTCCGCAACCCTCATTACTCTGCTTGCCAGGTGAACCGGCTATTGGCATTTACCACGCGACAATATACGTACACTATTTTCAAAGCGTTCACGATGTATGTATTTATGCATGTAGTATAAACTGCTGTATAGAGAGAACGATATCAATCGTTGCAGCAAGAAGCAATTCAGCCGAGGTACCCACTCGCGGTAAACGAAGCTACGCAAACGGATTCACTTGAAATCCGATTTTCCTTTTATAAACCGTTCACAGACGATCCGTGCAAAGCAGTTTATTCCCCGAGCGATTTGGATTTAGCAATTTCTCGAAATTAGTTGAATTCATTGGTTAATTAACGCGGGTTCGGTAGAAATTACATCGGGCAATCATATTCGATTAAATTCAAGCACGCCGAGCGTATTTCGCGCCGTAGATGAGCGTGTAATTTTAACCCATTTGCTAGGCGTTCCGTTGTCAGATTACCATGGGTGGCAACTGTATAGAGACTACTGTCTGGTAATGACGTTCTGTCCTATCCCTGACGTCCCCCGAAATCGCCACAGCCGTCGGATTAATAGTAATCAAGCTGTTAATTCAGTGCGTATCGTAGAATTTGCTTATACCGGATGACTGGTGTCGTCAAACTACAATATGGGTGTTATACGAGAAAGTGAGCATCATTTGCAAGCGGCACCGCAGTATCGCAATAAGTTTCCCGACGACACGATCGCTGGAAAAGTTTTACGCGTCTAAATTCTACTAAAACGGTAGCACCGTTTGCCGATTGAATTTTTACGACGAGGGCAGGTGTGAACTGTTCCGATAAATACGAACGTAATACAGCGGGATGAAATTGTTAATCCCGCTGACGTCTGCAATACTTAACATAGGCGTGGCACCGTGTGTTAATGCAAAGCCACGATAAAAGGAAGGAAGTGCGACGGAGCACGGTCCTTACCGCAGTTTTTGATAACACGCAGTGGCGGCTCGTACCTAAAATTAGCGGGGGTGCTGGTCCAGAAAATTTGCATCTTTTTCATAAACCGGGGGATGGGTACTGACATTAAGCTTAAGGATTAAACATTGTACAAGTATAAAGAAAGAACTCAAGAAAAAAAAGACTCGGTATACTAAATGTTATCGATAATATCAAGTGGAAATAGGGTGTGCCACAGTGCCTATACGCGAGCCGCCACTGATAACGCGTATTAAAAACAATCAAAGGTTTGTGCGCGGACGTTCTGCTGGAGATGAGCAGCTTTCCGTAATTATTGACCGAGTAATCCACTTTTCATTGCGCCATCTCGAGCTAATCGAAGATCGATAGAAGCTTTGGTAGCAAGCTTGCTTCGATATAATAATGTTAATTGTCCAGCTGTTGCATCGATCGTTCGTGAACGTTTTTTTTTTCATTCTGCGTGAAATCTTGCGCCCTTTTAACTCCCCCTTTACCAATGTCCCTTCGTTTTCCCCATTTTTCTTTTTGCCCGTGTTCTTTATTAAAATGACCTCTCGGTAATTATCCAATATAATCAGTGAACCGCGGAAAATAATGCGATCCACCTACCTTCGCGTTGATTAAAGAATTTTAATTATTAGAATTTTAGTCGTTGCGTCGTTCGTCGAGGTGGGGGGGGGGGGGGGATTTTATTCCACGATAAATCTGCTGGCCTAGAATCTTAATTAAAATTAAACCAACCTTTTTGTACGAGACACCTACATCTTGGAACAAGATGAATACTCTTGCAACAAATAATCGCCTTCGATGCATAAAAGGATAAAGAAATTCAGAGTGTACTTAAATCCATCCTCCTGGCAGAATATACGCACAACTTTTTTTTCTTCACCACCCTTTCGCCGAGACTGCATAGCGATTTGATTAAAAATTCACGAGAATGTAATAGGCGGTGCACTGTCGTACACAAAATATTCATGCAAAACGGGGAAGTGCGAGAGCGAGAAATAACGACGTATTTATAAGAGGATTGGGAGTTGCTCGTGCAGCGAAGAAACTCCGTTGCTCGATCTTCTTTAAGTTACAAATTCACTCTGTAGCCCGTTCGCGCAATAAGATTTCCCCCTCACTTTTTTTTTTTTTTCACCCAACCCGAGTCGTATTAAGAGCGCATTAAAGAGTTTCAAAGTTCAACATAAACTAACATATTCACCAACGGAATTGTAAACCGGGTTACGTTCAAAGACGTCGGTCGACAGTGGAGTTTCTTGCGTGGAGTTCGTTTCTATAGTTTCGGCGCTATAGATTGCCTCGCGAATTTCACACAAAATCCCCGTTCCTGCATTATAAATCGTCGACATGCTACTCCGGATTGAACGAACGATTAATAATGAGACGCGAAGGGGTTTCCAGTGTCGTTCAATTAATTAATCGACGCGGTACACTCGGCGTTGCTCTGACAGAGAGCCTAAATATCTTACGTGGGCGTACCGTATACCATGCACGGCAGGGTTGCATCAAACGCCCGGCGCATTAGCCAGGTAGCGGCAAGTAACACGCTGTATAATCGAGCTATTGTAAGCGTGAATGTGTGTAAATGATCTAGCCATGGCGTATCGGTGGATGCAACGCTGGTCGCATCGGCGGGCGCAATCGAACAACCAACTCGGAATTTCATCGTGGCACGCACGTCACGTATTGCCCGCAACTACACACGCTGTTAGAAGCTCTGTTGCATCTAAAACCGTACGGAGAAGTTGTCATTTTACTCGAACCATCTTCCTCTGCTCAATCACGCTCAATCGCCTTTCCGTTTGCCATTCTTTGATTATCCTGTAAATGCGTCCTGTCCTTGTACATATTTCCGAACGAACGTCTGGCGGGTCTAATACGCTATATCGCAGGCAGTCTGGTGGGAAATGGTATGCAAAGTTGGAGTTTGACCAACTGTACGCTGGATTAGTATATCGAATAACGCCCAGCCATTGACCGAGGCCGTGCACGCGGATAGATAAAGCTACATATGCACCGCGCATGCATTATGCATGGCGACCAGACGCGGATATGCCTCTTGCATTCAGGAATTGTTTGAAAACGAAAGCACCCCCGCGTTCACGTGTATAATTTTTTCATTATTCGCCTAAAGAATTTTCGCGATTCTCCTCTTCGTTTTCTCTCCCTTTCTAACGCACTCCCCTGCGAAAGAAAACGTTAACAGAAGCGTTTATTTCTGTGAACTTTGTTTGCTTAAATATTTATCTCCGAGTGACAAGAACGATGTTGCAACAGTGCCGGATCAAAATTTAATTTATCCGAGGTATAGTTGAGGTACAGTTTCTTGCCAGGCCATGAAACTTATATTAGAATTTCGTGGATGCTCTGGCAGGAATCTTGCAAGGGCTCCCGAAATTGACAAATAACTTCGAGTCCATTATCATTCCGCCACTTGCCCCCGGCAGAGTTACATTATAGGAGTAATTCCGATTCGCGAATTTCAGTTACACGAGAGTTATTCGTCGCGACGCCATTTGGACGACAGATTTTCCAATTAAAACTTTATAGTAGGACACTTTTGGCCAACTATGTATGAAGCGCATTCTACGTACGAGCTTTCCATTGCATCGCAATATTCTCAGTCTATTCCCGGGCATTTGTTTGTTCTAGTCGGTGCGAAATTTGAAAGCTATTGGACCGTAGCCCGGTTCATCTATCGATATTAAATCGAATATTCGGAGTGTCTTTTATTTCACCATTGGTCGATTGCAATTAATGGTGAACCCATTATCCCGTGTTCAACCTATGAATTTACGATAACAGCTATAATGACTCGCGCTATTTTAAGCGTCTCTGATTTCGAAGCAAAATGCTTGAAGCTTTGGTGGAATAGACGGCACTGCGGGCTAAGCTGTCCACCTTCATGTTTAAGGGTGTAAGCGTGAATCGTGAACGGATGTCGTTGCAGCAACACCGTTACAACCATCGCCGCCTATTTTCGGTTTTTCCAGTCCCTTGCTTCAGCCTGAATTCCCGATATTTTTATCGAAGCTGTTCGCCATGCTTAAAATCGATATCCCGATAATGCATGGGCACTTGCAAATGTACAACCGTACATAACGTTGCCTGCGTACTTCCATTCCAGTAGGTACTTTCTCTTTTCAGTGTCCAGTCGTTAGCCAAATTTAGGGGTTCTCAAACTCGAGCAAACTCAGGGGCTTCTTGGGCGTGGGGATTTTATATTTAACTGAATTTTAAATGCAACTCGCAGGTTTCGTTATGGTTAACGAGCGAAATTTTCATTTGCGCGCATTCGTTTAATAACCCCCTGGGATAATTGTACTGGGATTGGCTGATAAGCGCGTGAAGCGATTATTCGTCAGCTCGGCAGGTGGAAACGGGCAAATAATTTTGTGGCGTATAGTGTTGACGGATAATGACGGCCGGACTCTTTCATTCCTCCCTTCTTTCTTTTTTTGACCGTCCATAAATTTTGAGCCGGCGATATCATCGCGTGAAATCGGGGCGGGTTTCTGGTGCACGGAAGGGCCTGAATACATACGCTACCTGTCGTCCCGATTAATGTTGGCGGATTCAACAAGGATATTTACGAACCGCACGATTTGCAGTACCTTCCAATATATCGTAGAGCTGCAGGTACACTAGAGTTATCACCGTGGATCGTTCATAATTTAATCGTGCAATCTATGTTTGCAAAACCCCGTCGCAGGCGGTTCGCAATTCGCAATAACAATTTTTCAATTAACTAAAATGCGTTCATCGGGGTATCGCGAGGTCGCCTCCTAATTAAATAATCGTAAAATAAACGGAAGCCCGTTTGAAACGCAGATGCTCCGCCCGGGTCGAGCCGCAGCCTGGCGATGCGATTTATTTAAAAAGTTCTCAGAAAGTTGTTAGCTCATGCTTCATTATTCGTGTTGCATAGAAAAGGAAAACGAGGCGGAACGGAATACTGGGCGTCGTGTCATGAATTAGAGTTACATTTTAGCTTGTTGCATAGCAAGTTGGTTCGTTCCTAACGAACCCATATGGAAAAAGAAGCCGTTTCGAGCCGAGTACAGTTTCGTTTGCATCGTTGCCCGTTAAACGCGATCCGCTGTGGATTCAATCGAATCAGTAGAAGTTAAGAGGACGAAGCGCGAAACGGAACGAGCCGCGACAGTTGCGGTCCGAGTTCCCCGATGGCTCGCCAGGATTTCGAAGTTGGAAAATGGATGCTCGAAGTTGCAGGGAAAACCTCGGTTTTAACTCGAAGAATCTTGTCGGGGAAGATTGTCAAGGCTGCCGGCTCGCCACGATGGAAGACAAGTACGCGGGGATCGATAACACACACGGAGGGTAAGCTTTATGGAGGGACAAAAAGGGATGGGTATCGTGGCCGATATAGAGAGAAAGAGAATATGTGAGAACGGGGGGGAAAGGAAGAAGAAGGAATGCGAGAAAGTGCCAGTGGTCGTTCGTCCAATTGTCCCCTGGATCGCAAGGATTTCCCCATAAATTTCGACCCTCCCTTTTGCCGAATTAAATATCGTTTATACCTCTATCTAAGGGAGGACCTCCCGCTGGAACTCCGCTGACACGAATTTCGGTTAATTCGGACACTCGATTGCGCACACCTTCCTCGGCTTTTGTGATTGCGACTCGGTCGAGTTATGAGGAGGGACTTTTTAATCTCTAACAACTCGTTAACGTTGGGATTATAAAAAGTCTATGTGGGCGTAGTGGAAGCGTTCTTTAGCTGTTCCCTCTTTCTGCGAATTACTACTCGTGATATCGTAGGGCATACGTTTATGTCGGCAAAGGCGTCGCCAATTTCGCGACGATTCCTCTTTTTGCCTCGTACTCTTTGCGAGAGAACGCGAAATTAATAGCAAAGTAATTCCTGATATCTTCCCTTGCACGCTGGACCAGTTAAGCTGAAGCTACTTTTCCTTAATCGCGATAGAACGGCCGTATGACGGCAACGAAATTGGAACTGTAATAATAATTATTACAATAAATATTCTTTATTTACGGCGCTTATATGGCAATGAAAATAGGGGACGATATTAAAAGAAACGTTGATTAATTGTACGGGACAGGAACGGCACGAATAATTTTGCAATATTTCCCGGCCATTTCTCATCCAACTGAATCCCAAAATCCCACAACCATTTAATACTTTCGCGCTGTTGTCCGTGGTCGAAATCCGATGAGGTTTCGCAGTTCTACGGACACTGTCTCGTCCTCATTTCGTATATCCCAATGCTGCCGGTGTTCTTCGGATTCGGCGGTTTCAACTCGTATTTTAAACTCGAATTTGTAATTGCACGCGAAGGGACAGGAAATCAGTGAGCAAAATTTAATTCTGTATGGCGAGGGACCATCATTATTGCGTTCCCCCGGATGAGATTATCCTGCGGTGATCGTTCACACGAATATCTCAATACAAAATACGTATAGCCCACCCTCGCCGTGCGACAGAGGCTGGATAAATAATTGCCGGGCTCTCGGCTCGTCAACTTTTTACGAGATTGCTTCGATCGATCAAACACGCGACCCTCGGACGGCTCAGATAGTTATCCTTTGAAACGGATAGTGAAAAGTTAAATCAAAAGATGCGATCCGCTCATTCTGTTAAATCCACCTGGTTGTTTCAAAGGTGTTCCGCGATCGGATTTCGCCGATCGATCTTCCTTTCCCCCTAGAAGGAACAATAGTTTTCTTCCCCGTTTGATCGACATGAATGATTTCAATGTCACGTTTCGTTAACTTGAGAGATACGTCATTTCAGAAGGAATAAGAGTAAGATAGCCTATACAATGGAACTTGGAGTACTATTGGGCGCACTTCTCGAGCAATACTTATCTTTATTCATGTGCGCCTTTGTCTTGTAAGAGAGGCTATAGACAGGATCGGAATGGTATTGGTAAATTTGTCGCTCTACGGGGTACTGGTATTCCCACCTTCGCATCTAATAGAACCCGATAGGTGCATGCGATTCTCATCTACGACTCGTAATAATAGAATTTCAAATGCCAATACAATATGCACGATGGTCAGTTCTTTGTTGGTTCGAGCGTACCATTTTACGGGATGTGGAGGAGGAGTCTTAGCGAGGCAAACAATTGGATTGAAAAATAGAACGGCTCGTTACGCGCGTCTGCCGTGGGAAGGAAAAATATCGGTTTTAGTTGCGTCCGATGTTTCCCATGAATTTCACAATACCCTCGAGGAAACACTAGTTACATTCCGCGGAAGCTATTGTTCGCCGCGTAAGACTTTTCGTATTCTCTTCCTCTTTTTATACCAGATCCGTTCTTGTTGAAAAATTGGAATATCAATTTTTATGAATGTTGGTGTCGACGGATGTTCACCTTTAAGAAAAATCGATTTGTTCTTACCCCTTCCACTCGCATCAATCTCTCGTCAATTCCGAGTGTTAAAAAATGTCCATAACCGGGTAAGTAACGTTTTGCTCCTTGACAACGGCCAGGTAGAAAGATAGGCGTACGGCAGTAGTACATATACGTGTTTGCTAAGTGAAACGTCTTTTCTTGCTGGCGAATACATTGTATTAGAAAGTTCGTAAGTACGGTCGGCTTTGCGGCAGTACCAAGGGAAAAAAAGTCCCGGATAAGGAATTGTCTGATCCTGAATTCGAGTGGTCGCGCCACCGCAGGTGATTTTCCTCGTAACTTGAAGAATAAGGGGTAAAAGCGAGTCACGCCGAGAGAACAAACGAGTTTAAGGGCAACTTTAGTATAACGAGCAAGCCCCGGAGAGAAGTGCTTGGGATTAACGAATACGAATTCTGCCTGACCACGGAACTCATCTCGGCCATCGATATAAATACACAATAAATACACAATAAATACACAATACACACATAGTTCGATCTTGTTGGAACAATCGATATTTAACATCGACTAAAAAAAAAGAAGAAAGAAGGAAACGACGACGAAGAGAAATTCTTCGATGAACCATTGCATAGATAAAAGCGGAAAGTGGCGTAAAGAGAATGGAAAGGTGTCGCGTAAAACGAGTTCTATTCCTTTTAACTCACCCGATATAGTTTACGATATTTTTATACGACTCTTCCTCGATACTGTTCCACGTTTGCCAGAATTTTTGCATGCGCCGCTTGGAATTCTTATCGTGTCCCAATAAAGAAGGCCGGCACGACAAAGGGATATTTTTGCTACCGAGGGAGGAATATCCGGCTGACGAGATGCATCGTATTATTTGCATTCTCGGTCAAGTGCTTGAGTGTCCGAATAGGCAATGGGAATTATTCCGGCAGCCGGAGGAAGCGGTACTGTTGCTATGAAAACCAGACAGGGGAGCTATTGTTCTCTCAAACCGGAAGAAATGTTTGATACGGGAAGTAAGAACGCAATGGATTGTGCCGAATATTTAACTTTTTGTAGCACCATCGTGGATGGAATTTAGATAACAATGCAACGCGTTGCTACAGTTTTAAAGTGCGAGGGGCTTGAGGTCGTAACCTCGAATATCGTGTGCTCCTCTAAAAGAGGGATTTAAGGGGAGCATAGAGAGATAGATAATGTTCCTTTCAAATCGAAGAGCTTTGCATTTTGCAATGAAGGCCAAACCAATGTAACGGAACAGCCGTGAAATCGGTCGGAATTGACTTTTGCGTTCTTTCGTTCGGAGGGTGTAGTGCAGTGTTTCCCAACGCGGGGCAATAAATAATTACCAATAATTCAAATAATATAGAAGAATCTTTCGTTAAAATTATTTCGTACTTGAATCTCCGTTCTCCATTATATGCTTTGAAAATTTACTTGCTGTGTTTCCTCAACAATTTCCCAGTGATTTCTACTTAAAACCTATCATTTAAGTTTCTTCAGTGATCAATTCAATTTTTGAGTATTTAAAATTATGTACATGTTACATAGGGGGCATAAGAATTTTAGGAAGGCTTAGATGGGGCATGGCGCAAAAAAGGTTGGGAAACACTGGTGTAGTGCCTCGTCTTTTGAAGAGTTTATTTTTCTCACCGACACGTCTGAAGTAACGAAACGAATTGGGAATTTTGGAATATTTCCTCGCGAACGCGGCGAATTTTGATTGACAAAAGGCAAACGCAAGTGTCCGCGCGTAATGGAATAACGAACCGCAGATAAAAATGCGCCGACGAATCCGTCGGTTGCTTGGAGGGATGAATAAGTGAACGGGCATCCAGAGGCTAAGTTTTAAGGTTCCGCTGCCGAAATTGGATTTACTGCTGTGCTTCCACTTTATTTTGCGGTGCACGTATTTTTGTCAGCGCTGATGAAATGAGACAAAAATACATATCACCACAGTATCCATGCTTCCTGCGCAGGTTATTTTCAGAAGTGGAACAGTTATTTTGGTGGATGCAAAAATGATCAACGAATAAAAGAACTGCTTTCGTTCATTCGCGTTTCCGCGGCCGCAACGAATAACTGCTTGAACTGTACATTCAATGTTTATTCCTCGAGGTCGGGCTTGTATTGTTCGTTACTTTGCGTACAGTATCCCGCAGGAGAGTTTTAATGAAACTCAGTCGTGCTTTTTATTTCCGCGATAGTCTGCTACGAAGTTCTTTAATGTTATTAATTAAAAAATCTGATAAAAATTGCAAACTTGTTTGGACGGAAGTAGTCATTAGCGAAGACTGCAGTAAAACTAGCGCTTTAAAAATCTCTTTCGATACTTAATCCTCGGAACATTACTCTCAACCGTCTTCCGCGGAACGATTTAATCGTGGATCCAAAGTTCGATTAATATTTAATGGAAGTACAAAGCGTGCATGTAACTTCGGTATGTTCCACGCGGACGTTGAACAATGAATAATGGATGTCGATCGCAGGCAAGGAAAGAATTGCAGAGAAGGGTAGACAAAAGCACCTTGGGCTGTATACAACCGCAAGATCGTACAATGGCCGTAAAAATAACAATAAAATGCTAATCCGTCCGATTCGCAAGATGGTGTTCGCACATCGAAATATCTGAAAGTTTTCGACGAAAACTCATTTACCATTAGAACTACGGCCGAACTGCTCTGAAACGCAAGGCCGATAGACACGCGCGTTTCGATTACAGAAAGTAATGAAGTAGCTGTCCTAGCCAGCGAGTATCCAACGATACGTCACGGGCTGAACTTACAGATTGGAAAGGCAACGGTCTGGAAAATTACCAGGCAAAACTGAAAAGAGGCTGAAAATTCATCAACGACAGGCATCCTTCCGGCGGCCGTATTATTTTCAGCAGTGCCACAGAAATTTATCATCCTCTTCGGTGTGCCGTGTGTGTTAATTATCGAACCGGTACGTTCCTTCAGAATCAACAGATTTTACTTTCTTTCTGGAAACGTTTCGATACGTCGGAACGCTGTTTCACTTTCTTACGATTTCTTCGTAATCACGCACGTTATCGGGCACTTTCACTCGACTCTGTTGATTAGCATAACGAAACTATGATTATCATAAAAAGCTGATTTGTATTAAACGCCAGATAAATTACACAGATTCGGCTGGCGTTACTAAGGATCGCCAAATGAATGCATTGATATAATAACATAAATATTACCTAGATCCAGCGCTGTTACATCGCTTCAGTTTATTCGATTTTAATCTCGAACATCTCGTTTTAATTAGTGAATACCCGTGGCGTTGCTACGAATTCCAGTTTATATCCGCTCCGCGAGGTACCTCGCTGTAACCTTATTAACAAGCAAGCTTCTGATTTTTTTTTCTAATTAATTGCTTTAATCAAAGGCTACTGCGTAAGTGCGGCAGTTCTCTTTCTCTCTCTTTTGTGCTTTATCCTCGATGTTTTCGGTTAAAATCTCATCATGGGATCTGCGAGAAAAGCAGGCGCAGGGACGGTAATAAATTGTCTAGCACGACGTTTAGTGGCGCAAAAGAAATGGGCGGGCACGCATCTCGAACATTTGTCATCTCGAAGTTCTAGCTACGTAGGGCGATGTTAATTTTGTCTGCCGGTCGGTGGCGGCAAGAATGCGAAATTGCTGTTTGTAGTGAAAGTCAACAACCACAAGTCCCTCCTCCCTGCCATTTTTCAGCCGGCCAAACTAAAAGTTTCGACGGTTTTGGCAATTTTTAATAGTTCTCCTTAAAAGCTCGGCCTCGTAATAGAAAGCTTTCAAAGTTTTGTGTCCAGCTTGAACTTTCGAGGTGGAAGAGTTCGAGGAAGTACGTGATACTTGTGTGTCGAGGATTCATTTCTATTTGGCCAGCTGCTACATGTCTTAGGGACAGAGCCGCTCAATCTGTATCGTGAAAAATATGTTGTCGATTGTGTGCCGATCAAACTAAAATTATTCCCGCCGAGCAAGGATTCGACGAGTGTTGTGGATATCTCTAAACGAGTTTATCGAATAAATCGCTTTATTCGCAATGGCAATTAGATTCGTTAATAATTAGTATATATTTAGGAAAGGGGTGATCGGTGGCGACGTTTATGGGATTATGATAAATTATGCTGACGCGCATTTCATACTAATATTTCGTGGAACCATACGTGCCGTTTGCATTCCGATGTAATTACCATTCGATTTGCGAGGCCACAAATCTGTACGATGCCATGTTCACTCCCCTGTCACAGCCGGCAGGATGTATTGTTTTTCTCTGTTATACTTCATATATAATTTCCCGTTCAGCAAGCTATTTCAATTACTGTTTTACCGGATTTCTGTTAACAGGCATTCCTCTATTTCGGATGAAACAACTACATGTACTCGTACACCAACAGCTTGCAATAAATAATCAATATAGGGGATCATCAACGAAATTTCGCTCATTGCGGATATGGTTTGAATGCCGATGTTAGCACGCGATAGGGTGAAGAAATGCGATTAGAACGTATCCATGATACCTATTCGTTTATTCTATCCGATTTGTAGGGGAAACTTGGCATTAAGAAGATAACAAGGGTGCAAGGTGAACGATATTGATTCGATCATACAATTCCGACTGATAATCTCTTCGCTGTTGTGAACGATTAGAATGCACAAGGGTCCTCTGGAACGGACGCGTTCGAGGGGTTCAAGTCGAACAATTTCGACGAGCGACGAGCAGGGGCGGCAATTTGGCCGTCGAATTGAATTTATCTAACGTGGAAAGTGTTCAATAAGGAGAGAGCAAAAAGTAACGGCACTTTAAAAACTGTGCGGACAGGTTTCTTACCGAGTTCAATCTTGCCGAACCTTACCATTTATCGCGCGGTTCATTCGTAACAGATGTCCCTCGTGGAGCGAAGTTAATCGACAAAAAGAAACGTCAGGTCTCTAGTCCCTTTATCTCGATAATGAAGGTCCTTCTCCGTTATTTCTTTTAATTTACTTTTACTCTAACATTATCGAAGCGGGTCGTCACATCGAAATAAAGAGCGGTAACTCGTGCGAAGGAAAGGCCTGCCGCTTGTAAGATATTTGGCAAAAGTTTTAGCAAATTAATTGTATACTTTCCTGCGTAATCTGTACCCCGATCAGCGAGCAGACATGCAAAGGGAATGGCATTGAACAGAAAGCGATCGTGGCCAGCGATACCATAGATCCAGCGAAATTTTCAATTCCATACAACGTGGAACTGCCAACCCTCATTTGGTCGGTCGATCGACCAGTCGGAAAAATGAAGGGCCCTGCCGAATTAACCACCCATGCTATGCTCCGTTCCATTGCTTCCCAACCTCTCCTAGGCCTGATGATAATCGAGGTGAATTTTCAGCCGTGCGAGCAATGGAACGGAGCTAAGAGGAAACGCCATCGGACAGGAATGAAACGCTGGCAAAGTATTCCTCTTCGTCTGCAGCAGTATTTGCTCGGGCAGAAAGAAACGAGCTTTTTTCAAATATTTTCATGGAAAACTGCTTCTGTTTGCTTTGTACCTTCTCCCCTTCGATTCTCCGTGAAATTGCTACACAAATATTGCCAATGTTTGTTCGATCGAGCAACTTAACGAGCTGATCTTCTCGCCATCTCAATTGGAAGCGGCGGGGTTCTTACGGCACCGTGGAATCTGCCCGCCTCGACGAAAGTTTAATTTCGAACGAAACACGAACGGCAGGTTTATCCGACCGAACGCCTGGCTGTCTGCGTAAATGCAAAATTATTTTCGAATCCGGCCCCTGGTCCCCCATAAATTATGGTTGGACGGAGTGATCCGGAGCGGGGCCGCGGTAAGATCTGCCATTTAAGCGGCTTTAATCGAATAAACTTCGGTATAGCAAACTTCCAGCTTTAATTACAAACTCGACGATGGGGCGAAACTGAACCGAGATATCGGGGAAGCTGATCGGGCCGAAGATAATACGCGAACAAATCTTCAAATAGAGATTTTCGAAGTTCCAAACGTGGCACAGCAACGCCTGCTGGCCCAATCGATACTTTTTAACGGAAATAACGGATCAATACCTGCGATACAAAGTCGTATCGATGCACCAAGGCTGGCGATAAACTGTACGTAATATTTGTTCGTGCACCGACGGTATAATTAAAATAATTTCTCGCGGAAATTGGTCAGGTATATTTATAATAAATACCTGTCTATACGATCGAAAGGATTGGACCAACGCAAATGAAAATTGCAAGTTCGCGGTGGTATGCAAAAGAATAACCACCCCAGCGAGACGATCTTTTACTTGGCGTATCCTTTGGAAAACGACTACAATACGAATTCATTAAGAGTCTGCGCGAAGCACCGCTCTGCCGGTTAAAGTGGATTAACAGCTGGATCCACTTCATCCGCATATTTCAGAGCTAATAAACTGTATGGAACATGTGCCCAGACAAATTTTCTCGTTGAAGCGTCCGCCACGTCGCACAGTGGTCCGGATTGCGGTTAAGTGTGCCATATGACCAAAAAATGAACTTTCATATATGGATATTTTTCGAATATATACTATGTACTTCCTAAATATCCAGCAGTCTCAAAAACGAAAACATTTCCATAATTTAATGCCATTTTTTAGTAGAAATGTCAACTTAAAGTTGGACTTCCTAAGGGCAGTGTTTTTCATCGAAAAAACGCCTGTTATTCTTTTGGGTATGGAGGTCCCAATTCTACATGTATTTAGTTCATTCTTTTTTTGCAGTAAAGGGTATTCTTCCGTGATATAAATTCACTCTTCGTATTAATAATTACCATATGAAATTTATTCAAAAATACTGTCGAATGAACTATTACAAATTCTCGAAATGTTTTGTGTTTGACAAGAAATATCTCGCAAGTCCCAAAGAATCCCGCAATTTAGCAACGTGGAACATTTTCCGGACACCTTCCTCTAAATAACTATGAAAAAATCAATTCCCCCCTCGTCCCCCTGTTCAGACTATGATTTTTATTATATCGCCTCTTTTTGACATCAGATCCATACATGAGCACTATTAGAATAAAATCGGGTAGTAAAAAAGTTAAGGAATTAGATCCAGAAGCTCCAGAATTAATAATTAAATGACAGGAAATGATAATACTACTACTACTAATAATAATAATAATTTTTGTTTTCTTAACCAATACTTAAATTGACATTACTGCATTGTCCAGTCCAATTTTCGGGTCTACACCTTTTACGAATTAAAAGGTTATAAGGCAAAGGCACACTTAACCCCAATCCGGACCACTGTGCGTCGTTGCCGATTTAATACAGCTTTTAATAGCATCCCGGGCTTTTTTCACGATTAAACAAAACGAGACGGATATATAAATGTCGCACGAAGCACCTCGGTTCAGCAGGGGCAATTAATTCACCGGGTGCCCAGAATGACGATTGCGAGGACACGTATGCTGCAAGCTGTAATGCGCGATAGATGTACTGCGTCCATCTGTGATATCGGCTTACGAACAGAGAGAGGGAGGTTGCGTTTCGTCCATAACTTTGGCGATTACCCTGCGTCTGATAGACAAATAATTAGTCCAACGTAGATATTTCAATAACAATTCGTCTGTGTCAGTCGCGGTTAGTCTCTGCGTAGCTTGTCCAGTTACATCGTCCATCAGTCTCTCCCCGACAATACCGGGAGTTTCGTGCTCCCCTCCAGCGAAATGTCATTCTTGCCGTAGCAAAAAATTTTGCCAGAAAATCTCAGGGGAAGCTTAGCTTTAATCCCGCGGAAGCCATAGCTAGATTCGTCGGCGTGGTCTGCGTGCACCCATAAATCGGTTCTGCAATTTGGTCCGTCCACTTTAAGTTGACTTTATGCCATTCTATTAAACGGCAAACAATTGTACGAACGACAGAAAGGTCAAAGGTCCTTTGGCTCGAGTTTAATGGTAATACAGTTTCGCATTAAATCATTGCGCTCCGCGCGGTTGGCTCGTTAAAACAATGCCACGTTCGGTGGGCCGGGCGAAAATGCGGCTCTCATATACGTTGGTTATTAATTTCAGAATTTTCCCGTATATCACGGTCAACCCTGAAATATACTTTTGCTCTACGGGGGTTGCATCGTCGCGGTTACCGTGATTTTCGGATGAACGTCGCAACGGCGATCGATGCATAATGCGTTTCATGTACCATCGATTGCGATCAATTCTCTGTCATTGGGCAGAGATGTTTCGCTGCGTGCCAGCCACGGTCGGAGGGACTTGCTTTTCGATCGATGTCGATGCGCGGAAATCGCGGAACGCTCGAAAAATTCCTGCTTAAGTTCCTGCCAACGCGCCCTTTATGACTGGCGAAATTGTTCCGTTGGAACGAAACAAATATCCGTCGTGAAAGCTGCACGAAACAGTGGCACGCCGTCGAGTGGAACGGCGTGCGCAGTTGCCGCCAGAACGGCCGGAGAAAAATGGAAGAGCTCCGTTCTACCCGGCCGGCGTAATTAAATCCCGTTTATCCTGATTGCGATTTGACGAGGGGAGAGGGGACGTAAAAAAAAGAAAAACGCGACGAACCATCGGAAAATTCGCGACGCGATTCACAAACGATTCGATTCGCCAGCTTTGCTGGTATAAGCTAGAACCTCGTTTTCAACACCCCCCCCCCCCGGAAGAAAAAATAAATCCAACCGGGAGAACCCGAGACCCCGATTTACGGGCTGATTGGATTCCGATTTCGCGATACTAATAAATATCCCAGTAAACGACTTACTCGTCTCGTTCGGATACGAAAATTCGTGTGGACCGCCACACTTCGGCCACCGTAGTGTATCGAACGTCGCCTCTGCTTCGTTTGTCGAGTCTTCGAGCGATTCCGAGGGAAACCGCAATGGTCGTTCTTTCTCTCATTTTCTTCGCACTTTTTTTACTCGACCCCACTCGATTGAAATTCCTTCAATGGATACTGCCAATCGACGGAAGTTGCGCGAATAATTATTTCTCTGACGTTCGAGCGGAGGGTAACGATCGCTCCTGCTTAAACTTTAAGAAGTATTAAGTAACGTTAATTAGAAGAAGAAGAAAAAAAACGCATCGCGTTCTCCGTTACCGGTCGACGTATTGCAGGCCGAAGCTATGAAACGAGCACGAGTCGGATACGTATTATCCGGTCACGATGAAACGACGATAACGACGAGAGACACGAAGCCATTTTATTACGGACATTCGGGTGGGTATCCCAATAGCCGATGGCCTCCGTTTCTTGGAAAAGGTGGCCCGCTATTACATTCGGAGAGGTGAGGGTCCACTACTTCGCCATTTCCTGCGAACCCTACGGTCAGTGTTTGTACGCGGGAAACATCGGTGATTTCATTCGTGTGATTCGGTAGCACGTTTGCCCGAAGGTGGTAAGAGAGTCCAGAAGCATTCCAGTTTCGCTCTGATCGAATATTGGCTGCCCTCGAACAGAAAGAGGAAAATCGCGGCTGTTACGCGCGATTAAAGCGTCGGCGGAGCCCCGTACGAAACGTTCGGTTCATTTATCGAATCCGGCATTGATGGCTCAATGGATTTCGATGTGCAATAGTCAAGGAGCGCGAATTACACGGATTCAGGGCGGACTGACCTCTCACCCCATTGCGAACTATGCGCTCGGGGCACGGTGATCATTAAGAGGGCATGAAAGCCGGAGAAAAAGGTAGACGGTCGTTCGGCTGGGAGAAGCTGTAACTTCGATGGGGAAACTAGAGAGTAGGCTGTTGCACGCGAAAGCATGATATTTCCAAGAGGCTTCTGCAAATTGTATTGTAATTGACTCGTAATAAAGAGCTTCAATGATAACGACGACGTTGGGCAAACGTTCATCTTCTGGTGAACGATCGCCGGGGCACAAAGGCCGCCAAAGAGGACCTGTCGGCAGTTTTCAATTGACAAAGTTCTCAATGGTATCGCCAATGGTGGTGCGCTATCCGATCGAATACAAGGGCCCTCCACTCGGTGTTAAGGTACACAGAACGGCGTGCATGTAACATCGGACTTTAGTTAGTATGATCAATAGCTGTCTCGAGCATGATGCGCTCGTCGTCGATCGAAGATCCATCGATTAAACCGTGCGCACAGTATTTGCGATTGCCGAAATTGAAATAGACACGGGACGATGTGGCCGCTTCTAATTGGAACTGTAATTGCTTGATATTTGATGGAAATTATTACGGGCAACCAATTTACTCCTTCATTGTTTATTTCGCTGTACTAAATTGAACGACGCAACGGAACGGTTCGTGAAATGCACCGTTCGTAATTTAGTAAGAAACGAATCAACGATTGCACGAGTCCAATATATAGCTACGCGTCACGAGGAACGACAGAGTAGTGTGCAATATTCAGTGCCGCATACAACAAGTTTCGTCTGCGGAAGTCGTTTATGAAATATTCGTTGGCACGGTTTACGACGTTTAGAAGTTTGATTAGTAAATGCAATATAAAGAACCGACCGCGGTGACGAGGGACGCGGAAGATTGTTTAGAATCGTTCCCCCGATCGTTGGATGAAATATGTTTAGCAGGAACGATCACGAATGTAAGTGATTCGACGAACGAATTGTTACTCGCTGCCATTACGTTCATTAACGTTAAAATTAACCTCGCTGTATCTTTGGTGGTTTAAATTGTCGAAGCTGTATAACGAGCAGCGTTCGATCAGCCGGAATCGCTCGAACGTCAGCCACTCGCATAGTTGGGTGCAATCGATCGGTAAATGTTCAAGAAGCCGTCCAAATTAACGGGGTTAACGGTTCGGAAAATTCAATTGCGGCAGCTTTCTTCGGCTCGCATACTGAAAGAAGACTTTGCTTGTCTTAACGAGTGAGCTCGCGTCTCAGCTTTTCCCGCGGGTCGTGATAGGCGATACTCGATGCCGAGAAAGCGTCAAAAACGCAGCCTCGTGCAAAGCAATTGCGAGACAGTAAATTTCGCCTAATACAGTAGCAACGCTATGGTACATCGAAACGAGCAAAGCGTTCTACGAAGATCGATAACAAGTATGGGGATAAACAGGCGCGTACATACATATGTGAATTGTTAGACGGCACGGGGGAAAGGGATGTAGCCTAGATGCACGTGTAACTCGAACCTAACCCAGATTTCGTTTAGATTAAACCTAAACAGTGAAACATCTGTAGAAAGAGGTAAATTGAAACGAGAATAAGCTCGACAGAGAGCAAGGGAAACAAGACAGGCAGGCAAGGGAGAGACGACAGAAAATTGGTATATACGTGCAACGATACTGGATGCAATACGCAATTTACACCCGTCGCACAGAAATTCTCGCAGAAACGACAGCAAAGCGTTGCCTGCGGAATTTATTTAAACATCGAGCCACCCTGCTCGAGGCCCGGCGAACAAACCCGCGGTCTCGACGCGCAACAGGCGCAAACCATTGCAAATTCGCGGCTCCCCCGGCCGGAAGTAGTTTGCGTGCAAATCGCCGGCCAGACAGATAATCTATCAGATTGTACGGGACAAGTGGAGTTACGGCTCGTTCGCGAAATGACGATCGGCTGAGATCCGTCCCGGGGCTAATTGTAAGAAACTTTCGGTCGTCGAACTCGCGCCCTCGCCCCGGCTTTCCACGTTTCACGATTGTCTGTGCACCGCCGCATTGTACGGCCAGACATGTGAACGAACGAATCGAATGGGAAATGTGAATCGACCTGGTAAATCCTCGGGAAGCCGGCCGCGATTGGGACACCGGGGCAAAGCCCTTCTGAAGATAGCGTGCGCCGTAAAAAAAAATATTAAAGAGCTGCCTTGTAATTGCAAAGAGATTGTTCCGCCTGCCCCAGAAACCGACACGGCTCGCGGCATTTCGCCGCCCTTCAGAAGAATTCGGCTCGAAGAAAGCGAGGCCCGCTCGGTTAACTTTATAGCCCATCGCGGTCCTCCCAGAAATTGTTTCGATCGGAATTAGATGGGAAAACGTTGATTTTCGCCCTCGCGGGGCGATTCACAGATATATTACCATACCCCCTTGGCGTTCGAATCCGCATACCGAAATTCGTATCTCGATTATCGGCATCAGCGGCAATCCGATGCGAGATTCGATAGCGAACCGCTATCAGCTATCTTCTCGTGATCGTAAGTGAATAATTCTTTCTTCGAGCGATGATCGCGGGACGGCGTTTCAACGGCGGGACATCTGCCGATCGGCGGATCGCTCCTATGGTAGAAAAACGTTTTTTCGCCTCTTCGATAAAAATCGAAAGGTCCTCTCAACGGGGACGCTCCCGACTCCCGTTCCGATTGCTTCGAGATTTTCTTCTCGAATTCTATTCCCTGTTCAGCGCTTTCGAGGGCCGGATCAAATCGAATCCATCCAAATCGCCCTTTTTAAATCGGGCAGCGTTTGCCTCGGAATGCTGTTTACGCCCTGCGCATACCATCGGGGGAGATCCTTGTCCTCTTCCATTCCTCTCCGAGGATATTCATCGTTGCCGAAATTTTCGTTGCCTCTAACAACTGTTAGTCCAGTTTCCAACAAACGAAGGTGCTGCGATCCGATTTGGCCTAATTTTGTTACGCCAGTTAAACAACCCCGCACTGTATTTTATAGCATTTCCATCGTTTCGTCGAACTTCGATCTGTCGGCGTTGAATCAAGTTTGTATCACTCTTGGTGAGCGATTTTTTATTCGCCCGGTCTTCCCCTAGAAGTACGTATACGTGCACATGCATCCTTCCTCCGTATTGGTTGAATCAATTGAAAAAAGATTTTCCGTAACGACGTTAGTTCGTGAAAAATTTTGTGGTTCGGATTACGCTCCAGCAGCGTCCCCCGCTGAACGGAATCAATAAATCGTTACGAAAGTCACAGCGCCGCGAAAAGTTGGAAAAGTCGGGATCCCGTACGACAGGGGGCATCGTTCAAGTGAAAGAAACTAACACGGTGGATTATTTTACGCGAGCAAGCGCGGTATCCATCGAGGGCACTCGAACGAATAAACGTCCGCAGATTGCAATCACCTCGGAAGAATATTCGAGACGTCCGAAAATATTTGCCAGGATCCGTGCGTCCTTAGGTGTCCAAGTTGTATGGAATTTCCCTGGCGACGGAAACGTTCGGGGGCTGATATGCCGTCGGTCCACGCGGAAATTGCACGCCCTTCGCTATCGGACGTATGGAAAGCAAACGGCCCGGAAATGTAAATGTTGCACGCACGATTAAATTTCATTAAGAGCCGCCCACCCCGGAACAACGTCACGAAGAGCTTCTCCGCTTTCTTCCTCGCTTCCTTCTCGAGGAGGGTCGCCGAGGAGAGTTTTCTTGGCGTTGTCACGGGGCGTCATTTTTTGATATCCCCCGTGCACGTCGCTCGGCATGTACGTATACGTACAAGTTGGCGTTTCCCTCTTTCATAACACTTCCCTTTTCGTCGCTTCGCCGCGAAATTGAGTTTCCCGTTGCCGCGAGGGCATTCATTTTCCGCGCGCATCCCTTCTTAGCTTGCCACACGTAACCCGCGGAAAGCCGCCTTTAATATTGCACACGACTTGATGGATGACTTCTTAAACCATCGACTTGGCGTTATTTATTCGACGCGGGCGAGTAGGGCGAGAAATCTTCGGAGCGTTTCCCCTTTAAGAGAATTGTGGGGCGGTTGGCGGGGGAGCTTGTGATATACAGCGGGTGGTAATCAAATGGATAGACTGGGGGGAATAAGTTAGTTCAATTCGGATGATAACGATCGGGACCCCCGGAGAACCTGTTGCGATGTTGCGTAGACGGTCCACGTCCGTCGAAAGTCTGCGTTCAATTAAATTACCGCTGCGAATTGGTATTACGCGAGTCGTTTCTGCAAGGGAAACGTTCCAAGGAGCGAGAGTACGCTGGAGGACGAGAGTATCGAAGCTAAGGGGTCGTGTATCGAGGCGACACGGCTCAGGGAAACTGGAATATTCGTAACAGTTCAATATTCGCTGGGGAGAATCGAAATTTTCGGCCGCTGTAGATCCGGTACGCTTCGTCGCGTGGAAAAGATTGACTCACGATCGACGGGCAAACAAAGCGTCCGTCGTAAGCGAGTGGAGAACTAAAGTTTGCCCGCACGTTGTAAAATCACTTTACGCTTTCCCCTGGCGGAAGCCAACAGGGTGTGCGTTGTCACAACATTCTCCGCTGGTCTCGCGCACAGCTCGTCGTAAAAGAGAGCCAACGGGAGCCGTTAGAAAGGTTGAAACGGACGAGTGGCATCACTGGAAAATAACAGCAGCTTGATCACTACGGCCACGGGAAGAGGGCTCTCCTTCTTTTATTCTTTCTCTCTTTCCCTTCCGCCTTTCACTCGTTACACGGCACTAGAAACGAGTGGTATCATAGATCCGTTGCCCCCGGCGCAAAGAACGGATCAACACTTGATTTTTTCCCTCACGAGCCCGGCGTTTCACTTGACCGCGAATCGGGCCCTCCGTTTCCGACGGCCGACGCTCCACGATTATCCAAATGTTTCATTTGTCACGGCCGTACGTATCTTCACCTCGCGCGTATCGATTACGGGGGAACCAAAACGGGGGGTAGCACAGAGACAAAAGGAGGAACAGAACGACAACGGGGTTGTAACAGCGGTGGTCATGCTTGGTTTCGTGCTGGTGGGTCGGATAGTGGATAAATGGATCGAGCAACGTGAAGAATTTTCCTTTGTCGTGCACCGTTCCCATGCACGAGGTGTACGAGGGACAATCATTTTGCAATAATTTACTTATAGACATATATCTATAAATATACATATATATATGTCTGTGTGTGTACATACATATATATAGCCACGAATTTCGGTAGTTCCGTTCAAAGTGGAGAACGTGCTATGATGTTTCTTGGTAACTTCGTAGCTCACCTGGGGTAGAATCATGACGTGCGGCAGCTGGCGCGCCTCGCCGCGCACTGACTCTTCCGCACCCCGAGCACAGCCTCCTTTCACTCCCCCCAACATTTTCCCCTCCAACCCTCTTCTCTCGTTCTCTCTCTCTCTCTCTCCCTCTTTCTCAGCATCCACCACCCTCTCGTCCGACCGATTCTGCTACCCTCCCTTAGCCCTGTTACCTCGAAAAACCAGGCGAATCAGGCAACGCCGCTCGACAACGACCTGCTGCTTTTCATCAACGATTCTTCTTCGCATTTTAGATTATTCCCGTAGCTTATTTATTCCGAGCAGCCGGCGCTCGTTACTTCTGATGCCGCTACCAAGGATACTAATGAGGATTTTTGCATTTTCTTGCTGCCGCGCGCGGGGGAAACGGTCTGCCGCGACGAGACCGCTTCCTTTTTTCATATCGGTTGACACACGGAAAAGGAGGAAGAAGAATGAACAACACAAGGCAACGCACCGTATCGGATACGTCAATTATATATCGGTTCGTGGGGTTTACAGCCGGCTACCTCCGCTATCGATTGTTACTTCTGCTTACCGTTATTGCTTCAGCAGCCTCGTCTTTTATCCACGGTTATCACCTAAAGATAGCGTCAGCCGTGCTTGATTAGGTAATTATTATTAGACGCAACCGTTTTGCTCCTGACTTTTTCTCTCCAATCTTGTAAGAAAGGACGCTAACCCGTCGATTCGACTTCCATGCTGGCTTGCGTGTAATCCAGTTGATTTTCGTCGTACGCGAATTTAATTAAGCTTGCGAACATCAAACGTCTGCGGGTATGTTGAGTCGAACTTGCAATCAATATCCTTAGATACGATATAGCTACGCGCGTGTGTGTGTGTACGTGTGTGTACACAGGTGTGCTTTACTAACCGGCACTGTTTAATGCACTCCATCAATTTACCCGATATCCAAATGATGTATAAAGTACAAACAGTCCGTAAGGTGTGAATATGTAAATTCTCGACGGTGGGCGTATCGCTTTATCTTACATACGTGCTCATTTTCAAATCGGCGCAAGTCAACGGTATCGATACACCAAATACAGCAGCGTTCTGCTGCTCAGGTAATTACCTTTAATTTATTTGGATTCAATTTGTTATGCTTTGCGTACGCTGTGCACGGTGTCCGATTTGCATACTGTTTTATACGGAAATAAAGCTCGAACGAAACGATTGCGCCGGGCAACAATAATATTTTGACCGTGTTTGTTGTACGCGTCTGTTGTTATCGGTGCCTTTAACAGATCGAACGCCGTTCCTCCAACCAATCGTCACTGTATGTACGATGCCGGGTAAAAAGAGCGGAATGCAAGACGTAGGAGAGTTTCTGCGGTAATCGAAAATACAGGGTAGACCGAGGCGAATCGGATCACAGGGCGAATCGGATCGAAATAAGAATTTAGTTGTAATTTGTTATGTTACTATGGTAAAAGTCGTTTAGGTCGTACATACACTCCTCACGCCCTCTCTATGCACCTCTTTCGACTGCGTTTTTATTGTTTTACAATACTGTTGAGTGTTGACACGCATCTCAAGTTTGCCATACGCGGACGAACGTAATAATTTTGGCGCAGATCTAAAATACATAGCTTACAATTTCTTATTTAAAAATAAAAGGTAAGCTTTAACATCCAAATGTGTTAAATATTATTAGTTTGTATAGTGTCCAGAAATAATATTTGATATAATTTTCACTATTATATCATAATTTGTTTACGTATTTTATTCACTTTAAAATTATTATTATATGGGGTGAATCGGATCACTCTTTTTTTGGTTTATTTAATTAGTTGTATGACTTTAAATGCGTTAATAACTTATACATGTAGGTAAAGATGGTTCGCACATACATTAAAGAGAGTGGCATTGCATTTATTGTAACGAGAAATTCATCCACCTACGGAGGATTGGATACAGTGCACTATCTGTGAAAAGTGGTGGCACGAAAAGTGTGCTAATATAAGTGGTGTTGAAGGACAATATACTTGCCACCCATGTACTACGTAGGGTCTTTGACATTATTATTATCAAGTTATACTTTATAAAGTTATAACCAAAGATTATTTTACGACAATTTGTTTGCTTTCTTAGAGATATTCGGAATATCCGATTCGCCCCCAGGCTCGGGGGGTTTTTTCCATTTTTCACTTTTCCGTCTTTTTTCCATAAATCAGGATTTTTTTATTATGAATGTTCATGTTAAATGGGTTCTTGTTACGAATTTATAATAAAATATTGGGTTTCTAAATTGCAACTATTTTTTCTTACCATCAAATAAAAAGTGATTCGATTCGCCCCGGTCTATCCTAAATCATCATCGATATCGGTAACACGCCGTCGCGACCGTGAAACGGAAATACAAGAACGTGACGGTCCAAACTGTGCCAAATGCTATTTTGTTCGCGGCGGCGACCCGAAGACCGACTCTGCACGTTTCTTCGACCCTCAGTCGGATTTGACTTATCGCGTGTATCGTAACCTCAGTCGTGCCTCAGCCATCGAATAGATAACGCCGGCGCTGCGTTTCGCTGCAACGAAACGCTTATTGCTAATCACATATTACTATATGTGCCAATTACTCATTGATACATACGCCGTTTAGGGTGCACCAGGAGCGCGATAATGCGGCCGGTGCTACGTGGACGAGGGTGGTGCAATTTCACCGGGCGATCCAGATCCATCGACCACCGAACTCCGTTTTGGCAACGCGTCTGGACACCTCGGACGTGATGGTCGCGTGGAACCATGCTGCGAAAGGGGTGAGCAGGTTTACGCAATTGTTTCATATTCCACTTAATTGAATCCGGTCGCAGTAAAGTAAGATTGCGTGGGTGGCCGCACGGTTCGCCGTGAAATTTACATAGTATCCGCCCTTTGCCCCTTGCTGAAAGGTCGTGGCTCCGTTTCGGGATACAACAGTTGAAACGTGTCGCGTGCCGGTTACGTACAGCCTTTTAAGGGTGCGTCGAGAGACGTGCAAAAAAAAGAGAGAAAAAGAAACTTGCGATAAACATTACGCACGATCGTCTAACCTTCCCTCGCGTTCTAATCAGAAATAAACGTGTGGGCTTATTTGTGCGAAATTCTGATTCTACGCCGGCCGCCTGTCACGCCATGAATATATATGGAATAGATGTATCTTGTATCGACACGTATATGCTCTTAGAAAAATTATGTGAACGGTCAGGTAGCGGACCCGTCCGCGTGGCTGGGGAATCGAAACTTCGACGAACGTAATATCGTGAAACTTTCGTTCCGTCGACTTTTCTTTCTGTGCCCGCCAGGGCTATTGGTCAAATATTTTATAATAAGAATATAAGTGAGAATTGTTCGCGCCGAGCCGAGAAATAATAGATATTGTTCTTTCCGTAAGGAATCGCAATATTTAGCGGGACGGTTGAATTTTAGTTACCTTTCTTCTTATAATAAAAATTATAAACATTTTTTACACGTTAACATTTTTTTTTTTAATAAATTTGGTTATTTCAAGTTTGAAAGAGTATCGTGTAGTAATGTTACCTTGTGGTAATATAACCTTGAAGTAGAATCGATAAATAATGAAATACGTGAAATTTTGAGGTATGCCTAGTATAATAGCTATGCGATGTTCGTTACGTTCGATTGAAGGATAAATTGGAGAATAAATTGAGATTAAGAGAAGTAGAAGCTGGCACCTGTACGCAGGAGAACGACAGGCAGAGAACCTGTTGCACTGCTTGAAAGAAGTCGATACGCACTTCACGATATTTAATCATTTATGTTTGCCGTAACCAAATAGAAGTATCTATAGGAAACAACGCCCCCCATCTGCCGCCATGGGAAATCTATTTCCTTACGAATTTCCTTCGCATGCCCTGTACACGCGTTGGGGCACGATAAATAAGGTCAGTTCGAGAAATATACGGAGGAAAAAAAACTTTCGCGATATCGTCATTCCTTCCAGCTTTTCCGAACGTCCTTAAATTCTCATTTCGAGCATTTCCTTGTTGTGTCCCATCCTTAACTGAAACGTCGAGCAAGCGGAGAGTCCACGACACGAGAATGGCACAGTTTCACGCTGATCTCGCGCAACTTGTTAGGTGCAGTCTCATGGATTGAAAATTTCATTAGATAGTTGTTAACCTTGTCGTACGTGCATAACGTAACGCGGCTGCCTAATGAATTCCGTGTTGTATCCCGGTCTCCGGTTGATCGTGTAAAATTCGGCACGATCGGACACTGTGCAGCTGCCCGATAAAAATGTAAATTAATGCAGCCGCGAAACTACGTTACGCAGTCTCCGATTGCTGGCGAAACGGGGGACACTTTACAGAAACCTGGAGCGCAAGTTCGAAACTTTCGAATTCTCATGGAGTTCAATCGCGCGTATCAGAATTCCACTTGACAGTGATTCTCGGGTAATGTAATTGTCTACCTTGGGAGGCGTGTGTTTTTCAAGCGGACAGGCGAACGACGGTGATCGTGTGCGAAGATAATCAGTTTATCCTGACGTACATGTCCTATTTCGCATATTACAGCCGGCTGTATGCCCGACGGGGAATCCCTTATCTATGAACTCGTCACCCGTTGAATTTCCCCGCAACTAATTTAACCCCTTGCCTCCCGCTATTTCGGTGCCTTGCCTTATCCGGCTTTAATCCTGCTCGTGGCCTAAAATTCGCCAAAGGTCCAAGTATTGTTTAAGAAATGGCCCGCAAAGAACAAGGTCGCTCGAGGAAATTTGATCGGTCACGCCAGGCCGTGGAAGGTTCGAGGATTGTGTAAAAAATGAGCCGCGTGAGACATTAGAGTACATTAGCCCATTAGTGTACAGAATGATTTGGAAGTAAAAGTTCAATGTCGATAAAAGATTTCGATGAAATGGAATTATTGTTCGGAAATAGTTGTCGTTTAATTTTTTTTCATAATTTTGTTAGAAATATCGACACCCTTTTGGAATTGTCGGTGTACAGCTATCTAACACGAATGCGAAGGTAGAGATTGTGGAGTGGAGTATGTAATTACGTTTCGAGTAAGGATCCCCGGCGAGTCTGACTGCATACGAAACCCGTCTACTGCTCCCAGTAGTATTGCCAAGTAGCCTGGCAGTCAGCCGCCCGTAATTCATTGCCAGAAGGGAGACGCTCGAACAAATTGTTGCTCTCTACTTTGACAAATTCGATTGACGAATGGCGTACGTTGCACAAAGCATAGCGGGTTTAAAGTTTCATTAAAATTTCGCGCAGAAAGTTTCGATCGTTTCCTTGAATTAAAATTGCCCGCCGTGTAAAGGAGTTTCGAGCAAATTGTTAGACGCAAAGCGCACGAATGGCTACAGCGTTTTATTAATGGAAGAGTGAAGTTTACGGAATAGAATATAACACTTTGTCGCGTCTAATTGCGTTCGAACGAGTAATCAGCGAACAGAATGGCCGATTCTCGCTGAAGCTTCCCCCGCGAAATATTAAAAACGTAGTCGATGCAGGAAACGCGTTTTACTCTTCCACTTTGTATAATAAAACGTCGCTCGCTTCGCTCTCGAAAAGCGCTCAAAGAAAATGCGAACGAGCTGTGAAATATTCATTATAAACATCCTGGCCTGCCCTTCTTCTTCTGCACGTGGGCGAACTTTCGAATTTTCAAGTTTCTCGAACAAAAACCTCCGTCCTGCTGTTTGTCGCCTGAAAATACTGACAGGGTGAACAATTTTTCCCCGACTCTTTGTCCATTTCCCAGCGAACAATGTTATGACACGCTGCAAAACCGGAATAAACACGAAAAATTTCATAGTGAATTCCATGCAGCCAGATGTGAACATCAGTGTATTTTCAAAAACAAACGCTACCGCGTAAAATACTCATGGTAAATTTAGATATTCTAAATATAAAAAATTAAAGCTAACTTACATTCGGGAAAAAAATTTACAGGTGAATCTTAAGTGAATAATTTTCGTTTTTAAAAAATCGTAGAAAAGTCTATCCGGGCTCATTTTAAAGGGCAAAGCCTCTACTTTTACATCCCTTAATTTTCATTCCCAAAAATTTGTCAAAATCAGACGCCTCTGCGGAGTTTGACAATTTTTTTCCGCCACTCGAATCGCCATAGATTTCAATCTCGATGTCTCCCCTTTACAATCATCGCCTGAAAATTGCCTCGCGATTTCTTCCCGTCATTTTATTGCTCATTGAATACAAAGTGTATTCTTCAGCATTAGAGTAGCTCAAGGTTCACAACGAGGAGCTTACACGGACGGACCTTAGCGTGCTTCATATTTCATACATTAAGCTTTTCAAATTCGTAAACCTGTTCGTAAAACTTGGCACACGAAAAATCTTCATACGTCGAAAATATTAATTTCAGATTCAGACTGCAGATTCTTCGATGCAACGTCGTGATACTTGAACTACGCGTGTAATCGCGTTGACGTCAACCAGTTATCGTCGAGCACCGTTGTTCCGGCAACCGAAACTTTCATTTAATTGCTTTCACGCAAGGAGGGAGATCGTGATCGGCCTTGTTCCTTTTATCTACGTGCATCGCGGGCGATCCTCGGGAATCGTATAGCATCCGGGGGGGATGAACGCAATTAACAAGGGTGCATGGCAAAGCAAGTATGCGGGCAGCTTTACCACGAGTGGATACGTACAATGCGTTGGATCTCGTTGCTGCACGATGTAACGGTCGAGCCTGCCGCTGGACCGTAATATCCAAGGGGTCCGTTAATCGACAGCAAATTAAAACGCTACATGTCATGCATGCCAGCCTCTATTTGATAATCCCTGCATGGTGTACCCACGGAACGCAAGCTCGAGCCTTGTTGATTCGCCGTTGGCGATCCGGCGACTTATCCTTGTTTGCAACGTTGCTGGGAGGGATCTCGTTCTATCTATCGGGAGACATGGAAACGATACATTGTTAAGTAGCGTGCGATAAGGTATCGGAGAGGAAACAGAGTTTCGGGGGGTTTAAACCGTACAGGATGTAACAACCTCGAGGAAAGATACGAAAGTTTCTTTGGCACGTGCTATCGGTATCGAAGTAAAATGGAGCATATTGGATTTGCATTTGCGCGGTATTAACACACGCATAATGTATTATTCGACGAGTGAGCTTTTCGAGTGAAGAACTGTCGCGACTCGTTCGGTGCCCCTTTATTAGAATTGTCGAATGTACGGTTTGAAGATCCACACAATCTCGCCCTGTGCAATCTGGCGAATGCTACTTTCCGAATGGCAGCAGCTATATGCTACTTATACTCGGGTTTAACAGTATTCCTACCAAGATGTGTCAAAAGACACTTTTCCAATTTTATCTTTAAATTATTCTGTAAGTATAATCATTTGTCCGCAACTAATTTGATGACTTTTAGTACAACAGCTGTTAATTTAATTCAGCGATTATTCCAGCTCATCCTGGATCTAAAACTATGCACATGGTATACCTATTTCTACCATGAGGTGTCCTTTGACACCTTAAGGATTTCATAGCAAATCCTAATTTTAAACCATTTTACATATAAATATCAACACCGTTTTACTGCATCATATCAATTATAATCAGTTTAGAGATTCCCGATTTCTGTTGTAACAGAAAATACAGGTGCTACTGCATAACTTTGATTTTCCGCCATGCTGCATTTTAGTGTAGATCATTGCAGTCACTAATTCTACAATTTACAACCTAATTAAATAATCTCTAATAAATATGCAAATTATCTATATTTAACTGATAATTTGAAATCCCGTCGGTTTTGTCACTTATTTGCATACAAACGCAAAGGTGTCAAAAGACACCTTTTGGTCGAAATAGGTGTACACAAAGTCGCGGTAGAAATAGTGTTAAAAGCCTGGCGAGAGCAGCGGCCCTCGTGAAAGACGCAGGTGTCGAGAGCGAGTAAAAGTGGCCATTTAAAAGTAAAAGTAGTTTGTAGGCCAGTTTTTATTTCGTCCCATCGTTCGGACAGAATCCGCGGCTGTTTCATTCGGCACGAGCTTTGCATACCCGATCGTTCACGATCGCCGCAAAATGCGCGTCGTTGAAACATAATTAGCTTTCGTAGATGTAGGAAACAAAACCTATAGAAACGATGATGGTTCTTGCGGCAATTGATAGAACTCATTGATCGAAACAGTTTTCCGTTATTTAACCAGCGAACTTTTTACACGTAGCGGAACGAGGGAGGACGTAGGACAGGTGTTACGTTTTCTGGCTACGTCGTCGCACGGTTTTTGCCAACTTTCAAAAGCGAATCGTGATTCATCGTGTAGCCTTTAGCGTAGTAACAGGAAACAACGGTAGCTCGTTACCAGAGGAACTTTGATATCGCGTGTTCTGCTGTTCGACATCCTTTATTCAACGTTCCACCGAAGAATGGCTTCAAATCGAACGAGACGAATAAAAAGAGAGGGTGGTGTGCAGAGGTGCAACAAAACAAGCTCGTGGGCGAACGCAATAACAACGACGAATAACAGACAGAGTGACACGCGTGCCACCCCTTCCGTTTCATACCGGCTTCCGAGCCCCGATTAATGACACCCCCGTGTGCATGGACAGCCGGGTCGCAATCAAGCGGAATCGAATCAGTAATCAATGTCCTAACTAGTGGATTTTATTATACACGCGGCGTCGAATTTTCGGCGATGTTTGCCAAAAAATGTGCCGACCGTTTCGCGTAACGCCGTCGCCGAAAAAAGAAGTTATCACCATCGGCTCATTTGAACCGAGCTTCCATTTATTCCGCGGGCCCACGAGTCTGTTAACATGCGAGCGAGAGAATTTTCTTTCGCAAATCCTTGCTGAAAAAAAAGGTGGAAAAAGTTGAAACGCCAGTATGCCGGCTAACGAGCTTTCTTTCGCTGTATCTTTCTGGGTTTCGCGAGAAAAAAAGCGAGAACGGAAAGTAGAAAGTAATAGGCACCTGTTCCTCGATGTCCAGACGTCAGGTTAAACTTGACGAATGATCGTAACTCTTGTGCGGGGAAACGCGAAATCTTTGTGGCTGCATTTGAAAGGAGCGTGTCGTCCTTTTTTCCGCCGACATATTTATCGGCACGTTTCCCTGCTGTTCCCTCATTCGTTGCCCCGCGATGCTCTCGGGCTTTACAATTAAAATTGATAAGGAGGCCGCGGCGTAGGAGCAACATATTTTACAGACACAGCAGTCAAACGTCGGCAAAGAAATGGAGCGCGATATTTCGAGGCGAACGTGCTACATTATAGAGCGAAATGTTTCAGGAATATTTCCCTCGCCGCGTTCCCTCTGAATATTTCAAACAACTCGCGCCGATTCGACGATATCGATCTGTAAACGTAATCGTTGCTGCAATACGACGTTTATGTCCCACCTTCCTAATCGAATTTCGTTTCTGCATTTTTCCGAGCGAATAAAAGTGCAACAAGCAAGGCTTGACCAGTATCGTAGCGTAGAATCGAGACTCGAGGAAACAGGCCAGAGTGAAAAGGTTCGTTGCACCAGAAAAACGCTCCCCGAACTCGATATCATTAAACAAAAGCTTTTAACACTTTACCGACCGGTAGCTTCGTTACCCGACGCCGTTCCTTTCTTTAAAAATACGCGAACGCTAACAGGTCAGATTTAAACAATTATACAAGAATATGAGAGCTTACAGTACCATCTAACAGTTGTACCTCAATAATAGACAACACATTATTGGTTGCCGTGGCAACCGATTAATCGGCTACCGGTCGGAAAGGTGTTAATATACATCATTCCACTTGAGCTGAACTCCTCTGAATCTTTAATGATTGTCCGTCTGCAACGTACGGGTAGAGTCAATAACCAATCGCTGGGGTTGAAAGGCCCTCTAAAGTTTCGCATCTGTCCGTGTCTGAGCGAACGAGGATGATTTTATAGATTTGCAAAGCATTTCTGGGATTCCCTGACGGGGATCGTTTCTTCAAACATCTTTGCACGCGTCGAATATTAAAAATCGACACCCTTCGCTCGCGATTAAATTGGCGGGGAGCTCGCGTCCGAAAGAAGATTGAATCAGGCCTCTCCTCTATCCGTTTACTTCTGCCCCGCTGTTCGCCCAACAATGAACGAGCTCCAACGAAACGCTCGCGAGGTTAAGCCGTAGGAAAACCGGATCCTTTCGGATTCCCGGCACGCCGGCATTCATCGAGCCTTTATCTCTCGCCTCTGCTGTCCTCAACTTCGTCTTCAAGCCTGCGCTTAAGATCCCTTAACTTGTGCGCCAACGTCATTAGGGGCTTGTGTTTGTGTTTCGCGAGCGCTTTCCCTCGTAAACCCGACCGATGCTTATCCACCCCTAAGATTTCCACCGGCTATCGAACTTTTCCACCCCTCGCCCGTAATCTATTTGCCCTGGAATTATCAGCCCTTTACCGGCACACCCGCAGCCTCACGCCTCCGAAACGATTGAAAGTTCCTCGAGTGTCTGCGCCGGGGCATCCATTAATGAATCGTCGTGTCTGGGCAAACTTTTGCCAACCGAAACGTCGCTCCGTCGACTGGCTTATTTGTCGCGTGCTCTTTTAACGCGTGACATTAAGCCGCGCGCGTGCATCCTCTTATCGCGAGTGCGCACGCGACGTCCAGGTTGGAGTCGCGCTTGGAAAATTGAAGGAAAGGGTCCGCTTCGTTCCGTTTCAATCGTGCAGTCGGTTGACCGTTGGCTACGCTTATACCGGAGAGAAACGAAGTATCCGGCGCGGGGAAACAATAAAGCATAAGAAGCTTTGCAGTTCCCCGGCGAGAAGCCCGTCCCGTCCAGCAGCTTGGTTCTTGTGCCTCGCCAGGGGGAAACGTCCCGAACAATGAAACGAGGTAAATACGAGCGGCTCGGCGTGACGCGAACATCTACTCTTGCAGGTAGAGTGCACGCAGTTCGTTACCATTGGGTACGTAACGCACGACGGCGAGGGATGCGAGGGGGGAGCGGGGTTTTCATTGAAAAACAAAGGCTATTTGCGTAAACCGCTGCTTGCCAAGAAGGGAATGCAGCGATCGGATTAATAGCTCCTTACGGGACACGAATTGCTCCGGTAGAGACAGCGATATATAGCGATACCTGTCTTAGGCTACGTTTACGGTGGATGCGTATTCGTACGAACGGCGTTGTGACGAATACGTCTGAACTATTTAAAGTAATGCATTAAAACAGTTCAGACGTATTCGTCAGAACGCGGGTCGTACGAACACGCATCCACCATAAACGTAGCCTTAGGGAGAAATACCTTTAGGCGGGCGAAGATGAGCCGATTTTCACGAATTTTTTTGAAAGGGAAAGGTTTGTTTCACACTTTTGAAACCTCGGATGTCATTTATTATAACTTTTGCCTATTTCAATGTATATTTTTTCTTTCAAGATATTTAAAAATGGCTGAGGGTCTTACGCGAAGGTTGCAACACGCGTCTTGTAAAATGGGGGAAGCTCTAGATTTTGAAGCTCTGTACTGGTCAGAAACAAACCATTAAAATGTATTACGATAGTCAACCTTCACAATTTGTCGGTGAAGCTCGAAAAAGTGAAGAATATTTAAAATTGAAGAAATGGCACGCTTTCAAACAGAAAGTTCAAATTTTGTACGAAATTTCCGCGACATTTTGCCATTAAACATTCTTTTATTATCAATTTATTTCACACTTTGAGTTTCATATAGAAGATAATATTGTTATGCATATGTGAGCAAAATTTCACCAAGTTTGATCTAATAGTTTTGGCTTATCGATCCCGCCAATTCCGAGAATGTAGTTTCGAGAAAAGCATCTGCAGCCCGCAGGGCGGTCTAGAAACACGATCGCCGGCTGTAGCATTAGAAGGACTCTTTAATTTCGTTTTAAAACTTTTCAAGCAAATTCTTAAGATGTTGAACGAACATTTTTCGGGACAAACAAAATTTTGCGTCTTTTGAAGGTTCTAAAGGTATTTCCCATTTAAATTCGTAAGCGCTTATCGCGGCGAATACTGTCGCGGGATTATCTGAATGAAACTTGCCGCTCCACGGTTCGCTCTGGCAAGCTTGAAAGTTTCCCAACGAAAAACACGCAAGGATAAAAGAGGAAAGGGCGGAGGATGTAATTGAAACGGAGCCTCAGACGTCGAGACAATTATGCAATTGGACTACGCATTCCGTCGTCGCACGGATAACTGAAGCTTGCGTACTTAACACGGGCGAAATTATTTCACGGAAAATATCTCGCGCGTCAAAAGTGGCTACGAGCAACACGAGAATACAGAATAATGCAGCGGCGCAAAGGGCGCGCCAGATTTCCGGATAAAATGCCACCGCGGACTATTTTTTATCCTCGCTCTCGTTGCGGTCAGAAAATTGAAACGGTCAAAGGTAACGTGGAGAATTTGCAAACGGACACCCGTTCCTTTCTCACTCGCGCTCTTAACGAAGGTGCAGGCGAACTCGAAGCAGAGAATTGAAGAAGAGCAGGACACGCCTGCGGGGATTTCTTTAATTGTCGGCAGGTCAGAGGGCAAGCTCCATTATTGTTGCCGGACGTGGCGTGGCTGGTCCCTCTTTCTCTCTAGAAAACGACGATTCGCGTTAAGGAGGAGAAACGAAAAAGAAGCAACGAGAGTTAACGAGACTCGCAGAGCTTCCACCCGTCGATGGTGTCTAATGAAGTTACCGGAGGTCCTTGTCGTTCGACGTTGTCGGCCCCCGGATTAAAGTATCGCGATCTTCCTCCCGTCAGAATTCGAATGCATGTCGTTGTAAAACTGCAACGTGCCGTTCAAACCACTTTAAACTCATCGGTACGTGCTCAGTGCATGCCGTTGCAGAATTATCACGTTCACGGTAATATTAAAATTAGGTTGTCCCAAAAGTTTCTTCCGTCTTCTTACTAGATATTAACTGCAAACAATTTCACTGCAAACAATAATTTAAAGAAATAAACAAGTAATGATCAGAGAGGCAAGATTTGAAGGGGGGAGGGATGGAGGGTTCAGAATATTCCTAATCAGATCCAAACGCCTTTTCTGCTTTTCCATCTTTCGATACACGCAGAACGGCATTATACTATTCAAACGACATTATACTATTCGAGTGCCCTAACATCACGAAAAATGGATCAGTCAATGTGTTTGACTAAACGTTGCACAATAAAGCCGAACAGTCGAACAGCGAAAGAAATTTTTGGGACAACCTAATATTTTATCGAGCGGTAATACCTCTTTCTCTTTCGCGAATGTCAAATGTCACTTTTGCTCTGACAGAGTGAAGATTCTTGGAAACTCGTTGGACGTCAGAATTGTAGTTTTCTTTTGCAGTGTAAGAAACTGATTTTCTGAGGTAAATACATACAGTAACATAATATTTTTTGGGGCACAGTTGTTAGTTTTGGGAAATTGTTTTAGGTTTTGTTGGGAATATCGTTTATTGTGTGTGCATTTACCATAGAATGCGCCCGCTTACGTTTCGATCACCCCTTTCATTGTTTCACAGATGTCACCGTTGAATCGAAAGCAGATAGAAGAATATTTAGAACAAATTAATAAGGGAGAGTCGCCTGAAGATGATCTTGAGGAGTCTGATTGCAGAAGATGATAATGATAATTACATGATAATTTTTATGAAAACCGAGATTCACTTCACGATCTTGAGGATCCCCCGAATAAATCCTGCATTTAAGGGTTAACGATATCTCGCGCCGCCCCGCTGCTCAAATAGAAATGAACGGGCGGTTATTAAGATAGTTGCTCGCGATTGCCGCGCGATAAGGGCGTTTCAAGTATTATTAGCCGGTCGATACGTTTATCGCGGGGTTAGTCGTAATGTCTATCTGGTGGCATAACGGCGGTGACGCGTCGGTCGGAATGTCGAGGAAAAGCGATCAGCGTTTGGTGAGAGGGCGGTGAAAAAAAAGGGTGACGGAGGGAGGAGCGCGGAGTAGTATCTGCCCTCTCACCTCACAGCCGACTAGTTTTTCGTTAGCTCGTCGTCCCGTGAAATCTGTCACACTCTAGCAGCCTCTAGTCAACGAGAGCACTCCTGCACATCAGTCGTTCTCACCTGTACACCCTCGCTCTCTGCCTGTACACGCGAGCCCCAGACTCGTCCACGTTTATACGGGGTGCTTTACGGACCGTCCGTCCACGGGTTCAGCCCCACCTATCTTGAGTTCCTCTCCGTGCTGCTGATCTGCCGGTGTTTGCGACACCGATCGATTTCGAGCTTGCACCCCCATCGAGTTGTGATTACTTGGATGTCGAAACTGTGACGGGAAGTGCAGCTTGCGTGCTTTCTGTCCAAGGATCGTAGGGATCGCGGCCAGGTACCGTCGAACGGCAACGACAAATTAATGAGCCGACGATAATGTCGACGGTCGACGAGTACAGAGGCAAGCGTTTTTTTTTTTCCTCTCCTTTCTGCGGACTTGTAGGTCAGCTTGTGTAGAAAGCCCGTCCCTCGGACACGCGGCTGTGTGTAGCCCCGTGTATATCGGGTGGGCGCTTTGACAAGCACACCGTTCGAACCAGTCATTCACCGACCGCAAACGTTCCCGATTGGCTGTGCTCGGCGACCGAACCACTTGATTCAGAACGAGGTTAGCCACGCCGCTTGAACGGCAATATCAGAGCGGCATCCCCGGCTAAATCTTGAATGCATTTGCTGGCCCCGTAATCACGCATGCTCTTCGCCCCTACTCGGCCGGCCAACATGGAACGGCGAACGCTGTGCACATGAATGGAACGTATCGTCAGCCTTGCCTGCTTCCACCGAGCCTCTGGTGCCTCGGTTCGAGAGGAGTCGCGATTAAAACAGCAACGACCACGGAATCCCGAGGCCGCCGGTGGACCCGGGCGTTTCATTCCACGATGCTCGACGAAAATCGCTTTTCCGCAGAAATTCAGATTATCGCGGTGGGACCGCGACGCTATTGATGCAATGAGAAACGCGAACGGACGTTCCTCGGCTCCCGCGGGGACTGCCGCTGACGATACGCGGGGTAGCACGAAGGATAAAAAAAGGAGCCGAGCTATTGTTGCGGCGTTAAAATAAACACGATTGACTTGGACGCGGCTACACGGATACGTGTACCTGCGGACGGCTTTGTTACGTCACGAATACATGTACATCGAAGAGGGAAAACGATCGACCGCTTTGCACGCCACAGAATTAAAAGGCTGGTCGCGGGCGAAACGTTTATCTCGCCGTTCTAAGGCAACGTTTTTACGGTGGACGCGTATTCCTACGAACGGCGTCCTGGCGAATATGTCTGAACTGTTTGAACTGATGCATCGAAACAGTTCAGGTACCCAAGTACCCTTAGGCAACAATTCGGTCGCAACAGCGGTGCAGGATATCCCCGGGCAATCTTTATTCGATTACGCCGAATTCGAAAGGCTGTCTGTAGATCAATCAGTTCGACCAATCTCCAACTGTCACGCCGTCGCGCGCAAAGACTATCTACACAGTTAGAGATACGCGGGGACGTAGAAATCGTTTAACGAGCTATCGACGATGAACGCGAAGAAAGTTCGCCCGCACCTACGATGGGGTTGCTCCGTTCTCCCCCGTATTTACCTGTATCGCGTTATACATTGAGAGAAGTGTTGGTAAACAGGAGAACGTACGTGCAGCCATGGCGGTGGAGAATCAGGGTTGATGGTAGTGGTGGGTTAGACCCTATCGATCACGAGGCCTCGTCCACGACACATAAGCCCCTCGCCAACGAGCCCTCCTGGTTTGCGCAACCTATTTCTGCAGCTTTAAAACCGAGGAGGGAAGGAGTAGCGTTCAACGACTATGTATACTATCCCATTAGTCTGCTTGTTTTCGCCAATTTCGTTGCTCGAATCGACGACAGCGACGGCGAGGACGCTGCTCCTCTGGCGTCAACTGTTAACGCGAATTTTCGGATGGCATTTCCCGTGCAGGAAATCGAACAGAGGCGCGACCGATTCGAATCGAAACTTGGGGGAGGGATAATTGCAATTTTCGCGGGGACACGTTTCGCGACAGTGCGGGCAGAAGAGTAAACGAAAGGGGGACGGACAATGAAAGGACTCTGGGGAATCGCGGGGGGAACGTCGCCAAAGGAATAGCAGAGGCCGAAGCATTTAAACGCAAAGGAGAAACTTCGGCCAGTGGTGTAAGCTTCTCCGGGCACGGCGAAACGTACGACTGAGAAAGTTTGAAATTTAATTTTCTCGGGAGTCGGCTTTGTCATTGCTGCGTCGCGTTGTGCGTTACTTTTGTATTCACGAAGAAAGTCAAATCTTCGTCGAGCAGCTCGGCGCCGAGGAACCGCCCGGGTAGTGGCGAATTAAAAGTAACAATGATAAGAGGCGAGTATCCACGTCGGGGACTCCGCGAACTTGCAAAGTCTGCTTCGCGTGGAACTTGCGAGGAACCGAATCCTGTACGGCGACAACTTTCTCGGTCGATAATGGACGACAGATATTCGCAGCGCCGTCCGATCGAACAATTTGTTAGGCTGACGACAAACAAAGGTATCGCCTCGTGGACGAACGCGAACGATAAACGTCCAGATTGAAAATACTATGATAGATGGTTGTCGGATTAGTTAGCTGCGCGGCGCGCTTCGGATAAAAAGGCTAACATCGCACGGACAACGTTATCTCGAATTCCGCGACCTAATTTGAGGACGAAGGGTGCGAAGAATCTTGAAGGTGCAATGCACGAGCAGCAAGGGGCCATCGATCAGCGGCGAACGACCTGCTCGTTTAGCGTGTTTGCTCGATAACTTATCGCCAACGGTGGATAGATGAATGCAAGGTGTACAGTTCCCTTTCGATGGAAGTCGATCGAACGGCTTTCGATAACGAACATGGGCGACGGCTCTAAAATCTTGAAGGTGATCCCCCCGATGGAAATTAGCAAAATAATCGCCGCAAATAAAGAGCTCCACGCGGCACGAAACTTTAATCGCCGTTTGCCACGACTGATAGCGACCGCCATTATTCCTACGAAGCAAGTAACTTCAAAGCGTGGATGAAAAGAAATAGGATCGGCTAACGAGAGGGACATGAATTTCCACTATTCGCCCCGGGTCTCGCCCGCGGCTTAATTGCTCGAGTCCCCGCGTTTATTGTGTTTCGCAGAACAATACATTAACTGTAATTGAGAGTTACGATCGTCCTACATCTTGATAATATTTGTTAGAATATTCGAGGTACGGGAACGGCCGAGTCAGGCCATGTGCATTTCGCCGATGCACGCTGTCTTTGTCTACCATAGCTTTCCTTTAGGGCGAACCCTAAAATGGTTAAAAAGGGCCATGGTGACGTAGGCGTCCTCGCCGCCGACGCTTATTGCCAAGGGAAGGCATTCTTGCATAGACTACGGTCGGGAGGGCACAGTTTTAATAAACAGAACACCTTTCTTAACATATACACGCGTACAAAATCATTGCGATACCCAATCGAGACTCTCATTCGATTATCTTACATACTATACATGGTGCGTTTCAAAAGTAGTAGGACTGACTTGATAAAAACAAATTTATTGCAGATATTCGTACAAGTCGTGAATACTCTTCGAAATAACACCCTCCTGAATTAATACATTTAGTATAGCGAGTCTGCCAGTCCGCATACGACTGCTGGAAATTTTCAACCGGGATGCTCCTCGATCCACGCGTTACGGCCGAAAGACCAAGTCAAAAGTGAAAACGATGCTCATCGTTCACCTGGCAAAACTGTGAACGCACAGTTTTACGTGGAGGTGCTCGGAGGACTACGGAGAAGAGTCCTCCGCGTGAGACCAGGATATCCAACACTCGGAAAATGCATCACGACAACGCGCCGCACATTTCTGAAAAAGCTGGCCAAAATTCGTAATTTCACACGATTTTCATAAAAATTGATATTCTTATGTTTTTGGGGTTGTTAGTCGTCTATAATCTTGGACCCATCATTATTATTATTAATTATTATTTATTTATTATTATATATAATACTTACTTATTTATTATTATTGTATTAATGTTTTCGGTAGATTTTTTTATATCATATTCAATTTTCCATATTCAAACCGTTGCACGAGATATCGCCACTATGCTCTAGACGGACAGACCGTAAATACCCCTACTTGATACTTTAAACTTAAAAATCTTCAAAAGTCCTATGTACTACTTTTGAAACACGCCCTGTATTTTTCGCCCGATAGCCGGCCCGGTGGACGCCGCTGCAAGCGTTCGATGGCCCCAGACTGTTGCGAATATCTTCGCCGTGGAACGGTAGAACGACGGCCCTTTCTTCCTGAAAGTCGGTTTACGATTTCGCAGCTCGCTCCGTTGAACCGCGAGGAGTCCCATCTAGACGTAACGCAAATATTTATGCAAACTTCCGAAGCTCGTCGACTCGAACAGAGGGAAGTTAATTTCGAAGTACGCTCGGCCTGCGACCAGATAGTATACATCGTGAACGCCGGATACGTAACGAACCATGGTTCGAACAAATTTCCCGGCTCGCCGCGTTCGAAGAATGTTTCGCGAATTCCCGATACGAGCAAGGTGTACCGGTAATGTTCATCGCTTTGCCCCCTTCACGCACTTCGCGTCGCGTTTATTCTTCCCGGCGTCGAACTGCTGTTACGAATCGTCGTTGCACCGGCGAACTATCGTCGATGCAGCATTCCATCGAGCGTATCGGCCGATCGCTTTGTAACGTTACTATTGCCGATACCCCGTCGAACGTCGAGCCGCGAAATAAATCACTGGGAAACGATGCGCGGCGCATTAACCGATTTCCGTATAATTGCATCGAGCGCGAGGAGCGGCGTTTCAGAGGCAGATATTAACGGAGAAATGCGCCCAGCTGTGCAAATTCGTCGGGCGAAATGTACCGAAGAACGAGGCCGGCACGCGTGCAGCAAGTTCACCTGATCCTCGTCCATAATTAGATGCAGCCCCGCCGCCGCCGCCGTGCAAATCGATTTCAATCCCCGTCAATTGGAATTGCTTCGGCGTATGAATCGGTGTACGTACGGAAATCGAGCAGGCGACTGATCGTGCAGATGGACGCGAAGGATGGGCACAAGTGAATCGCACGGGTGTGATAAACGAGGTCGCTCGCCGCCTCGTATGCACGGGGGAAGAATTAGAATGACGCAATGAACGCGTGGGGAAGTTGCATCGATACGCGCACACTTGCGCGTAGACATGTGTATCGGGACACGTATACACCTGTTTACCTGCGATACCTACAAAGGCGTTCAATCTCTTTGTCGGGGGGGGGGGGGGGGGCATCGACGAGAGATTCTTGCGATCCTCGCCGGACAATTATTCGAAGAAGCTGCGTGCACATTCGAACCGGCGGAACAAAATAGCGGAGGAATTCAATAACGAACGGCGGAACGATCGATCATTGGAAAATGCAAACGACGCGACGGAAAAGTCCGTTGCTGGACTTGGGCTAACGTAATTTCCAGCGGATTTTCAGCGGAGAAGAATGAGCATCGGGGACCACAAAGACGATGCTGAGGATAAAAGCGTAACAGCGACGCACAGTGGGGAAAAACGCCAATTTAGGCGTGCAAAAGTCTTTCTTTATGAAATACTTTTGATCTCCGCCCGTCTCCGCGCTAATTTTTATATACACGTTAAGAATGGGATGTATACTTTACGCTGCATAAGATTTGGCTGCAGCCAACTGCAGCTGCAAAAATTATTGCATTTTTTATGGAATAGTTCGATGCCGAGAACGTTCGCGCTGATGCGACCTGCGGTACACCGCTTTGTTTTTTGACATGAAGACAATTGACTGAAGGAAAATGATTGACCTATTCCATCCTTGTTTACTTTTTGTCACGTTTGTCATTGTTTAAATAGTCTTTCTGTTGCTAATTTTATTTTTTATTTTTTATCCCGAGCGAGCGGGACCCACGGCGATAGACAGAGAGGACGGAGGATGTCATTTTCGCAATTGTTCGATGCATTCTCGGGATATCGCCTCTTCGCGGCACTTTTTTTCGCTGCGCTGCACAAGCACCGCTGGCCCGGGATCCGTGCACGATTAAATACCTTTGCGTCGAGATAACATTGGATCAAAACCACGAACCACGAGCAAACGTACAATACTCTGCTTGCTTGGCCCATCTTTATCAATTTCGAATAACGATCCGGTTAGCTCTTGCGCTCCGATAACTGTAAAGTCAGGGAGACGGTCGAAGAAGTAAGCTGGCAGCATAATCGTGCTAGACATAGACGCACATACGTGCATATATCGGTGTAACGAGATTCCGTATAGAATAGCGGTTTCCTAGGAACGCTCGCAACGGAGTCGATCATATCGAACGATGTGACGTGAACAATTTTTATTTTACTTTCCGCGAATTCCCCGAACGAGCATAAAATATATTATCTACATTATGTTCAATCAGCCGGGGCAATCTCGTAGGTGGCCGAGAGAAAATTGATATCTTGCCTGAAATCCAACTTCCAAGTTTCAAGCACAATCCTTGTTAGGCGATCGCTCGGTGAATCGACTTTACCATATCCCGGGGGATCTATAAAATATCGATGACAAGGATAGTCCCCGTAGACTTGGAATACAAGCTTCCCGATTTCGGCTTGAATTTAGGAGCTTCGAGAAAAATGTCGATCCCGAGCGGGATTCGTCGTCTGACAAAGTTTTATGGGCCGTGCTGTGACAGAAGTGAAAACTTGCGTTCCCTCGTAATTCGATTGCCCTTATACCTTTATCTGTGGGGACACTTTCAAACTTTCCAGCGCCGCTATCGTTCCGAGGCGCGCTGTATAATTCGAACGCGTCTCCTCAATATTGTTATCGGCGGGAAGGCGGCCGAAATTTTCCGTATTTATTGCCGCGATTCTAATGGTAATAGATCGGTTTTGGATGGCCACGGCTATTAACCGATATGCCGCAAGTAGCTAAATGAAAATTATGGGTTAACCCAATAGCAGCGATAATAGGATGGTTGGGACCACTCCGGGCCATTTCACCCACATCCAACCATGATCCTTAATCTCTCGCACCTACATGAGAGATCATCTACAGGTTCCATAAACTTTGTTATCACGGCTTATACGCATGTCTTTCTGTCGCAGAATATATATATATAGGAGAGCTTGATTAATGACGCTGCACACGCTGGTCGATTGAACACGAAAGATATTAAATTCGACAGGAAATGCGAGACAATACATTCGTTTCTCTGAAATGTTCAATTTAACGGAGCGTTCACAAATGAAACGAAAACTGCGGGCCGTGTAACGTTTATTGAAAGGTTTATTCGCTTTTGCAAAAAAAAACAGAAGAAACGGCAAGCCGCGTTTCGTTTAAATGGTTTCACGTGGTTGAAAATTAAACACCCTCGTACCGAGCGTTGTTTCGTATTCAATTACATCATTAATGATTCGGTAACGCTCCTCGCTTATCGATCACGGCGAATCGAACGGCTTTCACCGCGTCCGCCGCTATATTCTATCGATGCTCTTACACAATCGTCCATAATGGGGAAATTAATTCTAGATCGACCGGCTGGCGAAGGCGAACCTCCTTCGAATCCTTAGAACTATTCGCATTAGATCCGACCAAGGCGCGACTCTAATCGCGCCGATCAATTAAGCAATTAGTGGGCAGACGTTGAGCCGAAAATGGTTCGCGACGAGGTCGACGTGGCACGCGCAACAATTAAACATTGCTTGCGCAGGAATGCGTGTACTTGGGTGGTCGTATTTCGGCCGACACGATAGTGTCGCTGTCGTGGTTAACTTGCCAATAAAACATTGAACGTTCCCATGCTCCTCAGCGTATAATCCGTCGTTGATCAATTAATAATCCACCTATCTGTTTGCCTAATTAACCAATTATCGAACCGATGGCTGCAACGAGTCTGAAGCATAGGTCCCGATGGAGTTTGAAGAGGCGCAACGACCGTGTACATAGAATGCAATGTGTGTGCGCCAGAGCACGCGACTAGAAAAGTCAAAGTTAAAAAACGAATTCGAAATGCGCGAGTTTGCACACGCAGTTAGGAAGTATCTGCGCCTCTGCCACGTGTATCTTGTTGTGTCAGGTAGTTTCGCGCGGTATGCAGGACAGTAGGTCGACATCCCTGTGTCCGGTTCCTACTCGCCATAATTTTTTCTTCTTCTTTTGCCCTCTTACCGCGCGTTCCATTCTTCCCATTAATCCTTCTTTTCCGTTCCATAATTCATACATGCCACGTTTCAATCGGACGCAAGATACACGCAAATGATTGGGTTACCTAGAAAGGAGACCTCTTCGATCGCTCGCAACGAACGATATCTCGCGGTATTAATTATAATCTACAATTGCTTCGTTCGTAATACAACGCTGCGAATACTCGCGGGACAATTACTCGCTTCGTAAAATACCAGGACAATTCCAACACGATGCCGGCTCGCTTTCGATCAACGACGAATCAGTCCCCATCTGCCTTTGCCCTGCGAAATTTCTATTTGCAATCTCTTTGCAATTCCTGCAGCCGTCTCTCTGCGTTTCGATTGCGCTCCTCTTCCGAGAAAGAGCTAATGTTTATTTTATATTCCCGTCCGAATGAGACTCGTCTTCTCTGTACCTCCGTCGATCCTCGCCCAAGAAGCGTCACCATTTTTCGTTGCCTTTTTCATACTTCCTGAAACCTTCCCTGTCTTTCCCAAGATTTCTCCATCATGGTCCAGGCCACATTTCCGATGTCGTTAACCTCGCTTTCGAAGGCGTCCATCATTTTCATTTTCCGAGCTAGCTCGTTTACCGTTTCTCCGGATACATTTGTCATCCTTTTGCCGCTTCCTTTCCCTCTGTTTCTCTTTTTTCCCTTTCTTTTCTCGCGTGTCTCGTTGCGACCGCCCGCTCAGAGATTCGCCATGAAAATTGAACCTCGCGTCGGTCTCCGATCGGTGTCGACTAATTGAAAGTACTTCGATAACACTTCAGCAGATTTCTATGACACGCGAGGGAGAGACAGAGGTACAAAGAGAAAGGGGGAACACGTTTCTCTCTCGATCTTTCTTTCTCTCTCTCGTGAGAGGCATCCGTGCGATTCTCTGTGTTTCCACCTCCACCAGGCCAAGCACAGAGGGGCCGAATGCATCCTCCTCGAGACGAGGAAGGATTTCGTCGCTCGTGCTTCTTGCAGACATGTCGGATCAGCTGAGTTTCACGGCCGCCGAAAATTCGCTCGTCCCTCGGTGTCCTCGTCGCGCGTCGTTTTTCCACCTGGCCGGTTGCGATCTTACGCGCGCCGCCCGGAAAATTCGAGTGTCTTGCCTCGTCGAGTTCCTTGGATTACACAATCGAGATGCCGCGACCCTTGGTGCCGGTGCGTGCTGATTAAAAGATACGCCCCGTATCTTTTACCCATTTGTGCATCGTTTCGGTCGGCCGAATCTTCCAAAACGCCAACGGAAGAGGAGAACCTGTCACGCGGCGTATGTAGCATTTGTTTCGCGATTAACGAACATCGACGAAGAAACTGCTAATTGATTCCCTTAGTGAGAAAGATTGCAATCCAAGTTGCCTCGTGAAGCTGCAGGATAATAACCAGCATAGCTCGAGCCGCCACCGTGCTGTTGTTCATTTTGAGCCCGACGTGGCTGGGAATTCGTCTCGCGCGATCTCGTTGCAAATCGCGTTGCAAATCGCACCGGATGAAATAGCGGACGGTGCCCGTAAAAGTGTTGGCCGTGGGGGGATCTGTAACGAGATCGATCGAAATATTCGCGGGATATTCTGCGGGATCCTTGCAGCGAAGGATTTCCGAGAGACAGAGGAAGTGGGCGTCGTTGAAGATCGTCCGTCGAAACGGACGCGGAATGCGTTGACAAGAACGGCGCGGATCGACGAAGGAGAAGACCCGCCGAAATTATTCCGTTCGCAGGGCCGTTTCCTTGGAGGAAGTGGGCCGGTCAACCCTGCGGCTATAGGCCAGCCTGTGTGTCGTACGAGTGGATCGACCGTTAGAGAAAACAGTGCTGACGAACGAGGAGGATCAAAGGAGATCTCCGGGCAAAAGAAAGTGGCGATCTTTTGGCCACCGGCTCCGCGAGATGACTAATCCGTTCTTTTCCGAATGAACGCTCGCTCGAACCGGACCGATCTGCGTCGAAGTACCGGCGCGAGCGAGTGGCCGAGGCCGGCACGGGGCACTAAAGATCGGAGGCAGAGATTGGGAGAAAAGAGAATCGCGGGAGCCGGAGGATCACTTCGGATCGACGGGCAAACGTTAAATTCGAATCGAGCATGCGAGACGCGTTTCTATCGAGATCGAAGACACGGGGCCTCCGGGAAGTATCGCGCAGTCAAGAAGCTTGAAGAAAAGGTCTCTCGGAAAAGGCGGATGAATTGAATAGCGGGTACGGAATTACCGGAGTCCCGTGTGCCGCGCGGCCAGCAATTTCCGAGCCGTTGGAAAGGGAGAAGGATAGCAGGGGATACGGCAGAAGGAGGAAACAGGAAGAAGAAGAGGCCAAGATGAGCAGACGAACCGTTCCATCTTCTGTACTGAATTCTTGCGAGAGGATAAGACCCGAACGACCGAGGAACCCTATCCAGAGGCTACGCTGGGGCCCAGGCTCCCAATTTCAAGTCGATCAGATCGGTCTGCCCGAGGACGATGGCTCCAATCCACGGATGGCCCTGAGAAGGTACGTGAACCTGCTGGTACAGTCGCGTGACAGCCTTCTATTAAATACAGCCCTGTTCATACGGGCAAATTACAGGCGCGATCGGCGATTCGGTTGCCGTGAATATACGCGAGCGATACACGAGATCGTACGCGTTCCGAAGATAACAATATCGGTCGGGGGCGAAACGCGGATAAGAAAAAAGCGCTGATAACCCGTTCCGTGCCACGTGGGTCGTATGGGCCCCACGCTGTCGAGACCAACATTTTCGTTTATGACACGTATGCGGTGGTAATATTCATTAACCAGTCGGCTGTGGCGAAATCTTTTCAGAGCGCGCACCTATGCGTGTCGCGAGAATCAAGCGACGACGGGTGTAGTCGTCGAACACAGAGTAAGTGTCGCCGTTAAAATATTGGATCAAAAAGACGGCTTTATTTTATCAAATGAACAATTTTATTACTAATATTCACTCATTCACTTAACATAAGCATGTACTACATACACAATAAACAAAAAACACAGGAAAAATCGAATATCTATAAAAGTTGAAAATTCAAACTGCTGCTGTCGAATGGTATTCACCATAGTGGCACTTTGCACTATAATCTTTTTTTTTTATAACAAAGTGCACACCTTCGTGGTTATGCAAACTGATAAGCAGTTCCAGCTAGTGCATACGGGGATGCCTGAGTGCATCTCAAATTATTTATACTCTTTGTTTGTTTGTTTAATTTCGTCTTGACCTCCAAAGATGCTAAACATATTGAAATTTACGAGTATACTTTAGTTTTCACTAAAATTACAATTCAAATAGGAAACGGTAACTAAATTTTACGCATGACGGATATAGTCGTCACGACACAGCTGACTGGTTAACACTAGAACTACCGACAGGTTTTGGTACTATTTAGACAGTGTACGTTAGACAGATTATGAACACGAAGGTGGTTGAGTGGACATTAAATAAAGATATATAATTGTCATTTCGCCTTATTGAAAGTCATCTTGAATTGCAGCAACACTACCTATATATTAATAATTCTAAAGCAAGAATTCTGTCATTTTGACCCCCTTGGTAGTTCTAGTGTTAAATTGCAAAAATCGTTATGATCAAGAAAAAGGTATGACTTTAACACGCAGTACAGACACATTTCGGTTTTAACAAATTATCGTCACAATATAAGTCAACGAAAGTTACCGAAGATCGGTCTGGCACGGAACGTGTTAATACTCCTTTCCGTCCGGATGGACGCGACGACAGTTTTGTTTCGCCAGTTTGCGTATGTCAGTGCTAGCGATTACGGTTGCATCGATCGGTTGGACAACGGGGCAGCTTCATTGCGTCCCAGCGGTGCATCGCGATAGAACACGGGGAAACACGGTCATCGATTATAGCAAGACGATAGATATCCGCGAGGCTGTCGCGGAACATTCAATGAAATTCCAATACGCGCGGCAATCTGCTGTCCCGGGATGCATAATCGTGCTCAGGGCGAACGTTTCCTTTGAACACGCAGACTCCTGAGATTGTACGAGGGAAGACAGTACCGGGAGGCGGCCGCTTTCCTCATGAAACTGCCGCAGTATACCTTGAGGGCGACCCTGCCGGACATTCCGGTGGACCTGTTGATAGAGACCCTGCCCCACAGTCTGACCCTGCTGGAAGCACTCTACTCGCGGCTGCTCGAATTGAACGTGAGGGACGGCAAGGTCCTGCGTGTGGAGCAGGTGCTTTGGAGGATCGTCCAACTGATCGCGACCAGCCAGGACCACTCGCGTTTGCGGATCTGGTGCAAGCTGTTGGTCTCGCTGAGCAGATTGGCCCCGAACGCTAGGGGCACGTTGATCGCGAGGAAAACCGCCTTGGAAAGAGCGGTGGAGGGTCTCGGTAAGCACGGGCTGGTGTCGTCTTGTCCGTCGAGCAATTCGGAGAACGTCGGGGCGTCGCACTTACTCCCGCTGCCCGTCGCCCTGAAGGAGCAGCTCGAGAGCAGAATCGAGGCGTACAAGCTGGCGGCGCACAAGATCGAGAGCTTCGGGAAGCACGCCAGAACTCACAAAGGTAACGATAGCTCGTAAACGCGTTCCCGATTTTAAGCCTGCTAATTGGGGAATGACGAAAGAACTCGTGCACGTGTGGGAGCTGGTGTGGGAACCGGCTGATTCTTCCCGCGGTAACGTCGGCCAGCTTCCCAATCGTGCCTGTGTGCACGCACGTACGATGTACGGACGTGCGCTTAAGAGAAAGTCGGAAAGTTTGTGCGACGAGATGCGCCATCCCAGATCCGATTACCGTCGTCTGGGATCTGAAACGATGGCGCGGGAATTCAATCATAATATTCGCCCGGGAGCTCGATTTTCAGCGATCGCGGAAATCCGATTAAAGGGCGCGGAGCGTCGGCGTCGATTCAATTTCGGGGATCGTTTCAAGGAACAGAGTCCGGCGGGAATAAGTTGCAACGTTTAACAATAATCGAGGGAATTTCAATGCCGCTCCGGATAGCCGTGATTCGAACGGAAAGTTCGGGACACGCGCGGATGACCCCGTCGATGTTCGAGCGTGTTAAAGTCCTGGAGAACCGTGAAGTATTGGATTTTAGCGCAGCTGTGTCGGACGCGATACATTCCCAAATGCAAATACGTCGTTGCGACGGACGTTAATGTGTTTTCACGCTGACGCGATTGCTCGTCGCCGTGGTCATTGTGGGTGCGAACACGGCTGGGTCTTTATCTCTCTCTTTCTCCCTCTCTCTCTCTCCCTCACACTATCCCTCCCCCGTTGTGCCTCCGTTGTGGCTCGTCTTTTTTTTGCCACTGATCGTTGTCAAAGTTCATTATCGTTCAACGTCGGAGAGCAGCCCGCGAAACCGGTTAAAGAAATATACGGGCGCTTCGGGACGAACGAGCAACATTCATGGGGGCAGGGGCTGTATGAAAAAAAATGGAAAGAAGTACGACCGATACATTACCACGTGAAATAAGCGGGCGAAGAACGGAGCCCACGTCTCATCACAGCGGCGAATTTTCCACGCACGTTTCGAGTTAATAGCTCAACAATTAACCGATACTGGCGTTCATTACGATCGGTGATGAATTCTCTCGCCGAATCGCACGCCAATTTGGCGTCGCGATTCTACGCGGCGGCGCAGCGTGTCGAAACAATATTAGAAGGTGACAAAGTGAAGGCGGAAATTGTTAAAATTTGAAATGATTGCGGCCCGGGCAAGTGAAATCATAGATTTCTCGAATAAATTTCATCCTGATTGGAGAGTAACACAGCTGTGCGTGTTTTCAGCGGACCAAGGTGTGCAGGCGGCGTCGCACCAGCGGCAACTTTCGCTGAAGTACAGCGAGATCCAGCAGAGGCTGATCGATAATCAGAGCCTGCTAAACACCTTGGAGAAAGCCGGCGATCCGAGCAGCCTAGAAAGTCTGCTGTCCGAGCTGAAACGAAGGGTCGAACAGGACAAGGAAGCTCTCAGACAGTGGACAGCCTTGAGAAAATCCACCTTCGGTGGAAACACGAAGAATCCTCCGCTAGCTGTCAGATTGTTACAATTCGCCAGGGGTTGCGAGCTGGCGCTGCAGCTGATGAACGAGAACAATTTACAGGTGAGGCTCTCGAACCGTTCATTTCTGTCGCTTCTATTATCGGCGCGCGTATCGCGCCGATATCTTTGCCCCAATATCTCATCGGAAAAGTAGAGAAAGATTTGCCAGTTGCGGCGTGAAGCAGGTTCGCAGAAAATGGGACGAGAGCTTAACAGAAACGTGCAGCTGATGAGAACAAAGCTGTATTAGCAGGCGCAAAACCGAGGCCGCGTAACGTCCCTTAAGGCACTCTGTTTTTAAATTACGCGAGTTCGCTTGTACACGGACGTTTGCAAACCGTTTCCAGGCTAGATTCCTTAACGTTGATGCAATCAGCCAACGATGCGTGAAAAATTGCATCGCGAGAATAATTATGCGACGAAGGGTTCCACTAATTTGTACAAATTCGACCGTCGAACGTATTTCAGATTTCCGATAAAACTTTCACGTACAATTTTCGGACCCAGTTATTAAATATTCGGCCACTCGTTTACCCGACTGTTCCGTTTGGATGGCCACTAAGAGCACAATTGTTTTAATCGTATTCCATAAATGTCACGGGCGTTCAGAAATTGCAGTTGCAAAAGCGTTAAAATTTCATTCCCCCTCGATTTTCCATCCGAAAAACAACGTCCAGTCGAATATGTAATCATCTTTATTTGCCCCAGATTTATTTGCTGCTAGATTTGCAAGCACACATTGTAACGGGATAAAAAGCGAGGTGGAACAGAAAGGTGTCGTGGCGGTTCTACCGAACTGACTCTGCTAAAAATTGCAGAGGCAGATCTTGCAAGAAGTCTCGAGGGTATGAATGATTTTTACGCAGGTGGTCGAGCCGGCTGAGAATCTGGCGGACGACTACGAGGAGGAATCCAGCAGCAGCGCCGGCTATCACACGGACGAGAGTTGCAGCCCGACCCCGGAACCCCTGGTTAGAAACAGCTACGAGATTCCCAGGACGGGGGAGAATTTTTCGAATTTAACTTCCGACGACGTGACCGCGGTGCAACTCGCCGAACGATACGCTGCTCTCTACGGCCAAGCGCATTTGCATACCCTGGATGCTCTGGACGCCCTGGAACCTCTGAGGGACGCTCCCGACTTGAAAGCGAAGATTCTCTATTCAGTGGTAGTGGTAAGTGGCACTTTATGCAAAGTAGGAATAATCACACCCCGCCGTCGTTAATGCGCCCGCATCCCCCCTGTCCGTCAAAGAAACCGAGTCGCCGGCAAAGTAGCACCCTTACCACTGCCGCCTCTATTCGGGGACGAATTTAATAGTGGGTTATCACACGGGACGCGATTAACCGTTTAAACTTGAAGCGAACGAATTTGCTGTTGCGCGATCGCGGTTGGAATCGTACGATTCCTCTCGGGGGTGGAATTGAAATTAGCTCGACGGAAATATCGCGACATAAATCTCGCCCCCTGGGAACGATCCCAACCGTTACTTGATTAACGATTACAGTCCAATGGGAACGCGAAGTTATGGATGAACTGTTTAATATTAAATCTGAGGGATTATAGCGGTGCTCGTCGTACGAAAGACGCGGGTCGTAATGGTCGCGGCAGAAGTTTGTCAGGCGAAGTTGCGTTGCAAATTTACGGCTCCAGGTTGCCGCGATTCGTGACCATAATCAATTGTACGTGCGGGCGTGTTTATCATGATTACTTTGCTGCGCCGGGGAAATTCGTAACGGGTGCTCGCTTCTTTTCTAAAGGCTTTTGATTAAACGCTGCGCCGCCCTTTACAACGTTGCCTCGGCGACGATTTACTCGGGACATTTACTATACAGCTTCTGCAGTGACGAGCTTAAACTTTCCTTCGCGCGGGCCACTCTCGGGTTGCAGACCTTCTTCCTGCTGGACGATCCCCCTTTCTTTCGAGCTCCCTTTTTTCCAGGGAAAAACGGTGGGAAACAGGGTGAGCGTTTCACGTAAGTGACATTTTGTCGTTTAAAATCTCGCCCCCTCGAGGTTGGCAGAAAAATGAACCGCAATTCGTCGTTGGTACATATGTACGCGTACGTTTGCCGTTCTATTATCTGCCAATATTCTTCTCTCTCTCTCTCTTCGTGTCAACCATCCGCTCTTCGACCTCACCGGTCGTGTAATATCACCAAAAAGCTGGAAATCAGCTATCACGACAATCGAAATAAAACACGACGGTGAAACCAGAAATCCAGCCAACAATTCTATAACCAGCCAGCGAACAAATCGAGTTTCAATGCAAATTGCCAACGAATCCAGTCCGGGGGAGTAGAATTTATGAAAATGGCCTGGCGTTTCTCGTTAATTCCGCCCGCCGGACCGTGTTATTTAAATCGGAAAGGTGGACATCAAAGGATCCGCGCACAGCAGGCAGAAACGTTCGTTACACGCGTTCCTTCGTTTCGCCAATTTCGCGTTCGGTTGTCCACGGCGGAAGGACAGTTGCGTTAAAATTTCAAACGGAAAACACAATGGGGAAAACAAAAACGGCTGACCAGTGGTGAAACTAATTCTTCTCGAATTGCTCCCCGCCCGAGCTACGACCCGTTCCAATTTATCGCGCTTCCTCGTTTTTCCTATCAATTTTATCCGATGGTAACGCAACGGCCGCCGAAACGTTCGTTTACGAGTCGCGTGTTTTTCGTTGCCACTCGAACGAACTGATGGCCGGTGGGTCTCGTTAAAATTTCAGAAACGCCGGGTTTTTCCGTTAAGAGGCCCATCCGAATATAGGCCCACCCGAATATAGGCCAACCCGAATATAGGCCCATCCGAATATACGTCAACCCGAATATAGGCCCATCCGAATATAGGCCCACCCGAATATAGGCCAACCCGAATATAGGCCAACCCGAATATAGGCCCACCCGAATGTAGACCCATCCGAATATAAGCGCATCCGAGCCTGTATTTAGATTTCGTTTTCCGAATAAAAGCTCACGGGCGTCTATTCAGGGACGACGTGAGAACCTGAAAAATGCGAAAACCAAATGCAAGCCCATTGCGCTTCTTAACGGAAAAGCCCCGAAGCTTTCAACTTGAGGCTGCGGGGACGCGTAAACAGGTGCGACGGTTCTGCGATATTCGTTCTTACTCGGTTCGTTCTAGACGAACGCCAACGATTGGGCCCGAAAAATGTCACAGGAGAATATCCGTAGGGGAAAACACTGGAAATGTCTAATTAAGGGCACGAAGGGCACGAGTTCGACCAGGTCGCGGCGTAGTTATCCATCGCGAAGGTGACGCTGTACGAAGCGGAAAATCCATCGTCGTGCAGGAAGTTAAGATGATTCCCCGTTTCGCCATAGTCTCTGGTATTTCGCGCGCTTATCGGCGACGTGAGAACGACACTCGTTGACGATGTCGGGGACCACAGCCGGGTATATATTGGCCCGGGGAAGCGAAATCTCGTGTGCCTGATGACGCTTTGAAAAGTTCACCGTGCGACGGGAAGACGTAACTTTGTTACGAACTGCTGAATCGCAAGCCGGAGTGTAAACGAAAAACTTTGCCCCGATGCCGTGTCAGTTGTCCTGGAATAAAATCCGTCGGCTAATCGAATGGGCGTGGCGAAATTAATTCTGTTCCGTCGCGTATGACGGTTTTTGGTTCTTCAAGCTTAACTGAGCGACGGCGGAAAGGGACGGAAAGGGGCGGAAGAGAGACAGGGGTGAAAAGAGGAGCAGCACCGGGGACGGTAATTGGAGGAAGAGGAAACGAGAAGGGTGGTCGGTGTCTAATGAGAACGGCACACACTAGAGCGAACAAAACGCGAATGAATACTTGTACCGACACTAGCACCCTTGCGGTATTCGAGCTGGGAAAGAGCTGGCGAAACGAGAGTTCCTTTTCAAGAGCGGTGCTCGTTTCGCGAAGCGATTTACGGCGTCGAACGTTACGCTTGAAAACTGAACAACGAGAGAAACGTTTAATTTCGTGCAACTTTTGCTCTCGACGATCGACGAGGTGTAACATTTCTGTTACAGTCGTAGTTATGTGCACGTATAATATAATTGAGCCGTCTATTTTGAAAGTGACCTAAGTCCATTTATATTTAAATTGAGATATCAAGAGACCGCGTTCCAAAAAGATTAAAAATACACCTATAGGTTACCGATGTGTCACACTGTTTAAGTGTATCTAAGAGAGTTAAATTTACAATTCCTATTAAAATAATAGCAATTGTCAAGCGAATAATATGTGTTTTCATACCACAAATGGAGTTAGGCCATTTTCAAAATTAACAACTAGATTTGTTAGAAAACTTGAAAGGGCCCAAGTCCATTCGACGTAATTTAAAATGCTTCAAATTGAAAAGACAACACTCAATATATTTTATATTTCTTTGCAACACATTAAAAAACACAATTTGTACAATTCAGGAAATCTTCTAACTATGTAAATGAGCTGTTTATTTTGAAAGTGGCTTAAGTCCACTTGTTTTGAAGCCGAGATATTTAAGGGACTGCCTTTAAATCATATTAAAAATATTGGGTACTAATAACTCTTTGTTTTTCGCTTTTCTGAAAATGTGTAATGCAATAACCCAAACAGCTTAATAAACATTATTTAAAAAGTAAGACGGTTTCGGCGGTCATAAATGAACTTAAGCCACTTTCAAAATAATTTTTTTTATCATTTCATTAGTTAGCTAACTTTCTGTTAACAAAATTTCAGTAAATTTGCACATATTATGAACACTATTACAAATGCTAACTGGAATTTTTGAAAAATGGACTTAGGCCACTTTCAAAATAAACGGCTCAAATACAAATTCGCAACGAACGATTAATATATTCGAAGTTGTCCAGGAATATCTTTTTCTTCGAGCGAAAAGGTATTCGTACAGTGTATTGGTTACACTCTCAAATTCATTATTTCGGTGTCGAGACAAGTATTCCTAAAACAATGTACATTACTTTAAAGTGTAATACATGTGTATATCGTATCCATGTATACTGTTTCAGGAATAATTGTCCCGACACCAACATTTTGGTGACACCGAACTCACGAGGTTGCAAGTGAAACCAATGCACTGTACGAATACTGTTTTTTCCCACCGTATATTATATACGAATGGAGCGTACACAATCTTGTATTCTTTCTTACTTCCTGCAAACACAAGCGTGGCTGCTATCTCACCCGGTCTTATCTTTAATTTCCCGTTTTCGCGCGACATTTAACGGCCAAGTGGAACGTATCGAAGAGTCGCGGCAACACGAACGATCCCGGACAATCGAGATCTGTACAAACGTGCACCGTGCACAGAATATTTCCCTCGGCGCCGCGAACGACTACGAACGGCGAGGAAATTTGGAGCATAGTCGAAATAGGCGCGCATAATAGACGTATAGTCTCGGATTATTTTTGCCGGCACCACACTACCACGCACCTGTCTCCCGTCCGATCGATCGACCATTAACGTCAAAGCCGTCGCGCGAGGGGTGGGTGACGAGGGTGACGAGGGTGCACTTTTGCGATCGAGTGTACCCGGCAAGTGGCAGAGGCGCTAGTCCGTCAGCCTGGGGCTATTACTTTGCATACATACAGGTAGCCTTCCACACACCGCTTGCCGAGGAATCGATAAACTAAAATAAATACTTGCGACGAAAGCCACGCTATATGTCTTCGTCTACTGTCCGGTCGAGCGGCGCTTCTCGTGCGTTCCCGCCCTTTCCGTTTTCCTTCCGTTTGACGACGGGAACGATCGAGCCTTCTGCGCGCTCCTTTCTCGTATCCAAACGCCGCCCGGCCGTTTCTGCATTTTCGCGAGACGCGGGTCGCGATGCACGGGCTTTCACCGGCGCCTTGACGACGCGGCGAAAGGCACGGGATCGTGACGCGAGAGAAACGAACGACGATAGAGCGGGCAGAGCGTGAAACAGGGACCATACGTGCGTGAACCTTTCGTCCCCGTAACGGGATCGTCGCAACAGTTACGTAGATAGAAGAGCGGAACTCGGCGATGAATCGTTGAAATGTATGTACGCAACCGCGAGCCCACCATTGTGCTCGTTTGCGATTACCCGACGAACCGGGGCACGGAATAATTACGCGATAACCGGAGCAACGTGAACGACGAGTCAGTTTTCTTCGAGCCAAGTTGCATCTGGTCCGTCGGTGGTCCGCGTATAATGTTGGCCCGCGGAGCTATGTAGCTCCGCGATAATTCGCATTTTGCGGAATTCTTCGCTCTTTGTCTGACCATCGCGACTCCAATCCAGGGAAGGACCCCAATTGTCCGACTTCGATTTTCACGAGCTTTTGTAAGATGATACTATATAGGCCCCTAATGATAGGTGTCAAATATTAGCTTCAGATACTGAATAGTTTAAAAGATATAAACTATTAAAGATGCGTACCTCTCTTTGTGCCATGCGTATAAACACATTTATATAAAGTGTGATGGCGCGGTGTGATAATTCGATGACTCGTGCCACGAGTCTGAAGCTAATATTTGACACCTATCATTGGGGGCCTATATAGTATCATTTTACAGAAGCTCGTGAAAATCGAAGTCGGACAATTGGGGTCCTTCCCTTGTCAGCACCGGACGACTACGAATTTTCTCGGTCCAAGGACAGCTGGGGAAGCTATCCGCTTTTCACGGTAACGACGATGCGCGGACAATTTCCAACAGGCGTTTAAGGGCCCCGACTCTAGGCACCATGACCTGTGTGCGTGCGCTTGCACAAACAACGGAGGGCATGCACGTGAGAGACACCCGACTTTTTCAAAGGCACTAGTTTTCCCAATAATTGCAGAAATGAATTTTTCGTTTGATCGATGAGGACTCGTTGAAATTCTTCGCCCTTTAACCCTTTGCGCTCGAGCAGGCGACCCTCGGTCGCCAAGGCGTTTCACGCGGCGACAGTCTTGATTTCTGCTAGATTTCGTTACCTCCAATTGATAGGAGCGCGGTATTGGTTGGTGAATAGGTTTCTTAGCTTATTATTACTTTACTTAGGCAGTGTAAATTGAGAAAATCTTAGAATGGAGATAAGATATTTGATCTCAAATTCGTCCGCGACTATGGCCCTTCTTTTTATTAACACACGTTTATTGTGCCACAACGAAGTAAATAAGATATTATTATATACTATGGCCCTGAGAACGTCGCAGGTGTTAGTTCAGATTCGACAATCGTGGCAGAGGTATCACTGTACAGTAGAATCAGATTTCGAACATGTTGGAGGGACAAGGCAGTTCGGATAACCGAGCGGTTCCGATAATAGAGGTTCGCTACCTATTCCCACCAGCTGTTCTTATTAGTCCGAATAATATTTATAATAAGTTGATTATGTCGTTTCTAGGCGACCGTTTCTCCTTAATCTCCTACGAGTTCGTACAAAAGACGCTGAGCATTAACTTGTTCGTATAAACGAGGTTCTACTGTATATGTCTAGCCTTGAAGCCCCGCAAAAGTGGATTCTAGAAGTGAACTAAGTTCAAGCGAAGATGAATTTGATCTTGCACTGTTGCAAAACGAGATCGATTTTATTCATGAAGAGCTGAGTGGTACAGAAAATGAAAGCAGTGATGGAGACAGTGACATAGTATTGAGTGAAGAAAATCGAGAGATTAGAGTAATAGAATACTAAGTTAATTTGTACAGAAAATCATTTTATTGTTACCTGCAAGGCACTCGTAACATATGCGCAGAATCATCTCGAGTTGCTACTTTGCCCGACCGGAAATGTCGTCGAGCGCAAAGGGGTTAATTCCGTGATTCTCTTGTTTGCTCCCCAACGTGCGACACCGAAATCTATCGCGAAGCGCTTTCCATCCGACGCAATGGGTTTAAGTGTAAAATCCGAGCGAAAGGATGTCGTTAAAGTGCTAGCGTCGAAGGAAAATCCATTTTCCGGCGTGAATAAACCATAGGATTATCAGCATGGTGCCTACGCAAGTTGCCGCCTCGTCGAGCCAGCTTCCCCGTTCCCCGAGGAAAAAGGCGTCGAACTTTCCCGAAAAGGCGGAGAATCCGTTCTCAGCTTGTAAACCCCTCAATCTCTCTCTCTCCCGTTTCCTCTATTTTCCTCGCTATTTTCCCACCTATCGGCCATACTCCGGGGAACTCGTTAACCCAAAATCGAACGAGACTTCGTTCAGGGTTCCTCAAAGCTGCGAACAACAGCATCCCGGCGAAATTCCCTCCCGCGAAGTCAGTGCGCCTCGTTTAATTGTGCGTCCCGCACCTTCCTTTGCAGCTCTCCTGGCGGCTGGCTGGCATCATACAGACGTCGAGGTACCTGGAAGCGGTGAAAATTCTGAACGGTACCGCGGCCACGGCACAGGCGGCACCGGAGTTGGAGGAATGCGTGAAGCGGCAGTTGGCGAGTTCCGGCGCGCGAACCGGTTCCTGGGAGGTCGCGGAACAGGTGGTTAGCCAGTTGGAAAGAGCTCTGTACGACTTTCCGTGTCTACGGGGATGCGTCGAAGTTAAGATCTACGCCACCGCCTGCTCCGGTTTAGCTTGGGCCTGTTTGGCGCGTCCCACGCCGTTGGTCCTCGACGTGGCCCAAGCTTTGGAGTTCAGACGCGATGTCCACCTGAGGCACCATGCGTCGCCGAATTCGCACGGCACCAGGATCAAGACCGTCCTTTGGCCCGGTCTACGGGAAGGGTGTCAAGGTGCTTGCCTTCACAAGGCGGTCGTCCTCACCTCTTAATTCCCGCGCCCTTCGATCGTTTCGAATAGAAACTGCGGGGACGATGAATTTCGCAGTTTGTCTTCGACGATAGGGAGCCGGTAAGAATCGGTAGGTAAGTTGTTTGGAATCGCAAGGAGACGCGGTGGGTGTTGTAGGGGGAAGTGCACGCGACGAGGAGGGAGGCCACGGCTGCTCCAATTTCCACGCGTGCCTCGGCCGGGTCTTGAATTTCCCAAGGGAAACCGGAGTTACATGTATACTCTGTCTTACGTAATGGAAACGCGTTGGACTCATCGCCGTCGCGTGATAGAGTTGCGGCGTTATCGGCGCGATGAGATACCTTAATGACGCGCGTTCAGCCAGCCTGCGAACTAGGAGCTTGCACAGTTAATCCTGTGCAGCTGTTGCTAATTTGTACGTTGATGATGAAGCCGTTTGAACGATAATTATGCGTATTTAGTTTGATTTTAGTATCGTTGTATGCTATGGTAAATCCCGTGACGGAAGCTCCCTTGAAATTGGGCTAGCAAATTTCTCGACCGACAGATGCTTCTCCGAGCGAGGAAGGAACTTTCGTTTGCGCGACGGTTGGCCACGTATGCTGCGCGCAAAAGGATACGAGGTGGACAGCGAGAGTCAGTCATCGGAACCCTAAATTCTTGGCACGAACAGGGCGCACCATGCTCTCTTCCTCTTGTCGTCGATATAACACAGGGAAACACTTGGGGGAAATATTTCCTCCCTCGTGATCCCCTTCGAAAGAAAGACTTCATTTCTTTTCGCAGGAGTAACAGGATCGTTTACACGCTTTAAACTCGACGATAAATCATCCCCTATCTGGAATGGCCCCGCGCTGAACCCAATACGCTTCGCTTATTTCGCCTCGAATGCGATAACGCGGGATGCATTTGAATGTAATAAATATTCGTGACACGAAAGTCAAGGCCTGGCGGAACAATGAAAAATGATTCTGCTCCGAAACGGGTATCATCCTTGCTCGAACTTAGTCAACTTACACTTGTTAGAAGAACTCGCGAGGAATTCGACTTAATTGCCTCAGAGTAGCGTGTTTGTTCTAGAAGCAGATAGTATCAAACGTGAGTGACCCGGTTGCAGTTATTTCGCGTTCCTTCGACTCGGCGTGCCTCCTCGTGCAGAAAATGCGGGCAAAGGTTGAAGTACCGTAATGACTACACACTTGGATTCCAAAGGTTTATTATATAAATCTTATTCTTTATATACAATATGCATACATTGTTTCAACTGTTTTCCATTTAAATTGCAACAAGTACAAAAGTACGATGAAGCTGTTACGCGGCTGTCCCGGATCAATTTGTACAATTGAGCCCGGGGAACGAGTGAATCTCTGTATGCGGAAGATGAATCTATGTGAACGAAAATGTCATGTGTAGTTGAGAAATATTTGTGCACGTCTATGTACACGGTGAAAAGGGTGTGCACATAATAGAACGTACGTTATCGTAAAAGAACGCCAGCGACCGAAACGCTCGACAGATTCGTTCCTTGCGATACGTATAATACGAGTCTGTCCAGCGTCGCGTATGTACATCTAATATGACGGGTAAACGTTGCCTTTAAACGTCTCGTGTACGTCGTATCGTATTACAACGTGCGTGCAATTGTTCGGCGAAAAACAATATTGAACAAGCCTCGCTATGATAAATTTGGAAGCAGCCGCCCGATTTTCCTTGAGACTGTCCTGAATCCTGTACGCTATCGACGCTTCCAAAGAAATTCGCGAAAATAATTATTGTTTAGTTGTACGCCATTTTCTAAAATGCAAACTATTTCGTAATGGTTTACCCTATATATAAATACGCTATAACTGTCATTAGAAATGGATGAGACTCTCGGTTTGAGATTCCTATGAATCCCAGGGATGAAAGCTACGAGGCTCGGCAAATAGACGCATAGGGTAATTATTCATCATTTCTTCTCTTTCTCTTTACAATACCCTTGAATTTTTGGTTGCCTCGCTAGCTATAAAAGAAACTTGCCTCTTACAAAAAGTACCTTAAAATGCTAAGTCTTATTATCGGGACTACGAGAAAATATACTTTGTAACGTCAAAAAGTAAAAATCATTTGTCACAATGGGCCTCACGTAGTATCGCGAACCAAGTGAATAAGACAAAAAAATGTAATTTATTCTAATAATAACAGCGACTTGCACAATGTGCAGTGAGACTGCGCTCATTGATAATCAATCGGTTCGCCGGAAACTGGTCGTGCGGTATCTATATGTGTATGTAGTGTGTCTGAAAAATATAGTCCATCTATCGAACGATTGAATACCTTATCGTTAATTTCCTACTCGATGAAATAGCTATAGAGGACTTCTATCCTTGGACACATCCCACAATTACATTGTTATTTGTATAAAATATACTCGATTGCTGGTGACAAATATAAGACACGCTGTATATTATGTATGTATAGTCAGAGTTTAAAAGTTTCATTCTCAAGAACGCTATACGTAATCGTGGGCATCTGTCGTATGAAATTGCACGGTAAATTATAAGTATCTTGTACGATGAATGAAAATATATCAGAAAACGTCAAGTGCCATTAAATACGTCCTCGAATGCCTATATACGTTCGAGGGCGTCTTTTGTTTCTTCTTTCAGGACGAAAGTTAAACGAGTAAACGACGAAAAAAAAAGAGAATTACATTTTTGCTATCGAAGAAACATGATCCCACGGTTTTTATGTCAACTATACAACAACGTTTGTACCTAGGTTCAACTATCTAGAAAAGTGGCATGGCACGAACCGCCTTTTCTCCGCGTGCAAAAATATATGTATGAAACTCTTTTTCCATTGATCGAAATGCGATTCGGTGATGATTTACATGACGACACACCATTTCTTGGCAGCCTCGCCCGCTTCTTTGCCCTCCTCGTCCAGATCCAACTTGCTAGACTGGAACTTCAATTCGCCAACCGGCGTGGACACTTGTATAGGCCTGCGTAAACCTTTCAGCACGCTGATCGAGCTGTTCAGCAAGCTGTTCTCGCTCTCCGTTTTCTGTTTCTTAGCAGAGTTCCAATCGGCCGTCTCGTGCTTTCGCTTCCTTTCGGCGGGGCTGCCGTTTGTGACGGACAGCGTATCGGCCAAGCCGGTGCTGTAACGCAGAATCTTGAAGTCCGCTGCGTCGTCTGGTATCAGCGATGCCCCCGACGTATTGACGAACAACGAGTCATTTGGCGAGTACCTGTGCTCGCGTAAGGTGACGTGGCGCATTCTGCTAAGGGAACGTCTGCCAGAAATATTTCTCAGCGTTTTCCCGAAGGACTGGTCCTTCGCTGTCTGGCTCGGCGAATTAACCTGGCTGGTGTGGCTCGTGTCCAGTAACTTCGAGTTCTCTTTCAAGCAATCGTTCAGCTTGATCTGTATGTCCTTCAGCATTATGGAAGGATCGTACGAAACGAACGAAACGTCCTTGCTAATACTCTCCTCGGCTTTACCTTTCACCTTCTGGGCGTCATTCTGCGCCGCGGTTTCAGACGCCTCCGACACCTCGGATGCTGTAACTTCCAACACGTCCGCCGAATAGCTCTCGGTGTCCGTTTGTGATTCGCTCTGCGCGTCCTGCTTCTCCTGTTCCCCGTTCTTTACCGCCTCTTCGGTCGGAATAGATTTATCGTCGCTTTCCACTCTTGTATCTTTATCGTCCGCCTTCTTCTCTTGCACATTTACGAGACTGCCTTCCGTTTCGAAAGTTAAATTTAGCTCATTTTCTTCGTGCTCTTCCGTCTCCTTGGTTTTATTAGGACTGCCAGCCTTTTCTTGGCTCTCCGGTTGCTCCTCTTCGATCGCCGCTTCTTTATTTACCGGATCTTCTTGGACTTTGGAAACTGGAAGAGGTTCGGGAGAGGCACGATCAACATGCTCCTTGTCGGATTCCTGAATATCTGTGCAAACGTCTTTGCTCGTCTCCTCCCTCTGCGCAGACGGGCTGGGCTGAATTTCTGCCTCCTCTGATTCTGGCTGCATTTTTGTTGTATTTTCCTCTTCGCTTTTCTCTGCGACCGTCGGTTGGCTTTCCTTGGAACCTCCTGGCAGTTTAATTGTAGGTTTCACTGCGCGTTTCTGTTCCAACTTTGTTTGAATTTTGCCCTGGAATAAAATAGATTGTTTCACGTCTTGGCCGGGAAATGAAATGATAAAAAAGGCTGTTATAACTTATAAGGGCCTATTGAACTCACTTTAAAGTTCTTCTTTGGGCCGGGAGATATTCTTCTCTGCAAGGTAGTTAGTTTTGACCTAAAAGAAGAATATTGCGTGTTCATAATCGTTAGGGAACAGAAATCACCCAATCTATTACTTCTAGTCAATTTTCCCAAAGTAAGAAATCTGGAGGTGATGAGAGGTATTAATATATACAAAAAAAAACACAAAAAAAAGATGAATGCAGCTGAACCAAAGTTTCTCATTTCTATCAATTTATTTCACAGACCACGCTCATTGTACAGACTTGTACGGTTTCTGTTGTATGCCCATTCGAATCGTTTAGAATCGCGCGATACGTACCTCGTTGTTCGGTGTTGCAGATTATTAGAATTTTACCGGGAATGAATCAAGGGGGTCGATAGTGTTGAAAATTGTACGAAAATGCGAATCACATCGATGAACGAAATGTGTTAAAACAAACAAAAAAACATCGGTGACTATCTTTGGGCCGAAATTCGGTGACATTTGGCCCGCTTTATCCTCGGGATATTTAAAAGCAAAAAAGTATAGAACGAAAGAGAGATATCCGGCGGCGAGCGCAATGTGTAAAAAGACGAGCGACCGATTGTTTTTTTTTCCTTTGCATCATTCACGAAAATTCGAGGCAAGGGTATAGAATGGGAGAGTGTAACAGACGGTAAACTGAACAGAGAAACTGTGGATAAACTTGCTGTTCGTTGGGCTGATTACTTTTACAAACCTGTTCGAAATCTCGGATTCGCGCTGTCTCTTGTGCAAGCTAGTTTCAGAAGGATTCGACGGAACGGTCGTTGCCTTGAGTCTCCGATTGTACAAATTCCTCTCATCGCCCCCAGGGGCCGCCTTCTTTGGCGTCTTACCCATAGTGTTAGCGTACGTTTACGTTCTGCCTATTAACTCGTTTAATCTTTCCACGCCCTTTTCTTAGCTGTACTCTCGTCCCCGCGTACACGCAACGAACCCCCGGCGTTTAGTTACGGTGGAACGTCTGTCTAATCTATCTGTACCTTGCTTCCACTTTTACCTACAGATATATTCGTTCGCGCTCCTCTTTCTCTCTATTTCTGTCTCCCGTTTCCTTTGCACGCTCGCGGCATAACGTGCCTGATTATAAGATGCCGGTCACAGAGCGCAGACGATTATCGTAACTAGAAACTTGGTCGTACGTAGTGAATCACGTAGGACGCCATGCAAATAATATGCCGCTCGAGTTCTGCGGTCGTAAACGCACGCGCTTGAAAACACACTTCGTAACGTGCACTCGGGAACCCATACAAATTTTACGCCACCGTCTGAATCCCCCGTTTCTTGTGCCTTATAATTGGATTAAGATTTTTACGTAACCGATTCCCATCGAAGATACGCATTCACGGAATAATGTCAACGCCGTACGCTAACGTATACGTACACACTCACGGCCGGTACTATATTCTCTCCGTAGTAGCGGTAAATTCCGTTGACAAATAACTTGAGCGGTCGCGAATGCAACGGGGCGCTGCTGTCGTTGTTGCGCTGCTCGCGCGGAAGCACCTATAAATTGTCAATGAAAAATGTTGTACACCGATTATCGCGGATCGTAGAAGTTTGATCGAGAAACGTCTCGCGTTGCCTGCAAAACCTTATACATTTCTTTCGCGAACGCGTGCGATCAATTTCGATCGCTTTTGGATAACATTCGCATGAACATTCATGTACAAAGAAAAATGTGAAAGATGAAAAGAAATGAAAGCCTAAAACATAAGTAACAATGATCGTATTTGTATCTTGATTACGTTTGGCACAATGTGACATAATTTTTATGTAACGGGAGCAATTTTTCGTCCCTAAAGATATTTGCGAAACGACAGTGCTGCCAACAGCAACGGTACAAGTCCCCAGAGGTGAACGGTACGGGGAATCGTAAATGTTTGATGTTGGCTAGACTGTTTCAATGACCAACAATAAGTTCAGAATGTCGAAGACAATGCGATGATGATTCCGGTAGTGGCGTTTGCCGATTACGCGTCGTAATCATTCTAAAAGTACAATCGAAAAATTTCCATTGATTGATAGCTGTAGCATTGTGTCTATATGAAATTAATAAAATGAATGTGATATCGTGTTGGATATTAGTAATAAGTGTATTGGAATTAGTAACAGCACAATGGAGTACAAAAGACTATATGAAACGAGAACATTCTTTGATCAGACCCTACCAAGGTTCGTGAATTTTAGATCGCTTCGCAGATATTACGTCTCATGGAGCTTAATACTGCGACGCGAGATTTTTTGCTATTTAAATTAGACGCAAACACCGTTATTGCGCACAATTGATGCTCAAACGATACACTGTTGTATTACAATCTTAAGGTTACTTCAGGTGAAACGATGCGAATATTTGCAGCGGTCTCACCGATCGGAAAATAAATTCAATTAGAGCAGAGCTAATTGTACAATGTATACCTTTGCTGTATCGATTGATATTTGAAATGTTACGCGTATTTAGGAGCTGGTATGACAATACCTTACTGGGACTTTACGGGTAGTACAATGGTTACGAACAACTATATAAGGTTAACACCGGACTTGCAAAGTAAACAAGGCACCATTTGGAATTCTGTGGTAAGTATTAAGATTCTTATGCTTTTCTATCCAGTCGTATTAAAATCCTCCGCTTCTGTTTGGTTATTTAGCCATGCCACGTTAGAAACTGGGAGCTTCAGGTTCATTTCAAAGTCCACGGCAAGGGGAGGGACTTGTTCGGCGACGGTTTTGTTATTTGGTACGCGAAAGAAAGAATGAAAACCGGCCCCGTATTTGGAAATCAGGATCATTTCCAAGGGTTAGCTATAATCTTGGACACTTATAGCAATCACAACGGCCCGCACAATGTTCGTATTTGTTCAACCATTATATTGTTGATACACCATATTCTGGGATGATTAAAATTGCTTCTGTCTCTTTGGTATATAGCATCAGCATCCTTATATCTCTGCTATGGTCAATAACGGTTCGTTGCACTACGATCACGATCGAGATGGAACTCATACGCAAATTGCAGGCTGCGAAGCGAACTTTAGAAACTTAGAATACGACACACATATCGTTGTAAGATACGAAAGAGATACATTAACTGGTAAGTGTATGCGCATATGTAAAAAAGAGTTTTAGGCATGACAAAAGTGGTGTCGTGTATAAATGTGGAAAGTGATCCCAATATTTTATACGATCAATAAACGAGCCTGGGTGTTGGTCTTCTCCTTACTGTCGACGGCAACTTTCTTCGTCATAAGGATAACAATAATCGTACCAATAACCATCGTTTCATGTTGCCTTACTGTTTATTATTTCGAGGTATTCGCAAAACATTATTAACACACGCATACACAATGTTTCTGAAGTAGACGAAGAATGTCTGAAGCTGCGCTTCTCCTATCTCTATCATATATCACTTTACATGGCATTCTACAAATTAACATTACAGTAAGGTCTTACCCCAAGGCCTCCTGGCTTACATCGCGGAGTGCCTCCAATTCAGCAAGTGGTATTTTCTTCATACTTTCACGCATCCATTATCATCCGATAAATAGCTCTGATGCATCCTGTTTAGATGAATCTATGTATACATACATTTTCGTTACTCCGTACTTGGAACCAGCATGAAATATGATAATTTTATATATACATAATAAACATAGAATACTATAGATGCGTTTCTGAAAAAAAAGGGACAGAAGCTAACGCATTCTTCTTACGACAGTTTCCACAGACTTGGCAAATAAAGCTGCATGGAAGGAGTGTTTTTCTGTAAAGGACATAAAACTCCCAACGGGATATTATTTTGGAATGTCGGCCACAACCGGTGATTTATCGGATAATCACGACATACTGTCCATCCGTCTATTTGAATTAGACTTACCAGACGATGTGAGCACCAAATCTTTGTTGTATCCGTTACATTTTTGTAACATGCTGTATTGTTTATAATAATGTATCAATTTTAATTTTAGCCTAAAGATCAAGAGGATAGGTCGAATATTTTACCGTCTGCCGCATATTTTGATGCTCCACGAGGTAATACGACGAGTAATCTGTGATACGTGTTTCATGAAATATTACGTTAATTGTTCATTGTTTTATGATATTATTTTTTTTACAGAGCATGTAAGTGACCCAAAACAATCCGCATTAAGTAAAATAATGTTCTTCATCTTGATGCTCATTGTCGCACTCGCACTAATCGCCTGTGTGGTGATTGGCATTATGTGGTATCAGAAGCATCAGGAAAACAGTAGGAAACGTTTTTATTAAGTAACGGTGCGTTATGAATTATTCTGCTTCTGAATTTCTTTGTATTGGATGTTCTTTCTATAAACATAAGGTATAGTCGTGTAAAATGTTGATAAGACTGTTTCCTTGGATACTAGCATAATATTATCTCCGATGCTGTGAACAACATTTTCGGAGATATTTTATCGGGAATAATCTTGCAAAGAATAAAACATACGTAATAATTTATAAACTATCCAAGCAGTTTATAAAATGTTAGATTATGCTATCTGATATTCTACTTCTAATAATGTCTGTCATGAACAGCGTAGAGTTCCTTTACCAAAGTTATAAGTCTCTTAAGTTGCTGAAATTAATATTCTAGAGATAAGTTGAATTTTCTGCATAAGAAAAGCATAGCGACAGCTTTACGCCTTAGCTAACATACTTTTTAAATAGATTTAATGGGGATTAATTTATCGCAAGTACAAGATTTAATATCCAAGATTTTCGTGGTACCACGATTTTAAAGTTTGAGGGGATGGTATTCTAAGAGCAAAGAGTAGAATACATTTTTTTTTCTTCATTACATTTAACATTCACACTTGTACCATAAAGCACTTCTCCGATTAAGGAAACGAACTTTTTAGGAATGATTACCGATTCGTATGGGAGCGTTTCTTCTCGTTTTAACTCACCCTTACAATTGTGAACTCGGTGCGATTGAAAAGACTTTACTGATGTAGATTTTCTATTTGTACATAAACAAATTAAACAGAATCAATACGGGATAGTTGTAAAACGAGTTTCGTATTTTACAACTAATTTTTTTTTATACAAAAGATCAAGGGAACCAAAATCTTGATAAATAAACAATTGTTAAGAATCGTGATGTTATTATTTGTGAAAATGATGTACGTCATTTGTTGCCAAATACAAAATAAATATGTATCAAACTTTTAAACAACTAAAATGCAAACAGAAAAAAAAAGTTAAAATGCAAACAGAAAAAAAAAGTTGATTTTCATTACAAAAACATAAACAATCATATTCTAAAACAAATAAACGTTTAAAAGAAATTGATTATATTTTATAATCTACTCAAACAAACAAAATATTTAATATAACAGTGCTTTCTCTTGATAAAATATATTTTATTATAACTGATAATATTTATTTGAACAGAAAACATCAAGGCACATCTATATTTGTCTTGTATCTGTTATGATCCTTTACTATTGTCCCGATATGACATATAAAATAACTGTCGTTTCTTTTAGACAGTTATACAATCATTTTAATTGTTTATGTTTTTTAAAGTTTCGACATTCAACATCGACTTAACAATAACCTTCGACTTCTACATGGCATACACGTATCTATCTTTACTATTTCTTCAAGTACATATAATATTCACATAACATTTACACGAGCGGAGATAGTTCAATAACTAAATCAATTTTGGAACCGCATCAATGATTTCCCCCGCAATTTCTCATTACAAAAAGCGTGTACTATTGAGTTCAAATAAAATCGTGAATGGCTCCATTTCTTTCGATTTTCCGAAAACAGAATAGAAAAATATTGAGTGCATTCTCTCTATTACTGGCAGTAATACTTATCGAAAATATGTTGATCTTAAAATACACATGTATATATATCCATGTACTCTTTACCCCGTACATATTTCCCGAGTTTTCTAATGAGATTCTAATGCCTGAGATGCTGGTAACATCGAAGTATGACTTTTTGTTACATAGACGCATAATGTTTTTGAAGAATATCATGACTTGAAATTTGTAATTTCCTTAAGTGATAAGTTAGAACGTAATTGTACAAAAAGAAGGGAAAACTATGTACTCAAAAGCATTTTTATACATTCAAAACTAAACGCGTACTCCTTCACAAAAAATACTGAAGATTAATATCTACAGGATAACATTTTCTCCTTTCCTTTACAAAGTCTTGATTAATATCTCCTCAGAATTAAATTTATCTCGTCGCGACCGTTTTTATCTTAAGGATTGAACGAACATACGATACTGTACGTTTGATACATCATACAATCATGTGAGAGTAGACTATTTAAACATAACGATAGGATTCAGTAAAAAGTTCAACACAGTTTTTATACCTAGGCAAAAGTCGCTTAAAATCGAACTAAACGTTACGTCATAGTTGTAACGTTTAGTAGACTTTAAATCAATGGAATGACAAGCAAGACAACCAATTTCTTCCAGTTCAACGCGAGGCTCCGAGCCACCGAGCAACGATTCATCTTCTAAATCACTGTTTAGGAGCATGCCGGAAAACCATACTTTGTCACCGGGATATATATTTAAACTGAAATTGGCGAAAGAGTGATCCGCGATTAAGGAAATCTCCGCATTGGTGCCCCACATACCGCTTTTCATTTTAATCGAAATCTCAAACTCGTATCTGTTCCAAGTGGGGAAATGGCACTTGTTTTTTCGCTTTTCAACACTTGCGAAATGCTTACAATTGTGTTGTCTTAATTCATCTCTCGAGCCGCAATTGTTTAAATAGGACTCACCATACATACAACTAACTACGTCCCTAATACTACCAGGTAGTTTGTTAAATATCGCTGCGACATCGTTTCTGATTGACTTTAATTTAACATTTGTCACGTAACCCTCCCATGAAACAGATATTCCTTCCAAATCAGCACACTGTATCTGCACCTGTGCTTTCGACGATAGCTCTTCCCACGCTGGCTGATGGCAATGATTTTGATATTGTTCCCATGAAAGTTTCGAAACCCCCTCGTACGTGTCGGGTTTTTCTTTGTATTCCATTATCATCGGCCACGACAGTAGTAGACCGGCACCGATACCCATGATCAGCTATAAGAATAAGACGAATGAAATTGTTACCATGAAAAGTTGAACATGCTTAATCGTCGATCGACATATTTACCTGGACGATGGTAATGATCCAGTTAAATTTAGCAGTCCGTGTTTTCCTCAAATACCACGAGGCAAGAAACGGCATTCCTCCCAGCAAAGTAGTTGCAACTATTCTCATTGCCAAATCGATCTCCGATAGATATTTAGCAGCGGCAACAATTGGCAAAATGATAGAAGCTAATCCAGCAAGTGGCAGAAAGAGAACCATACCAACTAATGCTAGAGTTCCCCTAATTAAGCCATACCACGTAGCGCCCTGAGAGCTGAAGATTGCTATTTGCCACCAACTTAAAGTAACGCAATGAGGTATTAAGGTTTGATAAGTTCCGCGCCAATTATCTCGAGCAGCCATTTTGGCAAAAACGGCTGGTATTAGGAGATAAAAAACTGCACGAAAATTCAAACAAAATTCAATACCGTTACCAACGACATACGAGGCAAACGTTGGCACTCTTATATCTAAAAATCTCCACCCCTGAGCAACTACAATGTCTGTCTCGTATGGATACTTTGCTAGGACATGAACTCCAAAGCTGAAGAGTGCTAAAAAATCGGGAACTTTGGACGAGTTTCTCCACATAAAATTCAAAAGTGTTATTAATGTTAACGCGACCGCTATAATAGTGAATTCTGACTGCGGTGTCCACTGATGTGCTATAATAGGATAGATCATTAGATTTAAAAGTAAGGCAAGAAAAAAGTGACCATACGGTTTAAGATTGTTGCAACAGAACTGGTATTCTGCTTCTTCGGGATTTAAATTGCCGCCCGAATAGCTGAGGAATAAGCCGGACCAAACGCGAAAGTTACTGAACTCGCGTTTTCGTTGTAGCATTTGAAAAGTGGCGACAACCATAACGACGAAGGACAAATAGTATAGAGCCATTGGTACGAACAGTATGAGGCTCTCTGTGCCAAACAACGAATACAATAACAGAAGTAACAGTATGTGTACATTCGATGTAAAGAGGACCTTTTTAATCGACATCCCCCTTTGACCTAATGCCTCTATTAGCCAAACGTAAAGACGTTTCAATGATGCAAGGGGATGAATGAAAGGCCTTTGCAATAAAGGAATGGTGTCCAATGTCATTTGCGATGGATCTACCATACATAGAGCGTGTGAAACTATAGGAAGCATACCGCGTGCATAACTAGCAGCTGCCGAAACCAGAGCTGCTTCTGTAATTTTCTCCCCATGGGGATCCATCCATTCTGGAAACATTTATATATCGCGTAAACAAATATCTTTCGGTAGAAACAAGATGCTGTAAATTTGATTCATTCTTCATTACCATGGATCCCATTTTCTTTGTCCTCTTCTCTCTTAGGCAACCTACCCTCGGGAAGACCATTCTTTGGGAAGTTATCGGTTGAAATATCATTTACATCCTTTTGTGAATTAACGCCATATACATTATTAGAATGCGAGCGACTAGCATCGGATAACTTTGATACTACATCCCTCATACGCCTTTGCAATTGTTCTGTTGTGATAAAGTCTTCACCATTTGACAGACTATGTAATACCAAATCGACTATAGATATTCGTATAAGAATGTTACCTCATTAAATTATAAGATTTAATCCTTTATACCTAGTGAACATTTCTCTCGCCGCTTTTCTAGCTAACTTTTCATCTTGAGTCATATCAAGGCAACTCTTTACATCGTAATAATTATGTTCTGTAATGCCACGGCCGGTAGCCAAGCATTTTCTCAATATGTCTGTCGCTTCCAAATTTCCTTGTTCCGAGGCCTTTGTAAGCCAATATACACCCAGCTTTGCATTTTCCTCTTTATCAACATCCAGATCTAGGGGCAAAAATTCGTGTCTGTCAGATTATAAACAAATGCATGTGGTAGCTTATAAAACTTGATACAAATAACAAATTTCCATTGGTACCACATATTTCGTCCAAAAGCTGTTTGGCCAAAACTACTTGAGATTCTGGGCAGCCGTCTTCGGCTAACTGAGACCGTAATCTTCTAAGACAACCCCGTTGTCCATCTAAAAATTATGCAATTTCCAAATGGCTGTTATTACATACAATCCTTAAATTCTTCGAATAAGGTGCTTTTATTGTTGATAACGTAAATACGTAAATAGTGCTACATTCATGTTTGTTTTTTTTGTATAATAATCATTGTTCATTTCTACTTGATGACTGATATATATTTTTGTTTCGTACATAAATAAAATTCAATTTATTCATTACTTTTCATATCGCGTAACATTCTTTACAGAATTATAGCAATTATTCGAAATTCATAATACTAATAGTAGTATACGATTATTAGTATTTTTGTGATAGAGTTGTTACAATTTTATTACGATCCGTATGCTGTAACAACAAATTGCAACCATGACCGAAAGGGGCAGCTTTCAAGGGAAAAACTTGAAGGTGAAGTTGATTCGGTTACATACCATGTAGTGTCCATTGTTTTCTGCCAGATCTACCGGACAGTGGTACGATGCCAGCCATAATTGCAAGAATTGTTAGAACCAGTGCTACAATAGTTTCACCTTACGCTTAAAGTATACCGAGTTAATGAACTATTAGCTATTCAAAACTTCTATGCCAGACGCGTTAAACAATTCTTGACAGAGGCTGTTAAAAAATTAGCACTGAAGCATGATTCGGTGTTGCGCACGCGCTATTACAGAAAAGGTTAGATCTCGAATGAACTTCGAGATAGATCGAACGATAGTTTTCGAATTTCTTCGAAGTAAATGAATTTAGTTTGAATAATCAAACTATTTCGATTTATTCAAAATAGTTTGAATTGTATGTACGATACATCATTTTTAAAAGGCAAGACGAGTAGAATGATCCTTCTTGTATAGAAGCACTAGCATAAAGTGAAATAAATTTATATGATGGTGGTGAAACAGTTATTCGGATTGTTAAAAGAAGAAACATTTTGTAAATCTAGCTTTTATTAGTAAACGTAGCACAAGTGTTATTACAATGATTAACTTTAAATTCATCATCATACATTGCAGTTGTTTTATATTCAGATTTTAAACAATATATACATCAGTTTGTAATAAATAAATTTCACGATTTACAAGCTAATTTATAATATCGATGATGAGGTATTCCTTTGCAGAGCTGAACACGTTTCCACGCACAACTTTTGCACAATACAAAACTCGTTTTTTTTAATAGCAAATTTACGTAATATTAATAGCGATTGCGAACAAAAGACACATTGCGGAGCCAGTTTGGATGATTTTGCGATTTCCCTGATAGATACAAGAATAAATATTATTTATTCAGCAAAACCACGTCTTTGCTGGCTCCTCGTGTAGTCAGAAATCGGCTCGAATGCCAGCGCTAGAAAATTAGCGATAGATGTAATAAATAACAAGCAGTATGATTATGAAACGAACAGTTGAAACTTACGGATTACTTGGTCCCATGTACGGTGGCGGATTTGGTCGAAGGTATGGGTTGCAACGTTCATTGGAAACCCTAAAAACATTTTTCCCTTTCAAATTGCAGACATTACAATTATTTATCAGTGTCGATTTTTATTTTCAATACAGAAAAAAGTAAAATACCTAGGGCTACGTAACAAAGAACCATTAGGGCTGGGGGGCTGAGCTGAGAGCGACTTTAATGTACCCCTTTCGAAGGTAGCATATTGTACCATTTGTATGTTATTGTTGCTAATTCCTTCTCCAGCCGAGGCTTCTCTTCTTTCGCTGCGAAACGAACGGGAGAATTATTTCATTTACTGATTAAACAATTTCTTAATACGCTTTCCTAATAATAGAATTGTCGTATGTATTTAACACACATAGCTTGCGTTTATCATCGCAAGCGTTCACTGCTTTATAAATACCTTCAAAGCATTAGTAACAAATTGCCACGCTAATAACTGTTAATTGTTCTGAAGGCAGTATATACCTGATAGCTTGTTTTTTGTTGGAAAAAATATTAAACAATTCGTAGAAATACGCTTCCGATTCGGGATCATTCCTACAAAAAGAAAATATACTGTTTCCTTCTTCCAATGTTTTCTAATGCAAATTCCAAGCATTATCATTACACGTTTCTTTCATCGCTCAGATCGACGCGACGATAGCATTATATTCTATTCTTGTTTTTTTCAAACCCGCATTATCGACAGCCCGACGGCAATTACCCAGATCGCGTGCGTAAATCACGTGCTGTGACACCCTTGAATACCAATACGTAATTCGATTTAAACGTCTCATAGCTGTCCGCTATAGCAATTATCCGCGATTGAAAGCGGTGAATTTGTCCGGGAAGTTTCTTTTTCGATCCGAATTCTTATTGAATCTTTTTTCCAGTTCAACCGCGCGGTGCGCTAATCGATAACATTTTGGGAATACCGTCCATTAACAATTCGCTGTTTAAATGACAAATACGTCATTTGTGCCATTAGATGTTTCACTTCCAAGAAAAATAGCTACGCTTACCGACTATGTTACGGCCGATTCCCTGAACGCAATTACATTTTTCGATTGAACGATGCGGGTAATTGTAAGTGAACCTCGTGCAATCGTTGAAATGATCGGACAACTAAGTATCTACGCAGTAAAAAAATCGTAACGATGACTAGCCGTTAACGATGCGTCATTTAATCATTAGCGCGTACTCATCGGTCCCTTTGTTATCAGGCACGTCCTTCCAGGAACAGTCGAAGCGCTACGGGAATCTCACTCGATTCGGGCGAGGGAAAATATTGCAGGTAAACTGCTGCAAGGGGCGGAATACATACTCTGTGTCGCGATTATCAGGATGGTTCGTTCATAATGCAGAGCCTGTCAGCTATTATCCCGCAGCATTAGATATCGTCTATTAGCCGTCGAATTCCAAACGGAGCAAAACGTTGCAGGCTTGTTAGCGCCAATCTCTCGGCGCGCGATTAATTAACAAGATGGAGAAGACGATTTGTTACTTGCACTTACCCGCGCAATACATCTTTCTATTGGCGTGCGACGCTCAATCGTAGTACGACTGGCACGGAACAGCCGCGTCTTTTACGTGGTAATTGCTCTCGAATATATAGTTTTCTGCGTTTCCTGCGGCGAGGTAATTAAAAAAAAATAGCTTGTACAAAGACGAGATTGCACAGGTAATTGTAAAATCGCGAACGATTCGTTGGGACGAGGTAGCTTATTCCGGTCAGGTAATGCGGACTTTTATGAAACTGTGCCAGGATCTTAATAGGGATGACTCCTATATCGTGTACCGATTAGTCGCGGCCGAGAGCTCGTTCGAGCAGCAACCCGCTCCACCGGTATACTTCAGCAAATAAGTGAACTGTACATAATAATCGACGTATGCCGCGGCACACGGGTCGCGAAGCACTGAACCCCTTTCTATTTATATCCGTCGCGAACATACACGTGCATGCTCGAAGGAAAAATCGCTTTACATGTTTATTCCTGTTCAGAAACATCACGTTATATACACGCTTACGCAGATCATTATTTATCGTACTGGTTGTATAAACATCCGCGTGCCCTCCGACGAAAACGGCCCGTTTTCCGTTCCCTGCCTTCTCACTTTCGTTTCCTTCGCGAGCATGAGGGCAAACGCGACGCCCCTCGCAGAGAAATCCTGAATTTGCAGAGAAATACTTTTTGTCTCGAGTATTTACGAATTCCTGTCTCGAGTACGATAAGGATCAACGCGACGATCGATTTGATTACGCGCCGTTACTCCGAGTGGTAGAGGTATTTATGGATCGGCGCGTACCATTAATCGTTCGTGTTCCTCGAGCACACGATTCGTCGTAATTGTACTTTCGATCGTACCGTCCGGCACGTCACTACTTGACCAGATATCGTAGCTGTTTATGAATGAAACCACTCGTAGTAGTATCCCCCCCTCTATCTACCTCTAAGCGCCCCTACCACTTTTGCTCGTTGTCTGTACAGCTATGTACATACATATACATGTATGTCGGAATACATTCCCCGAGCACGTGCTACTTCGTTCAGAACGACAAATGTTTCGGTCGACGTCCTTTAACGTGCGGCACAAAAAGCGTTCCAAATCGTGGGCCTTTCCATGAATGTCGACCCGCGACAGGATCGTATCGCGACTTCGCATGACCCCTCGGAATCGTAAGAGACTAGTTAATTGTCTTGGAACGCTGAGGCATTACTCACGTTTTCTCGTGATTCAAGCACAATACCGTGCTGAGCAAGGCGGCTAGTACGAGAAGCAGGATCGTCGGCACGAAAATCGTGGTAACAATTTCCTTGAAGTAACTTCTGGCTGGGACGCTTGCTTTCGTGGACCTAGCCCACTGCCACTCGGTGTGCTCGGAAATACCCGAAGCCGGCAGATCCAGCACGTTCACGCTTGGCCCCCGTCTCGCGCTTTCGTGCTGCAAGATTTGCTGCTCGTGCTCGACCTACGAAGCGCGACATATCGCGACGATGATAAGTTTCGTTCGCGGCATGCGTTCAGTCACGGTGAACGAAACTCACCAGCCTAAAAGAGCACCAATCCAGCGTGAACCCAGCCTCCCTGAACAACCTCTCGACGCTGGTGCGCTTGAAATCACGGGGGCAGGACTGTAATTTCCATAAGGGCTTGACTTCTTCTTGCAGTTCGTTCATCTCTTGCGAGAACGGCATCGAGCTTCCAAGCCTTATAACGACTCTGTGGACGAAGGAGGATGTTACGCGCGTCCAAGCGTTCTATGCAAACACGGTCACCTACGACGGTCTTTCCCGAAAATTTTCTCTGCCAGGTAGATGGTACCTGCGTGGCCTGCGTACGTGCACCACGGCACGCACCGAGCATAGCATCCCGGCTGCGTCACGCTCTTCCTATTCTCACAATATTTCCCGTTATCTCGGTTGAGTAGCCGGGGAGTGTCCCGTGCACAGTAAGACGTAATTTCCCTTTACCGCGACCGAGGAATATCGCGAGACATCGCGGCTCGTTCCCTGACGTAATTGGCGCTCGAGCAGGCACCAATTATTGTTAACATATATGTACATGCAATCTTTCACGAAGCAATCACCGCGAGGAACGAAATTCATTCACGGTGATACATCGGCAGAATCAATCGTATCATCGATATTCCTTTCGCAATCATCGACGCGTCAAAGAAACGGCGATAGTCCAACAAGTTCAGGTGGTTTAACACTAGGTTTACGGAACCCGTCAATTTGACGCATTTCAGAATTCGAAAGACAAAGATTAAGGCAGATCCGTTAATATTATATAACTAAATTAATTATATTTCATTTCGAAATTAGGCGAATTAAGTTTTTATAGAAAACGCGCATTATTATTGGCAATCGTTAAGCCGAGGGTAATCGGTAAAAATAAGTGCTCAAACTTGTCCGTAAACCTAGTGTTAATTAACCATGCACGAGTTCGCGGTAGACGCGTGTTGTGCTTCTGCATTTTTGAGCATTGCAAAATGCCACGCCAAGCTAGACAGCACGTGCTTTCCCCCGCGTTTGTTATGGCCGATCAGGGAAACGAGCAACCCCAACGCAGCTATGGACAGCTGACTCGTATTACGCCCACACGAATTCATACAGGAAACACGTGTCGCCGTGCGATGCTCTTCGCGGCTGATCGCGACGCACCTAATGCACCCTGTTAAAAGCAAATCCCTTGATTTTCTTTCTTCCCTTTATTTAATCGCGGCGACAAACGTGCGACTAATTCGCTATGGCGAACGATATTGCCAGCAAACTTTCAGAACTTTCACCGAGGCGCACTTACGCGTAATACCGAGGCGTGCACGCGATGTCTAAAGGTTGAAAGGATGAGATATGTTAGCGGAGAGCAGTAGGCCAACCGGAAGCCATTGAGTCAGCTAACTCGGTCGAACGGGCTGAATGTCGCACTACGTTACCAATCCACTTCGTACGTCTACAGTTTATACAACGTATTACGTTCGCGCGTACAACCTACGTCATACGCTAAATACATATACACATACACATGTATATATACGTACTCGCGTTTCTAAACGTTGCGTCGCGTTGGCGCGATTCTATCCGATACGACAAGGCGATGAACGCCAAACGATAGAGGAATTGCACCAGTCAATTGGCCAGAATGCAAATACGTGCGCGTTTCGTGGGGGCGTTTCTAGACGATTTCGCGTCGATTAAACGAAGGAGCGTAATGCTGCAAGTGTAGTTTTGCCGGCAAGGCGAACAGCGTGCAATCTAGTAATTCCTCTAGAGTCGGGTGTCGCGCAACGTCGAGCGAAAGAAGTGGCAATTATTGAATTGAAACAAAAAGTTGAAAGATGCGTGGGACGCGCGTCACGGCGTTGTTTTCCGTCGACCGAACGATTAATACGTCAGCGATACCGAAGTGAACACGCTGAATCTAATCGAGCCGTGCATTAGCATAATGTCGACAGTAGCGAGACGGCTGCGATTCTTATCTATCCTTTTCACCGCTGGTCGTTCGATTCTCAAAGCGGACTAACCCTTCGCCCTCGCTCGGCTTCAACGGTAGACGGGCGCCCAGCTCGACGGCGGACGCTAGAAAAGTCACGTACAGGTCTGCCGCCTCTTTCCATAGCTTTTTCCTGTAAACGGGCGACGAAGGGGAGATCAATCGTATGCCCGCAACGGGCTATATTGATAATAGCTGTTGAAATTCAAGGCCGGCCCTTCCATGGGATTTATCGACAAACCTAAATATATCGAGGAGCGCCTCGGTTATATTGCGGTCGAGCATATCCTCCACGTTTAGATTATCGATCTTCAAGTGTGCCTCGTACTTGGTCCGGTTTTCCTTTTCGAGGACATTTATGTCGAGCACCTTGTACCTTGTTTCGTAGGTGCGTTTGTCCAGCCCCACGATTTCCAGCTGCAAATTTCGATAGAACGCCGTTAATTGTCGTTCAACGCGGTAAGTTGGCATCGTTCCTCTATCGGTCACCTGGAAATACGTTTGATCCTTCGGCGCGACGCCGTACAAGAAACCATGGTGATCTCTTTTACTGTACGTGTAGTGAATCCACGGCGGCAGATCGGGCGCGTTCAGCAACGAGGGTTGGTACGAGAATTGATCGGATCGTGCTGAAAGAAGAACATAATGCAGCTCGTTAGTCATTCTGGGGTCGATCTGTCGATCGAAGTCCTTATTCGGATAGAGTTTGAATAATACAATTCCGCGTAATCGCGCGCGCGTGCCGTGTTTATCGGGCACGGCGATTTCACCAATTCCTATGAAACGGGCGCAATCTTACGCGCTGCGAGAGCATGGTACCGGCTGATCGGAGTTTGGCGGGATTCACGGATGACGTCGCGCAGAAAGTACCGATACGCGCGTGACGACGTCGCTACGGCACGAATGACGAATTTCGGAGATAGATCTTAATTTCATTCCCACAATCGGACATGCTATCGCGTTTGTGGACCATTGAAATTAGTCGCTCGGTTGACCGTATTTCTATGTCTATTTCTGTGTACGCTAGCCTAGCTCGCTGGTCCCTTCCTCGTAACCGCACTACTCTTGCCACGATGCAAATTGGCGTCATTGTTCCCCATGAAATAGTCTTTCCATACCGTCTCCGTTCCAGTGAAACGTCTCGGGCCTGATTGGAATGACGAACACCTCGGTCATTAAGATGCTCTCGGTGCTCGCGAACGCCGTCATCACTGTCAGCAACGTTACGACGACCGACAGCATGTTCGCGACGTACCTAAAATTCGTAAAGAAAGAGAAACGATGCCGAGAGAATTAACGTCCGATCAAACGGCAATGTTCTCAAGCGGCTACACTATAGATTCGTCGGCCCCGTACATCCGAACATCTCTCCACGATCACGCGCAGTCGTCGCTGCCTTCGCCCCATCGATTCTCCCTTGGCTAGGGAATTTCTACAATCTGTGTACGGCGAAACGAAACGTCGCCTCCTAGAAATTGATCCAAATCGTTGCCGGATGAAAATGAGCGCGATATTTCGCGGTCTGTGCAAAGGCGGGAGAATCGCGCAGGAATCACAATAGACGTGCATGCTCACGGTGTGTGTCGGCTTATAAGATGTAACTGACCATGATGATACCTACATACTTTTGCGGGCGACACGCACTCTCGGCCAGCAGGTAGATGCGATGTGCAAGTGCAACGGATAGGCTCGAACCGTACTGTGTCGTTTTATCTTTGGAACAGATAATGATAATATAATTGAGACACGCGTTCCCCCCTTTCGCGTTGCGTGGCTGTCGACTCGAACGAGCGGCTTTTCGACTATCGATATTCGCCTCGCGATTAAATAGTCAGCCAGATGTGGATCCGAGGTAGTTTCGAGTTTGTCGAAAAGAAAAAAGGAATAAAAAATAAGTTGCAAGCATAAACGGAGCATAAGAGCGCGTGCGTTTCGCCCTTCTCGAGCGCAGCTGGAACATCGTCTCCGACAGGCGGTTTTCAGGAGCGTACGAGCTGCAGGTGCCGGTATTTTACTTTTCCTAATACATATGTGTTTGCAAGCTTTCCATATTTTTCGCGCTATCTTGTTCATTTTAATTGCGTAGAGAAGATTCGGCGTATTTCAATCGACAACGAATGACTTGTTTGCGAAAAAATGCGCCCCCGAGCAGGGTGGTATTATTGAATTACTGGCTTTCGACAAACGCTGGCAGCAATCGAGTTGTACGCTCGAATGTATCCTTATCTGAACTATACTTCCGTCTCGTTGATAATCGCGTCGCTTTTAGCAATTTGTGATAACTCGTCCGGCGTACCTATTTCAGGGAATAAAGAACTGCGGGAGAGTGTACAGAGAGGGGCGTTTGTTCAACTATTTCGTAAACGCCACATTAATCGAATCGCCGCACCCTAACGAAGTATGATTAGGCCGCGATAAATCGTAATGGCTACTCAACGAAATGAAACAGTTCCGAGTAAAGATCGCGTTTAGCTTATTCTAACTGGTGCGCGGTGGTAGAACCGTAAAGCTGCAAAGCTCTCGGCGAAGAAAGCTGCCTGAAATTGTGAGAAAACATTTGAATAAACCGGTTGCTCGATCCCCGTGTAATCTGGATCTCGAGTCGTTGCGAGATCGAGATTCGGAAACGCGTCGAGGTCCGACCAGTTTTACGAAAAGTGTGTACGGGAAGCGCGGTTTCACGAAAAAGTAAGAAAACTTGAAGGAAGGCGAATGCCGAAGTTGTTCCGACGCGGTATATGTATACATTAGCTCCTTCGTAGGTTCTCGGGCCCCAACTATCTCCGTTCGTCAGCATTTACGTTTCCGACGTGCACGGCACTGCCTATTGACGTCTGCAGTAGGCGTGGTTTCGCTGTGGCCGATAGAGGGATATATTTACCGCACACACAGCTTTTCTCTCTGGTGCGCGGACGAGCCTCGCGTTATTCGATTAATAATGTGTATTTGCAGTGCGAGGTTTGATGCGACCGGTGCACGGCGCGAAACCGTGGCCACTTCTCGGCACAGGGGTTGAGATTACACCAAACACACGGACGTTTCTCGGGGGTGACTTTTCCTCGACCCTGTTACAGTGTCAAGCTCGTATGTAACGGGGAACCGATTATTCCTTGAAACGGTGTTCGGTTTACGGCTCGACGAAGTGCAGTGTGCGCGTGTCGATCTTTTCTGACAGCCTTCTGCAACGATCTCTGTCTCATCTGTATCGCCCTCGTCTTCGTGATCGGTCTTGCGTGGGACCGATACAAGTCTTCCTCCTCTTTGCGGGCGCGACCCTTCGCTCGCTACCGCTTGCCAACGGTGTTTTAAAAACCCTGCCCTTCTTGACACATCGAAGAATGGCGTGTAACGGCGTTCCGGTACTATTGGTCACCGCAAATGTTGGCAGTATTTTTGAGGAGGTACGTAAGTAGAAGACTCTACCTTTTTCCTTTCTCTCTTTTTTTCCTTCCACAACCGCCCACGACCCTGAACGATCGATCGATCGCGCCTCGCGATTTACCTTCGAACGCGGCACGACCTACTTACTTCCTTCATCCTTTATTCTCTCTTTCTTTCGCTCTTGGCGCGTCTTTCGTATCATGATATCGCATACGATGATACGATACCAACTCCCTGCTCTGTATTCGACGCCTGTCCAGTGTCCCTTCATTCAACTATTTCACCTCTTCTTTTCCTCTCTCTTCATCGCCCTCCTTCGTTTCTTCTTCTGTCTATCTCGCTTCTCCTCCGCAAACTGTAAACCGTGACGATGTTGTTCGCCGCGATCCTTCATATGCATACACAATTGGAATAGTAACGTAACGTAGAACTGTGTAGCGACTTCGCAAATTACTTTCCATAATTATACGATTCTTATCTATCGTGTGAATTTAGATAGGGCCGTATTACGTCTTTCTACGAACTTGATTAATGCGAACGAGAGAGACGACTTGTACATTAGCGCTGGCCGTGTTTTCCAACAGATTAATATCCGATCGTTCCGGCGAGATATATATTTTACACAGAATGCGGCGAGACTTTTATTCTCCTTCTTACCCCTTTCTATGTTCCCTACTGACGAGCAAAAGAAACCGCGCGATCTATGGATGCTCTATCGTCTAGCGATACGAGCGAAAATTACGAACGTAATTGTAATAGCCTGTCCTTTTTGCAGCCTAGCGTGATGTTGAAAATTTGGACGGAAGAATTTTTATCTGTAAGTAGTATAGATAAGGGGCGCTGTCATTGCGTAAATAAAACATCTATTTACATTCACGGGGAATTCTTTTCAGACTATACTGAGGCTGGAACCAAAATTTATTGCATTACACTGCCAAGAAGTGGGTGGAAAAAGTTATGAGCACAGTATGAGGCAGGTGGAAGACTTTGTTAGGTAATTGAATACACTTTTTTTTCCCTCCTTTTAGAGCTTGCTGCTCTACATAACGAATAGCGATTACATTGTATTAAGGGTAGGGAAAGCTACCAGAAAATCTTGTTAAAGTTGAGTCTCTTGAGAGGCTTCCATCGACGGTGCCCTATAAGTTTAAGTGAATTAACGGAGCGATGCTTTGAAACGTGTTTTGTTACTGTTTATATTTAAATATTACTTTCCGATTACTCTGTGCATTTAAGTTTGAATTAATTGCTCCCTTAGCAAATGAAATATTTATGGAACGGCGTGCAGTAGGAGGTATGCGTTAAACCTTTTTAAAACTATGCTCAAGACAAACAGCCTTCCCCGATCACAATATTGAATGTGATTTAACGCATAAACGGTAGAAAGGGTTAAAAATAGACGATCACGCGTTGTTCTATGGTTGAGTGAAGCACTTCAAAAGATGAGTTTATCGAATGATAATCATAGGGGAGCGATGTAAAAAAAAAACAAGTGTTTGACACTAAAGCAAATCTTTCAGCTACTATGAAAAGTTCAGAATCTATACTTTTCGCATAGCTTAATTTAATCTAACAAAGCTATTTGTTGCAGGTTACTAATGTCATCAGAAGAATTAAGGCTGTTTGATAAAATTAGAGTGTTTTTAGACGAAGATTATTCATCCGCTGAACATTTTACGGTACACATATAACCAAAGGATACACTTAACATCTTATAATGCATCCAGCAATGATAATATATAATGTGTAATTGTTTCTAGGCACTTGGAAATTTTTACTTTGTTCATGAATCCTTGAAAGAGGTTTTATTGTGGGACTTCCAAGGTACTATACATTTGTATGCTTCGATAGAACTGCGATAAATTGCAGAACTTTAACTTGCCGTGTTATAATTTTAGAATGCAATTTTGTACCAGTAAATGGAAAGGAAACTCATTCTGGTAATATAGAGGTAGTTGCAACCAAAGAGAAAGCAAAGTTCCCTCAGGAATTCTTTCCAGAATGTAAGTGGTCCAGAAAGGGCTTCCTGAGAACACGATGGAGTATTAGTGGAACAGTTTTTGATCTCATAAACATACACTTATTCCATGATGCTAGCAATTTCATTGCTATGGAAACGGTAAGCGAACGCTGTTTGTACGAAGGGATGGTGTGCACTTCGATTCACCTTACTCTTATCTCGGCAATGTATTTTCAGTTTCCATCCGTATACAGTAAAACGCGTAGAAGAGCGCTCGAGCATACGTTAGATAGGTTTCATAATGACAAGTATTCAAATGTACCATACTTTTTATTCGGGGACTTCAACTTCAGAACGGACACAGCCAGTGTAATCAAAGTAAGAAAGAGAACAATTCTCCCATTCTCGCGAAAATTGCCGACTAAACGATCTTCGTTTATAATTCTCCGTAGAAATTGACGGAAGATACTCAAGAGACAAAATTATCGAACAAGGGGAGCATTTCAAAGTTACAGTTTCATAATAAGGACGATGATCTCATACTAACATTAGGGAAAAAAGAATTTTCGCATTGCGAGCATCGGAATGTATTTATAGAAAATAGTGGACAATGGGTAAGTAATGAATTGTTTTAAATTCACGTTGTATAATGTTACTTATAATGGTGCATTGACAATTAGGAAGCCCATAATGAAATTACCGATATTTATGTAGCTACGTGAATATGACAGAGAGATGGAAAACTTTGATGGAAGATTGTTTGAATTTCCGATTAAATTTGTACCCAGTTACCCGTTCGAAGAAGATATCAATGAAGGTTCAAATTATATGCAAACAAGAGTACCGGCTTGGTGCGACCGTGTTGTACTGAGCCCTACCGCTAAAATGCTAGTTCAAGATGTACGAGATACCGTTCGGCAAATTTTATTATACTTGGTAGCGCGGGTCCTTTAAACGAGTAACTTTCACGTATCGTTTTTTCCGTTTGCAGATATCGTCGCCGGATAGCGTAGAGTATGGAATTATAGGTCCAACAACCTGTATGGGCGATCATAAGGTGAGACAATTTTTCTTTTCTTTTCTATTGAACAAGAGAAAAGGTACTGGTTCGTTTTACTTATTATGCTGGGTGATTATATTTACACACTTCCTAGTTCTTATTCTGATGATTCATTCTTTTAATTATTATGGTGCAGCCTGTTTTTCTGGAGTTTCGAATGAATCTCTAAGCATTAAGGTACCTATCTATGAACTGTCTGCCTGTTCTTATCTTGGTTTTTCCATACATCCTCCATTTCTATTAGCATCTCATTATCCTACTTGTGATTACATAGAAGCTTGTTGGTGTAGCTGGTACAGTGTAGTGTCACTATTAAATTCACATTCCCAATGATTTTCAATTTCATAAGTCGAGTTAGCTTCGTGCTTATCTTTATTGCGATAAAGACTTAAAAATGTATATTCTATTTTATCAGCGCAGGTATACACTTTACCGCTTCTTTGGTGAAACTTTTTTCACAATGAAATGACACAAAATTAAAAGACTTTAGCATTATGAAATTGTAATCGAAAGGTTTCATATCGTCAAAATGAATACGAGTCCTTTCAATCAACTTCACAAACGTTCAGTGCCCACGTTAACCATACTAAACGTACCGAAAGTTCTCTGTAACCGTATGGACGCCCTGAATTATATTAATGTTAGCTAGACTTTTTATAGTGTCCTACCATATGAAGAATGTCCCTTCATTTCTTCATAGAGATGCACGATAATACATAAGGATCGTCCATTTTTTCCCGTTTGCAGCCAGTCTACTTGAGGGCTAATCTCATCTTGGACGAAGGTATGATAAACTGCTGCAGCTTGCCGAGTGCACCTGAGTTTTGCTTTCGAGTGCCGAGCAATTATGTGGAGTTGTTATCCATGTTGCCTGATTACACTAGTTGCATTGGCGGACCGGTCAATTACACGGACCGTTCGTCTAATCTGTTGCACGCAGCACCCATTAAGCATGATCCTTATACTCCGGATAGCATGGACAGTCCGAGTCCAAATGCTATAATAACAGCATCGTGCGATGTGTCGGATGTAGACGTAGACAATATGAACGCATCCACACTGCACACCGCACAGGCGGCGAATGCAACCAGGCGCTTGGACAGGGCTGTGTCGCCAGCTCTCTTAAAGTCTAAATTAGAATTGATCGCACGGCAAGAGGCAATGGACACCGACCAAGGCGCGACCGATATGAAGAGGAGTCCCAGTGATTGCCGGTTACGTTCGTTGCCAAACGCCGGGGAACAACAGTGGACCGTAAGAACGAACAGGTGTAACAGCGACGTGTCGTGGCAAAGATCGCACCTCCTAACAGAGGCTTGGCTTCAGGGTAAAGGTCAACAGGGATATCACTCTTTTGGAGATATCGCCAATCGGTCTTCCGTAGACTCCACTCCGCCGAACGATGTCGAGGGTCTGTCCTCCGACTTGATCATACCGAGGATATCGATAATAAACGCCAGCAATTTTGAGTCGAACGAAAGTTCCGTGTACTTGTACGAGGATAAGTACAGCCATTATTCGGACAACAAGCGGAGCACTTACTCCGATGGACGGACAAAGAGTTTGAGCGGCGAAGCGGTCAGTTCGGAGAGATCGGATGACTTTTGCGACAGAACAGAGGAGAGCAACAGACTGATTACGAGTACGAAGGGAAGGGGGATGAAAGAGGGCGTATATTTGCGGAATATAAATGAGTTCATTGCGAAGTCGGATAAAGGTACTTGCCCAATGATCGTCAATGCCAATACATTTCAAACGGGGGGTAAAGTAGACGAAGGAAGGGTATCTGCAGTAACAGACACCTTGCAAAACACGGAAGATAGCCCCGCGGATCACACGGTTCTTGATAAATCTAGTATTATAAGTAGAAATGTAATGTCGGCAGAACCTGCGGAGATCTTCTCTTCTTCTTCTCAAGTATTGCGAGTTATGCAAACAAAACAAGCAGAGGCTCATTTCGGAAGAAGCGGGACGAAAGATAAGCTCTCAGAGACAGAGGCCGAGCAGGTGGGCTCGAGGGTGGACACAGAAGGTGTTGATGTAGCTACTAAGGAAGCGGAAGTTTTAAGACGCGACATCAAAAATGACACGATAACAGCTCCGCAGCGGACTACGAGAAGTAATGCTGCACAGGATCAGGATTTTAGTGATATTACGAGGGAGGTTAAAATAAAACTAAAAGGGTGTGCAGTTACAGAGAGGTATAAGCGTAATATCGTTGAAAAAGAAAGTAAATGCCAAAAATGTTGTTGCGTTGTATCATGAGGCGAGACTCTTGGATTTTAAACGCATGTTCCTTAATTTATTTCCCATGTACACTATAGTCATCATTGTCGATTTCAACGCTATCGGACAATCGCATACCGAAGTATGAATTGGACGTACGTTAGTTTTCAGTATGATAAAAAAGATCTAGTAAATAGTCCACTTTAATTAGTCACGTAAAGAATCCCGCTTATGCTTTATCGAATAGCGCTAATTTTTTTATTTTCTATCGCACATGCATGTTGCAGGATGTTTCCTTTTTTAACGTGTTCTCTGCATGTGCATGATACTCTACAGTCGTCATGTCACGGGAACCGTCTATATTTCTTTTTTTTAGTACATATCTGAAAGATAAAGTTACGTGTATTTTCATATTCTAGATACGGAGTTGCATAAGCGGTATATCATTGTTACATAGGGCTATGTTATGTTATTTAGAGTTTACGAGCTGGAATATCCAGATGACTGTGCCGGCAGTATGTAGTATCAAAGCATACCAGCGTTGTATTGAAACGATGTTACCAGTATATGAAATACATTAGCAGAAACGCGCCACGATCGCGATATCCTATTTTGTTCTATTATCAGATAAGTTTCACAGTTACGCATGCATGAAGCGCCGTTTGTCCGAGAGATGTTGTTTCTCCGTAAAGTTTTTTAATCCTCTGCTTCAGTGACATTCGTCGTATCGATTTCTTCGTTACTTTCGTCCATTTCTCCTTCTGTTTTTCGTCGTAAAAATTTCATCTACAAGTGTGCATCTTTATTGAAGCTGCGTACAAACGCGTGCACCTTTGTATGCATCGTGCCCTTGCCAAACTCACTACTGTGTCCTATCGTAGTTAATAGTTTGAAACGTACGTGTAACACGCACGTAGTCCGCAACTTGGACTCGACTGCCAAAGTTAGTTTCGTTTTAGCCATAAGACGGTTGATGTTAATTTATACGATAAATTTTAGTCACATTTCACAATTTGTGTTACGTTATTTTCTTTACGTTATGTTTGCCAAGTTATCGACGCCTGTCCTAATCGTTACGCTCGATGGCGGGTTTTTCCTGCGGGTACAACACGCGTGAAAATTGTAAGAAAACGGTATCGATTCGTGGTGTCTTTGCGATAGACTAATGCCAATTAGAGACTTGTCGATATGTCATTACGAGGCCAACAATACCACCGTTGAACTGTAAAATAATTCTCGCACGAATGATACGCGCGTCTGTTCGCGAGTCTTGCCAAAAGTTCTACTCGATATAAGAAATAACGTCGCAATGCTAGTAGCGTTAATCGTTTCCTATTCCCATAACGGGGAGAGGAATTCGAAACGTTCACATCCATAGGTACTTAGTGAAAAGTAATTTGCAATGTTTATTTCGCCGCACGAACACGGGATCGTTCAGTCGATTTATCGTGATTGCGGTCTATAAGTTATTTTATTAGGAATTATTATTTTCTCCTTGTTTGTAAATATAAATTTATTTTTAATACAATCGAAAGTTGCCCTTTCTTTTATTTCCGTCCCTTACGTGTCACTGTGTTACTGTCACATGCACGTTGCATTTCAGTGCACCCGCCATACGTTGCATTCTTACACGTGTATATTTACAAGGTAGAGCAGATTGAAATGAAATATAAAGTGAATATTTCTTATTTATAAATAACAGATATCCTTGACTTCATTATCGATGCGAAGTTTAAACTTATTTTAACTTGCATCGCGGGCTTGTTTCACGATATTCCGTGAGTCATGGAAAAATTTCTTTCGCCTATGTCTTTCGTACAAAACACGAACTATGCCATGTGCAAAACGTATACAAATAAAGAGGGCAACTAAACTATGTCGCACCTTCATCTGCTCTACTACAATTTCTAAACGTTTGGCCAATGATTAATTCCTGACTGCAGACGCGATGAACGAGGTGTCCGAATCCGGAACGATGTCCAGTTTAAGCAGTCGCGAGATATTCAACAACAATAACAGCAACCACAGCTTCAACAATAACAACGGCACGACGACCATCACGAGATACATTCATATTAAGCACGCGAACTCGTCGGTTAAGATATTTCGGGAGACGACGGTCTGATATTGAACTTATTGCTCCCACGATCTTAGCTTACAAATCACATATGAAATTGTATGAGATGAAAACGTCCGCGAGATTTCTTGCGGCAGCAAATCACCGTGGACACTCGTCCGAAACTATGCCAATTTGCTTTTGAGTATGCATAGAAGAAACTCGACGCACTGTCTGCAAGTCGTCAATTCGAAGTACACACGGAGGTGTCAGAAGTCAATCAGTTGTAAGTCCATTAGCATTCGAACCGAGATAGATAAGGTTTTTACAAATTACTTGGGAAAAGATGACAATGCCAGTACCGTCACCTATTGCTTACGTATGAAAATAGTGACTTAATTGCTTTACTTCAGGGAAAGTTGGACTTACACTGATTGGCTTCAGAGCCCTCCGTACATACGTCCTGTTGAAGCGTAAAGTGAAGATGTTCTAAAATCCTTTCGTGAAACGTTCCATGTTTCCAAGCGTGTGCAAGGTAGAAATGTTAGGAGATTTAAGAGATGACTGTTTTTTTTAATCGTTGATGTAATGTTACGTGTTTGTTGGTACAATCGCGGGTGCGACGTGTATTGTACGTATTTTATTTGATAAGTGTCTCAGTGTTTCTATACTACGTTCATTTGACCAGTTCTTCCTGGAGAAAGACCTACAAAATAATGTTAGAGTGATTCGTCACGACTAAAACAGAGCACAGATTCACCGTGGTGTGTACCTCAACATTGTTGGAAATGGTAAAAGTCGTGTGAAGAAAATTGCGCTACGATTGCTGCCAGACCGATGCGATTTAACTGTGTTTGCGACCAGATTCAATTGTACCGCACGTTCTTTGCTCTTGAAACTCTATTGCAGCATGCTAATGAAAATTATTCGTAACGGAACGACTGCGTTACGAAAACGAAGAAACTTTGTTTCCCCTTTTTCGTTTCTCTGGGCAAGAATTCCCTTGCAGTTCTTTATTTAGTGCGTAATTTTCTATCGGTGCATTGCCATTGGATTCTATTTATAAGAAGTTCGTTCTGTTGGAGAGTATATCGTTGTCGTTTTCACTTTTATCGCTAGAACGTTGTATAGATGTAATGATATTTCGGTGCCCGAAGAAAATGTTGGCCATCCTCGATTGAAATTATTCGAGAAACTCGATCCTACTTAATCCGATCCAATTGGACTAGATTTGCGAGTACATTCCATTAGCGTAATGGCTGACGAATGAACTCGAAGTTTATGAAAAGCTGTTGGAAGATATATATTCGAAGTTGTTAAATGTAGGATAGCAAAGAATCTAGATCGTGTGCATTGTATTTACAGGCAACATATCTGTATACCCTAATCGGCATACATACGATGAATGGACACCTGTTACAAGTCCTCCGCGAATGCTTGTTGCTGTTTAAAAATCCTTCCACTGCCTCTGGTCATGTCATTGGCGAATTTGTATTTGGCGGTGTTATACAAATAGTATCATTCTTCATTGTGCTGAACGTGATATCGCAGAAGAATGACTTTGGCGTAACGCCTCGTAGTTATATGAAGCTCTTTTACGAAGCAGGCATACTAAACGCCCTACCTCTTTGTTTTATGCTTCCAATTATCGTCCTCGGTACAGGGACGAAGAATTTGGCAATTTTGTAAAGAAATTTATTGTACATATTTCGAGGCATCGGTGAACTCGATGGAGTCAAGTTCTATGACTGCTTTTGAATCCGTTCCATATTGCATACTCTCGCGTGTATAACGATAGAGATAAAAATAAACGTGAATAACCATCGTAAAAATACTGAAAGATAATCGATACCTTGAAGGTTCTCGCGCTTATACTTAACGAAAAGTCGTATTGTTCGTTCTGTGACTTCCCATCCAGTGTTTTCAGCTATACATATTTCCTTTAATAATTTTTTCTCTTGACAGCTGCCACTTGGGGTCTCAGTTTTCGAACTGTGTGTTATTGATAATCGTTAGTCATTCCTTGAAACTTAGCCGTAAGATGGTTAAAGGTGAAGCGTATAATTTGAAATGATTAGAAATTTTATGATGTACCTGATCAGTTCGACCAATTTGTATGTATAGTATTACTACGATTGTTTCTCTGCGTGTACGGTTTTGCAGAATTTCTGCGTACCTCAATAAGTTCATTAAAAAACCCTTGTTGAATCGTTAATAATATAACGAAGCATTATACAATATGCATTATCTATACATGGTTCCAGTGAACCGAATTATACGCTTTATCTGTAACGCTATAATGTAATTCGATGTATTAATGTGAACGTAAGATTAAGGATTTGACGCTATTATCAGACTGGTTTTCGGATCTTCCGCGCGGACAAGTTTTTTGACAAAGTTTATAAATCGAACGCTATTTAATTGTCTCGTTGCCGAAGAAAGTCAATGGTTCCTGCTATTCAACACCCTCATAGTTTACGAGATACTTTAAAGAAAAAGTAAATCTATTAGCAAAAGTAGTACAGTTAGAAACTAAAGATGAAGCTAAATTTATACCCGCCGAATTTTTAACGAGTTAAATCATGACAAAATCGAAATATCAAATGTACTGTCAAAATCCTTGCTTGCACTGATATTTTACAAGATGTTTTAAGCGAAACGTTGTTTCTTCCGTCATTCGACGGCGAGTAAATGTTGTACTTTTATAAATGTGAATGTACTTATATTTTGTACCGGCAGTATGTACCTTGCAAACATATAATATGTTGAACAATGACATTATATTATACATGTACAATGTATGTCACAAATAAATGTTAAACAGTAGAAATTCATTCATTTTGAAAAGCAATCAAACTTTATTAACGATGAAGAGGACCGATGTTATCTTAGTATGGTGAGCTGGATATAAACTAATTATAAATTATAACACTTATTTCATGTATTTGGTACAGACAAAACTAAAATTATCTTTCTACGGGAACAATATGCATATTTATTTAAGTTACAATACTTATCGTTCATTTCATTATTCTTTACAATTTACAATAGCAACAGTTTTAGTCGCGGCATCTATAAAGAAATGCTTGAAACTATTCGTGTCTCTTGGTTACCTACACTCAATTCCACCGCGCACCCCGCGGTCACTTACCGACGATGATTTTCGGTAATTGCGAAAAGCACCGACCGCGACCGAGCGCTGCCGACGTGACGTCCGGGAGTGGGGTAGGCTCGCGGAGTGGGGACGTTTCGCGGCGCGCCACCCCGTGCCGTCATCCAATTAGTATCAGTTGGAGCGTTGAAGTGTACGGGTTGTCTGTGTTGTTGAAGGTTAGCATGTATTTTGTGTGTGCAGGTTTCCTGGCAAAGAGTGATGATCATTGATCAGTACTTCTCATTGTGTGCTTGTTCCGTCAAAGTTCTTTTTATTATTTTTTGAACGAAACCGCTCAACCCGCAGAAGTTCAATAGGCACGACCCTAGAGTCGTAGGTCCGGCTAAAAGTTGGTCAGAAAACGTAAAAGTCCAGTAGGTACAACTCTGGGATCGTAGGTTCAGCTATAAGTCGGTCAGAACCCGAAGAAGTACAATAGACACGATCCTAGAGCCGTCGGACCGGCTAAAAGTTGGTCAGAAAACGTAAAAGTCCAGTAGGTATAACCCTAGGATCGTAGGTTCAGCTAAAAGTTGTTCAGAAGCCGGTAAAGTCCAGTAGGGACGACCCTAGAGTCGTAGGTCCGGCTAAAAGTTGGTCAGAAAGCGTAAAAGTCCAGTAGGTACAACCCTAGGATCGTAGATTCAGCTAAAAGTTGGTCAGAACCCGAAGAAGTACACAGTAGACATGACCCTAGAGTCGTAGGTCCGGCTAAAAGATGGTCAGAAAACGTAAAAGTCCAGTAGGTACAACACTAGGATCTTAGGTTTAGCTAAAAATTGGTCAGAAGTCGAAAAAGTTCAGTACGTATGACCTTAGTACAGTAGTACGCACGACCGCGATCGGAGACCTTCGAAGAGTTCGAAAATTGCGAATACCACCGAGCGCGACCGAGCGTTACCGACGCGCCGGCGCGTCGCGGAGTGGGGATGCCGGTGCGCGGCGCACGCGGTGTCACTATCAGTTCAAGCGTCGTACCCTACGGGTCGTCTATGCTGTCGAAGGTTAGCGACATATGTACATCAGCTTACAACACAATAGCATCTCGGGGTTTACTTTATCACCGCATACGCTTGTCTATTACCTTCTATTAATTAATACACGTTTATTTAACAATCGTTTGACTATCGTGGATATCCATTAAACTCTTTCTCGAGTCTCTTTTGCTGGACGCTTGACCGGTCATCCGGTACCACCGATTTTTTGATTCGCGATAACTAGTCGTTTATTAAAATATCGGGTTAATTAATTTATTAGTTTAAACGGTTCTTTGAATATTTATTATATTTTATTACACGATTATTCGGATTCGATGCGGTGTTAAGGTTGCGTTTATTTTCTTTGCAATGTCACTTACATACTCAGTTACATATGTCCTTTCGCAACTTTGAATTCGATTCTGATTTTAGCACAGGTTTATCACGTTGCTTTTCTTTTTGTTGCAGGTACAATGGGTGATTGGTTGGTGGAGGATAATATATTGAGGCTGCAGGAATGGAGTATTGAGATACAATTACTGCGATGCATAACAATCAGTCCGATGACCTATGATGAAGGATTGGTAACATTTAACTTATTATCCCAACGGTTTACGTATATTTCTTGTTATCTGGCGATTGGATTTTGGCTCAAGTTCTTTTCTTTCGGTTGAAAGTTATTGAGCAATTTAAACATTTTAAATAGAACTTACAATATGCCACTCGCGATTGAAACTAGAGTCTGTAAATTTCATTAATTCTAAACGAAAAATTGAAATACTTTCATGTTTCGCTGCATATCGGTCGCGATTTCTGTTATAGCTTCACTAGTATTTATTAAAAACTTTTAATATCTCTGTGACTTTGCACAAGTACGGTCAAATTGTATTTTCGATGCAGGATTGCCCGCGTACGTACGTACTGGTTGCCATGCACCTGAAGCATGATAAATAGTTTCGAGTCTTGATTTCTACAAGCAGCTACGAGAACTTATAAATTCGCGATATTGCTTGCTTACTAAGATCATGATCACCTTTAAAACTCGGGCAAAGAACAGTCACAGTATGCTTTTGATAAATCATTTATATTAATCTATAATAGTATATGTTGAATAGACAATTAACAGTAATTAAATCAGAATAATAATACGGTAGTACTTTATTAAAACAAAGCAGTATTTCCTCAACAGACGTTTGACAGGATGAAGAAATAAGAAAGAGACAAATAAAATCAAATGTGTATTGCTTCAATTTCTACCGCCTCACCCTATTTACTAACTTGTACAGATTCTCTTTCAGAAAATTTTGATGACCGCGCGCAATGCGGTCGGTAGAGTCAGTTCTTGTTCCGTCAAAGTTCTTTTTATTATTTTCTGAGCGAAACCGCTCATAATAATTATAACTAAATATAAATAACAGTAAAGATACGCGAAAGTAGAGTCAGTGTTTGCTTCGAAATATTGCTCTCGCGAAATTAGAGTCACTTTGTTCGTCGATCACAATTGACGTGCGCGATAGTAGTCTTTTATTTTATTTTCTTTTCTTTCGCAATAAGTATTCCGGTATTAGAGTCAGCACCGATGCAGTTCGGCGAGTTCGGGCACTCATCCATCAACTCGAAGAGTAAGTATCTCTGTATTTCTTTAATCTTATTTTACAATGGTCTTTGATAATTATCATGATCGAAAAGTACTCAAAACGCAAAGATTTCAATGTTGTCTGTTCTTTTGAATGTTTCAGAAGCTGTCATGGGCTCAATTGTATCACCATAACGATATTGTTGGCCGCGCGCAATGCGGTTGGTAGAGTCAGTGCTTGTTCCGTCAAAGTTCTTTTTATTACTTTTTGAGCGCAGCCGCTCTTAATAATAATTCAACATAAATAACAGTATAGAGACGCGAAATTAGAGTCAGTGTTTGCTCCGAAATAATACTCTCGCGAAAAATAGAGTCACTTTGTTCGTCGATCACAATTATTCCGTTTCCTTTTCCGTTCTCGGCTCGGAGGACTGATGGTTAGGGACTTAGTGTCAGCGAGTTACGATGTGCGGGGGCGTGATTGTGGTTCTGGACCCTGGTCACGAGGCCCTCTGTTAGACCACATATAATCTCTAATTTGGGTAGGTCATCCACCATTCTGGAATCGTGGTCGCGGTTCTTGCAATATCCGAGTTGCAGTGTCATCGGGGGGCGGTGTGTGGGGCTGTGATTGCTTTTCTGGACACTTTGGCCCGCCTAGTAGGAAATTCCTATGTGTTAGACCACGCCAAGCACACCTTGGGGTGGCAGAAGGCATACGGGTCATAATCTAGAATCGTGGTTGTGGTTTTGCATATCCGTGCCTTAATGATTTCTGTGGCTCGGAATCGAAACTGGTGTTGATGCTAAGTCGTTTTACTGTCCAGACTCTGAGCCGAGGGCACGCGGGCTGCTCGGTAGCAGTCACAAAAACAGTAGAAATACTGTCGCGAAATTAGAATCACTTTGTTCGTCAATCATAAGTGTTTCATTAGAGTCAGTGTCCTGTTCGGCGAGTTCGGGCTTTCAGCCATCAATTTGACGAGTAAGTATCTCCTTCGTTCTTTAATCTTGTATTGCAATAATCATTGATAATTAACACATTCCAAAAGTACTGAAAATACATAGATTTTAATGTTGTTTGCTCTTTTTGAATGTTTCAGCAGCTTCCATGGCTTCGATGGCGACGAGCTTGACCGCACACCTGGTGAGTCTGCAACCGGTGAGTGGCATGCTTTAAAGTTCCTCTGGTCACTCAAGCATGTCGCAGGACGAAAGGTCCGAACCGACACGGGTGACTGGTTGTAATTACGTAGATTTTTCTGGCAAGCACTGTGACCATGGGTATATGGAAATATACTCATGAGTAGTAACTTCTTTACTGCTTTATATTATGTGAGGATAGATCTTCTTGTACAACGCGTTTTTAAATAGCTTGATAATTTTAAAACAGATCATATTTAGTACAAAATATATCACTATATATCTTTTTATAATAGAGTATTTAATTGAATACCTATGAAACGATATTTAAATAGTTATTAATTATTGAATGAATATAAAGTAACGTCCAGTATTCTACGTGCATTAGTTTGTAGTGGAGAAGTCGAATACCATTCGACTTCGTTTACTTGTCAATTGCAATGACTGCACAGTTAGAATAAATTGCATAATTATTGCTGTTAGTAAGAGTGTAGTATTTCATCTTTTTCTACTTTGATAATATATAAAGTGAAGGTACTCATTTACCTTATCAATTTGTTGGAACTATCGAATAATTTTATTATTCGATATCCATATTAGTCTTTAGCGTTTAAAGATATCGATACGTTCATTGTTTCCGTACAAAATGTTAATTAAACCTGAATGTACAAGAAGACAATACGCGAACGGGTAGTTTTCGAAATCAAGGCAATCAACTTTTAAAGCAATCTTGCGTTTTAGAATCAATGCTTTGATAACGGGAACGCCCGAGGATGTTTCAATTTAATTCAAAGTATATTAAAGTAGAGTCGTTGAATAATTTCTCTATTAACGTAGAGTCTTTGAATAATTTTTCTAATAAAGTAGAGTCACTGCATAATTTTTCTAATAAAGTAGAGTCACTGCATAATTTTTCTAATATAGTAGAGTCATTGCACAATTTTTCTAATAAAGTAGAGTCATTTAATTTTCTCTTCAATAAAATAGAATCATATATAGATCTGTTGTACATATATATGTATTTTAGCCCGTTAGAAAATCAGTATGTCCTTATCATCTTTTTAGACGAGGATTTTCAGGTTTAACCCTTTCCGTGTTCACTGCCCGGATCCCACTCACGTGCCCCGGTGCTACTTGGGTGGGAAAACGGTGGTAGAGCACGATGATATTTTTTAGTTTATAAGCCATAAAATGATTTATTGTTGGCGACTGACAGTGCGTTGGTGTATCGTGCACGACGTAATATCCGCATTGTGTGTGTGGTTAGGCTGTGGATTTGCGTCGTTCCGTATTAAAATGTAGCTATTATGACCAAGATAAGATGTCCATCAATATAAAACAGAGACATCATTTTTAGTATTATTTGCTTCAATAATTCCTACTATACTTGGGCACGAAGTTTTTGTCATTTAAGATGACAGAGGCCAAATGCCAAAAAGAATTGAATATACTTATCAATTGCTATCAAGTACCTCTTGTATCGGTGCTATTTAATTATTTTATTAAATATCTATTAAATATCTCAACCGCGACGTGGTTTTTTCCACGTGAACGCAGAGATCCCAGCCACTGTCAGTCGATTTCAGAAAAATGGTACGTACATTAGAGTGTGCAAGTTGTGTGACAGCACTTGGGTGTCGGGGGTGTCCCGGGACGCCTCCCTAGTGTAGGCTTTTGCGCCTAAGTGTTTGACTGAGAACCGTGGAGTGTCGTGTGTTGGTGTGTTTGTTTGCCATTTTTTAAATATAGGTCCAGGTAGGATAGGTAGCATACTTTCTGGTGTGATTGATAGACATAAGTAGGTAGGGCCGGGCAGGTTGACACAGTCTCCGATCGGGTAGGCACTATTTCGCGTGTTCAACCTGTTTCAGGAAATCTGATTTGAAAAGTCGACGGTGAAGCTGTGGCGCGAACGAAAATGCGTTCGCCTCTGGCTTTGCCTATCGATTTTTCGAATCCTTCGCGGTCGTGGTCGCGATTTAGGCTCCGAAACGAAACGCGTTACATTATGCTCGAGGCTGCACGTGTGAACGAAGAACGATTACAATTTTAACCGTAATCTATGTGATTTTCTGTAATCACAATTTTACGATTTTATTTGATCGCCATTCGGCCACGTGTGTTCCATTTAGCTCCACGAGTCAAACTCTTTATTTCACCTTTATAAGTTTTTCCTTGGTTTCCGATTAGAGTCTCGAGCCTAGTTTAAGTTTCAGCTGACCCTTGGGTCCGACGAAATGGAGAGGCTATATGCCGAAGGGGCCCGACAAACTGTCACTCAAGAGGGCAACTACTAATGGCTCCCCATTCTTTTTAAGAATGGGGAATCATTCTGTGTTACTACTTTGTCACTGTGCTTGCATTTTCATTTGTAGAATTTTTATTTTTACTTGGCCGATGCACATTCCGGCCCAACGATACAGCCCTCCCAAAAATATCGCGTTGCTTTAGAGTTGCGAAAAACTTGCGAACGGGTCGAGTTGGAGTTGCGTTGAATGCCACTTATTGATATTCTTATTGCTAGTTAAATTGTAGTATTTTATAATACATTTTACATTTGAGCTTCTAGTGTTGCGGAAATTGTTTTCGCGTATTCGAACTTTCAGTCCTTTTTTCAGAGGATCTTCAATTTGCTTAATTTTGGATAGTACATATAATTTACTGTTTGCTTTCTATTAGTCTTAATAAATAGTGTTGCGAAATGATTGTATCGCGAGTTCCAGTTAGCGTTGCGTTGATTAAAGATCGCGTTTTTAAGTAGAGTTGCGACTAGTAGTCCCCATCTGCTTCCAATTGGAAGCCTGTTCCTGAACCAGGAACTTTTTCTTTTCAGCGTTTTATATTTGCCTTTCTTTTTATTTTATTTTTCTTAATAATTATACTACCTGGAATGTCTGTTGATGGAAGTACTGCTAAAAATTTGCATACATATTAGTAAATTACTGTGTGAACGAAATGAAAAGAAATGAAAAAGAAAATAAATGAAAGAGAAAGGAAAGAAAAAAGAAAAGAAAAGAAAAGAAAAGAAAGAAGAAGAAAAGAAAAAGAGCAAAGTAAAAAACAGATATAATTTGCAGAATCTTTGATAAATTTATAATAATTCTAGATAGTAGATTTAAATTAGAGTTAATACTAGTGACTGTTCATTATTGGAGTTTAACTCTTAAATATTTCCTCTTAATTGTTGCAATTCTATCTTAACCTTTTTTTTAGTAGAGCCAATTTTTATAACTTTTCGAGCTTGCTTTGTAGAAATTGAAATTCACTCGCGATATCCGTAAATGTTTAAACAAAAATCCTTGCACGAAAAACGTTATTGGCAGTAGTTGGGTCTCGGCATGGTGATAGTTGAAGTTTGATATTTTTCTTCCGAATAATCGTTTGTCGCTTCTTTGTTGAAGCAAAATAGAATCAATTGTAGTGAAATGTGACTACTTCATTTTGGAGTTTTTAATGAACGTGATACCACCATTCAGTTTGATCTAGAACGTACAAAAGAATATATCACTTTGGCCGAAATCCAATTAACTATTGTTAACAAAAAATAGCAGCATTTTTCATATCAATTCTGATTTATTAACTGCGCTAAAATTCAGTTATTCCGAATTAAAAGCAGCTTCATTTCGATGTAAAATGGGGAGGCTTGGGGACGTCACTAATCCAATGCTTGAGATTGTTACAGATTCACAGATGAACCCAAATATGCTATACTAAACAAACATAAGTACATACGTCAGAGGCTCAAGAGTGGAATATATAGAATACAGATCCAGAAATATTATCAAAGACACGATTGGAAACTTTAAAATTAAAGAGCCAGCCTCGTCGATTCAATTTGTGAGTTTAAGAATTCATTCTTATAATGCTTTACTAATTATTTCGAGTTTGTGCATGTTTCAGAAGCATTGAAAAGAAGAGGATTCATGAAACAATGTATAATACGAACACACCCTCACCCCATCCCTGCCCCAAACCCCTGTCCTTATTAACTAATTACAGGTGTTAGACAATTAATTAGGCAGGCCCAAATATAAATCGAACAATACATTTAGCTCTTTATGTAGGTAGGATTTGTCTCAACACACAATCTTAGATCTTTATACTGGCAGGTTTTACACGAATTTAAATTATTAGACTTTTAATTAGGCAGGGTTTATAAAACCAAATATTGTTGGCAGGTGCTGCAATTTTTTGGTTCGGTTTCTGTCTGTTCTAGGACACCATGGACCACGAGAGATTAATACGGACTAACCGAAGAGGATTTAAGTATATGTATACTCATACCTACATGAGTATGGGATAGTATCTATTACAGTCCTATGTAGATAGGATATTATTGAAATTGTTCTTTTATTCGATCTGTTAGACGTTATACTAGGTAGGGTGATTCTAGTCTTAAGTTAGCTCTTTAGTCAGGCAGGGCGTATTCGAATCTAATCTAAAATTTAAGAAAGTAGGGTTTATTTTTAAGTTATGTCTTAGCTTTTAAGCCCGCAGTGTTCACCACTGCAATAATATTTCGTTGTCTAGTTTTCTAGATCATAGGATATATTTTTAAGACAGTTTTATTTCAGGAACGTGAATTCTCTTGCAGATTTTCTTTCAGGTTTCCTTCTGATATTCCATTTAGCTTTCGGTCGTGAATTTTCCAACTACTCCTCTTGTTGTCTTACTTGTACTACGATCAATTACTGAACGTTCTACAAATTGACAATAATAGGGGATTTTTCTTTGTCACATGTTATATTAGAATTAGTTTTCGCGTAATTGGAGGGTGGAAGGGCCGTGGCTAGGGTGGGTCTCCATGCGCAGTAACCTCCACGTGGTGAGACCCGGGCAATCAATTATTTATCGTATAATTATTAAACGTTTAACCGACGTTTGATAATTATGTGGGAAATAATTCGAGCGAATTGACTGCGTATTGCACTTAGGATACAATGTACAATAATGGCCGCTTAATGTTCGTTTCTTTCCACAATTAATGTTCGCGGACTCATCCCTACCGATTTTTGGACCTGCTCCAATGTATCGAGGATGTAGATTGCGTCCGAGTTTTCTCCACTTGTCATCAGCAATGGCCCTTAAATATATCTCACGCTGGTTCTCAGTACATCTCAATCCACTCCCAACACAGCCTAAACCGAGCGTACCGAAAAGTGATAAGCATGAACAATTCCTTATAAATCACATCCCTCGATAGTTTTCGCTAGACAGCTTTCGAAGAAGCGAACATTAAGTGGGCATTACTGTCCACTGTAGTTATTTGAGCGGAGAGAATCTTTAGTTCTTATTGCAATTACTTTGAGTTTTCGTTTCTATCTTTGTATCTATTTGTAGATGTAAATATTCTGTATTATTTATTGCCCTGCTTCTTATGTAGACCCTTCTGTTTTCTGACGCTTGTGAGATTATTCGTTAGTAATATAAATCATATATGTTTCGCCTAGAGAATTACATTTTATTATTCCTCAAGAAGCCTTCTTTTTTATATTTGAAATACCCATGTATATATCTTTTCATTCATAAATTGATTAATATCTGTAAAGATGTGCTTGAAACTACGCGGGTCTCTGCCATATCTACAGTGGCAGCTATGCTATCACCATCTATACGGAACTCCTTGAACTACTCGCGCCTGCTATGGTATCACCATCTGTACAGAACTTCTTGAAACCACTCGCGCCTCTTACTTAGCTTAAGTGTAGATATGGCAGAGGCCCGAGTAGTTTTATTCACATCTGTATAGATGGCGAAACTAAGGGCCACTTTGGGTGTAGGTAAGACAGGGATACGAGTGGTACGTCGTTTCAAGCACTTCTTTATAGTACATGATACGACAAACTTAATAAAATTTGGTTTGTTATGGCTTCATTGATAAAGTTAAGTTAATAATGCTCGAAAATCGTTTCGTACTCTCATTCACATATCAAGTTCTTTAGCAAAGGTAAAACGTTTGTGAATAGTTTCTTCTTTAAATAGCATTTCCAGCATGTCATAAAGACATAGTAATAGTATTGTAGTATTATACTTTATTTCGGTCTCGCAGTAATGAAAGTTGGGTTAGTGTAGAAATAACCTATCTTTGCGCTACTATCGTAACTCTTGCCTTAATTCCTAAGATTCCATCTTTTATTCAACGCATCAGATCCTCTATCGTAACCCCCTTAGCTGTATGCCTGCATTCTTTTACCACATGTTCTAACAGTATAAATTTTTGTCCACTCAGGTCACATCATTTATTCTCGTCTTACTGCCAATATGTATTCAACGTTAGAGTGTTTCCACATCTTACCTGAGTTATTAACCCTTTCGTTACTGTAGTGCACTCCGCTGGAGTGAAGCCACTGAACAGGGCATTGCGCCGCAAAGTGGGCATATTGCGCGTCTGACTTAAGTCTTTCAATGCTACCTTGTCATTTTGGAGTAAAACAAATCAAGAACGAACCAGAGACTGACGGGTGCCATCGATGTGCAAGATGCATACGAAGAAAAGAAAGAAGTATATCGTGGGGCCGGTGGTCAAGCAGTATCACGCTGACTCCGGCTACAGCCGGCGTTCGTATACACAGGTCATTGCCTGGATGCAGTGTATATCCGGCGCTCGTAACGAATGGGTTAACAAGTTCTGTGTCACGTGTGCCACTGATAGAACATAGTATCTTCTTTTAAGGCTTTCCATCACTTTGTTTCCTTTCCTTCGTGCCAAATTTATTCGTGCTTGACTTATAGCGTTCCTCTTAAATTATTCCTACCTTCCTCTTATGCTTTTGGTTTAACCCCTTTTCCTGTGAATATCCCTTCATAATTTGCTCTCCTGTTATGTACTTACTAATATATTTTTTGTGTGTGCAGGTTATCTGGCTAAACAAATGAGGAGCATTGACTGGCACTTCTCGTTGTGCATAAGAGCAAGAAAGAAGATGGAAGAACTTTTGCCACATACTTTTGTTATCCTTTAGTTATAGTAAATTAGTTTGTAAAAATAGTTTGTAACTACTAACCCGCCAGTTTAATTTAGAACAATTGTGTAATTAAGTGTTATGTATACCTAGTATATATTTTATTTTATATTCAGTTTATAGAGTAGATCTTATATTACTGTTATCACAAGTTCTACTGAATGTGCTAAATATAAAACGAAAGATATACTAAATACTTTACATATGCACAAGTTACACAATTGCTGTAATTTAAATTGTATAAGCTTCTGCATATGAAGTATGTAAATTTTAATATAAGTTCTATCTGTAAGATATATTGTAAATTAACTTCAAACAATAGCTTGTAAGTATTAGATTATTTATGTTTATAGTATTTGTTATGCTACATAAATGTTAGTTTAGAATTGATACAATATTTAGTTGTACGATCTATTGTAAATAGATATAAAAGAATAGTTCATAAGGATTAGCTTGTAAATTTGGACTACAACATTTTTGTAACTTGTATTTTCATTGATTAGTTTAAATAAATGTTCAATGAAAAGAACTCGACTGCTCTTCTTATTTTCACACCTTAACAATCCTTAAAAGAACCTAATTCCAATTCCTTATACAAGAAGTACCGTGGGCGAACTTGAAATTGAAAGTTCTAAAGCGGGAACTTGTCAAAATGGCCCTATACGTTATTAAATTTGGAAGTAGCAAATTCTAAGTCCTCACTTCTTGCAAAATTGGATAGCAGAAGTCCAAAAAATTAAGAGCTCGGAAATTCCTGGAACGTGACGTCATTTCCAAGAATTGCTGCGATGAAAGACCTCCTCGCATATCATATTCTCCTGATACAAATCCACGATTTTCAGCGAGATATTTTTGGCAGAAACTCGGAAATTTCAGCGCTCGGAAATTGCTGGAATGTGACGTCATTTCTGAGAACGAATACCTCCTTGCATATCATATTCTCCTGATACAAATCGAAGATTTTCGGCACTTAAATTTCTACTGAAAATCGTGGATTTGTATTAGGAGAATATGATATGCGAGGAGGTATTCGTTCGCAGAAATTTCCGAGTTTCTGGCAAAAATATCTCGCTGAAAATCGTGGATTTGTATCAGGAGAATATGATATGCGAGGAGGTATTCGTTCGCAGAAATTTCCGAGTTTCTGGCAAAAATATCTCGCTGAAAATCGTGGATTTGTATCAGGAGAATATGATATGCGAGGAGGTATTCGTTCGCAGAAATTTCCGAGTTTCTGGCAAAAATATCTCGCTGAAAATCGTGGATTTGTATCAGGAGAATATGATATGCAAGGAGGTATGCGTTCTCAGAAATGACGTCACATTCCAGGAATTTCCGAGCGCTGGAATTTCTGAGTTTCTGGCAAAAATATCTCGCTGAAAATCGTAGATTTGTATTAGGAGAATATGATGTGCGAGGAGGTATTCGACTTCACCAATTCTTGGAAATGACGTCACGTTCCAGGAATTTCCGAGAATTAAAATTTGAAGAGCTCCCATCAAGATGTATAATTCCTTAACAATTAGCGCCAACGTTAATAATGTTCAGGTCTATTTTTACAAGTTTCTCGCTTTAGGACTTTGCATTTAAAGTCCGTCCATGGTACTTCTTGTTTAAGGAAGTGGAATCAGGTCTTTTCAAGGATAGGTAAGGTGTTAAAATAAAGAGAGCAGTACAATTCCTTTCATTGAACATTTATTTAAACTAATCAATGAAGATACAAGTTACAAAAATGTTGTAGTCCAAATTTACAAGCTAATCCTTATGAACTATTCTTTTATATCTATTTACAATAGATCGTACAACTAAATATTGTATCAATTCTAAACTAACATTTATGTAGCATTACAAATACTATAAACATAAATAATCTAATACTTACAAGCTATTGTTTGAAGTTAATTTACAATATATCTTACAGATCGAACTTATATTAAAATTTACATACTTCATATGCAGAAGCTTATACAATTTAAATTACAGCAATTGTGTAACTTGTGCATACGTAAATTATTTATTATATCTCCCATTTTACATTTAGCACATTCAGTAGAACTTGTAGTAAACGTACTATTAAAGTTTATATAAGATCTACCGAATAAACTGAATATAAAATAAAATATACATATAATAGATACACATAACAGTTAATTACACAATTGTTCTCAATTAATCTTATGCGCTAATAGTTACAAACTATTTTTATAAACCAATTTACTATAACTAAAGGATAACTAAAGTATGTGGCAAGGGTTATTCTTTCTTCTTTCTTGCTTTTATGCATGATGAGATGCACTGGTTAATGCTCCTTACTCCTTGGATGCAAAACCTGTACACACAAAATATATATTAGTAAGTATGTAACAGGTGAAAGAAACATTGTTAAAGGATAGTTAGAAGAAAAGAAAATAGGGAAAGACCACACAAGAAGTATAAGAAAAAGGGGGGGATTATTTAAAAAGGAAAGGAATGAATCGAATGAATGAATTTGATGAAAAGAGAAGTAGTAAAGAAAGTGATGGAGAGTCTTAAAGGCCAAATGTATAATCGAAATGAAATAAGGGGATAAGTAATGGGATAATGTGTAAAGTAGAGAAGGTTGGCAAGAAAGAGTGGAGGAGAAGGATGCATAAGTTAGGATAGTAATCTAAAGTTATGTTATATGTACACTAAGCCGAAATTTCATAGCTGTGATGCCGACATAAAAAGGAATACTATTGTTAGTATGTAATTATTACACGCAGGAAGATTTATTGAAAAAAAAAGATATTTAGACACGTATTACACTTACATCAGCCTTCGTTGCATACACCTTCCAATCCCACAAAACCAATTTAATATAACTGAAGTATATGGCGAGAGTTATTCTTTCTTCCTCCTTCTTTTTATGCGCAATGAGAATTGGCGGTCAATGCTCCTTATCTTTCGCCTATAAAATCTACGCACACAAAAAATATATTAGTAAGTACATGACAGGAGATAGAAAGATTGTTAAATGATATTTAGTCGAAAAAGAAAGTAGGGCGGGCCAAACTAGAAGCATAAGAGAAAGGGTCTTTTAGAACAAATGGAACGAGTGCGAGAATACTAAATTTGATAAGAACGGAACTAAAGGATCTAACGGAGAGCCTTCAAAGAAAAATACAAGAAGCAACATATAATGAAAGCTTTAAATGTATTAAAACGGGAGCAATACGTCAGTACCAAAGTAAAGAGGGAACAGAAAAGAGTCAGCAATTAATAGCGCAGAAATGACTTAGGAATTTGTAATTAAACAGGAAGGAACGGAAAAGATTTATAATAGATGTGCGATAAAGAGATAAGAAATAGTGTAATACGTAAGGCAGAGAAGGTATGAAAAGGAAGAGCGGAACGAAAGATGAGAGTGCAAGAGTTAAGATAGTATTGTAAAGATAGGTTATATGTACACTAACCAAACTTTCATTCCTGTGAGACCGAAATAAAGAATAATACCACTATTAGTATGTATTTATTAAGTCCAGGAAAATTTATTTAAAGGAAAAAATATTCACAAATACATTTACCCGTGCTAAAGAGTGCTTGATTGTTGTAGAATATAATGAACAATGGAACTTGCAATGTTACCGTACATATTAATTTTTATGTAGATTGAAACACTGTGTTTGCTGACACTTTATTGATATGTAAAAGAGTGTACGAAACGGTTTTAGAGGATTATTAACTTAATTGGATGAATGAGGACATAAATAACCAAATTTTATGAACATTATCGCACCGCTACTTATAAACAGGTGTCTGAATTTACGTACCACTCACATCCCTGTCTTACCTACACCCAAAAAGGGCTTTAGTTTCGCCATCTATACAGAACTGCTCGAAACTGTATATATGTCTGCTTTATCTAAGAGTCATTAGTATCGCCATCTATACAGACGTGACTCAAACTACTCGGGCCTCTGCCATATCTACACTTATGGTAAGTAAGGGGTGTGAGTAGTTCCAATGCGATCTGCATAGATGGCAAGCGCGAGTGGTTTCAAGGAGTACTGTATAGATGGCGAAACCATAGCAGGCACTGTAGATATGGCAGAGACCCGCGTACATTCAAGTATATCTTTGCAGATATTAATTAATTTATGAATTAAATGATATATACCATACACGGGTATTTCAATTATAAAAAAGAAGGCTTCTTGAGAAATAAGAAAATGTAATTCTCTAAGCGAAACATATATGATTTATGTTACTAATGAATTATCTCGAAAGCGTCAGAAAACAGAAGAGTCTACATAAGAAGCAGGGCAATAAATAATACACAATATTTACAGCTGCAGATAGATACAACGATAGAAACGAGAACTCAAAAGTAATTGCAATAAGAACTTAAGATTCTCTCCGCTTAAATAACTACAGTGGACAGGAATGCCCACTTAATGTTCGTTGCTTCGAAGCTGCCTAGCGAACACTAACCAGGGATGTGATTTATAAGGAATTGTTCATGCTTATCACTTTTCGGCACTCTCGGTTTAGGCTGTGTTGGGAGTGGATTGAGATGTACTGAGAACCAGCGTGCGATATATTTAACACGTTGAGTGCCACGTCAAGCATCGGTGTCTGACACTAAACTTTCCGTTCAGGCCGTGTCAGTCATAGGTGACTGACAATCAACTTTCCGTTCAGTGTCTGACACTAAACTTTCCGTTCAGGCCGCGTCAGTCATAGGTGACTGACAATCAACTTTCCGTTCAGTGTCTGACACTAAACTTTCCGTTCAGGCCGCGTCAGTCATAGGTGACTGACAATCAACTTTCCGTTCAGTGTCTGACACTAAACTTTCCGTTCAGGCCTCGTCAGTCATAGGTGACTGACAATCAACTTTCCGTTCAGGCCGCGTCAGTCATAGGTGACTGACAATCAACTTTCCGTTCAGTGTCTGACACTAAACTTTCCGTTCAGGCCGCGTCAGTCATAGGTGACTAAAAATAGTATAAACATAAATAATCTAATACTTATAAGCTATTCTTTGAAGTTAATATACAATATATCTTACAGATAAATCATACACTAAAATTTACGTACTTCATATGTAGAAGCATATAAAATTTAAATTACAGCAATTGTGTAACTTGTGAATATGTAAATTATTTATTATATCTTTCATTTTACATTTAGCACATTCAGTAGAACTTGTAAGTTATATAAGTAATATGTTGTTCGTATAAGATCTACCGAATAAACTGAATATAAAATAAAGCATATAATAGATAACATAACAGTTAATTTCACAATTGTCCTAAAATAAACTTACGGGCTAATAGATACAAACTATTTTTATAAACCAATTTACTATAACTAAAGGATAACTAAAGTATGTTGCACAAGTTCTTCTACCTCCTTCTTTCTTGCATTTATGCAAGATGAGAAGTGCCAGGCAATGTTCCTTACTCTTTGCCTGTGAAACCTGCACACAGAAAAAATACATTAATAAGTATGTAACAGGAGAAAGATTATTAAGAGATATTTAGAGGAAGAAGAAAGAAAGGAGGGGCAGGCCAGAAGCATAAAAAGGAGAGGATTATTTGAAAAGGAATGGAATGCGTCAAGTATGAGTGACTTTGACAAAAGCGGAAGTAAAGGAATTGACTGAGATCCTCAAAAGTAGAGTCAATCAAATGCAACAGCAGGAACAAGGCAGAAAAATAGGGAAAGCAAGATACAATGATACGTTTAAATATATTAGAACATCAACACTACTATGGTACTTAAATAAAAACGGACGAGGGCGCAATTGACAATTAGCAACGCAGGTGCGAGATTCAAAAGCATTAAAGGATGAAATAAATATTGGGAGAAGAAAAAGGATAAAAGATGTGACCTGTGCATACAAAAATTTGGAACGTAAGAGCACCTGCTAACAAAATGTACAGAAAAAGATACAATAAGACATAAAAATAACTTAGGAATTTGTAATTAAACAGGAAGGAACGGAAAAGATTTATAATAGATGTGCGATAAAGAGTTAAGAAATAGTGTAATACGTAAGGCAGAGAAGGTATGAAAAGGAAGAGCGGAACGAAAGATGAGAGTGCAAGAGTTAAGATAGTATTGTAAAGATAGGTTATATGTACACTAACCAAACTTTCATTCCTGTGAGACCGAAATAAAGAATAATACCACTATTAGTATGTATTTATTAAGTCCTGGAAAATTTATTTAAAGGAAAAAATATTCACAAATACATTTACCCGTGCTAAAGAGTGCTTGATTGTTGTAGAATATAATGAACAATGGAACTTGCAATGTTACCGTACATATTAATTTTTATGTAGATTGAAACACTGTGTTTGCTGACACTTTAATGATATGTAAAAGAGTGTACGAAACGGTTTTCGAGGATTATTAACTTAATTGGATGAATGAAGACATAAATAACCAATGAATTTTATGAACATTATCGCACCGCTACTTATAAACAAGTGCTTGAATTTACGTACCACTCGCATCCCTGTCTTACCTACACTCAAAGTGGGCTTTAGTTTCGCCATCTATACAGAACTGCTCGAAACTGTATATATGTCTGCTTTATCTCGAGTCATTAGTATCGCCATCTATACAGATGTCACTAAAACCACCGACGAGATATAGGAATAGACAAGACATGCAATGTATTTTTTCGGCCACGATTTCTGGGACGCCGCGTCCCATTACCATTTCTGTGTCACTCGCAACGTTACCCACAGATTATTGAAAACGATGCGAAAATTGAATAATTTTAAAGAATTCTTTTGTTCTTTGCCGCAATGAAAGGCAACAAAGGATATGAAACATTTAATGTTAATTAAAAATCTTTTAATTAAAGAAACACATGTTAACAAGTTTTCTTATTTCAATTGTACTATCAATAAATGAAATAATTTTTAAAGTTATACTTTACATTATTTTCTGATAAATTACCAAAAAAAAATTGAGCCAAGAGATGTATATTGTTTTAACACCCAAACAATAAAGTTGCCACAATGAAAAAGATAATGACGATAATTGTATACTACAATTGTTAATTGTATAATTACTAGACAAATTCTTTCATTATCTTTTTCATTGGAGCAATTTTATCGATAATGAAAGACGCAATTTCTTATTTATATTCAACTAATAACAATAACGAAGTAAATTATTTACTAATATAAGACAATTCCTGGGATAAACGTGTCTGCAAACGATTAGTGTTCGTATTCAGTCCCGAGCGAAGTGTACTAATCGGGATTTTTCTGAAAATATATAATACAAAATTAATAATTGGAGTAAAATTTATACTCCGATTCGGAGTAGGTCCAAGGATTGGTGGCGATGTCTCGGCAAGCATTAATTGGGGATATGAACGAACACTGAGCGGCCATTATTGTACATTGTATCCTAAGTACAATACGCAGTCAATTCGCTCGAATTATTTTCCGCAAAATTATCAAACGTCGGTTAAACGTTTAATAATTATACGATAAATAATTGATTGCCCGGGTCTCACCACGTGGAGGTTACTGCGCATGGAGACCCACCCTAGCCACGGCCCTTCCACCCTCCAATTACGCGAAAACTAATTCTAATATAACATGTGACAAAGAAAAATCTCCTATTATTGTCAATTTGTAGAACGTTCAGTAATTGATCGTAGTACAAGTAAGACAACAAGAGGAGTAGTTGGAAAATTCACGACCGAAAGCTAAATCGAATATCAGAACGAAACCTGAAAGAAAATCAGAGAAAAGAAAAGAAAATCAGAGTCCAATTTCCTGAAATAAAACTTTCATAATAATATATCTTATGATCTTAGAAACTAGACAACGAAATATTATCACAGCAGTGTACACTGCTGTCTTAAAAACCAAGACGCAGTTTAAAAATGAATCCTCCTTTCTTAAATACTACATTAAATTCAAATGCGTCCTGCCTGACTAAAGATCTAACTTAAAACTAGAATCGCCCTACCTAGTATAACATCTAACAGTTCGAATAAAAGAACAATTTCAATAATATCCTATTTACATAGGACTGTAATAGATACTATCCTATACTCGTGTAGGTATAAGTATGCATATGCTTAATATGGACTAATTGAAGAGGAATTAATTTCGTGGCCCATGGTGTCCTAGAACAGATTGAATCAATTTTTAGTTTCATAAACCCTGCCTAATTAAAAGTCTAATAAATTAAATTCGTGTAAAACCTGCCTGTATAAAAGGGCAGCGGCAGGGGCACGTGTAAGGGTAAGGGCTGGGCACGGGCAGGGCAGGGGCAGAGTGAGAGTGTGGTCATATTATACATTTTTTAAGCATTCATCTTCTTTAGCTGATTCCTTTCAGTCCTTCTGAAACAAAGACAAAGTGGATGTAATTAGTAAAGCATTATAAAAATCTTCAACTCACAAGTGGGATCAAATGGGAGGCAAATAACGAAAGTGACTGCTACCGAGCAGTCCGCGAGCCCTCGGCCCATAGTCTGGACAGTAACACGACTTACAATCAACACCTGTTTCGATACCGAGCCACAGCAATCATTGAGGAACGGATATGCAAGACCGCAACCACGATTCCAGATTATGTCCCATATGCCTTCTGCCACCCCAAGGTGTGCTTGGCGTGGTCTAACGAGGAGAAATATCCTACTTGGCGGGTCACCTGTCCAGAACCGCAATCACAGCCTCACACACTGCTCCACGATGACACTGCAACCCAAATACCGCCACAGGTGCCAAAAGCGCCTTACCATCCGTCCTCCGGGCCGAGAACGGAAAAGGGAATGAAGCTAATAAGAGAATGACGCAAATAAGAGAATGAAGCAAAAAGGGAATGAGAGGGGAAAGTGCAATGCGCAGTCCATTCGCTCGAATTATTTTCCACATAATTATCAAACGTCGGTTAAACGTTTAATAATTATACGATAAATAATTGATTGCCCGGGTCTCACCACGTGGAGGTTACTGCGCATGGAGACCCATCCTAGCCACGGCCCTTCCACCCTCCAATTACGCGAAAACTAATTCTAATATAACATGTGACAAAGAAAAATCTCCTATTATTGTCAATTTGTAGAACGTTCAGTAATTGATCGTAGTACAAGTAAGACAACAAGAGGAGTAGTTGGAAAATTCACGACCGAAAGCTAAATGGAATATCAGAAGGAAACCTGAAAGAAAATCTGCAAGAGAATTCACGTTCCTGAAATAAAACTGTCTTAAAAATATATCCTATGATCTAGAAAACTAGACAACGAAATATTATTGCAGTGGTGAACACTGCGGGCTTAAAAGCTAAGACATAACTTAAAAATAAACCCTACTTTCTTAAATTTTAGATTAGATTCGAATACGCCCTGCCTGACTAAAGAGCTAACTTAAGACTAGAATCACCCTACCTAGTATAACATCTAACAGATCGAATAAAAGAACAATTTCAATAATATCCTATCTACATAGGACTGTAATAGATACTATCCCATACTCATGTAGGTATGAGTATACATATACTTAAATCCTCTTCGGTTAGTCCGTATTAATCTCTCGTGGTCCATGGTGTCCTAGAACAGACAGAAACCGAACCAAAAAATTGCAGCACCTGCCAACAATATTTGGTTTTATAAACCCTGCCTAATTAAAAGTCTAATAATTTAAATTCGTGTAAAACCTGCCAGTATAAAGATCTAAGATTGTGTGTTGAGACAAATCCTACCTACATAAAGAGCTAAATGTATTGTTCGATTTATATTTGGGCCTGCCTAATTAATTGTCTAACACCTGTAATTAGTTAATAAGGACAGGGGTTTGGGGCAGGGATGGGGTGAGGGTGTGTTCGTATTATACATTGTTTCATGAATCCTCTTCTTTTCAATGCTTCTGAAACATGCACAAACTCGAAATAATTAGTAAAGCATTATAAGAATGAATTCTTAAACTCACAAATTGAATCGACGAGGCTGGCTCTTTAATTTTAAAGTTTCCAATCGTGTCTTTGATAATATTTCTGGATCTGTATTCTATATATTCCACTCTTGAGCCTCTGACGTATGTACTTATGTTTGTTTAGTATAGCATATTTGGGTTCATCTGTGAATCTGTAACAATCTCAAGCATTGGATTAGTGACGTCCCCAAGCCTCCCCATTTTATATCGAAATGAAGCTGCTTTTAATTCGTAATAACTGAATTTTAGCGCAGTTAATAAATCAGAATTGATATGAAAAATGCTGCTATTTTTTGTTAACAATAGTTAATTGGATTTCGGCCAAAGTGATATATTCTTTTGTACGTTCTAGATCAAACTGAATGGTGGTATCACGTTCATTAAAAACTCCAAAATGAAGTAGTCACATTTCACTACAATTGATTCTATTTTGCTTCAACAAAGAAGCGACAAACGATTATTCGGAAGAAAAATATCAAACTTCAACTATCACCATGCCGAGACCCAACTACTGCCAATAACGTTTTTCGTGCAAGGATTTTTGTTTAAACATTTACGGATATCGCGAGTGAATTTCATTTTTCACAAAGCAAGCTCGAAAAGTTATAAAAATTGGCTCTACTAAAAAAAAGGTTAAGATAGAATTGCAACAATTAAGAGGAAATATTTAAGAGTTAAACTCCAATAATGAACAGTCACTAGTATTAACTCTAATTTAAATCTACTATCTAGAATTATTATAAATTTATCAAAGATTCTGCAAATTATATCTGTTTTCTACTTCTTTCTTTTCTTTTCTTTTCTTTTCTTTTTTCTTTCCTTTCTCTTTCATTTATTTTCTTTTTCATTTCTTTTCATTTCGTTCACACAGTAATTTACTAATATGTATGCAAATTTTTAGCAGTACTTCCATCAACAGACATTCCAGGTAGTATAATTATTAAGAAAAATAAAATAAAAAGAAAGGCAAATATAAAACGCTGAAAAGAAAAAGTTCCTGGTTCAGGAACAGGCTTCCAATTGGAAGCAGATGGGGACTACTAGTCGCAACTCTACTTAAAAACGCGATCTTTAATCAACGCAACGCTAACTGGAACTCGCGATACAATCATTTCGCAACACTATTTATTAAGACTAATAGAAAGCAAACAGTAAATTATATGTACTATCCAAAATTAAGCAAATTGAAGATCCTCTGAAAAAAGGACTGAAAGTTCGAATACGCGAAAACAATTTCCGCAACACTAGAAGCTCAAATGTAAAGTGTATTATAAAATACTACAATTTAACTAGCAATAAGAATATCAATAAGTGGCATTCAACGCAACTCCAACTCGACCCGTTCGCAAGTTTTTCGCAACTCTAAAGCAACGCGATATTTTTGGGAGGGCTGTATCGTTGGGCCGGAATGTGCATCGGCCAAGTACAAATAAAAATTCTACAAATGAAAATGCAAGCACAGTGACAAAGTAGTAACACAGAATGATTCCCCATTCTTTTTAAGAATGGGGAGCCATTAGTAGTTGCCCTCTTGAGTGACAGTTTGTCGGGCCTCTTCGGCATATAGCCTCTCCATTTCGTCGGACCCAAGGGTCAGCTGAAACTTAAACTAGGCTCGAGACTCTAATCGGAAACCAAGGAAAAACTTATAAAGGTGAAATAAAGAGTTTGAATCGCGGAGCTAAATGGAACACACGTGGCCGAATGGCGATCAAATAAAATCGTAAAATTGTGATTACGGAAAATCACATAGATTACGATTAAAATTGTAATCGTTCTTCGTTCACACGTGCAGCCTCGAGCATAATGTAACGCGTTTCGTTTCGGAGCCTAAATCGCGACCACGACCGCGAAGGATTCGAAAAATCGATAGGCAAAGCCAGAGGGGAACGCATTTTCGTTCGCGCCACAGCTTCACCGTCGACTTTTCAAATCAGATTTCCTGAAACAGGTTGAACACGCGAAATAGTGCCTACCCGATCGGAGACTGTGTCAACCTGCCCGGCCCTACCTACTTATGTCTATCAATCACACCAGAAAGTATGCTACCTATCCTAACTGGACCTATATTTAAAAAATGGCAAACAAACACACCAACACACGACACTCCACGGTTCTCAGTCAAACACTTGGGCGCAAAAGCCTACACTAGGGAGGCGTCCCGGGACACCCCCGACACCCAAGTGCTGTCACACAACTTGCACACTCTAATGTACGTACCATTTTTCTGAAATCGACTGACAGTGGCTGGGATCTCTGCGTTCACGTGGAAAAAACCACGTCGCGGTTGAGATATTTAATAGATATTTAATAAAATAATTAAATAGCACCGATACAAGAGGTACTTGATAGCAATTGATAAGTATATTCAATTCTTTCTGGCATTTGGCCTCTGTCATCTTAAATGACAAAAACTTCGTGCCCAAGTATAGTAGGAATTATTGAAGCAAATAATACTAAAAATGATGTCTGTTTTAAATTGATGGACATCTTATCTTGGTCATAGTAGCTACATTTTAATACGGAACGACGCAAATCCACAGCCTAACCACACACACAATGCGGATATTACGTCGTGCACGATACACCAACGCACTGTCAGTCGCCAACAATAAATCATTTTATGGCTTATAAACTAAAAAATATCATCGTGCTCTACCACCGTTTTCCCACCCAAGTAGCACCGGGGCACGTGAGTGGGATCCGGGCAGTGAACACGGAAAGGGTTAAACCTGAAAATCCTCGTCTAAAAAGATGATAAGGACATACTGATTTTCTAACGGGCTAAAATACATATATATGTACAACAGATCTATATATGATTCTATTTTATTGAAGAGCAAATTAAATGACTCTACTTTATTAGAAAAATTGTGCAATGACTCTACTATATTAGAAAAATTATGCAGTGACTCTACTTTATTAGAAAAATTATGCAGTGACTCTACTTTATTAGAAAAATTATTCAAAGACTCTACGTTAATAGAGAAATTATTCAACGACTCTACTTTAATATACTTTGAATTAAATTGAAACATCCTCGGGCGTTCCCGTTATCAAAGCATTGATTCTAAAACGCAAGATTGCTTTAAAAGTTGATTGCCTTGATTTCGAAAACTACCCGTTCGCGTATTGTCTTCTTGTACATTCAGGTTTAATTAACATTTTGTACGGAAACAATGAACGTATCGATATCTTTAAACGCTAAAGACTAATATGGATATCGAATAATAAAATTATTCGATAGTTCCAACAAATTGATAAGGTAAATGAGTACCTTCACTTTATATATTATCAAAGTAGAAAAAGATGAAATACTACACTCTTACTAACAGCAATAATTATGCAATTTATTCTAACTGTGCAGTCATTGCAATTGACAAGTAAACGAAGTCGAATGGTATTCGACTTCTCCACTACAAACTAATGCACGTAGAATACTGGACGTTACTTTATATTCATTCAATAATTAATAACTATTTAAATATCGTTTCATAGGTATTCAATTAAATACTCTATTATAAAAAGATATATAGTGATATATTTTGTACTAAATATGATCTGTTTTAAAATTATCAAGCTATTTAAAAACGCGTTGTACAAGAAGACCTATCCTCACATAATATAAAGCAGTAAAGAAGTTACTACTCATGAGTATATTTCCATATACCCATGGTCACAGTGCTTGCCAGAAAACTACGTAATTACAACCAGTCACCCGTGTCGGTTCGGACCTTTCGTCCTGCGACATGATTGAGTGACCAGAGGAACTTTAAAGCATGCCACTCACCGGTTGCAGACTCACCAGGTGTGCGGTCAAGCTCGTCGCCACCGAAGCCATGGAAGCTGCTGAAACATTCAAAAAGAGCAAACAACATTAAAATCTATGTATTTTAAGTACTTTTGGAATGTGTTAATTATCAATGATTATTGCAATACAAGATTAAAGAACGAAGGAGATACTTACTCGTCAAATTGATGGCTGAAAGCCCGAACTCGCCGAACAGGACACTGACTCTAATGAAACACTTATGATTGACGAACAAAGTGATTCTAATTTCGCGACAGTATTTCTACTGTTTTTGTGACTGCTACCGAGCAGCCCGCGTGCCCTCGGCTCAGAGTCTGGACAGTAAAACGACTTAGCATCAACACCAGTTTCGATTCCGAGCCACAGAAATCATTAAGGCACGGATATGCAAAACCACAACCACGATTCTAGATTATGACCCGTATGCCTTCTGCCACCCCAAGGTGTGCTTGGCGTGGTCTAACACATAGGAATTTCCTACTAGGCGGGCCAAAGTGTCCAGAAAAGCAATCACAGCCCCACACACCGCCCCCCGATGACACTGCAACTCGGATATTGCAAGAACCGCGACCACGATTCCAGAATGGTGGATGACCTACCCAAATTAGAGATTATATGTGGTCTAACAGAGGGCCTCGTGACCAGGGTCCAGAACCACAATCACGCCCCCGCACATCGTAACTCGCTGACACTAAGTCCCTAACCATCAGTCCTCCGAGCCGAGAACGGAAAAGGAAACGGAATAATTGTGATCGACGAACAAAGTGACTCTATTTTTCGCGAGAGTATTATTTCGGAGCAAACACTGACTCTAATTTCGCGTCTCTATACTGTTATTTATGTTGAATTATTATTAAGAGCGGCTGCGCTCAAAAAGTAATAAAAAGAACTTTGACGGAACAAGCACTGACTCTACCAACCGCATTGCGCGCGGCCAACAATATCGTTATGGTGATACAATTGAGCCCATGACAGCTTCTGAAACATTCAAAAGAACAGACAACATTGAAATCTTTGCGTTTTGAGTACTTTTCGATCATGATAATTATCAAAGACCATTGTAAAATAAGATTAAAGAAATACAGAGATACTTACTCTTCGAGTTGATGGATGAGTGCCCGAACTCGCCGAACTGCATCGGTGCTGACTCTAATACCGGAATACTTATTGCGAAAGAAAAAAAAATAAAATAAAAGACTACTATCGCGCACGTCAATTGTGATCGACGAACAAAGTGACTCTAATTTCGCGAGAGCAATATTTCGAAGCAAACACTGACTCTACTTTCGCGTATCTTTACTGTTATTTATATTTAGTTATAATTATTATGAGCGGTTTCGCTCTAAAAACAATAAAAAGAACTTTGACGGAGCAAGCACTGACTCTACTGACCGCATTGCGCGCGGTCATCAAAATTTTCTGAAAGAGAATCTGTACAAGTTAATAAATAGGGTGAGGAGGTAGAAATTGAAGCAATACACATTGGATTTTATTTATCTCTTTCTTATTTCTTCATCCTGTCAAACGTCTGTTGAGGAAATACTGCTTTGTTTTAATAAAGTACTACCGTATTATTATTCTGATTTAATTACTGTTAATTGTCTATTCAAGATATACTATTATAGATTAATATAAATGATTTATCAAAAGCATACTGTGACTGTTCTTTGTCCGAGTTTTAAAGGTGATCATGATCTTAGTTAGTAAGCAATATCGCGCATTTATAAGTTCTCGTAGGTGCTTTATCCGATATTTTAATAAACGACTAGTTACCGCGTATCAAAGAATCGATGGTACCGGATGACCGGTCAAGCGTCCAGCAAAAGAGACTCGATAAAGAATTTAATGTACATCCGCGATAGTCAAACGATTGTTAAATAAACGCGTATTAATTAATAGAAGCTAATAGCCAAGCGTATGCGGTGGTAAAGTAAACCCCGAGATGCTATTGTATTGTAAGGTGATGTATGTCGCTAACCTTCGACAGCATAGACGACCCGTACGGTACGACGCTTGAACTGATAGTGACACCGCGTGCGCCGCGCACCACAACCCCACTCCGCGACGCGCCGGCGCGCTCGGTCGCGCTCGGTGGTATACGCAATTTCCGAACTCTTCGAAGGTCTCCGACCGCGGTCGTGCGTACTACTGTACTAAGGTCATACGTACTGAACTTTTGGGCCTTCCGATCAATTTTTAGCCGTACCTACGATCCTACGGTTATACTTACTGAACTTTTACGTTTTCTGACCAACATGTAGCCGGACCTACGACTCCAGGGTCGTATCTACTGTACTTCTTTGGGTTCTGACCGACCTATAGTTGAACCTACGATCCGAGGGTTATACCTACTGAACTTCTACGTTTTCTGACCAACTTTTAGCTGGACCTACGACTCTAGGGTCGTTCCTACCGGACTTTCGCGGCTTCTGAACAACTTTTAGCCGGACCTAAGGCTCTAGGATCGTGTCTATTGTACTTCTTCGGGTTCTGACCGACTTATAGCTGAACCTACGATCCCAGAGTTTTACCTACCGGGCTTTTACGTTTTCTGACCAACTTTTAGCCGGCCCTACGACTCTAGGGTCGTGCCTATTGAACTTCTGCGGGTTCTGATTAAGTTTTAGCTGGACCTACGATCCTCGTTTAAGAATTCTTTCGTTCTTTGCCGCGCAATGAAAGCGGGACAGCACAGGCGGGACGCTTGACGTGACACTGTCAATTTCATCGCCCCGATGCATCGCGATGTGGTTTCGACTCAACTCGAGCCGAGCCAAAGTGCATCGCGCGACCAGGCATCGTAGCTCAATGTTTCTCCCGAAACGTTGCTCGAGAAATAGCTGTCCTGATCCCCCCAAAGCATTTACATATATTCACACAATCGCATGAATCCCGTCCCCACTACTTTAGTAAATAATAGTTCTTCAAGTGATCACTGCCCATGAGCAGAGGACGCTCAAATCAGTGTTGGATTGCTGAGTCGGTATGGCCGTCACGGTGGGCCACGAAAGTCCATAAGATGTCCTGTCTATTCCTATATCTCGTCAGTGATCTCGCTGCGGCTCAATATTGTGGATCAATGATTCTGGGCTACACGAGCGCCGTCTACCGACGATCTAGCCCCACAATTTCATCCGTGCGTCAAAATGAAGTCAGTGAATCGCGCCTCGAGTTGCAGGACGGTGTGCGCATGTTTATTTAAAGCTCACTGACGTGTATGTACAATTGCGCGCGCAATGAATCAAGCACCAGTGTCGTGTATTCCAGCCGGGAAGATGTCAAAAGCAAAGAAAGTCCTGGATGAAGCCCGTGAGATCCAAAATCCGGAGCTGGATCTCGCGGATAAGGGCATTTCGACGTTCGAGGAGATGCCAGGATTGCGTGAGTCTTCCATATACCCCGTGTGCCCTGTCCTGTTCGCCAAATTAGGCAACTTGCCTTGACTGGTTTTTTGGAGCGGATGGAAATCCGAGGCAGCCATTTGTCGCCTTCCCACGAGGTGGGCGTGTCCACGCTTGCGCGCTAAATTATTTCAAATGATAACATTTGTATAAAATTTAACAATAATATTATAAATACAGAGTGTCCCCCGTATAACACGATCCCTGTGCAGATTATTTTTCATTGTTATATTTAAGACGCTCATTTCCATATGTACAATACAATCTCTCGTGAACATTTTTTATATCACACGCAATACTTATAATAAAGGACAGATATCATTTTAGAGTTTCAAAGCTCGCCTTTTGAACCCGAAATATTTGCGATCGAAAGTTTAAGATTGCTTTACCTTTTCAGTAAATATGATCAACATAACTAGGCTAACTTTGAGTCATAACAAAATACAAGGTAAACTTTGTATTTCTATGATCGTTGTTATATTTGTCACTAATACATTATACCATTTATTAAATCATTTTTTGATTCGCGCAGCTGTACCTCCAGGCCTTGCGAATCTAGTCAATCTGGAAATATTGAATTTATTCAATAATCATATCACTGAGCTTCCAATTTCATTGTCACAGATGCCAAAGTTGCGGATCCTTAATGTAGGGTAGGTTCACCGTTTAATTATTCTTTACGTGTAGCTATTTACTCATAAAAACATTTATTTACAGGATGAACAGGCTGGATGTACTTCCTCGTGGGTTTGGTGCATTCCCAGTATTAGAAGTGTTAGATTTAACTTATAATAATCTAAGCGAGAAAAATTTACCCGGAAACTTTTTTATGATGGGTTAGTATCCATATTTTACGATTATACGGTGCAATAGGGGAATTGAACTCTAACATACATTCTGGTTTTTACAGAAACTCTAAGGGCACTTTATTTGGCCGACAACGATTTCGAATACCTGCCTCCTGAGATTGGGCAGCTAAAAAACTTGCAAATTGTAAGAAGTAACGTACGAATATATCAGGCGAGATATTTTTTCCAGTTTTCTTTTTAATAATTTAATTCATTTCTCTAGCTTGTATTGAGGGAAAACGATTTGATCGAATTACCGAAAGAAATTGGAGAACTATCGCGAATGAGAGAACTGCATATTCAAGGGAATAGATTGACTGTTTTGCCACCAGAATTAGGTATATAATTAATTGGATGCTGTTAAATTAAAGGAATGTAAAAATATTAACTATAGTAATTGAAATTCGATACAGGAAACCTAGATTTAGTGAGCAATAAGGCAGTGTTTAGAATGGAATTTAATCCGTGGGTTACGCCAATTGGCGATCAATTGCAAGTGGGTATATCCCACGTTATGGATTACATTCGTTCTGAAACCTACAGATAGTAAGTATCGTGTACCTTTCTTCTTTGTTATTCAAATTTCAATATAGTAAGTAGTCAAGTACATTTCTAAATGTTCATTTTCAGTGTATATAATCGACACCAAAGCGCCAAAGGTCCACCACCGCCGATCGAAAACGACAAGAGTAAGAAAATATCCCGTGTTCGTTAAAGTGGAGGAAGAGATGATTAACAGCTCGAATAGTACTTTCAAACTAACATTTTCTTTCTTCTTTAAAATTGACTCACTGCCAGTAATCGCATAACTGTAACATACATTTTCAATCGAAGCGGTGCCTTATATTTCTATCACGCATTTGTCCACGTGTAAATGCAACACTTACGCGCGTTAAATAGTGTGTTATACAATATATTATTATACGTATAGTTGAAGCATTCTAGTTTAATATATCATAAGCGATATTTTTATAATAATTGAATAATAAATATATTTTATACAATAAACTATATTTTAGAATAATGGAAGGAATTATTTCGGTTCGTAGCGACAGAGCGCATCCCTCGTTAAGTTGTTTCTGTTGCAATATCAATTATCATTTAACAATTTATGTCTATTAAATTTTAGTTGATTTATGGCTTATTTGGAATGCTCTTAGCTGCATGCGTAACAATTACATTTCACAGTAACTAACATTCTCCGGGCAATTATTAATCAACAAATCGCACAAACATCTTTCGTTCTCTCTCGTAAGTCCACTTTTCGAGCGTGCGGACGGTCTATTTTAAAAACCGTGTCATCCATTTACTTTTTTAATGTCGGTAATCGTCGATTATTATCGTTTAACGTCCGCCACGAAGCATGAATGAAAAATGGCGGGTCAAATAAGAACACGATGGCAAAGAGCAAAAATTAATCCGACGAGGATGGGATTCGAACCCACGCGTGCAGAGCACATTGGATTAGCAGTCCAACGCCTTAACCTCTCGGCCACCTCGTCCGCTTGAGGATATGCAAAAAATATGCTTTCAACAGGGGTAGCTTTGTGCCGTCAATTAAATTTTCATTTTATTCAATACCAACATCTAATACGACGCGCATTTGATCAATACTGGACAATTTGTACAACTTTGAGATTACCTTCGTAAGTTTTCGGGAACAAATATGTACAGGGGATGAATAAAACTGCGTATATTATTGTTTGAACACATCGTTGTTAAAATCATTTTTAGAAACACATATTTAAGAGTACTATTTTCTACAGATTTTTAATAATGCTTTGGAAATATAGAATTGTGCTTGCGGGGGTGAAATGTAGAGAGACCAAGCTACGGTCTTCTAGTTGACTTCCGGTATTTCCTGAATTTATTTCTACAAACGAGAGAAAATGTTTGGAAAATTAGTAGAATTGTCCTAAATATGGTAACGTTTAAGATTACGATTTTATTAAGGGCAGAAGTTAAAAATGTTAGTGTAACATTTTATTTTCAAATGCAATTGTAATAGTTATCGTAAGATCTAATAAAGTTTTCGATCACTGCTTCTTCACTAAGTCTTAGTCCTATGAATTTCTTATCCCTACCTGTAGTTATCTGGTATTATGAAAATAATTAGCATAAGCTACATAATGCGCTACATTGTATATGATCGTGAAAAAGAAAGCGGTGACAATTTTCAATTGGGACACTGAATACATAACTTGTGACAACTATTATCACCTAGCAACAAGAACAAAATTCTTTAACAGGATGCCTCGTTTATTCAGTTGAATCTGAACGTTCGCTCTGCCAACATATTTTTTCATCTCACCATTTCTTCCATCGAATTTTTAAACGAATCGCCACAATGGTAAATATCTTTTAAATTTGATAACCAGTTCAACTTAGAGGGATACTAAATATCAATGATATGCCGTGCAAAAATATTCGATGTGCTACTAGAAGTTTCTATTCATGAACGTCCAATTACCGGGGTTTATAAAATTCATCTCTTTCGTATTTTAATTTATTTTACTTGCAATAAATATTTACTATATATCGTAGATAATCGATACGAAATCTAAATTAATCAAACATATTGAAATTCATTTAGTAGCAGTCGGGAATGGTAATAAGCTGCGTAAAATTAAATTTAATGCGAATATAACTAATGCTTAATGGGGACCATTCGAATAAACAATTTATTCAACTTATCAGCGTGAAGTACTGTCAGTCCACATTGGCCAAGGCGGCGTTCAAATGGGAAATGCCTGTTGGGAATTGTATTGCCTTGAACATGGTATACAACCGGATGGCATGCTTCCTCCACAAAGTTGCAACACCGATGACGGTTTTCAAACTTTCTTCAGCGAGACTGGTGGTGGAAAGTATGTTCCACGCGCGGTCTTTCTGGATCTTGAACCGACAGTCATAGGTAAACCTCGTTCGGATAAAAAAATTGGCATAACAGATACCAATTTTGTTTATTACGCCAGACATTTCAAGTCAAATGGTCGTTTCTCTTGAATTTGATCGTCCTCGATTATATAATTATCATTTCTGTAGATCCGGTATTTATTTATTTCTTAATAACTCATAAATATTTGCTCATATTTGTTCGTGAACATTCTGTATATCTTAAGCAATTGATGTGCCTCACATTTACAAATCTTACACTCCCTGAATGATGAATTTTATTAAGAAATATTACGCACATCCGACAATTAATGTTCTATATAAATTATTTTGCGACGGAAATAAAATACAAAATACCACGATGCAACATCGAACATTAGCATCCCAATAAAATAAACGGAGAATATCTAAAACAATGAATTTAAACGTCTGAAAACCACCTACGCGTTAAAATCATCCCCCTCCCGTTCAGACGAAGTTCGAACGGGAACCTACCACCAGCTCTTCCACCCCGAGCAACTAATCTCCGGTAAAGAGGACGCGGCCAACAACTACGCTCGAGGCCACTACACCCTAGGCAAGGAGATCATCGACCTAGTTCTCGACAGAATTCGCAAGATCGCCGACATGTGCACCGGCCTCCAGGGTTTCCTTATTTTCCACGCTTTCGGCGGCGGTACCGGCTCCGGTTTCACCAGCCTGCTGATGGAACGACTATCCATGGACTACGGGAAGAAAGCCAAGCTGGAATTCGCCATTTATCCGTCCCCACAAATTTCCACCGCGGTCGTGGAGCCTTACAACGCGATTCTAACGACGCACACAACCCTCGAGCACTCCGACTGCGCCTTCTTGGTGGACAACGAGGCGATATACGACATATGCAGAAGAAACTTGGACATCGAGCGACCCACGTACACAAATTTGAACAGGCTACTTGGACAGATAGTGTCGTCGATCACGGCCTCCCTTCGTTTCGACGGCGCACTGAACGTCGATTTGACAGAGTTTCAAACGAACTTGGTCCCGTATCCAAGGATCCATTTTCCATTGGCGACCTACGCGCCGATCGTCTCGATCGAGAAGGCTTATCACGAACAATTGACTGTGATGGAGCTGACGTCGGCCTGCTTCGAGCCGGCGATGCAAATGGTGAAGTGCAACCCGCAGAGGGGAAAGTATATGGCGTGCTGTTTATTGTACAGGGGGGATGTGGTACCCAAGGATGTTAATGCGTCAATAGCGACGATCAAGACGAAGAGGGCGATACAGTTCGTCGATTGGTGCCCGACGGGATTTAAGGTAGCGTTTTTGCCGTTTTGTTTCTTTCCTTTTCGTTTAACACGTTGAGTGCCACGCCGGTTTTCCCCCTCTTTCCGTTTAGGCCACACGACGCGACATGCGCGACGGCGCGCCGCGGCGTAGCTTAACACTGTGAAACAGCGACGCCTGAACGAAAAGTTGAATGTCAGTCATCGATGACTGACGCGGCCTGAACGGAAAGTTTAGTGTCAGTCACCGATGCCTGACGTGGCAGTCAACGTGTTAAGGGATGAATGGGCGCGTCTCGGTGTGCATGATTTTTTTTCCTGACGATTTAGAGAAGTAATTTCGATTTTCCACTTGCCCGAGAGATATTGAATTTCATTCCAGGTGGGTATTAATTATCAACCACCGACGGTCGTTCCCGGCGGTGATCTGGCCAAAGTGCAACGAGCAATGGCGATGCTTGCAAATACTACTGCAATCGCAGAAGCATGGACGAGATTGAATAGAAAATTCGACTTGATGTTCGGAAAACGTGCATTTGTTCACTGGTAAATCGCCATTCACTATGAAATAGTTAGAAACGTTAAAGTAAAACAGAATTAACAAAAAAAAAACGCTTCACCCTCTGTGTAATCCATTTCCAAATGTTATCCTTTCCTTACTTTTTCATTGAAATTACCAAATTTTGATAGTTCCTTTCTTAAAAAGATAGATATTTCTTGTTTGTTTTAAACATTGGATAATTTGTTTTTCGTTGCTTGGTTGCTCCTTTAGTTTAGTATTATAATTTTGTTCAGGTACCTCCTAAATAGTTCCTTTCTTAAAAACATAGATATTTCTTGTTTGTCCTTAAGCATTGGATAATTTGTTATTCGTTGCTTGGTTGCTCCTTTAGTTTAGTATTATAATTTTGTTCAGGTACCTCCTAAATAGTTCCTTTCTTAAAAAGATAGATATTTATTTTTTGTCTTAAGCATTGGATAATTTGTTATTGGTTGCTTGGTTGCTTCCTTAGTTTGGTATTATAATTTTGTTCAGGTACGTGGCTGAGAGCATGGATGAAAGTGAATTCAACGAGGCCAGAGAAGATTTGGCCGCGTTGGAAAAGGATTACGAAGAGGTTGGCATGGACTCGACAGACGCTGGCGAAGGTGAAGATGAAAATTGAACACCGATGTTTTCTGTGACGACAGATCTGCCCGGTCGCAGAAAACGATTCAGAAGAACGAACGATTCATATACTTTGTACAAACTATACCATTGTTTTTGTCGAATTTATTTTGTAACCTTGTATATTGTTTTAGGAGGTACCTTTACTTGTAATGTGTATATACCTTTATTTTGTAGAATAAAGTTTTACTTTCTATACGGTGCTTTACTATACCCAAAACCAGGCATGAAGAAATTTTAGTTACTAGTGATATAAATATAATATTAAATATGGTACGTGAGAATTGCAATTGTTGCGATTAACGTTTATTTTACATACCATCTCGAAATTTTCAATGTAATTCACATTTCATTACAATTTACTGATAGAGCTAAACTGTCAGAGCCTAAATAGTTCAAAATATATTTGAATATTTACGTCCTAATTATTATCACACTGTCGTGTATTGTATCTAAGTATTAAATACAAGAAACTATAAATATAAATAAATATTATTATTATTTTCTAAATATTTACTATATCCACCTTTGTGTGGTTCCATTATTTATCAGAATCCTCTAGTTTCTTATATAGATATGACGAAAAGGGTAATGACAAGTGTACCACAAAATGGTATTATAGGTATTACAGGCTTTTTATTGTGTAGGACAGCACGCGGCTACACGAATTATATTACATATGTATAAATTCGTAATTGGCATCTTTACAATTATAGAGACCTCTTATCGCACGTAGAATCCTCTTTCAATCTCGAGGGGAGGGACAGGGTGACATGTTTTCTGTTGTTTGGTTTCCAAAAACTTGCGACATTACGGACAACACACTCGGTACAAGATGAAAACCCTCGACATTTCGAGTCGTTTCCATTCCTGACGGTATACGCTTAAAAAAATGATATTTTTGTGCGTACAATCTCGCCGAGCGATACATGATGAGAAATCATAATAATATTAATAATAGTTACAATAATATTAATATCAATAATAATAATCAAATAATCGTAAAAATAAAGAAGACCTAGAAGAGTCTCCTCGCGTGACAATCGAAAAAAAATGAAGAAGGAAAACTCGCCGATCGAGTTCGTCCAATACAATAGAAAACGAGGGTTGAGTTCGTTCGAGGAAAAACGTAAAACGGTAAGAGGGATGGATTGGGCGAGCGGTGTGAGGAACACAGCAACGATGACAGAAGTAACAAAAGAACACTCGATCGATACATCGACATACAATTGTAATAAACGTTGACAACGACGACAATGACCCGGTGACATCAACGAGAGCGTCTATGCATTCCGATCCTTGTAATAATGATCGTACAATACCTATCCGGGATATAATATCGTGACTGCCTTCGAAAGAGACGTTCTCGTTGATCGTTTACTCGTTTATCGATACAACGACATTCATAGTGGAACTCCTCGCGCTTGAATTATTAATTTAATTATTTTTTTTCCGTTTATTTTCTTCTCTTCCCTTTTGGTTCTATTTAAATTCGGAAGATCCTATCGTAAATGGAGTATCCTATTAAAAAGATTCTCGTTTGCGCGTGTCGCGGTGACTTTTACTTGTAGCTGATCACGCGCGAATAATTAGCAAATTCTTTTTCATTTAAAACTTTGTATTTTATAAAATTTAATGTCCATACTCTCTCTCTCTCTCTCTCTCACACACACACACACACACACACACACACACACACACACGAATAAACACGCGCGCACGACGCTTTCATACATTCTTTTTTTTTATCATTTACTTTTACTTCTCTATCTCTCCCTCTCGACCGTTTTTAAACGCTGTCTTTCTCTATTTTTCTTTTCTCCATGTCTCTCTTTAATTTCACACTCCACTCATAATCAGCATCATCATATCATCATCATTTCTTTTTTGGATTGGCAGGCGAGTTAAAGCTGCCGCTCGCTGGACTAGAGATTTTCACTACTGCTTTATTGCGCATCCGTTGTTAGACGACAATCTTCTTATTTCACACTTTCTTCGTCTCTATCTTTCCACCCTCCTCTCTCACCCTCTTTCTCACACTTTCTTTCTATCTGTCGCTTTGCTCTCGCATCCATGGGACCGGGCTAGGAACCGCAATCCCAATCTTCTTATGTCATCTTTATCTAATCACTTCTATCTGTCTTCTCCATACTCCTTACATCTCTCTCTCTCTCCTTCTCTCTTTCTCTCTCTCTCCAGCGAATGTTTCTATTCTCTTTTTATTTTATTCTCAAATATATATAACTGTGAGCATTTCCTCGCCATACGAACAATTCACGTCCGCAGACAATTTGTCTGCCGGGGAAGAGCCGCTCCACGCTAACGATTCTATTTTCGCCGGATGTCCAGTTACGCCACACGTTGTAGAAAATGGAAAACGAGCATTCGCGACCTCTCTCCAAGTAAACGATTCAGTGAGAAGCGAAAAATGTTATCAAGGAAAAAATTGTAAGATCAATTCCTGAATCGTGTTATTCGATGTTCGAAATTCTGCGGATGATACAGTGGTAATACAAATCAAGGAATAATTAGAAATGCTACTCGAATGATTTAAAAAGAACTTGGCAACTGCTATAAAGATATGCTATAAAGTTTTAGAAAAGTCTAAAACCAACGAACAACAATTATTTATACTTCCATCGAATCGTGAGGCTCGTTTTCGCATGTTCACAAGTCTGAACGGCCCTCTGAAATCGTGGCCAGAGTGGCGCGTAGGCGCGGCGATCGTTGGAACGAATGATCGGTAGACGAACAGTTTTGACCAGAACGATCTCGGACGATCGATAGGAGGAAGCTCAGGTGAGCAACGCGAGTCAAGCGACACGAAGTGCCGACAATCGCTAAAAAATGTCTATAAGGCACGGCCTCGAGGACGCTCGCCCCTCGTCGTCGTTTAGGATTCCATTCTTACATCTTTTTCACTGTTTTACTTCTTTGCGTCCGTGGGCCGGGTGGAGGAGAAAACGTCGCCACCCTTTTGGCGGGGGGTTCATGTATGAAAATAAAGCCATCTCACGTGGAGAGGATTGATCCTCGTGTACTCGACAGACCGTGCAACGAGACCATTCGTGTCGTTTCCACGGTCGTTCGATATCGCTTTTCTGCTCGCGTAAAAGAAACGCGACCCTCCGTGGTGTCACATGGAGGACGGGGAACAGTTGACGGCACTGTCGTTCGTTCGGGCGGGTGACAAATTGCATCACGGTTTTGTCTAAAATCGGCAGGAAACGATGAAACGGTCGCACGAGACGCTACGAGATTCTATAAATCGCTATATTAGTCCATAACAAAATGAGAAACTCCATGGCCCAGAGAGGTTACGCTTATGGTCGACGATCGAGACTTATTACAATTATTGTTCGCCTATACTGCTTACAGATTATTTGGATTGGGGGGAGGGTTTACAAACACTTCGGGGGGCGGTTAATATTATAGGGATTCGATGAACGAACGTCTGACTTGGCTACGGAGTTTCTCAAATAATTCCATTTTAGTCGTCAACACTGATAAAAGCCTCTAAACATTGTCCCTTAGAACGCTACGCAATCTAGTGTATAGTAACTTTGCTTGTACTTTTGTCGTCGATAGAGTTAGGAATACAACGCGGAGGTTTGCGGTTAAAGATATGTTTAGCGTCTCGCTGGACCGCGTCACAGCGCAGTTGTAAATTTCAACTCGTTATAGGCGTTATAGTCTCGATTTTCAGCGAATCTTCGTAACTCCGTGGCATTAAAGTTTGTATTTTAAATATATGCAAACTGAGATTCGACGTTTCTGCTTCTCGAAATGAAAAAAGCTCATCCCGATTAGTATAAATGCAACGTTTAGAAAGGGCAGTAACATTTAACGTCCTTACCAAAGGGACACATCTCGTGTTATCGGAATCTTTAGCCCGGTTAGCCAAATTTAATATAAATTTCACGAACCAGTATCCGTATATGTATACAGCCGAATCGCAATTTGTCACCGCCAGGAACGAACAAATGCTTTGTTTCTCCGTGTAGCATTTATTTGGGGGGGAGAGCGCGCGGAAATCGGTAGAAAACTGTAACGCTAGGTCCTAAAACGTATAAAAAAGCATCGTTCTTTTAAGGCTAGCTGCGTGGAGAAGTGCGTGCGAGCTCGTTCGAAGCGTATATACGCAGAGCGGAGAGGAATCATACGCATCGTGCTCTTTCTTTGGTAATATGTACGGCGCAATTCGTGGCAGTCGGTTATACACACGCCACAGTTACTCATGGTCGCCCGAAAAGCTTACGAAATGGACAGGCAATGCACACCTGCATCCAAGTGTTATTGTCGAAAGTAACAAACGCGAAAGGGACGCGCTGGATACAACATGGTTACGACGCTGTCGCTCCAGTTTCTGCGAGAGCAAACTAAGAAGACGAAGGAAGAAAAAAAACAAACGAATAACATAGATAATAACCCAGGAGAGGGTGTAAAAAGCGACATAGAACTAGCCTACACGCGCCCTAGGCGCCCGCCTGAAAGATTCGCTTCCCTAAAAGTAATCACACGAGCGTATTTTCTATCATTAAATAAAATAAACGCCACACGATCGATCCCGATCGTTCGGCCGTTTCTAGATTGGCGTTCTTTGCCGAGACGATTCGTCTTTGCTTTTGTCCGCGGCGATAAAAAATAATTGTCTACCCGCCGATAGAGCTACTCCTCGTATAAGAATAATGTAACGACCGCTATTGCCGTGTTAGAATCATGAATAATATTACTAATCGTAGAAATTAAAAGATAATAACTAAAGGCTGAGAATAGTAACAGCAGTAAGTGGTAATGATAGTAACGGTAGCGATAATATATAATGTCGATTGTGAAAATATCTAAGATAAAGGTTACTCTCTCTCCTTCTTTGCCTAGTTCGTCACACATTCTCCTCTGCCTTTCACACGATCACGCATTCCCTTGGTTTCTCTGTTAATCTCGAAGGCGTACAGGTGTACGATCTGTTCAGGCGATTCGTTCCACGTTGGCACCAGGAAGGGCCTTTCTTACGCGCACCGATTATACGCAGAACCTTCGCGGGTCCTATTTTAAGCGGCACTGTGCGAATCTTGCTGATATTGCAATCAATAATGTTATCGATTGGGTGGCAGTGAACGGACTCTAGAGCACAGAAGATACAAACATCAAACAAATTACTCAGCACCCAACGATCTTGTAATCCGATGAGGTGGCCGTGGACATCCCGATCCTGGGCACGAGTTCTTCGCAAACAAGTTCACCCCGTGCCCAGCCGATGAGAAAACAACGCACAGTGTCGCCTGTATTCGCGTTTCGACCGACACCTTCACAGCGTTTGCCCGTTCCGAGACGACGAGTCAACGCAAGCGGATGGGCCTCAGCCCCTGGAACCGTTCCTTGCGCGTAATGGCCGCGCCGTTGTTCAGGATCTGTAGATACGAATCACGTCCCTGATGGTCGCTCGGCAGAGCGGACAATGTCCACCACCCTTGCCGCGCCACTGTTGAATGGCGCAGGGATAGCACATGCACATGTGACCACACATGTACAGAACGCTGTCGACGCTCCTTTCGTAACATACTGAGCATTCGTTGGGTTGTCCAGGCGTTGGTTGCAAACCCTCGCTCCACTGCTGCAGGTGGGAAGACGCCTGGGAAGTCAGAGTGCCATCTAGGCTTTGATAGTTCACGGGCTCCACGTAGGTAGAGGAGCCTGTGCTGGCCATGGTGCCGGTCAAGGGCGGTGAGGATTGTCTAGAGGACGCGGGATGCGACGTGGACGCAGTGGATGCTGTGGTCGCTGCTGGAAGATGCGAATGCTGAGGTCTGTGACTCGCTGAGACGTAGGTAGGTTGCGGTGTAGACGAGGACGGCGCGATGTAGCCAGTTTGGGGCGGAAGGTTCACTACTAGCACAGTGCCGCCGCCTATGGCCGGTTTGAAGTGAACCATCTCTGAGAATCTGGACAATTCCGTGGCTGCGTTGCTGTGATTCGAGTGCTGCTGTTGCTGTTGTTGCTGTGGCTGTATGATGGTTGCTGGAGATGGGTTGCTCTGACGTTGTCTAGGCGGAGACGTGGGTCTTTCGGCTAGCATCCTGACTCGTTGCGTGCTACCGTATACGTCGAAGAACGCCCACAATTGTAGGCTCTGGTCCACGTGCATGACAACATTGGGCGGTCCGCCGTTCTTGCTCATTTGAACTTCGCCGAAATGCGTCACTGTGAAGGCTATTTCGTCACCAGGTTGTGGACACGATGCTACGTCTTTCGAGACTACCCAGTATTCCGGACGATCCAGGAGAAGGTCGCTGTCGTCGGGTAGATCTTCGCCAGTGAGGCGAGCTGGGTCGCAGGAGGTTAGACCCAGGGCTAAGGCACCGACGTACATCGGCTCCGTGGCTAGGATTTGAACGACTAGACGCTCGCCTAAGAGCAAAGGCCGACCCGTGAATGAGTAGCCGTTACAGAATTCCGTGTCGTTTCGCGTCGCCACGCACTGCTGGTTGCTGAACCGGATGTTCCTGCCTCGGGTCCTGGAAAATTGAGGAATGGGAGTCATTAGAGTGCTATGCACGGTGAAACGTTGTATGCGTCATGGAAGTCAGGATGATGGTGATATTAGTTTAAATGGGGCTGACGTTCGTTCTGTTAGAGGAAACGAATTAAACGTGTCAAGTAGTGAAATACGGATGTCGGATAGGGTATGATCATTAAGCAGTGTAATTAAATATGAAGAGCAAGCTTAACCGAACCTCAATTGTAATATTTTTGTATTACAAGCCTTTAGGTAGACGAAGCAAGATTGCAATTTTCAATACACGAAATATCCCAAAAGGCCCTGCTAGTATTCAATGGTGGAAAACCCACCACGGAACAGAACCGACGATGCGATGAAAATCGACTCTAATTAGAGAACAAACAGAAGCGGAAGACGATTATAACTGTACCATGTACGAATATCAATCGAAGTGAAACTTGCGTCTGACCAACTCAAACTCGTTCTACTTATTCCTCGATTTAGGCTGGCGGTTTCAATTACCTGCCAACTACCGAACGATGAATGTTTCGTCTTGGGACACATTACTGACATTGTCCTACAATATTTATGTCGTGATAATTCAACAAAAAATCGCGTCGTTAAAGTATCACCTAACCACTTTTATCTACGAAACATATAACTCAGCCCTACGACCAGGTACGATAACTGCACTTAACATCCAACCTAACATATTCCCCAATTCCAACAACGATCGTATCTAAGGAAAAGGGTAGATCTCGAATCCAACCCTCGTCCTGCTCGGTCAGCCTGCCCTTCCGACAATCACGAAACAAAGTGTCCAACAACGAATACTCACGGGTGGAAGGGTAACGGCGTGAAGATGACGCCAGCAGGCTGAAACCTGAGTCCAGGTAGCTCGACGTCGGGATCGTGATGGATCGACATGCTCTGCATGGACGGCATGATCCTCTCGACGTCTCTGCTCGCGTTGCTCGCGTCATCCATTGCCGAGTGCCTGCTGTGTTGCGCATTGTCCTCGTTGCTATGCTCGGCGCCTCTTCTGATGTTGTTGAAGTGTTGCCTGTTGGGATCGACGAACTCGATCGCTGTGCTGTTCCCGTACACGTCGATGATAGCCCATAGGGGACCCCGTGTTTCGACGCCGCTGAAGAACAAGCCCTTTTCCTCGCCGTTCACGCCGAAATGCACATCCCCGGCGGACGTGACGTAGTAGAAGAGCACTGTGTCCCTCTCGGCGAACCTCTCGGCCATGGCCTTCGCCCAGTAACAGGGCTTGTTCGTGAGGTCTGGACAGGCGTACCTTGGCAAACCATTCCGCAGGTTGATCGGGTCATTGCTGGTGAAGCCAAATCGGATCACGCCGCTCCAGTTGTCGGAGATCTCGAGGAATTTCACGCAGACCTGAAACGGAAGATAGGGTACGCTTAGTTGGTTGCATTTAGTTGCACGGTTAAAATAGAAATTAAGTAGAATGGCACAGAGAAAGCGGATGTAGAGTGTTGGGAAGGTGGCTGGTTTCGCTGTTTTCGTAAATATCGGGAAAAGTGACCGGGAGAATCGCATTTTGCTTAATTTTCGATTTTTACTTGGTACCGACGTTTTTGGTGCTTGGATTGGATTTGGTTTGGTTTGGATTTCTCTTCGGAAATGTCTGTATTGGTAGAGTATAGATGTTGTAATAGTATCATCGAGAAGTATGGACATTTTCAGGTAATTTATCTGAAGTACGAGTACTTGCGACTATCCTCAATTAGGAACTATCCCAATTCCAGCAGCTACCCAAAAAAGCTTCAGCTAATCGCTATTTAATACCTTATACGTAGTATTACTACGAAATACAAATTGAACGATTGAGCAATAAGTATCAAACGGAATTCAGGCTCGCAATTAATACATTCGAAGGCCAACAATTTCTATCAAATTTTTGCCATTCTTGTTGTAGTCCATACATCACGGGCGACACACAAAATCAGCATGCAAATTTTAATGGGCCGTAGCTACCTGAACACGATGACCTTATGCTCTTAGAATTTCTACGAGGTAAATTCAATGCTTCCTATTCCTTCCTGACAAAGTGAACCTGTTACCTCGTTCGTTCGATCTTTTCGATCATTCATTTTTCTATTAAGTTTTCGCCAGAATCTCGGTTGTATACTTTAACTCGTTCGATTTGATCGACAACGAGACTTTTTTTCTCGCTACCAACTTCGGTCACATTATGTCACGAGGCTGAACGTGACAAAAATCCCAAAGGCGATAGTTAACGGGGGAACGGTTACGAAATATCGAATTCGCATCGATATTCTTTTTCCTAGAATCGATGTCTCTTTTGGTGGCTTTGTCTTTTAAACTGTTTAAACGCTCAACGACTCATCGCGACAATGGAAGGAACGAGATAACTGCGCAAATAGAATTGGAAATGTTGATTTCCACTTGAAATTGGCCGAGAGATTTTGTACCAGGGAAAATCTTAATATTTCTTGTACTACTATACAACTTTATTTGGCAGGTTTAATGATCACAGAATTGCGTAAGTCGTAGGAAGAACTTTGATTTTAATTCAAGAAACCAGTGCACCTACGCGATTACTTCGCAATAATTTAGATCCTATCAGATCCTTGAACTTTGAAATTCTGGCGAATTCGAAATTCAAAATGGAATGCATCACGGCTTTAAAAATTTATTGATAATAGAATTCTCCTTTATCGAGAAAGAATATTTAAAGCAATATTCCAAAATGCTTGATAATGCTCACAAATACTTCTCTGTACTCCACCAAGGCAGAATATAAAGAACAAGCATAATCATCCAACCACTATTCAAAATTCAGAGGAACAATCAGTTTCGAAACAGAGCAAAATCTTTCCAACAGAATGTAAAAAATATACCAAGCCATTTACTTAATAAATCCCACGAACTATCCATTTCCACGAAAGAAAGACCGAACACAAATCAGAAATAATTTCTTAACTCCAATTATAACATTCCAATTTATTTATTCATTTATTTATTTATTCGCGAAAACTTGCGCAGGGGAAACCTTGTCGTTACGAAAAGATTGCGCGACAAGAGTGCTCCAGAAAAGACAAAGAAGTAAATATAAGTATGAAAGCGTAACAAAATTATGAAGAATAGGTAAATGTGTTAAGTCTTCGCGAAAGAAATCGAACGTCCCGTGGAGTGATTGCGAAAATCCGATATTCCAAGATGTTTCGTTAACTCCACAAGGAAGCCTCCTTCGCCTCGCCCACGCTCACTGCCAATCTCTTCGACAGAGACGAGCAAAGGATGAACGGAGATAGGCTACCCCGAGCATCGTCGCCACGCGCATCGATCTCCTATGCCTTGTATACATACATATACACGAATCAGCTGGAGAACTATATGGACAATTTCTCTGTTGGAGAGACGTGGACGGACAAACCGTCTGCCCACGTGAAATAGCTTACAAGCCCCTCTATCGTCAGGGCCGGTCGATAGACAGACAGAGAAAATGCAAATGACGAGAGCCGTCGAGCGGAACACAAGTCACCCGATTCTCACAATTAAACGCCGCTCTGCGGTATACGATTTACCGATGCAGTGACGGGAAACGCGGGGAAATACCGTGTTTTCCACCGTGGGGAAAAATCTGTCGATTAATTGCGCCGGCCTCGACTTGTCGTCGCTTCTACATAGGTTCCGATTGTAACGTTTAGAGTGTGCGTTTTGTAGAGAATGGTGTTTCGCGATGGAATGTGATTATGGGAACGGACGTGAACAATGGGATTTTCGGCAGGTTGTTGTGGGAAGAAGAGGGTGGATACACAGTCCCGATTAAATTAGTGTTTGGGCTATTTTAATTTAGATTTTTCTTTTTACGTCATTAGAAATAGTTTGGAATGTTTGGAAATTGGTACCGTTCGAAGTAAACGTAGATTACAAGGAATCGAAATTTTGTTGCAAGGATTTTGAACAAATGATGGTGCATGCGTGGTCTCGTTTGAATTACTTCTGGGTTTATTTCACAATTTTGAATGTATACGAATGAATATTTTTCACGATGATTATGTGTTTGACTCAGTGAAATAGTTTACCTTTTCTCCGACTCGAACTGGTCGTGCACTGAATGTGATACCTCTGCAGAAGCTCTCGTATCTCCTTGCGATGGTTCCGCCATTGCAGAGTCTGATATTCTCACCATGAACTGGATGGAACGTCAGTGGTGGCAGATTGTTGGTGCCTGCACTGGATGATCTCGGTGCTGTAACAATGAAACAGAATATCGTACGTTAATTCAATGTTTCCATGCTGTTTCTTTCTGGAATTTAAATAAAGGAAAGTTCGATTGAAAACAAGTTCCCCCCAGAAAATCCTGGTCTTCAATACTATCTTTGTCAACACCGCTTAAACTACAAATTGATTTACTTCGAACCTCAAACCTAGAACCTTGAACCTAAACAAACTATAAAATTTAATTCCGACAGTCCATAAAAATCCCACTACTCGTTTAATCTCCCTAAAGAAAATATTAAAAAAAAAAAAGAACGAAATAAAGAAAGAAACGAATGGAGTTTCTACTCAAGGGTAAGCCCACGACTCTGATTCCAGGAACACAACGAGGGGACCGCCAAAGCCGGGCCCAGGTCAGTCGATAGCCATAGAATAAGATTTAAATCAAATTATATACACGATTTCCCAACGATACACCGTTCAGAGATAATCGATGTACCATCCGGTGAACAATAATCCGTCGAAATCAACTCTGACTTTATCTTTCACGCACGTAAACATTGTTCGAAGGAGAGCACGCGCGCGATCTTCCAGAGAAATTCGGTGCAGGAAAGTGTAAGTGTGTTGAGCGGGAAATTCCTTCGAGGCAGCAGTTTGGACGCGAAACAAAGGTGGTCGATGTGAGGGGGGCAGAGACAGCGATGTGTGGAGAACGCTAAGATAGAGAAAGACGAGGAAAAGATGGAATTCGATCGAGAAACTGAAATGCAAAACCACCTCTCGTGGTAGGTCGAGCGTTTCCACTTCGGTATTTCATAACTCTGACTCGCCGATCCGGAATGCGAATGTTCTGGCAGGATATTCCCAGGCTGTGTCCAGGATATTCCCAGCTTGCGACTGGAAAAGCCGCCATTCCCGATGATCCATGCAAGATCGATGATACGATCGGCTTTAACCGTCCAAGACCGTGGATCGTCGATTTTTATATTACTCGATAAATCTTTATATCTTGTGTACAACTTGGAACGTGTTTCATTCGCTGGTTAACTTTGGCGAACCAATTTGACGACTTAAGTTTCCTTTTCTTTGCTTTTGAAAATTGCAACGCCTTTGGTGTCTTTGGTACCGAGCTCCAAGAAATATTGGTGGATTCAGTAAGACTAATTGCTCGAATATTTCGGGGCTGCGTTGTTTGAAAGACAATTGACCGAAATATTTTTTACGGAGTTAACGCGACAGTTCGAATACTGAAGATCGACGGAAGTCTACACGAATTGATCAATACGGTTTACGTCCCGTGTATGAAATTTCAGATACTGTTCTATCTATCCAGTTCACGGCACAAGCAGCGATAACTCGACGGACGTGACAGGGTAAATTACGATTCACAATCAAACAAATACCAGACACTCAATACATATCTTAATCAATCGGTTGAAACAAAAAACAAAACAGCCAATCGGTCAACAATTGGTTTCACCAAAAATCCCAAAGGGCGTAGCGAAAATTCCGCCAGCCAGAAATCGAAATTTCTTCAGCGATCAAATATCGAGATCCTGATATCAAAAAGAAAAATGCCACACGACTCCAGTAACAATTACAAACGAAATCAACCAGCCGAGGCTGTCACAACAAAGGAATGAAACCGAAAGAAACGAACAAAAATAAGAAATCACGGAACAAGCGTGAACCACGACCGTCACGAACGACAGCCCGGTTCCAACTGACTATCGATACGCGCACGGAGGTGGTAATATCGCAGTCGATATCGTACGTGCGCCACACACCGGAAACCGCAACGCTCCTCGAGCGGAAGTGGCCTCAACGTTAGGAGCATCGGCCGATACGCTTTCTCCGCGGGCGGATGCGCGCCGAAAAGCACACCGTTAACAATGCCCGGCAGCAGGAAGTATGCGCCACTCCTCGACTTTTGCTGGCTTCCGCCATTTCCTACGTCCCGCGATTGACACCGCTGCACCGGACTCTGCACGGGTGCAAATTTTCCCAGCTGCCGGATACTCGATTCGCGGGTACCTCTCATACGTGTCTTATTCGAAAGGTGAGCGAAAAAAGGAGAACAGACTTCCGTATAGTTTTACTCGTTTCCGCTTTGATTCATATTGTTTGACACTGTTGGGGGAATTGTCTATTTGTCCATTCCTTTTTCTTTTTATCTTGTTATTCGGTGAAACGTGTGGTCCTGGGAAACGTGTTCCTTAATTTTGTCTCGCATTGGTAAAAAGGTTACCCTTTTTTTCCCTTAAGGATAACCGTGAGTCATTTGTGGTTTCCGATGGACCTTTAAGAGGGTTTCTTAAAACGTTTCCAATTTTAGATAGCTGTCAGTGTAATGATTTATGCGAACCTGTTTCGTACAATTGCTTTTGTTATTTTAATGAACGAATAAAATTCGAACAAACGTTTCGTTCATTCACGTTCAAGATATTTTTCACATACTCCGTTCGAAACGAAATCTCCGAGCAACATCAAACCAATAATCTCGGCAACTCTTCGTCCCACGTTCCGTATTTTTCTGTATCCCCGATTGGATCCCCTTTAATTCATCGATATGGTTTAATTAGTCATCGGGGACCACGGAAAAGTCCCGTGGAACGGTGGCGCAAAAAAGTCGCCGCGGCATTAACTCGATCCACGATTAATCCGCTAACGAACCGAAACCGGCGTTCTCGTCTCTTCCGATCAGCCAAGTCGGTCACGATCCATGGATCACCGGCAAAAATAACGCGCTGATCGACGCCGGTTTCTCACGATCCGGCTAAGGCGCGTATCACAAAGCGGTCGACCAGTCGAATTGTAATTTCTAATTCTTCCGTCACCCTTGCCGCGGGTATTTGTCGCTTTTTTTTCCCCTTTCCCTCTTTCGTTCGCGATACCGCTACGCGTTGCAGCGCGCCACTTTTCCACGATTCAAAGGTGAAATTCTCAGTGAACAATCGCTCACGGAAGAAACGATCGCGTGCATCCCTTCGAGTCGTTGTCCCGCTATTTCTTCGGCTTTTCGGAGTGCGGTCGAGCAATTGCGTTTACGTGGAGTTAAGCGTTGCGAGCGTTTTCTTTTTTCGGCCGCGGGATTATTGGTAGGGTATGTGGTTGAGAAACTTTGCCTTACCCCTTCTCGTTCCTTATTTTATTTTGTTCTTCGTTCGCGCGTTGGTTTGTTTGCTGGCGAGAGGTTTTCGCGGAGTTTCGAGGGCGAAACTGAGTGTGGATTAAAGATTGCTGCCTGGCTACTGAGAGTTTCGATTCCTGAGGGTGCTGGCATTTTTTTTTTTGCGGTTAATTGGTTGCCATTGGGTGAAGCTTTGAATCCGTGTTAAAGAGTTTTCGAGTGTACTTTGAGCAAACGGCTCACATATTTATGAAAATCCTAAGCCGCGATGTTTGCGAGATCGTTTCGTGTTAAGGAAATATATATCCGAGGGAATTCACGAGTGCAATAAAATAGCCGCCCTTGTATCTATTTTTTGAAAATATAGTTTGAAGGTAAACTCGTTAATGACACAGGATGCATTGGCGTCTGTAGAAAAACTAGGACTGGGTAATTTGTTTCCGGTTAATTAAGGATCTATTGTTTCGTTCGCTCGTGCAATCTCGCAATCTCTTCGTTTCACAGATCGTTATCGATTGATGCGTTCTTTCAACAACGAGGCACCGTTACTATCGCGGAAACTCTATGTACGCGGTGCAACTACCCATCGAACTCGATTTAAAAACAAAGTAAACGAATATTCCACTATCCCTTTTACTCCCTAATTTAAAGTACATATTCGAAATACGATTTATCCTAAACCAACCAGCCCCCCCCCAAAAAAACAAGAATCAAGAAGAAAATAAGAAGAACGAACGAATCAAGAAGAAAATAAAAAGAAGATTCCATTATTCTACATACATATACATATATCATTTGCAAAAACAGTTTCAATACTTCCACCATTCGATATCGTTTCATCAGTCGACTCACGTCTCTCTCGCTAGACCTCTTCGCACAAGCTAGTCCACGTACAAAGAGTAAACAGGAAGAGCACTGTGTTCCATCCACGATTACCGCCACCTCCACCCACCAGGAGGCGACGATCACCAGGGGCTAAATGGAATCACGGTTCGTTTGACGGTACAACGAACGAGAACGGCGACGAAACGCAACGGTACACGTTGCATTTCCCACGGTGAATCGCGACGAGGACTGCGCCTAGGAAACAACCACGTCGAGGAAACACTCCTCGCCGTGGATAATCGTTCGGGACTTGAAACGGCCGCGTACCGTTCGTCTCGAATCCGCGAGCGGTTCCCGCGTGAAATCGACCTATCGACGCGCCAACTGTTGTGCCCATCCGACTGAATAGGATCGTTTTAGAATGGAACACCGCGGTGGCTGATGACCATGATGAAGCGGATTGGGATTTTGATTAACATCGTTTTCTTTCTTTAACGTCACTGTCATTGCTGACAGTTTGTAATATCAGGCGAAATGGATAATTCGTTCGAATAAAGGGTTAACAGAATATTGAAATTACTAATTCGTTAAAATATATTGTATATGAGATCATTATTTGTCGTTTGAAATAACTAGTTCGTTTTTCCACGTGTATTCTATTTAATTCTATAAATATTGTAGTCCTAACAACAAATCAAATAAAGTAAATCGGTTATATTTTGTGATTTTAATTAATTTCGTTTAGAATAAAAGCATTTAAGAATTGCAAAAAGAGGGTATAGTTTTCGACGAAATTTCTAGCTTGGTAGCGAACGCACGCTCTCGATGTATCTAAATGGACCTCGAAACGGATCATCGATCACTTGAGCTCACGATGGAGGTGCTTTGACGATTGCGCCGAGGTCACCATCGATCATAGTGAATCTGCCCCCTTGACCCCGACCATATCGATCTCGATGATCGACACGGGAACGTGAACACCGTTAATAAGCGCCACACACATCTAGGAAGCGTTCAAATGCAGCCGATTTCTTCAATTATGCGAAGAAGAACTTTCATAGAATTTCACGTGTTTCCACAATATTTTTGACAATGTGAAATTTCTTTGAATATGATACAAATAATAGAAATTTAGTCTACTTATTTTTCATTCATTAATGAGTCAAAGATGCCCAAGTTTTCCAGCGAAGTTTTCTAACAAAAATCCTGTTGCTTTTCGATAAGCTGCTCAGGGACATGAAGAAGCATTTTAAATTTCAGGGAAGACCGTCCAGCACAGCTTGCCTTGTGGTTTGAGATTGTAACTCGTATCTAACCGCAATCCCGTACAATTAACATCTACTTAACGTGCAAACCATCGCGGCAAGTTTTCCTAATAATTTAATACGCCACAGTACATACTTTGTCCCCGTTTTACGCTGTTCTTCTTCTTGTTAATCGGCCGTACAATTTCTATAGAATATTTAATACACAACTGCAATTTCATTTCGCAACATTGCGACCCTGACGAACTACGTTTCTGGCGTGTCAGTCGCAATAAAATCCAACTAATTTTCCCCTGTTCTCTTCCCGGCGTGTTCACTCTTGGATGAAATTGAGCTACGTTCTGGAACCGGTTGCCACGGCCTGAACCGACAGAATCGAAGATCCTCGATATACACGCGCGATTCTTCTAGAAATCGAAATGACCGCGCAAAAGGTTGGCTTCCACCTGGTTAAAAAGTTCAATTGGGAAACAGAATTGCCAGCTCGTTCGTGAAATATTGTGGGATGGAGAAAATGGACTTCCGACTATTCAGTTGCCGAATAATTCGATAAAATACCTGTCTAACAAAAAGTGATCGAGAGGACTGGCTATTTCAGGAGGAATTTAAATCGACGATATTTCGTATCGTTGCGCCAACATTATTTCTAAAGCCCCGAGTGGAAAAGAATTTTAGTTTGTACATAAAATTGAACGTGAGATCGCCCTCGACTAAATTAATGAAAGGATTATTTCAAGAGGTGCTTGTGCAGCGAAAATGAAGAAATGAAACGACGTCCAATGGGTCACCTGTCGTTCAATTAACTGTACAGTTAGAGAAGAAAACGTTTGGCAGGTGAAAGTGGGCAAGAAAGCATAACAAAGACAGTCTCTGTCCATCTGTTGACTTACTGGACTGCAATTAACGTCCGACGATGAAACGAACGAAAGGTGTATTTCGCAGTGAACCCATTCTCGTTACGAGAATGTTCGATTTGTCTGCAAATGAATCCATTCTGCGGACTATTCGCAACGAAATCTTGATATCGATAACCGATACCGGTGCCTCGTCCATTTGGAAATCCAATCTCTTCGATTACAAACGAGGCCATTACCCTGTTTCCAATTTCGTTATACGGACAATAGTACGTATTTGTAACGCGAACAATTTCCTCGACGATGTTCGTTAAATATCTGACGTACGAAATAATTAGCCCGCGCTCGAGAGTTTCATCGCGCCAGATAATACATAATTCCACGAACGTGCTAAATAAAAAAACACTCGTATCTGTCTGCATAAAGTATCCATTCGAAGTATTCATCCTGAGGTCGACTAGATCGCGTGGACACGCACTTGTTCGCGAAGCTTGTCGCAGAAAAACCGCAAAAACGAAATCGTTGAACAGCATGGCAAGAAACTCCCTCGAAAGGAAATTGCTGTTCGGTTTAAAATATCGACTCTTATTGGGGAAAATACTTGTTACCCAATGTGCACGCTGCGGACGAGCAACTGTTCGCAGGGCAGCCAGCACGTTCAACATAAATTATAAGTGATTACTGCTGTCAACATTTTCCTCCGCGGTGCACACACTTACGTGCTTCTTAAAGCTTCATCCGCGGGGATCGAACGCGTCGAATTGTCTGAATCGGGAGCGCGTTTCGTCCAGGATCGATCGATGCCGCGCGTAAATCGCGAGTCAATGAGAGTCTACGCTGGTAATTGGTCTATACCCGCGCCTATGTTGCCATTCGCCGGTTCATCTCGTGGGAAACTCGTGACACACATTTGCACGGAAGTGTACCTCTCGTGGATCCTTCCATCTGACGCGTACACTCTGCGCCTGTGCTCGCGCTATTCGAGGATCCTGCGATCCGGAGACCTCGATGCTACCGAACGACTGCGCCACGCGGCTGTACCAGGTGCAAATCTTTGGTAGCTGCTCTTAATTTTAACTGCGACGAGGACGAGCACCGTGAAAGACAATTTGTTCGATCAACTTTTCGACAGGGTCTGTATAGTGGTTTAGATTTCAATATCAAGGGGTCTTTGGAATTCGTAAGTTTTCGTAAGCTCTCGTGTCCAATTAAAATTTGTCCGTGGGTGAAACATTGTTCTCTACCGTGTCCAGGTAGCTCCGAGTAGCTTTATTCTTGTCCGAGTGAAAACTACGAACGGAGTGGAATGCAAAAAAAAAAGAGTCGATCCATATCGACCTGATTTTTGCCGAGCCTATTATAGAGGTGTTATGCTTGGAGGGAAAGTAGAGGCACAAAAGTGAAACTAGGAATGAATCCATTTGTTGTTTTTTCCATAACAGGTACGTAACACCGTCAACAATGGAAGCAGAGTTGAAGTCGCCTTTTGTACCAAGACTTAATCAAAAGAAATTTCCACTTGACTCCATGTAATCGCGTTCAACGAAAGCTAACAAACAAATGATCACAAGGACACACTTTTGAAGCACGGTCTCATTTGTCCTCGTGCAAAATCGTTATGCGTGCCTTCGCCGCCAGAATACACCGCAAATAAAATACAAGATGTCTCATTTTCCTCGAACGACGATACCCTCATCCCCCGGCAGAAATAAGCGAGCCCGACGCATTTCTTCATTTATAACATACAGATGTACCGACAGCGATTTCAGCCCAGAACACATACCGCGTTACTAGTCGCTACACCTACCATTATCACCGTGCCAAAGTGAAAGTAATTTGTTGCACAGGGAGTCGTCGGGCGGCAATGTAACAATGCATGACCGCCTCCGCGATGTGAACGCGATGTCCTTTGCACGAAGTAAATAAACGGAGCCTTGACCGAGCCAGCACCCTCGCATCTATTGAATCTAATAAGTTTCTATTTCTGGAGGGGGTGTTAGCGCGTGAAAAGTTGCCGATAGAAAATTGCGCTCAATTGAGCCTTCCGCTCGAACGATGAAAATTGTCGCGGAGGAAAATTGAGGCGATGAGAGAAGCGCTCGATGAGCGATACTTCTGGCCAATAGACTTTATTATTATTGCTATTGGAAGATGAGTTGCAGTAAAATGCAGGGGGAAATAATACAGACCTGACCTCTTTTTCGTTTAACAAATCATTCCCCGCAGCTGTCTCAGTTGTTTCAAACAAAATAATTAAAACTAGTTAATTCCTGCATTTTTGCATTCTACATTTTTGCGAAAACATAATTAACACTTTCTTCATATTCGCAATATTTACACCTGACGTTACAGTGTTTGTACCACATTACGAACCAAACTGTACCATCCCATCTGAAAGGCTCAAACCTGTTGTCCCAACTAAATCTAATATTAATTCCACCACCGACAGACAATTGTTCCTCCAACACCCACTCCATCAGCCTTCTAGTTCCTTCAGAGGAGCCCAGAATTATCCCCAGGCAACGAAAACCAAATCGTCCCATAAACCCGCTCATTTTCCACCCAGCCTATCGTCCAATCCGTACTCCGGGTAGCATTCGCGAAAGCCTGCAATCTGGCCGCGCAGCCACTGGAAACCACTGAGCCATCAACAAACAGCATACATATATATACGTATATATACATATATACATGGAATATTTTGCATTGCTCGCCGGCTCGCGGCTGGAAGCAATGAAAATCGAGGAAGAAGCTTCGAGTGGCCGGATTACGCGGCTGCGGTTCGAGGACGCGGCTCTTTCAACGAGGCAGGCGTCGCGACCCGCTCGGCTCGGCCACTCCAAGTACTGTTAAGCAGCGCAAGCAACGCCGAGGAAGTACCAGTAATGTTCACCGTGTGCCGAGAGGAGCGTACAGAGCCAGGAGGGGCCTTGTTCCCACGCCCGACGCCGTGATCTTTGCCGAGCTACTTAGTCCTCCCATAGAACGAACCTTCTCTTTCCCTCCTTCGAGATCTACGGCCGTTCCACTGCCTGACTCACCGAAAGGTGAGCGTCCCTCTCTGTCCCACCTGCGTCTGTTCTACCGCCGGTCTGCTTCTGTCCTGGGGCCCCGAGGGTATGCCTCCTTTCTTGCCCCGCGACAAGACTATATGGGTTACGTAAGGTGGCAACGCGCGAGCCTCGGCGGCATGCACGAGTAATAATAACGCGTGTACTCGTGGACTGGTGAACGGGAACGGTGAATTGGAGGCGAGAGGGAGAAAGGGAGGGAGAAAGGGAGGGAGAGAGAGGGTGGGAGGATTCGTTGCAGCAGGAAGTAAGTACGCTTTCAGCCCTTCGGGAAGTGTCGGCGTTTCGGAGCGTGACGTGGATTTTTCTCCCTTTTTTCGGGCAGGTTAATTGGAGTACCCTGCGGGGAGATTGCGAGGACTCAATGGAGTTGAGATTCGTTTGAGGTTTTCGAATGTTGGGAGGATTGCAATTTCGTTTTAAATCTCGTAATATCTGAGCGTCGAATGTTCGGCATTTTTGAAACTAGACAATTTTTATTACCTCGAGACACCTATGAATTTGGCGTTCCGAATTTTAAGGGCCGGGAGTCGCGCTGTAAAAAACGCCGATCGCCGGGGCGCAAGATTGCCCCCCCGCGGGATTCAGCAGAGTTCCGAAGGAGCGGAGACTTGAACGCGCGGCGAGGAACTCTCATCTTCGTCTGCGGACGCGACGCGCGTAGAGAAAGAAAGCGCTCGCAGTGGAAGGGAGAAATAGATAGATAGATGGGCCTGGAAGATACATATGATTAGAGTAATCAGAGAGGGAAGGAAGAAGCAGAATCGCGTGCACGTGATGCACGTGATCATAAACAATCGGCATATTAAGCCAACATCCACACGCGAATGTAAATGTGTCGGAATGATTAGAAGCGTGCAAGGTCTTCGAACTCGGCGGAATCGCTGGAATGCCGAGAAAATCGGTGTACACCTTCGATCAATGTAATCTCGAATGGGTGAACGATAAAACGTATTCTCGATTGCAGGCTGGCCTGCACGCTCGAGGTTGGGATCTTATCGATCGAACCCCAAGGGCAACTGTAATTTCGTGAAAATGATACAGCGATGCAGAATTACTGTTGGAACCGTTTCCCGTTTTCCTACGATTCCGTTGTACGCCATAGTTTCGTCATTCACTGTTTTCCTTTCCATTCCGAGAAAGGCTTTTAGGATAGGTTTTATTACTTCCTTCTTGGAACTGGCAAACTTTGAATCCAACTAAATGCCTGAACAGGGAAACCAGAGAGGCGAGAATGCCCTTTAATAATATCTGTACTGTTATCTAGATTCTGTGCGAGTCCGGGGAATGTTACCAGGTATGCGATGGAAATTTATAGCCACGAAATAATTAAATTACGTATCCTTCTCGGTTCATAACAAGTCAGTTTGCGTTAAATACAGTATGCGCTAATCAGAGTGAAATTAAATCTAATTATAAATTCACAGTTAAACGATCCTGTTCGTCGGAAGAACTACATACGTGTCTCTTAACACGAGTTTGTCGAAAGAAATCCCTCAAAACTGCCATAATATATAATGAATATTATAATTCCAATACTCTAAGATCCTTTAAAATTTTCAATTCATCCTTCCCCATCATTTCATCCTGTAAAAAAAACAAAACCGTTCCAAATTCCAAACCCCACACTTCACCCTTCCTTCGTCCCGCCGCTGTTTACCCTATAACCAGTGCCAAATGTTGCGGCACAAAGGTGTTCTTACGGCCTCCACTCCAGGGACGTCCCATTGCAACCCCGTGGAATCCGCGCGAGAAATGCCCCAGGACGGCAAGTGTATATTCCCATCGCGACGCTTTTAACGTGGCCACCATGGCTGGCCAAGGAACAATCGGATTAACGAAGTTAAACGTTAGGGTGGTCGCCCCACGTCTCGCATCTGTCGCGTTTCGCACGTGAAAGCTCGCGGAGACGTTGCGGGGGTGTCGTTTCATACGGAAGGAAAGTAACAGCCAGCTTTTCGTTCTGTCAGCGAGATTAACGACCGCAGACGGTGTAGAAATTAAGTTCAAAGGGGTCTGTACGGGGTATTTGCAGGGGGGTGGATAACGATTGGCGAACAATGGCGGGGTTTTCTTTAGGGATATCGGATCGAGGGTCGTTTGCGGGCTCATTAATGGATTTATAGTCGCGAAGAATTGAGCTCGGTTCCCTTTTCAATCGGAATTAGAGAATCTCGAGAAGCTTTCCAGGTTGTATGGCAGAGATATTGAAACTGGAGTGTATCATTCGGAGAAACTTTTGGTTCGTGCAACTGTCGAACATTTCCGGAATTACTGTGAGCGTGTTAGGTATCTTGAACACGCTTGCAAAACTATCAACTAGTTGATTAAAAAGGGGACGTAGAAATAGATAAGAGATTGAATCGCGAAATGGAAAGACTCTGCCAGGCTATTATCTTAATTAGTATAAAAGTCGAGGAAGTGTATATCAGTTTATATTTTAGCAAGAACATACTTTTACGCGAAAAACGATAAGGTAATCTCTAATCTATCAATCGAACGATTCATTCGGCATACATAGCACTTGGGTGTGTAATTTTTTTCCGGCAAACAACTGATCGTTGTAAATATATTTTTCTCGGATTAATTTGAAGCCCGCTTTTCTGTTTGAGCCGCGTTTACGGTTTTACGTTCGTAAATAACGCCACATGTATTCTTAATGCACGAGCGTTGTACAAGATGAATATTTCATTGGTTAACGCGCGTTCAACGAACTGATTAAGTTGCAAACAAGCTAATTACCGCCCATTCACCTTCGCCTGATTCAAATACAAACGTATCCCGCGTTTTACGGCAGACTCGCGACGTTCCACCTGCCAGGTGCGGTTTCTAACGCCAAGTGTCAATTAAAAGAGCTCCGAAGCAAGAACACATTCCTCGAATAAATCTCCGATAATTGTAACCCTCTAGTTTATCATTTTGATCAAACGTTCTAATCAGGCGTTGTTACGACAAAGCTTACCAATTGAGAATAACCAGTTTCATCTTCCCAAGTCGTCGGTACACATGCGAGACTCGCGCTATTTAATATTCAGTAGAGGAATCATAATTTCACAAGCAGTGCAACTCTTTCTTCAAATTTCTACACGAAGATGAAAATAAAGGAATGAACACAACCAGAAAGGATTTTCTATCAGAATGAACGCAATCGTTAACTATGTATACAGGCACGTGGCGAACAATTCATAACGTGTTGCGAACGATGACTCACACTCGTGAGCACGCTAATGAAATTCCACTTCCTCACGCGACAAAGAAAACGCGTGTCCCGCCTGTTGTTGCGACGAGTCGTGCCTTGTGCGCTAATCTCACAAACTATCCGGTCAACGTGCCTGGATCCTCATTACCTAACAATTGTTCAATGAGCGATGCTTCTAACCGTCTCACGAAAACCGAAAAAAAGGAACCCCGGCCAGCGTTCCATTATGGACGTTCCGAGGGGTGGGGACCAGAGGCATAAGAGAGCAGAGATTCACGTATCCGTGCATACATACAATGTCTTTGGCCGACTGACGAACCTGCTCAGGTGAGAGTAACTGGCGGCCCTTCTATTCTTCTCAATGAAAGAACGGTAAACGGAATTGAATGCGGACGTCATTTCGGAGCTATTGAGAATGTACCAAAATGTTTGTGAAGTGTGAGCTGAAGCTTTATTACTTGTCTTTTAATCCAGCGGCGAAATTAATATTGCTAAAAGTTTCGGTGATAAGATATCACTATCGATTCGAATCATTCACGATATTACAATCGTGCAAGTGTAACAGAAGTGTCGTTAATTTCCAATTCGTATCGGAGTACAATAAATTAGTAATGCAATACAATATATGTATCACTCGAATTACTAATTCGATGAACTCCATGAGGATTTTCAAATTATACGACTTTATTATTCATGATCCGATTTGCCCCTGTAATTTATTCCCGGTTGTTGCATTCCCAATATAAACTGTGTACAAATCTGATTTAATTTGCAATTTTCAAATTAATATTGAAATACAATTTGCCATTGTGTGAAATGCAACAAAACTAGGAACGACATCTGCAACGAATCCACGCGTCGTGATTTAACCGTTCATGTATGTATGCATATGTATTTATAAACACGCTCCTCGCATGGCGACACATGTGGGGTACCATGAAATTACCCCAGACCTTAGCGTGTGGGATCGTCTATAATAGGGGAAAAAACGGACGGATATATTCTGTACTTACCAAAACCATTTCCTAAGAGCCTTAACCGCGCCACCCTGGTGGCTCTATTGACGGTTAATGGTCTTCTCGGGCGTTGACAGGACAAAGCCAGTGCCATTGGAGATAGCTCAGTACGCTTGCGTTAGTGAAATTCGAGAGAGGCCCGCGTACTACGAAGAAGAAGAACTCACGGCCAAACAGCTCCTTTTTTTTTTAAATTTTCTCAATGGCCTCCTGGGAACGAACTTGGGAAATGGGAAGCAAGCCTCTATAGACCTCAAACTAGTGCATTTCCTATAGCAAAACTCGATATCCAACAAATTTATCGTCACAAATTGAACGCTACGCGAAATACAACGACGCTCGGTTAACCTAGAAATGCCCCGCGATGCAATTTCCAAAAACTCGGTGTTTATTTATTCGTTCGACTTTCTAGGTTTTATGCACCACGTACACAACACACTTTTCTACAACGAAAAAGGGAAACACCGTGATCTTTGCATATGCCCACTGTACTTGTTACTCGAAAACAAACGCGGAGTAAATTTGAATCGTCCACACCTGACGCTTGACATTGACTTACTGCATAAATCGAGCTTTTCAATACCGCGCCGCGGATAGAGATCTCGAAGACGCTTCAAAGAGTGAGATGGCGCTGCGCCGCACCCGGAAGTAAGGAGGAAGTAAGATATTCACTCAAGCAACCCATACTACTTGACACCTGGGTTCTCCTACGGTCGAATAATGAGAAATGATTAAAAAACGTGGGTGGAGGAGGCCAGATGAGAGGAGCGTGAATGAACGCGGAGAAACCGGGAAAAGGCGGGCAGCTTGAACCACGCCACTAGGACGACTGGCTTTCGATGCAGAAGCAAACTCCCCATCTGCTCTGTTCGTTGTTGCCCCAACTCCCTGCTGTCATACTACGGTTGTGTATGTACGAGCACGCCCTTGTCGGTGAATGTACGTGTAACCTACGGGCACAGTGGAGCAATTCGTGCGTAGTGGCAGGCGGACGTTCTAACCTCTCGAAGCGGAAAGGTTGCGGTGAAATGAAACGCTATATATCTGAGGGATCTCACCTTGCAGATACCACGCTGATAAATTTTATCTGAAAACCGTTACCTAACGATAAGCACGAATATTCGGCACGAGCCACGGGGAATCACGGGTTAAATTCGCGCGGTCGGTAATTCGGCGTTATCGCTGCGCGAAAATTGCCGATAAGGAAGAACGAAGTTAGGGGTAATTAGAACGCGCGAACATGTTATATCCGCGATTTTACCTTACTACTTGTTAATCGGATCAGAACTTCTTAATCATATGTACAATTCATTTCCTGCGAATAGAGTTCCATAAATAATCCTCACCAGTTTCATTACCATTCGATCGCGGTGATTATCATATTTTGAATAATTGCAACAGCGTTCTCCAAGCTGAACCAAGATAATAAACTGAAATTTGAGCCACGAAAACGGGTCTTCTACGAAAATCTGAACAGCGCATCTAGAAGAATGAATTTCCATCCTCCTTTCACAGGGATCGAGGCACTGTTAAGAGGAGGACAGAGAAACGAAAAACTCGAGTCTTTCTTGACCCAAATCCAGACTTTTCAATAACGATCTCCATCGCAGCACGTATATGGCTGTATTACAGGCGTCGTGTGCAAGCGTATATACGACGAGTGTGTATAACGCAGCTGCAGCTGCCTGCAGGAGCGGAACACGGGGCTTTGGGGATGGCAACGGTTGCGCACCACCTGGCCTCAGGAAGCAGCACCGGGCCTCGGCATTGGCGTAGACTCTACTCGAAACGAGTGACCGGGAAAAAAAAGGGGGGAGGGGTGAATGAGAGGCACAATAGAGCGGCGACTTTGGGAATTCCTACACCCTCCCGTATATTCCTAGATCCTTTTGAAAAAAACGATCGATAACCATTCAGGGTTGCATGTACCTGAGTTTACGAGGAATATTTCAAAGATTCTTTTTTAAGGTTTTTACAGCGCTAGTTCTGCGTGGGTGTTGGGCAAAAATTCACGAGCTGCGGAAAATATTGTAGATTCGATGCTGATAGCTTTTCCGGATGAATGAAATGGGAAATGTTAATTAAAAGTGAAGAGGCGTATGGTTAACCGATCGGAGGGAAACAGGCGCGCACTGCTTTTAATTGGAAAAGTTTGTTAACAATTTCGAAATTTCTGGAGGGAGATGTTTGAAAGTATGGAACGATAATTGGTTATTGGTTTTACATCGTGGGTTCGGAAAATGTTTCAATCACTGGCTAGTTTTATTTAATCTGGGTGTTTCTTATTTAATGTTTGCATAGTAAGATCAGTGCAGAGATGAAAATGAAATTGAAATGGAAAGGCAGATTCATTCAGAACATGTTACAATCCTGTTACTGGAACCTAAGAAGAAGTGCTCTTTTTCTTGATGCAGCAACGAGTTGATTAAAAATAGTATGGTAAGAGAGCAGTCGTCACAGAAACGCGTTTTTAATATTCTTTTTTAAGCTGTCTCGTTCAAGCCAGTAACATTAACTTGGCATTCACATCTGTACATTATTCGTCACTAGTCAAAAATCACTGCCTGGAGATCTCAGACGATCTATTTCTGTGCTACGCACGGTACCATTAATTATCATTTAAATATCTGGCAACCATATGTCGAGCAGCCCGTAACAGAAGGTTCCCCAAAAAATTCGAACTTAAGAATCCTTTATCAGATTAAATGAAGCACTGCAATACTTCTGGTTACGGTACGAATTCTGGATTATGCGATTTTCTATTCGAGTTGATTTTCTATGCATGGATGGAAACGAGAAGCGTTATTGATAGATGGGCCACGTTTCATTACGTCGAATCCACCGCAAATGATGCAATAGACGAATTTTCCCAGTTTACGAACCAATAACTTTCATGGGGGCATTACCATACTTGATCGCATTAATAGTCCCAAGCATAATAAGTCACGATCAGATTAAGGGTAGCGGGAACCCTAGCAGACGTTCGCGTTCGATTGCTCAATAAGAACATTAGTTCCACGACTATGGCCAGGCACCCCTACTATATCCACGAAAGAGAAATCACCTTAATCGATCAGAAAAAAATAGCGCACCTTACATCTTTTCACACGTAAAATCCAGAAATGGCCAATCTCGATTGCACTTGGTTAAGTTGAAGTCCCTAGATGGTTCTTGAAATTCGTTTAAACAAAAGACGTCAAGCAGTGAACTGCGAGATGCAATGGGAGCTATACTTGAGAAGGAAAAATATTGAGAAACATTGGATTCACTTTACGTCTTTTCGATACTGCAAAAGTTTCGATCCCCGGAGGGAAAGGGGAAGAAACAGTGAAAACAGTCAAAAGATTTAGTCATAATTAAAATTCAAAGTTTAAAAGAAACCCCCAACCCAAACTTACTCCAATACCACCAAAATGCCCAGAACCCTAAAAATTCTCGCTTTACCCCGAGTCAAAATGGCAGCTGCTGCGCCCACTTCAAGAATTGCAAAGAAATTTCCGAATTCTCGTACGTTGCCCGGGACATATATATTTTTTCAGGATCAACGCTGAATCCCCCGTTTGGATGGGGCGGGCAAAGAGATCCGGGCGAATTAACGCGTTAAGCCGTCGCGCGAATTCTATAGAATTTCCACAGTCTATGGAGGGTGAAGGGAAGGTTGGCCGACCCTCTGCCACCCCCGCCGCCCACACGACCATGGGGTTTGCGCGTTGATATCGCAATAGAAGCTGTATCGATCCCGGCCCGACACGAGACCGGCTGTTGTCAGGGGGTTGATAACGATATGCAAGCTCTATAGACACAGCGACGCTAAAAGCTCCGCGGAGCTTTCAAGCTCTGTCGCGAGGTCGACTTCAGCCATTTTTCGCCGCACGATTCACTGAGAACGACCGGTTAACCCTTTCCCCTGAACGCAGAAACGGGGATCGAGGGAAGATGAAAAAGTTGGAGCAACGTTTTTGTTTTTTGGCTGAGGAACGGGAAGAGGATTTTCGACAGGGTGAATTTTGTACCGAGGGTGGTTGTTGAAGCGTTTGTGGGAAATGGTGGATTAGGAGAATGGAAGAATGTTTAAGCTTCATTCTGTTTTGTTAGGGGAGGATTTAGAAGAAGGGGTTGGTTTAGTTTTTAACAGCAAGACTCTCGAGAGTTTTCGTACAATAGGGATGACAATGAATTTGAACCTGTGGCAGGGAGTGCATTCGATGGAATTAGTACTTTGGCCAATTTCTTCTTCGTAGTTTGATAACGAATATTCGTCAATGTTAAATGAAACAGGGAAAAATGTTCCCAATACCTGAATTACAAGGAATATTGATATTTTCGTGGAGATAAAAATAAAACTCGGAGCAGAAAGAAAGAATGAAATACTTTCCTCGACTTCCGTTGTTGATCGACGATGACGAATTTACAACTTAGAGATGAAAGAACGATTCTTTCAGTCAAACGATGAAATCGTCGGGAGTTCTCGAACGACGAGGGAACGGGAGAGACATTTATTTTATTTTCCAGACGTCCGGGTGACTTGGAGGTGTCCAATAAACTGCTGCCTAGACGGAAATTACTTTGGAAAAATTGTGAAACGCACAAAAGCGTTCCCTGGTGTCGGTGGATCGATAAGCAGAGTTTCGATAGCTTTTAGAGTGCTCCGTCGATTTATCTCGAGCGCATTCCCATTAACGTTTGTCGGCGGATTGACGAACGACAGGGGCCGGAAAATCGACCAGAAATTGGAATGAAGTACTTCATGCCGCGGTTCAATGATAAAGGTTAAATCATTTTTTAATTGTCTCCCCGGTTATTTGCTGAAAACTAAATCTGCAACGAGTCTGCTGTTTTCTATTTCAATGAATTAAATTGGCAGAACCGTTCGCGCGGCCGTTCGCTAACTTATGGAATCGTTTTTATCGTTTTCATCGTAGCCGAGATATTTATTACATTAATAATATTCGGAATATGTAATGACCGTCAGTTAATACCTTCAATATTAAATCGCAATAAAAAAATTGTGAAGAGCATATCCGTTCTACATGACGTGTACGCAAAAATGGTGTTACAAAATTTCATCGAGACCCATCGAGGAGGACGATGAGACGCGTCGAATTTCCATACCTGGCGAACAGATGGCCAGTTCTGCGCGTGCTTCGAGAAAGGAAAGGCGCCTTCTTGTCATAAGGATTTGCATGTGAATTCCCACGGACTGTAAGTACGGATATTTTTTGTTCGTCCAGGTCCTCGTGCAGGAAGGAAGGAAGCAGGAAAGGAGGGGATCGTGCTAGGGGAAGCCATTTGAGAATCCAGCAACTTCCCTTCAGGATATTGTGGCAGATGGGCTGTGAAGCTTAACCCCTTAAGATCCTAATGAGTCGGCCTGTATAATACCAACGCGTTGTCTCAAAATGCTTAGACCAATTTCACTATCGTGAAAGTCATAAATTTAGCGCACCTATTATTTTATTACCACACATCCTGCTCACAATCAAATGATTAATATCGCGGATTATTTGAATTTATTTGATTACCCTTGCAAAACAAAATTATACAAGCCCGACCTGAACCGTATTTAATTCTTTAAATAAATCTCGACGAAGAGTGATCATTATTTCACAGCCAATCGTTATTCCAATTTTTCTACCAACCTCTTTTATAGACCGTACCCCTATCTCGGATAAAAAAAACCGATCAGGTAAAACATTCGTATCCCATTTCAAGTGGGTATCAACAGCAACCATATTACCGATTCATTTGCATCGTAAACACACCTCAGGTATCCCAAGACGCTAACCAAGCCCTCCGCCATCAAAGAAGACGGGATCGCGAATTAGAGGGGGGTTTCGTGAACGAGTGGCAGCCTAATTTCCATAGTGCTAGCCGGCCGATTAACGAGGATGATTTAATCACGGTAAACGGAACGACGAAATGTTCCTCGAATCTTGCCTAGTGGCTTTTTGATGCTATCGCGACCAGTTCGTCAACGTCCGCTCGTTCGAGCTTACGGATTGCGGTGGAAAGCTGGTTAAGGTATAATTGGAAGACAAAAGAGGAGGCAGAGTCAGCGGCGTACACGAGCGGATTAAGACGGTGGCCTTAACGTCTTTTACTCATCCAACGTCTATTGCTCTCGTTGCTGTGTTCGCAGGGAACTTTCTCGGTTTACGCGTGGGTCAATGGTTCAACGTGGTTCTCAGCCTTTACGGATCTGCCTGGATGAGTATTCGAGATGCTAACAAACGTATCTGAACATACACGGGGGCTAATTGAGGCTTCTTTGGAGTGACTATAAATTTAAATAAGGCGATTTAATTAAATCGAAAACCTTCTTAATTGTTAAAAATCGAAGCAGATTCGAGGATTATTCATCCAAAAGGCGCATTTCTCGAAGTCTAGCTCCATTTTTCTCGCCAGTAGGTACGCGTAAAAATAAAGAACCACTTCTGAGAGAGTTATTTCTGAAGATTACACTTCGCTTGTATTCTGTGATTCACGGATGCCGGTATGTAGTTCTCGCTAAGTCACGTGCTAACTTCTTTAAATATGTACTTCTTATTCCTTTACTTTATAATGCAGCCTATAAAACCGTATTAAAATTCAGACGTATTACAGTAATAAAAATATCGATATTCCCGTAACCCTTTATTTCTCGACGAATACTTTCATTGGCGCTTATCATAATTTAAGATGAAACGTTAGAAACGATATTTATACATAGAATATGTGTGTCTAAAATAAAAGTTGTAATACACAAAATGACGAGAACCTAATTCAGTCACCCTGGAATTAATTCACAGACTATTTATATTCATGTCAAATATCCATCACCTAAATCCCCGTACCAAAGCTTTTCATCCCATTCAACGATCACAATTAACCATCAATCTCTTCAATCCCGCCATCCAATTCCACGGGAACCAAAATCTCCTGCAACCATCCATAACTAACCACCAACGCCTCGGTGTAGCCGGCGCGCAAGAAGTCGCTAATTCTCGCGATGTAATTAACAATTGACGGGGATCCTCTGCTCACGCCGGGCTAATTGGCGCAATTACAGCCGTTCCCGCAAACTTCCTGCGATTAGAAACGATAACGTTGACGCTGTTGACCCCGGGTGCCGAGTGGGCGGTCGGAGACGCGTTCTTAGCCACCGATCGCACGTTCACCGACGCTTGAACCCTGACACGCGACAATTAAATCATCTGCTCGCTCCTATTCCGCTCGTCACGTTGATCCAGGCGCCACGAGGCGGCCAATTGAGCGTGGGCGGCGACGACGCGTCTTTTCTTCGCGTAATCGCGAAACTGGCAAGTATTTACACTCGACTTCCGGCGATTATCAGTGAATCAACCGGTGGAGCCGAACGGCCACGCGGTTTGGAGAACTTTTAATTGGTATCCGGCTGCTTGGAAAGTTCGTATAAAAGGAGGGGCGGGGGTGTGGTTTTCGTTGGATGGAGAGCAAAGTTTTGATTACGGGAGAAAGTGAAAGTACTTGACGAAGTTGCACCGTTTGTAAGATCAAGTGCCTAGCGAGGGAAGTTTGCTTCTTTTTTTTTTGTTTAATTTTGTAGGTAACAATTATTTCTTTGCGGAACGTCGGAAATTAATATCTGTGCGGCGATATTGAAATTTGGAATTTACTTTCTTGTTGGTTTTGAGGAAGATTGATGTGTTTAGTTGAATTTTTAATTGAATTCGTGGTAAATATTTGACGAGGACATGTAAATTTGTAGAATATATTAGTGGGCCTGGAAGTTTTTTTAAATTCTAGATTAACGCGGTCGAATATAGAGAAACTTTAAATATGCACCTCGGAGCAGACTTATAAATGCAATATTTCCTAATCTTCTATCTCGCTCTTATGTACCGTCTGTTTTAATGGTTCGTTGAAATGGCACGCATGCAGAAAATCTGAAGGCTTCCCGCAGATAACATCACTTTTCCTGTACAGTATGGAAAACCGTACCATGGATCTCGAGGCACTTAGACTCGCTGTATGCACACCTAGCTTTTTTAATCTCAAATTAATGAATAATTCATCGTAACCGTCCTACCATACGCAGTTACAATAAATTTACTCGTGTCTGCGTCTATGAGATCTTCGAGGCATCTACAAGACTAATAATAATCGCTTCTCGCTTCAGCAATATCGTAATTAAAATATTCGAGCGAAAACTAGTTACGATATTTTAAAACTCGTGAGAAAACTCGTGGCGATTCTAAAAGTCCACACTGGAGAAAATGATAACGCCGACCTAGTATTTTCTACGTACGGTAAATTGAATTACGGGCTCCAAAATAATCATCAACTTCTGTACCTGCTTTCAAGCAAGTCCTACAAACGACGCACAAACAGAAAGGGGGGGCACTCGAGAAACCCATCCAGAACTGACGAGCTGTTAAAAAAGCGACAGCGTTCAATTCCCGGTTGCTCGCGCGGACGATTTCGATTTGCGGTCTCGCAACATTTGTTCCATTAAAGTCTAGAGGCGGCTCTGTGCTCCCTGGAGTAATATGCACCGCGATCGAAGGGCTCGAAAGGGACATCCCTTAAAAAAGTCAGTCTCAGACCGAGGGCTGAAAGGACCATTGTCCCTGCGGTAACTAACTTTACACAGAAAAATGATTCATCCCTCCTGGCCGCGCGAGAAGACGAAATGATGTTCAAACAGACGGGGTGCAAAGAGAAATCCAGGCTTGGAGTGTAAAGATAGAATTGAAGTAAGGAATTGAATTTGGTAAAGTTGGAGAAATTCTTCACCGATAGTTGGCTGTCTGACCAGAGGCAATTGTTTTAATAATCTTATCATCTCTTGTTGCAGAAAATTGGCTTGACAGTATCGCAGCTTCGTGATATAAATGAACAACTGCGAAAGAAGAAAATATAAAAGAACTAGTCTGAACTTCCAGCAGAACAAATTGCCAGGCTAAGAGTAAGCAAGAAAAACGTATAAAAGATGAATTCGTCTCCCGTTTACGATGATTCTTGACTATTCATCAAGTTTTCTTCAACATCCCTTACATGTGTTACTACTCCAAGCAAACATTCTACGTGTATACAACAAAAAGCCTTTCGCAAACTAAAACCAAGCTTACTCGTTCAACTGACTAAGTATGCAATATATAACCAAGACTTTCCATTATGTTCTTAGTTTCCGAAGAAACAATTGTCGCAATTATTCGTCGAACAGTCGCAGAGTTCATCCCTCTCGAGGCAGAGGCCGTCTGTTAACACGAATTTATCGAACAACAAGCGCAAAGGCCATTGCACGAATTGATAGGCAGAAGCCCAAGAAGCTGCCAGGCGAACACTCTCGACTTGAAAAATGGCTTCGCCACGGTGTCTCAACGTTTGTTCCATTAAAAGCAGGGCGAATGCTCCCGGGTGCAGTAGAGCATCCATGGAGGAAAAGGAAGCCTTAAAGGGGCAGCCTCGATAAATCTAGACGAGGGTTCTTCGGTCACGAGATTGAAGATGACGCGAGAAAAGTGGCATTGTTAAGAAAAGTTCGCGACCCAATGGGCCCGGGCCTTTGTGACCGACACGGGGAATCGTTCTGTTTCTTTCACGTTATTTTACAGGTCGAAGAGTCATGCCATGTTAGCCATGAAAAGAATTTCTCGGAATTTTTGGCACGAAGATATTCAACATTCCTGCTTCAGTTGGGTTTAATCCGATGAAAGAATTAAAACGCGTTAAAATTGAACTATAATCTACTGTGCACAACGATGTATAAACAACTCGTTGATGTATTGAGCGCGATAAAACATTTTTTTTAACCTAGCAAGGAGAACGAAGTATCCCACTTTTCTTTTACCCAAACTTCCGTCTCTCCAGAATCGGAGGAGTGCTCCGAGAAATAAATATATTTCTGGAGGAATTGATACACAAGATCGTTCCAGCCTCTGGGCTCAAGGGCCCATCGAGAAACGGGGGCTACTAATGGTTACCAAATGAACTGCTCGAAAGCTCTCCTGGCTCGTTCCACGTTTCTTCTGGAAGCACTTCGACCAACGACAGATGTTCGAACATAGCTGCGCCCTGCTCTTTAAGTCAGCTGGCGACGCGTTTCGACGATGGACATTTATTTTCACGAAGCACGAACACGACCAACCGAGAGACAGGGATAAAGTAAGCCCTATTTGGTTTTACAAACTTAAAGATGTATTCAATGTATAAATAAAATATTTCTCTCCAGCTAGTATTAAATGTAACCCCCTAATGTAAAATCCTCCACAAATATCTTCCGCAAGACAGAAGTAATGGAATTGGCTCGAGATAACTTCAATACGAGTAGAGACCACCAGCGAGGGTGAGCAGAGATCAAGGGGGATCAAGATCAAGATGGTAATGCTGGTCGAGGAAAAGAAATTACGAGCATAAAAAGCACGTTTCAAGGTGGATGCGTCTTGCCTGGCTGAACTCACGAATTTCCACGGGGGCCCGAGCACGTGCGTGCATTAGAACCGTACACTCGTGTAGCCATTAAGCGGCCATGACTTCCGGTTCGGGCACCTCGACGAACCTGCACGTGCTGCTGGGGTGTTCACGCACCTTGCTTCCGCGAGCCCGTGTCTATCTCGCTCCAGAAGCTTTCGTCTTGGATATCGCATAATTACTTTCTTTCCCCTTTTACACGTTCCTCTTTACCTGTGCTGATGGGTAATTCACGTTCGTCGTTACAGTTTCACTGCAATTAATTTCCACTGAACATACAGTCCGGCCCGTAAGTATTCGCAGCCTCGCTGTCTGTACGAGAAATTCATATATTTTCGTTATCCATTATGCGAGAATTTCGTGCAAATCAATTTTAAATATGCATTCGTTTGTAGTAAAAAGTAATTGATTAGAAAACTTTTAGAACAATTTCAATCATTTTCTTTTACTGACTGCGAGGGTATTTATGAGACCATGGGATCACTTCTAATTATGGTAGACAAAGTTGAATGTATAATACACGCGTCTACGAACTTGAATGTTCGTGTTAGGCATACTTTTTTCAATATTTCTATGTCACGCAATGTTATTACCTAATCTTCGACGTTTCGTAACCAAGCATTCAATCTAGAATAAAATCCCGCCCTAAACGCGAGGGCTGACAAAACGGATCAGAAAGAATGGGAAAGCTGGCGGATTGCTCGTAAAAACCTCTTTCCCGGTGGCGTTCAGGTAGATCGCACACGATGACGCGAGTTTCCGGCCCGTGATTCAACCTCGTTTCCGCCCTCCGTATCTCGTTCACAGGAAGCACGGAAAAGTGGAAAATACCTGAACGGTAAAAGTTGCTACGGGGGATTCTCGAACGATCAGCTGGGTTCTTTCTGAACAAGAAAATCCTGATCCCCGTCGCTGACGCGCCCAATCTAAATCCCTAATCCGTCCGAAACAATCTGCGAATCGTTCAATTTACACACGCGCCACAATCCATCCTCGTGTAAACCTTCCTGGGTGACAGGACAAAGGAAAATGCCCACGCAGAAGAACATATACTTCATTTGCTCGAGACCTAAGTTCGCCGCAAGAGATAACGAACGATTAGGATCGTAAGGACAACGCAACGCTAATCCATCAGCTGGGCCCTATCTATATCTGTGCCAGAATTGCCTGGCGAGGTTTTCACCGATATGAATGAACGTTTCTGAGAAGAATAGGCCTAGAAAGGTCGACGCTTTAAAATAAGAACGATTCTAACCGATTAAACGGTCCTGCCAGCTGACAGGGCACGCGGAACCATCGGTAAACCGGTTCGCGAAACGCTTGTGGGAACAAAGACGGGTTTCATTCGCGGTGCCGTGACGTCACGAACCGAGCGGAAAGTGGGTGGATGGGTGTGAACGCACACAAACGTGCGGCCAGTCAGTGAGGACGGTCAGTGATCGGCCTGCACGAGGAAGCTGCTTGCTCGTTCCTCTTCTTCCTCCTCTTCCTCCTCTTCGTGACGCCGGACGAAGACTCTTTACCGTGGAATTGGCGACGCCGCGATGACCGTGATTTGCGAGGGGTTTGTGGACACGAGTGAATCATTGTTTTTCGCGGTGGCAGACACTTAAACTGCGTCGCATTTCCCCGCAGGATTATCTTACGTATGTTTTCGATAATAATAACAAGGTTTCAGAAAGACAGCTGCTCGTTTTTGTATTTAGGCGTGCCAGTTGATCATCTGGGTTTTAATATAAACTGCACTTTAAGTTGAATTATTGAAGCAATTTCGCTACTACGAAGAGGTCTGGTCCGATCGATAGATACCTACAGAAGAATTGGTCCGCTGTTCATTGTACTCCAATATACAATGGAATCGTCGAATCAGTAATGCAAGAACCTTGTAACCAAATCATGAAAACCCTACAGGTGTAATTTCAACGAGCAACAGATGTACCGTTCAATGGAACAGCAAGCAAGAACGTTCGAAGGCAAAAGTTACAACAACACCTTCCGCGCATCTATCTTGCCCTAGACATTACGAAACGCATATCCCACGCCTGAAAATGCAGATACGAAATCATTTGTACGCCCGTCCAAGGGGGGCACGGGCAAACGACAGAAAGGGTGGCCACGGGACTAACAAGGTCCAAGATCGACGCAGCAGGTCATTGTTGAACCCGTTCGACGCACGAATTACGAAACGATCGATCGTTGGCCGAAGGAATTTCGTCACGAAGTCCAGGCCTCTCGACAGCTCACCGGTTCAGCCTTAAACGGCACATGAGTCACGGCTTGTCTTGCGCCTTTTTCTCCGTCTAGGAAGCGGGGAACGACTGTGTGCGAAACACGTGTCTCGGTTGCGCACCGTCCGATCCGCGTCTCCGTCCCTCCACCTGCGACGGTACTCACCCCGTTTGCCGAGATTGCAACTGAGAATCTCTGCCGCGAGTGATTCACCGCGGCAAAAAGAGAAGGAAAAACCGTGAACGAGCGAAGCAACGAGAAACGACCGAGGAATAACCCGACGCGTATCCCGGGAACCGTGGCTCCTCGCTTGGCCACTGATCAGCTTTCGTCGGCTGAACTTGCTTCGCTTGAACTTTGTACCGTGAAACCCTCCTGCCTCGGAGATTCTGCATCTTGGACCCACGTCGGTGGACACGCGCCGGAATCGAGATACTAAGGAACTGTTTCTTTCGAATTGGGCAGACGTCGAGGATCTGTTAGAAGCCCTTGTCCACGTTTTTCGGGGTAACCAAGAATATATGAATTTAAATATTAAATTAAACATTAACGTGCCGAATACAGTAGGGACCGCAGATCCCAACGGAATCTGAAATATTAAAACCCTATCTCGGCAAGATTTTAAATATGTACGCCTGAAAACTGGAAAACCCACCCATACGCACAGCTGACGCTCTCCAATCGACCAGCGGTCGAAAATCTTCCTCCCCTGTCGTTGCTCATTTTCCTTGCTCCGAGGGCCTGCCTACGGTTCCTCCGTTCCAGCCGGATCGAAGCTGGCCGAACGAAAGCAAGCCCGTTCCGCAGGTTTATTGTCCGGATAACGACCGTGCCGTGCGATTCGAGATCCCAGAAGCCATGCTGTACTTGCAACGTGAGCTCAGGTAAAAAGCCGGGGCCGAAAATTTAAAGGCCCGTCAGCTGTTCGGGGCAGGGGAAAAGGAGAGCCGAGTCATTTATCCTTTTCTTACCCTCGTTGCAACAGCAGGACGAAGAGGCGAGGGAGAAATATATGGATGCGTGCACGAGGGTTGACCGGGCACAGCTGCTGCCCTAAGAAGAAAGATCGGGCCGAATGCGAATTCCGTCGGATGATCATGCTACCCTGTTTTCCAAGACACCGCCCGCGCTGGCATTAAAGTCACCAGGCGAGACGTATGGTCCTGCGCTATTTTTGGGAATTTCGGGGGAGAAATTCTTCTTGCGTCTCGAGATCCACCGGCGTGGGATGAATGGGTGCCTTTTGTGCCGAGGGAAGTAAACTCGGGGTCGTAAAATCTTGATGACCGGAGGGTTGGCTCGATTCTGCTTTCCGCTGCGCGTACATTTCCCTTTTTTTCCCTTTTTGGTCGACTATTTATTCGAGCTGTTTCATTCCTCGAAGTTACTCGGGGAAGAAGCGATTTCCTCTCCCAAGTTCTTTTCAGAATCAGAATTATTCGTATTATGGAAAATCAGCGGGGAATTGCAACATTCCTATGTTATTTCGGAAATCGTCTTGATTCTCATTTTGCGACGATCATTCAAGGCGCTCTTAAATATCTATCAACAATTTTCTTCTTTCCACAGCTAAGAAAATATAATGTATTCTTCTATTCGATTTCTTAGAAAAAAAAGTCACGGTGTGATACAACCTTGAGAGAACAGAGGAAGGTTTCTTTGAAGTTCGATCTACAGAATGTTCCAACGGCGTGGAAAGGGAAAAAAGTTTGCTTTGTTCGATAACGAAGCAGAAAACGAAACAAAGTTTTCGATACTAAAGGAGCCGAGATAAAAACGCGAACGGGGAGTAATGTTTAACGATACGCACGTCTACACAGAGCCGGTTCGATGGAAAATGTTGAGAGGAACACGGTTCAAAGACCTCCCGCAAAGCGCCACGCGAAAAGACTCGCGCGCGCAGCGTTGGTCTCTTGAACTCCCTCCGTTGAGGAAAACTTGTTGACACGCAAAGTCAAGCAACCATGCGGGGCGGCAAAAAAAGAGGTGGAAAATGGAACAGCTGTGACCTTTAACTCCGTTGGAAACCAGGGGATCGTTAAAAATTGTTGAATTTCCATGCGCTGTGAACGCTGCATTTTCTTTTGCAGCGATTCTCAAAGAACAAAGTTTCACGCCAGACGAATTTTGCTTCGTTCTCGATTAAATTACTCCGATGCAGTGTTGATTAATTAATGAATGATTTCGTTCGACGTTACTTTAATCAACAGGACCATAGCCAACTGAGACATTCACCCGACGACCAATGAATGTCTTCCAAATAATTTTCCAAACGTCGAGTTGAGAACCACCGATTCCGAATGTTGACGAATCACGATAGAGGCAGCTCCAGATTTCGATCGAACGATTACAGCGGAATGTGAATGAGTCGAAGAAGAGCTTCATTGTACCAAGTCGTAGCGCAACACGGTCGTGTTTCACAATTCTTGCGCAACCGATCATCTACAATTCAAATCGCCTCCTTTCCAATCCACCATTCGGCAGCAATAAAACAAAAAGCCGAGAAATTCGAATCCACGTAACCCACCTTCGCTCCGATCGAAGCTCCGATCTAACCGCCCGAGCAACGCGCCCAAACTGCCACGAACATTCGTGATCGGCCACCGTCGGAAGACGACCCAGAAAACTCGAAAACGTAGGAACAAAAACAGAAGGAAAAGAGGAAACAAAAAGAATAAGGCAGCCCAGTGCACGCGACTTTGTAAGAACAGCAGGGCGATTGAAAGAGAGAGACAGAGAGAAGCAAGATTTTTCGAATAATCGGCCGCGACCCAGACTCCGACTAGGCCTTTGTCCTCGGGCCCTGCATTGTTGCATTTGAAATCCGTGAAAGATTCGGTGGTGCAACGTGGTCGCGGGGGAGGAACGTCTGGCTGGCTGGTCGGAAGACAAAAGTTGGCCGAGAGGGAAAAGGAGGCAGCGACAGTAGGTGGAAGGGGAGGGTTTCCACTTGGCGAAAGCTGTCGCCGACAATGGGGAGCGTTCTTAGAAAAAGGCTCGTCACGCGGCCGGGGAACAACAGATATCTGATGAGAACGGGGTGCACAGGGAAACGTTGAAGGGTGACGAGGGAAAAAGGGGAACGAACACGACTTACTCCATCTCTCCCTGTCCCTCATTTATTCGCGTCTGACTTTCTCGTCGGCGAATCATCCATTGAGGGAAAAGTCGGTCAACGAGGAACGCGACGATACGGATTCGCGGGGAAGACGTGCGCGGATAAGCGCGACGGCCGCATGGAAAATAACTGGAACGACGACGCCCAAGGACGCTTTCTTCGCTTTGACGGCGCGGGCGCATTTGTCGCGACGAAGGACTGCTTTAATTGCGATTCTCGATGGAAACGCGGAGAACACCGGCTTCGAGGTGTGCGAGTTCGCGTCGAGTCGAACAGTTGTCTGATTATGACGCTCGAGGGGGTAAGAATGGTGGAAAGGCTTCGGCCTAAAGTTTCTGCAGGTTTAACCGTTACAAGGAGATGAAAGTTTGTCAAGTACAAGCAAACGGGACTATCGTTCGTCAGGAATTAGTAATAGAGTCCCGGAATCTTTCTTATTAACGAATCCCTCGAACGATTCGAGGAGCATCTAAGTTCTTCAACACGATCTGCGCAAATCGCAGTTTCTAATAATCGGACCTCGTCAGAAAGACTGAAACCGGCGAACGAGCTGATTGGATGAAAGTATTTACCGTCGGTGTTTAGAAAAGGTTGAAAACGAAACGCTGCAGAAGAGGGTAGAAAGGGCGAAACGAGCACCCAGACCGAATCTCTTTGGTCTCGTATGCTCGTCAGACTGACAAATCATCCATTGAGGGAAAAGTCGGTCACCGACCAACCGCGACGATGCAAATCCCACCCACCTATGACGGAGTCGCGGATAAGCGCGATATCTGGCCGTTGTTCGCTGCAAAACGACGGAAACGAGATGGTGGGGCGGGAGTTCTGCGGGAAAATAACGGAGGAAATGACGACTCCAGCCGGAGGACTCTCTTTCGACGACCTACTTCCATTGTGCATCTCGGTCCTGGCTTCTGTTCCGACGAAAGGAGAGGCGCGGTTAATGGAATAGTAATATTGGGGTTGGCGAGGAATTGCTGTCCAAGGGTGCATCGCGTTGTTCCAAATGGAACAGGCATTTCGAACTATTTTCTTCCAAGTTTCATTCATTAGATCAGCTATCGAGCAGAACGGCGCAAGTATTCGTCCGGCGAAATAGTTCGGTTCCGATCGAATTCTCGAATATCGCGCACAGATCCGAACCTGGTCCATCTGATCAGCGTGTCGATGAAAAAGAAAGCGGATGAACGCATTCCATACTCGCGTGGAATATTTATAAAAGATTCATCCTTCGTCCCATTAACGGACAGAACATTTCCAGCCGGCTAGCATATAGGTTATCGGATTTTCCGGAAATAGCCGGCAATCTTTAACGTCCTCGAGATGCGAAAGTGGATCGTGGAAGTCGCCAAGAATACTCGATTCGCCCTATTCAGTGCTACTCGACGATGATATTCTCCCCCCGCCAACCCCTCTCGATATCTCTTTCTGAATGCACAACGGCGTGTCCCTGTATCCCGAGCTTGCGATTGGGGAAGGGAAAGTGGAGGGACAAGAATAGAACACACGTGCATATTCCGCGTATTGGGGCTTCCGTCAGGTGGCCGGGTTCGATCCTCCGCTTTCAAGTTAAAGGACACGGGGCAACAGCGAGATATCGAACCGGGCTTTCGACTCGGATGCACGGGGGCCGAGGTAAACGCGAGCCCAGTGGTCTGGTCGTCTGCGTCACGGGCGTTTTTTTATTATCCCCGAGAACCTTTCACTTCCACGCTACGTGGGAAAACAGCGATTAAAAATAAAGGAAGCAGCGGGAAACGCTAACGATCCTGCAGACGAGTTCCCCGGATCCCTGCTACCCCCCCTAACGACCATCCAGCCATTATCATTATGGGTCGAATTAACTCGCCCATTTGTCCAGCAAGATGGATGGTTTTTATTGAGCCCCGATTTGATAATACCGGGCTGGCGTTTTTAACGAACACTTGCTTTTTGCTGTTAACTTCGGCGGGAGTTAATAAACTCCGGTTACTACATTCAAAGTCTTGTTTCCTTTATATTGCTATTATTAGTTGGGGGCATATTTATGCGGGGACCGTGAATCTGAGTACACGGCGTCAGATGGGACGAAAAATGTATGCAGAAAGAAGAACAAACATGCTTTAAATGTAACAAGACCGTCCTGCCCCGACAAAGGGACCACGAGGTGTGCGCTTTAACTCATTCCAAGCAGAAAGTTGCGTTTTATCTCGAGATTAACGCAGGCTCCTTTGAGACGAACGCCGACGACTAACGAACTCTCCTACGCTATCAGAACCGGGTCACGGTTATTTATTAACGCGTTCATCCAATAAACTCATCATGAATATGCATACAGCCAGATCGGAGTACAAAAAAAATTGCCCGAGGGAGACTGAATTCCCAAATTCGCGATGACTCATCTGCGAGAACGGAGCCACCAGAAAAAAACCGCAGGCGAATACACGTTTGTATGCACAGAAACGGGAATACCCGATATTCGTAAAATTTCCACCGCGTAAACTTCCTTGTTGACCCTTTCGCCGGGGTACTCTCAAAAATAGTGCAGTGGGCCTTCTTTAACGTTTAGACACGCCGCCGCGCCGTTTAATAATTGCAGATAGCAATGCACTGTTGTGGAGAACAGATCCGTTCACATGTTTCAAGAATAATAGATTTGCGAATCACTGTAGATCCCTAACGAACGGTTACTAAACATCTCATAGGTATTCGCACCTTCGCCGGCTATGGTAACAGATTCGTTGAAATTAAGTGATCAAAGCTGAAGGTGTTGAAATTCACGCAATTTCAATCAATTTACCTGATTCACAGCGAAGGCAGGAATACTTACAGGGCTGACCGTATATCATGCCTATACGAAAGGGTTAACCCCTCCTAAAATTCCAACAGTACAAGTCCATACAATTTTACCCCAACGGCAAAATATGTACGTACACGTATCTTCCATTTCTCTCTCAACGTACCACCTTTCTCCCTCTTTTCCTCCCGTCTTCTTTTCCCAGTCTGTTCGTCCCGCTACCTCACCCTGACCAACGTCGATTTTTCCTCGCGAACGCTAATACAGCTTTTCCTTCCGACGCCAGAAAAAGCATCGCGAGAAATCGCTCGCGAGCCCCGGTGCAACGTTTCAGGACGGTGCACTTGCACGGCACAGTGCAGCACCTACACAGAAACGTTAGACGCGTGAGAGCCACGTTGTAGGTACTGTTACAACATCGGTGTGCTCCTGTTCCGTGCGACAAAAGCGTTGGCAACCCCTCGTCCAGACGAACGAGCCGGGACCGGTTCCATAAGGAAATTACCAGCAGCTTAATTTCACGAGCCGACACTGGTGCACGAGTTATGTCAACGTTGCGTACGCCGGGGCGGTGTGTACACGAAGTAACCGGCGAGCATGGCTTGAAAGGATAATGGGTCAATATAGCTGTGGAGCTTCGACACGAGGGGTTTCCATGAAGTATGAGAAATTCGGAGGCTGCACGAAGCGACACGGCCGTTTGGGATTGTTCGCACGAGGGGGATGAAGTTCGAAGATGCGCAATAATCGATGGATCGCGTTGGCGAAGTTTCTTGTAAATGGAATTTTTCATTTGCCAAACACTCGAGAGGTGCGGATTGTTTCCGCGTAATAATTATTGTAGCGTGCTCCGATTTAGCGCTGCGGTGAATGGCGTTCTGCAGCAGACCGCACTTTTACAGCAGCGCTTCAGAGAAAGGGTAGGACAATTCTGAAGAACGTACGACCGAATTTATCGATCTTTTGTTGCCAACTGCGGGTTCTCCACATAACAGAACCACCGCGAACGAATGTCTCGATTGATAGATTAATTAACGCGACGCAAGTACGACGCAAGTTCAATGAAACTTCCCTCCACGAACATTACCAATAACTGCATCGCTCCTAAAAGACCGCGGGTACACCTACTCACGATCCGCGAGAAACTTGCGTTCCAAAACAGCAACCCCCCGATCGAGGCAATAAAAAGATTCACATCGATAAATCCACAAAGGTTCGCCAAAACAAAAAACCCAGGAATCGTCAAAGAAGCTTCTTCCATCGCCGGTTTGCCGCAACTTCAAAAAAAAATGCACGCATCGCGGGTGTCGCGTAGAACAGCGCCTAGCAACCGCACGATCGCGGCCAGTGCGCTGCGTTTTAACCAAGAGGGGACGAGGGCGAAAAGAAAAAGGGTAACGAGGGGAGAAAATCGAAGAAAATGAAAGAAAAGTGGGGGTGTGGCTCACCTAGGCCCATCTTGCGTTTCAGTTTCTTCAACACCTTCATCTTGCTGCGCAGCGGTGCTAGTATGTTGCAGTCCCCGTTGTTGTTCTGCGGCTGTAGCTCGCCGGAGGGTTGCTTCCCGGCGGGGTGGTGGTGATGATGGTGCTGCTGGTGCGCGTGTTGCGTCTCGTGATGATGGTGGTGATGGCGGTGGTGGTTATGTTGCTGCTGTTGCACGCTCGCGCTGGGACTGGCGAGGTGGCTGCAGCAGTGACAGGGGTGGCTCTTGCTGCCCTTGACCGCGCACGACGCCCCCATAAATGTAGCCGTGGTGCTCTCGAGGTGACGAGAGCAACCGTGAGATCCCGGGGTTAGGGAGGTTGAGCGGTACGACGAGACTGCGTTGGACAGAATCGCGGAGGTCGAACAAACGTAAATACACCGGGGCTGATTCACTGATCGCACATCGAGCACACTGTGATGATTTATAGTCGGGGGTGGTCTGTGTCCAAATGCACGAGACAGTTTACGACCAAGCTCGAGATAACAGAGAACTGGACGATATACAGACAAGAACCGAAAAAGTAAAACGCAGAGAGAAGACGGTTTTCTCCTGTGACACGCACTTTGTATACGTGTACGTACAACGTATACGACTTGGCGATGATAGATACAGGGAGAGTAAAGGCAACAGTGTTGCTGCGTTAAGGGATAATCGCGAACCGCGTGACACGAAGACGAAAAACACAAGCAACGACGCGCGACTACGATGCGCTTGCCTGCCCCTCGGACGGCCAGGGACAACTGACTGCTCCTGAACCGAGCGCCAGAGTATCGCCGAACCGCGCGCGAGCCACCGACCAATCGCAGCCGCGCTACCCCCACGCGGTTCGCGCCGACAGCGGCTACGCGTGGAGGGGCGAGTGGCACCTGGTGGACAGCTGCCCCTTACCTGGCCACGACACACCGGGCCACCCCGTGCGCCAACGCAGGGAGGCCGGGGTGGACTCGTTGCCATCACGATCCGAGACGCGCGGGGTTGGAAATTCGAACTGGTCGCCGACTGCACGAGCATTGATCCTGCTAGACGCGATTACTCTTCTTTTTCCCCTTTTTTTCTTCACTCTGGCCACGTCTGCCCCGTAGACCGAGAGGAAGAGCGTTTTCGGGTCGGACACCCGACCACGGCTTTCGGCTCAGACCGACACGTTCCGGTATGGATTTTTCGCCGGAGTCGATGACTCGGCAACGGATTACCGCGAGTTTCGGCCTTCTGGCGGATAACTTGGAAATGGAAATATTGGATACGCCGCGCCGGTTTGCGCTGGCAATGTTGTTGCGTAATAAAAGTTTATTAATTAGGGAGTATTGATTGGAATGTAGAGAGATGCGAAATAAACGATACTGCACGTTCGCTGCGTTCCATTCGGAGGTCGCGGGTTCTGTTGAGAGAGACAGTATAACCTGGTATGTTTAAATCAATTTGCCAAGATTTTCTCGCTTCGGATGAACCAGGTAAAAGCCGTGTGCATGGCAGCAAAGCTATGCCGGGAGATCATTGATAGTTCCTTTACTGGAAGAAGTGCCACGAGTACTTTCAAACGTATTTCGAATATAGAAATGATCCGAAAATACGTGTTTTTTTCGACCTCACGCATAGGCATAACCCCTTAATAACTCCTTTTATAGCTTTGGAGCCAAGTTTCTTCAGCAACCATTATAAATCATTCTCGATATTCGTATTTACTGGTTACGTTCGACGGGGCGACCAAATAATATCAGCTTGCTCTTAATTCCATTTTTACCCTTACAAATACAAAATGAAGGCTACTAAATTCAACTCTCTAAAGCACAGTCCCGGTTTTTACTTAAAAACTCTGTCACAATGGAAGAATAATAAACAGAAGAGAAAGCATGCAAATCCGGCAATAATTTCCTTCCAAGCTGCATGGGTATATTTATATACGATCCCTGCAAATACCATAGCATTAATAAAACGGAGCAAGGCTACTTTAACGAAACGACGGAATTCTAAACACGCAATTCAGCGTTAAGAATGATACATCGGGCGCACAGATCGCAGACTTTATATCGTCCCGTGGATTCTCAATGGTCGATGCTTACTCACGTTTCGACGATCTATCCACCGGGCCTCGTTTCCAAGAAAATTGGAGCACAGTGATACCGTAAAACTTATGATCGGCCGCGGCGATACGGAAATATGCAAATAGAGTCGTAGAGGCGACGTGGGTGAAGCATGGTAGGCATTCTGCGTTGAAAACGGTCCAAATGGCAACGTTTGCGATCATGAATAATGCAGATCGCACGGGAAGAGTGTGCACCGAGATATCGCAAGCAAAATTCAGAGTTCCCCGGTGAAACACGACACGGTGCCGTGACACTAGATGCAACGAGTGCACGAGCACTTCTTAATTCATTCTCGATCGAGCGAATCGGCCGAAGTTCTAGATCGAATAATGGTGTCGGTACTTTGCTAGCGACAAGACTAATTCACTTGGCAACCTGTTCCCCTTCCTACAATACCTATACGTACATTAAATACGCTAGCAATTGTTGAAACGTTGCTTGCGAAATATTTCATGAAATTCTTTGCAGAATCATTCCAATTTCAGTTCTATTTTTTCTCGTATCGCGTTCGGAATTGGACGTACTATTTTCTATTTATGGGTTGGACAATTTCAGAGCAGTGCACGATTTCGAAATGTACCATAACAGGTGGCCACGAAATTTTTGCCTCGCAATTAGATTAACTTAATTCGCACTTGGCTTGGATCGGCAAGGCAGTCGACTTGTTCACCGTGACGACGGAGGCTTGTTTTGGTTTGCCATTTCGAGTTACAGGATCGAAGTACAACGGTAGAAATATCGTGTTTCCATGGGATTCGAGATCCGTTTCTGGTCCCATGGCGGGGCAATGACGATCACGCTAACAGATAGGAGAAATTGTACGAGGAACGAGGAAGATTTCGGAGACACTTCACTTGACACGATGAACTCAATGATAATTATAACAGTACATCCTCGAGCAACTCGAAAATTCTTTCGAAACTGTGGCGACTTTGACAAACCAAGCATGCACGTGTTTTAAATAATGTGAGTTAATTTTTTTCTGAGATCAAATTCTTTTTATATAAAACGTACATTCATTTGGAATTGCTTATATTCTCTGAAATATTCTACGTCGCGAATTAATTATAGTAACGGTGTGGGCTCATTTAATTTTCGTCCGAGAAACTTTTTAAAGACGATCATTAATCGTTCGGTTTAAATTTGATCCACATTATGTATTTATATAAACATTCAACTACTTTCCGTAAAGGGCGCACGAATTCCTAGCGAGATTTTAATGCCTCGAATTCTATACAGGTACCCCTATAACGACGTCTCCTGTCGTAAGCGTTGAATAAATTTAAATTAACCAAGCTTTATGCACGCGTTGCTCTCCTCCAAATGATGTCAATGCGGGCTGTGAACCTAATAACGTAAGCAATCGTTCGACGTAATCCACGCTCCTTTTTATCTATACAGAAATATTCATTTCCTTGTGCGTAATATATTATCATTTAATTTGAATCAATTTAACTCGCATACCTTTCCCGTTGGAAGCCAAGAAAATTTATAACAACTCCATATAGAGTACGAGACAAAATAAAAATAGATCTCCATTATTCAACAGCGTAATGCGTAGAAAATAACGACGAATCCCCAAACGAAATACGATGTAAAAAGAAGAACTAAAATAATACCAATAGTAGCAAAGTATCATAAATATAACAACCAGCAGAACAAAGCAAGATACGCTGTTCTATACCTGAACGTTGCAAAATCTAGGCCAGCGTTTCAATAAAAAAAATCCCTCTGTAAGACGAAAGAATATATGTATATGTATATACGATAAAATCGAAAACCGAGTCGCCGCGGAGATAAACAGATGAATAAAATCGAGGAGCAGCAGAGAGTGAAGGGTTATGGTGCACGTTGCACCGAGAAAACCGCATTGCAGTCCTGGGAGTCCTTGTATCCTTCCAGCAAGGGGAAACTCAATTTGCGAGCCACTCAGTGGCTGAATGGAGGCACCGTCTCAACGCGTGCAGCTTCCACGGCAACGAGAAACGACATTAAGGACGGAAATTAGATCCAACGTGGGGCACGGGATCGAGAGCGACTACGGCTCGATACTTGTCAGGAATTGCTTCTTCGAAATCAATACACTGACGCAGTCCTCGTGGTGCTCGCGCACTCCCAAGGCCGTAAGAACGTGCCTCAAGGTTGACATGGTCGAACGGTACCGATGGTTATCCATATGGAACCCGATGGAACATCCAATGCGGAGGACGAAAGGGAAACGGTGCAATTGGGACGTGGGATAATTTTTCTTTTTTTTTTTTAAGAAGATTCCTTGGCGAACAAGTTAGGCGAATTTTTGTCACCGTTCGCATAGTTACACAAATGAAATATCTCTTTTTTTGCTGTTGAAAACATGAATTTCATTTGCTCTCCTAACAGTTGCTCGCGTCAACTCGAATATCTTTGAACGTTGGTGTAATCAAGACGCCTATTAGCTTTCACCATTATTTTAGAACGATAACTCGAAGCTTTCAGTTGATAGAAAAAGCTTTTTGACTCTTATGTCTCGTGGATAACATGGAATAATTAATTATCGAGTTTATTCATTCGCGTTCTATTATATTTTCCGGATGCCCACCGATGTGCCGGTATGCAATTTGTTTACACCGCCAGTTCCCTTCGCAGCAGGTTAAATCAAAAAGTTACAAGGGGGAACGTTTTACGAGGTCATCGGGGGCAACATTTATGGAAGAAGACATTTTTAGACCCTTATTATACCGAGGGGTGGCAACCAACCCCTACTGACTGCGACTATCAACACGCGACCATCGTTTTCACCCCATTCGTTTTCACGCCAGCGCTGCTTTAGAAGATGCTTATTGATCCTTAAACTCTGCCACCGTTCCTCTAGATTTAGTGGATGACAAGAAAACTGGTTACGCGAGCCACCTGTATTAAACATTCACGCGTTTCAGTTGCCATCTCCCCTTTTAAGTTATCACGGTTCCATTGAAGGGATTAATTTGTGTTGCAAAAGAAATTGAAACAATTTTTCGCTAAGAAAATTTGAAAATAGCTATTATTATTAATAATCGATAATCAAGAAAAAAATCAATCGATCACAAAGTAAGGAGTCAATTATTTTCTCTTACAGATATGATTATTGTTTCTCGAGTAATTAAACTTGTGCCAAACATTGCCAAGGAAAATTAATAAATCGACCACAATCTAAACTTTGAATGCCTGATTTAACAATTTCTTGTTTTCCTCCCGTACCATTTCAATCATTATTTTCCAGTAGCTAACGGGTCTCGGTCGTTATGTAATCGTAATTTCATTGCAAAGGAACGCCAAGAGAGGAGTGGGTGGAATAGGAAGCAAGGCAGAGTTAGACACCCGGAGGATGGGAAATATGCTCACAACAGCGTGGCCACGGCTTCCTTTCGCACATCCTTTTCATCCGGACCGGTGTTCCTCTTGCGTAACGATCGTACGCCAGCGAACTAACGGAAACCGTTTGTCCGGTTCACGTCGAACTTACTTTCGATCGTTCGATGCAGTCCAGTGGGACCGACTTCCTGCAGGGAACGCTCTGATTGTCACGTTCCTGTACAAACATTTCCACACTTTGCTCCTATTTATATTTACTTCAATCGCAAGAATTTTCCTTTCATCCGTGCCGGTGCGATATTACGAATAAAATTTTGTTTCTCAATGAATTGAGCTTTCAAGGGGCTAGAAAATACTCTGCTAATTTATATGTTGTATTTATGCGAGTTCAGGTCGGGTTTCGAGTTTGGACAACAATTTTTACGATTGCAACGTAGAAATTAGTTTTTCAAATATGGTTCTCTGATAATAGTTATTTTAAATATTATTATTCAACGGTACAGACGTATTGTAAGTAGCAAGCTATTTATTCTACGGAAGTATTTATTCTAAATTCTAAGGAAGACTGATTTAATCGAAGCAATTAATTAATTCCGTTCAATAAATTCATTTAGGTTCACAAGTCCCATAAAATCGAACAAATTTTAGGACGTATGTACTTCGTTTCAATTAACTACAACACAATGCTATGTAATAAGGACTATTTACGATCTTCACCACTGTACACCTACGAAGTAAATCAACTAAAATCTCATCCCCTCAATGAACGAGGTTCTTGCAGAGCTGGTGCTCGTCAGAACGACGTGGTCGTTAATGGTTAAAGTCTAATTAGAATACAGTGGCTCTTTACCGGCTGATGTCTGCGCGAAGAAATTACCGAATAATTGCATAAAATCGCAGTACAGTGGCTGGTAATTCGTTCGGGCCAGCTGTTTTCCCGCGGCCGGCAGTTATTATACTTCTAGCTCACGAACATTGAAAACGACGCATTGTTCTATGCAAGTGAACGTGAATCGAGCACGCGTGCTTATTAATCCTTGCGTGCAACTGTATGCGCTTCGACAGTAATTCACTGGTGAATTATCACAAGCTGGAAGCTTTTCTTTGCGCGCCAGGCCTCGTCGAAATCGTTTGCTTCCTTTGAAACGCTAAGTAAGCGAAACGAAGTTCGCATTTTTGTGCGAATCAAAAGTAACATATTAACCAGATAACATATGTTTGGCAAAATAACAAAGATACAAAGGATACTGCGGAAAATATTAACATGCACGCGCGTAAGATCTTACAAAGTTAATAAAATTTGCGATTAAAATTGGCCCAGGTCTTTCAAATCGACTAAGAACACGAAACACGTTGAAAATTTTCAGATGCTCCGAATTCCATGACCGGAGGCTGTATTTATTTAAGTAACTCTCACATTGGTCGGCCACGTTTCAAGAGCCACTTAAACTCTAGACCCGACAACCTATATATTTACACCCGAATTCGCGATTTAGGATCGGAAGGAAGCCGGCGAACAGTCGAAAAGAGGCGTTTAAACGGAGCAAGGCGGCTCGTTGTCTGTAATTTCGGCGGATCCAACGACTCTACAAGCAGGGGACTCGTAAATCCTTACCTCTACCTCGGCCTCGAGGAAACGGAGACACGGCTCGGTTATTTACTCGTGCCCGAGTGTAGCGCTGCTGATCGAGCCGCTATGAGAGTGCGTCTCGTGAAAAAGTTTACCGCACAGCGGAGATTAAACGATGGAGCAAAATAATAATGATTTCTGTCTTTTTGTAGTAAGACTGGCGATAGATTATTTGCGAAGTAATCAAACGAAAGAAGAACTTGATTTTGTTTCAGAAAAATATTATATGCAGGGTGATTATAGTTTTAGAATTATATTAAGGGGCTGAATATAGTGAAATCTGGAAGAAGAAGCAACTTGTTTAATGAAACGTGAAATGAAGTGCAAGCCGTCTGATCTAACTGTAATAGAAATGTCTTCTAAAATGAAAAGTCAACTCGTACTTCTTTTCACTTCGTTTCAATAAAATATATTAACTGTTAATTCTTTTTAATTTCTAGAAGAAGGAGATCGTTCTTTGTTTTGATTGATATATGATTTGGAAAGAATAAAAGTAAAACTGGAAATGAATTACCACATCACCCGATTTTCTTCAATTTCTTTGTACAATAATATTCAATACTCTAAGGCTAAACTTGTGAAAGTATCTAATACTATTTCCTAGCTATGTGATTCAGTATGGAGCCATGATTTGGATCGGTCGAAACTAGAAAGAGAAGAGCGTGCAAGAAGAAGGAATTTTTACTTCACCTTTTTCCCATCTCTCCTTCCCACCCTTTCTTCAAACATCTGCCCGAATAAAGCGAAACAAATGAACAATCGGAAAGTTCACACTCCATACCGTTACACTTCCTTCGTTACCAGCATTGTGCAATTTATGATTAGACTACGACCCTCCATAAGGTGATCATTATATTACGCGGGCACCGTATTCTCAAACGTAATTGCATCGAAGTGTCTTCGACGTTTCACCTGTGCTTAATTAGTGCAGCGTTCCACGAGCGGCCGTCCGGTACACACGATACTCGGGGAATCGTTCTGTCTATCAATGTTAATTCCTAATCACGAGACCCGATACATACGCGTGAATTAATTAATTAATAACGAATGAATCAGTTGCTCGCGTCTATTTTTCTAAAAGGCAAAGGTGACTGCGAGATATTCATTGAGCGAAGTTAGGTCTGTTTGCATAGAAGCTGAAAGTTTTAGTCTTCGCGTAGGTATATGTATATGTATGCATATACATACATGCGGGTAAAAAACCCGTGTATTCGACATTTAAGGCTCTGTCTGAGATATGATACTTTACAGAGCTTTCAAAAAGATATTTTATTAATATGTTTGTTGTTATCCATTCTGAATATGTATTGGAATAGAAAGTGAAGTGAAAAAGCGTAAAGCAAAATACGAGAGATATTATATAGTTATACTAAAACTTGTAACATTAGCTTTGTTTTCCAAAAACTAGCAGATATCTTGTATAAAATATTAATGAGTTCAAACACTTAAAAGAAATATATTAAATATATGCTCGGTAAAAATATCTGAAATCAGAAACTTCATATAACGATAATAATAATTCACTTTAAAAATTAATATTCATGAAAATAAAAATACTCTTGTCAGAAATTTTGTTCTATATATCTTGGATACAAAATTATATCCAGCGACCATGGTCGGAGGGTTCAAGGATTCAGCATCTGTCTGGGGCAACGTCTCGACCTCGCCACGGTGCCCCGTGGATGTGGAGGAGTGTGCAGATGCGTTTCCTATGGGGTATACCCCGTCAGCGGACGGGGATGCGTGCATATAGCATAATGTGAAATAGCGGAAGCGAGCAGCGGATGGCAGGAAGTCGGAGAGACTGGCGCGTGCGCACCCCCCATGAAAATATAGAAGACGCAGGCATTTTAAAAGTGTATTGTCGGCTCGGATTACTGTGGGCGAAAGGAGGGATGGAAGGGATCACCGAATGGTTGTCAACCTTCTATTCTTGAATCTTAATCGTTCACTTTCGTGGTATCGTTTCAGACATCGATCTCTCGTATTTGCGAATTAAAATACAAATGTGTAATAAAACGATAAGTTTGATTGAATTTTATTAGATGAACGATGAAATGTATGCTGTATTACATGCATCAGAAAATGCACTCTATTTGGATGGAATATTTTCTATCGTTTTCTTTTACACTGTTGAATATTTCTGTTTCCTTATGCTTACTATGCATTACAAGTTTTCGTACCACCACTTTCCTTGTGTTTCAAATTCCTGTACCTTCTACAACTTAATTTTCAACATTTTCAAATAATAAACTGTTCGTATATGTAGTCTGTATTTATCATTTAGCCTGATCTTAGAATTTTGCAGTACATACGTCCATAAAGACTGTCAAATATGTAGAAATGAAACATGTCCATGAAACCCGTGTAAAGACTACCCTTTAAAAATACTATTCACAATATGATTATATACTATGATCTGTCTATTCGATATACAATCTTTCCTCTACTATAACTAAAAGGAAAACTATTCCTGGCCAGAGGTACCCAAAAACCTCTGCACCATTCATACACTCACCGCTGCTAATTTAACGCGGCCTCAAACAGAATCAAGAAGTTAAAGGCTCCCCCGACAAATTTGAATAAATTTTCCTCCGACATTAAAGTATCGACGGGAGCATCCTGTGAACGAAAATTCTGAGCAATCCGAACAACCAGTGTGGCTTTTCAGAGGCCCAAACTGAGAACCCCAGTTTTATAGGACACCCTTGCAATTCATTCGAAACCCGCCGCCCTTTCTTGAGGCCAGGCGGGGAGAGTAGCGTGCACATCTGACAGAGGCATTGACCGAAAATACAATCTTTTGCTCCGCTTCTTATTTCGGGAGGACAGACGGCGTGCCAGACGAGAAAGGGCCGAGTGCGCCCTTTCTGCCGGACAGGCAATTAGGAGGCCCTTCAGGAAACGGTACGTACGGTTGTACGGTGTTTGTCCATTCACGGAATGAGAGATAGGAGGCATGGAAATGTGGATCGGTCGATTCACGAAACGTATGCTGTGTATACTCGGGAATCGTATACAGCTCGAAACGAACAGAGTGATACAGGGGGGTGAGAATGTGATTGTTTAATTCCCTTCGAAATGTTGAGACAGATCTCTGTATCTGTTACACTGGAAGTTTGTTAAATATATTTTAATGAGCAGATATTTGGCTTGGAAATGTGGATATGTCGATTCACGAAATATGAGTTATAGGGGGGGTGAGAATGTGATTGTTTAATTCCCTTAGAAATATTGAGACAGATCTTTATACTTGTTACACTGGAAGTTTGGTTGATAAGCAGATGCTGATGAACAGATATTTTACTTGGAAATGTGGATAGGTCGGTCAATTCACAAAATATGTACACGGTACTCGAGAATCGTATACAGCTCGAAAAGAGTAGTTTAACACAGTGGATTGTTAATGCCATTATTTAATTCCCTATACATGTGTATTCCCTATTATATACATGTTGTCCTAGAAATTCTCCAAAATTCCGTAGGAAGATTGAACGAGTAATAAATGTAATGTAATATGTAAATGTGAATGTAAATGTAATCTAAAACAATCATTCGAAATAAAGTAGCGCCGTCAATAATTCACCTAACTGGATATTCCTGGCACCTATATACGGAGTTCGACTCGGGAACCCACACCTGAGAAAGGGAAGCCGGTACAGGTAACCTCTAGTAAGGAAGCGGAGATACGGTCCGCAACTCGAAAGCGGAATCGACTTTGGCGTCGAAACGGCAGTACGCTTAGCGATTCACGAGCCGGTTCGCAAGATTTTGGCGTTCACGCCGGATGTGAAGTTGTTTGCCGTGAACTGACGTATGCATCGAGCCCCAATTCATGCAACCTTTCCATCATTTCAATAAAGGAACTTTTGTAAACTGAATCATCACCGGCTGCGTTCCCATTCATAGGATAACTGGACACTCGACGCGTTCAAAACGTGTCAAGATTTCTGTCGCATGTTTAACACTTTTGACTTTTTTATTTGTATTATGGGGAGATAATTATGCTCTTCTTTTTGCGTGGCCCTACAGGAAAGTAATAGCAGGAGGTTGATTATTGCTTATTGCAGTATGTACTTTGCTGGAAATTTAGGTTAATCCTTGTGTGGGCAATCAAAATGTTCAAACAGTTTGAAGCTTAGTTACTTACAATTTTGTTCACAAAACATGAATTGACGTAAAAGTGTCCAAAGAATGGAGATCCGGGGTGATTTTGCGATATCTTGTCAAGAACACACAGAAATTATAAAAGCAAATATAGAAATGGGTGCATAAAGGGTTAATTTATGTTAAGTATTTAAAATTGATTATTGACAAATTTATACGAGCACTATCTATAGGAATTACTGTTACGATTATTATTATACTTACTGTTATTGGCTGGTCATATTGTTAAAACGAGAGAGACAATTACTTTTGTTGCATGCGATATCAAATACACGATACAAGGTATACTTGAAATAAGGATTACATATTGTAATATTCAGTTTGCATTGAATAATAATATAGTGTTAGTTTAGTAAGAGGTTCAATGATAATTTAATTACAACTATTGTGATTTAGATACAGATTCAATGGAATGATGATTTTTTTTTTATTAATAGAGGGAAGTTTTTACTGAATTGTCTTCAATGAAATACGTGATTGGAATTTATAAAGGAGAAGTTCTATGGTGTGCTGTTAAAAGAAATTTACAACTCGTGCACGTTGCGTGGAGCGAACCCTCGAAAGGTCTTACCCACTGAAGACATGGACCTCTAAACGAAGTTGACCTCATTGTACCGTAATCATTCCATTATCATTCAATTCTCTGGCACACAGATACGCGCGAACAGTTAGACATTACCATTGCAAGTAAAAGAGGGACTGACTAAGAAGTGAAGTACGTTTTATAGAATATTTACTTTACGATCAATATAAAATTTAAAAATCATAGAGAATTATAATGGGAGATCTATGTCAATAATGTTATTTTTAAATGAATCTAGGATTTTAATGTGACATTTCTTTTTGGAGATTTCTTATCACAAATTTGTGTTCGCCTGGTGTTAATTTTAGCTTAAAAGGGTATCTGAATATACTCATACGTTTGTAATACACGATTACCAACTGTGTACTGAGGAACATGTAAAAATCTCACTGTTATTAAAAATATAATGAATATTTTATACAGTTCCTAACTATGAAAAATGTATGCCTGAATTACTTACTACGATGTACTATTCGTTCCTTTAAATTTCCAGCTAAACAAAAGTTCCTTAGAAGTTTAAACCTGACCTGGAAATTAAGTTAGTTACCGAGATCGAATTAAGTTATTGATGGAGAAGCTTCACATCGTAAATTACGTGATTTTTCGATGTTTCCTAAACCCCGAGACTCTCAGATTGCCCGACACTTCTTCCGGTTTCAGGATCGTCAAGTAAACAGGAATCTCGACAGATGTTGAGTATTTTCGGAAACCAATAAAGACCTACTCTCCGAGCGACCAACTAAGCGCGTTAAATACACTACCTAACACCTTTTGAATATATAATACAATTCGGAACATTAATATTTATTTCTAACTACCGTGACATTAGCACCAGAATCATTTAACTCGAGCAAACCAAAGGACAGATTTCCAATACCACAAATCACCACTCATCGCAGCTATACTATTATAGAATGACATAATTGAATCTTAAATTGATTGGGGGTGTTAAATGTACTTGCATGCTGGTGCAATGCAATGACGATGCACTCCTGAACGAATCAACTGTTTTAATTCGCTGCATTAATCCTTCTACAGAATCTGCGAATATACTATAAGAATATAAATAAGCAATTCTTTAAATCATTTAAGTAGATTAACTAAATTGTTTGAAAATTTCGGTTTAATGTCCTAATTGTCCTGTTAAACAATAGTTCCAAGATAATTAACTTTGTTTATCGTTCCCCACTATCCGTTCATTCACGTCTACTATAACCAAGATTAACCCTTTCGCTACAAACAACGTACGATATATGTACGTCGTAAAATATTCAGCAAGTTTTATCTAAAAATTTGTGTAAAAATTCTAATACAACCGCACGTCATTCTTCCTACTATTTATATAAATTAGAGGTAACTAATTGTAAGCAGAGTATCCAAATGTTTATGCAAAATTCCTACTTGTTTACGCCTCCAGGATACTTTCATATTTTATTCTGCGAAAGGGTTGATATCCACAGACCGTCGCGTACATACCGATTACATTGCAGCCGTCTTTGCAAATTGAAAACTCAGCTTCCAAGTTAATTCACAGTACTCTCAGTCTCGACGAAACAAACGATCCACGAGTACCGACACGTTCACGACCACCGATGCCCGCCGATTTTCTAACCAGTTCGATGGTACACGCATTATGTGCATTCGATTTAGCACAATAGAACAACGGCAGTACTGAGAGGGACGAGCAATTAAAAGCGGCAAGCAGCTGCATACGGGCGTCATCTCTCGCGCAACGATCATTCAGCTGTTACCGTAGCTGCTCAAGACGATATTCACTGTGCCGTAGTTACGAACAATACCAACAACACCTGTCTCCGCGAGACAGAGAGAACAGCTCCGAATGTTCGTAGAATAGCGAGCGGTCGCGTGAATTCACGTCCGGTGGACGATGCGGGCCGCTTCTTTTGTGCGCCGCCAACCGATTCGTTTCGATGAATTTATAGCCGATTGCGCTCTTGCAATTTCACCCCGCGGCGGTGTCGCAATCAGTTGACGTTCGATATTTGACGTGACCCGATTGCCAATATGTATACGTATACCCCCTTTTTTCCCAACGATCGACGGCGATCGGTGGAAGGAATTGCTTTTTCATTGGCCCTTTTGGTGGACGGTGTAAAAGAGTTCTTTGGTTTCATTTTTTTTTATTTTTGAGTTGGACGCAACGCGAGAGACGTTGGCTGGAAAATGTGTGCAGATTGTGATTTTTATCCGGTGAACGGAGGCGCGATAGAAATTGGTTGCACGAGTACGAGATGAAGGGCAATGTGTTATAATGTATAGAATGTGTTGAATGGCGCGAAACGAATTTGAAAAGGAATATTTCGATGGTAAATCGGTGGTTTATTCATTCTGAGATTAAAATTTGAATTTGGTAGGGTTGCAAAAGTGATTGTTCATAGTTTTGTGAAATTTAACCCTTTCGTTTACGACATCATTAAAATTGAGAATGTATCAGGTGCACAAAACAGTATGGATTTTATTAATATCGAGGAGCTGTTCATATAAACGTAAATAGATCTATAATTAAATGATACGTTATGGAACGAAAGGGTTAATACGTTCTTTGTTACCTTCAAGCGAAATAATCGGTGTCGTAAAAAAAACCTTATCTAATCCTACAAAGTCTTTTCTTGTCTCGGAGAATCTTCATGAAAAACTGCACAATTGTTTGCCATTTCTAATATAATTTCTAATCACTCATTTGAAGAAGAATGGGCACAATTAGGGAATACGAAGAAATGCTACGCATAAAACTTCGCAAGGTGCACCTGTGCCAAAGTAATTCTTCGGTTGCGTGTCACGAATAGGAGCAAACAAGATTTTCGCGAGCTAAAATCGCAAGGACAGGCAGGCTAGTTAAGGAACAATCACGGTACAATCGGCTTTTTGGTAGCGACAAAGAAGCCCATCATCTCGTTATTCAAATAAACCGCTTATCACTGGCTGCGATTGAGGTACAGGCTGCTCCAAAAGTATTGTTCAACTTTGAAATAAATCTAAATCTTTGATAGACAGTATGAGCGACAGTAGAAGCGACACTATGAGAGCAAAATTATTCCTGTTACTTGCTCTCAAATGAAAAGCAGGAGATAAAAATTTCCATTCTACAGTGTAACAGCGTTAATGAATATTCAACGTTCTTGCAACGAATAGAATACCACTATTATCATTATTATTTTTATTATTCCTGTTTTAATTAATTGTATAGATTTATAATTAGCCCACAGTGGCTGCTCCTTGAGATAAATACGATTATTATAGTTACCGTTTAATATCTTGACTTCGATAAATAAATAACCCTGCAATATTTTCAATCAACTTCTTCATTCATCGTAATGCAATGAACTTACTAAGACTTACCTTACACGTATGTATACCATTTAATATAATTAATATATAAGTTTTAAACGGCACTCGTTTTACAAACAGACTTTTCCTTCCTTTTTAATTTACCGCGTCGACAGCAAGATTTCCAGAAGAACGAAAAGGAAGAACAGAACAGGATACGTTTGCTAAAGATACGTGCGAGTTGCACGCGCACCGCTTCAGATAAGTGGTGTGTGGTTTTGCGGTTAAAGTAGATCAGGTGCGCGCGGTTGGAACCGTTACAGATGCGAAAAATTCGGTCGTGTAGCAATAAACATGACAGAGCAACGGTAACGTCATTTAAAAAGCTCTACGAACTGAAGTACCTACGACTAGAAGGAGCGGTAGGTGTCACACGGTCTGAACTCACTTTCGTTCAACTTTTACGAAATCGCTTCTAAAGAGAACCAACTAAATGTAAATAAGAAATGGGGGAAAATCAGTGGCAAGGCTGAGACTGATATAGCTTTGATAATTCATTGAATGCATTCTGGTAATAAAAAAAGGGGGCGTAAATTAACGAGACCCCGTCGCTACTTTGCACCCCTTCGCCCGATGAAATGCCATATCCTATTTCAATTCCCCGCGTGACCCTTCGGAACGCGATACGTTTAATCGGGCATATTTAATAACTTAGAAACGGTTTACAGCTCTCTGCCATGATATTATTTATTAACACGGGCGGTCGCGGCGTTCACAAATTAGATTCTGTCTCGTCTTGTTACGCGGGGCAGATGTTTGATCCTGTGAGATAGAGCTTGACTCCTCCATCCCTCGAAAAAAATGCTCTTAGGAGGAACAGGTGCATGTGAAAAAATCCTCTTCGAGTCTCAGAAAGGTGAACGGTTGCGTCGGGCGGTTTAAGGCCGCCTATCCTATTCTCGAAATCGAGATGGATTTAACGACGTACGAGAAAGTACATAAACGGCAATTCGGACAGAGTTTCGTTCCCTAATCGTTGCTTTTAGCCAACGGTTAGAAACGACGCGGCGGTGCACGAATATTGTTGGATAATGCAAATCAGGTCCCCGATGGCGATAAGAAATGTTGCACGGCAACGTGTTTTAATGTCTCGCAAAAATAATTGGCGAATTTTATTATCGTCTAAATTCCACACTTAAGAATTCGTATTTGTTGCCTTCGCCTCTTTTTTTCTCTACTTTGGATAAACTTGGGTCAAGAGTGAAGATTTTAATTGGAAGTACGCAATTCGCTTGTTTTCCGTATTTCTTTTAGTAATTTATGTTTGCTTTCCTTTTTGCTGGAAATATTTATTAATTGTCCTTTGATTCTTCGATATAAGAGAGAACGTTTTTATTTTACTCGTGTCTGCGAATTGTTTTCCTTATTTATTTATATTTATAGCGTCTTTGAGATGGTAAAAAATGTTACAGTTTTCACGGACTATAGTAAACCTTGGCCACTATACGGAATCTATACCTTCCGCCAATTGTTGTCCTTAACAATGAGACCTTAACCTTGTTAAAGGCACCGGGAGGCGAAATTCCACAAAGGTAATGCTTCTTTAAATAGTTTCGAATCAAGCAAAAGCATTCGAGAAGATTTCCCTTGAAGGCAATTGTGAAAGGCGTGAGCCCAAGGGATTACTAGTACAGGTAGTCCTCATTTTCGTGGCAAGAAATACGTGCATACCTACGGGCTACGTTCTACGAAACGAGTTTCATGTTTGGACAAAAACTGTGTCACATTATATCTAAAGGGTGTAAATTTTATAGTTTCCTGGTAAATAAGTCTAGAAATAATTTGACGAAATAATATCAATCTCAGACACCTGCAAAAATAATATTGAATAGTTCAGTATGTTGATATTTAAATCGATTAAAATTTTATCTCGTATACTGATATGAATATTATTTATTATTCTGTTCAGTACCATATTCCGCGATTAACAATATTTATCTATATCGAAGCTATTCGAGTTCAGAATTTTCGAGCATTTTGCGAGGGACTTTCTATTTTACACGGTCTCTTGCTGCACAGCATCGATTGTAAGGAAAGGCAGGAAGAAACCTTTTAAACGTCCTGCAGAGTCTGCGCAACAGTTTTCAATGGATCTAGGAAGAACAGCTGAGTTTCGACCTGTTTCCGACTTTAAATCACCGAACAGGTAACAAGTCAAAAAAGGTAGCAGAGAACACAGAAACCATCCGAACGATAGAAAAACCTAGCCCACCTGAGCTTTTGGGCTTGCCTTTTAAAATTAGTATGCAGCCTCCATTTAAACCCACGGAACCCAGAGCTCGAGGGTTCAACGAAACTTCAAGGAACGAACATTTTTCATACTACCGTCCGCCTCGAAACAAACCTTTCCATACGAAAACTCTCTGTTGCATCGGCCGGTACACACCATTCTCAACAGACCCAAAAACATTATTCACCGCATCGCAAAGTGACCCTCGATGAAGAAACCAATAAACAAACCGCTGCTCCAAATTTAAACCCCAAGAAAATTCCCGATAAACCTCAATTGAATCTCGATATTAATTTCAGAAGACAATCTAAAAACTAGGCTCCAATAAATCTCTTCCCTAAACTGTACATAAAGCTCAACGTCCAATATATTTCAATTAAACCCCGCATCGTCGTGTCCACGCCCCAAGGACCAACCGAAGCGATCGAAGACCAGATCCGCCATAAATACAACAATCCTGCCGGCCACGGGGCCCCGCGCGGGGACGAAAAACGACCCAACGGAGGAACTCGACGAGAGGGAAGAAACAAAACTAAAATCGCACGTCCATTCATTAGCCTAGACGTCCATCCGAGCGTGCAAGCACGCCAACGGGTTCCGTAGTAGCGGGGCCCGGGTCTCGATTAATAATTTACGCGACTAATCGCGGCAGTACCGCGTCTTCTTTTGTCCTCGTTCACCGGGACGCATTTCCGTCACGCTTTGGGCCCATTATACGGGGCGGAACTTTCTTGGCTCGGCGTGCATGCGTTTGTTCTCGACCGGCTCGACAAAGGTGGCACGAAAAAGATGCGTGGCAGGTGCGTACGCGTGCCCGTCGTCCAATGGGGCAACGCCGTGTGCCCCGTTCACCAGAGTACATACATATCCCCCCACCCCACCCCTTCCGTCTTGCCGTGGGCCAGGCGATAGCACCGAGGAACAAACGCGACGAGGGTAGGAGCACAGGTAAGAAGGAGATAGAGAAATGGACGCGGTGCACCTTGCGACCCGGTCTCGATTCCATTGACAGAATTCCCCTATTACGTTTTCCTGTGCCGTATATGTATATACATATGTATGTAAGTACGTACGTACGCATATACTTGCGCGGTTCGAAAAACCCATAGCCGAATTAATTTCCGTGTAGCGTATAGCTATGTGGGCCACGCGTGTCCGCGCGGTTAATTGTGCGAACGGTATTATGGTTGTACACGGGATAGAATGTACCAATTGTTATAACTCCGCCTGAAAATATATTTATTTAACTGTTTATTGAATTAAACGGGAGAAATCCCTTTTACAGGCAGGCGCTGTACGATTAAGGGAAGATAGGTGTCGGGGTACATATTGTAATCAGTCTGTGAGACAAGAAGAGTATATTCAAACTGCTGTAAATACTCAGCTCGAGTTAGCTAAGGCTTCGTAGTATTTATTTCTCTGTTCATATTCTCATATTGTATTTTCTTCGCCGGCAAAGAAAATCTGACAAAAATGTAGACATGCATGCCTTTTCAAAAAAAGGAGTTTTAAGTACCTCACCTATTTATGCTACTTACAGTACCAAATAAAGCAATAAAAGAAATTAGCTGGCGCGCAAACTTATTTAGAGCTTACTTCTAATCATTACTCATTAATCATTCGTACACAGTAACGTGTATGAAACAAATTGGGGCACACCTGTGGACCTTTCGCGACACACCGCACCGGTTGAAAATCGCTGGCATATACTACAGACCTTTCGGCATCGAATTGGGACAGCGTGCAAAAATTTCACTTTTGTAATTGTAACGCTATAATTATAAATAGAAAATTCTCCTTAACCGTTGAAATTGTTATCTATCAAATACCTGTTTTCGAGGTGTGACATAGGGTGCGCGATAGGGTGGTTTATTTGTCGTTACATTGGGGGGGTAGGGCAGACGTATGATACTCGCTGATAGACACCTGTCTCGCTTCATTTTATAGCGGATACGAGTAATAAGCCTTTTAGCATGTGGCCAGTGAATCGTGGATAGAGAGTAATTTTCGGGAATTTTGGTTTATGGTGGTAGGTGTTCGTATCAAACAGTGCGATAGATTGCGCTTGGATAATTCTGGGTGGCATTACCCCTGTTGAAGGTGTAGAATTGGTACGATAATCCTCATACTTTTAATTTCATGTTATGCTTTTGCGTTAGACACGCAATGATCCACAAGAAAATGACCGTTGAAAAGCATTGACCCCTCAACTGTAATTAGATCCCAAATAAATAATAAAGCCTTTAAATAAGTAGCATTGATAAATCATGACTCTAACAATAAGTAAAGGAAGAGAGAAAGAATATTACAGCAATCGTAATGGGAGCAGTAGACAAAGCTGGAAACGAAAACGAAATCTGTACGACTTCCGCTTTCCGTTGTATGACGCGCAGGGAACACGCGCAAGGACCGAGTGGTCAAGCTATTACTATAAAGTATAAAGGAAATCGAGTTCACGAATCCGACAGGTGAAATGCGAGCTCGGACAATCGACAGGTATCGACCGGGAAACAAGAACATTCTCAACCTGTCGTTATCGTCCACCTGATACAAATAACGATCGTTTTACCGAATCTTAGTACATAGTGTCGAATGAAGGCGCAAACAGAAATACACAAGTGTCTCGTAGCAGGGAATTAAACGAAATCTATGACGCGAATTTAACGATTTGAATACACGAAAGCGTACTTCGAATAAAATTGATATTTGCGAGTATGTATTTCCAGTGGAATAATTAACTAGGAGTTAATGAGCCGTTCCGAAGCGTCAAGAAACGTGTTAAAATTTATAATGTACACGCGCGTAAAGTAAAACCAACTGGTCGTACCAAAAAAAAAAATATACTGTCGAAATAAATGATTATTACAGTTGTGAAGCTTAATCGTGCCCCTGCTGTTTCGATACATATGTTTCCACAAACTTCGTAGCGTTACATTTTAATGTTTTACCAAGAATATTTTATGTTCTTGCAAACTAATAAACGTTCGTTTTTATTTATACGTAAAATTTATACGCCGGTTATCGATCGATAAATTTTATCCTCAGCAGTTGCTCCGAAATGTTGCTACATTTTAATCTGCAACATCAAAATGGCATCGCTTTTACGTAGCCTTGCAATTTATTCGGCGGGGAGAAAAACTGACGAATGTTTTACAACGTAAAAGTCTGTACACTGTTACGTCGTTATTAAGAGCTCCGTTCCAGATACCTCATCGTGATCGCCTCTTGTTTTGGGCTTCGCAGCTGTTTCGTCGACGTTGATCAGCCGCGATAAAAAAAACTTTGAAATTCGTAACTCGGCGATTCGTAAAGTTAATGAAGATCGAAAGCATTGCCATGATGCGCAACGTGCGAGTACGGGAAAATTGCATGCCGTGCAATTATTCGATGCAATAAAAAACTGGACCAAGCATTAACCGTCGAATTCACCAATTTATCAGAACATCGGTGTATATTGACGTTAGAGTTCCTGAGCCTCGGGTGAGAAAAGATCTCTGTGTAATATGAAATGTTCGAATAAGTAGATTTGAATATACACCTGCTCGTGGTTCTTCTTACTAAGATTTTCGAATGTGTAAATTTGGGAATGCAGTTGGGAGAGCATTCGTTTCGTAACTATTGACGAATTAAGCATTGACTTCTTTTGCAACAAAAATAAATATACCTTTTATTAATTCCAAAGTCAGTAGGGATTTCGATAATTATGAAATTTCGTTCCGATAAAATGGAGTTCTACTGTACTATACCGGTGAAATAATTTTTCCACAATTCGTTTACACAAAGGAGATAATTCCTGGGGTTCGACAGACCCTGCCCCCGCCCCAGAATAATGAGTCTTGCACGAAAATCTATGTACCTATATACCTCGAGGCCTAATATTTTAATTTCGATCCTGGCGTAAAATTTCAAAGAAAAATACCACATACACTCCAAGGCCTTCCTTATTGGAATCACCTTGCACAGCACCTGCAGGAGACATCGAAAATTTCGCGTGTCGGAAAACGTGCAATTCGTCTCAAAAAAGTTACTCAGGCCCGAGGACGCGTAATTACGTGGGCGAAGTGAAAGTACTCGGTGAATTTCAATAACAAACGACGGAAAAAGGAAGGGACGAGCTGGCACGTGCCACGCGTCCGTGCCAGCTTCGCCGATGCGAGCGGTAATTTTGAGCAAAGTTCATTACCTCCGTGGTCGATGAGGAGGGCACGTTCACAAAGAGATGGTTTGAGTCACGTCGTGTCATTCGTAGCTTCTAAACACGCGGCTCGTTTCGTATTCACCGAGTGGCTATCGGTTGTTCACGGTTCCTCAGCAAAGACCAGCATTTAATCGAGCTTCATGGAACAAACGTGGCCGAACAAAAGACGCTCGCCAGCTAGCCTGGAACTACTGATTTAGGCCCAGTGACGGGTATCAGCTAAATTTCTGTCATCGTTTCCAAGCAATTCGATAATCAAATACTTGCGCGGAAGAATTGATACGTATTGAAAGGTGGGGAACTTGGTATCGACATTCGATATCGATTCTTCGACAAACTGGGTAATAATGGTATTGGTATCGTGTTACTGTTGCAAACGGTAGCCGTATTGCAATTACTAATCTAGCATCACCTACTTTGCAGCCACTTATGATGTATATAATATATAATATTGTATATTAGAATTGCTGATCACGGTTCAATGACAAATAAATAAAAAAAGGTCGAATTACAAGTTTCCATCATCCTAGTCCTATTCTATCCATCCTAGAATTTTCCATGTCTCTGTCACGTATCACTCAAGCTCTGTTTCCAAAAGAACGCCCGTAGAAGCAATTAGGAATGGAAAACTGCGAGCTATCCACCTTACCACAGGAACACCCCAAAGGAATACATACCTAGAAACGACAAGTCGGACATCTGAAAGCGCAGCTACGCTGAAGCGTCCCTGAAATTTCCTGGAAACAATCTAACGCCGCGGACAGATGAAGATTGAAGATCAGAAAGGGGATAAAGGAAGTCGAGCCTGAAACAGAGGCCTAAGTTCGGACCAGGAGTCGAAGTTTCAGAGAAATTCGTCAAGCCATCGGTTTGCCTAAACGGGCAGCGGTGTTAGCCGTGAACACCTTGCCCTCGCCCATGCAACAGGCTTTGAGCGTAAAACCAGCATGCGACGCGTATGCATATGTACGTGGAAATACGATTTCCACGGGCAACAGATCAAAGTGAAACTGTTTCGGTGCGTAATCTCGACTGCCCGCAGACGGTCCTTGAACAGGGAACGAAAGCATCGAGGAGGGAAAAGATGCTTGGAGCGAAAGGAAATAATACGGGTAATGTAATGTATATGAAAAAGGAGGAAACAAGTCGAGTGCCCTCCAATACGCTCTGTTCTTTGCGAGATTTAATTCGATATCGGGGTTTCAAAGGGAGCTTGGATTCAAGCACCATAGATATTAACTCCGTGTACATGCGCCTGCATACATGTACGCATATATGTAATACGTGTACATAGCGATGCTTTTTAAAGTTCGTTGGGAGACTCCAGTGGTAAAGATCTGGTACATTGTGGTCTGAGAGTATATAATCGATTTTTTATATGTACACTGCAGGTTAAAAGTTTGGGACCATTTCGTTAGATGGGTGAATGTTGAAGAACTTGTTAACCATTCGTTGATTCGAAATTAATGTTGCAGGGGCTGATGGTAAGAAACTTTGTTTCGATTTGCTCTTGCCTGAAAATGTTCGTAAATTTGCAATTTAAAATTATTAATGAGTTTTATCGTTTCTGTATAACGCGAAGGGTCAGGTGGTCCCAAACTTTATTTTTCAATGGATGTTCGTGAACAAGTGCCTATTAGTTTACGTCCGTACTAAATAGTTGTTCTTTATAAACAGAAAATTGTTTGTAGAATTTCGTGTAAAGACTTGCAATTGCCTGAGAGAATTGTTGGACTCACAAGTAAATCGATTTTGACCGCGGCGTAAAGGAATATTTTAACTGAATATAATTAACTGATTGTTAGATTCAAAATTACTTTCAAGTCTAAATTGTTGATTCAATCAAATTGATCAGCGAAGCCTCAATTTACCCAATTATTGAATTGTAAATTGCGTTCCTCACTGAACACGTCATGTTGCAAACAACTTACGTCATCAGGATGGATATTTTATCCTCAATGGTGAAATCATCATTTACATTTTCGCAGACCACCTTATACGTACTACGGCGCTTCCGCTGCAAATAAACCAGTTATTGCAAAACTTACCTGAAACAGAAAAAACGCATCCTGGTCAGTACAATAATTATATGAACAATGAATCAGACATATGCAAAACGTTCAACGACCCGTAACAGAATTAAACAATAAGTCTCAAAAGAATTAATAATAACATTACCATTATCTAGCAACATCGCGAGCAATGGATTATCAATTCATTAGAACCACCTGCATAAATTGCCGATTTTCAGCACCATATAAAATACTGAATTGTCATCGACGACAGGTACAAAAGATTAAATTTGTAAATCCTACATCTGAAATCCATGTGTCCCCAAAAATCCCCAAAATGTCCACGCATGTCCGTGAAACAAGACGTGCACAATTCTATACGAACAACTCCGCACGTCCCTCCCCGGAATTCGTAAATGCAACTCCGTTCCTCTAAAGATACACCGGTCCTGCAACCCTCCACCGTCCCAGAAACAACAGGGAACCAACGTGAAATACGGGACTTTCGTGGGGGACACGCGAATCCTGTCGAATGAAAAATTCAGCGTGCAACAGGCGTGTGCCGGTTTGAAAAGGTGAAAACATCTGGCGCCGGGGTGTCTACCCGTGCACTGTATCGGAATGTCAGCCAACGAGAGGGGAGGAAAGGGACGGGGACGCACGCGAGATACATATTTGAATAAAACCAAAGGAGGCGAAACGCGGCGTGTCCCCTTTTCAATTTCGACAACCTCCCCTATAGCAGAATACCAGCTGAAACTCTGCCCCGAGCGGTCCCCCCGTGAAAACTTTTCGGTATACCGTTTCGATGCTCTCGATCGTGCACAATGAGCACGATCGTCTGAAACCCCCGACCATCCCTCCGCTGTTTCCACGGATAAAACCAGATCGGGGAATTTTCTTTTTCTTTTCTCGTGGCCGATTCATTATTATCATTTCACACTCCGGCTATGTTAATGACGCGCGGAGGGTTGATCGAGTCTGGGCTCGTTTTCGCTCACCTGTAGAAATGGAAATGAGAATAATATCGTTGGACTGGGTTTTATTATGATGCGGGCACGGGGATTCCATTGTATACGTTGGGTGAGACGGATTCGAGGTTTGGAATTTTTGAAGGGATAATTAACGGGGGACGAATGGGCGAAAGAAGAGAGGCGTTGTGGTTGGTTCGTCTATGGTTGCGAAGTCAGTGGTTTATGGGAATCCTGCAGGATACTGTATTTTGGTGATATGTATTAACGAATTTAAATTTTCTCGATTCTACGAGGAAAGAGTACGATTTCGTAAGTTACTAATTGCATAAATGCATTTGCTCTATAGTAAATATATGTTGTATATATTTAATATACGCACGTACACAAATATGTAATAAACTGCGTAATATTTATTGATTTACTAACTTCAAAATATACATTTCAACATTATCCAGAGTTCATTTAACTAATGACGCACATTTGATAGCTAAATAAACAATGCATAAATTGAAATATAAAACATACTATAAGTAAATACATTTCCCGGAAAGAATTTTGCTATCACGAAAAAGTTTGCAAATCATTACAAGATGCACTATAATTTTCGACAAAAGTACTGCCAATAGTAACCAATTTGCTTACTGCCAAACTACGTACAAATTGAAAGGTGACAATTTTGCTATTGACGCAGGTAATGCAAGCTAATAAGCTTCGAAGCTCAGCAGGTAACACGAAGGGAAGATATGAACACGTGATGCAACGGGGGGGTCATAAACGCGACGTGTCTAAATGAAAAGCGGTGCTGCAGAGGCACCGGGACTTTAGCATGTGGTACCCAGATGCCAATTTATCCCTAGAAATTCCACGTGAAAACCCAGGTGCATGAGGACGTCCGTCGATACCCGAACGTGGTTTCTATAGATTCCGGATTGAACCCATTGATTTTGTCGAGCACTGATCATACAGAAGGAACACAGCTGCGTGCCAGAAGTCGGACATGAACAAACTCAGAACGAACGGGCCAAATACCTGTACTGATTTCGTACGTGCCTTTTGCACGACACGCTCAATTTCCCTCCCCCCCCAATAAATACAAGTGCTTTCACAATGTTGCTGTAATATATGAAAACAGGCGCAAAGAAAAATTGAACGGTAAATTATGTACGAGAAGTACTGCAACTCTTTTAATGAATTCAAAGGGTTACGCTGTATCTTACTTCACGAACTATGCAGGTTTTATTAGTCAAATTGACAATTGACTAATTGAGATAAATTGACAATTTATTAGTAAAATTTATTGGTCAACGACTGAAAGAAATAGGTGAAATTGTAACACCAGTTGAAGGATCCTGTTCTAGCAATTAACTAATGAACTGATGATGATACCTTTATTTTACATTTTCTTTAGGCAAATTTTCCCTCGTTTAAATCGATCTAACTGTACTTGTTAGTACCCTTATCCTTGAAATCACTTCCTTGCTGATTCGCGAAACGATTACCTACCCAGATATTTATCCAAACTTTTAATCATTTAAAACGAAATATAATAAACCGAACATTTTCGGATGTCACGTACAAAAAAATCTATTCACCGATACATTTTTAAGATTAATGCCTGTAGCTATTTGTAGACACCGCGCAGGCTTATATTTCTGTTGCAACCCCCCTCAGCTGTCTATGGAACCCTCGTTGCTTCCTGGGACAACTGCTACTAAAGAGTTTGCAGAGTAATCGAGTAGCCACGTGGCTTATTGACAGGAAGCAGGCCTTTTTGCTCACCATCCTCTATAACGAAGTTGAGAAATTCGATACAATAACGGACGTTTAAACATTTCGGGATGATCGATGGATCAATCGGTTATGATACATTAGGGGGTGGAACCTACCCTGTACATTTATACCTGCTACAGGTCTGATCAAATGTATCTGATTTTTCGTAACGAAGCGTACAACAAAAATTTAATCACAAATTATAAACTTTCCCCGCGGTATATAAGAAGAACGCTTCAGCGATATCATTAAATTATGCAAATCAGTATAACAATGTTAATTCCAAATCACGATACCAATCTAAACTCGCCGTTTTGGCGAATTATAAATGATATTATATAAAAGAAAAGACTTGCAAACAATTAAAATCCACGAAACGCCTGAAACCGGTGAACAGAGCTAATCGATAGAAAGCTGTGCGAAGCTGTAGGCGTAAAGCTTCACCCTCACAGAGCCGTCTATCGCTAAATTGAGAATTTAACTCGCGGACATGGAGCGCGGAGGAGCAGTCGTCGACCCCGCCTTCTATTAATTCTTAAAGAGAGCCCATGTTGCATAGCACGTCTCCTTTGTCAGACGATAGCTCGTAAAAGGTTGCAAAGAAGTAACAGGTTGCAGAGGATACGGCCAAGCGCCGTTAGTAGGTACTACATAATTAAGAAATTCAAGGGTTCTTCGAAGGAGGATCCTTAATTCGAGCAAAAGAGTGTCTAGCTTCCCGAGCCACCGTCGCTCCTTCCCGTGTAATTTGCATAAGCGTGTAATTACGAAGATAACTCAGTTCGACAAGCCGGTTCCCTACTTGCGAGGCTTCGTGTCACGCGAAATCATTTTTTTAATGGGTCAAACGCCCGTCGTTTTAACGATTCCGTCGTTGTGAAGCTTCTCGTTAAAAGGGCACCCTTGCCCGAGCACCGTTCTCCAATTAGCTAAGTTTAATGTACGATCGACTTTAATACCGTAAAGGGAATTGAGGTTTCGTGCGTACGGTAAGTGGATATGTTGTTTGAACTAAATTTCTGCGAAAGAAATACAATGAACAATGTTAAACGAAGATTTTATATTGCGATTAATTTTCTTGAGGCTGATATTAAAGGCGAATTTATTAACATTTATGGGAATTTGTTGATCTTTTTTTCCGACAACTTAATAATGTAGATTCATTTCATTTTTTATAGGATAAATAGGTTTTATATTGAGATGAAGTATGGTATACGTACACCTGTACGTGTAGGTAAGTAAAATAATTGTTTCGGAGCGCGCTAATGAATTTACCTGCCAGAGCTCTCTTTATATTTTGCACGAGGATTAATAGCTACACATATGGTAGAGCAAATGAAAAAAAATCGAGTTTTTAAGCAGCTGCTTTCGCTTGGAAATTATGCAATTAATACTACAATATTGTTAATGCTCGTGAGTAATATACATATACTTGTAAATGCTTGGGTGGATGAAGCTTGCAACGGAAGTAATTCTCTCTTCGAGTATCATAAGAAAGAAAAATTACGACCAACTAATTTCCTTCCACTGACGTTTATTTAAATCCACGAGTGCCGTATTAGTCGTCGAACTTTAATAGAAGAAAGGTATCCATAAAAGTATTGCAAGTATCCAGTTGTAAAACTATTTAGCGCGTATTTGATTAATATCAGAATCATTGTTCTTATCGTATGACAAGAATTATTTCTCCCTTTTTCTTATTTATTTTGCCTGCCATTCGTATTTACTATCTACTAATTTAGAATTAATAAGAAATACAACACTCCTTCGGATTCAACTGAACACTCATCTTATTCCTTCAAACAGAAAACAATTTCGCATGACCCACTCTGTAAAATATATTACAACCCCCATCAAACTCCCTCGAACAAATGCACAATCATCAATAAAGAACCAACCAGACTGTGCAATAAAACAGAAAGTATTACGAAAAAAGGAAAAATTCATTTCTCTACTTTTGCTTCCAGGTCCGATCACTTCCTCGCACCGTCAGACTATATTTTAATTCCCCAAAAGTGTATCAAGATTTTCAATAAATCGCTCAATCCATCCAGTATAATTTCATTAAGCAGTTGTTGCCAGGCGGAGGTGTTCTTTCTTGCAGTCAGAGAATGTCAGCTGTCTCCTGGGGTCTCTTTCAACACGTATACACATACACATATATACGGCCGAGGCAAGAGAAACGCTACCACTACTGACGCAACGTTGGGGTAAATTCGCTGGCAAGAATATGTTCCGACATTTACATCGGCCGATGCAGAGGAAACATTTTAGATCCGCTTAAAATTTCAATCCGTCTGAAGTGTATAATATGTATATGAACAGTTGAACGGCTTGCATCAGATTGATTTCACGAGCACTTTTCTTGGACATCGGGCGACGTCAACCTAGGGACATGCCTGTGTAGTGGTAGGTCTGCCCCCTCTGTGCATTTGTAGTAGTGCTGAACGATATTCTTGCGCCGGCTGTAGAAGCCAGACGGCATTGTTCGATCAACAATACTCAACCGAACCGCTCACAACATATCCCATTCATTTCATCCACCCACTTTATATTGCCCCCGTGTCCACCCCCGACGGATAAGGGGGAAGAACAGGGGTCAACGACGAGGATGAAGAAAACGCCGTGTCCGTTCGTTCTGCGGAAGAAGCCGTCACCCTCTTCGGCGAAACACGTATTTTTTACCGTGGCCTTCTTCAGACTCTGCGGTGGCTTATGGGGTCTGCCAGTGTCGTGACAGGTTTTTTTCTTCTTCTGCTGCTCGCGCAGGGTAATATGCAGAATTTCGTTCCCGAAATGAATGGGCGAGAGACGGATACCGCGATATAATCAACGAACGTTGGAAGTATTATTTATATTTGTTCATATGGCATGAATTAAAAAGTATGATAAAAAGAAAGTAGGAAAACTTAAGGCTATAATTTATAGATACATCACAGTAAGAGCAAGCTGAAACTCTTGTGGATAACACTGTGATTCTACTGTTATTCTACTCTTTCTTCTTGTTATCGTTACCATGTACATATTCTCACTGTCTCTCAGAAAAATCATAATTAGGAAAATACTGATTCATCTGTTCGTTTCACCGCGTCTACAGCAACATCAAATGAAATAATTCAAACAGAGGGGCAGGTACATCGCGATCCTCGAACCTGCGCTACATACCTGAAGCGTCTTATGGGTGCTTTGCACCGGCTTCTCCTCTCCTCTCGAAAGGTCTAACAATAAGAGCGTGTCTAGTGTCCGCAAGCTTTTCATTCGATAGAAGGAGCCGAAATCTGTGCACCACGTGCCTCGAAGATCCCCGAGTCAATGAGGCGTGAAAAGCAGGGGCACGATCCTGAAATTTTTCAGGTAACGAGAGAGCCGCAGTTCTTACACGATGTCTGGGAGACCACGAACACTGCCGGTCTCTTCTTTCTTTGGAATTCATCCCTCGTGAGGCCCCCGAATCTCCGGTATCGTTACGAAGGACACATTATAGCCTTCGTGATCTGCATTCCGCCCCTGGGTGCGTTGAAGAAAGGATTTGATCTGGGTCAGCTGCTTTTCAGCCAGCGAACGATCAACTTTAAAGAGATCAAGGCAAAGAATGTTTAATTGAAGCTAAGAATTTAATGTCCCAAAGTTAGTTTCTTCTGCGAAACGTCCTTTGTTCTTTTCTCGGTACCAAGGATCTTAGAGTTTCGGTGAAATTTGAAAGCCGGGGGAAGAATTTGCACCGTAGAATATTTGTATCCAGTCAAGTAAAACTTACACCAAGTTTTTAATATGCTTCGTTTTTTCATTAATTGTATGAAAAGTGCAAAACTCTGCAGGTAACCCATAGCTAATTGTTCTTAACATACCACTGTCCAATCAATATCCCTGATCTCGCGTTATCTCGTCCGATAATTAAGTTCCAATTAAATCGCGCAATTTAATACTTCAACATCAACTTATTTCGTTTCACGCGTTAATAATTAATCAATCTACGCTGCGTTCCGATTCCGTCGTCTCCAAACTCGTCGCAACGAAAAACAAACCCTACCAAAGCTCGTAAAGTTGTCCATAAATATAATAAATTCTCCAAGTACCGCAAGAGAAAAAAACATTACAACAGAACCCCCAGCCTCCTATTCCATCCAATCTTAACAAACTACCCATAAAACCGCACATATCCCACGCCGCTCATCACCACTCCACCCATTCACAATTTCCACAAATCTGCCCGGGCAATTCAGCGCGCCAAGTCCACCCGAGCTGACCAATTCAAACGAACCGTCAACGATTGCTGCGGGGACCCATAAAATCAACGGATCGTTAAGATCGATTGTCCCAAATGTTTACGACTTCAGGGTTAAGTCGTGACAATGGACACCGGTCAGCAGAACGACGAATCCTGAATGACCGGCCGCCATTGTCTTCCCTTGGACAGTGTACACAAAGGAAGTTTATTCGTGCGTCGATCGACCTTTTGGCAAATTGCACTGACGCGGAGAGTCGCGTTTTTTCCTCTGCATTATTTTTTGTTTTTTGCTCTTTCTGCGCTCGTTTACGGGGCCGCGATAAAAATCGCGGCACGATGAACACGTGGTCGCGCCGTATGGGCCCCGTTAATAAAAATGGAAAGGAGGCGAGGCAGCCTCTTCGCGACTTCGTTTTACGTGGAACTCGGCACGCGCCAAATCGAGTCAGCTGGTGAGGACTGGCGAACGGTACCCATACGATGCCCGACAGCTTTTTATCTCGAAACAATATCTTATGGTATTTCGAAAACGTTGTTAGCGACTGCCGAGAGGTGAAAGGGATTTCGACGCACGCACGGATGGCTCGGTAGATTGGATCGGATGGATAGACACGATAGAGTGGGTGCAACTTTAATTTTTTTGCTCGCCATGGCTGTGGGTGCTATCAAATGGTGAAGGGATAACACGGGGTGTACAGGTGGGAAATCGTGCCGCGAATGGCGGCGATAATTTTCGAAAGATACGAATGGAGATTTTGAAGCATTAAAGTATCTAAATAGACTGCTAACGTTGTCTGAATTCTAATTGAAAGGCATCCGCGGTCGAAACGCATCTATATAATTTTTACGTTTCCGACTCGACGCACAGAAGAGTAAGGGAACGTCAATTTGCAAAAGTTTTTCAGCAAGTACAATCGTTGGAATGACGGCAAGAAATAGCCAAAGTTTTAGAGTAAATCATTTCATCTACAATCCCAATTGAACACCTTCAAGTAAACCCATTGACCCCGCCGTCACTCCCTACCAATCCCCATACCCGCGATACTCTCCACAATCACGCAGACAGCCATAAGAAAAAACGACCCGCATTGTACATTGCATCTGAGTACCTTTTGCCATTTCCAGAATGATGCTCCCACAAATACATACAAGAGGCCACACACACAGTTCAATGCACCCCAGCTTCTAAAGCGCGCCTCAATCTCTCTCTTCTTCCTCCCGTCATCGTCATCACCGTCTTAAGTGTCTCCTACACCCCGTATTTATCCCCACCATGACGGTCGGATAGCCACGCGCCACCATGCTCCATTATTTTCTCACCACGTGTTTCCCTCTTTGTTTCTTCTTCTCTCTCGGTCCCTCTCACTCTTCCCTTTCTACCACCACCCCCACCCCTCTTCTTTCTTTCTTTCACTCTCCGGTCCTTCTCCCGAGTCTGAAATTTTCAACATCTGTCGAGCCTCCTACCACCCTCGGTACGTTCACTTGGTAACAACGCCATCCTCGTTCTTCGACTGCTTCCTGTGATCCCGAAATCCCAGGATCCACGAACGTCGGATACTGAGAACGTCCAGAGGGACTGAGAATGTATTAGATACCTGGTCTATCGATTTATCTATTAGGTAAACCTAGAACGAACGTGCTGTATATACGTATGTACATATATGTACAGAGAATTCGTATAGAGGCACGTCGAAGAGGAAGACTGGACTGGCCTGTTGAATTATGCAACGCGGCACCTCGACAAGGAAGCAGGGAAAAGGATGCAGTGTCCGTTATCGATACGCTTCTTCGAGTCGTGATCGGTGATTCTAAGCAGATTCGAGAGATGCAAGATTGGCGGGGTTACTTTGGAAATAGGTCAGAGTCGGGACGTGGAATTGTGAGACGCTGGTGATTGGATAGGATCTATAGTATAGCCTTTACCAAGTTTTTGGTGCATGTCTCTGGGCTTTTTCCACACAGCCAGGAATCAATGAATGACTAATAACTGCGTTTAGGACGGAAAGTTGTGATTTGTGGCTCAGTTCTGTTTTTTTCTAATCTGGAAACCCTGAGAGCCCTGTGGTTTTATATAGGATCAGCTATTGTGATCCTCTTTTATGTAGAATGTGTTGAGGCCTCCTGATATGGACTAAAAGTTCAACGATTCTGGCATGCAATTATGAACAGCAATGTTACTACGAACGTCATGTTTAATGACAATTGCAATTAGTAATAGTAACGTACAATTTTTTATCTCATATACGTTTCAAGTAACCGGCTGTCGTTTCTCAAAGGGCTCCACGGAATCGTTCACAACTTTTTCTTTAAAATCAAATACCCACGTTACAAAAGAGGAACAATTTCCTAAATTTCATATTCCGAATTATATTAACAGATTTCTCCAATTCCCTCGAACGACAAACATCCAAGACTATTCTTCGCACCCCGATAATACATCACGTACATAATTGAACATTAAATCCCCCATCGATTCTCACAGAAACTAAGAAAAGACAGCTAACCTATACCTGCGAATCTCTCCCAACTTCCTACAATATAAAACACCAAGCCGTTGCGCTCCAATACCAATCCACCGAGTTCACTGTTCACCGTTCAAACAACGTCCAGCCAGAAACAAACTCTGCCCCAATCTCCCGTCCCAATCGATCCGTCGACGAGTTCCAAAGCCTCGTCGACTCCATGCATATACCTGGCGCCCCGAACGCGTCGTTCGTCGCCTTTCAAACGACGGCTCGCAACTTTCCGCGGCATTATCATTTAATTGCTCGGCGTGTTTCTCTTCCGTGTAGGCCGCTGCCTGGTCCTGCCAGGGACCAGGAGGCAATTCGAGGACGTTGGTCGCGCCGGACCCGGCACATCTGCCCGTTCGTGGCAGGTGGCGACTTATCCGTTTCTCTTCTGCTCCTCTGTTGCCTATCTCGCTTCGGAGCGTGCGCGTTTCGTTTGATCTTCGTCCGTTCCACGGCACGGCCGTGCTTTCCCTTCTCGTTCCAACCTTTTGCTGCATTGGCTCCCTTTTAAGCGGACGAGCCACGCGACAATACCGCGGCGGGCGCGTGTCAGCATTCCCACCACATCCACCGCCAGAATGTCGTGAGCAGTGTAAAACGGCCGACGGGAGTACGTGGCTTGTAATTATTAATCATTAAAATTACTTCAGAACCGTCCGAGCGATGGGAGCGTTTTTCCATCGGCCACGACGACGGCTGCCTGGCCGATGGACTAAGAGGTATGTACATATGTGTGCACTGGCGGAATACTCGACACGGTTTGTCGGGGGATAAATTTGCACGTTTCTTGTGTACTTAGGAGCATCGTCTGCGTACGCTTGAACTTTCGGGGCGGTGCTTCGTGTGGGGGTTAACTAAGTGCTGTGTGGGCATCCAAAATGTTTGGCAAGTTTGAAGATCAGTTATTTAACGTGTTTTCTTCGCATCATGAGATCCGGAACGTTTTTGTGATATTTTATCAAAGATTATCGAGGGAAATATAGAAATGGGTATGCGGTTCTACGCGCGAGGACTTAAAGGATTTTCTAGTAAATTGGGGGCTGTATATTAAGATTGTGGTAGATTCGGGTTATATGTTTGTGTGTGTTTTATGTGAGAAATATTAATGGTTTATTTGGAGATGTTATATTATTCGTGCATCCTTTTTGCATGATATCTCCATTTTTCGTAGTTGGGCTTGCGAGACTGAAAAGAAATCACTCGATTTTTATTCGAATGTAACATAGTACCTGAGAAAATGAACCTGGATGAGGACTAATTAATGCACGTCACACTGTCGTTTAATTTAGAAACTGCCACTGTAACAATAAACTGCAACTAACTTAAGCAAGCTGTAGATTAATCAGTTTATCAATGTACCTACTTCGTTTAATAGTACCCCGATTTGTATTGCCTATAATTTCTCCCCCTTAGCCGTTGAAACAAACTAATCGTGTCCGACGCGAGAATTAACGACGTGAATAACGGACAAGCAATTTCGTGCCTCGTCGTGTCTTTCACCATATTAAGATCGACGCGGCAATTTTGTTGCTACAAGTTCGACAAACAGGTGTTTGAAAAAAACGTTTCTCCCCGAGTCATTCGAGGTATGCGGCGAGCAACGAAAGAAGAGAACGAGAAGCAACCGGGCACGCATTTGCAACGAAGCAGGTGCCGATCGATTTCACGGACAGCAGCAACAATGGTCAATTCCGAAGTTGCCCGCGCCGAATTCGAAAGCCGCTCGCCCAAAGACGCACTGGCCAGGGAAATTTCGATACTAGTAAATTATCGAACGTCCGTGCTCGGTTATCAACGGTGTCGAGCATTTCCGTGGATTGAAAACTATGCCGGGCAAGTTGCTCAAAATGTGACACGGTCGCCGGTACAATTGAGAAACCGCGTGCACAGCTAACGGGGCGAGGGAATTTTCGAACTCGTTCACATTCAGCTCGTGTAACAATTTTTGCCTTCACCTGCGCGATCGTTTTTGAAAGCATTCTGATTAAGGATCGTGTGCGGCGAACAAGTTGCAGGAACGTTGCAGCTTTCTTGCCTTCAAAATGCGTGGCATCAGTTTTATGTTGCTTTATAGCCGTGTAATGTATTCTTTTTTTTATTGGGAGCAGGAAAACTTTTATGGCGTTTGACGTGCAGCTTATTTTAATGTATCTTTATGTATGCCTGTTATGTTTTTTTTTAGAGAGTGACGTTAATTTGTTTTTTGCATACCATAGGGTTTTAATGAAATTGTTCAAAAATATTCAAATATTAGAAGATAAGATAAGGTAAATATATATTCTTATCTTTTTCCCAATTTTCCGCCAATTTAATGTCACTAAAATAATGAAAAAAATGAGGAAATTAAATAAAATATTTGATCTCCATTTTTACGTCGTAGATTTAATAAAATATGTATTGTGTGTCTGCTGCAAAAGTAACTCGGCCTCGCAGTTTCTGCGATCGGTGTACAATTTTACGAAGAATGTTATTTGGCGTTGCAAAACCAAATTGCAACAACTGCACGTCAAACGTCGACAATTCTCATACTAATTCCACTACCATTACCATTCGATATTCCATTAATTCTTTCCTCTCACGCACAAGAAGCAAAATAAAAATCACAAAGGAACATTCTATTCATCGAACAATAAAATAGACAAATCTACGCAACCACCAACGTCATTTAGCAAAACCACCACCACTGGTCCGTGCCCCAAATTTCCGTCATTTCGCTAATCTATCGGCTCGCCTTTGTATCATTCAGAACTCGCAGAACTATTAACAATAATCATTCGACATTAGGAGAACTAGAAACGGCAGATCGCCGATATTTTTCTTCCCCAAACTGTTTCTACGACTGGTTTCGTGCGGGCCGGCTGCCAACGCAAACCCTCCGTCGCGCGTTTATTTCCTCAAGAGAGAAAAGAAAACGACGGCGAATCCTTATTATTTCCGACTGAATGCGAAATCCAACGCGATCTGGCCCGATGCACCCTTTCGCAGCACAATACGTGGACGCCCACCGGGCCATGCACACCACCGCAACCACCACCGTGAGCACCCTTCCCTTGTCCTCTTATAGTTCTTTACTTTCGTGACGGACAATGCCGGCAACGATCGGGCATGAGTTTGCATACGGACATATGGAAACTGTCTGTGATGGATGAAGTTTTCCAAATCACGCGTAGACTTGAGGATTTCTGGCCGGCAGCAGCTGATACCGGTTGATGGAGACGAACTATTGTTACGGTCTGCTATGCGCGAAGATATGGATACATTCTTGCCACACTTGAATCCTTCAACAGGCTTCTTTGTGAATAACAAAATGTCGATACGAAGTGAGCATAAATTAGGCTACGTTTACGGTGGATGCGTATTCGTACGAACCGCGTTCTGACGGATACGTCTGAACTGTTTCAATGCATTAGTTGAAATAGTTCAGACGTATTCGTAAGAACGGCGCTCGTACGAATACGCATCCACCGTAAACGTAGCCTTAGAAAGGTGAATCGATTTTATATGTTGCAATTTTCGAATAATACTCGATGCAACTTAAAAACCGCTAGCCTCTGTTATGCGTGAGGAGATATGTTTACAACTAATCCCACGCAAGGAGATGAAGAAGAACTTGCGATTATATTTCACTGTTCAAGTGTGAACGTTGCAGAGGGTGGAAGCCCTTGCCTACGACAAATCGTCAAGGGGTTAATTCGAACCATTAGTATATACATCGTCCGAGGGACAAGTGCAAAGTTTCCCACTATTTGATCCAACAACATTGCGTGTCGATGAGTTATGACATTTCGACAGTGTCGGCCTATCCAGTCGACTTGCAACCCTTCTCGAAGGGTGGTACTTGGGAGAGAAAAAAACTGCAAAAAAATGTATAAAAAGCGGACAACCCTAAGTAAAGCTAGAAACATCTGGGTGAAGTTCTCATCGAAGATGTAGATCAATAACAGTGGTACAGGGATAATAAAAGTACCACAGACTACTATCCACAACAGCAATATTATATTGACGATAATGAAGTTACCAGAGTTTACGAATCTAAATATACACAGTACACCTACTACGTTCTCCTACAAATGAAACTGCATGCCTTACAAATGAAACAGTACAAAAAGGAATTGCCTACATAATAAAGCGTCGTCCGATATTCTTGGACTACAAATATCCAAAACAGTTCTTCGTCCCCCTAATAGTTTATAGCTTATTTGCTTCTTAGCCCCGCGGCCAAAAGAAGGGACTTGATTTACACTTTTGTCTTCTAACATTCACACTCCTCACACATCCATCCGTTCATCCTTCCACCCGTATTTCTTCTTTGGTTTATCCCTAACCTATACCTTATACCTAACTTATACATAACTATCCTGATTGTGTGCCCATCGCCTTTTCCTTTCTTTTCCTCTCTAGCTGTCTCAGCCAGATCAGAGCTTTTTCTGTTCCCCGTTCGCCCATCACTGCCACCAGGCTGGCATCCCTCTCGGGTTCTTTGCTCTAGGTTACCCGCTCCGTGTCCACAAAATTCGCAGGGCCTCTCCTCCTCATCCTCCCAATTCGTCCCCCTAATAATGCAATACGTGATTCAACATTTACATACACCGACAATACCTTTCTTCTTCCTTTCGACAACTCGAATGTTCCAAAAGCTACCTGACGATAAACTTGCTTCATCCAAATCCCAACAAGCCTGTCGATACGGGGAGAAGATATCGAGAGCACCGGCGCAAACGCCACGACCAGCACAAAGTTAATAACGAAACGCTGGTTCGCCGAACGGAGGGAATATTTCGCCCACAAAATCGAGCAGAACAACGAGTGTACCAGTGCCCATCGAGCGAATTCAGGGTGGTTATTTTTCCGCGTTGAAAGCCGCGTCTGAGAGAAGGCGCGGGCCCGTTCAGACGAAACGCCCGCGCCTGGATCCTTTGATAACGGGGTAAGCTTAATATCCCCCGCCCCAGCCGAAGCACGAATTTTTCTCCAAGCTGCTCCACCCCGTCAAGTTTGTCGAAGGGCGGTCTCTATAATTGCGAGGGTTACCCATCGTCCTCCCTTAACGAGGGATAAAAGTCTCTCCCGGTAGCGGCAGTGTTTCGCCACTCTTCTACACGGGAACGTGCGTCGACTCTGACGTTTACTCGCTGTTCGAACGCTGGAGACCGGCGGTCTTAATTGCTCCAAAGGGTGGGCCCGCGCATAATTAATCGCGAGCAAGGATAAAGGATCACGCTGGCTACGTTTCGAACTTCGGGGGCGCGCAACGGATCGATTCGTTTGAAAGAGGCTGTTTGAATGATACGCCGTGTATTTTATTGCATTTTATTCAGGGGACGAGATTCTCTTTCCCCTTCGTAGCAACGTTGCAATGATGATTAACCCCCTTGGAGGTTGAATTGTGCTGCCGTTTTACTTTTTCAATCGAATATTTATAACAAATGGGTAACTCGAATGTGATCGAGCGAGACATATTGCAACTTGTATGTACATTTCTGAAATATTTGTTTTGTAAATCGCACGTATGTTAGGTGGCTCTGAAAAAGATAATGCGTAGGAGTTTTGTCCTCGTTTTATATATTCGTGAGATTATTTTAATGTAAGTGCTACTGCAAAGTACCGTGACGCAATAAAGAGTTAAATAGGGGAGGGTTTGTAAATGTTTCTTTATATAAATTAGTATGGTATATAATGTAGAACTGTTGCTTAGAACGTCAAAATATTTTTAAATGTAAAGATGCAACATTGATATAAATAGCTTTGTCCGTTTGAATGTGAGAAATTGAAAAAATTATATTTGCTCCGGATGACGTGCGATGAAGCAACAAAATAATTCGATTTTAACACATATTATTGCATCAAGGTACAACAAATATATTACAATAATAGACACACTGCAGTATGCCACTGCATAAAACAGAGATACAAAAAACCATTACTTAAACCAAACAGAACACTTTAATTATAAACACTTTAATTTCTGCGAACATTACAAAATTCCAAAACCCAATTGGAAGAAGAAAGAGTGGCGAAAAAAATATCAAGCAAATCCCTGTAATTCCCTTTCATGGCCATAACATCGGAAAACATAATTGAGTAACGTAAAATGATTGAAGAAAAAGAATTACAAATGGAATGTTACGTTAACGCATCAACGGTCGTCTTTATTGGTTTAAAAACGGAAACCGCGAAGTAGACAGCCGCAAAACGACGACACGGCTGACCACGGGGAGGGGTAGGTTCCTAAAACGTCGTTCCCTCTTAAAATTAATCCGCGAGGGTTGCAAATAGCCTCTTTGACGAGCGGCCAATTCTCCCGTGCGAATCGCGTGGATGCCACTCCCTGCGTACTTTCGCCTATTCTAACGAGGAGAAGACGGAGAAGAGGAAACGAGAAGAAAGAAGCGGAGACGGTCAAGACGCCCAGTGGTATAGAAACGAATTTAAACTAACGAAGAATATTTCTGTCACTTTGAAGATATGTCCTGGAATTTTCTTAGTAAAGCTGTTTGTTCATATTCAACAGTCTTACAAAAGGTCCTGATCGTTATTTATTTATTTATCTCGCGGTATTTCGAGCGTAGATAGGAAATATTTGACATCGGTGAGTCAATTGTTGACCGGTGCGATATAAACGATAGTGTAATTGATAGAAAGTAAGAGTGCAAAGTATTCTAGATAAGATTGGTGAGCAATTAGGGGAACCATAGGTAGCCAAAAGTTTGAAGTACATTTCTTAATTAACTAAGTGACTTAAGTGGATTACAGTATTTCGTAACGATTGTATCGCCTGTGAATTTCATAAGTACTAGTGCTTCTTTTTTACCCAAATTTGTGATTCATATTTGCACTGTTTTATCTTTAAACGTTGCAACAAATAGTGCAGTGCACTATACTATTATATTCAGCTCACGAAATATAAATTACCCTATAAATTATAGATTAGTATGATTCAAGAGAATATATGATTCCATGGTACACTGTAGATAAACAAATATTTCAATACGAGCTACTCACAATCGAGGATTTTTGTGGAAGATAATATAAATATTAAATTCTTTTCGTTAAGAACTAATGCTCAAGCATGAAATAATCCAGGCAAACTTTTCAGACCATATTTATATATCTGTTGCCCATTGCAATGGTATGGTATTCGTCTCGATGTTATCGCCTCCAATGACAAGACTAATTCGTCCCAGAAATGTTATATAAGAAAACGAATTTAAACAAAGTAAAGGTCACAAGAAGTTGGCCGAAGTTGACCATTCTCCGTAAGAGACTATCAACCTGTAATAAAGGATCACAAAACTCTGTCCCACGTAACACAGAAACCCTCTCAATCAAGTACATACTATAAACTCGCGAAAACCAATATACCATAAAGAAAAAAATACATTCCACTACGAATAACCCTCTAATCACTATAAACCATAAACCCTATTCCAACTTCAATTCCACCTTACACTCCAAAGAACCGTATCTCCTTCCAAGTATCCCGACCATTCATCATCAAACACCCTCCTTCCCTAAACCTGCATTTCCAAAGTAAACAATAAGAAACCTCAAAGACAAAAGGCCCTCTTCCCTGCACCGCTAAGGCATCATTTCTGAAATTTCTTTCGGTTCATAAATTAGGCTCGTGACCAGCTAAAAGCTGTTCCTATACCAATGTCTTAATAAGACGGAAACTGGCTGCCAAGCAACGAAGCGTTACCGAACACGGGGGCCCCGATGAGTGTTGTAGCCGTAGTTCGCGCCCCGTGACACGAGAGGAACCTTTTCCAATTGACGTCATAGACGCACTCTTTTGCCCTTTTTTCCCTCCCCATTTCGTCCACGCTGGCCCCACCGACGACGGTGGAACGGGTTAAGAATACAGCGTGGCGGGATTACTTTCGTCCCGTGTGTTGCAACGTTCTGCACTGGGAATAGCCGGTGGCCAGGGCTGAATTAACAGCCGCTATCGAGACTATATATCCGTGTTTTGTGCTCCTCCACGATGGTCGAATTCTACGACCATCCACGAATTCTACGCCAAAGTTTTCCTCCAGTCTAAGCCAGACCTCGTTATTTACATTTATGTATCGGGTTTTTAATGTTTTGACGATGTTTAACTTTGATTTACGTTTTCTGTTCTTATTTCTTGCGCTCTAAATCCCTATAGACAGTACATAGTCTATTTTCCTGTATTTGATCGACTGTTTCTCTTGGGGGTTTATTGAACCGAAGGAAACAGCGGAATTTGTAATTGGATATTTTAGGACACGGTTATGATTGACAATGAGCATCGTATTTTTATTGGCGAGGAGAAAATTAATCTGCTTTCGGCTCGAAAGTTTGCGGGAAATACTTGTGCTTCATACTTGATTTTCCTCTTTAAATTCTTGCATGTATTGTTCCCTATAGAAATTGGGTATACCATATCCGGCGGCTGTATCGATCTTCTTTCGTACGCTGCGTGTAATTTCTTTAAAAGTTCTTGCTACTCGACTCGATTTCGTTCACAATGTTGGTGCTCCTCCGTAACGTATCGCATTTACTTTCGCGGGGGAAGAAAGAGAATTTCAAGGCAGCATTATTTGCAGACGAAGCGAGAAATTCAAATGGTTTACAGATTTGCTGACAACGCAGGTTAACATTGCTACTAATAAAATAATTCCTGTCCCTTGGAAAGAAAAGCCGACTTCTTAACACTATATCAGAGGATGTTAGTGTCAAGGGAAGCTGGTAGCAGACGGAAGTGGCAGACGGCTGCGAGGACGATGGCCCATATGATCACGGAAATATATATACAGTGTTGGCATGTGCATAGTTGAAGCACGCTCCGCGTACACACGTGTCGGTTTTCCTAGGTAAAATACTGGCTCACGTGCACGCGTATCTTAACACGACAGATATTTTGGGCCCGAGATACTGCCATTTCTTATGGCGATATGCCGGCCTTTTAACTTTATTCACGCGTCCTTCGGTCGAGTGCCGTGAGAAAGTGTAAACTGAAGCGTAAATCAGTGCTACCTTAATGATATTCCATGGAAATAGCATATTATTCTTCGTCTTTCTATGATTCGATTAAATCGCGAAATTAAATGTGATTGTTACATGCATTTAATGAAATTGGAAATAAAAAATTTGCACACCTTGACAAATTACCTATCTGTAATTAAATAGTACGTACATATTCGATCTTCTCGTATTTAACTCTCTATATCACTATTTCATTTTATTTCCACCATGCAAAAGTATTTAACACTAGCTTTACGGAAGCATTTGACGCATTTCTGAATTTGAAATACAAAGATTAATGAAGATCCGTTAATATTATATAATTAAATTAATTATATTTCATTTCGAAATTAAGTGAATTCACTTTTTAAAGAAAACGCGCATTTTCATTGGCAATTGTTAGTAAGTGTTCAAACTTGTTCGAACTTGTCCGTAAACCTAGTGTTAATTAGTTTATTGCAAGAGACTGTGAGTTTGAATCTATAGTGGGTGATAGTTTAAAGCAAACACATTGATTGACATGGAATAATGGTAAATTCTGCAATGTACTGTGGCAAATAATTACAAAAAAAAGATAAAACAAGATTCACTAAATATACTCGAGCATGTGACTATCAGAATTTCTAAATAACCATTGCCAAATCACACAATAAAATCCCCGCGAGTAAATCTAATAAGATCGCAACAAATAAACTGAGCAAACATACACGACAATTGAGGATTACCAAGTTGCGATGAAAGTAAGTGCAATTGGATCGATGGGTTGAGGAAGGATACTCGATCACTCGTAAAATTGCCATTCAAACGCATTCAAACATGGAGAAGCGAGGCATTTTTTCGCGAAGGGACAGTCGCGATGACTATATGTATTTCACGTTTCTAAAGCAGACAAGATGAAGTTTATGGGCGGACAATTTCGAACAAGCGGCGTTCCGCCTCGACGCGAAACGAAATCAATGATTTTACTCGCGCGAGGGCCAGAAATAAATCGGCTCACACTCGTACGATTATTGCTTCGACTTGTACCCACCATTCACGAGCCGTTGCAAGCCTTATTTATTTACGATCGCTGGATCAATTTAGATCGCTTCCGGCCGCGAGACGTAAGACCATATGAACCCATTAAGTGCTCGCACAAATGGTGGATTGCAAATCAATAAGGCATTACTAGACTCTGCGATGTACTATCTAGTCGTTTCTTCGTATGCGCATAAAAATAAGTCACGAATGCATAAAAGAGTTATAGAGTACAACCTCGATAACTCGAACCTCTATACGACGAAATAAAACTTACTTTAACTCGAATTATTTGTCACATGTCCAGGTGCATCATTTTACCTCTGTAGCTCGAATTTAGAATAGTCAAACCTCTACTACTCGAAGTTTACCTCTGTAAGTCTTCTATCGCTGCTGCCTCTGCAAGTCGAAGTTTATAACTTTGTGTCAGAAATCATTCAATTGTTTCCTGCCTTTCAACCGTTACGATTGTCTCAAAACATAAGACGGAAAACATAAAATGACCACGTGCATATCCGTGGAAGCTAATCGTTTTTCGGCAATTTTCATAGGTAAACAATGTGTTAATACATTAACTCGGAGCAAAATTACAGACTTTTTGAATAGTAAGAAGTCGGTACATACGTGTATGTATAGTGACCTAACTTTCGTCTTCTGATTACGTTTATATATGTATACAAAAAAGGTAATACAAGCGAAAAAATTTAATTTGCCTTCCTTTCTATCCTCGCAAGTCGGAAAGTAAACCGTCATATAAAGCCTCTATAAGTCGAACATCTCTTACTCGAACACTCGATAATACGAAACCTCTATAACTCGAAGTTTTTTTCTCTTCCTTTCAGATTCGAGTAATCGAGGTTCGACTGTAATATCTTAAATGGCATCAGGTGCAATATACACATCTGTGCTAAGAAATTCTATGGGGAAAGATCACACAAAAGTGTGTACCTATACCGTATCTGAGAAAATCAAGAATATCGGAAAAACTCGCGTGAGCTCAAATTTCTCCCAAGTTTTCCAATCTTGCCCGCTGTTCGCGTATCGCCATCGTGTTTTCCAGATTTTCACCGATCCTACACCGTACCCAGTGCTACCTGATCGTCCTTCGGCCCATCTGGACAAAGGATGCCGCTCAGGTGACTCTCTTGCACAACGAAACGTTCTTTTCCATTTCGCAAACCTGGCTTTAAAACGCAACCAGCTTTTTCCACCGTTTCTTTCCCCGTTGCACAATGGGTCGCTTTAAAGTCGCATGGTTCAAAAGCGACACATTGTGCGTCGTCGAAGTTCCAGCGCTAGATCAGCTGGGCTGAGTCGCGTGGGAGTATGTATCTCTCACAGCTGAGATTTATGGTTCGTCTTTCCGTGCGTTTATAATCTGCCGGCGACCATGCCGTCAGACGAAAACATCAACGTGGATCTGGGAAACTTGGCGATAGAACAGAGAAATTCGGTCGAAATGCTTGAGATCTTTAAAGAGTAACGTCATAGATTACCATGGGATTTCGGTGGGCAGAAAATTAAGGGTTGAATATGACTACTGTACGGTGGAAATTAACATTAACACTAGAACGATCAAGCCAGTCAAAATAACTAGTTTCAGATTTCTTGCTTTCAAGTGATTAACGTATAGGTATTGTTGCAGCAATCTATGATGACTTTCAATAAGACAGAATGAACTTTCGTGTTCATAGTGGCATAGGAAGCTCATAGAACTTTCGTGTTAAATCTGTGGTCAGGGATGGACACCATTGACTCAAACTTACAGAATATTCTTCTAGCAAAAGATCAATGGAAAAAATATATCACGTTAAAAGCCACAATGTTTACCTTGTAACCTTTTTAAGATTTATAACCGAAAGTTCGATTTCGATTGATTAAAAAGCGTAAGATAATTCTGACGCGAAGACGTATGTAAATAAGTACTTCGTCGATCATGAGTCTAAACTTCACTTCCTACTTTGTTCCCTCGATTATACGCTCCGGCGACCAGTTGTAAAACTTCCCGCAGTTAATAACCAAGTTTCCGAGACTTCTGTGTGCATTTAATTTCGCTCGAAAAGTTTCCAAGCTTTCACGACTGCTCGCTCAGGAAAATATGAAGTATCGGCGAATACTATTACGCCAATTCTCGTTAGCGACTTATGCTGTTGCATAAATAATGACACGAAAGTTTGTACATCTGCAGGAAACTTGATAAACGCCTGGCTATAAATTCTGAAGAAATCACCCTGTACTACATCCTGCATATCCATCAAAACGTTAAACATTATAACCTTTTTAAACACGCTTTTCTTCCCCTATCTAATTTAATCGCAATTAGTTGGTCGAAGCACATGAATCGTTATACATTTGCCCATATGTGTATCAATAAATTCTATTTAAACCTCAACTAATTCTCCAGAGACAATAGATATCGATTATATCGAAGATACCGATTTTCCAATTTCTTCATTCACCAAATCACAAACACCATGTACTACAGAAAGTGAACTTCGAAATCTGCAAAAGCGATAAATAATCTCGAATAATAAAGACAAATTCCTGGAAACGCCAACAGGAACAATTCAACTAACTTCGAGTAACAACCATGTCCATTACATCTCCGGCCACAAACCTGTCCCAAAGCGTTAACAAAAATAAAAACAAAAAATCCCATCGCTTTACATAATTATTTAGCATCTTGGTCAGTCGAGAATCACTTCCTTGCGCAATCGAACCCCGTTCGAACTATTTAAATCGCCCTGTGGGTAAATCTATCCGCGGATGGTTAAAAACGATCCGCGATTACTACTTGTTGCCTATCTATATATAATCCCAGAGTGACGAAATTACTCTGTACCGTACGATTTCGTACCGCACTGTCCCCGGTCAAGTCGGTTTTCCCGCACAGTCGGAATTAAATTTCCAGATTCATTAGCCCCCGTGGCGCGTCTCGTGACGCACGGGACGGCACTCTTTCCCCCTTGTGCTTCTCTGGCTCGTCAACCGGTCTCTTGCACTCCTCGACACTCCAAAATGGCCGCACGCAGCCGGCATAGCGTCTTCTGGTATAAATACATATGAGAACTGGGTCGCTGCCCTGTACCCCAGTCGCTGCATCGTCTGCGAGGCCCTCCCCGTCGCTCTCCGGAAGTCTTACCTTTGACCTCGCGCACGTCGCCGTTTCCGCTGGTAATCAGTCAGCTGTGCCGCGTAGGTGATATTGATTATGTTAACCAGCTGACTGGGGTTCTTCAAATTCCTGCGTCTTCTTGCTTTTCTGTTTTACTTTCTTTCTTTCTTTTTTGGGGGCGAGGGTTCTTCGTCATTAGTGACCTCGTGATTTTAATTCCTTGATTGTTGGGCTATTCGTTGGCGTGATTTTAGAATTCGTACAATAGTTCTGACGATGTTGATGAAACAGATATTTTTATATTGGGAAGAAGTTCGCCTATCTATTGCCAAACACATACCAACAACCAACAAGGAAAAGAGAAAAGAACAAACAAACGCAATGGTGTCAAATTTTAATTCAAACCTTCCCAGAAAGTCACTAAACACAGGAACAAGAATAAAGGAAAGAAAAAGAACAACCTGCCATTATTTCGCAACGTTGCATTATATTTTTTTTGCGACAGGTACGAAAAACCAATCATTTCGGTTATTTCAATAATTCTAATAAAATATCGACCACGTTCTACTTGCTTAGTTCGCGTGACGCGCAGATTAGATAATATTATACATAGCTACAGCTACATCGGCTACACCAGCCGAATTTCTATGGACCTGCAGTCGCGGTTTTAGGGCTCCGAATCCCGAGCCGTGTGTCTGCCATATGACAATAACATCTGTGGGCCACGCCAAGGTACGCGTACCTGCGCTCAGAGCTACCCCGTACCATCTTGCAAGCCCGACAACCGTGCCGAACGAAATCGAAAGGTGTTCTCGATGTTAGCCGGTGGTGGTGGACACGGCGAGAAACGCAGCTGGTAAAATATTTGTACGGAAGGGATACGTCTCGTTCCGCGATTGTCGATTAATTAGCGGGATTGCTGATCTGTTTGCAGGGATGATTAGCGTGGAAGGGAGAATTAAGTGTGGCGTTAATCAAATTTTCGATACCTCCGAGAGAACGCACGACAGTTGTGTTTTGGCGGAGTTAGATTAATGCCAGTGTATATACAGTGTATGTATGTACATTTAGCTACCCCTCGATCGTCCATTTTTTTTTTAGTATTGGTTCTATTTATTTATTTATTCACTCATTTTTGTGAACTCTGTGCAATGTTTTCATACAGAATTGGAGAATGAGGTTTTGTAGTATATTATTGTGGATATTGTTTTCATTATTACAGTACATATAGTATATTTTGATGATGACTCATTGTCATCATAGGAATCATTCATTATTTCATTTTCGCGATAAATATATTCAATACCCGCAATAACTTGGATTTTAAATATTTATGTTTGTATCGCAGGAAAAGCTGCTTTATTGGTGTTTATTAAATTTTCTGCACTGAAGTAGTACAATTTTCACAAGTGCATTTTCCTCAGGAATCGAAACAATCGAAAGTAATCGAAAGATCCTTTTCTGCAGTTTATTGTATTATAATGTATCTCTTTGTTATACAAACTGTAGAATTTTTTTGTTCTCCAATGGAGAAAATCTCTAGTAACAAAATTTGTTTCATTATTATTGTAACCGCTTGTGCTACTTTGACTAAAAATAAAGAATTTTTGAAGAATTAAAAAAATCCTTAATTATTTAACAAATGTTTACACGCATGTATGTATAAGATGTCTAGGATCGTATAAAAATATAAAGATTCACTTCTTTTTGTGGATTATTATTAATATTAATTTTTCCTTATTTAATCCCCAACAATTTTTTTAAAAATTCTTTTTCAGAATTCCAGCATTATCGACTATGTATGTAGATACATTGCAGAGAGTGCATGCACTTTGTTGTAGATGTCGCTTGTGTACGGCTGTTCAAAATACCACGTCGGTAAGACAGAAACGCATACTTGCTACTCAACTAAAACACACGACAAAACTGTGCAGATGTAGTAATAATCGGATCGATTAACTATTCTAAAATCTTGAACAATAATTCTGCTAACGTAGCTCCCCGATATTTATTAATGACTACTGAAATATTAACTAAAAATCATTACTATACAAGACGTCCCTTACTGCAATTCTACAATCTCTGTAACTTACAATAATATGTTACAAAAGTGTACGATATTTAAGAACTATGAAAGTCATTCACGATTAGCGATTACTAACAAACCATTAGTCGTTCTGATTTGTCTTCAAACTATTTGATATCTACGGGAAATTACGTAAAACTTACAGATAGATCAACGCAAACAGAACAACTCTAACAGACTGGAGGAATAAATGAACGTTTAGCCCATATCGTCGATGTGGATATGTATACACCGTTTCATAGTTTCCGCGGCGATAAGGGGAACAAAAATTTTTCGCCCGATCGGTTTGCATTTAAAAAACACGTTACGGCGATAACGATCGTTTTGCGCAGATTCAACCACTGCGGCAGTTAAATCGGCAATCGATGATGGGCAAAATAGGACGAGCGGGGCAACGAAATGTAGTATCGTCGTTGTAAAACAGACGATAATCAAGCGTTATCGAGATGTAACATATAAACGAATCGGGAACCGTCAGCGCGATCACATCTGATCGTTTTGTACAAGACGACATAACCTCTAAATGAAACGTGATCGACGTATACCAAAAAGAGAACTACACCGCTGTTGTTTCGACGAGAAACACAGGCTTCGTCGGGGAAGGTTCTCCTTGCAAACGACGCAATGCCACCGAAAAAGTCAACGAAACTTGCGCAGGAGCTGGCAGTAAAGTCAAGAGCCCTAGCAGTTGACACATGTCAACCGTGCAGTGCAACTCGAAAAAACGTCGGGTCGGCCAACAACACACAATTACGAATACGGACGTAAAATTGACACTCACCGCTGTGGCCGATGTTGCTCGACGACTGACCCATTGTTCTCACGCCGACGGTGATGGCAAGCACGTGATAATGCACTCGGGTGATCGCGGCGGTATTTTCACGTGAAAAAGCGATTGCATGAGTGCGCGAAAGACCGACACATTTTTTTTTTTCTCGAAAAAATACTATCACATCGTGTACCCGCAGTGTCGCTACGACAGAGGCGGACGGCCGCTTCGGAGCAACGAGGTGATTGGCCCGCGAGTATATGCGCATGCGCGACCCGCGGAATTTCGAATCCATTCGTGTTATCTACGCGTTCCAAATTTATTTTACACCTCGATCCTCGCGCTACCAAAATGGGGGATATATTTTGTGCCCGTTGCAGCGTATTTTGTGTAGTTTGCCTTCAGTAATCGGACCGATTGAACTTCGGAAAAGGTTAATTACGTATATGGAGCGTAACCGTATACTTTATTCCGGTGTAGACTTTGAATTCCGCGAATTCTCAGTGTGAAGTTCGCGGTGGCAAAGGAAGCATTGCTTGTGTGCCCGTGAAACAACAGTTTCAAAATAGGTAAAATATAACAAACTAAGTAAACTTGCGATGATTTGCTGTCTATGTAAAAGATGTACAAGTGGAAAACACAGTAGAAAAACGGTAACTGTGCACTCAACGTGAAACAGGTACATCGTCGGAAGAGAGTAATGTGTAACAAATTTAACACTGAAGCGAAGGTAGTGCAAGGGTTAACCCTTTAACGGTCTAATCAGATCACGAATTCAATATATAATAAACTACAATAAACTGGATATCCACTTAAACTATTGATATCTATGGTAAATAGTTTCGACGCGATGACGGTAACGTAAATTGTTAAAGGGGTAACAGTCAACAGCGGCGCATTATTATCAGCTACTTCGTCTAGAATAATTGGAGGAGGTAATGCGATGAATACTAGGTTGAAATCAATAACTTGTAATCGGTTTTCAGATGAATGAAAGAGTACATTAAGTGGTACTGCCTTTGATGTTAATATAAGATGTTTCAAGAGGGATGTCGACGATTGTTGGCTACGATCTGGGTGAAGGGTCCTTACAAAAAATATATGCATTAAGCCTGTAATAACGTCGTTTACAAAGTTGATTTAACATGAACAAACACGCACCGAAAAATAATGCAATTAACAGAGAAATAATTTCTAAAATTCAGTGATTTTATCAAATGCTCGCTTGAAACACCTTACGCATTGAAATATTATTCGTTTGAACGTTTAATTAATTAATAGCTTGAATAGTCACCATTGAATTGCTTATCTATTTCTCCGTACAACAATTATACAAAAATTATAATGCTTCCCTCTTTCCTAACCAACATTGATTACAACCTTCCCCTTCTTAAACAATACTCTGTACCTCACAAATCTCCTATCTATCACTACCAGCTCAAGCAGAATCCTCCTACATACACGTCACGCAAACGCGCGTGGTCTACTAGCAATCTTCGCCCCTGATAGAACTGCAACCGGTCGACCACCCTCCTGATTGCAAACGACGCTCCCAAATATCCTTCCACTACTCATCCCGTATCCCGAACGCGACACCATAATCCCCCAAGAACTTCTCACACTCATTGCCAGTCCACCTTATTACCTCGGCTAACCCTCGAGTAAAGCTTCGTGCGACCGTACGCGCCTCTTAACTCGCAACTGCGCCCACAAATCGCGTGTGCCGCGCTCACATTTCACCGTTCGTCGCCGAACAGAAACACGCAATTACGAACTGTTCTAGCCCACGACAGTTCCCGACATCGTCCCAACCCCGGGAACACTTCAGTCGGCAAGACGACCCCGGTAAAGAAAAACGCGCAAACACGATCTAAACGTCGTGTCGCGTCGTGGACCCGTTCAACGCTTGTCACACGGAATCACCGGTGAAAGATCATCGGTCAGCGGTAAATCCACGGCGAGAAAGTTGCAATCGGAGACGGGGGATCATCCCCTTGGTAACCAGTCGACAAAACACTGCGTCGTTCGGGACACCAGCGGGGTGATACGTGGTCAAGGGACGAACGGCGCGAAATCTCTCTCTACCCTATATGGATTTTTCGGTCCGGTTCGATTCACGTCCAGGAAGACGTTGATCCCCGTAGTCGACATCGGTCTTTTTGTTTCCCTCTGTCTGACATGACAGTTCTGGAAGAACTCGACTCGAGGCCGCGGGCATTCAACAGCTGACGGCGACCAGGGGATCGTTCAGCCGGTGAAAAGCGTTCAACGTTCTGGCAAAGATGGATGCCAGATCTTCTTGGATCGTGTCTTTCGGCTTGATCGCGCTAGTCGCGACGCAAGGTCAGTTTCTTTTTTCTTTTTTAAGAAAATTGTGGGACAATTAGGCACGTCATAGATTAATGTTTAGCTGCATGGGTGTTTCGTAGTTCGTTGAATAATTTTGATAGATTTGTCTGTTGCACAATTCTATTGGTTTGCGTTCTTTTATTTAATTCACTACGCGGGAACGGCGAAACTTTTGTTATTTGTTCGTGTAGTGGAGCTGTATGTTAATTGGTGTTCGTTTTCTTGGGGCAAAGTAGTAGCGTGCTCGGTAGGAGGGTTTAGAAAATTTCATGCAAAATAAGGGAAAACAGGGTCAGCGTGATCGTATCTTGAGGTGAATAACCGGGCTGTAAAAATAATCAATGGAATAGCTTTTGAATACATAGCACCTCTACTCTAATTAATTTCATAGAAATGTTGGATTTACCGCGAAGCATTAGAGAGATTAAAAGAATGAAGGAAGAGGATATATACGTGGATAAATGTGCGGTGTTATAACTGGAATCTAATAGAATGAAAAAGCTTCTGAATGAAGAAGACCATTGATAAAATACACCAAGCATTTGTCAACGTACTATTCCAATTTCACACTCATTTGATAAATTATTACGTTTAATTCACGCGTTCAATTGGAAATCAAATTATTCAGTACTGAAGATGCGAAAGCAGTTGAAGAATATAAATGTTTAAATACGGAAACTTTTGCGATCAATCGAACAATATTTTCTTTTTCCCCTTCCTTTCTCTATATTACAAAATATCAGTTATTAAATATGAGGTATGACAAAGCACGAGTTTAATTATGTTTGTCCACTGTTTGCTTCTGTTTTATTATATCAGGTTTGGCGATCGATTGCTTCAAGTGCGTGTCGATCAACGGCAACAATAAGCCTTGCGACGACCCGTTCCACAATAACGGAAGTCTCTCCTTCTTGGAGTCGCCCTGCTTAGGAGGGCGCAAAGGACGCGATGGCCTTTTCCCCGCGACTGCGTGCATCAAAATAGCTGGCATATATGGTAAAAGTTTTCTCTTTTTGTAATCACGAGTGGCCCTTAACCCCTTTCGACGCTGTCTGTTCAACGAATACACTATGCCCCCGTGTACAGTATACCGGTTTGCTGACGGAGGTTTCGGTAGTGGAAAGTTAATATACTGCTCGAAATAATCACTAAATTCACTCTGAACTTCCCGAGGTAATATCGTATTTATTCAACCATTGATATCGAACTTTTAAGCAAACTATGTATGTATATTAGAATCCAAATTCCACCGCTGATGATGTTTGATAATAGCGTATCAATTGCATTCATATAATAACTCGATACCGCAATGATAGTAATTTTGATTACAAAATAATTATACTGCGCCGAACAGAAAAAGAATTCCTTCGCACTCGACGAAATTATTTTCCATTTCGCAAGAATGAAAATAAAAGATTGCATACAATTTATACCTGAGATTCTGTCTGCTCATTGCACAGAGAAAGACAATTAATTTGAGAAGAAAATTCAAGTTTGTATGTTTCTTTAATATGTTGAGATAGAAGGGACAGAAACGGAGAAAGGTGTGTATAATTAACGTATGATTAATTAGACAAGTCTGGGATCTCCTTGACGGTGAGGAGTTGCGCGCTGGACAGCGGAACATTGACGACTGACTCCGAAATCATTAGAATGTCTCACTGTGGAGGATTCTACTTCGACGACAAGTGAGTGCAAGAGCGGAGGAACATAATTTAGCTTGCTTTTCTTTTGTCCCCGGTACTAATTGCAAATGTTACGCTGTCTGAAATTGACCCTTACTATAATTGCCGCGAGGTTTGTCGAAGATAAGGAGTGGAAAAAAAGAAAGAAACTAGGTGGCTACCCCTACATAACTACTTTAATTTTAATCAATGCCTTACTCCTCGCAGCACGTTCAATAAAACAACTTCTTCTTTCTTTTTTTCTTTGTATCAATTATTTTATAATATTTCGATCTTCTTTTCCGCCTCGTTATAGGAGGATGGGGTTTGAATTTCTCTCAATATAAAAGGGAAAAATAGATTGCTTGCATGCACGCCTAATGTTGTCTTATATATTTTTCATTTTCTAATGTGAATAATTTATTTGGGTGCCAAAAATACTGTGAAAAAAGAAATCGATTAGCAAATTAACAGAAGCTTGAATAAATTATATTTTTTGTCTATGCTTTCCATAATTCCGACACGTTTAGACTTATTTGTTTGTCCTATGTTATGCAGCTTCCATTTTAATCTCGCATGGATTCGCCCAACGTCCTGATTTTAGTAACAATAATAATAAAACAATCTTAATAGATACGTTCGGGGTTGCGTTCAGTCTTGCAACGATGGAGATGCCTGCAATGGATCGTCGCGAGAAGCAATTTCGTTCACCCTTATGACTGTATCGGTCTTTGCCGGGCTAATTAGGTGGGGATGTCCCTCGTAAAGCTCACATAAACGAATATCATAGATAATAGTTATTGTATATACCAAAGGGAAACGTTTGCCTAACATGTAATGGACCACTTTGAATTTAACACATTAACATGACCAATTAGATGTGGACCAAAGTCAAAAAGAAAACGATATAATAGGAAGAAGAAAAGCTTTTCGAGATCTCGTTCGTGATTTATCGCATTTAACGTAATGTAATGTAATTTACCAATGAGAAACACCAAATATTACGATAATATAATGATACAGTTTAGATGAGAGTCAGTGTTGGACCACGATAAATGTGGAAGGATAAAACGATGCGAAACTGGGGAACAAAAGTGAAGAAAAGGATGAAGCTAGCTTAGAAAATAAAATGTTACAAGAATCAAAATATGTAGTACTTGCTTGTTCACTCATAAATCTGAATAAAACTCGAAAGTTCGGAAGCAAAAATTAATTTTGGAACTCTCAACTGAAAATCTATATCTAAATCTACGGAAATAAGTAATTGATTGCGAGTGGGCGCACGTGTATTCCATATTGCACGTAAAAAGGTAAGAAGACATTGAATTTCGTTACTTAACTTTCGAAAGATGCGAGGGACAATAATAATGTTGGTACAGGTCGAACACTGACAACCTACTGATATTTAACCAGCATATCAAAAACCATTTAGCATAATCAAACGAATTTAAGATTCAAATATGTATGCGTTTCTTAAGACACGGTATTCCGTACGAAGTGTATACAGAATCACTATTTGATACTATTTGATAGCTTACAGAATAGGGAGGCAACAACTGCCATTTTAATTACGAATATGTAGTGATTAGTTGTTTTATTAATACCCATGCGTACCGTATATTATTTATTCTTAATCGTAGATACTGCTTGAAAATGTAACGGCGCGTATTCTCATACAATTTCAGCAGACTGTATACATTATTTAATAAAACGAATTTAAAGTTAAAGATCCGTGTATAATTTATTTTATATACTCTACTTGTACCTATACTCCTTACAGGTGGAAATATCACTTTCAATTATGAGCTTAAAGTAAATCAGACCGAAAAGAATGAAGCCCAATCCTAATCAATGCCATTCCATTCGCACTGAAAAGTGTCACAGAAGAAAAAAAAAGAAAGGAAAAAGCACACGAATACCTGAATTCATCACAAGTCAAGCGAACCCATTACAGAACTTGTTAAGAATGAATGCAATGCGAAATTCTTTAAACGTGAGCCGTGCAAAGGAAATTGAACGGGTGGAATGGAAACAATGCAAATGAAGCAACGACCAGAGACGAAAAATTAACCATGAAAAGTCGTATGTCGAACGCATCGCAGCAGTTCGTCGAGTTCTTCTCGCGAGTCCTCTGCTGGTTATGGGACACCCTCGAAAAGTTATTGGACATCTTTCTCGATTTCTTGGGGAGGATAGTCGAGCTGATACTAGCGGTGATGAACCTGCTTTTCCAGGTGATCTGTTTCCTAAGGGACCTGTGCATCGAGTCCATGCAAACGTTTGCGAATGTCTTTCGTGGGATCGTTAATATCGTTAGGAATATCAGCTGCGAGGAGATCGAGGATTTCGCCTCTGCTTGTATCGTTGTTCTATTATGGGTCGCGGTATTTAGGCTTACCAAGAATGTATTTCAAGTAGGAATTTTTCCAGAATTTTATATCGCTTTGGATGTTTTAATACTCAACTGATTTTTTCACATTTTTTCAAGCCCGATGTGTTTGCCAATAATATCGAGAAACTTAAAAATACCTGCAATTTAACTTATTCAGTCCATAAGTTGAATTACGAAAATAATTAACTAACATATTTTCATTAAAGTATCTTGCGCGTCTTAGTAAAGAAAAAATCGATTATTCTAACTACGGGAAAGCTTTCTTTTCTTTTCAACATTATTATCAATTCAATGCCCCGTTTAAAATAATGCGATCCCGGCCCATTTAATTGAAAACCTACCTATACGGACAATAATTCCACGAAACTCGATTATGCTTGACCAATCTTACTTCTCCTATCATTGACATCAATTTATCATACATTTATGAGATTTAATTTCGAAAACGTCATTCCAATTTGAATTACGTTTACGACACAATTTCAGTGCATTCTCTAAAATAGTAGTAGAGTCTGCCATGCTTATGTTTTGCCCCGCGTTTTGAAATTACGATGGTATTCTCGGTTGCCTACGAAATGTTCACGATGTCAACAACATTCTCACGAATAGGTCAAGTAACCCACTTTGATTTTTACGACCAAGAAACTCGACGAAATAACGAGACTTTGGAGCATTAAGCACGTTTGACGATATACTGTGAAACATTTGTTCTGGCGTATACCGAAAGGTGTGCGGCACAAAAAACCCGGCAACCAAAACATTCACGAATCCAAGAACGATAGACCGACTTCTGTATCTGTGTAAATTTCGAAATTATTTACATGAACATACTTTGACCGTATCGTGTTGATTGTAAATTTTGAAAAATGTAATGTTACCTGGCTTTCGATTCGGCAATTTTACTACTTCTACTACGCGCAGTGCTCGAAACAATTGAAGAACCATTTATGAAATTAATTACTTAAAGATTTTAATCGGTGCAAATAAATCGTAATAAATTGTATTTGCCTGAACAGTATAGATATCAATACATATTGTTAATCGTTTTATAAAAGTTATGAACAACTTAATAATCCTTCGAGTCGCATTTATTGTTATTTATGCGAATTTCAATTGAAGTAATTAAACAGAATATCCAAGTATTTATAAGAATATTTCGTTCATGTCAATAAAAACTGTGCCGGTTTCTGTACTAACAGAACACCTTTAACATTAACACAATGAGCTTGAAAGAAATTACTCATTGTACAAATTATAATTATTGAAACGAATAATTCCTCTAATTGTTTCGAGCCATCTGTACCAGCAATTAGAATTCGAATGCACATACCTGTCGACGATACGCCGTTTTCTATAATTCCTCCTATTAGCCCACCGTACGCCCATGCATTCACGTCCGCTACCATAGTTGCTCCATTCATATTTTCACCACTCCACTTCAACTACTGCATACATATTTGAACGTCTATCAGTAAAAAAGTCTTTTATCGTGCACATCTACATACATAACACGCGGTTACGTTTACATTAACCGATAAACTCGATAAATGAACAAAACCGTCGTACGAAGAACCGTCCATTCGGTATCGCGGTTATTCGAACACTAACTAAAGTATTATTGGTTTACACGATAGTTCCAATGTCATACCTATCTCCCAGAACTCTCGAATAGCTGACTTCCTTTACCAACAAGACGCTGCTCCGGACGTAAATAATAATAATATGGCAGCGAGGTTCGGGCAAGGAGTGTGCCCGCAACGAAGGACAGGAAAGAGGATGAATCGACGTAGTAATAGGAGGCTGGCTCAGGATCAGATCAAAGAAGAATACGATGACTAGATTGTAAGGAAACATAAGGTAAAGATTCAGAATGTATAGATCAGGTTGGATAATATTAGTGTCAAGATTAATTCAACAAAGTTAGTAGCGAAGAATATAAAACTTAATGTTATATCAACGTGTTAAATTATTCGGTTCATTCTTTTATTGCTAATGATCTTTTTGTTCGACAGATTCAAATAGGAGAAGAACGCACACATCGCGTGTGGAATGTATAAAATCTTTACGAAGGAAACTGTAGAAAATAAAATATATTTCCGTATAAATATTAGTCTTTATATTTACTGTTTGTATCATACAATCTTTCGTTCGTTTTGTAAAAATTGGTATAGAATTCTGGCAAAAAAAAGAAAACGGTGCCAGAACTTCAGGGTTCTCTATTTACAAAAAGTGTTCTGTATAAAGCAACAACGTGTAAACTCGTATATCAAATACAATATTACACTTTATAATTCGTGATCTATTATGTACACAATTAAATATCGATCGTCAACTAACAGGCATCAACTTGTAAAAGAAAGGCACATTAAGGTATCGTTTATAAAATGTACTGCACATCTTACTTGTCCCTGTTGTATCAACGCGTATCTATTCTTTAATACATTCTGGCTCTTCTTGTACGCATTGATACGCAAAGTTACCATAGTTCTATCGTTTTCCCGATCAGAATACGTGCGTACTTCGATTATAAATAACTTCGTCAACATTCGCTTTATAATAAGATTAGATAATACTTTGCTTACTTAATTTATCCTAACTTTACGATTCACGGGTATTTCTAGCCGCATCCAGTTTCGTTCCCTCAGTCATTCACAATCGTGATAACCAGCTTATGCTCGGGCCAAGAAAACGTCTTTGGCAATTGTATCTGTCGTAAGATATATGTCCAGCAATCATTACGGATAATTCGTCAAAATCATTTCCAATATAACATACCTGATTTGGTGAACTTAGAATCTGAAATTCATGGGCCATCCTTTCAGATAGATCCTCTGGTAACAGGACTTGCAACCACGGCCCTTGGACCACGTATGGTTTTTCTCTAGAAACCAGTGTACCAGTAACAGATGGTGCCACTATTGTAATCGCCGTGTGAGACAGTACTGATTTAAACGTAAAATGCCTTCCGTGCATCACGCGACCCCTGGCAAAATCAAAACCCCTATTTAATATTCAGTCGATAATGCGAAAGATTAATGTTTGCAACAACGTTCACGATAATGTATTTACTTTATTGCTAATGGTAACAGAGATCCAGCTTCAAGATTGAAAGTCAAATGCAGGCCGGGCAAGACTTTGACAAAATTTTCGTTCTGCAAACTTGTGTCCTGCTCACAAGGGGACAATCTTTCTGACTTTATGACTGGCTTTATGTCCTCGTCCTCTTCGTCCGATTCGTTCCTTACTTCTCGATATTTCTCCGTACTCTTATCGCTGTTCACCTGGACCCACCTGTAAGTGATTTAATAACGTCACGCATGGTCGAAACATTAGATTAACTCGTTAATAATCTGGGACACTCGCCAACATTTTGCAGATACACCGCTTAAGTTAGAGCCCTCCTTTTCTATACCACTTTGTATCTTCTCCGCTATAGATGGATCGTCTTCCATAACCGAATGAATCCTTCTCATGTCCGTTACCAACCAAGACCCGCAACCGCGACTAGACTTCAATAAATTTACGAGACCTAAACCGTTCCAGTGTTGCGCAGCTTGTAATTCTTCGGACGTAACTCCTACAATTTGAACAAATGAAACCTGTAACATTGTACACGATCCGTTAAAAGCATTTTTTATTAGAGTGTCCGTTATTGAAACATTTGCCCCGATTCAGTTGATTAGCCTTATTTAAAATGAACATCGGCCAGCAACTTACCTCCCCGTGAGGTGTAGATATGGATGCTGGTAGCTGCGGATCTCTGCCCATTAGAATTTGCGTGATACAACCATTGCCATTGTCCAAGGGTGCATGCCACGAGACATGGTCCCCGGGCATTAACATGTTGCCAGAATTGAAAACGTATTTTGCCAACTGCTGCATTACGTTCGCTGGCCAAGTAGGCGGTGTCATCTCGTTCCTTTCCCTGACCAATCTGAAGGTCAACTCAAATCCAAAACCGCTTGGACGGCCTGGGCCGCTCTTTGGATGTATCCTTCCATCGCCATGCAGATCCGATAAGCCCAAACTTTAAGTACAATCAAATTAATGGTCCGATAGTATTCTAATACAAGAGGTGCTTAAAGTTACAGATAAACGGTGAACGTTAGAAATAGAACACGCAAGGACTATTGGTAGAATGAAAGTGAGCTTAGATCTAATTCTGGCAAAAATAGAAGACCTTCAGTCAATGGCGGAATATGTTTGGACAAGACAAACGGAAATGGGAAAGTCCCGTAAATCTATTTCCGACGCGACGCATTTCGAATTACTTTATCTTCCTGTACCCTGTACTGTCTATATATAGAAGAGGGAACTATTCGAACAGCTGCTACAAGGCAGAGGAAGGAAGGGGTGCTCTCATTGAGAGAACAAGAAGAAAAAAAAGATGAACACCCTTTCGCGGTAGGCCATTCGTCATTCGGCGCCTAGTTTTTAATGAGGAATTCCTAAAATGGACATCCATTTGTCTTTCGGCAACGCGAATCATTATGACAGCCATCCATGCGCCAATCATATTTGAGTAAGTTTGAACCTTTGCAAACGTTTCATTTCATTTATCGATAAAGCAGATAAAAATATGTCATCTTCATTTAAAATCGATTACAGCGTAAAATTGAACTTCTTTGATGAGACTAGCCAGGATTAAGAATTGTAATAGAAATGGGTTCAAAGTTCTCGTGCCAATCATTAACCGCCGGATGGTTGAGGGTGCGAGAATCGATTCTGAATTGTATGCAATTTTCATTGTAAGAGTTGTTCGTTTGTACACCAGCCAGTCAATATCTTCGTGAGATTTTTACTAAGAATTTCTAAAAATCTGAATTACATTTTTCAGGACGTCAAAAAATAAAAGATGTTATTAATAACACATACTTAATCATTAACGTAATTTCTCCCTTTGCCAATAACATTTTAGCAATTAGTCTAACTTTGCCTGGTTCGAAGAATTCAATAGATATTGAGTTAAAAACATGTACACCCTGTAATTTATTTCACACGTATATTTGTAAATAAACAAATACTGAATACTAGTTTAACTCCTTCATCGACGATTATATTAGTGGTTTATTAATCTTTTTCGTAACTTGTGTAACAATTGCGTGTTTAATGCCATCCTGAACATTCTGTTAATAGTAATTATTGTTACGAAAATACCAATGACTCTGTATTAATTCAGTTCGCCGGCTGAATATCGATAATCAAGTATTCATCTGCAAAAACGAAGTCATACTTTGGAACGACATAATGGTGAACATTTAAAATTGAACACTGCAAAGTATTTTTACCAAATACGCAAAAACTTTTGAAGTGATCCAATAACAGGGCGGTTAATGAATTCCCGAATGACAGAAATGGTTGCCGCATACACGTGTCATCAGGCAGAGACGCACTCGTGCTACTCTTCACGGTGACACTGACGAATACCCGACTTCCCGTTTTTTCTTCCTTTTTTTTCCTAACACTCCAATTCTTCCCGCATTTTCATGTCAGAAGGGGCGAAAAAAACGCCGCCTGTTCTTTTAAATTGAAAGATGCGCCATGATGTCACTTCTGCGATCGCGTGCGCAGCGAAAAAAATCGTCGATCGATAATTACCGAAACAATGGTAAATATATTTAGATTGCGGATGTAAAGATTAAAAAGAACAGTCGGGGGAAAATGATCGTAGCTATTTATAAGTTATGTTTCGTGGTTGAAATTTCAATACAAATCCAATTGTATTAATTATTGTTCAAATTTATATTACATTTACTAATTGATAATTAATGTGTCTATACCGCGCTTGCAAAAATACAAATATTAATGTGCGTATTGTATCAGATCGGAATTGCTCGATGTAATAAAATGATAAAAATCGAAAAACTTACCTAATATAATGCCAATGCGGTGGTACGCCTAATGCAGGGCAACCAGGATTTTCGTACATGCTTATGTAGTCCAGAGGATCCGGACCTCCCAACCTAAGAAAAGGTGCACAGGAAATCTCAGTTATGTAGTTTTACATCCGGTTAAATGCACGTACGACTAAGGGTGGCTAAATATAAATTGTTCTCCTCCCTTCTTGTGCAAGAGTTCCATACCCAAACTCTATAAAAACCACCTATCTGCTAAAAGAATACCGTGTACACATGTTGTTCCGTCAATTTTATATCAACGAATTATGTACCACAAATTAATTTAATCAAATAAAGTACGTGGTGCAAAGAGATGTAATTGTATGTTGCAGAATTGATATACTTATTAAATAAATTATTCTTTCAGTAAATAAAGGATAACGGGGTAGTCGTAAAATTATTTTTAGATATTTTATCATGCGCACCAGGGTCGTGGTATTAAATATTTATTGGGTTAGTATACATATAATGCAACATACGCATCTACGGCACGTACTCTACGAGCAACTAGATATAGCGTAAGATAATCAATTTGACGTGATCGGAATACAATAAAATCGATTTCGTAAAAATACGTACTATTGAAGGATCTCAAATTTCCCTCAGATTTATTTTAAAAACCAAATAACTATTTTCCCTGCTCAACTCGAATTTAATATAATCAAAACAAATTAATATACTACAGAAAAATATAGATGGAACATGTTCCCATACTTTTTAATATATTTGCATTGTACCAGTACGAAAATGTTGCAATACATTTTTATTACGCTACAATAAATTCATAATGCTGTACATGCAAAAAAAACAAAAAACAGCGCAAGGTATTCCCTCTATGTACTCTGCTATGAACAACAACATTGGGATTTAAACCTTACACATTTTGCCACTGTACGGATCGCTATTGATTGCCACGATGAAAATTACAAAATTCTTACCAGTATTTGACGACCGCGGTGACAGTGAGAGGATTGCTTTGATCTGGATAGATCTCTTTACAAAGATTGTGGAGGGCGTCAAGGCCCGGGGCCCGAGCTGTCGGCCCCTGAATTGGGTGTCCCGGTGGAAAACTTCGACAAAATTCTTCTCTCTCGCGCATATTTCCGTACATATACGCAGCGTTTAAGCCACAAAGTGTCTACTGCCTCGGAAATGATGCGAGTTACGACGCACGATCACTTCGTTTACTGTCGGACGAACCACTGTGTGTGCAGGTACCACCAAGCACGAAACACACGTCTCCGATCCTTGACGAAACTAAAATTCTTGTGGTGTGGACAGCAGAGTGATACCGAAATCACTGCGCGTCACCAAAAGGTTTCATTGTGAAACGGGGAAAAGCGATGCCTGATTGGTTGGTGCGATCACGAACGTTTTTCTATTGGACCGTACCAATAGAGAACTAGAATTTTCCATCCAATGGTGTAGTCCTTTCACAAACAACTGCATTTACCAACCAACAAACAGTCGCACGGTTAATAATGCTCTTCATCGGTGAACTACGATAAACTTTGCGGAGCGGAAGTGCATTTTAAAAATGTCATACCTGACAAGATGAGGTCACGATATTCGGTTCTGCTTTCAATTTATCTTACGTGGCATTTACAAGCATGTTCAGCAATCGCGTTAATAAACAACACGACAGACTTTCAGCAGGACTACAGACCGGAGGGTCCGTTGGTAATGTGTAAATTTCTGTAAGTATTTTGTATATACTACCGGACAATGCAGTTTATCTTTTATACTTAAACGGCGGGTTACTTTCGAAGTAGCATAGAAAAGGTTCTATGAAAATTTGTTTCTCCCGAGTTAATGTAAATCTACTGCAGCCTGTCTTTCAAGTGTTAATAAACGAATTCGTTTGTATTTCTTTCTTGTGACGAATTGTTCACGTCGTTTATCGTAGGCCAAAAGAATTTATAGAATGCGAGGAACCAACTGATCATAAGGGAAATAAAACTGCCAAAGAGGAAACTGGATTCGGTTGTGTAAAGGTAACATTGCAATCATAGGCATTTCTATGTATATCAAAATTGTAGGTATTACAATTGTCTTTCAGATCTCTGGTTTTTAGTTTGGAGGTTCCAGGTACGAGGATGTGGAGAAGACTAAAATATCTTGCACCGTTCTCCCATATATCGAATGCTATGGGCAAAGGACATTTACCCGGGACGGAGTTCCTTGCGTAAAATACAGCGACCATTATTTTGCTACTACTTTACTGTACAGTATACTGCTAGGTTTCTTGGGTATGGATCGATTTTGTTTGGGACAGACCCGCACTGCTGTTGCAAAGTTGTTAACGTTAGGTGGACTGGGTGTATGGTGGATCTTTGATGTAATTCTGTTAGTCACGGGATCCTTAGAACCAGAAGATGGCAGCAATTGGAATCCGTATGTATAATATACTAAGTAGGAATAGTCTCACAAATGCGAATTAAGAACAGGTATTTCGTGTACTACCTTTTTAAAATCAATATTTAATAATTTCGTATTTACGAAATAATCGTATCGTATATACTTTTTGTAAAATAAATTTTTTCCTGTTAGAAAATTTGTATTCAAATATCAAAGGCCCTATTGTTCCTTCTTATAATAACAAACCGACTCTCCGGAAAGAACAATTTTTGTTTTTGATCGTTTAAAAAATATTAGACTGCAAATCTGTAACAAATATGCCTGTATAAATATCTTTCAAGTTCAAGTCATAACTCATAGTCATCAGGATGATACAATTCACTGAGCAATCTGTAAATATACGATGGCGCATTTCCGCCCCTGAAATAAAAAATGTATTACCATGTTAATGCTTTTAAACTAATTTCGAACGATTTTCAAATATATGGAAAACTAAAACGTTTCATTTCGTTAGTCTTACGTGTTCGATATAAATAGGGTAACTAATTCTGGTGGCACGTAATCGAAAACTGGATTATACGCATGAATTTTTTCCAGCAAAGGTGCATTAGCACTATCAATTACACCTTGCAATGGTGAAACATGTTTGTTAAATCCATCTTGTTCGTGAGAGTAAAGATACAGTGGAGAAAGCTTATAAAGCGGTAATAAAACCATCACCGGCACAGAGTAATGTTTCGCGGCTTGTGCAACTGTATGCGAACCAGAAATTGCTCTCAATCCCCCATTTGCCATGACGGTATGCGTACCAATTATTACTTTGTTCACACGTGACATCATTGCAAAAATTGCTACATCTGATATTAAAGTTGTTTTAATCTTTGCCTTTGCAAGATTGATCGCCATTTCGCGACCCTGCAACAAATAACAGTTTCTTTAGATCAATTATAAACTAATTCCGTATTTCTTCATAAAGCCTCTAGCATGTAGTGAAGTCCATACATTCAAGGATGGTCCTCCTTCGGCTACTATAACTTCGAAGGCTCGAGTTGCGGCAGCTCGTTTAAAAAATTCTTCCACCAATGTTGATTTACCGATTGTCATAATAATTTCATTTGAATGAATATGCTCAGAAGCTTGCTGCGTTATATTTTCTGCGCTAAAAGAAAGACATTCAAACATTGTGATATTGTATCTAATTATAATTATGTGTAATTCCATAGATCGTTTGCAACTAACCAGGTCTCCAATTCAACTTCAAATTCATTAATGTGCTCTATAAGGGCTGACTTCAGAGAGGGCACAGAAATATTAAAATCTATCTGCTGATCACCCTCGGCGGTAAGAATTTTATGCAGCGACTCTTGCGGGTCAGTTTCGTCGGTTTTGTTTTTCAATTCGGAGGTATACTCCTCTCTGATTATTTGCAAAATTCTACGAACCATATTCCCAATGGAAAATTCCAACGGAATAGCTTCTAACAAATATTTTCCATTTCTCGTTATAATACTTATCAAGTTCCTTTCAGAAGAAAGTGTATATAATTAAAATAACGTACTCCTACATCTTTATAAAATTGTATTGACCTATGAAGATACAAGTCATGAAGTATAAAGCTACTTAAAAAATGATTAAAGAAATAGAGATTCGATATCATTCCTTCGCGCGTGTGTGTACACATTTGGAGCATTTATGCAGCTACTATAACTATTGATACTTCTTATTAACCCTCTGGTTGCGGTCGTTGCCAAGAATTAAAGCTCAAAGCCCAGCCAACCACAAACTATTAAAATCTGGGACAAAATTTCTGCGATGACTTCAACTGCTCGCATCAAGAGATTAACCCTCCGATTATGGGCTACTCGAAGTCAACACGGAAGATTTGTCCATTTGCGAGTTGACGTTGACTATGAACAACATACAAAATCAGAGGGTTAAACAGTTCTATAGTTCAAAGCTTCTTAGGTTTATACAGAACTGCATTAAGATATAAAGAAAGATATATTGCATACTCTGCAGTCATCCATTCTGCGTTATTTATTATCTCTTTTAAAACCGATATAGTTGCCACTACGATATTGTGGGTACCTTTGATGTCACTGAAACACAAAACACCGTGAAAATATCAGTCTCATTGAAGGTTAGGACTATTTTAATCCTCACCCGTAATGAATGTCGTTTATTAATTTTAACACTCCCTTGTTAATGTTCTCCTCCTTGGTGATCACCATCTTGGCTACAATTTCTTGCAGACCTCTTTTCCTCTGAAAAAGTATCTTTTTCTTCTTAAATATAAGGTACGAAGGAACGAAGCATTTCTTTCGCTGATATTATCAAGATCATGCTACAAACGAAAGGCATCTACAGTGCAATGATTGGTTCTACTTTCCTCTCCCTGTCAGTTCGTTGCGCCGCACGTGTATTTTAGCGGTCTGACATGTGCTTTATACCATAATTCTCGATCCTGAATGTTTAATTTTATTCTGAAACTAAATCATATATTCAACAATTCTCTGGTATAAAGTTATCTTTTAGACGACACGAAAATGGAACACATTGGAAATGTTGTAAGTACAGTGCACTTGATGTTCTTAGAACTTCTATTATGCTGACGACCTTAACCTACCGTGTATATATTTTTACGTGAAATGAATTGTATGTTCGATTATTAATTGTAACAATTGAAATGTGCATTTCGAATATGAAATGCTTTGTTAAATAACAACTGTATGCTACGATGGAATAAAAATCATTATTTTCATTCTTAGAGTTATCGTTATATTTGATTAGTCTATTTTTATTCTGATATCGATGTATTTAATAATTGCAAACATTTTATTGCTATATTAAGACTGCAGATCAATTATTAGCCGGTACCAGTGTGTTGTCTAGACCTGCGGAAGAATTTGAAAATGATGTAAGTTGCAAACAGAAGATAAGGAATAAATGAATTTATATCCATATTGATAACAATTGTATATTTTTTAGCCTTCGGTAGAAGCACTATGGGCAATGAAAGCTATGGATCACGCGGAAGTTTATTTCAATGTAAAATAAATATTATCGATAGTCAATTTAATTTCTTTTCCACAAACGAAAATTGACTGAGCTTGAAAATTTTAATTTAGCATTTACATTTTAGATTTTATGTTCAGTTGATCCTAAGTTTTTGAAACTCACACCTCACGACGAACAAATATATGAAACCTTCCGAGATGTTTTCCCCGATGTCAAAGTAGATAAGATAAATGAGGACGAGTTAAAGTCGACCGAGGGGAAGAATAAATGGAGGCCGTTTTGCGAACAGTTTAAGGGACTAGTAGAAGATTATAGTTTTGGGACCCTGCTAAGAGCAGATTGCGAAGGTGATTATTCAGAAGCGAATAGTATACTTACGACTAGAATACAATTTTATGCTATTGAACTTGCTAGAAATAAAGAAGGTTTCAATGATGCTATTAGAGAGAAGTATAAACCAAAGCGAATTACAAGAAAAGCAGGAAAATCAAATGTAAAGAAATAAATAATGATGATCGGAATATTCCTAATATTCTATGTTAATTACTTGAATAGCGTGTAATTTCTCATCTATAATTTTGTACAACTGAAATTTACGAAAACTTATCGAATGTTATTTATAACGAGCAATGATACGAAATAAAACAAGTTTGACAAAAACGTATTACGATTGTTGGTGTACAATTTTTATTTCGTTTTCTGTATTTTTAAGCTGATCAGAGGATTTGATGCACGTGCATGATGCTTCGATTGCGTAGCGGTAGGCTTTGATCCGGCAGCCTCTCTATTGAATCTTTTCTTTCTTTTACCAATACCAATGAGTCTTTTCAAAGCGGGCGGAACTATATATTCAGGCACGTCTTTCAAATGCGGCTGTAATTTTACAGTGTGCAATGCTTTATCTTGTCTCAAAGACTGCAAATCCCTTGGATTATCCTCAAAGTAGCTCTTTAATTTTTCGCAATTCAATACTTCTTGTTTTATTTCTTTTAAACGTGCTTCACGAACAGCTATCCTTGTCACAGCCTTCCAAGCATCTTTCGCTCGATACCTGAAAGTAAAAACATATTCAACGCCAAAGCCAGGCAAACTGGAAGCAAGCAAGTTTGCATTCAACATACCGAAAACCTTCAACTTCTTCTAATTTGAACTGATACGTTTTAAACAATGTATCGCGATTATAGCAGTGCTTTAATTCTGCCTCGACTTCCTCAAGTAGAGGTCTTTCCCTGATTGATACGAAACTCAATGCCGTTCCTTCATTTTTTCCACGAGCGGTGCGTCCTGCCCTATGAATATATGAATTCACATCCAAAGGAAAATCAAAATTAATTACGTTCGACACAAATTGGAAATCAATACCGCGCGCCACACCGGATTCCTTGTCTTTCTTTCGTTTTCCCTTTTTAACTTTTACTATATGAGGCTGTGAAAAAGAAAAACAGACATTAGGATCGCACAAATAAATGACACACCTTCGATCCTGTAAACTGTAACGCATATACGTTCCGATGATCACGTTTAATTGATCGGAATACATAATACTTACTTCATCCAACGATTTTTCGTCCGATGCTATTATAATATCATACGTTCCAGAATTAAATTGGGTCACTGCTCTGCACCTTGAAACAGCCGGCAATTCAGAATTTAATACGCAGGTAGGTATGCCGAACTGTTCCAAGAACAATTTCAATTTGTAACACCTATCTACTGTATTTACAAATATAATCGTCTTCCCCCTATACGATAATTAGAAATAAATTAGAAACTTGTAGTGCCGCATTAAAATTTTCCTTCGTTATCTCGATGTCCGTATACTTTACCTAATCAAATTCAATTTCAATAAAGCGTAAAGAATGGCAGCTTTATCATTTTCGTCAGCGGCTAGACTATAGTGCGATAATTGAGACAACGGAGCCAACGGAGGCTCTTCTAATTTTAAAATCGCTGGATTGTGAAGCACCAACTTTTTAAGAGTTACAACATCTTCTGATAAAGTTGCGGAGGCTAATGCTGCTTGGTACACTGTTGGCAAATAGCTCAACAAACTTTTTACTTCCTCTTCATAACCAAACGAAAATATCTAAAATAGCAATACAATAATAATATTATTACACATGGCATTGCATAATTTAAATTAAATCACTTACCAAATCTGCTTCATCAATTATTAATGTTTCCAAAGAATGTTTCAATTTCACATTCCTCGCTTTTAAATGCTGTAACAATCTGCTTGGAGTACCGATAACGATATCTGGGTTTTCTATTAATAATGGTTTCTGAGCAGAAAGATCCAACTGTGGACTAACATCGACGGCCTTTACTTCTCTGCTACATTTTATTGTTAAACTAATTATAACATCGTGTATTTGCTTGCATAGCTCCTTACTGGGTGCTATGATAAGACCTTTAATTTCTTGCTTCTTCTGTGTCCGTTTATTCGATAGAATTTTTTGAATAAGCGGTAGAGCAAAAGCAGCTGTTTTACCAGAACCTGTGCGTGCTCTAATCAATATATCTTTCCCATCTAACATTAAAGGTATCGCTTTTTCCTGAATCAATGTAGGTTCCAACCAACCTAATTTCGCGATGGCCTGAAATATTTTATATCGCAATTAAATTTATATATATATAGAAAACTGTTTTACCTCGGAATCAAAACTGTATAAAATATGAAGAACAAAGGCCATGCAATTTTATTAACGGGTTAAACGATTAGTTACACAAACATAACCTCTTGCTAAAAAATGGAGAAACATTTATCTCTTGTACCTTTAGGATTCTGTCATCTAATTCTAATTCGTGAAAATTTATCGGCTTCGTTTCAGTTTCTTCGTCTACTTCCATTTCTTTCGACATATTCTGTAGAAATTTATGATTATATTTTGAAGACACGTGTCGATCTGTCAGTACATGCAAACAACGAATTACAGCAGTGCTGTGCAGCGCACTGTGCCGAGGTGGAGCCCCTCGCGTGCTGGCCGCCCCTACCAATCGTTCTTTACGCACAGTCCGCTTATGCTCGAAAATATGTAAGTATTTGTGTAAGTATATGCTACTGTACTTATGCTTGCTTGGTTCTTACGGACTTTACGGCTGAATATACAATCAGGCTTATCGTAGATATACATAGACGTATCACCACGACAAATTTTGTTGCAATTATCACGGCCCCTGCTTGTCATTTTTTAATCCGCGGAGATGCACGGTCAAGGTAAAAAGAATAAGCTACCGTTTGAGCACACGTTCATATCTACCACAACTGGAAGGAGAAGTAATTGTAATCCCCCAGATTGCAAATTTCGCTACTTCTTCAATGGCTATCGATATTAGTTTAGCATACAATATAGTATACACTATACAATATAGTATATTAAAACTTCTGTAAGATTTAAAGGATGATCGTCTTTTTCTACTTAAACAAAAATTTACTTTTTTCGTCGAAAGATTAACTTATAATGATCTGTATCGGAAATTTTTTTAAATAACTGTTACGCTTTATCTTTGTTTCATATATTATATTGAAGTATTCATTATTGTTAGTTCTCTCTACATTATAATGCTCATATTAAAAAATAAATCTTACGTGGCTCGTTGGTCTAGGGGTATGATTCTCGCTTCGGGTGCGAGAGGTCCCGGGTTCAAATCCCGGACGAGCCCAATTTGCATAATTTTTTTAGTTTTTTCGATTTTTTAATATTAAGTTCACCATATCTATGCTTTAACTATGAAGTATACTATAATCGAAGATAAACCGACTCAATTTTATTATAGTAAAACTGTTAAACGTTGAAATTATTCTATCGATTACTACGTGAACTGTCGAAAACAAACATGGCGCTTGCGTGGAACCCGTCAAAAAAATATAGTGATCGTGAAAGGTACATTTACTGACACATTATATCCCTCATAATATTATTTTATGTTTTCTACCCAAGAAAATACTTGGAAAATTCTTTTCCCATTTAAGATTTTATTCTAAATAACGACTATATTGCTACCATCTGTTACATAGCCTCTCTAACGCGAATCTGTTAACAGTACGATATGTAATTTGTTTTTTTCTTATAGATGGATTTGTATTTATCCAGTTTACGTAAATAGTAAGAGAACACTAGCAGGTGGTCGGAAAATTGCAAAGGAGAAATGCGTGGAGAATCCTACGCATCAAGAGATACGTGATGTGTTGGTGGCAGCTGGTTTCAACGTTGGTGTTGAAAACAAATTGCATCCAAGGGAGCGTAGCAAAGAGATGTTATACCGCGGGCGTATTCGCGTACAATTGAAAAATGACGATGGTACACCTGCGAAATCAGAATTTCCTACCCGAGATTCGGTTTTGGTTTACGTGGGCACTACTATTCCAAAGTTGAAAACTCGTCAGGGAAAGCAAACGACTAGCGAACAATCCACTCAGCCTTCTAGCTCGTCTGCGAAAAAGGGTAAAGGGAAAGGTAGAAGGTGATAAAATAATATAAGCTGTTTAGAAGTTGTAAAAAATTTTCGAAGATTATATATACGTATGAATGTTACAACAAGAATTGTTCTCTTCTAGAAAGGATATTACATTACATCTTGTATTATCAATCTAAATAGGAGTTTTAAACTCAAATTGTTTATTCGTGCACCTATGTATATGTATTATAATCCTGGAATATATTAATATCTTGTTGATTCATATATGTTTCGTACTACACATGTCTTTGTAAATACATTATCTTCTTTCGTACGTTAGTACAATGTATTTTCTGTATGTTGTCCTTCAATGTGATCAAGCTATTTTATTGTACTAAGCAATAAATTATTTGCTGTTCCTCAGTTTGAGGAGTGTAATGATTACTATGAGCAGGACTAACTATATATTGTTCTATATTTGTATTTTGAAAAACAGTATCAGAAGGTCCTTCCTGTAGTGAATCAACAACTGGAGATACTGGCTGCTTATGCTCGTCGTGAAGTATATAACGTATAATATAGCCAATAGGCTCACGGAAAATCGTATTTAATTTGGATTTCTGTAAAGTTAATACCATAATATGTATAAGACAGGATCATTATTTTGCCAGTGTACTCAAAAGCGATATCGCCGCCTAGACATTGCAGCGGAAAACCCATGTTTCTGTAGAGTGATCAATAATGATCAAGCATGAGGTTTTTGCCATGGTGCTTAAGCAGCAACACTACCTTGAGTCTATTGCAAAATATTTGAAAAACGTGTTAATAAAAATAGTAGAGTTATACATACAGATAATTTTAAGGTCGGTTTAGATCGACCTCTTAACTTCTTTGGATATTTTCTATTCCTCTTCCGTTGTTTTTTTGACTTACCACGTTTTTTTACCTGAAGGTTTTAAAGTTGATGTTCAAAATATCAAATATATACATACATATATGTATACAATAGCATTGCAATAGATGCACTATTTACCTTAGGAGGCTTTGTATGCAGTACATCCGCAAATGATGAACTAGCTGCTTTCACCAAATGTATAGGAAGTTCACGGAATTTATCAATTTGATTTCGCAATGTTTGCCGTAACGGAGCACCTAACAGACTGTCACCTGATGATTGTGGCTGGCCCGTTAATGTATTTAAGACAGGATACAATAAATTCCGTGGAACACCTAGCAATGAGTTTAACACAGGCATATGTGGACCTTTTGGTATGTGTGATACAGGAACATTTGGACTTTTAACAATAGGATTGTAATCTATATCTGAACCTGTTTTATCCACAGTTGGACCCGTGTTATCTTTTTTAATTGGATTACTTTCTCCAACCATATTGTTCTTATCAGTTGAACCGTAATTTTGATCTCTGAAAAAATGACTGTGGCCTTTTTCTGGCCCTCCATTGCGAAAATAATTTGCCACCTGATGTGCATCACCTGAAAGTTGTCGAGGAAAATGTAAAAAGTAAGCGTATCATTCCAATATTCCAGTACATATTGTTCTACATTCATTTTTTTCAAACGTTAGTCTTAAGTTTTTCAAAAAAATCATTACTTTACCGACTCTAAATTGTTGATGAGATCCAGACGTCTTACGCGCAACTCGATATTCTCCGGGCAGTTCTTTCGAGTTATTACGAAAATCAGTTCGCCTTAATTCCTTCGCGGAATTGACTTCGTAAACGGAATCTGAGCCAAAAATTTATTAATCAATTTTAGAAGTTTCCTATACTATTTAATTAAAAAAAAATATGCATATGATATATTGTTATACCTGATTAATTGCTCGTTATAGATTTGTATTACCTTTATCATTCCATTCGTCTGAATGATTAAACTTTATTGAATCAGGTGATGGTCCTTTATCAGATTTAGTACACGATACACTGCACTTGCACATTACAATGTGGCATAAAATGAAAATGAAAGATACTGTTCGACTTCGTTCCATTTTATATAACAAATCCAACAGAATATTAAAGAATTAGGTTTGAAAAATCGACGGAAATGATTTCTGTCGCGAGCTCTATACTGAAATTCCTCATGGGTGGACTTGGAATTTATTGACCGTGTAGGAGGAAAATTGCTGACAGTTTTAAAACAATTTTATTAAACATAATATAAATACTTCTTCGAGTACGCAGGGTTTCACAATTTCGCCTTATACATTCAGGTTTTATACGTATTGCAAAATATCAACGATCAATTTCCGGATCCGCTATTTCATCATATAGCGAACACATAAAAAAGTAATATTAGCTGGAATCTTTACTATATGAATGATGTTTGATTTACGTATATTTTTTGAGATATATTACGTGAGATATATTGAAAAAAAAAAAAAAATAAACCTTCCCGTGACAATGTTTCATTAAACATTGCCGTGACCAGGATTCGAACCTGGGTTACTACGGCCACAACGTAGGGTCCTAACCACTAGACGATCACGGCTATTGAAGGTCATGTTGAATATGCTCATTTTACAATGGACTACCTGCTTACATTTAATTGTACTTAGAAAAGTATTTTATTTATTTATTAGTGGAATACTCTGAATTGAAAATAAAATTTCATTTTCATTTACTTGATAATATATAAACTATTGCTTGTATATTCTTGACAAGACAGAAAGGCTATAAGAATGTGAGCAATGAATATTAAATACAACGCAACACAATTTTTTCCAGCATATTTATTATTACATATATATGTATAAGTAAAAAGTCGCGAGAAATGTTAATCTTAGTATTTTGCATCGAACTATGTATATCTTTTCGATTAATTCTTATTGTCAAATAATTATATTTCAACAGGTAAGCGGTCTCTGTTTTTCAATTTAGCACAATTAATATTTAAATGCCCATAATTATTTGATAATGTAGCTTGTTATTCTTTGAGTATTTTATACCATTTACAATTTCAACTGGTGCTCATAGATGGTGATAAGTACGACAACGATAAGCGAGAAGAGATTGTTCTCGCAATTCCTGTTCTCCCAATAGTGTCCAGCTTTCACTGACCGCTGTTGCTACTGCGGCGTCGTAGACCTAGTACGTAATAGTGTTGCTTGAATAAAAAGTGTGTATTGTCGTGAACCCGGTGAAGGAAATGAGCCAAGTTTAAGGTATAAATATACTTCCTTTATTTCCTTAATTAAAGTTTAAAGTTATTCTATTGAGCGTCGGATTTATTCTATAGATGTGAACTGGTTGAGTATGCAAGTTATTCTACTGACTGAGTCTTGGTTCTCTTTGCTTTTACGAAGACTCGCTAAATGCTAGTGATGGGCGTATTTCTTAATAGTAACTTAGTGATTGGCTAATTCGTATTTTTGGCGATGATTAGAGGTGACGGGAGGGTTGTTCCAAATTTGGTGGAAGTGGAAATTAACCGCCCCCGTCTACCGGTCGTTCTCAGGTAGTGATTGACCTGAGGGTGACTCGCGCGAGGTGCACATGTGCAGCTAATGGTTCGCAGAGAATAAAGTCATAAAGCGCTCTGAACTTAGGAAAGCCTACTAATCCTTAAAAAGGGAGATGTACGAATTTATAATTATATAGCTTGCAGCTGTAGAATGTAATAATCATATACGACAAGAAGATAATTGTATTTTAGGGAACTCGATGGCTTTATGATTTTACTGTCGCGACGTGAAAAGGTGCGAAGCTCTGCGGGCGTGCTGGGTGGCAGGTCAGGTATCTAACAGTATGTATTCCGCAATAACTATTGTCTGGACTTGTCCGAACGGCGATCGATGCAAGAATGCCCTTCGCTGCATCGCACAGTGGGCCAAATGCCCAATCTAGGCGGAAAAAATTCAAATCGCGAAACAGCCGTATCTTCATTTTCTCTTGTTGAGGAATGTTTGCTGACACTAATAATGGTCATAATAATTAATTTAGTGATTATTTAAGTATGGAAATCGACCTCTGAAAACTCCAAACCTGATCACGACGAAATCGTACATTTATTTTCGTTGTAAAGAAAATTATATAACTTCTATGCATTATGGAGTATATTAGCATAAGTGAATGTTCACATAGCAATATACGAAATTTAAAAATAATGCCGTTTACAATAATTATTGGATGTTTTTCAAAAGCATTTTCTTGATGCCGTTTACCTGACTTTATTAGAGTAGAACTAAAAAAGTCCGCTTTGAAACTTGTATGGTAGTAAAGTTTGAACTATGTAGAATGCTTGTACAAAAATTTGGCTGCAAATATTTGCAATTCTTTGAGTTCTATTGTTTTAAAGTTCTCGTAAATTCCGAGACATGCCACCACATTTTCTGATATAACTTAACAAAAAATGAAAGTATCAGGCAAAAAACTTTGTAAAAGTAAAGTACAATGGTTATAGTTTAATACAAATTAAAAAATTTATCTGTAGATTGTTCTTACTAAATTTTATATAGGTTTATACGAAAAACGGGACTTTCCGCGCGGCCATACCCTACATAAAACGGCACATATATTCAAACACCCTGTACATACACTTATTATGTACAAATTACATTATGTTTTCATATTATGTACTAATTTTATTATGTGTTACTTATTAAATTAAAATATTGAATTTTAAATATTAAAATAAATTATAAATTAAAAATCCTGTATTTAATGCATGTGATCGCCAAAAGACGCGCTGTCCGGGTTTTTCCCGGCGCGGCGCCATGACTTCAAGGGCCTTGGCCACGTGTGTCCTGTGGCCCATGGTGTCCGCTGGGTACGTGCGCTTTCGGGTCCCGCGCTGACGTTAGCCATATGCCCAGGTAGAGCGCACGCAGTCCGAAATCTCTTACACTCGACTTTTGGAAGCGATAGATTAACGATCGAATGCTTAAAAAGAAGGTAAAGGGTGCCGCTATACGACAATAAACGATTTACAAATGCCCCATTCGCTGTTCATTTTTTATAAAAAAATTAAAATTCGTTTGATAATAGCACGGTTACTACATATTTAATGCGTAACCCTCACATTTACTTTACAAAGTAAACATGATTATATTTTGGAAAGTATAAACATTTAACCCCGACTAAAGAAACTTGTGAGTCCGTGCATACGTCTCGTTACTATTGTGGGATTCGAAAATTCGTAGAAGTCTATGTAAGAGTGTTGTATAGGTCGTGCGATAAGAAGTATCGAATGTGGATTGAGGGCATGTTTACATATATCTAGGAAGGAGCAAACGGTTTTGGAGAATGCACGTGGAGACTTGAGTGCATGGTGGCCCGTTGTCGACCTGTGACACGTGGCAAGGGTGTGTGTGTCGGTGTGTGCCAAAATGAGTGAGAGCGAATGAAGGATAGAATGAGAGGAAAGCTAAGAGGGAACGAATATATTGAATGAACGTTGCGTGCGAGAGTCAGAGTCGAGTGAGAACCAAAAGAGCCGAGTAAGAACGAAAAGAGTCGAGTGAGAATCAAAGTAGAATCGAGCAGTATCAGAAGAGAGTTGAAACAGAGCGAATTAGCCGGGTTCAGACGAGAGAGAACGAAGTAATTTCCGAGACGTGTGTAATAAGTATATTACTTTAAGTTTATAATAAACATAATTAGCAGTTCATCAATTTGCTTCATTTTACCCTGCTTCTGATCCGGTCGCTTCTAAATCCCATCTTACACTAATATTTGCAATTAGAAAAATGCATTTACATTATGGATGCAAACGGATGCAAACCGTGATTACGTATATTTATGAATAAAATCATAAAATGAGATTTAGTAAATTACCTTACCAGTGAATTACGTAAAGTTCATTCACTATCTGGGCAACATCCATGGCCTTTGTAGAGGAAGCTGCGTTACGAATAAGTTTCAGCCATTTGCTTAGCTTCACTATCTTTGCATTTGTAATCAGCAAATGAAAGTTTTCACTATAACTCAGCTTGGATTTCCAATTTAAAGATCTGACAATGAGTAAGTTCGATAATATGTATATGCCTACTTAACTGAAGAGATTTTGTTCAATATTTTTCATGGGTTAAAATGCGAGATATTGAGCAAAAACATGAAATTTAATTTTTCCCTTAACTACTCTCCCAGTCGACATATCTATAATGTTGAAACTTGGTTCATATAGTTTATTTAATGAGCTATCGAATGATCCACAAGTCGAATTCAAGTTGGGGACACTACTGTTACCTCACCCGCCAATACCAATACAGCTAATGCGCTAGATGCAGATCAAGTAAAATCTGGACCTAAATTAGTTCTTTCAGAGGAACTGAAGCGACTCTAACAGGAACCTATTCTTCCAAACTCATTTTGATGCAAATCGTGACTATAATATTCATTTAATATACATAAATATACATGCATATTTTCTTTGTTATGTATAAGTGTATTTCTATTTTTTTTCTGTAATCTTCCACTGAAGATATCAACTTCGTTTTTATTAGTAGAGTATATTAGTAATATGTAACTTTTCCTAGAATTTTTCCTGATTTTCAAAAGGTTCACCATTAAGTACCAACGCTATTAAGTTATTATCCACCATAGTTATGTGATTTCCTTCAATTTCGTGTACTGTTACCGTTCCATGAGTTAGCTGCAAGGGAAAACAATTGAATTACAGTAATAATTCAAATACATGAAAGTAATAATCCATATTTCTATCTGTTACCTTGTTTAAGCCATAAGTCAAGTCTGATACTTGCACTGCTTTTGTCGTTGGTACTAATAATGTGATAGGGGTTCTAAGAGGTGGCAAGGTAGAAGGGTTGTACTTGTCCACCAGCCACAATTGGCTGAACATGAACGATATAATCATTTTCAGAGTTTCCGCCGGGTAGATCTTGTATACTTCATCGGGTACGTGTTTTACTACTGTATTCAGTTTTTCGTCCCAATTGCTGCACTCTTTCAACTCCAACATGCACTGTTAGTTAATAAAATTAATCTGCATCCCTCTATGGCGAATACATTCAGTATTCTATAGTACATAAAAATATAATTTACCTCTTCTATAGTGGCTGATTTAAAGACACTCAGCATGCCGGTCAAGAACTTCTTTTCATATTCTTCCATCGTATCTGCCCTGAAGCATTCTGCCTTTAGTGCTTTCACATAATCGGGGGATCCGTCTATTAAAATAAGCCGGCCTATTAGCGAATGAGCTTCTAATCTCCTTACGAGTTCTATGGCTAACAACGTTCCGTGCGAATAACCAACGATTGTAAAGTCTCTATCATCTTTACTTCTCGCTAAAACGTGCTGAAAATAGAAAGAAAATTATATTCTGTCGGTTCTGAAAATATAAATACGATAGGAATTAAAAGGCATACAGGCAAGAGACACTCTGCCATTTCTTCCACTGTGTCATGCATATCATGTATTCCCAATTGCAAACAGGTGGCTGGTACTTTTAATTTAGGCGCCAGAGAAGCGTAAATCGTAGCGGATCCATCAATGCCCGGTATAAGGAAAATTTCGTTCTCCTTTTCTTCACATTTGACCGGAAGTTCCACACAATATTGATTCTTCACTACCGGAACGTCCAGAGTCCTCATCAGTAATGTTATATCAGCCCAATTCTTCGCCGTGATCTCTACCTGTCTATCTTGTTCATTCGTTTTTCTCGTATCCTTAGCAGACATCTCTACCAATTTTGCTACGGATAATACTCTAATATCCTGAGGAGTTAATAGCACTTCGAAGTCCCTCTCTAGAGTCTGTTTTATCTCCACGGCCATCATAGAGTCCATGCCAAGTTCAGCCAAAGATGAATTCTGAGCAACACTTTTAAGGTCCTTGATGTCTAAAACCGGCAAACAATATAAAAAAAATATATCCATACCCTTTGTTGATCCAACGACTTATTGAACTTACTCATTATATTTAATACTGCCTCTAGAACAGTGTTAGCTTCACTAGCGCTGGGACGTTTCTCTGCTACCACCATGCTAGCCACAATTGGTCTGCACTGACACAAGAATTTATCCAACTCCTCCAAGCACGAAGATATTCTTTGTGGCAAGGTACCACCGATTGCCAGCTGCTGCTTGTTCTCCAACATTTCTGCGGCAAGGCCAACGTCTCCAACAGCTCCCCATTGAATAGCCATGCCTGGAAGACCGTCCTCCACTCTTTTTTCGCAAATCCTCTCCAAAACTGCGTTAGCCATGCCATAATTACTTTGTCCAGGTGTCCCCCTGCCACAAGAAAGGGAAGAGAAGACAACGAAGTAACGGAGTTTGGGGCAAATCTGTCTAGACAGTTCGTCTAGTTTCTTCGTGATTTTGGCTTTCGGCGTCATACTTTCTTCGAACGACATTTCAGTTTGGTTCACCATCAGACAATCCTTTAACACAGCCGCCAGGTTGAAGATACCATCGACAGGTGCCTGCTTCTCTGCTGATTTCAAGATGAACTCGCAGTCTTCAGTTTTAGAAGCGTCTACGCCAGATATGACTAAAACTTTCACGCCGCCGGCTTTCCATACTTCTGTCCTCAACCGCTGGTAACCGTCTTTGATACCATATCGAGAAACGATCACGAGACTTCTGGCGCCACGTAAAATCAACCAATCTGCAAGTTCCAGACCCAAACCTCCCAAACCTCCTATAAGAACGTAGGTTTTGTTTCCCGCGGCGTGGAAACGAGGATAGGCGAGAATCGGGATGTCGAACGGCTCCCTTTCGTCTCCTACTTTGATTAGAATCTGTTGACAAGATGATAAGATTTAAGCCTAATTAATATTCCAAATATTCGTGCCTCAAAATTCTTAACGCGCTAATCGCAAGTAGTGCAAGACTAAAGTATTAATCACAAAGAGTAGATAGAAACGAAGTATTTAAAATTACCTTTCCAATATGATGTCCTGTCGTCATATACCTAAACGCTTCCTCCACTCGGTCTTTCGCGAAACATTTCCTAACTAAAGGTTTTACAACGTCAGTGTACAGCCGATCAGCGATGAAGTAATGTAATTCTTCCTGTAAGTTAGGTATGATACCGGCAATCATATTATCCAACATAACTCCATGAAAGGATGCTTCCTTCAAAAATATCTCCATTCCCAATTGACTATTGGCAGCCAGATCGAATTTACCAATTTCCAAGAATCGACCACGGGTGGCCAGGCAACGGACAGATGCTTGGAGCTTGTCCTCAGCCAAGGAATTTAAAACTACATTTACTCCTTTCCCGTGTGTCTGTTTCATTACCATCTGCTCGAAACTCGTGTCTCGAGAGTTTCCGATATGGTCGTCGTCTATGCTAGGGAAAGTCTCCTTCATAAACTTTCGTTTCCCTGGAGTCCCTACGGTGGTGAATACTTCGCACTCTTCAGCAAGGGCTACGTTGATGGCGGCCTGGCCTACGGCCCCACTTCCGGAGTGGATCAACACTTTCTCGCCTTTCTTTAATTTTCCATAGTAGAAGAACGCGTAGAAAACGGTGCAGTAGGCAGAGGGAACGGTCGCAGCATCTTCGAGGGACCATTTGTCTGGCACAGACCACACATTGAAGTGGTGAGGATTGACGAAGTTCGATATAGCTCTGAAATAATTAATGAAACATATGGGACCACCTATTTCGTTCACGGTATAATACAGCAAGGATAAAATAATTCCTTACTTGCTGTGGGTGAATCCCATCACCCGTCGTCCATTGGAATTGATACCACTGAACTCGAACCCAATTAAACATTCAGCTTCTGCTGCGTCCCTCGCAACAGTCTCTGGCGTTAGTTTTCCAGTAGCTACCATGACATCTCTAAAGTTCAGTGAGGAGTATACCACTTTTACAATATTACCGTTTTCCATATCCGGCTTCAATTGCCCTTCGATCCATCGAATAGAGCTCAACTTTCCCCTTACCTGTTAAATAATTTTTTTAGCTTTCAGTGACTCGAGTCATTGGAGTAGCACCGAATATTTACGTACCGTTGTATTAGCGTAGGCATGGGGGACTAAAGCTGCCGCCGGTGGAGGTAACGGAAGGTGTCTGTAAGTTCCCCAAACTCTTCCAGGTCTGATCACGTTGTAACCAATATCTATGTCAAGAATTGTAGCGTAGTATGGATCCTTCAGTGAGAATAGAGGAGCATTTTCGTCTTGAATGATCATAGCCTTCACGATTTTTCCATTAGGTTCTAGTCTTAAACATTTGACCAAACCTAGAAGCCCATTCTCTGTATCTCCTTGCGCGACTAGGACCAATCTTACTGTCTCGTCAGTTTTCTTCTCCCCTTCATTTTGCAATATTTCCTTCACCTTCTCCAACCAGCTAAGCTCATTGTTATTCACGTAAACGATTTCAGTTCTTTGAGGAGGCTTCTCCTCTTTTTTCAAAAGCAACAGCGTCTGGTTTTGGGAAGTCTTCTCTAGCACAATCTTCAGACCACATGCTTCGAGATGGGATAATGTTTCATCGTTGACGCTGGATTCTCGAAGAAGAATGAATCCATCGTTGTTTGTAGCGAGCAGGAGCTGGTCCAACGTTTGTCGTTTCTTCCTTGACAAAATCTCGTAACCGGTTGCCATGAAGACACTACCATCTTCTGGTATTTGGTTCGGTTCTATTATAGTAACGGTCTCAGGAAGCGACAAGTCCTTGTATTTTTCCGTATCTACTGCGAGAGAAATTTTTGCTCGAACGACTGGTAAATCGCCTAGTACTTTGAGCAATATCGGGGTGAGGATTTCTTCCGTGGTTATATTGTCATCGTCATTGACTAGCTCGAGAATCTTTGGGGTGGTCATCATGTTACTCTCTAATGCAAGCTGCGCAGCTAATACAATCATTTCTTTTGTTGATGTTTGAACCCTGTCGCGGTGAGCAACGAATTTGTACTCTTCTAGAATGGGATCAACATTTCGCTTCCGGTGCGGAATAACATTGGCCTTCATTCCACGAATTTCAATTCCTCCAGCCACTATTGTGTCGTATTCTGGGCAGACGCAAACTGGAATGTCTGTAAAATACATTTTTTTATTATGATAGAAAAGTATTTCGCGGAAGAATTTTCTAAATCTATGTTCAACGCATATAAAAATTTTGGTATGCATTCCACGTACCAATGTCCTTCCCAGTCAAAGTTTGAATAGTGTTATTATGTGCTTTTACATTTATCACCAGTTTCCGTATAGCAGTTGGAACATACAGGGCTCTGGTAGTGATGCCTAATATCTTCATTTGCAGCATATTATCCATAAATGCGGCCCAATTTTTCTTCCAGGCAATATGGCCCCTCGTTCCTCCGATCGAAGCGCTCTTCAACGCCCGGAATAGTCCGGTGTATTCGTAGCCACGGAGTTTCAACTCTTTGTAGATATCTTTGGTCGACAAGACTTCCTCGTCCTTCATCTCTGTTAGAAACTCCGAAGAAATCATATCTTGCTCTGGAGTTTTCGTAATTCGGACTGTTCCTGTTACCACTGTTGTCGATCCCTCTGATATCTCGAATTCTCCGGACCCTACAAACATATTGCATCACGCGATACCATTGCTACCAATCTCATAGTTAATAAATCTTCGATGTAGGAACTGACCTCTGTGAATCATAATTGTCAGTGGAACAGAACCCCCCGCGGGAATGGTGGTTGCTCGCTCGAATTTAATATTTTCAAACACTACCGACAGCACATCGTACAGTAATCCCTGCACCGAACCCAGAGTCTCCCAAACCAAAAGAAGATATCCCGTTGCCGGTACCAAGTTTCTTCCATCTATTACGTGGCCGGTCATGTACTCGAAACTCACATCCCTATGTTCTATCTCTACTGTTCTCTCTGGCGTGGCTATTTTATGTTGCCGGGTGTAGTATGGTACAAACCAATCTTTGGAATGTTCCCATCTAAAATTTAATATCTCCGCTTAATACTCTCAATTATTTTCCTATTAATTCTTATACTAACCTTATATAAGGCGAGATCATGGGAGTACCACGGCTAACAGGGAATTCTACATCGGGATAGAGATTCGCTAGCTGAGGTTGCAATCCAACATTATACAATTTTCCGAGTCCCTGCAAGAGGTATTCGGCATTGTCTTTATGCCCCCGTTGTGTCAATGCTATATTCGTCACTTCCTGATCCAAAGATCTCTTGAGGATTGCTTGGAGGAGACCATGAGGAGCAATTTCTATGGTGATAGCATTATTTGGAATCAGTGTCGACGTTTCAGCGAACAGCACAGAGTGCAATAAATTGTTGGTATGATATTCGGCGGAAGAGTATTTGGCTGCTGGTGTGGACCATTGATCGCGGCGTACAGAAGTGCTCAACCACTTGGAACCACGTGGTTTCGGCACTGGAATTACTTTCTGCAAGTGCGCTAATAATGTTGGACCGGCATCGGCGATGTAGCGGCTGTGGTAAGCTATGTTACTACAGGGTACTTCTTTTGCGAAGATTTTGTTCCCCTAAAATGATTAACGATTGACAAATGAAATTTTTAAGGGAAATCAATAACACAAAACATTGGTTACGAGTGAAATGATTGATTGCACGGTAAAAGCGAACCTGCAACTTAGCAAGAAACTCCTTCATAGACTCCGCAGGACCACTAATGGTGGAGCTATCTGGGCCATTGTGACAAGCTACTTCGATACCTGGTGGGCACAGATTTTTGATCTCTTCGTACCCAAGACCCACTACGGTCATGGATCCTGGGATCAGTTTGGTAGTTATAGACGCTAAGCCGCTATAATACGCTGCGAGAATCATCTGTTCGGCTGTCAAGCATCCATCAGCATAAGCACAGCCGAGCTCGCCCACGGAATGACCAATTATATAGTCTGGCCCGATACCCACGGATGTTAACAGATCCACGATACCGATCTATACCAATTCCTCTATTTACTATCCCACAAAAATTAATAGTCGCACTGCGTAAATTAATATTTTGTGTACCTGAATGGCAGCGATTCCAACGAAAGAATTCAGAATATTGTCGAACGTTTGCTTGGCCTTATTTGTGATGATATCAACGATATCAATACCGTGCGGTTTCAGAGCTGTATCACATTTCTCGATAGCTTTCGCGAATATGGGGAACTTCATGAGCGCCTCACCTGATGGATTGTAGAGTAAAGCGATGAATTCGAGAAGTTTTAAGAAAAGTTCACATTAAAAGTTAGGCATACCCATTCCAGTCCACTGCGATCCCATTCCAGAGAAAACGAACCAAATAGGTCGTTTCATTCCTGAATATGCTTGAATTTCCCCCGGTGGCGTTTCGGATATTTTAGATCCTACCAAGCTGTAGCCTCTGAATAAATGTCCGCCTATGTTTTGTTTGTAAATATCATGCAACAGTCGAACGTACTCGACGTCCACTGGAATGCTTTCCACCTACGAAATTAATCGTTATCCTCCCGTACGATTATCCAAATACAGTGCACTCACGTAGCCCAGAAGTGTATCCAAAGCCTCCTGCGTTCGTCCTGATACGGCTACTAATCTGGGAAGATCGTCCGAAGGAGCTCCATTGTTAAGTTTTTCTTTCGTGTGCGATTTTAGCAATACGTGAACATTCACACCACCAAACCCGAAAGAGTTTATTCCTACGTAACCACCCTCCCAAGGGGTTGGTTCTGTCACCACTTTAGCCTGTCCCTCTTCCAGGCATCGCATTCCTTTCTTAGGCGTCTTAAAGTGTAAGTTTGGTGGAATAAATCCCGACTCCATACCGATGATCACCTTCAAGCATATTTTCCAGTAATCAATGAATCTTAATTTCCCATCCAATAATGGAACATCGTCAGCTATTAATTACACACCTTGGCTATTGAACAGAGGCCACTAGCAGGTTCGGTGTGCCCCAAGTTTGACTTAATCGAACCAATTTTCAAAGGAGTCGTTCTACCCTGACAGAAGACTTGATGGATAGCGGTCAATTCTTCCGGATCGCCGACTTCAGTACCGGTACCATGAGCTTCCAAGAAGGAAAGGCAATTTGGCGAGATTTGACACTCCTTGTAAAAATCTGTTAGAAGCATCTTCTGTATATTACTGGCAGGAAACGTGATACCCTGTTCCTTGTAGCCATCGCAGTTGATCTTCGTATAGACGATTTGCGAATAAATTCTCTTAGCGTCTTTCGCTTTCTGCAGAAGGATCACGCCGATAGCCTCGCTACGAACATAGCCATTTGCTGCGGCATCAAAGGCTTTGCAACGGTAGTCCGTGGATAGCAGACCTATTATATTGTAGTATTGAAAGAATATTCAAGAATTCTTATAAAGCTATTAGTTTACTGCCGGCTTTTATAATTATGTTTATTATTTGATTTTACCAAGCCTCGCGAATTGAAGAGACAGATAAGGATGAAGACAAAGATTCGCTCCACCGACGATCACCGCGTCGCAAGTTCCAGCACGAATCATTCTATAAGCGTGGTCCAGCGCACACAAACTGGAACTACAAGCTGAGTCTATTGTATGCGATGGTCCACGGAAGCCGAAATGGTAGGAGATCCTGTTAGCCAACATGGCCCTAGTGTTTCCGGTGATACCGAAGCCATCCGCCTTAAAAATATTGTTAGTGAAGATACACATGGGCCTAGATTGTACAACAAATTGAGAACGATATTTACATCCAAAGTTTCATATAACCAAACTTTCTCTGATTCACCGTAGCAACATCCTATAATGACACCAGTATTGCTTCCCTTAAGTTCTCTTGGATTAATTCCAGCGTCGATGATTGCTTCGTACGTGTTTTCCAACAATATTCGGCACATAGGATCCATAGTGTGGGCTTGTTTGTAATGGATACCGAAGAAAAGCGCGTCGAACTTTTCCAAGTTGTCCACTATTCCACCGGCTTTTGGAATATCGGGGTAATCTATTCGAATGTACAAAGTTGCATCTTCATTCTGCATGGATCTGTGTTAAATATCAATTACCTAGTGTCCATCGTGATTGATTATCTGTGATGAGGTCCACCTTGTTCAATAAATTTTCCTTTAGCTCTTTCATGTTACTGCTCGCCGGAAACTTTCCAGCGATACCGGAAATCACCACTTCCTCCCCCGATTCTACCTTGGCGAAATTCACTTTTTTAGGATCTACTTGCTCGGTGCCAGACATTCTTGCTTGCTCTACGAACTTCTTTGACAAAATTGCTTATTTGCCTCGGTGTAAATGTTTGGAAATGATGAAGGGAGAACTGATCTCATGGAGATGAAACGATGATGCTTGAACTCAGTACTTTCGGGTAATCAACAGAATTACCACTGTCGTCACTGGGATCCTGAATACCACTGTGGTCTCGGGATAGAAGGGAGGCTTTTTATAACTGCGATTCTCACCCCTATGTGACCTATGTATTTCTTTTCTGAATATTCCTGAAGCTGATCTGCATAATGATGTTTGTATCAGTTTAAAATGATATTCATCATTGGCATAGGTAATATTATAAATGGTGGCCGGTACCTTGTTCCTTTCGCAGACAATGACTTTTTAGAGGAGCGCGGAACAAGAAGAGAGACGATGTTACCATTGCGTCGGCAGTATGTGTATTAGAAATGATAATCGAATAGGTTTGGTTAGGCTGTTTGTAACGGAGTTTTGTGTATGAGTTAGTAATTAACATTTGATATGAGATGTGAAGCATTGGCATTGTATTTATTTTAACTTTGTTATATTCCTCAGGTCATAATCAGGGTATCGTAATGAATATTCTTTAGCTTGGGGTTGCGAATGTCAAGGGTCGCCGGATGTCGCATTACTCTGTATGTATAGATACTGTAATGCATAGGTCTTCAATCTTAAGAGCAATAGTTTCCGCTTTGTATTGTGTTAATTCAAGATACAATTACGTCTTGTAATATGTTAGCATGTATTTAACGAATGACTGGGGATAAAGTTTCAGCCTTTTGCATAACTTCATTATCTTTGCATTTGTAATCATGATATGCAACTTTTAGCAGTAAACGAAATGTAGAAGATGATACTAATGAACGTTGTGAAAATATTACACACAGACTTCGTTAAATGTTTTGTAAAATTCATTACAAACATATGCCTCATATAAATATTTGGTTCGTTAATAATAAGTATTTTATTTTGAACTACAGAATTATGAAAATTTTTTGCAATATAGAAACTTCAAAATATATTATTGTCGTAGTAATTGTATTTCTTTAATAATAATATTATTATTATAATTCATATAAATCTTAAATCTATATACAGGGTGTCCCGTAATTAGTGAAGTATCCGGAAATGGGAGGTAGCTGGGGCGATTCTGAAGAACTTTTTCCTTGACCAAAATGTTGGTTGCAGCTTAGTTTTTGAATTACTAACGAAAAGTACTGGCCAACGAGGAGGCCCGTAGAGCGCTAGGCTCACAATTGCGGTCGGTCGTGGTCGTGAACGGAAAGCATTGGCAGAACGTGTTACATCGTCGTAAATTAAGAATAATGTGTAATTATTCGTTTTCGTTATTCATGAATGACTATTTAACTAACAAGTCATTATGCTACACGAGAAAAAATACACCGTTGCTGTAACGTTATCCTGTTGGCCGTAATCATTATTTTAATTGTTTAATTAAACAAAATAATGTTCCCACCTATTGGAGATTGTGGCTTATACTTCCAGTTTTAATTTATGTCTTCTGATCATTAATGTAGCTCGCCGGCAAGTCGAAGTAATCGCATTTGTTCATAATTTCTTTAAACAAATTCAATTATCTCGCGTTCTACAATGCCGATTTTAATCAACGTCGTCTTAAATTAAAGCTCTCGATTCTAGGATCTCTCCGTTCCTCTGTTAGAACGACTCACATGTATAGTTATTGTGAAATTTTCCAAGAAACTTTTTATTTGTTAATAACAAATTTTTCTCGGCTTCTAGTAGGGATTTTTTATCCATACTAGGCTGAAATTAAAGCTACGAACCATAGCTATTGTCTCCAAAAGTTTCAAGAATATGGAATTTAAGGTTTAAAAGTTATAAAGAATTAAAAATCGGCGAAAATGCATTCTGGGTCGCTTCAATTATCTCGACTTCTGGAGGCGATAGATTAATGATCGAATGCTTAAAATGAAGGTAAAGGGTGCCGCTATACGACAATAAACGAGTTTAAAAAGCTCCCTTCTCTCTTTATTTTTTATAAGCAATTTAGAATTCGTTTGATAATTACACAATTACCACATATTTCATGAGTGACCCTCACATTTACTTTACAAAGTAAACATGATTATATTTTCGAAAGTATAAACATTTAACCTCGAGTAAAGAAACTTGTGAGTTAGTGCATGCATCTCGTTACTATCTGCAATTAGAAAAATGCATTTACATTATGAATGCAATCGGATGCAAACTGTAAATTACGTAAATTACGTCATCAGTGAATTACGTAAAGTTCATTCCCTATTTGGGCAACAGCCATGGCCTTTGTAGGGGAAGCTACGTTCAGAATAAGTTTCAGCCATTTGCTTCGCTTCACTATCCTTGCATTTGTAATCACCAAATGAAAGTTTTCATCATAACTCAGCTTGGATCTCCAATTTGAACATCTGACAATGAGTCAGTTCTATAATATACTAATTTTTTAGCGAAGTTCGTCAGTAAGGTAGCGTTGCAGGAGTAACATAATTACTATATTATAAACTTAGTATTAGCGCAAACAGACCACAGCGCGAACGGTTGCGATCGCTTCGTGCTTGTATCCGCTGCTCCCCGCGTTCCGCGGGAACTCCGGAATTCTGCTTCGAATGATCAGATCCTAATGAGCAGTTGAAGGGAGAAGTGTGTATCTGAGTATTTTGCAAGCCGTTAATCCGAACCGTTGATTCGGGGGACAAAAAGTTGTCACGTATGCATATTGGCCTGCCTGCTCCCACCTGAGCAGCGGCTCAGTCCCACTCCAACCTTTGAAGGATAGAGAACATAGATGCTCAGCCATCACAAAGTTGTGCGTCGTCGAGTTTAACGACCAAGTTTTGTGGAGTGTTCCGATCTTGCCGTTCTATAAGTGAATGTTGAACTATTGTTCCTCTGAGTTGGTAAAAGTCCGTTCATATACATGTAGTCACTTGAATTTTCCCGGCTGAGATGGCGCAAGAACGGTGGCTCGGCGTCGCGCAGCGGCGCAAGTACTAATATAGCAGTAGCCGAGTAATATAGCAATAATCGAGTAGTAGAACAGTCGTCGAGCAATAAGCACAGTGAAAGAGAGTAAGGAAAATAGATAGCGCGGTGAAATAAGGGATCACAATATATGTAGATTATTATTCTATTTCTAATAAAGTTTATTAATACAAGAGAATAAAAGATCACCACAGTTAATCCGAAGTGGGATTCGCTTACGCGTCGACGTTTAGGATCCGAAAGTTTAAGGTGATAAGACGAACACGCGGAGAGCGCAGGGGACGTCGCCATTGTTACCGAGTGTAACGTTGCGTTAGTACAAAACGAAAGTCATCGTCTCGTCCGGGTGTCGCTGTACCGCAAAATAGGCATACTGCGGAGCCTATCATTCGGGATGCACTTTGTGATCCAAACGGATTGCAATAGCCTAAAGATGTTAGAGAATTGGCGTGATCAAAATCCGCGAATTGGACGGTGGTTTATGAGATTAGCAAATTTTAATTATACGATAATGTACCGTAGGGGCGAATGTAACCGAGTGGCTGACATCTTGAGCGGGCCTCCTGTTGACCAAGAGAGAGAAACAGAGATAATTGGTCTTTCGGTGCTAGGCGTGCACCTTGCGACCGATTGGATTGCAGCAGTGCAAAGGGGGACCCAGATATCTGAGAAGTGCGAAATCGTTTAGAGTTTTAGAGGACGGCGATTCGGCGACGCATCAAAAATTTACTACATGTAATGTGTGAGTTTACAAGACCACAAAACGGCGATGGCGGCCCTATGTGCCGAAGGATTTGCGATACGAGGTAATTGGGGCAGCCCGTAGGTCATTAACTCACGTAGGGATCGAGAGAACGCTCGCTAAGGCCATGGAAGAATATTACTTCCCGAAAATGAAGGACTTTGTGACGAACTACGTGAACCGTTGCATTTCTTGCTTGTACTGTAAGGCACCAACCGGGAAGGAACCGGGTTTTCTGCATCCCTTGGATAAAGGTAATAGGCCGTTCTAAACGAATTCCGTGAAAAATACACAGCCGCGATGTGTGCGGTTTTAGTAAATTCGTTGTGCTAAAAGCGTTAAAGTCATTCTTGACATATACATACAAAACAGTGTCTCATTTTTTAATGGCAACTTTGTTGCTGTTTATTTATAATAACACTTTTGAAGCGAATAAAAACTCTTCCACCATTTCTTTTTCTTTCATGTATCACGCAAATACGAAGAACTGACAGCAATTATCAACATCAGTTCACTGGTCCAGTTGATTACCCACTTTTAGAGGACTGGCTTTGATATCTTCTTACTTGCAATAAAATGTCAAACTTAGATCTTGAATGCGCGATCGAATCACATCGTTTCATAACGGAACCTCCTGAATTTTCCTTTGTGCTTCAGAATCCAATACAATTTTTGCAATTTCAAGTGCACATGATTTTACCAATTGCTCAGCTATTGTATGGCCCTTTGTTTTCAAAGCACACAGATATTCCACTTGATAAGAAGTCATGCAGTTACTAGAGAAACTTCTGTCGCACTCCTGGAAATGCATTCTCGCACCCCCAGGGGTACACACACCCTAGGTTAAGATCCACTGCGCTAGATGCAGATCAAGTAAAATCTGGACCTAAATTAGTTCTTTCAGAGGAGCTGAAACGACTCTAAAAAGAACCTATTCTTCTAAACTCATTTTGATGCAAATCGTGACTATAATATTCATTTAATATACATAAATATACATGCATATTTTCTTTGTTATGTATAAGTGTATTTCTATTTTCTTTCTGTAATCTTCCACTGAAGATATCAACTTCGTCTTTATTAGTAGCGTATATTAGTAATATGTAACTTTTCCTAGAATTTTTCCTGATTTTCAAAAGGTTCACCATTAAGTACCAACGCTATTAAGTTATTATCCACCATAGTTATGTGATTTCCTTCAATTTCGTGTACTGTTACCGTTCCATGAGTTAGCTGCAGGGGAAAACAATTGAATTACAGTAATAATTCAAATACATGAAAGTAATAATCCATATTTCTATCTGTTACCTTGTTTAAGCCATAAGTCAAGTCTGATACTTGCACTGCTTTTGTCGTTGGTACTAATAATGTGATAGGGGTTCTAAGAGGTGGCAAGGTAGAAGGGTTGTATTTGTCCACCAGCCACAATTGGTTGAACATGAACGATATAATCATTTTCAGAGTTTCCGCCGGGTAGATCTTGTACACATTATCGGGTACGTGTTTTACAACTGTATTCAGTTTTTCGTTCCAATTGCTGCACTCTTTCAACTCCAACATGCACTGTTAGTTAATAAAATTAATCTGCATACCTCTATGGCGAATACATTCAGTGTATAATGCATGAAAATATAATTTACCTCTTCTATCGTGGCCGATTTAAAGACACTCAGTATGCCGGTCAAGAACTCACTTTCATATTCTTCCATCGTATCTACCCTGATGCATTCTGCCTTTACTGCTTTCATATAATCGGGGGATCCGTCTATTAAAATAAGCCGGCCTATTAGCGAATGAGCTTCTAATCTCCTTACGAGTTCTATGGCTAACAACGTTCCGTGCGAATAACCAACGATTGTAAAGTCTCTATCATCTTTACTTCTCGCTAAAACGTGCTGAGAATAGAAAGAAAATTATATTCTGTCGGTTCTGAAAATATAAATACGATAGGAATTAAAAGGCATACAGGCAAGAGACACTCTGCCATTTCTTCCACTGTGTCATGCATATCATGTATTCCCAATTGCAAACAGGTGGCTGGTACTTTTAATTTAGGCGCCAGAGAAGCGTAAATCGTAGCGGATCCATCAATGCCCGGTATAAGGAAAATTTCGTTCTTCTTTTCTTCACATTTGACCGGAAGTTCCACACAATATTGATTCTTCACTACCGGAACGTCCAGAGTCCTCATCAGTAATGTTATATCAGCCCAATTCTTCGCCGTGATCTCTACCTGTCTATCTTGTTCGTTCGGTTTTTTCGTATCCTTAGCCGACATCTCTACCAATTTTGCTACGGATAATACTCTAATATCCTGAGGAGTTAATAGCACTTCGAAGTCCCTCTCTAGAGTCTGTTTTATCTCCACGGCCATCATAGAGTCCATGCCAAGTTCAGCCAAAGATGAATTCTGAGCAACACTTTTAAGGTCCTTGATGTCTAAAACCGGCAAACAATTTAAAAAAAAATATATCCATACCCTTTGTTGATCCAACGACTTATCGAACTTACTCATTATATTCAATACTGCCTCTAGAACAGTGCTAGCTTCACTAGCGCTGGGACGTTTCTCTGCTACCACCATGCTAGCCACAATTGGTCTGCACTGACACAAGAATTTATCCAACTCCTCCAAGCACGAAGATATTCTTTGTGGCAAGGTACCACCGATTGCCAGCTGCTGCTTGTTCTCCAACATTTCTGCGGCAAGGCCAACGTCTCCAACAGCTCCCCATTGAATAGCCATGCCTGGAAGACCGTCCTCCACTCTTTTTTCGCAAATCCTCTCCAAAACTGCGTTAGCCATGCCATAATTACTTTGTCCAGGTGTCCCCCTGCCACAAGAAAGGGAAGAGAAGACAACGAAGTAACGGAGTTTGGGGCAAATCTGTCTAGACAGTTCGTCTAGTTTCTTCGTGATTTTGGCTTTCGGCGTCATACTTTCTTCGAATGACATTTCAGTTTGGTTCACCATCAGACAATCCTTTAACACAGCCGCTAGGTTGAAGATACCATCGACAGGTGCCTGCTTCTCTGCTGATTTCAAGATGAACTCGCAGTCTTCAGTTTTAGAAGCGTCTACGCCAGATATGACTAAAACTTTCACGCCGCCGGCTTTCCATACTTCTGTCCTCAACCGCTGGTAACCGTCTTTGATACCATTTCGAGAAACGATCACGAGACTTCTGGCGCCACGTAAAATCAACCAATCTGCAAGTTCCAGACCCAAACCTCCCAAACCTCCTACGAGAACGTAGGTTTTGTTTCCCGCGGCGTAGAAACGAGGATAGGCTAGAATCGGGATGTCGAACGGCTCCCTTTCGTCTCCTACTTTGATTAGCATCTGTGGACAAGATGATAAGATTCAAGGCTTATCAATATTTCAAATATTCGTGCCACAAAATTCTTAACGGGCTAATCGCAAGTAGTACAAGAACAAAGTATTAATTACAAAGAGTAGACAGAAACGAAATATTTCAAATTACCTTTCCAATATGTTTTCCTGTCGCCATATACCTAAACGCTTCCTCCACTTGGTCTTTCGCGAAACATTTCCTAACTAAAGGTTTCACGGCGTCAGAGTACAGCCGATCACCGAGGAAATAACGGAACTCTTCGCCTAAGCTAGGTATCAAACCAGCAATCATATTATCCAACATAACTCCATGAAAGGATGCTTCCTTCAAAAATATCTCCATTCCCAATTGACTATTGGCAGCCAGATCAAATTTACCAATTTCCAAGAATCGACCACGGGTGGCCAGGCAACGGACAGATGCTTGGAGCTTGTCCTCAGCCAAGGAATTTAAAACTACATTTACTCCTTTCCCGTGTGTCTGTTTCATTACCATCTGCTCGAAACTCGTGTCTCGAGAGTTTCCGATATGGTCGTCGTCTATGCTAGGGAAAGTCTCCTTCATAAACTTTCGTTTTTCTGGAGTCCCTACGGTGGTGAATACTTCGCACTCTTCAGCAAGGGCTACGTTGATGGCGGCCTGGCCTACGGCTCCACTTCCGGAGTGGATCAACACTTTCTCGCCTTTCTTTAATTTTCCATAGTAGAAGAACGCGTAGAAAACGGTGCAGTAGGCAGAGGGAACAGTCGCAGCATCTTCGAGGGACCATTTGTCTGGCACAGGCCACACATTTAAGTGTTGAGGATTGACGAAGTTCGATATAGCTCTGAAATAATTAATGAAACATATAGGAGCACCTATTTCGTTCACGGTATAATACAGCAAGGATAAAATAATTCCTTACTTGCTGTGGGTGAATCCCATCACTCGTCGTCCATCGGAATGGATACCACTGAACTCGAACCCAATTAAACATTCAGCTTCTGCTGCGTCCCTCGCATAAGTCTCTGGCGTTAGTTTTCCAGTAGCTAACATGACATCTCTAAAGTTCAGTGAGGAGTATACCACTTTTACAATATTACCATTTTCCATATCCGGCTTCAATTGCCCTTCGATCCATCGAATGGAGCTCAACTTTCCCCTTACCTGTTAAATAATGTTTTTAGCTTTCAGTGACTCGAGTCATTGGAGTAGCACCGAATATTTACGTACCGTTGTATTAGCGTAGGCATGGGGGACCAAAGCTGCCGCCGGTGGAGGTAACGGCAGGTGTCTGTAAGTTCCCCAAACTCTTCCAGGTCTGATCACGTTGTAACCAATATCTATGTCAAGAATTGTAGCGTAGTATGGATCCTTCAGTGAGAATAGAGGAGCATTTTCGTCTTGAATGATCATAGCCTTCACGATTTTTCCATTAGGTTCTAGTCTTAAACATTTGACCAAACCTAGAAGCCCATTCTCTGTATCTCCTTGCGCGACTAGGACCAATCTTACTGTCTCGTCAGTTTTCTTCTCTCCTTCATATTGCAATATTTTCTTCACCTTCTCCAACCAGCTAAGCTCATTGTTATTCACGTAAACGATTTCAGTTCTTTGAGGAGGCTTCTCCTCTTTTTTCAAAAGCAACAGCGTCTGGTTTTGGGAAGTCTTCTCGAGCACAATCTTCAGACCACATGCTTTGAGATGGGATAATGTTTCATCGTTGACGCTGGATTCTCGAAGAAGAATGAATCCATCGCTGTTTGTAGCGAGCAGGAGCTGGTCCAACGTTTGTCGTTTCTTCCTTGACAAAATCTCGTAACCGGTTGCCATGAAGACACTACCATCTTCTGGTATTTTGTTCGGTTCTATTATAGTAACGTTCTCAGGAAGCGACAAGTCCTTGTATTTTTCCGTATCTACTGCGAGAGAAATGTTTGCTCGAACGACTGGTAAATCGCCTAGTACTTTGAGCAATATCGGGGTGAGGATTTCTTCCGTGGTTATATTGTCATCGTCATTGACTAGCTCGAGAATCTTTGGGGTGGTCATCATGTTACTCTCTAATGCAAGCTGCGCAGATAATACAATCATTTCTTCTATTGACGTTTGAACCCTGTCGCGGTGAGCAACGAATTTATACTCTTCTATAATGGGATCAACATTTCGCTTCCGACGCGGAATAGCATTGGCCTTCATTCCACGAATTTCAATTCCTCCAGCCACTATTGTGTCGTATTCTGGGCAGACGCACACTGGAATGTCTGTAAAATAAATTTTTTACCCGGCTAGAAAAATATTTCGCGTAAGAATTTTCTAAAACTGTTTTCAATGCGTATAAAAATTTCTCGAATGCATTCGACGTACCAATGTCCTTCCCAGTCAATGTTTGGATAGTCTTATTGTGTGATATTACATTTATCACCAGTTTCCGTATAGCAGTTGGAACATATAGGGCTCTGGTAGCGATGCCTAATATCTTCATTTGCAGCATATTATCCATAAATGCGGCCCAATTTTTCTTCCAAGCAATATGGCCCCTCGTTCCTCCGATCGAAGCGCTCTTCAACGCCCGGAATAGTTTGGTGTATTCGTAGCCACGGAGTTTCAACTCTTTGTAGATATCTTTGGTCGACAAGACTTCATCGTCCTTCATCTCTGTTAGGAACTCCGAAGAAATCATATCTTGCTCTGGAGTTTTCGTAATTCGGACTGTTCCTGTTACCACTGTTGTCGATCCCTCTGATATTTCGAATTCTCCGGATCCTAAAAACATATTGCATCACGCGATACCATTGCTACCAATCTCATAGTTAATAAATCTTCGATGTAGGAACTGACCTCTGTGAATCATAATTGTCAGTGGAACAGAACCCTCCGCGGGAATGGGTGTTGCTCGCTCGAATTTAATATTTTCAAACACTACTGACAACTCATCGTACAGTAGTCCCTGCACCGAACCCAGAGTCTCCCACACCAAAAGAAGATATCCCGTTGCCGGTACCAAGTTTCTTCCATCTATTACGTGGCCGGTCATATACTTGTAACTCTCATCGATAAGGCCTATCTCTACTGTTCTCTCTGGCGTTGCGATTTTATTTTCCCGGGTGTAGTATGCTACAAACCAATGTTTGGAGTGTTCCCATCTAAAATTTAATATCTCCGCTTAATACTCTCAATTATTTGCCTATTAATTCTTATACTAACCTTACATAAGGCGAGATCATGGGAGTACCACGGCTAACAGGGAATTCTACATCGGGATAGAGATTCGCTAGCTGCGGTTGCAATCCAACATTGTACAATTTTCCGAGTCCCTGCAAGAGGTACTCGGCATTATCTTTATGGTCTCGTTGTGTCAATGCTATATTCGTCACTTCCTGATCCAAAGATCGGTTGAGGATTGCTTGGAGGAGACCATGAGGAGCAACTTCTATGGTGATAGCATTATTTGGGATCAAAGTCGACGTTTCAGCGAATAGCACAGAGGTCAATAAGTTGTTGGTATGATATTCGGCGGAAGAGTATTTGGCTGCTGGTGTAGACCATTGATCACGGGGTACAGAAGTGCTCAACCACTTGGAACCACGTGGTTTCGGCACTGGAATTACTTTCTTCAAGTGCGCTAATAATGTCGGACCGGCTTCGGCGATGTAGCGGCTGTGGTAAGCTATGTTGCTACAGGGCACTTCCTTTGCGATAATGTTGTTCCCCTAAAATGATTAACGAATGACAAATGAAATTTTCAAGGGAAATCAATAACACAAAACATTGGTAACGAGTGAAATGATTGATTGCACGGTAAAAGCGAACCTGCAACTTAGCAAGAAACTCCTTCATAGACTCCGCAGGACCACTAATGGTGGAGCTATCTGGGCCATTGTGACAAGCTACTTCGATACCTGGTGGGCACAGATGTCTGATCTCTTCGTACCCAAGACCCACTGCGGTCATGGATCCTGGGATCAATTTGGTAGTTATAGACGCTAAGCCGCTATAATACGCTGCGAGAATCATCTGTTCGGCTGTCAAGCATCCATCAGCATAAGCACAGCCGAGCTCGCCCACGGAATAACCAATTATATAGTCTGGCTCGATACCCACGAATGTTAACAGATCCACGATACCGATCTATACCAATTCCTCTATTTACTATCACAAAAATATTAATTGTCGCACTGCGTAACTTAATATTTTGTCTACCTGAATGGCAGCGATTCCGACGAAAGAATTCAGAATATTGTCGAAGGTTTGCTTGGCTTTATTTGTGATGATATCAACGATATCAATGCCGTGCGGTTTTAGAGCTGTATCACATTTCGCGATAGTTTTCGCGAATATGGGGAACTTCATGAGCGCCTCACCTGATGGATTGTGGAATAAAGCGTTGAACTCGAGAAGTTTTGAGAAAAGCTTACATTAAAAGTTAGGCATACCCATGCCTGCCCACTGCGATCCCATTCCAGAGAAAACGAACCAAATAGGCCGTTTCATTCCTGAATATGCTTGAATTTCCCTCGGTGGCGTTTCGGATATTTTAGATCCGACCAAGCTGTAGCCTCTGAATAAATGTCCACCTATGTTTTCTGCGTAAATATTATGCAACAGTCGAACGTACTCGACGTCCACTGGAATGCTTTCCACCTACGAAATTAATCGTTATCCTCCCGTACGAATATACAAATACAGTGCACTCACGTAGCCCAGCAGTGTATCCAAAGCCTCCTGCGTTCGTCCTGATACGGCTACTAATCTAGGAAGATCGTCCGAAGGAGCTCCATTGTTAAGTTTTTCTTTCGTGTGCGATTTTAGCAATACGTGAACATTCACACCACCAAACCCGAATGAGTTTATTCCTACGTAACCACCTTCCCAAGGGGTTGATTCTGTCACCACTTCAGCCTGTCCCTCTTCCAGGCATCGCATTCCTTTCTTAGGCGTCTTAAAGTGTAAGTTTGGTGGAATAAATCCTGACTCCATACCGATGATCACCTTCAAACATGTTCCAGTAATCAGTGAATCTTAATTTCCAATCCAATAATTGAACATCGTCACTTATTAATTACACACCTTGGCTATTGAACAGAGGCCACTACAAGGTTCGGTGTGCCCGAAGTTTGACTTAATCGAACCAATTTTCAAAGGAGTCGTTCTACCCTGACAGAAGACTTGATGGATAGCGGTCAATTCTTCCGGATCGCCGACTTCAGTACCGGTACCATGAGCTTCCAAGAAGGAAAGGCAATTTGGCGAGATTTGACACTCCTTGTAAAAATCTGTTAGAAGCATCTTCTGTATATTACTGGCAGGAAACGTGATACCCTGTTCCTTGTAGCCATCGCAGTTGGTCTTCGTATGGACGATTTGCGAATAAATTCTCTTAGCGTCTTTCTTTTTCTGCAGAAGAATCACGCTGATAGCCTCGCTGCGAACATAGCCATTTGCTGCGGCATCAAAGGCTTTGCAACGGTAGTCCGTGGATAGCAGACCTATTATATTGTAGTATTGAAAGAATATTCAAGAATTCTTATAAAGCTATTAGTTTACTGCCGGCTTTTATAATTATGTTTATTATTTGATTTTACCAAGCCTCGCGAATTGAAGAGACAGATAAGGATGAAGACAAAGATTCGCTCCACCGACGATCACCGCGTCGCAAGTTCCAGCACGAATCATTCTATAAGCGTGGTCCAGCGCACACAAACTGGAACTACAACCTGTGTCTATTGTATACGATGGTCCATGGAAGCCGAAATGGTAGGAGATCCTGCTAGGCAACATGGTCCTAGTGCTTCCGGTGATACCGAAGCCATCCGCCTTAAAAATATTGGTAGTAAAGATACACATAGGCCTAGATTCTACAACAAATTCAGAACGATATTTACATTCACATTTTCATAAAACCAAACTTTCTGTGATTCACCGGTGGTACATCCTATAATGACACCAGTATTGCTTCCCTTAAGTTCTCTTGGATTAATTCCAGCGTCCATGATAGCTTCGTACGTGTTTTCCAACAATATTCGGCACATAGGATCCATAGTGTGGGCTTGTTTGTAATGGATACCGAAGAAAAGCGCGTCGAACTTGTCCAAGTTGTCCACTATTCCACCGGCTTTTGGAATATCGGGGTAATCTATTCGAATGTACAAAGTTGCATTTTCATTCTGCATGGATCTGTGTTAAATATCAATTACCTAGTGTCCATCGTGATTGATTATCTGTAATGAGGTCCACCTTGTTCAATAAATTTTCCTTTAGCTCTTTCAAGTTACTGCTCGCGGGAAACTTTCCAGCGATACCGGAAATCACCACGTCCTCCCCCGATTCTACCTTGGCGAAATTCACTTCCTTAGGATCTACTTGCTCGGTGCGAGACATTCTTGCTTGCTCTACGAACTTCTTTGACAAAATTGCTTATTTGCCTCGGTGTAACTGTTTGGAAATGATGAAGAGAGAACTGATCTCAAGGAGATGAAATGGTGATATTTCAACTGAGTACTTTCGGGTAATCAACAGAATTACCACGGTCGTTACTGGGATCCTGAATAACACTGCGGTCTGGGGATACAAAGGAGGCCTTTTATAACTGCGATTCTCACCCCTATGTGACCTATGAATTTCTTTTTTGAATATTCCCGAAGGTGATGTGCATAATAATGTTTGTATCAGTTTAAAACGATATTCATCGTTTGCATAGGTGATATTGTGAGTCAGGGACTGCCAATTGGCGGCCCGTGGGCCACGCGTGACTCCTTCCCCTACCTACATATGTATATCTTCCACCTCCTGCGAACTAAGGCAAAATAATACAGACAAATAACGCTCCTCACACCTATGCGTATTGTGTTAGTTGCCATATCAACGTCACATTATTTTCGATACCTATCGCGTTTAATTGGTAGTGGGGACTCGGTGGCCGTTGGAGGAGAAAAGCTTGGCAGACCCTGTTTTAAGTGATGGCCTGTGCTTGTATCTTTTCACGGACAATGATTTTTTAGGGGTGCGCGAAACAAGAAGAGAGAAGGAATTACCATGGCAACGACAGTATGTGTATTACAAATGATAATCTAATGGGTATTGCCACGGCCATCTCTGGCCGTGGTATTGCTGGACTCTTTGTAAGGGGGAATTTTGTAAGAGTTAATAATTAATATTTGACATGAAAGGTGAAGGACGGCGTTGTATTTATTTGAACGCACTTTGTCATATTCATCAGGTCATAATCAGGAAATCGGAATGAATATTATTTAGGTTGGCGTTGCGAATGTCAAGGGTCGCCGGATGTCGCATTACTTTATATAAATATTGCAATGCATAGGCCTCCAAATTTAGGAACAATAGGTTCATCTTTGTATTGTGTTAATTCAAGATACAATTACGTCTTGTAATATGTTAGCATGTATTTAATGAATGACTGGGGATAAAGTTTCAGCCATTTGCATAACTTCATTATCTTTGCATTTGTAATCATGAAATGCAACTTTTCGCAGTAAACGAAGTGTACAAGATGGTACTAATGAACGTTGTGAAAATATTTCACACAGACTTCGCTAAATGTTTTGCAAAATTCATTACAAACATATGCCTCATATAAATATTTGGTTCGTTAATAATAAGTATTTTAGTTTGAACTACAAAATTATGAAAATTTTTTGCAATATAGAAATTTCAAAATATATTATTGTCGTAGTAGAATAGAATAGAATAGAATTTTTATTTACTTTTCGGCCTCAAGCCATGAAAAGGAATTTGCTTTACATTCTTACTTTTACCTTACATTACGTTCTCCTTCATCTGCCTTACGCTACATTTCTTTATTCGTATTTACTTATTATCTATAACCTTATACTATTATCTATAACCCTATACTATACACTAATAGAATGTGCACTAATACTATACACTATGCTCTAATTTGTATCTTATCGCATTTGTATCTTTCTATCGCATTCAATGCCATCTATCCCCACTCTTGCCCCCCTATTCCTTCTTTTTCTCTCTTATTTTCCTTCCCACCTCTCTTAACCATTTTTCTGCCTCATCGCTTTTCCTACCACTGCAGTGGTCAGTGCACTGACCAGATCTTCTACCCCCACGTTCCCTCTTTCCAGCTCCCTGCAATCTCTTGCCCCAGCTCAGGCCCCCACCCCTCTTTGCATAATTCGCATCTCCTTTCTGTATCAGCTTTCCAGTATCTATTCCACGTCTCCGTGTTCCCGCACATCGCCCTTGCTGTCAGCCTTTGGTTGTTTTCCCTACCGTCCTTGGTCAGGTACTCCGTTAGCACCCCTGTCCTTATATGTATGCTCATATCTATTATTGTATGTGTATCTATTATATCTTTCTTTTAGTCTCATCCCAACATTTTGTCCCTTAGTTCTTAGTTGGTCTAGTCCTGCTTGGCTGACCCTGTTTCGCTTCAGATAGTCTTCTCTCTCTTTCCTGGTCGCTGTCTGGACTCTGCCTGCTTCTTTTTCTCTAATGCATTCTTTAACTATTTCTCTCCCTTCTTTTTTCTTTACCCTTTCTTCGAATTGGATTGCTCTTTGTCCTGACCTGATTCTTATCGTGTCCCTCTTTGCCTCCTCTAGTACTATGTAATCCGAGGCGGGCCATGTGCATGTGGTCGCTGCACGCTGTCTTTCTCTAGCGTAGCTTTCATTTGGGGCGAACCCTAAAATTTTTAAAAAGGGCCAATGTGACGTAGGCGTCCTCACGACCAACGCTTTTGCCAAGGAAAGGCATTCTTGTATAGACTAAGGTCGAGAGAGCACAGTTTTAATAAACAGCACACCTTTTTAACATATACACGCCTACAAAATCAATGTAATACCTAATCGAGACAGAGAGACTCCTCTCATTCGATTATCTTACACATATAATGTGTATTTATGAATGGATATGTTGTGCAAGGTTCACTGCAAGAAAATAAATTGCATCATAATTGCGGGTAATATTTAAGTTTTGCTTCACTTAAATGTATGTATTTCCAATTGCATGAGCAGTTCTGACTTAATAATAAGAGGGAATCTTATGAAATTATCGACACTAAATGCGTTAGTATTTAGTATTGTTTATATTAGTATACATATATTAACTTTATTTTATTTCGTAATATTTCTCAGGCATACACTAAACGATATTTCTTCCATCTTCAAATGTCATTATTTAAGAGCAGCCTTTTCGATAGTTCTGATTAACTTGTCGACACATCTAGCGCATTCCTCTACGTTTTTATGATCAATGTCGTACACCTAAAATAATAGAGTATCGTGTAAAGTTGTTAATGGTCCCAGGAGAAAAAGTACAAAAAGTTAAATAAAAGCTAATTACCCGTTTGATGAACTGTTCTTTCAGCCTCTTATCTCGAAACATCATCTTTTCGCCTAATCTCGCATGTTTGAATGTTTTTATTCGCAGTGGAGCGAACTTCCTCTGAAACTTTCTCATATTTCCTCGGTCAACCCCTTCGAGTTTCTGAATTTTCATGTGTACCTTACGTTGCCGTTCTCCTAATTCGTCCACTCTTTTCGTGAACTTCTTGATATCCTTGTAAGCATGACAATAATCGTTTCTCATTTTTATCCTGAACTCTTCCGTTATCTACTCGTATGTGCGTAACGACCAGTTTTAATTCGTTAGCAATTAAAAGAAAATTTAATCGACTGTTAGCAGAAATTAATGAGCACGTAACATACATAGTAAAACGGTAAGACAGGGAAAAATGATTACATGTTCAAGTTCAATGGTTACTCTAACTTTATACGATTCCGGCAGATTTGGATGTTTACTATAAATTCTGTCAATCCTCGCATAATTCGACTCCATCCATGACTCAATTTTTTTGTCGATGCTCTCGTCGTTGTAATCCACCAGAAACAATTCCTCTTGGTATACGTTGTCGGCTGTCCTCGATAAAACTTTACTGCTGCAATACAAAACACGATCTTTTCCTTCCAATAAAGAGTCCCATGAAGCAGGCATATTCCCCACGACTTGCCCCATTATTCCGATACACGCAAGTAACCGGTGATACCTGTAACGTGGTGTAACATATCGGTTCGACGCTCTTTGTTTCTAATTCAAATACATAAATATGTAGTGCCCTTCCTGGCCAATTTGATACACGTCGAATTTGCTTGACTGCCGTACGATCTTAACTGATTTTTGGGCACAATAGTTTCTCGTTAAACAATTTTATCGAATTTATTTTCCGTAAACAAATTCATTTATGTCGCCTTCTACTGGGGTAATTTTGACCATCGATCGCTTAAATTAGAGCTCTTGGACTAAGGAACAATGTCCTTCTATTTTCAGAACAGCCCACGTGTGCAGTTGTTGTGTAATTCTCAAAAGACTATTTAAATTGTATATAAAAAATAAACAACGCATGGAATATTTGTAAATTGTTCATTGTCGTGTAGCAGCATCCTTTACCTTCATTTTAAGTACTCGACCATTAATCTATTCCCTTCAGTAATCGAGATAAATGAAGCGACCCAGAGTGCATATTCGCCGATTTTTCAATTCTTTATAACTTTTAAACCTTAAATTCCATATTTTTGAAACTATTGGAGACGATAGCTATGGTTCGTAGTTTTAATTTGAGACCAGTCCGGATAAAAAAACCCTACTAGAAGCCGAGCAAAATTTATTATTAACAAATGAGTATCTTGGAAAATTTCACAATAACTTAAAATCGGCCCAGTAGAACGCGAGATAATTGAGTTTCTTTAAAGAAATTATAAATAAATGCGATTACGTCCACTTGCCGGCGAGCTACATTAATGATCAGAAGACATAAATTAAAACTGGAAGTATAAGGCACAATCTCCAATAGGTGGGAACATGATTCCGCGTGAGGTTCAACTGTTATTAACAATTATACAATTAATATAATTATTACGGACAACGGGTGAAGTTACCGCAACGGTGTATTTTTCCCGTGTAGTTTATTCGTTTCCCTTTCATTTGACACCCCATTTATTAAAAAATAATCACCGGGAGCCGAGATAACAATTTTTAAAAATTTAGTCGGTAACGTTGTGTGTGACATCTGTGCCCCACATACAGTCGATAATCCGACATGTGGCGCCATCTCCCGTTTGCGTCCTTTTTCGCAGTTTGCCGCGCCTTCAAAACCAAATTTCTGGATTACATCGTTAATTTAAACAATTGCGTTTTTCTCGGCTTCTAGTAGGTATTTTGGATCCGGACTGGTCTCGAATTAAAGTTACGAACCATAGCTATCGTCTCCAACAGTTTCAAGAATATGAAATTTGTGGTTTAAAAGTTACAAACAATTAATTAATCGGCGCTAATGCACTCCGGGTCATTACAATTATTTCGTGTAAGAGTACGCTTTTAACCCGAAAAGGTACTAATCGTAAATAAAGAATGTTCTATATTAGACGCTTAAGTCGAACTATTCTTTATTTGTATTCCGCAATAACTATTGTCAGGACTTCTCCGAACGGCGATCGATGCAAGAATGCCCTTCGCTGCATCGCACAGTGGGCCATATGCCCAATCTAGGCGGAAAAAATTCAAATCGCGAAACAGCCGTATCTTCATTTATTATTGTTAAGGAATGTTTGCTGACACTAATAATGGTCATAATAATTAATTTAGTGATTATTTAAGTATGGAAATCGACCTCTGACAACTCCAAACTTTTTGTGTTTTTTTTTTATCCCACCATCCACCCTCAGCAGATATGCTCCGTTCACCCTATATAAGAGTTTGCAAGGTGCATATAATCTGCCAAGCTCTAAATCCGCGCTTGAGTGGGCGTTTCTTACAGCCTGGGAAGTTGGCCCAGGTCCTTGTTCAGGACCCAGATTCTGCCCACCCCTTTACACATTCAATACTGGCTTATATTTTTGTTTTAATTACATTATTAAATGTCCCTTTCCTTTTCCCCTTTTAGTCCGGATCCCACGAGGTGCAGCGCCTTTCACAGAATTACCCGAGCGTCCGCCTCTCGGGGGGTCCTCTACTTTGGTCCATTCATCATATATTTATTTCCCCAGTAGTTGTTTTTTTGTTTATTTATTTGTTCTATTGCAAGGTGTATACATATTCGTTACACTGTTTATTTTCTTGCTTATGTCTCGCATCTGAGGATCATTTACGGTTTCCTTTGCTATATATTTTATGCTATCTATTTGTATGCGCTTTACTTTATATTATATAATTATGCTATATTTGTTCACTTTGTAGTCCAATTTCATATTTTATTTATACAGTCGTTGCGCGTTGTTACGCTATAACCAGATACGCATTCTATTATACATATATAGTGTACTTATACTAACGTAATGCTGTTCTATTATGTTTATTATGCAGTATCCCTTATTGCTACTTTTATTTAGTCTAAGTTTTCCCAATTATGTTTCCACGTGTGAAGAAGTGTGATTTTTTTATTTCCTTCTTTCCTGTATTTGCTTCTGATCCGGCCGCTTCTAAATCCCATCTTACACTATTTGCAATTAGAAAAATGCATTTACATTATGGATGCAAACGGATGCAAACCGTGATTACGTATATTTATGAATGAAATCATAAAATGAGATTTAGTAAATTACCTTACCAGTGAATTACGTAAAGTTCATTCACTATCTGGGCAACATCCATGGCCTTTGTAGAGGAAGCTGCGTTACGAATAAGTTTCAGCCATTTGCTTAGCTTCACTATCTTTGCATTTGTAATCAGCAAATGAAAGTTTTCACTATAACTCAGCTTGGATTTCCAATTTAAAGATCTGACAATGAGTAAGTTCGATAATATGTATATGCCTACTTAACTGAAGAGATTTTGTTCAACATTTTTCATGGGTTAAAATGCGAGATATTGAGCAAAAACATGAAATTTAATTTTTCCCTTAACTACTCTCCCAGTCGACATATCTATAATGTTGAAACTTGGTTCATATAGTTTATTTAATGAGCTATCGAATGATCCACAAGTCGAATTCAAGTTGGGGACACTACTGTTACCTCACCCGCCAATACCAATACAGCTAATGCGCTAGATGCAGATCAAGTAAAATCTGGACCTAAATTAGTTCTTTCAGAGGAACTGAAGCGACTCTAACAGGAACCTATTCTTCCAAACTCATTTTGATGCAAATCGTGACTATAATATTCATTTAATATACATAAATATACATGCATATTTTCTTTGTTATGTATAAGTGTATTTCTATTTTTTTTCTGTAATCTTCCACTGAAGATATCAACTTAGTTTTTATTAGTAGAGTATATTAGTAATATGTAACTTTTCCTAGAATTTTTCCTGATTTTCAAAAGGTTCACCATTAAGTACCAACGCTATTAAGTTATTATCCACCATAGTTATGTGATTTCCTTCAATTTCGTGTACTGTTACCGTTCCATGAGTTAGCTGCAAGGGAAAACAATTGAATTACAGTAATAATTCAAATACATGAAAGTAATAATCCATATTTCTATCTGTTACCTTGTTTAAGCCATAAGTCAAGTCTGATACTTGCACTGCTTTTGTCGTTGGTACTAATAATGTGATAGGGGTTCTAAGAGGTGGCAAGGTAGAAGGGTTGTATTTGTCCACCAGCCACAATTGGCTGAACATGAACGATATAATCATTTTCAGAGTTTCCGCCGGGTAGATCTTGTATACTTCATCGGGTACGTGTTTTACTACTGTATTCAGTTTTTCGTCCCAATTGCTGCACTCTTTCAACTCCAACATGTACTGTTAGTTAATAAAATTAATCTGCATTCCTCTATGGCGAATACATTCAGTATTCTATAATACATAAAAATATAATTTACCTCTTCTATAGTGGCTGATTTAAAGACACTCAGCATGCCGGTCAAAAACTTCTTTTCATATTCTTCCATCGTATCTGCCCTGAAGCATTCTGCCTTTAGTGCTTTCACATAATCGGGGGATCCGTCTATTAAAATAAGCCGGCCTATTAGCGAATGAGCTTCTAATCTCCTTACGAGTTCTATGGCTAACAACGTTCCGTGCGAATAACCAACGATTGTAAAGTCTCTATCATCTTTACTTCTCGCTAAAACGTGCTGAAAATAGAAAGAAAATTATATTCTGTCGGTTCTGAAAATATAAATACGATAGGAATTAAAAGGCATACAGGCAAGAGACACTCTGCCATTTCTTCCACTGTGTCATGCATATCATGTATTCCCAATTGCAAACAGGTGGCTGGTACTTTTAATTTAGGCGCCAGAGAAGCGTAAATCGTAGCGGATCCATCAATGCCCGGTATAAGGAAAATTTCGTTCTTCTTTTCTTCACATTTGACCGGAAGTTCCACACAATATTGATTCTTCACTACCGGAACGTCCAGAGTCCTCATCAGTAATACTAGATCAGTCCAATCCTTCGCGGTGATCTCTACCTGTCTAACTTGTTCCTTCGGGTTTTTCCTATCCTTAGCAGACATCTCTACCAATTTTGCTACGGATAATACTCTAATATCCTGATGAGTTAATAGCACTTCGAAGTCCCTCTCTAGAGTCTGTTTTATCTCCACGGCCATCATAGAGTCCATGCCAAGTTCAGCCAAAGATGAATTCTGAGCAACACTTTTAAGGTCCTTGATGTCTAAAACCGGCAAACAATTTAAGAAAAAAGATATCCATACCCTTTGTTGATCCAACGACTTATCGAACTTACTCATTATATTCAATACTGCCTCTAGAACAGTGCTAGCTTCACTAGCGCTGGGACGTTTCTCTGCTACCACCATGCTAGCCACAATTGGTCTGCACTGACACAAGAATTTATCCAACTCCTCCAAGCACGAAGATATTCTTTGTGGCAAGGTACCACCGATTGCCAGCTGCTGCTTGTTCTCCAACATTTCTGCGGCAAGGCCAACGTCTCCAACAGCTCCCCATTGAATAGCCATGCCTGGAAGACCGTCCTCCACTCTTTTTTCGCAAATCCTCTCCAAAACTGCGTTAGCCATGCCATAATTACTTTGTCCAGGTGTCCCCCTGCCACAAGAAAGGGAAGAGAAGACAACGAAGTAACGGAGTTTGGGGCAAATCTGTCTAGACAGTTCGTCTAGTTTCTTCGTGATTTTGGCTTTCGGCGTCATACTTTCTTCGAATGACATTTCAGTTTGGTTCACCATCAGACAATCCTTTAACACAGCCGCCAGGTTGAAGATACCATCGACGGGTGCCTGCTTCTCTGCTGATTTCAAGATGAACTCGCAGTCTTCAGTTTTAGAAGCGTCTACGCCAGATATGACTAAAACTTTCACGCCGCCGGCTTTCCATACTTCTGTCCTCAACCGCTGGTAACCGTCTTTGATACCATATCGAGAAACGATCACGAGACTTCTGGCGCCACGTAAAAACAACCAATCTGCAAGTTCCAGACCCAAACCTCCCAAACCTCCTATGAGAACGTAGGTTTTGTTTCCCACGGCGTGGAAACGAGGATAGGCGAGAATCGGGATGTCGAACGGCTCCCTTTCGTCTCCTACTTTGATTAGAATCTGTTGACAACATGATAAGATTTAAGCCTCATTAATATTCCAAATATTGGTGCCTCCAAATTCTTAACGCGCTAATCGCAAGTAGTGCAAGACTAAAAAATTAATCACAAAGAGTAGATAGAAACGAAGTATTTAAAATTACCTTTCCAATATGATGTCCTGTCGTCATATACCTAAACGCTTCCTCCACTCGGTCTTTCGCGAAACATTTCCTAACTAAAGGTTTTACAACGTCAGTATACAGCCGATCAGCGATGAAGTAATGTAATTCTTCCTGTAAGTTAGGTATGATACCGGCAATCATATTATCCAACATAACTCCATGAAAGGAGGCTTCCTTCAAAAATATCTCCATTCCCAATTGACTATTGGCAGCCAGATCGAATTTACCAATTTCCAAGAATCGACCACGGGTGGCCAGGCAACGGACAGATGCTTGGAGCTTGTCCTCAGCCAAGGAATTTAAAACTACATTTACTCCATTCCCGTGTGTCTGTTTCATTACCATCTGCTCGAAACTCGTGTCTCGAGAGTTTCCGATATGGTCGTCGTCTATGCTAGGGAAAGTCTCCTTCATAAACTTTCGTTTTTCTGGAGTCCCTACGGTGGTGAATACTTCGCACTCTTCAGCAAGGGCTACGTTGATGGCGGCCTGGCCTACGGCCCCACTTCCGGAGTGGATCAATACTTTCTCGCCTTTCTTTAATTTTCCATAGTAGAAGAATGCGTAGAAAACGGTACAGTAGGCAGAGGGAACGGTCGCAGCATCTTCGAGGGACCATTTGTCTGGCACAGGCCACACATTGAAGTGGTGAGGATTGACGAAGTTCGATATAGCTCTGAAATAATTAATGAAACATATGGGAGCACCTATTTCGTTCACGGTATAATACAGCAAGGATAAAATAATTCGTTACTTGCTGTGGGTGAATCCCATCACTCGTCGTCCATCGGAATGGATACCACTGAACTCGAACCCAATTAAACATTCAGCTTCTGTTGCGTCCCTCGCATAAGTCTCTGGCGTTAGTTTTCCAGTAGCTAACATGACATCTCTAAAGTTCAGTGAGGAGTATACCACTTTTACAATATTACCGTTTTCCATAACCGGCTTCAGTTGCCCTTCGATCCATCGAAGAGAGCTCAACATTCCTCTTACCTGTTAAATAATTTTGTTAACTTTCAGTGTCTCGAGTCTTTGGAGTAGCATCGAATATTTACGTACCGTTGTATTAGCGTAGGCATGGGGGACTAAAGCTGCCGCCGGTGGAGGTAACGGAAGGTGTCTGTAGGTTCCCCAAACTCTTCCAGGCCTGATCACGTTGTAACCAATATCTATGTCAAGAATTGTAGCGTAGTATGGATCCTTCAGTGAGAATAGAGGAGCATTTTCGTCTTGAATGATCATAGCCTTCACGATTTTTCCATTAGGTTCTAGTCTTAAACATTTGACCAAACCTAGAAGCCCATTCTCTGTATCTCCTTGCGCGACTAGGACCAATCTTACTGCCTCGTCAGTTTTCTTCTCCCCTTCATTTTGCAATATTTCCTTCACCTTCTCCAACCAGCTAAACTCATTATTATTCACGTAAACGATTTCAGTTCTTTGAGGAGGCTTCTCCTCTTTTTTCAAAAGCAACAGCGTCTGGTTTTGGGAAGTCTTCTCCAGCACAATCTTCAGACCACATGCTTCGAGATGGGATAATGTTTGATCGTTGACGCTGGATTCTCGGAGAAGAATGAATCCATCGCTGTTTGTAGCGAGCAGGAGCTGGTCCAACGTTTGTCGTTTGTTCCTTGACAAAATCTCGTAACCGGTTGCCATGAAGACACTACCATCTTCTGGTATTTTGTTCGGTTCTATTATAGTAACGGTCTCAGGAAGCGACAAGTCCTTGTATTTTTCCGTATCTACTGCGAGAGAAATGTTTGCTCGAACGACTGGTAAATCGCCTAGTACTTTGAACAATATCGGGGTGAGGATTTCTTCCGTGGTTATATTGTCATCGTCATTGACTAGCTCGAGAATCTTTGGAGTGGTCATCATGTTACTCTCTAATGCAAGCTGCGCAGCTAATACAATCATTTCTTCTATTGATGTTTGAACCCTGTCGCGGTGAGCAACGAATTTATACGCTTCTAGAATGGGATCAACATTTCGCTTCCGACGCGGAATAGCATTGGCCTTCATTCCACGAATTTCAATTCCTCCAGCCACTATTGTGTCGTATTCTGGGCAGACGCAAACTGGAATGTCTGTAAAATACATTTTTTTATCCGGCTAGAAAAATATTTCGCGGAAGAATTTTCTAAAACTGTTTTCAATGCGTATAAAAATTTCTCGAATGCATTCGACGTACCAATGTCCTTCCCAGTCAAAGTTTGGATATTCTTATTGTGTGATATTACATTTATCACCAGTTTCCGTATAGCAGTTGGAACATATAGGGCTCTGGTAGCGATGCCTAATATCTTCATTTGCAGCATATTATCCATAAATGCGGCCCAATTTTTCTTCCAGGCAATATGGCCCCTTGTTCCTCCGATCGAAGCGCTCTTCAACGCCCGGAATAGTCCGGTGTATTCGTAGCCACGGAGTTTCAACTCTTTGTAGATATCTTTGGTCGACAAGACTTCCTCGCCCTTCATCTCTATTAGGAACTCCGAAGAAATCATATCTTGCTCTGGAGTTTTCGTAATTCGGACTGTTCCTGTTACCACTGTTGTCGATCCCTCTGATATCTCGAATTCTCCGGACCCTAAAAACATATTGCATCACGCGATACCATTGCTACCAATCTCATAGTTAATAAATCTTCGATGTAGGAACTGACCTCTGTGAATCATAATTGTCAGTGGAACAGAACCCTCCGCGGGAATGGGGGTTGCTCGCTCGAATTTAATATTTTCAAACACTACTGACAACTCATCGTACAGTAGTCCCTGCACCGAACCCAGAGTCTCCCAAACCAAAAGAAGATATCCCGTTGCCGGTACCAAGTTTCTTCCATCTATTACGTGGCCGGTCATATACTCATAACTCTCATCCATAAGGTCTATCTCTACTGTTCTCTCTGGCGTTGCGATTTTATGTTGCCGGGTGTAGTATGCTACAAACCAATGTTTGGAGTGTTCCCATCTGAAATTTAATATCATCGCTTAATACTCTCAATTATTTGCCTATTAATTCTTATACTAACCTTATATAAGGCGAGATCATGGGAGTACCACGGCTAACAGGGAATTCTACATCGGGATAGAGATTCGCTAGCTGAGGTTGCAATCCAACATTATACAATTTTCCGAGTCCCTGCAAGAGGTACTCGGCATTGTCTTTATGCCCCCGTTGTGTCAATGCTATATTCGTCACTTCCTGATCCAAAGATCTCTTGAGGATTGCTTGGAGGAGACCATGAGGAGCAATTTCTATGGTGATAGCATTATTTGGAATCAGTGTCGACGTTTCAGCGAACAGCACAGAGTGCAATAAATTGTTGGTATGATATTCGGCGGAAGAGTATTTGGCTGCTGGTGTAGACCATTGATCACGGGGTACAGAAGTGCTCAACCACTTGGAACCACGTTGTTTCGGCACTGGAATTACTTTCTTCAAGTGCGCTAATAATGTTGGACCGGCATCGGCGATGTAGCGGCTGTGGTAAGCAATGTTGCTACAGGGTACTTCCTTTGCGAAGATGTTCTTCCCCTAAAATGATTAACGAATGACAAAAGAAACTTTTAAGAGAAATAAATAACACAAAAAAGTGGTAACGATTGAAATGATTGATTGCACGTTAAAAGCGAACCTGCAACTTAACAAGAAACACCTTCATAGACTCCGCAGGACCACTAATGGTGGAGCTATCTGGGCCATTGTGACAAGCTACTTCGATACCTGGTGGGCACAGATTTCTGATCACTTCGTACCCAAGACCCACTGCGGTCATGGATCCTGGGATCAGTTTGGTAGTTATAGACGCTAAGCCGCTATAATACGCTGCGAGAATCATCTGTTCGGCTGTCAAGCATCCATCAGCATAAGCACAGCCGAGCTCGCCCACGGAATGACCAATTATATAGTCTGGCTCGATACCCACGGATGTCAACAGATCCACGATACCGATCTATACCAATTCCTCTATTTACTATCACAAAAATATTAATTGTCGCACTGCGTAACTTAATATTTTGTCTACCTGAATGGCAGCGATTCCGACGAAAGAATTCAGAATATTGTCGAAGGCTTGCTTGGCTTTATTTGTGATGATATCAACGATATCAATGCCGTGCGGTTTCAGAGCTGTATCACATTTCGCGATAGCTTTCGCGAATATGGGGAACTTCATGAGCGCCTCACCTGATGGATTGTGGAATAAAGCGTTGAACTCGAGAAGTTTTGAGAAAAGTTTACATTAAAAGTTACGCATACCCATGCCTACCCACTGCGATCCCATTCCAGAGAAAACGAACCAAATAGGCCGTTTCATTCCTGAATATGCTTGAATATCCCTCGGGGGCGTTTCGGATATTTTAGATCCCACCAAGCTGTAGCCTCTGAATAAATGTCCACCTATGTTTTCTGCGTAAATATTATGCAACAGTCGAACGTACTCGACGTCCACTGGAATGCTTTCCACCTACGAAATTAATCGTTATCCTCCCGTACGATATACAAATACAGTGCACTCACGTAGCCCAGCAGTGTATCCAAAGCCTCCTGCGTTCGTCCTGATACGGCTACTAATCTAGGAAGATCGTCCGAAGGAGCTCCATTGTTAAGTTTTTCTTTCGTGTGCGATTTTAGCAATACGTGAACATTCACACCACCAAACCCGAATGAGTTTATTCCTACGTAACCACCTTCCCAAGGGGTTGGTTCGGTCACCACTTGAGCCTGTCCCTCTTCTAGGCATCGCATTCCTTTCTTAGGCGTCTTAAAGTGTAAGTTTGGTGGAATAAATCCTGACTCCATACCGATGATCACCTTCAAACATGTTCCAGTAATCAGTGAATCTTAATTTCCAATCCAATAATAGAACATCGTCACTTATTAATTACACACCTTGGCTATTGAACAGAGGCCACTACAAGGTTCGGTGTGCCCCAAGTTTGACTTAATCGAACCAATTTTCAGAGGAGTCGTTCTACCTTGACAGAAGACTTGATTAATAGTGGTCAGTTCTTCCGGATCGCCGACTTCAGTACCGGTACCATGAGCTTCCAAGAAGGAAAGGCAATTTGGCGAGATTTGACACTCCTTGTAAAAATCTGTTAGAAGCATCTTCTGTATATTACTGGCAGGAAACGTGATACCCTGTTCCTTGTAGCCATCGCAGTTGGTCTTCGTATGGACGATTTGCGAATAAATTCTCTTAGCGTCTTTCTTTTTCTGCAGAAGAATCACGCTGATAGCCTCGCTACGAACATAGCCATTTGCTGCGGCATCAAAGGTTTTGCAACAGCAGTCCGTGGATAGCACACCTATGTATTATTGAAACAATATTCAAGCTTCTATTAAAGCTAATAGTTTACTTTTAATAGTCGGCTTTTATAATTATGTTTTTTATTTGATTTTACCAAGCCTCGCGAATTGAAGAGACACATTAGCCTGAAGACAAAGATTCGCTCCACCGACGATCACCGCGTCGCAAGTTCCAGCACGAATCATTCTATAAGCGTGGTCCAGCGCACACAAACTGGAACTACAAGCTGAGTCTACTGTATGCGATGGTCCATGGAAGCCGAAATGGTAGGAGATCCTGTTAGGCAACATGGCCCTAGTGCTTCCGGTGATACCGAAGCCATCCGCCTTAAAAATATTGGGAGTGAAGATACACTTGAGTCTGGATTCTACAACAAATTCAGAACGATATTTACATCCAATTTTTCATATAACCAAACTTTCTCTGATTCACCGGAGCAACATCCTATAATGACACCAGTATTGCTTCCCTTAAGTTCTCTAGGATTAATTCCAGCGTCGATGATGGCTTCGTACGTGTTTTCCAACAATATTCGGCACATAGGATCCATAGCGTCGGCTTGTTTGTAATGGATGCCGAAGAAAAGCGCGTCGAACTTGTCCAAGTTTTCCACTATTCCACCGGCTTTTGGAATATCGGGGTAATCTATTCGAATGTACAAAGTTGCATCTTCATTCTGCATGGATCTGTGTTAAATATCAATTACCTAGTGTCCATCGTGATTGATTATTTGTGATGAGGTCCACCTTGTTCAATAAATTTTCCTTTAGCTCTTTCATGTTACTGCTCGCCGGAAACTTTCCAGCGATACCGGAAATCACCACTTCCTCGCCCGGTTCTACCTTGGCGAAATTCACTTTCTTAGGATCTACTTGCTCGGTGCGAGACATTCTTGCTTGCTCTACGAACTTCTTTGACAAAATTGCTTATTTGCCTCGGTGTAACTGTTTGGAAATGATGAAGAGAGAACTGATCTCAAGGAGATGAAATGGTGATATTTCAACTGAGTACTTTCGGGTAATCAACAGAATTACCACGGTCGTTACTGGGATCCTGAATAACACTGCGGTCTGGGGATACAAAGGAGGCCTTTTATAACTGCGATTCTCACCCCTATGTGACCTATGAATTTCTTTTTTGAATATTCCCGAAGGTGATGTGCATAATAATGTTTGTATCAGTTTAAAACGATATTCATCGTTTGCATAGGTGATATTGTGAGTCAGGGACTGCTAATTGGCGGCCCGTGGGCCACGCGTGACTCCTTCCCCTACCTACATATGTATATCTTCCACCTCCTGCGAACTAAGGCAAAATAATACAGACAAATAACGCTCCTCACACCTATGCGTATTGTGTTAGTTGCCATAGCAACGTCACATTATTTTCGATACCTATCGCGTTTAATTGGTAGTGGGGACTCGGTGGCCGTTGGAGGAGAAAAGCTTGGCAGTCCCTGTTTTAAGTGATGGCCTGTGCTTGTATCTTTTCACGGACAATGTTTTTTTAGGGGTGCGCGGAGCAAGAAGAGAGAAGGAATTACCATGGCAACGACAGTATGTGTATTACAAATGATAATCTAATGGGCATTGCCACGGCCATCTCTGGCCGTGGTATTGCTGGACTCTTTGTAAGGGGGAATTTTGTAAGAGTTAATAATTAATATTTGACATGAGAGGTGAAGGACGGCGTTGTATTTATTTGAACGCACTTTGTCATATTCATCAGGTCATAATCAGGAAATCGTAATGAATATTATTTAGGTTGGCGTTGCGAATGTCAAGGGTCGCCGGATGTCGCATTACTTTATATAAATATTGCAATGCATAGGCCTTCAAATTTAAGAACAATAGGTTCATCTTTGTATTGTGTTAATTCAAGATACAATTACGTCTTGTAATATGTTAGCATGTATTTAATGAATGACTGGGGATAAAGTTTCAGCCATTTGCATAACTTCATTATCTTTGCATTTGTAATCATGAAATGCAACTTTTCGCAGTAAACGAAGTGTACAAGATGGTACTAATGAACGTTGTGAAAATATTTCACACAGACTTCGTTAAATGTTTTGCAAAATTCATTACAAACATATGCCTCATATAAATATTTGATTCGTTAATAATAAGTATTTTATTTTGAACTACAGAATTATGAAAATTGTTTGCAATATAGAAATTTCAAAATATATTATTGTCGTAGTAGAATAGAATAGAATAGAATAGAATTTTTATTTACTTTTCGGCCTCAAGCCATGAAAAGGAATTTGCTTTACATTCTTACTTTTACCTTACATTACGTTCTCCTTCATCTGCCTTACGCTACATTTCTTTATTCCTATTTACTTATTATCTATAACCTTATACTATTATCTATAACCCTATACTATACACTAATAGAATGAGCACTAATACTATACACTATGCTCTAATTAGTATCTTATCGCATTTGTATCTTTCTATCGCATTCAATGCCATCTATCCCCACTCTTGCCCCCCTATTCCTTCTTTTTCTCTCTTATTTTCCTTTCCACCTCTCTTAACCATTTTTCTGCCACTACGCTTTTCCTACCACTGCAGTGGTCAGTGCACTGACCAGATCTTCTACCCCCACGTTCCCTCTTTCCAGCTGCCTGCAATCTCTTGCCCCAGCTCAGGCCCCCACCCCTCTTTGCATAATTCGCATCTCCTTTCTGTATCAGCTTTCCAGTATCTATTCCACGTCTCCGTGTTCCCGCACATCGCCCTTGCTGTCAGCCTTTGGTTGTTTTCCCTACCGTCCTTGGTCAGGTACTCCGTTAGCACCCCTGTCCTTATATGTATGCTTATATCTATTATTGTATGTGCTTGTCTCTATTGCATTGCCTTGTCCCTGCCCTTGAACCTGCTGGTCCCTTTATTTTAGCCTCATCCCAACATTTTGTCCCTTAGTTCTTAGTTGGTCTAGTCCTGCTTGGCTGACCCCGTTTCTCTTCAGATAGTCTTCTCTCTCTTTCCTGGTCGCTGTCTGTACTCTGCCTGCTTCTTTTTCTCTAATGCATTCTATAACTATTTCTCTCCCTTCTTTTTTCTTTACCCTTTCTTCGAATTGGATTGCTCTTTGTCCTGACCTGATTCTTATCGTGTCCCTCTTTGCCCCCTCTAGTACTATGTAATCCGAGGCGGGCCATGTGCATGTGGTCGCTGCACGCTGTCTTTCTCTAGCGTAGCTTTCATTTGGGGCGAACCCTAAAATTTTTAAAAAGGGCCAATGTGACGTAGGCGTCCTCGCGACCAACGCTTTTGCCAAGGAAAGGCATTCTTGTACAGACTAAGGTCGAGAGAGCACAGTTTTAATAAGCAGAACACCTTTTTAGCATATACACGCCTACAAAATCAATGTAATACCTAATCGAGACAGAGAGACTCCTCTCATTCGGTTATCTGACACATATAAAGTGTATTTATGAATGGATATGTTGTGCAAGGTTCACTGCAAGGAAATAAATTGCATCATAATTGCGGGTAATATTTAAGTTTTGCTTCACTTAAATGTATTTCCAATTGCATGAGGAGTTCTGACTTAATAATAAGCGGGAATCTTATGAAATTATCGACACTAAATGCGCTAGTATTTAGTATTGTTTATATTAGTATATAATAACTTTATTTTATTTCGTAATATTTCTCAGGCATACACTAAACGATATTTCTTCCATCTTCAAATGTCATTATTTAAGAGCAGCCTTTTCGATAGTTCTGATTAACTTGTCGACGCATCTAGCGCATTCCTCTACGTTTTTATGATCAATGTCGTACACCTAAAATAATAGAGTATCGTGTAAAGTTGTTAATGGTCCCAGGAGAAAAAGTACAAAAAGTTAAATAAAAGCTAATTACCCGTTTGATGAACTGTTCTTTCAGCCTCTTATCTCGAAACATCATCTTTTCGCCTAATCTCGCATGTTTGAATGTTTTTATTCGCAGTGGAGCGAACTTCCTCTGAAACTTTCTCATATTTCCTCGGTCAACCCCTTCGAGTTTCTGAATTTTCATGTGTACCTTACGTTGCCGTTCTCCTAATTCGTCCACTCTTTTCGTGAACTTCTTGATATCCTTGTAAGCATGACAATAATCGTTTCTCATTTTTATCCTGAACTCTTCCGTTATCTACTCGTATGTGCGTAACGACCAGTTTTAATTCGTTAGCAATTAAAAGAAAATTTAATCGACTGTTAGCAGAAATTAATGAGCACGTAACATACATAGTAAAACGGTAAGACAGGGAAAAATGATTACATGTTCAAGTTCAATGGTTACTCTAACTTTATACGATTCCGGCAGATTTGGATGTTTACTATAAATTCTGTCGATCCTCGCATAATTCGACTCCATCCATGACTCAATTTTTTTGTCGATGCTCTCGTCGTTGTAATCCACCAGAAACAATTCCTCTTGGTATACGTTGTCGGCTGTCCTCGATAAAACTTTACTGCTGCAATACAAAACACGATCTTTTCCTTCCAATAAAGAGTCCCATGAAGCAGGCATATTCCCCACGACTTGCCCCATTATTCCGATACACGCAAGTAACCGGCGATACCTGTAAAGGTGGGTCCAGACTTGTTGCGTCCCCGCATACTGTTACCAAGATAAGGATCTAGTCAAGTGGTCTAGAAGAGGTTTGGGAGCAAATGTGGAGTGTTTCTTGTTTCCTCGTTGCATTAGTCGTTACTTGGTTCGGCGGATCGAGGAATTGTCGGTATTTTACCCGCTCCAAAGGAAGCAGTGAGCGGCCGTAGATGTGGGCACTCGCCCTTGCGCCACTGCCAATGTGTTAGCTCGCCCCTGAACTGCTGTACATGTGTGTACTCGTCTGTGCGGCGCTGTTGCTATGTATTGTAGACTGTTTAGGCCTAGGAAATAGGGCTCATTCAGCCTATGCCTACGAGATAGATCAGCCCCCTTGGCGACGTAGGAGTGTTGTGAGTGCATGCCCAGTTCAGCCCTCCGCCCGGTTTATGACGCGGTCGAAACTAACGCTATTTTTGCGAAGTAATTTTTAGCGTTTCGCCCATCTAAGTGCAGGATTTAGATGGCAAGGATTTATTTAGAATAAAAGAACACATGGTAAAGAGCCATGCAATTTCGATCGACACAACACTTTCCCGTTTTTGATACAATTAACGACATTAATATTGATCGACGGACATGTAAAAATCAATGCCGCAATATATCAACAAAAAGTTATTTGCAAAATATTTTTATAAGTATTTTTAGAAATAATGAAAATTTATTATATACCAGTTAGAAATTATTGTTATACTAGAATCATCAACTTTAGTCAACCTAATCCGGCCAAAGGCAGCCAGAAAAGATACAAATTTAAAAAAACTATAACTATTCAAGAGCGACTCAAGTACCTCCTTTGGAGCGGGTCAAAATACCGACAGCACATGGAACGGCCGAACCAAGTAAAAAGTAACGCTATGAGGTACCAAAAAACACTTCACATTTCTTCCCAGACCTTTTCTAAACCACTTGACTAGGTAACAAATCCCGGTTCGGTAACAAATGTGGACGGACTTTTACGTGCAAATGAATAGAAATACGCCCAAACCCACATCTCGTTACCAAAAACTGTCGTCACCGGCGTCAGTAACAGAAGAACGCAACAAGTCTGGACCCACCTTAACGTGGTGTAACATATCGGTTCGACGCTCTTTGTTTCTAATTCAAATACATAAATATGTAGTGCCCTTCCTGGCCAATTTGATACACGTCGAATTTGCTTGACTGCCGTACGATCTTAACTGACTTTTGGGCACAATAGTTTCTCGTTAAACAATTTTATCGAATTTATTTTCCGTAAACAAATTCATTTATGTCGCCTTCTACTGGGGTAATTTTGACCATCGATCGCTTAAATTAGAGCTCTTGGACTAAGGAACAATGTCCTTCTATTTTCAGAACAGCCTACGTGTGTAGTTGTTGTGTAATTCTCAAAAGACTATTTAAATTGTATATAAAAAATAAACAACGCATGGAATATTTGTAAATTGTTCATTGTCGTGTAGCAGCATCCTTTACCTTCATTTTAAGTACTCGACCATTAATCTAGCCCCTTCAGTAATCGAGATAAATGAAGCGACCCAGAGTGCATATTCGCCGATTTTTCAATTCTTTATAACTTTTAAACCTTAACTTCCATATTTTTGAAACTATTGGAGACGATAGCTATGGTTCGTAGTTTTAATTTGAGACCAGTCCGGATAAAAAAACCCCTACTAGAAGTCGAGCAAAATGTATTATTAACAATTTAAAAGTTTCTTGAAAAATTTCACAATAACTTAAAATCGGCCCAGTAGAACGCGAGATAATTGAGTTTCTTTAAAGAAATTATAAATAAATGCGATTACGTCCACTTGCCGGCGAGCTACATTAATGATCAGAAGACATAAATTAAAGTGGAAGTATAAGGCACAATCTCCAATAGGTGTGTGGTGGCACTTCCCACATACGCCGCTAGGGGGCGAGCACGACGATCCGGCTCCCGAAAGTGGTTATATAAGTCACCACGACTATATATATAACCTCCGACAATTCCCTACTATCCTTGTGTCTAAGGCAGGGCCTGCTAGTACGCCTTACTGACGAGTCCGCTAGCAGGCCTAGGACGAAACACCTTCTTCCTTCCTTTCTTTTTCCGTCGCTTCCTTCTTCCACCATCGATACAACGAAGCTCCCACAGGTGGGAACATGATTCCGCGTGAGGTTCAAGTGTTATTAACAATTATACAATTAATATAATTATTACGGACAACGGGATGAAGTTACCGCAACGGTGTATTTTTCCCGTGCAGTTTATTCGTTTCCCTTTCATTTGACACCCCATTTATTAAAAAATAATCACCGGGAGCCGAAATAACAATTTTTAAAAATTTAGTCGGTAACGTTGTGTGTGACATCTGTGCCCCACACATAGTCGATTATCAGACATGTGGCTCCATATCGCGTTTGCGGCCTTTTTCGCAGTTTGCCGCGCCTTCAAAACCTAATTTCTGGATTACATCGTTAATTTAAACAATTACGTTTTTCTCGGCTTCTAGTAGGTATTTTGTATCCGGACTGGTCTCGAATTAAAGTTACGAACCATAGCTATCGTCTCCAACAGTTTCAAGAATATGAAATTTGTGGTTTAAAAGTTACAAACAATTAATTAATCGGCGCTAATGCACTCCGGGTCATTACAATTATTTCGTGTAAGAGTACGCTTTTAACCCGAAAAGGTACTAATCGTAAATAAAGAATGTTCTATATTAGACGCTTAAGTCGAACTATTCTTTATTTGTATTCCGCAATAACTATTGTCAGGACTTATCCGAACGGCGATCGATGCATGAATGCCCTTCGCTGCATCGCACAGTGGGCCAAATGCCCACCATTTTACCATTTGTAAAGAAAATTATATGATAGGAATTAGTACTATTCTTTAAACTTCTATGCGTTATGGAGTATATTAGCATAAGTGAATGTTCACATAGCAATATACCAAATTTAAAAATAATGCCGTTTACAATAATTATTGGATGTTTTTCAAAAGCATTTTCTTGATGCCGTTTACCTGACTTTAATAGAATAGAACTAAAAAAGTCCGCGAAAGTCCGCTTTGAAACTTGTATGGTACTAAAGTTTGAACTATGTAGAATGCATGTACAAAAATTTGGCTGCAAATATTTGCAATTCTTTGAGTTCTATTGTTTTAAAGTTCTCGTAAATTTCGAGACATGCCACCACATTTTCTGATATAACTTAACAAAAAATGAAAGTATCAGGCAAAAAACTTTGTAAAAGTAAAGTGCAATGGTTATAGTTAATTACAGAATAAAAAATTTATCTGTAGATTGTTCTTACTAAATTTTATATAGGTTTATACGAAAAACGGGACTTTCCGCGCGGCCATACCCTACATCAAACGGCACATATATTCAAACACCCTGTACATACACTTATTATGTACTAATTACATTATGTTTCCATATTATGTATTAATTTTATTTATATTTTATTATGTGTTACCTATTAAATTAAAATATTAAATTTTAAAAAATTAAAATAAATTATTAATTAAAAATCCTGTATTTAATGCATGTGATCGCCAAAAGACGCGCTGTCCGGGTTTTTCCCGGCGCGGCGCCATAACTTCAAGGGCCTTGGCCACGTGTGTCCTGTGGCCCATGGTGTCCGCTGGGTACGTGCGCTTTTGGGTCCCGCGCTGACGTTAGCCATTTGCCCAGGTAGAGCGCACGCAGTCCGAAATCTCTTACACTCGACTTTAAGTTCGATAATATGTATATGCCTACTTAACTGAAGAGATTTTGTTCAACATTTTTCATGGGTTAAAATGCGAGATATTGAGCAAAAACATGAAATTTAATTTTTCCCTTAACTACTCTCCCAGTCGACATATCTATAATGTTGAAACTTGGTTCATATAGTTTATTTAATGAGCTATCGAATGATCCACAAGTCGAATTTAAGTTGGGGACACTACTGTTACCTCACCCGCCAATACCAATACAGCTAATGCGCAAGATGCAGATCAAGTAAAATCTGGACCTAAATTATTTCTTTCAGAGGAACTGAAGCGACTCTAACAGGAACCTATTCTTCCAAACTCATTTTGATGCAAATCGTGACTATAATATTCATTTAATATACATAAATATACATGCATATTTTCTTTGTTATGTATAAGTGTATTTCTATTTTTTTTCTGTAATCTTCCACTGAAGATATCAACTTCGTTTTTATTAGTAGAGTATATTAGTAATATGTAACTTTTCCTAGAATTTTTCCTGATTTTCAAAAGGTTCACCATTAAGTACCAACGCTATTAAGTTATTATTCACCATAGTTATGTGATTTCCTTCAATTTCGTGTACTGTTACCGTTCCATGAGTTAGCTGCAAGGGAAAACAATTGAATTACAGTAATAATTCAAATACATGAAAGTAATAATCCATATTTCTATCTGTTACCTTGTTTAAGCCATAAGTCAAGTCTGATACTTGCACTGCTTTTGCCGTTGGTACTAATAATGTGATAGGGGTTCTAAGAGGTGGCAAGGTAGAAGGGTTGTATTTGTCCACCAGCCACAATTGGTTGAACATGAACGATATAATCATTTTCAGAGTTTCCGCCGGGTAGATCTTGTATACTTCATCGGGTACGTGTTTTACTACTGTATTCAGTTTTTCGTCCCAATTGCTGCACTCTTTCAACTCCAACATGCACTGTTAGTTAATAAAATTAATCTGCATCCCTCTATGGCGAATACATTCAGTGTATAATACATGAAAATATAATTTACCTCTTCTATCGTGGCCGATTTAAAGACACTCAGTATGCCGGTCAAGAACTCATTTTCATATTCTTCCATCGTATCTACCCTGATGCATTCTGCCTTTACTGCTTTCATATAATCGGGGGATCCGTCTATTAAAATAAGCCGGCCTATTAGCGAATGAGCCTCTAATCTCCTTACGAGTTCTATGGCTAACAACGTTCCGTGCGAGTAACCAACGATTGTAAAGTCTCTATCATCTTTACTTCTCGCTAAAACGTGCTGAAAATAGAAAGAAAATTATATTCTGTCGGTTCTGAAAATATAAATACGATAGGAATTAAAAGGCATACAGGCAAGAGACACTCTGCCATTTCTTCCACTGTGTCATGCATATCATGTATTCCCAATTGCAAACAGGTGGCTGGTACTTTTAATTTAGGCGCCAGAGAAGCGTAAATCGTAGCGGATCCATCAATGCCCGGTATAAGGAAAATTTCGTTCTTCTTTTCTTCACATTTGACCGGAAGTTCCACACAATATTGATTCTTCACTACCGGAACGTCCAGAGTCCTCATCAGTAATGTTATATCAGCCCAATTCTTCGCCGTGATCTCTACCTGTCTATCTTGTTCGTTCGTTTTTCTCGTATCCTTAGCAGACATCTCTACCAATTTTGCTACGGATAATACTCTAATATCCTGAGGAGTTAATAGCACTTCGAAGTCCCTCTCTAGAGTCTGTTTTATCTCCACGGCCATCATAGAGTCCATGCCAAGTTCAGCCAATGATGAATTCTGAGCAACACTTTTAAGGTCCTTGATGTCTAAAACCGGCAAACAATTTAAAAGAAAATATATCCATACCCTTTGTTGATCCAACGACTTATCGAACTTACTCATTATATTCAATACTGCCTCTAGAACAGTGTTAGCTTCACTAGCGCTGGGACGTTTCTCTGCTACCACCATGCTAGCCACAATTGGTCTGCACTGACACAAGAATTTATCCAACTCCTCTAAGCACGAAGATATTCTTTGTGGCAAGGTACCACCGATTGCCAGCTGCTGCTTGTTCTCCAACATTTCTGCGGCAAGGCCAACGTCTCCAACAGCTCCCCATTGAATAGCCATGCCTGGAAGACCGTCCTCCACTCTCCTTTCGCAAATCCTCTCCAACACGGCGTTAGCCATGCCATAATTACTTTGTCCAGGTGTCCCCCTGCCACAAGAAAGGGAAGAGAAGACAACGAAGTAACGGAGTTTGGGGCAAATCTGTGTAGACAGTTCGTCTAGTTTCTTCGTGATTTTGGCTTTCGGCGTCATACTTTCTTCGAATGACATTTCAGTTTGGTTCACCGTCAGACAATCCTTTAACACAGCCGCCAGGTTGAAGATACCATCGACAGGTGCCTGCTTCTCTGCTGATTTCAAGATGAACTCGCAGTCTTCAGTTTTAGAAGCGTCTACGCCAGATATGACTAAAACCTTCACGCCTTCGGCTTTCCATACTTCTGTCCTCAACCGCTGGTAACCGTCTTTGATACCATTTCGAGAAACGATCACGAGACTTCTGGCGCCACGTAAAATCAACCAATCTGCAAGTTCCAGACCCAAACCTCCCAAACCTCCTATGAGAACGTAGGTTTTGTTTCCCGCGGCGTGGAAACGAGGATAGGCGAGAATCGGGATGTCGAACGGCTCCCTTTCGTCTCCTACTTTGATTAGAATCTGTGGACAAGATGATAAGATTTAAGCCTCATTAATATTGCAAATATTCGTGCCTCAAAATTCTTAACGCGCTAATCGCAAGTAGTGCAAGACTAAAGTATTAATCACAAAGAGTAGATAGAAACGAAGTATTTAAAATTACCTTTCCAATATGATGTCCTGTCGTCATATACCTAAACGCTTCCTCCACTTGGTCTTTCGCGAAACATTTCCTAACTAAAGGTTTTACAGCGTCAGTGTACAGCCGATCAGCGATGAAGTAATGTAATTCTTCCTGTAAGTTAGGTATGATACCGGCAATCATATTATCCAACATAACTCCATGAAAGGAGGCTTCCTTCAAAAATATCTCCATTCCCAATTGACTATTGGCTGCCAGATCAAATTTACCAATTTCCAAGAATCGACCACGGGTGGCCAGGCAACGGACAGATGCTTGGAGCTTGTCCTCAGTCAAGGAATTTAAAACTACATTTACTCCTTTCCCGTGTGTCTGTTTCATTACCATCTGTTCGAAACTGGTGTCTCGAGAGTTTCCAATATGGCTGTCGTCTATGCTAGGGAAAGTCTCCTTCATAAACTTTCGTTTTTCTGGAGTCCCTACGGTGGTGAATACTTCGCACTCTTCAGCAAGGGCTACGTTGATGGCGGCCTGGCCTACGGCTCCACTTCCGGAGTGGATCAACACTTTCTCGCCTTTCTTTAATTTTCCATAGTAGAAGAACGCGTAGAAAACGGTGCAGTAGGCAGAGGGAACGGTCGCAGCATCTTCGAGGGTCCATTTGTCTGGCACAGGCCACACATTTAAGTGGTGAGGATTGACGAAGTTCGATATAGCTCTGAAATAATTAATGAAACATATGAGAGCACCTATTTCGTTCAGGGTATAATACAGCAAGGATTAAACAATTCCTTACTTGCTGTGGGTGAATCCCATCACTCGTCGTCCATTGGAATCGATACCAGTGTACTCGAACCCAATTAAACATTCAGCGTCCCTCGCAGTACTCTCTGGCAGGAGTTTTCCACTAGCTATCATGACATCTTTGAAGTTCAGGGAGGAGTATACCACTTTTACAATATTACCGTTTTCCATATCCGGCTTCAATTGCCCTTCGATCCATCGAATAGAGCTCAACTTTCCCCTTACCTGTTAAATAATTTTTTTAGCTTTCAGCGACTCGAGTCATTGGAGTAGCACCGAATATTTACGTACCGTTGTATTAGCGTAGGCATGGGGGACTAAAGCTGCCGCTGGTGGAGGTAACGGAAGGTGTCTGTAAGTTCCCCAAACTCTTCCAGGTCTGATCACGTTGTAACCAATATCTATGTCAAGAATTGTAGCGTAGTATGGATCCTTCAGTGAGAATAGAGGAGCATTTTCGTCTTGAATGATCATAGCCTTCACGATTTTTCCATTAGGTTCTAGTCTTAAACATTTCACCAAACCTAGAAGCCCATTTTCTTTATCTCCTTGCGCGACTAGGACCAATCTTACTTTCTCGTCAGTTTTCTTCTCCCCTTCATTTTGCAATATTTTCTTCACCTTCTCCAACCAGCTAAACTCATTGTTATTCACGTAAACGATTTCAGTTCTTTGAGGAGGCTTCTCCTCTTTTTTCAAAAGCAACAGCGTCTGGTTTTGGGAAGTCTTCTCTAGCACAATCTTCAGACCACATGCTTCGAGATGGGATAATGTTTCATCGTTGACGCTGGATTCTCGAAGAAGAATGAATCCATGGTTGGTTGTAGCAAGCAGGAGCTGGTCCAACGTTTGTCGTTTCTTCCTTGACAAAATCTCGTAAGCGGTTGCCATAAAGACACTACCATCTACTGGTATTTTTTTCGGTTCTATTATAGTAACGGTCTCAGGAAGCGACAAGTCCTTGTATTTTTCCGTATCTACTGCGAGAGAAATGTTTGCTCGAACGACTGGTAAATCGCCTAGTACTTTGAGCAATATCGGGGTGAGGATTTCTTCCGTGGTTATATTGTCATCGTCATTGACTAGCTCGAGAATCTTTGGGGTGGTCATCATGTTACTCTCTAATGCAAGCTGCGCAGATAATACAATCATTTCTTCTATTGACGTTTGAACCCTGTCGCGGTGAGCAACGAATTGGTACTCTTCTAGAATGGGATCAACATTTCGCTTCCGGTGCGGAATAACATTGGCCTTCATTCCACGAATTTCAATTCCTCCAGCCACTATTGTGTCGTATTCTGGGCAGACGCAAACTGGAATGTCTGTAAAATACATTTTTTTATCAGGCTAAAAAATATTTCGCGGAAGAATTTTCTAAAACTGTTTTTAATGCGTATAAAAATTTCTCGAATGCATTCGACGTACCAATGTCCTTCCCAGTCAAAGTTTGGATATTCTTATTGTGTGATATTACATTTATCACCAGTTTCCGTATAGCAGTTGGAACATATAGGGCTCTGGTAGCGATGCCTAATATCTTCATTTGCAGCATATTATCCATAAATGCGGCCCAATTTTTCTTCCAGGCAATATGGCCCCTCGTTCCTCCGATCGAAGCGCTCTTCAACGCCCGGAATAGTCCGGTGTATTCGTAGCCACGGAGTTTCAACTCTTTGTAGATATCTTTGGTCGACAAGATTTCCTCGCCCTTCATCTGTGTTAGGAACTCCGAAGAAATCATATCTTGCTCTGGAGTTTTCGTAATTCGGACTGTTCCTGTTACCACTGTTGTCGATCCCTCTGATATCTCGAATTCTCCGGATCCTAAAATCATATTGCATCACGCGATACCATTGCTACCAATCTCATAGTTAATAAATCTTCGATGTTGGAACTGACCTCTGTGAATCATTATTGTCAGTGGAACAGAACCCTCCGCGGGAATGGTGGTGGCTCGCTCGAATTTAATATTTTCAAACACTACCGGCAGCTCATCGTACAGTACTCCCTGCGCCAAACCCAGAGTCTCCCAAACCAAAAGAAGATATCCCGTTGCTGGTACCAAGTTTCTTCCATCTATTACGTGGCCGGTCATATACTCGTATCTCTCATCGATAAGGCCTATCTCTACTGTTCTCTCTGGCGTTGCGATTTTATGTTGCCGGGCGTAGTATGCTACAAACCAATCTTTGGAGTGTTCCCATCTAAAATGTAATATCTCCGCTTAATACTCTCAATTATTTGCCTATTAATTCTTATACTAACCTTATATAAGGCGAGATCATGGGAGTACCACGGCTAACAGGGAATTCTACATCCGGATAGAGATTCGCTAGCTGAGGTTGCAATCCAACATTGTACAATTTTCCGAGTCCCTGCAAGAGGTACTCGGCATTGTCTTTATGCCCCCGTTGCGTCAATGCTATATTCGTCACTTCCTGATCCAAAGATCTATTGAGGATTGCTTGGAGGACACCATGAGGAGCAATTTCTATGGTGATAGCATTATTTGGAATCAGAGTCGACGTTTGAGCGAACAGCACAGAGTTCAATAAGTTGTTGGTATGATATTCGGCGGAAGAGTATTTGGCTGCTGGTGTGGACCATTGATCACGGGGTACAGAAGTGCTCAACCACTTGGAACCACGTGGTTTCGGCACTGGAATTACTTTCTTCAAGTGTGCTAATAATGTTGGACCGGCATCAGCGATGTAGCGGCTGTGGTAAGCAATGTTGCTACAGGGTACTTCCTTTGCGAAGATGTTGTTCCCCTAAAATGATTAACGAATGACAAAAGAAACTTTTAAGGGAAATAAATAACACAAAAAAGTGGTAACGTTTGAAATGATTGATTGCCCGGTAAAAACGAACCTGCAACTTAGCAACAAACTCCTTCATACACCCCGCAGGACCACTAATGGTGGAGCTATCTGGGCCATTGTGACAAGCTACTTCGATACCTGGTGGGCACAGATTTTTGATCTCTTCGTACCCAAGACCCACTGCGGCCATGGATCCTGGGATCAGTTTGGTAGTTATAGGCGCTAAGCCGCTATAATACGCTGCGAGAATCATCTGTTCGGCTGTCAAGCATCCATCAGCATAAGCACAGCCGAGCTCGCCCACGGAATGACCAATTATATAGTCTGGCTCGATACCCACGGATGTTAACAGATCCACGATACCGATCTATACCAATTCCTCTATTTACTATCACACAAAAATTAATAGTCGCACTGCGTAAATTAATATTTTGTGTACCTGAATGGCAGCGATTCCAACGAAAGAATTCAGAATATTGTCGAACGTTTGTTTGGCCTTATTTGTGATGATATCAACGATATCAATACCGTGCGGTTTCAGAGCTGTATCACATTTCTCGATAGCTTTCGCGAATATGGGGAACTTCATGAGCGCCTCACCTGATGGATTGTAGAGTAAAGCGATGAATTCGAGAAGTTTTAAGAAAAGTTCACATTAAAAGTTAGGCATACCCATTCCAGTCCACTGCGATCCCATTCCAGAGAAAACGAACCAAATAGGTCGTTTCATTCCTGAATATGCTTGAATTTCCCTCGGTGGCGTTTCGGATATTTTAGATCCGACCAAGCTGTAGCCTCTGAATAAATGTCCGCCTATGTTTTGTTTGTAAATATCATGCAACAGTCGAACGTACTCGACGTCCACTGGAATGCTTTCCACCTACGAAATTAATCGTTATCCTCCCGTACGATTATCCAAATACAGTGCACTCACGTAGCCCAGAAGTGTATCCAAAGCCTCCTGCGTTCGTCCTGATACGGCTACTAATCTGGGAAGATCGTCCGAAGGAGCTCCATTGTTAAGTTTTTCTTTCGTGTGCGATTTTAGCAATACGTGAACATTCACACCACCAAACCCGAAAGAGTTTATTCCTACGTAACCACCCTCCCAAGGGGTTGGTTCTGTTACCACTTCAGCCTGTCCCTCTTCCAGGCATCGCATTCCTTTCTTAGGCGTCTTAAAGTGTAAGTTTGGTGGAATAAATCCCGACTCCATACCGATGATCACCTTCAAGCATATTTTCCAGTAATCAATGAATCTTAATTTCCCATCCAATAATGGAACATCGTCAGCTATTAATTACACACCTTGGCTATTGAACAGAGGCCACTAGCAGGTTCGGTGTGCCCCAAGTTTGACTTAATCGAACCAATTTTCAAAGGAGTCGTTCTACCCTGACAGAAGACTTGATGGATAGCGGTCAATTCTTCCGGATCGCCGACTTCAGTACCGGTACCATGAGCTTCCAAGAAGGAAAGGCAATTTGGCGAGATTTGACACTCCTTGTAAAAATCTGTTAGAAGCATCTTCTGTATATTACTGGCAGGAAACGTGATACCCTGTTCCTTGTAGCCATCGCAGTTGATCTTCGTATAGACGATTTGCGAATAAATTCTCTTAGCGTCTTTCGCTTTCTGCAGAAGGATCACGCCGATAGCCTCGCTGCGAACATAGCCATTTGCTGCGGCATCAAAGGTTTTGCAACGGTAGTCCGTGGATAGCAGACCTATTGTAGTATTGAAAGAATATTCAAGCTTCTTTTAAACCTAATAGTTTACTTTTAATAGTCGGCTTTTATAATTATGTTTTTTATTTGATTTTACCAAGCCTCGCGAATTGAAGAGACACATAAGGATGAAGACAAATATTCGCTCCACCGATGATCACCGCGTCGCAAGTTCCAGCACGAATCATTCTATAAGCGTGGTCCAGCGCACACAAACTGGAACTACAAGCTGAGTCTATTGTATGCGATGGTCCACGGAAGCCGAAATGGTAGGAGATCCTGTTAGCCAACATGGCCCTAGTGTTTCCGGTGATACCGAAGCCATCCGCCTTAAAAATATTGTTAGTGAAGATACACATGGGCCTAGATTCTACAACAAATTCAGAACGATATTTACATCCAAAGTTTCATATAACCAAACTTTCTCTGATTCACCGGAGCAACATCCTATAATGACACCAGTATTGCTTCCCTTAAGTTCTCTAGGATTAATTCCAGCGTCGATGATGGCTTCGTACGTGTTTTCCAACAATATTCGGCACATAGGATCCATAGCGTGGGCTTGTTTGTAATGGATACCGAAGAAAAGCGCGTCGAACTTGTCCAAGTTTTCCACTATTCCACCGGCTTTTGGAATATCGGGGTAATCTATTCGAATGTACAAAGTTTCATCTCCATTCTGCATGGATCTGTGTTAAATATCAATTACCTAGTGTCCATCGTGATTGATTATCTGTGATGAGGTCCACCTTGTTCAATAAATTTTCCTTTAGCTCTTTCATGTTACTGCTCGCCGGAAACTTTCCAGCGATACCGGAAATCACCACTTCCTCCCCCGATTCTACCTTGGCGAAATTCACTTTTTTAGGATCTACTTGCTCGGTGCCAGACATTCTTGCTTGCTCTACGAACTTCTTTGACAAAATTGCTTATTTGCCTCGGTGTAAATGTTTGGAAATGATAAAGGGAGAACTGATCTCATGGAGATGAAACGATGATGCTTGAACTCAGTACTTTCGGGTAATCAACAGAATTACCACTGTCGTCACTGGGATCCTGAATACCACTGTGGTCTCGGGATAGAAGGGAGGCTTTTTATAACTGCGATTCTCACCCCTATGTGACCTATGTATTTCTTTTCTGAATATTCCTGAAGCTGATCTGCATAATGATGTTTGTATCAGTTTAAAATGATATTCATCATTGGCATAGGTAATATTATAAATGGTGGCCGGTACCTTGTTCCTTTCGCAGACAATGACTTTTTAGAGGTGCGCGGAACAAGAAGAGAGACGATGTTACCATTGCGTCGGCAGTATGTGTATTAGAAATGATAATCGAATAGGTTTGGTTAGGCTGTTTGTAACGGAGTTTTGTGTATGAGTTAGTAATTAACATTTGATATGAGATGTGAAGCATTGGCATTGTATTTATTTTAACTTTGTTATATTCCTCAGGTCATAATCAGGGTATCGTAATGAATATTCTTTAGTTTGGGGTTGCGAATGTCAAGTGTCGCCGGATGTCGCATTACTCTATATGTATAGACCTAATGCATAGGTCTTCAGTCTTAAGAACAATAGGTTCATCTTTTGTATTGTGTTAATTCAAGATACAATAACGTCTTGTAATATGTTAGCATTTATTTAACGAATGACTGGGGATACAGTTTCAGCCATTTGCATAACTTCATTATCTTTGCATTTGTAATCATGAAATGAAACTTTTCGCAGTAAACGAAATGTACAAGATGGTACTAATGAACGTTGTGAAAATATTACACACAGGCTTCGTTAAATGTTTTGTAAAATTCATTACAAACATATGCCTCATATAAATATTTGGTTCGTTACAAATAAGTATTTTATTTTGAACTACAGAATTATGAAAATTTTTTGCAATATAGAAATTTCAAAATATATTATTGTCGTAGTAATTGTATTTCTTTAACAATAATATTATTATTATAATTCATATAAATCTTAAATCTATATAGAGGGTTTCCCGTAATTAGTGAAGTATCCGGAAATGGGAGGTAGCTGGGGCGATTCTGAAGAACTTTTTCCTTGACCAAAATGTTGGTTGCAGCTTAGTTTTTGAATTGCTAACGAAAAGTACTGGCCAACGAGGAGGTCCGTAGAGCGCTAGGCTCACAATTGCGTTGGGTCGTGGTCGTGAACCAAAAGAATTGGCAGAACGTGTTACATCGTCTTAAATTAAGAATAATGTGTAATTATTCGTTATTCATGAATAACTATTTAACTAACAAGTCATTATGCTACACGAGAAAAAATACACCGCTGCTGTAACTTTATCCTGTTGGACGTAATCATTATTTTAATTGTTTAATTGTTTATAAGAAATCAACCTCACACGGAATAATGTTCCCACCTATTGGAGATGGTGGCTTATACTTCCAGTTTTAATTTATGTCTTCGGATCATTCATGTATCTCGCCGGCAAGTCGAATTATTCGCATTTGTTTATAATTTCTTTAAACAAATTCAATTATCTCGCGGTCTACCGGGCCAATTTGAATCAACGACGTCTTAAAATAAAGCTCTTGTATCAAGGAACAATCGCTGTAGAGTTTACACCAGCCCGCGTGTATTGTTACTGTGTAATTCTGAGACGAATGCTAAAACTGTTTATAAAAAATAAATAGCGAATGGAGCATTTGTAAATCTTTCATTGTCGTGTAGCAGCATTTTTTACCTTCTTTTTAAGCACCTGATTATTAATCTAGAGCTTCCAGAAACCGAGATAATTGGAATGACCCGGATGCATTTTCGCCGATTTTTTAATTGTTTACAACTTTTAAATGACAAATGCCATATTCTTGAAACTGTTGGAGGCGATAGCTATGGCTCGTAGCTTTAATTTGAGACCATTCCGGGTGAAAAATATCTATTAGATGACAAGAAAAACGCAATTGTTTAAATTAACGATGTAATCCAGAAATTGGGATTTGAAGGCGCGGCAAACTGCGAAAAGGGCCGCAAACGCGAGATGGCGCCACATGTCTGAGTTTTATAGCGCTTGTGACTATAATAATAAATATTCAGTACCATGTGGAATTTTCCGTATGTGTATTTATTCACTCTTAAGGAACAAAACGTGCCAAAATACAATTGTCGTAAAAAGGAACGAACTAACTCAAGCTAAAGCTACTGTAGTGTGACGTCTGCCGGCATCGCCTTCGACGTATTGATTTAGATCGTCGTCGGTAAAGAGAACGCCCTCCATACGTTCCTCTTCTAATTCTATTTCTAAGCGCCTGAAGTTGGTACGCAGGATTCGCCACCAGGTCGCCATCGTCGTCGTCGTCTTCGCGCAAGTGGTCGCCCCTTGGCCACTTCATATATATATAAGTTCCGATCCTGAATCCTTGCGTTGCCGTTCAGGCATCTTAACGACGCTCCTTCCCCTCCTATCCTCGGCGAGTATCCCACCGCTGTCACCAAATTTGTTACGTCCCGGCCCTAAGGTGGGACGCAACGTAGGGATCTTGCCACGTCACCCAGCCCGCCGCTGCAACAACTTGCTGAGGACCGTAATTTCTCCGGGGAGAGGAGGCATGTCGAGGAAGGAAAAAGGATATTGGAGTTTGGATGTGCGTTTCGTCTCGGAATCGACCGCCTAGACTCATCAGTAGGGCTGCAGTCGACTCCTGCCCCAGACGCAAGGATTCAGGATCGGAACTTATATATATATGAAGTGGCCAAGGGGCGACCACTTGCGCGAAGACGACGACGACGATGGCGACCTGGTGGCGAATCCTGCGTACCAACTTCAGGCGCTTAGAAATAGAATTAGAAGAGGAACGTATGGAGGGCGTTCTCTTTACCGACGACGATCTAAATCAATACGTCGAAGGCGATGCCGGCAGACGTCACAGTAGTATATTCTTCTCGTTGTCGTAGTTCGCTCTGCTTGTTGTAGAGGCGTTGTAGCTGTGTGGCGCTGCAGTCGCGGATGATGGCCTCAGTTCTCACTGGATACTGGACCACAGACGAGATATACAGGGTCTACCACGTATCTCGGAACCCATGCGCGCGCAAACTTGAGTAAATTGCAACGTCGCAATGAATCGATACAGGCGTCATCTATGAACTGCTGGTGAAGGTATAAAGTCTTGTAGGGGGCGCAAGGTTTGGCAAGATTGGAGAGGGGATTGTAAGAATCAACTGGATTGGAAGAAGGGGTAAACAGGGGTAAACACAAATTCAGGCGCGATCGGCAGAGACCGCATTGAAGTCGGACCAAAAAGTTTCCAGCGGCTCAGCAGCTATGGCTATGTCCGGCAGGAATCGAAATCTCGGCTCGAGCATTTGGATTCGGGTTACAACATGAGCAAGCCGTCCGACTTCAATGCGGTCTCTGCCGATCGCGCCTGAATTTGTGTTTACCCCTGTTTACCCCTTCTTACAATCCAGTTGATTCTTACAATCCCCTCTCCAATCATGCCAAACCTTGCGTCCCCTACAAGACTTTCTACCTTCACCAGCAGTTCATAGATGACGCCTGTATCGATTCATTGCGACGTTGCAATTTACTCAAGTTTGCGCGCGCATGGGTTCCGAGATACGTGGTAGACCCTGTATCTCGTCAGTGACGAGATATAGGAATAGCCAAGTAATTTTATGACTTTCGTGGCCCACCGTGACGGCCATACCGACTCAGAAATCCGACACTGATTTGAGCGTTCTATGCTCATGAACAGAGATCACTTGAAGAACTATTATTTACTGAAGTAGTGCTGGGGACAGGCCTCATGCGATTGGGTGAATATATATGAATGCTTTGGGGGAAATCAGGAAAACTATTTCTCGGTCAACATTTCGGTAGGAAAATTGATCTCCGGTCCCTGGTCGCGTGATACTCTTTGGTTCGGCTCGAGTTGGGTCGAAATCACATCGGGGCAATGAATTTTTTAACATTGAGATGCGTGTGTCGCGTGCAGCGTCCTTTTTTAAAATAAGATCATTTATTTTTTAGTCCAAAATCAATTCTTCTAAATATCCCAAATAAGTTAAATTTCAAATAAAGAGTTTGAGATATCCTGTTACATATTAACATACCTAAAAGAATGAGGAGATGTAAAAAATATATACAAATACAATTTGAAAATCCATAACAAAATAAATATCCAAAATCCATTCAGTGCTTACCTATCATTTTTGCATACTGCTATGTGTATACAATTTCATTCTTTAAAATATGTATACATGAATCTTTTGCGTATGCCTTATAGGTATACAATATAATTATGCATATGAAACTATATACGTGTATATAATTTTTCGACCACTTTACTTCCATACTTCTTTGCGCAGAATTATGAGAGATTCGACTTATGTAAAAAATATGCATATCCATTTAATAAAACAATGCGGTTGTTAATTATAGATGCAGCGTTATTTGTAACCAAAAATATATGGTTATACAAATATAATACACACTCTTCAACTGTTCATTTGTTGCTCTGAACATTACTTTTTAATTGCACTAATTGTGAGTAATAATATCCTGGATGCGTTGTTGCGCAAAAAATAATTAATTTGTATTAATAATCATTAGTAGAAATTATTAGCGCAACGCATCCAAGATATTGCAAAAATTAATTCTTTAAAAGAAAATATACGCAAATAATGACTAAAGTTTAAATGGATAGATTATTATTATTAATAGGCTTAATCCGGCGCTCAGTCCATCTGGACCCTTGTGCCCGGGCCTCCTATTAGGAGTCAATTACCCCAGGGTGCAGTGGTTTTCTGCCAGGACGACTTCCTCAGCAAATCTAATGAGCCTGCCCGTTGGAATCTTCCTGCACTCCTGTATATCTAGGAATGGGGAACCCAGATATCTGAGCCTTGCCATCACCACTCGCTCGCATTCTGTGACAGGATGTAGAGGGGTTTCCTCTTCTCTGTCACACCACCTGCATGTCGTTCCTTCGCTGAGGCCCATCATGTGCAGGTGCTTCCTTCTCTGCCAGTGTCCCGTTAACAGGCCCAGTGCCAGGCACATATCGCTCCTGTCCATCCTGCAGAATTCTGCTATCCGGACAGGATTTGGTTCTCCAACCATGGCCTTGAAGTGTTTATGCCCCGAGGTCCCCTGCAGGAGTCGGTGGGTCTGTTCTCTGGACCAGTTCCCCACCGCATTCCTGATAACCTATAACCTATAACCTATATTCTGTGAGGGGGGAACTCCTATGCCCGCCGCTCCCCTTTGGGCTAGCATGTTCGCCCTCTCATTACCGCTGATGCCGCTGTATCCTGGCACCCACAGTAATTCTACGTGGTTCTCTTGGGATAATTCCTCTAGAGTCCCCATGCATTGCAGTACCTGCCTTGATCTGGTCACATGAGAGCCGATGGCTCGCAGTTCCGCTTGGCTGTCGCTGTATATGCTTATGTGTTTGCCTTTGTATCATCTTGCCACATTTAGTGTGGCACAGGTCCAAATGGCTTGTACTTCGGCCTGGAAGACGGTCGGGAGGTCTCCCAGTGGTATGGATATTTCCATTTTGGACTTTGTCCATACACTCCCGCTCCCGTGCCTTTGCTGGTCTTGGACCCGTCCGTGTACCAGACGAGTCCTCCTGGATTGAAGGGTCTTCTTTCTTCCATCCACTCCTCCCTTGTTGGGATTCTTGTTTTATATCTGGTATGAAAGCGGTATATCGGCTCACTGCGGTCGCCAGCGCCTTCTGGTGACATCAGTGCAAAGTCTCCCCTGGGCAGTACACTCGCGTGGCCCGTCCCGCTTTCCTTCCATGACTTGCCTCCCCTTAGCCCTAGGGCCGCCTTCCTAGCCTCTGCTTCTACTACAATATGTAGTGGGTCGAGGCCCAGTAGGGTCCCCAGTGCTAGGGTCGGCGTCGTCCTGAAGGCACCAGATATACCAAGACATGCCATTCGATGTATCCGGTCTAGCATCCTCCCATTCGTCTTGAACTTCATCGCTGTCCACCAGACCACGGAGGCATAGGTTATCTGGGGTCTCAGGATGGCTGTATACATCCATCTTACCACTATGGGCTTGATCCCCCAGAATCTTCCCAACATCCTTCTACAGGCCCAGTAAGTCTTGATGGCTTTCTGTGCCCGTCCCTTTATGTGGCTCTTCCATGTAATCCCGCTGTCCATGGTTATCCCTAGGTAGCGTGCCTCCCTGGTTCTTTTGAGCTTTACGCCGAAGATGTAGGGTTCCTGTAGACAGTACTTCCTTCTCCTTGTGAAGAGCACCATTTCTGTCTTGTCTGGATTAACCGACAAAGACTGATCCTGGCACCAGTCTTCCACGATTCCTAGCGCTCTCTGCATTGGTTTTGTCAGAGATGCCGGTTTTTCGTCTTTTACCGTAATCACGATATCGTCTGCATAGCCTTGGGCTGTCAGGCCTGCATCATTTAGCCTTACGAGTAGCCCGTCCACTACTAGGCTCCACAGTAGGGGGGAGAGAACTCCTCCCTGTGGGCAACCCCTCGTCACGACCCACGTCGTCGACACTCCTTCTAGGCTTGCCACGATTTTACGTGTTTGTAACATCTGGCGTATCCATTGAATGCTTGTTTCGTCTACGCCAAAGTTCTCTGCTGCCTTGCAGATGGAGTCGAAGCCGGTGTTATCGAAGGCCCCCTGGATGTCCAGGAACACTCCCAGCACCGACTTCTTCCATTTCAAAGCCCCTTCCACCTTCCCAGTCAGCGTGTGGAGAGCCGTTTCCACGGATCTCCCAGCCATATAGGCGTGCTGGCTGCTGTGGAGTGGTTTCGTACTTAGGGATTTCTTCCGTATGTGTCTCTCCGCCAGCCTCTCCAGAGTCTTTAACAGGAAGGATGTGAGGCTGATGAGTCTGAAGGACTTGGCTGTTTCGTATGTGTCCTTGCCTGGTTTGGGCAGGAACACCACTCTAGCCGTCCTCCATTTTTCGAGGATATGTCCCAAGGTTATGCATGATCGGAATATCTCATAGATACGTTTCTCGATCTGCCCTAGGCCTTCTTGTAGTAGTAGGGCTGGAAATATTCCGTTGGTCCCCGGGCTTTTAAATCGTTTGAAGGAACCGACCGCCCACCTTATTTTGTCATAAGTGACAATTTTGGAGGCCACCCTCCAGCCCGTTGGCATTTGGATTGGTGGTGTCCCGTGTTCTAGTTCCGGGCCTCCCTCCTCCATTTCCTTCGAGCCGGGAAAGTGTACCTCTATTAGGTGTGACAGTACTTCCTCGTGGTTTTCCGTCACTGTCCCATCAGGTAATCTCAGGCAGCCTAAATTGGATTGTGGGCCCATGCCTAGAACCTTCTGAAACCTTGCCACAAGTGGCAATGCCTCGGTTTCTTGGCAAAAGTTCCTCCAAGATTCCCTCTTTGACCGCCTGATTTGTTTTTTGTAATTTTGTTGGACCACTTTGTATTTGGTCCAATCTGTTTCTAGCCCTGTCCTGTTGGCCCTGTTGAGTAGCTTCCTGGTCTCCCTGCGTAGGCGGTGTAATTCACCGCTCCATCAGGGGACTCTCGGGCTTACCCTACTGTTCCTCACTGGACACGCTCCTTCATAGGCCTGTATTATAGCCGTCTGCAGCTCGCAAGCCGCTTTTTCGGTCCATCCCACAGTTCCACATCTTTTGGTATACCGGAGCCTACCTTCTAGTTCCTGTTTGTACAGTTCCCAGTTGATGGCCCTTGGGTTCCTAAAGATTGGGCCAGGGATCGTATTCCTTCCTATTATTTGGAATTGAATTTGGCGGTGGTCACACAGAGTTTCCTCTTCGCTGACTCGCCATCCACTCGCCATCCTTTAATCCACTGCGCCATTATTGCATCCATTACAGAGCCATGGCTCTTGTATGAGTGCTATGTGTGCTTTTCCCACTGTTAGGTCACGCTCTAAAACGTTCGTGGCCGCTATACAGTGGTTCAAGTTAATGTGCGTGAAACGGTGGCACGCCTCAGTTTTTGATACCACTGTTGCTTTTGCCCCGCTTCCGTTTAACACCCAGGGCTTCTGTGGATGGGGTCCGTTCATTGTGTCCTTCCCTCGTGTCCCCCGGTCACCGGTCATCGGGTTCGCCGGTTTGCTCGGCTTCTGTCTCCCTCTGGTCGTCCCTCTTCCGGCGGGCCTAGCTCGCAGGTGAGCCCTCATGCTCCTCCTGCTCGTCTGGTCCCCTTGCCGGACGATTTCCATCGCCTTAGTGGGTCTGCCACGTGCCCCACGTCCAGCGGTCGTCCAGCCCTTTGCGCCCACTCTTCCCCGGGGTGCTTTCGCGCTCGTGGTGGTCTCCATTTCTGGGACCTCCTCCGAGTTCGTGCCCTCTTCCGGTTCTTTGCTTGTCCCTGCGACCCCCGGATCCATGGCTTCCGACCGACTGGGTGGGCCCTGTTCGGCCTCCCCAATCTGTTCCTTCCCCTGTTTCCGGTGGTTTCGCTTCCACCCTTTTTGCCGCGGTCGCGGGCGTCCCTTTCGGGAGGGTTTGGTGGTGTGAAACACCTTCCTTGCCTTATATAGCTTCCACTTTGCCTTGGGGGACTGTTCCGCGGCCGGGTTTTTGTGCCTATCGCGGGGTTTTTACTTCCCGGACCTGCACTTATCACCCATGCTAACCGGAGCTCCGTGCGGCATAGCGAATGGTCCCTTGGTCCAGCCAGAAACTGTCCCCAGGGCCACCGCCTCCCACACCTTGCCCCGGCCATCATCCTATCCGCCACCCGGAGACGCGCCCGGTTGGAGGTCCATTCTGTGTCTCCCTCCCCTCTGTCGAGGGCCGGGGCTCAGGGAAATGGATAGATTGTTATATTTATGAAGTTACTTTCGAAAAAGTAATTTTTGTCTCCTGTCTTTATCTTTCTATTTTAACGCATCTGGAAACCGTGATCCTGTTGGTTACCTCGGATTCCAATCATAGAGCCATCTGACCACTGTCACCCACTGAAACCCTTTGTCCTCTTCAGCAATACATATTCAACTTTCTCGGAAAACAGATAGAACAACCTCTAGGATTTATTCTTCTCTTTTTTTACGTATTTACATCATTCTGATGTTTCTCTGTTTATCGCAGAAATTTTCTTTTATTACTGAATGAGTTATTATTATTAGTTGAATATAAAAAATTGTGTCTTTCATTAACAATAAAATTGCCCCAATGCAAAAGATAATTAAAGAATTTGTATAGTACCTATAAGAATACAACTATCGTCACAAGTTCTTCATTGCGGCAATTTTATTGTTTGTGTGTTGAAAAAATATACATCTCTTAGCTCACTTGTAAGTAGTTCTACATCATTCATTGTCATTTACCAGAAAATAATGTAAAGTATAACTTTCAAAATTATTTCATTTATTGATACTACAATTGAAATAAGAAAACTTGTTATAATGTGTTCTTTTAATATTTTAAATTAACATTAATTGTTTGATATGCTTTGCCGCCTTTCATTGTGGCAAAGAACAAAATAATTCTTTAAAATTATTTATTTTTCGCATTGTTTTCTATAATCTGTTGGTAACGTTGCGAGTGACTCGGAAATGGTATGGGTACCTTAGGTACCCAGAAATTCGGGCCGAAAAAATACATTGGATGACTTGTCTATTCCTATATCTCGTCAGTGATGGGACGTTACCGCCCCCATACCAGTTTCAGTATGCCTCACAATGTTACCGACGAATCGGATAACAAAAATTCCAGGCGTATGTAAAATACACATATATTTAGTGTTTTGAAAACGCCTCGCTGCAATCTATAAGAGCATGTAATAAAAAACATAGCTCATGAGTCTTATTTATAAAGTTGAACTTGATGTTCATAGGGCAGTTCAGGGTCATTTGAAGGTCATGTGGATATCCGTATAATATGAACTCCCTGATATGATAGAATTCTCATATCTTTTATATTTTTCAAGGTATTTAACTGTTCTCACCTAAACCGGACACTGTATAGTAGTGTATAGCAAGTAGGGAGAGTAAATGACACCATTAGCCACAACTTTTTGTTACAAATATTAAATATTTTGTTATGAATATTATTATAAATGTACATATATGAAAATCACGAGGAGGGTCAATCAACAGGGAAACAAATTGCAACCTTTTCCTCTATATGTATCCAATAAAAGATTGATAGTAAAGTTGAGGTAAATTTGTTACTAAACATATTTACACAGATTGAATCACGCTAATTACGTCTGTAACGGGTATCTGAGACTTTTCGTACGGGCATTGGAGTTTCGTGTGTGTTATAAACTATCAATAGGGGCATGCGGGTACTCAAAAATTTCAGATGGGTGAGTACATATTAGGTGTTTATATCAAGATCTAGTTACATAGATCAAATGTGTGATATTTGGACAACGTAGTAAATTCAATAATTATTGAAGTATCTGCGATGGAAAAGTGCTTTTTATTATTGAATTCTCATTTCAATCGAATTTGTAATGTTCTGAGTTTTAAGTGGCACAACAAATACATTGTCCATATACATTTTGTATCATTCCTATTCATCGTCGATCCAAAATTTGCTTCCATAACTTTAACAAATAATTCGCCACCGCGATAATCTTCCGTCGACTATAATCTGCTATACAAAAATGCTATACAACCATTTATCTTCTATTCCACAATTTTACCTCCGTTCCCAATATATTTAGTTTCGTCCAATCCGAACATCACCCTCCTGTCAGAAATTGTTTTTCAATTAAAAAGCGCCCCCATTTAGCACTCCTCTTGTTTACTGTTAACCGCGTACCACACCTGCACGATGTCGGAAAAAATGTGTCCGTTGTTCTCTTCGTCTTTCAGCTTCGTGTACCTGTGTCTGGCATTGTTCGCCAGCGAGTAAGCAAATAACACGGCCGCATAATAGCTGCAAACTTGGTCGGTCGGCCACAAAAGGTCGATTCTTCGTGGTCTGTCCACGGGGATTACATTGAGCGTGATTTCACGCTATCAGACGTGTAAAAAGGAACTGGAGCGGATGTCCGGCCGTCTCGAAAGTCCGCGAAATTCAATCGGCACACGGAGCCCGCGTCGGGGTGTCAATTCAAAGCAATGTAATCTCCGTTCAGCTCTACCAATAATCGGCTTATTGATTTCGATTCGAGGCTATAGCAGCGTCCACGCGACCACCACACAGAAACGAGCTGCTCCCCCCACCCCCGTTGCTCCCTTAATTTCTGTGCGCGCGCGCGTGTGTTTTTATTCAACTGGCGGTCGAGCGTTTCAGCATGGGAATCGAGAGTCGATTTTAATTGATTTTGTAGACGCAAATGTATGGAACGCGTTTTTTTTTTTTAAATAGTGAATGAGAATTCGAACGTGATTTAATTTACCATTTCTGTTTTTTTCGCATGTTTGATTGAAAATGGCTTTCATCGAATTGTAGATCGAGGTTGCGAGGTATGTACATACATATTCGAAAATGTTTTACATCGCGGGATACTCGAATGGATTCTCGATTTCTTTTTTGATTGCGTTGAAGGGAACGTTGTTTATAGTTGCACAGATTGTGCGGCCAATTTCTATGTACACAGCTAGGCTGCATGAACGTAGTTCTAGAAAAAATTAATCGCACTGCACATTACTTTGAACAGATATTTGTATGCTAACGTGCACCCCATAATTCGTTTGGTCGCGCAACCAAGTCGCGTGGATGCGAATTTAATATTGGAAACTCGTATCTTGGCCATAAGATATGTTTGCATCCTGATTTTCTTCGATGTTAATTAATTCGTTTTTGTTTCTACCTGCATTCCACATAATTTTATCAACCTTGCTCGTATTCAAGAAGTAGCGTTTAACGAGTGCTTCATAGTGACAATTTGAACGACGAAAATATATTTTTCGTCACGATAACCCTTTGAGCTGTCCGGTAAAGAGGCTTCCGTCGTATGCAAAATGTCAAAATGGCGATTACTTTGATCGCGTTTAATTAACACGATGGCTGGGGTTAATTTCCGCGATTGCAGATTTTTATATTTTTGCAATTTGTTTTGCACGTACTCGTTCAGCATTGCGGGGAAAATTGCAGCGTTTCCACTTATTACTACCTGCGTTTCCTCTTACAATATGTGTGTGCAATAATATTAAATTGCCGGAGGGTGGAAGGAGGGAAGTTTTTCGAGCAGACAAGGTGTAGGTAATTTTTAAAACCTCTGGTTGTTTTTGCTGATGTAGATATTCACTTTTACGTCTGTTTAAATTATGCAAATATGTATAACAATTTTTTCGAATTACACGAATCACGGATGCAGTAGAATATATTGTAGCAGACGATACTGTGCAATATAATTTAAAATGATAGGACTATTCGCAAAGTGATCAGTTGAAAAATTATTTGCAGATTTATTTAGGAAAAGTAGAATCGTTAAATAGTAAAGCAACAATTGCACGAGTGCACTCAATGATTTTTCTATCAACAATTGGTCTTTTGGTCCTTTACATTTTTTTGAGAATTTTAGGATGTAGGGTGGTCATTTCAGCGATTTCACGTTCCAATTTCCTTTGTTCCCGACTTTTGAGTTCACCGTAGCTAAACTTAGCTCCTTTCGATCTTTCAAAACACGGATTAACTGCTGGCCAGGGTAGTAGAACCAGTGAAACCGCCAACACTATCCATTTTCGAAAATTAAACCTCAGCGGAAAAATTTGCTACGGATTCGCAAACAGCTACGGATTGGCGTAGCTGTTTGCGAATAACGTTCGGAGACTAAATTACTCAAACACGCACCCTGCATCTTTATTCATTTTCCGCCGCGATGTGAATGAAAACTATTTTTGTAATTAAAGTACAGATGTAATGGACACAGAGAAAATTTAACTTGCAACTTGGTTTCTCGAGAGGTTTTATTAACACTTAGACTATGATTTTGGCAGTTGACTTTTCTTGGATGATCTGAGCTCGTGAGTAAGCTAACATTGGATTTTTAAAGGGTGTTGGAGATGATGTAGTAGGGATGGTGAGGGCGAATTCCATTGGACGGGTAGGGATCGTAAGCAGTATGACGAGGTATTTTGGAAGCGGAGATGCGATAAGGTTACATGACGAGTGTTTGCGACGACGGAAACTTAAAAATATTTGTACACATGAATCCTTAGGTGACTAGTAGATAATAAGACTAATACAGATATATTGGGGGCGAATACATTACACAGATAAAGAGTCTTCATCCAAACTGAAATAATCTGTAAAACAAAAGATTAGCAACAGAAAACCTTGACAACTATTAAACAAATTAACGCTACAATAAAGTTTATACAAGAAAATGATCGCATAATAACGATAAAAACAAAGATGATGTTTCAACACAAACGAACAAAAGAAAAACACTCACATTGCATTGAAAATTCCAATATACGTGCGATCCTTGCTCACCTATTTGCCCATTTAATATAGCACAGCAGAAATTCCAAAGACTAAATAAAAAGAAAACCCTGCAACAATTTGCACGGTGAAATCCAATCCTCCCTGTAAATCGTGTCAAGAAAGCCCCTCTTTATCACACTGTGGATATTACCTAACGTTCCTGACCGCCACTGTTATCGTATCCGATGCTTCATTGACCACATCCTAACCTACCTCATGTGTACGTCACTCGAGGTGGCGTGTACACCTGCGTACGCACAGATCCGTACTCCGCACACCTACTCCCACACACTGGCACGGGTGTGTACACGTGCATGCATAATACACGTAGCCCGTTGAACACCACGTGTTGTCCCGTGGCAACACGTAGCCTCACGAGATTGCTACTCTTAGTCACTCGCTCTGCACCTCTGTAAATAGGGGGAGGGAAAGCGTTTTATCACAGCAAAATGTAGATCCAGATAACGTTGATTCAGGTGAATGTAATCTGAGCAGAAGTAAATAAGAGAAATAGGAACCGTAATATATATGTATTTTCACCGCATTACATTTATTTGTACAAGAGGACTTACCCCGTTAATTGATAATAATAATAATAACAACAGTAATTGATGGATATTTACTAGTGATAGTAAATATAATATATCATGCTGTAGCAAAATTGTCTCAACGTTCTTAGAAATGTCTTACTAACAGAGATAGTAAGAGAACCAGATGGGTCTGTACTTGGCAAGTCAAAAGGTATAAGTGGACCCCAGTTCTTTTGGGTGTTTTCGTTCAGTTCGAGAGAGCATTTCAGAGTGAAAGGCTCCGTCTGAGCTATTTTAAATACATTGATTCAGAAAAATATCATAGTTATTTTATCTAACACACCAGATTCAATAGTAATAATATTACGCACGTGATTGTCCGTGCCTTCTGGGATTCATTCGTAACGGAATCGTATTACACATACAGCGTCAGCTAAAAAGTATGGCATATATCAGTTCCCAAATATTATCCGAATCTTCTTGAAACAACAGTCAAATCGTTTCATCCCTGTCCCATTCGAACTTCCCCTTTCATTTCAGCTGTACCATGGCTGCCAGCTCAGTTGCTACGTCTTCATATCTCAGCTGAAACGATCCACACCTTTCTTGCTCCCTCTGGGGCTGTTAATCTTCCGCTGCTGGGAGACTGAATGCGCATCGAATGTGTTATCCAGCTCGTCTGATGGCTGTATCCATGCGAGAGGAGGTAATTAAGGGAAAGTCCAATTATATCTGTTGCAAAGACGCCACCGGGTGTCTACGTCTTCCCGCTGTGAAATCCAGTTCCGTCAAAGATGCGTTATCAATGCGCAGTTAAGGGGCCTTAAGCGCGGCTGCAGATTGGACTTTTAAATCTATTAGGACGGGTAATTCGGTTAGGGATATAGCTGCGTGAACGGGGACAGAGAAATTAAGGTTCTCGACACTTTTTAATGGATCATGCCTCGCTGCAATCGCCCCTTTCGAGTTTTCGAGAACTTGAACAAACCTTGCGCCGCAGTTTTCCACGAGAAATTGATTCGGCCGGGTGTACTTGCGGCGTGTTTAAGAGTGAATTCAGCGTTCAGAGGAGAAATCGAGAAGTTTGAATCAACGTTACTTTCGTGTCACTTTCAAATGGTATTCTAGCGTTTTACGATCTTCTAGGATTTCATGAAACGCTCGCGCGAATCGAGTGAGGATTTGTGGGCGTAAAAAGTTGTAAATCACTGCAGAAATCATTGTGGGTTCAGACGTTCTTTTGGTGACGAAATTATGGTCAGTGCAATTTCGCAATTGCATTCTAGCGGCGATGAATCACCAATGCTTCTACAATTTCATTACATCGTTACAGATCATCAAATAAAACCTAAGCGGTTAAACTCGGTTCAACACTTTTTCAATGAAATACCGACCCTGAAAATCTTGGATCAACTAGAAATTAATGTTACAGTCAGTAGTTCACGGTTCTACGAATAAAGTTCCCGTTCCACATAAAGACCCTTAATCTACCCACCCGGGCAAAAATATAGTCCAACCCAACAGAAGTTCCATTTTTCCCTCGAAAAATATTCCAATGTCCACTCTCAGCCCGGCTGCACAGCATTCCGCATCCAACGCCAAATACAATAAGATCCAATAGCGACTTCGACGTTCCTACGAGTGTCCAAGGGGAGGCACAATCGATACGAAATCCTTTCAACGATACGAAAGGGCAAACGGGGTGGATTATAAAGCGAACGGCTTTTTTCTTTTCCTCTTCCACAGACCGCTCGCCGTCGACACATTTAACGACGCGACTGACGCTTAGTCGTGGGTACAAACACGTGAAAATTTCTATAGGCCGGTACACACACGGTCCTGGGGCTCTGCTTTATGGCATCGTTCGAGCGACAAATTGTACTAAAAATAACCATTTGCGCTCGGTTGCCACCTGACTATTCGTGCGTGCGAAGGTGGCCTCGAACCGGCCGGCAGCCGTGTACACCGGGGCTCCCTTTGAGGTGTAAACGATTGGAAGTCTCGAGGCTTGCGAATTATGTAGCCACCAGGTTTTTACAGCCTGACCTACCTCCACGTCGCGTGAAATCTCTGCGCCTCGGTGGATTTATTTGGAGCGCCGCCGCCGAGCCGATTCACCTGGAGGACGTACATACATAATGTACCTATTGGTACGTCGAGAAATGAGCCGTGCTCGCCGAGGGGGGCTTTCCCTCTTGCGACAGCCGTTTGAACACAGAAGGGAGAGATTTTTCGAAAGTCTTGTCGAATTGGAGGCTACAGAGTGGCGGTTAGTTGTAATTTCACGGCATCGAATTGTTATTTGACCGATCGATTTGATTGTTAGTTGGCCTTTTTGAAGTCTCGTGGTGGCGATGTAAGACGCTGTTTTGTGGGCAGAATATTTAGAAGCTATTGGATTTATTTAACTATAGTGGTTTAAAACGCGATTATGCATTAATTTAATTATTGTATTTTAATGCGATGAGATATGTAACGAGATGTTACATATTTCTAAATGTAATATGTATATTTAATAAGATTCTTATTAATGCAAAGTTTCGAAGATGTTTGTTTGCGAAGTTTTGGACTTCAAGATTTCTTTTGCGAAATTGTGAAAAGAATTGAATAATTGTTGGGAACATATTAATAATTCATAGAAATAGTTTAATACTTCGTCAAGCTTCGTTAGTATTCAATGTTCAATGTTTTACAAATAGTTTGTTACATTTTGTGAAGAACTCTTTATGCCATCAATTGGTCTATCACTTCATTTTGTAACGACTCTATTATTTAATAATTGAAATGGCCGAAAAGGAAAATCGATGTATATTAATTTTACATAAACAGCAGAACTATAGTCATTAACGCAAATTGCATGCGAATGATCCTCGAATTGCTTCGCGTGTAAAATACAACAAACAAATTCTATTAACAATTTTCTCGCATGTACAAGTTTGCACGCGTGCCAATTCAATTTCTTGCGTTCCGTTCGAATGTTTGAACTCGGAATGTTTAATCGATAAATCATGGTATTTCCATAACTTTATGGAGTTCGTTCTGTTATTTTTCAATATCGTCAGACACGAAACGCTATCGATTACTCGTTTAAATTTGCACAATATTCGGAATTACGTATAACGAAGCTCTCGCAAGCCTGTATAATGCTCCATTACGCGTGATGATGCGATGAAATTAATTAATAAAATTCCACTTGTCGAATTCCATCCGTGTACGTATTATCGCGTCGCTCGAGAGGCTTTAATCGAAATCTATCCAATAGACGTGTGAATCGGTTCGAGAAATAGAGAGTTAACAATCAGAATCAAATTTACAACGTATTTGTTACTATTTCTGTATCTCATGGGCATAGAAATTCATTTCGGCAAATGGATCTGAGTAAAGTTCATTTGATAAAAATTGAGGCAGTGTCAGTTTTTGTTAATTGATGCAGTAAAATATACATTCATTTATAAATTTACACACAAAATATTCGGCAGAAAATATCGATGAGCCAGTATTTTGATTTGTAGCAATAAAAATGTGTATTTTAGGGAAAGTAGTATAGGTCACCGTTATAGTCAGACTTTCCTATCGTTTCCTTCAGTTATCTATGTAATGAACATATGTAATGAACAATAGATAATTCATTGTTATCACTATTTTCACTAAACACTTTTCCACGCTTATAAATTAATGAGGAACCGAGCGCATAGATCTATATTCTCATTATCGAAAGTAATCCTAAGAAATTTGTTCTCTGACCGTCACAATTGCAGGAGAAAATCGACAAACATTGCACAATATTGTGGGAATATTTTTAATGAATATTTTTAATTGATTTCGCGCATAGTGTTACGATATGCGACAAGGAGCCAGGCGTACAGTAATTTCAAAACACGCAATGTCCACTCTAAACCAATTTCGTGGCACCTGTGGATTCCATTTTTTGTGTATGCAAAGTGAAAACGTAGTCAAACTGTTTTGTTCAAATATAATACTGATAATATAATAATTGAATTTACTTTTTATATATCTAGCTGTTATACATATATATCTTATATATCTCGAGAAGCGTCGACTCTAACTCTTAAGAAACCGTTAGAATATTAATACGTATACATTAGAACGTTGAAAATAAAAATAGAAATGATTCCTGTATGAATTCTATTTTCGAATCCAAGAGAAGCGTCTACTTGCATAAAAATTATATGAGTACATCCGCTTGGTATCAAATAATAACTTAATTTACATTCGACTTTACGGTAGTACTTTAATTTGCTACACCGCGAGCCAACGAACAGCATAAAAATTCAGCAAGACTGAAGGAAAAGACCAATAATATATCAGTCCGATGACATCGCAAATTCTGGAATACCAAGCATACAGGTTTGGGATTGGAAGTTTTAATGAAATCAAACAGGTGTAAGTGTAATATAATTAACAACTCTCTTCTTCCACACCGATCCACACAGTTCCGCTCTCGACTCTACTCTGTACCTTTCCATTTATACATCCATTCGTCCCCAGCCATTCTCCTCTCTCTCTCTCTCTCTCTCTCTCTCTCTCTCTCTCGTATCCTTAAAACAGTAAATAAGGGACACGGTTCTGCAGGCCATCGCTGCTCGCCTGCATAACATCTGTGTCCCAGGTAGCCCGGTCAAAAATGTCCTGTGCCCGGACGTTGGGCGCTTCGCACTCCCACACAAGTATGTACATATCTCGTTGAAAGCTGAACTAAATCCATCTATCCACCGTTCATCTGTCTGTAAATTAAGCTCGCATTTAGAAAGTACCGGTTCGACGATCTTCCGCCCTCGGGTCACACTCGAACGCCTCATTTACGCCGTCCGGTATTTCTTTTCCCCGCCCGCTCGTCGCTGGGGGTGTGGAAAGGAAGAAGGGTGCACGACGGGCCGAAATGTCGTTCATTATGTTCACGAGCGGCTACCTTTGGCGTCGTCGAACAGGGAGGGCGATCTTCAGCCATCCGATTACAGGTTCGGTTGGCGTGACAGCACCACCGCGCTCGTTTCATAGCGATCGGATCCTTCCACATGGCAGATCAAAACAGCCCTGGCCTGCCGAATTGACATGCCCAGCGAGCACGGGCCATCTGACACGAAAAGAGAGACGTCGCTTCCGGTTCTGCCCGCCGAGCCAGCCACAAAGAATTAACCGGATAACGCATCTATGTATGTATATGCAGGTAGTGGTCCGTGCTTCAAAGCCGTACGATTTTCACCGCAACTCTACTCTTTCCGCGACGATCGATCTTTTCGCTTCTCTTCAAACCGTTTCGGAAGCGTCCGATGGTGAATCGAGCGGGTCCTCGATGATTTCCGGTTTGGCGAAGGGCGGAAAATGCGTGGGGGGATGTTTGATTGAGATCGACGGTAGGCGGAAAAGTGGGGTTCGTGGTTTCGGGATTGAGAGTGAAGTTTTCGTTGCGAAGAAGAAGGGAAAAGCAAGTGCGGTGAATGTATTTGGAATGATAGATTAATCTGTTCAATGAAGCTCAATGTTATTTTTCTTTGGCTATAGTACATCCCCATGCAACACGTTCAAATAAAAATTTAGAATAAATGCGAGAAGCTTTCGCATAATCGTGTACCAATTCCCGGACGACGATGTATTGTGGATTTAAAGGCGCTATTAATCGGTGCATTCGATTCGATTACCTTCGAAATCCTTTGTCGACGGAGATTCAACTGGCAGGACTAATACCAGGTACAGGGAACCCTCTGTGGACCAACGATAATAAAAAAAAAAATAGAATGCACTTGGAGAAAAAAGGCGGTTCGAACTGTAGCAATGTTTCTGCTTTAGCGATGAAATAGTTCGTGCTCAGCGTGAAATGCACCGAAAGTCGACTTCGTCCGTTTCGTAAATAATTCCTCTCGTTTGCCAACCGATTTAAATGAGTGCCCCCAGTCTCATCCTTGTGTAGAGCGGGAATTCTCGAATTTTTCGTGCAACGACGTATGATTTACGACGATGGTATTATATGGGACTTAGGGGTCACCATAACCACATATTCAAAACATCAGGAAAAAAGCGTTGAACACACTAGGATTTATATTAAGGAATAGTGATGACTTTAAAAATACAAGTACCCTTCGCTACTTATTATTACATTAGTAAGGCCTATACTAGAGTATGCATCGATAATTTGGTCACCGCAAACCAAAAAGTATGAGTATAATTTAGAGAAAAAGCAGCATCTTCTACTTCGTCACTTGGCATTCAAAGAAGGACACCCAATGTCACGTAAAAATCATGAGTACAGTAACTTAACGCACAAATTTAACCTTAATATTCTTAAAACCAGAAGAACAGTAGCAGATCTGAGTTTCCCCCACGCAACCATAAATGGGACTATCAACAGTTCTGACTTACTATCGAGGATCAATTTTAATATACCATCTCGGAACACGAGATCTCCACTTCTATTTAGGCCCTCCTTACTAAAACACACCACATCCGATCCTTTAAACAGAATGTATAAATCAGCTAATCTCTATTTCCGAAGACTTATCTTTTTCGATGTCAGTGCAGCGTTTTTCAAAAGCGAATTATACAAGCTCTTAAGGGACGATCCTCCTCCTTGACACCCTATGGTCCAGATTAATAAGAACAGGAGATACCGGAAATGTAAACTCTCTACATCAAGCCTACCATTTAGATTTAGACCAAGATTGTATTACAAGTTAATCATATGTTACCATTGTACACAAAGGGTCTCTACCCGTTAAATAAATAAATAAATAAATAAATAAATTACAAAATATTAACAGGGTATTCGTGACTTCTCTCGATTCCTTAAACTCCGTCTTCAAACTCTCTCTTCAAACTTGTAAACCACAAAGGCCATATTCTTGAAACCTGTTGGAAAGTAAAGCTTGGGGTCGCAGCTTTGATTTGAGACCAATTCGGTTCAACAATACCCACTGGAAGCCGAGGAAAACGCAATTGTTTAAAATAACGATGCAATCCGGGAAGGCGGTTTTGAAGCTGCTCGAGGAACGGCAAACGCGAGATGGCGCCATGTGTCTTTTCTTCGATGAAAAATCATTCGCTTCACGTAATTTCGCTTCGAAAATACTCCTCCCCGCCACGAATATATTTATTTCGCCGCGGAAACGATTTATTCGTGCATTCAGTTATGCACGTGCCAATTGGCAATCTCCCGTGTCGCCCTATGAAAAGTAGTTATTGTCCGAATCACCTGGCATTTTCGAAGCTTCCATCTACTCTCCTTCCGCGTCATTTCCCACTCTCTAGACAGATTTCCCGCTCCTCCGCGAACATTGTCGCAGGTCACTCCAATCGTGTACAATACCTTCAATTTCGTCTATTCCGTTCAAGCGATTCTCTAATGCGTAATAATACAGTTTCCCCGCGTCTCTACGAGAATCGTGATTTCCCCTGGATCGAAAGGGTTGAAAAGACACGATCGAACAATCTTTGATCGCTCAACCATTCGAAGCTGGTGGATCCAATACGTAGGTGGAGCAAAATTAATCCAAGCAATTAAGCATGCTGTGTCTGTATTAAATTCCTGCGCAACGTTCTGTCTGCTGTAAAGTGTTGCTTAATTTCAGTAAAGTCAGTATTACATGGTACAACATACGTGATACATATATTGATTGGATCGTCGCGTTTTCTGATGACTGAGTTTAAAACAGCAAAACTTGTTACTATCGCTATTTATTTATTTAGCGTGTGTGTTACTGTAAATAGGAATCTTCAGACAAACTGGTACTAGAAATTCATAAGTTTGGGTCGAATATTACAGTGACTATAATCCTTCAAAATGAACAATAGGAAGAACAACTTTCCAAGCTATGAAACCGTACTATCTTCAAGCATTCACTTGCAAAAATTAATTATTACGTCTAATTCTATTCTCAATAATAAATACTAACGAAATGTCTAGTAAGACCTTGAAAACGAAGATCCAAATTACCCGATCTACAGGGACCCAACCCAAACCTAATCCAACACGTCTAAACTCTAATTCCGTCCTCAAACTATTCGCATCCGAAACGGACCCACCTCGTCAGCGCCTGTTTTCTACCGGTGTTACACTCTCGGTAGAAAATCGACGGTTCGCCAATGCCAGAGTACAGCGGCCACGAAATTCCAGACGGCTCAACGGGAGCCCCTCCATCATCGATCCATCGCGTTTCTCAGGACCGTCTGGGAATCCAAGTCCGGCCGAGGGGTCGAGGATTCGGTGCACGCGTTCGCCAAGCCAAACTTTTTCCAAAAAACCGTTCGGAAATCGTCCGCCACTCGACCCTTTTTGTTCGCTGCAAGTGCATCGACTTCGTGTCCGTGCACCTTCATCCAACGCGTCGTTCCTCTCCTACCTTTTTGCATTTTCCCTCTCGTACCGATCGACCGTAACGGTCCTCGCCTGATCGATCATTTTCCTTTTTAGTCGATGGACTTGAGCGAGGGGGGAGACCGACAGGAAACGTACAGTGGTTATTTTCGAACGGTCGGTAGTCGGCCCGATACGTGGAGGCCATTGTTCTCGCGGTCCTAGTTTGGCAGTGATCCTCGGTGTTAGCCGGTCTAATAAAAGCCAGGTCGAGCCAGCGAACGACTGCCGATCGGACTCGGCTGTGATTCAACCCTACAGGCTACAGCACGGCCTGGATAAACGTCCCGATTCGGTTCTACTGTTATGTGCATGCCTCGAGATGGAAGGAGGAAGGAAAGGAAAATCGCTCACACGTTTTTCCTCTTCTCGTTTCGTTGACATAAGTAGGCTTATTAGAGTGGGGTATTAATAGATGTACGGGCAATAGACGAATGGGACGATAACCAAGTTTTGGGCCGCAGTGATCGAGGCTTCAATTGGTCAGACAAACGAAGGGGCAATGCGAACTGTGAATATGAATTATGCAACCATAATTTCCTTCGCTGATACTACGAAGTGTAATAGAATTATTGAAGCTACGTTTCATTATAAAGAACGTAGGTATAGGTTATCTCAAACGTTTTCTCCCTTAAGGTTTCGATCAAACGTGTTATCCAATTTTTTTAGCGATTCGACAGTTTGAGAGCAAATATTTGTATGGGCGGTATAACAATACGCAATGAACGGACGGTGAAGTACACATATATCCGTGGCTGGATCGTTTCCGTCAATTTCATGAATCTCTTAATCGTACCGCAGCATCCGACGGAGTTCCGACTGTCCGTTCTCTCCTTCGCTTCCGTTCCTTCGTCGTCGTGTTCCTCGATGGGTGATTAATCGTTCTTGTTCGGAGATTTTGCGCTCGACGTGCCATGTGGCATCTGCGGCGAACGACAGTTAGCGAGGGTGAAGTTTTTGGTGGAGTTTGTACGGGTACTTTGTGATGTATATTTTAACCGTTTATTGTCCGACGGTACTTTGAAGCATCACTTATATTGAAATGCTGCTATGAATAATTTAGAGCCTCGGTGAAACTTGTACGTATTACTTCTTTGAAGTCTTAGGACGTGGTGCAATTATATATGATCAAATGTTTGTAAAAAATATTTATCGCTGGAATGCATGCCCTGTTTTATCACGTTTCACGCACATAGAATGAAAAATTGCGAAGAAAGAAACTTCAAAGGCTCAGTTTAATTCACTTAATGGCCAGGATAAAAGTATGAGAGGTGATCGTAGTGCATCTTATACGCTATGTGTACTGGTAAAGGAAAAAGATCAGCAAGGGTTTTGAAAGTAATATCGTCCACATATATCTTCGACTGGAACATAGTTTAAGAGAGTTATCGGGCCACCGATGAGGCTCTGAAAAGTAATATCTGCTCCATGTATCACATCTTAAATCCGGCTTCATCGGAAACGAGTGACGAATTTTAAAGGATAACATGGCCCCCGATGGCTGGGTTTAAAGCATTATGTGCACGGAATATCTGATATTTGTAAGCAAAAACTGGGTGTAACAAAGAGGAATAGAAGATCTTGATAAATGTGTGCCAATCGAAATGCATTTTGCATCGAAAATTATCTACTCTTTTAATTAAGAAAATAACAGATGCAATATTTTATTTATATTATTTATCGAAACTTTGTACGACTTATGCTTCAGTTCTATTATTTTAATATCATCATCAGTCATATCTAATGCTACACATACTTGTTAAACAACTTTTAATAAATAATACGCGGTAGTTATGGCACACACGAGGGTGTTATCGGCCCTCAAAGTTGAGGGTGAAAAAGATATTTTCGTCAATATTTTGAAAACTATCAGGCCTTATTTCATTATTTCCAAGACAAATAGAATAGAATAGAATAGAATTTTTATTTGCTTTTCGGCCTCACAGCCATGAAAAGGAACTTGCTTTAAATTCTTACATAATTCTACCTTGCATTACGTTCTCCTTCATCTGCCTTACGCTACATTTCTTTATTCCTTTCAAGACGAATAAATGTTAAACCAAATACATTCCAAATTATTATCATAAGAAAACCCCTTCGCAAGTTTTACCCCACCCCGTCCTATTGCAGCAGTAAAACAATCTCGCCTCGGCCACAATATTCGCGAAACCATATAACCCTCTAACAACCGTGCCAACAAAAATCGAGCTCATTTGTGCCATCCACGAGCACCAATCCGCCGGCCAGAAATTATCCAACAATATCTACGGTTCCACCCAAAGACGGGTCGTCGACCAGAAAACGGAGTGGCCAGGCTCTTCAATGCCACGCGAAATCGATGTTCACAGATAGCGTTTGCCACGAGGCAGTTCAAAAGACGTTCCCCATAAGACGGCCGAGAGATGTTAGACCGATGGCCGGTTGCCAAGCAGACACAATCCACGCTATAAATACTGGCGGACACCAGCGAAGTGTCCCACCCTGGTCCTCGTTCCATTCCGTTCTGCACGACTACCCTCGGCCGCAAACTTTTTCGTCCACGTGGCGCATTCCCCGCTTCGTTAACACGGCCTAAGCGTTCGGACCGCTTCAGCGCGGCGGATCCGCGCGGCAGCTCGCCGGAATGCCTCGTGGGACGAAGCCGAACGAAGCTGAACGAGGCTGCTAATTTCGATTTGCGCGATCTGAGGCGAGGTGACGTGAAGCGTCAGCCAGAAATTGCAATTTTACGGGGAACCACGGTTGGACAGGCGAATTTATTAGGAGGGGTTGAGGGGCTATTAGAGGCGATGGTTATTGGGCAGGTGGAAGGGCTGGAACGATCTTATTTTATTTTTGCTATCTATTTTTCTTTTGGAGGGGGCGATCTTCTTTCTTGCCGATTGAGAATGATGGATGGTATTGGATAGGGTAATGATTAATAGTGAGTGTCATTGTTAAGTGGTTAATCGGGGTACAGTTCAATTGGGTGCTTCTTTAGAGGAAGAAAGGAAGGGTTAACTAACCTGGACTATTATGTTCTATCCTTTGGCAAGATCCTAGAAGGGTTTTATTTATTTCTTAGGTTTACTTGGGGTTCGTTACTTGGTCATGGTGCATGGATAGTGCAATTTAATTTAGTTTCATTTACTAACGGGTCAAGCATATCTTTAGTGTGAAAGTAAATGTATATACAATCATTGCCACCATATGAGAACTAATAGTATGTGACGGAAATTGATATTTATACCTTGTTAATAAGTTTATAAATAAGGAAGGGGTTCTATATTAAAAGGTGCTATCTATATTAGTATGGTGAAAAAAAATATCAGAACATAATGACGTTGCAACTTTCTACTTAACAATGTAATAACTAATAACCATTGATAACCATTCCCTGTCATGATGTTTATGCACAATAAATATGCAAAAAACATATGTCATTTATCCAAGAAAAATATGCAAATATGCGGGGGAAACATGCAACATTAACAATACATTTTGCGATCATTGTTACATATTGTAATTCGAGTTACAGAAAATGACAAGCATTTTTTCCAAATTGGATGGTGTTAAATGACGAATACGCGGAAAATGATCGCCCCACGTCACACGATGTAAGTGGTGCGTACTTATATTTACCCCAGTAGATTTCTGACACATCTATCGGATCTTGTACAAATTCATTGTTTAAAATATTCGAGATTTGTGTTAATTTCGTTAATCCAGTATTTATTTCTATAACAGCAATCACTCATCACCATGGCACATTCAATTCATACAAGTGTTCATTTCTCATTAACTTATACCCAATCAAATCCGATATTAACCCAACGCGAATAAGAAATTACAAACACCCTGCACGTATTTCATAATTTCCTCTTCCATGTAAAAAGAACAAAAAAACAAACAAACAGGTAAGAATCTTCCAAACTCCTCCGCTAATCCCATTAAACTTGCTGGTTTCGCCGTTGGAACGACAGCTCATAAACTCGATTGGTCGAAGGGGGAGGCGATATTAGTTTCCGTATCTCTGACACAGGATTCCCGTGAAATAAATACTATTGCGTTACTGGGCTAATCGATCGTCTTAACGTGACACGGGTAAGAACGTTTAAGGATCGTGGGACCGGTTACGTCGACGAACACGAGCGACACTTAAATGGAACAGGGATGGAGGGCCGGTTGAATAAGATAAAAAAGAAGCGAAAGAGTAAAAAGAAAAGGGACGTAGAAGAAAATGGAAGAAAAATGAGGAAAGAGGAGCATTTATTGGACGTTATTAAATGTAATGCCGCGAGGCGTGCCCCCTTTTGGGAACTTTACCGATAACTTCGTAATTCCCTAAAAGGATCCCCGTCACGGGACTTTCAAGACGTTCCCCTGCCCCGTCGCGATGTTTCCCTTCGTTCTAGCGCCGGTTATTCCGCAGCTTGCCGAAGAATGGACCATTATGTTCTACCTACTTCCTCTTCGTTTTCTTCCCGTTTCGTCTTCTTTTTCCCCCTTTCTTTCCTTACCTATCTGCCCCCGTGAAAATCGATATCGGGCTCCCTTGTTGTCTCATCGTCTGAAAAGTAGACTCTTCTTTAAACAGCGGACACTCGCCCCGCCAACTTCTGCGTTGTCTTCATTTCCCATTTGCTGGAGTGAGTTCGAGGAGAATTCGGGATCTATAACAGGGGGAACAGCGGATCTTTGTTGGTTCATTGGGGTGTTCTGCGTTGGTCGGGGAACGAAGTTGTTTACTTATTCGTTGGATGTGTTAACGAAATATGATTGGAACACGGCAAATACACGAAAAAGTGACAGCTGTTATGTTTCATTTTCTCACGTTACGACTTTGCCCGCGCAATCGTTGCAAATTATTTTCCTATCGATAGTTCGATAGTTAGTAACCGAGTTGCACGCCCATCGACAAAGAACGTACGCGCCGCGTCGTCTTGATTAAATTTTCCCCAGAACACTGACCTGGCACGCGATAGACACCGATTCAAATTTAAATTCCGTTTAAGTTTTAACTGGCCCCACGCGTCGTCTGAGAGTTCATTGATTCGGTGTCCCGTGTATTCCACCGACGAATAAATTCATTTAAACGCCCAAACTGCTGTGCATTCTCATTTGCGTGAACATTGCCCCCGTTGTTCGACAATGGGAACAGTATAATTAATGAGGACGGCGTGTATGAACGTAATAGCAACGCGGTATTGACTAATAAACCTTTTAATTTTCCACTCTTTGTTAATTCAGATTCTCCACGATCTCAGGTTCGTATTGCAATTTGAATATGAAATTGATTCTTTACCTTTAGTTTAGTTTTCCCCCTTTTTTTTTATCATTAACCGTGTCACTGGTTTCGGATCGAGAGTTTAATTATAATTTAAGCACGCCACCGCCCCGCAACGTTGTCCCTCATTCAGTGTCCAACGTCTCATCGTGTCCAGGGCGATAAAGTTGCGGTGATATTCATGCGACGCGTATGTTAGTTACGACGTAACATTATACGGGTGAATAGAATTATTGCTGGACCGTCGTTAGGTTGTTTTAAGCACGCTGCAGCCATTGCAGCTCCCCTTTTCTGCGAATGACGGCCATTAAAAGCTGTGCTTTCCATCTGGAAATTCAGGGTTTCGCTGGAAACCATGCGTCTCGTTTTCTTCTTATTCTTTTGGTTTTTGCGTTTATGAAGTTACCGTTTTGATTAATGAAATTACCTATTTTCCGTGCACCTATTTCGTTTCAGTCTTGCTAATTTAATTTGGCAACAGAGCTAATTGTTGTAACTTTAATGGTTAATGTGGATCGTTTAAAGTTTGTACTGTTAAGTGATAGTAATAATATAATTAGAGTGGAAACTGGGGCAGGTAGTAAAAAAATATAATTGAATTTACATTAGAACAGTATTCTTCATACGAGTGTAATTAATATTTTGGTAGTTTTGTAAAAATAGTTTCGAGTTCCAAAACAGGATTGTATTTGTATGGAAATTTAAATATACTTATATTTCAGCAAAGAAATATATTTATTATTTCTATGGGAGGCTTTTCTAGCAAAAGTATTCGCAATTGCACAAAAGTGGTATTCAGTTTTATTTTGGGTCATATTTTCACGGTACATACTCCGCTTTTCTTCGGCGGTCTTCAAAATGGTTTTATACGATGCTTGGGAAAAGCGAGGCAGTACTTGGAACGTTTCTTCACTTCTTTATAAGATTTATTCGGAACTTCTATGTAGGAAATAATTGTTTTCAATAAAAATAAATATCATCCACTCTCATTAATCAATTCCGCAATAAATAACAATATAACCACGAACAATAATCTTTTCCCTCTGTTATCCATACGACAGGTGAAAAATGCAAACCTGCTTCGCTACTTTTATATATTTCAACTTTTAACACTAGAACCACCAAGCAAGTCAAAGTGACTTGTTTCAGATTTCTTGCTTTAGGATTATTAATATATGGGTATCGTTGTAGCAATTTATGATGAGTTTTAATAAGACAGAATGACAATTATATATCTCCATTTAATGTCCATTCAACGACTTTCGTGTTCATAATCTGTCTGACTTGTTCTATCTGAATAGTACCAAAATCTTTCGGTAGTTCTAGTGTTAAAAATATACCTACTAGATCAGTATGTGAGAAATTTTGTCGACAGATGGACTTGACACTTTATTTTGTTTCGTTAACGTGTTCAAAGCACCAAACTATATTTTTTTCTTATTGTTTGGACCTCTACCTTTCATTCAGTAAAAAAATTATCTCGATTAGTTCTTTAGTTTCGTTTTTATCCCAATTTAAAAATGGAAGAACAAGACGTGCACTATAGACATATTTTATTTATTATTTCCAAAAAGGCAAGAACGCATCGCAAGCCCACAAGAAGTTATGTGCCGTATATGGGAATGAAACCTTAAAAGAAAGGCAGTGTCAGAATTGGTTTGCCAGATTTCGTTCTGGTGATTTTTCATTAAAAAATGGCCGTCCAGTTGAAGTGAATGAGACCCATATCAAGGCCATTATCGATTCAGATCGTCATAGCACAACACGTGATATTGCAGAGAAGCTTAATGTATCGCATACATGCATTGAAAAAAAATTAAAAAGGCTTTAAATTAAATTTTGAGTTTTCATTCCGCAATCACTTAGTTGTCACCCAATAGTTAACTCCATTTAAGTAAAAAAATATGTAGACTTATACCCTTTTACACTGTAAGATGTATTGTATATTAGTATGTATATGTTAAAGAAATAGAAGAAAATTTTGCTATAAAGCAAATAAGAAATGGCTATCTTGGGTCTTAAATTAAATTATTTGATTACTATATTTGAGTATTTAATATTGCGGCCCGCGTAAAGTAGTAGATTTCAACTGTTGGCCCACTGCGAGCCAAAGCTTGCTCGCCACTGTACTAGATCGATCTATCGCCAATTATAAAATACACATCAGCCAACGGACGGATTGACCGTTCATCCACCATATTCACGACGCTAACGCGATAATTAGTCCTCGGAGTTCTCACCTTTGCAGTAACCCGAGCGATTAAAAGCCCCAAGGTACATCCCCCGGACGCAAACTTACGTACACGAAAACCACGACAAGTGATTCTTTCGCATGCTCGTGCCCAACTGCGTGCTCCCGTGGTCTGTATGAACGATGACGAGTGGCGGTCGAACGGCTTTTCGCGATCGCACATAGACCGGTTAGTGGCCGGGAAGTGGCTTACAGCACGGCTGTGTAGCCTGGGCGGTATGTTTGGACTAAATCCGCAGTACTCTGGCTGAGAGCTATGGCGTGTAGCCCTAATGGCAATGTTGACGAGTGAAATTTACCTGAAAATCGCGTTACCCGCGAAGTTTCGTCGGATCCCTGTTTCCACGGTCTGCACAGAGAGGCAGGGCGGGAAAGAGCGAGAGGGAGAGAGAGAGGAGGAGTGATGGAAGGGAGATAGTCAGCGCAGAGAGATAGACGGAACACCAGGCACGCAGAACAGGCCTGTTCTAAAATTGAATCCTGACAGCGTGAAGCGGGAGGCCAGGTACTCGCTCGTACTTTCGCGCCACGTGGCATCTGAACGAGTGTCCTTAACGAGATATCGTGGCAGAGTGGAGATTGAAATTGAATCTCGCGGCGCGACGCCGGGGTCTTCTCGCGTCGCAATATTCCGCGTTGTTTTTCATGCATGCTTGTCCTTGCGACTTACCCTCGAACAACGTTTACCGAGGTTTCGTACCTTTGATCGCGTGAACTAGCTCTCTACCCGTCCCTCCCTCTCTCCCACTCCTTTTTTTTGTTCCTCAAGACCGTGGCGAAACTTCCGATGGTAATAGTCTTTTTAGGCGTTCCAAGCGGAACGACGAGACGCGACGGTCCTTTGAATTTTCGAGCAAATTCGATCGAAGTTTCGCCTTTGCGCTCGAACCGCGGTTTGTTCCGCGCACTCTACGAAAGCTTTCGCCCGTTTGTGCCTGGGCATGTAAACGGGTAGACCAGTTGTTCGCTCGTTGTGATTTCTTTAGGGTTTCTTAGTTGTCGTTCGGGAGGGTGTATATAGCGAGAGGAGTATTCAAGTGTGCATGGCGTTTCGATGAATCATTTGGGACAAATTGAACCTTGCGATAATGAAAATGTTTAAGGTTGTTGTGGAGCAGAGGTATCTGGATGCTCCAAGAGTGTCGTTGACCCGTACTACTTAAAAAGAAATAGGGCTGACAGTACACCGACCTGTACTACTTGAGAGATACCTCTGGTCGTGTTAGTGGGCTGTAGTACGATGTTAGCTGATCGTTCACGCGTTTCAAAATTAATATTGTATTATCCTTTTATTTATTCAGTGGAATTATGTTTCGTGTAATGTTTGGCGTAAGCATTGTTATAGAAAAAGATTTTTTTGATGAATTTATTTCATTTTTATTGAATGTATGAATGTCGTCAAAAATGTCAAGGTGTCTATTTAAGATATTGGGACAGGTACGATTTGTATGATTAATTTGTTACTCTTATTCTACGGTATAGTGTTATAATTTTCCGAGTATTTATTTATTGCTTTTGCAAGGAACGATATTTCACTATTTATAATCGGTGCTTTTGTCAAAATTCGAAATATTTCCATAAATGTTTGTTAAACTGAATTGTTTGCTGTTTCGAGAAATTTAGCCCATATATCGACGTTTCAATACCTCTGTTATTAAACGCTGGATTTTCAACGTATCCCCTGTGTACACGCTTTCTTCGAAATTACCGTTGATCGACGGTACGATGAAAAATATTCGGGCAATAACAAAGTTCGCTCAAAGTATCGTCGATATTGCAATTTTCGCAAAAAATTAATTAAAACTGTAACAGAACGGGCGATTAAAAATTTCGTGCGAAATACCATTATCAAACGATCCCTTAATTAAAAATACCTTCGCCATGGAAGTAGACGCGTGATCCAAAACGGGGGGAATAAATATTCCGGTGAATCGATTCCCCTCGATAGAACGCGCCCTCTCAACTGGAAGGGTTTTATGAACTTTGCCAAAATATATCCGGTTTTTTCAATGAAGCATCCGCGTCAGATTTATAAAGTACAGTAGAACCTCGATAACTCAAAACTCTATAACTCGAAAACCTCTATAAGACGAAAATTTTCCTAATTCCCTTCCGCTCCGCTGCAAAAACCTCTATAAGGTGAAACAAAACTTACTTCAACTCGAATTATTTGCCATATGTCCCGATGCATCATTTTATCCCTGTAACTCGAATTTAAAATAATCAAACCTCTACTACTCGAAGTTTACCTCTATAAGTCGAATTTCTAGCGCTGCTGCCTCTGCAAGTCGAAGTTTATAACTTTGTGTCAGAAATCATTCATTTGTTTCCTTCCTTTCAACCGTTAGGATTGTCTCAAAACATAAGACGGAAAACATAAAATGACCACGTGCATATCCATGGAAGCTAATCGTTTTTCGTCAATTTTCATAGATAAACATTGTGTTAATACATTAATTCGGAGCAAACTTACTGACTTTTTGAGTAATAAGAAGGCGGTACATAGTGACCTAACTTTTGTCTTCTGATTACGTATATATACATATGTGTACAATAAAAATGTAATTCACGCGAAAAATTTAATTTGCCTTCCTTTCCGTCCTCGCAAGTCGGAAAGTTAACCGTCATACAAAGCCTCTATAAGTCGAATTTTCGTGTGTTAAACCTCTCTTACTCGAACACTCGATAACACGAAACCTATATAACTCGAAGTTTTTTTCTCTTCCCTTGAGATTCAAGTTAACGAGGTTCGACTGTAATTCTCAGTATATGAAGAAATCTTTTAACTCACTTTATTGCAAGACTTTATTGTAATTTTCACTTCATTATAAAATTCAATATCGTTTAATATATTTAGTTCTACGTGGAAAATTTAACAGAGTCTTGTAAACGCAATAAAGCTATGAAAGTTTTGTTTATACTATTTTTAAATATCTCTCAGCATTCTTGAGATATTTGATGAAAAAGAATATTTTCAAGGGGTGATTGCACCCCCTAAACTTGCGATTGGGCAGCTATACAAAACTACGTGTCTCTTATTTGCACCTGCTCAATATATCCACCAAGTTTCATCAAAATCGGAGACGGACAGTTCGGGATGTTTCGTACGATTTTAACCGCGATTGACTGTTACATATACGTACATTATACCCACTGACATGAAATAATTATAACGTGGTTCATAAATGCCAGCATACATTTATAATAGTTTTAACATTGCCCCGCCGCAATTATTAATAGTAGCCTCCATATGTTAATTTTCCAAGCGCGACTGCACTCGGTAGATAGATTTCCATTAACGTGAAAGCTCAGCTTTGAATCCGTGCAAATTGACCCGGGTTGTCCTGTCTTAGAAGACTCGTGGCTCTTCTCTTTGATATTCCGCAGTTCGCGCTCCGCGTGACGCGACAACGAGCGAGCAAGTGAATTTCCGCCGGCTTAATCGATTATCCGCACTGTTGTGCGACAAACGTATTATCCGCGAATACTATAACAGGCTTTCACCTGCGTCTTAGGTAACGCCCATTAACGAAATTACGCCGTTTGCATACGAAACAGCAGCGCAACGCTCTCTCAACGCGTGCCTCGAGAGGATTATCACTTCAGTTTTTTCTCCCTTACGCCGTAACCTGCCGTTTTGTTTGTTTTTTAATAATTTTCTTATTTTGACAATTGACACGCTGATCATTCAGACTTGTTCTAATCGTTGTTTTATTTTACTTTTTTCAATCAATTTAATGCAATTCATTGAAATTGAACTTGGTCGTATAATGGACATTCTTTATTTTTATTAATTATTGTTGTCTGCATACTGAAACAATCGTTTGATCAAATTAATTAAGTGTTATATATGTAGGCGTGAAATATAAAAGTAATATCGGAGTGTAGGAAATATTTACTCATTGTGTGAAGTAAAATGTCTATTTTTACGAACTTCTAACGGTAAAGCAACTGGGTAATGAAAATTCGACGGTCGACTGGAATTGAGAATCTTTGGACTAGTTTTGAAGTTATTTGAGATTACGGATTAAGGAAGGATCATGTCTCGGGATCGAGGATCGGTTCAATTAAGGTTTTCTGGTTAGTAGTTTGCTTAGTTAACAGAGGCTGATCTTAAGTTAGTTCATTTGTCTGGAGATTGTTTAAGGGGCTTGATAACAAGCAAATTTTTCAAAATAAAATGCAAAGACGAATATAATAGAGAGATGGATAGAACAATAGGGAGTGTTGTATTACAAATACAAAGATGCAGATTATATCGTTAATTATTTAAACTATTATTGTTAGAAACATTATTAGAAACATTATTAATTAACATTATAAGTACAATACAAAACACTGTCGATTGCGTTTTGTATAAGTTTGTTCAAAATTGCTGAAAACACTTTGCTGGGAAGCATTTTTTTACAGACTGCTGAATAAGTAGTGCAGTCGCAAGATCGCTAAGCTCATTAGCAGATTTATATTAATTAAAGCGAAATAACGAGATAGACTTTCATTTCGGTATAATAAATTCTGGCTGATTCCTTTCATGTCGAGGAAAACGTTAAATGAAGTATTTTAATTTTCTTTTTAGAAGCATCATTTTCAACGACGCTTCGCGTATAAAATTCAACCACCGTTATCAAATAACACGGCTGGATAATTAGAGAACGTATATACATATTGTTATTTCAGTTCGTCATGTTTGTTCGTAAATTAGAATTGTTTATTACTCTTTATACGAAACAAAGCTACTAGATGACGCGTTTGAACCTTATATTTTATTTTCCTTTATATCCTTTTACAATACTTAATGTTAAGAGACTTAATCAAATTTATTCCCTTGCAATTGTACTAAGTAATGCATTAAAACAAACGTTGATAATAAATTTCGGTTAAGATCTCTTTATATTGATCTCAACTTCTGTCTGACCACGCACTGTCTGCTTTCACTTGCGACTAAATACTTGATTTCCTCTTTAACATTGTACTTCAATTTTATATGAAATGTATTTTATATACATAACAATGCAAGACTAGCGAATTTGGAATATATTTCCCATCTTAAGGTGCTTGCCAATTATTATTATTATTATTAATCAACAGATTTCTCTGCGATAAATGAATAATTATATTTTCAAACTAAAAACTACGATTTGCTATCACTGACTGCAAATGTGATTTCGCCGAGGCATGAATCGTAAGAAAATATACCGACAAGAGAAAGTGCAGAAAGTTCCATACAAAAAAGACACTTGTTCTCTTTTAACTTAAAACATTTTAAGTCATTCCCTTACCTCATACATATTTACTGCAACGTGCCATCGCAGAATGTATTCTTCTTCCCCTTTCTCCCTTTCAACAAATAACACTCTCGTCTGTCCGTCTAGTCTGTTTCCCCTTGCGAAAATCGGTCCTATGTAATAAACTTCGTCGGAGCTGCTACCGCTGAGTTTATTTTCACGCCACTTTGCCGCGTCTCGTTCGTCGCGCGCTTCGCGTTGTTATTTCCTCTTTGCCTCTTGTTCGTTTTCGGTTATTTCATCCGTCTTAGCTATCTAGTCAAGGGAAACAAACCTCGTGGAAGCGGCCACGTTCATTACGGGCGGTCGGTCGTTGTCCAGACAGTTACGTATCCCGAGGTGAATTTTTTAAACATAAAGGATTTATTTGAATTGTCTTCTTTTGTGCAATATCGTACAACTTGCATAATGTGTAATTATATTTATGAGAATTAAGAATTGGGATGTGAAAATTCAACGATTTATTTGTTAGTCTTCTTTGATCGTCTATTTGGTAGAATATTTCTGTTGATTGTAGTTTTAATTTATTTGTTTCTTTCGTACAATAGCAATATATCATTTCGATTATTCGCAACATTTCAATTTTGTACAAAGCGAAAATTTAATTTGCTTATTACTTTGCCATTTGCTTATATTTCTATTTTTTATTCTTATGGTTAATGTTTTTCTCAAGTACTTTATACGAGGAATTGTGATTCACGTATATTTCGCTGTCCATGTATCCATAGTAAATAAATGTACTAATTAAATGGAATAAAAAGTCAACGATACATAACAGTCGAATATATAAACCGGTGTCTTACGTACTTTCTAAGAATGCTCTATGAACACCACAGACTATGAACAGAACGATGTACCTTTTTAAGAATCCTCCCTGCACACATGCACCAAACAAATGTCCCCATAAAACCAGACAGTTACGTTCTGTTAGAACTAAGATTACATGTATTTCGTGTCAAGAGAACTCTAAACGAAACCCATTGCAATAGGAAAATACGTTCCGAATTTTCCACGAAAATTCTATTACACGCCTACGCCGAATTATTGCAGAACATGCACAGAGTGAAGACGGATAAATACTCAACAAAGAGTATCAGATATTTTCACTATCGCCACGAATGAAATGGAACGGGAATTACGGCGCACTATTAACTCGGACGATATTACGATTTCATGTTTTATTCATTTTCGAGTTATTCAAGTTCGCCCGAAGATGGTTGTGCGTCGCGGAGACTCACGATTTAGTAATCCTGAAAAGACGATTTGACAGTAAGGAAGCCGGGTCTTGGTAGTCGTGGAACGATTTACGCCCCGCATAAACTCGGAACGTACGGGCGTTTTACGGAACGAGGTCGTCGTCTTCATAGTAATCGTCAATGAAGGCCCCTTGCAATTTCGTGTGCACCGTATGCCAAACACAGGATGTTTGAATAATAAACTCACTATTGACTTCGACGCCGATCAAATATTTGTCCCGATTATATCAGCAGAACTCGCGTACAATTCTTTCTACCAAATTCCATTCTTGCAAGTGATTTTGCGTCTTACAAAAAGAATGCACGATACATTTACGCGAGTAAAGCTACATTATCTTAGCACACCGGACAAATAAATTACGATACTTCATATGAAAAAATATTCTGACTTTGTATGAGATGCAGCGAGAAATATTTATGAAACTATTTTCGTAACAATTTTTTATTTATATTTTTCTTTCTTTTGCATGATGGTTTATTTGTACATTCAGCAACGACGAGGAGATAAGGTTGCAAAGGTTTGTATGAACTTATGTAAGAAACATTATATAACTCATATAGGAAGACAGGATGTTTTATAACATGAATTTCAATGTATAAGACTTATTATTTACTTTCGTAGTTCTGAGGCATGATTAGTTGTCCCGAATTGACCGTCTTCTTTTCACGTCTTCGTTTCTCTTGTACCTGTTTAAAAACGGATTTGATCTGGATCGATCTGAAAGTGAGCGTGCACTAAGGTGTGCATTGTCCTAGGTCGATCGTAAATACATGTAAGCATCAACCAATGTTCAACATTGTTCTTGCGTCTCCGACATGGGCCAATGGGATAAGTTTATGCCACAAATTGTGCGCGAAATGCATCTGACGATACAAACGGGAACTTAAACAATTAGAATTGCTAGAAATGCAATAAAATCCGTGGGTAGAATGGCTATTTGCGTGTTACTAGAGTATGCCTGGTTCGTCTTCCGATAGAACGGAGATAATGAAATACTTTTGCGGCTTAGAATTGAAAAATACTGGAATGAAATCAATTTCTATTATGTTCCTATACTTTAACTTGGATAAAATATAATAGAAAATGTAGTAATTGTTTCAAAAGGAAACTATGCAGAATGCAGACTATTGTCTGCAACGAAAATTTCTTCATTGAAACTGTTTTTCCTACGAAGATAATTGGAGTACGTTTGTTCGAGAAAATTTAGTACGGAACTTGATTGGTATGTTTCAGAAAGATAATTTTTGGCTAAGTTTGGACAATACTGAATTTAATTATTGAGTATCTGACTTTAGAATAATAATACATTGTTTCATATTGTTACAATTTGTATGACAATGCAAATGCAAAAATTAATCTCAAGAGATTAGAACGGTGATATTATAATATATAATAATAAAATGACCTACTATAATTGCGTCCACATGAACACGCACAGCTGGAATTGTTTCAAATCCCACAGCACTGCAATCCGATTAAAGTAGTAAATTCAAATACACAATATTCTGCATTATCATACGTACTATACTTGAACAAATACATAGCGCGTCAATTCACCAAAATAATAGCTTTACGAAATAACACAGGGCATCCTACATAATCCAACAAAGCACTATATTAACAGACAGACATAATGCAAAGAGTATAAATAAATAAAATCTCGCAAATGTTAAAAGAACAGTAAATTACTAATTATACATATACCTCACCGAACCAATAACACCTGTTACACACCTAGGTCCTACCAAACAGAAAGAAAGAAAATGGAACATTGGAACAATTTGAAAAAATAATAAAATGCTCCACGCAATATTAAAAAACAAGAAATCAATTACAGTCACAAACCTTTCCCGATTCATTCCACCCTTCATTCCCAAACGAGAATATCTGACAAAGGACGCACAGAATCATTATGTTCCACCACGAAATATCGAATCAGTGCTGTATCACGAAAATTGGCGGCAGTTTCTCCTACCCGGTTATATTCGTAGCAGAAAGCTTACCGGATCGGCGCACCTGCTCCATTATTCCGTCTGAAGTGATAGAAAATCCGCGACGGAAGGGAGACGCGGAAATTGCCAGACGTCAGAGAAAGGAAGAGACACGGTAGGTTTTAGCTTTTTAGAATGGAATTTCTTTTCGTACATGCACGCCGCTGATGTGCTGCGGTATTTCCCGTGGGGAACTTCGGATTGGAGATTACGATGCAGTTATCTTCCTTTAATCCGGACAACTCACGTCCCTATATATGTACCTCGAGTTGCCCTGTACCTCTTCATTATCACTGTACCCCTGTAGCCATTCGTGCTGGTTAAACTTTCACGAACATTCTACTGCCCGACACTCGTTCAGAAATTTCCCAATTACGAAATTATCGCTACCATGGTTTTGCGGTGAAATAATTCGGACATTTCGGATTTTCGTTTTTGAACAGGGTGGAAGTTTCTTTTCCTACCCTTCACTCGCTCCGTGTATAAATCCTGTGCGCCCAATCGTGCGTTCATTCTACGGAAATGTGTGTAGTAAAGTATTTTATAAAATCAGAAAAACGTCTAAAGAGTACGAAACGAAATTAAATGAGATAAAAATGTCTGCAGTGGCTTTTCGTACGATATTGAGACACGTTCAATAGTGGCAACACAAAATTCCTCTATTAAATTCTTCTAACCGTAGCGTGCGCAAATCGTTTTATCGAAGATATTCGGACAAATAGTAAAGCGAAGGGAAGGCATGTAAAATAAAATAACTCGAATAAAAAAAAAAGACAATAATCCTGCTCACCAGAAAGACAGCAACGATTGTCCCAGTTTATCTCCTCGCGAACAAGCAAACAAAAATCTGAAGGACAAAGTACCGCGTACAATACAATAATACCTGCTGCGAGATTCCTCGGATTGCGTGTGACATTAACGATCGATTGCAAAAATGAAGTTCGAAATACTCGTTCCTCGGGGACGCGCATAAATACAAATCCGACGAGCAGCAGCCGGCATGAATACCGATAATAACGTGCAACCACGACAATGTACTATGCTTGTGTGCGTAAGCTGGCTGGCGAACAATAAGTGAAAATTCCAGCCCCGATAATGTCATATGCGCTTCAATGCAGGCATCCAACGATGTCCTTCCATCGTGGACAAACGTTTGTACGTACATACAATACAACATGAGAATAACTTCAGAGATCTCGCAGATCCCATCGCCGGAATACTATCGATTTCACGACGTTCCCGAGTTTTGAGATCTTCCGCTTTAATCTATAATAAGTTCGCAGGGGATATTATATACGGTTTTTTTTGGCGCATAGTTTTTAACTCAGGGTTCGACCTAATCATTTTCGTCACGAAGGGTTCTTATGGATACTGTCCGAAAAATTAAGCAATTGTTTGCCGCTTACGTGTAGAAAGATTGTTTATAATGCTAGCTCTATTATTAAAATAGAAGATTTGCAATACTTAAGTTGTTTACAGATTCGGATGTATTGACAGCTTTCAGTATAACTTGTGAATATGGATTTTAATCCGTGCGATGATACTGATTTTGTGGAACGCGAAGGGGTTGACAATTGGTAACGATATTATGAGTATTGGAAAGATGGTACATTGAAATGTTAACATTTTATTGCAAGGCAACATCGAACAGGTAATAAGCTGGTTTAATTTACAGTTGGTAAATTGAAATACAATCTTCATTAAAATTGACCAGTCGTGGCCAGGGGTGTGCGGGTTCTCGATATTTCGGGTTCGGGTCGGGACGAGAAAAGTCGGGCGAGATCGGGCGGGCTCTCGGAAATGTGATACTCTTCGAGATTCTCGAAAGTATCCCAACGCTTCGAGATCCCGAACGTTTCGAGATCCCGAACGCATCGAGAGCCCGAAAGGCGTATCGAGAACCGAAAGGCGTATCGAGAAATGGAGATCCCGAAACTGATTATACGATGCAATGTCTCGGGATCCCAATAGAGCCGTCTCTTATAGTATTTACTATTTACTACTATCTTTTAGCGTGCAGAACATATGGTTTTTACAATTATTTTGTGCTTTTACAGTAATATGTAGTTGTAGTTATTCAAGTTACTCTTGGTACGAATTGATTCTGTGGAATTTTTACAAATAAAATTAACATAATAATAACATACGAATTAGAATCATTATTCAGCAGTTCGGGGATCTTACTATTGTTACTACTTGATGCGGATGATGCACTCGGGTTGTTATTATGATTATCTAGATTAATTAGTTGTTCCAATTTTTATTTAACGAGATTGCGTCCATTGTCCGTTATAAAAAAAACTGATCTATTGAAACTAACTAAGCCCCCAAACTGTTAAGAAATCCGTTAATAAATAAATTCGTGAGATTTGTACGGATCTTTCTGAGGCGTTAAAGGTAATTTTAATTACTTAATTTAAGTTTAATCTCACAGAGAGGAACAATAGAATAAATGTATTTATTTATAGGAACGTTTTGAATCTTCAAAAAAAAACGAGACATTATTGCTGGCCATAGTATTAGACCCGCGATTTAAAGACCGTCTTCTCCTGAATAGCGAAAAGACGATTGTCACTGAAAAATTGGAACAACTAATTAATCTAAATAATCATAATAACTGTTTTCATAATAATTTGTTTTTTACACTATAATTTGAAATCAAATAAAATATCTAGTATTATACTCGACGTGTATGTGATTATTTAATTATTTATTATTATTTATTATTATTATTATTATTATTTATTGGATATGGTGTGTTAAATAAAATAACTATTATATTTATCTCAATCCGTGTATTTAAAATAGCTCTGAAGGAATGTCCACTCTCTATGAAATGCTCTTTAGAACTGAACGAAAACACCCAAAGAACTGGGGTTCACTTATACCTACGAATGCGCATTGTCCCACTTTACAACCTAGGCCCTTTTGACTCTCCAAGTGCAGACCCATCTGGTTCTCTTACTATCTATGTTAGTAAGACATTTCTAAGAACGTTGAGACAATTTTGCTACAGCATGATATATTATATTTACTATCACTAGTAAATATCCAACATTATTATTTATAAATTAACATACGGTATATAATAACATACGAAAAAAATTAACAAATTATTAATAACAAATTATTAAATTATTAATCAAATTAAGTAATTAAAATTACCTTTAACGCCTCAGAAAGATCCGTACAAATCTCACGAATTTATTTATTAACGGATTTATTAACAGTTTGGGGGCTTAGTTAGTTTCAATAGATCAGTTTTTTTTATAACGGACAATGGACGCAATCTCGTTAAATAAAAATTGGAACAACGAATTAATCTAGATAATCATAATAACAACCCGAGTGCATCATCCGCATCAAGTAGTAACAATAGTAAGATCCCCGAACTGCTGAATAATGATTCTAATTCGTATGTTATTACTATGTTAATTTTATTTGTATAAATTCCACAGAATCAATTCGTACCAAGAGTAACTTGAATAACTACAACTACATATTACTGTAAAAGCACAAAATAATTGTAAAAACCATATGTTCTGCTCGCTAAAAGATAGTAGTAAATAGTAAATACTATAAGAGACGGCTCTATTGGGATCCCGAGACATTGCATCGTATAATCAGTTTCGGGATCTCCATTTCTCGATACGCCTTTCGGGTCTCGATACGCCATTCGGGCTCTCGATGCGTTCGGGATCTCGAAACGTTCGGGATCTCGAAGCGTTGGGATACTTTCGAGAATCTCGAAGAGTATCACATTTCCGAGAGCCCGCCCGATCTCGCCCGACTTTTCTCGTCCCGACCCGAACCCGAAATATCGAGAACCCGCACACCCCTGGTAAATATTCATTTTTATGTAGATTGTAGCACTGTGTTTCCTAACACTTTATTGATATGTAAATGGGTGTACGAAACGGTTTTCGAGGATTATTAACATGATTTGTTGAACCAAATTATAGCACCGCTACTAATAAACAGGTGTCTGAATGTAGGTACCACTCACATCCCTGTCTTACCTAATACGATAAATTGTACGATAAGTAATTGATTGCCCGGGTCTCACCAGTGCCCCAAGGGGCCCCAGTGCCCCAAAGAGCCCCAGTGCCCCAAAGGGCCCCAGTGCCCCAAGGAGCTCCAGTGCCCCAAGAAGCCCCAGTGCCCCAAAGAGCCCCAGTGCCCCAAGAAGCCCCAGTTCCCCAAAGAGCCCCAGTGCCCCAAAGGGCCCCAGTGCCCCAAGGAGCCCCAGTGCCCCAAGAAGCCCCAGTGCCCCAAAGAGCCCCAGTGCCCCAAAAGGCCCCAGTGCCCCAAGAAGCCCCAGTGCCCCAAAGAGCCCCAGTGCCCCAAAAGGCCCCAGTGCCCCAAGGAGCCCCAGTGCCCCAAGGAGCCCCAGTGCCCCAAGGAGCCCCAGTGCCCCAAAGGGCCCCAGTGCCCCAAGGAGCCCCAGCGCCCCAAAGAGCCCCAGCGCCCCGAAGAGCCCCAGTGCCCCGAAGAGCCCCAGTGCCCCAAGAAGCCCCAGTGCCCCAAAGAGCCCCAGTGCCCCAAAGGGCCCCAGTGCCCCAAGGAGCCCCAGCGCCCCAAAGAGCCCCAGCGCCCCAAAGAGCCCCAGTGCCCCGAAGAGCCCCAGTGCCCCAAGAAGCCCCAGTGCCCCAAAGAGCCCCAGTGCCCCAAACGGCCCCAGTGCCCCAAAGAGCCCCAGTGCCCCAAGAAGCCCCAGTGCCCCAAAGAGCCCCAGTGCCCCAAAGGGCCCCAGTGCCCCAAGGAGCCCCAGTGCCCCAAGAAGCCCCAGTGCCCCAAAGAGCCCCAGTGCCCCAAAAGGCCCCAGTGCCCCAAGAAGCCCCAGTGCCCCAAAGAGCCCCAGTGCCCCAAGGAGCCCCAGTGCCCCAAGGAGCCCCAGTGCCCCAAGGAGCCCCAGTGCCCCAAGGAGCCCCAGTGCCCCAAAGGGCCCAGTGCCCCAAGAAGCCCCAGTGCCCCAAAAGGCCCCAGTGCCCAAAGAAGCCCCAGTGCCCCAAGGAGCCCCAGTGCCCCAAAGGGCCCCAGTGCCCCAAGGAGCCCCAGTGCCCCAAGGAGCCCCAGTGCCCCAAGGAGCCCCAGTGCCCCAAGGAGCCCCAGTGCCCCAAAAGGCCCCAGTGCCCCAAAGGGCCCCAGTGCCCCAAAAGGCCCCAGTGCCCCAAGAAGCCCCAGTGCCCCAAAGAGCCCCAGTGCCCCAGTGCCCCAGTGCCCCAAGGAGCCCCAGTGCCCCAAGAAGCCCCAGTGCCCCAAAGGGCCCCAGTGCCCCAAAAGGCCCCAGTGCCCCAAGAAGCCCCAGTGCCCCAAAAGGCCCCAGTGCCCCAAGGAGCCCCAGCGCCCCAAAGAGCCCCAGCGCCCCAAAGAGCCCCAGTGCCCCAAAGAGCCCCAGTGCCCCAAAGAGCCCCAGTGCCCCAAAGAGCCCCAGTGCCCCAAAGGGCCCCAGTGCCCCAAAGGGCCCCAGTGCCCCAAAGGGCCCCAGTGCCCCAAGGAGCCCCAGTGCCCCAAGAAGCCCCAGTGCCCCAAAGAGCCCCAGTGCCCCAAAGAGCCCCAGTGCCCCAAGAAGCCCCAGTGCCCCAAAGGGCCCCAGTGCCCCAAAAGGCCCCAGTGCCCCAAAGAGCCCCAGTGCCCCAAGAAGCCCCAGTGCCCCAAGAAGCCCCAGTGCCCCAAAGGGCCCCAGTGCCCCAAAAGGCCCCAGTGCCCCAAGAAGCCCCAGTGCCCCAAAGAGCCCCAGTGCCCCAAGGAGCCCCAGTGCCCCAAGAAGCCCCAGTGCCCCAAGGAGTCCCAGTGCCCCAAGAAGCCCCAGTGCCCCAGTGCCCCAGTGCCCCAAGGAGCCCCAGTGCCCCAAGAAGCCCCAGTGCCCCAGTGCCCCAAGGAGCCCCAGTGCCCCAAAAGGCCCCAGTGCCCCAAGAAGCCCCAGTGCCCCAAAAGGCCCCAGTGCCCCAAGGAGCCCCAGCGCCCCAAAGAGCCCCAGCGCCCCAAAGAGCCCCAGTGCCCCAAAGAGCCCCAGTGCCCCAAAGAGCCCCAGTGCCCCAAAGAGCCCCAGTGCCCCAAAGGGCCCCAGTGCCCCAAAGGGCCCCAGTGCCCCAAGGAGCCCCAGTGCCCCAAGAAGCCCCAGTGCCCCAAAGAGCCCCAGTGCCCCAAAGAGCCCCAGTGCCCCAAGAAGCCCCAGTGCCCCAAGAAGCCCCAGTGCCCCAAAGGGCCCCAGTGCCCCAAAAGGCCCCAGTGCCCCAAAGAGCCCCAGTGCCCCAAGAAGCCCCAGTGCCCCAAAGGGCCCCAGTGCCCCAAAAGGCCCCAGTGCCCCAAGAAGCCCCAGTGCCCCAAAGAGCCCCAGTGCCCCAAGGAGCCCCAGTGCCCCAAGAAGCCCCAGTGCCCCAAGGAGTCCCAGTGCCCCAAGAAGCCCCAGTGCCCCAGTGCCCCAGTGCCCCAGGGAGCCCCAGTGCCCCAAGAAGCCCCAGTGCCCCAGTGCCCCAAGGAGCCCCAGTGCCCCAAGAAGCCCCAGTGCCCCAAAAGGCCCCAGTGCCCCAAGAAGCCCCAGTGCCCCAAAAGGCCCCAGTGCCCCAAAAGGCCCCAGTGCCCCAAGAAGCCCCAGTGCCCCAAAGGGCCCCAGTGCCCCAAAAGGGTATTTATCGATACTGGATTTATTTATCACATGCTGGAAAATTATTTACAGGAAAAAATATTCACAAATGCATTTACCTGTGCTAATGAGCTTGATTGTGGTGACACAATCGCAATTGTGTCATTGACACAAATGCGTTTACCAGAAATACATTGCATGTCTTGTCTATTCCTATGTATATCTCGTCGGTGGTATAACTTCTAACGCGCGTACATAAGTACACACAGCATTTTTTTTTCTAATTAGTTCCTTTTTTTTCTATATAGCTATAACTTCAACATCATTTGTTGAACCAAATTATAGCACCGCTACTAATAAACAGGTGTCTGAATGTAGGTACCACTCACATCCCTGTCTTACCTAATACGATAAATTATACGATAAGTAATTGATTGCCCGGGTCTCACCAGTGCCCCAGTGCCCCATTTACCTGTGCTAATGAGCTTGATTGTTGTAGAATAAAATGAACAATGGAACTTGCAATGTTACCGTAAATATTAATTTTTATGTAGATTGTAGCACTGACTGTAGCTATAACTTCAACATCATTTGTTGAACCATAGAACCTAACTTAACACTTTACCGACCAGCAGTCGATTAATCGATTTTTTTAATTATGAATCCGTTAGATTCGGTTAAGTTTGGCTGACAAGTAGCAGGCATTTCTTACTCTGTAGTCAGATACTCGTTGCTTTGTTCTGAAAGCACCCATATTTTTGTACAGTTTTTAAAAATTTAGCCTTCACGATGAATGAAAAGGATAGTATTGGTGACTTTTATCTCGATGATCTGTCAGATTGTCTTGACAGCTCTTCAGCAAGTGATACTGATGGCGAAAGTGATAGCAGTGAAGTAATGATTCGAAAGCGACGTTCTATATTACCACTAATATACAGTGATTCTGAAGAGGATGATATAAATAATAACGTTGAAGACAGCAATGATACATGGTCGACGAACGACAAGGCGATAATTTTAGAACCTTTCGAAGGCAGCCCTGGCGTAAAAATTATGCCAAGTTCCCCTGAAAGTGTAATGGATATTGTAAACTTATTCATTGGAAATGACCTGCTTGAGCACTTGGTAAGGGAATCCAATAGATATCATTATCAAGTCATAGAAAAATATAGAATTATACCAAAAACGAAAAAATGGACAGACATCACAGTATCTGAAATGAAGAAATTTTTGGGCCTAATAGTTCTAATGGGACAAGTAAAGAAGGATGTTCTCTACGATTATTGGTCGACGGATCCAACCATAGAAACACCATTCTTTTCGAAAGTAATGAGCAGGAACAGATTTTTACAAATAATGCAGAGCTGGCATTTTTGTAACAATGACAGCATTTCTCCAAATTCGCATAGACTTGCGAAAGTCCAGCCTGTCGTCGATTATTTAAAGAAAAAATTTAACGATGTTTATAAACCAAATCAACAATTGTCTCTAGATGAGTGTATAATTCCGTGGAGAGGTAGACTTTCAATCAAAACATATAATCCCGCAAAAATCACAAAATACGGAATATTGGTCAGAGCGCTGTCTGAAGCTCGTACAGGATATGTATGTAATTTTTGCGTGTATGCTGCCGATGGAAAAAAATTAGAAGACACTATATTATCTGTCATTGAACCGTATAAGAACATGTGGCACCATATATATCAAGATAATTATTACAATAGTGTCAAAATGGCTAAAATTCTTTTAAAAAATAAAGTGCGAGTGTGTGGGACAATTCGAAGGAATAGAGGTCTTCCTCAACCACTTCAAACGACCAAACTTTCCAAAGGGCAGCATGAATTTCGTAGAGATGACCATATTCTATTACAAGTATGGAATAATGGCAAAAGGAATGTAAATATAATATCGACAATACATTCTGCACAAATGGCCGAATCTGGAAGCAGAAGTAGGACATCAGATTGCCCCATACAGAAGCCTATTTCAATAATAGACTACAATAAATATATGAAGGGCGTGGATCGCGCAGATCAGTATCTGTCCTATTACTCCATTTTCAGGAAGACTAAGAAATGGACTAAACGAGTCGTGATGTTCTTTATCAACTGTGCACTTTTTAATTCCTTTAAAGTACATACAGCTCTATGCGGAAAGAAGATTACATATAAAAATTTTCTGCACAAAGTGGCACTTTCGTGGATAGAAGATTGCGAAGCTAAAGAACAAGATAAAGATCTACCTAATCCCGAACCCACAAGAAGCACATCCCGATTTGATCATCCCGGAAGACTGACAAATTTCGGAAAGCATAAACTGGTAAATATAGTGACCAGCGGTAGATGTAAAAAACCCCTAAGACAATGCAGAGTTTGTTTAATTAAAAAAAAAAAGCAGAACAGGGTTCATCTGTAAATTGTGCAACGTTCCACTACACAAAGGTGACTGTTTCGAGCGGTATCATAGTTTAAAAAAATATTAAACAACTTCTTATTCGAAAAACATTGTTATATGGATTATGATATATTATGTAAATATGTAAATATGAAAACGATTGTAATAGATAAAATAAACATTGTTTAGCACTAATATCATTAAAATAAAAGATTTTATTAAATTTGGTTATCCTATAATAACACAAAGCGTACAATTTAACAGAGCATAAGAAAAGCGCATATATTCCCGCACGACAGTCTAACAATAAGCCGAAACCGAGCCGATGTTTGGGAAGATCTGCGGCAGAGTGGCCGGTAAGAAGGGCATAGGATTTTCGAACCGTTACCGGTCATTAAAGTGTTAACCTAACAATTCAATTATTGTGTCTAATTTTTGTGATGGTTCTTGGAGGATTTGCAGCATTTTCTGCAGGTGCTGCTCCACTATTTCGTTACAACTGCCGGTTGCTTCGGCTTCCCGACGGTCGCCTTCCTGCGCTGACCCGCCAGCCTCCAAGAGTCGAAGCCTCGAAGAGTATCACATTTCCGAGAGCCCGCCCGTTCTCGCCCGAGTTGTCCCGACCCGACTCTCGGCTCGGGAATCTCGTCAATTCGAGAACCCGCACACCCCTGGTCGTGGCAAATATTTATGAAAGTACCGCGATCTTGATTAAAGAATATTTATATAGTCCGATATCGTTATTTAATAAACGTAAGTATTCTTGTTCATACATCAACTCAAATGAAAATCAGAAACGTTTTCTTCCATTATCCCGAGGAGCATTCACAAAATATTTGTCTCTATCCCAGAACTAAGCTCAAGAAGATTGATCATTTATCGTTACGATCTCAGAATCTTTTCCTTCAATTTTCCATTCAAAACTAATCATACAATCTTGTCTCGCCATCTCTTTCCCAAAGTACTCTCAATTCTTACCCGTTCACAACTGTGCCCCGTCAACTCAAACTGAATCAAATTGCGCCAAGTTTTTCCCCAACAAGAACCACGCGTTCGATGGCAATGATTTCTCCGGTATTAGCAGCTCGATCGACCAGCAAGAGAAAGGTCTATTAAAGTCATTCGATGGCCCCAGTTGGCCGAGCGATGGCGATCTCGATTTGTTCCGCGGGCCATTGTGATTGGCCGGCGATTTTTCTGGCACTGAATCTAAAATCATTCTCTCTTCCTGCTCTTCCCCCCTAGGTTCTTTCCCAATCGAATCGCACCCCGAAGAGGAACAAGCGCAACGTTTATTGTGTTCGTCACCCGCGTCTCTGCTCCTTCATCGACCGTCCTCTCTTCCGTTTTGATTTAGAACCGACTACGGTATTCTAAACTTAGCCACACCCGGTGTTTATTTTTTTCCTCGCCGCCGTAGTTCCCTCTCCGAGAACCTACTTCGATTCTTATCCTTGTTCTTGCCGATCCCTCCTCGAACACGGACTCCTAGTCGCGCCGACACTTCTCGTCAGGGTCGAGTATACAAATTCGAGCACGTTTGAGTAAGTTTGGGCTAGTTTGAGCAAGTTTGAGCAAGTTCGAGGCGGTTTGAATAGGTTCCAGTACGTTCTAGTAAGCTCGAGTGAATCGGAGGGAAAAGGAACCAGTGAGCTCGTACATACCTGGCTGAGTATTTACTTTGGGAACACACGTGCCGTCAGGTCGGAAGTGAACAAGTGATACAAGCAACTGCCTCACGGTGTAACGACCTTCTATTCTGTTCCTTCGTTTCTGGTCGCGTACGCGTCGCAGGAAAACGATCGACCAGCGAACGCAGGCTTCTTGCCGTTTGTTGACCGAGTGTCTTCCAACCAGGGCTCGCAGAGAGGGCTTCCGGCCTCAGGGGGTGAGTATTTCTTCCTCCTACTCTTTTTCTTCCTCTCGCTGCTCCTTCTTAGCTGTTGTCCTCCTTTCACGTCACGACTTTCCTTGGGCCTCCTCGTGTTTTCTATTTCCCCACTTATCTACCCGGCATCCCCGTCTTAATTTCTCACCGCTCGAGGAGATAAGAGAAGAGCTGCAACAAGGTCTTCTGCCTTCGCGTTATTACCTCCTTCCCAACCCCCCAAAACCATATATGTTAAATAATATGCGCCTCGGTAGCAAGGTACTGTTTCGTTTGTCACTGTCGTGCCGATGGTATTACATGTACTGCAAGAAAATGTTCTAATTGCATACAAGAATGTAAACTTCGGATAATCCAGCTTAGTAGACAATGTGGGATATTATAAGGTAATGAAACCGTCTGAAAGGCAGTTTCAATAAACAAATTAGCCCTTCAATTGTACTCAAAAATTTAAGAGACGCTTGGACCTTGCAATGTTCCGTCACATCACGAAAAATGAATGAAAAATGAATTCTGGCCAGGACATTCTACCTAAGGAGGGCAGACAGGTGTGCACGAAATAATTTCAATGCTTTCCGATAAAATGTACGATTGCTAACAATTGGTAACTATTAGTAACATCGATTACCACCGATACGAATGATTTCTTCGTTTTCTACTTACGCCACCAGCTTCTACTCGACGCCTAAATAAGAGGATAAGACCTTGTGACGGTATCTTGAATAAGGTAAAAAGCGTGACTGGTAGCAGCTTAAAGTATCGTCCTCGTCGACGACGCGGCCGTCAAAAGAAGAAGGGACTTAGACTCGCGCCGCTTGTTGACCGAGTGTCTTGAAGCTGGCTGCTACCGGAAAGCCCTTTCGGCCCGCAAATACTTCTACTCTTTCTCTCTCTCTCTCTCTCTCTCTCTCTCTGTTCCACCTCTTATCGCCTTCCATTCACTTTGATTTCTTACGTCCCGTAAATTCCACTGGAACACCCTCGCAATATTTATCGTTCCTCTTACGTCTCTTGCCCGACGCGGTTCACGCTTGTGATCGTCGCCTTCCGTACCAACGACTTTGCCCTCTTGATTCGTGTTTGACCGGCATCTCGGTTGACACAACCGACGACAGTTTCGTTGGATGATAGCGGTTTGATAGGGCGATTTTGGGGGACGCGTTTTATTTTTATCTGTTTTTTAAGGTTGCGAGCCGTTTGTACTGTGCAATCGATTCACGTTTTTGATACTAGTATTTGCGGTTCGGAAATTTGCCAAATTATTAGTTGAAAGTGGCTTCGATAGTTTGAGTTCGGGCAAGTGAATTTTGTTGTTCACACAGTGTTTGTCACGTTGTATAGAAAGTGTGTCTGACCAAACCCGACCGTTTTCACTTACACCGAAATACCAGCGCCTCTTCTTTTATGGTTAAATAAGGGCACTCAGTTTTAGTTGTTCAATGTATAATTTAAATCATCATGCAACCATTTTGTCGAATCGATTACAAACTGTAATAAATGTGATATTTGATGGGGTTCGGTTATATTCTTTTAAACTCTGAAACCCTTTAGACCTTATCGAACTTACATTTGGGACGTCCGATTAATTATAATTCTAACGATAATAACCTTCTCCCCTATTTATATAGCCTCCGACATAATATTTATCGCGTCAACAAATTTTTCCCCAACTAATTTCACGACTGATTCTCCACGGAAATTTGTACCTCGCCTTCGTATCACTTCTAAAGGGTCATCGTTAACCAGAGTTCTCGAACACAGTTCAGGTGACAATATAATATCCCTAATTTTCAACAATGTAATAACAGATTTCGTTCTCATCTCGACGAGACAATTTTAATGTCGAACGGTGTATTATTTTTAACGTCGCTCTTAACGAGGTGTACTTCAGCAGTCGCCTCCTCGACTCGCTAATCGACACCACATTTTGGCAATTCACTGTGGCAGGTGAATAACGTTCTTGGCAATCCAACGCAAAGCTACATACGTCGGGGCAATTTGATTGGTTGCTTGAACGTGTGTGCGTACATGCACCACAGTGACCTGTTTCTGACGTCTGCTTCGCGTGGCATTGTCGACGTCGTTTAGGTGAAAACGCGTTATATACGAGGAAAGGTGGAGTCTGGGGAAAGCACGAGAAACAGGCGAAGTGTTGTTGGTTTCTCGCTCGGGTGCATTGTGCGCCCGGTTTCAAAGGACCCGTTTGTTTGCACGCGGTTGCATTTCTTTATGCCTATACGAAACAACATTCTGCACATTCAAATACATTTTTTTTCACACGTCGAAGTAGCTTGTTTAACGAAATCGTGAAATTAAATATTTTCCTTTTATTTTGAATGTAATAGTTCTGGAATATTTTCTGGCTTTTTTACGATTCATATTTGGAAATGGAATTGAAATTGAGAGGAAGAAATTGTTGCCCCAGTTCGAAGGTGTATGTGTTACTTTTCGAAAGATCTTTTATTGGAATTCGAAGAGTTTGATGTTGTTTGAAAAATAGTGTATTTTAATAAGAAATTTTCGGACTCAGCCAATGCCTTTTACAATCAGCACAATTACCATTAAAACGAGATCCAAATTTAACGTAAAATAAGGGTAGTATAAATTATCGACGAATTACCAAATAACGCTTACCTTTACGAGCATCGCACGATTTGAACAATTGTTATTTTCCCATTTGCAAGTTCCACGGACAACAATTAGCAGCTCTATTTACACATTATGGATGTCATTCAATTAACAGTCGACAAATACTTTCGACGACAATTCGTGACAAAGTCCAGTTTAGCACGCCTTATAATTTATTCAAACTGTTCGTCGCACACAGTTCTGGGAGAATAAAATATGGAAAGTTCCCTGTATTTAACGGAAATGGCTATAGTTATTTGCGGAAAATGTCGATATTACTTTCCTGTTCAGCCTAATACATACTTCGTTGTTTTGCAATTTTATCGTTGCTAAAGCTTCCAATCGGCTATATCCTTTAAACAGTCTCACTGTACCTGGGAGATTTCGTTCATGCTAGGCGAGGCTGAACGGAATGATATACTGCAGAGCCTGAGGGGCACTATGATGCATTTAATAATTAACCAGCTGCGCCTGTTTGGCCGGGAAAACGTCCAGTCGAATCGCAGATGATTTAATCCAGCCGTAGTTAGGGAGAAATTTCTACGACAACAGTGCTCCACATTTACGATTGTTAATTTGATATATTATTGCTTTATTAGACAAGTCCTCGAGCGCAGATGGTTCGCGATTTTGTCGCCAACCGATTTCGTATTCGGCAAATAATCGTTTGTTTCGTATGTTCCGTTGCAGCTACGAAAAAGTAAAAGCATTTACATGGTTACAGTGAGAGTGCAAAATTAATATAAAGTAGCTGTTGATTTAAGGACTTGTTGCAATATTTAAGAGAATCCAAATGGTGGAATAACTACCAAAATCATCAAATCCCCAAATTTCCATACGTACAACTGCATATAGTTCGTCGCGGGTGGTTGCAAAAATGATCCACCTCCCGCTCAAGATCCAACCGACCAAACAGGGCTCGATAACCGAAACTTCCCGATCGACCTTTCCTTCCCAGCATTTACACCGACAGTCCGCAAGACGAAGTGACTGTACGTGAATCGGCCCCAGCGAAACGTAGCCACTGCGAAAGAGGCTGAGACGAGAAGGAACGCGCTTGATGGTCGGTGGGGAGGGTTGCGAAGGGTGGAGAAGGACGGAATGGGGTTTGGATGGAAGGGACGTACTGCAGGGCCTGGCAGGCACGACGATGCATTTAATAATTAACTCGCTGGATACACGACGATGGATGTCTGACGGGGTTTCGCCGGCGGGCTCTCAGTGAGTACCCTGGCGAGGGCAGGGGGAGGGGGTCGGGGTGGTTTGTTGCAGGAGTAAGCGCGAGAGGTAGAGACGGAGGTGGGAAGAGATCGGAGGAGAATGGTGGTCTGGAGGAGACTGGGTGGGCGGAGATGGTATGAGAGAAAGGGGTAGTGCTTGGGGTAGGTAGGAAGGTTGGCAGCCGGAATGGCTCTCGTGGATGCTGCGCGACGATCAATACACCACGTGATGCCACGCGTCACGTCTATCTCGCTCTTTCACTCTCCCCCCGCTCTATGGCCGTCTTTATCCCGCCATGTCTGTCTCCCCGTTCTCCTTTCTCCCCATGCTTGTTCTTTCTTTTTCAGTCTCTATTATAGTCTGCTTCTATGCCTCTTTCTCACTTTTTGTCCCGGATGCTCTCGTTTCCACACGGCCCGGTCTCTCTATCTTCCTTCCGTCGCTGCTCCGCTGCCAACCGCCACGTTTCTTTCGTACTCGACTCCTCTCTCTTTGTCACGTTTCTCTCTCTTTTTCTCTATGGCTCCTCGTCCGTTAGTCTGCCGTTTAAGTCTCGCTCTTTTTCTTTTTTTTTTAATTGTAGCCGCGCGGTTTCCTTTTCTTTCGCCGCTGCCCACCTCGTCCCCTTATTTCTATTTTTTTCACATCTTACCCTATTTAATTCACTCTCCTCCCCCCCCCCCACCAAAAATACCCATTCCCGTCGCCGCGATCCTTCCGTCGTTACACTCTCCCGCGTTTCGACTTATTCTTCGCCGTTCTTCGTCCTCCTTTACCGCCTCTACACTCGACGGATGATCTTATTTTTCTCACCCCCTCCAACCTACCCTCCCGGTCGGCGGGCATTCTTGCTCGTTGTTTGCATTCTTTGCATTCCCCAGGCTCACCCGTTCTTCGGCCGTTTTGTCGAGCCCGTGTTTCGCTCATCGGCGATTTTCTTTTGCGCCCCTTTTTCTGTTACCGCACCGCGAGCTCACGAGATTTATAGCTCGTCGAATTTCGTTTCGTAACGTGCCGCGTACGGTTGACTAAGTCCCGCAGATATTCCCGCTGCTTTATGTATTTCTATTTCTACGGATTTTTTTTCCTCCTCGTCCTATATTCTCCTTCCTGAGCCATGATCCACGAGCCAGAGCGGAAGATTGCTCTTCCGTAAAATCCCGGCTATCCGCGCGTTCGACTGAACTCGTCGCTTATTCGTTTATCGAAAAAGGCCTTGATTCTCATTATATTTTTTTCCCACCCCATTCCTTTTGGCGCCCACCATCGATCGAGTTTGGCCATTTTCTGATCGCTTTCGACGAGCCCCGGTGTCCACGTGTCGAAGCGGAACGCGATTCCGCGATTTCTGTTCGATCGATCGTGATCAAATTAATTTCGCGAAGATTAATTTTTGTAGCACTTGCAACATTCCACAGATTATTTCACGAATGAAATACATTGAAAACTCGTGTCATGGAACTCCATTCTTTTTAATCAGTTTAAAATTATTGTCGTTTCATCTAAAGAGCATTTGCATAGCAAGTACGATCGAAGGAAAGCGTACATTTCCTTTGTATCGGTGACTCGGGGAACTCGAGAAGACAATCTCCAGGAGTATGAAGTAGTGGATATCGTTAGCCGTCTCGAAGACCTGCACCATTTTAATTATGACGTAACCGTATCCGCGGCGTTTCCGGTAAAAGTCGGACGAGCAATAAAGGAATTCGAGGATGGAAGTTATCGGGATTCATGCTACCCGTTTGCTGGATTCCCTTGTTGTCCGCATGAATATTAATCGAAACAACGTGCAGTGGAAGTTCGAAAGAAGAAGACTAAGGCTTCGGGACGGGGAAATTTAATCATTTGAATTGCGGTAATTACGACGCGCCTTTTATATGGAAAGATTTCCGTCAATCGAGACGACGCTTGCACAAATATCAATGGAGAGCAGAGTGAGGATGTTTGCGCAGGAGTAATATATTGAAATATGCACCGTATAACTTTCTCCATAGTTGTAGTATATAAGCTACAAAACATCGCAGTAGTTTATCACTGGAATTAATGACAAATCATGTATGTAAAGATTACGCGAAGAACATGAAGAATGCAAAACGTATATCTGTTACATGAGATGGGAAAATGCATTTTCATAAATGAAACAAACTTCTATGACTTTCTGCAAAGTAGTTTACGGTAACAGTTGAATTTATTTATTTACCATTATTTATTATAAAGATCGCGAACTTCTTGTAGCGTTAAAATTCGTTCCAAATTTTCTACAAATGTAAACGTAAACAATTGTAATTTAACCACTTAATATATGTATGCAGTAGAATTATGTCTCGAGTTATATGTCCAATTGAGATGAAGGGTTGCTTCTGGCCTTCACACTATTTTGTTAGACCGAGAAAATTAGCAACTATTAACCTTCGTCTGTTGAAAAGTAGAGCTATCTGTTTCCAAACGCTCTTCCAACTGCTGCAAAATTCTATTTGCATCTTAATTTCGTCGGACAGGGGATGTTATGCAACGAAATGAAAAAAGAAGGGACAGCTGGATAGGGCGGGAAAGTTTCGTGTAAAATGAAGTAGCTGACAGTTTATTCCGGCCGGTCCGCGCAGTACAAACGCGCCGAAATTGCAAATCTGCTCGATTGATCTCGGATGAATATTTAAGCCGGCTGTAACTCGCGCCGCTCACTTTCTCTTCTTTTTTTTTCCGACCCGCTTTGAGTCGCATCGAAACGCTCGCGAGCATAGCCTCTGCGTTTGTTGTATGTGTGTTTCACGTGCAGCAATTAAACTTTTTCACCGGTAAGCCTTGCTCGAAATTTTATGACGCTTTTTAATTGCACCGTGTACCATTCGTGAACTATCTCTGTTACGATCTGTAAATTTAATGGTAATGGCGGACAGTTAAGCACGGACATAATGGTAATTTTGTGTCAAGTGGCACGCAGAATGAAGTTGATCTTTGTATTCTTTAGGGCTTTATTTGCTTCAATGTTTCAGAGATATTGTATGCCACGTTTAATACGAGTAAAGGAATTTCAGTTCAAATTAAAAATGAATAGTGGAACGAATATTGAGGTGTTATTTAATGTTTGGAGAATGTTAATATCTATTTCTATAGCAGGAATTAATGAGGAAAGCTCGAAAATAATATCTATTATACTCATCACAGTCAAGGTATAATATCTATCGTTACGTATGAGAATAGAATACTTTATTGCAGATTTATTGTGAATTTGATAAAGACTGAAGACCAGAATTGATCTATCCAAATTATGCCAACGACTGGTATATTTATAAAATGGTAAACTTAGTAACTTATACTAATGTATAAGTAAAACAAATTTGTCCAAGTGAAAATGCATAATAAGGGAGGAACATGAAATTACCATCGTTCATATGATTTTTCGGGCAAAACGAAATTTATTTGCTCTTCTAATACTAACGATAAATGCGACGACAGTTTCGCAAATATTAGTGGATACTAATTATAAACTGCTCGACTTGGTTTCCAGAAGTCGATCACCGATGATCCGCATAGTGCGCGTTCTATTTGCTCATTAAGTGTCTCGGCGACCTGCTTTGATGCGTAAACAGAAGTGTTTAGTACAGGACAAAATCGTGTGTGTGATTTAATGGTTCAAGCGGTTGCAGATATATATATTTGAATGACTAAACGGTCTTGTTAGTTACAGTATGTTTTGCAAATTTAATAGCAAACTTTTTGATATTTAAATGATTAGTCTCACTTGCACAAGTTTACTACATTTATATTTATCTGAATAGAATTAGAATTAGCAATAAATTCACTTGAAATATCCTTTCATTGACAGACGGTTCTGAGTACATATAAAACTATAACTATAATTATCAGTAGTATATTAAAATTGTACAAATTATATAGCGCAGATAAATTTCCTTAAACTCTCGATAAGAAGGCACTAAATTGATCGATTACAAACAGTGGGCTAAAAACGTATTCATACAGTGCATTAATTTCATTTGCATCTTCATTACTTTGGTGTTAAGGACAATTATTCCAAAAGCATTATACATGGATATGAAGCACATCTGTAAAAGTGTAATTGATGTGTTAAGACAATTATTCCTAAAACAATTGTAAAAGTATTATTTGTTAGGGTTAATATACGTTTATTAAGTAATGATAATCTTACAAGCAGACGCGCGTGATTCGATACCACATACGTAACATGTGTAGAACATACATAGAAGCATTTTGGATGGGTTCCCGTCCCGATGGTGCTACCAGAAGACGGATTGATATACAACTTCCTTACATTTTTGATGTGCGTCATATCCATGATATCCACGTTTTAGGAATAATTGCGTTAACATGAAAATATTGAAGCTGCAAGGGAATCGAATGCCCTGTATGAATATTTTTTTTGGTCCACTCTATGAATGTATACATATTCATTGATCGAATTTACAGAAAACTATCCAATTCTAATCTTTCCTGCATTAAGTACTCAAGCTTTCTTTGCATCATACTTTATTACATATTTGTACATCAATCAATTCATCATTATTTGATTTCACTGCCCGTTCACATTAAACACCGTCCACAATAACAAATGCATTATTCTGACCAATTTACGCGACACCAAGATCATCCAGTTTATCTTCATAACATTCTCAGTAGCGTCAGATAACATCGTGTACTTTTTCTCCCTCGTTTCCTTCCCTTCGTATCTTTTTCTCCCGTTTCTGTTTTTCTTTTATATCGCGTCGTTTATACTCTGCGGTTCTTGTCCTGTCGTTGAAAAATGTTTAACGCGCTTACCCGGTGTAACTCGTGCGCGGACTTCCGCCCGCCTCCTGAGGCACAACTTGCCCGATAAAATTTAATTTGCGCGGATGTATCGTGGCACACAGCCATTCACCGACGTGCGCACGACAGTACCTGGGTTCGTGTTGGTTGAGATGAAACACGCCTCGAATCTGCCACCGTGAAACACCATGGAATACCTAGGATCGTTAAAACGTTATTTGATCAACCCTTATCGGGACAGTAGGTATCGAAAACCGTTTCCGATATTTTTTATTACCTATCGTTGCCGCGGCGTTTTCATTTTTCCGTTTTCTCGGCGCTAGAATGGAGACTCGTAAGTGGAACAACGCGGTCATCGAATGTTATAGAATTCTTTGATATTTTGAGGACTTTTAATGAAATACGGACTTCTCATTTACTTTGTCGAGAATGAAATTAGGATCGATATTTAGGATTATTTATATCTGTTGAACTCGTGTGTTTTCTCGTTGATTCAGTTATTTTGAAATGTCTGGTGTACTTTCCGCATGGGAGCAGTTTGCCAGCAAATATTTGGAAAAACTCATTCGTCGGAAGTTTTATTATTGGAATGAAATATTCGGTAAACAATGACAAGCAGTGAAACAAGCGTTAACGTGTTTTACAGAGATATTTTTCTCTCTGTATTCAACTTTTAAGTCAGCAATGAACCACTGCGATGGAAAACTATAAAAATAAATACGAGAAAGTGTTTCTCAATGCACTGTATTTACAGAAAGGCATCCCAGTTTCTACAGACACCCGCGTCTAAGTAATATTTTACTGTGTTTCTTTTTATGCATATCAGGATTTTCCAACGTAATTTTTCCTTTGAAGGAAGATAATTCTGGTCAGAAAGGGTTAAGCAAATGTGTTTAAAAATCATAATACAGCCGAGAAGAAAATTGCACTTTTTTCCCTTCAAAATTATATTACTTATTCATAAGGGTGAATACATTGCCAAGGGCGCCTCTTGAAGAAAATACAAACTTTCTCGCGATTAAATAATCACCACTCTCCTCTACAAGATACTACGAGATACTACAAGATAACAGAACACCTACACTGTCCGCAAGGCAAGTGGGTGTTTCAAAACAAATCAGCAACAAAAATCAGCAAAAAATATCCCGCGTCCGCGGAGAACCATGCGAACTTGGACAAGCAGGTAAAAGCTCTACCGGCGTTGAACGTTCGCACGAAAGATTCGCATAAACGCCGGCACGAACGTATCGCGACGCGTCCGTCGACTTTGTTGTCGCAACGTTTCCCAGAAAGCGGCTGAATGCACGCGAAGACGCAGACAGGTGCAGTCTATACGCACCAGGTGAATGCATCTGTCGGTGGAGTTGGAACCTGTGTGTGCCGACTCTGGTCTCCGGTGTAATTGAATAGAGTAGCAGCGGTGGCGGCAGTGCGACGGGGCAGAGAATCGGGACAGGCTGGGTGAAAAGTGAGAGAGATACCAACTTGTGACAGCGTAGACCCGGGCACAGTGGCACACAGCACCACGTCATTGTTTACGGATAAACCGGTGCTGCTCTGTTCCGTGCCCGTGAATGCGTTTACACCCAACAGATTGCATCCCCGACGTGCTCCACCGTCAGTTTCCACTGGCGGATCGTGCGAGTACGCAGGAATCATTTGGTGATATGGTAGACGAAAAATGGATATTTTAAACAGACGTACGTGTGTACCTACTGGTATAAATGGAAAGGCTTTATTTATTGGCGACAGGATTGATAATTGAGGGGGGAAATACTTTTAGGCGGGTGAAATTGAGCAGATTTTTATGCACCTTTTTGAGTGGGAAAGGTTTGTTTCACGTTTTTGGAACTTTGGATATCATTTATTATAATTTTTGCCTGTTGCAACGTGTTTTTTTTTCTTTTCAAAATAGTTCAGAATGGTGGAGCTATCGTACGGTCTTTCGGGAAGGTTGTAGCGCGTCTTGTGAAACGGCGGGAGCTCTAGCTTTGGCTGTATTTTGTCAGAAACAAACCAGGAAAAGGTATTCGGATAGTCAGTATTCACGATTCGTCGGTGATCCTCGAAAAAAACAATACTGTTATTAAAAATTTAATTCATATAGAAGGTAATATTGTTATATAAATATGTGTGATAAATATCGACAAGATTGATCTAATAGTTTTTGATGTACTTCCCATCTTAAGCTGCTCGGACGAAAGTTTATATTACTCGTTTCTTTAACATACAAATGCATCAAAATTTATAGTTACATAGACACTTTTTATCAATCTCTCTAGCATCTATAACGGTCGATTAACTTCTTCTGCTGATACACACGTTCTTGTACATTCGCACCTGGATAAGTAGTAATCTTTCATTTTCCTAGATTTTCCAAGATGTGGTGGGTGAAATTATTGGAGCCACCTGTAAGAATTTATGATTTTATATTGGAGCAATTAATTTGTATAATAATATAAGCTAAGTTTCACTTTTCTGCGCATTTTTAATGAACGACTTTTAATTAAAAATGTTCAAATTTGTAGATATACATTTGATTTCATTCATTATTATTAATGTTAGTTTATTATTATTATTATTAACAGTGTACACAATTGAGCAACTAAATACTAGAAGTCTTAGAAAATATTCACATTTAGTAGTATTCAACATTTAGCAGCACCGAGGCAAAAAAAAGAATGCATCACGAATTTCACACACTACGCGTCACTATGAAATCATCTACCAATATTACTATAACATACTAAAAAAACTTTATAACAGTCCTAAAACAGAATTGATCCCTAATCGTCGCTGACTCAACCCTCGTATCAACTTTTTGAGGTCATTAAAAATCGCTCTAGCCAAAGTTTTGCAAGCAAATATTAACGCTGATGTTTCAGAAAATCGTGACACTTAATATTAGCACAAGGTTCAAGAACTTTCCTTCCGCCCCATATAATATACATTATTTCCTGCCACTTTGCCACTTAACTTCAACCAGTAAATTCTGAAATATTCACCATGCAACACGGTGCATCGTCGACACCTGATGCACACGCGGTTCACTATGCATGCGCGTCGTTTCCGCGAGGACGTTAATTATCCGTGTCGCGTTGCGTGGACGCTATTTGCATTCCTCGTCCTGAAGTTGTTGGCTGCTTGAATAATGCGAGATTCGCTATACTACAGATGTATCGATAACGCGTGTTACGTGTCCGCCACTGATCCTCGCAAGCCTATTAATTATCAAGTACCCCGGTCTGGTTTGACGTTCCGCAGAACTGTGGAACGACTCCCGTTCGTTCTGCGAATGGGACGTCTGTATCGTTTTGTCGTTTCTATTCCCGTTGTCGGTTTTACTCGCGCTGATTACTTGAATATGGGATGAAAGGGGGCAGCGAAGGAACGAACTCTTTGGGAAATTAATAGAATATTTATTTATTTATGGACTGATTGATTGATTGATTTAAACATATGAACGGAAGGCATGTCTCATTAGTGTACAAAGATATTTGAACAAAGTGTGTGTCTGTTAACACTTTTACTGTATTCTGGTCTATACTACTTAATTCTGGTTCGACAATAGTACGACATTTTTAGCTAATAGTTTTTAATTTTTTAAAAACTGATAAGATAACATTCTCGTCGAGGATTTTCAAGGTTCAAAAGTTAACAATTCTTAAGTTCTGAATAAAAAAAGTTATACTAATGCCAAGACAGGACAGGGTCATAAGGAAAATGTTAGAATGAAATCAAATACGTACTGCAATATTAGAACACTACAATCATTTAAAACTTTGAGGAAAACAGGAAAACTGGCAACACTTTTCGATAGACTTGCCGGCGAGTACGAAATAAGAAATATCGTGGTGCAATTTCTGTACGGGGATTGTTTAAAGGGTAAAATGCGACAGCGACGGAAAGCATTGGGGACTGCGCCAAAGGATCGCGTAACCTTTGGTCGTCGTGCTAAAGACGACAGTGTCGTGCTTCCAAAGGGATATTCGAAAATTCTGGAAAGTTGACCATGGCACATCTCATGCAATATATCCGACATTTACTTTGTTGTTGCCCCGGCTGAATTCGATTTCAAACTGAAAGAACGTTCCAATTTTCAATCCCTCCATCGTGTTGTCTTCGTTGAAATGACGAATAGCGGTTTCAAATAATTCTGTTCTTAATATTCTGGTTCGGGTCGTTTGTAAACCCATGTCTGCATTGTCGAAAGTATCAAAAATTATGTTTCTTAGTGAAAAAATACTCGGAACAATAATAACAATAATATTGACAACAGCAGTGGACTTTTAATTTCTGGTATTTATATCATTTACCATTATATCTGTTCAATTGATTAAGGTGGTGAAACGTTAGTTTTTTATCAATTCATAATACGTCTGTCGAATATCAATTAACACGCGGGTCGTATTTGCCAGTGTACCTGAAAATAATTACACCTTCCTGTCAGCGCTGCTTTGATTTCAAAGAAATTGTCAAAATAACCATTTAGCTTCTCATCGGCTTCGCTTTCGTTTAGTGGGACGTGACACGCAAATTCCTTTATTTACCTGAACTACTTCCTTTTGCGTTTTACTTCTCTCCGTCTGCACAGTCGCAACTTATGAATATTTACTCCCGCGGATTTTTCCATTTCCCATGGTAACGTCGCGGTCGTTCATTCGAGACTGTTTCAATAAACTGTTTCTCGCGAGCGCCCAGGATTTACCATGCTTGATTTGATGTGTATAGCGGAATATAAACGGCGCTTATTTATTTTTCCATTCATTCCGCGGCGGCGACCTTTCATCTCGAACATCTATGACCGTTTGATTCCACCGTTTAAGGTACGTCGTTAATTTTACGCTATTTCCAAATAAATTAACCTGCTACACATATGACTTATTGTTAGTTAATAAGTGAGAGAAAGAGTGAGATGTATTAACAGCAAATATCAGATATCTAAGGAGTAAAAAATTAATAATACTTGCGAGTACGCAGCCGCAAGTACGACGATCAGGATAGATCAGTGAAAAAGAAAATTTAACACGAAGATTATAGAAATTTTCGACAGTGAATGATGAGCTTCTGGAAAGCTGAAGCGAACAATTCCCTTTTCGTAGCCGGCCTAAAGGGCAATCATTTACGGCTTCTCGATTCAAACACTCGGACACACGCAGGTGCCTGTGTGTTTAGGGGGTTGCGCAGGGGCACGGGCTCATGAAACATTCATGTGGTCTCTGCTAACGTGACACCGCTAAAAACTGCGTGCAAAAAATTCACAAGCTCGCGAGAGGGTGATATAGGCACGTTCAAACGATTTCGCGGTTACGTGGTTTTCCACCTTGATTTCCCTCGCAAGCGTCTGCCAAAACGGTCCTTCATTGTTACGTCGTATTAGGATGAAATTCTCGCGTGGACTTCCGTTTTCGTGGACCTCCTGTGCGCACGGATAATTGCAGTTTTTTTGTCTCCAACGGAGAGTACTTTACTGCATACTTGTACTACTGTATCAGGAAGGTTGTTTTTTCAGTATGCATTAACACTACATCTACCACGATTTTGTGTATACCTATTTCGACCAAAAGGTGTCTTTAAACACCTTTGCGTTTGTATGCAAATAATTGACAAAACTTTGCTTTGTGCAAAGTATTTTTGTTTATCACTCATTAACCACATGTAAGGTTAAATAAAACTTCTTTCCGTTTGCCAAACGAATGAGACATTCTCTTTTCTCGACTCAGATACTCGTGATAGGGCAAATACGATGAAGAAGAAAAATCGTCGGCTGAAACGCCAGGAAACTCTACTTAATCTTGATAAATGAAGTATATATCCGCGAAATGCAATTTGCTATTCCATAACGAAAGAGTACTGTCGGGAATGTGATGGAGGCGAATTGGATGTTTGTACGTAACATTTTTCAATTAACCTCCCTTCAGTTTGTTTTTCATGGGACACGGGTAGAAGGCACGAAGAAAGTGCAATTGGCACGATCAAGAAGGAAAGTTTTTCAAAAAGGTGATTCTATCAAGACCGCGACTGTCTCTTTTTATTCGTGAAGAATATAAGGGAAAATAGGATGGTCTGAGATGATCGAGAAGAAGAGGAAATAGTCGCCTCCCGCTGATGATAGATTTCGTGCGATCAATCTTCTTTAAACCAATAAAAGGGCTTTCGCGCGCTTACATACCGACGATCCGATAGTGGAAACGAAAGATCCTCGAGCATTGCCCTAAGTGCGTAACGTGGGCTTAAAAGCACATTGGCTTGAAGCACTATAAGACTGGAATTATTTGTCGAAGTTTACTACCACTGAAGTGCAGAAATGAGTATCTTGAAGAAATTGGCCTGTGTTGGAGTACAGGTACAACTGAAAGAAGTTGTAGCTAAGATAAAAGTGAGTGTACTATATCTTAATAGGATAGATAATTACGAGATTTAATTATTTTTACTTTCCTATACTTTTAATTAACAAGTGTACTACTGTTAATGGACTACAGGTTAGAAGGGTAACAATAGGAATGGCGATTAAACACATTTTAATGACAGAATAAAAAGAACAACTACGAGTAGCCACTGATACATACGAATAATTATAACGAATAACGAAAGCCTACTATAATATAATAGTCGTCAGCCGGTAAAGGATGGAACATATTATTCTTATCCATTTGCATAGATTTGAACAAGAATTTGATATTCCTAGAAGCAAACCGCGCTCGGCCGCGGTTCGATTGGAACTAACCATCTCTGTTCCCAGGAATTTATTCGAAGCTTTCCATTGGGCATCTTCCTCCGATCTAGCAGCATTAAATGTACATCAAGAGCGGAAGATAGAATTCTGATCGCGGTCGAGAGGAACAGACGATAGAGACGGAGATAACTGGATAAGAAGCTAATCGGTATGCCGAACACGCGACGTATAAATCGACGATTATCATATTTATGGTGTCTTCCCGTTTCGCGGAAAGGGGAAACGTCTTGCCCCCATTGCTGCATGCCTTACAGTCAGGATTTCAGCGTCGATCCGCTCGCGTTTTCCGCTTACGGGTCGCTTCGTCGTGATTGAATAATTAAGCAGCGATCGAATTCAATCAAGCGATTCACGATACTCGCGTTCTTACGCTTCGAGCGTAGAAAATAAGGGGAAACGAAGGAAACGAAAGTTTCACCTCCTTCCGAGGATAATTATCGCGCTTACACGCGGGGCGCTGTTTAATCAAATTTATCCGCCGTTAATTACGAGAACGTGAACGCTGATATTCTCGATGGTTATCGATTTCGTAAGGACATGCCTTGTGGGGGAATTATGGAAGATAATATAATCAATTATAAGGAAAACATTTAAATAGACGAATATGTACGAGATGATAAATTGCGAATTCTTGTTACAAATCGTTCAGAACGAACAGTATAATGTTGATGATTTTATATTTGGCATCCATCATTGTTTCTGTTAAATATATATTCAATACAACAGAATAACTGATTAACATAGCATTTGTATCATACACAAACCCCACAAACAACACATTTCATTTCTACGTCGAGAATATGAACAGTATGCCGCATCGGATTTATACAGAACAATGGAAATGATGAATCGGTACATACATCGTACTATTGCAACTCTCTGACTGACAATAATTAAATCCATGCAAAGTACTGTCGTGCCACAGAAATCAGAACGATCATCTTGTATCGTAATATCTGATATTCAATCCCAGCATAACCACGGCCGACGCAATTCAGCAAGGAACGATCTGCTGATAAATTAGCTACTTACAACTTTAAGAAGCTGCTTATATCAACCAAACATTGCGAGTTTCGCTATCAATAAAACATATTCGTCAAGCTTATTGTCCTTGCTTATTAATTTATGTCATATTTCCATGATGTATATTTTAATATTTACTACCGCAGTGACACACGATATTCTGAAGGCACCAACATCACTGTGAAACATTTCAGTAAGTAAATAAAACAAGCAATTCGAACTGAATATTTCCCCGATTTTAACAATCGTGGTGTACACAGAGGGAAGGAGATAGAACACGGAACGAAACCGTGCCCACTTTGCCCCCTTTTGGCACAATTAATGCAACCAGTGTGCACCAAAAACACGCTATTAATCTATTTTCTGAAACATTAATAACTTGGCACGGTCGCGGAAAGTAATTGAAACGCGTCCACGGCCAGCGACACCCGGCTATCCTGGACGCGCGCACGTGACGGGGAATAATTAGGACGTAATGGAATTTCGCCACGGTGCAGTTCATCAAATCGCACGGAATAACATAGTTTCGCGTTACTCTCGCCTACTGGCACGTTCATAATTCGCGAATCAAGGCCGTTTCGAGCGGCGCGAACTCGATTCAAATTTCCGTGGCTGATAGACGAAGGGATTTGTACCGTGGGGGTGATTTTGCGATTCGAAGAAACGTTGCACGGATCGCTTAAGTAGGGCGTTGAAATCGCGAGATCTTCAGCGTTGAGTTCGCGGCAGAGCTTTTCGATGGACATTTTCTGGCTGTGAGAGTAGCAAATCGAAGCTATCGGGAAATTTATGCGCACTTTGGGACGGTGCTTTTGAATGCCGTTTATTAGTTCTCCTGAAACTGTTTCCGATTCGCGGGGCAAGATTAGTATCTTCGATCTACGGTTCCAATTTAATTTTCTTCCTGTTATCTTTGTCTTCGTACGCTTCTCTTTTGGCTATCTATGGTTATCCAAAGCCACCCAAGTTGATTACGTGGAATCCGTGGACTCATTCGAAAAGGAACTTTTACGCAATGATTTGTGTGCAAGGTTCACGCAACGGAGGCATGCCATAAATCTTTTCTAATTGCAGCTGAAACAAAGAATGTTACAGGAATGAAGCAAATGAATGGAATATCGAATTTAAAATATTTTGAACGTTCTGTTTTTTAAAATAAAAATGCTTGTTTAATATACCATCCGGACGGATAATCCCAATGTGTACCTTTTCCCATTTCCTATTTTATTCCTGAAATTATCTCAAATTTTAACCGATCACGGTATGACGATATGACCTATGTAAAAAAAAAAGATTTCCCTTCGAAAGAACGTGGAACTACGTAATGCACGCGCTCGTTTCTACCAGCGAACAAATTTTTTCTACAAAAGCTTTTCCTAATTGCGACCAGAAAATCGTATATATGACTTGTCCCAGTTGTGCAAATAACCCACTATGAAAACATTCGAAAACACCCATGCACAGTATCGTGACGAACAATTCGTTTTCCAATCGAAGATCGTTCGACGAAGTCGAAATTGAAATGTAACGATGCATGCGGAATAACAAACGACGGGAGTATAAAATTAACGATAACGAGTTAATTAACGTGTCTGAATAGCGCCAAAGCGTAAATAGCGTACTAATTAACGTAATTGACACTCATTAACGAAGGTTTCGATTGACCGGGCGTTAATGACGAATATGTATCCGCGATGAAAACATGGAAAATGATATGGTCGGCTGAGAATTGCGGGGCACTCTGGTAAGGTGGCAATTAATTCAAACGAATTTTTACCTAAGCACGCAGTTGGCACGTTAAGTAGGCCGGTAATAAAGCGGTTCGCTTCGTTCTGGAATAAATGGAACGCACAAAATCTTCCGAAATAGAATGTAACATGCGACACCGTGGTCAAAATGGGAACACGATGTTGGCTTTAACGTAGAACTCGGATTATTTGGGGAATTCGATCGGTCGAAGGTGGATGGATAAAAGGAATTTCCGATAGAAGAACCAGAGAATGAACAAGTCAATATCTGTAACTCAGTTTTACTTGTTTTTTATTTCGAAACAGGACGTAATGTAAACGTAATGTAAACGCAACGTAAATATATTATATGATCTGTTCGTATATGAATAATAACTAGTTAATATTAATTGCATCATAGAATCAGCAAAAGTAGAAAGTAAAAGAGCGTAGATTGAAATGTTTTGTGATCTTACATTGGAAATAACAGCATATAAAATATTTTGCACATGAACGCAATTATAAAAATAGTTATTTGCACTTTAGAAAAGGCAAATCGTAATTTAATTAAACAAAAAATTTGTAATCGACAAGACTTTAAAGAATACAGGCAGCATGAATTGTTTTTTCATTTATCTAAAATTACTTCAAGTATTCAACAACTATAACTATAATCTTATTGGAAAAATCTATACATCTTGCCCTTAGTAATCTTGCCCTTAAAATCTTGCCCTTGTAATTATTTCACAGATACAATTATACAAACAACCACTTCCAACCCTTGTCAAACATTCATGAATCATCCCTTAAATGCTTGTTTCCATAAACAACGCTAATATTCCAGGCCCTTCTTTTATCTTCGTGAATAGAATAGAACAGGACCCATGGGGTTTTATGCATCATCCGTCATCGCTAATTATTCACCTTAATTTCTCCGGCGACACGGTCGTCAAAGCGTCCCTTTATCGCACTGCTGGTCCCCTTAATTGTCGCCACACACAGGCTCGCTTTGATGGAAAACATCGCCCATTCGATTATACATCGAGGCACAGGTAGCAAACGGTGCAACTGAACGCTTCAAACTTTTCATATTTTTCATACCTGCAACCGTGTTCCACTTGCATTACATTTTAAATTCTTGTGCGAGATAATTTAATTTGCTCAAGGATATTATAAACGAATGCAATTATTTGCGTATCCAGGAAAGATAGAACGACGATCGGGGTCTTAAATCAACGGTAGCGGCTTAACCGACAATCCCCAATAGATTTATAGTCTTCAGACTTCGTTCCTCACAATTTCCAACTGCTTCTCCCATCATTTTCTCACTGTTTCATCCGCGGCAGTCGGTACTCCGTCTCGCGCGGCTTTTTCGCCGGTGAGAATTAAAAATATTTAATTAAAATTAATGAAACACCTACGTCACGCGTGGGAGAGGCGAGCTCGGTAATTGGAGAGGTCTGAACCATGGGGGCTGTGCACCCTTTTGTTCGTATCCACCCCCGCCACCCATGGGGCACCCTTTTCATCTCTTCGCTCTCCTCTACGTGACTGTTTCACCGCAAAACTCTTCCTTCGTTCTTTTTTTTCTTCGTCCGTTGGTTGGCTGTTTCTTCTTTTTTTTTCTTTCTTTTTGGGGGAGGTAAAAACAGTGAATTTATGGGAAGCACATATTAGGCCGTGTTCACCCTGTTCCGTCGTATTTACGTGGGTCGTATGTGATTATGTGAGATGGAAATACTTTCACGGATGTTGAATGGTCACGTTGGATGTACATACATACAGTGGCGGCCATGTACTTACGTACACTTCATATTTTAACTTCAAAACATGACTTATTTCTACGGAACTCAGATAGTGGTATCCACAAATTATTTCTAAGAGTGTGGGACCCTGATGTACATATCTGCAGTAGAACTTTGACTTATTTCGGGAAATTAAGTATTTTGTAAATACTTTGTTTCAATCTGTCGGTTTTTCAGCGGACAACTACTTACGTACGCTGCTGTTTCGCACAGCTAAGCCAAATGTAAACAATATTTACCAGTATCCGCCGAGCAGTGTTTACAATTAGACGTATTACAGTAGTGCTGTGATAAGTAAAGGAAAAAATGTCACGCCAGAACAACGGCGACTAGTGCAACAGCTTCGGAAGGATGGAATATCCTATCGAAAGATTTCCACAAAATTAGACATATCCGTTATGGCTTGCCATCAAGCTATACAACATATTAAACTTCATGGAACACCAGACAACGTTCCTCGTAAAGCGAGACCTCGAAAAACTGATCAAAGAACTGATCGCAAGATTCACCGATTATCTGAAGCGGACAGATTCAAAACTGCAGTTGCCATCCACAATGAAATATCAACAGATCTCCATGAAAATATAAGTGTTAGAACTGTCCAGCGAAGACTTAATGGGTTTCAATTATTCGGACGCGTTGCCAGAAAGAAACCGCTCATTTCAGAAAAAAATCGTCGGGCTAGAATTGCTTTCGCGAAAGAACATTTAAATTGGACGCCTCAGCAATGGTCCAGAGTAATTTTTACAGATGAATCGAAATTTAATCGATTTGGATCTGATGGCAAAGTATACGTGAGACGTCGCAAAGGAGAAGAATTTCATAAAAATTGTATTAAACCGACTGTAAAAGGTGGTGGTGGGTCGGTACTCGTTTGGGGGGCTATGACAGTGAAAGGTACAGGACCTATTCATCGGATAACTGGAATCATGGACAGATACGTGTATTTAGATATTGTACAAAATGTATTGCTACCATTCGCCGAAGAATACATTCCAAAAGAATGGATCTATCAAGCGGATAATGATCCGGAACACTCCGCGAAAGTCATCAAGACATTTTTGAGTGACAATAATATTCACGTAATGAAGTGGCCGGCACAATCTCCGGATCTGAATCCAATCGAGATGCTGTGGATTGATGTCGACAAACATATAAAAAAACAAAAGCCGAAAAATATTGATCAATTGTACACTATTGTACAGGAAGCATGGAATTCGATACCTGCTAGCAGATGTGCTCGACTTATCGAATCCATGCCGCGAAGGTGTGCTGCAGTTATAAAAAATAAGGGTCTACATACGAAATATTAACGTATTATAGTTATGAGTTAAAGAAACATGTGAAAATATAGGCGTTTCGATATGTACTTATGTATGTGTCCGCAGAAAATTTGACACTTCAGTATAAAAATATAAAAAACTTTTTAATTATAGTAAATTAAGGAAAGCCATTCTGATATCTTATTATGTATATTTTAAACTTATACAAAATATAATTGATTTTCGTATTTCGTATACGTATTTTCGTATATAGGAAGTAATATTTAATTTTGTTAACTGTACGTAAGTATATGGCCGCCACTGTACGTATACACCTGGATCCCACAGCCAGAGTATATTAAGTAGACTTTTTTCAAAAAGTGACATCTCACATTTTACCTGTATTAAATTTGTCACTCTTTTCGATGGTACGAATTATTTCGTTCCAAGTTGGCTAGCTTTTAATGTAATAGCGTGAAAATGATATTAGGTTTCTGCACCTTCAGAATTAATGATTTAATATACTTTGCTTCTGGTACATAGATTCTTTTTGTCTGTATACAATGGAAGAGATGACTGCTGGAAGGGAAATGTTGCTCGAACGTGCACTTATTTTCGTATTCAGGTGGATTTTAATTTTCCCCATGGCAAATGGAATATTAGTAACAAAGAGGCAAAGGTCGGATTTGTAATCAATAACTGCATTACTGTGAAATACTGTTGTTTGGAAATCTGTATTTGACACTCGATTTTCCTGTAATAAGTCAGTTGAGACAAGTGACATAGACGAGCCACGTTTTTGTATGTATTATACGCGAAAATATATTTCTTTCGCTGTCCAGAAATAACGAAATAAAGGCAAGGGTTTCGTAGTCAGGAATGGGGTAAGTTTGCAGCGCGTGGATAAATGTTCTCGATCTTTTTCATTGCTTCCCTTCCTTTTGTCGAATAAATAGTGACTTAGAAACAGGATATTTTGCGACCAACCTTTTCAACTGTTATGTTACAACCACTCCTCTCGAGTATTCAACGCGACACGCGCATTTATAAAACTCATTAAACAATAGTAACACCGTTATATCTGCATAAATTGTTCTCGTAACGATAACGTCGATGGAACTAACAATAGGAGAAGATAAAGTTCAACCGCATGCGCTGTATCGAAATAAAGCTTACAAATCCTTGCACTCTTCCACTCATAAAACTGACAAAATGTCTCGCAATAACAATCACGAAAATTCAATTTAGCACAAAGATCTGCAATCCATTAAATAACCATATACCTATCTCACACACTCTCTCTCTCTCACTTTACGTCCCTTCTTCTTTCTTGCCTGCAAATGATTCTCCGCCGTTTTTCGCCGCCGTTAAACAGCTCACGGGGCTCTGTTCCGCGCTTAAACGCAGCTCCACAGCGATTGTCAGATCACGAGAAACGGAGCTACAATATAATCGTCACGCTAGACCGACGGATTTCTTCCCCCGCCCCCTCTTCGCCCTGCTTCAAAAGCAGCCCGTCGACGCGGCAAAAGCGAGCACGACGCTGTAATTAAACTTCAAACAGTGCGTTCCGCGTGCACCGACGAGAAGAGCGCAGAGAGGGACAGGTTGCTGGCAGGAACAAATTTTTTAATCACGACCTGTGAATCTCCTATCGCGCTATCGACGATCCACGGGGGAAACTTTATTTTCTTCGCTGGCAAACGGCCGCGGTCGACCCACTGCTTTGGGGGGGGGGAGAACTCAATTTTCCGGCAGTTTTCCATGCGTGACCGTGCGCCAGCATCGCCTAACTAACCGGTTTACTTCCGACATCGTGAGAAATAATAATTACATTTCCGGCATCGGCGGCGGCACGGACGGAGGGGGCGGTAGTGAATACTGGTGGAAACTGAATAGCCAATTAAGAGCGTGTCGTCGGGTGGATAGTATTAAAAGCACGATTTTCGCGGGAAAAGTACGTGGACGTTGGATCATCGATGCCGGCGATAGGCAGGAGTATGATATTTGTGTAGGCAGGGTGGGAAAGGTTGGGAAATTCGAGGGGATGGTGTACGTGCGTTTCGATTCACTCTCAGGTTCCGGGAAATTCGTGTTTGTTGTTGTATTTTCGTTTGGACTGTTTTGGGGGGAATTAGACGGCCGGTTTGTATTGCTGTATTTGGTTGGCGGTATATCTTACTCGAAGATGGTTTAGCGGGAAATGAAACGTGTGCGTCCGAGATGCGAGCAGGAAGGTGTTGTTTCATTTTATTCCTTCGAGCTGCAGATTTCATGGACAGAGTTTACAGCGTGTAGATGAGAAATACTTAGTCATTTACTATGCAGTTTTAATAAGAAACAAGCAGTCTTGTGCATATTAATTAAATACTCTGTGGGTAAACGATGAAGGAGCGAGACAGTGTCGGCATATGTGCGAAGTAGAATCGGGCATTGTGTGTCAGACCGCCCCGTTCATAAGCTTACGCGGTTAAAAAAATATGTCACATTGCGTTCGATTCCTTTCCATTTGAAAAATTATACAATTTTTGTCTGCAGCACTCGAGCCGAAACTGTGGGTGAATATATTGGGAATAATCTGGATTATTAATTGCACCAGTTTCTGAATATTCATTTATCTTATGAACAATGCAAAACATACGTTGATTATATGTATAATGGTTCAGGAGTATTTGTGAAAATAGAAACTGGGAAACGAGTAGTTAGATTAAAATGTATGGAAGATTAGCATTACATTGTATTTATTATGTATTATATTGCTACATAATTTTTGCAAACCGGAGAGCGCTTTGAAAAATTACATTGTCTACTTAAATGTTTCATGTTATGCAATGGCTTATACATATACTAAGAAATGAGCATACATTGTTTTCATAAATAACAATAGAATTATGTACACGAAAACGAATAAAAAACTTGATTCATACTTCGTCTGACTACTCGTGGCCTAAATCTACTGACACATTACTTAAACTTACAAACGGCAGGAATCTATGGGTCTGTTATAAATTTAACATTTATTCCCATTAATTTCGAATAGAAAACAAAAAGCTTCCCTTCCTTAAAACAAGAAATAAATTGTTTCAAGCTTTGTGACCATGGAATTCAGGGTTTCGTAACAAGTTTATCCTATACAACTACAGACAAACATCTGGTTACATAAAGCATGCATTCCATCTACTTTCTCGAACAAACCCACCCCTTTTACATAACCCTGTTTCATTCTGCCATTAACATTAGTACTACTTCCCTTCCTCGTGATGCATCTACTCAACCGTGCAACGAAACCGAAACGAATACCAAAATTAAAAAAAGAACAAAAACAACAACAACAATTATTGGAAATAAAGAGGAACCGCCTATTACTCATGGCGCGTTTATCTTTCCGGACTTGAAACTCAAGCGCCACAAGGTAATCCTAATGAATAACAATTAAACGATCCAAACACGCGGCAACGCGAATCACGCCCGTCCTCTCCGCTTCCTCGAAATCAGGAGGCAGGCATTAATCACCGAGTTATTACTTCCGATGCGTGTTCTCTCGTCTCTCTAACTTCTCCCCCGCCCCCTGTTCACTCACTTTCTCATTTCCCCTCTGATTCACTAGCTCGCGCTCTACCCCTCCGCATGTAAACTCACTTTCTCGCACGCTCTTTTACTCGCGCACTCATTTTCTCACTTGCTCTCCTCGCTTTTTTCCCCCCACTCACTCATTTGCACCCCTCCCTACCACATACGCATACATTCCCACCCCCACCGTTCTTCCATTTACTTGCTCGCCCACCTCTTTCCCACGTTCTTTCAGTCCTTTTTCTCACTTTTACCCTACCGTACCCTGCCGTCCGCGCCTCCCCACCACCTTTCATCTCTCCTCTCCTTTCCCCCTTGCACATTTTCTCCGACCGTCCACCCTCTCCGTCGATATGACGATACGAGGCATCGCGAATTCGTCCGAGGCCTGACCCTTTAAGCCAGACAGGCTTTTCTATGGCCTCCACCTGCAAAGCTGTATTGTAGTTGCCCCTCCCCCGTCCCCTGCTCCCCGCAAAAGAGTTTTTTGCTTCGTGCTCGCACTCACACGGCCGCACGATTACTCCTCTCAATACGCGGCCGGGGGTTTTGCAACGCGCGTGCAGACACACGCCCGCGATATCCCATATCGTTCTGCTCGGGCACAGAAACCCTCCCAGCCTGGGAGGAGTGCTTTCGAAGCTCGCGCCTCTCGGCCAGACTGTCATTTCGATCCCGAAAGAGACTCAGCGGTTCTCAGCCCGTTGAATTCGTCGTTCGCGCTAGGGGGTTGGAAAAAAGGGGAAAAGGACGGACATAGACAGTTTTTACCTGGCTGAACGTTTGGCGCAAGTCCCGGTTATTCCTGTGGACAAGAGTGTAGAATTCAGAGGAAAGGGGTGGCAAGGGAGGGATGGTTAGGCGGGGTGTCTTGGAACGAAGGGCAGATATTTTTGAAGCGTGTTTGGGTAGCTGTTTCGTGCGAGCCCGCTTACGGTGAAAGTTAGGTGTAAATTTAATATATACCGTGGTATATGTATGTTTTGTTAAGGGTGTTAAGGAGATATTAGTGGGTTTCATAATGTATTGGTTGAAAGAGCTGTTTTATTTGTTAGGGCGAGTTCTCTTATTTGACTGTTGGAAAGGTAGGATACAATTGGCCGAAGGATGAAGCGAATTATTATTTTTTTTTAATATTGCCATCACCCAGCTGATAATGTCGTCGGTGGTTATTATTATTTCGGGTAAACGTGAATCGTTTGTTATGTTATTGTTCCCGTGGAAAATGGAAAATTGTTTTTGTTTATCGGAGCGATGTGCATAATATTCATGTACAAATAAATCGTTAATGAAATACGTTCGTTAATTATTTTCATATTTATTCCGACAATTGACAGGCGCGTTAATTTCGAGCTGTAATAGAAAATCACCTGAACAAAAGGTCTAGGGAAATGAAATTTGTCACTTATTTTATGTCACACAAAGTACATTTTCATTCAAAATACATTTACATCGATGAATAGCGATCGAAAATTGAATTGCATATTGAAATCCGGAGGCCATCCTACAGTAGAGCAAAATGCGTAATGTAATCCACTCTTCGTACAATTGCAGAAGAAAATATACAGAAATAGAGTAGAAAAATATGCTTTCTCCCGCGAAAGGAGTCTGGCTATCAACATAGTAAAAACAGAGAAAGTCCGGTTACCGTAACCACCACATAAGCTTCACTTTTCAATCGCAATTGCATACAACCAATAACTTGCGCATTCTGTTTTTTCCCTTCGAATCTGAAGCGATTCACTGACAATACGTACGCATCGACAGATTTAATCGTCGAATCATTTAAATCCTTCAGACATTCTCAAATGTGGAATTTATGCTCTGCATGAAAGCCGTAAATCTTCATTCGGGCCCGCGCCAAACGATCGTTCAGTAGATTACATTTCACTTCGCAGGAAAAGTATCGATGAAGTCGGTACCTTCGTTGCGAAATTACCGTCGAAACATTCGCGTGCTAGATCCTCCCTGGATATTTTCGTTTTATCGAAGATCTCGCCGTGCTGAACGAGTTTTCACGCCGTTTTCGTTGTCATGGAACGTGGCGACTTTAATCTCGCTTGCTCTCGCCGCCTTCGTTCACGATCCATCTGAATCAAAAATTCATGTGAAAACAGTGGAAACTGCGGGCAAGGGTCTGAATTTCTAATTCTATAGCCGACGGATATCGATGCTTTTCGTCGACGAAAATATAATTGGCAATTCTTAGCAAATAATAGGATGATATTTCGTCTTCTCTGCATTCTTTCTGGGTGCATGCCGAATAACATTCTATTCGTTCAAGTCGAAATCACAGCTTTTCTCGTAATTCCACTGTATGATCCAACATAAACTAAAGCTTCACTGCATCAGACCTAAAACAACACGAGCCTCCTATTCGAACAATGTTCTATGTTACGTTTAATTCCGCGAAACATCTTCTTTCTGTAATGCGCAAAAATTACGCGATTGTTTCTGAAATTATAAGAGCAAAATTACTCCTCCGTTTCCATCCACTTTCTATCCTTATTGAAGAGAACCGAATGGAACAATACAATCCTGTTTATCAGTTACAGTACAATATTTATAGAGAAACCTGCAATATTTCGGGGGACAGACAATTTCATGCAACGAAACGTATCATATATTCATTAATACTCATTCGCTATGGACAGAAATATTAACCCTTCTACAAAAAATAGGTGAAACTGGCCCAAAATTTCAAACATACAGACCCTCTTTCCATTAACTAATCCACCATACTATTAAAACTGCTGCATACGACAGGAAGACAAAATTATTCAATAATACCATACTAAAAAGAGAAACATAACATGCAAATTTTCAAACAAATGTAAGTTTACACATCCCGAACGTCTTTTGCAAACACTTATACATACATAATGTATCTCGATACATTAATCAATTTCATGAAATGCCTGTGCAATTTCCAACAGTTCGATTCAGACACCGGGTGACAAATACTCTATCCTCAGCTATTAGTACGAAAGCGTTGAAGCCCACCCGGTAGAAAATCGACGAGCATATGCAACGAGTGGGCCCGTTGTAACGCTTCAGCTAGTCCCTCTTCCCGTTCTATCCCCTGCAGCCCGTCGACTTTACCCCTCAAGAGTAGAGGGATGGAGGCAGAGAAGCAGCACCACATAGAGAGCGTGCCGGCGTCGAGGGGAAAGCGGATTTGTGCAGACACCCCCGTTCACCCCTCTGCAGTCCGCCCACGCCATGATCAATATTACGCCCCAGAGCTACGGTATCCAAACCGACCTCGAGACGGACTTCTTCCTGTTCGAAGCATCCCGACGGCCGACGGGGAAATGCAACTTTCGTCCCGAAACTTCCATCGAAATCGGAAGCCAGAAATTAGGAGGACGGGGGTGGACGGAGGGGTTTAGACGCGACGTCCAGTTGCCATGGCCGGGAAGAATTCTTGGTGGAAGTTTTCTGCCAGACGGACACGACTGAGGGGGATCGCTTTGCTTTTTTTTTCTCTGCTTTTTCTTCTACTTCTTCTTTCTTTTCTTTTCTTTCTTTGTTAATTTAAATTGAAAGGGAAGATCACTTTGGGGCGGGTAATTTGACGTTGATGATATTATTTAGGATTGTGCAATTAGTCTATGCCGACGTTATGGCTTTTTAGATTTTTGTGTAAATGTGGTTATGATCGGTGGTTTTGGTACACTGTCTGTTTCGTATTTTGGTATTTCAGATAAAGTAATATTTGTACCCGTTGTTGATTTGTATTTTAGAGTTTCTCGTTATCTAGTGTTGACTATTTCAAGTCGTTGCTTGATTTAGCATTCTATGCGATCAATATGTATGAGAATTGGAGATAGGTTGACAAAGTGGTGTAGCACAGTGTTGTAGTTGAATGGTGTATTGTAATGTTTAGTGCATGTTAGATATTAATTTATCCGTCAAGATTATTTAGCTCGAGATTATAAATGACTGCAATGTTCCAAGGTTCTGGGGTAAGTGCCATGGGGTACAACACAGTCCTCTTACCAAAAGGCATAGCCTTCCCCACTCCGTGGCCAGATCCTCCAGGAACAGAGTCCCTATTCTTTAGCAACGTGACGTCGGGTCACTTGCCATGTTTTAAACTCTCACTCTTCTATCTCATAAACAATCCCTCGACACTCGATAGCTGGAAGACCCAGAGCGGTCGCCAGCCACCGCTTGCCGACAGGATGTTTGGTTTCATTCATTCATTTCCAAGATACTCTTTGACCACGCGTAGGACTGCGTCCCCATCATAAATTATACACAGGATGCATAGTATTTCGCCACCCGATCGTATTTCTTCCTTTAAAATACGCCAAAGCTAACATGCATGAAGTATGTAAGTGAATTTTACCTCCGTTTTACGATTCAGCATTGCAACACTGTATTATATTACACAAAGTTATTGTATGGAACACAATTACATGCAATAACTCAATTTCTATATAAAACATTAAAACCAAATTGATGAATTACGGCAATACAATATAAGTTTAATTGAAAAATAACTTTCCCCTACTTATTTCCATTCAGCAATAATGATGTGCTACCTATTAAATTCCTTACTGCAATCTATTCTTTGCTATATACAATTTATATCGTATACTTTGATATTTCCTATCCAATTTTCGCAGAGTTGTGTCGAATTTTTTGTAACAACTTATCACACCTTCCATTTGAACCAGCATTTGAATAACGCACAATATCGCGTGAATTTGTAAGTCAAGATAATTGCGTTAACTTCTCCGACAAACCAACCGGGGAAGAAGAATAATTAAATGAAACAGATGACCGAGAATGTACCCCTTTCATCCATCACCATGTTGGTAAATAGAGTTCGGTTTGCAGTTGCTGCATAGTTGGGGGAATTGAAAACTCGCGGCGGATTTCTCACAGAAAGGAAATGCCGTTCAATGGAAACTTTGTTGGAAAGTAAACACAGCCTGGGCGGAGCTGTATCTGCAAAATTTGATAGTTAATTCCGATTCAACGTCTTCTCATTCAGTTTTTTCCAACCCCTGATGAGGTGGCTTTTAAAGGGGGATACTAAAACGCAGTCGGAATCGATATGCACCTGTAAAACGTGAAACGTCCGGGATTCAACAATTTACAGTATATTGTTATTGCGCTGTGATTGTATTAATCAATACTATTATTATAATAGCCTTTGTGTATGTATCGCGTGTGCTTTTCGGTTTGCTTTTTATTTCTTCTTTAACTAACAACCGTCCAATGCAATTTATTTATTCGCTCAACAAAGCATAAAATATACCTATTTTATTGTTGATTTCTTCAGCAAAGATTGTGTTCCACGCAATGTCGCCCAACACCCTAATAATGTTGTCGTTACTACATCTGTGACGATAATCACGAGGTGAATTCAATTTTTCCTTCAACTTATTGGTTTTCTGAAGACTGGAAATTGAAATTCTCTTCACTGAAATGTTTCCACTCCCCTGGGAAAGAATACGATGCTTGTAGCGAAGGCAATGAAGAAATATGAACGTTCAACCCCTATAAATTTCATTTAGGTACTACTATAAAAAGTTTGATTCATTGATCTAAATTTAACGATGCGGAAAAGAGTCCGTCGACTGGATAATGTTGGAAGTTCTTATACCTGTTATTGGCTTATTAGACCGTCATTAAAGGAAGTTCCTCGTAGAAGCATTTATTGAAGCAATACACGAGCAAATGGTTTTTTACACCCCAGAAATTATTCATGGTGATTGCCTAGATATCATAGACAGTTTATTATTATTATTATTATTATAAGCAGCATGTGATATTTTGTGTAATTAGAGGGAAGAACAATTTGTGTGAAAACTTGTTAGAGAAGATACTTGTCCGTGTAGTCCATCGCAAGAACACAGAAGTGCTTCAAATTTTCAGCGTTAAACGGAAAGCGATTTTTATAAGAGTGAGCCTATTTTAATACGTGTCTGAATGTATCGTCCAAAAAAAGAAAAGGAATGGACGACTGTGAAAAATCGTCGATTAGAAAATCACTCGGGTATGTATAGATTCTTGTCACGGTGCACTTTGTTGTTTCGATGCAAACACTGGTCGAGACTTGGCAGCGAGCAATTTCTGTTGCCGCTGCGAATACTAACGGGCCATTCGGATGGAAAACCGGTGTTGTTGAAAAAAGATGAGGTTTCCGTGACAAATGGGACCCCATCGATGCACAGTCGTCAGCGTGGAAATTTCTCCGTCGTTCATCATGCGGCGATGGTGCAATTGGTACGCACGTGACGCGGTCGTAGGCAAACAGGCAAAAAGTTTCTCGATTGATATACCAAATTTCCGCAATTTCAGTTCGCGACAGCTGAAATAGAAGTGAGCCCCGATTAGCCGCAAAATTGTGGTATCTTGTTCCTGAACTTATGTATTCCCAGATACTTTATAAAAGCGATTTCTTTATTCAGCAATTGGGAAGTTGAATTAAATTAAATTTTTGGAGAAGACGATAAATATACAATATTATTGAGCGTGAATTAATTTGAATCTTTCTCAACTTTTGTGAAAGTTTTTGTTCGTCTATTTAAGTTGCAGGTGTCTCTTTTAAATTTACCCATTAATCATTAAATGAAGTGTCTGTAAAAATAATTATCGTGCGATTACAATAATATCTCTGGGAACATTAGTTATATTTTATGATTTATTTTGCTGGCATATATTCAAAAATTAATATTCTGCTCCCACATAAGAGGCTACTTGCAATGGCTATTATGCTGCTAGTCGGTACTCACCGACTAAAAGAAATATTCAAATTGACATTATAATTCGCCCATAACGCTAACATATATTATACAATAAATTATTTCAAAATCGCATTGCGGAGAATATAATTCAATTTCACCGCGTTAAACCGAATTGTATGTTTTACTTCACGTTCATTTTCTTTCAAAATATAACATCAGATCATTTCAATTCAAAATCGTTTAATCACGGTAGGTTTTTTTTATACCAGACTGTACCACGAATTCCTTTCATCCTACCCTTCCTGGACCACGAAAAGTCGTCGAGCTCGAGTACATACTAGAACGACCCCCTTGAACATTCTGTCAACTATAGTTTATCGTGCGTATCCGTATTTGTACAAGTAGTAATATCACGATTTCGTCAGACATGGCGGTCGAGGGGGTGGCAACGAGTATTATTTCACACGTCTCCCTCGTGCCCCTGGAAAACGGACTGTACACAGCCAGGTCAGGGACTGTACGTCTGCCTCTCCAATCTGCAGGCTATTGTGACACTCCTCTAGTTCTCTGACTCCCTCTTTCCACCCCCTTTTTCTTCCAACGGGCCCCCTTCCGTCCTCTTCCCGCCTCTTCGCTCCCCTCGCTACTGTTCCAGCCTCTTCTTTGCCGCCTCTGCGAGTTCTTCTTTCTCCACCCCCCAATGCCACTGTCGCGGCAAGCTATGAGAGTAGCGTGCATACCGGCCTACCCTTTGCTAGCAGACGGCCTGCTCCCCTTTCACTCTGGCCGTCCCGACGTGAGGCGTGACGTCGACGCGAAAATTATTTACATTTTTCTTTCCGGACAACCCCATGTCCCTCGCGCCTGTAGACGAAAAGGGACGATGGGACGAGATAAGACTTTGGATCTGGCTGGTGAATTATTTTTTGAGGGTTGAAACAAACGGGGGCGGCTCGAGAGCTGTGGAATCGTTGCTGATTTTCGTGGTTGTTCCATTCGAGATATGAGGGTTAATGGGATTAATTTGATTCGACGCGATTGGTGTACGGGGAGTTGAGAAGGGTGGTTTTAAAAGATTTTCCGATTGACCTGTTGGAGATCCGAGTTTAGTATGTTCTTGAATTTCTGGTGATACATTATCTGACAGTACGAAACCTTCGTCTATTTTATGTTCGTACTTTATATGTTTATAATATGGAAATGGAATTGTTGGAGGAATATTGCCCTTTTTTATTTTAGCTACTTAACAGACCACGTGTAAAAGAATACCCACTTTTTTTCATTGGTAATAGTATTGCGAAGAGGAATTACTGTTACAAGATTGAGTGAAAATTGTACCTTGTGTTTGGTCATTTAAAGGATATAAGATTTGTTAGAAAACGCGATTCACTTGGTCCATCAACTTTCCCGAAAAGAAAAGCTTCAGAGAATTATAATAGAAATATGAACCTATTAATTACTAATGTTATATATGTGTAGTGTAGATCATGTTTCACGATGCCTTCAGGATAATACTCGTTACTGAAAATAAAATCATTTTACGAAAGTTTCTATTCTCACATTTTACATCATGTTATTACTCCTTGTTCATAATCAACTCCGAAGGAGATAAAATTACGTTACTAAGCCCGGAAAATGTGAGAGTGGCTCAGCGCGTAGAGTTTGCAAGGTTAGGCAAGTTTTTTAGCTGCTGCTTCTTGTTACGAAGTTCGTCGTTATAAAATAAAGCCCATCGCAGAAAAAAATGGAATGTAGGTTCTTAGTCCAGACCGTTGAGGCTGCATTTTACTTTTGCGGGGCAAGATGGCAGCCGCGTAATGGGGAAACTTTCTAAAAGAATATAAAGCTGCAATTTTTCGGCCACGTCAGTACTCCAACTCGTGTTTCTTTCGACGAACATTTAATCCTTTTGCAATGTAACAATAGTTACATGTGAATACTGCTAACATATGTAGAAGTTGTTTTTATTAAACTTCTTTATCAATACACACAGAAAACTGGTCAGGGTGATGAGACTTCGATTTCCTTCAACTATTAACTATTTTATTAATATAAAATATCGTCGCACGATACTCTCTCAACAATAATCTCTTCGGCTTCGCAAGCTCTATTCTGTTCTCTTTCACATATCAAACTATTCTGCTTCGACTCTACTTTGATTCTACTTCGATTCTGCTCTCTTTCACCTCCCCAACTATTCCGCTTCGCGCACGCATCAGCCACTCCATATATTCTTTCACTCACAGTTTCCCTTTCATTCTATCTTTCATTTGCTCTCACTCATTTAGGATTCACACCGACACACACACCCTTGCAACGTGTGACAGTTCGACCACGGGTCACCATGCACCAAACACTCCACGTGCATTCCCCGAAACCATTCACTCTTTCCTCGAGCTAAACATTCACTCGATCCACATTCAACGTTTCTACTAACACTCTTCATTCACAACATGCTTATCTTACAATTGCCTCGACAAACCTCGAGACCCTACTATAAACCAAAGGCGCCAACAAACCTAGCCCTATCCGCTAATATAAATATCCTAAAATCCACCAATACCACACATATTTTTTCGTGTCCATATAAACACATAAAAATTATTACTCTTATTACAGAAATATATCTATTACAATTTCGTTTTCGAGTCAAATGTTTACAAAATATTACAAGCAAGGGAACGTTAATTTGGAAAGTATAATCGCCTTGAAAGATATTGCTCTTATCTGTTCTGCTGCCTTAGAATTGCACTTAAGTAACAAATATTCTGAAACGTAGTAAGATAGTAATTTGGCAATCTTTGCATTTTAAATATTTAAACATCTACATTTTTAAGTAATTCTATGCTCCACTGCAGGGATTCATTTAAAGCACAGGTTGCTGAGTATGTTAAGGAAGCGTTAAGAGAAATTTCACTTCCGATTTATATAATCGTATCCCAGTGGAATTTCGAAGCTTCGTACCTTGTAGTCGGGGGAACGTTAAAAGTCGTAATAATCATAACTTACTTACGTAATTTTAAGAGGCGCGCAATCTCGCAGGCAGCTCGTTCGATCGTAACTACATTCTGATGTTGAGATAAGTTAATTAGATGGAGTCGGTGTAGCGACGACGTTGTTGCAGTTCCGTAAAGTGAATTAAATCGTTTGCCCCCGCAGTTAATTCGTTTGCATCAGCACACTGTCGAGTGTGTGTCCGAAATAATGTCATCGGAAAATATTGCAATGAAACGTTACCGTGTTAACGATAATATCTGTTTGGTTTAAGATCAACGAGAAGATACGATTATTATGTTTCAAGATGTATTGTGGACTACAATTTGTAGTGGACATATGTAAAAATGATTATTGTTGCTGAATTGTTACCGAAATAAGTACATGCGCACAACTTCCGTACTCCATTTAATCATGATTTTATATTCTTTGATGTTTGAAGGATGTCGAAAGCTTTTACTCAAATGATATAAATTTGTAGAGCACAAAGAATTTTTATTGTGATTTTACTTCAATGAAAACTTTGTTTTCTGCGCTACTGCCCCTGCGTGAATACATTTCGTTGCTAAACACGCAAGTAAAGAGAACAGATGTGAAATAATATATTATTTATTATAATAAAGTAATTCTTTATGCGAACATACAAACTCTAAGCATGGAAATAAAAATAGATTATAACTAAGAATCTCGCATCGCAGTTCTATAAAAACGACTTAACTTTTTAATAAAAAACATTATATACGCAAAAACCATCAAATTTAATCCTAATTGCAACTTTCAATAAAATTCATTCAAATAGCAATATAAAATTGTGTATTTCAACGATCGCGGTATGCTCCCGAAATAAATTTTATTTTCCACTAAATTCGCACATAACACCGTCGAATGAAATATTCATACAGAAATCCCGGGACATTCTTCTCGCGTGATCTTAATTAAAAGTGGTCGACGGGATGGGAACGAAGTAGCCAGTGAGAACCCGCGAAGACGATAGATGGGACGTGAAGTGTTGAACGGTCCTATAGGCAAACAAGAATCCATTAATCTCGAGGGGTGCAATCGCGACGTTAATAACGCTGGCTCGATTGATGATCGAAAGTCTTCGTTGGAGATAATATGGAAAGTAGAATTGAAAGTTCGTGATTCTTCATATTTCATCCGGTCGGAATTGGGAAATGACGGAATTACGTAAAACGCTGGCCTGACGACGATAAAGCGACGTCGTCGGATGGAGGTGGAAAGCGTCGGGAAATTCAAAGAACAAAGCACACAATTATTGGCCGGTTACGAAAGTCTTGATGCGACTTCCGTTGGAGTTCGACTGGCGCGTTAATTGGACGAAATTGTTTATTTAATCGATTAAAAATACGCGTCAGTAATTGCGTGATTCTCTTCTGTTATTTTATCGTTGTCATTTGAACAATTTCGTGGAAAATGTTGGGAAATTTATTTCGATTGAATTTACTATGAGATTTATTTCAGTCTGTTTTTTCTATTCATATTCTGTCGTTTATTACGTGTCAACAATTTTTTTTATTGATAATAGCCAGGAACATTGTGTACCTCATAATGAATGCAGTAGTCAGACTGTTTGCAATGAAACTATAACTCGTATATTTGAACCCAAATGATGTAAAAATCTGTTCATCAAAAATATGATACGATGACAGTGTTTCTGTTACTGCTGTCATATACAACTATTACTTCTTTCAATCCGTACCCTATATCCCTTATTTCTATGAGCAAACGCACCTTCAATTCAGCTTGTCGCAGACAACTAATATCGAACAGTATTACGTCTGGCACATTTATTACGTTCCACTTATTACGTTACCGCAAGAGAAACACAACTCAGCATTCCATTCTCAAAAACCTATCAGAACTTCGCCCAATTCGTTCCGCCGCGGGCGTTTCTCCCGTCACTTTTAATTTCACGTTTAATCGCGCGATGAAATTTTAATCCACGCGAGCGTTCGTCATCGCGAGCTACGAGGGCAGGCCGTGAACGTCAGCCGGAAGTCCCATAACCGCGGATTAATTTTTAAGAGGGTTTCCTTGGTCGAGTAACGTCGTTCCTCTTACTTCCAATTTGTAATGTCGAGTTTTCCACAAATTTGCCCACGATTACCCTACCGGCCGGTCCTGGTTAGCTAATTTCACGATATAATCTGCGAAATCCGTGCAATCTCACTCGTCTCGACCGAGTTTCCCCTCTTGCACCGTCCCTTCGTCTAACTTACCCCCCCCCCGCCAACCGCCCTTGGATCACGCTAACTTAATGAAGCCCTTATTAACCCCGAGGTTAAAGCCGCCAGAGTGGAGAAGTCCTCGTAGCTGGCTCGATCGATCGATGCTTTTAGTTTACAAATTGCCCCCGATCACCCCGCCCGCCCCAATGCCGGCGATCGTGGAATACGGAGCCCTTTATTTGCTAACGAGAAACATTTATCCCTATCGGGGGCGAGTTTTTAAGGAACATTGGCTCTTTCTATTGAGGAGGTTCGCGCCGTCAGATAACTCTGTTTTATTGTCTACCTTCGAACATTTCTTCGCGTTTCTTGGTAGAAGTTATGAGAATTTCGGCAGGCAATGGAGGATTTGTCTTTTGGAGCCCTTTGTGTGTGTTCTCTTCTCCATTTCTGTCTGCTATTTGAAATTGGTTTTCAATTTGTCTTTGGCGATGTACGAGTTTCTTTTGCCGGTTTAAGTAGATTAGTGAAGAGCACGAAGGGAATTTTATATTCTGTGTTTGTCCGAATACCCGTGTTTATTATGTACAATTTATTATTCGACAGAATATTGTTAAATTTTTCAGTAACTGCGGTAATTGCTCATTGTACTTTGTTTATCTCTCACTGCCGGGAATTATTATTTTTTTAAGAATAACAGTATTGTTGGTTTCTCTTCGAAAATCGATGGATCGTGTATAGTGCATGATAAATTTATTCGTTGTTATAACGCATAATGTCTACGCTGACAATTCCTGAATTCAAAAATAGGCATCTGTGATATAATACATCTACAGTAATTTTTCTTTTTTGAGCATACTTCCTTCCACTTGTTTATCGATCCGTTATTTGCTGTATCGATTGCATTTCAAGTCACGAGCACCATTTCTTTCTTTTCTTGTCTCTATCAATACTCTCACCGTACTGCAACGAATGGCAAAAATTTTCTGTTTCAGCAGAGTAGCAAAGTATTTTTACTGCGCTTTATTGCAGCGAAATTTTAAAACATAAATTAAGGTGAAGTAATAGGAATTGTATTTTCGTTGGTACCAATATTTTATGTGTCACTGCAAAGTGATAGGAGAATATTTATTTCTGTCACGTACAAAAGTGCGACACCCTGTCCAATTTCTTCTTCTACATTTCTCTCCACTTTGTAGTCGTAATACTGGATCTTGAACGTTGAAAATTCGAGACGCATTTGTCGTTGAACGTTCTTAGAAGGTGTCATCTGAGTGACGCGTAAAAGGTGTCCAGTAAATAGCGATCGACAAACAAGGTTGGTTAAGTTAAAATGGGCAAAGTATGAAAACTATATTGTTCTTTGTATGCAAGTTTTCGTGAAAAGTTCAATGAATCAACCTGTGCGAAATAATTTTAATATTTATAACAATTTATGGAAACTCTGTATTTGTATTTCGGAAATATTTTCGCCTACTACGGAATTCTATATAAAATTTTCCCAGCCAGCTCTATAAATGAAACACAAAAATTCAATTTAATTCCCCACTTATATTCCACTTCTAATGCAATCAGTAAATATTATAATTATAGTACTTACCAAAACGCACAGTGGTGATTACTAGCAAATTTAACAAAGAAATCGAAAATATATTTTCTTCGTACTACTGCCATTTCAAGCGTCTAGCAATAATCCGCAATCGTCATCAATACCACCCCCTTTTGCCAATCATTATATCAATTATCCCCAGGCTCAAATAACGTCCACCTCTGATCGCAAACAAACTTCAAACATGTCTGCCACGCACGCAAACGAATACACACGTACAGCTTAAAAAAGATCAACCTATATTCGCATGAACTCTCCTACCTATTCCCACCTGGCCAATCAGAAATATCATCCACAGAATACAGCTGTTGGCGTACATACATGCCTTTCGTCGAACAGGCAGCCGGCGTATGTTTGGTTAAATAGGATAGGAAACGGATGGCCGAGATCGCGAGAATCGTGTTTGCGAAAATTTTCCTATGGGAAACGTACGTACGTGTATGCAGGCCACCGGAAAACGTCGCCGGGTTTTCGCTCGCATAAATCCACTTTGCCATGTTACGTAAGAGCCATGTTACGTTGCCATGGAGCGAAGAAGGGGCAAAGAGATAAATAGACGAGGAAGATGGCAGAGAGGGCAGAGACATCCTGACGGTGGATAATATATAAATGACGTCAGACCGGTGACGGGCGATCGCACCTCGAATTATGAATAAAATATCATTCGCCTTGCCTCGAGATCCACCACTATCGAACGACTCGATTGAACGAGTTATCGGACGCAATTAAATGGAGAGGCTTGGTATGCTTATGAGGAATGGGGGTCAAGAACCGGTTTCAAATTGACGTTCTCGTACATCTTCCGGGGTGTCCATGGCTTTTAGTGTTCTGTTAATTTGGGGTAGATATGCCTGAGCTAAGGGGCACTTTCACGGGGGTAATTGTGGCGTGCTTGGAAATTCTATGGGCTGTAATGCTCCAGTGTTGCATTATACTTCGGCACGAAGCTTTCGTACACGAGTAGAAACGAGTGTACTGCTTAATTTTATACGTAGAGTTATTAATTAAGGCTTGTAAATTCTTTGTTGTCGGATCTTCTAAAGTTTGAAAAGCTTGTCTAGAAAATGTATTTCAGAAACCAAATTTGACGATCTTGTGCTTCTTTTATTTCTTTTATTCTGTTATTTGGAAACTTCATTTTATATAGTTAGGGTGAATGGTAAGCCTGTGTTATCGTCAGATCATACTGTAAAATTTCCCTCGCCAATAAATCCTTACTGTAACACAAAAAACTTCTCCAGCAATGAAAAGCGCTAACTGCATATAATAATAAACACCGATAAGAATTAAATAAATCTCTCCTCTGCCTAGTCGCTCGTCATCTCGACCCCTGATGTTTCATCCCTTTTCCAAGCTCGCCTCCTAAACCTCACCTGTTCCAAATAACTTATCGCCCCCACCTGACACCCCGTGGCAATTAATTAGAGAAATGACGAAACCTGAATTCCACAAACGTTCACATGGTAACTCAAAGGGGCCGTCAGGAAATCCGCAAGCGTTGCGGTGACAATTTTCAGACACACCCCCGCCTGTGCCCCGTTCATTATAATTACGTTCCAGAATCGATAAGGCAGGTGTGTGGCAGACGTCGCAGGACGAACGTAATTTCCCGATTTAGTGTTTTCCTATTATCGCGTCCAGTCTCCGACAGGCAAACCCTAAACCGACACCGGTAGTCCGATTGCTGCCAACTCGAGACCGCTTTGTACGTCGCATATTGCGGCCTTCCATGGGCGCCACTGTACCCTTACTATACACTGTAGCCTTCCATGGGCGCCATGTTGCCAGGATATAAGTCGCCACACCACCGTTCATCATACGTTATTCAATGAAACGGCCGAGTGCACGGCCTGCCGTCAGTGCTCTCGGATGAAGGATGGCACACGCTGCTTCTAAGAACAAGCGGACAAGCGAGCGGGTCGAAAGTAATCGACCGAGTCACTTGCAACCCTTCGTGTACTCGTTTCGCGGGGGCAGTGGATCCGGTGTGGTTCTGAAGGCGAACGACAGGTCGATTTGGGGTTCACGAACTGAGATTGAGATCGGTGCGCTGATAGGAATAGGAACGGGGGTTTATTGGGCTCTAGAGCGACGTGCAAAGGGTTGTTGAAGTTGACGCTGACGGGATGCTTATTGTGCGTACGCGTGTTTCTGATATTTCGGGAGTGACGATCAATTAATAATTGTTCGAGGCATTTGATGTGACGGGGATTTTGGGGATTGGAGTTTGCTGAATCAATTCACCGGGGGAAGTATTACTGGTCTTCGCTAGGAGATTTTACGAGACTTCCTCTGAGCGCCCTTTCGCCAAGGAAATTATTTTCTTGGTACATCGCGCTCTTATTATTCGGAAGTCTGTTGGTCAGCTATATTAGAATGCTGTCAAGGATCGACAAGCCTTATATTGCTTTATTTGTTAGTGTCTGACTCGGTATATTGCGTTGATGGTCTTTTTGTATACGCACAGTACCCTAAGAGGACGATCCCGATTTCACGGAAGCGCAGGCAAGCTTCATTATTACAAATAGCATTATGCGAAAGTATAATCATCTGCGGATCATGTTAAACTCAAATCAACAGGTTAATCGCTGCGTAATATATGGATATTAAAAAAAGTTCCATTCACCTCACACTAAAATAAAAAGAAACTCACCATTATCTACCAATAACTGCATGTATTTTATACATATACAAAATTTCGATTATACGTGATTCATCAGTAGATGAAAGACTTTCTTTTGCGATTCTGATTGTTCTAAATAATAGGTCACCGGAAAGTTCTGCCCGTTTTCGAATTCAAAGAAAATAATACATTTATTAACATTTACTGAACAATATAATTTCCATGATTACTAATGTAACTTAGAAAAGCACGTACAGTGGCCGAAATAATGTTAGGTTCACATCAGTTTACTGACATAAAAGTGTGTTTTTTTTGTAGTTTTTTTCTCTTTTATCATGTTTACCAGTGTTGATTCTTTTCAATAATATTAACAAGACGCATAGTTCAGTGGGAAAGTATAATTTTTATTAATAATGATTTCATGTCTACTACTGCACAAAATGAACGTTATATGTGAAATAAACATAGGCTTTCATTTTGTTTTTGCATTAAAAATTCAGCAAATCATACAGCAACAAAAAACTCAAGTAACTGTTGGTGCACTGAGTAAGGCACACCCATTAAAAACAAAAAACAAAGACCGTGATGCGCTTCCAACAATGCACATTGGAATGAAAACAGAAAGAATCGAAAAATAGTAAACCTATCATTATGTCGGTATGTAGAAATACAATGGTAAAAAGAAGTAGCCATATATATGTTGAAACTTGTGATGACATTATCAGACAGAAGTTTCAGGTAGATCCAATATATACATTCGTTAGAGATCTATCACCTCCAATTCCTTCATCTGTCTTATTAGAACCGTTTCATCGGACATCGAATGGGCCATGGTTTCCCATACCACCGTCTACATACATCCAAGTGGCAAGACCGACAATGGCTGTTGGTGTTCCAGCATTGGCTGTTGGCGAAACGTCGGCGCGAGACACTACGGCGGCCTTAATTGCAGTAGACTCGCTGCTAATTAGTTTACATTACACTGTCCGTACCCTCTAGGCTCCTGCCTACTCGCCCTCTGTCCTCGTGCTTCTTCCGATATTGCGAGGGGCTCTTTAATGTCGACCGTTTGCGAATACACGTTCACGAACGCCTACGTGCACGTACCCTCACGTGTGTACGTGCGTACATGTATTCATACGTACGTCACGTGCACTCCGTCGTCCTATATTCCTGACGCGCGCCTTCTGACGCGCTCTGAGTTCATCTTCTTTGCTTTTGTGCTCTTTGCTTCCGTGATATCGGGACGACCTTTGCCCGACGCGAAAAGGCCCATCGTTGTTCGACGCTCTAGGGTAATTTGTAGCAGTCTGGGGCCGGCGAGTGGGGCGAATTGTGGTCGAGGCGAAGGGATTTTTGTTTGGTGAAAGAATTTGTAGCGGTGAGTTGCGGTACGTGCTTTCCCCTTTTCCTTCCTGTTCTTCTTCCCTGTTTTCTAATTTATTAGGTGACTTTTGGGTTTCGTTTGATGGCGATTACGGCTGGTTTTCGTGACGCGGGATGGAACGTCAGTTTGTAATAAGCGAAAGGTTTTGTGGATGGTAGTAATTCCTACATATTAGTGCACCGAAATTGTGAGCCGCTAATCGTCGAGAATGAGTAAATAAATTGTAATCAATCGAGTTGTGAAATATATGTGAACGAAAATGGTACATTAGCAGTACGATTAATATTTTCGATCGTTCCGTGTACTTCAGGCTACATTAATTTGTTCTGTTATTTATCGGTGACGCACGGCAATCTGTCTATTTAAATGCACATCGATGCGCTTAACCCGTTGGTAATTTCATTATATTTATATGGCGCGTCAATCGTCGAGCAAATTTATTAACAATTAATAATATAAAATGTCCAACAAGATTACCCCTGTCTCCGTAATATCATTACCATTGTTATTGTACTCAAAATTATTGTCATTACCGTGGTATTATTAATGGTAACCAGCTCTTCGTAAACACGTATACAATTCCCAGAAATTAACACGAAAGTGCGCAGTTCGTGGTCACATTCGCGAAACCATTGCAGGTATTATATCAGTAGTGGAGATAAAATCACCTTTACGAGCGGTCGTTCGCTGTTCGTGGTCGATGAATAGGGGAAAGTTGCCAGTCGAAGTCGCGGACGAAACCAGCGTGGAAGTTTTCACAGCTTCTGGAACGATGTTACATACGATTGGGGTATCGATATTCAGGCGCGTCGGAAGTCGACCCAGCGAAATGGATACCTATAAGTTACGTGCGAAAAGTTACGTGCGTTTTTCGACGACCGACTCTCTCACCTGTTGCCAGGGAACCGCACTCTCGGCTGTCTTGTTTCCGCGACGATCAGACACCCTCGCTTTGGTTTATTTCTACCTTTTTTTCGTTCGTTCGGCTGCTGTCGAGGGCATCCCTCGATTTAGCTGCCCTATGCGTTCGAGGAAAATGGCAGGCGTATTCGTTGAGTAAAAAAATGCGCTTGCTCGGACGAACATTGGGCAATTCTTTATCAAGATATACATGGACGCAGATTGAAGTAACGTTTACTGTTTCCGAACGTTTATCGTTGTTTTTAAATACAACTTTGATTGCATTTTTTGGTTAATTAATCTGGCAATGGGAAGTGTGACATAAATTATTGTATTCGTCGGCCAATTGCATTGTTCGCTATTTATTCATAACTAAAAGGATCTATTTTGGTAAAGAGGTGAATTGTGTTTTATAATTACAGTTGTATTCGTCAATATTTTATTTTTTGTATTAACAAAGAAACGAAGTGTGTTCAAAAGGAAAGGGAAAAAGAAGTTAAATATTGGGAACAGTAAATTACAAAAGTTGATAAACAAAAGATGAGATACACAGCGTGCGTTCATTTCGAACAACGTGGTACTTTTTATATTTGTCCTACAAGTCAACAAATATTCCTGTTTTCATTACTCCTTGGTCTCTCGCTGGAATAATCCGTCAGGGCTACTTTATGCACGGAAAAATGTAAAGTAAAGCATCTCTAGAGGACTAGAATATTTCTACCATAACTCGGAGATCTTCGCATCTACAGACTTTTCGTGCATCGTCTATACTATTGGAGAAATGCTACAAGAAATTAAAAAAACACGTCCGAGCAAACTTCAAGTCTGATTACTCTTAGAATGGTCTATGAGAAAAGATACAGAATTTACTTCTGAAATACTCTATCAAACTCTGACAAATTATGAAATTTTGTATCCAAAAGAAAGCAAGATTTTCTATAGACATCTTAAAAATAAACGATTTGTCGGTATCTCTGTCCTTAGGCAAAAAAAAATTTATAAAAGTTGCTGTAGAATTGCATTTTCAAGGAATCTAAATAAATCAGTTTGAAAACCCTCCGCGAAAACAACGACAAATTTTTATGAAACTCCGCTTTGAAGATATAAGAGAGTTCCAAGAATCTTCAAATCCTATATAGGAATGTGAAGTATTACAAAATTCCACTTCGAGAAAATTGAAGATTTCATAGAGCTTTGCTCTACAGCAACCCGAAGTATTTTATATTCTTCGTTCTAAAAGAATATAAATCTTCGCGATCGTTCGTTCCGCAAGACGAAAGTTTGAAACGGGTAAATAAGACATTTTACGTCGAACAAACTGCGAATACCTGTCCCGTGAAATTTTATTTTGAAGAAATAAAATATGATGTAGATCCCATATAGAATATCTCGAAGTTGTTTTCCTTTTCAGTGAATTTTTATCTCACGTCGAAGAGGCGAATTGTGTGCACGTCGAAAGGAAGATCACGGTGTTCCTGCGAGGCGTGCGATCTCACCTGTTGCGACCTACCTCCTCTGTTGATCTTAATCGAGATTCAGCTGGCCAAAGTTCACAGACGCCATAATCTCGCCTTCCTGGTTTTGGTCTCTGGTGCTGTGGTCGGTGTTAATTTTGCGATACGGATATACTGTACAGCAACGTTCAGGCAATTCCAACTCACCTACGCTACTTTTACATTTAACATATGCTGATGGACTTTGCTTGTTTAATCTTATCTTTATATCTTGAAGTATGGTTGAAAGCACCGGCTGAAAGGAGTATAAAATCGCGGTGCATTGCGCTATCTGTATCTCTGTCGTGTGTTTTTCGTAAATGAAAGATTTTAAAGAACTGTAAAAATGCTTTTCGTGATACGCTCGTGCGTGCGTTGTGTTATCTTTTTTACAGGGTAATACTTTCAATACAGCTTTATCAAATAAAGCATATTTAAAATTCAAGACTATTATATCCAAAAGCTTGGCCCCAGCTAGGTCTATATTTGAAATTGACTTTTAAAAATGTCCCTGCGGTTTAGCTAGCTTTCAATCTAATTTAGCAAAGGTATACTACAGGAACTAACAGATTCTAATTTCGTTTCTAATTGACCATTTAAGTGCTTTTAATAATAAAGTGCTTGCGTATGAAAAGTAAAATTGAACTGAAAAGAAAGGAGCCAAGATTCATTGCGAAAGTTTGAGGCCACTTCCGTAATTGTAGAAATATTGAACAACTTGTTAACGAAATTAACGTCATACCGTTAGTAATTAAACTTGTTTCTAACGTGCTCTTCTATCGGAACCGCGTGCATTCTCGACAAACGCTTGCGCGTGAAACGTTTGATCGAATCATTACTGTTTTACACGTAGTGTACACTTCCGTCGTTGATGCGCAGCGAAAGGCTCAACTATTTCACTCTCCGATTAACAATCGTATTTCAAATTTCGCGCCCAGCGAAACCACCCCCTGGCACGGCAACATTCAAGTTTCCCTCGCGTCTTTCACACCGCTTCCGGGATTGGCTATATCGGTCGGCGCGCATGATGAGGCCGGATGCGCGTAGCAGGATGCGCATTAAGAGCGCGTGTAAACGCGCCCGCGAACAGTGTCGCGTCAGCCCCCGGCCCTGCTACACCACGTACCATCATCCAGGTCCAGAACCTATACCTGTTCTTTCTCTCTCTCTTTCTCTCTCTTCTCTTTTACCACCGACCGACCGACCGACCTAACCCAATCGACCCATCCACCGACACCACAACCTGGCGAACTTATTCGATTGCCACGTTGTCGAGTCAAAAGTCGATCAACCAGTGTTACACCGTCGTCGTCACTGTCGTTGCCGTCGTAGTGGTGGTCCTCAAGGTTCAACCTGTCTACAAGCTGGATTAACCTTCACTGGCAAGTCTATGCTAATACGTTTTTTTTGTATCATTTACTTTTTCTATTGATTCACGTTTCCCCGTTGAATCGTTACTGTGGCGCGTTTACGCGAATAATACCGAACGCATGGCTCCTGGGTGCCATTGATTTTGAACCATAGTCACGTGACTACGGCGGAACGAATCTTTAGCCGAGTTCTCGCATATTTGGTTTCGCAGCGACACGTTAATACGATTCAATCTGTTTTGTATTTGCCGTGGCAAATGATGTCGGTGGATTTATGTGCGAATTGCGCTGCGTATAACGGATAATGTCGCGCGTTTCGCAGCGGTTATTGCCAGGATAGGTTTTTTTCATTGGCCTCGACCCCTATATAGACGTGACTGTACACGTGCTATGTTGTTGGCCAGGTTTGTGCCCTTTGGGTAACAAACATTACGCACGTGGTACTTGTCCTGATGGCGAAATGGTGTAACTTGCGAATGTAAATACGTATATTATCTCGGAATACTACTTTGTACACATTATTGGACAAATCAGTCGCGTTAACTTTGTTCTATCAATGTTACAGTTGCTTTTCTCCTTTTTTTTTATTTCAATCCTTCGTGACGACCACTGGGGATTAATAATCGACACATTACTATTTTGTTAGAATAACGACATCATAATGTAACATTCTTGTCCACTATTTAATACTTATGCTGTTACGAAATCATAAATCCAATAGCGGCAAACGGGTACAATGTTTGCCACTGGTGCTACGACTAATTCAGACACGTGGTGTATAACTTTGACACATATCGTGTCCCGTGGGTCAGTGGTGGCCCGCGACAGTTGGCACAAATATATCGTCCTGAGAAAGAAATTTGAAAATTTTGCAAACGTCTGTTACAACTATCAAGCTACCACTCGAAAGACCTGCTAGTTGTTTCACTTTTCGAAGTTACTCGAGAAACGTTCAGCCCGATGAGCCATCATTCAGTTCGGAATTAATGAACGTTTCACAAGTCGCCGAAGAGCACGAAAGTTCGGTTAACGTTTCACGTTTTCAACGTGAAAGTTGATAGCCGTTAATTGTCACGAACGGAACGAAAGAGAAGTGGACGATTTGTTGTTTTCTTTTCCTGCTCCGGAGAAAAGGCGCGAAACGTTTAATCGAGTTGCTTCGTTGTTTTCCTCGCGGCAGGATTTTTCCTTTTCGGCGACACTTGTAATTACAAAAGTTGCCGCGTTAAGCATTTTTTACTCGCGCCGCGCCGACATTTACGCAACCCTCTTCCTTTCACTGGGAAATGAAATACATAGCCGCCGTGGCGCCCTTTAAAAACCCCGTGGACCATAATTCGCAGCGAAGAAAATCCGACCACGGTGAATACTTGTTAGCCGCGTGATTTTCGTGCTGCGGTCTTACTTCGAAGAAATTCTTTTGTATATATTCTGTTCTCGTCTTTATCATGGTTAAGATATGCGTGTATCGTAATGCGAAGGGATTACTAAACTGGCTGAAAAATCTAGACAAGACTTAGGTACTTTCACCGTCTGAAAATGCATATAGATATTAGGAATTACAGTAATCCCTCGGACAACGCGGTTTTTTCTTCCGGACAATTTTTTTGTTTGTCCCGACACATTTCTTTCATATTAATTTATTTTATGCCTAGAAACAAATGTATTCTTATCTCATTCTTCAAACAGTTTCATATCTGTTTGAATTCGATGTAGATGCTCGATGCATACGGTAACTGTTTGGTCGCAAGAATCGAACATATCGAAGGCCTTCGATACCTGGCAAGCTATTTTATAATCGGGCTTTCTTGACTCTTGGGTACGTGTCGACCAGATGACGAAAGGCTTTTGAACTTATCATAAAGTAGCTCCCTAAAAAGTGAATTTACAAATTTTTGAGCTTTCCTCACTCCTATCGTCCGGGAAAGAAAAACCGGCAGCAATCCGCGAAAACGGTTAGAATTCGTCAGAATAGGAAGGAATACTAGTGTAATGTAGTGTAATTATACATATAATATAGATGTCAGTTCTTGTGTGTGATGGTGGTGGAGGTAAAAACGGTAGGGGTGGAGGGTGGCTCCGAAACTACGCGGATTTCACTCTGCACGGTCTGTTGCTGTCCTTAACCCCCGCGTTGTTCGAGGGACTACTGCAATTGGCCGAAATAGAATGAATCACCTGATATAGTATGGTGTTATATGTGTATGCATATTAAAAAGTAATCAAATAACTAGTGCTGTAGATATTCAGTGTAGGCTGCTCAGATCTTAACGCTAGCAGAGTTTATAATTAATATAAGTTGGAGAAATATTAAACTGTCTGAAAATGTGGCAGGCTTCTTTGTTCAACAAGTACACTGCCACGGTAGGAACATTTCGACGCACGAACGAGTTACTAGAACTTCGCGAACGAGTCGACATGTTGCTCTGTATTGTATTTCATATTTGTGTTTCGTTAGAATGGGAATCAAAGGTAACTAGATGCACTGAACTTCATTACTGACGTTGCTGTAATGGTGCACCAAGTTTGAATTGTAATAAATCTTGATTAATTATGCGGGTGTATCAATGGAAAGAAACATCCCTTCGTATTAAAATAATGGAATTTAATGCTTAATCATATTGCAGTCAATATCGATATAATGGTTACTGCAGCTTCGCCGGATTACCATTTATCCTTTTTAATCCTTTTCCATGATTGAAGCAATTTCTCGAACAATTGTTAAGCAACCTTAGTTGAAACTCTTACTCTTTCAATGTTGTTCATATCATTTTAAGTTCTATATTCGCATTGTTTTTGGTTCTCATTCTGAATATAGAAGAGTGCAATACAGAGAAAATGCCAATTTTACTTTATTTCATTTCTTTTTTTATTGCGCAGACTGCTCACATGAATATCAATATAATATCGTATGAATATTAATATCAAAATTTAGCTGGATTATTACAACAATGATGAGTGTACGTACTTTGCAATTGTTACGTTATACGTGCAAAATTTATTCCTTAAACTGACAATTACTTGTATATAGTATGTTATTAGATCAGTCTATTTGAGTTACATTAACGTTTCACTACAGTGATTTAGTTACATGTAGACCAACGTAGGGAAGATTGGTGTTATCCCAAAGTTTCATGAGCATTTAGTTAAATTAGGGATTAATAACAAAGTTCGAGGATCTACATATCACGATGTATCTAAAATTTACTGACCCATTTGGGAAATAATGTAAAATAATTGCCGATCATTAATTTATAACGAAATCACGTAGATTTAAATAGCGTTTAGGATATAAAGAAGTTACTTCCCCCATTCTTGGATAAAGAAAAACAAAAGCATACCCAACATGGACTTCCAAATAATATAACATGCATAACCGATCGCAAAGACACACTGGTAAATAAAAAAATGTGTTCCAGTTTTGCAAAAATATCAGAACCCAGGAAAATAGCGTCATCGTTTTTACAGTATCCAGGAGAATTTACTGATCGCTCTAATATTTCGTCCCGCGCGTAACGAGGTTTTCGCTAGAGTAACGCGCGAGTTTTCGGGCTGAGGATTCGCTTAGGTCAGTTTGCACTTGTTTGTTCCGGCAAATATTATCGTTAGGGGAACTATTATTACATCCAGACAACAAGTGCGACAGAGAATCGTCGACTTGGAGCGCGATTCCGCTAATAACTCGCGCCCGGCGAAAATAGACGCGCGTTAGAGTGCAGTAAATACGCTCGCGTACAACGGAGTGTACTTGGACACTTATGTTAGATCGGGTCACCGACTGCTTCACGGTGGCACTACTTTAGATCGGGGTACCTTGGATTCTCACTGTGTCGTAGGATTCAACTCGAGAACAGAGGAAACGAATACCTCTGCCACAGGTATTTCACCATTGCGATTAAATTCGTTTCATTTTGTTCCATTTAGAGGGCTTTCGACTCGAGAATTGTTACGAACACCTTGCGGTTTGCTTTGCTGTTTTCCTTCCTGTTCTTGTACACGATACTGACCAGCGTCGGGTTTAACGCAATGTTTCTTTAACGCAACGAATCATCTCGACCGTGCTGGAAAATATTATTTTCTAATCGTGGAACGACGAGGGGCTGAGAATCGATGGACCGGGTAAGAAACACGAAATAGATATTTAATCTGTGGAAATGTGTTTTATGGAACATCGATACAAACTGCGACGGACTACAACCAACCATCTGATCCGTTGCTTTATTGCTTCTATTATATTTCGCTCCCTATCCCGTGAAGACTCTGTTACACTCGAGTGATTTGCAGTTAATACGAAAAGGCGGAAACAGTTTGAAGATTCTCAATGAAAGGGGTAATGGGAATGAGAAACATAGACGGGTATACCATAAAGGGACTGCTGATGACAGATCTGGTGATTGCTCGGCAGCACAGATTTAATGAGGATGCTTGCTATTGCTTTCATACGCGCTGAATATTCTTTGTCTATGCGGACGTAGCCGGGGAAAATTGCTGAGGTTCTCTTTGTTCTTCGGGAGGGGAAGGGAAACGTTCGAATTGTATGGCGACTGTAGAATTTTATGAAAGACGAATATTTAATTCGGTTTTTCCATGTCCTGCAACGTTAACGAATGGACAGTCCACCCTTTTCCAATTTCTATGTTACACAGTTTCGACCGTACCTTCCAATAATGATTTTTGTTTTCTAATCGAAAAATTGTAGAGGAAAATTTCTTTTCGAAACCTGCTGGTCCTTTATGGCATCGAATTAGAAGAATTATTTTAATAGTTATGCCTGTCGACGATTTTCTATTCATTTGTTTTGGAGGAATAGTTTAGAGTCCTTAGGAATTTTTATTGCGGGCTTAGGTGTAGACAAAACGGATTGAGTATTACAATATTATCAGCCTGATACTATCGGGAGGAGAATTTAGTTCGACAAAATTACGGTGGTTTCATTGAAACAAGAAATGGAGCGATAAGAATTTTAACGACTAAGGGATGGAAAGTTTGAACTTATAGGACCACGTAGCGATTCTTGTGTGATCGAATGATAAGGTAGTTTTCGAACTCAATTGTTCTTCTGCTAGAGTGAAACTTTCCTGACAAAAGCGAAAGTCTATGAACTTTTAAACACTTTATGATGGAATAGATCTTGCACGATCTAGAGGAGGTACAACAATGTTGAACTTTTAAACAGCGGAGAATATTTTTGTTGGTTAAACATTGATGAAAATCGTCAGCGAAATAATTAAAATGATAATGAATTTATTTCAGACTTAACACCATATTTTTGTACCAAAGCATTTCATTTCAATGGCACCACTTGTTCCGTCTTCTTACCATAGAAATATTGTATAGCATTATATTTCAAAGAGATTAGTTTCAATCTACAATATAATTGGAACAATTAACATTTAACATCTAGTAAACAGTAAAATATTCAAAATAGTTTGTCGAAAATTAATATATATTTAATTTGATCACAATAAATTCCTAATTACATAAAAATTATAACTACGAACTATGCAACAAAATTTGTCTTCCTTATCTAAACATTCAAAGCCTCTAGACAAAATCAAAACCCATATATATCTTCCAAGGTATCTCAACGTTTCGCGAAAATTTCTAAGTAGAATCCCTTCCAGATTTTCCTGATTATTTCTCAAACATCAACCAACCACCCCTTTCTCTCGAGTCGCGCTCGAAGCTATCATTTCACTGGGGTGGAGGAGCAAAGACGCACCTCGTTGGTGACTTACTCGATTTCAGGGTTACAATATTAAAATGGTGCAGCCATGGAATAACTTCATGGTAGAGAACTTCGCTTCCCTTCTTCTCCTTTTCCTCTGCCGTCTTCGTTGCTCGAGGGTGTTGCGTTAATATTGCAACTAGTCCACGGGGACGAAGGAAAGCTTCGAACTTGGAGACGAAACGAAATTTCTAACTGGCATACAGGTGCATCGTGGTTCGTGACTGATACAGACATTTATTGCTGTCCACTCTCAGTTGTATTCTATTCCGTTGACTTTTACTACTTGCGTGTTGTCTGTTTGATTTAACCTCAATCCCTTGTGCACTTATTTGTCTTTATTGAATTTCTATTTTCTTTAGATATTTTAACAGCGACAATTGTTGATTGTTTTTTCTTGTCACCGGTTACAAATGTTTTTGGCGTATTTAAATAGTAATTTGTAATAACTTGGCAACGGAGTTAAAGATTGAGGGGAATGAATTCGTTTGTTTTAAGCTCAATGCTTCTTTTCCAAGTATTTTTAGTGTTACTTTTACGGTTAATATAAATATGGCTACTAATATTTGAAGGCAACAGAAAATTTTCTGTGATTTAATGTGTTTTCTTTTTATCGAAGGACGAACAATAATTTAAATCTTGTAGTATGTTCTTTCTTATAATTCTTCTTGAAACAATATGAATTTGTGCTCTGTTTTTATTTTATTTCTATGGTGTGACTACATATTTTATGAGATATCGTTGGAGAACTCATGTTCTGTAACATTTTCCTTATTCCAAGTAGAAGGGATGTACTTTATACTCGCATGTTTCTTTATATCCACGTGAAAGAAGAAATATGATAGATTCAGATGAAAATGCCGACGTTGTGGACGTTTATAAATGTAAATTCGTGGCATCGTATAAAGAATCTCTTCTGTGATAGCTAAATCTCAATTGAGAAAGTTCCTCAACTCTCACGTGAACATAATGTAACTTGAAATATAATAACATGTAATATTCGAGGAATATCATAAGGTACGGTTTAAAAAAATTGCCACATTAAGTAACAACACCTTTGCTTAAATTTGTTTCACCATCGATAAGGAGCACTAGTAATTATCATGGAAATCATTATTAATATTGGAAATCATTTATATATACATTAATGGTATAATTGTAATAATATGTATAACTTCAGAGAAAATCCATGTTCTTCATTGATTAATATATAAAATCCTAAAAAAAAATGTATCTTCAAAGATCATTACGATGAGGTTGTTACAATTTCGCCCCGTTACTTCAGTCGTCGATGAAATGCTAATTCCGCGTATTATGCGTCCCCAAAAATAGATCATTTGAATTCACCAGGTCCTCCTCGATTTCAGTCACAGCAAAATCGTTCCCCGTTTCTATCATTCATATCGTACCACGTACCTTGCATGGGTATCTGTAGATTGTAATTTATGCACGACTTTTGCCATATACATACGTATTTCGCTGTTCATAGCGTGGCTAGGTCCGCCGGCGCATATGTTTGATACGACCCCGTTGTTTCGCTTCCTCGCCAGGCGACTCGATGCATATTGCATTAAATATCACAGAAGCAGTGGGGAGTTTTTAAATATTTAAAGCAGACCTCGTACTAAACGAAAAGTCAACGTTGGGCAATTTGTACGATAGCCTCCGCAAGGCGGGGCAATTTAATTGAACGAAGTTTCGCTGTACTATTTGTTTGCAACTCTGCCGATTTTCTAAGATCCATATTCATACGAACGTTGAATCGTAATTGAAATACTTATAATGAATTACTATTGAAATTAATATTGAAATACTAGTAATGTCTGTCATTAATAATATTTTAATTGGCATTAACTGAATACGCGAAGTCGAACCTGTTCATATCAATTTAATATAATAATATTGACATAAAATGTAGGTCTTGCAACAACCTTTTTCATGGTATATTTAATCCAACCTTGCACTCAAAGAAATATTAAATTCGCCGGCTTTGTTCATTTATTGTATTTATTTATCTGCAAGTACGTAAATAAATCAGATGCTATCTCGGGTAATTAATTAATGTTTACCTTTGAAACTTTTATCTCTGATACTCGGAGCTGAATATTTTAATAACCAAAAATGCTGCCTCTCTGCGGGAGATCTTCACAAAGAGTCGCGGAAACGCAGAAACCGGAACAAAGGGTTAAAGCAGCGTCCAAATTTAATTTCCTAATTAATAAACGCCACGGTAGGTTCGTGGCATTCGTGTGTACGCAGTTGTCGTAAAATTTTTCAATGAAATTAAGGTACGAGAGCGGCACACCGCGAGAGTTTCTTGTTTGCTAAGAAAACAGTGCTCATTACAGCGTATGACGGAGCTCCTCTTGCTGACGCGGTATTTATAAATGTTTATTGACACAGGTGTCCATTGTAGTTGTCGTCGTGTCTACGCGAGCTTCATGATAATGAATAGCGAGCTATGATCCTTTAATTAACTGTAACGAGACAGGGAGTTGGAAACTTCTATCAAATCGTCCGGCAAATATTGCCTTGGTTAATTTCAGAACAGTGAAATTGTGTTACAGTTACACATGCATGCATATCTCCATGGTGAATTAGTACTTTGGTACCAATTGTCGAGTGAAATATTTATATTTAACCCGAGCTTTGAAATGTGGAATCAGTTGTTGCAGTACACACGAATAGTCTCAGTAGTGAAATATATATTCGCCACTTTTGCACGACGTGTGTTGAAATTTTGGAAACTTCAATGGCGGCAATACCACGAGCAATCGCAAAACCCCTAATTACACATTCGGTATCGTTGACGATACTAATATCTATGCAGTGGCGGCGATGTACTTACGAACACTTCATATTTTAAGTTTAAAACCTGACTTATTTCTACGCCATATTTGGACGCCTCAGCAATGGTCCCGAGTAACTTTGACAGATGAATCGAAATTTAATCGATTTGGATTTGATGGCAGGGTATACGTGAGACGTCGCGAAGGAGAAGAATTTCATAAAAATTGTATTAAACCGACTGTAAAAGGTGGTGGTGGATCGGTACTCGTTTGGGAGGCTATGACAGTGAAAGGTACAAGTCCTATTCATCGGATAACTGGAATCATGGACAGATACGTGTGTTTGGATATTGTAAAAAATGTATTGCTGCCATTCGTCGAAGAATACATGCCAAAAGAATGGATCTATCAAGCGGATAATGATCCGAAACACTCCGCAAAAGTCGTCAAGACATTTATGTACTGGAAGTGATATTTAATTTTGTTAACTGTACGTAAGTATATGGCCGCCACTGTAAATGATTCTCAAAAATACTGTTCAGAACAATATTAATTGGTCTCGCAGGATTCAGCGTCGATCGAAACTCTTCGGCATCCCTTGCAACTTCGATACAAACGAAATCTCCCCCCCACGAGAGCACGACGTTCTCCCCTCTTTCAGTCACCCCTTTCGCTCGCGAAAACCGCACTCCAGTTCGTGCATCGCGTTGCAGCAACGACTTATGTGCTTCTTCGACTTCCGTCCACTCGCCCTGCTCTTGCTTTGTCTTTTAAAGAAACCCCGCCACCGGTTTCTACGTGTGTACCCCTTATTCCGCCCCCTGCACGCTGGACTTGCACGTTATCTCGGACGGGATGCGATGGTAGACACTGTGCGTCGAAACTTTTGTTCCAGTTAGACGCTCGTAGTATGTATGCGAGTATTTACCATAGGAAGGGAGCAAGAGAGTCGGCTGTTTGAATAAATGGAAGAGAGACAGGGCTAGGTGTCTGTCAAAAGAGGCGTCGTTAGTGCCAGGGGCGTAATTCCGCTATCTGAGTCGGCCCCCTCTGCGTTCGTTTGTTCGCCAGGGAGAAAGAAAGGCTTGCAACGTGTATATATCTCTGCGTGAGAATGTAGTATGCATGTATGTAGGAAGTATACGTAGCCTGAAAGCAGCCGGGTTCTTATTTGTCCAAAAGTGAGCTGTATACACGTGGAACGAGATTTGTTTGCTGGAAGTTTGGTTACCAAGGAGTCCGTCGCAAGAAAAATCTTCTATTTCGGGTTTTAGAGAAGTTTTGCTTCAAGGGGATCTTCCTCTTGGCTTAGATTCGTTCATAGATACATTCGTCTGGAGTTTCGTGCAGATAGTTAAATAACAACAAACCCCTTAATACATTTCGAATCGTATCATGTAAATAGTTGTACCGTAGGCAATATTCGAAGCAGACTCCAAGAAGCAACCCCCGATAAATATAAATGGAACGTGTTTCGTCCACAATGAGATTCAGAGAAGTATTTAATAATAGCGGTAGGAAATTGATGCGAATGAAGCCAGAAGAGATGCGCGGGTAGAAGCCGAATTCCGACTTCGCTCGGATGGAATAGAAATCGTATCGAAATCAGATCACTGCGTTCTCTCATTCCATTCCGTGCCACGTGTTTCCCTCTATCTCGTCCCTGGTCAGAGCGAGAAAGTCTTGCCTCGAATTCGACCGCCTCCTCTCCCGGGGGAATCAATTTTAACACACTCCGTCAGGGAAGAATGCCTGCGATATCGGTACGCAATACTATCGGTCGACTTTATTCGTTGTTTTGAAAATTACTCGGCTGGAAACATCGAACATCCGTGTAAGTGAACAGACACACGACTCCCTCGGAAAGGGGCATTCAGCTGTTTCTCACAGAATACAGACATAAGTACGTGTAAAGAAGGTACCGTGGAAGACACTCTTAAAGAACTCTGTTACACAAATAGTTTTTGTTTTAGATATATGCAGATGCAGTTGGCCGTGGTTTGACACAATTATTGAGAAACCACATTTAAGCACTGAATATTCATTTATGTTATAAGTAATTAGGGTTTGAAATACTTATGTATATAATAGTTTTCTGTCAGAAGATTTATATAAAAAGTTATTAACTATTAACTATTTATATAAAGATTATATAAAGCTATATGTATATTTATATTAAGCTTCTGACTGAAATAATTATGAAGAATACCTGTTATAAGGAACCGAAATTTCTATCCAAACGTTTTAATTTCACCAAGATAACATTTACTCATTTATTTTGTGCGAGATTTCTCAAATTTGCACATGCAATATAAAAGAGGGCCGAAGTGTACTTTAGCATCTTTAAACAAAAAGTACAGAAATGGAAACCTGGTTTCCCCTAATAATGGCAACAAACAAATATTCGCCAATCGTAACCAACAAAATTAGCTGATTAATTATTCAAAATCATTTCGGAACCTCGTTGAACAATACTCATTGTATAATAGATATAAATAATCAGACAACCAAGGTATCAAAAAACGCGTAATGGAAATTCGGCGAAAGTATCAATGGGTGGTAGAATTACCATTCTCATTGGCTGGTATGGGAGGATGTCTGATAATCCGACAGCGATTTTATTATCAATTTAACCGGCAGCTGAAATATGGACAGATCGATAATCCATTCCATTCTCGTTCGTTATCTGGCCGGCGGGCTGCATCGTGCGACCACAGAGAATATTTCACGGCCAATATTTATTCATTCTGTGTAGAATCCTGCGGAATTTTTCAGACATAATTTTTAGTGAAATTCGAAAGAATTGTCCGGGCAAAATTTTAAGTGCGGTAAGAGAGTTTCGTATTATATACAGCGTGGCACGTGTATTCGAGAGATTAAACGTCCCGTTGGTAGGAAGCTTATCAACCAGCGCCACTGCACTGTGAGACACGAGGTTCAGTGTTAAAGGGTTAAAGGGTTAAAGTGTGATCCGCGGTTACGCGACCTCAGCAAACGAAGATGCACTGCAAAGGAAACCTATCGTTTAATGGAAATAATTCGTTCTTGATATGATATCTGATTGTTGTTGAATTATAGATTGCTGATAAATTTCTTGTTAATTTATTTGCCCTTAATTTTTGGAATTTTCGAGAGAACAGTTTCCACTTCTGATACATTCTCTTAAAGTGTTCATTGTTGTGTTAGGAAAAAGTTCAATTACTTTAATCAGTGGCTCCAAAAACTTTCAAACTGTTTCTTGGTGCACCGTAGTCTCCGCTGTAATCGCGCAGAACGCTAAAAATAGAAAATTCATCTTCGAGCCGTGATCTTATTCGTCGCAAGAAAGAACAGTTTTAATCGGGAAGTAAGAATCAACGGAAAATAGTTTCAAATTAAATATTTACAAACCACCACCAACACCAACGCTGATATTAAAATTAGAAAGCTTTCGAAACCTAGAATCCCCTCGCAAATAAATATAAAAATTCGCGCTGTATCGAAATACATAGCTACATCGCCAAGCCACCGCTCTCGAGAAATTAAGGCGAATTAGAATTGCGTACGATATCGACGAAAATATACGAAAATTTTTCCAAGTCATTTCGCTGATAAATGGATTGGGCCACGCGATGGATCAAAAAGATCAAGCAGAACAACGATTTCGCAGAGACTCCCACATTCTCTATTCGGCTTCGCCTTCGACGGGTCGCAATCATCGAGAAACGTCGACGATGACCTGGAAACGCTTTTTGTTCGAATGGATGAGACTCGCGTCGAAAAGTTCGATCCGCGGGGATCGACGTGTAGGATAATCTTCCCTCTTGGATCCCTGGGCGCGGAACACCGCGTTGAAAGTTGCGCAATTCGAATGATCTTTTGAGAATTGTTGCCAGACTCGTGATGGAAAAGGCGCGGGAAACCCGTGTATCCGGGCCATGAATATTCTTTCAACGGATCACGGTTATCGCGAGGCTCGTACGAACCATGGGATGCAAAATTAACGAGGAATAATGATTACTGAAAGTGATTTTTTAATGTCTATTTGCGGGATCGCCCGTGGGGCTTAATTTCAGACCGTGAAAGTTTCCCGGAAGTGATTTGGAATCGATAGTGTGAACGATGTATGATAATTCATGTACCTACATGAAGATTTTAAAAACGTTGGAAAGCATCGTTAGAATGTATGTATTAAATGCACGATGCAGTGTTTATTATATTTTTCATTACTGAAAATAATGTATTTGTTGTCGGTTAATTTTTAATCGTTTGCTTAAAACTGTTTGGGCTTTAATTGAGGGACGACCCAGTTAACAAGGTAATTTAATTAGTTTGATATTGGTATGTGGAGCAGTAAGTTTGTTCAATATTGTGGATGTGAGGGTTGCTCATTTGTGGTTCTGAAATTGTATTATGCAGGGTAATATGAAATTTGTTGCCTTCGTATGCTTTTGGAAAGTGGTATTTATTTGTTGCTGTTATGCATTCGATAAATTTGTGATATTATTTAAACGTCGATTTCGATATACAGAAGTACTTATGGTACGATACAAAAACATTCTAAGCAAATATTTTAAAGTATATAAACAGGAATGAAATTTCCTTGCATATTAATTTTTCATAATAAATAATTATTTAATATTTAGGCGGAAAAATTCCCATTTCTAGATGAATTCTTATGCTTACACAAGTCGTGTTTTTAGGATAAAATACATTTTGTAATCTCTGAATTGATATATGCAAAATTCGGTATTAAAATAAAATGACTATAAAGAAGAAGAGATATCTAATTTGTTAGATTACAAAAAAATATGCGAAAACAATAGATCGCTCTGATTAAAGATATTGCAGACTCTGTGGGCCCTTTATATTCTCCTTTTATATTGCTTTAATGGATAAACATGATAAGCATAACACACACGCGATAAATATTTGAACTTTCTTTTTTTAATGGCTCGCGTATAAAAGTTTTAGCTTACTACGTTATTATGGGAAAATATTGCCGAATTAAATCTGATAGTTTGAAAATACTTCCATGTTTTCGAACAATTCCCTAAAAGGGCTGGCAGAAATTATCACGCGTAAAATATTGAACATTCAGGCTAGAAAGTTATAAAGTTTCTTGAGTTCGCAGTAATGCCCGCGTTTCGAAATTATTAAGCTACCTCAAGTTCAGCAGTATACTGCTAGTTATTGATTAGTTCGGGAGTTGTAACTTTTTAGTGCTGAATGAAAAGTTTCGGTACGTTTGCATACTTCACAAGTTGCTAAGTAATTACCGACATAACGGTTAGGAGGTACCGAAGTAACTAATTAATTACATTCGGGGGTTAAGATATCCCCAACTTACGCAATTTGAAATTCTTAGTTGCATAACACGAATGCAATTAATTTTACAAACTAAAATAATACACTTGCCAACAATATTTAAACAAGATGTTATTCAGTTGCTTTTTTTTTTAAATGAATGAAAATGAAATGAAAATGAAATGAAAATTATTATTAAAATTATATACTTATATACTTTCAGTTTGTTAGAAAGAGAACTTGCGATTAGTTAGAGAAGACTGGAAATTCTATATAGGATTACACATTCATGGCGTTGATACTAAAACTATCAGAAGAGAATTGTGGGAAACATAATATCAGAAGTTGGCCTATAACTCACGAAAAACTAGAATGTTCGCACAACAATGAAAATCTCACGGGAAGCAATAACTTCATTACCAGAGTTGGCAGTGTGTTCAATTATTCGACGAGGTTCCATTCTGCATTCCATATCAGTTACAGGCTTTCCTATTACAATTCATTGAACTGTTTCAAAACGTAACACGGATTTATTTCCATTTCCGCAGAAGAACAAACGATTCGTAACACTAATAAATAAATATCCGCGCAAATAAGTACGCAACAGAACGATGTAAGATAAAATCAGCACAAACCACGATAAGAAGCTTGAATGAATCACAAGAAAATCTACGAAATAGAATAGCAAATCCTAAATTCTTCTAATTAGTACTAAATTATTCAATCGCGTATGGATTTCGACAGTGATATTAATCGAACTTGGAACTTTCAAACGAGAACATATTATCAAAAGCAAGAGTGACGCATTTCGAATCGTAATCCGTATCATATATTAATCAATAATCATTATAATCAATACATTCTCTTACGCTTGTCAATATTATATCGTTTAGTAAATAATTTTCCACTAACAACTAAACAGCTTCTCGCTTCTTCGGAAAAGAAGAGCACACCCTTCTCCATTTGTGTCGCATTGCAAATACACGCGAAGTACAAGATGCGTTTCGCCAATCCCAGTCCGCAAAGGGGATCGATCGAAAATTCCGACGCCACGCCGATTTCGGCGGGTCGCTCGGTCTATAATTACACGGCGCAAAAACAATCCGCACTTCATGATGCATGCGTGTGCCACGGATCGACGAGGTAATTAGGCCCGTGGCCAACGCCACTTCTCGAGGCGTGCACTGTACGCGAACAATACGCCCTTTCGGTTCGCCTTGAAAATTATGTAAAATTAGCGGCAAGACTCCGGCTGGCGGATCAACGTAGCCGGTTTTCCGATGAAATTGTCGCCTTTATCGGGAATCGATCAACAATTCCCATTCTTACCTTCGGATTCGGTGCAGTCCATATCGGCGAATCGATCGCCGGCCAGAGCCATTCTAGTATAATGGAACTGCTGGTTAACTGGACATCAATTAGCTGGTACCGCGATTATCCGGGCATTGCCTCTCTGATTGCCGGGCTTTAGAGCGGAGAGTTGTCCTGGAATTGTGTGTTGGGACACGGTCAGGCGGTTTTTCTGGGTATTAAGGAGGAGTGGATTGTTTCTGGACATGCATATCGTTTATTTGCTGCAACAATAATAATGGCAGCGCCAACTCGGGGTCGTTCTTTAGAATAGGGGTGGTTTTAAGGGTGCGTTGGAATTCATGGCAAGGCGAACGACGATATTATATCTTTGTCTTATTGTTAGTTCAGTGCTCCAGTTATACCAATTGGGAATTTTGATAATGATGTTAATAATAATAAATACTGCATTCACGTTTTAATTGAATATGTAGAATACAGGGCTTTCATACAGTAGTTATAATATAGTATAGTATACATATAATAATTCGTGTCTGATAGCAATGTTTATTATTCAATTTAGTAATCAATTCCTTCATCAACATCAAGTTTTCGAAGAAACGTGCAACCCAAAACCATCTCCCCTGTCTCATTTAACAGCCACCACGTAATTCCTCTCTTTTCGCACGCAGACTTTCGACGAACAAACAAATATTCATCTCGTCGTATCCCGATTTCTTCCGCGCCGCCCTAGAAACAGCGAAAGAGCAACTGCAATACCGGATACTGGCTGAATTCTTGCGAGCTGATAAACGAGCGCGTTAACGCAATGTATCCGCTCGTATTTCGATCGTGCGCCCATATTGAACGCTGTAAATGTGCCCGGAGGCCCCGTGATTCCGTCAGCGGGGACGAAAACAACGCTCGAGTAAAAATGATGCGAAGCATAGGCCGTTGAGAAAGGAACGGGCGACGGAGATGACGAAACTGGCGTGTTCCGGTCGAAAGTTGGTCGAGCACCAGCAGAGTTACGACTTGCGTGGAACCTTTTGTCTCTCGACAATGGGCCAACTTGGACGAGTTTCGTGTGCGAGAGGTTGTCGTCGCCCTCCTGGACCTGCACACGTACCAACGGGTGAACCTTCGTCCCCCCCGAGTCCTCGGTGTTCTTTAACGGACGAGAGTTTTACAGGGACGATCGTTTTCGCGGCCCGATGGTTCAAAAGGAGGTGAAAGTTTGCCGATCAAGCTTCGTGCGGTTTGTTAAATGTTGGTACACAGCAGCTCTTGCTGTAGATTCAAGTTTAATGTTAGTTGAACGTGGGGGAATTGTTGGCAACATTTTTAGAAGGTACCGGCAGATTTGTTGTATGGAAAGTGTATTCGGAATGGGGTTCGAAATTTCTTCCCCGATGTGGAACATTTGGATGGAGATTGATGGGAACGGTTTGCGAAATTTGACGAACTTGGTGAATGATTTGTGTGGAGATTTCGTGTCGAGAAATTTGGTGAGAATTTGTATGACCTGTATCTCGATTAGTATACATTTGCTGTAAAATTGGATTCCACTAATTGCAAAGCATTTGACGAAAACAATAGACAGGTAACCCTCCTATAACAGGGTAGATAGGTTCCTAGGAAATGCCGTGTTATGTGAAACCGTGTTATATGAGACGCCTCCGTGGACGCCACGAAATGCAGACAAAGGACCATTCGACAGTCTATTGTCTTCCTTCAATAAGTTATAAACAATAAACAAAATATTTTAATGTATAGCTACATACATATATAAAACCGCGTTATAAATAACCGTATTGTACGAGGGTTTTTCCAAAGTTCTGATCGTGTTAGAGCGAAACCGTGTTGCCTGTACTTATATTTAGTATTCGATAGAATATGAAACATTCACAGCCGTAGAAAGTCAAATATTGATAATCGAAAATACGCTACGAAAATGAAAATAACGTTACCGAGTGCCTAGACAATTTCAATATACACTCTTCAACAAACTGCCATTATTAATTAACGTGGAAACAGTTATTCTCGCGAACCCCTGTTTCTTACTTATTCAATCTTCATCTCAACATTAGATTTCATAGTCGTTTCCAAAACATTCCACCGAATTGCACCACCTTAACGAATTCACCTTCCAAAAAAGAAAAGTCGCGATCTTTATTTCCACCTCTTCCCGAATTCTTTTCTATCGCACCTGAAAAACTTCTCTGTTGCGTCAAATGCGTCTCCTGGCTTCTGATTTTTAGTGCGACCCAAATACGCATCGGCGGACCGCGAGCGTATTAAATAATAAAATAATTCCTCGTCGAAATCCGGGAATTCGTTCGCGTCGATATTTCATCGTTGATTCTCCCCGGTGCTTCGTCCCTCTATTTACGGTTGACCAAACTCGCCGGTAAACGAGGCAAATAGAGAAAGAAAATCGTCGTAGCATATTTAATTAAGAGGATTTACGCGACGGCGTAATGTCGCGCGAATAACCCAGTTTTAACGAGGCGCGTTTAAGTTTTCACGCGTGATGCAGGGGTAATGGGAAATAGGTCGAGGGTGATTTCGAGCATTATAGGCGGTTTCGCCGAATGAATATTAATGCATCGCTCGCATAGCGGTGAACCGAGCTTATCCTGCCACCTTTCTTTCGTCGGCCGTTTTATTCGTCCGCGTGGAAACCAAACATCTTCTGGTGTTCCTCGTTCGAGGGTTGGATGAGGGGGCGAGAACGGAGGAAACGTGCGAATCGAAGGGAAGGAGTTCAGTGTTTAGCAAATACCTGGCTGATTGCATGTATCGAGCAGGCATGAATTATGCATTTTCCCTTGTGTGCTTTGGAATGCGTTCGACGTGGCAACGGGTTGGTAATTATTTTCACTGTTTGCGATGAAATCGAAGGTGGATTATCAGACGCGAGGGGTTGATCCTCGGCCTTGGTGTTGCTAGGTTTTCGAAATACATACTCGTGGAAAGATCGGGGTGCGAACCTTTGTCTTATTATCGATTCGAAGAACCTAATTAACTATTTGTAGGCAAATGTTACAATACTAATAGTCAGAAATGTCGTAAAGTAATTATCTTCGTTTCGTTTTGCAAAAGGTCACTGCATAATGTTGGCCCTCATATTATAAGTGCTTTGCAAACATTTAGGAGAATTTTCTCGAGCAAGAGTTCCCAGTGGAGGTGCAACAATTTATCTGAAAGTGACAGGGGGACATACCACGGATGTTCTATCGGCTACTCATTCTTCCAAGTCCGTTCTCGATACGATTTAATTTTCTCTCTCGTTACTTTGCGATCCTTCGCACGGCCAGCGACATTCCTGGTGCACTTCCACGGAAATCGATAGAATACCATGGTTTCCGCTCGTTTCGCTTTGAGATGCGTTAATCTTCCTGCTTTTCGTCCACGTTCTCCCACGTCCATTTGGTAACAGCCAGATAGGATATTTCGTGCACGTAGTCAATTTAGCCGGCTAGATGAGCTGGCTTCCGAGATGATGGATTCCTCGACAGGATGACATCCTACTGGCTTCGAGGAACTACAGATAAGCTCTGGGTGAGAGTAGGAGAGAGGGGGAGAAGGAGAGAAAGGACAATGGTTACGTACATTCGGTGGTACATGAGAGAACAACTCGAGCAATTGTTACTGGTGCACCGTCTGCATAAAGTAGCCACGCGGACATTACGTTGCGTGGAGTTAATTTAACGCAATTTTCTCGTTACCGTGATAATTGTGGAGACAAAAAAATGATGAAGCCAGGAAGATTGAGTTATCTTTGTGTATGTACCATACAGTCACTCCTATGAGTATTCGTATCCTGGGTAGGAGTAAAAGAAATTGATTGAAATTGAGTGATGCGTTTTATTATAAACGATCGTAACAATGATTTGAGCGTTAAAATGTCCTGTTTCATTTTTAAAAGCTCAGGTACAGGACCCAACTAGTACAAAAAGTACTAGCAGTAATCGTAGTTTCTTGTATCAATAACACGAGGGCTGTAAATGTCGAGTTGTGTCATTGTTGCAACAAACCAGCGATATGTCAAGTTTAGACAGAATTTTAATAAAGTTGTGTGATTAATGAGAAAAATATATGAATGTTAACCCAGCTTCAAATACTTAATTTGAACAATATGTACTGTTATGTTTGAACTCGTGAATCTCTCTGAAACTAAGGTTTCAAAAGGTGCATTTCGTTTGTCAAGTTTCGGTCCAGAATTTTTATTCTTGTTTTCGCTACATTCTCTGAAACAAAGTATTATTATTGCAATTATTTATGACAAGTATACTTCAGATAATTAAACAGGCTGCCCGAGTGTTTATACGTATAGATCTTTGATATTAATAGAAGCTGCAGTTTGTTGTATCTACATCAAGGATATTATTCCTTTTGAGAGTACAGAAGCGAAAGGGTTAAGCTTTGTCAATTATGGTAAAGGTTTGAACAGATGCTAGATATACAAAACCACTGACCGATTGCAGAATTTTACGTAAATTGAAAGTCACTTTTTAAGCGGAGCTTGATCAATTTAATAATGATTATTCTTAATGAAAGTAGGGATTTCTGGTTGTTCAAATTTACCATGCAGGTGTGCAATATTTAATATAATCCAGCACTTCACTGCTTTTAAAGCGAACCAAAGCTGCTGGTTTAAATCCTCTTCCTGAAAAATAAATCGTACATATTCCTTTATGCATATGCTACATAATTAACAGGGTAAACACATAAATGTGAAAGAAGAATAGAAGGGAAAATATCCAAGACCCTCACGTTCCTGCAACTATTTTCCAACTATTCTGCGCCAAATATTATAAATTCATATTGCAACAGAACCTCTAACGCGTTCATATCCTATGATTTAACGCGTTAACAATATCAGCTGGACGCGCGGACATGATATGCATATCGATTACACGTAACAGTTTTATTTTGTTTGGCCAGAGCACAATGGCTCTGCCACAGAGGTGGGTTAATGTTCCTGGAAGTTTGATGAAAATCCAGGAAAGCCGAGAGGACCAACAATGGCCGTCAACGTGCATTATATCCCAGCTGAGGCGTGCACGATCGTTGTGTTCTTATTCGCACTTGTCCACGTAATAATTTAATCTCATTGCGAGGGAAATTTTAAACTCGTCCACCGTTCAAACGAGGCAAATGAAACGCATTGTACTTCGTTATCCCTCTGACGTCTCGAGAATTAATCCCTTGATAAAACGACCGAATTCAGGAACAAGAACTGGGCTACCGAGGGGAAAATTTTGCTGGTATTAAATATTTAAAACGACTTTGTTAAATAACACGGTTCGCGCACTGTAATTGTGGAATTGTTTAACTTACAAGCAGAATATTTGATTGCTTTTCAAGAATATTAGGATATATGAGTCGATCATCAATAGAACTTATTTTTACTTTATTGCAACGTTAACAAATATTGAAAGACGAAATGTTATTTCATATAAATGAAAATATTCTGTAATATTACGTAGCAATATTCAATATTGATCATTTTTCCATTCGAAATATACCGGAAGAAAAAGTGAAGGGGTAACGAAACAGAAACTATGCGAAGGTATAGCGATTCGGGGACACTGTGTGTCGACCATTATGAAAATACCCAACAGTTATCGGTTTCGCGAACACGAAGGGAAGTGATAACTGGGAAGAGCAGAAATATTCACGGATGTTACTAAGGGAGCTGTAAAATCAGCTCAAATCGAGCAAACGAGCCACCTGCTGAGCTCTTGCCGGATACATCGAGTTGGTGAAAAGCATTTCTAGCAATAGCACCATTCCGTCATTATACGATTATGGATTCTCCCGCTGCTATTATCAGAGCTGATGTGGATAACCAGTTGTGATTGGAACACTTATTGCCAGACATATATTTTATATTAATAAAGTCTGCCTAATCTATAATTATCTTCTGTTTCACGATCGTTAAAACAATTGTATAATGTTGCACGCTGTTTAAACTAAAACAGAGTTATAATTAAGAGAACTATTCTGAAAGTTGACACAATATTATTTTGATAGGCGTCGACACGCATTTTCGTTGAGAGAAGTTTCTGTAAGTGAAATTATGTTTAAAAACAATATTAAGTCACTGCTGCAAATGCTGGTTAATGATTGTAATTTATATAAAATATGTGAATTCCGTAAATGTCTCAGCGTATTATTATTATAGGCATCGATATTAGTCAATAATTGATTCTATTTATTACAATTATTAAACACGTTATATTACGTGTAACAAGGTTCATCATTTTGCTTGCACTCCTTGTTTATATCGCCGATAAATCTATTAATTGATATGGTTCCAATATTGAACAACGAACGGATAACTTTGTCAATTATTGACAAATTGTAATTATCTCACGGGAACCTCTGAACATTATAACATTACTTAGTATTCCATAGCAAAATGTTAATAAATCGCTCCGGCGAGGCTTGCGGACCCTTGCACACAATATTGCCCACCCTAAATGTGTTAACGTTAATCGATGACCACGGCTAAAACAGTACTGCAACAGTCTTAAAAAAAAAAGAACTTTCCACAACATCGCAACGCGAACCTCATTCATCCTCGCGGCACAACAGTCGCAACGATCATTAGCCACGAACTTGAAAAAAGAACCGTGATTAATATACCTTTCTCTCCCACAATTATCGCGAGCCCTCGCCCACTATATTTTTCCATTCGACCCATCGCCGGTGCTGTCCGAAATTACAGCAAATGTCGATCATCCTGAAAATTAAGCGGAACGAAGGACGCTAGCCGGAAGGACCCGGTGTCCTCCTGGCTTCAAACTTAATTATCGTTTAGCAATTAAGGGGTGGTCTCTGCCCGTGAATTAGACAGTTTATGAACTGCAGGAAAGTTGGAGCACCGTCACGCCATAATGCAATTGGGCCGTCGTGCATGCTCACCTATACACGTACGTTGTTGATTGCGTATCCATCCTGCAAATAGTCGAGCCTTTCGAACGCTCGATCTAGCCGACCCAGCCGGAAATTGGTAAAAGCACCCGGGCATCAGGTTGTCGATAAGTTAATTGCACGAACTGCTCGCGCTTTGTAGAGTGGCCCTTTTAAGAGAATAATTAGTGAACTCTGGCGGTCTGCGAGTTAGGCATTCTTTAACTACATTTACAGCGATTGATCGCAGGAGTGCTACACTCGGTAGAGATACTTTATTTTAATATGACGTCTGTTTTTAACACTCTTTATGGTGTATAATAAGGACGTGAGATATTTTTAAATCATTAATTTTGCACATCTGTATTGTGGACCATAAAGGGCCATTCAACTTTGAATTTAACTTTCTTCCTGTATCTTAACACTAAGTTTACGGACAAGTTTGACAACTTATTTTTACTCACTTCCCTCACATGAACGATTGCCAATAAAAATGCGCGTTTTCTTTAAAAAATTAATCCACTTTATTTGCGAACGAAATATAATTAATTTAATTATATAATATTAACGGACCTTCATTAATCTTTGTCTTTGTCAAATTGACGCGCCCCGTAAACCTAGTGTTAAACAGTTTCGTAATTTCCACGATAATATGAAAAGTCAAGATTTCTTTGGAGGGGTGTATTCACTCCCAGGACCGTTTTTAGCAAAACAAAAATTGTTCCGTTCTTAGCATAATATGAACTGCATGTGTGCGAAGTCCCAAATTTTTCTGAACTTTCGAGTTGCCGAACTTCCCAATTATTTAAATTGGAATATCTACTAAACTAAGAAGTTTTCAACACAAATATGTTAATACTTGTTTATAACGACTGTCGAGTTGCATCGATTGACACATTAAAAAATACATCATTCCATTTAAAAAAACAAAGTTGACCTTCATGTGACGTTTATGTATCCATTCCCGAAAAATTAATAAGACCAGAAGATGCCCGACACGACACCATTCAACTCTACTCTAAAACATTTTTTGCTAGGATTAACAAATACCGAGATAATCAGGATGTCAAAATCAAGTGACACCCTGTACAGGTATCGTTGTAGCAATTTATGATGTGTTTTAACAAGACAGAATGGCAATTATATGTATATTTCTATTTAATGTCTATTCAACGACTTTCGTGTTCATAATCTGTCTAATGTATACTATCTGAATAATACCAAAATGTGTCGGTAGTTCTAGTGTTAAGAAGTCGATCGAACGTTAATAATACACAACTGAAACGTATAAATATGCTAAGTGAACGTATAATTGTGTTTTAGTTATATATGACAAAGATATTCGTGGAGTTAAAATAAAAAGTCGGGTGTGTATACACACGCTACTATTCAGCAATGTAAAAGTAAATAGGAAGCAAGAGAATGTTGCAGTATATCAAAATATAGCTATCTCGTGTACCCATGTGTCGAGAACGAACGAGAAGTTATTAAGTTCGTTATTATTGAAGTATTGAAGTAAACATGAAATGTGTAATTTCTCCATCCGTTCGTAATAATTTGATCGCCAACTGTAATTCTCCTCTAACCAGCAACCCAAAAGTGGAATCTTCCCGTTGCCTTCCAGACGCGTTAATCCCGTTTCAAACAAGCCACTCTTCGTCGACACTTTGCTTCACCGCTGTCGCGTCTCTTGAGAACGCTTGCGTCTAAACGTAAACCAACCCTATGGTAATCCACCAAGAGTTACTGCGGGACAGTTACTCAATACAGTGCTGCCCACTTATGTCGCCGCAGACCGGGGTTTATCCGGTCGATTATCTCAGCTGGTGCGTTGCGAGAAATCGACTGGACAAAAGCACACAGAAGAAAGAGGAGAAAAGTGTGAATGGGATACACAAGAGTTTTGAGCCGTCGATGTATTTCGTAAAGCGACGATCATTTGCAGTCTGCGCAAAAGGTATTCGTCGTGGGAAACAAAGCAAAAAACCAAAACCATAATCTGCACTCAACGCGAAACAAATATTGGGTTGTTCGGAAAGTAGTTTCGTTTTTTTTTTGTGAAAATGAAAGACGATTTCCTTATAGTGTATAAATATTTGATTGAATTCGATAAATTTGATCTCTCAGCGATCTCACGAGTTTTTATTCGGCGGTTTGCATCAATCAATGCCCTTATTTTGCGTTCATCAGCTTCAACTGACCTTCCAGAACGTGGGTGCATCTTCAGCATCAAAATTGCCTGAACGAAATTTTGCGAACCAGTTTTGGCGTTGACGTTCTGTCAATACATCTTCTCCATGCACATCGAATAATTTTTTTCTTGCTTGAACAGCATTTTTACCTTTTCGATAGTAAAAAACTAAAATATGCCGAACATGCTGCTATCGACTTTCCATATTTGATAGGGCACCAAACAAAAACTATTGCGCAGGATCAAACAAACTTTTTCGCAAACAAGGCTTGCTATATCAGCTGTCAAACTACAATTTATAATGATGATGCGGCTTAAGTGTGAAAAAATGCTGTGAGAAAATACAGTTAAGTCCTCTGTTGGGAAAAAACGAAATTACTTACCGAACAACCCAATATATCGTCAGAAGTACCTACCAGATGTACCTACGACAAATTTAACACCAAAGCACATATTGCTCGCGAGCAATGCACCAAAACTGTTTCCCTCGTACTTGAACCAGCATTACCGTGGAAATACGTTTTCAATTTGCCAAGAGGAATTGTTTCCCGAAGGTGGTCGTCGCCGATGGTTCGACGCATGCCGGTTCGTGTTTGAAACAACTACCTTGGTAGCGCAAGGGTTAAACAAGGGACCTGCGCGATTCCGGCCGCGACGCATCAAGCGCATCGGGGACGTAGGAGAAGCACACAATAGCAGGGGAAAGGGTTGCCAAGAGGAGTCGGAGAGGAGCAGTTATTTAAAGCCTCTTTCCCTCGATCAAGCGACGCGTTTCTCCTCGCCTCCTCGCCTGCTTCCGTTCCCATGAAGCGCGAAGCGTTCCGCGAAGCGGACCAGAGGCGCACGTACTTATCCATACGTACGTACGCGGCCATCGATATCGTCGCGTGGCCGGCTTTCCTCTAGCAGCCAGGTACCTACGCTTTGCAGGCTTGCGGCCGGTCGTGCGAGGGCTTCGCCTTTATTGGATGAGCCCGTACGAGCGCGGCTAATTATGAGATCCCCTTAAGGCGGCCACCTCGGCGAACCGCGCCGCGGTCTCGTGCCGCTTGGACGAAAATAACGCGCACGTAGGCCGGCTGAATTCTAATTAACTGCAATTTAACCGACGTGTCTATTTTCACATGGTCGCGCGCGAAACCCGCTCGATGCCCCTTTCGCGTGTCTCCTTTATTTTTTCTCCTTTTTTTCCACTTTTCCCCGAGCGCACAGCGAATTCCCGGCGGTGGTTATTCCGCGACGCGTAGCGCGATAACGATGCCGAAACGTTGATAAACGGATCGACGCGGAGGAACTCTTTGGGGGTTGTTTTGCTGGGGGTGGTCGCGATCGGGGCGCGGAAGTCGCGATCTTGGACGAAGCAGGTGTGGAAATGAATTGATATTATTTTTGTTCACTGCGATCGTTGCGCGTTATTCTTCTGCAACGAAAATGGAATCGATAAGCGCCATTGTTATCAGTCGCCAAGTGTAATATGGTCGGCCGCTTGGCCGCGGCGCATTTTAATCGAGACCTTCGGGACAATATTGTTAACGGTTGCTGTTAATTTATCGAGGGAAGTTCATTTGTTGCAGTTACGTTGCTTCCTGCGGCAAGTTGTTAATTAATTATGCCGCGCCGAATGAACGGTTATTAAATCATGGACGCAGATACAATTAGGCCGCATGAAACTGTCAAAACACTAAACACTAACAGTAACGGTAGTCTGTCAACGCGGTAATAAATATTAAGCAAGCAATTTTAATCAACGCTGCGGCAAGTTAATTAGGAACGCTAAATTGAGGCGGGTATTAAACTTCGTTTCGGAAAATTGATTTAACACGGGAACATCGGTAAAGTTATTTACTAGAGCTCTATGTAAATGTTATCATATTCGCAGATTTGCCTTCGCACTACGGTTATCGTGGCGTCGATTTTATTTTTACTCGATATTGAGGAGACTAAAGTTATTGAAGGCCGACTGGAGCATCACTTTAAATATTAGAAAGGAGTCGATCTCGATTGAGAACGTAGTTAGCGAACCACTCGATTCACGTGGAATTATTTTCGAACGATCAAACCACGCGGTACCTATAATGGCCATCCTGCAAATTGGGTCCCATTGAAACTTTCTCCAACAAAGGAATCAACAATGAGTCGTGAATTTAGTGTTTATTATCCTGCTTTCTTACCAATATCCCTTTCTATGCAAATAATGGCACGGACCCGGCTGCTTTTTCCCTACCATCGAAAGGAATAATAAAATATCCTGTGCTCAATGATCGGCCGGGTAATTACGTAAATGTTGAACACTGGTGCATACATATACATAAACTCGTGGGAGAGCTCGGTTGAATTGCCTGATTTTTCTTGTTCATTTCCTCGAAACTCTTTTTCCCAACTAAAAGCCCTCTACCTTTGAGGTTGGCCGGGTCGAGAAACCGAAGTGAACTTGATTTTGAAATTGCTTCGTATTGGAAAACTTGAATTCTGCGGAATTCCTTTTATGCAGTTATATGTATATATTTGCGACCTTGTCATTTTGCCTAAAGAAATATAAAACTTTATCAAGGCTCCTCAGCCTCGCCTAGCAATAATGTAAGTTACAACGTTGTTACGTAGGTGGGACATGAAGTGAAGAGTCGGTGGTGGTTTTTCTTCGTTTAATGTTCACTCACGAAATATGTGGTAATACAACAATAATAGTCGAGGCACGACTGCAATCCTCGAACTGCACTTTACAAGAAGAAAACTTATTACAGACGAAATGGCAAGACGAACAGTGTGACGGTTTCCACAATAGATAACTGACTAACCTACCTTGGTTTCCTATATATAGGGCGTTTTCCCACGCTTCGGGAGCATTGGTATCGCGACACTTTGATCCTTGGACCTGGACGACGGAGAAGCGGTATGACTCGTCGCTAGGTCATACGGTTAGTCGGTTCCCTTACTCATTCTTCTAAATCATACTTTAAATATCAAAACATAGATGGTGAGTTGCATCTGGCGCATAACAACGTCTATAGTAATTCAGAGATAAGTTCCCAATTTTACCTCTTAGTTCGATCAGCAAACAATAGGGTATTGCTACCAATTCATTCTATCGTTTCGACATTTTTAATTCGGCCCGAAAAAACGCGATCACAATTCGCCACCCTGCACTCTCTATTTCTCACGCAATCGGGGATCGCGTAAAATAAACTGCGGAACGTTAAACAGATTCCACTGCGGCGACTATAACGACCGCGGATCGTCGACGAGCTCGTGCGACGTAAAATATCGTCAAACCTGAACGAGAAACGCGGCGGACCGGTTAAACTTTACAGTCGTCTGTAAACATCAAATCGATACGAGCATTATCATGGGCCCACTGTTCGCGATGGTAAGTTTTACGAATTCTCGCGCGACGAACAACGAACGTGCGTGGCTGTTAGTTTCGCGTAATCGAAGCCAGAGTTTGCTCTGCGAGTCGTTATCGTATTCGCGACGGCAGGCATATCGCTTGGCTGGTTGGCGTTTCGCCCAGCATTATGCTCACGTTACGTGAAACGAGCGGGACGAAAGAAGGATGGGAAACGCCGACAAATATTTCGATGCGTCGATGAATATATCGGTGTAGTTGCACAGCGAACGAATAATTCGGATGTGGGTGTGACACGAGATATCATGGCCTATTCTGAATTTTTGTTCGAAATCGTGTTCAACAATTAATTTTGCAGAGAGTTTTAATATATTGTGTAATGGACACAGATAAAATTTGAACTTCCAACTTCGGTTTTTAAGAGATTTTATTAACACTTAGACTTGTAAGAATGATAATGAATGCGCTTGGACTTGTAAGATAATAATGAGCGAACTTGGACTTGTATGATGTGAGCTTGGACTTAGAGTATGATAATAATGATCGAGGAGTCGGGGAACCTGGGGTTTTTAAAGGGTGTTGGAAAGGATGTAGTAGGGATGGTGAGGGCGAATTCCAAAGGACTGCGGATGGGTAGGGATTGTAGGTAGTATGACTAGTTGTTTTGGAAGCGGTGATGTGATAAGGTTCCATGATGAGTATTTGTGATGTCGGAGCTTAAAAATATTTGTACGTATGAATCCTTAAGCGACTAGTAGATAATGAGTAATACAGTAAAGAGATAAAGAATAATACAGAAATATATATATCGTAAGACTAATATAGATATTTGGGGGCGAATACATTACAATTGCAATACCGTGACGAGTGTGCGCGACAGAGTAACGGTGTGCGTCGCGTCCAAAACTATTCTTCTTACAATTGGTGTTCCGCTACTATATATATTATGATATTTTGATATTTAGGGGGAAAGGCTGACCTTAGCCTTTGTTGTGTCGCCTTAGCCAACGCGGAGTCTGGCCCTTGCTAGTAGTCATATCGCTGGCTACTGCCTTAGTGCATAATATTGACTCTGACTAGGCCAGGAGCCGCGGGCCTTACAACTTATCAGTGACTCAAGCGCTGCTCATCCAACAGAAAAATTGAGTAATGCCGTTCGTGATTTTTCAATAAATTTGTTATTATTATATATATGTATGTATGTCTTGTGTACGAAGCCGATGTGACCGAAAGCGAGCTGCACGAATCGCAAAGGATTGCTTGAAACATTTCGAGTAACTGTAAGAAAATCCGAGTTACTTACTAATATTACTAATAATACCCTAACTAATATTACCCTAACATTAGTCTTACATAACAGCGAAGCATTATAAATTATAAACTGACCACATCGATGTACAGACTTAAACATTATCGAACACGCTTGCGATTATTTATACGGAACAAGATGAAATGTAAACGCAACGATCCAGATGAATTGTTTGAAGCGTCACGAACAGAATAGAACAACAAAATTTCCATCGAGATAACTAAAAAGTTGCATACGAAATTCGTGAAATTTGCCGCACGAGAATTGCGTACTATGCCCTCCAAAGGAAAGACGGTTGGGGGATGAAGGAACAAAGCCGAGCCCGTAATTTGTCTCGGTCGGTGTACATAAATTCGTGGATACAGTTACTGCAGACGGCGGGCACGTCTAAAAAAAAAAAGACCGATAAGAGACGAGAGGTTTATAAAACGGGCTTACCCCTTTTCCCAGTCGAGTTACGTCATAAAACGACGGTGCAGCGTGAAATTCGAAAGGGCGACGGAAGCTTTTTAGCTCGCGACGCGACCGTGTTCCTAGACCTCAAACGGATCCTCGTAAAATACCCTCTTAGACGAAACTCCCCCGTGGTGTAAGGGTTAAAGAACTTCGCTGCGGCAGAGACGAAGAAATTGACGCAACGAGGACGTACCGTTTTGGTGCTGCGACGATCATAGCTGCCGCAAAGTGGAATTAAGAAACGAAGCTGCATGTGCAATTCATTGCAGATACTTTCGTGGCGATTCACCGTCAGTAGGACTGTTTACTTGCAATTAAGAGTAGTAAGTTAATTGGCAAATTTGAATGTGTAGGGTACGATTGCAAAAGTTTTCTTTTCGAACCATGGAAAGCTTAGACAGGTGTACTATACATTTGAAGACGATTGCATTGGTGAAGTACATAAGGCGAGTGAATGCCTGTGTGAGGGACAGTTTTATTTATAGTAGGAGTTTGTCAGAAGTAGAATGGGTATGAAATTTGGTTTGCCACAAATATTACTGATTTTTACTGGTCAGAGGAATATTCAAATGGGAATTTATTTGTTTAAACAAGGAGCGGCGATCTGTAATTTAAATATTGGCGCTTTTATAATGAGGTATTTAAAGTATCGTACGTTAATTTTACGTTACTTATCAATATTGCGCAATTGTATTGCGCAAATAATATTACATAAATACTCGAGAAAGCGTTGCAAAGATTTGCATTTCCTAAAGTATTTCCGTGGCTAATGAACAACAATTTTATTCCCTTCGAAAAGTTAACCAGTCCTAAATATATCAGACGAAGCTTCGCCAATTAATTCAGACTAATTGACGGAAACGCCGAAGCCGAAGCCGACCGAGTCAAACAAACAATTCAAGATGAAACGAAAATACCATCCATTCCAAATCTGTCCAACATAATTCCAACCGCGATGAAAAAAATCATCGCAGCCTTCGTTTTATTTTTCATACCTGTCGGTAAAAAATAGACGCGGAGCTGGGGGATGAAAAGGTCGAGGGGGGGGTAATTCTTGCGCGGATGGCGGAACGTGAAGAGCTCTCGAGACAAAGTCGATCGTGGGACAATGGCGGATCAGAAAAGTTCGGTCCCCCGCGTATCTAACTGTCGGCAAAAAACGGAACCAGCCGATCGATCTTCCGTTCTCACTCACCTAATATTCGACCGGGATCCTCGGTGAAAATTCCGAGAATTTCTGGCCGAGAAACGAAGCCGGTGACGACTCGCAGACGTTTCCGGGATGAGGGTGGGGTGGAGGGATCGATACAATCTCGACCGCGATTTTTACACCGAAACGATCGTATAATTTCGGGCGGAATTTTATGGGTTACCAGGCCGATTGCGGTCGAATACTCGAGCCCGTTCGTTAAAGCATTTCGATTTCAAGAGTCGTTGCGATTGCCCTCATCTTCGGTCTCCCCACTTTTATTTTCGGGTCTATCGGTTTTTTAGTTGGTTGGAATTTCCTTCCTTTCTTGTGCAGGATAGATATTATTTAGATATACCTATTGTTCTTGGTATGTTTGTAATACGATGAAATATATAGGTAAGAGCCTTTTGTTCAATTGTTTATACGCCGAGAATGAAATAAACTTACCTTTTAACATTTGTCAAATGTAACTTTTGTTATTTATTGAATAGTTGAAAATTTCAATCAGGCTGTACGTTTTGAATTTACAACTTTTTGGAAGAAATTATTTTCACTTCTTAATTAATTCGTAATTAATTTTATTTTCAATTAATAGCACTTCCCCGTGATTCTGGATAAAAATGGATCCTCGATTTACCTTGCTAAAATTAATATTTTTCCATCAAGGATTTGCGATTGTTGACAGGTACTCGACAGCCTTGTCAAAGTTGAATATTCAGCTTTACGATCAGCACCATTCCGACAAAATTTTATTAAGTGCCGAACCTCGTTTGAAAAATTCCTCGACGAACCAGATAATATTCCTTCGAACGGTCATACATATTTTAAAATCGCACCACGATCGCTGTCAATCAACGTTCAATCGAGCTGCCACCGACAGGGAACGCGTCTCGCAGACCCGATCGTTTTGATTGTCTCGCGAATCATAATTGTCTGGCGTGCACCCACGAAACCGGTCCGTCGTTCGGCAAATCGTTTAACCGTAATTAAAAGAACGCTGGCGTAACGTCAGCATCCGGTGGAAATTCGTGGATATCGTGAACTTTGTTTCGAGGGTGGATCGAGGTCGCCAAGACAATGACGTGCTTGGAGATAAGGGACGAACGAACTCTTGCTTGACAAAGTGGAACGACTGGGTCTCTGCTTCACGGTCGGAAGTACGGGCACAATGAGATAGAAAAATCGTAGAATTCAACGGGGATGGAATTATTCTGCTGATGATGCGAATGGGGTTTTATTTTAGTTTAAAGCATTATAGTAATTAAACGCACAGAGGGGTTGAAAAATGGGAGGAAGGAAAGCAAGATGTTCTATCGTTTTTTATATTCAGGTGAAATGTTCTGGTAACAATCAATGTGAATTTTATGATCGAAAGTGTAAAAAAAAGTATGTCTATTTTTGTAGATGCTTTGGACATTATAGTGTGCGTGACAACAACATTTATCAGGTGGATAATAAATAAATGGATAATATCCAGTAGGGTTTTTTATTTATGTCTTATATTTGAAATTAGTATGCATGGAGTTGAAATTAAAAATAATTTTGTGAAATGGCCAAGAATAATATCTATCTAAAGTATTTGGCGAATTAATTCTTAAAATGCTTAAGAGATTTGAGAAAATGTTATTTGTCAACGATAGCTACCTAAATTGTTAAAATACCTGGCACAATGAAATTACCAAGCTCTATAGAAGTTGAATTGTACGAAGTATATTTTAACTCAGTTATGCAAGCTTTAGATCACTGACATTGTTCCACTTAATACCGAACTCGAAATACTTACTGCTCCAAATAATTAGGTCTTCGCCTCTGTGGACCCAACCAAGTATCTGGTATTAAAAAAAACTTCCAATATTACATATAATAGCAAGTGAATAGTAACACGAGAGAATAATTTCTCTCATTATTTATTGCCACGTTTTATTATCTCTCTGTCAGATTGTGCTACGCATTTAAAATCGTTTTATACAGTTGTATAAATGGAATTCTGAACATACCAAACTTAACATAACAATCACTAATGTCATGCTAAATCGAACACTTAATGACGTCACCATCGGCGATTTTGTTATACATGAAACATGTTGTATTCCATGTGAAATTAAGGGGGGTGGGGAGGATTAAGTCATCATTTTCGCGGTTCACAATTTGTTTCGAAAATACAGGCTTCCAAGGTTTGTAATTTGGGCCATTTTTGCGAAAACGGCCTTTACTTAGGAATTTTTATCTCAGGAACTGTTTGTCCGAATGAGCTACTTTTTCTTTGTTTTATTCACAAAGGATTGGGCTATTATAAAATAATTTTTTCAACCTCGATAATTAACTTTATAATGTCGAAAAATATAAACAAATTCTTTTTGCGGTTTTTTCGATGATGGCGCACAGTGATATTTGAATACTACGCTCTTCCACTTCTTTAGCGGCATTCATTTCGGCACACGTTTTTCCATCACCTTCCAATACAATTTGCAACGTATCAATTAAACGCAAAGAAACAAAAATTCTACACCTGCAACACGTGATACTTCCTTCGCCACTCCTTCAAGGATCTAAATCGGAGTGTTTCACGCATTTGCACACTGCAAGTGTCTCCTTTATCCCCGTTGAACGGCGGCTTTTCGGTGTTAATTTAAGAAGACACGGTTAAACGCTTTCAGCCCGTGCCACGGCGTAATTAACAAGGCGAGAGTCGACCCGGCAGTCTGTGATTACAAGCCTCCCCGTCTGATCCTTCTTTCTGTATCTATCCCTCTTTTTCTCTTCTTTTTTACCTCCCTTCGCCAACGATACCGGCTGTAATTATACTATAAATTTTAATCGCTCTCCGTGGCTCTCTTGCTCTCCACTGCTCGCTCATTTATGCCGTTTCACGAACGAACGAACGAACGACAACCCGCTGTGTACCCCGAGACAGCGTCCGGCCCCGACTTCTACTCTCTTTTTGACGAAAGAGTATCCTAGTTGAATTATGGAGGATTTAATTAAGAGCACGAAAGACGCGGCGATCTAATGGCGCGAGAGAACCTTTGGCGTTTCTTTCGAAGTCAAGTGTCGAAAATAATAAGGGAGGAGATGGCTCGAAGTTGTTTTTCAACTTATCGTCCGCCTGATTTTTGTGCAGTTGCTTGTGAATTAATGGCGGGACACTGTAGCGGAGTGTTCAATAACGATGGCCGCGCCGAGGCTTTAAAATGATATTATAAATATTAATCCCTGAAATGAATAATGAGAAGAAGGTTCGAGCAACGCGGGGCTAAAGATAAATCGCTTCTGTTTCGATGTTGGAAACTTTAAGCGAATGATTTATTTGACTATTACAAAAATTGATTGCCAGTTTGATTGAAAGGAGATCTTTGATGAAATGTTTAATTGTTATTTCACGTGTTCAATCAATTCTATCGCAGTAATAACGAACCATTTTCCGAAGGTTCTAAGTCAATTTTTGTATACGTGCTTCTTTATCATTTTTTTTAAAGAACAAAAATTAACGAATCCATTTGAAATTTCGTTTAGTACTTCATTTAACATTTGAGATTACAAAAATAATTCTTTGTAGCAATGAAAAGAATTTATTTAAAAAATATCTTCAGTTAGCTTGACCGCTTTAGCGGGAATGTTGTTCCATTTCGTGCAGTGTGCAGCTTCGTAGAATTGACTTAGCAAACTAACAAAAAATGAAGTACAATATTTGCATTATTTGCATATTTGTATAAAACATTTCGCGTAGCTGAGCTTTGAACAAAAAATTGATTTTTTTAGAAAAATGTGTTGAAAAGATGAACAAAAAAGTATGTTAAATCATTTTTTTAAATGTATAATTAGGCATAACTAGAGGAGAATGTATTTATCTTCAAAATCCACTTCGATTCAAGTCAATCTGTCAATTAGTTTTTTCGCTATATTGCACGAGAGATTGAAGAATGTCGTTTCGAGAAAAACGCGTTTAAAGTGTTCAATGGAAGAAGGGTAACGTTCGCAGCACGACTAAACGCTGACAAAAACAGTTGCCAAATCATAGGCACGCATGCATACATTGTTTACCCAAATTCTGCTATTTGTCTTATTTTCAGGGTCTAATGCATGAATAGAAAGATCCTAAGTAAGGAACGGACTGCGTGTTCCAACTGCTTGCGTGCATAGCTGCGAGCGTACGGTACTTGTCACGCGTTTAAAAACTTTTATTTCGCTATAAAACGTTGTGGATAGTATGCTATACATAGAAAACTAATGATTAATGGAAAAAAAATTTGATTTTTTGGACCAGTTACATGAGTTTTCCCCCTTAAGTAGTACAGGTCAACGCCTTCGAGACATACATTTTTAAGTAGTACAGATCAATATATAGGAACATATTGTCGCCTATCATTACTTTCGGAGCCCGAAATATCCCCCTTAAAAACACAATGGTGAAAAGTTTCGTTATTTGCACAAACGTTACAAAAAAAAAACTATTTTCCCTCGAACCGAACCGAATGCCCTCGAAATGAATTCTCACTCCCTCCTCCCTCTAAAAAGAGAACGAAAAAAAGTTTGGGTTCATGAATGTCCCACGAGTTTCCGCAAAAATATCCAAGGCACTGTTTGAGGGGTCCTCGATTCAATTTCCACCAGCAGGTTAACGGGGAGAGTACCAAGAGACACGAACATGGTCGCGTAAAAATTAATCTCGCGCGACGACGACGTAATTTCGTATAATCTGACGGAATCTGATAAAACGCGGCCGACCGGGGCAGGGGCTCGTTTAAGCAACCGACCCTCCTGCGTCGCATATTTCTCACGGAATAATTTTTCAGAATTGGCTGTGTCTGCCAGCGGCGTGAATTTAATATCGTTTTGCCGCACGCTTCAGGAACGCGAAAATGCGCGCACTCCAGGGATTTACAGGTACACGAATATACTTCCCACTGAACGTCCGATGTTTTTTCGCGAAATTTTTGTTCCATCGTCGCGTGTTTCTCAAGTGAATCCCAGCGGGACTTCGTAATTCGCGCTTATTAGGCGACCAGCTTGTGATAGTGGTGTTTGGAATTGGAATTTAGGGTCGGAGGTAATGGTGTTCATATTGTATATGAAATATTTGTCGTTACTAATGTGAGAATTTAGTATCGTTATTATAATACTATGGAAGTATACCTTTGCGGGTAATTAGAGAAAAGGAGTTTATATTGCATTATTTGGTTGTTTGGAAATAAATTACGCTTAATTTATTAATGCACAGTGCCATTATTAGTTTTCAAAGTTTCGCAAGTTCTGAGCTTCAATATGAATGAAGGCGCTAACAGTAACGATGTTTTAGGGAATTTTATGAACGATAGCAATCGTCGAATATTATAAAGAAGTCTACTTAATAATTGTAAACAGAACTTTGATCGCACTGAACGAGTAACTTGACAAGATCAATAGCAAAAGTAAACACAAATATGCAAATATCATGATTGACCCTCGTTTTTCAAAATCTAGTGCGTCATAAAAGAAAACATTTCGCACTATTTGCACTAATATTTTCAGTAATATTGTATAATACACTACTCACTACGATATTGTTTCACGTACAAAACAAACGTATCTTCTAAAAAGTACAATGGAGTCGAGAGCGATTCATCGAGATAGAAATAAAACAGAGACGATACGCATGCCCAATCGTTGCATATGTAAAACACAGCATAAACAGGGCGATAATTTCGACGGCAATCGATCGGGAAATTTAATTAAGCCACGGAGTGTTAGGCGGCTGATCTATCGGGCTGAATATTCTATTTGTTAAACGCTCCCGCACGCCGCCGCAACTTTTTGAGCATTGTTCAGACACGCGTGGCGTTCACACCTGGATTTCGCTAATTACTAATCGCGCTGACGAGTTAATTCGCCGGGCGTTAACGATCCCCCCGTTTGACTCTCGATTTCGAAATCCGTGGTTTTGTTCATGGCAGATTCCTGGCGAAATCGTTGACAGCCGGAAACCTATTTGTTTATATAATCGTGGGCGTTGCTTAGCGAACGCTCGAAATTTCACGGGACGTTCCTCGAATACCGTTGGAAATGTTCCTAATGAATTTCGATGGGCTGAATTTCGATTTGAATTTCGATTGATAGCAGCGAAGTTTCTCAGTCTGAAGCGTCGAAACGGGAAAATTTTCAGTGGCGATGTTCAAAGGTTTGAAGTCGAGATTGCATGTTCGGTTTGAAGTTTCGAAACTCTAGAATTCATAGTGATGTAGATACGAAGATCGCGATCGTGGGATATGAGATTCTAAAATGGATATTTTTGGACTGATGTTTCGAATATCTGAGATTCGGGATATCAGAGATGGAAAACAGGTGGGGAAATTTTTGAATAAAATACCTAGAACTGCAAGAATGAAAATTTGCAGTGACAGAATTCGAAACTGGAACTTGAAGTTCTACCGCAATAAAATTCCAAAGAGGAAAGCAACTTTTAATGAATTCTGCAATATTAAAATAAACATTCCATCTTTGAATTTACATTTAAATAGTATTCTAATAAGTTGCATAGAATAAATATTGCTGTAGGTTCGCCAGATATATTTTTATCGTATGGTTTAACCTTAGTCATTATTATATATAATAATAATAATCCCTTATTTTTAATTGATTTCAAATAATAAATCTACAGTACTGCGAAGAAGAAGAGCATATCAATAGTTAATATATAAAATGCTAAAGAAATTCATCCACAAAGTACAGTGTATACCTACACTGTACACTGTACCCCCTTTAAAAAATTGAAAATACTACTAATTCAAGTTACTTAATACTTACTGTAAGGTACTTAGTTCACTTCGCTTCATTCAGATTTCCCTTCACCATAAATATAAGCATATACGGTAGAAAATAAAGAAACCGCCGACACGAAGCAACAAATAGACTCCGCTGATCGCGAAAATAGATACAACACCTGGATCGTAAAGTACGCCCGTACTAGAAACCCTAACGATTCCCTGGAACTTTGAAGTCAGCCAGGCGAAGATTTATCGCGGGCTCGAATTAAACGTTAAATGAAAATTCATGGATATCAGTGGCGTTTTCTAAAGAAGGAGGTCAGAGAGGCTCAGCTTTCACTGGTTGTCGCGAGTTACGCGCCACATGCCAATCTGATTTAGCATCGACTTTAACGAACGATGAAACGATAGTGCATGCATGGCGGGCCGATAAATTCCCATGGTGTCAGCCGTCCGGTTGGCGAAATATCTCGGTTGGATGAGAAACCTCGTCAATTGATCAAATTTTTTAATCGCAAGCTGTTCGATATGAACGATTTTTAAGGGTTGAAACGTCTCTTTCAGAGGATGAGAAACGTACATAATTGGCACTGTTTTTTTATTTGATTTCATAGTTGTATTATGCGGTTAACTAAAAGAAAGAGACAATAATGTGGACGGAGAGAAATGAACGAAATATATTCTTATAATAAATGAGACATCGATGTTAATCAATTACAATGTCCAGAATAATGTTAAAAGGATCCTCTGTTCACAATGAAAATATTCGTGAATCAGCCGTTCAGCAAGTGTTACGCTGAAAATCACGCTACTCGTTCACGGCGTAAATGGAAAAGCAAACTGTCTGGAACATCGACGTAAACGATCAAACGAGTTCGACAAGCCGCGTAATCGAATCTCGCGTGTAATTAATGCAAATACGCACGTTCTACTTCTGCCTTGCGACATCGGCTTATGATATCGTTGAAAAGGAGACCGGATCCACGAGCGAGGGGGCGCGAAAGCATCGACATCCATGCAAAGTTGCTAACGAGTCGTTCGATAACGAGGTTTACTAAGCGCTTTAATTAACGCCGTTCGCGTCGTTCCGTGTTACCGGGTCTGGGAGGTTTAGCCAGGTCCCGAAGGATGGTTGGGTCGCAGCGCGAAAAGCTGCTGAAACTCATAATTACCTGGCAATCGATAGGAAAAAATGTCAACTCGAACTGGACTGTGCAGATCACGCGCGGAGGAAAGGGTTGGGCCGAAAGGGTTTGCCTTAGTTCGTAAATAGATTCGCAAATTTCTTCGTAAGTAAATCGTGTCCACTGAATTGTTTCACCGGGTTTGACTAATTTATTAATAAAGTTAGAGAACAGGTAGTCGATAATCGGGGTAGAAACTCGAGGGTGGCGAGTCGTTGTTATGAAGTTGTAGAACATTTCTGAGCAAGAGTTTCGTGTAGGATGAAAAGTTTGCTATTTTCGGGACAGGAAACGTTACTTTGTAATTTCGAGTTGCTTTTGGCATATCATCAAGTGGCTGTATGCGAAGAGTATAAATACTATTGTTATTATTATTAGTCATGGCTTTGATGCATTGTTGTGGATAGAAAAATAGAAATAGTATGCGATGCGTAATAAAAGAACGAGTTGAAGAGATTTGATTTTTCTAATGAAGATTACGGTACCGGTCTTGAAATAATTTTGTGCAGTCTTGACAAAGGGGAAAATAACGTTTAAGGAAACCTGTATTTTCTGTTAGTTAATACATAAAATTCGAGACAGATTATTCTTAAAATAAATTGTTTAAATTGTTCATTTTCTTTTCAGGTTTATTCGCTGTATGTGCTTGCCACTTGTGAGACCACTTCCATGCTCATCATTCGACGAATCTGCTGCATTTTGAAGCTTTACTGAGGACAATCTCTTTGTTCTTGTGAATACACTGTGGACCAGCTGCGCCAATTCGTTTCTGCGTAAGTACAAGTGTTTCGAGCATTAATAATTTCATAATCTGCATTCCACGACAATCCTCCCCCATTGCATAATTTATAATTCACATCTGCTTTCAAGACACCCCGACTCATTGAACCACATTTTGCAATATGTCAGTTTTCAACAAGCAACAAGCAACAACAAACCTACGAGTATTTGTATGTCTAGCTATTTATAATCCGAGAGTCAGAGAACGACTATAAAAATATTCGAATCTGTACTTATCACAATCGTACTTTAAAGGTAACAAAAATACAGCGTTCACATTGAAAATGCACCTGCATACATTAATTCCACGCAGGAAATCTAAAACATAGAAACGGAGAATAAAACAGAAACTACGAAAAATTGTATATACTCTAATATATGTACATATATACTCTAAAATAATTGTTACAAATTTCAGAAATACAAATTGTTCACACTCATGGTATAACATAAACTCGAAACTGATTACACGATAAATGACAGCTAAGATTCTCTAAAACTGAAAAAGAATATAGGGTTCTGTTGGTGAAAAGCGCCGATCTAATTGGTCGGCTACGCAAGATCTACTTTCAAGACGTATTGTTTCAGTTGAACGGTTTATAGGGTCAATCTGAATGTTAGAGGATAGTAGACCGGAGAAATTCGCGATGTACAAAAGCCGTAACTGCGCGGCAAGTCGATAATGGAAGCGGAACTGAAAGCGACGTTGATATCGACGCGCGACGTACGGCTTCCCAACGACGATTAAGAGGAATCGACTATCGAGCCGTTCAGAAGTCGCGATTTTAAACGTGTTGCCACCGTATTCGTGCGTTCATAAAATACAGATAGAAGGAAGTATCGGGATAAAATAGTTAACACCTTGGTTGGTATACGAAATATTCCAGTGTATAGGTATCAATATTCTGTGAAACGAAAAGGAGCTTACAAAGGGGTTGGTGTGTTTTAAATATTTTATTACATTTTGCAAATCGATTTTCCCCAGCTGTTGTTGCAATGGATAAGTAATTTTCACTTGCTTTCCACGTTAATAACATCGAAGTGAGGGTACTATGAAAGCATTGGATTTGTACAGTTATCTCAATAGAAACAAAATTGGAATTTCTCAGGATTTAAATGAAATTCGACGCGCAGCGAAACAATTTGCGGAGATAATAGAATTATCGCCGTATACATATAATACATATTCGCCGTCTCAGACTTTCGTTTCGTGTAAAATTCTAGCTTGCGGATGAGTTTCACGCGGGTAACTACTGGTTGCGTGCTTTTGCAAATTAAATCTAATTGGATGGCCATCTAGGCTAGCTTTTTCGAGGCTGTAACAGCAAATCCGAGTGTAAAACTTGCAGAGAGCGTATCATCACTTCCTACTCGAACACTTCCATGGTATAGGGCTCTCCAACGAATCCAGATGTCCGAGTGCTTTGCAAATGTTACGTGTTCCATCGTTGACGTAGTGTATTCTATACTCGAGTATATTGTGCAACTTTGAAGTGCAAACAACGTGATAACGTTCGCAAAGCGCTTAGTAGTATTATATTTAAGGGGAAAGAGGAATTAAACGAAGAAGACTTGCGGTTGATAGCGAACAGAAACGAGAACGCAAACGAATATGGGAGAAATGAAACGGGAACTGAAGTTGAGATATAAATATGGTAAAAACATAAAAGAACATTGGATTAATACGAAATTTTAATAACATCGTATACTGAACAGTTCTATTATAAATTCACTTCGAAAGTAATACCGGGAGATAATTCTATAATAATTCACAACTGAAAAGCAGAAGATAGAATTACACAATTTACACATTGCCTTCAGGAAAGTCAGTGTTAATGGAACAGTTCGTAACATTCTTTGCATGAACTTATTCTGCGATTTACTGCTGCCATAGTACAGCAGTATGATAAATAAGAATACCGCGATAATTAATAATCAATTATTTCTTGCGGTTAATAAACTGCGATGAACAAACCACTTAATACGATTCATTTCATATCACTATACTTCGAAATAACATTTCAACGTCTCAAGCATTCGACATAATTATATCTTCCTGTATAATTGCAAAGACAACGACTTTAAAATCCATCCATTGAATTAATATTACCCCTTTGCCACGAAGTCTATACATAGATGTACATAACTGTACACGAAAATTTTAAATAATCGTTCTTCACAACAATATATGTAATTATTGCAGTTATTGATGCAAATTATACCTTGGGTAGTTAAACAGAGTATCCAACAACAGTGTTTATAGAATGTACACTTATTTTCGATTGAAAGGGTTAAAGGACAACTTGTTTATCCACATTCATTTACGTTCCGCTCCAAAAAGGAAACGCTTCTATTTTAGTTCCCACTGTTACGTTTGCTATCTGACCGCTCACGACACGTTTCAGATAATCGTTGAAATATCACCGTCTACAATTATAATCTGCGAATCGATATATCCGTGAACGAAATCCCAATTACCCACGGTGAACGCCTGCCGTGTAACGTGCACAAACAAATCTCGTGTGTTTCAGGATCCGTTGAATTTCCGCCAGCGTTGGAGTACTAGATTTAAAGTGTCTTCTCGTTCGAGGAATCAGTATTTCGGGAGGCACGACTTATTTGCGCACGTCTGATTCGATATGCTCCGATCAAACGGTGTACAGGATGGATTATGATGGTTCTTCGACGAGACATTGGCAGGATTGTGTAGCAGACAGACGTTTGTCTTGGTTGCTTCCAATATTCTGACGAGACAGAGACGCGGTTTTACTTTTCTTGTTGTTAGCTAGACTTCGGATACGGGGGATGGCTGGAACTTGATCAATTTAACTTCTAGTATTATATTTATATTTAATTGAATATATCAATTCTGACGAGTATTATATTTATATTTAATTTAATATATCAATTCTGACGAGACCGAATCGTGATTTTCATTCTCTTATTGCTACTTAGACTTTGAACGACGGAATTTCCGGAGCTTCATTGATTTCACTTCTATTTTATTTTATATATAACCTTCCCCAGACAGATGACAGAATATTGTATATTACAAAGGAAATTAAATTTTCATCAATCGATATTGTACGACTTCGAGTATATTAATAAAGATGTTCAACGTAAAAATAGATCTTACGTAAACCTATTGATTATGATAAAATAATATCGGGCGCTCGTGTTTGTTAGGAGGGCTGGGAACGATACGACCCGCCGATAGAAAATTAACCAGACTCTACGACACTGGCGGAGCCCTGTCAAAGCCTGGACAGGAACGTGGCTCGAAGTTGCTCTTTCACTACGGAAAACGGCGGCCCTTCGTTTATATCGGAAACACAGCAGAGTCGAACTCATTTGCACGACCGTAAATCGATTTACATTCTCATTAGTTTGAACGAAAACGGCCGAGCGAACGCGGCAAGGCGAAAACAATTTAACCGGCGTTAGTTGACGTGCAATTAGAGCTTCTAATCGAGCCATCAATGAATAATATTGTTGACGACTTATTCGCCATTGTTGCTATCGATCCGTGGCGATAGAATATCCAATAGATTTTCATTCCATACAGTGTAGGAAAAAGTTCGCGATGTTCTAACAGTAGTTATTGAATTTTATAACGAATATAATGAAACTGAAATCGTACTTTCATTTGATTCACATGTGGACACGAACATCTAGATATTTGATTGTTCCGTTTCATCTATACTTGACGCATTAGGTACATTTTCTGACGTATCTAATCATTTTAAAATTAATTTTTCCGAGGCTGACGTGTCCAAAGACTTGTACAAAGAAACAACATTCTGCTTTACTTCTACAAGCGAAGAAGCGTGAATCTGTAAACGAAATTTCATCGTGTTAACAATTTACACCTGCACCATCGGGGGTTTAAAAATAAATCGGGAAGGAAAATAATCACAAGTAACGACTCACCAAAAGATTTGTTCATCACAAGGATTATAATATATTGGAGGTATCCCAAAAACCTTGGCGATTGTCAGAATTCCAAATTCCTTGAGAAATCTATTTTGAACCGAAAAGAAACATTATGGAATACAACAGCGCGGTATTTTGCAAATCGCGGAAAGTACAGGGTCGAGGTTCATTGCAGGGATGCTTCTGCCGGGAGGAATTCGCGTATTCGAAGCCCGATTATCCCGGGAAGTAGTGATCAAGAAGGGCTCGTTCTCCACGTGATACGAACAATGCAGAGAGACGACGAGAGTCTCTCCGTAAACTGAGGGGCGGTTGGCAACGAGATTTGTGCGCCAGCATTAATATGCATCGTCGAGAATTTCGTGAGGTTTCACGAATCAGAGTCAGAAGGAGACGGGCAAATGACGAAAATGGCGTGAGATAAGGAGAATGACGGGAGAACGGGGGAAGACATTGAGGAGGGCCAGAGAGGGGGAGAAACTCAATTGCAAGCCAAACTCATTGATAATCAATACTTTTGTCTACGTAGACGTGCTGGCTAATAGAATCGAACGTTGCACAATTGAAGCATTACTGGCTGGTATCAATATTTTTTCTTTTGTAAGTGCGATGGTGCGTGTGTTTGTGTTGAAGTTGTTTTACACTCGTCCATAAAGATTTTCGAACAGGGTGATCATTTTTTTAGTTATCTTCTTTAAATGGAAACTCTGTTTCAAGTAGAATGCAGAAATGTTAGTTACACAAAAGTTATCAAGGTATTGGCGTATAGTGATATTTAAAGTAAAGTATGAAATTGAAATGGGAAATATGATATATTAAGTTCACGTCGAAATTGAACGAAAAATCTTGCGCAAAAGTAAAATAATAGAAATTAAAATTGCAGTGGGTATATTACAATTTCCGAGACGACAATGTAAAAACACATGCAGGGCTCTAATAAATGATACAGTTAAAAAATGATATACTTCAATACCATTGGAAACATTACATTTTACATTTTAAATCGTCAAATTCAAAAATTTTCTACTCATGTAGATTTGAAAGTCGTGGAAGAATTTGTCATTCTACATCCGAACGTTTCTCTTAAACAAGAGAAACCCTTACACTATAGACGGCTCCTCTTTAACTGAAGTCCACCTCATCCGCGACCTAGGCCTCATCTTGACGAGAGATCTGTCTTTCTCGACTCATCTGAACAGTATTGTCAGCTCCGGCCTTAACACCTTAGGCTTTATTTTCCGCACCTCTAAGCACTTCTCTAATGCCTCCACACTAGTCAGATTGTACACTTCCCTGGTTCGACCTCGTCTAGAATATGGCTCAATCATATGGTCTCCCTACTTCAGGAACCAAATAGACTCTCTCGAACGCGTCCAACACAAATTCCTGAGGCTTGTTTTCTCGTTTTACCGAAATACCTATGTCCCCCTTCAACCACAATTATAAACCCTATCTCTCTCGCTTCAGGCTATCTACCCTTCAGCAGCGGCGCCTCACTGCCGATCTACTGTTTATTTTCAAAGTTATTAATCACTTGATCTCCTGCCCAGATATTCTTTCTGACCTTAAATTCCACGTCCCCTCCACTCACCTAAGGACACATACTTTATTCTACATTAATTCTCACCGAACTCTTTACGGCAAACATAATTGTTTAAATCGATTGTGCACCAACGCGAACAGTTTCTGTAACTCACTTCACTTCTTCGGGACCCCCTACACAGCTTTTAAGCACTCCGTTCAATCTGCTGTAAATAGTAATTCGACCTAGCTTTTCTCTTTTTCCGTTCATGCCATATTCGCTCATTTTACACATTACATCCTTCATTTCATTTTATTTCTGCTCCATTTGTTGGTCTTTCACAGTTCATCCATTTTTCTTCTGTATCTCTTCTACACTTTTCTTGCACTGTTTTACTTCGCAATCTTGTACTCTATCGTCGTATCTATCTACTGTAACTAACTTGTAACTACTGTAACCGCATCATTTTTATTTTTGTATTATCTTGTCTTATTACTCTGCTATCTTGTATTACTGTATCTTTTACGATTCTACTACTCTGTGTGTTTTTCAAATTGTATACTAAAGGGTTTTTTAGCCCGTAGATTAACGGAATAAATATTTTATTTATTTATTTATTTTATTTAAGATACTTTTTATATGCCATGAGGTGTAATTTATTTTATTAACAATTAGATCACTGCACACATTACAGCACGATTCAATATAAAGAGGGCGTTGTAATTTGAACTGAATCACGAGTCACTTTTACGTATGGATGTAGGACGACTATAAATCGACGAACGTGCCCATACACGGCTTTAGTAATGACCATCCAATAACTGGCTTATGGCTAAATCCGAGCAGAGCCAGAACCGGTGAAAAATTCAATTACGACCGTTCTGGGAGGGCCTGATAGCCGGCTATCTAGTTGGCGTCATCGGCAAAAAGCAATGCCTTCGTTTCGATACTCCTGCACGCGTGAATCGAATTTTTTCCTATAGGCCTGCCAATGAATTTTTCGACATTGTTCGATAGAAACATTGTTTTGTTTGGAAAAAGCGTACCGGCTTGGAGAGCACACCTTTGATTGTACACAATATTGGAAAAGAGAACGACAATGAATTGTTTGTGCGAATCCTAGAATCAATTCGATTGGAATATATTTTATTAAAAAATCTGTCGAGATGTGATATGACTTGTGAAACGGTAAACAGGATATGTAAATACATCTACATATATTGTGTATCTATGAAATTGTAGTAAAAACAAGTTTCACCTCGAGGTGCAGGTAAAAAAGGGTTTAATTAACAGGTACGTAGGTATTTCGATGCATCAAATTAAACGAGAATAATTGATGGGTCTATATGATTTTAATATTGTGTACAATATTAAGCCAATTACGTGTATTTTATAAAAATCTAGATTCTAATTTAATGCTCTTTCAAGATATATCAATAATTATGTTTTTAAACAAATTGTTGCACTTTCACAGACAACAAACAAAACTTTCACCAATGAAACAGAAATGTCTTCGATAAAAGCAGAACTATACAAAATTGGCTGTCTCACAATTGGAAACAGCACACCTCTTTACACATTGTTTCCATTTATTCGCATCAGTGAGGTAAGAAAAATTGCCCTCGTGTCACAGTACCTAAACGACATGAAATTACCGGTGCTCGAATCTCATTGAGGGGATAGATCGTAAATTGGCTGATTCCAGTGGTTAGACCACAGTCAAAGACGAAGGATGGCTTTGCTAAGAGGTCTATGGAGGCAGCAGGGTGACATAATAGCTTGCTCAGGATCCACTTATGGTCAGTAATCGGATTGGCAGGATCGACAGGTCACGGTATGATGATCGACGCATGCCGTTCAGGACACATTTATTTTCGTGAAAAACCCTCCTTCGCCTGTGTTTCTCAACCTTTCCTCCCCCGTTTTCTTTTTCCCGTTGCCGAAGTGTCCCTGACCCGTGGATTGTAAACGTTTCGAGGTCCCAAAATGTCTAATGATAAAAATTATGATAATACTTCATCGAATCTACGAATTAGAAAAGTGTTTCACCGATAATACAATTTGGGTAATAAACATTAGTACTCTGCATAGATTAAATAGGAAGATTCTACAGAAGAAATTGTTATTACGCATGGCAGCTGTAATTCTGTTCATTTTTATTCAGATGGATATAATTTTCATGCACAGAAATTAACAAGTGAAGCAATCCTTAAGCATTAGGCTTTAACGAGAGGCTTATAGTTGCGAGTTTTTGCGATTAGCACATACTGTTTCGTTTGCCCCGATTTTTCCCTTAAAGCCAGTGTTTCACGAGGGATTTTGTGGGCCGTTTCCAAAAGCAAAAATAAATCCATATAGTTTAGCCGCGTAAACGAAATTATTTCCTTCGGGAAATTAAACAAGTTGAAGTGAAACGTCAATTTTGCGTTTCTCTACGACACCGACACTATTCTGCCTCTTTTTTCCCCCTGCCTTCTACTGCTCTTTTCTATACATATTTTTTATGGGGGTTGCTTCTAATTTTGCGCTACTTTGTACTGTGCCGAAATGTCTCACTGGCAAGCAATCATTTTTGCAGACTTGGAAATGTGGTATAATAAAGTTTGGAAATGGTCGTTTACTGGTCAACGGTATTCTTTTAATAATAAACGATTGGAAATGCAACGAAACACCGGGAATAAAATAAATGAAAGCAAATGAAGATACTCGAATAAACGATATTATGGCTGTGCAACGTTTGAAGCAGCAATTTGAAAAATGAAAGGATACTGTGTGCTCGGCTGCTGTATTTCTTTGCATTCGGTTAATGGAACGCTCGCTCACATGAAAAACTTTGATCATGGAATTGGATTAAAAAATTCGTTTCGGCTTGTACCATCAGTGTTCGGGAAAATAAATTGTCGAAACGCTGTAGACGTTTAAAGTGGAACTGTTTTATTTGATCACTTGAAATCGAATGTACGTATAATTTGTTGGAGCATACTGTTGCTTCTAACACGATGTTAAAATTATTTTTTTTTTCAAATGCGGCCCTTCTACCATATTATGTTTCTCTATAATAAATACAATATAAATACAATGCAATTTAATTTGCATCGTTGTGCAACAACAACAAAGGCCATTTAATTGTACTATTGAGTGTATACATGAATATATGTACTGCCAAACAAATGGCTAGATGATAAATCAGAATTGATCATTATACGGGACGAATAACAATGCACAATACATTAATAAATTAATTTGTAAACGTAGCGTTCGTTCGTGGTGATCAATAAGCTTTGATCCTACGACTGAGCGACCATAATCTGACCTTTGAACATAATTCTATCATAAATCGTATCATAGGATTCAGAATGAAATGATTAAAGTTAAAAATCTGCTATTTATAATGCATGAGAGTTAATTGGTTTGAACAATTGTGCAGTGTATTTTCAAAGGCCAATGTAAAATCGCAATGTAAATAATTCTCATATGGAATTCAAAATTTATATTATTTACTTGGATAGGTTAATGTACGAAATAATATTTCGCAGAATATAAATACATATCTGACAGTGATTACATAAACGAACATAGCTTTTATCGCAGCACGTGGAAATTAAATTTACATACTTTGCAAAATGAATTGCTTCGCAATCGACAGGAATAATGATATTAACAATAAAATGTTAACTGCGTTGCTGGACAAACATTCTTGTTCAGCCTCTGTCGCAGCTCATTTTAACAAGACTATTTACAAGCACACGCCCAAAATGAATTCTATCGTATTAACTGAACATAAATCAAATATCCAACATAAATAATCGGTAGTTCAACGATATATGTACATATGTGTACACAAAACATATAACATACACTACAGCTTAGTGCGCAATCAACTTTACTTCCACCCGTCGCGAACAATAAATACTAAATCCATCAGTCGACAATCCACCCTTAGAGCCTGAAATTCAACCAAAACTCCCCTCCCACGCCCGAAAACACTCGCACGATCCACCACTCAAGACCAATAACACGTCACGTACATCATCCCGTAAAAGACTGGCCATCACGACAGGCAAAAATAAAAAGAAGGAAAAGCTCGCTTTACATCCCCGTTCGTCCTGACGATCCGCATATCGCGTGCATTTAATTCCACTTGTCCCGTCAACCTCTCTTACCCGCCGCAGGATACTCGATAGTGACGGTAATTAAAGTTCCGATTCAAGACCATTCATATTTGTCATCGTTCACGACGAATCGAGAGGGTTCGACGGGAACGCACAGTGGTCGGGAGTGGGTTGGCACGGGGTGTGGGGTGTCGGCGGAAAAATTGCGCGACCCCATCAAGGATCGGCCGGGTTTTCCATTGGATTTCAATTTTCACGTGGCCGCCAACGTCGAGGGGCATCTGCGAATTAGTCCGTGTCCACGGACGCACATACGACGTCCGTCCGGCTGAAACGATATTATCGGTCTATTGAAAATCGAAAATCGAGAAGTATCGAGCGATCGAGTTTGCGGTGAGACGTCCTGTCCCGTGGCCTATCCTATTACACGGGGAGACGAAGAGGGGTGCTGGGCAGAGAGTACAGTCTAGCGTGCTCTATTGATCGGCAATCCATGTGCAAAGAGAGCGAGAGGAGAGGGTGACGGGGATAGACGTCGTCTGGTGGCTGGGTTAATCGACGACATGGAGCTGGTGGTGATATTTTGAAGATCGAAGGAAAAGAGGGAATTGTTTGTTGGACGGTCGATGGGAAGAAATTGTCGAGTGGATTCTTAGAAGATGTTCAGCGATTGTCTCGTTTCGCTTTTCTTTATACGTGACAGGTGTATAACGTAGATATGGTATTGTCGTGGGTAGTGTCAACAAGGTGGAGGCGTGCCTCCAGTAGTTCGTGAGAGGGAGGAGAACATTTCTGTTTGGGATATTACGAAGTATACGTCAGTTGAAGATGTATCGAACTTTAATCTACGACCTTCTTGGAGACGCGTGACACTCTGTCGGGTTGGAGAGATGCTTATTGTAGAAGTTATTTTTTGTAAACTTATCTTACAATCCCAAGAGAGAACAGGTTTCTTCCAACCATTAACAAGTTTATTAATATAGAGAAGTTGACACACGACAATCCTCTTAACAATGACTCCCACACTATACTCGCGATACTCTCAAACTCGACACTGCTCTCTGCTGTCTGCACTCTCAAATCTACGCTTCTCTCTATTCTCAATACAACTCTCCGAACTATTCTATCCTCGCGCCCGCAACAGCCACTTTATATATTCTTTCACTCTTAGTTACTCTTTCATTCTATCTCTCATTTGCTCTCACTCATTTAGGATACACCCCGCAGACATTCCTTGGCGACGGTTGGTCACGTCCACCCGAACCCTTGGGTCACACGAATTTTTCTCAAGTACTCAGCTGCAAATACATATCTTTCACACCTCGAAGTCACACGCTCTTTCTTCGAGACACACATTTGACGTTTCTACTGTCACTCTTCATTCACATCATGCTTACCATAGAACTGCCTCGACAAACCTCAAGACAGTACTATGAACTAAAAGAGGCCAACAGACCTGGCCCTATCCGCTAACATAATCTAAAAAAAAGTCAACCAACACCACATTACGATTGCATAGGGCAGAAGAATGTGCGAAACAAAGGCGACCGTTCGCAACGATCGAGGCAGTCTCTGCCAAGTAAAACACTACAATTGCATCCAATATTCATCGACCAGCCTACCTACTGCGTTTAAAACCTACTCTAAACGCAAAACCGATACGAGCCCGATCCTGCGGAACATGAGCGTGCCCGACTAAATTCCAAACAGTCCGGCCAGCAGAAGCGTAGCTAAAATCGACGAGCGATCCACAGAGATTCCCCGATCGACCTTGTCGTTGAGTTCCCGCGGAAACAACGGTGGTTTCCTTCGGACAGGGCGGGAAAAATGATCGACCAATTAGCCATAGCATCGGGGGTTAAGCCGTGTTGAATAGGCGGTCAGGTTTTCTGGCGGTTGGTCGGCCTGCTTACAGCGTTAATACACGGTAAACGTTAAGGGCCGCGTTAGGTCGAGACCGTTTGGATTCAATTTTCACTAACTGGAGCGTGGACTAATTAACCCAACGCGAATAGCCGCCCGAGAAACAATGGCCGGCTGGATGAAGGGGGTGGCGAGCCAGCCCGTGTGTAGCACTGTCGCGAAGGGTTGTGAGGGACAGGGTGAAACGAAGGCGCACGGTGCGCCTCTCTGTTCGTGCGAGGGAAAGGGGGTGAAAGGGAGGGGGGCAAGGGTGGATGGGTCGATGGCTGTACGAAGGAATCACCGAAGGAGGGCACAGGGGTAACAGATGGCGAGGGGGTAGTCTTTTTTTCGACGTTTTCGCTTGCTAATGAATCTCCGTGGAGGGAGATCGCGGGAACATTTCCGACGAAATTCGGTTGGGAATATGGGAACACGCGGAAAGGGGTCGACTTTGATGGAAGAGGGATGTTCTTTCTTTTCTTTTCCTTTTACTTGACGCGATAGGTACTTGGGATGGAAGCTGGGAAGGTTTGGCGAAGACGGGACAGGTGCAACGTCTGGCAGTGTGTTATCGTTCTTATCTGGGTGTAGGCTTGGGTTTATGAATTCCTTATTAAGGGGTGGTATTGATGGACAACTTGGAAACGATATTATTGAAGTAACATAGTTTTATCCACGTGTACGGTCGATGACGTATATGAAGGGATCTTCTTCGCGTCTCTCAATATGTATAGCCGGTCTCGTAAGATATTCCTATCCTCGCGGGGGTTAATTCTTTAACGAAAACCCGTATGTTCATTCACATCCGTTTATATAACAGGTGTTGATCAAAGGAAATATACAAACAAATCGCTTGTACAGACAGCAAGGTTACGTGTACTAATGGGGCTAACTGTGTATATGTTACGGTAAATGTGATTAATCCGGCGATTATGTATAATTGCCAGTTACTACATATAATCACCATTAAGTTTGGTAAATGTGATGAAATTTCGTTCAGGCTACATCCATGTGACTCAAAATAGCGATTTATCGAATTTTTAATTGTAAATTATAAAATATTGTTATTCGCAGCCTCTTCTGTCACAGTGTCCAACGAAAAACTATCCTTCTGTCCATATTTTTCACATTCGCCATTGCGAGTTGGGAATTAAACTTAGCGGTGATTATATATAATAACCGGCAATTGTGCATAATCACTGGATTAATCACGTTTACGGTAACATATATACTAACACAGAGAACTCGCTAAATTCCCTGTTGCTTAAAAATTCTGCCGTCATCTGCACCGCAGGGAAGTCTTTTTATAGTCTCACCTTCCACGGTATCGATCAAATCCCGCCCTCCTAAAATCCTCGTATCCCCTTGTGCGATCGAGCCCCAACAAAAACACACGCTTCTTCTTCGAAGAGAAGCTTGCGATACCCTCAAGCTCCGGAAGCAAACATTCTGCGCCCATTATTTCATTTTATATCGCCAGAAATCACAGAGATCCCCGTGTTCAGTTCGATCGATTCCCTCGAACGACCCCCTCGGAAAACAAGCCGGGCCCAACGAAGAGGCCAACGTCGCCGTGGAATCGAATGAAAGGGTAGCGGAGTCACAACAACCTGGTCGGAACGCTGGCGAAAACACGGCTCCGCCGAAACGGGTGGCGCGAGTACGGGGGAGAGAAAATCGTTTGAAAGAAAGGAGGAGGAAAGGGGCAGCAGCGACGGAGACCTGTTCTCCGGTCTACGTTCACCGCTGCTGGACAAAAGGGGTAAAACGTTGTGAAAGGAAGGAACGAAGAATTCCGGCTTCCTTGGAGCACGGCGAACTGCACGTAGCCGGGCAGAAAGGGTTTGCAGCGAGGTCGAGGCGGGATTAAACTACGAGAAGAAGCGGTTTCTAAGGCGGCGGAGGGCAACGTGGCCAAGGAAAGGCTGAAACACCTGAACGGTTCTTTGACCAACCGACCAAACCTTCTCCTGTCCTCACTTTTATCTATGTCGTTCCTGGCCCGGGGCTATGGCGCCTCGGATTCTGGCTGGTTGATTTTCGTATGGGACGCACGAAACTGCTCGCGACCGTGCAACTTGGTTTGCGTGAAAGGGAACACGTGTTGGTGGACGTTGTTGGGGATGGTACCTACCCTCGGCGGAGTAGCGTAAGCGGAATGCTCGGAGGAATTCAGTTTCGTTAGAGAATGGCGTTCTGAGGGCGGGTTCCAGGGTGCTTTATTAACGCTGCTTTAGTTCACAGGTTTAATTTAGTTTGCCAGAGTGGCGTCGGTCTTGAAATAAATCCCGGCCCGGCATTGTTTAGGCATTTTATTTTCGAGATTGGGGAAATAAATGTTGGAGAAGCTTGCTTGCTCTGGAAAGTTTTCCCAATTCTGCTCTATGTGTATGTGTTCTTATTCACTACGTCGTTATATCTGGGCTCGAGCCAATAATCGGTGAGTGATTGTCTTAATTTTTTCGTCGGCGCAGAATGCAAGGTTTTGGCCAGTTAGGAGGATAATTAGTTGAGAGCAAGATTTTGTAGGATACGTAACAAGGGTGATGTATTATGGTAGTATGCATATTAAGGTATAAATAAGATTTGTTTTACTAGCGTGTTCTCAAAGAATAAACATTATAAAATCTCTGGCACACTACAGTTGGGATGCAGACCAAGAAATCCTAGTAAAAACATACCAAGCATTAATAAGAAGCAAACTGGATTATGGAGCAATAGTATACAAATCAGCCAAACCTAACACAATTAAATTAATTGAACCTATCCAGAACTCGGCAGTCAGACTGGCCACGGGATGTTACCGTACAAGTCCAATTGCTGGTATGCAATTTGAAACTAAAGAAATTTCCCTAGACCAAAGAAGAAAACTCCTCAGTTTAAGATATGCAACAAACTTAGCATCGACACCAAACAACCCAGCATTCATCAATACATTTACTGACAGATCTACTAGCCTATAAAAAAAAATCAAAACTGCCGGTACCTTTCTACGTCAGAATAAAAAGATATTCCATTACAGCTGAAATTATTTCAACACCAATAAACGAACGCAACTACGGAAAAATAGCCCCATGGTCACTAAAACCGCCAAAAATTAACACCGACTTGGCTAATTACAAAAAGAATGAAAAATGCAAATTAGAACACAAATCAGACTTCATGAAACTAAATCACACCTATAAAAACTACCACAAGATATACACAGACGCTTCCAAAACCGATCACGGTACTGGAATCGCAATCGTCACGGCCTTGATCTCCCACAACCACCAGAAAAACACCATTAGCTTCCTAAAGGAAACAAAACTATTCGAAAACATATGTATAAAGTAAAGACAGTAAGTCGCTAAAGACCTCGAAGTCGATGCGACGGAAAACTCTATATTAAAAAAAAAAGAAGATTTGTTTTAATGTATTGTACTTTGGGAGTAGATCGTTCGTTGGCACGCTGGGTTTATGCTGTTTAAGCATAGCTGAAAACGCTGATCCTTGACGTTAATACAATATCGAAGACTTTAAATCAATTTGACGTTATGTAACGTGGCACGTGTAATCGAATCGCCATACTTCCAGGACATTGCACGTTGCCTCGAGTCTTGTCGCATTATTTGTCTCATTCGACGACGTGTCGCTTTCTGGTTTAGTCGACCAAAAAAATGCTTCGCTGGTGTGAAGTTCAGTGAATTGACTTGCAATCGAGCCTCGATGCAGTTTTAAATGTCAGAGCTGAATATTCTGACCGTCTCTCTGAAGTGGATGGTTAATAAATGGTAATATTTTTCTATTCGTAGATTTTATGATTTCTTATGAAAAAAAATAGGTGATAGGTACTGGCGAGGAATATATTTGGAAGAAATGCATGTAATTTAAATATTGATATGGAGGCGAAACATTGCATTCGAAAACAAAATCGTTTGAGCGTGAAAATGTCCACCTCGATAGTATGTAAAGTTTCACTAACTGGTTAATTTTTCCTCGCTGTTTTATTCATTTACGGTTTCTATATTTCTACATTTAGTTCGAACATTCTACATAGGTAATCGATAATAAACTTTTGTATTGTTCGATTAAATTATTAATTTCTACGAAGCATTACAGGCTTCACAGTTTAATATATTATTTTACTAATTTTCAATTCATTTACTATTGTAAAATGCCAGGATTGCCATTGCACCCAATTTATGTTTATTGTATCTCAACGTCCACTGTGAATTCAGAGTCTCCAATTTGATTTTCCCGCAATCAACCATGCAAAATTCTTTCTAGCTTGAAAGTAAATAATCAGGATACAGGGAATTAAATTATACTAAAATTAAACGTAAGATGCAGTTTTAGAAAATATAACCTTCGATACATTCGAAATGTATTATCTCGTCCAACTTATTTTATTTGTTATTAGAACTTTATTATCACCGGTGCATTGGTATACCAACTGTACAAAATTACATTTCACACACGTACTAGGTGAATATTGAAATTCGTTTCAAAATACAAACATTTGTGCATGAACAAATTGCTCGCATAATAATATCCCATTTAAAAGTTAACACGGAAACATACTGTGGTCCGATACTTTTGCACACCGCTGTATAATATGCATATAATTCCGTCACCCACTCTATGCATACACGTGTATGTATGTATGCACCCGCTGGATCTGATCCCAGAAGCATGCTATCCAACTCATGCTAAACCTTGGAGGCATTCCCGCCAGCCCCAAGTTCGAAAGCTTTCAGACGTCTCGGCCTGTGGTTCAGGCCAAGGTACACGTGTAGACGTCGCGTAGGTGTATCGATAAAAGAACGGGCACGTATTCAGCCCCCTGCAGCCCACATAACTCACCTGGCCGACTGGCTAAACGTCGGTCGAGTCGATACCGCTGGCAGAGATTTTCATTTCCGTCTCCGCTAACCTTTCCTCGTCATTAAGGGGCCCAGAAAAATGGCCCTTTATCGGCTACGGTCTGGGAAATGGAGTTTATCAGCCGTGCAGGCGTTTCCGTTTCGCAAGGAGCAGCATGAATTATTCGCTTGAAATGGGACACATTGAAGTGTAATTGTATGGTAGAAATGTATGGGTCTTCTCGTGCGCCGTTTGAAATTGGATATATAAATACGCTACACTGAAATTGAATTTCAAAAGAGACGTTGTAGCCTTGCTAGTAATTATACATCGCGCATTTTTTTCTACTTTTCATTTCCTTTTATATTACGCTTGCATATCTGCTTTCGAGGAACGTAACGGGAAATAGAGTTTCTCTTTATTTTTTATTCGCTACTGTTACCGATGATCAAATAGTACCTACGCACAATTTTAATAAACCAAATGATGCACACAATTTCTTAAATACGCATGAAATTTTCCATTCTAGTCGACTGAGCTATCGAGTGTGGCTCGAAATTTTGCATAAAAATGTGAACGAACTTTGCTACCGAAATCAATACGTCGAGTACGAAGAACGGAAAATACAAAATAATTAGACGACAGAATACAGAATAATAAAGAGTCGTTGCATGTTACAGGCAGCTGAACAATTGATACAAATGACAAGTTACAGAAAAGGAGAAGAGAAGGAGAAATAGAGCCAGAGTGCTTTATTAATTAAATCTACATGATCGATGAGTTTGTTAGTAGGTATCTTCTCAAACCATAAATTACTGCAAACGTGACACATAGACACACTTGCAGTTGCTGATAAAGTTTCTCAAAATTTTCTACGGTCACGAGGGACGAGCATCTCAATGACAGGACCAAGAAAAACTACTAAGGAAAAGCAAATAAATATATCCCTATCCCCAATATTGATTTACCCAGAAAAGTTTAACATATTAACAACATTTTAATAGCATGATTATTAAGGAATGCTTCCTCGCGTGATTACTGCCTCGCGGAGTAAATGCAATTGCGAACACCGAACCTTACAAGTGACGCGTTTGACACACCCGTTGACACCCGTGTTTCCTTGCTGTTTAAATATTCAGTAGATCGTGACAAACCTTCCCGTCGCAGACGACGAATTATTAATTACGTTTGAACGCAACACAGCAGGACCGTGCCGATATTCGTGGCGCTATTCGTGGCGCAGGCTCGTGTCGAGAGCTCGCGGCTAACAGAGAGGATTGAAAGTATGTTGAAGTGTTTTCTCCCTATCGTTGCCGGGCCTCGTTGGAAATACGGCGGTTGTAATGAAGCTTATTCCAGTGCTCGTGCCACGATGCGGAAAGCCGCTTAGCTTTTAATTGCTATAAACCAGTCCGACATAATTTCGTCGTCTCTCAAGCTTCTCCTCGTAAGTCAGACTTCGGACAGCCTCGCCGGAATACCCTGGCGGATCTTAATGACCGGGGATCCCGGATCTTCTACTGGAAAAATTATTCGCGAGATTTGACTTTCATGATCGATTTCATTTCCACCCCTTATTCTTTCATTTCTGTTCGTTCTTTCTCGTTTAGTCGATCGTTGGGCGATTTATTCGATCGATTCGATTAGAACTTGAAGAAGAAGTAACTGTTAATAATCATTAGGCAGTGGTTCTAATTCGAATTAGTTATGAAGGACCTCTATTCGGAACAATTGTTACGAGGAACCGAAATTTCTGTCCATCGAATTGGTCGTGCATTGCTGATTTAATGTAGCCTGCAAATACGGAGAGCAAGATAACAAAATTATTGCCAGCACCGTTTTGGAAGCAATATGGGATAGAAAAATGTAGTTGCCCCATGATCGATATACGAGGAGCAATCGAAACGGATATGAACCAAAATTTCGAGTCCTTGCAATCGATTCAGAATAATTTCGAATAAAGATTCTTCGTAACTGTTTTAACAATCGAAATCGATACCATAACTGTTTTCAAACCCTTGTTTCGATGCTGTTAATGATCCACGTATTGTATACATGCCTGGGCTTTTTTATCTGGTGATGGGTTTTTGCGATGACTAGTGATGAATACTACAGATTGGATTGCTTATGGTTTTTCTCTCTGTTTGTGTTGCATAAATCGATTGGCAGCAGTGGTCGACGGGTTGGATTTTCGTTGAGTTTCGATAGCTCGATTTTTTATATTCCTGGGATTGCTTGTCCCTATGGTTACGTGATAAGAATATCAATTAAACGATTGGAAAAGGTATTTTATTTGGTCGTTCGGGGATTAGGTATAGGATGTTGCATCGCAATAAAACCGACACGTGCGTAGAATTGTGCGAGGGATTTATTGCAAATTTTGGTTGCACGATTATCCGCTATTTTGTGTAAGATAATTGTTGGGAATGCAAAGCTGCTACGAGAGGGTCGACTGGAACGATGAAGCATCCGATGGATGCGAAAATTGGGGTTTAGGAACTTGAGGGCCTTTATCTTGGGGGCAAGTTTCCGTGACTTATCTCGTTGCGACGACATAGTTTCGATGCAGGTCGCTCGATCCAACGATGATGATCGAGGGGAAAGAGAGTCATAGAGGCTGGAGATACACTATCGAGAAAAGCAGTATGAAACCACCTGACTTACTTTTCCTTTTTGTCGAGAGTATGATAGAAGTGGTAATGTTGTGTAGCGTATTATTTGAATCACTACCTAAGTAACACGTTTAGTAATGAAATAAATTATTTATGCGATTTTATTCGTGCAATTACTTATTAAACGAAGTTCAATTTGCCAAGTAGTTCTCTTGGAACTATTAAGTGACTTCGTTCGTTGCCGAATAAAATATTTCTAACACCTGGGTAGTAATTGGAAAAACTGTGAAAAATTTTTCTGACACGCTTATTAATATAAAATACGATTTTCAATTAGAGTCCTTCGTGTTAATGGAAGATTAACACTAAAATGCTAAATAAACTGTTTATTTGGGACACAATAATTCATTGTCATACTGGTTTTGAATTCTCGATCTAAAATTTCTATTTCATCAGCTCAGAACAATCACTTTTTAAATATTTGATTGAAGACTACATTTTGTGATACTTATTATCTAAAGCCCAATGATTCCAGAAACTTGGCACAGATTGGAACAACTAAATCGTCAACGATATCGATTTGAAACTGACGATAATGGAACACTTGTCGATATATTATATTACACCTGTAACACGGAATTCACGTGCGTCTGGCTAATGGAATTTCAATCAGATGCATAATCTGCATATGTCGCCAGATTTATTCGTACCGCAAAATTTAATCTCCGAAGGTGTTCAGTAATGGCAGTTTACAGTAAAACATATCAGGTATCGTCGAATAAAAAGAAGCAAATTTTCACCGTTTATTTCACAATTCTCCGGAGCGATTCACATTCATATTAAAAAGCGACACGAACTTTTAATATTTAATTAGTCACAGGTGATTAAGAACGTCCGAGCGGTTTAGATCAAATAATTATAACACATAATTACAATGAACTATACTAAAGAAGAATTGAAACAGAATTGAGCTAAAGGCAATAATATGAATAATAGATTTTTACTTCTTGTTACCCCGAATAGTACTTCAATCCCACACTAGCTCCCATCTGTTATAAATTCATAACTTTAGTTATACCCATTTAATATTCAAATATGAAACGAACAAAAGCTTTAAACAAAAATTCAAATAATAGCCACATACATTTAAAATTCCTGGCACAACTTCACCGTTCCTCGTATCACTATTAATTAATCTCCATAAACAGAAGCAATCAGTGGCCGTCGATTCACACAATCGCGACGTCCGATCGTTTAACGTCGAAACGGCGAAATGCGTTGAATAGACGTTCCGCGAAACGAAATCGATTCTCTGGAATCAGCATCGCTCATCAGAATTACGTGGGAAGTTCTCATTAAACTCATCGTCCGTTTCCATCGAGGAAAATCTCGTTTTTATATCCGAAACAGTGGTCCCGCCTAATTAAATCCTCGTCGACGACGGAAAAAAGGAAAAACGCGAACGTCGCGGATAGGATGAGCTTTTCCAATGAACCACTATATCCCATTTAAACCCCTTACAGTTTATTTTTTTTTAATTTCCTCCTTTTTTTCTTTCAACGCGCCTTTTCAACGAATTCTCGCATTTTCCCCCCAAGGATTGTAGAAATTGAAGACTATACAATCTATTTATAAAAAGAGTGTACATCTCTCTGGGGATCGCGGGGCAAATGAATATTCTTTGGGTTACAAAGAGCTTGATCTGTACAGTGTTATGCCGTTGTAGTTTCACAGCTTTGAAAATGGTTGGAAAATATTTTTGTGATGTATAGGACAAATTTTGCTCGCGATAATTGACAATATTCCAGCGCACTGCGTTCCAGGAATCGTAAAAGTTTTAATTGAATTGAATTGAAATACGTGTATGTATACATCGTGCACACAGACCAAATGTTTAACTTAACTTACTTGCAATGCCAGTAAGTAATAATAACGCGTGCCAATAAGTAATCCACTACTATTTCCTCAGACCATTTACAATTTTGTTTTCTACGGATTTTTAGAAATTTTTACTTCAATGGGAGCATTGATTGTTGTTTGCGACAAAGTCATCGATGCGCACTATATTTTCGGAACATGCACGAAACAAATTACGCGTTAAATTGCAAGCTAGAATAAAATACCTTTCAGCAATTTTCGCATGCACAGTTTAAAGAACAATGAAACAACAACTGTTTCACCAATTAGTCGGACTATTTGAAACCGGACTAATCGAGGAACTAATTGCATACAAAGAACGATAATTGGTTCCAACAATTTTTGGTCCTGTTTGTCAATAAATAATAGTAGGGTAATATTAATGTATGTATTTTTTTGTTTCTTTCAAGAAAACGAAATTTTTACACTATCCAAATCACACCGAATTATATTACAAGTTATTCTAAATTCTAAACCCTTACTTTCAAGCCGCCAATAACAATTGACGCGACATTAAACAACCGAATTAAAAATAGAACGAAAAAATGAACAAGAAGATAGCAGATTATAAGATGAATTTATCTACCGTAACAATTAACTACTCGCCCCTACCTTCTTCGCCACCGTTATGCAAATACCGTTTTGCAAAATCCAGCATGTTCCAACACCTAACCGTTCAACGAATCGCACGGCCAATGCCGTTATAAAACACAAATGTCATAGGGGCAATAAGACCACCGCCAAATTGCAACGATTCCCACCTTCTCCGTTTCGTTCGTACCGTCGCGCAGTGGTCCCAAATCCCGAAAACGCATAATAATAACGCATACGAATAATAATAATGATGGGTGCAAGATCATAGACGACTAGCAACCCCGAAAACATAATAATACCAATTTTTATGAAAATCGTGTGAAATTACGAATTTTGGCCGGCTTTTTCAGAAATGGCACCACTCTGCGTCGCGTCAGGTGCTCCGTGTCCAAACCGTTTGAATCCGTTCGCGACGAGTTTAATACGATCCGACGATGGAACTATGTATAACGTGTCGTGCACAATCCGAGGCGTATCGGTCGCGAGGCAATGGTGCATGCGGCAAGCCTGACACATATCAATCAAGCAATGGAATCCTCGGCCGGGCCGACGACGATCCGACGATCCACCGTTTCTCTCGCACCCTGCGTTTGCGTCCCTCCGTCCGTTCCACTGGGTACACTCTGTTCCGCCACCCGTGTCCTTTCTTCAGATCCCTCTCGCCGCGCCAACGGCATCCCTCGATCTGCGTATCGACTGTGACACGCGGCCGCGTGCATACCGTTATCGAGTAGCACAGCCTGTCGCCGGCATGGAATTTCAATGCTGATCAGCTGCGATGCCCGAGTCAATGGCGGATAGATACCGTGGTCCTTGAACGGGCGATAACGGGAGATCTAGACGCGATAGATTTGAAGATCCTGCGTACCTTCTGGGAGGGGAACACGCGTGGGCAGAGGCGTTCCTGACAGGGGTGCAAAAGGTGCGTCAGCACCTGGACGGCTAAAGCTAGGTGCGGCCGCAGACCGTTTAATATATGTAAAATTTGGACTATTGTGGAATCGCGGCGGATTCGCGGAACGTGTCACCGATGTGTCGCAGAGTGTGTTTTGTTGGGCGTATATGATAGCGATAGCGTCTTTTCTTTTAAAGGAAGGAATAGGATCGGGTGGCGAAGTGCTACGCACCCCGTGGATAATTTATGATGGGGACGTAGTCCTACGTGTGGTCGCAGAGTGATTTGAGAATCGGATGTCGTGGGATTGACTAATTTATTGAATGCTTTGAAAGTGAATGAATGGGACCAAACATCCTGTCGACAGGCAGAGTTTAACAGAGAGAGTTTAACCCCTTCGCACCGGCGGACGAGATATCTCGCCGCGTGATTTCGTTCATGATTTGCTATGGACGAGATATCTTGCAACGCAATGTCTTTCATGCGATGCTATGTACGAAATATCTCGCGACACAAAATCGTTCATGCGACGCTGTGCACGGAATATCTCGCGAAGCAACACCGTTCGCGTGCTGCTTTGGACGAGATACCTCGCGCTCGCCTACCCGTTTTTCAATGTTTACAGCTGAATGCCACATTCATAGTGACCTACGAATTCATTTTGATCCAAATCGTTGGGCGAGATATCTCGCGTTGTAATAGAAAGGCTTGCGAGATATTCCGTACACAGCTTCGCATGAACGATTTTGTGTCGCGAGATATTCCGTACATAGCATCGCATGAAAGACATTGAGTTGCGAGATATCTCGTCCATAGCATATCATGAACGAAATCACGCGGCGAGATATCTCGTCCGCCGGTGCGAAGGGGTTAAAGACGGCAAGCGGCTGGACGTCGCATTGCTAAAGAATAGGGACTCCGTTCCTGGAGGATCCGGCCACGGAGTGGGGAAGGCGATGCCTTTTGGTAAGACGACTGGGATGAACCCCACGGCACTTACCCCAGAACCTCCATCGAATAAGCATTCTTTTAGTAAATCTAGCAAACTTATAGAAATAATCTTACTATTTCTGACAGAATGAGAAAGGGAAGAAATGCGTGGAGAAGAGTGTTCTAGTGAATTAGATCGTGATGAGACGTGGAGGAGAACAGTTAGCGAAACCAGACTTAACAACGTGTAGTGAATCCCACATTAGTATTAAATTAGTAGAGGCGGCGGTATTGTTTTTGCACCTGGGCGGCCAACAGCCTAGGGACGGTCCTGCGCATGGGGTGGGATTTTAAAGGTAGACGTGCGTACGTGCTTGCGTTTGTTGGCGCGAGTTACGTCGTGGAGTCGCGGATGAATAGAAATGAAACGTTTTATGTTGTAAGTATACGTTTTGCGAGTTGAGAAAATGGAGATTCGTGTTTCATTCTTCTTTGGGCAATTTAAGAAACGATAACTGCGGGACGCGACTTCTGTTAAACGGAGGCAAGTGGAATGTAAATGTGAGGTATTTTGGAATGCAAATGTAAATGTATTGTGGGGATAGCTGGCTACCCCAGGGTGTCGTTTCAGGGTTAAGTAGAATCATGGGAGTTTGCGTGCACCTAAAGGGTTGTCACGGTGTTTGGATATTTGAGACTGGGGAAATTGACCTTTTCTTTCTGCTCTTTTTATTATTTGTTGATTTGAAACGTGTATGCGAATGCGAGGTGTTTAAACGTGTGCAGTGTAATATTTGTGGTAAGAGGCGGTTCTAATTTTGTTTATTTCTGTTCTATGATATTATTTATGGTGTTTTTGTGCCCTCCGGTTAACGGGATTAATCGGGAGATTGATTCGAGATTAAATAATGAGACAAATTATGGTTTGCCAAATTTTTATTTTGTTAAATCTCGTAATAAAATGTGAATTTTTTGTATTAACCATTTCCTGCAAATTGTTGTTAACGAATACAAATTTTGGGTTCAGAGAACATTGATATAATTAAAATCTTGGCGATTATAATTACAGTATTTGGTCGGAAATTGTTGAAACGAAATGGTTTAATACGCTTACTGGTACACGAGTCATGGAATACAACATTCACCGCGTGTCTGTAATTCTGGTCGAGTGTTGGCTGTCCTCAAATTGAAATTTCAATACTAATCAGCTGTGGTGGTTGATAGGCTGAATGATATAGTCGTTTTCGGATTATTGATGACGTGGTTGTGTCACATCTATACTGTGGTCATGTAAAATTCAATTCCACGAAATTGTGCATCTCGAAATTCTGCAGACCAAAAAATCCTTTTAAACCATTAAATCTCGACGAGGCGCAATTATCCTACGTACCAATTATCGAAATCACGTAATCAAAGAGAAATATCAGACAATCAGTCAGACTTCGCTTGACACGTTTATAATGGAATTAGTTTTATACACACTCAGATTTACAAGTGTTCAAATTAAAAGAATTGCGTTGCTAAATAAAAAATTAAATATCATGTGAAACGTAGAAAAATTGACAAAAATCTGTCGTAATACTTTTGAACAACGTAAAATATTCTCCAAACACTTTTCTAACAATAACAATTAATCAAATAATTAATCAAATCGTTTCTTTATTATCTCTGAAACAGTGATAAGAAAAAAGGATAATAATTTTTGACTGGCATAAAATAGCCTGCGATTGTACACTATTCACATTTCCCATAATATTAACATTCTACTATTCTATATGAAATAAATTCCTACAGTTCTACGTTATTCGACCTGTTTATCGCCAATTTCCATTCGGCCGCAATTCAACGAAAACAATACCCAGTCTTGGCGAAATTCGCTTCGTCAGATCGATCGTGGGTACACCTTAGTCCGTTCAATAATCTATCTCAGCGATTGCAGTGGCCGATCCATAGCTGCAGAACCATCCTGAGTCTGGAATTTCAGTGCTGATCAATTACCGGGAGCGGTTGCCTAATTGCCAATCCCTGAAAGTGGCTTTTACCCTACTAATGTAACGTTTCCTTTGATAAACGAATATTTGTCCCGGTGGTCAAAGACGATTAAAAGATAACGGCGTGCTTGATGAATTTTATTTATCCGTAGGATGCTCACCCAGCCTCTTCCACGAAGATTCATTGACAATCCTTTCCCTCGAATGGCATCGCCGACGATAAAGCCGGTGTCGTTCCCTGAAGAGTCGGCTAATGGGGTTTTAATTACAAATTTTGATGGGATTGAAGTCCTTTTCCGGGGAAATAGATTGGATATCCTTTTCGTCTTTTCTATTTGACCGGGTATTCCTGAGAATTGCCACGAGTTTTCTCTATTCATCGCAGTGTGAAATTGTTATAAACGCAATTGAAACTGTTGTTGCGTTCATACAGTTACAATTCCATGCGTTGATATTATTTAGTTCGTGTTTCTTCTTCCACGCGGTTGTATTGGTGTTCACTGTTCGGGGAGTACGTATTACGGAAATCTGGCGGCGTTAAATATGAAAGTGTTAGCAGCCAATCTATCAAACCGGCTCGCAGGGCGTAAATATTATCGCGCAGGAAATAATGCGGCGTGTAAAAAGCGCGAGGCACAAAGTTTCTCTTACGAGCGTTTTCTCGGGGAACATTTATCAGCAGATGCGTTTCCCGAAATCCTTAAACTCCCCATTAGATCTATCAGCTCTCGAGGTAATTTATCTTGTGTCCACAGGCACGCTGGGCAGTCCCGAAAAATTCTCCAACGCGTGGAGTTCGTCTGCCACAGCTTTGCAAAGTTCTTGGTTAAAAGTAGCTATTCGAAATAAATTTTGAAACCATACCTTCGTCCTGATTAACAGTGGAACTACCAAGCAAGTCAAACACTGACTCTCAGATTTTTCGCTTTAAAATTATTAATATGTAGGTATCGTTGGTGCAATTTATGATGACTTTTAATAAGACAGAATGACAATTCCATATCTCTATTAAATGTTCGTTCAACGTCTTTCGTGTTCTTAATCTGTCTAACGTGTGCTGTCTAAATAGTATCAAAATTTATCGGTAGTTATGGTGTTAAACAAGGTACGTCACGGAGTTGCACCCTAGGTACCACGATTAATGAAAGTGCACTTAAAAAGATTGAAGCTCATCAGTTTTTTCAAACTCTTCTTACGTTATTACGGCGACGCATCGAAAATTATCACCGAGTGACGCAACCTGTGCAAACTCGCATGTCTAAAATATTGAAAAATGTCGAGCAATCCCAATTCAACTAGCCGGGAACTGTATAATTCGACGGTTCACGGTTGGATACTCGCCTTCATCAACCAGTCTCACTTATACGTCCCTGCAGCGTTGCCCATACCGACGTGTAATTTGGGCTACAGAGAACTAACTAAGTGTCATCTATTATTAAGAGACGTTTCGTCTCACGTGCCCGTAGACGTCGTATTTCCCTTCTTGAACGCGAACCAAGGACCTTTTCCGTGCCATAATACCATTAAATCCTGACGGGTTACGTTCTTGTCTGGCGTGCAGGTATCCGAGAGAGGAAACACTTGGCCCCGATATCTCTATCGAGCCACTGCGTGCTCTCCAAAGTGAATAAATTCCGCAACCATGATCCCGATACCGGTGAATCTTGTTGAGACGTTCAATTGCAACGTTTAATGAATGAATATCAGTCTGCTCGAGGAACGATCGCCTGGATCTTTGGCAAATACACGGGGGATGGAACAAGGTGGACAATTAGTTGAATTAAAGTTGCTTGAACGTTGGCTGTTCAATTCGTGAACTTTTATACGCTCCCTGTTAATTGCAAAGTTGTTGGTAGGAGTAGTCCAGGTGTGCTGGTTGTTTTATATTGGACACCGTGCAGATTCGTCTGGGCGACGAGAATTAATCGTAGCGATTGTAATAATGGTAACAGTGATTATATTTTTACTTAGCAATTACTGGTTAGTTGTGGGTCAGTTGGTACAAACGAAAGAAGCAAGGAAGACACGAGGCAAAGAGAAATTTCGTCTGTTTGATATTGAAGTTTCATTATTTTATGTTAGTTTGTAATTGAATTTTATTTTATTCAACATATGCATTGAAATTAGAAGCCTGCAATTAGAAATTATGTTTTCCTTTGATACTTAGGTATGTTAAACCATAGGAGTTATACTAAACAGTCTTCCAAAAGTTAAAATATAAATGTATCCTTCGGTTAATAAAATACCAAACGTGTCCAGATTATACCTTTGCAGTTTCTTAATTTTCCAAATTTCTCAAATTCTAAACGAAGCTGTAAGAAAATTATTTCGGACACTTTATATTTTATATTATTATCTATTTATAATAAAATTGGCCAATCAAATTCTTTTCACTCGAATACATTTAATCCCAATGGTACTCTGTAACAATTTCTGTCCAACGATTTTATTCCAGATACACAAATAACCTGGCGAATAAATTTTCGAGGTGCAAGAAATCTTTGTCACTCTCAACCCATTTCCTTCTCACACTTGTTACACCTGAAACTGCGATCCCTTAAGATACAGTGCTCTGCGCATTCCCCCAGTTTCACCACAGACATTTCATCGGACCTTTCAGTCGCAACCCTTTGCTTTAAGCCTCACTTATGGCCGAGCTTTGAAACACACGGTACAAAGACATGCGCTTGAAAAAATCACAAAAGAAAGCGGACCCTTCTGTACGTTAACGCGCGCACAAAGTGTGCTCACAATACACTATGTGTATACATATATATTATATATTTCCATCGTGAAAGGAAAGTCGCGTATCGAAAATCTATGGGTTCAATAGAATGTGTTGGAAACGCGAAGGGATATTCAAAAGAAAAAGAATCATAAACTTTTTAATTTCAGTTTTCATGCAAAAGTAGATTTATGAAAATATTTATTCCATTATATTTGATAGAGTATAACAATTATTTATGTACCAAAGAAGTTATTCTACAATTGTAATTTCATATCGATTGTAATGGTATCTCGAAGCTACCTTTCTTCTAACCTAACATGTTTCTTCGTGTTTGCAAAAATAATAGAATCATCCAATATCAGTGAAAGGTAAATGTCGCATCATCCAATACTAATTCTGAACGGCTCGCAAAATGTTGCCCGTTCAAAAGACAAACACTTTTTTGGGAAACGATCCAAACGAAATTAAAGAGAAATTAAAGGAGCACAGCTAAAGTTGTTCGCCAAATTTTCATAAGAACAATTCCTCAAATTGAGTGCAAATTTTATATACCATCAAATTCTGCATCGTAGTAATTAAGCAACGATGATTTCTCCAATTTTCATTACGAAAGGGAGAAAACGAAAAATGCGACATGTCGAGATCCACGCGATCGTCGGCGCTGCGGCAAAGTTGGTAATTCTGTTTACTCTTGGCAAATCTTTCCTGGTGCAAGTTCGAATTCGTTTCGTAGCACGCGACCGAAGAAGACCTCTCCGGAGGCTAAATTGCGAATTCGAAGTTTCCCATGAGTTTCACGCCGTTTGCGCCATGGGGACATTCGTCGGCCTCCGCTTAATACCTGCAGAGCATGGAACAAGAAACCGCGTTCCCTTTCCGGAGGATCGACCAAGAAATTGGAGACTCAAGAGAAAAGCAATTTTTTACGCGACAGGCGAATTTGAATTCAGCTTAGACTCGTCATCAAAGTATTGAAGTTATAAAGAAAGAAATTGTTACAAAAGTTAGTTGATATAAATCAAGACACTATGTCGTGTAGGCAGATTTTGTACAGGTGGAGCAGCGACGGAGATTTCAAGATCAAAATAATATTCTTAGATAGAATCCGATATATTTGCATTCATAATATAATATCGCAGAAGTTATGTTTAGTAAACCCCGCGTGACTGAAATAGAGGACAGGTGAGGCATTAAGACCTCAGTTTCGTCTAACTGCTAACTAACTGTATTAATATCAAACGTCGACACACGACGTTTCCCTCCAAAAGACAACGACTCTCACACGACTCACGATACGATTCTCTCAACACAACTCTGCAAACTCTTCTATTCTGCCTTGCGCACGCTCTGTACATTCTTTCACTCTTAATTTGTCTCTGATTCTATTTTTCATTTGCTCTCACTTATTTATGATACACACTGCAGACATTCCTTGGCGACAGTCGGTCGCGTCCACCCGAATCCTTGGGTGGCTGCACCCTCCGTTCACACCATCTTCTCAAGCACTGAGCCCCAAACACATATCTTCCACACCTCGGAATCATTCTAAACAGGCACCCTGTACATATTTCCAATCCCACTGAATACGTTCGTTGAGACGGTACATAAGGAAACTATTTAACAAATATTCCACCATATATTATTAAATACAGTTTACTTTTCATTAAGATTGACTCAAATCTCCGTACGACTGTTAACTCCCCCCCCCCCCCCCCCAAACGATAAAACTAACGAAGTTTCCGATTCAACAGAAGGACACTCCGTTGGCCAAAACGGAAGGGTGATATAAATCCGTGGGACTCCGGTGAATCCAAATGTATACGGACTTCCTGTTTACAACCTGCCGCGTAAATATCCCGAAGGCACACCGCGCACTCCCTATATCGCATTTTTACCAGCCGCGTATCGTGAAATAAATATACCCTACCCTCGAACGGCTCCGCTGTGTACAGGTGTACGCACGTGACACCTAGCGCGCATGTTTCATTCACACCTGGCAAACATTCGAGCCGCACTGTACATGACTTGTCGCCGGACTCGTGTCACGCATAGGTGGGAAAATCGGCAGATTTGACAACGACGAGCGCGGATGTGCTCCGCTGTTACGAGCTGCTTCTGTCGATTTGCGACGCGTTTCTCATTTCTTGGTTCACGTGCCGTTGAAACCGTTTGCGCCAGTGATTGTTCGACGGCACTTTGCTCCCGTGGAACATTCCTTTTTTCTTCTGCGCCCAGCGCTCGTCGGGCGGGGATGCGTGTCGATTTGTTTGTCGCGGACTTGGAAATACTCGTTGGCTGTGCTCGCAATTATTTTCACTTTTTTCTTTTCGCGTTGCGGCGAAGCGACGCGAAATCTCCGTGGCGGTCGATTGCAATGAATTTTCAATTCAAGAATACAAGATTAATGCAGCTTGATTTGTTTGCTGGGGGTGTGACAGATAAATGAAGCGTGGCGTAGAAAGTGGGGAGTAAAGTTGCCAGGAAAATGAATGACGAATAGATTGTTTTCTATTTTTCACTTACTGTTATCATAATCACCGACACAAATGTAAACAGAATTGTTCGTTACAGATTACAGATTACAGATTCGACGTTCGCTATCGGGAACGAAATCCACGAAATTTTAATATCCAAATCAATAGTACAGACTCTACTTCCCTTTCGAACCCCAAAGACTCGGGAAATCCTATTCTATTTTTCACTCAGACAAATTTTTCACTACAGTCAATCGCTCTTAATTTCTTTTCCACATTATTTCACGTTTATCTCGAGGCGTCAGAGCATCCATGGTCCCCGCGACTCTTCGTTTCCTCCATCGTTCGACAGGAACGTTCCCTTCGGGACTTCCCCGCGTTCTTCGAACTTTAGAATCGACTAATGACCATCGTTATTTCTCCTCTCCCTGCTCCACGAAAATTCCCCATAAATAACACAAATCTTCCGTACCGTACCTATACAATTTAAAAGAACGTTCACCCCCCCACCCCCCAATAGTTCTCATTAATGAAAATATCGTTCGACAGGTGAAACCCCTCTTCAGGCCTCTTGATACCTCGTCCTTTCCCGATTCTTCGATCGCACAGTCTCCGTTTTCACGAAGTAAGCCCGGCAATTGCCGAACAATTCCGTCTGGCCGTCTGGTCTCCATTCTTTATTCCGTCGCTGTCGAATTTCTTTTTTCCCGAAACAATTCTTCCGACCGGGACAGGATGAATGGGTATTTCGTGGAACGACGAAATGACTGATCTTTGAAACACGCTTTCCGCGCAGACGGGGCACTAGGAAGTTCCAGCAGTTACGAAGTGACTGATGGAAGTTTAATTAACGCCGGCGCGTAGAACTCAGGTTTTAGAAAGTCAATTAGCACGTGTGGCGGCGCTTGTTAGGGCGGTGTGATTGTGGGCTAGAAAAATTTGGAAGGCGGAATTTCATTTGGAATTAGGCGGGACCGTGGAAATTTTGCAGAACTTGTCGCGAAGAAAATTGTCGCAAATTTGCCGTGCTGTTTTAAAACAGAAAAAGAGGAGGAAGAAAATAGAGAAAAAGAGAGCGTCCTAGCAACATTTTTCACGCCAACGACGTGATTCGATCAGCTGGGCCAATTATCTGACAATCTTGCAGCCAACGTTTCGCCGCGTGGCATTTCGCGCATAAATCAAGCGTTCGGGGAACCGAAAGGGTTGTCAGCGGCCCGCCTTGCAATTTTTGAATCAAACTCACCCGCTGCCAAGCGCTGCTTATTGATTGTGCCAAATTCGGCGCGCTTGCGTGCCCTTCCCATCCTCCGCTCGCGTTTGTTTCGAGACTTTTCGATGCACGCGTGAACTATCGACGAGTCCCGTTGGAAAATCGCCGATGCTCGAGTGACAGCGATGGAATTTAACGGGGAAATTGAAATTTCGTCGGCGAGATCAAACTTTTGTTGATCTTTTCTTTGCTTGTTCTTTGTTTTATCACAGCGACGAGCGATTGGGTTTTTATATGCTTTATTCATTTCTGTCGACTTGCAGTAGTTACGTATGTATTGGGTCAGCCATGTATGTATGTATATATTATTAGATTAGGTGAAAATTAATAATCATCTGCGAATAATTAAAAATTTCACTTATTCACCTTATCTTGCTTGAATATCATATTTGCTTCTCGTACTTCCACTGTACGTTTACTTCATGAAAAAGAAATCGGATAGCTGAGCTTCTTATTTTGAAAGTGGCTTAAGCCCACTTGTTTTGAAGCCGAGATATTTAAGGGGCTGCCTTTAAATCATATAAAAATATTGGTTACTAATAACATGATAGTATAATGTTTTTGTTTTTCTGAAAATGTGTAATGTACTAACCCAAACAGCTTAATAAACATTATTTAAAAAGTAAGACGGTTTTGGCGGCCATAAATGAACTTATGCCACTATCAAAATACAAATTTCTATCATTTCGTTAGTCAGCTAAATTTCTGTTAACAAAATTTCAGTGAATTCGAACATATTGGCTGTAGATTGTTTAAAAATGAAAAAAAATCACGTAGAATTGTAACTATTATAAATGAAAACTGGATGTTTTTGAAAAATGGACTTAGGCCACTTTTAAAATCAACGGCTCAATTCGATAAACTGAAACATCTGGATAATCCGTGGTTCCATCAAAACCACCAGTGAATCAAGGTGCAGATAATCGAATGCTCGGTAAAGCGGCAATTGCATCGATTATTTAAAACGAATAATAATAATCTCGATTTCCCCCCACAATTACGCTTCAGCGTCGAAATCTGTACTTTAAGATATACACCTCGTTAAAGGTTGACGTTTCTCTATTTTTACCCGCGGATCGTACGAAAGTGGTCGCGTTTGCGTTTACACGCGCAACGAGCGCGAAGAGAAACAAGGAGGAGAACGAAAAAATGTTCAGCCCTGTTCTTTGTTGAAACTCGCTGGCAAATTGTTAGCGCCGCTGCTCTTGAAACTTATAATACATTGCCGCGTGTTCATTTTTATCCACCGTTACAACGTAACCGTTTACACCGGCAGCAAACAGCTGCCGGCTACATAATTATAAGCACACGGCCGTTACGTAGGACGGAGAAAGGGTTAACCCCGAATGGAACGATGGTACAATATTTGTGCGCGTTGGAAATAGGTTGCGGTAATTGCTGTTTCGTTTCCTCTAAACTATTGCGTGGGTTCCTTCTTCTTTCTCCCTTTTCGATCGTCATTTTTCCGTCGATCAGATGTATCCATTTGTTATTCGGCGTTTGCATTCAATTTTTTTTTATAACAATGCAATCTTTTCACGGCTAAAGTAACGATTTACTGACGTTCGCGTACGAATGATCTGTACAGCGCATTATGGTTTGAATTATCTTACGTATTGTACCCCGAGTGAAATATTAATTGATGGAACAGAGTGTTCCATTCTATGTGTCTGCATACGAATGGTCGAATTCCCTCGTGTATCATATTTTCGAGGGATTCTGTTTAGAATCGACGAGCCTCGTGAAAATTTTTGGCAACGGAACAGGAAATCGCCAGGTTAAACACGCACAGTGTTTTTCCAACGAATTGAATTTCGTTAGCCGAAGCTCGCGAGCGTGATATTTCGCGTTCATCGTGGATCGAGTTTCGTTTTTCTTTTGTTTTTTTATCTGTACTCCGGAACCGTTGGGTTATCGAAACAGTTGCTGCCGCGAGAGGAATCTCGATAACTTCGATTCTCTATTCGATGTAAAACGAGCCGCGTTACCACGAAGCGATTCCCCGCGAAGTTCCCTATTCATTTTCCTGTCGATGCTTTCGTGAAAATGTTCTTTCTTCCCTTCATTTTTTTCCTCGCTTTCCACTCGAATCGCGGGGCAAAAAATAACTGATGGAGGACCTGGCTCGCGACTGCAGCTCGTCAGTGCGATCGCATGCAAATGGAACTAGTTCAACGAAGAAAACTGGGAAAAGTTGGTGGAAAAACGTGGAATTGTATGTTTTCGGCCATTTTATGTCAAAACGAAAATAAACATTTCGGTGTATAGTGATAAGGATGATAGATATGTAATTCGAGAGAAAATATTCCGCTTTTCCCGCTTTTATGTATTTTAATTAGCGCTGAATTTAATTTTTGTAGTTTATAAATTTATTGTTTTATCAATTTTCAACCAATTTTCAACCAATTTTCATTGGAGAGTATCATGAATATCTTTATTTCCTCTTCGAAAGCAGAGGCAAATTAGTGAATGTGAATTTATGGTATAAATCATTTGAAATTTGTTAAATCTAAACAATTTATGTTTCTTAATATTTTTCTTACCGTTCCTCGTCATCGTTTAACCTTTTCCCGTTTCGTGTGTTGCAGATATCGATACTGTTCGAGAGGAATATTGAGTAATCGTATGGTAAGCGTTTTCGACTAATTAAAAATTTAACAATCATTTATTCTTAACACTCCTTCTACATAAATTTCAAAGATTACAATATAAGTGGCAGTACATTTTCAGCCGGCAAAAAATATCCATGAAATATACGTGCCATAAAAAGCTCTAAAATCGAACTTTTAGAAAATAACTGTTTTATAGGAAAGTTCATTGATAATTCGTTTCCATGATAACATCTCTTTTTACTAGCTGTAAAAACTCTACCTACCTACTAAAATGAAAATACCTTTTAAAGGGATTTTTTAATAACCATCAAACTAAATGTCAGATTGAAGTAAACGAACGACTGTTAACTGAAACAAATCCTCCGCGAAAATCAGTGTAATTGTAATCTGTTAAGCTTTTTGCTCTAGCGCATGATAGGAAGTTCAACAATTTGAAAAGATCAGATTAAACAATTTCCGGAGTAAAACTTGACGATAGTGTTCGAGCGAAGGCGGTCTTTCAGAAACTACATAGAAATTCCATTTTCTCCCCATTAAACGTGTCGTTGCGAATTATGGAAGAATTCGATATGGGTCGATTAAACGAGCGATCCAGGCGAATGTGAAAAAGTTCCATCCACGTTGAATTAAATAAACTTTCTGTAAATTCTACGGAAACTTTACTCGCGGTCAATTTCCAAAAATTTCAAAGTTAATGTAAAGCTAGATCATCGATTTTTTCGAAGGACAAAAAATATACGTTCTATATTTTATATCTCGTCCCATGAAAACACTCTTACTAATGTGCACCCAATTTAAATTTTCTATGGCGCGGGGAATTTTCTATGGAAAATTAAATACGTAATTTTACTTGGAAGTTAAATCTGTCGAGAATTAATTTGTAATATGCATATTGTATAAATTTCAAAGAAGCTACATTAATAGATGATAATTGATATATAAATGGATGATTTAATTGGAACATTATTGCAGAAAATAGTGTTAATTACCTATTTTATATATATTATTTTATGACAAACTTCTTTTTGAATTTTATTTCTATACTTCTATATTAGTAGATCTCATTTAGACGTAAATAAATTATTTTCCGTTATCATTACTGTTTAATTGAATTAGAATTTTATTAACGTACAAATTAATTACATTTTCATCCTGAAATAGTTACAATCCTGTTATAATTATTATATTTTTGCTTTTAAGCGATAACCGTTAAAATTATATACCTGTTAACTATCAAAGGAACACTTTGTCTATTATTGAGCCAGTTTATTCGAATGAAATTTAGTTTAATGGTTCGACACACGCTAAAGGCTAATTGCACAGCCATTCAACCGGAAGGGGATAAACGGAAACTTTGCCAGTTCCGCGTTTATTCAATCGTCTTTGTATTAAAAAAAGAAAAAAAGGCGAAACTAGAGTGAATTCACTCCCAGTTAAATAAATTTCCGCGGACGAAATCAAAGCAATAATAACGCTCATCGAATTTCGTTCCCGCTCTACCTCAACACATGTTGCTGAACCGAAGCGGCAGGATTAAATAAAAAAAAAGAAGGAAAGTCCCGTGTAAAGTTTCCCATTGAGCAATCCACTGAATTATGTAATTCAATCCTCGAATTAAACTTCTCGCCGGAGTTCGCCCCTCCAAAAAAGAAAATAAGAATCCGCATAAAAATGAATTTCGCGCACAAGAATCGGTTCACTTGTTACGAACCGCACACCTGAAAAACGAAGTAACGCTTCATAAACAGCCTAAATACCCCTTCTTACCTTCCAAAGCGTCGTACGAGCATCCCTTTACCAACAGCCCTTCCAACTACCCCGGACCCCGAATCAAGCGTCCGAAATCATCGCCGGCCGAACCGTCCCGGTTGCCCCTTTCACCTGGAAGTCCCTTTCGCCCGATTAATTTCGCGCGGGAGGTGTGCTCGAGCGACACTCGGGTCGGTGAAAGCCGTCGAGTTTCCGTTGATGAATCAGCGACGATCCATAAACGATCAAAAATAAACAGCCCCCGTCCCTCTTGCGTCGCTAGTTTTTAATTAAGTCCATCCCTCCCCAGAGGACGGGCAAAGTCTTCGTACAATGACGTCCGGTGGGGGGCGGTTCGTCGTCGTTGCGTCTCGTCCAAAGGACAAGAAAGTTCCACGGTGGAACGGTGGCCGAGGTCGGTTAATTATCTAATCGACCTCTTCCGCGGACAATATCCCCGGCTTCTCGGTAAACTTCCGCCATCGAGCGGAGGGCAAATAAAAATGTTAATTACGGGGGATTCCTTCGTCGGGGACTCCTTTTATTCGCTGAATCTCGCGGGACTCGACGAGTTCTTTGTACACAACGCGAGTCTCGAGAAAGAGAGAGGTGGTGATGAGGGCGGAGAGGGCGTGGAAGGAAAGTGGAATCCAGGTTTTGTACGCGAAACAGCCAAGCCGGAGTGTGACGGATCGCCATTCTGGCCGGACAAAAGTGATTTTAGCGATTGTTGCAGAATCTTTGCACTTTTATTGCGAGTTATTGGAAAACGTGGGGAGCGGACAGAGTCACGGCCGCAAGTTAATTTTATAACGTCTGATAACATCGGTACCTGTGCAAAGTTTCACGTGTCTGTTTCTTGGAGTAAGGTAACTATAAGTTTGTGTACCGCAAAGAATACTGTGTTCCATAGACGCGCAGTTGTAAAATATTTGGCTGCTTCATGTTGGATATTCAATCATTGCTTCAAAAGCAATGTACTTTAAGATTTACCAAACAAATGTCTCATTGTTTTATAATAAATGGCTTTCTCCGTATCTTAACTTTATATGACAGACTTCGCATAGACCTGCAAAATGCCGTTGGTGTTTATTGCTTTTGCAATGTATTTTGTACTGCATTGCCTAAAAGATGCGACTTTCCTCTGCCGAGAGGTGCCGTAGGTGCCGTTGGCTTCATAATGTTCGTTTTCGCGAAATACCTCAAGAACGTTGAGGGATATTTAAAAAAAGTATAGACAAAACTGCGTAGAATTTTTGTTTGAAGAATCTATGGAAAACGAAAATTTTAAAAATCATTGGAATACATTAATTTTTGTCTAAAAATGTAAGTATTAATTTACGTTTGACCCGACTTCAAGTATATCAAGCGATAAATGTGATATAATTATATCATCCCGAATTTTGCCCAACTAGAATGACGATCCTTCACACTGTGCGTCGCGTTGAATCGCGCGATACTTCTGGACGGTAAGCTGGCGTTTTTCCGCTTGTAATTCGCTGGAAGGAAACGTTTCTACGGGCGGTGAATGGAGCCGAGACGCGTGTCGGGGTGAAATGGAGACTGTGTTACGGGGATGATAATGGATTTGGAACGCCGGGGAAGGTGGGGACAAAGCGTGGGGGATTGAGGAGCAGATTGAGGGATGAAAGTGTGATTTTTCTGTTCCTTATTTTTATTCGAGCGGCGAGCGAGTACGATTTGTTGGGAAGAGTCGACATATTTGAGCATTGATTGTTCGAACGTACTTGGACATTGTAGTTTCCTGTTTTAAGGAGTTTCGTGGTGGGTTTTAAACGTTATTTTAATACCTGGATTAAAAGTTTCAAGGTAGCTGCGCATAAGTTATTCTGAATATTTATGCATGCCGATAAGAACTGCATAAAGGCTATAGCCGAATAAGGGAGTCAAATGTGCCCCTAAACCAAATTCAACTTGTGAGGTGTCATTCGATAGCTTATCAAGAAAAACCAATTCGTACCAAGTTTCAACCCTGTAGCTCGACTGGGAGGGTAGTTACAGCGAAAAAACAAAAATCTGGTTTTTGCTCAATATCTCGCACTCATTTTTCGCAGCTCGAGTTTCCGATCTAAACTTCTGCAAAAAATCTACAATGTGTGCCTCCATAATTGCAATGTCTCAGATTTTTTTCAAAATTTTGTATGCGCTAGAATGCGAGATATTGAGCAAAAACCAGACTTTTGTTTTTTCGCTGTAACTACCCTCCCAGTCGAGCTACAGGGTTGAATTGACACCACACAAGTTGAATTTGGTTTAGGGGCACATTTGGCCCCCTTATAGCCTTTAACTCATTTCCCGTCTGTCGGTTCTATTTATTAATTTCTTCGGTAAATTATTAAAGAGATTCACATGGCCGTGTTGGTGTACTGAAATATGGGTAAACGCCATATTTTAGAAGTACATAATGATAGATTTAATTGTTATTCAGTATTAATTGAAGATTTGGATGAAAATGATATTCAAGTTCTAAATGATTTTTATATAATGATTCAGATTAAGGGATGTGCGTTGTTCGATTAAATTAACGCGACGCAAAGCGAGGAACCGTATTAATGTGTCAATTGTAAGCGTTCACGCGTTTCAGGCCACTAATTGGACAAGGTAGTCAAATATTTATCGACTTGATAATTAGTGCACCCTATCAGATGCAAATATATTACATTCATTCCAAACAAGTATCAATCACTGCAAGCCAACGGTTGAAGTAGTATAATTACTATTGTGGCTCCCTGTATGAATTGGATCGGCCCGTCTAAATTAATTATGCGAATTTAGCTCGTACCTAGAGTTCCAGTAATTGTGGAATACGTTTTACCTGTTTCGCTGCTTAGGATAGAAAATCTGTTTCGAAAGATACAATGAATTCATTGCTGCAATAATATCAATTAGTGATTCATGAACATTCAAGTCTAACTTACGCTATTTACATAAATATATATTATCAGGGTTCTAGTAAATAGTTGATAAAATTCCAATTTTTAAACTCACTTAATGGATATATTACATATTAAATATCAATATTAATTTTGTTAAATATATTTAATTCGATTAATTCGATGCACTAACGACACATGTGTTAAAATGTATGGAAACTTTTTTCGCGATCATTCAAGTTTTGAACGGCTCAGAGGGATAGAAAAATAAAATGAAAGGATTGTTATCGTATAAACGTGACTATTTGTTGCGCAATATTGCAAAATCTCGCGTAATCATCAGCGTTGATATTCATTGTCGCCAGATTGACAATCTGATGCGAAAACTTGCAACTATTTGCATACAGTGAAGTAACGAGAAATTGTAGGGAAACTATGCTGCAACCTTATGACGAACCGTCAACAAGCATAATTTCAATACAAATATATGCATACAGTTTTCGAAATTTCTCCAGTTTCTCGATATCTGACGAAGAAGCAAGTGTTACAAGCAGGACCGTTCCTGGGATGTTGGCCTGCCAGGTGCAAAAACAATACCGCTGTCCTTATTAATTTAATATTAGTCAAAATTTTACATATATTAAACGTTCTGCGGCCAACCCTGGGTTTGGGACACCTTTGGATCCCCGTCAGGAACGGCTCTGATTACAAGAAAATTGCAAATAATTTTATAACAAGAATAAAGATGTTAAATACTTCATAAGGAAGAGCAAATTGGGTCTATAATGAACAAGTAAGCCCGCGACAAAATGCAAGAGCCCAAACAAACGGTTTAAAAAATATTACGGAAATTTTAATACTTTATATTTGTTATATTTTATTTATTTATTTTTTAGCCTCACGGCCGACATTAGGGACTTGGTTTACAGTTATGTCTTCTATCCGTCCACACTCCACACACATTCATCCATGCATCCATCCACCCGCCTTTATTTTAGGCTTGTACCTAACAACCCTGTATTTATCCCCCTAGTCTTTCCCTTCCCTTTCCTTTCTAGGTTTCTCAGCCAGTTCAGAGCTTCTTCTGTTCCCCTTTCATCTATTATTCTATTACTTCCTCCATGCTGACACCCCTGTCCAGTTCCCTGCACTCTCTTGTCATATGCTCTAGGTTTCCCGAGTTGTGCCCGCAAAATTCGCAGCGCCTATTCTCCTCTCCCTCCCAGTAACTTTAATACTTTATAGTCACACGTTTAAAGTTGAGTAATTACGACGTCGGGAACTATCCTTCTACTATCCTTTACTGTAAAAAGATACCATGCATTATAATAAACATCCACAACCTTCTACCATTCTTCACCTGAGCTTGATTTAATAGAACTTACAAATTACACAGTAGCGTCCAAACATCGTTCCCGTATCAATTGAATGTCGCACCCTGTCCACATTTAAGCGAGCAAAATAAATATCGGCCGAATGAATTAATCCGAATTATCAAACGTGGAACGAATAGAGCTCGGTGGAGCAGAAAGGGTCTCTGGCACTTGAGACCGCACGGTATACAACTCGTTCGCGGCTTCCATATCGGGGCTCTCTCGATTTTTTAGGGTTTGCCGTGTGTAATCAGCCGAAATTCCGCGCCGTGAATCAATACCGAGCCGTCTGTGCCCTTTCCTGCACCCCACCCAGGTCCCTTCGATTTCCGAAACTTCCGCCTCATCGTCTTCGGGGCGTTATTACCCGGCAGCCGCGGGCATTTTCATTTCCCAGCGCCCCGAATTTTCCATTTTCAGCGTTTAGACGGGGCCGATCCCCTGTGCTCGCCGCGAGATTTCAAGGAAGATAAACTCGCTGCTACCTAAGGGTTTTGGGATTAGTTGCGTTCCTTCGCGCGTGCTCGATGATTTGCGTTGAATTTTAGGGGCGGCCGGGGTTGGCTTGTGATTGAGTTATTGGGGAAATGAGTGTTCAAGGATTTTCCAGGGGAAATTCGTGGAAGGAGAATCGCGAGGAATTGGGGGAATGTTTCAGAGGGGATTTAAACGTAAATTGGTCCGTAATGATATTCGACGAATGGATGGAAGAAAAATTCAATATATATTTTTGTGGACCTGTCGATGGATGTAAATGTGTATTAATTAAATCAACATAATTTATGAAATAGTTTGTATATAGAATTTCTTATTTTATTACCAGATTGAATTATTTCAATATTACATATTATATTTCCCTGATTTTCAATGCACCATTCAACCTATTGTGTTGGTGAAAAAATGGATTATCTTACAACTGTTGTGTGAAAAATTTAATAGATAGAACATCGGGATATTAAAAACAACATTTTATTGAATGATTTTTCGGTAAATACGTGCGATTGGTTCTTTTAACCAGAGATTTCTTATTTCCGATACATTTACAGTTTCCCTGCAAAGATTAACACTAGAACTACCGATACATTTTGGTATTATTCAGATAGCACACGTCAGACAGATTATGAACACGAAAGTCGTCGAATGGACATTAAATAGATATATATAATTGTCATTCTGTCTTATTAAAAATCATCATAAATTGCTACAACGATACCTATATATTCTAGAGCATTGGATATTCTAAATTCTAAAGCAAGAAATCTGAAACAAATCATTTTGACCCCCTTGGTAGGTTTGGTTAGGTTTGTGCCTAAACTAAGGCCGTTTAGTGCCCGCCAGAACAAAACGGTAATGCACAACTCAACGCTTTCTCAAAAATACTCACCATCACCAATGTACTTGTAAGTAAACACCCGACATAGGTACTACATAACTTGCCAAACAGCTGCAGTACAAACTAGTGCTCACCGCGACACTTATCTCGCACGATAAAGGAATAATATATAAGAACGTTGCACGCAGTATCACAGTATCCACATATGTAGTATTATCTGATACATACATATACATACATATGTATATGTATACATATACAATCTTCCGCTCGATACCCGCATGAAAAGCAGGCCGTGGATCCTACCACAGTCGTTTTCACAAACTTCAGTGCACCACCCCTTCTCCTTTTTTTCTGTCTTCTTTCTTTTTCTGCTGCTCGACCCATCTTGCAGAGATTCTGCTGGCCAGCTTTCTTCGACTTGCCTTCACGATGGACAGATAGCAGCCGGTCGGATAGAGCTGTTAACAGCGGTATGGAGATCCGGCCGGATTATTGGCTGCTCCGTCGGTTAGACGAGGGCGAAACGAGGCCGTTTGGCATTTGTTAATGCCGCCCCTGGAAGAGGTTTTTTTTTCTCCGTGTACTTCACTGGGAAGAGCATGGTCGGGTAGTTTGAAGCTTTTCGACGAGAGGTTTGCTTCGGTGCCTTTGAATCATTGCCTCCTTCGGTCGTGGATAGTCGATGTTGTATATATGTATACACTTGGTCCGTTTTCGTTGTTTCGTTTGTTGGGCACGTTTTGGTAGATTCTGAAAGTTTAATGATGTTCGGTAAAGTCGCTGGAGATTTGTTGCTATACTTATACAGGTTGCGAATTCGACGGAGACGTGGAGCTTTTAGTGAAGTTTTATGAGAGAAATAATTAAGCCACTGCAGTTTTAGTGTATCTTGATGTTGTCAGATTAGTTTTATTATTCAGATATTATTTATTATTATTATTATTCGTTAGATACGGAGAAGGAGAATTTAAAAATGGTATTATTGTGAAGAGTGTTTTAAATTGGACAGTGTCGTAAATATAGAATTTAGTTTATGTAAATTGATAGCATTTTTATTTCAAGTGAAATAGAAATAGTTCAATGATACCTGAATATAAATTGAAAGTTGTTTCTCAACTTTTATCCAGATATTCAATTAAAAGTATAACTTTCTCTCCACCTTTCACAGGATAGTGTTTGGCCCCAATATTTCTATGAAAACTATTTTAAATAATATACAACGAAGTTAACAAATACACATGACAAATTTGTCATCAGTCGTGTTGCACGACTACTTCGAGAAAAATATCCGTAAGAACTGGAGACTTAGAGAGGCAGTACTCTGTTGGAGTTGGAGGAACTTAACTTCCATGGAACTTTTAATGCAACCATTTAGCCGAAGAAACATCTTACCCTTCAACTAAGTATCCTACCTAGAAATCTGAACTCCTGTCCACCGTGAAATAGCATTAATTAATTTATAAATACAGAACAAGCAATAGGGGATGCAGATTATGTTTCCGTGCGACGAATTCATTCTGGACAAGTTTCACGAATTCATTATCAAGGCATTATAGCTTTCGCTGTCACTAATTAATATAATCGTTAGTCTTGAAGAAATAACTGGATTAAATTTGTCATTACTCCCCATTGAATGCCTTTAGTCAAACGAAGGACTTGCTCATTTAGAAAAACCCTGGAGAGCTTTGTGAAAATTCATAGATATTAGTTAACAAATATAGATACTAGTTAGGTGCTTAAACAAACTGAACATCAATGCCACAGTTATACGCAGAGACTTTTGTTAGAGATAGACTGAATTCGATGCAATTTCTAACTAGTTGCAAAGCATTAGAAGTGTTTCGTTCTTATTCTATATTTATGAACCCGTTATCCTGAGAATCGTAAAAGTGGGAAACAATTTCTAACAATGGGCAAGATGTGCAGGCAATTCCGAAATCTTGCTATAAGGACATTCTGCACCCTCATAAGCTTCCTCTTATATCACGACGCTTTTGTCCGCAGGTGGACTTGTGTCACACTCACTCACAAGTGTGAGTGCACACAACTTGTCAGTGCACAAACAACTCTCGTTAAGATCATCTGAATTCTCGATACATCGAAGAAAAATTGTGAAACGGAAAATTACCGTGCCTGAATATTATTTCAACAATAATAGTACCTTCAGAATTAAGAAACAATATATACTAAAACTTTTACTTTTGAAAAAATCCACCGATTTACCAAAGTGTTCTTCTTATTATATACAAATTATTTTCCATTTGTCCATTAATTTCCCAATCCACGCGAAACAAATTCTTCTCTTTCATTATCGAGTTAAACATCATTCATGTATTATAAGTGAAATATAATGCGAAGAAACAATTGATAAAAGCTATACATATACAGGGTGTCCCACCTAACTCTGCTATACTTAATTATACTCTTATTTGTCACGGTTATCTATCATAGTGTGATACATTGTTGGATACGTTTTTACCTCCCCTTTGTAATGGCAAACAAGAAAATAGAACATTCCATTTAAAAAACGTTGTCATTAGAGAAATCTCAGAAGATGGCCTTCAATATCATAGCCTGATTTACCGTGTCGTGACAAATAAGAGAATAATTAAGGTTGACAGAGTTAAGTGGGACACCCGGTACATACACAACTGTATAAACTAAACCACATTAAGCTCAATTAAATTATACCTTTAACCAACCATTCTCCCATATGCTTAAATAGGGTCATCCTTTCGAAAACGGAAAAAGAATCTCCGTTAACATCCAGCTTTATCCATAATAAGTCTTATTCGCCACAGCAAGTCTTCCACGAAATCATAACCGTGACTGAAAAACGAGATGAAGAAACGTATCCTCCCTTGCACGCCCTCGATTCAATACGTCTCAATACAACGCACATCCCCCACGTATCTTCTAAATAAGAGACGTCACGAATCGGCATAGAAGCCCTGATATCATTCATTTCGAAGCTCCTCTCGACGAGGTATGCTCCGCGTCTTCGTCGAAAAGGAAGCGACGAGCCCCGTCCAATTTAATAACTCGAGTTCGGGGGTTGCTGCACGGGACACGAGATGAAGCTGAACTCCACGGACGGAACATATGTAAGACTGTCGGGTGGTAGTTTATGCGAGGGGTAGTTCTACACGCGTGGGCGCGTGGATACGTGTGCAAGTCAATGGAGGGGGGTGAGGGAAGTTGTTCGAAAGTGCTGGTTGGCTCGTAGCTGCGAGTTCGGATGAAGCACGGGCGGGCGAGTTGCAAAACTCGTTGTGTATAAATAAAAAGAATATTCAAAGGAGGATTTATTTGTTCGCGATGGTGGAGTTTGCACGCCTCCTTGCCTCCGAGGGTAAATAGGTGGAAGTGTGGAAGGTTTCGGTGCGAGCTAGACTTAAAAGGATTATGAGTCCCCGTTTTGTGGCGGGGAGCAAGAGCTCGCTGGAACACTGAATCCACTTCATTTTTATTTCTCCGATTTTACTGGTTATTCGTATAGCGGCGGAATATTGCGTTGGTTTTGCTGGGATTTGAGTTATAGACACGGGGAGAAACTGCATTATTATTATTATTATAATTATTATTATACTTTCTTCTCCGTTTCCGGGTTGCCACGCGGGTGAGACGGATCCTCGTCAAGTCTCATCTCGCTCCTTCATTTGGCTCAGGAATGTACGAACTATGTTACATGTTTTTAGTATGACGGTCCTCTGTATCTCTGTGTGTATGTTGGGTGGTAATTGAAGTTGGGTCAGGTGTTTCTTATATGTGTTTGGTGTGATCCCTGTGACTGATATGACGAGTGGTATTATGTATACTCTTTGTTGTTTCCAGATTCTTTGTACCTCTTGTGCTAGTGGTGTGTATTTTTCTATCTTTTTGGGTATTAAGATGTCAATTAGGTAGGTTATTTTACCTGCTTTTTGAGTGAATGTTATGTCCGGTCGGTTGAATTTGACGGTTTTGTCGGTATGTATGGTTGTGTCCCAATATAGCTTGTATTCGTCATTTTCCATAATGGTGGTTCGTGTGTACATATAGTAGGGGGTGTTTTGTTCTATATTGTATTTGTTGATTATTGCCTTGTGTATTATTTTGGCTGCTATGTTATGTCTGTTTGTGTATTCTTCACTGGCTAGTAATTTGCATCTTCCTGTTATGTGGTCTATTGTTTCTGGGCACTGTTTGCATTTCCTGCATTTATCATCTTGTGTGTGTGGATCTCTCATGATGTGCTTTCGGTAGTTTTTTGTTGCCATCACTTGGTCTTGTATGGCTATTGTGAATCCTTCTGTTTCTGAAAATAGTTTACCTTGTTGTAGCCACTTGTATGTATCTATTTTATTTATGTTTTCATTGTTTATTATGTATCGATGTTTTATTATTATTATTATTATTATTATGAGACGAGTGTGTTAGAGCTGGACTATTATAAGTCCCTTCTTGAAAATGTAACGATTATTATAAATGAATGGGACCTTTTACTATGAAAACGAAATGTGTTATAGTTTTTATAGGATATTTCAAAATATATGGGGCGTAGCAAGTGCTGTAAAGCAATAGAGAAGAGTTTCTATAAATATCATAAACCGACAGGAAAGTCATCGTATCCACATGTTTCCAAACTTTCTGTATAAAATATAATATTTTGTCCTCCTGGCAGAAAAGGTACACTGCCTTACGATGATACTACAACTTCATCGTGCATTCCTTAAAACATCTATAAAAACGAAATGTTGTAATGGGATAAGGGTTGCGTGAGGAATGTGCACGGTATCAGGGAATCGTTATACGAGTTGTAAAAAAAAATGTTCCTTCGTGCTGCACTGATAAAAAGAAGGAAACGAATGTAACAATTTCATGATCCAGAGCAGAGGGTTTTTAAAACGACACAACGTCATAAATTATATACTTGTCCCAACAAATATTATAGAAAACACATGTCGGATCATTTCGTGAATTGAAAATATGAAAAATACCTGCATATTGTTTAATTCTATATGGCAATCCTCGTGAAACAAATATAGGAACTATATGTCCACAGAATTAGAAAGCGATTTTCTCCTAAAAATCTTCTAAACAGTTTCTAAATCACTGTACACTGTGCACTGTACACCGTAAAACTTGCAAATAAATTCTCCAACATAAATACATAATTAGAAATCGCTGGTTGTATAATTTCGCGATTATCAGCAGCCGTTTTTTAAGTAAGTAACGATTCGTGTGTGGCTGAATAGAGGCGTATTCCGCAACGTCAATCAAACTGTCAGTTAGAAACATATTTCGGGTGTCAAAGCTATTTTTGGTGGAGGATCTTTGCGATTTCTGGCGAAACGACGGGACGTCTGTCACCGAACCTCCCGTGGACAATCGCGAATTTAAATATTGTCCACAACTTTCGGACGTATTAATTCAATCTATCAAACGAAATTCGCTGATTTACGCTGGGCTCGAGTTGATTTTCGGATAATTCGATTACTTCCTCCATCAAAGAGTCACATATTTATTGAACCAATCAGACCAAAGAATATCAATTGTTGACACGATACTTTCCTTTTCGAAATATGCCGCGATCTGAATGGTTGAGATTATTGCTTCATTATTTTTTCTGTTTGGCCAGAAATATACTGTTTTGAAAATGTGGTCGCAATCGATAAGATGGGGACGAAAATAATTTCAATTGAAACGTAGATATTACGTCACGATCGACCTCATTGTGGTACTCGAAAGGTTGCTTCCAGGCAGGAAATTGTTAAATTTATCGTTAGCCCTGGTAAGAAGACAGTATATTAGAATGGCATTCACCTTTATGAGTAATGTTTCAGTATTCGAAAATATTAGTGAAACCTTCACTTCTCTGCTCCCCTTTTAATTTCAAAAAATTTTCATTTCACCTGTGAGCGTTACTGCAAATAAGAAATACAATACCCCACACACTTAACATTTCCTTCATCTCTGCTTTACGAAAGATTTCGAATATACGAAAAATTAATATCAAAATCATTACAAATTACCAATTTTTTCAAAAAATCTGTCTCAATTAAACATGTTCCTCGTGTCGACTGCGAGTAAAAAGGAAAACAAGTCGAATACTTGATTCGTCGTACGTGTCAAGTTTTATCAGAACAGAAAAACAACCAATCAGAAATTCCACGTGGACTATTGTCCCTCTTAGAACAAAATTTCCCATCCGCAGGCAATACTCGTCACGTTCCAAATCGCAAACGTCGCGACGAATAAACGTGACGATTAATTCCCCGTCTACGGAGCTCTGCAACCTTCTCAATCTCAGCCCGTTAATTACCGGTGTCACTCAATCAGCACGCATTGTTCGAGTGGAATCTCACGACGGGGATAGGGAGCATGGCACAGCAGGCATCCAAACTGCAGATACGGTTAACTGGTAAAATTTGCAACTAAATACGCCTGGCTGCAGTAAGTCGTCGTCTTCGTTGCCTGAAAGTTTCATGTTCGCGCGGGATGAACTTTCGACGGCGTAAACACGACGATACGAGTCAATACTAATTACCATCTCTAGGTTGGGGAACAACGGCAGTTAACTTTGCTTTAATTGCTGCTTCCAACGGGGAGGATCGATTAGAGTGGTGGCGAGACACCTCTGGTGGAAAAATGGGGAAGAAGATGGAAAATTTAATAGGTTTTGCAACGAAAGGGGGACAATGGTGGAAATTGGATGAGAAGAATTGGGGGAAATTTTGTTTTCCTTTCAAAATACTGCCGGAACGATCTGCGAGATACATAATGCAGGGAGTTTATGTGAATCTGAGGACGAGTGTTAGTTTTCAAGTTGAGAGTGAAAGTGAAACTATTGGAATTGCGGGTGTTATGTTTTCTTGAGAATTTGAAAGATACTTTTGGTTCCCTTTAACCCCTTAACCCTTGAGTAGGCGAGTGAAATTACGTACAGATTAATGCAAATCAGTACAGATAAACGTGTACGTTTTTCAAACGTTACAAACTTGAAAGCAATAAGCAATAATTTATATACATAGGTACCACAGTATTAGAGGAACAAAAGTGCAGCTATATTTAAAAAGTATATCGTCCGACCGTTTAAAAGTTAATTTGCGATACATAATAACTTATTATTAATAAGCGAAGTAAAGTTTACAATTGTCGTGTGTACACGAATGTAAGTTTTCAGCTTTTAGATTAACAGAATAGTGTAACTCGTGAATGTTAACGTTAAATTATAAGTAGGTTTCGTTCATTCACAATACTGGACGCGTGTCGATGAATTTAAAAAAAATAAATACTTCGCTTAGAAAATTAATTGACAGATCTATCAACACTGTTTCACTTGACGTTATTAATTTAACTTCGTATAATGCACGGTTGCCACTGTAAAGCGCAAGTTCCTATCGAACCATGTATACCAGGGTACATACGTGTACCCACCAACGATCGATGGAACTTATTTTTAGTCGAAAATTTTACAGTGCTGGAGGAAGGGAAGAAAGTTCGTACTTGTTGTTGCGTGTATATTACTCGTTATTTCTTATTTGACCAGTCTGAATATGGATTAGTGAGGCCAACAGGGTGGCGAATGTAGCTGAGTATGAAAAAATGTCCATATATGTGTATCGTATATAAAAGAAATGAATGTATATAAAATAGTAAACCATGCGGGAAAGAGTGGGAGAAAAAGAAGGACTATAAACACGTAACGGTGAAGGGGAACAAAGGGGGATGAATGCGTGCAACAAAATGGGGAAAAATGCGGAAAGGGAGAAAAAAAGGCGCGAGGACGAATAAAGGGACGCAAACTATTAGAAAAGGTGAGGTAACTGTAACTGCAAAAAAATGAGGGAAATGTTGGTTAAAAAGGAGAGGAAACAGTACAGATAGAAAATGAGATGGAATAAAAGATAATAGGGAGAGGAAGAACGAATGTGGAGCACAATGGATGGAGGACAATCGAGTCTGATGGAGAATTAGAGTAAAGTGGGAGAGAGATTAGATATAAATGGTGGAACATAAAAATGCAGAATATTTCAACGCTCAAAGATACACACGGAGGACATGAAAATCTTCGTAGATTTGAAACGTGGAAATCGGGGGAAATTTATGTTAAGACTAAGGGAGTTTGGAATTATTATAAACTATCTAGTCGTGTATTTCAATTAATTAGTTTATTCTTTTAGTTAAGGGTATTTATTATACGACACTATTTATTGTTTCGAATGTTTGATTTTCTGGACATTGTTGAAGAAGAAAAATAATGAGAGAAGTATATGGGAGACTTATTAATATAAATTGAGACCTACTCTGGTTTGTTTGCTGACGGGACTATTATATTATTCGTATATGAAAAGAAATAATGAATCGAGTGAGGTTTCATGAAAATATTAATCAGATATTTACTTGGATGTATAATGGAAGAAATATTTCTTTCAATTGAGTATACGATGTTTATACTGAAACACAAATAATTCGAATACTTGTGATACGATTGCAGAATAAACTCAACCCTTGAATTAGTGTTACGATCGATATACAAATAAATTATCATTTTATAACAGCACCCTTCAATATTTTATTGATAAGAGTGCAGAAGCTTTTGTGGGATGTAATTAATTGAATTAAATTCGGAGTTCTGGACGGGCTTCATATTATATGTAGAATATTTCACAAGTATAGGTTTAATTAGGGTAACAAGAAAAATATTTTATTCTCTAAGTAATGTAACACGCATGTTCACGGTTTAGTGGTTGCTCTCATGAATTTTAAAAACTGTATAACAATTTCGAACGTCTCGGAAGAATACAATATATACAATATAATATGCAATAAACGCTATTGTAGAATTTAACAAACTCCAAAATGACTTTTATAATATTCGCTCTGCATAATGGTTAATTTGTGCGTTTTGTATTACAATCATGTCATCCCCATACTTCTATTTATGATGCAGTTACATTTACTAATGACAATCGGAATATTCTTGGTACTATGGTTGAATTCCATGATTATATCGTTCTCGCCATAATGTGCAGCCTCTGGCTGTACATAACTCTGATTCATAATTGAAAGGATCTCTATTCAGATTTATGACTGATAGAGATGCTACTGAAGTGAGGTAACTTGTTAAGTAACTGCAAGTTATGCTGATTTAGAATGCTATCCTTGGTAGTATTATAATTAGATAGTACGTTCGTAGGATTAATGAATATTGATTTGTAGTAACATTTGACTTGATTAAGAAAATGCTCTATATTTGTTTAATATATCAGTAGAAATGTATAAAACGCATTTAAAGATTACAAAAGATAAAATTCGTTGCCACCTAATGATTGAGACACTTTTTACTCAAAGTAAATATTCAAAACGATTCCGCGATAATTAAATTAATCACTGGTGTTTGAAATGATATTAAATATCTTCGACAAGGAAAATGAATAAAAAGAAAAGGCATATACATACAACATATTGTCGCGTTTCAGTGACAGACACTTCGCGCAGCTAATAATAATTAATATCAACACTCAATAACCAATAAATATACAAACGACATTTGAATTAAAAACGTTAATATAAAACAAATGTTACGTACCACGCTTCATTACCACTTTCAACGAACAAAATCAAAAACATCTGCAAAGGATGACCGTGCCGATAGTTCGGTATAATTTAATGCACAAGGCCTCCTAATTAAAATCCCCAAAATATTCGCAAATGTAACAATACCACGCCGAATATCGCCGATATCTCGTTCTGCTTCGCCATTCGGAACGCGACTAATTGATAGGCCAAAATCCAATAATTTCGAGCTGTCAACGATCGCATCTTCCACGGGAATCGATTCTATAAATCTCGTTGACGTTGATTCGAAAATCATCAGGAGATGGAGTGGATGAAACGTCGGACGTGGAATGGAAATTGCGAAGTTAGACACGCGAAGAGGCAAAGCGTACACGGTGAGATTAACCATAATGGTGGACGGGAATCGTGTGATTTATAGGTCGGTGGCCAAGCTGCCAGTTTGAGCAGAATGCCGCGAAAATTCTCAACTTGGACCACTCGGCCGGGGATAAATGGAAACCTTTAGCCGATCCTTGAGAAACAGCTTTCGCTAATGAAACGGTCTGGAACGGACAGAATGCAAAATTGCTGTTTTCCTTCTTCCGTCGTGCTGAGCGAAAGCTTCTGTCGTTGATTGTGAATGCAATTTGTAAACAAGACTGTTTGGCTGTTCAGAGATCTAGATGATCCATAATTGCGAGAATAGTTTAAACGAACGTGTCGCTTTCAATAAGGGCTTAACCGTTCTATTGTCTTCTGGTCTATACGACACGACCCTGGTTTTCGATTAGTACATAACATTTTGATTTTTAACTTCCAAATCTTGGGAATTCACCGGGTGTGCTTTCGTGTTGATTTTCGTTCAAACTTCGAACCTTTAGCTAAAAAGTTTGTGCTAATTTAAATTTATTATACGATAATAACAGTCCGCTGCGCAATTCGAGCAAACCAAATAAAGTCAAGTCCATTCGTAAATGCATATCGATTAGCTCGCTAAATCCACGACAAAGCTGTCCAACCGATACAACTTAAACCACGACTGTCCCACTAAAGAAAATTCGCGTCGGCAATATCGAACGCAATCGCGTAATAACTTCCTCGATAGCAGAAGCCGTTAAAACAACGACACACGCTAAAACCGCATAAACTACCCGCGTCGATATTTACGTCGCCGGTCCCATGTCGTCGCATGATTGGCCGTTAGTCTGATTGAACCATCGACGTTCACGTGAAACCGCTCCGTCGAACAATGCGAAAATTATAATCCACTTAACGAAGATATCCGTACTCGTTACAATTTCATTAGAAGCATCTGCTCGAGGGTCTCGGGGACGACGACGACGACGACGTTGCCCCGGGGTTATTTCTAACGAGGCCTGATTAAACAAGTGACTACATGCTTGCCGGTCAAGGTGCTGGTGGACTGAGGCCGTGGAAGCCTTAAAACAGTGCAGAAGAGGAAGGAAAAGGGACGAGTGGAGGCGAAAAAAAGGCAAAGGAGCGCGGAGAACAATGGCTTCTGGATGAAAGAGTTTGCAGGCCCAGGGGCCACGCGAAGCTTTTCTATGCTCTCTGTCTTCTCGTTTCTTTTCCTTACAGCTTGGGTATTTGTATTGTATGGGTGCGTCCGTGTGTGTGTGTGAGAGACAGGGAGAGAGAGGAAAGAAAGAGAGCTCATTTTGACTGATACTGAGCCGTTCACAATTAGTCAAGCGAATTGAAACAAAACAGTGATCATCGTTCTTACACTCCCATCCAACCCTTTGAAACGCAGTTTCCGGTAAATGAAGGAGGAATTAAAGCTCGAGGAGATCGTCCAAGGATTAGAGAACAGAGAGGGGAAGAAGAGTTTGTTTTAAGAATGGGAATACTGCTGGAGAGTCTTCTGTTATTTATTTCTTTATTTTACTTCTTTTGAAACAATGTCGGCAAGGTAATTCGTGTGATATTGATTGTAGACTGATTGTGCGCGTATTAGAGTGAAGAGTATTTTCTGCTATACAAAAATTGATTCTATGAATCGTATTTATTACAGCCGGACTTGTTATTGGAAAATAGTTATTTACAATTCTTGAGCAAATAAGGAAGGATCCAGCACTGTTGATTTTTATTCTCGTACATTTTACAGAACATTGCTAAACATTTCTGTGATTGGTTCAGTTTCGCTCTTTACTGTACATCTTTTTTGACAGGTGCTTACCCTGTAGCGATAGGTTAATCATTTGCCGCAAGCAATTAATGACCGTGACGCGATAATAAAGGAAAGTCGAGACAAAAACCGATAATACCACTTCAAGGGAGTTGTAACAGCATTACATAAAAAGATAAGTTATCTCCGAAATAATTCCCGCTCTCGCGTGTAAATCCGTAATCTATTATGCTTCATGCACGAATCGCACAGCACACATTATCTCAGAAATTACCCAGTACAACTCCTTCGTTTCCCTCTCGCCTTGCCCGTTACCCATTCATTTCGCGAAACCTTCAATTCCCCGACGCGAACAACAAGCCATCTTTCCCAAGCACCCCGCCGCAATCAATCGCACGCAACCAGTCAACCGGCCTACACACGCCGATCCCACGCCGGCTCATTAAAATAATTCTCAAAACGCCCCATACATTGTCACCTATCGCCGTAAGCCGAGGAGCTCATTGAATCGCGCGTTCGTAAGATCCTCGATATCGCCTCGATAGCCGGTCGTACAGCTCGAACAACCCTCGCTCGCCCTCCGCCGACGTTTCACGGCCCGACATTTATTATTTTTTCCCTCTTTTTTTCCCACCCCGTGTTCGAGGCAAAGGTTTCCCGAGTCGGTCGTCCCCCGTCCAATTCGAAATCTCGTCGCAGCCGCAGACGCCGCCTCATTTCCGTCAAGCTGAACGTCCTTTGGCGGATTTCCCGGCTCGAGTGGCTGGCCGTGAGGCAAGGGGTAGTTTCGCCTCGCGTGCATTCGTCGCAGATTTCGTCATCGCCGCGATTCCTGCGTGCACGAACGAGCCCTCGTCGCGACGGCGTTGAAACGGGAAAGGAGACGTCTGCGTACGGTGGAGGAAATGGTTGGGAAAGGTGACGAGGTCGAGCTCCATTTCTGGCTTCTCAACCCCGTTCTCCAGCCCTCTTCTCGCGGTCAAGTTGCGTGACGTCGGTCGTTGTCTTTCTCTCTCGTTCCTTCTCTGTCCCTCTTTCGGCGTGGGTCAGCACGAACGTGCGGCTTAAAATTACTTGGGGGATTGAAAGGCTGACTTTGGTATTCGAAGCTGAAGCCTCGCGTCTTCTTGGTTCGGGCTACTTGTTGGGGTAGGTTTTGGGAGGGTATTATGCGGGGGCTGAAGGGTTGCTGACCCTTTGTTCTAATGTTCGTTTTTCTGGGTGCGTTTGATGCACTTGCCTGACATTATTCGTGGTATTTTTTGTTGTATAATGCTTGGAGTGCCGATTATTTAAGTAAGTAATTATTAGATGATTGGTCCTGCGTCATCGGTTTGATTAGACGGGCGGAATGAAAAGAATATCGTGCAGAATGTAGTTGGGGTGTAATCGAATTTAAAGAAGCCATTGGGCGCTCCATTTGTCAATTTTTAAAAAGGAAACTTGCGAATTTCTTTTGTGTACGTGCGATGAGAAGTGGTGTTAGTACATTTGTTATGTTCTTTTGTACAGACACTATATTTTCCTTTTATCGAATTAAAAGTTCTTGAAATAGGGTATTGCCGATGCTATATTATTAATCTTAATCGTTTCACTGCACGTAGTATAGTTATGGGTAGAATGTTTTTGTGAGTATAAGAAAGTTATACTCGAGACGAGGACAAAATAAAATAGCAAAAATTGTGATGACATTTGGGAGACGGAGATTATAATAAGAATTATTTTTAATTCAGCTTAGACCAATTTTTACAATCCATAAATGGTTTATACAAAATTATAGAAGAACAATATCAATGAGTATTTACAAACCATTAATAAATTCTAAGAAGAAATTCGGCATATAAATAAATTAGTTATTCTTTAGTGGATCTTAATTTCCATTCTAATAATTTGATTTGATTTGGTCACGAATGTTTTTCCACGCTTTTCTGCAATGCTTTGTATCGCAGGGAAGAAAACGAGAAAGGATGAAATAGCAGGCAATAATTCCACAGTATTCTGCCAGAACGCGAATCAGGTTTAAACACCTGGATTAGCATTCGTTCAACATACCACCGTGTGGTCGGAGTTAGCTGAGGTTTAAAGTGGCTCTATGAGAACGAAGCCGTAACTTCAACAGTGAAACCCGTGGAAAGGTGAACAATTCTTGCAAAGTCCACCGTTATAAAAGATTTATTAATCTCTTTTTATTTTTAACTGTACAATGACTCTGTACCACAGAATCATTACGGTTATAATATTTTTTTTTATGTACATAATTATAATATAAATGATAAGCAATACCGTTTTGTGAAAAATGAACAAACACGGCTGCGTGTAATGCTAGTTTATACATATTGTATAACGTTGATTACAGAAATGTCAATATCATAATATTTGCACGGGTTTCAAAGGCTCGACGATTGAAATATACATTGCGACAATTTTACATTCGGAATTACTACGTCTTCAATTAGATACATATTTACCCTTCTAGTATATAACTTTGTAATTGGAAAGTTACTGATTTCTCCCTCAGCAACAAAAGATAATATTTCTCGTGCAATAAATGACCAGTTTACCACAGAAACTGAATGCTTTTACAGAGAAGATAACGTACAATATTCATCACATCCCTTCACAGTTTGTTATAGACCACCTCCAATTTTCATTACTGTAAGAAATAAAAAACTTTGTTTAGAGAAATACGTTGAAGAATAACATTCTTACTTAATATTATTCTAAAATAATGCTTTAACTCTATCTATCGATTGCTGCACAAAAATCTTGGAACAGCCAACCAACTTAAAGCGTAATACAGATAATGTACAAAAGTCAACAACGATACAGAACAAATATTTTATCGCAAATGTTCTAGGGACGGAACGAGAAAGACTTCGATTCGACGAACATTTCTATTCTAGCAATAGTTTCTCGTTCAGTTGGCGGACTATTGAAAACTATAAGAAACGATACTCAAAGTATATTTCCGGTGGCTTCGCTGACGTGCAACGCGTTCACCGCACGATGGAGAACATCCCGAGAATTGTGTCGCGGAGCCTAGATATCCCGGTTTCAAGCCATTCAGAAAATGTTATACGTTTTCTCGACCCTGGCCACATTGCGACTCCGCCTGCCTCTTCGATTCCAACGAAGCGACGTGTGTCACTCGATACAACTGTCCGCAATTTTTCAGAGTACGAAGCGGGGAGTGAGATAGAAGTTTCTCTTTGAATCTTCGCCATTTTAAATGCATTACGAGATTCTTCTGCGGCATATGCCGACTACTTTTGTTTGACCCGTGTATGCGCCAAAAGTACTGGAGAGAGATTATATTATATATGGATCGTGTGCAAAAAGATTCTGAGTGGTTGGATATATATATCTTTTTTCAATTCTTAAAACGAGAGTAACTTAGCCAATTGTTAATATTAGAGTATGTAAGATATAAAACAGTTTTCAATAATTCTTGATTCTATTAAATCGTTAATTTAGTTGAACATTATATACCTGTGTTCATTAATTAATTGATAAAGAATGTAATGTTGCTAAAATATGAATGATTATGATAGTACAGCACTTGCAGAAAATATCTAAATAGTCATGGAAGGTATTCAACAAATTATTAACAATTCTTTAATATTTCCATGCCAGCTATTATTCTGGATAACTTGATAAAATTCCCAATCGATAATCATTAACATATCATTATATGATATCTTGCATAGAAGTCTGAAGAACTTGTACTACATTCGACGCAAGTACTTTCTAATGAGCCCTTCCTCCTTTTAATGAGACAAGCCGACGGACATTCATGAATTATTATTGAATGAAAATTATTTGCTGTCAATTATTATTAATTAATTGTTTCTCTAGTTTTCAATGGCATATTCAGATTCGCAATGTTTGTGGAATTATGGTCACCCTTTCCTTTTTAATATAATTATAAACGAACAAATAATATACTTTTTCACGCAACTATTGTTAGCCTGCGTTTTGCATCCGCGTAAAAATTTTTAGAAAAATAATCACCCCTACTATTCCCAACAACGCATTTCCCTTTCTAAAAAAAAAATACTCGTCCACATAAATAAACGTAATATATAAAACACGTGCGTAATCACATTGATCCAGAAAATATCTTTACCGCCAAACCAATTACCACAACACTTCTCACCACTAGTCCACACAAATCCAAGATAAATCCCTGCAGACAATAGTTCCGCAGTTAAATATTAATCTATTACAGCCGTGCCATTTTTCCCCGTCCCACTTTAACGCTCAACAAGGCCAGAAACATTGCCAACAACCACCACGGACATTTCCACGGAACATTTATTCAACCACCATACCTCCGCGCGTTCGTTTGGGCTCGAACACCGGCTCCGTTTGTGGACGCAAGCTTAAAACGCCAGTATATTCGTCGTCGCGGAGAAAAGTACTTCCTAATGAGCCCGCTCTTTTTCGAGCCGAGTACAGAAGTAGTAGTGGTGGTTGGCGTTAGTTCTCGGCCGTGGTTCCATTGGCCATTGCAAACTGAATTTCCGATAATTGCTTTCCGCACCGCCTAAAATGATAATTAAATTCCTGCTGCCGCTATTACCCATGGCAAGCCATTGTCGTCATAATGGCCTTTCACGGAGGAGCGTAAGAGGGAAGCCGTGGCTACATTTAAGGATGTTCTGCAAACATCTCCTGGCTGTACCGGTAACGGACAAAATGGTCCGGGGGGTTGAGTCGCGTGAACATCGCTGAAACGTGCAAAGTAACGTTTAATTAATCGTGCATTTATTGCACGCGTTTTGCACGCTCGCCTCAAATAGCCTGACCACGAGCGTTTGCAGTGAACACTTGCGCCATACGCTGGGAATTATGGGCGGTGCTGGTACCGGCCGGGATGTATGCGACACTCTCTGTCAAACTCGCTGGGAAGGAGCTGGGGAATGTATGAGGTGGCTTGCGAATCGGATTTGTATAATATATTACTTAAGTATTTAAATGGATGTTCAAGTGTGCGGATGTACGCGCGAATGTTTCGACCATTTCTATGTAAAGTGATTGTTCGACAGGAATTGTAATGCACTGTATATGGTTTTGGGCTTTAATTTATTTAAAATAAATAATTCTGATATTAATCGTATTGATTTGGCATTAGCACGCGGAAAATAAGTGGAAGTAATAATAATGTGTATTAGTAACCTGTGGTATACAGAAAGGGTGATAAAAGGCGAAGAAATTAATTGAGCAGGAAATTCTCAAAATTTGAGCAGGAAATTCTCAAAATTTCTCGGAAGCGATTAACTGCTGCGTGACATTAAAATACAGACAAGACTTTGTGATTAAAATCCACTAAAAGTTACATTAGATTTTACTATTGCGTTAAATTACAGTTGGCATGAATAATTTGCAATAAATCAAATTGAACCATTACATTCATCATTCCAACTGAGCTCTTGTCGGTCAAATTACTAAACAAACATGTACGTCGTCTTAAAAAAAAAAATTAACCGGACCCACATAAAATACAATCATCCCCTCTATACAAACCATTTGCGCGACGACAATAATCGCGTTTCAGCACGCCTCAGTTCCGCAATCGGACTTATTATTTTAGCCGTTCAACGACAACTTGCTCGAACGATCGAGGGTCTTCCGAAGCTCGTGAAATAAACGGTCCAGCGCGGAGAAGAAAAACTCGGCAAATCGTGGAAAGTGTTTACCAGGGACAATTGGTTCCTCCTGAGAGTAGAACCGCGAGATAAGGGTCGCAAACCCCTGCAGCTACGCGTGTTGTTATTGTTCAACAGCTTATCGATTTGACGCCACTGGCTCTGTCCATTATATCCTGCAAAGCTTGACGTAGATTTTTGCAAAGGCAGAAGACAGACAGAGTATTCCTTAATCGTCGAAGCGCGATAAAACGCGCAGCTGACAATAAGGAATTGTGTAGTGAATGAGTGGATTTCAATTGACATTGTGCCTGTTCACGGTAGAAGTTCAAAAAACTTTAATTAGATGGTATAGAGTCAGTTAAGGGAGTAATTGTTGATGTTTATTTTTAATGCGATTGAATAATGATTTGTAAGTGACGAGGGATGTATGATGTTGTTATAGTTTGGCATTGCAATTGCAGTAATACAATTATAAAGGCAAAGCAATGGTAGGGTAATTCTATTTGAAGTGACTGCATTGAATATTGATTACCGGGATTCATTGATGGTTCTAATATAGATACACGTGTCATGGTAATATCATGGAAAATGTGCTAACAGTTTCGAGTGATGGAATAATCCACTTTATAATATAGTTAAAATTCGTTTAGTATTTATATAAAAACATAATACAATCTCCATTACGAAATCCGAATATCCTGCCACGAACAAAGTATAATACAATTTAAACCATGTGCAGCTGCATCACTGTCCTGCTCTCAAAATAATCTGTTGAAAATGTATTACAAAATCACATCTCTCTGACAATTGGAAACTAAAGATAGCGATATAAAATAGGACGTCACGGTTGGTTCCGACGTCCCAGGTCAAGATTTCTCATTCATCTTCGACCACTTGTCTTTCCAAACGATTACGCGTTCCCTCCATTCATTATCAGCATCGATTCGGTGACGTTCACTTTCGATGAACGAACGAAAGTTGAATGGCGACTAAAATAGAAAGAAAAAAAACGCATCGTTTCCATAAGAAATCAGTCGTAGGTCATGGTGCATGTTCGCTATTGAAGGCTTCTAATAATTGAGCGAAACAATTTTCGTCCCTAATCTTCATCGGCGTACATTGCAATGATAATTGCGCGTAGAGATCTGTCCTATGGGGGTATATTGCAGGGAAAAATCAGCGTCGTACATTACAAATTTCAATATAATGAAACGACATTCACAGTGTTTCACGAATAGAACAGAAGGCACAATTTGCATAATTATTTATATGTGTTCCATTTTATTGAATCGGATCTGAAACATGAAGGGAGCTTTGATTTATTTTAATTTCGAAGCGATGAACACACGGTAACGTTATTGATGCCGGTTATTGTTTTTACTTCAACGAGATTGTAACCGATGAGGTGCATGTATTTTCGCAGAGGTATGTTTTGAAAGGAGAAAAACTTTGCTTCATTTTCGTTTTTACAGGAAATATAACATTGCAACGGGCGTAAATGTAAATATCCTGTTTATTGAGAAAAATGTACATTGAATGCGATGCATATTCATATAAAATTTACAAATAACTTTGTACGCAAATTATTGTGGAAAAAAACGTTTACCTTCCATGCTACACTTCTTCCAAATGAAGAATTTTTTACAATTTATAACAATTCGGGAAATATAATTTAATTGAAGCAGTGCGCGTGCCTCTAATTTTCAGTCTTTTATTAACCAAATGAGTTTTGCTAATATAAATACCTCATAACAGAACACGCAAATTTAAATTACAACGAAAGCGATGAATTATTATTTAAAACGGGGGTACTTAATTCTATTCAGTTTCTTAATCATTCATATTAAATTCATTCAATTGTATTCCTCATACGTTTCCTACGAAGAACAAACATTCAAATTTGCCGCGCAACGTAAAGGTTAGCGGTAAAGCTCGAGCGCTATTGGCTAGCCAATGGCAGGCGGCCTTTGCGCCTAGTAGGCAACAGTGTCGCGTGTCGTCGCTACGGTCGCGCGGCGAACACGCAGCAGCGGCGCGCACAGCGCCGCGCATCGACGGAATAGAGCGAGACCGAACGTAAGAGAGAACGAAGCAGACTCGTTCGCGTTCTGCCGAAGTGGTGCAGTTTTCCAGTGTCGCGTAGAGTGTAGTGTTTTTCTTCCTTTCCCCCGTTTCTGAGCATCGAGTGTAGTGTACGTCACGTTGAGGCAAAGCAGACGTATCACCCATGATTAAGGAGTACATTTAGGTAATTAAGAATTTTCTTACTACGGCCGCGCCCCGTTAAAATGCGTTCCTCGTTCCTTCGGGACGCCTCGCAACGAGGAGCAACTACGGTGCGCCACCATAGCGCACACGCCGCGCCGGCGTTACCGTCGGTTCGTTTCTTCGCAATTATTCCGAGAATTACGTGCTAGACGTCGCGACCAGTGTTTCGTGGACAACCGTGGCCGTCGTATTTCGCCTATTATAGATCGTGTGTGTCGCGGGATCGTACGCAAGGTGTGCTGCACGAGAGAGAGAAAAAAAGAGCACGGTGCCGCCGGGAGGGAGACAATTCGCAGCGTGGTGTGACGCCGCGTCAATGTCGATTCGTGTTCAAAAGTCGATTGGAGGTCCGTAAGCAAAACGAAGCACGACACATATAAACACACGTACACGGAGATATCGCGTTGGTGAAGGATACGCGCGGGACAACGTGTTCCGCCGCTACGTAGATACGAAAATAATGGTGTGCGCGGTCTCTTGCTATCTTATCGTTGAGCGGTCACGAAACAGTGGTAGTGAAGCAGTGTTTTGGTTGGTCGCGCATGTATCTCGCCGCTGTATCTGTCGTATTTCGTCACGCGACGTTAGTGGTACACATTACCTGCATAATTTAAACAGACATCGAATAATAAGAAACAGAACACACCAAGGGAAATAGGAAGCTGGTGTTGGCAAATCGAACGATCGGTTCTTTTGCCCCCCTACTCCGGATATTAATGAAAGAGGGAGAGAAGGAGAAATACAGACAGAGCGAGATACGCGGCGTATGAATGGCTGTGTGCGTGTGTGTAAGGGAGACAGACAGTCCTAGCCTCGTGATTGGTTTTCTCTCGCGACTGTACCGCTTCTGGTCGTCGACTTGTACATATATCTGCGTACCTTTTTCCACACGCACCCGATGCGCGGCACACATATATATTGCCGCATGCTACTGTCCTGTCCTCTCCTCTCGGACGCAATACATACATACTGCTCTTTACGCCTTTGATCCTGAAAGTGATACACAATAAATGCATTCTTTCGTTACATGATTTCGAACCACGCTGACTACTCGTATATATTACAATATTAATTAATATATCTCCTGTAATCCCCGATCGAATACCACGGTGTAATTGCTTATACACAGCGCGTTACTCCTCTATCATCGAACGTTGTGTTAACAGACGTTGCAATTAGCCGCTTTTAATACCCACTCACGAACGACAGCATAGGAGCCTGTGAAAGGGATAACGCACGCGTTCCACGTATACATTTTCACCTATCATAGAAAATGGAATTGTAATGAGGACAATTTTTTTTCATTCCCACTGCGGTTTATTTACATCGATAGTGTATGGATCACGGGTTAATCGGAGTACATAACTATGTATGTATACCGCGCCGTGAAACTCACTGGGCGTTGCATTTATGGAAAAGCCGGTTTGTGTGTTATATAAAGGCCTCGGGTTTGTTTGTGGCGCGAATGGACTATGGGTGAAAGAATAAATTTTCAGCGATAAGGTGGGGTACAATGTTCCTTCCCGTGAATCTCGAAATTTTGAAGCGCATTAATATTGAGGAAAAATATTTTTTTCAAGTCACCCATTACGTTCAGCAATAATGCGTATAATCGTTACGAACGAACCGCACGGATCCGAATGGCAAGGTGAAGCGGTAAATTAACAAATCATGGCGATTCCGCACACCGGATCCGCGTACGAGATTACAGACGGATCGTGTGATTGCTCGAAATTACTAGTCGGGATCGTCCGTGAACATTACGCAATGTCTGGTGCAACGACCGGTGCACGTTACATTGGGAAAACGATGCTTTTACTGGCAAAGCGGGAAGAGCGTAACGCTGAAAGATCACGCCGGTTTCCAGTGATTAGGCTATTCGTTATCCCTGTCATACATGTGTATGACATAGGTCTTCGACTTAAGTTTTTGGGTGAAAATGATCTAAACATGTGAAATTCGTATATTTGATTTTATTGTCTAGCTACAGGATGAAGAAAGTATGGAAATATATTATTATGTATACATATTTCTTGTCAAGCGATTTTTGTCTAGGATTTGCTGGTCGTTATTTCAACTATATGTGCAATGCTTTTATTTCTATCCAACGAATTCAGCTACACGTTCATCTAATGAGAAACCTATGTATATTATTTATTCTTTCATTCGCCTCTACTATCAGTCGTGATTTCGAAACATTTCACGTCGTTCAGGGGCTACGGGTTTTTAATATAATTGCATTCGTAAGAATTTCTTCGGGAAATAAGATCGCGTTGGGTCAAAAGGGACCCGAAGGCTGCAGCAGGGTTAAGTTGCACACGCGTTAGTTAGCGCGCTCCGTGTAACGGAACGCAGATTGCACTAAATTCCACAGTCCAATTGCATTGCGGACAGCAGCAGAGCGAAACGGTCACAGTCGCCCAGTGTATAGACGTATCGACGATTAGAAAGACAGGGTGGGCTAAATATAGTATATACATTCACGTTAACAGAGACTTTCAATTTGTGATTCAGGTATCTCGCGATGTGTCGTTGTCGCTGCAATTACCTGTGCATCTCGCGATAGACCGCGCCGCATACATTTCTGTGAACAGGACCGTCGTGTCGGATGAAAGTTGCACCGTGCACGGATTTTCATTAATCAAGCCTTTCATATTGAAAGGGTTGGCAAACCGGTGAAGTACGAGACAACACGGCGTTTACGAGGCGAGCGGCCGTCGCGGATTATTCAAATCGTATATTTATTTTGTCGGGTCGTTTCGAAAGTCTTCGCGATTGTAGGAAAAAGGAGAATCGTCAAAGTGTTAGTTTAATCATTAACGTAATTTCTCCCTTTGCCAATAACCTTTTCCATTGTTTTGGCTATTGGTGTTTGTCCAGCGCGAGCATTTGAATAGGTTCTCGAGTCCGATGAAATAATATATATTTGTAAATTAATAGATACTGAATAGATAATTAATATTTTTCGCATGCCGTGCAACATTTACATGTTTACAGTCTTCTTCTTGATATATGTTACTGTGCTGGGCACGATATTTTGTTAATATTAATTACGATGACGAGCTTCTACAATGATCTTCGAAGTTAAAATTCACCGGAGAAAGACCGCCAATAAGTGAAAGAACTATAAACTAAAGGCACTGTATGGTTTTTTTTCTAAAAAAAACTTTTTTCGTATAATTCGACTGGCAGTAAAGGATTTTGATTGTCGAATTGTCACGCAAATGTTTGTTAAAACTAGTCGAATTTAAATGTCCTCCTCGATAAACGGTCTCTCGATATCTCGCACATATGTGTATTGGCATGCGTTACAATTAGCGATGATCGATAAAGATTACTTGATCCTATCTAATGATCCGGCAGAACCTCGTCTGGGCAAACCTTCGCCACGATCCGGCGTGGAAAAATAGGTAGTTTCGATCCACGTTGTCGCGTCTTTTTTTTTATCCGCACTGTGGCGTCAATGCCATCTGCGAACGGCACAGAAAATTCACTGAATTGAAAAATATTTGCCGTAGTGTGCGGCACATCTGCATTATGTTATCTACGTACGCGAGTCGTTCAAAGCTTCATTGTTTGCAGAGATATACTGTAATCGGAGCATGAGTGTACAGCGAATTTGACGTAAAACGCACCATGATTGTGAAACCTTCGCACGAACCATTCAATTCAATTGAAATTGTAGGGCATGGTTTTAGGTACTATTTGTTATCAACGAAATACCGAATTGTTTTAATATAGTTGATGATATTTAACAGAATTACTGTAGTCATAGAGTGTTTATGCATTTGTTTTTTAATATAAAGAATAAGAAGCACGACAAGTGATCTTCTGTACGTATTACAGTAAATCATTCGAATGAAACATATGACAATATTGATTGATGAATTGTTAAGCAATTTGGCCACTTACATTTAATATGTTACTCCAAAATTAAAACAAGAATTCTCGCACCATTAACCCTTATCTTACCAACCGGATACCCATTTCTATATTTCCTTTAATAATTTTGGTATGTTCTTGATAAAATATCACAAAATCGCTTCAGATCTCGATTCTTTGAACAATTTTACGTCAAATCACGTTTTGTGAGAACAACTTTATGCAAAATATTTTAAATAGCTAAGCTTCGAACTTTCTGACCATTTTGGTTGCTAACTTAAGCGTTAAACATAATGCCAACAATCAAGTTTCCATTAACGTTGCCCAAACTTTCTCGTTTCCATGATCATCGCCAAGCGCACGCCGACTATCCGCAAATCGTTTAACCAACCCCCAGCGCGGTTCTCATTAAAATCGAAAATCGATACGATTTCGAATTCGTTGAAACGTTCTAACGTAACGAACGAAAAAGTAGAGCATGGGTCAATATTCCGCGGATATCGCGCGCGCAAGTAATACCGCGTAAAGTGTAACGCTACGTTATAGCGTGGAAATCTTTCGGTGGTTTAAAAAATCCGAAAGATCGTCCTGCACCGAACCGATATATCGGTTCGACGTGAAAGGACGAAAAACGAACCAAATGAGATCTGATAATCTCGTCTCTACCTTCGACATGAACGTATGGTACATGAACATGCTATCCGGTGTGTTTCTTTGCCAAAACAAAGTGTTTTCGCTACATATGTATATACGCGACACCACGGGAGTCAGACGTTCCAAGCTAAAAGCGCGTTCGCAACGAACAGAAGAAGAAACCCGTCTGTCGCGCTTTTAGTAGCACGCGTGCAGCCCCAGACGACGGGGTGGGGGGCACCGAGGCAGGGGCGTACCATTGAACGCGGCGGCCCCTTACCGTTTTATAGAGAATGGAGGATCGCTTGTGTATGAAGCACGACCGGTTTCGATGTGCACCGGGTGGTCCATTAGAAAGGGAACGCGCGAAGGTTTCGTTTGTTAAAGACAAAGCGGGCTAGGGCTTCTGGTGGAAATCATAGGGATAATTGTTTGCGTTACGCTTGGGGGCGAAGACCGATTTTTATCGTGGCAGGCGCTATAAAATATGTTTATGTTTGTGACCTGGGCATGGAATGATTTATGAGGTATCAATGATTAAACAGTAGATTCGAGGTAGTTCGAATTTTGGATAAGATGGAATTGAAATGGAACTTTTAATTTGAAATATTTTGTTATTTCGAGTTATTTTCTTTACGTGTTTCTGAAACTAACTAATTTGTTGGTACAAATTATGCTATTTATAGTGGCAGGATTATATATTTTGTTTGAAAGCTACAATGCACAGAAGTTTTATAACAATGGATAATTTCATGTTCGTATTTTTAATATTTGCATCTTACAATTTCTTAAGAGAATGAATATAATTTATAGTCGGTTAGATGTGCATTAAAATAGATGCTCCTGTGATGAGCTTTCTTGATATTATACTGGAAAGGATAAAGTACGAGGAAAGAGAAGATATTGTTGGTACGAATATGATTTATGGGTTAGAATATGATAGAATAATAGTCCGCCGATTTGTGTAACCGTATTGTTGAAACAATAGTCGAGCAATATGCTCGTTATGCATTATTGGCGCAAATTGTGATAAATTATGGGTGACTGAACGAGTAAAATACATATCTTGAAATAGCAAATAGTTATATCCGCATGCTTGCAGCTTATAGATTTCTGAAATTGACAGGCTTTTAGTTAAACGTGATTCGATTAATAAACATGTTAGTTATTGTGTATTCATGGTTTTCGAATAGTAATGTAATAAAATAATGGCACGATGAATAATAAGGAAAGTTGAATCTCGAATACATATTGCCGATATGCCTATACAATAGGATCTCATAAATAATTGAACAGGGTGAATATTACTTGTTCGTAAAACACGCTTAATGGAAAGATAGTTTCATTGGGATTGATAAGATCTTTGCATTTCATACTCCATTCCGTTTCTTCTTTTGTAGCTAAGTAGCTTTTTTATATTCAGCATAACTTCGCTTCTAATTTGCTTCTAATAAATGCAAACTACACGCAATTATAAATGTAGTATTTTATGATCACTTTTATACTTTTTTGTTACATTAATTCTCACTTAAATGGATATTCACGTTAACTTGTGAAGGCAAATAAAAAAAGGTTCATTATCACGATTCAAAATTATTATTAAAATTATAGTATTTTTGAAAATGAAGATGGAATAAAATATTATACCGTATTGACAAGAAAACTCCAAATGAGATTTCAAGCTTTTCTGTAGATATTTATTGCAAAGAAAAATAGTAATTAATATGCAGGTAAATATGTACTCAGGTATTTCCATTTGCGTAGATACAGCTAGCAAACGTGAATGAGCAGTTACTCGAGGACAGTAATGAAATCTTACCTGGGGGGATTTGGACAGGACGTGTTTTCTAGAAGGCGTAGATTAATGTGTTAATTGCTCCGGTCGTGAACTGAATAATCTACTCGGCGCTTTAGAATAAATTAATTGTACGTAAAATTTAAAGGCATCTAATCATGAAAAATGAGTAGGAATAATAGGAGGTACTTAACAAAGCAAATTACATTCATGCAAATGTGATTCCCCGTTAACAGGGATACCAGTAAATTGCAATTATGTTCGTTTAATAACGGAGCTAATTGTTTGACATTTAATTTAATGGTATCTCGTATTCCATCAGAACCAGTATAAAGCAAGTGTACCCGTTTCAGTGTTCGGTATGTGTCAATGCTGGATTGTCCTTCGAAGTGGCTACAGTTCCTTTCTCTGTGTCATGGTTGCAGTTGATCTAATTTATTGCGAATACTAAATTGGTTTAGATACAGCTAGTATCAATTCATCTAGAACCTCGAAGTACTTTTGTACACAGAATCTACTGCGTAGTAACAAAAATTGATTGGGATATTAAATATAATAGATATATCATCAATATGTGTAATGGATTTTCAAAAACGATCAGCAATCGTGACCTCGTGTTGCTTTTGAACGATTGCACGTAAATTTTATGTCGATAGGCTTTAAAAGTACGTAGTATCTGAAAAACTTGATTAGAGTGTTGATTATAAATGCGATACATTATTCAGGTAATTTTATTACCCAATGTTAAATGTCTATTTTCTATGAGTTCGACGGATGAATTTTTCTCAGTTCACGGATTATTCTCAGGAAATATTTAATTTAGTTACTGGAACAAATTACCTGATATTCTCCTTGCCTCTTCAATCGTGACAATAGGGCCAGAAAATTATTGCATTATTGACACGCCTTCTGAACATACAGAATATATACAATTATTTAAATCGTCGGTCTTATTTTATTATTCATCTTTTTCAATTTCCAATGCTGTTTGTTTCAATAAACGAATAACGAGAAATCATTTTTGGATTTTCCGTGTCGTAAACCATGTTTTACTTTTTTTGGACAATGAGTTAGTAATATCATTTCGTGACGTGACCCATTGTTTGCGTTCTCTGCAGGCGCGCAATAGATAAGCTTATGAATTACGCGAAAGCTATTGATTTCATTGAAAAATATTCATAACATGTTGCAGACATTTTTTAGTTTCGTTGTACATATTTCTCCTTTTCTCTGTATACAAATTTACGGGGTAATGAAAACAAATTTGAACAGAAAAACATGGTATTAAAAGAATTGTATTTATCGTTAGTCGTTCATGGACACTTGCACTTGTTACACACCACCTTTTCATATAGGTATAATTAGCTCTTGGATATTCACTTCCCTGTCCTTGACCTTTTTGATATCAGGTATCTGAGACCATAAATTAATAGCACGATACATGCATTATCATTGAACTTGTCTTTAATGTTGAGAAAAAGTATACATCGATTCATTAATTTCAATGTGATGAATCGTCTTTCGAAACTCTGAAAAATTTCTATCTTAGATTATAATGAAAATGATAATACGAAACTTGATTATCTCTATAGGCAATATCATCAACATTCTTCAGATACTGTTCCACGAACACATCAGGTCATTTAAAATAGCTTTTACCGAAGTTAACATTATTAGCTTCTAATAAAAGTAAAAAAAGAGCTATTGCATAAAAAGTATTTGCACGACCTTTGTACTTCAAAAGCCGCCTTCTTGAAGGGAAATTGACCTTTATACCATGCTATATCCAACAGTGCATAGTTGAAGCTCAAAGGGACAGAACTGCAAGAGGCACAAGGAAACAAATTAGATCGAATAGATGGAAGTTGTGTTGCGTTGTGCAGCTTTCGTGTCCGCTTGAAGACATTTCGGTCGCACTTTTAGGTATTTATCGTCTGACCTGAAAATAGAACACGCGAAGCCCTAGCTGGAGGCATTACACTTCATTTACCTAGAATGACTAACATTTCGTAACCGTGAATCCCTTTGCGTGTACCTTTATTAGCATTTTATCGTTGAAATTTTACGCGGGCACGACTTCTAAGCTTCTAATTCGGTCCTAAGTTGGCTAGTCAATATTTGAAAGCCCTAGTGTAGGGGCTGGAAACCATCGTGGACTACAGATTATTATATTGCAATTATTTCGAGATATTATCACATTATCACACACTTGTTCTCTTGTATCAGAATAATTTACCAATCCTTGTACACGTTTGTTGATAATTGCTGACTGGCTATTTGTGGTTACAAGTTGTATTCGAAATCATACATTACAATCAGAAAGATGTATTTTCCCTTAAATAGTAGTTCTGCAATTCTCTTACAAAGGAACCTTTGCGTATTTTAAGAAACGTTGTTTTCTCGTGTATAACTTAAAAACGTGTTTTATATGAACTATTTATAATTTTATTTGGCTCTAGTTAAGAAGCACTCAAAATAGATTTACTGCTGCGCGCGCTTATTTATTGTGCAAATATTTCGAATAATCTGACTATTTGTACAACATTCTTTAGAGGCATTTTTACATTACAAGTCGTTGCAGTATAATATTTAATGCGTTTACTTAGAAGAGTAAAGAGAAATACAATAATATACGTGGTGCATCACACAAATCCTTAAAATAAACGTGGCAAATTATTTTTTCATCCTTCCAAGCAACGTGAACGACAGTCTTTAAATACTGCACACGTGAGTAAAGTGTGTTCAAACAGTAAATAGTATCTGTTGAAACTTTACAACAGGAACAATAAAATGATTACTAACGATTGTTAATTGCTGTACAGCCATTACGTACAAAGGGCGCCATTGAAAACGTTAAGGTGCATCGAATAGTATTGTGTTCCCATTTTTACATCGTAATTACATAGATACACCATCATCTTTCCCAAAATATAAACAATACTCCGTTAAATTAATTCCAGTAAAAAGCTATCAACGCCAAATTAATAATAAAATGCTTCAAACACGATGCTCACTTATAACATTTAATAATTTCATGGTAATATATAACATGTTCTAATAACAATACAAAAATTAGTATGAAATATTCATAATAGAGAAAAGAAAACTCAGTCTCCTATTCACGAGCTAAAACTATCATTCTGAAACAATTGACCAAGCATCGACTATCATCGCGTCAAAACCGTAGAGAACCTCATGATTATTGAACATATTTTCCGCGCCGTTACTGGAGGGTTTCTTTGTGACAGAAAGTTATATTTAAGTGGCTTCTATACACGTGCCCGTAATGAGGAAACGGTTCGTTAGAAGCAACAAAGAACAGACAGCCAATGATATACACAGTCTCGTAAGCGCGTGCGAGCCTTGAAAATAATTTCAATTCGAGATTAAATTTTCCTTGTGCGCTGGAAAAATCGAAATACGAGGCTGCTTGCGCCTCCTTGGCGATTGTATTCCGAGAAGATTCGAAACGTGTTGCTGCAATTGTTAGTCATTCTTATTCGTGGCGATTTTCAGAGGAATAGAGAAGACGAGCACGAGCCTGTTCGAAATTGAAAAGTTCGTCGAAAGAATGAGCATTTCATTTTTTTACAATAGAGAGTGGTTTCTTCAAGATTAGTTTTGTTATTTCAAAAGTCCCCGTGTATTGCAATTTTTCTTGTTTCGTTATATTGTCATGCGACGTTGCAAGGTAGTCGCAGAGATTTAAGGCAATTTACGAAGATCAATCAAGTGTAAAGGAAAATGAAAAATCGATTTTCGGTTTATTATGACACAGCAGCGTAACTCCCTCAGTTATTTCCTGGCCCTTTCAATTTGATATAATTGTTCCAAGCGTGTTGCGTTACTCCGGTAATTGTGTTTAGTTTATTTCTAAGAGTCTTTGATGTTGGAATCGTCGCTCCGACTGAAATATATTTTTGTTCTGTGTCTCTCAATCTTGTCAGTTTGTCACAGTGGTGAATCGGTGGAATGATGACTGCTCCGCAATCTAATTCCCTGTATTTCTTCTGTACTCGTGTGTTACATACATTACTAAAATTAAAAAGATTTTAATTTACGAAAATTTTGCTTGCAATTTTTTGGTAATATGGAACCATAGATTCAGCTATTTATCTTGAAATTATTCGCACTAATTGATTAATAAAATTGTGATCGAAGATAGCACTGGTCCAATGTTAATTAGAAGAGTCACTCGAGTTCACGCGAGTTTTACCCCCTAACAATCGATTTGGTAATGGTCTCGAGGAACAAATATATACGTGAAAGTGTTACATTGCACGTTGGAACAAGTTTAAAAAGTATTGTTTCAAGCTTTACTTCCAAGCTTATAACGGTGGCTTATTTCGTTTTTATTTCTCGTTTAAGTGCAATTGAAATGGTGCTTGCGTTCAAGTAAACAGAGATAATGGGATAGCCGAAGAGCCAAACACGCAGTGATACTACTTACAAGAGCTGTTTGAATAATTGGAATCGTTCCGTCCGATTCTCAGTCTTTTGTGGTTACATAAATACCTGCTATTATACAGGTACTATACATATTCAGTCGGATAGCTTTTAAAGTAAAATGCTTTGATAGTTATCGGTTTGTCGATAAATAAATTCGAGGAGCATTGAACTAGAATGTAGTTTTGTCTAATTTTCAATAGTATGCATTTTAAAAGTATAGACGGAAAGTGAAAAGTAAGGATTATTATTCTATATTCTGTACATTCGTTGACATATTTGAAACAGACGCGGCGATTCTAAAATATATTTATTTACCGTTCGAAAGTATTCCATCGGTATTACAAAAATGAGTAAACTTTTTGACAGGCAGCTTTTGAAATTCTGCGACAACAGGATGAATATTTCGCAAAATGTTTTATCAGATATCGGATATCGTATACTGAAATATTAGAAATTGTATCGAATATTGCAATAATGACATAGTTATTATTCCTCGTAAAATTAATTCTTGCACCTGATTATCAAGGAATCTGTTGCTATCCGACATATCCATCTACCATAAGAAATGATTTTTTATTTCTCCTGCTATAGAATATGTATGCTTTTTGTACAGCCTGTCTGTTTCCGGATTAGGCCGGTTAATCGGGATCGTATTATGACATTTTCTCCGAGATGCGAAGCATTTAATAATCAATTGCATATTTTGATTTCAGTGCAAGGACTGAGCACATCTGGGATCGTTTGAAAAGCACGTCCCAAAGACCCCTCCAGCCAAAATCACACGCCTAACCTTTCCCCTGCCCACCTTATCCTGCCTTTCATCCTTCCCCTTTCCCTGCAAGTCTCAAGAGGACCTTCCGTGTAAATCACAGGATCTGTGACTCCATTATGGACAATATGGACAGCAAACCAGTTTTGAACGATGACCCTTCGGTCACACTGACCATCCGCCTGATTATGCAGGGCAAGGTAAGGGACACCATACACGTATACCTTTCACAGTAATGCTATTAAACAACGGTACCATTTTGGTACGTTAAGCGTACGATTTTTCGAGATTCATCTGTTTTAATCGACAATATTTTTGTTTAATTTAGAATATTTTTCTGTTATCTTTCGAAACTTGTCCAGCGAAGAATTTATGTTGTGCTTGGATTATTATTTTCCTCTGTTGCTTTTTAATTACTTTTTCTATTTAAAAGTTTTCGTTTCCATAAATTTAATATCAGCATTTAAAATTGGCAGATTTAAATAATTCCCTTTTAGATAGGCAAAGTTCGTGAGAATTATGGGATATTTCGCGTTGCGTATTTCATAGAAAACTTATGGACATTTAAATATAGACACGCTTTTAATTATTATATATTGAAGAGAAATGCTCTGGGAGTATTATTTATTAGCAGAGTGAAAATTTATTAATGTACGTGGTACGTATTATTTAATACAATTGATTATTAAAATAGTTTAGATGAAATTGCGTGTAACGTTGTAATGTTTCGATTTGTGAAACAGGATAAGTGATTGAAAGTGATAAGTGTGATTTATTATTTGTTTCTAGTGTTTCGCGGTCACATTACGGCTTCTTAAGATATTTCTTAGCTGACGGCTCGACTAAACACTCGGTTAATTTACTTCGTGTGTTGTACACACGTTCCACGTAACGCCTACAAGACATTAAACTCATCATTACCAATTGACAGTTACCCTAGTTTTTTGACTGCATCCTGCCAGTTATGTAACGAGTATTTTATCCTATCCTATACCAGTTGAGACTTATAGTAAACGAAAATTAGAAAGCGTAACTGTGTATGCAGTCAGAAACCTAATTAATAACCCAGTATACGATTAATTCCTCAATTCGTTTCATTTTATACGATTTTATTTGATGCGAACTTTTTTTCAATTACTCAGTCTGTTTAATAGAACGAAGGGATGTACATTAGTTAAAACAAATGTATGTTTCCATACAGTTATATTGAAATTTTCAACATTACACTGAAGTGATTGCTTTTGTTTGAAGAATCGTTTTATCCGGACTGTTGATATCCGGAAATAAATAAAATTGTTCAACCGGTAATTACTTAATTACAAATATGTACATACACGGTGTGTGTTCGAAGGCAAGCGGTAAAGATAAATCGGAGCAAGGTGTTGCACAATGTTGCAGTAAAACGTTTATCACTTCGCTTCGCGTTTACCCTGCAACTCAATCGAATTAATGTTAAAATTCCGTTACTTGAATTACTCAGACGGGTGAATATTAACGATTGTCATAACTAGTATAATTAATATATTTGACAGAGTTTGTAAATTTGTAATCTAAGCGATCCTTTCTCTTTCTTTCTCTTCAAAATTGCAAGTACTTTCTATCTGCGAATAAACAACAATTTTTTAATCAAATTTAAATAACAGCTGATACCTGCAAAGCAATTGTCCAGAAATGTCATCTCCAAAATTACTCGACTATATTTTACAATCAGTTTTGTAAATATTACCATAAGGTGAACGATAAAAAGTCTTCAAATATTTAATTAATAATTCTATTCTAACAATCGCTTTCTAAAGACATTTTTCTCCCCGTACGTTCTGTTACGAAATCTCCTTATCTCATCCGACAATCAAAGAAAGAAAATGATCCTTCTTACTTTTATCCCCCAAAGAAACAACCCCGTGATATCATTCAGTTTTGCCTCCGCGATGCTTATTACTAGTTTGCGTCCGAATATCGGCAAAGCGATTTGGCCCGCAAACTTGCATTACGTCTTGAATCAAGACTGCAAGAAATTGTTGCCGAAATATTTGTTCTTGAGATATTCAATTGTTAAGATACAAGCAGCATTCGCGTTTCTTGCTCGGATTCCAACACAAATCAGGAGCGTGTGCAATGTCTGCGTTCCATACTTGCGTACCCGTTACTGCGAATTTGCGCAGGTCGTGCACGGAATTCCGGTAACTGCTCGAAAGATCGTCATTAGCGTTCTAAGACCCAGTCGAAGTCTACGATCCTCGGATATATACTCTGCTTCCATTTCTCGGAGAATATTCCCAACGTAGAAATCACGATTCGGAGGTGCTCCGAAGGAGAATTTGAAAATCCAGCACAATAACTTTCCAGTTTTCGAATTTTATGGCTGGACGTCTGAATTTTGTATCGCTGGGTATTTTCGAAATTCAACGCAGATTTACATCGTATAGAAAAATAATTGCATCACCGTTTGCAAGTATTTTATGCTAAATATCGTTGGTTATTTTTAGGAAATATATTATTCAGGAACGGGTAGAAAGGCGCAGTGGAAGGCTGTATAGAGAGATTTGTTTATCTTCAATTTTATTGTTTGATATTTTTGCGGTTTAGGTTTTCGTTTTTGTTAACTATAGGATTTGCTGGTTTTAACGATCCTACGTGGAAAGTGAAGTTGAATTGGACGATATTTAATCGTGAGTGAAACCAGATTATTTAATAAATTCGTTTGTTGAGTAAAGGTGACTACTTGTTTTTATTTACGGTTAAAGCTATGGCCATCATAACGTTTTCATAGCAGTTGAAATATTCTCTATCGTTGTGCTTACTTTCTTTTAATGCCTTTGCACATACCATGTTATATTATCATTAGTATTAGTAGAATATAGCATGCGTCGTAGAATCGTCAATGAAGCGATTAAATTTTCAAGCAGGAAAAAATGAATGTCGAAATGGAATTCATTACGATAATTTACCTCGATATGTCTTGTGGAAATTCCAGCGTTTCCTTCTCGAATAAATATAGGCGCTATTAAATTCAGTTATTCAAATACATTACTTTCCTACGAGAATTCCATTGCAGTTGTTCGGTCGTCACTTTACATTATTTTTTACACTCGAATCAAATGCAGTATATTTCACAGGTTTTACGTAACAATGAACAACAGTAGTAAAAGTCTCGTAAAACGCATTTTACATCGAATTTATAGTTCACATAACATCTGGTAGTAGAAATTTTCAGTAAAAATATGAAATATTGCATTTGGGAGTCATATTTTATTGAAAGCGGCAGAGCCAGCATTCGCAGTCCTGTTACCCGTTTCACAATATTCCGGGATCTCTAAACAAGAAATACACTGTTCATAAACAATTAATCAAGCACGGCCAGTATCTTGAATAGATGAACTGCAAATATGTAATGGGGAATTGAAAAGTACTGAAAATTTCATCCAAAAGAAATACAGTCCTAATAAAAATTGTTTTGACTTATAAATACGACCACTTTCAATCCAACCGATGTGTTAGATCGACTCATAAATAATTTCTGCAGGCAAATTGCAACGCGATGAGCGAAAACTATTTATTACTCGACCCAATGAAACTCGGCTTGAAAAGTTATTTCGATGAAAGTCACCGCGCCAGTGTACGCGTAGTGTGCACTCAAAGGGTTGAAACAAACGATCGATTAAACTCCACGCTTCTGCTACACCAATTACAATGTTGGTAACGCGAAGACTTGCAACGCGGTGCTCGTTATTTCTGGACCGTAATCCAAGTCCGACGAAAATACCAGCCTTCTCTCTGTGCCGGAAACAAAAACGGAAATAAAAATTGTAATTGTCGAAGGCCCGAGCGAACGGGGATAGTATCGTCTTGGCCTGCGTCACCGCCGTTAAATTCGGCTCGAGTCGTTCGTCGAATGCCCTTTTGCACTGTTTCATTTGGACAATTATCACCGTGTATTTATGAGCCACGTTGCACCGTGCCTCCGTTTTTGTCACGTTCGTGCTTTGCTTTCCGCCCGGAAGTCGAATCTCAGGAGTATCTTGTTGGGGCGTGTTTGCCCCGACAATATGGGAATTTTCGAGTTCCTTTTTTATTTCTTGTTTCGGTTCTTTCGAATTCTTTCGATGATTATCTGCACAAAGATACATTGTTCATGCATTGCTGCATTATTTCATAGACTTTAAAAAGTCGTTGTTAAATATAGTTGTGCAGAATTGTATCCTAGTTAAATGATTAGTATCTACTGTTTCTCTTGCTAAGCTAATTTTTTTAAACTGTCTATAGTCTATACTATATATTAGGTTTTTACAACATTGTCAAAGGTAGGGGGATGTGGGGTTTTATATTTACTGCAGAGCGACGATTCTTATTTTATAATTTTTTCGAGACATTATCTTGCTACAATTGTTGAAGCTTCCGCTATTAAAGTTTGATAGTCTAAAGCCCTTGGGATTTATTACTTTAGCAGTGAAATGTGTTCTCCATTTTTTACATTATTTACTGCTTATCTGATCTTAGAAATGTCACATGAACTCCCCATATCTCTCTCCAACTTATATTTGGTAAATTTTATCTGATTTTTCTCCAATAATCTGCCAAAGTATTTTGCAACAGTGCGACACTATATTTAAACCGAATGTCCTCGGTAAATCGCACCACCATTCGTTGTAAATTGTGTCGCGACAAATTCTTCCCTTGCAATAAAGACCCTTTAAAATTGCACCAGGCGTGAAGGTAATTTTGTTTCGCACAGGGTGTTACACTTCTCTAATTTTCGTCGGAAATAGAAACAAAAGCGCCCTGTTCTGCACACGAACATTTATACATTAACAATGTGCCACGCCAAAATCACCAAACGATTAACTCGAGAGCCCCGCAAACAGTCAGTCCGTCGTAGGTTTTTCAATCTCACTCGCGCTCCAATCGTGCGAGCCGAGTTTCGCCCCGTGCACGGAAAGATGCTTCAAACTTTGAACCACCGCTCTATCGGTTCTCCACCCCCTTGGAGAACAAGGGCGGACCTCGAAATTGCTCTTCCCCTTCGGTCCATCCATTTATTCTCGCGGCGGTTTCGCCAGCAATAAAACCGACCGGTGCGTGTAAGCGCGAATCGTTTCGTCGCGTTCTTCGCTCTTGTACCCGCGAATAATATCGTGGCCCGTGTATCGGCTACCGTGGAAGGGTTGAACGTGCCCGTTGAACACGTTTATTCGAGGCTGCCGCTGTAACGACGCGATGGTCGTGGTGGTTGGGACAGGAAAACAAGGAGCAAGCTTGTGGGTCGGGTCGAGAGAGCGAATCCGTGTCGAAAATAAAATAAAATCGCGAAACGGAGAGAGGGATAAGAGAGATGGAGAGAGTACTGGCGTCTTGGCACGCGTGCTAACCGATTTATTATTGACTCGGGTCATGGATAGCCGCGGCGAAAAAAAGCAAATCGATAGGGAGACCTCTCCGCTGCTTCGTTTCCGGTCCAGCCGCGGGTGTTGAAATCTCGAAGCGAATGGAGCTTGAAGAGAGATCTATATTTAATCGCGTGTCAGTTTCTTCGTTGTTTTTGTATTGCACTTTCGAACGGTGTAAAATATTGTTTCGATTGTCAGTTTTATTTTCGTCGAGCTGTTTTGTTGGGTGGACGCGAAGTATCGGTTTTGTCGCGTTGGATTTTCGGTGTCGCGAGCGAATTATAGTTTAGTTATTTATTCGGTACGCTGTTCTTTTTTTGTTGGGTTTTTGGAGTGAGAATGGTGTTCGTACATATTTCTCACTTTTCGCTCGTCACGTTTGCCAGATTTCTGCTCTGCAGGTATTCGAACGAAATTGGCGATTAAGCGATTGCACAGCTAGATAATAGATTAATTTGTTATTAATTGTAGTCAAGTGTTCGTAATCACAAGTCAGTCGCGTGTCTCGCCTCGTTTTTTTTTTAATCGGAGGTAAATTGACCCTATAATGGTCGTTATGTAACAAGTATTTCACTGTGCCAGTCGAGGATTAAGTAGCAGACTCGGTGTACAGTAGCGTTCATAATTATTGGCGGAATACTACGTGGTAGTAATGAAAATATATATCATAATCGCAAATGTAAAACTAAAAAGAGTTAGTTTACAATTGTGAATATTTCGAAAATAGAGAGTTCTACGCCCGGGAAAAAATTGAATATACATTATTCGGCAATTACACGAGCCACTACAATCGTATTACTTATTCGATCAATCTACAATAAAATTGTAATGCAAAATGAGCACGGGACAATAGCCGGTGAATAATTGGTTCCAATTTGTTTCTCGTCTGAAGTGCAATGATAAAGTGTAATTGCCAATTTTGTTCTAAATTGAAACGAGGAATGGAGAATTTGAAACAACGCTTGCACGTTTCGTTTGCGATCGTGTTTGTTGCAATTAACCGAGACATCGATTTGCCGTTTAAAACAATAGCAATGTTCAATAACGAAGCCACTTCTCTGTTCATTCTACTCGTTCGCGAATAAAACACTAATATTTCAAGCAATTCCATGATACCTGAACATACGTAAGGAATTCCCTTTGGAGTTGACAAATATTTATCGACTCTCCAGATAGAGGATGTTAAAAAAGTTTTGCAGCGGTGAGGCAACTGTAAGATAAAATATCAAAGCTTCACTACTGTTTTGCTTCCATAGTTAAGTATGTAATCACAAAAAAATAATATTGCACTTAAAAATACAAATAAATCACTACATTGTTCACATTTACAAAAACAAAAAAAAACAGATACCTGCCAACTACCAACATTCTGACCATAACACTTTGCGCTCACTCATATGCATTGTGAAACCCGCCGCATCTCTATCGCCACTGAAATCGCATCACAGGGTAAACGGCGTTAAATGAAAGAAAGCAAAAAAGAAAAAAAACTGAAAAGAAGAAGAAGAAAGAGGGAAGAAATCGCGTTCAAAATCGTCACGAGCACCAGCACCGAATCCCGCTGATTTAGTCGAGATACTCTCTGACCGGCTGCCAAGAATTCCAACTTCCTTCCCTTCGCCCGTTCCGGCTGCCACCCGTTTCTATTTTTTCGCCGATGAATAAATCGCAATGCATCGTTTACGGCAGCTATTTCGCGACCGTTAAGCCCGTCAGGTATCGCGTGGAGCAGGGAAATCGCGACGGGGAGGGCCAACGGAGATAGCGGATCGTGGATAGACGTGTGGCGCAGGGAGAAAGGCATCCCGACGATTTCACGATCTATTACGATCCCATTATCGTGTCGAAGTTCACTTGCTCATCGTACACCCTGCGGCGTGTTCGTGCGTCTCGAGACGCGACGATCGCCGTCCAGATCCGTAATTAATTGTCGCACGGGACCTGGCCGCGGCACCGGCAATTAATGTCCGCCGTCTTAGCAATTAATCGTTCCCAGGAGACGTCGAACGAGCCCGCTGGCCCCGGTTGAACATCTTTTTGCGGCGCATTGTGTTACTCTCTCGTAAGCTCCGCTTGCGGAACTGGCTCGAGACACTTCTTAAGCCGGCGCTGTATCTGCGACGAAGGAATTGTACGTGTGTATGTAGTGCAGTTGGAATCGTTTTAAGATTGCGGTAAAAGATTGCGGGTCCGTTAGATATTGCATTGTTTGTACACGGTTACGGAGAAGCGTTGTGGTACTATCGATATATTGGTAGGGATTGTACTTGCGTTTGCGTATGTATTATACATCAATTTATGGACTCATTGGAGAGCAAAGTTATGTAAAGTGGTGTTTGGAGTGTGGCAGATCTGGAGTATGGTTGGATTGCTCGATTTTTTGTTTAATTTAGATGCCAACTATTTTCTTGTATTTTGGATATTTTAGTTACAGCTTTGGCGTGGTTCGAGTTTCTGCAATTACGTTGTGGCAAACAAGTCCATACCGTTCTCAAATTAATTGGTAACTTATTTTTCGTCCCATTGATTCGCATATACTGCAACAATGCCGGGGAACATTCTTGTAACATAAATGGAAAATTGAACCGTTAAATTGATACTTCTGTTAAATAGTATTCAGTTCATATTTATTTTCGAGATGGGAAATATCTATATTGCTCTTTGGCCACTTTCATAAACACCGGCACAAATATTTGGCTGATCGATTTAATTAATTAGAGGAAGTGGAAATTGTATTTTCCATTGTTCGAGAATCGAAAGGAATGGTGGGCAATTGTATTGAATTGAATTGCGATGAACCGTGTGCAAATGTACAGTTGATATTTTATTATTCGAACGGATTGGAAAAAGGCCGAGAATAGTGCAGTGTTATGTAGATTAATATAAGTACAAGGATAGGCTTCTTCATTTATGACGAAGGAAGTATGCGAGGGGAAGCTGGATAATTTATGCTGGATAGGTATTAAATCAATCGGCAACTTGAGATTGATAAAAATACGATAATAGCAAAGAACGCACGATATTAATAGGTCGATAATTATTGACGTTCGAGCAGCAAAAAGTCCTGTTAAAATTCTCTTCAATATTCATTAGATACTTGCGCTAATGAAGAAAATTGAAATGCCTTGAAATTTTATGATGATAATTAGAAACTTTTGATAATGTCCACGGAAAGTTGCACAGTTTCACTGTTAAATCTTTATTGTACTGAAGTTTTATGAAAAAGCACAGGACATTATTCCATTTATGGATTTACTTGATCGAAGTCTGCTCTAACATAAAGTAATAACAGTGCAAATTAAAGGGAAAATAATATTTCGGTTTTTGTTACTAATTAATATTTTAGATATTTTAAGAACGGAAAAGGAAACTATATTTAAAACTGTTATTTTTATCGACGGCTTGCTTTGTTGATTTTTCCCCCGTTTTTCAACGGTAAATTGGTGTGCGATTTCATTATCAGAAATGTATGTACAGTTAATACTGGAATAATTCATTTAATCAAATAGCCATGTTTCAATTAGACCGTATAGCGAAACCTTTACCGTACACAGGCTTATTTTCCTACTAACGAGATATAGTACCTCTTAACGTGTAAAAATAGCACGATTAGATAGATGATCAGGTACAGCTGCGCATAATTTGCACGAGGAAGTCACGCAATCTGTTCTTTTAATAAATCCAGCATGAAAATACAAAATTACTTACCCTTGGTAATAATGCTTGAAAAATCTTAATTGTTAAAGAATTTAATAGCGTTTATTATGAAAAGTTATTTCGCTGTACAATCCAAAGTAATCATGAATTTAATCAGTGTTCAACGTCGAGGCGCGTCCGTTCTAGTCTGTTGCTAAATTTATATTTTTCATTCGTTACCACTTTCCATTCCACAAACAAGCTTTCTCCCAGAGTTGATAATTATAATTTAGCAGGAAAAGGAGTATTGTTATGAATACCGGGGGTTACAATTATACGGCCACTATAATAGGCTGGCTGCGGCTCAAAAGTAACTAGTAGAAAGTTGAAAACTGAATAGTTATGTTTTATCTATAAAATTTTGTCTATCAACGATAATCTTCTGAATCAATCGAATTCGCCTTCTTCTAATAAATAATCACCACATTCATTAAAGCTTTTCGATTCCAAATAATTACTCAAACACGAGCCTTGATAATATTTCAAACGTGGCATTAAAAACATTAGAACTATAGTGTCATCTACCAGCAATTCGTACCAGGCATCATTCAAATCCTACACTGTTCCCTCCCATAAAATCTCCCCAGCCATTATACTACCCCCTCCGCCGCATGCACAACCCTCGACCCCCTGTTCCTTCTCCGCCAACGCGTATCGACGCGTCGCGACGTTCCAAAAATGCTGCACAATCCCCAGGGGACCATTGATCCCAAATAGCCACGCTGTCCCCAGCAATAACACTGCAACACTTAAATATAGAACTGCCACCGCCGAACAACCCCTATCTAGCAAAATCTCGTACATCAGATCTCTCGTACTTTCCTCGATTCGATTCTCCCAATGCCAAAGTGTATTCCCGCAACCTATTATCACTGTACCACCTACGCCGGACGTACCCCAAAATTCCCGCAACCCCATCCAATCTACGCAAGTATCGATGTCCTCGAAAAACCCCAGAGTCCCGTAGTACCTTCGATACCGAATAGCAGCCCAATTCCAGCGACTCGACATTGAAATCGTCGAAGGATCTCGAGCACCCTCGTTGCCCGTACCCACACCGTCCTCGCCACACCTTCGCGCACGTCACGGTGTGCCCATTTCGAGCTCGTAGCACAAACACGGCCAAACGACGCGTCCCCCCTACGTGCAACGTATCCGATACACCGCGACATCGGTTCGTGCTGAAGTGCAGCACGGAAATTATTGCACGTTTCTGCATATCTGGATGATGCTCCGCGCTGCATAGGGCTCTTTCCAGGGACGGTTCGTTGGTTGGTCGACCGGGGGACTCCCTTTATCCTACCGGCGCGCACCCTCCGCTCGGCTCACCCTCTTGGAGGGTTTCCCTCTCGCGCGTCGCGACCCCTTTCTCCCCCTCGTGCTACCCCTGATGCTTTTTCCTAGCTGCAAGCTGCAACCACCCTCTTTTTCTCTCCCCCCCCCCTCTCTCTCTCTTTTCCTCTAGAGCGCGGCTTCTTCGTGCTCGCGGGAAGTACTTCCATGACAAATCTCGTTACACCCACGTTTTTATGCCCGGATGGTGACGACGACAACGACGACGTCGACGAAGTCGTCGATGAGGCTTCCATGTTCCGCCATCATTCTTCTCTTCCTGCAGGGCTGCAAGGCTTGTTTTCTCTAACCCCCTCGCGACCGGCACTACGACGCTGAATAGGCCCCGGTTGAATGTTCGCTTGTCTCTTTCTTTTTTCACGGCTCCCTTCTTCCATCGCTTGCTGCTTCAATGGGAACGCGAGGGGTCTGCGTGGATTTTGTCCTACACCGGCTACCCATGAGTTTTGGTTACGGGGTTGGAGTTTCGTGAGGGGGTTGGGGGGTGGAACGTATGATAGATGGGAGGCGCTTCGTTCGGTTTTGATTTTCGGTGTTGCGCGCAGCTCTTGGTTTGGATATTCTGTTTCGTTTGGAGGAGCACGAATTGCTTCATTTGCAAAGTGTTACGTGTGATTTATTAATGGACATTTGCCAGGTCTGTAATCAAATGTCGTATACACTCGAAACGATCTTGCCTGTTGGCAAATTCAATTCTTCTAATCGATTCAATCGCGTTAGAGCTCTTCGTCGCAGTCATTAAACGTACCTGAAGTTCTGGAAACTCAGATTCTAAGCTTCTCGGTTTTACTTGAGTTTCATTTAACGCTCAAGCACGGTTACGAGGGTCGGAAGTATTGTTTTTTGGTGACGCCAATGCATCGGCTTGGTGTTTTGCAAGATGACCAGTTTGCAAGACTCGCAGGCGTGAAAACAGGTACGCAGGCAGACTCTTTCGCCCGAGATAAATACGTCTAGCCACGTTTTTGGCCAGAAGACCATTATGTCTGCGGGGAGAATGTGCACATAGAACGTAGGACAGCCTGGACAGTGGCCAGGAACGTTGGCCAATGGTTTGGCCCAATGCGAATTATCATGATTCCATTATCCTTTCAATGGTACACAGACGTTATACGCAAAAGTTCATTTAATTCGTCTTCCTGGGCTGTTTGAATTTCTTCAATTGTCAGAGAGTTTTGGATGGCTTAAAATCTCGTTCCCTGGGGAAGTTTACTGCGGTTAAACTTTGGAGTTGGTGAAAGGAACGATTGTGTCATAAAGGGGGGAGAAATTTATTGTTGCTGTAAAAGTGTTATGCTTGCCTATAATATGTTAGTATTATTACTGCATGCTACTTTTATATTGTCCAAGTTTTATTGCCGGGTTGACGTAGGGTCGTAGGTTATTTTTCTGATGGTTATGGAATATTTTGGAGGGTAGTAAGGTATACTTGCTTTGGAGTAAATCAATATTTGAAAGTGGCTTTCATGATTTTAAACTGATACGTGAGCATTAATTTATATTTAACTTTGCGATATGCAAATAGGAGTGCCTGACGTGGCAGAACATAAGGAATATATTAAATATGTTAAGTAATGATAGGTCAGAATAGTGAGACACTGTATTGTAATAGTCAATAAGTTTTTTAATTGATTTGATTCAGGATAATGATTTCAAAAAAATTACACATATAGGCATTCAGTGAAATGCATATTTAACATGCAAATTCAAATGTCATAATTAATTCAAACGCGGCGAAAAACTTAAGAACTATTAAAATATTATTGAAACGTTAAATCCTATTATTAAGTTTGAGACCACACCGATCAGTTGATTTAAATTACCATTTTGATCTAAAAAGTCTTCAGTCTTTCTTTTCTGGCCACTCATTCGAATTTTGCAGAAACTTCACGGAGGTAATATCACGCTCGTGTAATTGGAATAAATATTAAGTACAAACAAATAGAAGACATCGGGATTCCAAGTTCTAATTTAAGGGTTGAAGTTCGGCGCTTTTAATATCGTGGTGGTCGAGTTTGAATCGCAAACTTGATTCAAAAGGCTGCCTTTAATGATCCTATGACCTCCTTCGGAACAGTTTACACTTGTGAAATTATTGCAATGCTGCAAAGAGCTCTTATTAATGTTTATCTTATTGATTGATACACGCTGCGACGAATTTGGATACACCGGCTGACTCTGGCGTTTATTTAAGCCTCGTTAATGTTCTTTGAAGAAGATTTCTATATTCGACCTCTTTCTCGATCGAATGTATTTCAAGAACGTTATTTCTGCAGACGATAATAGCATTATCTTATCAAAGTAATACTCAGAAACGCTCCCTGAATTTTAAACTACACGACAGTCTTTGCAATGCAATCTATGAATTATACACCTGGAAAAATGTTAATTGCTAAATGATAATAACATCTATGACATTACTGTATTCTTGTGCACTATTACTGATTATTTTTAAAAGATATCGAGAAATTAATATTTTGGAAAATGTACTTTGAAACGAAGGGGGAATGGGTGACACGAATGAAAGTAAATCGTCGAGATAAAATTATTATCTGTTAAGAAATTACGAACGTTTAATATTTGGTGAAAGTACCATGAAATTAAATAGTAAGTGCAATATTTTATTTTGCGATAATGTTTAATCTTTAAACAAATATTCCACCGCTGTTTTACGAACGGTTGCAATTTATGGTTCCAAGTAGCTGGCACTTTCACGATTTTTCTTCGTGGCTTTTACCGTAATTGGTGATGCCTATTTAAGCATGACTTAATTAAGGTTAAGTCACAGACCGGTAGTTAGTTCGTACAAACGTTGCTTCGTTGCCTTTTTATTCAACTTGAATGCATGCTAGCGTGCAGTTCGTTTAAAAATAATCAGACATTGTCCTTCCGCTGACGAATGTATTTCTCTCAATGAGTAACAAGGTTTTTCACGTACCATTGGGAAAGCTAATTGCTTTCGCATTCGGGAATCTTTACAGGTCTCTGCTCCTTTTTCTCACATAATTACCGTTTCTGGAGAAAAATAGTGCAGACTTCTATATAAAAGGTTCACTTGACATAAATAATGGCCCGCCATTTCCACTCAATATGCTCCTATTTTAAATAACTTCTTACAATCTGAACAAATATTTTGCTTTATAATAAGCTTTTGATATTCAGTTCATACCGTGTCGAAATCCTATGAAACAAAATTACCTTCGTCGACTGGAAATCTCCTGGGAATCTCAATAACAATCAACACAATCGCAATAAAAATAGCAAGCAGATATTATTCTACGTATCCTAGTTATCAAATTACAGGCTAAAGAAATTTATTATTCCCAATAACTTGCTTACAATTTTCTGTAACTTGCAGTTTCGTAATCCTTCGTGTCCCAATGTAACTTTGAAGTCACGTACTCGGCGTCTATACTTTGTACACTTTATCCCACTTTTTGAAACAATTGCAAGTTTTTTTCCCCTATAATAAACTGTTTAAAATCTTTCCAAGCGTGAAATTAAAATTAGGTACAGAGGGCACAAGTATCTATGTTATCTGTTTTATAATTAATTCCTTCGATTAAAATCATCTTGATTGCACAGTTTCCAGAAATTCCACGGATCAGGAACATACGGAGAAAGAATGTCACCGTATCTAAACTCGTGACTGAACCTTTCGCAATTTTTCTCGTCGCCGACGCAATGTCACGGTCGTTTCCTCGGTATGAGTAGCATCGCGGGGCATCGACATAAATATCTGGCTTAAATCCAGCCCGCGATTTATCTCCGAGATTCGTTTTCTTTCGTACGGGTTCTGTCCTCGGAGGCACACGATATCAAAGTTAAACTAAAATAAATTAAACTAAACGACAATGTCCTGTTAAAGAAATTCTTCTTTATATAAGTGGTTACCTTAATTAAACTGTGTCAGCTGCACCGTTGCAATTACTTTTGGAAACTCGAAAATACATCCCGTAGGGGAAAATCTGTTTGGTGCAAAGTAGAACAAACAGCCTCCATTTCAACGAATTTGACTGATCACAGGGGACTTGGTTTTTAGGTTTTCTGTAATAGGGATGCGCTCTCTGTTCGAAGCTAATTAGCTGGAGTCTTTAATTAAAGCAGCGTCTGCAAGATAGCTGGAATTGTGCAGCCACTGTAAGTCTACAGAATATATAGGTTGTAGCTGTTAATGTTTTGTTGCACAAGCTGCAGTAATCTCTATGGGAATTATTATATTCTTCAATGATTTACTGTTGTAGAACTGGTACGAATAATCATCGGAAAATTAATACGAATTTTCACGAGAACAAAGCTACCAAATATCCACACAAGTGCAATACAAATACAGTAAAATACAACTCTTGTTTTTTTTATTAGCGTAACAGGAAAGTATGCGCAAGTGAAATTATTAAATAAAACAAGTACTCTTAATACTGTTTCGATGATAATTTCGTTTTTCGTCATTTTCGCCTTACGCCACTCGCCAATTAAGCTCAATTAAATAAACTATCCTTTAACCCATTATTAATAGTCACACTGCTGTGTTTCCAATCGACAAGAAAATACAGAACAGTCATAGAAGTCTTTACTCCCTTTATCCTCTGACCCAGAATAGCTCTTAAAGAAACCTTCTATCCCCGGCATACGTCTCGATATTACAATAATCCACCTATTATACGTAGCTTCGTAAAGATCCACGAATATCACTTCGTGTACTACCCTCTCGTGAACCAATCCTCTCTTCCATATCCAACTGTCCGCCATTCTTCCACATTCTCCAGCGAAAAGAGCTTGGCACCAGGCCAGGAACACCGGCCAAACGTTCGCCAGGAGTCGCGTCACGTTCGTCCTCCTAATAATCCGAAGACGATGCAATTTTTTGCCCCGCGAGTATCGAACCGCCTGTTCATCCGAAAACGTTCGATCCTCTCTCCTCGAAGGAAACAGAGACAGAGGAGAGCCACGGAGGATCACGAGGAATCGGTCTGGCCGGCCACAGAGCGTTCGCCTGTGACCTCTCTAATTGGCTGTCCGCCAGCCTCGTCTCGTCGGTGTCTTCTTGTTCCAACTATATTTGCTTGCAAGGAGATTCGTCGACGGTGACGCGTTGTCCAGCTCGCTGGGCGCGGCTGAGAGACTAGGATTCGCGATGATTTACGAAGCCTGGCGCCTTCTTGAACCCGCGCCTCTTCCTTACCCTCTTTCTGACTTGGCAGTCGTCTGTTTCGTTGGAAACAGTTCGTGGCGCGATTCATCGAGCACGGGGACGAAGCAGTCGTCGAAGTTGACGATGGCAGATGAACGGCTGGCGTTGAACGTCTCTCAGGTGGTTGGAAATGATTTACAAGGTGCATTGAGCACCGGGGGTCGGTTGGGGTTGAGTCTTGAACCGAGCCCGGGTGCGACGGATACGACGTGATGTATAAGTAGTTCATATGGTCGACTCGGAAAGTAAGTTAACGCTCATACCAACAGTTTATAGTAAGTGGATAAGTTTAATAACAGTCTTTATAGTATAAGTACATAAAAAAAGATGTTACAAGAATTTATATATGAATATCGTTTTCATGTGCACAAAAATACCAATCGTTAACTTACTGTCCGAAGCGATTGTATGTGCGCATTTGGGCTGAAAGTAGCTAAAAATGGCGGGAATTAAAAACGAGTTTAACCCTTTCGCTACGGAGGACGTATGTACAGGGCGATGGAAATGGACAGGGGGTTATTCTGTATGTGGGGGGTTCTGAAGGCAATCAGCGTAAGTTCATTAGCATTCAAGCCGAGATAAATAAGGTTAGTACAAATTACTTGGAAGAAAATGACAATGTTAGTACCGTCATTTATTGCGTACGCATGAAAATAGTGAGTTAATTGATTTATCAGCTGCAAGTTTGAACAATAAAGAGGTTTTTGAACTACGATTATCATGTTCAGGAAAGTTGGTTTTACACTTATTGGCTTCTAAGCCCACCATGTGGAAATCAATAGAAAAGGGGGAATAAGATTTTTTCTTTCGAGATATTGGTTTCGAGAAAATCGAGTTGGAAAATTCTGTCCTGAGACACTATATTGTACGATAATATATTGCGGAGCAAATACAAATTAGAGTAAATGAAATTCTTTATCGGTTGAAACAGAAATTTTCATTTTAACAAAGAAAAGTG